>OX602109.1:2875343-7713811 GCA_951449985.1 Falcaria lacertinaria | reverse complement strand
ATTGTCCTTGTGGCAAATCACCTTGCAAGTTCATTATTTCTGCCTAACATCAATGTCGCAGAAATAAATGATTTACCAATGAATAACATGTCATATTCCTTATCTCAATCAATGGCATTGAATATTAGTGTATCTTCGTACATGAATCTATTAGTCCAATCTCCGTAAACATTAATTTCAACATTGATTTGAGTTCGATTATTGTTAGATTTATTCAATGCCCCTAAACAAACTTCAAAGTATTAAGCTTACGTATTTGTCTTAATGTCTCGAAATAATAACCAAGAAAGTAAGAGCCAATATGACCTCGAAGGAACATCGCGGATTGATGTGATGTTGATGTGATGATGTTTATAATCATCACGTTCACTAAGTACGACATTATTTAAATTAAAATTGCGTGCGAAAAAGAAATACAAAATTTATGCCGAGCCCAAAGTGGAC
Organism: Falcaria lacertinaria; assembly: GCA_951449985.1. Classification (NCBI taxonomy): domain Eukaryota; kingdom Metazoa; phylum Arthropoda; class Insecta; order Lepidoptera; family Drepanidae; genus Falcaria; species Falcaria lacertinaria. The sequence goes on along the minus strand of OX602109.1, from coordinate 7,713,367 downwards.
AGTTTTCACATGACCTATAAGCAATAAACCGCTCTATCATGGATGGTCGATATTTTGTTATTGATTTAGATTACCTGGCCCTTTTACTTTATCAATATTAAGAAATAGCATTATTGTTTGTATCCACTAGGTCCAATAGTCATTATTTTAGTGTAGGTACATACAACAGTTTCAGGGAGTTGATTGATTGGATTCTCCCATCATTGAATGGTCGTCAAATAGTCTGCGAGATTTTTGTAAGAGACACTGTGTCGAATAAACATTTCTTTAACTCTTTAGCAAACTCAAACTATAAAGGGCTACGCAATTTTTTATTCGCCAATGGTTGTTCGCCTTTTGCGTTATATTTTTAATAAAAGCAGCAATAAAACAACAGTGCGGGGTTGTTTTAGCCGGGAATTGGGTAGCTATCGCGTTGTGAGCCAGCTGCGTACAATTTTACAGCGTGGGAGCCCTCGCAAGACGTGACCGGGCTGACAACGACACGACGACGAGACGACATGCCTTGCTACAAGTGTTCGTGTAACAACTACGTAGCCTCTACACATGTATTCTGAAGAGTTTCATGCTACTCTTAAGCGTATGAAGCAACCTGATAAACATACGCTCGGAAACCTGCTTTATATTTCTTGCAGCAAAGTTGAACTTTCTGTGTTTGTATAACAGGAGACTAGTGTATTTCTTATTTTAACACATAGTGTATTAGCTTTTACCAGTTTTCGCCTGCATGGTTCTAGAAAAAGGGAATGTAATTATGTAAGATGACATTCCACCCCCTTCAAGATTATTTTCTGAGACAAAAGACGTCCTATGTCCTTCCCCAGGATATAATCAATCTCCCTTAAAAATTTCATTACCATCTGTTCAGCAGTTTAGTAATAAAAAGGTAGTAGAAAAACAAACAGATTTACTTTCGAATTTATAATATGAATAATATGGAAGTATGGATTATACTGAATTTAGTTATAATCATAGTGACGGATAGAAACAAAACAAATTTTGTTTTAAGCGTTTGGTATGTGTTTTGTGAAATTTTGGTAATTATGTTTTCGTTCGAGTTTTGCTGTCACTCAATAATTACGATTATAATAGTAACTACCTACTATGGCACAGCGACGAGGTGATGAATCGCTGTGCCACCGGCATATGACTTTTTTTACTTTTATTATTATTCCAACTTATGAACATTATTTTACATTAAATGTATCAAATTTTCACCTCTAACACAATTCAGTAATACACACTGGTTTTAGACATTATATTCTGAGATAGATTCAAAGTGTCCAAACAATACTCTAGGTATCCAATTTCAAATTCAATTAAAATATAACTGAGAAGTTAATTGAAAACAACACAATGAGAAAACTGTTAATTTGTTGTTAAAATATCATTTATTTTATTTTTAAACAATATGATGGATAATTCTAAAATAACAAATAATGTATCTGTGAATGATCTCAAAATATTTTTATTATTTATATCTACAAGATCTATATCATTTAATTATAAAACACAGACTTACTTACGTTAACCCTGCTTATTTATTAGAATAAAGGATGGATGATGGTATTGCTAGAACTACTATTTGCTTTAGATTTTTCTTGAAATTTTCAGTGACGGAAAGCTTTTTGTAATTATTATTGTAGCAGTATCTTCGAAGCAGTGTCGTTAATCTGTTTAATAGCGCCGAGCACTCAGAAGATTAGAATCTAAAAATAAATTACTAAGACAAAGCAATCAATAGCAGACTGAGGTCAAAAGTTGTAAAGCAATAACATTTTATACAGGCTCTCTGTTCAGGCAAACCACGTTTTATTGTGCCAATGAAGTAGAATGCTATGGATTTAGCAATGCTTTTTATTCGAATTCGAGGTTGTGGTATGTACGATCCATTAAATGTCTTTTGAAAACTTTTCAAACAATGTTTCCATTTTAATTGATACCGATCCAAACTCATTACTCCAAAATATGTGATATTTAGTATAATTGGCTCTGGCATATCTTCAACTAAAAATACACTTTTTTTAGATATTTTTAAAGTATGGAATTCTATCCAATAAAATCCTATCTAGTTTAAAAGTAAAACCTTTTTCCAACAATTTAATTATGATATCTTTTCATGATAAATTTAATTCTGTGCCCAAAATGGTAAAAATCCTAGAAACAAAGAAAGATTTTATGCCATTAATGAATGTCACAGAGTTTATAGCTCTGTTACAAGTATTTATGCGATGAAGGCTGTCATGAATTTCTTAGAAAGTGGCTTTTACGAATATAAAATGAGAGGAACGTTAATTTCAGGATATTAGTTATATACATTATATTTAATAATATAAACAAGGACGTCTTAAAAAATACTAAGAAAAAAAATGTTTTATGTATAGTAACCAAAAAGTTGAACTAATATAAACGGTATTTCTGGGCAGAATATTTTACACCACAAATAAATTAAATACAACTTGTAAACGGTAATGTCGCTTTAATTCTTCAGTACGGACTGCAGAACCAAGCTATATGTGTATGTATATATTCGAGTGTCAAATACAGCGAAATATCAACTTTGTGGTGATTAATTTAGGACATAATAGTATATTAACACCGTCCCTGTGGGCAGAAGTTCATAAGAACAACCTAAAACATGTCCAGGCAAAAAATTGAATATTTAAATTGAACTTTTTATCTTACTATACCTATATAAGTTTTGGACGTACCATCACTTTAAGTGCCTGTTTTCTGCCTCATTACTTGAACCTTACTTCATTTGAAATTACTGTTTTGTATGGACTCAAGTCATATATTTATTAAGCAGGAAGTATTAAAGGAAATGCGACTCTAAGTGTTTTGCTTTAGGAGTCAATACTCCATGGTGCTTGCATAATGTACCCGGAAAGGGTTGTCACTTTATATAAAGCTGACCTGACCGAGAACGACAGTTAATGGGGCATAAAATTCACAGAAGTCCGATATACAGTACACCATATTTACAAGAATGATACTTAAACTTCGTGCGCTCGTTTATATTGATTTCTAGTGACGTTCAGACCAGTCCCTTTCTTCCAGTCATCTGGAAGGAGGTAAAGTAGTATTTGATTTGGGTAGGAGCTGGGATTGTGGGTGGAGCTGTAAATTTCATAAGTCGCAAGTCTATGGAGTAGTTTCTCATTTATAGACGCGAATAAATCTGATTTCATAGCCGGTATAGCTTGCTTAGACTACCTTTAAATCGGTCAAAAGAGTACTTTCGTTCGACTACTATATATATAACAAAATTAGTATATAAATTAATAGACAGATAATGAAATTAGCAATAAATTCAATAGATTGCTTATTAAAAATATTACACGTTAAACTTTTAAAACGCTCTACTGTAAAATTTGTAAGTTTTGATATTATACACCTTTAATGCGAGGAGGCGAATTAGGGAAAAAATTATACAGGTTGAGCAACGCGCGAGACATATGTCATTAGCCTGTTTTTGCAAGCGTTTTGCCATCTAACAAATATGGTGTCGCGATGCGTAAAAGAGATGTTGCTTAGATGCGCTTATAACAATCGTACAACGCAAGTTGTAAATATAAATTAAGCTGCGTGGCAGTCTGATAGTATACAAGTTCACGTGATATTCAAATTAATTAGAGTGAACATCCTAGCCCCTCAGTAATTGCAGCAAGCAACAGCTGTGTTCGTTTGTTATGGAAATGTTGGTTCCTACGATCCTTTGTCCCTAGTCGTTACAAATTAAGAAACTATGAATCTGAGGTGTCTTTTTAGGGTTCCGTACCTTAAAACGAAAAAAGGAACCCTTTTAGGATCAGTTTGTTGTCCGTCGTCGTCGTCTGTCTGTCTGTCTGTCAAGAATTTTAATCTCAAGAAAGCGTGGAGTTATCAAATTGAAATTTATATGAAATACCCCGGTCTATGGTCTCTTTCGGCTGTAAAATAATCAAAACTGTAAGTTAATATGAAGAAAAGATATGACCGTTTATGTTTATTTCGCATATTTTGCGATTTCACAAGGGAATCAAAGTCATCGGCGAATAATGACCTCATTTGAAGTTCGGTAATGTTAAACTTTTTTTTTATACCACTCAGGTGACAAACAAGCATACGGCCCATCTGATGGTAAGCGGTCCCCATAGCCTATGGACGCTTGCAATACCGGGTGTATCACTCGCGCTTTGCCGACCCTAAACCTTAGCAACAAGTGTGTACGGAACCCTCGGTGAAGCTGATGCTTTAAGACGGTAACGTAGGCTTAATTTATTTTGGAAAAAACAATAGGGTTACGCGCGGCAAATAAAAATTCCATGAAATTATGAACAAAATCCGAACCTAGTAGTGTAATAAACTTGTGTCATTTATCCTACTAGATATTTACATGTATAATTTTAAATATGTCGCCTTCTAGGTTGAAAATAAAAACCTTATAACAAGAAAGGAATAGGGACGGAGGAAAATGACGAGAAAAGATTAGAGCGCCTTAGTCTTGAGCGGCTTAGCAAAGTAGCTGATGTTGAACGCATAAACTTGTCAGGGATTCCAACCGAAGCGGAGGTGCGAAGGAATATAGCCACCTATTTGCAGTATAAATGGAGAGCCAGGATTCCTTAGAAGGGGTGACTGACTCGCCCGCAAATTTCAGAACAGTAAAGATAATGGACGCGAGCGGAAATTGGTGAAACGGTAGCGACTATCCTTCCGCTTTCGGGGGACTTTAAAGATATCCTTTATTGCTTTCAATATTTCTTACAAGCGACAGTAGCTTTTTTATTTTGATTTTACCAGTAGATCAATTAGTTGAGAATTAAAAAATAAGTCTTAAAGTCGTCAAGGTTGGATTTAACTTTAAAAATTAGTAGTGACATCACTATTTTCAAGCTTATCTCTTCGTAATATATTGCAAAAAAAAACGTAAAACGTCGAATATTATATTTGACATAATATTACAGAACGAATCTCATATCCTTAATAACGATACTAATAAACCAATAAATATACCCGTTAAGATAAGATGTCTATCGAGTTAACGACAGGATATTAATTCTTTAGTGAGCATCACGTACTCGCTAAAGGGTCAACGCCTGCGCAATACAGAGCTCCTCGAGGCGCCGTCGAGTCGCCCAGTCATTTCTCATCAATAAAGAAGCCAAATAGCAATCAAAGAGACGCGTATAATCAGTAACATCTTATATTAATAGGGAGTATAGACTTGTACATGCGCGTACAAATTTCAAAGAAACAGCTTTTTGTTAAGTTCAGAGGTTTTTGTTGCCGACATGATTATTTACCTTATCTCGTAGGAATACTGTAAGGATCTGGGTTGAAAGTTTAATAAGGAGTCGAACAGTGCCAGCCACATTCAAGCGGAACTGTAGTTTTAACTTTTAAGTTATCGTAGATAATCATACATGAAACAAAGAATCGCATACGTAGGAATTCGTTGGAGTATTATTAAGAGTATTATTCGAGGATTAAAAGATCTTCTCTGAGATGATACTATATTTAGGGTCGCCAACGCGCGAGTGATAACCCTGGTGTTGCATGCGTCCATAGGCTGCGGTAACCGCTTACCATCAGGCGGGCCGTATGCTTTTTTGCCACCTAAATGGTATATAAAAATAAACATAGTATATTATGTAGGTGGGTATATATTTAATCAGCAACACAATGCTGTTTATTTTTATTAAACAAATTAGAAACGATCGTTAACAAAAAAAACAAAAAAACTAATTGTTTGATCGATAAGCTTATAAAAGTTGATGTTAAGCAATTCAATATTTTATGGTAATGTTCTAATCTATATTTCAAATTCCATTTAAGAACAATGAACAACTCAATTGCCTCCTAATGAAAGGTGCATTGATATTACCATCTTAACAAATTGGTTCCCAAAGTCAAATTTAATAAGCCCAATTGCTCCAAAATTAGGGACGAAAATCGAGTTACCGAAGCTATTTCCCCCAATCAATATTAACAGGCCGTCAGTACGAAATTCCTTTATCAGTCGTGAAGATGATATCCTATACATTTCAACAGAAACAATCGTTAATTTGATTTTAGACCCATCTTTTCTTCAAAGATATATACAATAGCTTTTATAGTTGCGGAAAGTTGTCTTGAAATGAAATATTCACGTTCCATTAATTAAGCATTCAAAGAAAATATTGACTATATAAATAGCGCTATCGTAAAATAAATACCCGGATTTTAAACGGATAGATTTAGAAGGCCAATGCTCTGAAACAATTTGTAAATATACCATCAAGCCCAGTGCCAATTATAAGCTAAAAATAACTCAAAAGAGTGGCGTGTACTGCCATCCCTGGTAAGGCAACTCGGTTTTGTATAAGGAATAAATAATTCCTTTTACATTACCCGGTTTTGTATGAAGAATAGTTTTCCTTGCACAGTACCGGTAATGTACCCGGTTATGTACGAAGAATATTACTTATTATCTTACTTAATATTAATATAGGTAATGTAACTTGGTAATGTACGAGGAACAAGCGGTAATTTCATAGGATACCTACCATGATATTCTTAGTCTACATTTCTGATACAGAATATTTCTAACATGGAGTTAGAGAAAGAAAAGAAATATCTTAAGCCGCCAGTCTACGTAGCGGTGGGCAAGCTATATTTTATTTTAAGGCGTAGTAATGTATTAAGTATACACGTATTAAGAACCCGTTAAATGTTTTATAATAATGAGTTGTGTATATGCAAATTGGAGTTATTCGATGTCAATTAGAAACAGTGGCCGGCCTATACGTCGAGTACAACCGTGGCGTGGACTTGTGAATCTTATGATAACTTTATTTTGACATACCTTTCTTGCATTCCTCTATGCTTTCATCCGAGTTGTCACCGCAGTCGTTATCTCCCTCGCAGACCCAGGATAATGGTATACATTTCTCGTTTGCGCATTGAAACTGCTTCAGGGAACATACAGCTGTAACAAATTAAATATTATTATTGGACGGTACCACGTGCTTTCATATTTCAAATTATATAGAACTGATACTGATTTTTGTCTGCAATTTCGCCCGTGTAAATTTGGATTAACACATAGCCTTATAATATGATACATAATTGTCTCGTTACTAAGGTATAGTTTGGTTCAGTAGGTCCAGAGATTACTTCGTACATGTTTGAATTATTATAATCCTTTATTATAATAATTGATGAACTGAGTGATAGTGTGTACTGTGTGTGCTATGGAGATTCGAAAAGTCTAAACACAAGCATCTGTGGAGAAACCTTAACTAATAAATTGTAAAATGTCGCTATCGTATAAATGACAATTCTCATTTTGTATGAGAGTTGGGCTGAATACGAGATTTATTATAAACAAAACTTTATTTCAGATAGAGATGTGCAAAAAAGTGTATACTTATTTAGTTTTTAAAATATGAATACCTACAATTATGTAAATGTCAAATAATGTGTACTATTTTTTTTTACTAACATTTTACTATCGTATTAGTTTATTTTCTATGCGTCAATTTCCCATTTACTAACTAGTATATTTAATAAATTGGTATCATTTGATTTATTCCGCGCCCAAAAGGCCTAGTATCCAGGACTGTAAAGTATTTTTAGTAAATAAATTGAATGTCATGCGCCGAAGAGCTGCTCAGTCTGGTGACGGTTTTAATGAATCAAATCAGATTTTTGTATTATATTTTTGCATATGCAAACAAGGTGATTAAAATAGCATGGAAACATTATATGCGAGTAACAGTAAACTCTGTCTTCTCAGACAATCACTTATCTATTATAATCACCTATTTATATATTAATGGTGACTCACAAGAACATAATGTTACATTCAATACAGAGATAAGATAATGTACTTTAATATTTTTTATTTCTCCTGCATATTTAACCTATTTGACGACCTGCTTGGTCTGGTTGCTAAGCCAATTGACTTACGAGTCCTGGGATTGCGAGCTCGTGTGGTGTAGAGGTATTTGCTCTGGGTTTATGAAATGATATATGTACTTGGCGCAAACACAAGGACAACCCTAGTGTACTCGTTGGTCTGTGATAGATGATAAACATTTTTTCTGCGCCTTATATACAGTTTATAAATTATTAAGCGCTTGGAATTTTTTCCTAGTCTTTTAGTTATAATGTCTGGAAACTTTCTTAGAAAGCACCGAGATTTTTTACTTTGAATTTTTTGGGTAGGTATAATTATTTTCCTTTGATAAAAGAACAACGTGAATAAGTTCGTCTTTATTAGGTACAGGGTCTAGTAAACTACAACCAACAGATTTGCCAGTTTTTTTTTCTATTCTATTCTTAAATTTTTGTTAGCAAAATTACTAGTTTGATTATAGTAGGTAAGTAAATGTTATTTTTTAAACTTTCGCGATTTAAACACATAGTAATGACATGAAAACAATTTAATATCGCGTATAAGACCCGTTTTCATGTCATTACTAAGTAAATGTTATACTGAAAAATAAACTAGGCAATCTCATGCGAATATCAATTACTCATCATAAAATTAAATCTATGTACGCGTATAGAAAACCTTTGTTACGTCAAGTCGTCAACCCTCACTCATATTTTTCACTTTTCATTTCTTTATCAACACGTTGATGATGCAATAACTTCTGTAAAATATCTCCAATGAAATACATTGGAAAGATAAACCCGCAATAAAAGAAAATTACCTATCAAAACTTGGCGTATAACTCAAGTGCGCCTCTGTAAGAAAGGATTCGATTGAACGTTTTCATGATCCTTAACAGCTTTTGTAAACCCATTTTGTAATGGAGCGAAAAGTCAGAATGGTCAATACAATTGCTAAGACCATCTCTCGCCTTCCCTTGATTTATGCCCTTATATTTTCGAGAAGCGCCGATTCAAATATATGTGGAAGCTGCAATGAAAGATTTATCTACCTTTGTGAATACAGTGGGGATATTTTCTCCACTCCAATATTAAGAATTGATCTGGAAAACCTATTCTGCCCGTAAAATTGTTTTTATTGCTTCATTGTAATCTGAGTTACGGATTTAAAACATGAATTAATCTATACTAATATCGTATATTATCTACTCTGAGCTAATACACATTATGAAGAGGTAAAAAAATATTATACATTTATAGGATTGAAATAATCTCCGGGACTACCGAAATTATTCGAAATCCGATTTTAAAATATTTCACTATGGAAATCTACACTATCCTTGACTAAAAACTCAGCCTTTATGGTATAGTAAATAAATGTTAAGATTAAGATGGTCACTATAAAATGTTGTAAGTTAGGTAACTTTTTTAACAGAGTTCTTGGACAAATGCTCTTACGGACCGAATAAATAAACCGACCTGATTTTACATTATTAACTTCTCATAACTTTATACGGTAGTAGAACTTATTATCAGAATCAAAAAAAAATACTTTAAGTTTGGATTATCGGATGTTGGCACATGGATTATGCAAACTTTTTATAATTTAATTTGATTCATTTTAATTCAATATTGTGATTTTATATGTTTTCACGAGTCTAAGAAAAAATATACTGTATGTCATTACATTAATTAAATCGAGGATTTTTAAGCGTTGGTTGGCGAGTAGTGGTCGGGATGACATGACATCCAATCTATTCGAGGGCACTTCGGCCTGTCTCGTTGAGAACTAAACGGCCTTGATTATATTTTATGACAATACAATAATTTCATACCTTTGTGACACAAACATTGTGTGGTGATAAAGAATACGGAACCCTCGGTGCTAGTCCGAAAACACATGCCCATTGTTAAAAAAAATCTGCTAAATACTTTCCGCTTAAAAAAATGCTAACGATTGACATTGATGAATGTACCTCAATATGTCCATACATTTATTTTTAAATTAATGTATGAGAACATATCCTGTAATATCATTGAGTATTTGAAGTATAATTTAAACTGTTTTTTTAATGATAATAATTTTCCCCAAAGTCCAACTGACTAACAGTAGCGTCAAATAAACACACACGAATTTAAATTAATTGTTCTGGTTCAAAATGGGTCTATTCAAAGTAATAAGCCGCTATTTATATTTCTTATTGAGATATCCGCCCAGACAAGGGTTTCCATTCAATCCTGTACAGTTTGTAACTATTTTGTTTATTCAAGTGTTCGATATCAAAATACAGCTAGACCTTTTGACCGCGTTTGATTCAGGCTATTTAAAGAAAATCCAATTTATTTCATTTAAATACATGAAAATATGGCACTTTTATATGATATGATAGTTTTCCTGCTCTCAACTAAAACCAGCCGTCGTCTCTGTTATCTTCCTTTTAATCTTGTAACTTTTTTCACAGTTCAAACATTTATTTAGGCCTTTCTTTACTTTTACGACTATCGTTAAGTTATTTATCAGTTGAGCTTAGTCTCTTCTCACTAAGTTTAATTAATTCCTCCGCAATACTACCAATATCACGACAAACGCTTGCTCATCGACTTTCCTGTTATTGATTCACATGTCATACTCTCTTTAATATCCGCACTCATTATCCATTCTGTGTCTATCCCACAGACATGTGTAATGACATGTCTCTGGTTTATCCACATCCCACATATTTCATATACGTCTATCTCTCCCTACATTCCCATATTAGTTGCATTCCTTAAAACGTAGTGATTATGTACTCTGCGTTCCCTAACGCAGCGATTCCTAAGGTAGGTTTATGGTCAACTCGCCAGGGTTTCGCAAACAACATTTTCGGTTGTGAAATAATTCCACACAAATACATTTTTTAAATAGCTCAAAATATGTGACGAGCTGAATCCTTTACTGTTATGTGTTAAGAATGAATACCATAAAGAAGCCCAAAAAGGATATCTTAACTTTGCCTTCGTTTGTCATAACATCACATCCATACATGACAGTACTTTCTAGTTCAAAGAGCAAACAATATTTAGCTCGTACCTAATGTATCCGTGTGAAATATCCACGTTAGTGTTTATATTACTCGTAAGATACATGATGAGGTTCACAATAAAAATTATGTACATATTGCAATATAAGAGCGCGTTTCATATGACAGTTGTAGAAGACTTCTCAGAACTCAGACGTTACTTAAAAGATAAAATTAGTAATATGAATCCCAAGGATTCATAGTGCTAAGCATACATTGTTACTAATATCAATATAGTATACAATATTGTTCAGTGACAAAAAAATAAAAGAAGTTGGTACATGAACACGATATAACGTTTTTCGATTTATAAAATGTAACAATTCAATAATAACACAATAGAAAATCATTTAGAAATCTATGTTTTGATCGTTAAACAAGTTACCGTGTCCTCCAGAAATTTCTCTTTGAAAAAGTACAATACAATTTCGACAAAGTTTCTCATCGTCTATGATTCGTGAACAATTTCTTCGATCTCCAGCGAAGAATCTGTAAAAGCTTCATTATTTTAATTAAAAAACTAATTCTGTGGGGTGTGGTTTTCTTATTGGCTTTCTCGAAGTTTAATCAAGTAATGTTTATAAAACTCGTGCAAATTATTACTATGTAACTAGATAATGTTTTAAGAATTAAGTAAATATTTTAAGCATAGAGAAATCCCGCCTACCCATGGCGCTGAGATGGTGAGTGAGCATGAGTGACTTCGACTCCCCTGTCCAAACTTAAGATTAGTTCGGCTGTTGCTTGCTTTGAAAACTCGTTACGATGCAATATAAATGTTCCAGTTGGCTAACTGAGTAATAACTAAAACCTGTATGTAATTAAAAGTAATAATTAACATTTACCGTGAAAACTGAAAAGATCAACAATGCTTACTTTTTGACCCGACTGCTACATTTGATGTACATTTACCACATGATACTATTAGCATTTTTCATTTTATTCATTAGCATACCATTAGCATTAGAATAATCATTTCAATAATATAAATGCGAATGTGCGTATATTTCACAGACCTAAGATTTTATGGTATATTTACATGTTAAGACGAAAAAATGCCGAATTGATTGAATTTCTTATTATATGCCTGAATTAGAATAAACGAAAGCCGTCCTAATTTTTCTTAATTAATATATTGGAATAATCATAAGCTTTGTTTCACAATCTATAAAATCCTAAAATTACTGTTCCACCTTGTCAAATTCGTAATTTGAATTTGATACAAAGATATCGGTTTCGACTGACAGATAGGCGGATATCGTTTGCAAGTTTTTATTCATTAAAAAAAAACAATACAATAAAAATACAAAAAGTACGAAATACATCAAAACGCTTTACTTAGCCACAGGAGGCACATGGCATAGAACTAATTCGACCTGATTCTAAAGCTTCCCTCGATTTTTCTGCTTTATATTGACTATGTGTATCGTGTCAATCACCACTCCCCTTTTCCTTACATGCATTGTTCTTCATAGAATAAGTGTCATCACATGCATGATAAGTCATAATTTGATTCTAATAATTACCGCTTACACTATATTTTATCATTCAGTAGCATTCAACTTTATCTCAGCTAACACTATAAATTCATAAGTAAAATACTCAGTGAGATAAAAGTGAAAAGTATACAAAGTTCCTAATAAGACAACATTACTTGTATATTTACAGAAATCCCATTTGTTATTCATACCAAGACCACGCTTGATAAATAATGGAGGTGGCATAATGAATCCAAATCTGAGCGATAGCCACTTGGAGTACTTACAGAGGTAATATCGATAAGCAGATGATACTGCGGCCGATTTAAATCCTAAACTGGATAAATACTCCTCGGCTACCGAGCTAGGATCCTGTGTTTGAATACAAATGGACCGTTTATCCCAGAAAGCCAATCTGTATGCAAATTGCAGGGCCATTTAACTATTCTCGTTAGTTGCTCATTTTCGGAACGTCTGCATTTTCAGTTTGTTAAAATCCTTTCGATTTTACTTTGATAACGTAAGCTCAACCTTTACGTGCGCTCCGGTCCATAAATGATCAAATTTCAAAGACAAATTGAGGGTTACTTCACTAACAGTTCATCCTAACCAAACATTTAACTACTGACTTAGTTACTTAATACTTACTGAACAGTTTCATGAGGTTTCAAAGTATTTAGCATTATTAGCTTTGTGTTATGTCTATTATTATGTAAATAAAATAAAATACGCCGAACAACTCAACTAAAATTTGAAGCAATGCTTTCAATACCATCGGGACACGATACAACCGGGCTTAAGTATTGCTGAAATTTCTAAGAAAGTTCGTAAATAATATCGTTGCTTTATTGGCGCGGTATTTACATTTTATAAATAGCGCTATCGATCGCCAACCTTCATATGACTCGAATATCTTGTAGTCTCCAAGGTTAAAAGATAGGTCAGACAAGTCGGAGATTTAAAATGTACCCTTCTTAACGTGTAAAAAGTATTCGATTATTATAACGTACATACTGTTGGAGCAAGCATTTATCATGACATAGAAAAGGAAATTTAATACGGACAAATTAGGATAAAATAATAATGCTGTAAAAATCGTTTGTCCTTAAAGAGTAAAAGATCTGACAAAATATGAGTAAACCGTATGTTAGAATTACATACCATAATAATATACAAATAACACGAACACACTGGTTCTTGGTACAATTGCTTTTTTATAATTTATTTCAACAAATATTCGCTGTAACGTGATAGTATATCATACTGACAACCTTTTTGCTTATGATATGATGCAAATGTGGTGTTTTAATCAAAGCAAGCGCGAAAGTTTTTGTGTGATTTCACCGTCCTGCAAGAAGTTTGAAGACAACTTTTCATCCCCTTTTCCTACGCGGCTAATGCGCAAAGTTTTTGACGCGAGGCGAGCCGGGGTGGGGTGTGTTCAAAATTTCATGGAGCTCTATGGGAAAGTATCCCCGCAAGATCAACGGTTTCAACTTTTACGGATAAGCGTAAAGTTTTACATTAGTGAAGTCGGTTTTAAAAGTTTAAGTCGATACCCTTTCTTAGTATAAAATATATGAATATTTTTGCATTACGTCTCAATATGGCTTTAAACATTTAAACCAATTTTACTGTACTATAAAGTTAAAATTTCAGTGCAAGTTAGTTAGTTTACGCCATTCTTTCTATATACAGCAAAGAAACATTTATGGAAAAAATACTTATTACTAAAAACATAATTTTAACAGCCCCGCTTTCTACTTCAAGAAACCAAATCATTCACAGTGATATAGAACTTATCTAAAATTAGGATTAGATATCCATAAATAGAACTAACTCATAAGGCAGTTCGAGGTTGGTAGAACTATGACAATAACAGAATAGGAAGCTTATGGCGTAGCTACAATTGAAATGGGTAATTGAGAACTTGCTGAGAGCAATGTAGTATGAGGTAGCTCATTAGTGAGTAGAACTTTGAAGGATCTACATTAACAATGGTTGGGGAAATGGAGCAAACAGGATAGTGAACATAGGTTATTACAACAAGCATCGGACGATACATTTTATTATAAAATATATGCGGAAGGAAAACTAAAAAACAATATGACTCCACCGTTAGAAATACCAATTGGACATCCGGCCTCACAAATTAATACATGCACGAAAACCAATGACCAGCCAATATTGAGAATGGCCTATTACAATATGATGCCAATGAAAAATGGAACTAAATTTAACCCAAGCAGAGATTAAAATCATTCATTGTACGTAGCTTGCTTTTAGAGCTCCCGATCTAACCCTCGTTTATCGAACGGGTCTTTCCTCTATCTGTATGATCGGCATAGTACAAGCACTGCGGCTTAATGACAATGGCTCATACAGGAGCGAGGTCAACGTTAAGTGTCGCATTGGACTTGGCAGCGGTCGTTAATTGAGCGGTTATCATATCGACCGAAGTGGGACGTCTGACTGATGTATAGATAAATGCGCTCACATCTCAACTGCATGGCTCATCTTTTGCCAGCACGATCTTCAAGTAACAACATGCCGTGTTAAAGTGAAAAAAATGTTTGAAACATTATTATACACTCGTAGTAAATATTGTAAGCATAGACGTATTGATGACCTTGTTGGTTTGGTGGATGTGCCAAGACAAGGGATTTTTTTTCTAGCCCTATAGAAGAGCGATGTTTAGTTCACCGTGCCAACGGTCAACTAGGTACTATTACTTCCTGGTAAAATACGTGTGGCTTACCGGAGTTGGCTTCTTACATTTTTTTTGTTGTATTTATTACCTGAGGTTTAATTTTTATACATGATAACAAATTGTTTGTGGAATCAATAAATATGCATTGGTTTTTTCTTGGGGAGCTAATATAGACAAAATTTTGGATAGGATTTTCTTCAATATATTATCATATTGTCGTGACGTGATATACGTATCGATAATAATCTTTGCAAGTGTATCTAAAAACATAATACGGTAATAGTTAGGGATCGGGAGTTACTTATGAAGTAGCAAAGGTGTACATTTTATGAATTCATTTACTTTTAGTTTACACAATTAAATCCAGTAGCAATTAAACCAACGCGAAACAACTACATATAAATCATCATTCAATAATTTAGCACTATAATGCTGATATAACCATGAAGCCAGGAGCTGAATACTGGAAATCTTCAATTACTCTTAGGAAACCCTTCGAGTTTGAGCTCTTGTTTCGATTAGTCCATTACACACGATGCCGATGATCTGAAGATGGAACTTGGAGTTGTTAGTGGATCCATAGGTTCAATGGTTCCGAACCACAACATACAGAGGCGTTTTGTCATTTTCCAATTCAACAAACCCTTCAAACTGGAACAGTACAGACAAACGCGTTTCCATTGCCTTTGTTAGCACAGTGTTTGATATAGTGATGCCTGCAGGATGTGGTGATCGCCAATCACCAGTTTGGCCGACACTGCTTGCAGCTGTTTAAATCTGAATTTAAATAATTAATTAAAAAATATTCTTCATGACCATGGTATATCTAAACGGTGATGATGCAACCCTCATACATATTTAATGATCGAAAGCACATAAGCCCATATTGCTCAGGTGAAATTTTCATATACCTACTATCATGTAGGTGGGTATTAGGTAAAAACCGATTTTCTACCCTTCCAGTAATGGATGGCGGGATTGGATGAGAAGAAATTATATTTACGCTACAAATAGTATTACGCGTATTCATGCCTTTGTGGGACGTACGATTAATTTGTTCTGTACACAAAATGT
Organism: Falcaria lacertinaria; assembly: GCA_951449985.1. NCBI lineage: Eukaryota > Metazoa > Arthropoda > Insecta > Lepidoptera > Drepanidae > Falcaria > Falcaria lacertinaria. The sequence continues at coordinate 7,697,183 of OX602109.1, read as the reverse complement.
ACGTGACCAACAGAAATAATGGATGGGCCGATGTCTCCTCGTATGTTGCCGGTCAAACCCAAAAGATCTCTTCATAGATATACTGCCCAATATATATATAGCTCCTATGCCCAATAGCTCCAATTTTAAAAGTAAAATCTAATTACGACTAACCTTCCGAATTACTATTAGTTTAGCACCACTTAGATTCAAAAGGCAAACTCTATTAACCGCGAAAAAAATAAAGAGAACCGACTTAAATATATCGCCCGACGTGCTTATAAAATATTTATATTGTAAAGTTTTTCACGTGTAGTGAAGGTACCTAGCTAATACCTATTCTTAATTTTTCGATGTTTTTCTCGTTTATATAACTTACCAGTCTAATGAAGATAAGGAAGAATAAATAACAAAAGTCTTACAGAAACATTTCAAAAATACATCCATCAACATTAGTCAGCTTTATATATTATTATTAATATTTGTGCTATTATTATAAATATTCACACCATCAAATACGTGTGAACAGTTTTGAGTGCGGATGCGAACGTATTGGACCAAGAATAGTACTATCTGACCAGAATAAAACCATGGACTATTGCCACCTGGAAGTCAACATATAATAACAGAATAACTAATACAACTGCGTAGTATAACAAAGAGTTTTTGAACATTCCTAAGCAGCCTAGATAAAAGTGTACATAAAATTAGCAAAATTTACCTAAATAAAAGATGTTTGACATACTGATTGCTTAAAGGTAAAGCGAAAAATAAAGAGCAAACTCAACATAATCTTAAATTACATTAAAGCGTTCCAACATCTGAAGTCGACCCGAAACTTTGGCTCTCCAAGGAGTATCAACTGTTTAACATTTAAATCGGAGATTTTCTTCACATTTAATTGCTTGAAATGAAACCACATCAAATCGTCATGAACGGGCACCAAATCTCCCAGAGGTTCCAGGTACAAATAGTTTCTCAAGATAAAGCGAACTTAACATTTTAATACAATGTGCTGAGTGAGCAGAGTTTTTGTCTCTGATTAAAGTCGAGGGTGAGGGTGCCCTAGTCTAATCTGCAGTTGTCCCTCTAAGTGGAGCTTTATAAGTGGAGCCACCCCAAACTATTTCCCTAATGTTGGAAGCAACGATAGCAACATTTTCATCAAAACTTACAAGGAAAAGTATTTTTTTACTCATTGTCGACAATCCACCGTCTGTATAATTTATATTGATGGGGGGGGGATATTAAATGGAGACAAATAAGAATCCTGACTGTGCCTCCAATAAAATTGGCTGGAGTATGACAAGTGCGATTCGTTTTTCATTTTTCATACTATAATGACGCCTCCTTCGGGCACAAAGCCCGTTTTATAGCCATCACAATGGGATTGTGCTCTTTCATCATCGGGACTTTTATGGGCGACGCGTCAGCTGGACTGCGAGCGCCAAAATTGAGACAGTTTAGGCGAGTATTTTTACCGGACCTCCGGCTTAGCTACGACAGTTTTTTTAATCAAATTAAGAGCCCTCATTTTTTTACTAAGTACGCTATATTGTGTAGTTACTACATATTAGTAAATAACAAACCATTCCAAAATATCTGAATATTGGCTTTCCGCCACAGCAATTGAACTTTGTACTGAATCCGGAATAAGTTATATGCTCATTTACTTTCGGTTGTTTATGTCTATTTTGGACACTTGCCACTCGCGCCGCAACATAAATACATGGCACACACACTACGCTCTTGCTATTTCAATGTGTTCACCACAGAAGTTAAATTCGAGCAAAAATTTATATGCAATCATTATTAAATGAAGTGATAAATTAAATAAATACCGTTTTAACTACATAAGAGTTTACGCATACTATAATAAAATATGCAAACATAAGAAATAAGTGACAACTGTGGCGTGTATTAAATTGACTTTTCTTTTTATAGATACTTATTTCAGAACATCAGCAAAACAGCACATATACCTATAATTAGCATTACATTACAAACTTCAAAAATGTGCCTTTACGTCGTTTTATAAAAATCGTTTTACGTATCATCTATCTAAAGTAAAAATTACTGAATCAGGCACTCGATCGATTAATCCGTTGCTCAGTTTTTTCAACGATATTTTTTATGGCCAGGTATTATTTAATATTTTTTAATCGATTGATATCTTCGCTGGCAGCATCTTCGGCTACGATGTGTGGTGGGCTAAATATCAGCTTTCGAAGTTTTATGTAGTGCTTATGCTTAATCGTGACGGTGGCGCCGTTCCCTATAAGTAAACCTTTATTTGAGCATTGACGTCAACCAGGCAGATATCAGCTTCACGTATTGTTAACGTAATGTTAATATGAAACCTACAATAAATATACTTTTAAGTTGTTTATACGCTGACAGTGCTGACACGAGACGCCAGCGCCAACCACATAAGGCCTTGAATTCTAGAGTGTCTGCTGGTAAAAGGTTGTTTTAATGTAGTACCTACGTTTGTATACACATTTATGGATAGGACATACAGTACATACAATACATACAATATCATCACACCAAGTCATTTTCAGGGTAGGTAGAGTATAGAGCGCCATTTCACTCATGACTTGCACACCTCTTTTGCTTCTTCTACATTCATCAATGTCTGCATATATGACTGCGGATTTCAAGTAGTTTTTCCTTTCCATCATTATCACTTATTATCCAGTACTTTATTAGCTTCATATAACAGGAAAATAGAGGTTTCAATATGTTTCTTGTCATCGACTTTCTATACAAAACGTAATGCCAGTTGCACGTAGGTATTAGTTACCCTCCTTTCACTCACTTACTGAACCACATCACTGGAAGCTTAACAGTATCCCGAATTATGAATCAGTTTTTATAAACAAATATATTCGACCAGAAGAAGTTGACGTCCTACCTAAATACTACCTAATAAATGTGTATACAAAAATCATACTGCGAATATTCATGAATACTTACCATCTACATATTATTATGTCGTGATAGACATCCATATAATTCGATCATCTTATATCACGCTTATAAAACGTCAGTAGCTACAAATGTGTTACCATTTGCTTTTTACCTTCACAAATTTAGTGAACAATATTCAGAATACTTTATCTTGCGGTAGTTTTGCGACTTAGCCACAATGTAGTCATGATCAATCAGTCTCGACTCACAAATGAGACAGTACATGTTTATTCTAGTACACAGTAGATGTTTATTCTAGTGATATCTAGGTATTTGTGAAACGTGAGCGCGCACGAGCTCCTGTGGTATTGCAAACATCCATAGTCTACGGTTACCAGTTACCGTCAGATGGGCCCAGATTTGGTAGATTAGTGGAAATAAAAGAAGTTAACCTCTTCTTATTGTGCAGGCAGATTTCATCTAAGTCAATCAGTATCAAAAGACATTGCATTCATATGAGAGGTGAATTATTTGAAGCATCCGAGGGTTAATATTTTATTATGCACCTCGCAGTTATCGGGTTATGTCCTGTACAGTATCAAATTTTCCGCAATAGTATTCATTTAATTCATCCATACCAGAGTTATTTTTGCTTAGACGGAAGGATATTTTCAACCGAGTTCCAAAAAGGAGGAGGTTTTTAATTTGACTGTATGTTTTTTTGTATATTTGTTAGTAGTGGTAGTGTTGGTAGTGGCACCTGTTCTCCTAGGCAGTTAATAGGATTTTAGTACTATGTATATAATACATAATGCAAATATTTATGTTCCTTTCCGTCATGCTAAAACTCATCAGAATATTAAGTTTTGAACTTTTTCCATTCTCCAGTAAACATGCATAATTTTATTGAAATTCAAATCAACAATGTATGACTATTTATGATATTAGTAGAATATGGGCCGGACAGCATTTTTTTCCAATTTGTTCCAATATCTGAAAATTTTAACCAAATATGATTGTTTGTTTGCTAGGTTTTTACGTCTTAACTACTCAAACGATCATCATGAACTTATGCACATACGTTGTCACTGGTACTGAAAACAAAGTGATATACTCTAGAACCACGCGGGCAAAGGCGCGGGTAAAATCTAATTACTGTTAAAAGTCGTGCTACCTACCGGACCCTACTGTAATTAGTATCAAGCTGTATCTTTAATAGCTTCTTATTCTTCTGGATAATGTCATGGTCCCTGTGCTATTCTTATTTTCACTCATATTCGTCTACGTTCGTGATTTTTTACTGATTTCTTTCTCCTGGTACGAATTCTATCCTTCAAAGGAGCTTCCTTCCGCGAACGCTCAGGATGTGAAATGAACTTATCTAACAATTCTGTTTTCCAATTGAGTAGGTACAGCAAGAGATACTTACTTCACAGACACAATACATTCGGACACAGTGTCAAAATTAGGTGACACATTTTTTTTTCTATAGGTATTGTATGTATCAAATATACATACTCAATAGGCGACGATAACATTATGGTTAAAAATCCTCTCTCTTTCCACGATGGTTATTTTCCCGCTCAACTTTAGTATCAGCTTTGTTATCTAATAGGTATTCCAATTAGACACGTCTAGAGCTGGTCCCTAAACAAAAGCTCTAATTTTGAATTTCAATCACCGTTCCAATCAGTATGATAGGCATTCTTAAGAAGCCGTGAATAATATCAGTGAAGTAATATGATTAATTCATATTTATACCGAGTAGTAGGCATTTGATTGCCTACCTATTGGAATAAATAAAACTTATCACAGGTAATTCCGGTACCTAAAGACATTAATAAAATATGTCATATTTCTTTACGTGTAGGTGAGTAACTTTTATTTTTTTCTTATCAAAATGAAGGTGGCGTGACATTCTCACGGTGTTATCTTATCAAAGATGTGTTATAGGTACCTACATATATATATTATTATCAGTTGCTGTTTCACAAAGTAAACATAAACAAATAGATCGTACAATATTGGATGTATCACGTGCAAGTGAACGTAACAAACCTGTTTCAAGTGTAAATAACGTCGAATCGAACGTAAGAAGTCTAGTCATGAACAAACAAGGTGTGCCCAGCTGTTAAAAATATTGCCCACTTTTTGTTTTCGTCTTTACAGTAGGTAGTTTAAATTTTTCATTAAGCTATGTTATACTATTTATGTGATTATAATTAAAACAAGTTAGGTATTAAGGAATGGAATTTAGGAACTTAAAATTTCTACTTACATCCAGTATGTGTTCGACTGTTGTTGGACGCAAACACTCCAAATGTTTTAACGTTTACAACACATAGTAATATAAACCACCACATAATGGCACAAATTTTGGGGGCTGCCCGTCGACAGCCCTCCAAATAGAACATTCGTCCGCTGGAAACTTTCGATTTTGTCAAAATCACTAGTTAGCAACACTGTACTGTGGAATCCAGAAGCGTGTAATGATTACGTCACGTCGCTAACACAACAAATGTTGTAAATAGTTTATGTCACTGTTATTATTCTTACGAAGGACAATATTTTGGTATTGCGACCAGGGTTTTGAGGTTATTTTTACGTGCCACTGTTACGAGCGCGACGGGGTAATGAGGGGAGGCAGGTGATGCGACGGACTCGCGGCGGCGCCGCTAGATGGCAGCACGGGGGCAAGCGTGACGTAGCAAGCAGCGTTTAGTTTCGTTTCGGCGACTGAACCGCGGCGCTGCTCTGCTGATTCTATCTACAGATTTTTCCAACGCATCACGCGAACAACACAAGCTTAAGGTACGCTCACACACCGTTACGTGTGTGAGTACGTAACGATTACTTGTCACGTCCGGTGACGAACAGTTATTCTTTCTAAGTTTGTATGAAGGTTGTTGTACAAACCAAATTGCCAGAAGAATGAAGGACGTGCAACTTTATTTCAAAGCCGACATTCGGTGTAAGTAGGTACTACCAAAAATATATGACAGATTTTTTTATGATAATTAGATTAGATAGGTAGGTGAATCATGAATAATCTAGCCATCAATGATAAGAGAGAATTGTAAAATTGACCAAAGGTATAAAGGATTATCTGCTTAATACTTTAATTATCAAATCTACTGACTTTCAAGTATTTTATTGCCATTCGTACAATCCTATAAGAACCAATTTATGTGATAACAATGCTAATATTATCTAAGTACCTACATAATTAAATTTTGTGAACCAATTCATATTATTTCATGAATTATTCTGATGATAACGCATTTAAACAAATAGAATGGATCAATCACTATGATCACACCCTTACGCTAGAGTAGGTATGCGCGCGCATCTAACAGTCAGCGTGGCAAGATGGGGGCGTGGCGCGTCGTTACGCACAGCCACCGTCACGCAATGGGAGATAAGATACCGCCGCGAAGAATATCCGTGCTCAAACATACTTAGAAGAAGCGAAAGCAGCCCTCCTTAAAGTGGACGGGCTATAACAGAATTAAACCTTTGTGAATGTTTACACAAAAACTTAAATTACTTATTTAAGTAAATTTCGTGGATCAAGTTTCGTAGCAAGCTTTTTAAATACGCTTATTTTGGTGTTACAGCATATGAGTAAATCATAAGGTCTAAGCCAGACTAACGCAAAAATACATTATCCGTATCCGTATCTATCTAGGACCATTTTTGTAATATTATGACCTTACATCCCGTATTTTGAGTTAATTTAATTACCTATATAGAAAGTAGTAACTTACACAAACAAGGAAATTTTATTTATACCACTATGGTGGCAAAGCAAGCATGCGGCCCGATCGACGTTCTGGGGTATTATCACTCGCGCGTGCAGTTTTTTATGGAAGCCATATAGTTTTTTGAAAGGTTAAATTCCGTAAAACGTACTTTTAAAATAGTTCAGGGTAGAAGTAAGTTACGTAGTAATAACAGATTACACGTAAACTATATTCCCATGGTAAATAAGGTGGACGTGATCTTGTTCACACTTCTCTGTAATAGCATAGCACGGAAAATAGCGTGATTAGGGAAAACATTATGAACATAGATATTCTTGTCACTTGAAAAGAGAAGCCCCATTTAGAGTGCCTTAATCGTGTGTAGTGATAGTTTCGCAATATTAGGTAAGTATAATAATATTTAAAGCCTAGATAAATTCGTATTGCATTTTTAAGTGATAGCAGTAACCTACGTTTCTTGTACAAAACTTAGTATAAATTCGTTATTTTCTTTTTGATAGATGAAATATTTGCATTTAAGCTTGTGAAAAACTATGTTAACTTGTTTTCTAATTTACCAACAGATAAGAATTTATTAGTCGCATTCTGAGTACCTATATCCTGTATTCTGATATTGAAAACAAGAAGAGAAATCGGCTTCAGCATGATGGCCACAGGCGATGGATATTAACTTTGTATTCTATCTACATTTTGGTTCGCTGCAGAGCCGAGTTTCTATACAGCTGAAGTTAATAAAGCGAATGCAAATGTTCTAGTTCGTTAGTGCACGCTAAAAGTCCACGCTCGACGTTAAAATATATATCTAGGCATAAAACATAGAACGAATATTTATACAATGATGTCCTATAATTAACCAACTGGACCTCTCGGTCATATTCAGGCTTGCCCTTGGACTTAAATACAAAATTCAATAAAAAATAAGTAAATTAATGTGTAAATGGATATGTATGTATGTAAATATATATTTATAAGTACGTAGGGGTAAGCCGCTGATATAAGGCAACATTAAATTGCATTTACGATGTGTGTGACCCATAAACTGACTCACGACTATTTATTACCCTCAGAATTTTATGCGAAGAACGCAACTTGGTGAAGCTGGTTTATTTCCGTACTGAATTTGCCTTTTTTTAGTCTTCAGACTGAAGTGCTTCTAGTTCGACGTCATCAAGGATGAACGGAAGATCAGGGAAAATTGTAAATTATGTTATTAAAATATAATGAATGGTTAAAGGTAATTACGATTTCAGTTCACTAAAAGAGTTACTGTATACTTTTCATGTACATATATCACTTGAAAATTACGGATTCTTACACAAGTTTACATCCCTTTCTAAACACCAGCGAGGGTGAAATTATTTTAGTTGGTGCCTACATATATTATAAAAGGATCCTTTTAATGTGACAATCTTCTAGCGCCAGCATTTTAGGCTGTTTGGTATTGGACAAATCATTTTAGAACTTATTTTTAGTGGGACCCTAGACTCAAATTTAGTTAACCCTACCATTTAATACGAATTGTAATTGAACTTGGTACAAGAGAAAGATGGTGAAAATTATAATAACATACATGTCTGCAATATCATTAATCCATCGAGAGTCCACATAATAGGCGTATTGATCTCGGACAGCGAATAATGTAGTTACGTTCCAACAGAGCCCCATTAGCATATGAATGTTTTGAAATAGGACGTTTGAGATGTGTGATGTGATGGCATGGGTTGCCAAAAAGTTGGAGACCTTTAAAATATAACATACACACATCACGGCAAGTCCTTTCGTGGTAAACAGAGAGTACTTGTTAAATGTTCTTAAAGAGGTCCTATACATTTTGCGGATCTTCAGGAACCCCACCCACCATCCTGTTATAATTTTCTAGGCAAATACTCAAATTACAAATAGAATTTCTAAAGATCTACTCGTCCGTTGTCGTCGTACTCGACCCATATTTCAGAGAGCTCCTCGAATTTAAGTTCAAATCAATCGAAACTGATTTCTTATTTCAAGGTGCATGAATCTGAAAATAACATAAATGTTCAGTCCACTTTATCTTGTAGTCTAAAATAGTTTCCATTGAAGCTGAATCCGCGTTACATAATGCAGTTACAGTAATTGTGGCAGCCACAGATAATGGTAGCTTTTAGCACTATATCCACTAGCCGTAAACGTGAAATCCTACCGGTGAACAAACCAAACAGTTTCAGTCAAAGGGAGCCGTCAGACTTGAGGGGCAGAATTTATAATTAAAGACTGTAGTTTCATTGTTCTGTTGGAAAGTAGAAATTTGAGGATTTCGCATGGGAATTGCATTTGGAGATTTGGGATCCGATATACTACGATGAACGTGTAACACGTGTAATTTGTTTGGTATTATCTTCTTGGATATCTAATTTAAGCTGTCTGGAGAAACCCTCGAAGTAATTCTCTACTGTCTCTTGGGCATGAGACTCTACAAGAGCATGTTTAATTTTGGACATAGTTATTCAAATGGTTTAGAAATATTATTATTCAAAACCAAAGCTTTTATTTGTTTGTCACTTTGTTTTATTAGTGGTACTAATTTGGGGCTTTCCAATTCGTTCGTCCAACTTGACAAATTAAGTTCAATTAAACTGCTCCAATTTATATTGTCCATGCATGCCTCATTTCACCGCAATGATTTTCGATTTGTGGTCAATTTCCACCGCATAAATTTGGTAAAACTGGCTCGGGAATGGTTTAAGCATCAAATTATGTAAAACCACAGTATTTTGCATACATTAAATTAAAAAAAAATATTATTCCCTCGAGCGTAATCCAAGATGACACAGCATCATAATAACAGGCTGAGGCACAGATCCTCTAGATTCCTTACAAATATATTCCTAGCAGTATTAAAATAACGGCCCAGAAAATAAGTTCATACCTGCTGACTGCAGAAGGTCACAAAAAGCCTACGTTATTATTCCGTTTTATGATAACAAGAAGGACAAGATAAAAGTCCTCCAAAGCGGCATAGGAAAACACTTGTTTCACTCAGCCTCTTACGCAAAACCGTATTTTAAAGTGGAAACGCTGTTGACTCAATCAATGCGATATCGTCTAGGGCTTATACTTCTTAGATTGAGTATTGTTTATTCTCAGCGCGGTGCTTTCTGTTGGGTTTGTTGAGACCAAACCGTTTTACTATAACGCTGAAAAGTGCGCGAAGATTCTATATTTGTATTTTATTTTTCGTTTTGTGAGTATCTATTTCATTACTGCCAGTTTTTATGTAAAAATATATAACAAAGCATTTTTTTTGTTATTCAAACTATATGCTATGTAAAATCTATACAATACATAAAAAAATGAGTTATTTAAAGAAGGGACGCTAACCATAGTACGCTGTATATTATGTTGATACAAATGAAATATAGAATATCAACACGAAGCTTTTGCAGTTGTAAAAAATATTTTGCAAGTTTTTTTTTGATATACCACTAAGGTGGCACACAAGCATACGGCCCACCTGATGGTAAGCAGTCACCGTAGCCTATAGCCGCTAGAAATACCAGGGGTATTACTAACGGGCTGCCATTTGATGACTCACTGTGCTAGCAGCATTACTATTAGCCAGGCGTCTTTAACAAGTGTTAAATAGACTTATTTTCGAGTGTTATAAATTTATTTTTTAGTTGGCTCTTTCATTAAATAATTGATATTTGATCTTAGCGCTACCTATTTATAGTACTTATCAGAGACATGTAATATGCATTTAAATCTCTTTTTACGTTATGAGTGGATTACAATTGTCCACAGCTTTAGTTTGTAATTACAAGAATAATGTGTGTAGAATAAGTTACTGTAGACTTTATCTAAACCGCACATTACGGAACCAGGCGTTAGAGCATAGGTTAAAAAAGGAGACATATTTTCACGAATTACCTGATGGCTCGCCGTATGGGTAGGCAGAGTTGTGACGTCAGCACACCCACTTCAGCAACAGCAGCCACTTCACCAAGATATTTTAACTCCCAAAGTGACAGCACATCCCCTTTGTTCGGACACGTTCCAACCCCGGGCTATTTTAAAACCGGATCTGGGGAATCTTACCCAGGGCATCGATATCTCAAACCTAGCACATTACATTTTCCCGCGGTTTCACTCGTGCAGAAAAACTTAGGATGTAACAAATATTGCCTTAAGATAAAATTAAGCCTGTGGTATTTATGTATTCAGGAATAGTGTAGCTTTTCATTAGCGAAATACTTTTTTAAATCAGTTCAGTAGTTCCAAAGTACCTCAAACACAATGAATCGAACGAACAAACGTTTCCTCAGGTTTCCTCATTCTAGACATTCTACTATTAACATAGATTAGAATACTCAAAAATATAAATTGACGCCTGATCGGTTTTAACGGCAGCCAGTAGCATAATTACAATAGCGCAGAGGTTTTAATGAATAAGCTGTAAAAATTTGCTATGTTACTAGACCCTGATCGGAATCGCACTAATGACAGGCTCTGCTAACGATATGTAACCGCCTATGACACACAAGCTACCACGGTACGTATGCTTACAGTCTAAGCATAGCTTTACGGAAACTGTGCTTAAAGCACTGGTGTTCCTTCATTATGTGAATATTACCCTCCACATACGAACAAACACAGAAACAATATTTTACTTTTATAATATAAATAAGAACACTTATAAAATGATCTCAATTTAAGGAGAGTATTCAGCTTGCCAACCTCCATATGGGCAGAACTCATAAGAAACCGTCAGGTTTCCCTCTAACTTATCCCTCCTGGGAAATCAAAGAAGCCGCCGTGAGGCATAGCTTTAAAATTAACTTACCGCTCCAACTTACTGTTGGTGACAATTCATTTATTGTTGGATAAGTTAACTTTACTCTTGAAATAATCACCGGTAATGTGCTCATTTATCACAAGAATTAATGTATTTTTGTATTCTTTCGAAAAATATAAATTATCCGCTAATAGTTGAAATTGCGAAGTCCACGTTGTACCACAAAATAAATCAAAGAGAATTCCGTGTTCTGTGAAATAATTAATATTATGGTTGTTCTGCTGCGTTCATTTAATGTAATGTCAATTTACTTGCTAGTCAAAGAGCGAGAAATCACAAAGTAAACCCTTTTAGTATTTGATCTTGTCTCTTAACAAAGTTGCTTCTTACTGAGAGTTGTTTCAACTGAAATTTGTTGTGAGATTAAGGACAATGGCCTTGAAGAGAATAAGGCTTATGAATTATATTGTGTCAAAATTTTTACGTAAAAACTTGTTTATTCTCTCTATTATACTTACCGGTGGACGGTTTTGTAACGACTATACAGCGAGTTAAATTTCATCCTTGAGAAGATAGACTTTTGAAATATAATCTAAACTGTGTTTCAACGTTAAACATGTAAAAAATCCTACCTGCTTTTCTTACGTGTGTATTTTTTTTTCAAAAGTTATTATTTTATCTATCTCTTCGACCCTTTAGCATGATTGAAGCTTTAACGTCCAAACTATCGAAAGTATTTTCATTTAGTAGAAATCGTACAATGGCTACCCAGTGAAGTTATTTCGCAAGCATGTTACCGTTATGACCCATACATATTTTTCACACGATTGAATACTAAAAGGTAACGCTCCAAAGTGAGCGCCAAACATGGAACTCCATCTGAGATATTCAGTATATTCACCCCCTTTACACGTGAACGAGTTTTCTTTTGAAATATGGATTGCTGTCTACCAACGTAGTGAAACGCTGGGATTTTGGCATAATATTATATGTTATATTGTAAGCTATATCGCCTTGCCATTAGTTTACTTTTGTAAAATTGGTGTATATTATTTAACAAATCTCATATTTTCGAACTATTTAAACAAGTACAAGGGTGCAGTGTGATTGTATCACGTATTCACTTGTATTTTAGATTAAGCAGACATTTCAAAACTCATACAAATTTTTCATAGAATTTTTCAGAATATAGTTTTGTAATATGCATCAATTTTGTCAAAAAATCTATGGAAATAACGAACTTTTTGGACATTATAAAAGTATTTGAATCTTGGAGGGAGGATTTGAATGGTAATGAGCCCTCGGAACGTAACGGAATCATTATTTATATACCTATAACAATTACATAAAACGAAGATGGAATGGGTTATGGAACTATTTCCAAGACGTACTTTGGACTGAAGATAGGGTTGTCTCGGTTTACACTTCAGGGTTTCCACAATTGCAGCAAGAATTAAGTGATTCCAAATGAAACAATGCTTCCGCGTGGTGGCCCCGATTCAAGAGGCCACTGGAAAACGTAGACATTATTTTAGTTAAAAAAAATTTTGTTCCGTCTTCTGAATATGTTTTAAATTAAAATGAGCTTCTTGAAAGGCATAAAATGTATATGCCTTTCAAGTATATGCTTGTACTGTACTGTTCCTTGAGATTTTAAAATATGTAATTGCAATTTCATTTTCAATTCTTACTTCAAAACGACCGAGCTTTCATGTGTCTTGTGTTCGTTTTCTTTCGGGCTACTTTTCAGGGTTCATCATTACAGCATATTGGTCATTAGGGCAAAGGCTGGTTACGCTCCTGGAAGGCCTGATATACAAAATGATACAAATTGAGGCGCATGATGTATCTGAACACTAAATTTTGCCATACATTTCGGGCGTAACTGTCTAGTCGTACATAAACTCTCCCCTTGTTTACTTCATTGTTTTTATGAAATACAATCGTAAGGGTACATAATATCGCTACGATTTATATTTCCTAAGAAACGTTATTGCAAATATTAAGAAACAATAAATAATATTTTGAATCGTGAATATCTGAATGATTCCCTCGAGCATAATCCGAAATGGCGCACGAACATACACGCAGCCCTGGGCCAGGATACGCTAGACCGATATAAATATTAGGTCCTTACATATGAAATTGGCGTTTTTCGTACTCGCCACTTTAATCACGAATTTCTCCTCTTTGGTAAGGAATTCCAAATTCAAATTTGTACAGCTATAGACTCATGTATTTGTGCTTCGATGATCGTCATTCATTTGTTTTTTTTCTTCTGTTTTTTTCTGTTTGCGTCACTCATTTTACAAAATGGAAAACCTTAAATATCGCATTATTTACGAGTACGAGTTCCGCCGTGGCACTAGTGCTGCGGAAACAACTCGAAGGGTGAATGATGTGTATGGCGGTCGTGTTGCAAAAGAAAACACAGTTCGTTTTTGGTTCCAACGTTTTCGTTCTGGAAATTTCGACCTGCAGAACAAGCCCCGTGGACGGCCTGAGACTCAAGTTGATAATGAAGAGTTGAAGGCTATTGTGGAAGCGGATCCATCGCAAACCACGTCCGAGTTAGCTGCAGGCTGCAATGTTAGTGATAAAACTGTTTTAATTCACTTGAAGCAAATTGGGAAGATTAAAAAGCTTGAAAGGTGGGTACCTCACGAATTGACTGAAACAAACCGGCAAACGCGCGTCGACTGCTGCGTTACATTACTAAACCGGCACAATAATGAAGGTATTTTAAACCGAATCATTACCTGTGATGAAAAATGGGTTCTTTACGATAATCGGAAGCGCTCAGCGCAATGGTTAGATCCTGGCCAGCCAGCCAAATCCTGCCCCAAGCGAAAATTAACCCCAAAAAAGTTACTTGTAAGCGTTTGGTGGACTAGTGCCGGTATTGTTCATTACAGTTTTTTCAAATCTGGCCAGACTATTACGGCTGATGTCTATTGTCAGGAATTGCAAACCATGATGGAAAAGCTAGCGGCTAAACAACCTAGGCTGGTCAATCGCTCCACGCCACTGCTGCCTCGCCTTCAAAGATTTTATTGATTCCCGTCCGACTGGTTTTTTTAGTAAAGGGATCAATGAACTACCTATGAGATGGCAAAAGTGCATAGAAAATAATGGTTCATACTTTGATTAATTAAATATATTATATTAAAAAATATTCGACTTTTTGTTCCTCCCATACAAAACGCCAATTTCATATGTAAGGACCTAATATTTTATCCACAATTTGAGAGGTGACAACCCTGCGCAAAGCCTAGAACCTTGGGAGCCCGTAAACTTATTTCCTCTTGTATTGATTATGACGGCTCTCGAAGCCAATGAGTATTGGAATTTAATTTTACTGTTTCGCTCGCGGCAGCCAGAGAAGTTGCTTCAATAATTTGAATAACATGCTTACGTTACATGGTACAATAGTTAGTGTAATAAATTGCCTGCTAATGTATTAATTAAGCTCACAGGGTGTTCTGTTCCAAATGAGCGAGTCTCATTTGAACGAGTTGCTAAATTTGGATAATATAATATGTACGCTCTGAATGGAACCAGGTTTTGTACTGCGGAAATGGCCCTTTTTACAACCCTTTGTATTAGCTCAGTATTCGGTGTGTTAATAGCATAACATACCTTCAAGGAGTCCTGAAAATCTTACCGCTGGAACATAAAACTTTATAGGTGGTCATAGTAATCGCAATTTTTGGCTAATATCTTCAGTCAGGTGGAGATACTTTCCTAGTCCGGCAGCTCCGAATTAGAACTGGAGATCTCATGGTGTCTTATCTCTCTTAGTCAAAAAGCTCTTATAATTATTACTAGTGAGCCCGGCATGGTCAGTAGTAGTTCTTATTGAAGGATTAGGGGATAGAGAATATAAATAATATAATATACTAGAATGTTAAATAATAAATGAAGATATACATTTGCCAAACCATATTCATTTACGTTATCTGTAAACCCAGCCACGATAGCAGTAAAATAAAACTCACTCTTAAAATGTCTTTCATAAAAGTCATTGCAAAAGGCTTTCAAAGAACATTGCTGTTGCTTTTCTAATAAAATTTCATTTCATACTGAATACTGGAACTGGCTGGAGGTATTATGTTGAATTCCTATAGCGCTTTACTTTGTGTTGGTTCTTTACAGAAAGGACTACTAAGTCCTTTTTAACGTGAGCAGTTTACAGGATGTAAAGAAGTAATTCAGTCATATTTAGAGACATTTACTAGAATTAATGTATTTATGGCAACGTATATATAACTTCAGCATATTTTTCTTAATCCTTCCTACAAAAACATCATTTTAACTACTTAAATACATTTATAAGTCATACTATAAAGAAATAATCACGATTTACGCTGTGAAACGTGATTACACACCGATTCTAAACAACCCAGATTATATTACTGAATTGGTCTGCTATATCTTGTTATATCTACTCCTTACTCTGCTCACCAAATTACCACACTGCTGTAAAACTGTAGCCGGTAAAATATACGTTCCCGATCTTTGGGCCGTAAATGAGTAAGCATCGTTTTACTGTGTAATTCCCTTTTACGTTCATTCGAAAGAAAGGAATATGCGTTTAGGTTTATTTTGCGTCCCTTAAATTTGAATTGGTTGCTCAATAATGTACTTTTTCGGTACTAGTCTATAATTGCTAGGGGAATTTTACGAGCTACAATCGAAATCATCAGATTATTTTGCGCTCTGAAGTATAGGTAGCCAAAATTTTGGATAAAATTTGCGCACAGAGGTGTGCTTTGACTTGTATTGTTAAGATTTGTTATGAATTCGGGGGTATCCTTACTCGAATTGTTGTTCCATGCCGGGTCTAGTCTCAGTTTTATGTAACGTACTATAAATAAATGGAAGTATGATATACTCGCTACACCTACATGAGTCGCACAGTTTGTTTGTTACCTCATTACTGTTAAGTATACCATAAGAATCTGACACTCAAAAGTTATACTAATGAAAACAAGACAAAAAAGGGCGACGATATTATTAAAGCAGTGAACGAAATGGCCACAAAAATCATTTCTTTTCGACTAAACACTAAAAATTAATCCCGTCGGACTAACGACAGAGACAAACAAGTCCTTTAAAAATTTATTACGTGACTTTCATTACCAAAGTCGCTTTGTCTCCATTTCTTAAGTTTTATTTTTTGTCCAATAAAACTGTTATTGCATTGCAAAATAGCTTTCGCATTATTTGTAGCGCGTGCGTGTCTTTTATTAAGTATAAAACTTTAGATGACGCGGGTGGAATAGTGATGAGCCAAATCACATAACTCGGGAAAAAACTCGGGGCAAAAGGGTGGACGCTCGGTTAAAGACATAAGGACACATGTAAATTTATTTATTGATGGGAACAGTACTTTTCCGTGTGGAGTGAGAACAGAGGAACTGAACTAAGCTATCTAAAGAAGACACATAAAGATTATCATTCATATTCATCAGCTAGGCCCTTTATTGGAAGAGGCTGTCTACCTTTTCCTTTGCAGTACTAGATATTCTGTCGGGAAGCATTTGTTGTGTATACATTTCATTTATTCAATCTTATCAGACTTATCTTATACTGCTTATTCATTAACAAATAAGCAGTATGAGATAAGTCAGTGAGTTAAATTTTCTTCGCAAGAGGAAGGATTCCTTTAACAAGTAAATACCGTTCATTATCACATAAATTAAGAATAAATTTACCAGTGTAAATTCTCTTAAAAGTCGAAATCAAGTAATGATAATTGCTATCGGCGACACTAAAACTAAATTAATTCTAGTGCTCTTGCCAGCAGCAACACTTTTATTAACGAATTCATTGGATTTCAGAGTATTGATTAGAGACCTAAGGGACTTGGGATTGGACAAGCTGATAATTATTGTGCGTGGTATGATAGAAAAAAAGTTTCTTATTTCGAATAATCTCAAATCTCCAAGCTTTCCATTTGCGACTTCGACTGCTTATAACTGGTGAAGGTATTCCCGAAAAATGAAATTTATCTCAGGTCTTTCTCCCGGTAGGTTTTGAAGGAACCTCCATGCTAAAATTCAATATTCATTGGTTGAGCAGTTTAGTCATAAAAGTAACAAATAGAGGGACAGTACTTTCGCATATATAAATAATATTAGTGTGATTGATTGTTTGTATTTTCAAATATTTTGGTTTGGTACAGTATTATCCAGGTAGCATACTTATTAATACATCAAGCTTATCGCTGTCAGCGCCTCTTTTTCACGTTAGTTCTCAGTTTTTGATGTAAAATATTCGATAAATTCAAGTTTGAAGAACTTCGCTCATCGATCAATCTTCAAAAAGTTTTCGAAAGAAGAGTTGTCTCCATCATTAAGGCATGCTGATATCGTAATACTTTGCAAATACTTCAATTTTTTTTCGCTTTCTCAATTAATATTTTTATCTAGGTATAATAAATAATAATTCATATTACCTATAAAGAGAAAAGATTTGTTTCATCTTTTTTATGAACACATTCAAAAACTATTGGAGCATTTAAAAACAATCACCCGTAGAATACTGTATTATCACTGAGTAAAATTGGCTAAATACCTATTATATTGCCACGTGGGCGAAGTCGCGGGGAAAAGGCTAGTAGGAAATATGTATGACCTTACAATTTGTTGATGTTAAGTTAGAGGAATATGAGGACACAATTCCTACAAAGCTTTCCCTTATAAATAAAATAATATACGCCATAATACTGGGTAATGCTGCATTCTACCGCCGAGGCCGGAAAATATTGGGCAAGTTATTACTTATGCGCCTCACGCTCTCCACAGGGACGTATTGAAGAATCGCCACCTCACAAACTTGTGATTTACGATGTTACCCATTTTATACTGGTTTCTCTCGGGTAGATAAACATTGTAGTTTCCTCTATTTACCTTATTTACCTCATCTATACCTAAGGTACTTTATACGTCACAGCCGTTAACTTTATAGCCAATATGTTGTAATAGAATACTTTTTCTATTGTTATTTTCAACTCACTGTGCTAGCAGTATATTTCTACTACAAGCGCAGCGAAGAGTAACTTCGTGAAGCTCTGGCCACCTTACTCGCCACAGAAACATACTCTATATCGATGTAGTGTCTTCTGTAAGGTGGAGGTACAATCATCAGTAGGGCGGTACCGATTTTGGCCGATTTCGGCTTACCTCTCTTAAAAAAATATGCTGTGTCGGTGTAGCATTCAAAGACAAAGCAGCCTCCTCAATGCCAATCGCCTTTGACCGGCCTCTGAAAACAGAGGACGAGAGCTTAAACAACCTAACTTTAATTTTATTATAGAACGACAAATAAAATATTCTGACATAACTATTATCTTTGTTCACAAGGATAATTTATTTTGGCTGGTTCATTTGTCTTGCTTTAAGTAATTTTCTTTCTGGAACTGAAAACCCCATTTTACTTACAATGGCGAGACTGAAATGGTATTTACGGTAGTGAGCACACTATATCGGTACCTGTCTTAATACACGTGTTCTGAGATAATTTCAACCGCCTACTTATTGTGGCTGTAAAAATAGCATTCCCGATTAAAGGTACTGTAGACAGACAGCGTAGGTCGAGGAACAGGGTTTCTTACGGAACTATGAGTTGGTAGGAAGTGAATGCTTAAAGGATGGATAGAAGGGTAGAATGGAAACAGCGTTCATATTGTGCCGAGCCCGAATGATTGCAAACAAGGGCGCGTAGGATAGAATAATGAAATATTTGTTTTTTCCTCAGTGTGAAATTACCATAAGCTGGAACAATACAACTTTACCAATAGATCAGTGACGGTAATTCGACAACACACCAACCTCAGAGTAGATAATATACTATCTTCTCTCTTTCTCAACTGCGCGAGGAAGTTTAAAAATAAAAAAGTTATTAAGAAAAACTATTCTTTCAATGTAGATAAGGTAGAACAAACATGTGCCCTCCGTACTAAAATAAATAGACCACCCAGAGCGTTCAACTTTTTTATTTGGATCTTTTCTTTGAATCTTTAAATTTTGATTGTGTTTGACGGGCCTGGCGTTGTGTAGTATGAGCAGATAACTCTAACATATCGAAACGATTGCGCTCGTAATCTATCTTAAAACGACGTTGCAACCCTTCCAGCGAACGTGTACCGTGTGTCCTTGCTTCCGAGTCGTTCGCTCCAATTCCTGCTTTGCCTCAGTCAAATTGAGCCCCGTGCCTCACAGAGTGCTCTTAAGCTAGTTGCTTCCATATTTTTCTAGGCTAAGTGTCTTAAGTACTCCCCCGGCATGCATAGACGGGAGCTACCATTTTAGGAAAATTTAAATCTGCTGTATGAAATACCGCCGCATATTCTAGCGAAGAAAATCAACATCTATTACTGTATCGTTTACTCGGTTGAAGTTTTGATTTTTGTTTGCTTATTCCGTATTAGGAACTCATGAATCTTTACGTCTCCCGGTTTCAGTTAATTTTGTTTCATATATAACCTAAACATATTCAAGGCTTATTACATTACGTACTTTTTCTCCCATAGGTCTACGGGATGTCGTGGATAAAACTGTACGGTGAAGCTAGTTCATAATAAATACCTTGCAATAACTGAAAGTGAAAATGGAGAAACAATGAATAAAATATATGTTGGCCTTATACATCTGTTGATAATGTCTAATTATTAAATATAACTTCTAGCAAGTTTAAATTCCTTATTCTATTCAACATTCTGGAATTCTGAAATCAATTGTTAGGCCAGTTACTCGTTCCCAGTCAAAGAATAGTGCTTTGAATTTCTTCTTCCGAGAAAGGAAAGGGTGACTTTTGAAAGATTAATGATATGGCTCTCAAAACTAATCGAAAGTTTACAATAGATATTCCAGCCAATTGTAACTTTTAATGGGTATTTCCTATGTGTATGCAAAGTAGATTGGAGACGAAACATTGCATTACAATATTGGAGTCTGCATTTTCCGTCAGTCTTGATACCCGCAAGACTTCATAAAAGGTTATTCTTAAAAATAGCCTTACGGGTTGACATTTTCTTCATCGTAAGCACTTCTTAACTTACTGTTTAAATATGTGAATTAGTTAAGGTATCTAGTGCATAGGTGTGATGTCTCAGAACAAATACCTACCAGTTCGTTTATGTATAAGCGTACCTATGTATTCAGTGCGGCAATGGACCCCGCATCCCAAGGCGCGGTAGCCCAATCGCTAAGCCACATTAGAATATGCATTAACATACTATACTTACAAGAAATCTGATGTAGGAACTCTCAGATAAATACACAAATCGCAGATTAATCATTCAAAAAAGCGAATCCATATAAACATCTTCGAATCCTTAATTAAAATAACCCAATACAAATTAACATAAATGTCAAATTTTAAATCAATTGTTTAATTTTAATACATTTACCTCACAATATGGCCGAAAAAATAGTTTCATATAAAAATACACGATTTTATGCTAATAAAATAGTTGTGGTACCTACTGCACTAATGTAAAATTGCTCCCATCTAATATATAAAATTCTCGTGTCACAGTTTTCGTTGCCATACTCCTCCGAAACGGCTTGACCGATTTTGATGAATTTTTTTGTGCTTATCCGGTACCTATGAGAATCGGGCAACATCTATTTTTCATCCCCCTAAATGTTAGGGGTAGTCCACCCCTAAATTTTTATTTTTATTTTTTAGACCGATTAGAAATTTCATTTCATTTTAGATTTCACCGTTAGAAAGCTACATCATCACTGAGTAACATAAGCTATATATTATACTACCTGCCCGCCCCGGCTTTGCACGGGTAGACAAAATATTTGATATAAAAGTCTACCTGTGCGAAGCCGGGGCGGGCCGCTAGTTATAATATAATACTGTATCGAAATGATTGCCTAAATACACCTGCAAATTAATAACACAAAATAAGTAGCAAGTGAATCTTACTTCTCATTTGTACACGCTAATGCACAAATGTGTCTCATGTATCGATTATATTATTATAATAACCGGCCAAGTGTGAGTCGGACAAGCACACCGGGGGTTCTGTACACACTGTGAAATCGCAAAATATGCGAAAATTAGTAACATAAATGGTCATATCTTTATGTCACGTCGATTTACAGGTATGATATTCACGCCTGAAAGAGACTATAACCCGGGTATTTGATATTTATTCAACTTGATAACTCTACGAGTTCTTGAGAAAAAAAGGTCTTGAGAGACAGACATACGGACAACGAAGTGATCTTATAAGGGTTCATTTTTTCCTTTAAAGGTACGGAACCTTAAAAATAACAGGCAATACAGCCTTTGTGATAGTTGATATATTATATTTATACATTGAAATGAATTTCTTGCACAACAATAACAAGGTCGTGACCGGTTAATGCACACCATGGGTGCAGTGAAATAATAAATTATAACTATATGGAATAATATTTATAATAAAAACAGCATGGAATGATAAATGCATACTTATTACCAGTAATGGAAAGACAAACCGTTCCAAGGTGGACGGATATAAGGATATTCTGTATTCAAGGTCACAAGTGTACTCTCTGCCTACCCCGTAAGGGTCTCAGTGTGATGATAATTATGTTTGCACTAGCTGTGTGGTTATCCAGGTTATATACATTTCATCCAAATCCGTTGAGTAGTTTTTGCGTGAAAGAGTAACAAACATCCACCCATCCATACTCACAAACATTCGCATTTATAATATTATGTAGGATGTATGCATCAGTATGACCGTTGAGTTGATATACAATCTCGCAGTAGCGAACGTAGCTTAGTAGGTTTGTGTACTGCGCATGCGAGAAAGGAAGGAAGCTGTCAGAATGCAGATATTTATGACGGGACTTCCCAACGTTAAACCTTTCTCTTCCCTGTACCTCAGCTGTACCTACATTGTAAGTTAGGATTTGTCTATTTTGTAGTGGAAGCTTTTGAGTGCTTTCAAAAGTACTTCAGGATGTAGAACGTACCAGAAATGCCAGTCAATTGGAGTTTGTATCTTCGTGTCAAATCAGTCTCTGAAATTTAACGACGTTGAAATTATTAATATCCGACCATGAAAACATATTTTTCTAAATTGTTTAGCAAACTATATAAAGTGTTATATTTCGTATAAGAGATTAACGTCACGCTATCCCGGAAGAAATATTACTACCCTATTTTGTCGGCCTGAGATTACTACGTCCCAAATGGTCCCCGAAGGATTTTGTAGCAGGATGCCTTGTATCATACTTGGTTACTTTTCAATATACTCGGGATAGTAGGCGTTAGTTTAAGTATATTTAGTCATTTTTCATATTGGAATGTAGTCGCCTCTCCCTCAACTCAATTTAAAACACAGACTTTAAAGACGCACTTAATATCATATACACTTAAAATATCTTAAGCTTTAGATGTATGGAGTATTTCTTCTTTTCGATTGAGATTATGTACTACTTACTAGCACAGCACGCCGAAAGCGATATAAAAACTGGGTGAATTTGTTAAAATGACTAAACGATCTCACCAAAGTGAATTAAATATTACGATTGGACAAAAATAATCTGAACACATCTCTTCGTCCCGCATAAGTAAAAAACAAAATAAATTTAAACTCCCTAATACCTATTCCTGAGCGCATAATTAAATATTGAGGGCTCGCAATCCCCCAAGCACTTCACAATAATGGAGTACTAATTAACGTTACCGTGAAGTCCCACTCTTCCAGACTTCACCTTATAAAATTTTGACGTATATTTTTAACGAATTTCTAAAGGAAAATGCTTAAATAAAAATAACGGAAGTTTTACATTTCCTTATTTCAAAGGAGGACATTGGGAGTGCTCATATTTTTTCTTTCTCCTGTTTCAAAAATGTATTCTTTTGCGTTATGATTAAATAAGTAATATGTTCTGCCTGGTATGGTGAAAAAAAATAGTAACGTAGTAGCGTTATTTTTATTTATGAAAATTATCATTTTGTTGCCTGTCAGTCAGTGTCTCAGGAGTTAATTCTCTTATACTGTTTAAAATAAATAAAAGTAGTTACATAGGTGATAATATTATGTAAAAAATATTAAATAAAAACTATCTAAATCAAAAATAATTTATTCAGTTTAGGCCCTAATAAGGCACTTATGAACTGAAAACGAAACTACACCGGCTACTACTGTTAAAATCATGCCTAATGGTATCGTAGCATAATAGCCACTCTAATCTAAATGTTCTTGCTTATGTTCTACTTATCATGACGAACTATAAATTTTAACCGTGATTTTGTCTATTTTTAGATACTCTCAAGCCTCAGACAGATAACCTAAAAGCAGCATAAGGTAAAACTTTTCAATAGATAACCATAAACATTGAATGAGATACTATTCAGCGGTTCATCCTTCGATACTCACTAGATTAATTCGAATCCTAATTGATCCGGTCACAAAGCCCCTGAAATCAAACGGGTATAATCGAATTTCATTATCAATACTCTGAAATAGGGCGCCTCGCTCTGAGTAGTTAGTTAACCTGTGTCAATTCCCTCATTTATGATTCGCTATATCGCTTGATTACGACACATACTGATATGTTAAGACGGAACTACAAAGCAAATAGGTATTATGTTTATTAAATGATCTCAAACTGTATACCTTATTTTAATATATTATAGCTTACTTACGATATATCGCGGTACTCTACGTATTGTAAATGGACTTTATTATAGGCGGTGATTTTCTACATCTACACTATAATAATATTATAAAGAGGAAAGGTTTGTATTTTTGTATGTAACGAATAAACTCAAAAAGTACTGGATCGATTTTAATAATTCTTTTTTCATTAGAAAGCTACATCATCACTGAGTAACATAGGCTATATATTATACTAGCTGCCCGCCCCGGCTTCGCTCGGGTAGACAAAATATTTGATAAATGTCTATAGGCTCCGAAACTTCTGTACCGATTTCAAAAAATCTTTCACCGTTAGAAAGCTACACTATCACTGAGTAACATAGGCTAGCTGCCCGCCCCGGCTTTGCACGGGTAGACAAAATATTTGATATCAATGTCTACCCGTGCGAAACCGGGGCGGGCCGCTAGTATTAATATAAAGTGCCTAACAAAACGGCCAATACCATCCCATACACCTACCACTCAAACACAAGCTCATCTTTATTTGAAAATAGACTTTACAAGTAAGTACTTTCAAATCGTCAGAATCTACCAATTACTTTTTTCAAATTAAAATTAATAATTTATATTTAAATTACTCACGTGACATGGATATAAAACACGAAATTATCACATAAACTTTTTGTGATATATCCAAGTCATTGACCTACATAATAGGAAATTTATCCTTAGAAAATAAATTGACCAAGCTTTAAGAATTGGATTTAAAACAGGAATCCGAACGGTTTTATTTATATTAGTGAGCGAAACGTTTTTGTAGCCATTCTCGTAAGGCGCGGGCTGCATCAGTTTTTCAGGATTATGGGAGAAAAACGAGGGGCATTATCGGATCTTAGAGAAGTAATCGCTTGCCTTCCGACTGTATTCTCATTACCAATTCATTTTGCTGCTGGATTAAGGTGGTTTTGTGTAACATAGCTTGTAAAGAACATTTTCATTTTTGGCTTTCACGAATTATGGATAAGGATAACCATATATTTTTACACAAAGTTTGTAAATCATATTTGAAATTATTTACACAAATATGTGCCTTCCCATGGCTTCCCGTAGTCTGCTAATGCAAAACTATTATTGGTACACTATTTCTTTCAGTGACGTCGTCTGCTTTTTATTTTTGAAACATATTTAAAAAAAAACTCTTTGTAACACTTTTTCGGTATAAAACGTAGCCTATGTTCCCCATGCTTTGATTTTTTTTATTTCAAATCCAATGTTGTTTTGGCCTGAAACAAACAATATCTAATATTTCGGAATTATTCGATACTAAATTACACATTACCACCTACAACTCTGTGCTTTAACGTCAGTATTAAGCTGGGTATATATATGTACCGATAATGGACTTAATGACAAGCTTACGCAGCTTGTCCCATTAACCTGCCGCAGAATTAAGCTGATTGTCTTTAGTGCGCTATCTGGTTCCGGTAATCCAGTGCCTATGAAGTCCAAATTACTCGGTGTATATGACTTCATGGCAGTGATTTCGTTTCTGATAATAATAAGACCAAATATTTACTGTAAGGCATTGTTATTTGCCAATAGGAAATATTTATAATTTTAATTTTCCAATATAAATAACTACAAGCATGATTATAATTTATTTTTGGCCCTTTACTTATTAGTGATATCTTAAGTAAGCCCCTAACGTTAACCACTTATTTTTTTAATTTATTAATCGGCTATGACCTAATTCGTAACCGCTTAATAGCGGCCATTTCCCATTGTTGTTTTTAATTAAACATTAGGTATGTGTTGTGTAGTTGGTGGCAGCCCTAAAGACAGTGATTGATTAATCTGTGCATTCTAAATTGGTGCATAAAAATTGAAGTGCATGGAGTAAGCTAGCTCAATCTGGACTGAACACAACTTTAAGGCATAAAGTTATGAATTTGCTTGTAGATTTTTTATTGCGAGATGAGAAGTACGTACAAGCGACTTGCAGGCGACCTTTGTCATCTCGAGCTCTCCTTTATCCTTCAGTTTAGTATCTCGCATCTGACTTTAGTATGTAGCGAATTCAGTCCCTGATATATATTTTTGAGAATTGATGAAGGAAGGAAGGATATATACTTTTAAAATATAACATTGTTCCATAATACAATATCTTTATAATAAATACTCTCAAATAGCTTAACACCCGCACTTGTAATTCGTTACACAACAAAAATACACACATATGCTAGGCTTTATTTGAAAATACCATTTAATTGTAAACTTATGAATATAAAAACAGCCTGCGAATGTTTCAGAGATTTTTTAATGGTAACCAATAAATACAGTTAAAACCTTTGTTATCGACTAACTCATCTTCCTTAGATAGTCAGCTTACCCCTTTCTACTGTATGTAACAAAAGATCGCCGGAATTATCGCCAATATAATGGTTCATAAAAGGTTAAATTTACGACTGACCGGTCCGGACCGGCAAATATCTACTTCCGAATTATCTGATCATATCGAAAAAGTAACGCCGGTTGAGCAAGAAATATGGACGTGCCTTCCTGATTATAACCATTAAATAAATTTAGCTTGACATGGCAATAAAATAAATGCTTGTGATACGGATATTGCTGTTATAAGTCCTTCGATAAATATGAAAGCCCAAGATAACCTAGCGTGTTCGAATAAAATTATTTCCTCTTGATTTTACGAGTACTTTTTTTTATACCACAAGTTGGCACACCAGCATACGGACCATCTGATGGTAAGCAGTCACCGTAGCCTATAGTCGCTAGCAATACCAGGGGCATTACTAACGAGTTGCCAACCATGTTGTTGATGAGGACTCACTGTGCTAGCAGCATTACTACTAGCCCAACGTATCCTTGTGGAGCACTGGCAACCTTACTTACCGCAGAAACACAACACTACATCAGGAAGTGTTATTTCACTGCGGTCTTCTGTAAGGTGGAGGTACAGTCCCCAGTCGGGCGGAAATCCCTAATCGCCCTACCTCTCTATACAGGTAGTTACCTAACTTACGGCTTCCTCATGGTGAGTGGCCACCGCAGCTTATAAATGTCTGTGTTATAGGTACCACGGTATAACAGGCGCGTTAATAACCTCTGGTTGTCTTACTGAAAACACAACGCATCCTTTAGGAGGTACAATACCGCGAAGTAGCTTTATTTGAGTTCGATCTTCTGTAAGGTAAAGGCACTATCTGAATATTAGCCTTTTTCTCACTAACCGAATGCAGTCTTTACGCACCCGTGAGACACACATGCGAGTAACTATAATTGACTAGATACTCTAGTACCTGATAGAAATAGTCATTTCACAATGTGTTGTACTTTAATCCCACACGGAAACTTGACAGCCAAGTCGGAGCTTCAACATGATTCGGCATTCGGAAACACAAGTTCAGATTGTGGCAAGACCTTTGTTCCACCGTGCCCCACCCGATAATAACACAACTATGTTCGCACGTCAACTTGCTATGAACTAATTTCCATAGATAGATAACTCGCCTTCCGTACCCCACAAAGGTAATCAAGAAGGCTTAAGCCGCTTGAGGCTTATCTGTTAGAAACGAATGCGGGTCGTTCACATACATCACTTAGGTAGAAAAAGTTAGGCAAAACATTTTTGCCAATTACTTGGCTTTGAAAATTATGCTACTGGCATTCCTATTAGTAAATATTTATTGCTAGTTATATTGGTATACTGATAAGTGTCAGAAAAAAATCCTTTTAAATTGAACACCACACCTCAAAGAGACGATAACGCCTAACTTTTATGAACAACTTGCGGCTTCGTAGCCATTACATTACACAAACTTACTAGTTTTGATTTGTTTCACTGACGGATTATTTATTACTTACAAAGTTATCTGAACAAGTGATGATTGAAAGCGATTTAGCAATAAAACATGTCACCAAGCGTAGATACTCAGAACAACGCTCGAGGAATAAAACTTTTATTACCAAATAAAATAAATTTGCAAGTTCAGTCGAGCTGAAACAATATCAATAAATTATTGCAGGGGAAGAGTTGCACGGTTACGAAAAAATAAAAGACGAAAAATTTTTTTGAGTGACTATTCCGAGTTTCGGGTACATACGATAGAATTGGGTTTGGCGACAGACAGGAGCTGTTTAGTTGCGTCACAGGGAGAGATAAATTGTGACAATAACTCCCGGGGGCACACGAACGTCAGAGAGGACAGCACAAGACCGCCCCACCTCACTCAAAGGTAAGCACGATAAAATAACTTAAGTGGACAAACACTTCGGCCTGAACTGTTTGGACACCACTTTATTTACGACTGACATGATTATTAGGGTCGGTACACTATCGATAAATTATTTCTGACATCACTGACCAAGTGCTGACATCATGAAAACGATTTGTGTATTTTAGGCTTCCATCTATTCGAAGTTCCTTTGCGAATCAAACACGTAACATTATATTTTCGATGTCAACGAATGTTCATATAATAGTCATTCAGGCTAATATTCCTGCCCCATTCTAGACGTACATAAAAAGAAAATCTTTGGTCATCACTCAACACTCATCGCTCTAAAAGAAAATATTACGTGCTAAAATTGAAGACTCAATGTCTTGTACAAATGTTCCTATCATGAAATGTATATTAGTTTATATTGTTATATTACTTTAACTCCATAACATTGGTACTTATCTGTTACACTAATGTGCACTTAAGAACACCCATGAAATAGATAACTTCTCGTGAACGTGTTGTGAATTCCTAAATATTTTATAAAAAAAACCGGCCAAGTGCGATTCGTACTCGCACACCGAGGATTCCGTACTGAGATAAAAACTCCTGTCAGACTGACAGACAACAAAGTGATCCTACTAGGGATCCTTTTTTCCTATTAGGGTACGGAACCCTAAAAATAAAGAAAGTTATATACAATTACAATTTACGGACGGAAAACTTTTCTAACACTATTTATGTACAGGATCCGAAAAAAGCTGATAAATTATGTTTTCTATTTACATGTACTCACTTAAATCACTTGTTTTATATAAAACATATTACAACACATAGATTGATAAAATTTGCTCGGGAACCACTATGTGAAATGAATAAACTTAGAGACCTATTCAGGCTACAGAGTTCAAAGTGTTCAAACGTATCGGAGCTGGATTGCATATAAATTCAACAACATCCCCAACTTGTTTTTCACTCACTGCCTCACTGTTTTGCACAGACTAGGTTTTTTTCAACAAACGTGCTCACAGTAGTAATAAAAGCAGCGTAAACTTTCGCGAAAGTTTCCTTAATTGAACGCATACTGTTTACATGCAAATTAAACAATTCTGAAGTAAAATTTACTAAATGATGACTCCTGAAATTCTTAGCAAACTATTTAAGTTAAAATTCCCTATACTAAAATTATATATCTACAGTAGATATCAATACTTTGATACTTTGCGAGTTCCAATTCTCAGAAGAGCGTAACAAAGGGGAAAAATAAAATTGTGATTATAATTATCATCGGTAATTGAACGAAAACTGAATGAATCGAAGTTTTTAATTAAGTCTGAGAGCTGTGAAAAGGCGAATATTCCTACGTTCCTAGGTAGTATAACGTAGAAGTTAGTAGGTTCTGCAAACGAGAGGAAGCGAGCCAAGTGGGCAAAGAGTGCTCGAGCGGAGTGTTTGCTCAAACGAAGTTAGTTGCCGAAAGCGATGTACGAGCCGAAGCGCGTCTTGCATTTATTCTGACTATTGGATTTGTACCGAATCATACTCGTTTTATATCATTCAAACGAACCTCGTATCGTTCTGAACCAATTTATTTGGAAGCTACTGAATTCTCACAGTACCTAGTACAAAATTATATGCAATACTTAGTCTAAGGCAACGATTCTTTTTATCATCTTTAACATCGCAACTTTATAACAGTTAAGCTAAGTTAACTAGGAACTATAAAAATGTATATGATCCGTATCCAATATTAATTACACAAAATTAGAATTACTTTTGTGAAAGAGATCCTGTGTAGTGAGTCACCTTACCGATTGATTCGCTTCGAGATTGATTCATTAACAGTCTACTTGACTCTTGTTTGATCATATTATATGGTTCACTTGTATAATTAGCCTGGAACAGGATAAATTAATTATAGCTCCAAGGGAGACACAACTATTACCCATTTTGATATTAATTACGCATCTGTAAATATAGAGTAAATAAAAATCTAAATAAAATCTAGTTTCTTATGTATATTATGACAGTGTTGCTGGCATTGGCTACCGAAATGAAAATCATATTTCTTTGAGCTTATTCCCGATGACGGTTGCGAATATTCTGACGTCATTTTAAACCAAAACAGGAAAAATGCCTACCTTTGTAATCAATACCGCAATTTTTCATGTTGCTGCTACGTCAGAATGTTTGCCGTCATAAAGAATAAGCGCACTGGTTATCCCATCCTATGCACTTTTCGAAGGACATTGTTACTAAAAAGGACCCCTTTATTGGCACACAATATATCACTACATAGTATAAATCAAAGTCACTTCCCCTGTCTGTCTGTCCCTATGTATGCTTAGATCTTTGAAACTACGCAAAGGTTTTTGATGCGATACATGCCTATAATATAGAGAAAGACTGATAAATTGAGAGGTTTGTGTTCTAATGTGATGTCGTAAATAAAGACATTTGCGCTTGGGGATGAAAGGTTGTATGATAATCGGTCATTTTTGAAGTTAAATCCATGAAAATAGGTAGCAGTGGGCAAAAGCTATAATTTAGATATAGCAAATAAATTAATTTAGATTTTTTTATCATTACATCCTTACGTTAATGAACATACAAGGATGTACTTATTGTAATATTTTTTTTACAACTTTATGCACAATTCAAGCACAATAGTGGACGTAATACTAACGCATATTTATTCTTGCGCGCCTGTATGCGTCCATTCTCGGAGCAAGTCAGCGCTGCAGCGCGAAGTCGCTCGCTTAGACTTGCTTGCTTATTCTTATGTCGCTAGCTCGGTTGGACATTTAGCCGATTGCTCGCATTATGCATACATTGCTATTATTCGGTTTTTTGTTTACTTTTATTGTTTCACCTCATATTATCTTAATTCTATATTTTTTGTAGCTTGTTCAAGCCGAATCTTAGTACATATTTTCTTAGTATTATACCTACTTCTATATTCTTGTTTTTATTATAATTATTCCGTTTTTTTAAACGGGTGACGTCACGGGCCGGTCCCAACGGAGGATCAGCGGTGGTTGTCCGTTACAAGACAACCAGCACATGCTGAGTTGGGACCGTTTCATAACGACACTATACTAAACATGTCTACCTTTCTCATATGTTTAGAATTGTGTTGTTATGAATAAATGTTTTTTCTTTCTTTATTTTTTTTCATAATCTTTTATATCCTACCTACCTATCATCACGCCAAGGCCCTCACGAGCAGGGTAGGCAGCTGGCCGAGCTTAAAGAGCGCCATTTCTCACTTGACTTGCACAGCTATTGTGCTTCTATTATATTCATCAATCTCCCTCTTCATACATATGTTTGTCAGTTCCGAGTACTCATCATTGAGTACTTTGGCAATTTGATCTAGAAAAGTAGACCTTGACTTGATAACTATATAGGCTGACGTAGGTATATATAATAACTATTAGATATTAAAAAATACTCGTATCTACGTAGTGCGATCACCATTCAGTTATTCAAATGGGCATTCCATAAAGTCTATGACTAAGCATCGCAAGCAGTATCTCATCATAAGAGGTCTACTGTTTGGTCAAATGAATTACTGTGGTTACGTCCGTTTTCCGTTGATATGCTCAATATGGGCCGCGGTGGCCGTTTGTAAACCATGATTTTTGTTGGAAACACGCTCGACGCATTAATTTATGGATGTATTTCGACAGCCAACGCGCATGGAAAGCATTTTCCGTACTTCGTTATAATAAGTTATGCATTGGTTGCCACGCCAAAATAAATAAATTGTTTGAACAAAAAATGAAGCTGGAATTGCAGAATGAAAATTTTGTTTTTTTTTATGTGGAATCAAAATCACCTAGCATTCAAAGTTAGTAAACAATTATGTTACATACTTTAAAAACAACATATATCAGATTCATTTTTTGTTTTTATGAAACGAGTGCAAAACCTCCTCAGGTTTATTTTGCCACGTTTGCTCCTTCAACCAAAACCCGTTTTAATCTTTTCTATGCATGTACTTGACATTCATACGTAGAACCAAGGTCAATGTATATCTCACACTAATTATTTCCTTGTATTAACTCGTCCACTGAGCAGAACTGAATAATAGAACACTTAACCGTCCATTATGCACTGCATTGTCGCATGTCACTTTAAATAAACTACTCAAAATTATTAAATGATTGGTTAGAAAAACAAGTTCAATATTCATGGTCGTTGACAGCATCGACGGTAGATTCTTATCTCCGAGACTGACACATTTAGTATCAGCTATCGGTACGGTATCAGAATGTGCGGTATCGTAGTGAAGCAGAAATAGGTACATAAATTACTGTAATGGTTTATAAATTGATAAAAACACAGAAACAAATTTCTTTAAGCATAAATTAAATATGCCTTACACAATGTATCTGACGTGATGTGAAACCCGCCGGTTCCAACGGCTTGGAAACGCAGTAATGTATAGCGGAGAAAATAGCATGCCTTACACTTTATCCCTAGGGTGGTGCTTAGCAACAAGTAACATGAAGAGCTATGAGTTTTCCCATTCAAAATAGGAGATGCACTTCTTGAGTTTTAGTCCCCTCCAGCGTCCACCTTCTTCATTGATCGTATAAAACTCTGTCGTAAGTAGTAGCTGTTATTTCTTTAGGTTTGTTTTTTTTTGTCTACATCTATGTATTTTTTATTCAAAGACCCAACTACGGCCTTTATACTATATATAGGTAATCGGAAGAAAAAGTATTATCCGTTTCTGATTTTGCAAATGATATTTTCACATCTATAATAGGCACCTATTTATAAATTTATTTTAAATTTGAATCTCACAACGAGGCCCATATTACATATACCTTACAAACTATCATACATATGAAAATATACAATACAGTAAATACCTTACAGACTAACATACATATTAGATGATCACTTTACTAATGGTTCGTGTCATCGTGTGGCACAGTGGCACTGTTCCGTTCAACTATAATAGGCACGTTATTGCGTATGATGGCATGGCGTGTAACATGTGTATTTTCATTTTAAATTAGGGGTACGTACCGTTAGCAATTACAATACCATTTTCTCGTTTTTTGTTCTCCTCTCCAACTCCATTATTGCCAAAAAGGTTGCTACAACAAGGGAGCGCGCTAGACTATCTCGTTTAATTTCGTTCAAGCGAGATTTTCAGCTAATGAAAATAAAACAAGGGATAAGTGCGCGTTTTGAATTTATAAAGGACGGTTTAATCCTAGTAGTATATATCTATGTGAATTTGTAAAGGTAAGATGGTATACAAGATCAGATTATACGAAGTTCTCCGTAGTCTGTAATTGCATGCAGTGGTAAAAGGTGACTAATAATTACGTAGACTACCCTTCTTTGTTAGAAAAAATCCTGCTTGAGATTATAGGGATGAAGCACCAGAACCTGAAGAGTGCTTTGAAGGATACTTGCTAAAGGGACAACACTAATAGAAAAGTGCAGATGTGGTGACTAAATAATTACGCTTCATCCCTATGAAGCAGAAGAACCCGAAGAGTGCTTTAGGGATATTCACTACAGTGACAACTCTAATAGAGTAGCTAATATTAATTAGCTGCAGTATTATACAAATACAATTGACGTATTTTTACAGTCTGGTAGCTTATATTTTTAATGGGAATCATATTATAATAACGCAGGCGGAAAACACCGCAGAATATCCGCTTGCATGAATAAAGCTGCCACTCAAACTTGTTATTGCGATTTTATTGTTATTCATTAAGCATTTTTATAAACCAGCATTACTTAAAAAAATCCTAACCTAGGTATATATTCTAAAATGGGAAATACTATCTGGCTGCTTGCTTTCATGTCAATTATACGTACGCAAAGCCTCAAAAGAAATATAAAAGATACAAGTATTGTATTGAATATTCGTGCTAACGTAACTCACAAACAACGCTTAAGTTAAAAAGTTGTTTGTTATTTCACCTCGAAACCATTATTTCAGCTGTTCATTAATGAACGAGTTTAATGTATCGTAATGAAACAAAGCTTAACTTCATATTTACACAACGCAAAATAATTACTTGTACCTACGTATCGTATTCCACAACATGTACGTCCATGTACTTTAAGCTAAGTAACCGTCTTCAGAAATGCTATATATTTTATCACACCAGTTGAAACTCCTCTGAAAATTCTACTAACGTTATTTTAGCTGGGAGCACTGACCTACTGATACATATGATTATGAGGATAATTTATCTCAACCTTGGGATAAACTCAGGGTACGGTATCACTCATCTCTCAAGCCATGCTCGTAACATAAAAGCATAAAAATAAAATAAGGTCAAATGTTTAATTATAATTATTTACTGAATGGAGCAAGCTTTATCCATTGACTAGTAAATCATGTTATGCTAGACAATAATATCGATGCCGAAGCCGAATGTCGATAAGCAGTGAAGCTGTCTATTCAATTACACATCTGACTGGAGCTCATAATGTGTGTTCACTGGCGATATGGTGTACAGTTGAGAGATTATTATTCATGCTTAACATATTTTGGCCGCAACTTTGCCGAAGCAGATTGAAAACAAATAAAACGTTTTTTAATCTTAAATTAAGTGATAAAATTAAATACATTTACAATAAATAAATTATAACTTTATCAATCCTTAATATCGAGAATAGGTAACTGATGTATGGGAACATCTAAATATTTAAACTTTGCTAATCAGACATTTAAAAAAAAAATGTCGGGTAATTAAACAATTACAAAAAGAACTATTAACATTTAAAATTAAATTTTATTTCTGTTCGTTGCGTTATGAGAAGGTTACTTAATTAAGCCAAGCGTGGGTAGGTGAAAAAATAAAAGAGGTCGAAACCCAACAAGAAGATTCAGTTCATTCAGCTCAGCACTTTAATTAAACCACTAAGGTAGCGCAACAAAGACCGAATAGCTTATAACATACGACGTTGTGTATGCTTCACAATTAAGTAAGCATTTTTACTTATAATATTATAACTTGTTGAGTATTTAATTATAGGAATAATAATAATGCTTGAACATTATCATATAGCGCCATCTGGCCCAAATCTAAGTGAAGCTTGTAATATGGGAACCAACAGCTGATAGAATACTTATAAATATTTTTTTTGTAAATACATACCAAATACCTAGACGGGAAAATCGAACGAATCAGTAAAAAGCGGGAAATCGAACCGCAACCCTTAGGTTATAACCACTAGTTCAGCGGTCTCGTGAATTTATTATTATAGCTTATGATTGAGTCTTAAGCTTGCATGCAAGCATGTCATTACATAGGCGCATGCACTTTTGCGGTTTAGAAGAATTTAATAAATAGTTGTCATTTGTGAATATGGGCAAATTAACGCCAGGCTATTCTTAAAAGTAAATAAATTTAATATAGTCATACCGAGAAAATTGTCTAATACAATGAGAGAACAAACATCCATGTTGCCAAGTGCTCACAAAAGCGAAATAGAAATAAGTGTCAAGATGTGTTTCTATCACTTACGCTTTCGATACTGAAGCAGTCTCCAGTATTGTACAATATACTTTCGCGCAAAGCGCAAAGCTGACAGAGCAAAAAGTATAGAGTTGACTTGATCTGACGCGAAGTCAGGTGATCCCGATTTGTTGTCATGTCATTGGTATTGCTAGAAAGAGATAAGAATCAAATTCAAATTAGATCTGTACCATATCGCGGTTGTATTCTCTAATCTCTTGGACTGTATGTTTTTTGTCTGTCCGTTCCGGGATATCTCAGACTACGGCTGAACCGATTTGAACGGGACTTTCACTGCACAGCTAGTTTGAAATAAGAATCGATACAGAGCGATAAAAGGATATCTAAAAAAAAACATTTATATTTGCTTATACTTTGCTAGGTCCTAGGAGGTGATAGTAATAGTGAGAATTAAGTGATCTTAGTAACCAGCTCTTTGTTCCTCTTAAAATAAACTAACTACTAAACTTGCTTATATAATTCAAGCCACATCCTCCCTAATAAATACATTGCCGATATTGCCAGCGTGCCGAGGCTCCGCTTTGATCCCTTTGGCAGGAACATTTTAGTGAGGCTCTAATGAAATTCATCCCATTAGTGTAGGTTGTAGGAACATATTCAATATGCGTGCTGTCAGACGTAGTGGTCAGCGTACTAGTATATAATTGCAAAAACATACAGTCCAATTGAGAACCTCTTTTTTTTTAAGGCGGTTTAAAAGCTATGTACACCCACCTAATCAAATTAAAATACGATCGCCTTTAGACACATTATTGAACACAAATTTTATAAGTTATATTATTCATATAATTATCCGGAAAAAACATTATATATTATGCATCGGTATAATTACGAAAAAAAAAACATTTAGAAATACTCAAAAACGAACACGAACTGTTAAAAAGAAAAATCAAAAAAATTACAACATTTTGTCGTTAGCTATTTCGCTAGAGGAAATAAAGTCTGTTTTCATCTTTTAATACTGCTAGTCAATACTTTCATGAAATGAACTACATTCAAAAATATACCATAGTTATTATTTATATATGGTAGGTATAGGCAAGAACTTACGCTGAAAAACCACGGTGGTATTTTTCCGATAAAATTCTAACCGCAACAGTTTTTAGAATGTTTGTGGGAACTTACCGAACTTAATTAACTAGCTCAACATTTGATAGTTTTCTGATTCTCATGATTTTATATGTGCTAGCAATCTAAATAGTTCATGAAAAGCTGTAAGATAACTTAACATTAAGACAAACAATTACACAATAAAACGAGAAACTAAATTCTGAGGTTTACTTTGGAATCCTAAAAATAGGTAAGATTATTTATAGTAGTAAAAAATATGACCTTGATCTATTTAAATGTCGTCATTTATGTACTAGAGCATTAGACAAAAAAAGATAACAAGGCTGTGTACACAAAGAGTGTCACATTATTTGAGGATCAACCGGCTCTTGTTATATGTGGGTTCATAATCAGATTAAAACTAATCAAAAACATAAAGGTAACAAAAACAGAAGCAGGCTTAGGCAGGTATGGTAAATATCATTATGTATGTTTCCATAACTTTTTTGACATATAATCAACAAATACATAATTAGCTTTTGACGTCGGCTTCGCTCGCGTTAAATTCGGGGTAACGTAAACAACGTTACCCCATGTCACGCCTTAAGGAGTTCAATTTTCAAAAGCTTTCAATCACGTATGTATTTTTTTATACCACTAAGGGAGCAAACAAATATACGGCCCACCAAACATGCGACAAAACAGAGCCATATTTTTGGTTATTGCTAAAATCATTATAACATCATATAATGAAATGAAAATTTTAATGTGTGGACTTTATTTTTCATACATATGAAAAATAATGTGTGATTTTTTCAGCATACATTGGCATGGCATATATAACATTATCATGTGACGATTCTAAACATCCTCTCATTTACGTGTATATTTCAAATGCTGAAGATACTCATATTACCTCTTTTCCAAAAGGTTCATGCCATAAAGGTATGCCTAAGTCAATTTATCTGTTTAAAAAAGAATTGGATCCCTTACAGTGTATTCTCAAGACATGCTCCATTCAATTCGCAAGTGGAGTGCTTTTAAATCTAGTGTACTGAGATATCTATTCAGAACGTGCCTGTTTCCTGGATGTAAAAAGTTTCCCGAGGGATCGCTTGTTTATTTTCCGAGACTCATTATTTCAGTGTTTATTTTTTCATTTTATTATTTTCCATTTCCATTTACCAAAATATGTGTCGCACGCGGAAAATACAAGTAGATAAACCTTGTGTCAGAATTTGAAACGATAACAAACTTCTTTGGGCTTCAATAACACATCGTTCCTTCATTGCGATATTTGTAATCGTGGCGCGGTAGCAAAAACAACTTTGTATAACCTCACAGTAGATAATATAGTAACGATTTGCTGTCGCTGTTTTTAAACTGCAAATAAAGTTGGTGATCGTTATCAAGAATAGAAGTAGATACATATTTAAGTACAAAAGAAAAACTTATGTATTTTATCAGTTGGCTTTTTCTTCTGTCTTAGGTTTCAATAGTACAAACTGTGTTCAGCTGCAGTGTTCAATAGGGTGCGCGCATTATTAATTTTTAATTATTATTTATATAATATTTATAGATAACATTTACCTTCTACCCAGCCATCTACCGAAAACTACGGAGTACAGTAAAGAAAAAAAACAATATTATATTTTATCTACACTTCTACACTAATATTATAAAGAGTAAAGATTTGTATTTTTGTATGTAACGAATAAACTCAAAGAGTACTGGACCGATTTTAATAATTATTTTTTCATTAGAAAGCTACATCATCACTGAGTAACATAGGCTATATATTATACTAGCTGCCCGCCCCGGCTTCGCTCGGGTAGACAAAATATTTGATAAATGTCTATAGGCTCCGAAACAACTGAACCGATTTCAAAAAATCTTTCACCGTTAGAAAGCTACACTATCACTGAGTAACAAAGGCTAGCTTCCCGCCCCGGCTTTGCACAGGTAGATAAAATATTTGATATCAATGTCTACCCGTGCAAAGCCGGGGCGGGCCGCTAGTCGCCACATAAATTACGGCGGTCTACATGAATCAACTTCTTGTGAAAGTTCATTGATGGACGGAATTACAAGCCTGCCTGTGACGTAGGCACGTGCATAAAAAAACTAAGTAAGGTTCAGTTTTTGTTATTTTGCTCTTGAACCCTAAAACAGTTTGGTAATATTTATAATATCGTCAGCAAATACGTGCGCTTAATGTAATAATAGTGTCACGAATTTAACAGTAAGCGGAATAATATGATGTCATATTTAAATTCAAGATTAAATAGATAACAAAATAAACCACTCGAATGTTGTTACGTATCGGTTTTTTATTAAACAGTAAAATCTATTATATTCTATGTATATACAGAATGATTTCTTCAAGTGGGCGTGGATGGCCATTTCTGTAACACTGAAGAATAGCGATAAGTACGCAACCGAATCACTGGCCCGATTTAGATGTCAACTAAAACTGCATCATTCGATAGTGTCGCTGATAGATATATAGATAGGGTCGAATTCTGGGACGTAATGACATATGGCAAACTTAGTTTCTAGGACATTTTGTGAACTTATTTCAAACCTAACAGCTATTATTGTAGAATTTGTTTTGTTCTGCAGATCGAACCTAAGTGGGAAAAAATGAAACTGTGCGATGGGATGAATCATACACTGAGTACATCCGCGACAAAAGTAGCTAACTTTGATTTTATACTTGTCTATAATCAAAGGTAGCTCTTGTTGTGCCCATGACGATGTCGACCACAATTCACGCAAGCTAACAGTAATAAGTTCAATGTAAAAATTATAATGCGTATCATAAAATACTGTGTCATGAAACAAATGTATCAACCTTTTCCACCAAGTCATAAAATTCTAAATTTTAACAAGAGCTATAACTCCAATGCCGTAGAACGAGTGGATACGCAGACATCGCTTAATGGTGTGAAGTTCACACAAACGGAAAACGAATCGTGACGTTATCAGACTGGCCGCGCCAGCGGTCGCCAATGAATGATAAAGCAAATAGCAGCTTTATCAGCGGCGTTGGAGACAGCAGGCGTGCTGGCGGCTCCCCGCTGCGGAGTGCTAGTGTCTACTGGCGTACGTTGACAGCTAAAACCGTCAACAAACTGGGAACATTATTGTCTGTAGAACACGTTCAGCTAACCATTCACGCTTACGGCGAAACGCGGACAGCACGTGGCGTACTAATATTAGAGCGGCATCGCGGCATGCCACAGCGCGCTCTCGCCCGTTTCCAACAACGCTCGCGCCGCGACACAGTGCTATACCATATGTAATAAACTCGTCCTCACAGAACATAAATGTTAATACGGAAAGTATCCAAAAAGTGCGTGTGAACACCAGCAATGAGCAACAGCCGCAAATGGAGGGAATACGTTGCGGCACTCAGTGGTTAGTGTTTGTTTACTTATTTATATTTCTCGTGAGTTCATTGTCTTCTGCCAATATTTTGTGTTGTCTGTGACCTACGGACGACGGCGTGCGGCATGGCAACACAGAACCGGCGCGGCGTTTTGCAGTTCTGCACCACGCGTGTCGAATGCTCGAGTGTGCGATTGATGTGGTTGATCTCGTTACCCGTATATGTACTTTACCTTATCCTATTTTATTAGCTCATGAAAACAGACAAGTTTCATTAAAATGGGTATCGTTTTAGTAATACTGTTATCACAACTCAAAGTACGTTTTGTTGAAACAGTATATATTTTTATTACGATTTTTCCTTGTATGATTTCCGGATTCATTATTTTGGTGTGATCATTAAATTATATTTTCATTCGGGGTTGTAACACGAGTTATCTTGTAACATGAGTTATTGAATTGTGAAATAGTGTCACAAAATTTTATAATGGGAAACATTAGTGCGTCTTTGTTTTTCATACCTACTTCGTGTGTGACAA
Organism: Falcaria lacertinaria; assembly: GCA_951449985.1. Lineage (NCBI taxonomy): Eukaryota > Metazoa > Arthropoda > Insecta > Lepidoptera > Drepanidae > Falcaria > Falcaria lacertinaria. Next base: position 7,656,394 of record OX602109.1, on the reverse strand, counting down.
GCCCGCCTGTTGGAAAGCGGTCACCGGTCACCGTAGATTTCTGCAATACCAGAGTTATCACTAGCGCACTGACAACCTTATAGTTGTAAAAAATCACTGTTCTGACAACATATGGAATAAACAAGTCTACATACCGCCAACTCAGCGCGTGATCCAGGAGGGTTACTTGTGTGCAATATTCTGTAAGGTAGTGTGTATGGTGGAAGTAGGTGCTGCTCCAGCTGGTTGGGTCCAATTTGTAATGGAAAACCCTATTGCACTCTTTAAATTACTGCTCCCTTAACCGAGGATAAAATAATATAAAATATCAGGTACCTACGCCTCTCTAAAAAACACAAATTTGTATAATTTAATTCACAATTACCTTCTTCTTTATTATGAAGGCCGATTATGTAACTAGGTTACTAATATCATTATTTATTAAAATTTAGTTAAAAAACAATCATGCCAAAACTGTTGAGCTGAGATTACTAAAGTCTAAGGGTAGAAATTTATGTAAAAAATCTACCTATACTGAGGTGTAATGGGGTATCAAAATGTATGGCGAAAAAAAAACATCCGCCAAGATTTTTAATGTTTCGAAAAAGTATATCAAATATATTTCATCCATATCTAATCGACATGTTAATCAATAAATTTATTAGTAATATAGTTGACGCCATAAATATTACGTTTAGAGGCTTCGTTATCATATTGTGTCATGAATAAGTTTTCGTTCCTTTTTTCACATTGCCCGACAGAAAGAACATTCGAATTACCAAAAAAAAACTTGAAACAAGCATAAAATGTATTTATCCTAATGATCCTGGTCGGGATACTAGGACCTTTGACTAGGACAAACTTATGAAATTATTGCATTGTCATCAGTCCTTAATACTTTGATTAGATGTCTAGAAGTTGATGAAAATCACGTTGGAAGAATCCGTAATATTCATAGATAGATAGAAAATTTGGGAGCGTAGGGCGTGAGCGGCGGGTTTAATTATAAACAAAACTGTTTTTATAAGATTTCTTATTTATTTTGCGACTATTCGTCGCCGAGTACAATTTCAGAGTCCATCAAAAAAACATATGACATTCGGCTGCAGATTTAAATTTTCTATTTCCTATTTATAATAATATTATATGTCTACTCGAATGTTCAAGGCTTACAATACATACATACAGACGTACATAAATACAACTGAAGCTAATAAAAGCGCGTTAAAAATTTCTCAGTTAAACTAAGACAAAGCCTGCATATGCAAATAAATACGCTAAATAATGGCAACGCACCCGTTGCCATTATTTATATTCCTTTACAGACATTGACATTCTTGACATTGGTTAAGACGCGGTTAGTAGAACTAGTATATTATCTACTTGAGGTAGAACTAATTGTTACGCCTCCTACTGAGGTTTTCACCCAATTTTTGTTTTGGTTGCAATTATGTGTATAGCATATGTGACCGCCATGTGTTAGGTTGCTTGGTATACCTATACATATATATATACGAAAAAACATAAGTATTCTACGAGTTTTCAGGTACCTTAAGATAGACCAAACTGTGCATTGGTTTGGAACTAAGTAGTTGTCGCTGTGTGATAATGTCTTAGTCTATCTGTTTTTATAGATTTGATTAGAAAAAAAATTTGGAAATGTTCCATTGTCCGTTATCAATCATACAAATAATTTCGGCGGGTATAAAATAAACGTATGTATTTCCTGCAAGACTATGAAATAAAGCGTTAGTCAATGATAATTAGAATGACTGCGATATTAATAGGTAAGTTATAATACGTACTCAAAATGCAACGTCATCAATTACTATCACTTATCATATACTTGACCTATATGATCTACTTATGTACTATCTGCTTGTTAACTTAATGATACAAGTGTTAGCAACACATTTGCTATACGGTCGTGTGGGTTCAATATCCCAAGTGCTACATTAATTATAAAATCACTTGCAAACAAAACAAGTTATTGTTAATGTATGTAGTATGTAGGTATTTACCAAATAAAATTAATGTCGTTATAAAAATAAAACAAGTTGCTAAGATAGGTACTATTTTTAGCTTACATTGGCGACTTGAGAGACTTGAAAAAATCATGACGTTGGTTTAAGCGTGTTGGTAAGCGAGGTGATCATGCTCAGCTACTCCAAAAAGTTTCATTATCTTATAATCATATCTTTAAACTTTATTAAATTAAGAGCTTATGCGTTCTCGAAGCATATTTTATCAAATGTTATCTGATATTAATAATGCCAGTATGCATGACACCTACCGCACTAATAAAAATAGGCAGTGCTATTCCTATTCTACATAAACTGAATTCTGAACTATATATGGATATCAAATCCCATACTTTTGAAGCCGTGGTGGTTGAGGCCTGTCATCTGACGGGCCCAGGTTCAAACCCCGGCCTGTACCAATGACTTTTCGAAGCTTAAGGACGGTGAATAATCACACCACGAGCTTAAAAAGAGAGGTATGGGGAACGGGGATATCGCGTGGGTTTTCCCATTAAAATTGGAGTCGCCCGCCTGGGGACTGTACCTACCTCCACCTTACAGAAGACCGCAGTGAAATAACACTACTTTGATGGTAGTGTTGTGTTTCTGCGGTAAGTAAGGTGTCAGTGTTCCACAAGGATACGCTGCGCTAGTAGTTACGCTGCTAGCACAGTGAGTCCTGATCAACAACGTGGTTGGCAACGTGTTAGTGATACCCCTGGTATTGCTTGCGGCTATAGGTGACGGTGACTGCTTACCATCAGGTGGGCCGTATTTGTGTGACTTAGTGGTATAAAAAAATTATAACATAATATTGCTCGTACTGCAGGTTAACATCTAGAAAAGAACACAGCTTCAAACGTCGAATTTGAATGGTGAATTTTGCAGAATAGCATTGGTCCAGATAACTTAGTCATGAAGTAAAACTAGGTAATAATTATGTTTGTAATGTAATAACAATAACGTCTAAGGACTGGATTAGAATCAAAGCCAAGTAAACCTAAAACGACTGGCGTCTTGAATACTGTTATAGTCTTTGTAGGAAGCAATATTTATTTATTTATCTACACTTATCTATACTAATATTATAAAGAGGAAAGATTTGTATTTTTGTATGTATTGAATAGGCTCCGAAACTACTGGACCGATCTCAAAAAATCTTTCACCGTTAGAAAGCTACATCATCACTGAGTAACATACGCTATATATTATACTAGCTTCCCGTCCCGGCTTCGCTCGGGTAGATAAAATATTTGATAAATGTCTATAGGCTCCGAAATTACATGACCGATTTCAAAAATTCTTTCACTGTTAGAAGGCTACACTATCACTGATTAACATAGGCTAGCTGCCCGCCCCGGCTTTGCACGGGTAGACAAAATATTTGATATAAATGTCTACCCGTGCGAAGCCGGGGCGGGCCGCTAGTAATATCATAAAGAGGAAAGACTTGTATTTTTGTGGGTTTGTATTGAATAGGCTCCGAAACTATTGGACCGATTTCAAAAATTCTTTCACCGTTAGAAAGCTAAATTATCACTGAGTAACATAGGCTATATATTATACTAGCTACCCGCCCCGGCTTCGCACGGGTAGACAAAATATTTGATAAATGTCTATTGTCTACCCGTGCGAAGCCGGGGCGGGCCGCTAGTTTATTATATATGTATCATGATTCTATTCATCTATTGACTTTAATAAGTGTTTATTTAACTAATTAATTGACAAAGTCACCTTCAACACATGCAAAATGCTAATTTATTAAACAATAACGTAGAACATTAGCATTACTTTGTATAAATAGCACTTAGTAATGCTTCCTACAGCTTAAGGAGGATCTATTAGTTAAATGTATAGTGGGATGATTTACGCTTAATCTTGTTTGATATAGAATACGTTAATTATTTTTTTATATTTATATCACCTACATATTTATTATACATATTAAATATATTATATATAATGCATGCACAAATGTTTTTATAGTAGTCGTATCGCTAGACAGTTCCTAAATAACATGAAATTGATAGTATATAAACGAGGCTTAAATAGAGCATTTATAACTTGTAAAAAATACATATGATTACGTCGTATGTAACTTTACTGTTGGGGCTCAAGGTCGTAAACGTGTAAAGAAGTGTGTTTTTTAAAATCGAACGCCTCACTTGAACAATAAGTGAACCTCTGGACTCTGTAAGATTTTTATAAAACATAAATATATTATCATCTCTAATTATGGGTATCAAAACCTAAAACTAAAAACCTTAAAAATATAATATAAATATATTTACTGAAAGCATACCTTTACTTTTTTACGTAAATGATTTTTTTTTTATTTATTAATTTTATAGTAATTATAATATGAGACAACCCGATAAATATACGTTTCTAATCTGTAGTTACTCATGTCTGCCTCTTTTTAGTTTTCATGACTAAGCCAGAGTCGAGTCATTTATAATGGTCGGGCAGATTACTTAAAAAATTAAATCCCTACAGAAAATTTGACCGTCCAAATACAAAGGAAATCATTTTTAAAACATTCCCATATAAGTAAATTATCTATGTTAAAAACTAAAATTTTGGTCTTTCACTTATCTTGCAAATACAACATTTTCGTTTTACTCTGAAGCTTATGTATATTGATTAAGGTGACGTTTAAACAGATGTGCAACAATAAATTTAAATGTAACGCACTGTACAATTATGTACATAGCCTCATGTTTTTATCGTATTCATACAAAAAGCCTTCACCAATACTAGCTGTCCCGACAGACGTTACATATGTAAAATACACCATTGAAAAAAGGTCTATTAGTTTATCGCGAAATTAAAAATCTACCGTTTTTTTTATATTTCTCTTTTTCAAGAACCTTCTCCTGATAATAACAAATACAAAAAGAAAAGAATTTGCGAAATCGGGCCAGTCGTTCACGCGTGATGCCTTGACCAAGGAAAATAGGCATTCGTTTTTATATATAGAGATATAGGTAGGTGTATACACTTACTCTAAAACCATATTTTCCTGTAGATGACCTACCGATGATATGCAAAATCAACAAAGAAAAGCTGACAAAATTTAATGCTGTTGTACTTTCATTTATCATATTAGGTAGTAGATAATAGGTATGTTACGATTCATGACCATTGACCAATGTAAATAAAAATTAAATATGCAATGACAAGCCTGCCAAAGATTACGGCAGGTGGAACCGCGAGTCGCTGCTTACATTTACAACTATATCTAAGTATCTGTTCAATTAATTATATTTTTGCAGAGACGGGAAGCCTTCAATTGCCAATGTTTATATACGGCGAACGTGTTAATTTATTATTTTTAACCATAACATGTATTTCTTCTCAAGACAAGTAAACGGGATGGTCATGGTCATCGAAGTCGACGGTATCTAAATAGTTTAGAAAATTAGCACGTTTCTTATAAAAATAGGTGCCACTTAATTTTATAAGAACAAAATGAACAAGAATGGAAAAAACATCCCTGCTTACACTAATTAGGGCAGGGATTTATTTTTTAAATTTGGCACCTTGATACAAAATTCAATAACCTAGCTTCCTCAGACACAGCCAACACTGATCTATCTCAGTGACAGCCAATAATTGTATAAGTAAAAAGGTGATTACATCCATGATATAGCTTATAAATATTGTTGTAATTTGTTTCTAGTTGTGGCTCAACACTTTATCATCTTTATTTTAGACAACTTAATCGAAAATTTTACTTAATCTTAAACAAAGTTGACGATTGTGCTAATTGTATGTATAGAGTTTTATTATTTAATTTAAATCAAGATAATGAGATGGAGTAAAACAGTCCAAAATTACGTCATAATTATTCAGTTCTTTCTACAGTTTTTATTGAATAAAATTATTGTTGTTCCAAACTATTATTTTAAAAACGAACCATTTATATACAGTCGGCAAGGTCGAATGAATTAATTAAATGTAAATTATTGTCAGAACGTACGTATGTTCATAGCTGTACATATAAAATTAAACTAGTTATAATGAGGACACTGGTCTGTATATAATAACTTGTATGTAGTTACAAACAAATGAGAAGACAACAGCACTTCGCACTCCAAAGTTTCAGCTCCTGGACTGGAGTTGTACCACCTTGCAGAATATAGTACTAAAAAATAACAATTATTCTTATATTATTTTGGTGCATAGATTTTTTGGAGTTTTTTAGGTTTTTTTTATAAAATCTTTTTCCGGCAAAATGGCAAGAATAGTGTTCATGTTCAATTACAAGTTCTTTTATTACATTAGCCATACGGCAAGTCACTCCCTATTTACAATTCCTTATTGTAAAGCCACCGAAGCGTTTCGCTTTATTGTTTTAGATCGTTTATTATGGCTAAGTTATTTCTCCCAATGGAAACAATTGCAAATAATGATATTGTATTTTTTACATCTCGGTAAACAATTGTACGAGCCGCCTGATGGGTAGAAACAACCTCCTATGGGTTAATTAAAAAACTATAATGCTGGACCTAAAGAATCCAGAAAAGTTTTTATATAAACTTATGGTTCCAATCTGTTCTGTTAATAATCGCATCAGTTCCAATAACCAGTTTCATCTTAGTATAATTCCTGATATTTAGTACGCTTTGCCTGTAGCAAGTAAGTAAAACCACTTCTAAATTGAACCTAGCAACGCGGAGACATCTTTGGATTATCATTATTGGTAGAATATTAGATTTTCCATTAGAGAAACATTTTTTATTTACATGTATACTTCGAAAAACTATGATAATCACATAGGGTTCTAAATAATGGAGTTATGTGGCTTATGACATGACAAGCAATCAATTTCAAAGACTATGGTTGAGAAGGATATAGATGGAAAGAAAAACGAATAGTAAATAAACCGTAAATTAAGGCATAAAATAGGAGAACTACTCATTTTTAACTGCGATCTGGAACGGAAAATGCTCTTGGTAGGGACACCTATTTACAGACTAGATGCACTTAAACATTTATTTGTTTTAAGATTCGTCGTACGTTCGCGGTCATAATAAAACAATGTGATTGTCATGACAGGTAGTTTACGAATAGACATCGTTGGTAATTATCGATAGCGAGGGACTATACAAACCTAAATAAATAATAACTTCAATACGAGATTACTTCAATTGCTCGTAATTTTCTCGTAGATACAAATATGTATTACCAGCTAATTACGTCTGATATAACTCGGCGTGAATTCTTAAGTCAAAAGTTATCAATAAACTTAGGATAGACAACACAAACACATATCACAAATATCTGGAATCTTAGGGAACCTGGATGTCATACGCATGGACATTCCACATTTTTATTTAAGATCATTGGGCTATTATGAGTTAAAAGACTTTTAGAACCGAACCAATAATTATATTTATTTAGTTCCGTGTACCTTCTTCCCCAGAGTAGATAATAAGCGCTACTATTTTATGCTGTTCGTTATCCTGTCCGTCTAGGAATCTCTAGTTGAAGTTTCACAGCGTTTTAGGTTATAGATAATATCTTACCTCTGCAAGGAAATCTAATAAATCGGTCGGTATGAATACATATCGACGAGACAAACTGATCTTCATTTAGGTCAATGCTCCCACTGATTCATGGCCTGAATATCAGTAGTTCATAATTAACATCACGTGGCTGATTGAAGTTCATTGATTTCAAAAACGGCAATCAGAGAATAAAACTTATATCCAGCCGCAGTTTGTACAGCACTGTCTCAAGTCCAGGACTTATATATACATAAACATACATATAAGTCCTGAATATACTTGATAATAAGTACGTGCTCATAAGTTATTATTCTAGACCAGGTTATCGGTTCGCTACTATGTTGCATGTTATAAACAATGTACAATTAGATCATCAGAAAATTTATATAAATTAACAAAGTACCGAAGAGTCAGTAATTTACGAATGATTGATAAGGATTGTGTGGGTGATGTTGAACCATTAATAAGTTATATCAGTTCAAAGAAAACGGATTGCTGAAACACTGGATATTCTGTTACGTTTAATTGGTTGTCATCAAAAATAGATTGTATTTACAAATATTAACAGCGGCTTCGACCTCGCGGTTGGAAAGATGACACTTGCATTGCAAACTCTTGTTGATAATTTTAAAAGCAGTTCCGCTACTCAGATAAATAAACCATCGCTACCTGGTTTGATACTTGTGCGTGCGCTTGCTATTGAGGGACGCTTGATAAACTTGAATGCAATCAAACATAAGAGAGTCGACTTGTCCATACGAATATTAAAAATGCGAAAGTAACTCTGTTTGTTTGCTAATTGCTAACTTTTCACGACTTCACGATTGAGCCACGCGAGTGAAGAAGAAGGTTATACGAAGTAGGTCTTCCAGAAGTAATCATTTTTTTTCTCGTGAAATTCGCGATGGAAAAGCAATATTAGATCTGTCATTGCGCGTTGTCGCTAACACAGTACTATTAGCGTCGCGCCGTCACCGACGCGGGACAGATAATAGTTTTTCTCTCTAAGCTGACGTCCTGTCACGCTGGCTCATTAGGGACCACCGCAGTGACCCGTATCTTAGAAAAACCCTTCATACGACCTTATGAGGCTTTGCTCAATTCAATCATTTCATCCATATACAATATACAGACATGATTTTGAAAAAATGATTCTTTTTATTATATATGACACGGGTAATGTGGGGTCATACTTATTTTATTTTGCATTGGAAAAATAAACTGAAAAATATATTCTCTTCCCAGTAATGGAATGGACAGCGCTCGACTAAATACTCAGTATTTACTATCTATCTATATTCTTCCACTTCAAACAAAGGAGCAGCTAAATGCCTAAGGACAGATTGTTGCGTGCAGAATACAATAAAAAAAAATAAGATGGTATTAAACCTTCTTTGAATATGGCATAATTTCTCCTTGACATCATGAATATTTTAATTAAGACGGACTGGAGTGGAAAATTAGGAACCCAGTCAATGACACGAGGCAGGTTTTATATATGAACAAACTGGAAACATATAAATAAGTTTAATCTCATTGAATATATTAGAATAAATAAGAGTAGATAGAACAGGTATTTAAATGTAAACCACTTTACGCGAGCCATTAATTTGTTTAATATTTACACTTTTTTTATACATACAATATCATATATTTACACATATATATAACACTAAGAATTTTATGCTATGTTTTAAGTGAGTTCTGTGTAAATATGTAGTTAATTGAAATCACTTAAAGCTTGAAATATTTTATTGTAAGTGAGATTTTCAATGACGGAAAATATGACTTAAGAAATTTTAATGTAACTTCTTTTTCTTACGTGCCAGTCGCTCACAAGTAGTACGTGTTTACCAATTTTAACAAAGCTCCTTTTTATAATTTCCTTAGAGCTCCCTTAGTGCAGCGACATTGAAAGTCATTAAAGACAACATTACTGTAAATAGCTCTTATTGGCAACTGGCTCTCCTTATTATTGAGGCCATTTTGCTAATTGCTGGTGGTGACAAGTGACTTATGATCAGTATGATTTATTGGTACTCTGATATTTATACAAATAAAGGTATTTATCAACAGCAATGTCTATGTAGAGGATCCTACGATTGGTGGTAAGTCACGCTGCTCATCATGACAGTTTAAGTGCAAAATTAGTTTTAGTCCGTATTCTATGGTTTTAGCGTTTTTATTGACGCTTTTATATTTTTATTGTCCGTTCGACAGCAAAATTAAAAAAATCTTGGCGTCTATGTACCACATAACAATTCAAAAGCCGTGGTGACCTTGAGGTCGAAGCAACGGCCTGTCATCTGATGGGCCCAGGTTCGAATCCCGGCCTGTACCAATGAGTTTTTCTAAGCTTAAGTATAGTGATTAATCACACCATGAGCTTTTAAAATAGAGGTAGGGCGATTTGGGATTTCCCGTGGGTTATCCCATTTAAATTGGAGCCGCCCGACTGGGGACTGTACCTCCGCCTTACAGAAGATCGCAGTGAAATAACATTACTTGATGTAGTGTTGTGTTTCTGCGGTAAGTAAGGTTGCCAGTGCTCCACGAGGATACGCTGGGCTAGTAGTAATGCTGCTAGCACAGTGAGTCCTCATCAACAACATGATTGGCACCCCGTAAGTGATACCCCTAGTATTGCTAGCGGCTATAGGCTATGGTGACTGCTTACCATCGGGTGGGCCGTATGCTTGTGTGCCACCTTAGTGGTATAAAAAAAAACACCCGCTGATCTTAAACATACATGTTCGTAAAATTTCCTAGCTTTTTTGCGTTTAATTGATAAACATAAACCGGTCATTATTCCCGATACGTGTTACCTACTGACAGATATTGCTAACGCCAACAATTTACGAGCTCAACCCAGTTGGAATTGTTTGTTTTTTTTTAAATTCTAGTCACGTGGTGGGACTATTACTAATCAATCATATGATTATTAGTGCAGCGTTAAGCACGCAGTAGGTCAAACCTGTACTTCTTGAAACACAAAGGTCCTCAAACACGCATATAACAAACTAACAGAGAAAAGGAATACCGCTTATAAATATATCTGGAATACATTTTCCAGATATATTTATAAGTGGTATTAAATATTGTTTTGCATAGATAGCATTCAATAGATTTGTTATCTGCTGTGAATAGCATGCACACTGGGCAAGATTTCTGTTGTATGAGATGTTCGTATTTAATTGTTTATTTATAGGCTATTTGAGACTCAATGTCCTATGTTGAGCGCGGATGACATGAATACTTCCGATGTATGTGCATATTTTTGACGTCGTATGATGTCCCAAGGTGATAAATAAGGAGGATATACATTTCGTTTATTTATACAAAAGAGAATTGTGCTTGACCCGGAAAACTCACCTGTGTGTTATATTCAGTATACTTTGTCTGTGTAGTATGAGCAGAAAAGGTTAAATTAATAATTTCACACATTTAAATAAACTGTATGTGCCTCTCAGACTAGCAATTGAATATTTGACATCAGTGTTCTTATGTTCTTTAAGACGATGCCTACGATACGATACGACGACGGCTCATGGTGGTATCTGCAATAAACATATCTCTACAATACATAATACATAATAGTATAATGTTTGGTCATGATAATAAGGTACATGCGAACTACATAATATATATATGATATTTGATCCGTTCCATGCATCGCGTGTAGACAATGTAGCCGCTTCCTTGAGCTCTGCGTCACAACAACAAACCATTATGATAACAAGTCCTTGGGGGGTCGCTGCCTGTTGTAGGTAATAGTAACGTATATTATTATCATGTTATTCCATTTCGCGAAATATTCCCGTCTGCTTAGTAAGAGTTTCATAACTTTATGGCTACTTTATTATATTACTAGCGGCCCGCCCCAGCTTCGCACGGGTAGACATTTATATCAAATATTTTTAGAATACAAAATATATTATAATTTGCTTTGTCCGCTTAATGAGTGTGATACGGTCGAACGGCCTGCGCCCAGGAGAGCTCAGCCGTGGTTTCTTCCGACACGTGTTTCAGGACTTCCACGTCCCATCATCAGGGTGCCGCCGCGTTGGTCGAGCAGCGTGATGTCACATTGAGGTCTGGATGCTGGAGCAGCGCCGCAGCACGATGGTCGGACGCTGGAGCAGCGTCACAGGATGCTGGACCAGCGTCGCAGGATGCTGGAGCAGCGTCACAGGATGCTGGAGCAGCGTCACAGCATGATGGTGGCGTGAGACGCCACGACAGCACGTAGACCCTTCTGTAACTAAAGCTGAGAAATGAGTGACTGTTTAGCGGTGCGTCCCGTCCTTTTATAGTAGTAGAGTGGTGGTGGAACTCGTATGTCGTGTCACATCGTATTTTATCGTGTAAACATACGTAATAGAGGGGAATGTGTAACGTCGGTTTGTTCATTCAACAATGATTCATTATTTATATGTTTGATTATTTCTAAACCCTCCAAAACACATAATTTTTGGCCTTTATTACAGGTGTGTAAAATATTAAATGTGTGACTATCGTTTAGGTTGTGTCCTGTCTCTAACAGATGTTTGGCGAAATTTGATTTTTCGGGATATTTGTTTTTATAGGCTGATATGTGTTCTTTATAACGAGTATTGAAGTTACGTCCTGTCTGTCCTACGTAAAAGCTATCGCATTCCTGACATGATAATTTATATACACCGGATTTTTGGCCGCGATCTATTTTTTGGGATTCACTGGGACGTGGAAGTCCTGAAACACGTGTCGGAAGAAACCACGGCTGAGCTCTCCTGGGCGCAGGCCGTTCGACCGTATCACACTCATTAAGCGGACAAAGCAAATTATAATATATTTTGTATTCTATAAATATGAATTTCCGCAAAGTAAAACCTGAATCAATTCAATATATCAAATATTTTGTCTACCCGTGCAAAGCCGGGGCGGGCAGCTAGCCTTGTTAATCAGTGATAGTGTAGCTTTCTAACGGTGAAAGAATTTTTGAAATCGGTCCAGTAGTTTCGGAGCCTATCTTTCCTAATCTTTCCTCTTTATAATATTAGTATAGATAGAAATCGGTTAAAAATTTAAACTTGACAGCAGCTGCTTTGCACCCGACTATGCGAAGGAACATTGACTTAAAGCATCATCAACTTATAATTTTTGCGTCTAATGAATCACTCGAGTGTGACTCATCAGTTAAGTAGTCACAGTCAGTGCAAAAACGAGATGAGTAGTTTGCCAGATTTCAAATAGTGCGATAAATATCTACACCTCAGCATTGTCTTCGTGTCAAATTATTCGCGAAAGGCGGACAAAGAACGTTTATGAAGACAATGAAAATAAAAGACTGCATGACATAAATGGATGCACCCAGTTAAGTACATATTGGTGTAGAATTTCATGCGGCCTCATGGATCGCTGATATCACGCATGACGTCATCACTTGACCCTCCTTACTGCCTCCATATTTGTAATAAGAGACGATGTTTATGTAACTGCATTTTTCCTATATAAAAGGTTGTCGGCTTTGCTTGCGACGCCCAGTATCCTCAAGTCGATCGAGGTCACGGTCGATTCTCACATAAACCCATTGCATTAACCGGTCATAACGCCCTGTAGGTAATGGTTACCATTTTATTTTTTTACTTGCTTACAACCCGCGACTTACACTTACACTGCGTGAAATTCATGAAAATTTTCGCTTAACATTACCACAAACATTATATTGTAGTACACGATTTAATTAGCATTATCTATTACAGACAATTTATTCGTACTGTTTTTCATGGTTTTTTTGTGGAGTAATCTGGCATTGTGTTTTTTTTTTTTTTATATACCACTAAGGTGGCAAACAAGCATGCGGCCCGCCTGATGGTTAGCGGTTACCGCAGCCTATGGACGCTTGCAACACCAGGGGTATCACTCGCGCGTTGCCGAACCTAAATTTTGGAGATGTCTTGAATATAATTAAGATAAAAGAAATATTTACATAGTATTTTCAATAGCATTTCAAAATACTAACTTAATTCAAAAAGGTAACATATAGGAACTTGCGAATCCTCAACATTGGTAACAAAAAAATTACTTATTATGATTGTAAATTTTGCCAATATAATAAAATATATCACTTACCGCCATCATTTCCTGTCGCCGCGCTGCCGGTATCTGCCGATGTCAATTTACCCAGCTCGTGATCTTTAACGTCATCTTATTGATCTTACTGCTTCTCGCGATCACTACCCAATGTACTTTTAGTGAGAGAACCTCCTTATCCTTAGCTATTTTATCCAAAGTTTGTATTCCTATTTAATTTGGGTCTAAATTTTGTTCTTCTAAGATGTTTGTATATTTCAATAAATAACTTTTTATTTTGATTTTTCTTCTTGACTTGAAATAATAAAATAAACCTTGCGAAGTTAGTGTTTCAACTTGCAATATAGAACCATGCTGTGATGCCTTTATCTACGCAAGGAAATTTATAACAACGCGTGTAATACTTCTCACGCTGATAACGATAGAATTATAATTAGAAATTCAGATAACACCCAATGGCTATAACAAAATACCAATCTATCCATCACTTCGTAAGTAATTACATAAAAATCTCTAGAGGTCAATTGTGTAGGCTTTAAAACGAAATCCCTATAATTTCGATAGGGTCACCGGTCAATATCCCATACACTTATCTATCATCATCATCTACATACAAACTTCATCATCCCACTGCTGAGTATACTCTCTCTACGTAATACTACTTTGTATTTATAATTCCCATAAATGACAGAAGCAGATACGATGTAAAATCCCACATGAATAATGTTTTCTTGCTAGATGAATGATTTTATTTTTAATGTTTTAAACAAAACTGAGATATGGCAGGAGACTTCAAACAATTAACATATGCTTGAGATTGTGGGAATCCCAATTCGGTAACATATAATTTTCGTACAGGCTATTATTTACTAGCAGTTTCGTAGAATAACTAATAATACCTACCCTACATAAAATGATACAATGTCAACTGTACAATGTACATCTCAGCTACTACTAGAATTAAAAGTATTTTTTTCAATTTAGATCTAAATTAGTTATTTTTTTTGTGACTGCTGATTTTTTTTATTTTCTAATTTTTCCAGCTACCTTGATCACGGCGGCGGCGGGTACTACAGTAGGATGGACTTCACCAACGCTGCTGAAACTTCAAGCAGATGATTCCCCAATACAGACATCTGCCGATCAGAGCTCATGGATCACATCCATTATGATACTTTGCTCAGGTAACTACTTTGAAGCAAGCTTAAAGAGTATATTAAAAAAAACAAGTATGTAAAAAGTCTTAGTGATAGAGCAATACAACCAAAGTCAATAAAGGTAAGAAGCCGTTCACCTAGTGATACACAGTACACAGTGGGTAAGGTTCCCAAAGCTGCTCTGGGCGCTGGGCTTGCACTAAATATTATTTTTACACAAAAGTATCTTGTCGTACTAACTTGCAGTGTTACTGTACGTAGTATATTATCTACTCCGAGGTGTTACGTTCGATCTTATTCTGTTAGTATATAAGCTACGGTAACCTCTTGCCAATCAGCGAACTGTATCTTTGATTGCCCACTTTTATGCTTAAAGAAAATCATAGTAAAAGAAGTTTTGAGTGAATAGTTTAGAAATAATCTGACTCACTATCCAAATTCCATGGTTATATTTGTCATAGTCCAAGGTTAGGCGGTGCCAGTTTTATCTTCTGCATCATAACCGCCATCTATTGATATCAGCTGTAACTAGCAACATTTCATGTAACTAGGATTTGAGTTGTGCTACGCGCATGTACAAATAAAAATCTCACTATATTGCCCTTCAATTTTCAAATAATGTTCAGCTTCTGGAAAAAAATCTTTATTGTTTTATTAGCATACATACATTTAAAAACAATATCTCAAGAACACTCACTTCTAACGAGCCTAAAATAGTTGATGCGTAAAATGATGTTCAATGAAATATAATTGCCACGAAGCTTATGCAAGGAGCGGATACATTGGACAAATATTTATTCAAACTTTCAGCTGCCAGTCCGGTACCTGCGGCCTACCTTGCAGACAGGATAGGGCCAAAAAAGACGCTGTTACTGGCGTCTGTGCCTTACATCGTGGGCTGGATATTGGTGATGCTCGCCGGCAACGTGCCCACTATCTACGCCTCCCGCCTCATCTCAGGACTCGGTTATGGAATTGCCTACACTGCCGCTCCTATGTATCTAGGAGAGATTGCCTCAGACGAAGTGCGTGGTACCATGGCCACATTAATCACAGTCATGTCTAAGGTCAGTAACCTTTTCCAACGAGGTATCAAATTAAAGTGATTGAGTTTCACTAGATACATGTGGTCGTGAAAAAGAAATAACGGAGTAATAGCGATTAAATAAACAATTTATATACACGTTCCAAGCCGGCAAACCCGTGTTAACTTCAACAATCAATTCAATTATTTTGTTTCTATTAAATATTTGCTATGAAATCTGTTAAATTTGACGAAGCTCAAGAATATTTTCTTTGCTCAGAGATTTGTGAAGGGGTATAAACCAAAGTGTCTTACATATTTATTTTAATGTTACAGTTTGGAATCCTGTCGCAGTACTGCATTGGACCTTATGTATCAATGCTAGGACTGGCCAGCTTTAATATCGCCATCCCAATCCTCTTCGTGGTCACATTCAGCACAATGCCCGAGTCTCCGTACTACTTTATTAAAACTGGCAACAAGCAAGAAGCAGAATCGTCACTTAAGAAACTGCGAGGAAAATGTTATGTACGCGAAGAGTTAGAGAGTATGAATAACTTAGTAACAGAAAATATGAAGGAAAAGGGTCGATGGAGAGACCTATTATTTATTGGTGGAAATAGAAAAGGCCTTATAATTCTAATGGGGATATACTTCACACAGCAGTTCTGCGGCAGCACAGCCATAATAGCCTACGCTCAACAAATATTCACCGCTGCAGATGGCGGCCTTGGCTCTGCAGAGTCCTGCATACTCCTAGGCTCAGTACAGCTGTTGACGTCTGCAATATCCTCGCAGCTAGTAGATAGGTTAGGAAGGAAGCCATTATTATTAATCTCCTCCTGTGGCGTCGGATTAGCCAATATTATCATAGGAGGGTATTTCTTCATGAAATACGAGAGTAGCGACTACGTCGTTAGTTTAAAGTTCATTCCTATTGTTGTGATACCATTATTTATATTTTCTTACACTATAGGCTTAGCTACAGTACCCTTCGCTATAACTTCGGAGATATTCCCAACCAATGTGAAGTCAAAAGCCACATGCGTGATACAAATATTTGTGGCGTTAATGACATTCGCGGTTACAAAGCTGTACCAAGTGGTAGCGGACAGTTTGGGGAACTACGTTGCGTTTTGGGGATTTGGTGCATTCTCAGTGGCGGGAGTGGTGTTCATACTGCTGGTGCTGCCAGAGACTAAAGGTCAATCATTTGCGGCTATTCAGGAGAAACTATACAGCACTGAAAGAGTTGTATATGAAAAGGATGAGGATCAAATGGCCAGGGTCAAAATCACCTTGTGATGAACGCAGTACTTATTTGTTAAGGTAATTGGTTGAAAATCATTTGCATGTAGATAACAAGCTAGAATTATTTGCCCATTATATATTTATAGTCGAAACATCTACTTAATCAGTACTTAATTTCCGTCCGCATATTGTTTGTTTGGGACGCATTGCATTATATAATTTATAGGAAGACTGTTATTAACTTATGCACATTCAGCTTTAAATATATTTTATAGAGAAATACTATAAATAAATAAAATCTAGTGCTAATGTGCTTAACCAACCAACACAGCTATATCTGAGAAGGTTCGACTACTATGAGAACAATCCTTAAGACCGCCACATGATCGATCAAATATGACAAACATCGTTGGACAATTCACGTGGCTTTTTATGAAAGTTCTCAAAGAAAAATGGATACTGAATAACTTGACAATTTATTTGGAAACCAAAACAAAAAATTCCGATTTTTCCAGTGCCACATGCCCTTAAGGCGATCCTAAGGAGCCCTAATATAGATGCGTTGGTTTGTCAAGTCCTGTCCATTATTCAACCGCCATCGATATTATTATCCTTCTTCTCTAAGCGTCAAATCTTGGTTAAGGCTTTTAGAAGACATTAAAATCATTTCAAATTATTTGTTAACTGGTAACTTGTGAACTGGTGGAAAAAGTAACCGACACTCGAGAATGTTAATAGAATAATTTTATATCCATACATAATAAGTACAACCATATTTAAAATTAAAATCGATTTATCAAATGAAAGCAATTGATTAGAATACCAATGTTATATCAAATTATTTACACTATAAGCTTAATTTTAATAGCGTTATCGATACTCCAACTAGGTTACCGTAGCATCGATAAGCTTCTCGAAGGATTGGCTGTCCATAATCGATTTGAAGCCATTTACATGTCAGTATAAATTGGTCGTGCCTCACGTTTCAGTTCATACAGGGTGCTCCGGTCGGTACCATTTAAGCCAAAAGCTGTGGATAATAATATTAACTTAGGTCATGTCAAACATACCACAACAAATATCCGTGGTCAACGACCTACCTATACCAAGCTATGGCCAGGTCTAGTTCCTTAGGGAATTCCTGTGGTTGCAACCCTAAGTCCTTGTAAACAATAGTGATATACCATGTTTACCATCATGCCTAAATAGGGAGAGTGGGGGCCATCACATCAGTATTATTTTGCCAATTAAAATATACATGTCAATTTTATTTTTTAATTTAAATGTCATTATATAAGACGAATCGCGTTTACTTCAATATAGGCACGGCTTAAATAGTACCAACCGGGGTACCCTGTATATCTTCATGTATCTAATATTCGTTGAGAAATCTTAAGTACTTATAAATCTCGTTTACTTGTAATAAATTATATAATGCTTAAGTTAACGATTTATTGTATCGAGACCTCTGCTGCGACTAATGTGCGATGAGGGACACCAAAGGCTTTAACATGCCCTAGTGCCTCTGTTAGTTGCTTAATGGTTATATTAACAGTGTATAATACATACGCACACGTAAATATTGAAGTAAGTACTTCTACACAGTATACTTTAAAAAGACATGACAGATGTCATCGTGTCATCTATTTTTATACCAGCTGCGTGCTTGAAGTTTTAGGGATGAAACGATGTGGTGCTAATTCTGTTGTACAAAATCATTAAACTAAACTTATTTGAAACGACTTAAGGTATTGCCATCCTTGTTTAACCGCACACATGAGGAAGGGAAAGCAATACTTTTTTACCTGTCAAATTAGATTAGTGATTTTGAACAACAGAATCAACACCAATGTCCACCCTACAGATCAATACTAAATTTGACCAACAGCGGTCTAATCATAAATATCATAATAATTTATCAATGAAAATAGCAATCAGACACAGTGTAAGCACAGAATAAAAATTACAACGTTTTACTTACAGTAAACCATCTGTACAATATGAAAGCTATAACCCAACACTTTTTTATCGAAAAACCCTTGTTCATATATTTTTTGCATCCCATAATTAGATATGTTATGTTTGTAAAATATTAAAATACACACCCAAGTTTTGCTAAGTTTAAAAATGACGGGTTCCCATACAAACTTATAACCACTTTCGGGGTTGCATTTCCGAAAATCCTGACTTAATGGATGCTTCCACTATATAATGAAAATACCTGCCAAGTGTGTAAGTTTTATTAAACATAATGCAATAATGATTCAGCAGCGAATTTAGTCGCTAATATTTTAATGAATCGCGTAGCAGTATTATTTAAAACTCGTGTGTTAAGTATAATCAATACACTGTTAAAATAATGAAAATAATGATAAGTCTTAAGTACAAAGATTAGTGTGTAAGTAATAATTACTTTTGCAAAGTATCGTTTAAAGTACTTAAACGCCAGAATAAACCTTTAAAAGGTATTGAGTTTCATTGTGGCTTACATTGCACTGCATCTGAAGGTTTTATTAATAAATATAACCTTTTGTCTCAATTTGATAGAGGCCAAACCCTGACCCGTATCGAGTAAAATTACACCAATTCTTGAGAAATAAGGAGGTAGTATTGGGATATATTTGTACATACTTTAAGTCAAATGCCCAACTAAATTACTAACCAAACTCTTTAATTGAATACCTCGAGCTTCCAAAATGCAGTAAAAAGTAAACTTATACACTTATTATTGTGCCATATTTACAATTTAATATTTGCCTTATATATGAAAAAGTGATTTTTTTAATTACATAAAATGCAAATATTTTGTAGTAAATTTGCCACTGAGTTGAAATTAAAGTATTTTTTATGTAATTTGAAATCATTCGTGCTGTGAGCAGATAACTTCAAATGCATCAATATATCGAAATATATATTGAAATAAAATATACCTTAAGCTTTTAATGGCCAGAAATAATATATTTATGTAAAAACATTTGACCAAATAGTGCATTTACAATAATGTTATATTTATACTTACGTGATTAACAACATTCCGAGAGGGTAACATAGTGGGTCTGGATACCATGTAATGTAAACATCATAAAATAATTTATTCGTCAACAAAATCGGAATGCTATTAAAAAAAGAACTTAATATGATGTGATAAACACGATGCATATATTAAAACAATTTTTATGGACATTTGTTGATTATTAATTACAACCTAATTCCTTTCATTAGCACAGATTCCTTTTGTGTTATACCTACATATATATTTTTTATACCACTAAAGTGGAACACAAGCATACGGCCCACCTGATGGTAAACAGTCACCGTAGCCTATAGCCGCTAGAAATACCAGGGGTATCACTAACCTATATCTACTTGTACATATAAATACATACATAGTGATACAAAGGGGCTCATGGCACTACTTCTTTTCAGAACTATCTTATGTTACTAGTGAATCTAGTTATTCTCTCACTTAGCTGAATCCAAAGAAAATCATCACATGTGTCCTCAGATCTAAACACAGAGCAACAAAAAAGTATAAACAAAGTTATTTTTACCAAAATATACACGTCATTTTCCTTTCAAACCTACTTTCAGTATTTGGATAAATCTGTGTTTCATCATCTATCTACCCCGAAAATTGCATCGAGCTATCTAAATGATAATGAACGGTTCCGCCTTCCCATAATTTCACCAAGGGGTGTTTTGCAAATTTTAAAAGTCATAACTCGTAAACTACGAAAATTCGTAGAACATACCTACATAGGGATATTCGGTCTATAGAGTGTTCTCTATCTGGATTTCAGATTTAATTTATTTTTTAATCCTGTATAATGTCTAATATCTTAGGTTGTAGTCAGACTTTTTGAATAGGTGGCTGTGGTAGATGACCCCAACCTTTCATCCAAAGATGTACCAAACTCGCTAAGAACAAAGTTGAAAGATACAAATATTTGGCATTCGTTACACATCTTTTTAGTAGCGGCTGTGTGTATTATCTATGGCGGCAGATAAGGATTTCCCGAAAATAGGCTACGCTTACGTATTATATCTTCCGAAACGTGTTTCAGTATCTGCGTCCCAACATCAGGGAGAGTAAAGCAATTGAAATAATGTTTCGTAATGTACAAACTTAACTTTCCGCAAGAGAACATGTATTGTATTTATTGTATTGGTAACAGCTCCAGCCAGCGTACAATTAATTAAAATGTGGTTGGATATGAGGCAATTAACAGTTTGGTACCTCCTTTTGAACGGTAAGGAACTGGAGTAACATGTTAAAATACTTTAGCTATCAAAAACAAACAAATCGCTGGAAAATTATCTGAAGGTAATGTAGCTTATCGTCCGATGCCGTTCAAATAAAACAACGTGCATGTAAACAGATAGAGTCACAATTTTAAAGTTTCCGTGGTTTCCAAATTGATATTGGTTTTGGTTTTCAATCGAGCTTGCATTAGTTCTTAGAGATCGTCTAAGTTAATATGAGGCGCCTCTTTACTCATTTTCATCTTGTATTTTATTCGTCTCGTCTCGTTCCAGTGGAGGGCGCGCAAATTAAGATTAGACGAGAGAAAAAAAACTAAATTGTGCTTACAGTAAAATTAATAAAATTATAGTTAATACACAATACAATTCTTACAAACTATTTTGATTTGAGTTATTCCCGTAGATAATTTGAGTTTAGTGTTATGAATATGAACGATGTAATAATGCGATGTGGGTGGGTAGGCAAAATCACCCGTATATCAATTTGCCAGTTATTTTATTATGCCTTTGTTCGGTCGGTTTCATATGATGTCATTCAGGATTTTCGCTTTGCCGCCCTCATGCTGACATGTGTGTGTATGCATGTATGTCATGTGATGATATTTATAAACAAATTCCGACCAATCATCGTAGACTCGGCTTGTAAAAATATTCACCGGAGATAATATATCACCCTGTCTAGAATCGCGGGTTCGATGCCCGCACGGAACAGATACACAGTCGTTTGGCCTTTACATATTTATTTGTTCGTTTAATTAGCGTGTAAGGCTTATAATCTACCTATTTATGAGAGATGAGAAGAAGCTGGAGGAATAAACGTCAAAGGGTTTTAATTTCCCTTCATACATTTTAAGTACAAGAAAGTTTTATGTTTTTTTTCTAAGCCCTCTGCTAGAATTTTTAGAGACTAGTTTTGTACAACACCCGGGTCTTGAGCGTAATAAAGCTAATTAAAATGATAACAACGTGTAATGTATTACTATAGC
Source organism: Falcaria lacertinaria (assembly GCA_951449985.1). NCBI lineage: Eukaryota > Metazoa > Arthropoda > Insecta > Lepidoptera > Drepanidae > Falcaria > Falcaria lacertinaria. The sequence continues at coordinate 7,634,128 of OX602109.1, read as the reverse complement.
TACGTCATACGACATTATCTCTAAGGGTGTGTTCGATGGACGTCACACTACATTTGCTTGAAGTATAACTTAATTTAGTTATACTACATATGTTTAATAACCGGTAAACGTATGCAGACCTTACACACATATACATAACTCGACAACGTTTTGTATTTGCATGTACGACTCATATTTACAATTTAGCAGTTCTTGCCTGAAAGGAACATATTCTTAAACGCTCGCTCCTGCTTTTGTCGCGTCGCTTTTTGCCTCAAACTACACAAAAATTGAGCATTTGTTGTCGCCCCCAAAATGTCCAAACCATTATTTTACTTACTTATAGGTTGAGCATTAAATTTTGATTGAGTTTTACGTCGAAAATGTAATTGATTTACTATATATAGTTTGCAAAGTTATTTTCTCCTCACATAATACTTATTTACAAAAATAATTCCAATTAATATGTACAATGGACATACTTTGAATGGTTTGTTCTCAGTAGTTAAAATGTGTTTATATGAAATTTGTTTTAAAATCATACGAAAACTCTTAATGACACGAACGTTTCGTGTGGTTTTAAGAATATAGTACAGGTGTATGATGTGTGTGTGCAGTGTGGTGTAACGACTATAAAGTTGCATGCACACATTCAAACGTGCGTGCGGACATTCATACTTGGCACAAGCATACGTGACAATGTATATGTATGCATGTATGTAAGCTGTTTGTACGTAAGTGTTTTGTAGAGTTCATGCGGCGACCGAGTGATCAACTGATCAATGTTCACATTCCGAGGCACATACTTGGAACCACTCTGTACAGAACCCAGCAACGATACAAAACAACGTAATAAGTACGCAAGAAACAACAGATTGATACAACTTGCATGATCGCTCAGCAATCAGCATCCTTAGCCGGATCATCCGATGACTCATCTATTAGAAACTGCGCAGAAATACTCATATTAAGCGTCCGTGAAGCTATTGAATTATATTAAATATCTATAAATATTGAAGTTAGGCTGTTCAGTGTCATTTAGCCATTTAGGACTCCATGTGCATTGTTGTAGATAAAACTATACGGAATACGGTTACCTACGTGTACATTTCATGCGCAAAAATGCATTTTTTTATACCACTAAAGTGGCACACAAGCATACGGCCTATCTGATGGTAAGCAAGCAGTCACCGTAGCCTATAGCCACTAGCAATACTAGGGGTATCACTTACGGATTGCTAACCATGTTGTTAATGAGGACTCACTGTGCTAGCAGCATTACTACTAGCCCAGCGTATCCTTGTGGAGCACTGGCAACCTTACGTACCGCAGAAACACAACACTACATCAAGTAGTGTTATTTCACTGCGGTCTTCTGTAAGGAGGAGGTACAGTCCCCAGTCGGGCGGCTCCAATTTAAATGTGAAAGCCCACGGCAAATCCCAAATAGCCCTACCTCTCTTTTTTGGTAAATAAGATTTTCTAGTCGAAAACAATGTGTTAACTGTAGTTTTCAGTGGTATACGATGAAAACTGACTTATCTAACTTACTGGATTGTTCGCTTTGATGTGATTCGATCTCGCTTGTATAGCATCTGTGTTGTATCACCTTACATCAATAATTCAGAAGCCTACTCACTAAGACGATGATATTTTCGAGAATCGCATAACAGTAGGTACCGCGCTGGAAGTCACGTGCACGATCTCTATATTTGATACGAATCATCCTCTTAATGTTGGTACACACAGAGGCAATCTTATCTTGTTGGTGAGCAATCATACGAGTAAGTAAATTTAGAGTGACATTTGCGTCCGATTGGCAGTATCCTTCTTTTACAATCTGGAGATTTCCAGATAAGTACTTCTTGCACAAACGTGTGAGGCAGATCTTGTCTGATGCGTGTATATGGTAGAACGATTTATTTGTGAAGCATAAATTACCAATGAGACTCTCTGACATCTGTTAAGCCATAAATACTTTTGATAAAAGAATAACGCCAACAGCATGTATTTTTAAGACCACTAAGGTGGCACACAAGCATACGGCCCACCTGATGGCAAGCAGTCACCGTAGCCTATACCCGCTGGCAATACCAGGGGTATCACACTACATAAAAGTAGTTTTATATGACTGCGGTCTTCTGTAAGGTGGAGGTACGGTCCCCAGCCAGGCGGCTCCAATTTTAATGGGAAAACCCACGGGAAATCCCAAATCGCCCTACTAATACGGGGCTGTTTTTTGGAATAAAATTACCCTTTACAAAAATCCTTTTTTAAGCGTTTGTTTTCAACCGTCTTTGCGTAATTGAGTAGCAAGCTGTCTGAATTTAGGTTTTTTATAAAGATTAGTTTACACACAAATAAACCTTAAAAATGCATTATTTATTTAAACAAAATTACAAACGAACTAAAAATAATAATTGAGTTATGCATATTTGCATCTGCAGAATAACAGTATATTTCCTTCATAATTTATTATAGTTTTCAATAAAATGGTTCCATTTTATCCACTGAAGAAATCCATCAATTGATATTTGTCCGACATAATCAGTATTATTTTCAACTATGTTATAAGATATCTTGTACTTTTCTTTTTCCGGAATTTACAGCTGTAAATTGTGCAGACACATGCACAGTCATGCTTGAAATGCATAAATACGTGAGAGTATTTAAAGGACAAGACAGTTGATTTATATCGCGGTGATTATGACATTTCTTTGTGTAAATTAAAATATACTAGCTGTCTATGCGTGACTTGGTTAATGTATAAATTAAAGTATTTTCCCAAGTCATGGAGTAATCATTACTGATTAATGTACCTAAAAGACTCAAAAGATATGTTTAAGTGTAGATTTACATAGCTCTCTATACTCTTTGCCCCAGCGAGGCAGATGTTTAGCGTGATGCTATGTATGTAATACATACACTGCGTGACAAAGAAAACGAGCCACCGACAACTTTGCAGGTTCAAATGCAATTAAAGTGTTAATTTTGGGCTCAATTTAAAAATATTTGTTGGATATAAACAATGTTGGATAGGTAATTTTATAAGCTATAGAAAAAAAAAACTTTTTTAAATCCTGATAAAAACAGTAGTTTGGCTCCAGTAATTAAAACTCAAAGATTTTGAGTTATCAACTTTTAATAAACACAAACAACATAAAACAATGTAGGAAAAATAAAAAAAAACCCCCAGAGTTGTTGATACTACACTGCGTTAAGACGTCGTTTCCTTAAAACATTTAAAGTATTGTATCAGTCATCTGGTTGAGGATGTGGCTCGAGACCTACCTATTCCTAGACGTTGATAGAAGGCTCCGATCTCCTGGTATCTGCACCGATAAACGCCTAATTCGTAATATTTGATTCACTGACGTTGACTTAGACTGGATTGCAGCAACGCGACGGCTCCTGCAGTTTTCTGAGGCGTGGTATCCATTTTTGAGCAGCAATTATTAACGATTTAACATGAGTAAAAACAGGTGAGACATTATTCACACATAACACAAAATTCTGTGATCAGCCCAACTAACCATATTTTTTCCATTTAAACTTTAAATAAAGATGTTCGTGTTTAAATGGACTGATTTGCTATAAAACATTACGTTCCTCCATCCTCAATTTAAAAAATATCCATTTTTTTTTTCACATATCAGGGAATAAGGTTAGTTTTCTTCGGTTTTTTCTTTTTATAAGATACAGCTTACTTTTTCACATATATGAATTTGAAACCTAGATTGTCGGTGGCTCGATTTATTTGTCTGCCAGTGTATGTAATGGAGTATCTTGTGTACACTAACTAAACGCCCAGTTTTCTAGAAATAAGTATTCTTTAAACTAACAACATATTGGTTCTGCAGTTTCAGCCGTGAAATGGTACGAGAAAAACAAAATTTATGGCCACGTGAGATAATATCATAAGATATGGTGATAATTATTCCCTATCAGCGATAAGCCGTAATTAGTCACAAATCACAATGTATTTGTGGCGATTATAATACTAGTGAATCATGTGATTATCACTCTGTATTCCACCCACCAAATGGGTGTGTGCAAATCAGGGCATACGTCATTTAATTTATCTACAGCACCCACCTTCGTTTGGTTCAATTAATTTCTTTGAAAAGTTACATGTCTTTTGTTTTTCTGTCATCATATTTTATCTCATTATAATTTTTCTTATCATTTATTTTTATTTCTTGGCTGAAAATCATTTTATGTTTAACTCCACTGAAAGAAGGACCTTACACAACTTGAAATATATGTTGCAGCCTGTAAATTAAAAGATAATTAAATGTATTTCGCTCATTTATGCCGCCCGCGGTATCCTTTTAGGGATACGCTGAGAGTCGCGTGTCAAACATTTTACTTTTTCTAATATGTAACATTAAGTCTGAAATGTCTTCAGACACGGTGGAGTATAACAGTTTTCTATAATGAGTGTTATTCATGTTATTATTATATTGCTGGGCTGAAATGGTAGAGGTACCGTGAACCGTCGAATTATTAAGTAGGGTAATCAAACCCTGCATGAAATCATCAACTTCACAAAGTAGATATTTCATTATACGTAAAACATCATATCCGGCGACGTTCCCCTATAAAACTATAGTATTATTAACACACGACAATCGAATTAATATACAATTTTACTATTTTTATTTATACCACTATGGTGGCAAACGACATACCCGCCTGATGGTAAGCGGTTACCGTAGCTTATGGACAACAACACATATAGCAACACCAGGGGTATATTTTATAAACCTTAGTGAGTGAGAGATGTTACAAAAAATATTTTTAATTTATTTTATTGTGTATCGTATAGAGGAGTCGTTAATCGTTATTCGTAATATTACGCAATTAAGTACCAATTTGAAAGCGTTATTGTGGTATTAAAGTTATATGCAATATAAGGTACCTTATTTCCGATAACATATGATATAAATGTTAAACTAGATAAATGTAATCGAATGTAAATATTATGTCTACGGTGTCTACGACGTTCTTAGATCACAATAATCCCTCGTAGATAATAATTTCTAGAAGGCCGGAAGGTATACTTGTACTGTATTCCTTACTCGTGTGTGGTTAGGGTACCGTACTAAAATGTATTAAATGCTATAGGATTTATAGAGACATCATTAAAAATGTATTAGGTACATGCATTACCGAAAGCACCACACAACTCTCTCAAATAAATATAAATATCAAATAATATTCTTTGGGTAAACTACCTATGCATTTGACAGGAGATTATTAGGAATACGTGAAATATGACAAAAGAAAAAGTGTACTAATGACGGAAATCCGACTAGCAAATGGCAATTTAAACATGTTTTTTTTTAAACATTACCGTAAAATAATGTCAAGCCTTTGTTCAATCACTTATCTACGCAGCTACAGGCAAAATACTTACTCCTCCATTATTAACCTAATAGCTGTAAAAAAAAAGTTTCACCAACGTTGTTCTTATAATAAAAATATATCTTCCCGAAGAGATAGGCAGAGACAAGACCCACTTTTCATCGAAGAAAATTTGGTGCCAATTCACTTTAAAAAAACTTTAGAAAACTCATTGGTACAAACCGGGACTTGGGACTTGCTCGCTAAAATAGTAGGCAAGATAAAATTTTGAAATTTTACCAAATAAATGTATCATTTAATTTCTTAATTAATCACTAAACTATGTAGGTTAGAAGATTATCTGATGATCCCATCTGAACAGAGTTTATTTAATTAACACTGATAGAGTTTGACTGTATTGTCTCTCAATCGAATTTACTTCTATTCAATTCGACAATTTATGGGTTCAAAACGTAATTAGAGCATTGGAACCTTCTCGTTTTATACAGTTCAATAGATTTCACAATGATGTATGTACTGAGTTCCATTTGCGGACGCGCAAGGTCGGCGTCGCTAATTACCCCACAGTGTTCGGTAACAAAAATACATTTGTATTTAGCGGAAGTTGTTGTCGCTTAGATCTCTCTCACTAGTAGTCCATTAATGTTAGGTACTTGGAAACAATCATAATAGCCTTTAAAACCTCCCCATCATGAAACGTTACATCGATGTCGGTAGAAACATAAATATAGATTTATACTTGCAGTTAAAATTTATTAGTTGAAAATCTTTGTTTTTCATGTGTTATCCTGTGCAAAAAAATTACACGTTACAGGTACAGTCACTAAGAAAATCGAATTGAACATTTCGATATTTGCATTGTAGCCATGAAGCCCATGAGTCATAAGTTTTGCTCCTTACTGGCAGCAAGTTATTGACTCGTGTTTTCAAAAGTAGAGTATGTAATAAGGAAATGATTCATCAGACGTCTCTTGCCCGTTATTTAGGTAGGTATTTACTATTTACTGAGGGTATTTATGCTAAATTTTGCATGTCAAATAAAATGTTCTGTATGGAGTATAGCCAAAATGTGCATCGTGAACTTGAACAAGTCAACCAGTGTATCACATCTATATGAACTTCACGACCGTAAATAGAAACTTGCGATGTCATGCATGTAGTAAACATATTGGTTACAGCTGAGGTACCTAAATATATAGTATAATATATACAACATTATTAATTTATTAAGGTTTAAAATAATTACAAATGTCGACATCCTTTCCTAAGTAAAGATTAAAAGTAATTAGACAAGGCACTAAGATATCTATCGAAAGGTAATGTAGAGACTTAACTTCTTTCTCAATGATTTATCATGGAACGGGTGTGTGTACAAATAAATGTAGTCTCGTGCACGGTTCACATTGTTAATGTTATTTTTGTACAATAATATCTATAAATACACTTGTCGCTTCTAATATTGCGGTGGCGCGGCGCGGCGGCGGCAGCGGCAGGGCGGGCGGTGGGCAGTGCGCGGCAGTGTCGCCGACCGTGGGCCTAGTCTGTGAACGCGGCGTCACCCGCGTGTCTCGCTGCCGTTATCGACCTTCTTCTTATCTTAACAAGAGCTACTCAACCAGCCGATAAACAAGAAGCAAAAGCGTGCGCCCGCGCCGCTTTGCCTCATTCCATCCCACTTGGTGCCTTACGATTAGTTCGTTCGCCTCGCCGCGTGTCGCTCGCTCGCTCTCGTTCAGTTGCTCACTCGACGTCGTCGCGCTACCACGACTACGTACGCGATTTCTCCGCAATATGCAGCAAGCCAACAACACATAAACCATCCAAAATGAAGCCTAATCGGATATAACGTATCGTTAAACAAAACCCAATTAATTTTAGTTCGAATTATATACATATTGTGATATTTATTTAGTTTCTCCTAAATTGTTATTATTTATAGCCATTACTATGGATTCAAATTTTATCATTTGGTAGTTTTTTTTCTATTTCTTATAATTTAATTCAGTGCTCAAGAAAATCTCATTCCAAAAACCGCGCAGTAATTCTAAATACAAGTTAACAACATCATTCAAAATGACAGCCAAGACTCGATCACATTGGAAGGAATATGGAACAGCACTATGTGGTGAGTACACACATTTCTAACCTATGAATGCGAGTAATGACATGCGCCGCGAGGGGCCATATGTCGGGCGTGGACGGTGGCACGAGCAATCCTTGCAAACACCACTTGCCGTTAATTAATTAAGTTAATCTGAGTTATGGCATTGTCATTAGATAGATATAGCCGTTCACATGCCCGAGGTATGAACATTTGTCGCCCCCTTTCACGTTCAATATCATGCTAAGATGTGTTCGTTGCTTGCTGAAACGTTTCTGCCTTCTGTTCATCATTAGTAGTTTGTAAGTACATAGGCACTAAATTATGTAATTTAGTCCATGTGCTAAAGGTAAATATGTATATCCTCAAACATGATTGCCTATTTATCGTCTATGCATCCACACTATGTAGGGACCAACTCGTCGTAGTCAATTTTGAAACAACTTGTTAATGTGTCATAGAGATTTAATCAATATATAATACCCAAATCATTATAGATACTAAACTCATTAACTTTTAACGTTATCTTCATATTCGGAGAATAGTAGCTAGTTAGTTAACACAATCATGTTTTTATATCATCGTAAAGTTGGTACCTAGTATGTGGATTTCAGGAAAATTTAAACAGGATCTAGACTCTCAGCCTTTTGTTCAATGTTATTTGATTTATATGTAAAACTATTAAAAAAATATAGAGAATATCAAAATTACAATAGCACGCCCCTCCTCTTAATTTCGCCTTGTATTTTGCCACGTTCGCTCGTAGAAAACGGTGGAGCGACGCACAATTTTAGGTTAGATGATCTCTAAATGGCATACTTGGATAGTCAGTAGACCTCACCACACTGAACCTGCAAAAATCACTTTTACAACTCATGCCGCAGCCGGTGTGGGCTGAAATTATTTTTCGTGATTGGATCCAGTCATGGAATGTGTCTGAAGTTCAAAACTTCTGGGAACTGGTACCTAAACATTCTCATCGCGCCGCCGTGAAGAAATGTAGTTCTTCAGGATCATAATTGATACCTAGAAGGTGCCTAAGAAAGCAGACACTGAGATGATATATAGAATAGATCAATCGTAGATAGTTACATATTTCGCCAACCCTTGAACTAAAACAGGGCAATCAAATGATTATAGAGAAACGTACAATGTACATACATAAATATAAAATCAACCCATACAGTTTATTTACTTTTCATACTATATAGTCTTTAGATGAATATACAAACAAATGGAAACCAGAAAATATATTGCGATATGAAGGAAGTAAAGGTTCATAAGAACCTTGATAATACAACGAGACGAAGCTATACTAAACTAGAGTGTTTGTGATTTGCAGCTACTGCATAATATGAACGTTCTATAAAAATACTTAATAACAGTTCGAAATGCATGGTGAGGTGATGATGGAAGCTATTTGTAAATGCTCTTTTCTCGAGCTCCTTTCCTAGCCATATCCTACAATGTCCTCTAACTTTCTGTCAAAATTAGGTCAATTTGTTGCAACCCTGGAGATCTGGAGATATTCATCTCTCCAACGAACACACACGATTGTATCGTACACAGAGGCTTATAATAACACTAGGAAATAACGAAACTAATCTATCGACAACAACATTCGCTAAGTCTATTTTAAAAACATGACCTTGTTGCTGTAAATAACTAGGAAAATCCTAGGAAATCCAATTAAAACTAGGCAAATTAACATGATGTGAAACGTGTTGATATTGAAAAGTTTTATTAATATCATCAAGGTAGCTGTCTGTCTTAAGAATGTATTGCTTTGCATCACATCCTTAGTCAGTATCTAAAATTTGGCACACACATAAAGTTATAATATTATTAGGCATTAATTTCCTTGCAGCTACATACAGATAAATCAGACCTTATAACTAATTTATTGAACTGAAAATATCCAGATGTGTCTTAACAAATGTGTAAGATATGGAACATATTAAAGAGTTGTCTTCAGTCATTAATTACCATTAATCGATGTTGATATCATAAGATATGCTTTCTTTCGCAATCATGATGACACGGTTGAAATTATAGAAAACTTATGTTCCGCAAACGACAATGATTACGTGGGCTTCCAAAAAAAAATTCATCCAATATTTTCATTATCTCATGATTTCCTGAAAGGTGCAAACAATTCAGGAAACACTATTGTTCGAGGACCTTATACATTAAGTTCCATCGTAGTCATTACCAAGTAACAAGAATACCCTAGTTAGTTTAAAAATGTCGAGGTGTGCCTTGAACGTTTTCCGCTATGCTTTAAACGTGGATTCACGGAATCTTCATCGTGTATCAGCGTGGGCCAGTCGTGTGGTTTTATTGGATACTTGATCCAATTGCAAAACTGAACGTCGTTCTGTAATTTGCTCGTGTCCAACGATCGATAGCAATTTCGGCATGCGAATATTGTGACCTGGTTTTTCTACAAGCACAACAGATAATATCGCTTCGAATCTTTTGCATCTCCGCCAAACTTGTTTATACCACAAATGTGCGCATGCAGTGCAAAAATGAATGTATTGTATGAATAATAAGACGTGCTTCCACGTCAAAAGAACATAGAAGATTTCCTAAGTACCCAACATTCTTCAAATCTTAACAGAAAACTATGAAATTATTGATAATAATCAACTAGTTAACAAGGTAAGACACCTTGCTTGATTTGCATTTCACAACATCGGTTTCAAATTACAGTCACTTAAATGCGCATTGTGCGCAACACAATATGTTAAAAGATATGCATAATTAATAACCCAAAACTTGTCACCATTTAAACTGACAAGTTACCATAACAAAACATACTACGCTTCAAAAACATAGCCCAACATGCTATGTATGAATGATAAAGATTTGTTTGACAAGTCAAAACAAGGTCTTCGGCAGTCTCACTTTAGTCCATAATTATTTGAAACTTAGTCTCTCCAATGTAAAATACCTAACTTTACGTATATCTTTATAACTCAATAAATTATATCAACAATATGAATATTACTGGAAGTCGTCAACTTATATTTTATTCTCGTGAGTTCGTTTATTGGATTGTCCTTAAACGCAATCACTGTCTACAATTGTCTCTTGGTAAACATGATAAAATCTTTAGTTCTGCAGTCGTTATTAAAGTGATCGATTGTTTTTGACTGCAATTTATTGAATGATAAATAGAAAGAAAGAAAGAAAGAAAACATTTATTCATAACAACACAAACACATACGAAAGGAATACAAGTGTAGAAGAACATCGTGTCATTATGAAACGACATTACGAAAATAAATACAGGCCTTCCAGCTCGGGTCCAGAATACGAGAGACGAGTGTGTTGGTTGAGGTTTTGTGGCACATTTATATGTATTCATATTTAATTGATACATCTTGCTACACCTTTTGTTAACGTGCAGTTGGACGATCTAATTCTAGATGGTCTATATAAATGTAGGTACTTTTTATCTGTATAGTTAAAGTCACACAATTAAAACTGAAGGTGTTCAGAGCGCTTTAGTCTAGAGCTGTGAGCTGAATGATAAGATAAGCATTTTTATCATCATTTTAATAACGCTATATGTTTTTCTTTGGAGTGCAACCCTAGTGTAATAAAAAATGAAGTAAAGTTTATAATAGAAATACATATGTGAATATATTGTCGTGTTTGAATATGATTTACTCAAGTGGAATTCAAATCTAAATAAGAAAATTAATTCTGCTTTCTGCTGTCCGGATCTAAAGGTCTTTTCAACATCTTGATAGTCAAACTCCATCCATAAGCCTCGTTGGCATAGTACACCAGACATAATAAATTAAAGGTCGACATAATCAGTTCGTTATGCGTATGAATTGATTGGTCATTCTGCATATTTGTCATTATTCGTATGCGTCAATTTGCATTTCTTAGGTTTACATTTATTGTTAATCATGCATGGAAAGTTAGAGAACAACTATTAGAAATTAGAATCCACTGATCAAGTTTTTAAAATCTGAATAAAATGGCTGATATAATTTTCTCATTTCAAATACTGGAATATTCTAGCTGCTTGGGCAAGATTTCCGAGAAGTTTAAGCAAAGGTTAATAATGTAGGTTATCAAATGTTCACATGACTTGTTCTTGACGTAGTTTATCAAATATTTAATCATTATACGTAAAGAGTTTGATGAGCGAATAACGTATATGTATCGAAATTTTATAATCTTCGGATTAGTGTCAACTTGTGGCATGTGAAAGTTGCACCGAGGGAGCTGTTTCTATAAAGCCAGCCGAATACATTTTCACGTTAGTTCTTACCAGGATCTGACTAAATGATAAAATAGAATATTTCTTTTTATGAAAGTTATTCTACTCAGAATTCAAATTCACTGGAAGTCGTGAACGCCCTTATGCGAAGTAAAAACATTGAGTAAACTTAATAGGCATGTCTTCTTCTTCTTCTTCCTAACTATGGCAATCAATCCTCTTCAGGGACTTTTTTTTGCCAGTGTCGAGTATTTGAAATATAGTTTAGCGTTAAGGTTGCCAAATTTTTTATAAAATTAAGGGCCAAATATTAAAAGCCAAAATATACGTTACTGTGCATAAAAATTTGAACTACATGTTTTTTTTTTATCTATGTATTTATTGATGTTCTTACCTTGTCAAATAAATAATTGGCCGTTTTTTAACCATATGGCTTTAGTTAAAAATACCCATTGGCTTATGAAACTATTGCAAAACCGCTAGGCTAAATCTAAAATGGATTGATACGTAACGATACATTAAATCAGCTATGAGACCACAATTAATTCAAATTTATTGCTTAATATACGACTATAATTTAAACTTCCAAGAATCAAATGTTTTGCGGTCCGTTAGAGAAATTGTGAGTCGGCAAAACCCCGTGGATTCTAAGAAGGTCATTGCAGGTAAAAAATATCTTGGCGGCACCAAACCAATACCACTTTTGTTATGTTAAAAGCAAAGCATAAGATATTGGACTCCTTTTAACCCCATACGTCTAGTTTGTTCGATTATATCTATTCTATAAAAAAAATAGGTGCAATAAACATTATGTAGGTCCCCCACATTCTAGCGCCGTATATAGATCAAGCCATTGTCAGTACTACACAGTCCAAATTAAGACTATAATTGCATGTAACAAATTCTTTAGCAACATTACTCATAGGTGTACCAGTCATTCGACACATGCATCTGTGTCAACAGACTGTATGCTCTGTCTGTATGTTGTAGGTACTGTACACTATACAGTCACGTGATTTTGGTACTTTTCGGAACAACTGTAATTATTAATACTTATTTTATATTATCCTGGCTTTTGTCCAAATTTTTTTGAGAACCCTGTTTCAACTCAATATGGGAAGCTTAAAGCACAGCGTTTCACTGTTGTTGTTTTATGTGTTCCTAACGTCTTTCCTCTTGCTTTCATGGGAGTAATTTTGTTACGGGAATGCATTCGAGGAAGCCGAAGCCTGCTAGATATTATTACTTTTGTTATAGTTTTAGAGCTAGAGTGGTCAGATGATACCTATCATCATATGTGCGACTACTGTACGGCTCGCTCGTCTATTTTCGCAATGTAGGTAAAATTTCAATAAACTTTCCATTCGCGGTTTTTATCACTTTTATTATTAAAGGCATTATTTAAATATTACGCTACATATAATATGTCAAAAAGAGCATGTGATGTGAACGCGTGACTATAAATGTTTATAGGGGGGTATTATATATTTATAGTGATATAATAAGTACGCGACCGCTTTGATCACGCTGACAACACGTGGTTATCTTAACATACGTCAACTTTATTATTTTATTGCTGATTCTGAATTTACAACAGTCTTAGTGTGAATAATAATATAAAAATGGCACAGAAGTTTCATGATAAATGTACTTAGGCCACTGATGTGTACCAAAGCAGAATTATTCCTTACCCCATTTTTTTTATTGAGAACAGCGAATTAGTGTAGAAACACATATCTTCCTAGAACATTGGTCTAAATAACTACTATGCTCTATTTCTTGTATTTACTGTAAATAATAAAGATGCTTAACATTCGTAGTTGTCAGTTACATGCCTACCCTTACCTACTTATATATTTAATCATATAATAACAAAGATTTATTATCGTTTGAGAATCCAAAATAAATGAGACCCTAGTTCAGAATGAAGATTTGAGAATCTTTGTTTTCAATAACTGTGAACTGTGTCTTCTTGCACTTTCCAATGATGATTTAAAGATTATACTTATGCAATAAATAAAAAAAAGTATTTATAGAAATAAAACTACCAGTAACATAATAAATATAACGTTCTTTTTTAAATTGTTGTTCCGAACTGTTAGCCACATGTTTTATGAAACCTGTATTCATGTCACAATATATATTATACTACATTTTAAATATGTATCGTTGTGATATATATTTAACAAAAAACACAATGAAATACCTTATCAATATTTATTGGTTTATTAAGAACACAAATTAATTATTGTTAACTTTCTAAGTACATAATCAGTGAATCTATATAAATACCATAAATCAGATTCAATCTATATTTGAAGTCGTTGACGCGCATGCAATAATAATAAATAAGTTATTACCTTTTCATTATATCTACTATATATAGTCATAAAAATATTAGCCACAATCGTGACAGTATAATAACTGCATATAAACGATAAACTCCATAGGTACCTTAAGTAATTATCATATTGCTAGCTGTTACCCGCGAGTCGTCTGTATTTTCTTAAAGACAAAAGATAGCATATGTCCCAGGATATAATCTACCTCCGTGTCAAATGTTACCACGATACGTGCAGCCGTTTAGTCCTAAATAGGTAGCAAACAAACAAACATACCCAGATACAAACAGAGTTACTTTCGAATTTATAATATTAGTATGGATTATTATGATTTTATTCCGTACAAATAAATGTCTTTGGTTCTGTTCTGCATATTTTCTCACAATCTTGAATTCTACGCTCAAGTAATAAATAACTCTAAATATTTAATTTACTTCAAATAATATTTAATGTAAATAAATCGGACGTCATACATTTTTGTTGTTCGAACTACATCATCGCCTTGCTTTGGCTCGGCTGGCTTTATCCCAAACGGTGTTGGGGACGACGCGCGAATAAATGTGGCTGATTTCTACATTTTTACTTGAGGCTGATATCGGTGACCTACGTTTGACTTTAATAATAGGTACTTTTATACGGCCTGCCTGATGGTAAGCGGTTATCGTTAGCCTGGACGCTTGCATACCAGGGTATGACTCGTGTGTTGCCGACTACTAATATAATCCATTAACACATTGGACACAATGTGAGTGCAACATATTAGATCATCTAGGAGATAAACCAGTCAGGAATGGAAATATCAAACTAAACCTAAGCTCTTACTGCCGAATCCATTAAAACCAAGATCCCACACACAAATTGGTTCAGAGTGACTCAAGTAGGCTAAGTATATGCGATTGATACAAACGTTAAGTACCCGCGTTCCCTTCATCCTTCCGCTGCGCGTTTAAATTAAAACCCAAGTTCAAACGTGTTATGGTAATTCAATACAGCATTTTAAATGGTGACTAACTCCTTTTTTTACATACTACTCGTCCCATTCAGATAATAATATATCGGTGGCTGCAGGCCTACAGCTGCCAACTTCGATGTTATAGTTTTACGGGGAATTCTATCCGGAAATTATTCCCAAAGTGATATGGACACCCATTTCCACCCAGAGATTTTTGACCGTAAAGTAGAAGACGAAGTAATATTCTAACAGGATTTTTAACAAAACAGCGAAAATGCATTCCAATTACCGATACTCTACCTTCCTTGGTCTATAGCCAATATTAACTCATAGTTCAAATTGGCGACCCTGAAATTATCTTGTTTCCAAGAACGTTTATCAAACAGACATAATCATTAGGAATAAATTCCTAGTAGACATTAGTTATTAAATCGAACGTTTACTGTTTTTATGCCACCTAGTGCCGTTTGGTACCGTTAAACAAAGCATTCACAGACAGAACACGGAATGTCATATCGTGTTCTTTGAAAGCATCTATTAATCTCCCGTGGTCGGTCAGTTAGACATAACGTTAGCGAGCCTAAGTTATTATTCTGAGGTTAACATTAGCTATACTTAGTTTATCATCTACTCTGAGGCTATATGCTATATATGTAGCGTATCTCACACGTCAATGACATTAAGTAGCTTACTGTCAACTACACTGCAATTCGCCAGTGCAGATAGTCAAGAGTCAGAGTAAATATTGTGTACTGCAAAGCGACGTTGCTTACAGTGTTTATAAACATAGCCTGCAATCACATGTCTTGTTCCACTTCAAAGCTACTTCGCAGAAGAGATGGAACTTCCCAGGACAAAGCGATAAATCGCTGATTCTATCATTATATCGCTTAATTAAGAAGTACACGGATTGTTGTTAACGGATGTCGCTGGCACACCATCAATACCACGTCAATGCTAATAATCGCTTATTTAATATTAATACATGGTAAATATTACCATAATGCCAGTAAATTATCTCTCAGTTTTGGTTTAATCAAAACATCAACAGTGCATCAGGGTTATTTTCTTTGGCTGAGATCTTCTGTAATTTGACACATATTTACTAAGAGATTTCAATTGTATATCAATCAGCTTAGGAATAAAACGACACATATGTGTGAGATTAATTCACCAAGTGATATTTCAACATTGAGTTCTTTAAACCTCAAAGAAGTGTACCGCGTTGTCAGTGAAGTTGAATGTAGAGTCCTTTGAAGCAAAATAAAACCGCAAAGACAAGACTCGCGTAATTAAATGCGAAACAAAATGCTCGTTTCGTTACTTGCGGTGCATATATGGGTGTGCTTACGTAAGCAACATTCTTCCCTCGTTGCTTTCCCAGTTTATCTTCATGTCTTATCTCTATCTATTTTACTTTTGTTATTGATTTTATTAAGGTGTAGTCTTTGAACTTGGAGAATAGTTAATTAGATAATTAAAAATGAAGATACCTTTTATCCCGTGAAATATATACTCATCTTCTTTTGCAAAGAATAAAATAATCTACCTACTTATATTGACGTGAAGTGGGAGGTCCTTTCGTGGTAGGCAAAAAGTAAAAGAGAGTAATTTCACTCCAAGTCAAAATTATTGTAAATATATTATGTTTAATATTTTTTTGACCGCAGATGCAAGAAACGACAAAAAGCTAGAAGTGGCCAGCCATTCTTTCGCGTGGACTATTAGGACAAAAAACGTTTTCATCTGTTGTTTTTCCGAAAAAAATATATATCTAGAATTCTCTCAAAATAACCAAACACAAAACGCAAACTTTTATATCTTGCAAAGAACCATATTTAGTTCGAACTTAGGACTAAAATAGCATTTATTAGTAAACCACAGACAAACATAACTCTTTTGTATAGATTCAATAACTATGTAAAGTTTGTATCTTTATGGGTGTGTGTGTCGATAGCGAGAGATTACGAGTGTAGAACTCAAAAACTCGTAATTGAATGATAAGCGGATGGAGCTAAGTTAAGTTAAAAGATTCATTGTACATAGCATCACGGAAAACCGTGAGGGAGACTATGATATCCATATCTCCTATACAAGGTCTTAACACTTGATCCTGAACGAATGAAGTAAGATACGTGAAGCTAGCACGTGCTTTGCCACTCTAGTCATATATAATATAAAGTCCCTACTCCCTTATATTATTACAGTAGTTACAAATTACGAATACTAAACGGTCTATTCATAAATATTTTTACTCGTCTAACAGGTATTCCCCAAAATCGTTTATGTATCATTTTAAGCCATTTCTAATTCGAAATTGGAACGTTTGTGAACGTTTTTTTTTTTAATGAATTGTCAATAATTTGTATTATAATCGGACGTATTAAAAATCCTAGTTCGTGGACGTACGTATTAGATTTGTATATTATAACAAGCTGGATACGCCTACCTCCTACTCAATCTGTACAAATATTGCACGTATCTATCGAATCGAGTCTCGTTATACGAGTTTATTATCATGATTCACAAACATGGGAACTTTTTGAACCAGCCTAACTTTATTTAAAAACAACATAAACTGACGAAATATTATAAAAACTATACAGGTTGGTGATGACATCTAATCGTTTTATCACGTCTGTGGTGTAACTGAGCGTTTGATGTGAAATGTCAAACTACAGTGACAGAAGGCCTTTGAAACCTCGGCAATAAAAAAAACAGTTCCGAACACAGACCACGAAAACTCTTCGGCTTTGAAGTTCTAAATTAAAATGAAACTTTTGCAAATAGCACTACGGCTCTCAAAATAACCAATATAATTGCAGTTAAATCATTATCATCATCAGCGATAAACGTTGTAGATCTCTAATCAACATAGTAATGATTAACAACCATGACAAGCATTTTGATAGAATGACACATTTCATCATGATAAAATAAATTAATGGCGAAGTCCATAATTTCTTGTTTGTATTATGAAGATAACGAGGTCGTTGTATGTTGCATAAAAATCAACTTTGCAGCTTCTATTAATCCCTATAAGGCTATTGGTATTTTTCATAAGATACGTATACTTATATTGTCCTTTACAAAAGTATAAAAGATAGCTTATTTATCCTAGCGTTGATCCATTCCTCCAGTTTACTTTGTTCATTCATTAGATTCGTAATTCCGAACGTTTAAATGAAAACACGGAAAATTACTCTGGAAAAGAATCGTTTTACGAGATTGACTGTTTGTAAAATGTAAATAGACCGTCGCAGTTTACTAACGTGACATCATGTCAGTCTTCAGTGTCTTCACTGCTAAAGCTATTTGCAGTAACTTCAACGGTAAAGGACTGACACATCACATAAGTTAATACACAATAATATTAAATGTTATGATGACTGGACTTGAGTGTAGCTTCACCGGAACGCGGTGCGGGAGCGGTGCGGTATGATAGCGGGCCACCCGTGTTGTAAACAGAGAAGCCAAGAAGCAATAACATAAAATATAACCCGTCACATAAGAATAAGCCCGTCACACACGGGTGCGGGATACGCGCCGCGCTACGATTTAGAGGCGCTCAGCCCGCTCTGCACCCGCACCGCGTTTCGGTGTGGCAACGCTGTACGTATGTGCCTATTTTAAAATGCTTATACATAATAATTTTCTAATTGCAATGCTCACTTTTAGGTAGGTCCCTAAATATCTTCGGCGTGGAGTTTTTAATGATATCACACCGCTGCCTATAGTATACTACAGAGGTATACCTCTGGGCCCCTTTGGGAAGGCGTGAAGATATTTAGCTATTCTTTATTTCAATATGTGTTTACGCGAGCCTCATATAGATAACTCAATTGTCCGCTATAACAAACACCGCCACATAACTAACGCCGTTATTTTTGTAACCATGGGTGTTGGTCATAAATCTCAGAATTTATTTAAAAAATAATAATATGTTAGTCAACTAAATCTACACTTATAATAATATTATAAAGAGGAAAGATTTGTATTTTTGTATGTAACGAATAAACTCAAAAAGTACTGGACCGATTTTAATAATTATTTTTTCATTAGAAAGCTACATCATCTCTGAGTAACATAGGCTATATATTATACTAGCTGCCCGCCCCGGCTTCGCTCGGGTAGACAAGATATTTGATAAATGTCTATAGGCTCCGAAACTACTGAACCGATTTCAAAAAATCTTTCACTGTTAGAAAGCTACACTATCACTGAGTAGCATAGGCTAGCTGTCCGCCCCGGCTTTGCACGGGTAGACAAAATATTTGATATCAATGTCTACCCGTGCGAAGCCGGGGCGGGCCTCTAGTAACATATATAACGTATATGTACAAATCAATTAAATTATTGGTCTGCATATACATACAAATTCCATATACATACATACTAAAATACTACATACATATATGATTACCAGATCGGTGGTGTAACTATAAAAGATAAAAGTAATGATTGTGTTAATAAACCGCGTGACCAGAAGTCAAAGAGGTATCACTGTGTTCGATTGATTTAGACGTGGCCTATGTGGGGTATAAAATGCTACAATACCTATAAAGTATTCTTTATCAGCGTCGGTGCAAATACAAGGCTTGCGTCACCGCCCGCCGCCACCGCACACCGACCTCACAGCCAGGTCAAACATAAACAAACGTATCAGCTACATAAAACCTAGCTTGACACATTAAAGTAGGTAATTCAAGTAGGTATAAAAGGGTCACCCTCCCTTCCGATTTTTTTTTATTTTACCACAACCTCTGGGAATAAGAGCTTGGCGTTCGGCGTGAACCGATTTTTCAAATATTCTGATCAATTTTTCATTGTCAACTCTACGCATACTTCGTAATGATACTGTCAGATTAATCACGAGATTAATGATGTAACTCGTGAGTATTACCATGTAATATATCAAATAAAACCAGAATAATAATATTTTCTAATCAAATTATTTCCATCTAGATATATTGGGCAAAAAGTATAGCATTAAACTCAAATTGGGTTTGCGTAATGTAAAGTATATTCTAACATAGTTCCGACAATCTTAATAGAAGTTAATTTGGGGATTCATTAATACATTTACAATGTGGTTGACCTTACAAATCACTGAGAAGAAGTGTAATTGAATGATATTATGTTGTCGCACGTGAGTGTCAGCCGCCGCATGAACAGTCGCCGCGTCGCGCCGCGCCGCCCGCCACTAAATCCACGACACGACTTGGTAAAGTTGCTAATTGTGCCAACTGGCACTGGCAAGCGATCCCAAATATCACAATCCATAGATTACATATCCCACTCCTGTTTACTTATGTCGTCATATGGAATTTTGAGATCGGTAACTGTGATGCCATAAACATGTTTTTGAACTTATCATTTTCCTTAACATGTTTGTACTAATTAAAATAAACACAAAACTAAGTAAACTATCTTGCTAGGTAGAAGTGAATGAGTGTGCAGTTTATTATTTTACTCTTTCAAATAAATCCTCGCCACCTCCAGTCAAGAAATATATTTATAAGTAGTGCATTCTTAATTCATATTCTCCGGCTAGAAGCTTTAGTGTTTACAATAGTTGGTATATACCAACTATTGTAAACCATACACCCCTTTTTTCTTGCTTTTATTTGTTCTTAAACTAATTGTAGTTTTAAACTCGGGTTTAAGTTCAAATTTTCTGCCACATTGCACAATCCCGGTGACCTCTAGTTATATTTTGTTAATGTTATACTTCGTTTCAAAGCAAATCTAAATATATATAACTCAAAGGTGACTGACTGACATAATGATCTATCAACACACAGCCCAAACCACTGGATGGATCGGGCTGAAATTTGGCATGCAGGTAGATGTTATAACGTAGGCACCCGCGAAGAAAGGATTTTGATTAATTCTACCCCAAGGGGGTAAAATAGGGGTTGAAAGTTTGTATGAAAATCCATCGCTTTTAAAGTAAAGCGCATGAAAATTGATATTTGACCTTTCAGTTAAAAATAAATAAGTACGTCTTTCGGGATTTTTGGAAATTCCATCCCTTAGGGGGTAAAATAGGGGATGAAAGTTTTGTATGAAAATCTGTCAGTTTTGAAGATTAACGCATGAAAATTGGTATTTGACCTTTCAGATGATAATAAATAAATATGTATTTGAGGATTTGTGGAAATTCCATCCTTAAGGGGGTAAAATAAGGGATGAAAGTTTGTATGAAAATCCGTCAGTATTGAAGATTAGCGCATGAAAATGGATATTTGACCTTTCAGTTGAAAATAAATAAATACGTATTTCAGGACTTTTGGAAATTCTACCCCTAAGGGGGTAAAATAGGGGATGAAAGTTTTGTATTAAAATCTATCAGTTTTGAAGATTAACGCATGAAAATTGGTATTTGACTTTTCAGTAGAAAATAAATAAATACGTATTTGAGGATTATTAGAAATTCCAACCGTAAGGCATAAATTAGGGGATGAAAGTTGGTAATACGTCATTTTTAAAGTTAAATTCATTTAAATAGGTAGCAGTGGGTAAAAGCTATCATTTAGAATTTTAGATATAGGTACATGTTGACTTATTTACCACGCGTGCGAAGCCGCGGGCAAAAGCTAGTGTAGATATATATCTAAGTTAATGTATAAATGAACATGATGATGATGAAATTAACGTTCTGAAAGCGTCAAATATCGATTTATTTGATTTTATTGACCGATGTACTAAGGATTCCTGGAGAACTTGAAATAAGTTAAAATATGTATGTCCGCGGGGAACGTAAATCATTATATATTAGAAAATGACGATAAACATACATACCACATTGTACATTGTGACACATAGTTGAATTATCTGATGGTCGGTCGAGAATCATGTTGACTATGCGTTATGTAGTGGTCAGAAGTTTCCACGAGTGTAGCGATAACAGATATCGCCGCACCCAAACTTGTTTCAACTCCACAACCCACACTGACAGGAAATCGAATTGAAATACTTCCAACTAAAGTAATCCTTGTTATGGAGATCAATGTTCATCGTGCCCCGATAACACTAATACAACTGAAAGGCAGTTGGTTAAATGATACTTAGTAATTTTCCAACAATACGACGCAGTTATAGAAATAGTATCTTATCAAGCTATAATATGACCAAATATATTTATTTTAAATAAATACGATACACTAATGAAGCAAATCTCCTATCTTGTTGCCAAAGCTACTGTCATTTACGACTTCAGCACGTGAACGGATACGCAATGGTTTGTTGGTCATAATTCTACAACTTCCGAAGACATAAAGAAAAAAGGCTTAAATAAAAAACACCAAAATTTTGTATACGTAAAATACGGCCCTTAATTTGACGTAAGCTCCACTCATATCTACAGCTGCTTATATATTTATTATATAGCAGGTGTCACATCGAAACCGTTGTGTAACTAGGAATAATAACCAAATTTTATGAAATAATTAATAATTTTCTTATCTGGCACAAAATAACCCCGAATAAATATGCATATTTATATGAAAACTTATCTCTACCGGAATAAGTAGATTAATATGAGTGCCGAGTATTCTTCACTGTCACACGAATAGATGTTTGAAACTCACGTACATTTTTATGATACGCTATATACATTTATAATCACATTATCAACAATTGTAAACATTCAGCTTTGTATGTTTCACAACACTTTAAACAAAAATAGTTATGCGAATATTACACATGGAATTTTATTTTATTACTGTGTGGTTAAATAAAATCGAGAGATGATAATGAGTAATAACCACTCAATAATCATCGATTACTTATTTTTATCGGTTCAATTTAGTATTTGAACAATGTTAGCGCTTGGTCATTAATTGGCAAAGTAAACTATACTCAATTAGTACTATTGGTAGCATGTGTAATTTTATTTGTCGTAGACATTACGATCGCTAGCTGAACTGTTCTGTCATAAAATAGCGTTCACTTCCAATGTATTAAGAAGACATTATATCTGTTTCAGCGACCCTCATCACCGCGACAGCAGGTACTTGCTACGGTTGGCCATCGCCGACGCTGCACATCTTGGAATCCGATAAGAGTGAAATACCGACGTCGCGGGACGAAGGATCATGGATAGTGTCCATCATGATCCTGTGTTCAGCCCTAACGCCAATCCCGTCCGCGTACATGGCGGACAGGTTCGGGAGGAAGACCACGCTGCTGGTGGGGGCGTTGCCCTTCATCATTGGCTGGGTGCTGGTCATCGTCGCCACCTCTGTGCCTGTCTTATACGTAGCCCGCATGTTCTCCGGCCTCGGCTATGGAATAGTCTACACAGTCGCTCCCATGTACACGGGAGAAATTGCCACCAATGAAGTGCGAGGCGCCCTCTCTACCCTCATCACATTAATGAATAAAGTAAGTTGCCAAGTACGCTTATACTGGGACTACATATGTTAGTTGCGCTTAATTACCATTCATGTTATTGTTCCGCGAATTGGGTCCAAGTTTAGCAGTGACTATTACCAATGATATGCTACACTCAACACATTTTTTTTTATAAAATTGATATCCCAGATTACTTCGGTTTGACACTTTGTCGATCAAGTTGCGTCCATTCGAAAAAAAATACTCGACCTGTCAGCCTAAGCCTTCAAGTAACATTAAGATAGATCGCGATCTACCCAGGGTTCCTTAAAACACGACATTCTGGTTAACTTGGTTGTAAAACTCAAGGAATAAGGAAAACCAAAAAAACACGACATTCTGGTTAACTTGGTTGTAAAACTCAAGGAATAAGGAAAACCAAAAATAACTATAAAACACTACATATTGAAATAACCTCTTTAGGATAACACCAATGTTCGAGCTTCATACTCGTGCCGCGCCTCATATTTCAGTAAACTCATACATTTCATACATCATAAATCACACTCACGATGAAAAACAAAATATTAATAAACATGAGCCAAACTAGTTTTTTAATGCATAATTCATCATTTATGGAGATCACGCACTGTCTAATAAGTATTTTGTTTAACAAAATAGGCGAAACAGCAATGACGTAGGTATTTCGTTTCGTACTTATTGTATTGTGATGATTGAACAAAATTAGTCTCATTACCTCATCCCAGGCTAACGGCTCCAATTACCAACCTTTATCCTCAGATAATGATTCAATATCCTCCTTCTACAATATCACTGTTATGATCCATCTTTTTATTGAGCAAGTGCCCACTTATCTAATTAGCTCAAATGACATGACATCTAAGTTCCATAGGGGAAGTTCTAGCTAAATTGGGAAGATTTTGCTTGCTAACATTTCTGTATGTCGCGTACATATGAACATAAACGTAATACCTTTCTGTTAAAATGAACGCAATAGAATTAGGGATGTGCTTTTATCCCGGAAAATAATTACATGCCAATGAAGTGGCGGATACCTAACAACAAGTCAATTTGTAATTCAATTGGTTGGTAAATAGACTGTGGAAGTAATTGAAATTAACATTACACACATTTGTTTTCAGCTTTCCGTGCTCGTTATGCGATTTCTAAGTGATTTTCCGAGAATCGCTTGCTCAGTGAACGTTACGCAATGAATATACCAATTCAATTACAGTTTTTTCAACAACAAATGCTTCAAGCGTATGAATATTGTTATATGGATAAAAATACGTATATAATTCTTTTTTTCCTACTGAGTATTCTATAAATTAATATTAAACAATCAAATTAGTTTTGCGATTGACGTTAAATTAGCTTTTATTCTTTTATATTCCAGTTCTAATATTATTATAGCATCTACCTAATATAAACCGCGATACTAACTAAACCTGACCGAATAGGAGTAGATGGTCGCACGTAAGATACGAAGGGTCATTGCAGTAATATAAACCTCATGCTTCAGTGACATTGTAAAGTTATTACAATGTCACTGAAGCATTGTTTATTAAATTAGAACTCATTACAATCAAGAGCCAACTTATCACACCAATCAATTTCCTATTGTCTGTCTGTTAAGCACTTTGTAATAAGGATGGCAACATGTTTTAAACTTACCTATTACAGATTTTAGATTTAGTACTTACATTGCTTTATATGTTATTCTAAAAGAACTAGAATAAAAGAATAACTAAATTTAAAATTATAAATCTCAACTGTTTTTCTCTCTATTAAATTAAATTAATAAAGTTTTTATTATCAATAACCTATTAAGACAATAAACTTAAAATAAACTAAGAAGTACCTACAAAACAAAACATAAGAAAAACAACTATATTTATTACCAGGGGTATCACAAGCGCGTTGTCAACCTTTATTCTTGAGTGGACTCTCATAGCAACATAAAACTTCTTCACACTCCCAGTACAGCGCATGCTTTAGTAGCATTGCAAAGCCTCACTAATTATTAATACACGCGAGGCGAAACAAGACCAAAATTCGAAGCAAAACAAGATTAAAATTAATATTTTTAGGTAGGAAAAAGAATATTATGTGGGTTTATTTTTCGGCGAGGCAAAACTTTTCGATGCGTATACGGAATAAACCAATATGACCCTTCATCAAAGTAGTTATACTGTGATCTTATATTTGTTTCATCATAATATTAGCCAATCATTTCTACTAAACATTTGTAATGCTTAGAGTTTGTCGGTACGAAGAACAATAAGTCATTGTTAATGTAATGTTTTATCTATTTTCAGATTGGTATTCTTGCCCAGTACTGCATCGGCCCCTTCGTGTCGATGAAAGAATTAGCCGCCATCAACTTGATCCTGCCTATCACCTTCTTTATAATCTTCATTTTCCTACCAGAATCTCCTTACTATTATTATAAACTCGAACGCACAGAGAGGGCCGAGAGAGCCCTCAAAAATTTACGCAGTGGAGACATTAGAACTGAACTTAAAAATATTGAACTGAACGTCCAAGAGGACATGAAGAACAAGGGAACATGGGCTGATTTACTCACAGAGGCCACGAACAGAAAAGCTATGTGGATAACACTGGGAATATTTGCTATACAACAATTGTGCGGAAGCGCCGCAGTGGTCGCTAACGCGCAGAGTATATTTAACAGCACAAAGGCTGCAAGTCCGAATGTCAGTTTGGCAAATAGTGAAGCAATCATCACCGCCCCCATGCCAGATTATCAGCAGTCTATTATTCTGGGGTGTGTGCAAGTAGCCACCTGCGTACTGTCTGTGATCCTCGTTGACCGCGTGGGTAGGAAGCCCTTGCTCCTCCTGTCTGCATTGGGTGTAGGACTTATGAACGCCACGATTGGCACGTACTTCTACTGCGACATGAACCACCCGACCGTGGTAGAAGGCTTTCACTGGGTGCCACTTGCTTCCTTGCTGATCTTCATCGTGTGCTACGCCATCGGACTGTCGACAGTACCATATGTCATCATTGGAGAGATGTTCCCCACCAATGTTAAATTATACGCCTCCTGCATTGCTCACATCTACACGGGGATTCTCATGTTCGCTGTTCAAAAACTGTTTCAGGTAATTAAACTAGATTTCCATATAAGTAGTAACAAAGTGGCAGAGAATAAGATTTCTCATCAAATTGCTGAAAATCCATTTCACTACCTGAGTTACATAATAATATACTGAAATTCATATTTTTTGGAAGGTATATCTTGAATTACCATACTAACTGTAACAGTTCTGTAGGTATGTACTATAATTATTTTAAATACCACCATTAAATCGATAAACTGGAGCTTCACTAAGACAATAAGCATTTCGTAGCAGTAGAAGCGCTAGACAAAATCATTATTCAGTTTAGGCCCTAATAAGTCACTTATGAAGTTCTAATTTACCAGACGGTGTTCGTTCCTAAATAAATTGTTAATACAATATTTGTTCATTAAAATTGCAGGTAGTACGAGACGCCTACGGAATCTACACAGCATTTTGGGGCTTCTCGATATTCTCGATGATGGGCCTGGTATTCATGCTAGCGGTGCTGCCGGAGACAAAGGGCAAGTCCTTCGCCTGCATCCAAGCACACCTGAAGCGCGAGGTCGCCAGAGACAACGCCAAGAAACTCGCCACAGACGAGTGCTGATACTACCTTCTCACTAGTGTTAGCGTTAAGCCTAACTTTAAGGGATCAAGTTGAATTGAAACTTAAGGATATTAATACTTAAATTTTAATATAATCATAGTTTAGTACAGTTTTATATACAAAGTATTGTACGCGAAGGGCTGTTACACGAACAGTCTATGTAGGGTAAGAAAAGGGAGCAGGGTGGGGGCTATGATAGTCCCGGAGGAGAAGGCAGTGAAGTCCTCTGGATCGTAGTCAGCGGGCAGGCTACGCGAGGCTATCACATCGGAGTACAGCTTGGCCGACATCTTGGGGGTTCTTGTCTTGTTCGGGCTTTCGAAGTCGACCAGGTAAAGACCGAAGCGGGACCTGCAAATGCATTTACAAACATGACGAGCGAAATAATTACATGGAAGTTTTGACTTGACTGTTTTCTTTTATTATCAACCTACAGATATGAACCAACGAGCGTAACGATATGTAGTAACAATATACAATGGCCGAAATAAACTATAAATATAATAATGCATAGTAAATTGGAAAGATATGTATATTTCTTTTCCAACTCTTCACGTCACTTAAATATTATTCAAGCTGGCTGATAAGTAGGTATTTAAAATTATAAAGGAAAATATAACAAAATAGAGTGGATAATTCACAGTTTATTGTGAGAACAAAGCTGACAGATAACGCGTTATCTCAAACTAGACAGTTCCATTGTTGCTGAAGTAACTGCGTGATATCGAGGAATACCTATCTATGTTTTTATTTTTTACTTTTAGATACATATGATATAAAAACTTTAATATATCCAAATATTTTCCATCAATTTATTTATTATTGGATGTTGTAGGTACTGTATGTCAAACAAAAGAAAATTTGAATATGGCTTTCTTTTCGGTCACCTCATGCGACAGGCAGGGGATACCTAACCAAATTCTTAAAACCTGTTTATTGGGATACAGCGATGTTACCTACCGAACTGGACTGGAACAAAAATGTATGGCAAAAAATCAAATAATGATGTAAAGTACCAAACTTTGTACTAACAGTAGGTAAACTCTAAAATTTTATACGCAAAATTCCAAAGCCGCAATATTTCCTGCCCTCATAAATCCAACGTCAAAGGTAGTACCATCGATCAATTGCCTTTTACGACATCAATATACATTGATATTATGCTTTGCTCAATAAAATCTGCCAGGCATTAGTCGACGAATAAATATTATACTACCCAAAGTTAATTGTGTGGAAAGTTAAAAATAATAAACTAAAGTTACCCAGGAAAATTTAAATAAAAACTTCCGGAGTTTAAAAAAATGCTAAGTTGAATAGAGGCACTGTGCAATAGAGAGCCCATCTTATGTTATCCCATGCGATTTCTCTCGACATAAAAATGGGAACTGCCGTTTAATATCGCTTATGTTGCGAGCGCCCACCGGCAAGATTGTTACTAAAAGCTGGCATTTGTACCTAAGTGTCCCAAGATATATTACCTAATATCTGCAGTTACCACTGAATATACAAACATTTTATAAGTACCGTTGCTGCTGATGCTTCAGCCTAGGCCATAAGAATTTAAACTTACTTACCGGTACGGCAAAGAGTACCGGAACTGGCGAGTATGAAGATATTGATGAATGTAGAAGAAGCAAAAGGGGTGTGCAAGTCAATAGTGAAATGTGGGTCTATACTCACTGTCGACCCTTAAAGAGACTAACCGTGATGATATGTATTTATTCAAATTAAGAGATGTAGGTACGTACAGCTTTAAGTAAGTGTATTCATTGTTTAGTAATCTATCGTGCCTACGTTGTAAGCGTTAAAGAATACTTTGTATAACAATGTTATACTATCGCTTTTCAATGACGAAAATGAAGTTGCGAGGCAGAGATAGTGATTATCGGAAAAACAGATGTCAATATTTTATATATCTTTACGCCTTCCCGCAAGGATTCCCGTAAAAAGGTAGGCACAGGTGTTGCAACACCCATTTTCACCGAAGATAATTTGGTGCCAACCTTACAGATGGTGAGTCAGTCGCTGTCTCTTAGGCAATGCATACGTACTCTGATTTCCTCTCAGACGTATGCAGTTTTTCTCGTGGAGTGAGTAATCACTGCACTTTAAGGTATTGTAGAAAACCCCATTGGTACAGACCGGTGGGATTCAAATTTGCGTTGCTAGAATACGATACGGCCGCCACGGCTCTTTTTTATATTATATTTATGCACTCGTAAGCTATCAACCAAAATATCCTAATGTGAGTTGTATTGTATGTATATGTATGAATGTATATAATGTATCCAATGGCAACTTACTTGTAACCGTCGTCCCATTCAAAGTTGTCCATGAGACTCCAAGCGAAATATCCTGTAACGTTGCTGTGATCTTCGTGGATGGCGTGGAGCAGTGCATTCAGATAATGGCTGTAGTAAGATACACGAGCCTTGTCATCGGTGCCACTGAAGTCTGCGTAACCATTCTCCGTCACAATAATCGGCACGTTCTTATAATTGGTCGATATCCAGTGGAGTAACCTTCTGAACCCGAAGGGCACCACCTGGAAGCCAATTGTGGAGATTTCATTATATTAAATTGCTATGGGTGATCGGTATGATCATGAGCGACAAATGTAACGTTCGACTTTGCCCGAGTTATAACATGCTCCATACTAAAACCATCAACATGATCGATGCAGCCGTTTAGTTGTGAAACGGATAAACAGACAAACAGACTTTCACATTCATAATGATGAGTCATGTTTATCCTTGTTGTTAAGTAATTGGGGAAGGGTTTGCTTAGTTTTGAAGCCCGAATGAGACAAGCTACTTTAAAAATGTATCTACGAACGCAGTTCTGCAAAGAGTATACCTATCCTCTACTTTCTTCAACTATATTGTACCTACGTTCCCTCCTTGTAACGATAAACATTCCATCAAGTACATTCTCATCACCTGGACCCATTAACAAACAATGATGGATAGTAAATCTACCAGAGAGTATTGGATGTGTTATTTTGTAAGTAAACATAAATACCTTAAGCCAAGCTGAAGAAGACATTGAAGGCCATTTGGGGTTTTGCACACGGACGATACCAACGTCGTTCTCATGAGAAGGTATGGCACCTACTTCCCCTTCAGCCATACTGAGCAAGTACGTGGTATAATGGTTCAGTCCAAAGAAGTCTGCAGTTCCACGAATGTATTTCACTTCTTCTGGAGTGAACTTCGGAAGACGAGATCTCGTATAGTTTTGTTGCCTACTCTTCTCGTCAACTAACTTTATAAGTTCTGGGGGATAGTTGCCTTCATCTGAGTAAACTGGGTGCGCATACCAACCAATCTGGAAATAATAGTATGGAAAATATGAATAGATGATGAATTTCGACGAATACGCTGCTTTAATAGTTACTATGCCTGACTGGGCAAACAATTTAGTTTGCCTAGCGACTTGGAGTGTTTTGTATGTAATGTATCATAAGTATGTATGTATTTACGAAAAAAAAATAAGTTGCTGGTTCCTATATCAGCTGCTGGTATCATGATACAAGCTTTGCTTAGTTTGGTTAGAGGGCGCTGTGTGATGTATTCAAAGCATTTTTATTATTCTAACGAAAAAGTGAAGCGTTATTATTGATTTTAATCTTAAAATTATTATTTTCTTTACAAAAATAATCCCTGTCGCCTGGGACTCATAATAGACTCGTGGACAATGTTTAACATCAAGTGCGCCTGCTTGATGCTTGATGGCCAAATTCGTAGTATCGATGTATAAAAGATGAATTTTACCTGAAGCGATTGGTATTCGTATATTTAATGACACTATGTTATACTAAATTACAGTAGAGTTTATATTAGTAACTCTACTTAACGTAGCTTCATCGAAGTGGAGCAACTATGTTCAGTTATCTTCAACAAGCATATCATATTCTCGTGCACCCAGCGTTAATCAACAAAAGTAACTTAACCATGTATAATATAGCTTTGATAAAATAATTTTATACAAAATGAACTGATAAATGTTATTAAAGAGCAAACCTCGGACAAACTAAATGGCCCAATTATTAAATCGGCTAGTAATTTGGTGTCAAGGTAATTGACCAATGTAATAGTGTAGGTAGGTATTGTCACAAATTTACTTGTATGGCGCTTTCGCTAATCCTACAAGGTATTGTGATATAGCCCTATATTTAATAAAAGTAGTTTTACAACTAAACTTTACATTTCACTTACATGTGTTCTTAAATATAGCTCGACCGCCTCTCTGTCCTTTGGCGAGTCGGTTTTGGGTTCAGCCCAGTTAGAATCCAATGACATACCGATCTGACCTGCAATATTAAAATACTACTTATACCGGTTTGAAACAAGTATGCAAAATGGTGTATGGTCTCATTAAGTATCGTATCATTAAATATCCGAAAAAATAAATTCGAAGACAATTTCTTTGCTTTTAAATAGCGACTATTTAAAAGCAAAGAATTTGTCTTCGAATTTATTTTTTCGGTACAATAAGGTACAATACATTTAATATTTGTTTAACTGTTTAAGTAATTTTTAATTATACATTTTACTAAGAGCGCGAATACGAGCCTACAAGAATGAGATCATTGCTAATATTATAATTAATTAGCGCTCGGAAAAGTTCCATTGACCAAAAAAACCCCATGCGAGAGCAATAAGGTTATTATTGACAATTTACCTCCATGTAGCGGGCGGAAATCATTGTTAAACATGTGATAGACACTAGCGTGGGCCTTGAGGAGGTTGTGAGTGCAGAGGTACTCGGCGATGCCGTGCCGGTTCAAGGCAGGCGCGCGGTACGTGCCGCCGTATCCCTCCAAGCACGTCTGCATTGGCTCGTTGAACGTGACCCAGTACTTCACCTTGCTCGCGAAGTGAGTGAACAGAACCTTAGCGTAATCTGTGTAGTAGTCGATAATATGAGCGTTTGTCCAGCCACCAATGTTCTGCAGCTTCTGTGGCAAATCCCAGTGGTAGATCGTCACCATAGGAGTTATGTTGTACTTTAGGAGTTCGTCGATTAGGTTATGATAGTACTGTATTCCTAGGGGATTGATGACGTTCGTCAGTCCGGTTGGAAGTATTCTCGGCCAGGAGATGGAAAATCTGTAGATGTCAACCCCTAGCTCGTGCACCATTTCGGCGTCACGTTTGTACAGGTGGTAGGAGTCGGCCGCGACGTCTGCGTTCGAACCATCTTGGACGAAGCTGGTATTAGTGTGCACTAAGTGATCCCATATACTTTCTGATTTACCTGTTATATACAATAAAAAATATTATTATATAACTGAATACATACATTTTCATGTATTTTTTATAGAATATTTCGATGTGATAGAATGACAGAATAGATGACAAAACTCGGTAAAAGAATACATATAAACGCTACGCTGAAACTGAACAAGCTGACAGTCATAAATAAGAGAACACATACCGTCAATATTCCAAGCACCTTCAATTTGTACAGCTGCTGTGGATACTCCGAAAAGGAATTCCTTAGGAAACGTGTAATTAGTTTTAGAGCCCCCCGAGAAATTTAGTATTTCAGCATTACTGTAAACAAGAGAACACTTGCTTAAGATTTTCAGTTCAGAATGACAAAATAAAAAAAAAAACAATTTACTAGTTTTATGACCACGAATTCATTTAAAGCTAACAATAGTGATATTATATGTGACTAATAATGAATAACTATTTCAAACCAAAAAACCTTCATTTGAATAAAATGTCAGAGGTAGAGCAACAATTGAAAGTGTTTTCCACTACATACAAATAAACAAAAAACATTTTTACATTGTTTACTCTTTATATCTTATACGTTCTTTTCTTTATATCATACTAGCTTTTTCCGGCGTCTTCGTCCGCGTAGAAGTCGAAAACGGTTCTAATAGGATTTCATTGATTTTTTACGTTATTCATTTTAAAATGTAATTTATATCAAAAACACTTAGGAGTATTGATATCACCGTTGAAGCAAATCACCGCCAAAATAACGTTCTACTCCTTTTTATCCCCGTTCACGTCTTCCTTCAATTCTGGTAATGCAAAATTTGAAGTCGCTTGGACCAAGGAATTACGTTGTGCCATCCAAACTTTGCCCCCTTTTTCACCCCTTTAGGAGTAGTATTTCGGAAAATCTTTATTATCCAATGCTTACGTCAAACAAAGAACACACTCTCCAAGTTTCAGGTCTCTACGATCGGCGGTTTAAGCTGTGCATTGATCCGTCAGTCAGTCATTCAGGACAAAGCCTTTTATATGTATAGACTAAATTTTGCCCGCGGCTTCACACGCGTGGTAAAGTGAATAAGTCAACATAAGCCGTGCGGGCCTTGTGGTTGAAGCAACGGCCTGTCATCTGATGGGCCCAAGTTCGAATCCCGGCTTGTACAAATGAGTTTTTCTAAGCATAAGTACAGTGATTAATCACACCATGAGCTTTTTAAAGGAGAGGTAGGGCGATTTGGGATTTCCCGAGGGTTATCCCATTTAAATTGGAGCCGCCCGACTGGGGACTATACCTCCCGCCTTACAGAAGACCGCAGTGAAATAACACTACTTGATGTAGTGTTGTGTTTCTGCGGTAAGTAAGGTTGCCAGTGCTCCACGAGGATACGCAGGGCTAGTAGTAATGCTACTAGCACAGTGAGTCCTCATCAGCAACATGGTTGGCACCCCGTTAGTGATACCCCTGGTATTGCTAGCGGCTATAGGCTACGGTGACTGCTTACCATAACGTGGGCCGTATGCTTGTGTGCCACCTTAGCAATATAAAAAAAAACCTATATATAAATGATAGCTTTTGCCCACAACTACCGATTTTCATAAATTAAACTTAAATCATGACGGAAGTTCATACACACTTTCATCGCCTATTTTACCCTCTTAGGGGTGGAATTTCCAAAAATCCTGAAATATTTTTATTTTATTTTTAACTGAACGGACAAATACTGAATTTCATGCGTTTAACTTCAAAAATGACGGATTTTCATACAAACTTTCATCCCCTATTTTACACCCTTAGGGAAGAATTTCCAAAAAATCTTTTTTACGTATTAATTTATTTATAACTGAACGGCCAAATACCAACTTTTATGCGTTTAACTTCAAAAATGATGGATTTTCATCCCCTATTGTACCCCCTGAATTTCCAAAAACCCTTTCTTATTGAATGCCTACGTCATAAACGGTACCTACTGTCAAAATTTCTATGTCAGTCAGTCCGCTTCTTCTTTTATATGTACATAATAAATACAGGTAAAGAATAAATATAATTAACAAAATAGATAGTTTAATTCAAAGCATTAGTCAGAGAGAAGGTTGAATAAATGAATACTAAAAGGACGAACAGGTTAAAAACCTCAAAAATTTAAGTATGCATTAAAATTTTAAGACAAAAAACGTGTATTACACGTTTGGTTTTTAATTTAGCAACTATACAGGAGAATTTGGTGTCGATTCTGTTGTTCAAAAATACTAAACTTAACTAATGTGACAGGTCTAAAAGTCTTCCTATCCCTTTCTCATGTGCGGGGTTTAATAAGGATAGCAATATTTTTAGACCTGTCAAATTAGTTAAGTTTAGTAATTTAGAACAGAATTGGGACCATTATGTATTTATTATCGTAATGATACATATAAGTGTTTTTGAAAGTTAAAAGTACGTATTCGTTTATTTTATTTTGTATTGAGGTTCAAACGCTTTTCATTAAATCAAAAGCTATTCATTTGATTTTATTGTATTGTATTATCTTGGTACACACAACTTAATGAGAAAAATATCGATTGCAACTTGTGTTATGCATATAGATTTATTTATACAGCTTTTTTGTTGTATGTTCTAGTCTATGATAATTGTTGTCGATCTTAGAATAGTGCCGTGCCACAGACGAAAATACTCTTTGTTTTCAACCAAAACGATAACTACAGTGTTTTGGGGGAATTTCAGCTCACAAAACCTATACGGCTAATGCCAGAAACATTGAGTTGTGATTTATTTTCCAGTTGAGAGACGTATAAAAGAAATTCTTTCCCAAGGGAAGAATGAGTAGTATTACTTTGAAGTGAAGTACCATTATTATTATGTAATCGATGTTATGAACGAAACATCTTATAATGTAATTAAGACAATGCAATGTAATACAAGTGTAGTTTTATTTAATGATGTTACGATGCTATCGTGTGGTGACACGTACTAGTTTATCAAGTAATCTCTAGATTATTTGCATTGTATTTGAAAGGAGTTAATTATAACATCAGCACTCTACAGAGGTCGACTGTATCACGCGTCGGAATACTGAAACTGAACAGTCAAGATTATTTATTCACCTTATCTTTACGTTTACCTGCATCAATGTTGGTACCAATTCTGTTGCCCTAATTTAGCCCATAATTTTTATCTAAGGGTTGTCGAAAACAAAGTATATCCTAAAATCAAATTATGTGACGATTGTTACATGAAAAAAAACAGAGCAAAGTTTTTTCCCAGTTCTTCTCAGTCGGCTTTTTTCCGAACCAGTAGTAATTTAGACCTTCATAAGTGCTTTATTAGGGCTTAAACTGAATGAAAGATTTCTTGATTTTAACTTTGATTTCCTATTGCACGCTGAATATTTTAGTTTAAATGAACAACACTATAGGGTTAATATTCTAGTTTTAGTGTAGGTAGTCAGATGAACAAGAGAAATAGCACCGTTATCATAATATACCAATTTTAAAATATTTGAATGCCCAAATATGTAGAACAATTTAAAGTAGGTTTTAGACGATTGCATGTTCTATTAGGTTGATTGACATAGTAATCTAGTAAGACTTTGCGACCTAAATAGCCAATACGAGGAATATTTTCGTTATTTTCATTAATACGTCGAAGGTCGTTTATGAGCCATTATTCAGAAAAATCTGAATGAGCAAGAAAAGTTACGGCACCAACTCATCCCTAATATATAAAATAAAATAATATATTATTGGTATACTGCATCACTGATGTTATGCTTTTAGGGTTCCGTACCGTAAAAAAAAGAAAGGAACCCTATTGGATCACTTTGTTGTCTGTCTGTCTGTCCGTCAAGTATTTTTATCTCTAGAACGCGTAGAGTAATAAAATTGAAATTAATATCAAATACCCGGGTCTATGAAATACTATGGTCTCATTCGGCTGTAAAATAATCAAAGGCGAAAGTCAATATTCAGAAAATATATGACCGTTTATGTCGCATATTTTGCGATTTCACAAGGGAATCAAAATCTATAGGGTATTTCCCGTTGACCTAGAACCATGAAATTTGGCAGGAAGCTGTGACAGTGAAGGAAAAAACTCAGTAAACCGTAAATATGTAGTAAACATGTAGTTAAGGTTTTTTTAAATGCGAATTCATTAAATACTATTCCTGTTTCGCGATGTTGAGAGTCACCGACGAATAATTAGCTCAAGTTCGCCTACTTTTAACCTTACCTACAAGTGTGTACGGAACCCTCGGAGCGCGCATTTTTTTTTTATAGCTTGCTGTGCCCGCCGCGACTTCTTACGCGTGGAGTTCATTTTGTTCACAAGGTTTTAATTTATTTACGCGGAACCCAAACTTTTGCTAACATAAAACTAGCCTAAGCTACGCCTTGTAGCAAGCTTGAAGCATCAGGTATCTGCGAGTGATGTTATAAGAAGTAACTAATATTATTTTAGAAAAAGAATTAGGGTTCTGCGCTATAAATATTAAGTCCACAAAAATGAGAACATAATTCGATTCAGATTAGTGAGTATTATGTTAATATTATCAAAAATAAATTCCACG
The DNA here is from genome assembly GCA_951449985.1 of Falcaria lacertinaria. Classification (NCBI taxonomy): domain Eukaryota; kingdom Metazoa; phylum Arthropoda; class Insecta; order Lepidoptera; family Drepanidae; genus Falcaria; species Falcaria lacertinaria. Next base: position 7,597,294 of record OX602109.1, on the reverse strand, counting down.
CATACGAAGTCTCGGTCACGGCTATTATAAGTAGGTATATATATAACCTCTTATTCCATTAAACTATATTATTATAATCTGATATATACGATAATGTTAAATTTGAGGTCGAGGTTTTAGTTTAAATACTAACGCAAAATACGTTACATTCGTTTAATATAAAATATCAATTACAAAAGAATACACAAAAAAACATATGTATAATACGTCAGCTGGCAAAAAAGGAATACTTTTGTTTAATTTGATTAACTAAGAGGTTTTATAATAAAACCATGAACAAATGCGCAATGGTATTGTGATTATCCAAAACAATTAAAATAATTAGGTACATTATATTGAAAAATAATTAAACTGCACATATTATGTCACTTTCAAATCATTTAACGAGAAAACATTTAACTGACATAATTAATCATGGTTATAATTATAATTTATGATACCGTATAGTTCGATTGATTATCCTTTTAAATCTTTACCTTCTTTAATCTTCTTTAATAAAATATAATTGTTGCGTTGCGATACTATGTACCTTGCTTGACGTGTTGGCTTTTAAGTATCTGGAAAAACCATTTTGAATGTTCTGTTTCCATGATTTTAGATTATCCGCGTGCAAGTGGTACTCACGGAATTCTTTGCATTCCAAGCTACGGTGATACTGTCAGGAAGTATATAATCAAAGCTATCAGGCTAAATTCAAAATGTCTGGGAATTGTATACATTAAATCACTACATAGTATAAATAAAGTCGCGTTCCAATGTCTGTCCCTAGGTATGGTTAGATCTTTAAAACTAGGCATCAGATTTTGATGCGTTTTTTTAATAGATAGAGTGATTCCAAAGGAAGGTTATTATAATTTATTTGTGTGTAGCGTTAGCCATATTAAGTTATATGGCTAACGCTGACCGTGCGAAGCCGGGGAGGGTCGCTAGTTAACATACAAACTTACCCATTTGGTAACCAACACCTCAGATTGATAATATAGTACCAACACGTTACCAATATTAGAAGTATTCATGTAACGATCTTGTTAACGAACTTGATATTCGTATCAATTCTCTCGCTTTAAGTCAATCTCAACTCCGTGTGCTCTCGACTCGATCTATTTCACTTACCTTACAAAATGCAATGGTTCACTTTTCATTTAAACTATTATTTGGACGTACAAAGTGTCTCGCCATTTTAGGTATTGCATTTGTGCTCTACATTGCGCATAAGTAACCGTCGCGTTACAATGGGCCCCGTTCCTTAGACGTTGCATAAAGTAACTATACATAATAAACTCTACCGAAAAAAACACAACTAAATGAGTTAACTTAACGACAGGTCTACAGTCTACAGCAAGGTCGTCCACTCGACTGGGGAACATTGAACTAGACCCATTTCGCAACTGGCTAACCAAGTCTAGTCTGCCGACTGATCATGTGTTATATTGCACACAATACAATAGACATCCGGAAGTACCTTATTATATGATTGGATCATTTCATTACTTATATCCTCTATAAAGGCATAAGAATATAAAGGTTCGTGTTTATTCTCTTAAGGTTGTAACATTGATACCACCGAGTAATGCCAAGTTTGCAAATGTTGTGGAAAATATAATAAAACAACTACAAAATTAACCACCAATATTTTTACTCTTTGAATTAAGATGTAATGACCCCTGATTAGCCTAAATGATCACTGTATATAAATGATCCGAAAAACGTAGTTCCTGCCCTTATCCATGACTATATACCAGCTGATATTTTTATATGTTCTTAAATAATATTGAATGATTCATGAATTCTTTTTTTTATAGTGATTATTTTTAATATTTATAGGTCATATTATTTATACCTAACATCCTCATGCAAATTTGTTCTCATGTTAAATGTTAAAAGCAATGTATGTATTGACTTTTTCCTTATTTTAATCTGGTGTGTGATCTAGTGTAGGCATGCATATTGACTTGGATACATGTATACCGGCTGGATACGGACAATATTCCAGGAGATTACGATTAATCTGTTTAGAGATAAGCGCATTGTAATATACAAAAAGATGATAGATAGGTACTAACTCGTATCTTAAGTCATAATGATAACATGTTAAATTAAGGTAAGTAAAGTACCCACTTAATCTTAGAAAATATACATTTATACTTATGTACGTAAAGTAAGACTCTACTCCATATAAGCTACGTACTTAGTAACTATCCTCAGTAAGTATCTATTAACATTTTAATAGACAACAGGCAGGTTAGTTCCTACTTACAGTACTTACCTACCTAACCAGTAAAGTAAGTATTTGCAAGTGTCAGTAGGTAGTTAGATACGTGTGCATCCTATACGTTTCAAATTATGTAGAGCTCATTACAAAAGTAAGTGTTATGGGTTGTTCTTTAATAATGCTTGGACATTATCACACAGTGTCATCTGGCCCCAAACTAAGCAAAGCTTGTGCTATGGCAACCTGTAACTGATAGAATACTTATATACTTTTTTTTTGTAAATACATACTTATAATACAAACCAAACACAAACATGTTTGTCTAATAAATGTTTGCCCCGGCGGGAATTGAACCCGCGACCTCTAGCGTAGCAGTCAAGTATTGCCGGACTGTCTCCACTGCACCCACTGTTGCGGTATTTATAACGAACACAATGAAATATCGAGTACATAGATTGATAGCTTCTCGCGAAGTGTACCTTATCTAAACTGGACAAACTTGACTTAAATTTGACTTAAAATGTTTTACGAGCACAGAACAACATGTCTCGAGTTCCAACACTATCTTCGGATACGTATATTGCTAATATCTTCATTACTTCAAGACAAATGCTTTAGTAGAAACGTGTTTTTAGGATATTTTCAAATGCATAGCATTATCACAGAATATTTTAAAAGCCGTAAGGTACGGCATGGGAGCTCATATTTAGTCACACATTATTCATTGCCGACATTGATTGTTGGCAACACGTAACTCATAATAATTACTCATATTCATTACATTTTATGTAGTTGACAAAGCGTGAAACTGTATTTGAGGACAATAACCTCGCAAGACTTCGAAGTCATGTGATTTCCCATATATACTTAATCATTTCAGAAACTTACCATAAAGTAAAATGCTTTTTTCTTTAAGGTAAGTTTCCTTCCTCTTCTTGTTTTTGGTTATGGCAACCAAATCCTCTTTAGGGACTTATTCCCAGTCTGGTCTGACATCCTTACCCACCGTACAAGCACAACACTACATCAAATGAGTGTTATTTGACTGCGGTCTTCTGTAACGCGGAGGAACACAGTCTCCAGTTGGGCAGATATAATTTTTCTACATGATACTTTGATGTATGTAGTGTTGTGTTTCTGCGGTGTGTAAGGTTGCCAGTGCTCCACGAGGGAACGCTGAGCTAGTTATAAGAATATGCTGCTAGCACAGAGAGTCTGCGACACTGTGATCATTTATCATCAGGTTGGCGTATTTGGCAAATAATCTCCTGTATTGCCTTTTTCAGTTAAATTTATTTTCTCCTTGACTTCAGAAGTTATTACGCAACTCTTAAAATGCTTTAGGAGTTCCAATCTGTTTCGATTTCGCCACTATAGACAGGTGCAATCACAAATTCTACGTGCAATTTGTACGTAGTATATTATCTACTGAATATAATATTTATTAACTATCTGAAGTGCAATTATTGACAAACTATTTTATTGGCACTTTTAATACCGCTTATAAAAACTAATTACAAAAATATGTTGCAAAAAAAACAAAACCTAGGTCATACTAATTTACTATAATTACTATTTTGATAGGTCTTTAGATAGGTGGAAGAACGGCGTGGCGGTAGAGCCCTGATCTCATATACATAGATATAGAATTTAGAGCTGCGCAAGTCAAGAGTGCAATGGCGCTCGCTCTATACTCTGCTTTTGGATATATTATATATAATCAAATATCTCTGCCTCCTTCGTGCCCCTTGAGGGACTTGGCGTGATGATATATACATAGTGTTCATCTAAAATAAATAAATTTATTTTAGAAGTACAGACTTATAACGTAAGTATGTCAATGCCAATATATAAGATGGCTTCCGCAAAAAAACCTTCAACTTGCCCCATATTGGCTTGTGCGGAAAACAAAAAAACCTTATGAATTACAAACAATACTATCACAATTTATTTCAAAGTCGTTAAGTATGATATGAGCGCGACAAGAAAAACTGCAAGGTTTTGAAAGGTATAAATGGGTACGCTAGTTATGCAATTAAAATAAATTTATCATCAAGGTATATTATTATCGCTATTCAGAGGTCAATTAAAACCAAATTAAAACCCTTTTAAAATACACAGTTCTTTGCAAAAAGCTGTTATATTGAACCTTGAAATAAAATATAGTTTAAGGTTGGCATTGACTCCTACGAATTATAAAAATGGTGACTCGTGTCGTGTTCTTATCGCAATGAAATAAAATCTTATCAGAACGAGATCACAATCCGTAAGTATATAGCTTGTTTATTTAATTTACAAAAGTCGTTTAATTAGTTCTTGATAGGTACGTCACCGCTGTTAGTATTTTTTAATAAAGTTCAACTTTATATTAAAATTGGCAGAGGAGGTTTTTTTTTACTATAACCTGTTTCGTTTGCTTTGATTCCATCTTGTTGGTCTTAGTAATTATGTAAAGATGCGCGAGGCAAACATGAATGATCAAATTTCATTGAAATAAATTTTCTCAATTTTGGTTTGAAGGCGTACCTATCCCTACTAATATTACAAACACACATAATGTTAAATCGTTGTTAATTTGTTTTTCTGTTTCTCAATCAAAGCCTTTTCAAAGCCTTTAATGAAATTAAGCATACAGCTAAACCACAATCTGTATCAAATATATTTTATACCAAAACACCAAACTGTTCCCACGGGATAAAAAAAAAAGTATCTGGGCTTCGCGTGCGTAATCTAGTTACCTCTAACCTAAAGGCATGCTATGATCTACTACTGCCCTGGATTGTCTCCAGAACCTGCATTAAGCATGAGGTGCATGACACGAGGCATTTTAATGCAACACAACATTCTATTGAGAAACTTGATAATTCTTCATAAACTCGACACTGACAGGAATAATCCATTAAAAGGATTAATTGCCATAGCTAGGAAGAAATGAGAGAAAGAAAAGGGTATTAAGTACTTAAATGGATAAAATTATCGGACAAGTGCGAGTTGGACTCGCACACCGAGGGTTCCGTACAACAATAAAAACTAAGTAGGTTACATGACAAACTTAACTTTGCCGTTCGACACCTAGACACGCAAAGCAAATAATATGTTTGTAATAATTGTAATAGTAAACTGATTTTTATGTGCATTTCAAAAGTCTGCTTGTAGCCATTATTAGGATCTCTCAAGTCTGCCTATCAGGTTTTATGTGCATGAACGTGTGCAATAACGTGCTAGATGCTCACACTAGTGTTCTTACATTGTGAGAGTATTTGTATTTCGAATATTATATTATTGTACAAAAGGCATGAAAAGATCTAAGTGAAACCATATATATTACATAATCAAAACATTGATTAAGTCCAAGTATAATGGAATGCTCGAACTCTCTCGCTTTTCCTGCATTTTGTACTCAGTGAACAGGTGCGCAAGTCACCAGGGCCGATGGTAAACGTCACACTTACTCGTTACCATTGCTTCGAGGGACTGCCTCCTCGCCAGAAAGGCTAACTACATTCATACTCAAAACCTCTCATCTCTTTCATATAAGTGAATCCCTTGGTCACGGCATCACGCGTGAACGGCTGGACCGATTTCGCTAATTCTTTTTTATCTGTATTTGTTATTGTCAGAAGGTTTTTATGAAAATTTGAAGAAAAAACCGGAACCTTTTTAATTTCGCGATAAACTTAAGGTCCTGTTTGCTATGGTGTATTTGTCATATGAATTCATAGCTAAGGCAGGATAACGCCTATCGGGACAGCTAGTCCTTTATATATTTGGGCATATGAGATCACCTGATGAACGACGAGACCGCTGGTCTAGTTGTTAGTATACCTGAATGCTACGCTAGAGGTCGCGGGTTCGATTCCCGCCAGGGCAAACAGTTATGTGACAAATATGTTTGCCTTGCGTTTGGGTTTTTGGTATGTATTATAAGTATGTATTTACAACAACAAAAAAAAAGTATATAAGTATTATATCGGCTACTGGTTCCAATAGTACAAGCTTTGCTTAGTTTGGGGCCAGATGGCGCTGTGTTATAATGTCCAAGCATATTATTAACTTGAATTCAGGTACACATGTTTAACGGAAGATTCCGATGTGCATTACCTACCTGTTTTTCTACAAGGAGCTCAAGGAATCTACTCACCGCCATATAATATTTCCCTGATGTAGTGCCATGTTACTTCATAACACTACACCAGGGAAGTATTATTTGTATTTGTGCAAACATTTGTAAGGTAATATTTCCAGGCTCATTTCAAATGGAAAATCCCATTACACCTTACCTCAATTCAAGGAATGTTGAAAATGAGTTAGATGTAGAAGATTCGGTTAAACTTGAAGAGTCTGTACAATTAAATAGTTTAGTAGTTGAAGATGTTACGGAGGAGAATTTTATGGTTAGTGAGGAACCTGAACGAATGGTTAATGTTGAAATTGAATTGAAGAACCTGAGGAGTTGATGGGTTATGAGCAAGGTCAAGATAGAGTGATGTAGAGTCAAGCATGAAGTCTGAGGAAGATAATAGATTGAATATTATAGACAAAAAAAAATATTATTTATTTAAATGAGAAAGGGAGAAGTTTGTAAGACGGGGGATTTGTGAATGTAATATCAGAGTTACCCAGAGATTAAGTGTCACCTTATTTATATTAGTAGCAAAGGGTGGTATAACGCCTTGATTATATGTATAACGATCACTGAAAAAAGGTTAAATATACTACATGGAAAAAATATGTAAGATATAATATAGACTAACGAGAAAGGCAATAATATACTCTAATAACAATTCTTTATTACGATTTATATTTCACATTTATATGTATAGGGCACAGCAAATTTGATATTAATAATTTATATAAAATATTTTTACAAATATAAACGTAAAGTATTGCTATATAGTGCATTTACACAAGGTTTAGGCGTAAAAGATTTCTATCACATTGTAGTTAGATATTTTTTCTTTATTGCCACCAATATGTAGTTATTATTTGCATTGTTTAGAATAAATGTGTAATTAATTTCATGTGCGAGCAATGACGTTAATTGTCACGTCGTGACACCTTAAAGAAAGAATAGTTTCGTTAGTTTTATGTTTTGGCGTTGGTTGCATTGTTTAGTGTTCATATATATCTAGAAAAGTTTGATTGTCGTTAGGAAGATGTTTAGGGCCTTTCTATTAAAGTAAAGTAATTAATGTTTTTTCCAAATTTTGAGAAACACATTGCTACACTTTTATCCAGGTTTTGGGTAGGACAACCGAACCATACAACAAAACATGGTTGGTCTGTAAGTGAAGACATCTGTTTTAATTGTTATTTACATATACATTCATAGGTAGTACGAGTCGTAAGTCAAGTAGGATATTATTTTTTTATTAATAATCTTTTTCAGCGCGACGGGGAAGATTGTAACGTCTTGCTTCTAGTGCCTGGCCGATTATAATAAATTAAGAAAAAGATAATTTAAAAAACAAAAGTTGTATTAAGAGACAGGGAAGTGACATGACTCCTGTCATGAAGAAAAATGTTTTAATTTAAATCATGAAGAAAAATACATAAATAGTATTATATGTAATATTATATAATTATTAAATAAATAATAAATACTGAATAAATAGTATTCAGAGCTGTATGGCGTTTCATTCGACGCCACAGTACCTACAGAATATATTGATCGAGGATTCCAAAACATGTTGTACTGTTAATAGGTACATATGTAATCAATTGTTAAAACAAATAAACAAGGTAGACATATGTGTACTCTTTTATCATGCTACACCTGGATAAATGGTTACTATATCACGGGCAACGCGTGTTTTATAGCGTTGGGCAAAACCCATACACGTCATAATTGATTTTTATTCGATTATGTTCGGATTTTTTCATGATGGGTACCATGCATGAAGAAATGTATGGTATTCAAAGAACAAGTTTACGTCAAATTGGAAATACCTACATACCTATAGTACATTATTTTAACACTAGCTGTACATTTCACGCATGCGGGATGCGTGGATCACTTAGCCCAAACTATTTTTTTAAGTCCCATCATAATCGTATGATGGTGCGATATATATTATCATCGATATATATAGAACAGCAGTCTAACAAACAAATTCATACTGTAAACAGGTAAATGTTATATAAATATCAATACACTAAATATTTAGTAGGTAGGTAATCAATAAATTGATTTATGTTAATTATGAAATATAGTAGGTATCGTTATATGTACATAAAATACGACAAGGTGTATGCAGGCATTGCAGATTGCAGGATAAAAGTTAGTTTAACCAAATATGTTGAGCAACGGCTATTTGTTCCCCTAAAGTCTCAAAAAGGCATAAATTATAGTAGAGTGTTATACAAGGGGCTAACGTGAGTGAGCTTTTCACTTCTCATGCTCAAAAAGTTCGTCATTGTAACGTTCCAGAGCGGGAAAACATAAAATATCCTGTTCTAGGGGAAAAAAAGTTTTACTTTTTTTATATAGATCAATTATGTATAAAGAAACGAATAATTATTACTGTTTTATAAAAAACGAATAATTGGTATATAATTTTTTAAAAACTACCAACTCGGCAAAAAATATCGTTATAACGATTACTTTTTACCCAATGGTTATTTGTCGATACTGTTTAAAAAAATCGTTGCGATAAATATCGATATAAAAATGACGATTTGATAGATATCGATATAAATATTCAGTCCGACAATTATCGATGTAAAAATGTCGATTCGGTAAATATCGATATAAAAAATCTATATAAAACTAGCGGCCCGCCCCGGCTTCGCACGGGTAGACATTTATATCAAATATTGCAATATCAAAGTGCAAAAACGGGGCGGGCAGGTAGCCTATGTTAATCGGTAATAGTGTAGCTTTCTAACGGTGATAGAATTTTTGAAATCGGTCCAGTAGTTTCGGTTTTGTCTACCCGAGCGAAGCCGGGGCGGGAAGCTAGTATAATGAAAAATAGATGTTGGCCGATTCTCATAGATACCGGATAAGCACAAAAAATTTCATCAAAATCGGTCAAGCCGTTTCGGAGGAGTATGGCAACGAAAACTGTGACACGAGAATTTTATATATATAAAATATTGATACGATAAATATCAAAGTCAAAAGTATCGATATTAAACATCGACATCAATTATCGATACGAAAAATTATATATATAATATTTTTATATGTATTTACAAACGGCTGAAAAGCAAGGATATACTTGCCCATTAAATATGGACGTGATGATTGGTAGATGTTATCAATGGAGGAAACAGCCTAAAAGACAGAAATCCCACAAAACATCTACTTAAATATAAACAGTTTGTAGGGTTGATTGCAAATTTAAGCAAACACAAAAAATGCCCATCCCCAACAACAACTTCATTTCAGTATTCTCAGAAGATAAATTTCAAGTAAGTATGCGACTGAAGGACTTGTATCCATGTCATAACCAAAATAAAAACCAGCCAAGTGCGAGTCGGACTCGCGCACCGAGGGTTCCGTACACACTTGTAGGTTAGGCTTAGGTAAGGTTAAAAGTAGGTGTCTGTCAACAGTGCGAAACGGTCATATTTTTGATATAATTCCTTCTTAAAAAAAACTATATATTTACGGTTTTCAATTTTTTTCCTTTACTTGTACTGTAAGACACAGCTCCTTGCCAAATTTCATGATTCTAGGTCAACGGTAAGTACCCTGTAGATTTTGTTTCCCGTGTGAAATGGCAAAATATGCGAAAATTTTCAACATAAACGGACATATATTTTCTTTGGATTGACTTAGAGGTTTAATTATTTTACAGCCGAAAGAGACTATAGACTCGGGTATTTCATATTAATTTCAATTTTAATAACTTCACGCATTCTTGAGATAAAAAATCTTGACAGACAGACAGACAGACGGACAACAGAGTGATCCTATAAGGGTTCGTTTTTCCTTTTAAGGAACTGAACCCTAAAAAACAATAATAAGACAAATGTAGTCATTGATTTTGATCTATTATTTATAGATCAGTGCATGTAAAAGTTCCAGGTAACAGGCAACAATTATAAAATTAATACGTTTTTCTCTAGAGCATGATAATCTATTTTTTTCCACGCTGTGGTACGCTACAAAGAAGGACTTTTTGAGCAAGAGGATTGAAAAATATTTTTCTATGAACCTGTTGCGCTGCTACGCATTCTCTAAAATATTTGCATATTAATTCGCCACAGAATATTTTGCAAGTGCTTTATACGCACGTTTGACATCAATAAACCTGTAGCGAATTCAGTCTGATTCTCTTTTTAATTTGATTCAGATTTTTGTAGAATTGCACTGCATTAGGTATTCTAACAATAAGCATTTCTTCCTACATCCACATAACGAAAAAGCATAACTGTCCATATAAGTATTGGTTCGAATCTAAAAGCTTAAGTTACATGTAAGTCCATAAACTCAAAACTGCTTCGACAATCCGTTTAGTATAAACACCTTTATATTTAGTAGCATACCCAAATAAGCGATACAAACCTTAAATTTATAATTACATATATACTCACCCCTTATAAAATAAAACGGCAATTAAAAACAAACTTCTTAACATCTTCATTATTTAAGGATTAACACTATTTAAAAATAATATCACTTGTATATCACGAGGGTTGGTCTATAAGAAATAATAATTTAATTATTAAAACTCTTGCTATGCATTATATTTTATAGGATACAATACTTTAAAGGTAGTGTGCAGACGCGGTGTTTCTTGAACAGTGGAGCGTGCTATGTTAGCGACAAGCGGCAGCACACTGCTGCGTCTGCGCAATCGCCACAATCACTTAGCTCACTGAACAGCGAACAGTAGAGACGCAAATATAACCACCGTAGCCAATTCATTAAGCCGCCGCGCGATGTCGTCATCTCATTGCGATCAATAGCGCTGACCAGGACCTGTTACCAGACACTGATACGTAAAAATATAACTATAATATACAAAATATTAATTGTTTGTTCGCCAGTTCGTCACGAATCAAATCCAATATCAATCATCCGATTCAAAACATTCGTAATGTGTCTGCGAAGGTCACTGGCAAAGTCTTTGCGATCGCGCTAATGACGGTCATTAGTACATAGGTACTTTAAAAAATAAAAAGAGACATTGCAACGAATACTCGGCACAGCTAGCATAAAGACAAATAAGCGAACTTTTTACCCCCGATACAGACAAAACAAATATTAAGTTCACACAAAGATTTGCTCCGAGCGGAGTTCGAACCCGCAACTATCGGCGCAGAAGGCAGGGCCCTGAGCTAATAGGCAGTCTTAGTCTTACTCGGGATGTAGACCAATGATTTAGGTAGGTATAGCTTGTAGAATTGTTTACTTAGAATAGCTGTCTCCTATTTATTTCAATAAATATGTTCAAAAAATCAATTCCTGTTTGGGGTGCCAAGTTACTAAAATATGGAAGTGTCTGTGCATCCGCGAGGCGTAACTAGTAGGTATTATATATAATGACAAACTGGCCATGTTTTGAACTGCCTAAAATATTGAATTCGGATGAATATACCATGTGAAGGCCAGCGAAACTACGTTTTAGAAGAATATTATATAATATCCCGTAGTTTCGGAGTCTCTTAAATACAAACAAACAATCAAATCTTTCCTCTTTATAAGTGTAGATAAGATATGTAACTTAGACTAGATACCCTGCAGATCACAGCAATTTGAGAGGGTACTTGTATCTATTCAGGGGTTTACAGGAACAACAAATAATTACCTCTACTAACTCTTTTGTTTATTATATTAAGTAGGCTAGGAAATTATACACACCATAAGCACGTGGTGTGCATAAAATATTACATTATATATCCGTGGTGCTGATGGTAAAGTAGTGGTCGCTTGTTGTTTCAAATGGTCAGGGTTTAAGCCCCGCCCTATACCAATACGCTTAAATCACCCACACAACAACTTTGTCAGTCTTTCTTTTTAAGAGTGGACACATTATTATAAACTGGTCTCAGCGATCTGGATGGTATAGACTACTCATACTTTTAGATAAACTTCATCAATCAAAGTAACTCTTAAGATAAATAGTAATATATTTTAATGGAGGAAGGTTAAGAGTTTATTTTATTCTATTAGTTTCTAAGCTATTATTTTCTAAGTGTAGTTGGCACTACACTTTGTTACTAAGACACAGGAACAAAAAATATCAACAACCGACTAAAACAATTATTTAGACTGATATACAAAAGTGTAATATAAGAGAGGCAGGGCGAATTGGGATTTCCCGTGGGTTTTCCCATTTAAATAGGAGCCGCCCGACTGGGGACTGTACCTCCACCTTACACAAGACCGCAGTGAAATAACACAACATTGATGTAGTATTGTGTTTCTGCGGTAAGTAAGAATGCCAGTGCTTAACAAGGATACGCTGGGCTAGTAGTAATGCTGCTAGTACAGTGACTCCTCATCAACAACATGGTTGGCAGCTCGTTAGTGATATCCCTGGTATTTCTAGCGGGTACAGGCGGTGACTGCTTACCATCAGATGGGCCGTATGCTTGTGTGCCAACTTAGTGGTATATATATAATATATATATATATATTATAGGTATTTAATAAGCCCTGTATTTTAATATTGCATTTCTCATTTCATGTTTATAACTAGTTAAGTCTCAATCGCGTGACGGACTAAGATGAATTCTACAATTAAAATCAAATGTAATGATACCATTCAGGTATAATATAATGGTGTTGCTAGAAGTATTTAAGTGGAGATAAAATAGAACAAGTAACAAAACACAACAATGACAGGCTATGACAGCACCTTCGAACTAATAATTACAAAACGTTACTGCTACGCGCGGTGTCACGGATTCGATTCCCGCTAGAACAAACATTATTTTATAGCACTTAGGTGGCACACCGCCTACCTGATGGTAAACAGCCACCGTAGCATATAGCCGGTTGCAATACCAGGGTCATTACCAACCCTGTTGTTGATGAGGACTCTATACTAGCAGCATTACTAGTAGCGCAGCCTAACCTCTTGGAGCACTGGCAACCTTTGTACTTGTCTTGTGTCTATGTTAGTATTTTTGGTATGTATTATAACTATGTGTTTACAAATAGTAATAAAAAAGTGCTCTTGCCTGGAGAAGACAAGATACATTTTACTTTACACTTTACTTTGTCGGGTATCAGAATATCCACTCTGGATCTGCATCCAGATCCGTTCAATAGCTCTTTGCGTCTTCATTTGCTTGGAATTCGATATGTTTTTAATAGAATGGTCTCTTTGATTATATACTTCACGACTTCACGACCTATTATAATCTAAACTAGAATGCAGATCATGTGTGAAAGAGTGAAACATAGAAGATATGAAATATTTTTTATATTCAAAGTCATTTTTAATGGCTTCAGTAAGACCTAAAAGGAAGATTTGCTATGCGGTATTTACTATTAAATATCAGTGTTTATTATCCATGCACAGATAAGATGGAAAACCCAGATCGCACTTTGAAGATAATTATTAAGCGTGTATTTTATTTCATACAATAGCTATTGCATTTAATTATGAAAAAACATTTTAAATTAGCTTACTTAAGCAGTAAACTTATTTAAAATGTTTTGTACATTTCCAGAAGACATTTAAAAGATCTACAAACCTTGATATGACCTTGAACTGCACAGCGGTGCAATATGTAGGTACCTTATACCTACCAGAATAAAATAATATAGACTCTAGACGGCAGGTATATTTACTGTTTTTCATATTATTTGGTAGATCGAATGTAAATTACCAAGCCTTGTGTTTGGCACAAGAAGCATGTACCAAAAATAACGATATAGAAAAAAAAGAATAGTCGTAAGTAAGGTAGGTTATACGCAGTTAGATCCCGGATACATTTAAATGTCATTTTGTTATAAATGTCATAATAATTAACATAATGAATGCATAATGCAAACTAAGGACATTTTGCACTAAATATGTAACAGTTGTAAGCTAGTCACTAAATTACCTACAAAATTATGATAAGTTAGACGACGCATTTAAGGAGGGTTAGGCCAGCGAATGGTCGTAAATGCCTGGGCGGCGGATATTCAAATCCTACTTAATACATAGGCGTAGAGTTTTACTTGTAACAGAACAACGAGCCGCTCTATGATTTATGTTCTAGTGGTTCTAGTGTATCCTTTCCACGAACCAAACGTCGAGAACTCGAGACTTGATTTGGAAACTGAGCCATAGTATAAAGAGTGGGAGTAGGGTATCTCCGGCCCAATTCGCGATATAATTGCCTACTGTCTTAGGGTTGTCACTTTTAGCTAAATATTAGGAGCGGCTGTTCGCGCTTCGCTAGCAACCGCATGAACAGCGGCAACGTCAAGTCGCGGTCCCGACTCGCCATGTCGCCGCTAGATGTAAGTAGGTAGGTACTTAGTTACTATACCTACCTACAATACTGAGAAATCGGCATAACTAAACGTAAACAAAGAAATAGCGGCAAACCAATTGCCAGATCAAAAGTACCTAATACATTCTAGTAGGAAATTAGGCCTACCTACCTACTTCCTGTGTGATAGAAAACTAATACAAACAAAAAATATGTAAGTACGTAGGTATCTCATCATCAAGTAAAATTATATTATGCTAGAATAAGTGACTAACTTACCTTTCCTGTTCAATAGGTAATCTGAACAGAGACAGGTCTGGAATCGATGAATTATTAAGACACCCAAACACACAGCAATACGTTCTTATGCGATTATCCGACATTTTGATGATGATATTGATGAATAAATCATTTAGCGGTGCCGAAAAGCCGTGACGCGCGCGCGAACCTTGTGCAGCAGGGTCGAGATTTTGTTAAAGTGTGCGTGCGTCGACACATAGATACAATAGCGCACACATACAAGCCGCGAGCGGTGCGTTTGTATGAAGATACCCTACTTCCCCTCTCTTTATACTATGACTGAGCTTTTACCTGTATTTTACCATTCGTAAGAACGTTACATTACACAGAAATTCTCGAGAAAGTGCTCAAGTGTATATCCACCTTTTACACTCACAGGTATTAAATTCAATTCAAAAAGATATTTATTTGACTAGACTTTACAGACAAGCACTTTCAAATCGTCAGAATCTACCACCGGATTCGGAAGGTCGGTTTTGCTGAGAAGAATCCGGCAAGAAACTCAGCAATTACTTTTTTAAAAACCAAAAGAATTACATAAAATTTACGTTTCAAATACTAATTTAACATGGATACCTATTTCTCAAAATAATATATAAAAAACAATTGATAACACTAAAAAATAATATTAACACATAGACAAGTATATAACGCTTGAAATTAAGATGTAAGCTAGTAGTTAATCAAAAAAGGCTTGATGACCAGCCTCCACAAGCAGCACCTGTACACAAGTATGACGCGAATGCAGCCATCGCCCTCTTCAACCATTATGTAGGGAAGTAAGCGACCCGTCTTTCGGACGCCGCCGCAAGGAAAGGCAGTTTAGTGAGCTTGATATACTAAAGCCCGTTTAAAACAAAATATGTGAAATGTTTATTCAAGCAGAAGTAAAGTTGTCTATGTGATTCATATGGTTAATTGTTAAGACGGAACTTAGTATTCTATACCTGTTTGTTTACAATATTGATCATACTAAGGTAAGGGGCGGCACATACATAATTATAATTTTTAAAGTGACAGACATGTTGAGAAGAGTAAATACGGGTGATAGTGAATGAAGCACCATATAACTGTGACTTATCACTTGAAACACTGAATAGTTCAGGGTTCAGGCCGGTGCGATTCGAACTTGCATTGCTAGAATAGCAAGCCACCACAGGACAGAAATAAATTACATACATAATGCAGTACATTTATGCAATGTTTTATTTCCGCGTCTACGCCCAAGTAGGAATCTGGGTCTCGACACACCTACGGGGTGCAACTATATCTAAGAACCATCCAAAAGACCCTATATAATCAAGCTTAGGAGAAGAATAAGTTGCATCACATGCGCGGATTGTTATGCAAAGGGCAAAATGCTGTTATTTTGAAAAAAAAACGTCTTTTTTTTGCTCCCTTCATCCTCTTCCTGCTTTGCTGAAGGTGAAACTTCATGATTATCATTATCAGCCGTGCACATTGACCTAACTAGATAGGAAATATAATGAGCCTGTCCTAGTTCGTTATCTTTCCCTAAACTCATCCCAAAATATCAATCAGCAATGACGTGCTAACATCTTAATCTCATTAGAGTTCCGTTACAAAATTGAAAGTCGGGACGCAATCACGACTAAATAAACTAAACTTGTCCCGAGTGTTGAACACTGAAGCTTAGCACTAAGTTATAAAAGCTTAATGGAGCCAATATTTAAACCCGCACATGAGATAGGGATAGCAAGACTTTTAGACCTGTCAAATTAGTTAGTTTAGTAATTTTGAACAGAATCAACATTCGACACCAAAGTCTCATTATTTTCAGAATAAAAATAACTGGAAAATAATGTGACGACTAATACCAAAAACATATAAACGAACATATCACACCTTTTAAAATAATAAATTATCACAATTAAAATTAGATTGTGTTTTACTTTTTATTCAACTCGGTGACGATTCCAACAAGACGTTCGCGACGGTAAGCCACTCGACGGCCAATGCAACAAATGCAGTTGTACCCAGGACCCTAATCGTAAGGTCCTGCATGGCACTGCACTGCGGTCTTCACCTGCACGGTATTTTCACTAGCTACGCTGCCCTTCAAACCAGAATACAGTAATGCATACACACTACTGCTTCACGGCCAATGATATATGTAAAAAAAAAGTTATTCACGGCAGATTTTCTGGCAGCGACGGCACAGTACCCAACTGGCTTCGTGCAGTAGAGATAATAAAAAATGTAATAACACTGTACATTGGCCGGGCGGCGAAAACCAAGTGCCAGAAATATTTGCAAATATCGATTACGGTACGGAACCCCAGATTGCTCAAGGTTCAATGGTTTAGCTAATTCATTATCATGCGTCTAAAAACTGTTGTTCTTGTGTAAAAAATGTTGATCTTGGGTATATTAATATAATCAATGATGCAGCGAAATTCTGTATGTATTAGGAATTGAATTCTAAAATATTGTAAATATTATATTAAAGTAAGATCAACATATTTCAAGGTTCTATACAAAGTTCCTGCCTACTATGTCTGTGCAGTTAAAACTGATGTGCCTAGTGTCTACACTCGTGCAGTTTTTTCAGTTGCTATCTGTTTTCGCTTGAAGTTGTTGGAATTTTGACTCGTCGTTCTTGTTGGTTCAATTATTTGAAGTTGAGCTAATAACTTTAGGTAGGCTGCATCTTTTTTGCCACGGTCGTGGTACTTACTCCTTAGATTCAACATTCGACAAGCAAGGTTCTGTTTCATACATAGCCAAGTCAGACCTTAGGCTTCAATATATTATCCTAAGTTATATTGTTATAAATAAATTTCAGGACTGACCATTGAACTTGGCACCCATTCAGATCTCACTTCTTTTGTCGTTATAGTCAACAACCTAAATAGAATCAAGATTTTTATTTTCTCACTGTGCTAGAAGCAATACTACTAGCCCAGCGTATCCCCGTGGAGCACTGGCAACCTTACTTACCGCAGAAACACAACACTACATCAAGTACTGTTATTTCACTGCGGTCTTCTGTAAGGCGGAGGTACAGTCCCCAGTCGGGCGGCTCCAATTTAAATGGGATAACCCACGGGAAATCCCAAATCGCCCTACCTCTCTTTACTAAGATCTACAGCAACTCCAACTGTTTACATTGTAACCAAGATAACGCCGATTTACAACACATCGTCTTCCACTGTGCGGCATTTAATTTGCAACGGTTAATTTTAGTCAGTGAACTTAGGGAAACTGAAGAAGTTGAAGAACCTGTAAACATTGATAATGGCAGTAGTAGTTCAAGTGTTGCATCAAAAAGTATTCCCCGCAACATTCATGATTTATTAAGCGATTGTAAATATTCTATTCCATTATTTAATTATATTGTTAATACTGTTGAGAAAATTTAGATATTAGAACGATTTTTTGTTTGTATTAGTTATTATAGATTTAACACTATATAAATGGTAATATTCAAATATTGTAAATTTTAATATTGTATTATTGTGCTTCATTTGAGATATTGTTGTTGTATCTGAATTGTAATAAGTTATGAATTGTAATAAGTATGCGACTGGGAGTTTTTGGCGGGAATCAGGCGGAGCGGTTGAGATTTTTTCCAGTGTGTCGTAAATTGTGTTATAGTGATCTTTAATGTGTATTTTTGGTGTCGATATGTGCAGTAAAGTTTCATTTAGTGACTGATTTATAGGAGCATTGGAAATAATGCCATAATACGACTTTTGGGTTAAGTGATTTATCATTTTGGTCAATAGGTTACCTCTAATCTAAAGGCGTGTTACGATCTGCTACTGCCGTGGGTTGTCTCCAGAAACTCCATTGGGCGTTAGAATGCATGACACTAGGCATTTTAATGCGGCAAACACGAGAAATTTTGCAACATGAAAATTCTCTAACACTCGACACTGGCAAAAATAGTCCCTGAAGGGATTGATTGCCATACTTAGGAAGAAGAAGAAGAAGAAGAAGTATGCGACTGAAGGACTTGTTTCCATGTCATGAATAAATAAAAATAAAAAAAACCAATACTGACTGACTATTGACTGACAGACTGTGACTATAGTGGCTATGTACTCTGTGAGACTGACGAATAACGAAAGGAAAGGCTACAGGCACAGAATACATGACCACTACCTACGTTATGCGACAGGCTCTTTAACGTATTACTCTGTGAATGTCTGTGATCTGTGCTCTGTAATTTCTTTTCTTGTCTGGCCAAGAGAATACAACCGCATACCGCTACGCTAGATTGTCTGGTTTTGAGTATCCATGTATTGACGATTTTTAGGTTTTCCCATAATTTCTATTTTTGTGAGCTCAAAAGTAGTCAAAAGACTTCCAGTTACTATACACATCTGGACGCCTCTATATTTTGTTTTTTCGAAATGTAATGTACGCGTACACTTTGATGTACATTATGTGTTTGCTGTGATGTGATTTTCGTGTTAGTTCGACTCCAATTTATATAATAATATGAAACTTCTTGTGGTTTTAATTTCTTTGCTATATTGGCAAACTATATGCCACGCATCGGGCACAGACATCGCTTTGGATGCAAAAGCAACCCTTTTGCACCGAATAGACAGTCTAAACTTGCTAATATATACTTGTCTCCTAACACTTACTGTGCTTACTATATGGGTGTTTAAACATCGACGAGTTAGCTGGCTCCATGAAACTGGATTAGCTGTTATATACGGTAAGTTATTAAATTTTTTGACACTCAAGTATAAGCTAATCATGTGAGCCACTATGAATACATGTCCTCGACGAAGTATTTCATTTCTGCAAATAATATTTTAAATACTCATAAACTAAGGATTTTATATAAAACAATAGTGTAAAACACCTTTATGCTCAGGTGGCGTAATCTGTAATATTTTATTGCATAGGTTTTTAAATTCTCACATTAAGAGCAGTCTTTATGTTATGGAAAGTAATCACTTCATTCCTTATAAAATGGTCTTCTTTCTCATTGTCATACAGAGAAATTTATTACTGTGTTGACAAAATAAATAGTTCTCTGGATTTACAAGGCCCTACTGTGTCTTGGTTAAGTACAAAATTAACATTTAGGTTTTCCTCTTCCAAACAGGTCTTATAGTTGGAGCGATAATAAGATATGCTGGTAACACAAATCAAATCACATATATTGATGTCCACCCTGCACCAGACACAAAATACAATCAGTCTGTGCCACCAGATATGCTCAGATTTTACTTTCCAGACAAGATTCCAATATCTCCTGGAGGTTAGTAGTCAAATTAAATCTATGCTTAAGCTCCATACTGATTTTTTAATAAAAGCTATATTATCAATCATTGTCTTTTCTATATGTAGAGTAATATTCTGTCTGCTGTGTTGAGTACACAGCAGACAGAATCTACTCCTGAAATACAGGAATTTGTTGACCTGTTTTTTTGTAAGGTTTAATTATATTTACTTGTAATCTGGAAAGGTACAATTAATGTATTTACTAACTTTTTAATTTTTTCCATTTCACAGTCAAACTGCTGAACTTGTCATATAATATATGATAATATAGCTCTAAGTTACCTTTCATTTCTAGACAAATGTTCTGCTTTTTTATAAATAAATCATATTTCATGGACTGAAATTGCATATTCCTTAATAGTTTTGTATATATTTTAATTTGAGATAACGAATTGTGAATTTAATGTACATCTAGTTGCTATATAATAAGTAGCATTTAGTATCTTGAGTAAGTGTTATAAAATAAATTATGTAACTATAATCACTGTGATATGTACCCTTCATTATTTCAGATGCCCCAGTCCCAAACAAAACTTATGCATACAGCTTCAGAGGTGAGATTGTGAATGTGGAGCAAAATGAAATTGATCTGAAAGCCACATTTGACCCAGAGATATTTTTCAACATAATATTGCCACCTATAATATTTCACGCTGGCTACTGCCTCAAACGAGTAAGTTTAATGGTGAATTATGTGATATTAAAGTGCCTGCAGCAACACCCATGATATAGGCCTGTTATTTACTTTTAGGCTTGTTGCTAATTTATAAAGAAATAATATATATGTATATAAAATAAATAAGATGAAGCAGAAGAATTAATTCGGTCATATTATAGCCAGGGAATGAAATAGCCTAACTTACTACTACTAACTAGCTAGGTGATTGAAAACATAAGGATATTGTTTCCTCTAATAAATAATGTCTGATTTATTAATATATTCATATGAAGTGATTGGATTGTAGATGATGGGGATAAACTATAAAAAAAGAGTGTGTTAGAACAAGGAAAATACTTAGTTATGATGTGAAGGACAATTTTATTCAATAAAGTATTCAATTTGATATTTATGTATGTTTGTACTTTTCATTCTTGAAATATATAATAATAAAATTTAATTTACATATTCTTCTATAGATGTCGCCTTATACTTTGAAGCTTATTGAATAAATAAAACATATAATGGTTTACTATTCACATTGATGCCATCGAATTTAAATATCATAGTTAATTTTACAATTAATTTTACACAAAAGTGTTAGCTACATATTTAAGTCCTCAACATTCCTTATGCAACTTGACAACCTGCTTCTAAAAGGTGCAAAGGTGCAGGCAACGCGCGAGTGATAACCCTGGTGTTGCAAGCATCCATAGGCTACGGTGACCGCTTACCATCAGGTGGGCCGTATGCTTGTTTGCCACCTTAGTAGTATAAAAAAATAACATCAATTTATATACGGTTTTGGGGTTTTAAGGCTTATTTTTCTTTATATTCAGAAATCAGATGTAATGTATATATCTACCTAATGTTTTAAACATTATATTTTATTTACAGAAATACTTTTTCCGTAACTTGGGTGCGATATTGACATTCGCGATGGTCGGGACTGCACTATCGGCCTTGGTCATTGGATCCCTAATGTACGGATGCGTACAGCTGATGCCTGCCTCTTTAGCTGGGAGCTTCACTTTTCTAGATACACTATACTTTGGAGCATTGATATCACCTACAGACCCGCTTACAGTGCTTGCTATATTTTCACAGTTGAAGGTAAATACTACATTATATAGTTGTATTCTACGAAAATGGTGAAAGTATAATGCCCTTTATTATATTATTACCTTCTACATCTACACGAAATATTTGTATTTTGGTATGTAACAAATAAACTTAAAAACTACTGGACCGATTTTAAAAAATCTTTCACCAGCAGAATGCTACTGAGTAATATAGGTTATATATTATGTTGCTAAGTGGGCGAAGCCGGGGGAAAAAGCTATTTATTAATAATGTACGCTGAAAAGCGGATTAACCGCCGCAATAGCTGTGCAGTATAAAAATACTGATGATACGAAACCTTGAGCGAGGCAATAATGCTTTAGAACTCCACTATTTTATATTACTGTAGAATTTGACTGTCCGTGACGCTCAGCACAAAATGAAACCAAGGCTACTCGATATAAGGATGTGTTGTCGATACATGTTTGTTAGCATATTCTGGACATGTGTATTGACTGCAGACACGAAATAATAATGCATCTCGTTAAGAATTTTATATACACAACAAGCATCTTCATAAAGGACTGACTGGATATTCCGGTAATAAACCTCTGAGGGACTTCTATACGAGTATATACATAGTTGTAAACAAGCAGGCATCACTTTATACGTAGTCACGTGTCCTTACGTTACATGATGTTTAACGTGTAATATGTTTGTACACACGCTATTGTGAACAATTTATTGTTGATCGTACCTTTCTACGCTATGCGAATAGTAGGAAGTATTATTTCGTGGATTGTTATCGTGATATTTGCTTTTACATGATAATGTAATTTTGTTCTGAACGAAAAATATCAATAAAAGATACCTCTTTAAATATCTAATTTAAAAGCATTCATCCACTATCACTCAATAGTCAATTACGTGTTAATAATTATAATGAATAAGCAAAAAAAAACATTACAGAGGTGCTGTATGTTATCGTACTTTCATTATTATTTGATTGCGTGTTTATAAACTAAAGTGTTGATAGTAGAATAGCAAAGAATAGAAAATGGTTAATTGATTTAATCAAGATTTTTTTGAACTAAATACTGGTAGGTATGTGACTCACAAATTGGATAGATGTTGTTGCCGATATGCCTGAGTGGAATTTCCTATACATTTCTATACATCCACGTTTATTTACTCCTATTGGGTTTTTTATTTTAAAATGTTACTAGCGTACGAAGTCGCGGGCACAGCTAGTAATATATAAACTTTTTCCGAGTTAGTATCGAACCCGCAACCATAAACAAAGAAGACAAAGTCCATTCAGCTGAACGACTATCGACACGATCAATCGCAGATAAATAAAATTAATATAAGTACAATGATTGTATCGTGACCTTTGTACAGACGTGTTTTTATGTTTCAGGTTGATGTAAACCTTTACGCAATGATATTTGGAGAGAGCGTGCTCAACGATGCCGTGGCTTTGGTCCTAAGCGGGTAATTTACACTAGAATATTGTTTCAAATGTATTTTAAAGTGAGGTAGGGCGATCTCCTGTCTCCAATTTTAATGGGAAACGGGTTTTTCAATTAAAATTGGAGTCGCCTGACTGTGGACTGTACCTACACCTTACTTCACAAGACCACAGTCAAATAATACTACTTTAATGTAGTGTTGTGTTTCTGCGGTAAGTAAGGTTGCTTGTGCTCCACGAGGATACACTGCACTAATAGGAAGATATGCCGCTAGCACAGTGAGTCCTCAACAACAACAATAATGGCACCTTGTTAGTAATATCCCTGATATTGCTACGGTGACTGCTTACCATCAGGTGGGTGGTATGCTTGTGTGTATTAGTGGTATAAAACATAAAACAAGTACGCAGTCAAATAATACGACTAACGTGGGTTTTGTTTCTGCGGTATGTTAGGTTGCCAGTGCTCCGCGACAACGACCGAAAGCAACGCGACAGCAAAAGCGGTTTGGCAACACAAAGTCGGTTTCTCTGCCGCGCCACGTTTAGAATGTAGGAACGATGTGCTGCGCAGTAACAGCAGTGAAGGACGAATACTTATATATTTACACATAATATACTATATAGAATATTTGTACACATTATTAAATTCATCTAGACCACGGCTTACATTATATTGTTATATTGCTGTCACACCTACGTATCTTTATTGAGTGAGCATTATGATACTATGATAAACGAATGTCGAGATTATTCCATACAAATTATATTTTATAGCGTTTTTAACCAAAAATTCTGTTATTAAAAAAAATTACAAACTAAATTTAAGTAATTCAGATGTACAATTTCACTAAGATTGACGACATTGCTAGCTGCCGTTGTAATATTTATTATTAAGATTTCTATGGCTGGTTCAGCGCTCATATTTGTGTGTATGGGTGTGTTTTTCTTGATGTTATACCTAGACGGCGCTGTGCTTTTTAAAATAGATACATAAGGCAATTTTTAATCTTATTTGGTTAGTAATGTAGTAAATTTGTTCCTTAGAATAGTCGTAGGTAATTTAGCCGTGACTGTCTACTATTTGAGGTGGTCCGGGTTCAAACCACCGGCTGTCTGTATAAATGGATAAATCTGAATTTACAGTAAAATAAATAACAAATTCCTACAACGATTCATTGGACTATCTGCATGTTACTGCCAGCACAGCGTATTCACGACAACCTTTGAAAAACTTACGAAGCATATCCTCCTTATACTTCATAAGATTTAGTGCTGTGTTTTTAGTATTTTGCTTTTATATATAGATAGTTAAAGCCTCTACACGTTACACTTTCCAGAGCTATACAAAACTATGAGGCGAGATATTCTAAAGATGGCGGGTTCGAGATCATAGCGTTCCTCGGTGCCATTGGAGACTTCATAGCGATCTTCAGTCTATCGCTGCTCGTAGGTGCTTTGATGGGCTGCCTCACTGCATTGATATCCTTTTCAAAATGACACACATAACTAGCTATTTAGTTCTGGATTTCCGCGGGACTTACATTGCATCGAATGAAACTAAAGAATACTACGCGAATGAAAATATCCTCTTTGAACTCGTGTCAAAATAACATTTATCTAGCTAAATTGAATTAGGGGTTTTTGATTTACTTATTTACTAATAAGCCATTCCGCTTTGTATCTAATAACAATCAATATAAAAATTATATAATATGTAAGTATAGCACAGCGATTCTTCTCAATTTGAGGTTAGCAACGCGGTTGTGATACATCTGGTATTGCGGGCGTCCATAGACTACCGGGACCGCTTTCCAGCAGGCAAATTGTTTAAGGCTTCTTTTTCGTCTATGGGTATTATTATATCATTACACCTGAAACTGGCTAATATAGTAAACTTATTAATTGTTATCAGTTACTACATTATTGTTCACTATAAGTTCCTTAAGTCTACCAATGAACACATGACAAAGTTCACGCACGTCCGGGAATGGCCGCTCTTGGAGTCTGCGCTGTTCGTGCTCATGTCTTACGCCGCCTTTCTAATTGCTGAAGTTTGCGAATTGACGGGTAAGTGGTACAAGACACGTACGACAGTAGTAAGTAACCTATTCATCCAACTTATATAATAAATATAAGATAAAATCCGAAGTGAGCTGAAGAAGAAGCCGTGGAAACTTAAAGTCTAATTTTCTAGGTCAAATTATCAAGGTACTCAATGATACAAAGGTAAAGAGTAGATACTCGGCGCCGGCGCGGTGGGCACGTATGAAGAGATTGATGAATGGAAACGAAGCAAAGGTGTGCATGACAAGAGGGAAATGACGCTCTACACTCTGCCTACCCCGTATTATTTATGTTACACGAACAGATTGAGATCAATAGAAATTACACAAATATGAAGATAAACTTAGAGAAACTATATAAAAATACAAATTATGCGTATACAGACCGTAATGTCAAGGATTTGATGTTTGTTTGTAGATAGACCACGTGCTTCAATTTTCCAGCATACCTCAACCGCCAAAGTATACAAATCCTGTACAAATAAGTCCAGTGAGATTACAATCTCCTTGGTAATACCTCCGCAGGTGTGGTGGCAGTGCTGTTCTGCGGCATATGCCAAGCGCACTACACATACAACAACCTGTCCCCGGACTCCCGCAACCGCACCAAGCAACTGTTCGAGCTGCTCAACTTCCTCGCGGAGAACTTCATCTTCACCTACATCGGCGTGTCCATGTTCACCTTTCCCAAACACCACTTCGACCCCTGGTTCATCATTGCTGGATTTGTATCCTTTTATCGTTATCTTTTAAGGGTCTGGTAGAGAAATGTAAGACACTGAACCCTTGTATCTATACTTATAACATTACCTCTTTATAAGAGGTAAGATTTGTATTTTCGTGTGTGTGTATGTTTGTATTGAAAAGGCTCCGAAACTACTGGACCGATTTCAAAAATTCTTTCACCGTTAGAAAGCTACATCATCACTGAGTAACATAGGCTATATAATATTATATTGATACGCGGGTGAAGTCGCGGGGAAACAGCTAGTCACTTATAATTTCGGCCTGAGTATGATGAGTATTGAGACTTGACACCATATGAAAGGTGACATTTGGAAGACAGTTCTGTGATTTGAATGATTTAGAACTGATGAATTAATTATGAACCGCTATATAAGAACGGAACGAAATAACAAAAAAATGGGAGGCCACCGTAATTGCGGGCTAACTATTAATAGTTTGTGCGTGTGTCTAACTATAGGTACTTTATAAGTGATCTAATAGCCCTAGGGAACAAAGAGGATATAAAAGTATCCAGGCTGTTCAACACCAACTATAGGTACCTGATGTACCTTACGAGCATAAAGCAACCGCTGAATCAACTAAACACGATAATTCGTTAAAATTGTATCATTGTCAATTATGGTCCTTAGCCGTGTATCAGATAACCTCAACTTTCGGCCGCGCAGTCAACATTTACCCTCTCTCGTTCCTCCTGAATTTGGGGCGAAAGCCGCCGATCCCTATTAACTTCCAACACATGCTGTTCTTTTCAGGTAAGCTCATTAGTCACACGTATATTTGAAGGTTCCCCGTAAAAACGATGTGTTTTTCTTCTGTGAGTGTAATGTAGCTTTAAAAGAAAAAACAGAGCAAACGTATTTCTACTTGACCTATTAAGTCCAAGGTTTTGATAGACAAATGTTTACACAATTGTCCTTGTGTAAACATTTGTCTAAACCTTCCAACTTACGAAAATAATCCTATTATTATTCCACTACTATAATACTTTCGAGTATTAAGTTTACAAGACCTTATTCTTAAAACTCACAAAAAACCTATGTCTGAATTCTGATGTATGCTAGTTAACCAGTCGTTATCTCGAAAACGTGTCACAGCCGCATTGTAGGTACTGATGTTGTCTTTGTTTTTACCTCTAAGGTCTCCGCGGCGCGATGTCCTTCGCCCTAGCGATCCGCAACACCGTCTCAGAAGCTCGGCAAGCGATGCTGACCACTACGTCACTTATTGTGATCGCCACTGTAGTACTACAAGGCGGCGCAGCTTCACACGCACTGGCTTACTTACGCATACCTACTGGGTACGTATATTATTACAAACTAGAGACGTGTAATCTTTCAAACTAGAAACTCTCGTTTTTCTAAGTACTAAGTCTCTTCAGTCGTACAATGTAATGAAATTCTATTTAATTGAATCAGGCGTCTTTAGAAGAAGTCTACATACATGACAATTTTATTTTAATTTTCGAATAATTTCATTTTCAAAATATAGGCAACAACTGTTGATATCGCCCATCGGGAAGGAATGGAATCGAAATTGTAATGTCGATCATTTTCCATAGTCAAACACTTCCAATGCAATATTGTACATAATAATAATAATATATCTTCACGCCTTCCCACAAGGGTCCCCGAAGGGGTAGGCAGAGGTGTTACAACACCCACTTTCCACCGAAGATAATTTGGTGCCAACGTGACAGATGGTGTGTCCGTCGCTGTCTCTTAGGCACTACATACGTCTTTGAATTTCTTCTCAGACGTATGCAGGTTTCCTCACGTGTGCGACTTTTTTTCTAGTATTGCAAACCTCTATATCTTTTAACAATCAGGCCTAAATAACACCTAGGCTGTATGCGTGATAAGTATTTTTTATTGTATATTTGGCGTTGATATATTTCCAGCCAAGGCCAAAATGACGAAAGCGACGCTCTACCATACAGGGATGTCAGAAGTGTAAGTATTTGTACCGTTTCGTGCCTTTTACACAAATATTATTTTTCTTCAGTAGTTAGCTAGGAGATATTTAATCCTTGAAACATACAACTGATGTAATGTAAATAACTGAACAATCTTGTATATGATTTATTCAATTAATTTAAAAGGCTGTTCACGCCTAACTAATATAATTTGTGTTAATTCTGTGTTGCTTCTATACAACCCTATTATAGTTAGACCTAACATCCTAACTCTTTCCGTTTTATATGTAGTGTTGCTTTCATACATATATTCACAACTTAGATATGGGTGATGTCGAATGATTTTCCAATTATTACATTATTTATGTAAAAACCATGGCCTTTGAATACCATCGTATTTGGTCCTTCGATGCCCCATTATACATTTTCATTATTTATGAATTTATATAAATGAATGAAGGAAACAGAAATGTGTATATTGAGATATAAAATTCGCACTCTCTTTTCGATAGTTCATTATCACTGAACACATTTTTCGTTCAATATGGCACTGTAGAACTCAGACGGAGCGATGTCCATTCCTTCACATGCATTTTTATACAATACCAATAATTGCTGTATATGACGTATGGTATGAAAAAGGGATGTATTGGAATGTATATAGTTCCATCTTAAAATAGTTGGCACATGGTAACACTAGGCACAAAATACAAACAGTGCTTTGGCAGTGCCGCGCATGAAATTAATGAAACATTATTGTGGCAGCTCTACCAGGCCACGGAGTCAGGTGGACCGGTACGTATTATACACGCCTAATTACAAAACTGCCATACATTATGGAGCTTCACACACTCATGGTGCTTGTAACATTCATCGTATAAACTGTCACCAAAGCTACTACTGTTTTATTGAAAGTTTATTCCATCTTCGACATTTTTATTTGTATATTTGACTAGTATGTATACTGACGTGGATTTTGCAGAATATCAATTTGCGGAGTGCCTTAGTTCTTCCCAAGGAGACCAACCGAAAGTTGTAAATGAAATTATCTCATATATGAAATGAATTGCCTACACTTATGCCAACCTTGTTTTATATTTTGCACAATTTACTCAACAAATTGGTGTCCTCTCATTCCTTATAA
This sequence comes from Falcaria lacertinaria, assembly GCA_951449985.1. Lineage (NCBI taxonomy): Eukaryota > Metazoa > Arthropoda > Insecta > Lepidoptera > Drepanidae > Falcaria > Falcaria lacertinaria. The sequence continues at coordinate 7,568,067 of OX602109.1, read as the reverse complement.
ATTAACATTATACCCATCGGACAAAGGTTCTAGTGCTGTGGCCTTTGCGTGAGTTTACTTACTAAATAGATATTTGTTGTTCAGCCCCCTGACTTAGGGTTCGGCCTCCGAAACTTGGACTCTACGCAACCGGCCGGTTGCGACAGAGCTGCAGTAAGACTAATATGATAATGCACGCATTACATTATGGTTTATAATTGCACGTCTCACTTACCCACTAACTTGTAACTGACTATGTGATGTGTCAGCACGAAATATACCACATTTTAAACCTCGATCGAAGCATAGAGAATATGTAGAAACAACCAATTGGATTACAGTGTCACGAATAAATATGCATGCAGACTTCGTTCCTGTTTGTCGTTTTTACACATTTCTGGTGATAACACTAACAGTTGTGTGATCTTTCCTAAAGTTATGATGCGCGTTACTAAACTTCTTTAAATATTAGGTCCTTACATATGAAATTGGCGTTTTGTATGGGAGGAACAAAAAGTCGAATATTTTTTAATATAATATATTTAATTAATCAAAGTATGAACCATTATTTTCTATGCACTTTTGCCATCTCATAGGTAGTTCATTGATCCCTTTACTAAAAAAACCAGTCGGACGGGAATCAATAAAATCTTTGAAGGCGATTTGGACTGCCCCATCGGAGTTGAATTTTTTCCCTTGCAAGAAGTTATCCAAATTTCGAAAAAAATGGTAATCTGTTGGAGCAAGGTCCGGGGAGTACGGAGGATGTCTTAGACTTTCCAATTGAAGCTCTTCTAATTTAGTAGCCGTCTGTAGCGCAGTGTGTGGTCTAGCGTTGTCGTGAAGCAGCAGTGGCGTGGAGCGATTGACCAGCCTAGGTTGTTTAGCCGCTAGCTTTTCCATCATGGTTTGCAATTCCTGACAATAGACATCAGCCGTAATAGTCTGGCCAGATTTGAAAAAACTGTAATGAACAATACCGGCACTAGTCCACCAAACGCTTACAAGTAACTTTTTTGGGGTTAATTTTCGCTTGGGGCAGGATTTGGCTGGCTGGCCAGGATCTAACCATTGCGCTGAGCGCTTCCGATTATCGTAAAGAACCCATTTTTCATCACAGGTAATGATTCGGTTTAAAATACCTTCATTATTGTGCCGGTTTAGTAATGTAACGCAGCAGTCGACGCGCGTTTGCCGGTTTGTTTCAGTCAATTCGTGAGGTACCCACCTTTCAAGCTTTTTAATCTTCCCAATTTGCTTCAAGTGAATTAAAACAGTTTTATCACTAACATTGCAGCCTGCAGCTAACTCGGACGTGGTTTGCGATGGATCCGCTTCCACAATAGCCTTCAACTCTTCATTATCAACTTGAGTCTCAGGCCGTCCACGGGGCTTGTTCTGCAGGTCGAAATTTCCAGAACGAAAACGTTGGAACCAAAAACGAACTGTGTTTTCTTTTGCAACACGACCGCCATACACATCATTCACCCTTCGAGTTGTTTCCGCAGCACTAGTGCCACGGCGGAACTCGTACTCGTAAATAATGCGATATTTAAGGTTTTCCATTTTGTAAAATGAGTGACGCAAACAGAAAAAAACAGAAGAAAAAAAACAAATGAATGACGATCATCGAAGCACAAATACATGAGTCTATAGCTGTACAAATTTGAATTTGGAATTCCTTACCAAAGAGGAGAAATTCGTGATTAAAGTGGCCAGTACGAAAAACGCCAATTTCATATGTAAGGACCTAATATATTTCCTTCGGTTATTCGGTTATACTCGAAAAAATTAAACAATGATTGAAAACGTGTAATGAAGAGTTTGTAACACGTTTCATGGTTTTAGGTCAACTTATAACATGGCACTTTTTGAATTAATACATTTGGCACTCGCAATTTATAACAATATTTATTGGTATTTTGTAGAACATACTTATTTTGAACTTAATACTCGGTGGTATCTAAATAATGATATACCCTTATAACTGTCGAAATTTCAGGAATTTACACAATAATAAATTGTGTATTTGCGCCACTGTGTATTTCAGTTTAATGCAATAAAATTAATATTTAAATCATTCTTGAAGTCACACATTATAAGATTCTAATAAATACATTAATATCTTCTACTTGTATATTTTCTAATTATATCTTTTAGGTATCGCCCTGTGCATGTTTTAATTTTGTCTTATCGCTTTTCTTTGGTTTCCTTTAACGTATAGAGAGGCCGCATGGTAGTTAAGTGGGCTAATGGCGCCAAGGAAGTGATAATGCCTTGGGAACTAGACGCAGTATGTACACTTTTTAATCTATTTCTCATAAACAATATAAACTTTTTAATCTTTATTATACAAAACACAAAATGTATCACAATTATTGCATGGTCTTGATGCATGAACAAAATAATGCTTTAAAACACTCATTGAATGCATATTATAAACTTGAAGAGCAGAAGTGTATGTACTACACAGAGTTGGTAACTCCCAATCGCATATGCGTCCATAGGCTACGGTCACTACTTGCCATCAGGCGAATCGTATGTTTACCAACTTAGTACTATATCGTTGTGTTATTATAAAATTATTTTAACTGACTTCAAAGTTATTGAGCCTGAGTAGGTACTATATCGCAGTATTTTTTTATAATCGTCTAATTTTGTGAGCCGACTTCAAAAGGTCTTAAAAAAATATCTGTTTATATGTTTTTTTTTTATTTATGACCGATACATGTATATAGTATGAGGGTTGTTATGATATTCGTTTTGTTAGGACGCGCCCCGCGGCGGCGGCGATGGCGGCAGTCAGAAGGCGCGGTTGGCTCGCGTATGGGGCGCGGTGGACTCTCGCCTGCTGAAGCCGCTGCTCACGCACGCGCGGCCGCCGCTCACGGAGACCCTGCCCGGGTTCATGAGCCCCATCGCCAGGGTCCTCACCACCACGCATCAGTACACACAAGGAGTTAGTCATCAACTATTATTAACACAAAACAGATTAAACTATTTACAAAAAACATAACTTAACCTACCTATCTACTTATAGATAAAAAGATCTGACCTAACCAGAATAATCATCATCCACCAGTCATCAGCTATACTATAATAGCCAAATTATGAAACGCCAGTCAAATCGGGTGCCACATACATTTTGAGTGGCCTCCGATTTTATGATGACGCTTCAAACAAAACGTGGGTCTTTGACTTTGGATGTCAAACTCGCTATAAGATAAGACCAATCGTATATTAAAATATAAAGAATGTTTTAAATCACACATTGCACCCAAAGTGTACCTATCAAAATAAACTCTTCTCAGTTAATGGTTAGTGGTCTATCATGTCGGCACTGTTGGTCCAAGTGCTAGAGTTCGATTCCCGCCGCAGCAAACAAACATTTTTCTTTGCCCTGCGTCTGGATGTTTGTTATGTATTATAATAATCGTGACGTGCATTTTATAGAGTACTTCAAAATATTTAAGGTACTTTTAATGTTATTGCAGGAAACCAGTCTCCGTAGAACCGACTCCGACTCTGATCTGTGTATTGACGAACCTCATCCAGTAGCGCCCGCGAGCATCGACCCACAGGTAAACATGCAACCCACAAGTCTTACCATCAACTTCGTCAATAGAAAGTAGGATTAGGCCACAAGTGTGTCGATGTTATAAACATAATGTTACCGGCACAGTAAATAGTCATTGTATAGAATACCTACTTAGTCGTCGTACATTCGTTCAAGGCAATTTATACAATATTTTACTATTTACTATATATTATATACGTGACATACGTAAGAAAATTATACCCTACTCGTGTCACTATTGAATTCGCACGAGCATAGCGCCAGTCTGTGACACAATAACGCTAGTCGAAATGAATTATTTTTTAAAAACTTTCGCGACTATGATCGAAATGTTTAAAATACATTATCAGAACCCGTCAGAATGTATTTATGTGTGTAACAATTTCACAAATACACGGTTTTTTTTTTATTTGTAGATTCATAAGTCAATTTGGTGTCGAAATTAAACTCATTTATTTCTAAAAGAAATTATAATTAAAATTGTTATATAAAAATAATTGAAAATGTATTTTATATATTTCCTGAACATTTTAGGCAGTCTGTAGAATACTGGTTGCCGATAACATATTGATCAAAATTGACCTAAATGTGAAATAGAATTGTGGAAATCATTAATGCTCAGTAATGGTCATAATTTTGCATTGATTGTGGCAAAATGTTTCATGACTTTCTTTTTTTGTATTGCTTCAACATAATCTCTATGTTATTATGTTTCAATGCATAGATTGTTTTTTATTTGTGCTGACCTATCTATGAAAGCATTATAATTTAATGTGAGCAAAGCATAGACAAAACATTATAAAAAATATTTATACTAGTTTTCTATATTCTATTCATAAATCTTTCTCGTATTTATGCGAGCTGTACTCTTATTTTTTATGTATTAATATAACATAGCTTATATTTATTATTTAAGTAATTTATACTTACGTACTTATAACGTATTGATTTAATATTTCATATCTTCCTTTTTGGTTGCAGCTATCGATTAATGTACGGAACGGATATGGGCATGTTTGAGCTTTGTAGCGTTAGTGATCCGCGGCTGTGATATGTATTGCTAGTAGCAAGTTTTGTTAAAAGGTAATGTGTTTGACCGTTGCACGCAGCAAATGTGGCCAGGACTCGTCGACACGAGGATTTCCGTGGAGGGTATCACCGGCAGTAACATATAAAATGTTTTACACTTTATTCAATCAGTGCCACATATTTATAAAAAAACATCATGTTCTAGGCCAGCTAGCGTAACACAGGTATCACGTGAATTTAATTTCATACGAAAGTGGTTTTGTTTTTTTTCGTACTCGCAGTGTCTCATATCCCACATTAATAAACAACATACAAATGCTTGCGGAATACTTAAGTCGAGGTCTAGTTCTCCTTAGGCCTATAATATGTATACTTTTCTCCTTAAATTTTCCTTTTAATATACAAGCCTTCGCCGTCAAGTAGTCCTACTCTACCCCAAGTGAAAATACCCAGGCCAAAAGGTTACTATCTATAGAAAATCTGTACATTTAGGTCCAAAAACCATATACAGCGACTATTCATTACTATTTATAGAAATAAAAAGTTGACCATACACACGGGCGACTTGATGAATATATTTTTTTGTATCCTTATTTTTTTTTGTGATTAACTAATCGCTTTAAATTATTTGCTCGTGTAATGAAGAAATTCGTAGTTAGACCTCGTCTTAAGGCTACATTTGTTCCATATTAGGCTATTAGAAGCGTTATTAGTAAGTAGTAATTTTAATTTTACTGAATGTGATATGTGTGTGACAAATGTATCATTTCATTTAAAAAACGTAAACCTATTTAAGATGCAATGCAAAATTTAGGTATAAATGAGAGTCGTATATGAAGTGCTCTTTTATAAGATGTAGCACTTTTACTATATACATGTTTGGGAACTAGTTTTATGTTTCTTGTGCATTCTGATATCCAGAATGTACCAAAAAGGTTTCTAATCATTTCAACATGTAGGTAATAAATACTTCATATCCTTTATTAGACCCACCAAGCACCAAACTATATTCATAATCATGTACCATGTACCACCACTGTACCACAAAAAGTTATTTCTTGTAAACAGCTTACTTCAACTGTTCACATTACCTACAAACATTCTAGTCTGACTTATATAAATAAAGTATATGAATAAGTTTATTTCAGAGTTGTGCTTCGTTTTATTGTAATCAAATATTTTTCATCTCATTGTTATCCATTAAATGGGCTAATTAACTCGTAAAGGTTTAGATTTTAAATGATTCAATGTGAGAGGTAATGGTTATTTAGTTTAAAAAAATATTTTCTACTGATTGATGAGCTTTTCTTTGACTAGGCTACATTTATAATTTATGGGTAAAAATGACGAGGTTTCTGAAACCACTACTTAAAAATACTTTGATTGATGTGATTTAAAAGTGCAATGTTCCATTACATTACACATGATATACGTAATTGATTTATTGTAGTGCTTCAAGTTATAATCTACGATGGGTTTAATAATGTACCCAAGAATATGTGGGTTCTTTATATATTTAATTTCCTTCACTTTTATTACTCTCAAATAGCTATCCCACACATTTTGTTTGTTAAAGTAAGCATTAAAATAGGTTTTTACAAAAGCATATGGACTGTAAGAGTACCTAGCTTAGTGGTGAGAATTGTCCAAACTCAATTTATATATATCAAAAGTCTATTCTATTTATACACTGTAATTATTGAATTTATTGATGAGATCTGCATTGTTTTTATTTATAATTTTTAAGTTTTGTGACTTTGAGCAAATATTATTCCTCTATGTCTGTCTAATAAAATTTTATCCCTATACAACATTTGTTTCAATTTGTCTTTTTCTCAATAAACTCAGAGTAGACAATGTATACTGTGTACAATTGTAAGATTCGAAATGCATAGAAAGTCATAAACTTACTAGAATGGGGCCCGCTGATTGTTGCAGCAAGCTAATTTTGCCCAAATCAAAACAAATGAACATTTAAATATTATAATTAAGTATTTCGTTGTGATTGGTATGTGTCACCTTGATTAACTTGTTTTCGGAGTGATTCTCTAATTTCTTCAGTGACTTTGAATTTTGACCCGTGTCCTGGTATGATCCAGTCGGCCAAGTCTGCTACTTTAGACCTGTTCTTTGCTTGCTGCACAGGGTCTTCACTTCCAGCTTCCAGCCACACACTGGAATTCTCTATATCAGTACTATTTTCAAACAAGTCCCCTGTAAAATATAAATGCGCAATGGTAGCAATAATTAATTTATACAATTACCAGGACACAATTACCTCCTTAAGAATACTTAGTTTATTTTTATTATGTCCATTGATTCACAGGTGTAATTGAGGTATTTTTGAATAAGCCATTTTATTGGAATTGGAATTGGTTTATAGTTTGATCAAGTTGCATTTGGAACCAAATTTAAACGAAGATTTTCTTTTTATTTACCTGCAATTGCAATTGTTCCATCAGCCGCAGACTTAGCAAGGACAGTGACATCACACAGTGTGTGCCCAGGTGTAGGAATGACTTTGACATTGTTGTTTATTGTTAATGCTTCACCTGCAACATTTTAAATCTACTATCAATATGTTTATTTGAGCACTTATGAATTAAATACAATTTGACTGAAGTATAGTTTCTGATTCTGCAGGACCCAATCTTTAATCTATCTAATTGGATCTAATGTTAGCAAGGGTGTAGTTTGTGCTGGTATGATTCAGTACAATAACTGCTTTGCACTCTACTTGCTCATTTGACATTTCCCATTAAATTCACTCAGATTTCTGTATTTTAGTCTGTATATAATTATATTTTTACCTTTTTCAAAAGGATGCAGAAAATATCGGTCTTTGAATGAAACACTAAATCCAACAATGTGTTTGGCTTTCAAAAATAAGTTGTTATTGCCAATATGATCAGAATGGCCATGTGTTGATATAACATAATTTATGTTTTCAGGTATCAAATCAAACTTTTTCAAACCTGAAAATTTTAATTTTGAATACTCAAATAAATTAATCTCAATTTCAGGACATATATCATAAAATAAATTAATTAAATTTGATAATACATAATATAACACCTGCTATAATTTTGTCTGAGTCCCAAGATGTCATAGTATCTATGATAATGTTGAGGTCTCCCTTTATCAAAGTACAAGTGCAATTTGCGATCATGTGGTCTACCCCACTCATTCTTGAATATCCATCATATAAAACTACTACTTCACTCATCTTACTTACTGTTATTGTACCAGATTTGGTTTGCATTCACTATTACAAGAACTAATGGGTATGTTTCCAGCTTTCAAAATATCTTAATTGGTTTATTTGATGATTATTCATGTAATCAATGTAGTATAATGGGTACTTTAAGTACCGTACTCTTTAGCGTTGGCATTTGGTTGGCGTTGGCTTCTGTAAATAATTGTTTTATTGTAAACAAAATAAAGTAATGCGTATTTTTTCCTTGGCGTCGTCCTTCTCCTTTGTGAGGCCATCAGCTGATTTATGACACAGAGTAGTGAGTACATAACCACTACGATTTATGATTTCGACAATATTTTATAGCGTCCATGTCACTCACAGAAATGTCATTCACAATCTTTGTTAGGAAATTTATAGACAATCAAACTTCGGAGACTGACTGAATAGTGTTCGTCTAGTGTTCTGTGATCCCGCCCGACATGCACCAGACAGTTTACTGTAAAGCGTTTGTAGATTTTACGTTGTCTGTAATAATCTGTCCCGCATGTCCCCTCCTTTCCCATTCCCCCCGCTGCCTGCTCTCGTTCGTCAGCGGTCAGCTGTCTGAGCCGGTTATTTTTAGGTTAAAATCTAAAATAAATTGAAGAAGCTGTGGCAGTGCTATAATACGTAGGTTATTTTAAATTTCAACGTGCGCTAAAGGTTTCTTTATTATTGCGTATTTGGATCCTTGTATGTCGCGTATCCCTATAGTTGTAAATTCATTGTATTTTATGTTCATTGTTTACTCAGGGTTATGAAACAATAAAGTGGATCTCTTCTCTGTCGCCTACAGAGCGCCAGATCGAAGTGAACCATGTCAGGCGATGTGCAGCCAAGGAAACGTAAAGATAAGAAAAGGAAGAAAGGTAAAGCGGAATGCGGAAGAGTTGTCGAGAGTTAGTTACCTAAATAGAGTTTAGTACTTAAATTAAATATATTTACAGATGAGCTAGGGGTAGAGGAGCCTCGTGGCACCGCTGCGTTGCTAGGCGAAGGCGATGTGTTCATGCACTCTCAGCACGAGCACGGCACTGGTGGCCACTGGTGTGCTAAGGTCATATTCTTCTCGCTGCTTGCGGTGCTCATTACTCTTATTGGACTCATCATATTGGAGAACAGAGGCCTGACTGACTGTGAGTATTTTTTAGACAATCCGAATACTATACTAATTGTAATATCACTTATTTATGGTGAAGTCATATGAGCTAGCTACTTCTTTAATATAATATGACACAGATGGCACACTGAAATATTTATTATTAATATTATTATTTATTGTAAATAAATTAGTCAAGCACAACAAACATTCAGAATAGGTATGAATATTGTTCAATTAATGTATAGTTTAAATAATATATGTGTTATGTTACCTATTATGTTTAGTGGAAGCTAATGCAGTTGAGTCTCGGTACTCTGGGGTACTAGAAGGCTGGCTTGAAGATGCACCCGATGATGATCACCATGATGACCATACATTGGAGTTGAAACACCATGTGAGTACATTATAGTTGTTGTTACAATACATTTTTCTTCCTCTTCATGTGCAATAAATAGGAACAACTGTTTACACGAATGTTTCCAAACATTGGAAGCCCTTGGCTGATGTTTGACACCTGCACAAGCACTCTGTGCAAACAAATATAAATTTATGAACTATTTGTCTTGAATGAAATATTTTATTACAATAATTTTAAAGTGTAAAACTTTTTGTTTTTACTTCGATATAACCCTAAATTGGAATATATTTATTAATTTATAGAACTATTTCAACACAATTTTTTGTGTTACAGTTTATTTAATCAAATTCAATTATTTTAAAAATAACAAATAAATGATCTTACAGATAGTAAAGTCTTAAATTAAATATTAAAATTCTTATTTGCCACAATGGCTCACAGTTATTTTAAAAATATCTTTCTCACATAGATTATAGATGATATCATTATGTAGTATTTCAAGGTGTCTTAACATAAAAAAAAACTGATTTATTCCTTACACACAGTATTCCTTATGTGTTTATAAATGCATAATTAGCATAATCAAAAACAAGACAAATAAAAAATAAGTACACTTTATTTACAAATGCTGACTGATATTGATCTTCCCGCAGATCACAATATCCTCTCAAGTGAAAAAAAATTACATTTTCCAGCATTGCTTTTGGAATGATGGAAAATGTAAAAAACTAAACCAAACCAATTAAATTAAATTTAATCACAAAGTGAAACATTTCACATGTTTTCCTAAATATGTAACATACCTATCTAATTATTTATGAAAGCTGTTTGTCTATTCCATTGATTTAATTATTAAATATTATGTTAAGATACATATATTGAAACAGATCCATAGGCCTTTATATTTCATATAACATACTAATAATTAGGATACTGATGATGATCATAACGAGAGTGATGACCACGACGAGGGTGATGATCATGATAATGCGATTAGTCATGAAGAAGATGACGATGACGACGATGAACATGGTGACCCAGATCCTGATGATGAAGATGAAGGCATTGACCACGAAGATATTGATGATCAGAGCAATGAATATGAAAACAGTGATGAACAAGATAATGATGATAATATAGAAAGCAATGAAAGCTATCAAAACGAAGAAGATTATCAACAATTAAATGACGACAGTGAAGAAGATCACAGCATACAGGATGATGAAGATAAGGTCTGAATACATTACAATACAATAGAAAATAAATATCTTTGAAGAAGTAACAAGTGGATAGGATAATAATATGTTTCACAATTCAATATCAAAGGATGTTGCAAAAGTTATATTTTAATACAGGCTTTCTTGAGGCAAAGCTGAAATCAATAAAATAAAAACATACTTCATATTTGATGAACATATATTTTTAATTCTATCCAGTAAAAATATAATTATTTTCTAGACAAAGATCTCCCATAAATTAATATGTTAATCAAAGCTAGTGTGTTAGTTTTCTATGTATTAAATAAAAATAACTATATACTATTGCTATGGTTACCAACGTGATAAATTACATTACTTGATACACTTTTAACAGGATGAAGCAGAGCAAAGTTTTAGGTTTTTTAAACGCGAGGCAAAACCTAACATTAAAGATGAATCTGCAAATGTGGAAAATGAAGATGAATATGGGCAAGAATATGATGTCTCAGCAGAGGAAAATTCTGGAAGTATTGAAAATAATGATGATATAACCAAATATAATTATGAAATCAGTGAAGAAAATGTTGACGAAGTAATTTCGAATGAAAACGACAATTTTGATGATGATGCTAGAGCTCATGAAGAACAGAATAGTGAAGAAATTAAACAACATAATAGTGAAGAGCGTGATAATGAGGTGCAAATAAATATCGCAGAGTGATGCTTGCATGCCGAAAATAAAACAAAACTTTGATTTTGATTGGCACTAACATAAAAATGCTTGTTTTGTCTAAATTTATTTCTAAATTGATCGTTTCATTCAGTTTTTATAGTAGGTTAAATATGAATCTATACTGCAAAGAACTGAAATTATAAAAATATGTGACAACTTTACATAGAAAGCCATCCTCTTTCATCCATATTAACATCATGGAAATTTCTACATAACAGTTTTAAGCGTTTGATGTGTACATCCAAGAAGATAATTTTTCGATCAGTATGTTTTACTACACTAACAATAATGTTGTTTTGTTTGTCGTTAAATAATGTTTGTTTAGTGGATCCGTGTTAAATTTTAGAAATGCAGATGTTGTGGAGTGTTCAAAGAAAATGTTGTTGTGTTATGATGTTTCTTATTTTTGCTCTGATATTAAGCCCATAATGATGTCCAAGGATACGCATTGCTAAATTTGGAACTGATATACACTACGCTAGTGCATATTTTCAGAAAACTTATGAATTTCAGGATGATGAAGAACTCGAAGAAGTCGAGGAAGATATGAAAATAGAAGTGGAAAAGTTAGAAGATGAAGTTTTTGACGAAGATGTCTCAATTGAAACGCCTTTTACATCGACTGGTCAGGACGATGCCGATAGTCAAGGTACATTTTTTTTATATCCTCATCATCTTATATTTACACAATACATTTAAAATAAAAATATGACATTCAAACAATATAAGAATTTAATCTCAGTGGTTAGGTTAGACTTTTAAGCCATGGTGGCCTTGTGGTTGAAGCAACGGCCTGTCATCTGATGGGCCCAGGTTCTTACCCGGGTCTGTACAACTGTACGAATTGGGATCTCCCGTTGATTTTCCCATTTAATTTGGAGCGTCCCAACTGGGGACCATACCTCCACCTTACAGAAGACCACAGTCAAATAACACTACTTTGATGTAGTGTTGTGTTTCTGCGGCGAGTAAGGTTGCCAGTGCTCCACGAGGATAATCTGTGCTAGTAGTAATGCTGCTAGCACAGTGAGTCCTCATCAACAACAGGGCTGGCAACTCGTTAGTGATACCCCTGGTATTGCTAGCGGCTACGGTGTATTGCCACATTAGTGGTATAACTTTGCCTATAAAACCGCCCACATCTATCCAAAACAACTCACAACAGAAGGCATCAAAATTTTACTTTCATCCATTGCTCTAAACTAGAATATGACAAACATGCTGCTAATGGCAACGACGATGAAGAAGACTTCCTTGAGCCAGTAGATGAAGAACTACCAGTTGTAGAACGCATCACCGTTCCGGCTGGGAAACCACTAGTTGAGGTATGATTCAATTTAAAGCTATTTTTGTCTACCCAATTATTGTTTAATAATAGATATATTTTATTTCATATTTTGTTTTATTGACAGGGAAGACAAAAATTAAGGATACGGCTGGTCTTTAAGCTAACTTTTCAAATACGTTCGATAAATTATTGGCAAATATACGTAATCTACGCGGCAAAATATTTAGAAGACTTCGGTGCAAATTAATCCTGAATTCCTGACGCTTTCCGCTTCACTGTTATTTAACTCGAGATTTCCTGTTTGATTCCGTAGGTAGAAGAGAGTTCATCCGAGAAACCTTCAAACACTCTTGCAGAAGAAGAGGAGTACGAGAAGCAGCAAGAAGACCTCAGAAGGGAAAAGGAACAAGCCTCGCATCGTAAGTAAATGTTTCCTATTTATCTAAATTAGGCATGTCATTTGAATACCTCATCCTCTATCCTCAATTTCAAAAATAGCAACAATTTATTAATAGCTTTTTAGTGCCATAGCATCGCTTCTCTAACACATTGATATTACTCGTGTCTTCACACATAACTAACTGAGTAGTTCGTTCGGTTTGGACTAACTTCTATAAAATAACTTTTATCGGATTTCATATTTATATCAATAAATGAAAATAAATGTACTTTTGAATCTAACTTCTTTTATTTCGTACCAATCTCTTTTGGCCGTATGTTATATTAAATAATTTGTGCGCAATGATTCGAGTTTTCATACGACTCGAATAGGTATTGTACAAAATACCTTAGTCAAAATTTTGGCATGCGTTATCCTAAACAATATTGATAGGTACGTAACATACTCCAACCTCCTGTAAAGATATTGATAGATTCAATCTAGCGCCAAAATATCTGTTGTGTGCATCTTATCATCGACATCGACTTTTATACTCATACCATGCCGTTACGATGTTCCCTCGCAACGCAAAATCTTTACCTAATAATCTATTTGCATGCACATACATACTTGTGTCAATGTAGCAATCGTGATTCGGTTTCAAAAGCTTCTATTTCAGTGTTATAGGTATTCGGATACGTGTCGTCTGGTGATCTTAACGAATGTGATATTGGATTAACATATGCATAGCCAAAATGCTTGCCTATAGTTATTTTGCTTAGATGCAAGAACGTTATGTCATAAGTTTACGGCTATATGGGAAGATCTTAACCATCACATAACATTGTACAGTTTGCGACCTAAAATATGCAGATCTTATGTTTACTCGCTCGAAAAAATCTGCCGTGTATGTATGTATACTTAGGCGTGTTCATTTTAAGTAACGGTACAATTGTTATTTTTGAGCGGCCCCTCTGTATCATTGTCTGCGTTTATAAAGTATAGCAAGGAACTAGAAAGTTTTCGTGTTATGCCATTCAATGCAAATGTTTATCCAAATCTTCAAAACACAGTGTAAACTATACACAGTGTGTATTACACACTATATTATTGCTTTTAGTTATGATATATTTTGACGAAACGTCTGAATGAATTCTTGTTTGTTAGTTTTCGCACAATACTATAGGCATGGCATTGCTCTGGTCTACACACAGATTCCGGCCAACTGGTAAATTGTCTCCAGTGACTAGGCTATGCACTATACTCAGGCTATGTGCTGACACATCACTTTTATAGTTAAGTTTTATTTCACACGCAACATGGCCTAGTGTTTGGCTTATGCAACATGTAGAAAAAAGTTCAGCATACCCGTAATGCAATTTGAAAATCTTCACCGCTGGTAGGTGCCTATTTGGTGTGTACGGAGCGTGTATGGGGTGTTGTCTAAGTGTGTGGCGCGTGTGTTGCAGTCTGGCTGAAGCTGGCCGTGGGCGGCGCGCTGCTGGTGGCCACACACGCTGTCGTCCGTCGCGCCACCGCCCCGGGCGGTGCGTACACTCACCCACTATCTCTTTCAAATTACAAGCATAGAAACACACATTTCTCAGTGTATATTAGGCATTAAAACATTAACTCATTTAAAATATCAATAGACATTGCCAGGCTCCACCATCACAACACAGTATAAAACATAGTCGCTTCCCTCTGTCTGTCTAAGTATACATAGGGACAGCCCTATGTATGCTTAGATCTTTAAAACTACACAACGGATTTTGATGCGGTTTTAATAGAATATATTTAATAGATAGAGGTTTTAATAGATAGATAGAGTGATTCAAGTAACGTTCATAAGTATATTTCATTTGTATTTTGTAGGTAGTAAACTTATATGGCTAACGAAGCGTCCGAAGCCGAGGCGGTTCGCTAGTATGAAATAATGTGTAATATTATTCTCTGTATTATGCATACATTTTATTTGTTCAACTTTAGTAATGGTACAAACTTTACACACAAACTCAATAAGTACAGGATGTTTTCACATCAGATGCAACCGCGAGCGATCAACACGCCACTAGGGAGGAAACCCCTCCGATAGTCGACCGCCGAATGACACTGATAGCTCCAGAATCAACCGTGCCTGGTAGGATTATTTTCATTAAAATTGTTCTTAAACTCGTCGCCACTTTATCTCACGCAAGGTTACTTTTTACAATCTCCAGCAAAACTTTTACCGCAAGAAATACCAAAACGTGTTGAACCCCCCAAAAAGACGCCGCTAATTATTAAGACTTCTCCGTCTCTTGGAGAAAAAAGCGAAAAAGAGGAGGAAGAAAAACCAGAAATTGTTCATAAGGTAAGAAACTTTGCAAATGCATCTTGTAATATTAGATCCACGGATTTTTATAATTAATGCGTAAATTTCCAGGGCGAGGACGATAAAGAGTTGTACAGTGATGATGATGATGAGGAGGAAGAAATTGTTGAAGTACAAAAAGAAATACCTAAACTAACTCAACCCCCACAACCACAACCCAAAGAGATTACCCCAGAACCTGAGGACAACGAGGAAGTTTCTGATGACGTGGAAATCATTGACGATGAACAACTCGAGGAGGAAATTGTTGAGGAAGAAGACGAAGAAGTTGAAGAAGAAATATCGGACGTAGATGACGCAGAGTTGCTAAGCCGATTAGAGGCCAAATACGGAAGACTTCCTGAGCCCGAGAGGCCAGGACCAAAGCATAGTAAACACGAGTGTGTGTGCGTTTGTCAGCTTGCACGTGTAGTATTGATGCTGGCTTCATACCCGACTTAACACATTAACATTCCCAGTTGGCATGACTAACAATCACAATAAGTGAGTTATTTTATAACTCTCTCAATACTCGACAAATTTTTCTAAATGATCAGTATCGCCATATGTGGAAGGCGGATTGGAAACCC
This sequence comes from Falcaria lacertinaria, assembly GCA_951449985.1. Taxonomy (NCBI): domain Eukaryota; kingdom Metazoa; phylum Arthropoda; class Insecta; order Lepidoptera; family Drepanidae; genus Falcaria; species Falcaria lacertinaria. The sequence goes on along the minus strand of OX602109.1, from coordinate 7,552,242 downwards.
ATTTTTCTCAGGTTACTTCAGCTGTTACTAGTTTGTCAGTTAATTTTATAAATACAAAATTGGCACTTTGCCCAAATTTCACCGGTTCATTATTTACAATCGGTCTTGTGCGTAATTAATGTCCCACAATGTTAAAGGCCCTTTGTCTTGGTTGGGTAACACTTCCCAACGACTTATCACCACATAATTTACCGCAATGAATAGTTATTCTTTTCTTAATTACATCAACTTTCCATAGGACATTAATGTTAAATTGTCTGTAGGGGTAATACTAGTGTGTTATACAGTTTTCAATTGGTTGTGTTTCCTTACAGAGGATGGAGGTAACAGCATAGAGGATGAGTGGCCGGGCGAACCTTCTGATCCGTACTGGCGTGATCAACTGGACCGCGCCGAAGATGAATTGAGACAGGTATTTAGTTACTTGATTTAACTTTAAGAATATACATATATTGGTAGAGATCTGTTCATGTTGGGTATTAATCAAATGATCACGCTTTGTAACATCCAACCACCCACGTCTTAGCGACGTACTTATAAGGTCCGAACTTGATAGATGATGAGCCGTTCTTCGGGAACCTCTAATCCCGGGCTTTTATGAAATAAAGTAATGATGAAATAGCCTGACTTATCGAAACTAATAAAATGCCACAGAACAGAGGTATGGATATAAAACCGGGTAACTAAGTTTCCTTGTCAAGGCTATTTTTGGGATTTGAAAAATTGGTTCAGTAGCTTTATTCAGAGATTACCCCAAACATACAAATAAACAACCAAATTTTAACCTATAACATTATCAGAACGAATAAGGTTTGATGTAAAATTGCGATACAAGGAATTATAACGCATTCGTACGGTATACAAAACTCCTGTCGTAGGAAATTCATTTGGAAACTTATAGGCCGTAGCCACATTTGTTGGTGTATTCGTCATATTATTTTAGTGTTTTACTTTAACAACTGTATAAAAAGTGCATGAATCTCGTTCGTTGCGGAAATAAAAACGTAATATGTTTTTGGCATGTTTTTGTAAAATGTGAATGTCAAAGCATTTCAGCTTTGCATGTATTTCTTTATCAATAACACAAAGAATACACCAACAGTCTGTAACATTCCACTCGATATCATCGTAAAATTTGTAAACCAGACTTATATTAATGAGATGTGACATTGGCGTTTACAGGACTGGCTCGACTAACTATATTTCTTTTTTTTTCGTTTTGCAACTATCCCATACTTCATAATTTTAGCTATAAACTTTGCTCGTTGTGCCATTTTTGTGAGTCACGGACGGTCGCGTGCACCCCGCGGCCGTTGGTGCGTGTGTGTATGTGTGTGTGAGTGTGACTAACTTGCTGAGGGCGATTGGAGCGCGGCGGCGGAGCGCGCAATGAATTCGGCGGTGGCGCATAGTGCGCGTGCGCGTTGGCTGGCGGCGCGTGCATTTGACGCGCAGGCCGATGCGCGCCGCGACAACACACTGCTCTCCAAGGCTATCACCGCCTATTTACACCTGCTCAAGTTAAACGAACGCCTCTCCGATAAACGCCTGCTCGAGATTACCTCCCGAACTTTGGACAGGATACAGTTCCGAGGTAACCACCAACATAGTTGTGCGGTTTGCTCCAAATTACCTACTTGTTTCTATCCCAGGATTGTGTTTCAGGAAACTATTTGAATGCGGAGCCAGTGCACCGGCTGCTTATTCGAAGGTTTCCGGATGATCCCGCTTATAGAAACAATTTGACGATCTCCTTTTTAATGGCGAACAGGTACCCCACTTGTGTCAGACATTTCTATACACGCAGATTTTACCATTAATTCCCCCTTACATCCTCGTCTAAGGGGGTCTTTGTTCAGCAGTGGACAGATCACTTCTATTTTTATTTTTTTGTTCTGTTCTCATGCACGCCATTGTAGGAAGGCCTAGTCCCTCTGTTTTCTATAAGACATAATTGCAGATTGGATTTAGCCGAAGACGTACTCCAAGAGACACTGAAACGGTGGCCCAACGACCGCGTAGCACTTGCCCACCACGGATTCGTGTTGAAGACCAAGCACAATAAATTGGAGGAGGCCGTGGAAGCCCTCCAGAAGGCACTTGAGGGAGACGCCGGTCCCGCTTGCGAGCCGCGCTTCTACTATCACCTCGGCGACGCGTTGCTATTGCTCGGCCGTATGCAAGAAGCCAATGAGGTTTGTTGTAAAATTGTTTTTACTAGCAATAAGAACAAATATTTTTAGCTTAGAATTATATGAAATAAGTTTAGAAGGATAAAATACAGGTGAACGAGTTGTAGCGTTAGTATTCTAATAAGAAGCACAATTTCGTATCATATACGACCCTTTATTTAAATAGTACGGGAGGGGTTACAACATACGGTAAAAGTAAGCTTAATTTAAACTTTAAATTTCGTGTGCCACGGCACTGCATTTTAGACCTTCAGCTCTTTATTATACCGACACACAGTGGTGGATGATAGAACAAAATATGTAGCACTGCGATGATATTCTTGTTTTGGTAGTCAGACTCCTGATTAGGACACCCATAACAAGCAAAACTATCTTTGTAGTATTAAACATATTAGGTCCTTACATATGAAATTGGCGTTTTGTATGGGAGGAACAAAAAGTCGAATATTTTTTAATATAATATATTTAATTAATCAAAGTATGAACCATTATTTTCTATGCACTTTTGCCATCTCATAGGTAGTTCATTGATCCCTTTACTAAAAAAACCAGTCGGACGGGAATCAATAAAATCTTTGAAGGCGATTTGGACTGCCCCATCGGAGTTGAATTTTTTCCCTTGCAAGAAGTTATCCAAATTTCGAAAAAAATGGTAATCTGTTGGAGCAAGGTCCGGGGAGTACGGAGGATGTCTTAGACTTTCCAATTGAAGCTCTTCTAATTTAGTAGCCGTCTGTAGCGCAGTGTGTGGTCTAGCGTTGTCGTGAAGCAGCAGTGGCGTGGAGCGATTGACCAGCCTAGGTTGTTTAGCCGCTAGCTTTTCCATCATGGTTTGCAATTCCTGACAATAGACATCAGCCGTAATAGTCTGGCCAGATTTGAAAAAACTGTAATGAACAATACCGGCACTAGTCCACCAAACGCTTACAAGTAACTTTTTTGGGGTTAATTTTCGCTTGGGGCAGGATTTGGCTGGCTGGCCAGGATCTAACCATTGCGCTGAGCGCTTCCGATTATCGTAAAGAACCCATTTTTCATCACAGGTAATGATTCGGTTTAAAATACCTTCATTATTGTGCCGGTTTAGTAATGTAACGCAGCAGTCGACGCGCGTTTGCCGGTTTGTTTCAGTCAATTCGTGAGGTACCCACCTTTCAAGCTTTTTAATCTTCCCAATTTGCTTCAAGTGAATTAAAACAGTTTTATCACTAACATTGCAGCCTGCAGCTAACTCGGACGTGGTTTGCGATGGATCCGCTTCCACAATAGCCTTCAACTCTTCATTATCAACTTGAGTCTCAGGCCGTCCACGGGGCTTGTTCTGCAGGTCGAAATTTCCAGAACGAAAACGTTGGAACCAAAAACGAACTGTGTTTTCTTTTGCAACACGACCGCCATACACATCATTCACCCTTCGAGTTGTTTCCGCAGCACTAGTGCCACGGCGGAACTCGTACTCGTAAATAATGCGATATTTAAGGTTTTCCATTTTGTAAAATGAGTGACGCAAACAGAAAAAAACAGAAGAAAAAAAACAAATGAATGACGATCATCGAAGCACAAATACATGAGTCTATAGCTGTACAAATTTGAATTTGGAATTCCTTACCAAAGAGGAGAAATTCGTGATTAAAGTGGCCAGTACGAAAAACGCCAATTTCATATGTAAGGACCTAATATATTGTGTATGATATGCTAGGTGCACGAACGCGGCGCTAAGCTTGGTCACTTCCTATCGGCGGCGCAGCGCTCGCTGTACAACGTGCCGCGGCTACGCTCAAAGCCCTGGTGGCGCGTCGAGGATACACCCTACGTCGGCCTGGCCCGCGCGCTCGAGGCCTCCTGGCGGGATATACTTAAGGAGGTTATATATATAATATATATATAATATCGATGTTCTTATTTTTAACTTAATATTTACTCGGCTATAGAAGCCTTCAGCCAGTCACAATTAAATGGTAATCGCAGTCCATAGTTCGGCTGGGACTAGTTACAGGGCGAAGCTAGTGAGTTGGTCTATATTAGTATTATTTGTGAAATACTTCCTTGGCCTGCGGCATCAGACGCAATGGTCGTAGGGGACAGGGGCGTGATGGCATATATAAATGTCGCGACTCCGCTGAAATTAAAAGGGTCCAAAATGACACTGTACTGTGTCTCTTGTTACACTTGTAACACTGTCTCTTGTTATTTGAATGGCACTGTAGCTCGTGGAATTCATGGGTTAAAGCTTTCTATGAGGCGAATCGTCATGTAGTCGGCGGCGGACTCGTAGTACTCGATGGAGCGCTAGGGGCTCTAGTTAATTTAAGAAGTAACTCAAAGCTAGTTGGTGTCGTGTAGGGGCTGGCGGCGGACGCGCAGTACTCGGCGGAGCGCGAGGGGCTGAAGTCGCGCGGGTCGTGGGAGCAGCTGGAGCTGTGGGCGCGCGGGCGCGAGGTGGCGGGGAGGTGCGCGCTCGCGCCCGCCGCCTGCCGCGCCGCGCGCGCCGCCGCGTGCCGCCGCGGGCAGGTCAAGTACAGCAAGCTGCGGCCCGGCACGCACGTGCGCGCGCACGTCGGCCCCACCAACTGCCGCCTGCGCATGCACCTCGGACTCACCAACACACAAAACACCTACATCAGAGTACACAACGAAATCAGGTATTTATCGCCTACGCCTGCTAAATTTGCGTAACATATTATATTTTAGCCCACGTCCTTATAGCAATCTGCAGGAGTGAATTCGTGAGAAGGGACGGAAGCGTGGGGCGCGCTATTTGATTTAACCAATGTGCGCACGCGGTTGTAGTTGGCCGTCAGATTTTACACATCATAATATTAATATGCTACTACTGCAAAGCTTGTTTTTTTTTTTAAGTTCTAGTCCCGAGAGCGATAGCTAGACTCACGTTACCGTTGCTTCTGTATGGTTCACAATGAACATATCTACAGCATAATATACATATCATTTTGCCGATCTCGTTAAACAATCTGAAACTGCAGGCCAAACTTAGAATGGCCTACGGTTAGATCTATAATTTTATAAGTTTAATACCAAGTCTTGATATGTTTGCAAAATGTGTTACAATATCCCCGCATACAGCGTCCAACTGCAAAAGTAAAAAAACGTCACGCCTTTAAGTCCTTACGGGGTAAATTGCTAAATAAATATGAATAGTTTCAATTTACATAGCGTTGTGTGTTGTGGTCAGGCAATGGGAGGAGGGCAAGGTGTTGTTGTTCGACGACAGCTTCGAGCACGAGGTGTGGCACAACGGCACCGGCACGCGGCTGGTGCTCATCGTGGACGTGTGGCACCCCGACCTCACCGCGCACGAGCGCGCCACGCTGCCCGCCATATGAACCGCACCGCACACTACACGGGGCTTAGCTTTTAATCTGGATCACCAACATAAACCATCTCGGGAACTTAGATATACAAATAAAACGGTCACTACTTGGAAAATGTAAAATACACCACTGCATGTAGCTATGCTATGAATCCGGCAAACTAACATAAATCACCGGGGAAACTTATTGGTATATATAAAAAAAAAACTTGATTTCTTCTTATTTGATTATGTTAATATTCATAGTTTTCGAGATATTAAGGTGTATGTCGATGATACGATCCCGAGTGTAGTATGTAATCACGTTTAAGTATGCGATCTTATTTCGTTAACCAAATAGGAAAGGAAAGAATACCAGTTAGAGGCTTAAAATACATAACGCATGGTGTTGTAAGTGTTTCTGTAAGATAAAGACATAATTCTTTAAAAGTTTGTTGGTGAGATTATGCATTTTTATTCATTAGTCAATAGGAATTCAGTAAATAAGAGTTTGGTGTTTCGGAAAGGCGTATTTTAAACTTGTACCAAAACTTCACCCTATCATTTACATGTTCGAGTTCTTTTAAAAGTATTTTTAAAACTATATATGTACCGTTAGGGGAGCCCAAGAGGAGGAGAATTTAGGATATACTCGAGCGCGTCAGATTAACATAAGGGGGTACCATGAACCATGATGAGTACCTCCGCCATAATATGAGCCCTCTTTGTAGGGCCGCCAGATTATGGGACAGCACGACTAGGACATTCAGCTTAACCATCTCTATAAAAATTTGACGCACTCGAGTTTTTAAATTAGCTATTAGGTTTTTTGCATATTGCACTATCAAAAATCCACGAGCTTGCGTCACGTCCGAATCGTCAGTCTTTTGAAAAGGTGCTTTTTTCGGGGCCTCTTGACACCCTCTCTGAAAATCTAACGCGCTCGAGTATTTCCATGTGGCTGTATCTTCTATAATTTTTAAAAACTTGGAGGTAAGTCGGTCTCCCCACCGGCTTAGGGGTATACTGGGGTATACATCACATAAACTTATTTTCTACCTAAAATCAAACCTTCGAAATCCTATTGGTCCCCATGACGGCTCGAGTGAATCCCCAGTTAGCATCGTGGGCTCCTCTACTACTCCATATTAATGTATCAGCAATATATTATGTTGTAGTCATCTAATGTCAGGCTTCATTAGCTGCCTACAATGTTCAATTTAAGGGTCAGTTCAAAGTTTGAACAATATTATATTGTGATAATATCTCGTTTGTTGTATTACCTGTAGTCAAGTGTAATTTTAAGGTTTATTGAATGTTACAATATAATTTCAGTGCTCGATACCTCTTTATTTTATTTTAGTATTAGTAGTTTAGATAAGAAAAAGTAAGACAGTCTTAAGAGTAGGTGTATATTTGGTATAAAAATTACCTGAAATGTTTGGTTCAAATATAACCTATTACATTATTTTACTCTAATAAAGCTCGTGTTTCACGTGAATAACAAAAATACAAAAATATTAGTCCTGTTCGTCCACAAAAAAATAGGTATTTACTTAAACTTAAGTTGATAGTAGAAGTAGTAAAGAGTTAACAAAAATACAAACAATATGACTATCTCATTATCGTTGCCTGGACGGACTAACTAGTATACCTATTTTAAATCTTATCTAATGGCTGTTTGAGCATCCATGCATCGTGAACGAGCGAGCCATGGAGATGGGAATTTCAGTGATATGCTGCCAGAAATATGAACTATAATGCTGCCATACAACGTACATTCTATTCCTGCACTAAGACTAAACAAAGTATAGCTTCACAAGCTATGTCAAAATGAAATAGATAGCAGATGACTTATACTGACTAACTATACATACAAAAGTTTTTTTTTGCTAATCGATCAGATCTTAATTTCGCAACAGACATATTTATTTGTTACTACGATAATGCTAAGTTACTACATATATTTGATTTGGATTACCGAAGTATAAATTGGTTATATAATACATTTTACTTTCCGAACTATAAGAGATTCTATGGCCGAACTAACGAACTTTTATAAGAGTCACAATATTGCCGAACTTGGTTTTAAAAAACATTTTCAATCAATGGACAGTAAACACTGTGCTGTGCAAACATATCATTCCTAACTAATTAGTAATAACTACAGCCCATTTAAAGCTAAAACTTAAACATAACGGTACAGATAACAGAAAAGAAATTTATTTTATACAACTGTACCACGCATACGCAATCCCTCTTTTCTTTTTTAAGCAATGAGTTTATTTTATTGCCAGAAACGTAACGGGTGCGTACACGACAAATAACCAAAGTTTCATTCTAATAGGATGAAACATATACAAACAGACACTTAATTTTTATAGTCAACAATAAATTATTTAGTCATATACCAAAAGGTCATAGCTTAGCACAAAATAATAGTCACTTCATAATGGCTTTGAATGAGCTAAAATACTTAGAGCTCCAAACATAAGTTAAAATAACTAGAAGTATAAAATCGGCAGGTCAGTGGTGCTACAGCAATTATAACTTAATTGCAAGATTATAAATGTCTAAATAGTTCTAAATAAAGCAAATTCTGGAATGTCAGTTGATTCCTTATTTGTTACAAACTAAGTTATGACTTATAGAATAACAATTGATTATCACTGTAATAAGGCACGATGTAAAGGCATCGTTGATTCAGGGCGCAGGAGGATAGGCCTCGGCGTGTGGCTGGTAAGCCTCAGCGTGTGACTGGTAGGCATCAGCGTTGGACTGGTAGGCATCAGCGTGGGATTGGTAAGCCTCAGCGTGTGGCTGGTAGGCAGGCGGGCCGGGCGCCTGTGGTGTGGCGCGCGCGCTGTAGGGCGGCGCTGGAGGTGGCGGCCACTCGTAGCAGCCTGCCCCGGTCAGGTACCCCGGCGACTCCGGTCCACTGTCCGGCCGTCCGATGTTGTCGTACGCTGGACTGTGCGCCTCGTACCGCCGAGCCGGGTTGGGCTCGTTATACGGCCCGGCAACGTCGTACCCAAGCTTCTTGCTACGAATCGTGTCCGTCCTGTTTGTCACTATGAAGACTGTCTCTATGGGCGGCGCAGGGTCAGGTGGGTCCTCAACGCACTTGTACTCTGCGCGCTCCTGAGCGGCCGCGTGGTATGACGCGGGCCGCGCTGCGTGGAAGTTGGAATAGGAAGAGTGTGCAGATGTGGGTCGCGAAGGCCGAGAGTCGCGCCCGAGTGAAGCGTTGGAAGCCAGGTAGCCCGCGTTACGGTACGAACGCCGAGATCGCCGCACCGATGAGCTGTTACCGCGAGAGCCTGATCGCCGCTTCACTCGCCGAGGCGTCATCGGTTTTAACGATGTCTCACTGATATTGGTCTCGGTAGGACTCAATTCAATAGTGTATTCAGGCTTACGTGACAAGGTTCCTTTATCTGAAATAATAAATGATGAGTGATAGCTTTGGGAAATTACATTTACTATAACATTAAAAATATTTAGTTACATATTTACCTGTACTTGGCTTAGGTTTAGAAAAAGAACGGAGAGCCAAGATTATGGCAAGTGGCAATGCTGTAGCAGTTACAAGCAGGGCTACTGCAGACTGAGCAAGTTCAACATGATCCCACTGGAAAAAGCAGCTCTCAACACGCACAGGTCGCCATGTGCCAGGCCCGTCCACCTCGCCCCACACTGGTTGGCAGCCCCACCCATTGCCCTCCCACCAGCTCACACTACCTGTACCCAGGGACAGGAGTCCACTCTCCTGAAAATTATATATTAGAAGTAAATAAGGTCCCTAAGAACCTGGTTAAATGATTATATTTAAACACATACTAGCTTTCTACCACATGGTTCTAGATAAATATAGCCAATGTCCTTCTCCAGATCTATCTCATTGCCAAATTTAATTACGATCCATTCAGCCATTTAGTCATGAACAGGTTGTAAACAAACAAACAGTTTTTTTCACATTTATAATACTAATATAATTATAATGTTACACAAAATTATCTCAAAACTACATCTTACAATACTCACTCTGTTAAGATTTCCCAAACTCAAATAATAGCAAATAAGAAAGATATTCCAAGTGAGCCACATGAAACTCCATATTGCAAACTGAAACAAACAGAACATTAGATGCTATGGTACAGAAGTTATTACATGAATTAATTTCTGGAGAAAATTATAAACATTTGTATATAAATAGTTTATTTTTATTTGTGTATAATAGATGTCGCCTTATATTATTAACACTCAATATGGTTTCGTTCCTGGCATTTACCTTATGTAAATATGTTTCCGTATATAAACATAGTTGCCTTAGAAACATTGGTTTTTGTTCAACATTAGTGCCTATTACAGATGTATACATATATAGATTATCAATGTATGTGTGCATCATACACAACCCATGCTTCTTATTAGGTAACACCTACAGGTTTATGGTGAAAGTAAAAAAAAAGTAGGTCAGTCATAGCATAGGCATGATTTGATATTTTGTGATAATGCATGAATTATACTTACAGCTATTAGATATTTGGTAATATATTGAACTGCTCCAAATGAACCAAATATAATCAATATTATATTCAGGAAGTTTGCTATTATAGGAAGCCACATATAACCCAAGAAATCAAATACTTGCCGCTGTATTGTGACTATCTGTAATCAAAACATAAATACTGTTTATGTTAGATGTATTTAATGTAGACATTCACACCAACCAATGCACATTCCTTGTAAAGTTGTTACAGATGACTAAGCCCTGTTGTCGGTCGAGTAGTCACGCGAAGGTCAATAATACCTAATATAATACAGTCATCTCAATATTGAATTATTTTAGATGTACTAAAACCACTTTCAAAGTAGTAGGTGGATAGAAAAAAATCACGTACCAGTTCTATTATACACACAATCAACAACAAAGTTCTCAGTCCACAAACAGCCATTTCAACGGATTGTTAAACGGACGAGTAGTATTTTTCATAGCCGTTCCAAAAATGTTTTCTTCAATCATAAGTTTTCATTTGTTTCATTCATAAATTTATCTAGAATTACTTTTAAGAAATCAAATACAACGTAACAATACAAATACGTATAGTGTAAGCAACCCCTTCGGAGCATTTTTATCTTTTCTTTTGAAGTTTTGTTTCTCTCACAGAGTACATAACCACTTCGTTTCGGTCTACGCTACGTTGTTTCTCTTCTAGCGTAGCGGTTGTATTCGCTTGGCTGTCTGTCATGTAATTTTAAAACAGTTATTTATAGTTGGCAACTTGTTTAATTATTTTTCTAATAAAATTAGAACCATATGAAATAATTGATTACTTTATTAATATAAAACAGATTAAACTATTTACAAAAAACAGAGCTTAACCTACCTACTTATAGATATAAGATCTGACCCAAACTAGAATCTTGCGGGAGCGTGCCAAGAATGCTGGCAGCATTGCCACGCTGGATAGCAAATAGCAATGCTAATCAGTTTTTGGCGGGAATCAGGCGGAGCGGTTGAGATTTTTCCAGTGTGTCGTAAATTGTGTTATAGTGATCTTTAATGTGTATTTTTGGTGTCGATATGTGCAGTAAAGTTTCATTTAGTGACTGATTTATAGGAGCATTGGAAATAATGCCATAATACGACTTTTGGGTTAAGTGATTTATCATTTTGGTCAATAGGTTACCTCTAATCTAAAGGCGTGTTACGATCTGCTACTGCCGTGGGTTGTCTCCAGAAACTCCATTGGGCGTTAGAATGCATGACACTAGGCATTTTATTGCGGCAAACACGAGAAATTTTGCAACATGAAAATTCTCTAACACTCGACACTGGCAAAAATAGTCCCTGAAGGGATTGATTGCCATACTTAGGAAGAAGAAGAAGAAGCAATGCTAATTATCTGATCGAGATATTAAATGTTCCAATACGCCTGTCACGGGAGGCCTCAACCAGCTGATGTGAAACCACCTTTAAAAGCTAAAGAGTACCCGGGCTCAAGGGACCCAGAGTTTCAACCGCAAATGGAGAAAATATGTGCCTGTGCTTATATGTGCAGCTGCGGCGCCGGCCGCCACCGAGGTGCCAGGGAGATGAAACGGAGCCAGGGAATTACAATATACGAAATATAATAAATAATCCGCATCTCTTCATTTCCGCCTAAGCCAAAACCTGCAATTTTTTTATATAATTACATTGGTGCCAATTCTTTTGTACAAAATCACCAAACATAACTAATTTGACAGTTCTAAAAGTATTGCTATCCTAATTTAACCCCGCACATGAGAAAGTGACAGCGAGCCATTAAGAACTGTCAAATTAGTTTAGTAATTTCGTACAACAGAATTGGCACCATTGTATTTTTATGACGGTTAGTCTTAACGTGGACGATGGCTACGTACTCTGTGGGTTGGTCGACTGACATTCTTGACAAGTGCCATGGCTTTTTCATTTTCATAATCTGTTGTCTAAAATAATCTTCTGTCTGACTTGCTGATTTTTCCGATTCTTTGATGTTTCGTTTTGCTTAACTTTTGCCGGTTATTGATCGAGCGAACAAGCGAGCGGAACGAGTTTTTCGAATTCGTACTCATCGTTTTTGCAGGTAATGCGAAAAAATATTTTATTATTAAATTACAAAGCTTAGTTGCGTAAAAACTATTAATAAAATAATATTATTGATTTAGGTAGATACCGGTAAACTCGTGAATTTGCAATAATGGCGACTGAAACTCTAATCCCGTTGGAATCGAATCCCGAAGTTATGAACAAGTTCCTTCAGAAATTGGGAGTTCCCAGTAAGTGGAGTGTTGTCGATGTGGTGGGACTGGAACCAGAAATGCTGTCTTGGGTTCCTCGCCCCGTTCTTTCTGTAATGCTTCTCTTTCCCGTATCTGAAGCTTATGAAGATCATAAGCAAAAGGAGGAAAGTGATATATTGTCTAGAGGGCAAGAGATATCAAACAACATCTTCTATATGAAACAAAATATCAGCAATGCTTGCGGTACAATTGCTCTGGTACATAGTGTTGCCAACAATACTGATAAAATTGAGCTCTTAAATGATGGTCTTATGAAGAAGTTCCTGAATGATGCCAAAGAATTAGATGCTGCGGCTCGTGGGGCATTATTAGAAAAGTGTGAGGGTATTATAAATGCCCATAAGGAGTTGGCTCAGGAAGGTCAAACCAATACTCCAGGTTCAGATGACCCAGTCAACCACCACTTTATTACTTTTGTACATAAGGATGGTGCTCTGTATGAGTTGGATGGTCGCAAGGCCTTCCCAGTAAACCATGGGCCCACTACGGTTGATACTCTCTTGGAGGATGCTGCCATTGTGTGCAAGGAGTTCATGGCTAGAGATCCTAATGAAGTTCGCTTCACTGTGATTGCACTGACTGCTTCAGATTAGAAGATTAAATATTTTTAGATTTGAGCACATTACAGCCATATACAAAATGATATTCTGCTGTAGTTTTATGTGTGCTTTTTTTTTTCTAGCTTTATAAAATATTCTCGTACTGATACAAAAAGTGCTTTGCTGAGCAAGCTTTTGTGATATTATATCTAGTATTTATTTTGAAATGTTTTTTCTTTCCGAAACCTACTAAGTATTGAGACAGTAAGGTAATGCGTGTAGCTGCAGTACAAATGTCAGAATTTTACTGATACCTGAGTTCAAAATGATATGAACATAGTCAACTATCTTCGCCCCCGTATGAATGAATAGAATAACACATAGCCTTTAATTATATACTTGCACATACCCTTCAAAAATATATTTTTGAAGGGTATGTGCACAATTTTTATTATAAAGTATCATACCATTTAAGGTATGATACTTTATAATAAAAATTGTGTAAGAATTTTAAAACTATTCAGTAATTCCACTCAGTAAAATTCTTGTTGTCACTGGATTGTTTTTGTTTTCATTTTATACACAACTTACTCAACGCATTCTCTACCAGTCGACCACAACTGAAACAGATTTTTTTGCAGTCGAGTTTTTGTTATATGTCTTGCGGCCTAATACTGAAAGAACTTTCAAAGTTTGAAGTTCCATGTAATTGTTTGAAGTTTGAAAATTGGACGCCTCTCAAAATCAATGTGTTATCAGATTTGTCTGGCCTTTCAAATCAAAATCCCTAATAACATTTAAATTTAATTTACAACCAGTTCGGAAAAATAGCCACCTGAGAAGAACGGGTAATAAAATCAGCGCTCTGCCTTTTTTAATATATCAATCATGATATAACAATGTTTAACAAAATTCTTCTAGATATTAAGTAGGTATTATTATTCGTAGTATTTCAATATTCGGCCGTTGGTCACCTTGATCACCTTGATAAAAGAGGGTTGGTACATTCACTTTGAAGAATACAAGACAAATTATATGCATTACCCCCATGCCCCCCTTACTCATGCAGTGTTGTAACTTCGGTCAATTAGCGTTGCAAAGCTCTTCGTTCGACGCTGTGCTCACAGTAGTCTCAGTACCTATTGAGAGTTCGACTATTTTTCAATTGACAGCGCTGTGGCGGTGAAAAATGGAACTAAAAATTTCGCGATTTTTCGAATACGTAGTTGGAAAATGTTCCTGCAACCGGCAATGATAAATAATTAATACTTTTTCGTGACAGCACTGTTGGAGCGTTGGTTTTACTTCCTACTGTTTAGTAATCTATTTTATTTACACCGCTTCGATTCCCGCCCGGGCACACATTCGGTCACAGAGTATATTATAATCACTACGTTTGCATTCGATGACCATCTGTCTGTATTTGCCTAGTGGCTGGGTGTTTGGTAGTAATATAAGTAGGTAGTTAGATATGTAGTAAAAAAAAACAGTAAACTCTCAATATAAATTTATTCTCTGATGCCCATAATACAAGCTTTGCTTAGTTTGGGACTATAATAGATAGCGATGATTGGTAATGTGCGTAAATCACTTATTTAAGAACCAATTTACTGGGTAGGTACTCATTTGAACCATATCTTTACTATAAAAATCAAAGTATTTTTAACATTTTCTACGTATAAATTCTTTTTGTATAAAAAGTTTTATAATAAACATATATTCAGAACCAGTTCAGAACTTACTAATATAATACGTATTTAAAATACATAACGGCTAGTCTAATGGTTCTTTTTACGATTAATCTCAATAAAAGGTATTATATATGGAAAATGTGTGATTCATTGCGTATTGCTTCCCGTGCGATATCACGAGCTGAAACGTAATCCAGCATTTTTTTTTCTCATATGGTTTAACCAATATTTAAACATAAAACTTAGAATTAAAAAAGTAAAGCAGTGCCAAAGATCGATAATTCCCTGGTTTACATCAAAATCTTTTTAATACGACTTAAATAATCAACAATAATGTCAAATGTATATCACAATATTAGGATTACAATTACTTTTTAAGACTTAATTGGTCTCTATTTACAATAATAAGGAACATTTAACAGGTTCTTACCTCTAAAAAATAAATACTAAATTATGATAAGAACTTGAAGTAATATTCCATATAAAAAAATACATCAAACCCCTGATTATTAACTTTTATATATTGTCATCCGGAGGAATTGCTTCCGTGGAATTGATTGAAGTATGATCTGCGAAAATTAAAAAAAAACTGAGTTTGCTATCTTCCAATCAAATACAGCTTAACTTTGGTAACAATAAAAATGACAATGACTAATAGGTAATAGGTATCAGCATTATGGACCTTTAAAATCATTGTTGATATTCTTTACACTTAATATGTAATATAATACCCGACACTATACACCAAATCATACAACTCACAAGTCACAACTCAATAACCACATAGTGCATATGTAAGTTGTAATCCAGTGATTAAGCGCCCCACCCGGAAAGCAATAATCTGTCGGAACCGAATAAATCAGGTAGCATAATGTGAGATGTGTAAAACTGTATAGTGTGAGATGTAATTATAATAATACTGAAATAAATATCATTATATTCAGGACAATTCACACAATACCATCTGAACACTAATACGTCAGTGCATCTGAACCTTATATATATATGACAGAGAAATAAAAAATAGATAAATACCCAGATACTAAACAAACAAATAATAGTTTGTATTCATTAATCACACAAGTATTTGTCCTGACCCTGAGCGGGGATCGAACCCGCGACCACACGCACAAAGCAGGGCCACCTCAAACTGTATCATATGGCTTGCCAAAATTCTTGCTGTCGAATAATTTACTGTACATTGGCCTGGCCGTAATAAATAAAATCCTGGAGGAACAATTCTTACCATTAGAGAGGGGTGCAGTGGAATTAAATTTGGGCAAAAGTATCGTAAATACGAGCCCGGCAACTAAAGCGCCGCCGCACACCCACGATAATGCGTCGCGATAATACGTCGAGTCACTACCATCTGCGCTGTAAATATTTTTTTATCATATTACAGTAATGATCATCTCCTAGGGCATAGTTAAATGTGTTCTTAAATATTCGCTCACAGAATTCAAATTCATATGAAAACCTTGGCCCAAACACAAACATATAATACTCACTATGTCTGTATTAATGCAATGGCTATTCCGCAGGAGAGCTTATCAGTGAAACTCATCAGACCGTAAACGAAAGCGGAAGCGTCGGTACTCGCACCCACCAGATCAGCAGTGAGAGACAGACTGGTCACCAACATGATTGCACCTCCAAAACCTGAAGATAAAACATAAAAAAACATACAGACTAATATAGAAACTCCTCATTTTATGAAGTCGGTTAATTTAAAATAGGTACCTACATTATGAGCAGGATTCATTTGGACAAAGTAATGAATAAAGAACAAAGGTTCATTGTACCAACAAATACTTAGGTTAAAATTTTAATAGCACAATTCAAATTACTCATGTCAAACATGCGATAAAATATAATTAGACGCTTTGTCACAAAATTCTAGGTATTTAAATAATGTTGATGTAAAATGTACATATACATTAGTACCTCCTGGATGTTAAAAGCGAATTCAGAAATAAAATATTAGAAAATACAGAAACCAGTTTATGATAACTACCTTTTTCACTGCGTAGTAATTTAATATATTATGAAAATGTTACTCATTGATGATATATCATTCTATTAGTGAGAATGTTTAAAATCGGTTCAGTAGTCTTTATATTATTCATTACAAACAAAAACACAAATATTTTCTGTTTACAATATTAGTATTGATATTGAAAAGTGATATACTTATTTAGGAGTTTTTACTGTATTAGGAGATCAGTGCATAGAAGGGACTATAAAAATATCATCCAGCAATTCTAATTAAACAAATACTACTGTATATGTACTGACCTATTAAAACAGCAACCAGATAAATGAAATAGGTTTTGTAATTATTATCTGAGCCGATATAAATCCATATGAAACCAGCTAGAGCGCATGCACAACCCAGTGAGTAATTAAGTTTTCTTGTGAAATTCCTTGGAATCAATCTCTGCACAGCGGCGGCCGCAAGGCTCCCGGAGTACAAGGCGAGCGGCACCACCGCCAGGGCTCGGGCTGCCAGCCCTAGTGTCTGGTGCAGATACAATGGTATGAGCACTTGGGACACATTCACCACTAGTCTAGTACTCATATACACTCCAGCCACCTGCAATATATTTACCATATCAACTACTATCTCTTTAGGACTTTAACCAACATCATCATTCTCCTGCCCTTATCCCGTATTATTTGGGGTCGGCGCAATATGTATTTCTCTTCCATACTTCTCTATCAGCCGTCATCTCTGTATTCACTTCCTTTCTGGCCATGTCATCTTTAACACAGTCCATCCATCTTTTCTTAGGTCTACCTCGACCCCTGTACCCATCCACATTCATACATAAAACCTTTCTTACCATGTTATCTTCATTCCTCCGCATTATATGCCCATACCATGACAAACGCTTGCTCCTCAAGGAGCTACTTTCAAACATCCTCTAATGTACTCATTTCTTATCTTGTCCATTCTCGTTACGCCACACATCCATCTCAACATTCGCATCTCAGTTGCATGCAGTCTTCTTTCATCCGTCGCCTTAGTGGCCCAACACTGTGATCCATACATGACAGCAGGCCTTATCATGGTTTTATAAATTTTCCCTTTAAGTTTTAAAGGGAATTGGGAGTCACATGTAGTTCCCGTGACCTGCCGCCATTTCATCCATCCTGTGTTAATTTTGTGCTGCACGGCCCTGTCCACATCGCCATCACCTTGCACTTTAACCAACAAATATCCAGAAAATACTGAATACACAACTACACATGAAGTTATATAGAATACTTTTTTATAAATAATCTTAGATGCTTTAGTACACACTTCACAACTGTAATTTCCGTGAATGAGTTGAAACATGTTGTGTGCTTATGGAGTTTGTATGGCCACTGCCCACCAAGGCTATAAATAATAAAAATAATAAGGCCAAAATACTATAGCTATGGAACACTGGAAAGAATAAAATCTATAATCTTTACATACCTGATACATGAGAGGCTTTCTCAAGAAGTCACAATGGACTTCACTGCTAGTATTGTGTATTAGTTGGTCCTGATTCCTGCGGAGTCGCTTTTCATTAACACTGACATGAAACACAATTGATGCCACTGATCCCACACCCAAAACTATAAACACCACATAACGGAACTTCCATGCGTCTGCAGGTCCCACTTGCTGGAAAAAATAATTTTATTTGAATAAAGGTAACATATTTTAGTAATTAGAATAGTTTTATTGTAATTTTAGATGTTGGAAAAACAGCAGAAATTATAAGCTGCCACTTTTATGGTATAGGAATACATTTTAGGAGAAAAGCTAATAAAGTAGTACAATAATTACACACTTGCGTATTACACTCTCCTGTCATATGTAGTATGACCCATGTGATTATATATACAAATAGATTAGAAAACACTGTAAATCCATATCTGAAACATAACCAAAGCAATGCATATTTTAGAGCATATCCAACTACAGAATACCTACAACTCCTACAAGTGTTTAAAAAATAATACCCAATACATATACATTTCTAAATATTTCAGATTATGATAATGAATAATTGGATGGCATTATGAAATAACAGATTAAGTGATGTTTTTGTTAAAATTACAAAATCAGCTCAAAGTAGTAGTGCTTTTTAACAAAAAATATGTATAAAATTGCCATCAATTGAACTGCATCATTAGGTTTTTTATTTTATTTGATTCCTTTATTGTTTCACTAGCGACCCTTTAATGATCTAAGCATACATAGGGAGAGACAGTAGGAAGCAACTTTGTTTTATACTATGTAGTGATAACACCATCCAATTATAATGCTGTGAAGGAGGAATAAGTTGTTAGAATCTTTTTTTCCATGACCCCCATGTGGATGGCAAGATGTAATTTCCAAAACAATACTTAATTACCTTATAGCTGTGAGATGTGCCCTTGTATGGTCATCTTGTGACAGTTCCGGTATGAGACTCAAGTGTGAAATTTGGACGGCAGCCCATCCTATTTGAAATATCAGGATGAATGCTGCAAAGTAATACATTTGTGCCCATTTATGGGTCCAGGTGCATCCAATACACCCTGAGAAGATGAATGGGAATGATGCCAGAACACATATTGTACCTAAAATTATTAAACAGAAAATATATAAATAAGTTAACATTTTAATATTTTCATATCATATTAATATTTACTAATACAAACCAAATAAGTGCCAGAGTTTCCGCCTTCCATACCAAGCACTCATAGAATTATCTGTGTGATCAGAATGGTAACCAACAAATGGGGTAGAGAAGGCATCTACCACCTGCCCCACTAACATTAAAGTGCCAGATTGAGAAGCACTGAATTCCAATACTAAATGAAAGAATACAAGGAAATATGTAAACCATAAACTTGCACACACATCATTCAATATATGTCCAATACCGTAGCCTAGTTGCAGTCGTAAGCTAGTAGATATATCAAAGAATTCATTATCCATTCTAACAATAATTTATATTCGTTACTTAGGTTTATCACGTGAAAGGAAAAATCAATGATAACGATCCCAATATTTAGTTATTTGTGATCAAATCACTATGCAAACACTTATTCAATAACGGCTTGGTCTAGCAAGTAAGAAACTGCAGACCTTACCTCACCATAGTATGCATACTATAAATCTAGCTCGCAGTATAAAAAATGCTTATTACACGTATATTATACGACAAATCACTCAGTTAACCTCCACTCTAGCGTACATAGCGGTTGTATTTCTTTCTAACGTAGGTAGCGGTTGTCACAGAGTACATAACCACTACGTTTGCGGTTGTATTCTCTTGGGATAATTAATAATGCCACAGAGTACATAACCACATAATTAATACTATCGCAACGCAACCTAAAAACCACAGACAGATATCTGCTATACCTAAAAACTAAACACCATTTAATCTAGGTACTTCTTCTTCTTCCTAACTATGGCAATCAATCCTTTTCAAAGTTTATTTTTGCAAGTGTCGAGTGTTAGGTTCTAAATTTTGCGTGTTTTTTGCATTAAATGCCTAGATTGCCAAGTATTAGCATTCTAATGCTTACTGGAGTTTCTACAATTTACTGGGAAAAAATAATTCCCGCTTAAAAACTCAGTTTCTTCTTCTTCTATTGTCGTTGCAGAAAAATCCTTTCTTTATTTATCGATGATTTAAATTAGGGATGCACTATACCATTGAGTTATCGATACTTTTAGTTGATATTGTATTGGTCGTCAAGTAAATCGATACTTACTCGGAATCAATTGAAAATAATCAATACTTACTCGTATCATATTTTTGGAAAAATAAGAGTAAAAGCCCAAAAAAGTATTGGTATTCCTTATTTTATAAGAACAAAATTGAAATTAAAAATTATGAAAAAAGTCAGCTTTTGTAGCACCCCTAATAATGTTATTTTGTCCAAATGTTTGCGTGTTGGGCGATTTTTAATAGCAATGACTGTTGCGCAAGCTCTGGAATACAGCTTTGCGCAAGGTACAGACTACAGAGGTAAATACTGCGTTGAAATTAATGCGCGGTTGTATAAATAAAGCTTGGAATACGGGTTTTGTTAAAAATAATAATAAATAAATGTTAAAATGAAATAGTGACATTGACATTGGCATATACCGTAGATATCCGTCAAAATTACTCTTTGACCGATAATTTCTCTAGTAATAATTTCAAAGTATCCATACTAAAATTACTAAGTATCTGAGAAAAGTATCAAGTATGTATTTGTATTATATAAATACAAATACACAAATACAGTAAAATATGTTTACTCGTATCGTTTTATAATAATGTATACTAATTTAAATACTCGAGTTTGTCAGGTATTTTACCATACCTAATTTTATATGCTTCCAAAAGTTTCTGGAGACTGTCCTAAAACGAAGTGGTTATGTACTCTGTGGACTGTCCAAGCAATAACGGGCAAAAGGACTTGTAATTGGACACATAAAATCGTTTTATAAAATGTGTAATGATAACCTTTTTTGACATTACAAAATACAAATCAAATGAAATCTATCACATGCATTGAAATCATCAAACAAAAAAGTTAATCCATCTTATTTTATAGATTTTGAGACGGTGAATATTTTATTCTCTTTGGATTTGAGTTTTGAAATGTTAGTGTTTGTGTATGGTAACCAAATGGTAGCCCTTTCCGGCATCTTAGATAAATTTTAATTCATTAAGCAATGGATCCTGTGAATAAACTGTTGTGTTATAGTGTTTTATTTTCTTGCCTATTGTACGTGCGTGGAGATGTCTTTAATGAAGAATTATTTATCAAACCACTACCGCCGACACATCTGTATACTTATTTTCAGTTCATAACCTTAGTAAATACCTCATCTTCATGTAAGTTCAACAATACCTATCAAGAAATTGGATTGTAAGCTGTATTTATGTCACATACATAAATATATATATATATATATATATATATATATATATAAATGATCATTACTATTTGCCTTGTTTCAGTTGAACACTCCAACTTAGCACCAAGATCTCTAATAGAAGTTATATCTCGCTTTCAAGTTGAAGAGCTGCACTTAACTTTGACTGAGGGTCAGTGGAGGCATAAACAATGGGGCTACCCTGTGTTGGATGCTGCTCCTGGAGCTGAACTGTATGCTTGGTTCTCTGAAGAAGTCAGTGATGTAGACACACAATGGAGGAAATTAAGTGCCACCCTGTCTGGATTGTTTTGTGCTTCACTCAATTTTATAGATGGATTCAACACAGTCACTCCACAGATGGCCCTGTGGCCAATGGGAGCAGTGAAGGCTGGACAGAACACTACTTCACAACTTAAATATGCATCCTTGCCTCGAGAGATTGTCTGCACAGAGAACCTGACTCCTTGGAAAAAGCTTCTTCCATGTGAATCCAGCCGTGGGTTTGCATCCTTACTTAACTCTAGATTAATTCACAACACAAACTATCATTCCATTGGCATTCATGTAAGGAAGACATGTGCCTCAAAAGACTGTATTGAAACTAATTTAGAAATAAAACAGACTGTAGCCCTTGTTTATGACCACAAAATAATCAACAGTGTGGATTGGTCATTCCGAAAATTGTTTGGGCAGGGTCTGCTGGGAGCATGTCCACTTGCATCACTTAGTAGAATTTATGTGGATATAACCACAAATAGCTCCCAACCTTTCAAGCTGACTCCAGCTCCAGATCAGACTGTTGTGTCCCAGCGAGGTGGCAGTGACATCAAACTGGCAATTTATGATATTATACCCAGGCAAACTATAAATATTGGGGCCAAGTATAACAATAATAACAAGCTGGTATTGACAACACCACCTCCTCTATATTTCAACCGTTATGTTGTAGGCTATGGTAAAGAGTTTGGTGGGATTGTAACAGAAATGACCAACAACTATTGGACTCCTATTAATGTTGTTGTGTTAGAGAATGCTCCTTGGTGGTTACCTATACAACTGAGTTCTTTGAGAATAAATGGTGAAGCAGAGAGTGATTTAGTTTTATCCAGATATTACTCCCCTGGACGCAGTAGGCAGAAGCCCTATCACTTGGAGCTACTCATCAAACTGCCACCTAGATCAACAACCACACTTACAATTGACTTTGAATTTGTCTTTTTGAAATGGCAAGAATACCCACCAGATGCAAATCATGGATTTTACATTGGTTCTTCAATCATATCAGCAAATCTACCAACAGCAAAAAATTATACTAGCCTCCCTATTAATGCCAACACATTTGATTCAATCATAAATGCTTCCAAGCCATGTAAGTATACTTAATTTTTTTTGGTTACATCCATACTAATATTATAAATGCGGAAGGAACTCTGTTTGTTTGTATGCTATCTTTTTACGATTTAATGGCTGAATGGATGGTAATGAAATATGACAATAATTTTTCAAATATATATTATGCCTAAGTTACTCCTTATTTATAGCATCAGCTACCTGCCAGTGAAAGTCCTGTTCAAATCGGTCTCACCATTGGATGTTGTTCACTATTTTTATGGGTTTTTATTTGTTGCGCGGATCCCTAATTATTTTTCCAAAATAAAATAAGCCTACATTACGAATTATGGCATCAGCTACCTGCCGACAGACCGATTTTTTTTTATGGATTTTTGTTTTAAGTATGAGTCAAATTATTTCATTTGTTTCACTTTCTGCCTGCGAAATGCCTGCTGATAAAAAAAAATACTCGTCAATACTACGTAAAAACTTTAAAGGGGGGCTTGGCATATACTACGAGTGGTCACCGAGGGGAGGGAGGGGCCGAAAAATCTTAAAAAATTGGTTACGTAGTATGGGTATGTTGCCTTATAGACAAACCACAGTTATAGTCATCATTGTAAGTATGTATTTTTCTGTTGCAGGGTACCCAGCGGTGTTCAGGACCAATGGCGCTATGGTCTCCTTGCCCACACCTGACTTCAGCATGCCGTACAATGTAATTTGCCTTTCATGTACAGTTGTTGCTTTAGCCTTTGGACCACTGCACAATATTTGTACTAAAGATTTGACACTTGTATCCATAGGCACAGCAGTGTCCTTAAGTCAGAAAATTAGGAATTTATTTAAGAAAAAACAGGATTAAATTTTATTTTTAATAAGGCTCCTCACCAAAAGTATGCTAATTAAATAAAGTTTTGATACTTACACATATTTATTATTACTTAGTAGTAGTAGCTTAGAGTAGAAAATATACGTTACTCACTCAACAACAAACTGGCAAGCTATTTCAAGCAATGATATTGTATGTAAACATTGAATTCAAGTACCTACCTGAACGTCCGTTATGGCTGCTGCATTCTTGAAGGGTAGTTTGGGCATAAATAATATTTCGGTTAAAAAGGTAAATACTACAATAGATTTAAAAAAATACGATGGTGTTAATAGCTTTACTCGTATAGGTGTCGCTAGGGCACATACCTACTCATGATGTGAACTCTTATTTATTTACATAACGGGGGAGCCTTCCTATAGCTCTTAACAGCATATCTAACATATCGTCCTGCTGTAAACAACATATGCAGTGCAGCTGGCAGACGCACGTGTTTCTTACGTCACTTACCCCCACTGCTAACAGACATTATAAAAGCGACGACCAAAGGGAGTGGGGCAGTACTACCATGAGTGTCGCCCGGAGAGTATTATGTAGTGCGCTCTCGGTATTTTAACCGCATTATACAGTGATTAATAAAATAATGAATAGAGATTGCATTTGGTTATAATACCTACCATTGTTAAAATAACTGAACAAGTTAATAACAGTAACTAATAAATTAACACCGTTATGAGCTACGCACTTGTTTTACTTCTGAACGAAAACTTCTTAGTAACTATCATGGTAAACCAAGACATTTAGACTTTTTAATATTCATTGTCAGAATGACAAATAAGTATTTTGTACTGCTATTGTGTTACATTTTTGTACGTAAGGATTTTATTTTATCTACTTAGTATTTTGATTCATTATAATAATCGACAACCACTATGGGCCTGGATGGTGGGTAAGTAAAGTTGTACACTGTTAAATAACGATTTACACAAACATTGTGTACGAAGGTATGCATACCTTCCTTTTGTCAGATGTCTCATGCCAACCTATATAATATGTTTGTAGGGAGAAACACTCAGAGAAACCCTTTCAATGTCCTTGTTGCATACAGTGTAAAAACTGTGGGGACTTCCAGAAAATTGCAGACCTTAAGAATGCTGGTCTTATTATTTATAGACATACCACAAACATAGATCAGGTAAGTTTAATCATAAGTACGTCCTTATTCAGTTCTAGTAACGTTTTTAAATGTTACTTGATGATCAATATTAATGTGTAATATCTACAGCTCGAGAATTTATTTCAATTAAAAACTAAACCTTAAAAATATAATATAAATATTAAAGGAGTCCCTTTAGGCAAGGTATTTCGAAGTTAGAAACGTAAAAAAAATATGTGTTGATGCATGTCCAACACACTTACCCAGTTTTTTAAGTATTTATGCAAAAGTTTCTAAGCTAGAACCATTGTGCCCTGTATGTACAGGTTTTTTGTAATTGGGTAATTTGGTTATGAATACCCTTCACAGGTAAATAAAGACACAGATCTAGAAACCAAAGCAGATAAAAGTGAAGACATGTTCATTTTACTTAATACAAAAGACGTGGAAATAAAATCGATCGACATTCAACCAGAAATTGGTATGTATAACAATTATTGTACCACTATTATTATATTATAATAATATATTCTAAAATGTTTATCTTCATTTGATTTTTGCAGATGAACATAAAGTAAGTTGTCCAAGATGTAGAGCTATTTTGGAACATGTCCAAAGATTATTAAAAACTGTTCCAACTATAGAAAAAAAATATATAATTGGTATTTGTGACCATTGCAAAATGAAAGAAAAACATTATCGTAGTTCCTGTTATGAATGCGATGAAATAGTAAAAAAGTTTTTAGCAAGTAAAGCTGATGATAGTGAAGAATCTAAGAAAAGAGTCAAATTATGGCTTTCGAAAATAAAACACTTGCTGAAAGATGTAGTACCTGATGAAACAGAGGAACAGACACCTAAAATAAGGATACGTGCGAGGTCGGAATTAGATATTGATAGACTGTGTAAAATGTCATATAGATCCGATAAGATGCGAGAACCGGCCGTTAAACAACTGTTTCATCCTGATACGCAACAATCAGATACCGTTGATAGGCTTTTGACATCGCGTTCAGTACCTCAGGAGTCAAAGAAGGAAAAATCTGTTATATTTCAAGATTACTCAAAACAACAATCGAAGGCTGTCGATCGTGGCAAAGCTTATGAACCTGCTGGGTCCGATATATTTTTCAAAGATAAAATAAAGCACCCAGAAAGATCATCGTTTGAAGATCTCGAATATCCATCTGCTGATATGGTTCCTCAAAGTGAAAAGAAATACAATGTACCAGAACTAAAAATGTTTAAAAACCTTGAAGAAAACATTCGTTACGATCTTGAAGAACGCACTCAAGTTCCTGACGTGCAATCTCAAGTTAAGCAAAAGATTGGACAAAAAAATATTGGTGAACAAAATATTAGACAGGAACAGACTAGTCAAGAGGCGAAACCAATTATAAGAGACACTTTAAAACCAGATGTGAGACTCAAACCAGACAGGAGAGTTGTGGACTCTAAAATATCCGACACATCCTTACAGACAGCTGTTTCTGGTTCGAAAGAGTTAAAGAAAGATTTTAGTTACTTTTTCCCAAAAGAAAAAAAAGATAAGAAGAAGGACACTGTAAAACGTGTTAGTTCTTCAGAGCTTATAAAATATACTCAAGACAAAATACGAGCAAAAGATTTGGAAGAAAAACAAAAAAAGGAAGAAATACTTAAAAAAAAATTAGAAGAGGAAGAAAAGAAAAAAATTGCCCGTGAAGAGAAAAAACTTGCCGAAGAAAAAAAAAAGCTGGCTGAAGAGGAACGGAAAAGGCAAGCTGAGGAGGAAAAACAAAAGCAAGCCCTGAACGAACAAAAAAAAATAGATGCGAAAAAAAGAGCCACAGAGGAAGATCACACTAAGGAAGCAGATAAGCCAGTTAAAGATAAAAAAAATCTCGTAGCAAGTAAGTCTTCTAAAGTCATTAAGGAGACCAAAGACACGAAAGAACCTAAGCTGCCTAAAGAAGCTAAGGAGTCTAAAGAAACTAAGGAGCCTAAATCGCCACCAAAGGAGCCTAAGCAATCTAAAGAACCCAGAGAGTCCAAAGAACCCAAGGAGCCAAAAGACCCTAAGGAGCCTAAAGACCCTAAGGAGCCTAAAGAACCCAAGGAGCCTAAAGAACCTAAGGAGCCTAAATTAACTGAACCAAAAGAAACAAAATTACCTAAAGAACCTAAAATTAAGGAGCCGACACCTGAAAGTCGGCCTACAAAAATTGAAACTAGCTCAGAAAAAAGTATCAAAGTACAAGAAACAATAAAAAAAGAAGAACCGCCTAAACCAATGAATTTTCCAAAGCCGCCATTAGACTTAGCAAAGATTAAAGAACAATTCGACAACCAAGGCGACGGTCTTTCAAAACCAAAAGAAGATATTCCAACGGGTGAAACTCCAAAACCAAAAGACATTGACGATAAAAGCAAAGAGTCGAAATTGGAAGAAAAAGAAGAAAAACTAAATGATGGTAAGACTGAAGAAATGTTAAAAAAAAATCTCGCTGAAGAATCGAAACAAAAAGAAACTCAAATCACAATGTCTAAGCAACAAGATGCAGCTCAACAAAAAGCCAGAGAAATGGCTGACAAAAAAGCGAAAGAAGAGGCTGCAGATAAAATGAAAAAGTTGCGTGAAACTAAGTCTGAAATTAAAATTGATACAGTACCACGCGTTGACAAGAAAGCTGAAACACCGACGACTAAAGAGTTACGCGTGGATCAAATAAGAGTCAAAAAAGAAGAAGACGATGCTATTTTACAGTTAATAAAATTAAATCCCCCAGATCTCAAAGATAAACGAAACGATCGTGCATCTTTGGCTACACCAACATTTATTAAAGAATTTAAATCTAAAAGGTCTTCAATGATTGATATAACTGAATCGGATATTAGTTCAGAGAGCATAGTATCGAAGAAAGCTGACGAAATGGCGGATATTATTATTGGTGAAAAAATATTCAAATATAAACCACCATTAGTAGAAAAAAAATCTGTTGAAGATATGGTACCGATTTTATTCAAATCAGTGTTCAAAGAAAGTAAGCCTGCCGACCAACTAAACATTTTGACAAATGTACCTGAAGAAACTAAAACAAAAGTTCCACCACTAGCACAAACTAAAGGAGCTAAATTGGTAAGAGTATAATACCTACTATTTGAATTGTTACTTAAAACTATTTGAATATGAATACTTACTGTGCCGTACAATAGGGCATACAGTACCGGCGTTTGGGCCACTGACGCCTTGGGCTCGAATATTGTGGCAAGTCTCAAGGAAATCATCATCGAGTATATTTTTTTTACTGAACCTTTGTGAACTTGTATTAAGAATTACTCGGCGCCAACGACACGGATGCGATGTAGAAACATTTGAGCTCATCTTTTTTAATTATTATTGGTTTTTAGGGTTCCGTACCTTAAAAGGCAAAATGGAACCCTTATAGGATCACTTTGTTGTCCGTCTGTCTGTCTGTCAAGATTTTTTATCTTAAGAACGCGTGGAGATATCAAATTGAAATTAATATGGAATACCCGGGTCTATGATCTCTTTCGGCTGTAAAATAATAAAACCTGTAAGTCAATATGAAGAAAAGATACGTATAGGGTACTTCCCGTCACTAGAATCATGAAATTTGACAAGAAGCAGTGTCTTATAGCACAAGTAAAGGATAAAATCTGAAAACCGTAAATACGTAGTTTTTTTTAATGCGAATTTGCTAAAAAATATTCCTGAATCGCGCTGTTAAAAGTCACCGACGAATAATGACCTCATTTGAATTTCGTCTACTTTTAACCTTATCTAGAAGTGTGTAGGGAACCCTCGGTGCGCGAGTCCGACTCGCACTTGGCATCGCTTTTTTTTCATTCATCTAGCCTTGGTAGGCTTGCAACTCATTTCATTTACCGTAAAAAGTTGTGAGATCTATGTAATCCCAAGTCGGTTAATTTATTTAGTCCCTACTTAAGAGACCTATTATTGTTATTACGTAATTAGCTAACCTAACAACATCCTATAGTGACCATTATCAATTTGATTGACGTGGCCATCGCATGATAACATAATGTATCTCACAAGTAATACATATTATATTAAATATAATATAAAGGTTCGCACGGGTAGACATCAAATATTTTGTCTACCCGTGCGAAGCCGGGGCGAGCAGCTAGTAGGTATAATATATAGCCTATGTTACTCAGTGTTAATGTAGCTTTCTAATGGTGAATTTTTGAACTCGGTCTAGTAGTTTCGGAGCCGGAACATACAAACATACACACAAAAATACAAATATTTCCTCTTTATAATATTAATAATAGTAAATAGTATAGGTTACTATAGATGAGATTGCTTAGTGCAGTATATGGTCTCCCTTCTGTTAGCACAGTGTCCCCGAGCGTCTCGAGTAATTTTATTCACAAAACACATCACTGCATCAGAGTAGTGTTATTTTAATACCGGTTCGGGGAGGGTTAATAAATTTTTAATCGGCTGTTTACATTACGCCCTATATCTACTACTACTCATTTTACCTTAGTGGTGTGAACAGTCGCTGGTGAACATTAGGTAGAGACAAAAAGTACTAGTCGCCAGAAATTGAAGCAAGACCACCTCAAATCAATCATCAACTGATAGGCGGCCACTTCAACCACACGGCCACCAATGTATGCTTGTTTTTCACCAAACATGAAATGCAATATATAAAACTTAGATAAACATTTTTGACACCCCCCCACACAAAACTCTCTCAAATCATAGGTAAGAACACTCGATTGAGTCACCTTTGTAACAAAAATACTTAATCGAAATGTGTTCATTCGTTTAGGAGCTGCAATACCACGGACAGACAGACACAAAAATATAACATTAACAACCCTCTTTTTGCGTCGGGAGTTGAAAATGAATCATCGTTGTCCTGACTGTTATTCGAATATTATATTTTACTCACAATTTGACTAACCCTTTTTTGTTATATTAATAACTGAAATATAAACTTTTTTCGGGTAATTAACTTATTTTATGTAGCTCGTGATCTGTCCGATGCAATTTAATTTTGTTTTAATTCATACGTCACATCTGTCTACTATACCTGCCAAATGTAATTATTGCTTTATTTTAAATCCATTTTATGATTATTTATTTCCGAAATATTTATTTTATTATATTAATATTTACTTTTAAAAATCGGCACGGTATGTCCAAGAATCAAAAAACTGTTGTAAGTACAAACATCAGACGACCAAAAATGGTGTGATAACCATGTGGAGCCTTTGATTATGTGGAGCTTAGTGGAAACATTTATTGCTGTGGTCCTTTCAGAGCTTTGATTTCCAGACATTGAGATATCTGTTAAATGAGCCTTTATTATTAATGTGTA
Source organism: Falcaria lacertinaria (assembly GCA_951449985.1). Taxonomy (NCBI): domain Eukaryota; kingdom Metazoa; phylum Arthropoda; class Insecta; order Lepidoptera; family Drepanidae; genus Falcaria; species Falcaria lacertinaria. The sequence goes on along the minus strand of OX602109.1, from coordinate 7,522,101 downwards.
GTGCCTAGACGCAATATTTAGGCTAAGTCTCCAATATAAAAAATAGGTACACTTGATGTGAGGCAAGTGAAATCTACTCACGTATTATTAATATTCAACAACCACCATATAATCAATCTTTAAGAATATATTTATAATACAATTGTAGATTGTGTCGTAGGTACTAGGAATCGTAGGAGAGGTGGAATAAGAACTGTAAACCATCCATGTAATCAAGTTGATGTGAATCATGTAAGCTAACTATATTTTTCCAGCCAGAAGAGGCTCCTAAAGGTGTAATACATTACGCGCTATCAGATCGAGCCTTCATAGATAAAGGCTGGACTATGTTACCAACAGAAAAAGTTGTACGGAAAGTAATGAATTATTTATCTGTGCAAGTTATATCTCTGTTACCAAAGTACTTACTAATTTCGTTATGTTTTTCTTAGATGAATGTATATCGTATGCGACCGGCCCAACCTGAGTTTGATTGGTTTGAACGTAACAAGAACAAACAGCTAATACACTACGAAGGCGGTGAAAAACTAGCAGAGTTCGATGATAATGGACGAGGGCGGTGGTATTATCGGAATGGGCACCTCGCTTTGGACTATTACGATGCAGAAGGTTGCATAATGATCATTGGGCGTATTCCGTGTGACGGTTGCACGACGGTTTTCTGTATAAGTTTGTTATGTACCTGAGCTATTTACTTATTTGATTACTTTCAGAAATAAATGCACAGCAACGCTTTGTGATCTACAGTAGTGGTGAGCCCGATGAACGTGGGCGTTCCCATCCGATAACAATACTTGCCACATTTGATTATTTAGGGAATGGCATTGTGTTCGACCACGCTGGCAAAATAAGGTACAGTAGTATACATTTTAATTTCGTAGTAGGTATAATATTCAGATGTAAATTTTCTGGATCAAGGAGCGTGCAGTATTTCCATCCTGAAATACATGATTACAAAACTATAAAAATATCAATCTGAAATTGGTTAATATTAACAATTGATAATAACTTACCACAACTCCGAATATAACCGCAGTGGATAACGCTTACGACCAAGTACCGGTATCTACGTGCAGAATTTATGCTCTTCATATAGTGTCACTATATAACATTATGAATATGTACTTTATAGGCTTAAATACAATCAGACTGAAGGGGTGGTGCTGGACCGCAGTATAGGTCCCGTGTCGCACTGGAAATGGCACACTTTAAATGATCCTCCAGTGCTCCAACAAGTGATGATAGATACGCAGATGGCTCACAAAGATCCTGAAATAGTGCAATTGGGGGGACCTATGGATAATAAAACACGCCCAGACAATGAAGAAATGTTAGCCATCGAATTCGATAATTTCATTAAAGAAAAGTCTAAGAAATTATCACAGAAATTTAAACCCTTCCAAATCAGAATGAAAGCCCTTAAAATTAATGAACATTTTTCTTTGAAAGTGTTAGATCAAGCTACGGTTTACCTTATATTTCGGGATGGTTCGACAAATCTTAAACTGAACATTGGTATGATTCTCGACCATCAAGAGATAGTTGATACTGATACAGCAGAGGTAGGAGAGGTTTCGAACAATTTGGAACGTTTGCCGGCTCGTACCGATAGTCTCGCAGGCCTTCAGCGCAGCGTTGCGTATGCGCAGAGATTTGAGAGGGCTCGTACAGAGCGTGAGCGTCGTATCCGGCCCACACAGCCGTGCGCCAGCGTCGATGTTCTGACCGGCGCCGCCACGCGACCGCTGCGTCCGCCGCTGCGCACCGTTCCCTCCATAAGCTCGGCCGGCCCCGGAGGTGATCACTACTGTAAATGCAGCAGGAAACCTTCGAATAACTTATACTATGATACTCGTCTCGTTTGATTCGGCCCCGTGATCTGCTATTCCCCAGGACTATGAATAGGATGAATTTTTCAACTGGCCATGGATGGCCGAATCCAATTAGGGAATAGCGAAAAGGATTAGACCCGATTTTAACAAAATCATAACTGATACCATCAGTGATGTCGCTGAATCTTTTTTTCGCCGTGACGCTACTGAATATTTATGACAAATGGCCTGCTAACGTTTTATCGTAACTTTCATACGTTTTTATTTATTTACCTTCTAAATTTCATATATGTGGAAGTGCGTCATGATTTCCGTAAAACTAAATTACCTTGTTAGAGCTAGGTAACTTATTACGGCTTGTTATTTCGTTGAACTCAGTAGCAGCGGTTACCGGTAACGATAATGTAGGTAGGTATTTGTAGGGATCAACACAAACTTAGTAGTGTAGATCTGACCTAAATGAATAAAGTAGAAAATTTAGAGCCTTTTGTCGTTAGTGGTGATGGTCAGAATCGAATGTCTTGGGTTTATTACCTATACTATTTTACTACTACTATTTCTGCTTTGGAAGTGTTTAATTTACTATTACTATGGGTAGTTTATAATGAAATTGGTCCGTACTCAAACAATCGAACTTTCAAAATGTTATTTTTACGTAGCCTGTAGGTATAAGTAGGTAGGTATGCCTGCAATACCAGAGGTATCCAGAGCGCGTTGCCATTGTTGCCAAGTAGTATTTGGGAGAGTTATCGCTGTGCTTTCGGAACATTACTTCTGCAACAGCTTGCACCTTTATCGCTGTTCCATTATCTAAATATTTGAAGGTTCTGCAGCTGTTGATTCGTCGACTGAAAATATGACTGAGATAATTCTTCCCGATCAATTAATCAGTGCAGGATTCGAATTATTTTTTTCATAAAAACACGTCTACACTTTATTACCTATTATTTTATTTATTCTGTTGTAATGCTATGGCGGTTTGTTCTATCTCCTGTCAACTGTTGCACTACTTTATCCTATTCTTTGATTATATACTTATTCTTTTTGTATGTTTTCATGCAATACAACACTTTCTTGTACATACGGTTGGTGCACGAGGAACAACAGGACATATTATGTATGTAAGTGATTTGATTTGTGTAGGTTACCTATCAGTTTATACATACTAGTATTGATTCCTACAATGCAACAATATACAGATGATTATTTAAGTGGGCTTGGATTGGCAAATTTGAAAAGGAATAGCCAAAAGCACTAACAGTATTCACGGGCCCGATTTTAAAGAAAACTAAACTTGCATTTGCAAGTGCTTTTTTATTTTCATAAGCAGTATCTTGACCCCAGTAATTAAAATGCCAATTCGGTCTGCTAGGTTCAGTTTACCTTGTGGTCTTATCTTCCTCTCCGTTACCTACATTCGTAATTAGTGAAATATGCTTTTACTGGTATTTATAATCTAGATACTAATCTAGATGTATTCTTTGCTAATAAGTAAATTGGTATCAAAGATTGCTGAGTATTTGTGAAGCGTTCTTATAGATCTTTGACGAATTTCTTAACTGTTATAGGTTCCTCGAGTCCTTTGATTTTGATAATAATGAACGAGGTGGCGAGTTATATTGCCTTTACGAGTATCAGATGAATAGAAGACAGCACAGAGTTCATAACCACTACGCTTGGAGACAGGGGGAACACAATCATCTTGTAGAATCGCGAAGCTGTTTCCGTGGTTTTACTAGACCAGCTTTGTAATAATATTTTGTTCGCAATTAAATATAATAATTAATGTATTTTTACTTAGATATATTCAACAAATATTTTATTACTTACATTATTAAAGAAAACAAAACTATATAACTGTTTTTGGTATTTCCATCATGTTCCTGGTATTTTTTTTACCCGATAGAGACTTAAAAATTGCTGCTTTTTATTATGTGGTTCCCGAGGTATCTATAGCAGCAACATGCAGGCAATATTAAACGATTGATAGCCATGTCATAAAATAAATATAAAAAGTATTATTTCTATTTACTCTGTGAGGGGAGGAACCGCTGCTGTCAAATTAATAATGTGACAATCACCGTATAGTAGATATTCTGTGGTGTCAATGATTTTTTCGCTGTCAATGAAGAAAGGAAATTAATCTTCACTTCAAAAGATTTACTCTGTTTTTCTACAAAAATTGGCAAAATACAAATAACTTTTAGTAGTAGCCATTAAAATAAATATAATATAAAGTTTTTACTCGACTACTCATCCAACGTACTGACAAACAATTTAACTTTTTTAATTTTCGGTAATGTAAGTACTAATCTAATGAAAAAATGTTATGTGCAGCTTGTTAATTATCTCATACGTAGTAAATTCAATCAAACAAAGTAAAAATGGTAAGTTCGTAACTGCATATTTTAAGAATTGATCAAATCTAATAATAAGGTATTGATAAATATTGTTGTATTGATTCAGAGCTATCAAGATGATCCTAGTTGTTATGTGGGGTCATTTCCCAAGGACTTCAGTTATGGGCCTTTTGAACAAAATGGGGAGGGAGACAACACATCCCTACAAGATGATCACAAACCACGAATATTACTCATGGGGCTAAGAAGGTATGTTACTTATTTAAAATTGAAACCAAGGTGGCCAATGTGACAAAACTAAAGTATACACTTATTTCAGATCTGGAAAATCATCAATTCAAAAAGTTGTGTTCCACAAGATGTCACCAAATGAGACCTTGTTCTTAGAATCCACAAACAAAATAGTTAAAGATGACATCAATAACAGCAGTTTTGTACAGTTTCAAATATGGGATTTCCCAGGGCAAATTGACTTTTTTGATCCCACCTTTGATTCTGATACCATATTTGGTGGTTGTGGAGCCTTGGTATTTGTCATAGATGCACAAGTATGTCAATCAACCTAATTAATTCTGAATTTTGATAAGACTAATAAAATTCACTCGTAACTGACTAGAACAAAATCATAAATAATGACCCATCATTAGTTATCTCTCAGTCCATCTTTAATATAGCCCATCACTCTTGCAAAGAGGGAGTACCACCCTTATCATATATTTTTAACCATTTCTCCATATGGCATAAAATATGAACAGCAATATAGTATGCTAACAAAACCTAATCTATTGCAAGTTGAACATAAGTTCTAATAAATGTCCCCTCTTTCCATTTAACCTCCTTAAACTTAAATTTACTATTAATATGAATACATTATAGTATGTCTACACCTCCTGGACAGATAATGTGTTGTCAATAAATATATAATATAATGTTCTTTATTACTACAGAATCGGATTATTAATATATATTCAAACTAGTATGAATATGATGAATAAAGTATATGACCTTTGTTAAAAAAATATGATCTAATTCTTAGCCCAAAAGCTTGTTCTTATAGTCCACATTGAGAAAAGATGTTTTCATATCTATTGAATTGGTCATATAAAAGTATATGATGAAAATATTTTACACTGTACTAAATTATGCTGTTTGCAGGATGATTACCAAGATGCTCTGGATAAGTTACAACTGACAGTGACAAAAGCATATAGAGTCAATAATAATATTAAATTTGAAGTCTTTATCCATAAAGTAAGTTGGTGATAATAATATAATATATATAACAAACTACCTATTTAACTCTTATCAGCCATTTGGTATATTGACAGATGGACATATACATTACAAATTCACTTTATACTCAATTTGTTTTTTATAGTATGTCTATTTCTATGACCTACTCTGTGTTCTGACTACTTTATGCAGTCAGGTATCAGACTATATTTATATATATTATTTATGTTTTTTATAATACTGTATGTATAAGGTGGCAAATAAGCATAATATAATGCTACTGACGGTAAGCAGTCTACTACCACAGCCTATAGTCACTTACAACACCAGAGAACTGGTATGACATGCATATTTCTGACTGAAACTTACAATACCATGCTAAACCGATAAATGTTGTAGGTGGATGGTCTTAATGATGACTATAAAATGGAGTCCCAGAGAGACATTCATCAGCGAGCTACTGAGGACTTAGCAGAGGCTGGATTGGAACATGTCCACCTGTCTTTCCACTTAACCTCCATATATGATCATTCTATATTTGAAGCATTCAGTAAAGTTGTACAGAAACTGATTCCGCAGCTCCCAACATTGGAAAATCTTTTGAATATTCTCATATCGGTGAGCATGAATTTTACATTTATAAAACTTGCATGAGTTTTTGCTATCTGTTATCAGAGTAAATAATTATTTTATAAAACATTTGAATATTTTATAGAACTCAGGAATAGAAAAGGCCTTCCTGTTTGATGTTGTTTCAAAGATTTATATAGCTACAGATAGCTCTCCAGTAGATATGCAGAGCTATGAGCTTTGCTGTGATATGATTGATGTTGTCATTGACATCTCTTGTATTTATGGGTATGTATTTTATATTATAAAAGCACTTGCATATGAATCTACAATTGTTTTTTTTATTGTCTATAGATAAAATAACATAAAAATAATTTCAGTATGGTGGATGAGACTGAAGTGACCACATTCAACAACCAAAGCTCTAGTTTGATCAAGTTGAACAATGGAACTGTTCTGTATCTTCGTGAAGTTAACAAATTCCTTGCTCTGGTTTGTATATTACGCGAAGAGAATTTTCAAAAGCAAGGTAATTATCTATGACTATACTGTATTGGGCCTTTTGTATACAACTCTGGTGAACACCTGTCTTCCAATACCTAAAACTCAACATCTGTCACAAGAAGCTCAATTTTTCTTGAAAACAATAGCACCACTTGCTGGCAGTTTTGGTATTATGCGGTATACGCCTGAATTGCCTAATGCCATTTGATCATAGACTAAATATATCCAATAAGGAGGCCCAAATGGTAAAAGTTAATTCATTGTGTGTTTACCATTCAGGTTTTTAAAAATGTTTTTTTCTGTTTCAGGGGTCATTGATTACAATTTTCTGTGCTTCCGTGATGCTATCACTCAAGTGTTTGAACTGAGGAATAAATGTCAGAATGCAGTGGCAGCAGAGAGAGCGAGATCAGGCACTCCTGAACCATTGCCCAATGGAGCCATTGACTCTACTGAGAGTGCTTCTGAACTTTCCCAGCCTCAACTACCATAGCTATACATACCTATATCTTATGATTATAGCAATTATATAGAATTCACTTATCTGTTTCGTTTAAATTTATTATACAGTGTATAGATAAATAAAATTATTATTTTAAGTAAACTATTTGTATTTCTAATCAGTAGGTACCTCAGAGTAGATAAAATATACTCAGTACATATTAAAGGAAGAATTATCATTTGTAGGATACGTTGTAGCTACGTGTATCCTGGCGATACGGAAATCATATGCTGCTAGAATTGGTTTGGCTCCAGAAATGTATAATTATACTTCACAAACTCAGATAATTTTGGTGCCATACGTAAAACCACTACGTTTTCTCTGTGATACGTGTCATAGTAATAAATGCTCAGGTGAACTGATTTGATAAAAAATGCGTTGGCCGCCACTTTCAGATTTGGACCAAATTTCTGAAATAGGCTTGTCTATCGATAGTCGACTATCGCTAATCTCGTAGTGATTATGCACACTGTGGCGAAACTATTGATAGATGACGTCATATCAATAGTATCGATACTATTGAAGATTTAGGAGTAATAGTATTATAGTGATAGCTCTCACTATCGATAGTTTAATAAACTGCGATAGTATTGTCTTCCAAACACAGATATCTACTATACTAGTCTACGACTTCTAAAAATCAACTACTTAATTAGTAAAAGGGAACACTTGCCCCCGTCAATGTTTGTTTTCTATACTTTTTAAACTACTGTGAAGCGAGCGGGTAATGCACAGTCAGTCAGCATGTTTTAGACTATTTGCTAAGTTGCTTTATAAGCTATAAGGATAAGATAAGCGTCAGGATTTCATTAGAGTGGTATCCCTTACGTGCCTGCAAATTTTCAGCTTGTTGTGAATTAATGCAATGGTACCCTTATTTTTTGGACTAATTTGACCGGGCTATTAGTAGTACCTCAGAGTAGATTATATTATACTACGTACGTAGTACTGAGCTCAAGCTCAGAATAATTACTAAAGCTCGCCAACCCTAGCGAGCCTTAGTTATTGTTTGGATGTGACATTTGGCTGACTGTCAGATGTCCCAAATGAATGTCATCCCTATATATAACCACCCGTATTGTAGGTACCTACATACATACTTACTTTCCGTACTTACTACCTATCTACTGAGAAAGTGAGAATTGCAAAATATATTTGTGCGAGTGAAAATAATAGAAGAAAATACCTTTGTTGTGCTTTCTAGTTTTATGAAGTTTTGTGCTGAATGGAATAATAACGTTAACTTAGTGATGTGATTATTATTTTGTAAGTATATTTTAACTTTTCTTTGTTTTAAACGTTTTTGGTACATTTTCAATATCGGAAATGATAATAACTTCGTTGCTTTGTTTGTTTTGTGACTGGTTATTTCTTTCTAAATTACGATTCTCTTTTCATGTTGTAATAAAAAATATACAGAGCTTGATGTCTGTGTAATGTTATATCGCATTTGTAGGTAATACATACTTTGTATACCATTAGGGTGGCAAACAAGCATACGGCATACGGCCCCCCTGATAGTAAGCGATTACCGTAGTCTTGCAACACTAGGGTTATTGGTATTTTATTACCAAAAATATTAACTACCTAAATAGATATTTTCGATATCACTTATAAACCCATGCCCAAGGCATAATCTAAATAATTAACTTAATTTTAATGTTATTATACTGTGACAATTCTCTCGTTCATCTCATTAGACTAAATCTAAACTAAAATAATTACCCCATTTTGTTGTTAATTGAATTAGCTTCTATGAACAAAAACTTACCTATGAAAGCCTTTAGACATGACTTAATTTACTTTGACCTAAGCTAAAATTAAGTGTAATTTAGATTAATGTGTGACAAGACAATTGGCACATGTGTCTAGACTCCAGACCATACGGAATACTGTCTGGCTGCCGCGGTACTGACAATATTGGGTTTAGCAGGTTGGCAACATGCAAGAGATACTACTGGTATTGCAAGCACTTGAAGGCTATGGTGGTTTACCATCTCCTGTGTGTGCTTGCTTGCTAGCTTTGTAGAGTAAAATTTTAAGAGTGGCCCTACTGATTGGAGATTGATTAAATATAAGGGATTCGTTTTGACGATTGTAACTAAGAAGCAAAGCTATAATTAATTAAAATATTTTTATCATTATTCTATTTTACAGTGTTTTTTTTGTTATAAAATATGAAAAATGTTGGCATCAAATTAAAACAAATGTGTGTAATTTGAATTAGTGTTTGTATCATGAGTGTCCTTTCATAAGACAGACAATTTGGGTTGTCACAGTATTTCAGATAAAGCTATGAGTCTGTTAATTCATTATGCCTAGTCTCGAGAAGTAATTGTATATTATAGTGAATACTGAATTCCCCATTCATGTCCAGGTTGCAGATGAGACCTCCCCAGACTAGACATTAATCCTGTTAGGTGATTAAATTTCTTTAGTTTAATATTTTTTTATTTGACCATGCGGCGAAATAGCAGATTAGCTATGATTGATTGAAGATATTTATCTTCAGAAAACCACACAGTTTTAAATAGACCTAATCAATGTTGAAGAACCATAAAAACAAGCACAATTTTTTTTAAATAACCCTTTAATGTTTGTTAACATAAATATGTGTTAATGGCACACACACACACACACACGACACATGCACACACACACACACGACACATGCGCACAAACACCACACGACACACACATGCTAGCTTGATGCTTATCATGTTCATGTGGACTTTTTACTTTGATTAGGTTGGCTTGTTAAAAATTTCCTAGAAATCCATCATGTTTGCCATTGCATAACCATTAAGATTTACCACACAACCCGTTCAATTTTGAATACCCTATGACGATTTAAACTAGCAGACTAAAGTTATAAAATGTCGTAACGCAACGCAATTTAATTATCAGAGTATAATTTCAAACAACAGCCTCCAGCCTCGATGCTCAGGGCCAAGTTGTCCGATTTACTCAGTGATCTATGCCACCTGTAACAATTTTATTCTTCAAGGATGTTCAAGCAAAGCTGGGCCGGACCGATCTCTGATGTTCATTACTAACGGCCGAATACTGAAACGAACTTCATTCAAAGTTTGAAGGCCCACGTAACTGTTTGAAATCAAAATACAATTTCGTATGTAAAATCGGAGGCCACTCTAAATGTATTTCGCACCAGATTTGACTGTTGTTTCAGTATTCGGCCATAAGAGTTCTAGTCTAAGGCGCTGACGGCTGAAGAACTCATGCCAGCAGCGCAGCGAACCGACTTCTACGTTGTTCAACTTTGCAGTTTAGTAGCTGTGCCATGTAGCCCACGTGGCTAACAAGCCCCTCTAATTGGTAACGTTATGTAACATTAGTAGGTAGGTGATTGACAGATAAAGATAAGTTTGCAAAAACATGTTTTTCCGTGTTAAAACTGCGTCGCGCCTTAGAAGTCTAGAAGGTCATCTGATTGATAATATTTATTCGCATTTGTTTCAAAATGTGAACCATTTTAAATTTTAGATATATAGCTACTCGGTTCAAATTCGCATGTTAACCTGTTAGGTCTTTGTGTTTTTTGGTTCGGGAGTTAAACTGTGGCCTTGTGATTTAAATAATACGCAACAGGCACTGTACGGCGGCGACGGCGCCATCAGCATTGGTGATCGTAAACATACGTCATGACACACCCATTCCTCGACTAATACGGTTGCTGTATATTGTTTCGTTGAAGATATATTTTGTTACATTGTTTTTGTATAAGCTTTCATTTAATTAGAGGTTGTTTGTAAGTATGTTTGTTTATTTTTTTCTATACAGTATACACTATACACCATTCCTATAGACCTTTCACTTGCACACATGTTTTATAGCGATATAATTTAATGTCAGTTTCCTGTTTATCACCCTCCAATAATGCTAAGGTGGGCATCTTTCTTTTCTTATGTGTTGTGATTTCGGCTGCTTCCTCTTCATACTAAAACAGGACTCCTTTTATAGTAGTATCATATGTATGCGTTTTGATTTATTTAATATTTTTATTCTAGGTCTGTTCATAGGCTGCTGTCCTAATATTTTGCTAGCAACAGTATTGTTGTTTGTTAGCTTTTTGTTAGTTAGCCAACATGAAGTTCCTTAACTAAGTAGGTAGTAGATATTATATCTCGATTGGTTTTGTCTCAGCCCGTGTCGTAGACTCATCCTCAGAAGTAAATATTTTGTTCTTGTTGTTTGTTTACAGCTCGCTTATCCACGTGATGAAACGTGGTCGTGACCTACCTAGCTCAACAGTTTTGTGAATTCGTGGAACGAACTATTGTAGTGTAGCCTCAATTAACTTATATTTGTCTGTTTATATTGATATTAGAACTTGTAATACAGGCGTATTCCTAAATTTCATTGAATTTACTACATGGTGAAAAGTTGATTGTTTTCGTCCGTTGGAAAGTATCAGTAGTGAAGTGGGCGTGTAGCATGCATCTCGTTTTGGTTATATCGACTTACGTACATGTTTTAATGGCGTGCCTGTCTGTGGTGTATTACCAAAACTTTCGCAATGCATGTGGTACGACATCACGCCACACCGTATGATCGAATCGAACCACCTTTCCGTGCGGCCGCCACCAGTGCCACCACCACCGCACCGTGGCGTGCGCTTGCTGCTCATTGCTCTGCTCATACGTCATACCATGATTTTCTACGCCGTTACCGCGTTGCAACGAAGAGCGAGCACTTTATAATGTATGTGAGACTTGTGGAGAAAAACGTGGAACAAGCCGAATGCTGGACTGATGACTACCTACGTCATACGGTGACGCGACGTTAGTCAACAGTAACAGCCCACTAGAATCGAATGGAATGATTCCCGCGTATTGGCGCACCCACACCAACACCAAACACGCCACACGCGGCACGCCACAGTGTGTTGGTAGAGTCGACGCGAACCCAACGTGTCGAAGTCTTACCTCAGTGCTCGTAGCGTATGACGGTTTTTGTTTACAAAAATATCGTCGAAATATTTGTGCCTTATAAAAACAACAGTGATATTGAAACAAAGCAGTGTTCCAGCTAAGGTGAGAATCAACACTATAACACCACAATTTGAGATATTTTATTTAATATTTTTATACTGAGTAAGCTGTCGTGCGTTTGCGTTAGATATTTTATTTACGCCAATATTAATTTAATAATTGGATTAATAGATCAGGCAGATTTTGAAAATAAATACTGAGTTCCTATCGTTGAACACAGCAAATAATTATGATAATTGATAAGATTATTAAATAGCATTGCCCTGATCTTTCATTCGCGGTTTGATTGTTTAGCCACAACCACGACATCCGGTACATTATATTATTATATCTTAGTATATACAATACATACTATAATTAACTGACCCCGTGGTACGTAGGGCAAACTTTTCATGCCGTTATCTTATCACGTACGTTGTTGAAGAAAAAAGTAAAACTAATAGTTGTGCCAATATTTTTAATTGTCAAATTTTTACACCACTGAGATGGCAAAGAATACGACCTTTCTGATGGGCAGGTAACAGGCTACCGTAGCCAGAGGACTTTTGTATAACCAAACCTACCCTCCACGAGGATACACTGGGCTAGTAGTATTGCTGCTAACACAGTGCGTCCTCATCAACAACATGGTTGGCACCCCGTTAGTGATACCCCAGGTATTGCTAGCGGCTATAGGCTACGGTGACTGCTTACCATCAGGTGGGCCGTATGCTTTTGTGCCACCTTAGTGGTATAAAAAAACAACAGATAACCCTCGCCAAATCACCTTCAGGGCTGCGATTTCTAAATAGCTTCAGACTTTTCTTTGTTTACTGGAAGCACATCTCAGATAATGATGTGTCTAAGTTGGTAGGTATCTCTTGGTAATTATGCGTTTTCTTGCATAAAGCCGATCACAAAGCAAATGTTGCACTGAGTTTTGAATTTCCTACTGAGTCATTAGGAATGTTTATGTTAACCGTTATGGACCTGTGACCTGCAGAGTATACTGGGTATGCGAATCGCTCTTCACCTTGATAGCTCTAGACTACGGAACTTGTTTCACGCACTTGAATAAACTCGGTCAGCGACCAACTGTTTTTATTGTTCGTTGCATTGCATTATTAAAAACCGGCCCGCTATGTACCTATACCTATAGGATGTGTGCACCTTTTAATTTTCTTGTGTTAAACCTTCTTTCCGTCATCTGCCAATAGGGCGATAATACAGTGCCAATATCCGGTAAAATTACATGAGTGTAGATTAATCACCTTATACTTTTATTGTACCTACATACATAGTTAACTAGGTGACAGTAATTTCGACTATACGGTTATTATGGTTCCATAACATAAGCAGGTAATAGACTCAGACTGTAACTACTTACCAAATTAAATTTGCTGTTATTAATTATTTTAATGAGCTGTTAATTTATAGTATGTAATTACAATAAACTGCTCTCTTGTAGGAACTGTAGGGTGTCGTCAAAATAAGAGTGGATTTTTTACCGGGGTTCCTTAATTTTTTTAATTATATGCTGGTGTGTGACACGTACAATAATAACAGGTGCTCGTGCAAGAATAACGACGTATCGCCTTCGACTATTTCTGTATGGGAAAATGAACAGCGCATTCCCCGCGAAAAGTGGAACTAAAATTGGAATGAAAATTTTGAGTTACGTTTAGAATACGTAGTCGATAGAAGTCCTTGCTGTCAGTGCTGCGGTATCTACTTTCAGGTCGTGTAACAAGTAACTTATGATCGTGATGAGCGAATTCCCAGTTATCTATAAACCAATATTTCGCATACCTACTTAATTTAAGCGTGCGACTTTTTGACGTCAAGTGTTAATTACGTTATCGTTTATTTTTTAAATTTGGTTATCACCCAGACTTCGTCGGCTAATTTTATTATTTACGTACTTCTTTTATTTATTATCATATGCTAACTTGCTATATAATGAATACCTACCTATAAAAATGTATATTTTGCAGATCGTTATATTATATAATTAACAATAAAAAAAACTGTTGCCCCTGGAAATAAAGAACAGTTTATTGTTTTTGGTAAACACGTAGTGTAAACTGACTGGTATTTGTAAGTTATTAAATTAATCATGTTGTGGTCAATTAAAAACTCAGATATTTTTGTTGTAAGCGTTGTGGTTCTATAAACTTCGGATAACTTTTCTTTCGAATACATCAGTCTGAGGGCCAAGGCGGTGTTACCAGTTTTTTTTAATACAGTTCAAATAATTACATACAATGCGAGAATTGCATTACATTGTATTTAATGCATTGGATACTTGTACATGTACCTTCGTGTATGTAAATGGATGTAGGTGCGAGGCTTAAGAGAGCAATTTAGAAATATTTGAGGCAACAGTGGAATGGCCTAGTCTTGATCATGATTCATGGATCATGGTCGTACATGGTGTACTGGACGTAAGTAGGTAAATTATTTTTAGTGTGTATTATTTTTAAGGAAATCATCCATGTTTCATAGAGATTTGGTCCAAAGCTGAAAATGCCGGCTCACGTTTTTTTTTGTATATACTGTTTGAGCTTATCCGTCTGAGCCTTGGCACCAAAGTTGGACATTACAGTACAATTAATTTGCTTTGATTATTTTGAATTCACATTTTCAACAAAATTGTACGAAAATTCAGATTTTCGGTTTCAAATAAAATCGAGGACAAAGGGCCTACAGCTTTGGTGCCATAGCAATATATGTTCAGACGGACAAGCTCTAACAGAATATACAAAAAACTTGCGTTGGCCGGCACTTTCCTATTTGACCAAAATTGGTGATGTCCTTTCAGTCAAATAATATACATACAACCTAAAAAAACTCGCGACTTCCCAATTGTCACGTGATCGTGATAAGATGTGTGTATTAGTGCACCTCGTATTCACACACAACTTAATATAATGTTTTGGATACCACTACATACGCACGTGTCACCCACAACGTGAAGTATTATGCCGCAGCTGTGCCGCGCCGCACGCAAGACACCCGGTAGATAAGGTTTCATAAACACAATAATTCATCTATACATAAAAGCATATATAGTATGTATTACATTACCTACTATATACATCTATAAAATGAGAAAGTTACATTGTTTGTTTGTTACCTTTTTACAACTAAACTGTAAACTGATTTTATTTTTAACAGGAAGATAGTTTGTATTTTCAAGGGAATGAGTTACCCTTTTCCTGGAAATTCATTTGATAATTACGGCTATAATTAATTAGAGTGTAACCAACCACATATGGCTGTGTCTCTAGAGATCTCTTCCATTTTTCGATTTATGGTATGTTTCAATTGTGATTGACTCAGGAAGTAGTGGTTGTGCGATTGGCCAAAGCAATATGAAATTAGGCCAATGTTTATCATACAAAACAATGAAACTGTCGTGACTCAAATTGCGCGCAGAGCAACTTGTAGCTCTGCTAGTAGCAAGTTGTAATGTTATTCAAACCTTGCTTTTTTATAATTTAAGACAAATAGTTGACACTTACATTACAATAGTACATATAAATCTGTTGCAATCGGTGATTGGAAATTGGAACTCAAACATTTACGTTAATTGGAAATTGAAATAAGTGACTAAATATTATAGCAATCAGAAGCTTCAACAAAGTAGGTACCTATTGATACATATTTACTTAAATTCGATCTGCAATCGTGGTCGGACAAAGAGTGGTAGTGCAAGTATCGAACAGTATTTTTTTTCTATCCAATGCATTCCTCGTGGAAGCTATAAAAAACGAATAAAAGCTTTTGCTGGCTATGGTGATTTATGGGTAGTTCGGGAACCCCAGGAATTCTTCCAATATTCGAAATTTTAGCAATTTATGTTTTATTATAACTGTGAACTTTGGGTGAACTTGGTCCTTGGTTCTAAAATAAGACCGACCTCTCGTCAGTTCGTCACTCAGGTTACGTTGGACAGCTGCCACCAGCGTACGGCACCAAGTACCTAGTCTGTCTTCAGTCTTCCAGTAACACGCTTCTGACAGCTATCTAGTGATTTAAAAAAATATAATGTCCAAATAAAATGACAGTGTAAATGTGAACAAGTCTAATAGTATTCCGTCTGAGTTTCAAGGCCAACATGTTTACAATTTAATTAGTGGTGCAATAGAATAAGAACATTTCCAATGTTTTTTACAATTATACGCTGTTAAATTTATTAAATAACTGACTGGTAATTTGTATTTTTTTTTTGTATTTTGTATTTGTCGCGGTTTGAATGTCATGAACTCTGTCATATGATCAAACGTTTTTATAACATAACTTAAATCTAATAGGTAACAATAATATGTAAGTCAATGAGCACCCGCACCAGGATCCGCGTTCATTTTAATGGTCGGATAGAATATAAATTTCATTGCGTATTTACGCGTTTGCTCTGATAGATACTTTAATAATTACTACCGTAATCGACAACTACACATCGATTTATATGACTTGTGTAGTATACATTACTTATAATTTTTCCTTGCGTAGATTCTACCTAATTAAAACATAAAAGGTAAGTAGTGCCGACTAGAGAGTAAAATGTAAAGGTCTATTTAAAATGTATACTCATAGGAGTAGGTAGAAAAGTACTTTAAAGTTTTTATCAAGTGACCCCGAAATCCTCAACTGGTCAATGATTCGGCCGGCATAATGATGAACCAATGTTTCATTGACACGCGTTTTTTTTTAATTTCTAATGCCAAATATTCCGTTGGGACTACCTACAGTTACAAATGTAGGTACTATGTATATGTATGTAAACAAGAATATTATTGAGAAATTGTGTGGCTTCCTATTCTTTAATGCAAAGGATTACTAATAGTCACCGGTGCGGTGCCGGTTGGCGACGTTGAACTTGCTTGGCACGCTCCGATCGCGTGTCCACTTTTTACACGAAGACTTACTAATCTCTATTCATGCTATCTAGCTAAACAACGATCAAACAAGAATGAATAAATTCGATTTTTATTACTCAGTCAGATCAGCGATTTTGTTTTGTTTTCGATATCCGGAGACACAGAAGCAATAATAGTGCCTACCTACTTCCAGACGGTCGACATAAGTTTAAAATTTAGTACATATATCTAGTTCCTTAGCTTTTGTTGTTCCATGCCTATTTTCCTGTTATATTTGTGGAGTATCGAGTTCAATGAAGACGTAGACCGCGACCTCAATTGCACTAAACGAATTTACCACTACTGAATAAATGTTTGAATCCATTTAGATTATTGGAGTTAGTGTATTCAGATGCCGGTGGCGTATCTAAAGTCTTCATTTAGATTTTATATTCAATTGTGATAGTATGGTAGTGACTACGCAACATGAAGCAACATCCGGTGTTTCAACGACGTTTAACGTTGTTAGTTCAAACAGCACAAATTATTATTAACACACTTTTTTCTCTTAGTTTGCATTTCGACCTTTTTATTTTAGCAACATTTAAATGTATTTCATTCGCTTTTTACCTACAGTCACTAGGTATGCCAATGCACTGGCTGGTTCACTGCAATCAATTTGAGGAATCGGCATCTTAGGGAAATAATGGTCAAGGTTTGAAAAATCTGCATCTGAGGTAACACAGTCACGATGATAATGCCAACATTGCAAATACGAGTACCTACCTACATATTTACACAAATACAAATCTGATTTCACGTACCTACATATTTAAAAGAAATTCTCGGTCTACAAAAAAGTTATCAACTTTCCAGATCGTAATGTCAAGGCCTCCTCCAATTCAATATTTCAAATGAAAAACAACATTGCTTTTGTGCAAATTTAAAAAGATCTTTTGACTAAACTTTACAGGCGAGCACTTTCGAATCGTCAGAATCTACCACCGGATTCGGAAGGTCGGTTTTGCTGAGAAGAATCCGGCAAGAAACTCAGCAATTACTCTTTTAAAAACCAAAAGAATTACATAAAGTTTAGATTTCAAATAATAACTTAACATGGATACCTATTTCTCAAAATAATATATAAAAACAATTGATAACACTAAAAAATAATACTAACACATAGACAAGTATATAACGCTTGAAATCAAGATGTAAGCTAGTAGTTAATAAAAAAAAGGCTTGATTGATGACCAGCCTCCACAAGCAGCATGAGGATCTCGATTGTGACCGTCCGTCAGTGTCCAAAATACTCAAGAAGAAAATTATTAATTCAGTTTAGTTAAACTGAGTACAAATTAGGCTGCATCAGGTCAATTAAGTTTCTGTAATCCGCCTCGAAAAAAACATGCTTGCCTTCTCCACATAAATATTAGCTCACCAGGAATGGTAGCTAGACAGAGACAATGACATCTCTCTGTAGCTACAGCATGATCTTGATTTATCATATTGTATTTTTCTTTGTTACAGGAATAAACCTAATATTGCTACATTCCATATCAAGATGGGGTAATTCGAAGAGCGGGAAATTATCATTGAACATAGGACAGTTTTAGTAATAGTGCAGTAAAAATAAAATTAAATATATAAATCTTGTGTAAAGAAGGAGTGTACATAAACCAGTCAAGATGTCGTCTATGAACTATATCGGCAAGTTCATTGCGAACTTTCGCGAGTTCTACAACGAGATCAATGGGGCAACGCTGACGGGGGCCATCGACGTGGTGGTGATCGAACAGCCAGACGGCAGCTTCACCTGCTCGCCCTTCCATGTCCGCTTCGGCAAGCTGGGCGTGCTGCGTTCCAGGTTTAAAGTGGTAAATATCTTGAATGATTTATTTGTATCCATCTGTGACCTAGTCAATAGACTCTGGTCTGGTCAGGTCAATTCTATGCTGTGGCAAAATTAATGATCACCAATAAAGTTAAACAAACATAATGTACAATAACTATTTATTAGCTAAACATTGTGTCTGTGTGACTGTTGGCGGATTTTTATTTCCAGTTATAGCAACAGTGTTTGAATGATTATTAAATATGTATTAAATTCTAAAGAATAAAAAAACTTGTCGCCAGCTGACGTTAGCTAGTACGACTTTACATTTGAAACGGCCGTCAATTTGGGCGTATGCTAATAGGCATTTTAAACACTTATGTTAAATATGATACTTACGTTGCGTTGGCCTCATTGAGTGTGCAAATAAGACGAATATTTATTTTTTTTTGCTTGAATAATGAATAGCTATATGATCAAGTGTTCGAAATGTGGTTTAAGCAAAACACATTTGAGTTTAAATAAGGTCTCGTTTACTCAAATGTGAGCTTTAAGAAATGTTTTAACACTATCTTAAAGGATGACGTCAACTTAGAGGAAAATGTAATCACCATTTTTGGCAAGCATTATTTTGGCATAGAGTATGGATGGGTTGGGAACTATTTTCATTATCTCGTATCTAAATTCACCCAGCATGGATGGTCACCAGGTTGTGATATAAAATGTGACTACAAATAAAAGAGCTTAGTGTGATCTGTGTGACGTGTTCATTTCTCGACTGTTTCATAGAATTTACACACAAATGAGTATCAATAATTCGCAAAAAAAAATTGGCACACAAGCATATTATGGCCCACCTGATAGTAAACAGTCACTGTAGCTAGCGAGCGATACCGGAGTATCAATAACGAGTTTCCAACCCTGTTGTTGATGAGGACTCACTGTGCTAGCAGCATTACTACTAGCGCACCGTCTCCGCGTGGAGCGTGGCAACCTAACTTACCGCAGAAACAACACTACATCAAAGTAGTGTAATTTCACTGCGGTCTTCTGTAAGGTGGAGGTACAGTCCCCATTTATACCTCTCTTTTCACATTTATACGTATGTACTAGATTTTCCCCCGCGAGTTCGACCGCTTGCCAATATAATTTATAGCCAATGTTACTCAATGGTAATAGCGCATTCTTAAAATCGGTTTTTTTTATCGGTCCAATTGTTTTTGAATGGCTTCATCACAAACAAAAATACAAATATTTTTTCTTCTTTCTTATCTTTTCTTATTACATATTAGTATATATAGTCACGTAGCAATGCGGACGTGTCGGCGTGTGTATCGATGATCGCAGCATAGCTCCGTCATAAGTATGGGGATAGGTTAAACTCGACGCATGCATCCACATGATCTCTGCTATTCGAGAACAAAAGTGTCCATACAAATAATATTTTTATTCGTGGCATACATGTAATATATTGTATCGAATAGCAGTTGTTCGACCTGTGGCTTGGCTACAGACAGGGACTGACTCACGGTCCAGAGTCTTTACCGGACAGAATATTGCTTGTAAAATAAGATAAACAGATTATGAATAATGGTACTGACACTTGCATTAGGTATTATTATTATGTGCTATGACGTAGACTGTAGAGGGTTACACTGCCAAAATGAGACGAGAACTCTGTCTGATTCACATTGGGTGAAAATTGGAATAAAGCCAATACGAGACAATTCTAACCAAGAATTTCAACGAAATTTTGGCACAATATATTTTTTCACCCAGCCACCTGCTTTGATTATTATTTTATATAATTTCGGCACTGGCGTATCAAATACCTCAAATGCTTAGTTTTATACACTGTTATATTTATATATGCATATGTACATGTGCTCTTGTAACAATAATGTACATACCTATGCACTTGTGCACTTACGGTAATAACGTGATGAACACAATGTTGAACTTTGCACTTTTTGAGTTGGACAGAACACCATCTCTATAAGTAGGGCAGCGGGGCATATTGAGGCAACACTGCATATCACTGTAGAGGTACTCACGCTGTTTGAGATAGCACATGCATGTGTATTGGAGAAATATTCGTGACAGCATTTTATTGTGATCGTGATCACTGATATCGTTGATAAAAATATATATAGGTAATGGGTTTTTGTCATTCAGTAAATATGCCGTTTACATTGCAATGTGTTTCAGTTTGTTTTATTTACACGCTCATCACTTATTCTTAAGAACTTGTTTGCGACAGTCCGCTTCTATTAATCTTCGATATCGTCACCAAGATTAGAGATTGAGCAAGTAAAACTTATATAATTAGTTTCTCATGTTTTGTGTGTTCTTCACTTCATACCTGCCTCGTTTATCTCAGCATCACCCAAAGGTTGACTGGTAGATAATGCCTACGGCATTAAGTCCGCCTGTGCAAACTGTATTTTGCATGAAGTGTAAATAAATAAAAAAAAAAAAAAAAAAAAAAAAACAAGCAGACCTACTCGCTTTGATTATATACTATAATAATCAAAGCCTACTCGCTTATCTTTTGAACGAATACATTTTATAGTTTTACTTATTTTCTTAATATACGTCATAACTCATCACATCACCTGATGGTGATTTGATCCACAATGTGCTCGTTGTGGTGGATATAGTAAGCTTGAAAGCTAGCATCTTTTTTCCCAACCTAGCTTTAGACTTCTGCCCAAAGTGTCGTAGGTACTGTCTATCGATAACAAAATTTTATTCATTTATGAAAGCATGTAAATGTGTCAGGTGGACCTCGAACTGAACGGCGAGCCGCTGAACATCCACATGAAGCTGGGCGAGTCCGGGGAGGCGTTCTTCGTGGAGGAAGTGGGCGAAGACGAAGCGGAGTGTGCCGCACACCTCGCCACCTCGCCTATCCCCGCGGCTCGCTTCGAGAGCCTCTATGAGCCTCGTAGGAGGAATTCGCTCTCCGCCGTCGAGCCCGACCACTCGCAGGCTTCCGACTACACCAAGCGCAGGTACACTTCATCTAAATTATAACCAATCCAATCCTAAAGGAGTACAGCTTGGGGTTTTTGCAGGATCAGGAAAGCGCGATTCTTAGTAGGTACCCTTGGTGTTGCAAGCGTCTATAGGGTACAATAAGCGATTACTATCAGATGGGCGGGCTGTAATCTTATTTGCCACTGTAGTGGTGATAAAACATAACAATAATAATTACACAGTGAGCCCCATCGAGTGACTTCTTTTTCTGTTGTTAGACTAGGAATGCTAGTAGGTCTATCGCAAGAACACGGACAGCTCTCAACAAAACTGACAGTCCCTTCTAGAGCACGATGTTTAGATATGAATAATCCAGTACTGTTCAAGGATCCTCAGCGTCGAATACATTTTGTTTAATTGAGAAATGCAATGGAGCCTTGTAGTAAGTTATCTCGTTTTGGAACCCACATTGAATGTAAATTAGACCAACTTAGAAGATAGGAAATTACTCAAAATATATCCGGAGTCTCAATCCGGAAGTAAATTACTTCGTTCACCCGAATAACGATAATTAACATAGATTACGCCATACTGAAACGACTTCAATGTTGTTTTTCAGTTAAACATCAAAATTAAGAAATGAAAGCCAGTGTTTAATTACAGTAATTTATTAACACTTGCGTGCACTTGGAAAGTAAACACCACGTTACATTTGCGTTGGTGAGAAGTGAAATATTGTTATAGCAATTCAACATTATTACAGTAGGATTACTATTAGTAATTATTTCCCGGCAGGTATACAGCGGATGGACAGAGCATGCAGAAACCTGACTTAAGTAAGTTAACTAATAGAAGTGCCAAAGATGTAAAAGTGGAGGACAACAATGATCATGAAGCATTGTTTGAAATGGAGGGCCTCGACGAGGCGGGCTTGGACTGGGCCGATGGCCGAGCGCCCAGAACATTCGCAGCCGCGCAGCTCGGCGAGCCCGCCAGCGAAGCCAACCAAGCGGTGCAGAAAATCAGCGTGCACAACGACTTCCGCCCAATAGAGGCGGTGCCCTCCATCAGTGACGATCTGAAACAAAATGGTAACGGCAAAAAGAAAAAGAAGACAAGGAAAGTTAGTTCGAAGAAGAAGCATCAAAGGAAGTCGTCGAGTAGCTCCATCTCGAGCCAGTCGGACCGAGCTGGGTCGGAGCAGCGCGCCTCGCAGCCCGCGCCCATACCCATCGCCAACGACATCAACTTCTTCAGCGACTCGGAGGTGCTCGCGCCTACGCTCAGGTACATATCTAATCTCAACACCTACATAATATTCACAGTACACACCCTAAGAGCTGCGCTAGCGAAACGAAATTCCGATACGTCGATTGTCTAATGACGTATTTCCCATCCTGCATACTGATACTGCGTCTCTCTCTTTATTGTGTCAATAAATCGCTTTATTCGCAGTTTCCCGTTGTAATTTTTGTGTAACAACTATAGTATGGTGATAATAACAATAAGTAGATATTAGAAGGAGGATGATTCATATCATATATGTTTGATCGACCCGCATGGTTGCAGCGATGAGATGTCCAACATGAAGCTGAATGGCGAGAACCGCATCCCCATGGCGTTGTCCGACACTGCGTTTGAGGTGCACGCCGCCTCGAGAAACGCGTAATAACAATATACAATACCGTACTATCTGTTTATCACCACAAGCTTGCGTAATCACCACTACCTCGATGTAAATTGTAATATTCATTGTCGAAAGATTCGAGACGATTCGTAGTTTCGTTTCTGTTTGTATTTTATTCAGTCACGCTTTATGCTAGAAGTAGTAATCATAGATTGTAATATTTCTGTCTACATATTTTCCATAATACCATTAAAATAAACTATATAACTAATTAAATTATTATGAACTTCTTATAATGATAAATTTATCATCCTTTGTTCTATTGTTGTACACGTATTAGTAATAAATTCAGTATTTTTTTCGAGTAATAAATAATCTGCAAATGTTCCACGAAACGAAAAGTGGGTTTATTGTTGATGCAGTACAGCAATAGTAGGCACGGTAATCACTCGTGCATCAAGCCAGCCGGATGTAGATTTCTAAATAAATACCTACAATATTACTTACAATAATCTTGGACTTATCAACGAATGGATTAAATGACTGAATGCTCACTAATTGGTATGTGGTTATGTAGTACACGTTTACATTTTTTTTATGTCACTAGTTTCAGTACTTAACGTTAATGTGATAGTGTTCGTTTTGTCAATAACTAAACTAATCGTGCAAATACGAAACGACACTAGCACTACCCGGACTTTACTACGAGAACTGCATTTTTTTAAATTAATTAGCACCCTATCAATTACTTTATAGATCATATAATGTTTAGTTGAGTGATCTTTTACAGTTTGTTATATTGTGCGACACAGAGGTCGTAACGAGACGTGTAATTGTCGACAGAGGGTCCCGCGGCGGTACTCCGGTACAGTCGGACACGGAGGTGGAGTTGTCGCGCACGGCGGGGGACAAGTCGTCGCAGTCATGGCGCTGGGGCGAGCTGCCGTCGCCGCCCTCGCTGGGCGAGTCCCCGCCGTCGGTGGCGCCGGGGGCCTCCGCCTCCGCCCCCGCGCCCTCTTCGCCCGCCTCCCCCGCCTCGCCCGCGCCGCTGGCCTCGCCCGCCGAGCCGCTCAGCTCGGACGAGGAGCGCCCCGGCCGCCGCGGCGTGCTCAGCGGCATGTTCCGCTTCATCTCCACGAGGGACGCCACCGACGCGCCGCCCGAGGGCGTGTACCTCGACGACCTCGACCGCGGCCAGGTCGACCCGCACCTCTACTTCCCCAAACATCACGCCGATCGATACAGGACTGGTACGATACATACATGTATACCTACCTACTTTTAAGCTGCGATGTGGTCTTTTTATATGCAGTGGACAGAGGACCACATGCCACGTCGACTGTCCTTTTTAGCATCGCACCGTGCTCGTCACCACAAGACAACATTTTTTTTGTATCTTATACCCAGTAATTACACCACCTATAATGATTTTTAAACCGGTATTAATTATTTTTTCCCACAGAATACATGTCCAGTAGCAATAATAATTGATGTGCAGGGTCGAGTAGTGGCGCGCACGCGACGAGCGGCCCCACGGAGGAGGAGTACGAGTCGGGCAACGGGCCCTCGCTGCCGCAGTCGCCGGCCTCGCTAGAACCGCCCACGCTCGACTCCGATGACGATGACAAAATACTTACCAAGTAACTTTATTTCATATTCAGTAACGATAAAGTGACGTCACGATACCTGTTTGCACGCGGGATCGCCACCGTGATATTTTTATCATGCAAATTCCATCATGTGTTGGTCATCGAAACATCATTCAACATAATCAATATAAAAAAAAATCAGTTCAGATTCAGTTTAGACCCTAATAAGGCACTTATGAACGTCTACTTTACCACTAGTTCGAAAAACAAAAAGAACCGGCATGAAACTCAGTGCTCTGACTTTTTAACCTACTTCAAAGAGGAGGTTCTTTGTATAATCGTGATTAAAATGAACAACCATGAAATGAAATGACCTTTGTTTCTGACACACACAATGTCACACATTACGTAGCGGATCATCCTGTATAGATACAAACATGAAGGGCATTCCTTGAATCCCGGATGGTTTTATTCATATTTGTTTGTTATTATTGTAGGGGTCAAGTAGGCGTATACGTGCGTGAGGACATGGTGTCTCGCGCGCTGCCGTTCGAGGAGTTCTGCGAGCGGGGAGGGTCGCTGGCGGGCGAGGGCCGACTGCTGGTGCGGCTCGGCGACCGCTGGCTGCCGTGGCGCAGCGCCGGCCCGCTGCTGCTCTCGCTGCTCGCCTACCGCCGCCCGCTGCCCAACGTCAGTACAGTACCACTATCACTATCACTATACAGAGATACACAGATACACTACCGCCAGAGAACGACCCAAAGAGTCAAGGCTGAACTGAACGTGTTTACCCACGCATACGTCACCTCTAGCGATTTAAACGTACCGCTACTTAGAAGGGCACATATCTCACAGTGATTACGGATAATCCCCATGAAAGTTACTGTGAGCTAGTAAACGCTCAACCATGCCTAGTTCCCCTCGTAGTTGATTTTAATAGCGCTTAACAATTTGCGGTCCAAAAAATCTCCACCCATAAATTGCAAAAGCAACGCGCTCGAAAAAATATTTTTATTAAAATTATTTATAAAACACAATATTAATAATAAAATGTATTGATTATGGCATGGAAAATAATGGTCAAGTGATTATAAGATTGTGATAGTTATTACCCTATCTCAATCTCTTAACATCCCAATGCCATTTTATATCAATCGGATGAGCCGCGGGATCACGCTAGGCTTTAAATATTATCTTATAATCTCATAATATTTATTATGTACAGTCTTAAGAGATAATTAATATTTATCATGTAGCTGACGAAATGCACGATATCAGACACTGATAATTTTGTTTTTTACCGTTTTCTTGTGTTTATCGATAATTTAAAATTATTTTAATTTTCGTACTACAGAATGACCACTTATCGCTTGTGTGGAACATTTCTGCGAGCGCAAAGCTGACGTCAGAAATGTAACAAATCGCATAATCGTAATTAAATGGAGAACTTTATAATGTCATAACATTCAGTGGATATTAAGGATGTCAATCACTCTGTCTTCTCCGAGATCAAAGTCGATGTTTGTCGCGTCGAAGTTATTTATAGAATATATTTAGATTCATTGAATGTTTTCCGTATAATATGAGACTAGGTTTCTCCTACGACTTCGGAATAAGTAGGATATAAAATAGATAAGTCAAAAGATTGGTTTTGAATAGGATTCGCTCAAAATCGGTTCTTACTGGGTGTCTATGTGTGAAAAAAAGTAACTATTCGAGCGTATTGCTTTGGAAATTTCGTGTTACCAGTCAAAGGTATTTCGCTTGTAGGTAAATGTGCACTAGCCGTGGTGGCCTTGCACTAGTCGTGGTGGCCTTGTGGTTGAAGCAACGGCCTGTCATCTGATGGGCCCAGGTTCAAATCTCGACATGTACCATTGAGTTTTCTAAGCTTAAGTACAGTGTTTAATCACATCATGAGCTAAAAAAGAGAGGTAAGGCGACTTGGGATCTCCCGTGGGTTTTGCCTTTAGTATTGGAGCCGCCTGACTGGGGACTGTACCTCCACCTAACAAAAGACCGCTGTGAAATAACACTACTTTGATGTAGTGTTGTGTTTCTGCGGTAAGTAAGGTTGCCAGTGCTCCACGAGGATACACTGGGCTAGTAGTAATGCTGCTATCACAGTGACTCCTCATCAACAATAGGGTTGGCAACTCGTTAGTGATATCCCTGGTATTGCTACCGGCTATAGACTACGGTGACTGCTTACCATCAACACCGCGACCCGAGAATTTTATATATAACATATTTAAAGAATACTTGAAAATAGCTAAGGTTATTACCCTGTATATAGATAGACATATATAGTGTGTAAAGTATACGTTATATGTTTACAGCGCGTCCTGGAAGCGTTGGAAAAGAGTTCAGACAAGGATGGTGGTGAGGGAGCGTCTCGACGCTCGGCCGAGGGCTCCAAGCCTCGCGGCTACTCGTGGTGGAGCTGGCGTCGCGCGCCGCTCAACGAACACAAGCCGTATGCACTCATACATACTCACTAACGAACACAAGCCGTATGCACTCATACATACTCACTAACGGACTCAAGCCCTACGCACTCATACTCACTCACTAACGAACACAAGCCGTATGCACTCATACTCACTCACTAACGAACACAAGCCGTATGCACTCATACTCACTCACTAACGAACACAAGCCGTATGCACTCATACATACTCACTAACGAACACAAGCCGTATGCACTCATACATACTCACTAACGAACACATGCCGTATGCACTCATACATACTCACTAACGGACTCAAGCCCTACGCACTCATACTCACTCACTAACGAACACAAGCCGTATGCATTCATACTCACTCACTAACGAACACAAGCCGTATGCACTCATACATACTCACTAACGAACACAAGCCGTACGCACTCATACATACTCACTAACGAACACAAGCCGTATGCACTCATACATACTCATTAACGGACACAAGCCCTACGCACTCATACTCACTCACTAACGAACACAAGGCGTACGCACTCATACATACACACTAACGAACACAAGCCGTACGCACTCATACATACTCACTAACGAACACAAGCCGTATGCACTCATACATACTCACTAACGAACACAAGCCGTATGCACTCATACATACTCACTAACGGACTCAAGCCCTACGCACTCATACTCACTCACTAACGAACACAAGCCGTATGCACTCATACTCACTCACTAACGAACACAAGCCGTATGCACTCATAATCACTCACTAACGAACACAAGCCGTATGCACTCATACATACTCACTAACGAACACAAGCCGTACGCACTCATACATACTCACTAACGAACACAAGCCGGACGCACTCATACACATACAATTTCATGCTTCTAGTCTAGACCCATGGATATTTAGGATGTACTATTTTAATTTGTAATCTTTCTTTGCTGAAGCTAATTTTGATTTTTTGATTAGATCTGTTGCTTATTAATGTCGTCGTGTGTGCGAGACATAACATCTTAATTAAATAGCGAAATATCAACAGGATGGAATCACCACCGCCAAAGGAGGAGGCACCCAAAGACGACCAAGACTCAGCGTCGGAGGCCCCGCAGCCGCTCGAGACCGGAGATGCGGCGGGTGCCATCCCCAGCCCCGGCTCCAACCCCAGCCCCGTCCCCAGCCCCGGTCCCAACTCTGGCCCCAGCCCCGGTACAAGC
The DNA here is from genome assembly GCA_951449985.1 of Falcaria lacertinaria. Taxonomy (NCBI): domain Eukaryota; kingdom Metazoa; phylum Arthropoda; class Insecta; order Lepidoptera; family Drepanidae; genus Falcaria; species Falcaria lacertinaria. Next base: position 7,493,529 of record OX602109.1, on the reverse strand, counting down.
TCTGGCCCCAGCCTCACCCTTCGGGACCTCTCGCCGCCCCCGGAACATAGTCCTACACCTCCGCCCCGAGGCAACTCTCCGCCGACACCGCCACCCCTGCCAACATTACAAGAACCAGGTATTTAAATTCAATTCTAACGTTTAAAAAAACACTACTTATACACGTATTTGGGTCGGCAACGCACTATTAATGTCCCTGTAAGAGTTCATAGATTACGGTAACCGCTGACCATCAAGCGGGGCGGGCCGTATGCTTCTTTGCTGCCTTAGCGGTGTATAATTGCATTTTTCTTCATTTCATTTCAATTACACATGTACAATCGAGTTTGTTTATGTTACTACAATTACCAATACCACCCACGATGCCTGCAATCTGTTACTGCGCAACCTACTCAGATCTGACTAGTAATTTGGGCAGCGTTATAAGTAAGATCGAAAATGTACGTTATAGGTACATGCCTGTTATCATAGCCGGGCCTAGGTTACAGCGAGGAGCGGCTGCTCTTAGCGCCAGGTGACAAAGAGCGAAAAATTTCCTTTTTTATTAAGAAAACAGGCGTTTAATATCATTACAGCATCGAATAAAGGACGCTCAAAGACAATTTCGCTCTACCCTGATCATGGACTAGGGCCGGCGCTGGTATACATATTATAAGAAAAAATATATGAATGCATATATTGTTCACAGAACGCCACGACCACAGCTCCTCCGACTCTGACCAGGACGGGCATGTAAAGCGGCCCCCGCGGAGACACTCCTCCTTCCGTAAAACGCTGCGGCTCTCTTCGGAACAAATAGTAAGCACATATTACACGCGAGCCTAATTCATTGTTTATTGCACGTTATGCAATCATTAAAAGTAATGGTCACCTCAGAGTAGATAATATACTACTTACAACCGTCACAATCGCATTATGTCCGTCAGATTGTTAATAATCATTTGTTATTCTTAATTGAGATATTTGTCGTCTCTGAGCTTATAATATAGAAAATGTGCTGCATTTTGTCATATGTTGGCACCTCTTCATACACCGTACCTAAGATGTTTTCTTATTAGTTGAATAAATCTGTATATATAAAAGAAGAATCTGACTGACTGACTGATATATCAACGCACAGCCTAAACGGCTGGGGTTACAGACTTGGAATTTTGTCAGTACGTACCTTCTATGACGTATGCATCCACTAAGAAAGCATTTTTGGAAATTCCACCCCTAAGGGGGTAAAAGAGGGGTTGAAAGTTTGTATGAAAATCCGTCGTTTTTGAAGATAAAAGCATGAAATTTTTAAATGGCCTTTCAGTTAAAAATAAATAAATACGTGTTTCAGGATATTTGTAAATTCCACCCCTAAGGGAGTAAAATAGGGGATGAAAGTTTTGTATGAAAATCCGTCATTTTTGACGTTAAATCTATAAAAATAGGTAGCAGTGGGCAAAATCTATCATTTAGAATTTTAGATATAGGTACAAGTTGACTTATTTACCACGCGTGCGAAGCCGTGGGCAAAAGCTAGTACATACATATAAATCATCATACCAGGCCCCTCACAGGGTTGGCATAGACTCTATGCCATATACCTAGATGGAGAAGTACATTAGTTGTAACTCGTTGTGAATACCTTAATATGTATGTAGAAAGAGCTGAACCTCCGCGACGGCATGAACGAGATGGTGTTCAGCGTGACGACCGCCTACCAGGGCACCACGCGCTGCAAGTGCAACGTGTTCCGCTGGCGGTACGACGACAAGATCGTCATCTCAGACATCGATGGCACCATCACCAAGTATAAACTATACACTTCTAATCTAATCTAATCGAATCCCACTAGTATTATAATATTAACATTTATGACGATGGATGAAATGGCGCCGTTTTAGAATAGCAGGCAACGCTCACACCAGTCGGCTTGTACGGCATTTTGCGTAGAATTAAAATAACACAGCGTCAAGTTAAACCCTCTCAATTGCTGTGCCCTGCAGGGTGTGTGTTTTTAGTTATAATAATACTTGTAATTTGTATTGTATTTTACTATAACACATGTGCAATTTATTGAATAAATAAATAAATAAAAATAAGTTAAAATAGAGCCTACGTTGCTTAGGAATAGTGTACCTTTTCATTTGATACCATTTTTATATCTGTTCCTTATATGACGCTTTAAATATAACCAAATATGAATACAGATATTATTTTATTATTGGTTATATATTTGTGTAGATAATTGGCTTACAGTTGTAATCTGATAATACAAGATTGGTATTTGTTCAGGTCGGACGTGTTGGGCCACATTTTCCCAATGGTGGGCAAGGACTGGGCGCAGTCAGGCGTCGCGCAGCTCTTCACTAAGATCAAAAACAACGGATACCAACTGCTGTACTTGTCGGCTCGTGCCATTGGTCAGGCGAGGGTGAGGACACTGTTACATCACTACATATTATAAAATCATAACCCTCCTCTTTGCTTCGGCGTAGACGGGTAATAACATAGTCCCCCCGCCGCGTCTGTCTGTCTGTATGAACGCGTTAAATTCAAAAACTGCTGAACGGATGTTAATATGGTTTCAACTAATGGACAGATGGATTCATCAGGAATGTTTAGGTGTATAATTAATTAAGGTTTTTTGTAAATTGGGCTGAAATATGACGATGATTGTTGACGATGTAGGAAATAATCATGCCGCAAGGAAAAAAAATATGCGTACTTGCTCTGATAGCCGTGCGAAGGTGGGGAGAGTTGCTAGTAACCAATAAGATGTACCATGATGTATATGTATCAGCCAGTTCGGTCGCACAATGTGTATGTGCAGGTTACTGGCGAGAACCGCGCGATCCGCTAGATACGCCAGTGCGAGTTGTATATGTATAAGGATCGATTGTAGAAACCCACGTAACTATTTGAAGCGTCGTCAAATTACAATTCCGCATGTAAGTCAAGGTCACTCAAAATGATTGTGGCATCAGATTTGACTGGCGTTTCAGTATTCGGTCATATGTCTCACGTGTGAATGTATTTGTCTAGGTGACACATAAGTACCCCACGTAACTTGTTCAAGCGTCGTCAAAATACAATTTCGCATGTAAAATCGGTGGTCAAAATGATTGTGGCATCAGACTTGACTGGCGTTTCGGACGGATTCGGACATGATAACTCAACATGTATGTGTGTGTATGTGTAGGTGACACGCGAGTACTTGCGCTCGATCCGGCAGGGCGAGGTGTGCTTGCCGGACGGGCCGCTGCTGCTCAACCCCACCTCGTTGTTGCGAGCCTTCCACCGCGAGATCATCGAGAAGAAACCCGAGGAGTTCAAGATACAGTGCCTCGCCGACATCAAAGCGCTGTTCCCTACTGGATCCAACCCGTTCTATGCCGGATACGGGAATAGGGTCAATGTAAGTGTACTTACAGTCAATCCTTTCGCTTTCGTGAGAGTTATTTCATGAAGAGGGACGGAAATGCATTACTGGAAACCGGGGAATAGTGTTGCCGATTTGGCAACTTTGTCGCTAGAAGTGACGACTTTTGTTGTGGGTATTGAGGGTGTGAGGTAGACTTGTCGGATTTACACATCGTATAGGACTACTGTACGGTTTTCTATTCGTTTTTATAATTTACTTACTCAACATGGCTTTACTGCGCTTTAATTTAAGCTTACTCATTGTAGTACATCACGAGCGTACTAGCGTAGTCTTATTTCTTATTTGATGTGAAAAATTGCAATGACTTAGTTTCCATTACAGGACGTATGTGCATACCAAGCTGTGGGCATTCCTATTGTGAGAATATTCACTATCAACTACAAGGGTGAACTCAAACACGAACTGACGCAGACATTCCAATCAACGTGAGTATTACGTAGTATCATATATAGGCATATAGGTACATAGGGTCATTATACAATGCATTGTCCCTCCATTGAATTGCACAATTGTAATCCTTGTAATATTATTCTTTGTCAATGTCTAATAATACCAATATATGTATAAATTGACCCTATTTGTATACAAACCAATTTAGTCATATAGTTGGACATTTTGTTAATCATGTATGAAAATGGTTCTATAGGAAGATTTACATTTTATTCCATAAACTAAATTTTTCCGGTAGGACTGAATTGGTATTGTTGCACCTTTAATAAGTACTGCTTGATTTATGCGTTTGTTTAAGTAAATCAAGTGACACTTGTGTGAACTTAACATTAAGCAGTACACGTAAGGCTGCCGGCTGCACCCGTCACTAACACAGGTTTCTGTATTGAGTACCATTTATTTTCATTTCAGTTACCACGTGCAAAGTGACATGGTCGATGATTTGTTCCCGCCACTGAATCGTGATAACCGTGTTAAAACCCATCTCGAAGTTTAGGTGTTTAATCTATATGTTAAAGTTATTGAGAGATTAGCACCGCGACATTGCCGGTAAGCCGTATGGCATGACTTGTAAGGCTAAGCCCGCATTCATCTATCAAAAACTGGTTCTGATTACACCATGCCTATTCGACAGTTCATAATCAATTAATTGAAAATAACCAAATGCAAACATCGACTTGTCATCTGTTTTGTCCTTTTTGTTTCGTATAATTTTCCGTAACTTATAATAATAATTCTCTCTACTCATAGTGGTTTCGGTTTGTCCTAAACTATCATAATAACATAACACCTAAGTTAACAACAGTAAACGAATTTATCAAATAATTAACATTTCTAAACATTCTACAATGTAGTGCGAACCTTACTTGCAAATATTAAAAATATAAAAATTCTGCCTCCTTAAAAATGTTCACCATGCGATAATTGGTCGTGTTCTGAAAATTTTAGGATAGTTGCGCCGTGCGTACTACACCTTTATTTTCTGACAGCTTGTCCAACGACAAAGTATAGGCCTTCTCTAAAATGACCTAACAAAAGTAATAGTAGTGTATCACTGCCCTAATAATACGTGGACGTCGCTACTGTTATAAAATTGACGAAAAAGTATCCGGAGATTACCTTTATTTAGCGTTGCCATCTCTAAAAATCAAAAAGCCGGACTTAGCCGTCAAAAAAGCTGGACTTTGGGTCCCAAAACAGGACATAAACAAATTAAGAATTTTTGACATAAATATCGGATAAAACACACATTTAAAAGCTGGACTATATTTTTGACAAAAGAAGTTCACATTGTGAACATTTATTTGCGCAATTCAGTAAATCTTGTCTTGTTCGTTCGTTACTGACTGAAGTGATCGAATTGAACTATAGTATAAAAAGCCTGATAAAAGCCGGGCCGAACGTGACTGCGTTGAATTTGGCCGGACAAGAGGTCAAAAAGCCTAACATGTCCGGCTTTATCCAGACGTATGGCAACGGTACCTTTGTGTGATCTTGTATGTTTATACGGACACTTTTGAGTGCAGACCCGAAGTCCATGTATTATTGGTTACTGTAGTAATAGTGGTGAACTACTGGGAACAAACGTTCAAGTCAGCCCTTTTTTGTAAAGTATAGTTTGTTGAGTTTCTTGCCGGATTCTTCTAAGCAAAAAACTTACTTTTAAATCCGGTGGTAGATTCTGACGATTTTGAGGTACTTATTTGTAACATGTAGACAAATAAAGATGATTTTAATTTGTATTTGAGTGTTGTTATGACGTGGCGATGACCGTTGTGTTGTGCGGCAGGTACTCGCACATGTCGGTGCTGGTGGACCAGGTGTTCCCGCCGGCGCAGTGCGAGCCCAGCGACGAGTTCTCGCACACCGTGTACTGGCGCGAGCCGCTGCCCGCGCTCGCGCTGCCCGCCGCCGCCCCGCCGCCGCCGCAACACTGACCAGCTATGAACGCACCCACCTAATATATTATACAAACCTTGCTTCAAACTAACGAAAAACCTTTTACCTACATTATTTGCGTTCCAAACACACTACATTCAAAGTAACGTAAAAGATAAATAGATTGGTAATATAATATGAATTTTTTTTTAGCTTTTGCTCACGAACACAATGTAGTCGACAACGCGCTACTTATGCCCTTGATGTTGCAAGCGTCTATAGGCTACGGTATTCGCTAGCCAACAAGGGGTCCGTACGCTTATATGCTACATTAGTGGTACGATGGATGGTACGATTTGAGTGCAAATACATTTGTAATCGCTTTTTCTGTTGTTTGAAACAGAGTATACCTATAATACTGTTACTTCCCGACCGACCTCGCATCTCCACGATTTCTTGTTTAGTTCGTAGTTATATGTAGGTTCAAAGAAAGACATTGTGAACAGTGCTTGTGTTGTAGTGTGTATTAGCAAAAGCAATAATAGCAATAATTCAATCATTATATTGCCTTTCATATCACGCCTTACAAATTAATGTTCCTTGAAAGATAAAATAAGTAGAGCCAAACATATTACCGGTGGGCCACGGAGGCTACATAACAATTTACAATTGCTCAAGAAATAATATGCCGGAAAATACAGGATATATAAGCTTCATACTAGTTTTTGTACAGTTCCTTTAAATATTTCAAACTTATAACAATGTAATGTAACTGTTCTGCAATAATTTTGTAATGCAAACAGTTGTGTATTTAGTGCTTGTAGTTGCCAAAACTCGGATCGCATTGTGACTAGATACTGCTTCATTTGTGATGTGGTTGTTGTTGAGTACAGCACACCATGACCTAGAAATCTAAATGTTACCTGCACATCGCTATTGCTAGTTTTATCAGCTCATGCTTTAAATTCATAGATGTAATCTAATTTTTCCATATTAACAATAATAGACGTAAAAAAACTTGCAACATACCAAATATCTGACTTATAATGATAATATAATTAGTAGTTTATGATTTAATCCGGTGTATTGATCAATATTAAACTGTGATATCAGTGATCTCAGTTTCACAGATTATAAAACCAGTGATATACCTGATTGATCATATTCAAAGCCAATAGATAATAGAAATATTTATGTTTACATCCACCGTGCGTGTAGGTCGTGTTATATTATAAGCTTGTGTTTATGTACTACATTCATAGTTATAAAATAATTATACTGATATATTCAAGTCATCGTGCGTGAGTTGTTACGTAGGTGTTCAATAGCAACATGTAACAAGAACTACTTTTTGGGATATCTTATGTTTTGTAGTGAGCACTGATTATTAGGGTAATATTTTAATGTACTGCAAAGACTGTATGCTCCATGGTATGACGTGTATATTCGGTAGGTTTAGGTTGTGTTGTGGATTTAAGACACCGGGCTGACTTTTAGTTTGCGAATTGTGTAAGCTGTGATGTCATCGACTGATGAAACAATGCTTTATTTTTATACTGTGATTACGTATTTGTATGATGTGCTAAGTTGTCTTGTGTTGTACACAATCTTAACATGGACCCGGAGGCTTAGCTTCTATTAGTTTTATTTGATTTATAGACATGCTGATTAGTCAATTATTATTTTCTTCATTGCTTAGAAGTTTTGAAAATATGGATCAGATTGTCTTATTTTTGTAAAAATAATTTATTATTGTTTCTGTGATTGTTTTAATAAATACTTTCGGATGTCATATTATTTTATTGTCTTTTGGAAGACATTATGGGATATGGGATTTCAGAAAAAATCCATTTAAGCTGATTTGAAAATGAGGTGTATATAATAGTAATAATGTTCTGACATTATCAAACTTTGGCATCACTATCCCACGCTGAGCAAGATGTTTTGTACAATGAACACCAAACAACTGATAGAATTCTTAAAATTCTTTTTTTTTTACCCAACCTAATTGGTGGCTGTGGTGGCTATCATAAATTGGGTAGTTGGGTTCAAACCCTGGCAGCTTGTACCAATGGATTTTTATAAGTTTAATTACAGCAATGAGCATGAGCAATCATACTCATAAGCTTAAAAGGGGATTTTCCAATTAACATTGGAGCTGCCTGACTGGGGCCTGTACCTCCACCTTACCACAGCAAGAACACTTTGATACAGTGTTTCTGCAGTGAGGAAGGTTGCCGAAGCTCCCGAAGGATATGCTGCGCTATTAGTAAGGATATGCTTAAGCCTTCAACAAAAATAGGGTTGGCAACGCGTTAGTGACACCCCTAGAATTTTTAGCGTGTATAGGCTACAGTGACTACTTATCAGGTGGGCCATATGCTTGCATGCAAATTAAGAATAAAAAAAACTTATGAAGTAAAAGATATTTATTACCATCATACATGAAATTACACTATGTCTGATCTTCCTCCATTTGTTCATTTTCTTCATCCTCTTCACTGTCATCGGAGTCATCTTCACTGAGGGCATCAATATCCTTGTGGAAACCTTTCCCCTTTGTCCAATGACATTTTATAACAACTTTAAACTTAGCTATCTGAATGCCCAGAAGTTTCAATATACTTGCTTGCTCAGGTGTTAATGCTGCACCTTTTTTGCATACCTGAAGAAATTAATGAATTATTATTTTGAAAGTAAAATATAATATGGGTTACATGTACAAATTGCAGTAGTCAGTAGGCAAACATTTATTTGGGCTTCCGTGGCACACAAAAGTATGCATTTATTCATACCATACACATAATTATATTCAGGCAAGCAGTGAATGCAAAATCAAATCAAATAATTTTATTGTGAATATAGGTATTTTTGTCTGAGTTTGCTCCGACTTCCGGTACCTCGGCTCGCTCATGCAAGGTGATGGCGATGTGGACAGGGCCGTGCAGCACAGAATTAACACAGGATGGATGAAATGGCGGCAGGTCACGGGAACTACATGTGACTCCCGATTCCCTTTAAAACTTAAAGGGAAAATTTATAAAACCATGATAAGGCCTGCTGTCATGTATGGATCAGAGTGTTGGGCCACTAAGGCGACGGATGAAAGAAGACTGCATGCAACTGAGATGCGAATGTTGAGATGGATGTGTGGCGTAACGAGAATGGACAAGATAAGAAATGAGTACATTAGAGGAAGTTTGAAAGTAGCTCCAGTGATAGATAAGTTGAGGAGCAAGCGTTTGTCATGGTATGGGCATGTAATGCGGAGGAATGAAGATAACGTGGTAAGAAAGGTTTTATGTATGAATGTGGATGGGTACAGGGGTCGAGGTAGACCTAAGAAAAGATGGATGGACTGTGTGAAAGATGACATGGCCAGAAAGGAAGTGAATACAGAGATGACGGCTGATAGAGAAGTATGGAAGAGAAATACATATTGCGCCGACCCCAAATAATACGGGATAAGGGCAGGAGAATGATGAATGATGATAGGTATTTTTGTCTGCTATAAAGGTTTTGTTTAGAGGAATGGATATTGCATATATCTTAGTAGTGGTTATCACAATTTATGTTACTTGTATTATAAGGTAGGCTGTGTAGGTATATCCATCTGCTGTGTATATTTATTGAACATTGACTGTAGCACCATTGTACCTGATATTCTTTTATTAGGTTTATGACACCCCTCTCCAGTGATGTGGGGAGACCTAGGCGTCTCAAATGCGGCTCAATAGTGTGTGAAAAATCTTCCAGTGGGCCTTGCGGCAGTGTGACATCTTGTGTGGCAATAAATCCTGATCTTGCATACTCTGCAGCACGATACTCTTTAAACCATTGCAGAACATCTGGCACATCTCTATTAGTCATCAGGAGGCCACATTGGCCCTTTAACCTTTTAGATAGCTGAAACAATAACAATATATCAAATATAACACAAAACCCTATCCAAATTTAAGTGTCAGATATGTAAAATCTTGCACAGAAAGCAGATAGTGGAGATGTTAACTACTAAACTCACCAAATTAAGCTGATCTTCAACTTCATCACTCTTGGTTTTGCCTAAAGCAATAGCCATAACTTTGTTTTTCCCAAAGAAAAATCTAGAGTCTTTCCATTCACTGCGCAAATCTTTCAGCTTTGTATTTCTCATATTGTTAATTGTAAATAAAAATATATTTTCATATTTATTTAAACTGCTCCTAATTTCTTCAATAATCTTCTGTTTGAGTACAAGTCCTTTCTTGTTTGTTTTAGTCAAGGAAACTGTAAGAAACGGGTTAACATTTACTTTTATTTACAGGGAATACAGGGAATATATATATATTCCCTTTTTTTTCAATCTGTCAACAAAATGCTTTAGTGTAAACTATAATTCCTCCAATAATACATACCTTTCTTGTCCCTCTTAGATTTCGGCATTATGAATTATTGAAGTCAGCACACGTCGAGACAAGAAGAAATTAAATTATTGAGGATGCGATGCTAATTACGAAGATACTTGTGAATAAAAATAAATAAAATACCTATCACGTGTAATTCACGCTTTTTTTCATTTGAGGTTATTTATATTGTTTGTCACATATTATGTCAGATCGTAGTGAATTCTTCTTCTTCTTCCATACTATGGCAATCAATTCTCCCACTTTAACGCTCTTTATGGAATATTTTATACCTGTGTCCACTGTAAAATAATTATCAAGTTTCTCAATAGTATGCGCTGTTGCATTTAAATGCCTAGGGTAAGTATTCTAATGAACACTTCACTCATGTCATGTTTCTTATACATGTATACGTAAGACAATAACATTACATAAAAAACTGGCGAAGTGAAAAATGAAGATTTTGGATAGATCACTTTGTGTGCAGTTATTGACTCCAGAAACTCCCATAAGTCTTGCACAGACAGCAGATAGTGTAAAATATACAAAATAATATGGAAACTTTATAATTCTCTAACACTCGACACTGGCAAAAAGAGTCCTTCCATGAAGAGGATTGATTGTCATAGCTAGGAAGAAGAATAATCTATGCGTATTAGCATAATCTAGCGTAGCTAGCTAGTCATTATTCTGAGATTAGCACGAGATTAGAATAACTGGACTAAATTTATGTCCTTAATCTAAGACTAGCGACAAGCTAGCGACACGCCATTATTAGCCCTAGAAGTAATGTATCTGTAAAACACAATGAATAGTTCGTTATAACCATTCTATCTCAGAGACATGTCTCTGTTCAATCTATTTAAAAAAAACCCATCAAAATCCGTTGCGTTCTTTTAAAAGTCTAAGCATACATATACATAGGGACTAACAGATAGCGAGAAGTGACTTTGTTTTATACTATGTAGTGATTATGTGATTCTGAGGCATAATACGGGCATAAGTATAATAATATACTCAGTTACTCCCCTACCCAAGAGAATACAACCGCTACGCTATGGCTCTCTACGATATCACAGACTACATAACTATATAAGCACAGATTATTTTTTTTAAATTATTTAATCATGACGTGGAAACAGACAGAGTACGAGTTTTTGGCGGGAATCAGGCGGAGCGGTTGAGATTTTTTCCAGTGTGTCGTAAATTGTGTTATAGTGATCTTTAATGTGTATTTTTGGTGTCGATATGTGCAGTAAAGTTTCATTTAGTGACTGATTTATAGGAGCATTGGAAATAATGCCATAATACGACTTTTGGGTTAAGTGATTTATCATTTTGGTCAATAGGTTACCTCTAATCTAAAGGCGTGTTACGATCTGCTACTGCCGTGGGTTGTCTCCAGAAACTCCATTGGGCGTTAGAATGCATGACACTAGGCATTTTAATGCGGCAAACACGAGAAATTTTGCAACATGAAAATTCTCTAACACTCGACACTGGCAAAAGTGGTCCCTGAAGGGATTGATTGCCATACTTAGGAAGAAGAAGAAGAAGAAGAAGACAGAGTACGTAATCCATAGATAATATACTAATAGAGACTGAGATAGAGTGATATCTAGGTCGTGTGCTAAATAGATAAATCGGAGTTTTTGGCGGGAATCAGGCGGAGCGGTTGAGATTTTTTCCAGTGTGTCGTAAATTGTGTTATAGTGATCTTTAATGTGTATTTTTGGTGTCGATATGTGCAGTAAAGTTTCATTTAGTGACTGATTTATAGGAGCATTGGAAATAATGCCATAATACGACTTTTGGGTTAAGTGATTTATCATTTTGGTCAATAGGTTACCTCTAATCTAAAGGCGAGTTACGATCTGCTACTGCCGTGGGTTGTCTCCAGAAACTCCATTGGGCGTTAGAATGCATGACACTAGGCATTTTAATGCGGCAAACACGAGAAATTTTGCAACATGAAAATTCTCTAACACTCGACACTGGCAAAAATAGTCCCTGAAGGGATTGATTGCCATACTTAGGAAGAAGAAGAAGAAGAATAGATAAATCTTTAGACTTGATAAATCACTTAACCAAAAAGTCTTCATCATCATTTTAGCCAACGGACAACAAAATTCCTTCCTACAGATTTCCACAATACTTTACATTCCGTATGAAGCCATCTGTAATAGCCTAGTTGGAGGCCTTAAGTAGCTTTTTTTTTATCGTCCTTATATTTTTTTGATTGTATATAAATTTAGCCTCCAAATACACAAATGCATATATTATGTACTACTGTAAAGCTTCTTAAGGTAAAATATTTTATAAGTTTTAAAAATTAGACTGTAAAAATGTCCCTAACCGCTGTATGAGAACGGAGATTATGTTGGGAGTATTTTTTCATGTAAATCGTGCCTAGGTTGGTGACAAATTCCCACTTGTTCACTCTACCGCTCAAAACTAATATCCGGGGCGCACCTCAGTCTGAATAATCGTCAGTCCGACCATCCGTTGACACATAAAAATATTAATTACCTTCTACTCTGCGGTATCAGCTACGTGAAGTTTTTTTTAATTATTTAAAATGCGCGCGTTTTAACCGTAACTTCCTGTTAAAGTACTAAGAAGAAACTCACTCGATATTCACGTTTGTACTGTCGACTGTCTCTGTTTCAATCAGTACTGTAGAAGAAGACAGTTGTATATTTGTAACGATGATTTTTACTCGAGTTTACTAGAAACGTCAAAGATTTAATTCGTAGTAATTCAAGATGGCTGAGTCTTTATGAGAACCCTGTTCCGGTTTTGTTTCCCCTCTGGCCCCGCTGCCGTCAGTGTAGTATATCGTTCACCGCAAGAGAAAAACTGATATTGTGTAGTAATTTGCAGGTTTTATTACTTTTTCCCTTCCAACAAGTAAGTGCTTTGTAATATATTTCCCGTGGATGTAATTATTTTGTGCTTATTTCGGAGTGTACATGTTAAAAGAATTACATTTTCCCAATCTGTGATTGTGACGCATTGAAGGAGTGCCCCTCGCAGCAGCCATTTTGCCTGAACCGGCGACACGATTCCGCGGCGCGGTTAGCTATCTATTCTAAATTTTTGTAAAATTGAATCTCATGTCTTCTAAACCGTAACTCCATTTATTCCTTAGTTTGTAGTTTATGAAAGCAGTTAAAGATATTGTTCGCGACCGGATTCCAGCAGTAAGTTGGTCTTATTTTACTCTTACGGTTTCATGTCATTGGTACGTGCCTATAAATTATATTTTTGGATTTGCTATGAAGGTATTTCAAACGTTTGAAAAAATAGATAGTGAATAATTTTCATTACATATTTGTAGTTATTTTGCAAGTGTTGATTCTTAAATTATTGTCGTTATTCATAGATCTGGTGATCAATGAGCTAGTGCGTCGTAATTTCACCGTGCGTAGTCATGCCGTTATCTTGGTCGGTTCGATAATAACGAGAACGAGGTAATGTCACTCGACTCACTAGGTGAAAAGGGCGTTAGGAACTTTCAATCGAAAACTAATCCACAATCCACATTTGTTAATGACGAATGTTCAGTGCGGAATTCGACAGGCATTTGAATCAGTATCAGTGCTTGTTGCTCGGCGTTTGCTTGGTCGACTTGGCTGTGATGTGCGACATTAAGTCAGGGTCACGCCACATTAGACTGCTAATGGGCATACATTATTTGTTTAATAGAATGAAAACTTATTCTATCTCACAATACATTCTACATCATGTTTATCACTTGCATGCATTGTACCTACTAGTTGTCCTCATTGTACCTCAACTGCTTGCAAAATCCTTGATATTTAATGGTGTGCAAAATGCAGCAATATAAAATGAGACTGTCTAATTACACCTGGAATTTATTTGTCTAAAACTATTCAGATAAGCCTTTAGTTCCATTGAGCACATCTGTTTCAATCTAACCTCTTATGTACTTCACATCTCAACTATTTTACCTATTGGTCCAATTAAGACTATGGTTGGCTCTACAAAATATTGCTGCATCCAGAAATAGGAAGTACAGACTAGCTTACCTTTAATTAGGAACAGCGCAGGCAATATCTTCTCATGACAGCTATGTATGTATTGAGTGCACCTAAATTACTTAATAAGAAATTAACAATGTAAATTTAATTTTAAGAAGTCACTTAGCATTATGAATTTAACGTGTTAGGAACTTTTCAAGATTTTAAAATAAATTGATTTATTTGTCATTGCAATACTTTCATGATTGCCAGTATAGGTAGCACCGATATTAATGTACTTAAATTTACACCTATTTGACTGGTATATGTAAGAAGGTATGGTATATCCGTTTGATGGGGCTGGGCATGAAATAGGTCTTTAATAATTCCAGCCTAGTACCATATCAACCAATTCATGACAGGGAGGGTTTTTAAAAATCTTTGGGATCCTCAGGTAGAGAATTAGTAATTTGAGAGTATAAGCAATTTTGAACCTGTATTCCATAAGGCAGATAATCTTTTGGATTATCCTTGTACATCCTACCTCATTTATACAGCTAAATAGATAATGGTAAAGATATCATTACACATACTCCCAGCAATTGTATATGTCAATATATTTGCCTATCTGAAACACTTCATGGGTCATATAAAATGATATTTTTTATGGTTAAACCCATCTCACTAGTTTTTAGTTTTTCTCCTATACCTATTACCTACCTGGTAATACAAATCAGTTTTTCAAGAACAGATCAGTCTGTAATAATTAATTAATTACACACATTTGGTTATAAAGGTGTACTTTTTGAGTTGGAATTATTGGGTGTCAGAGTTAAGTGGATAAACCTCCTGGAACTTTAATTGAAGAGATGAAGACATAGTTTTCCCTTCATAAAGAAGCACGAAATTGATATTTTTTTGAAATAATTCAAAATTCTGTCTTACAGAAATCGTTAGTGCATTGCCTAGCAACAGGGTAGATATCGAAGGGGGCAATAGTATACGTAGGTAGATAAGGGTAGCGTGAGGTAGGCGCCGGGCCGACGGGCGCGGTGCACGCGGGGCGTACGGGGGTAGGGTGAGGGGTGTGTGCAATCGTCGGGCTAGTCGTATTTCGTCTGGAGTGTTTATCCCGCGTCGGCGGATCAATACTGGTGGCGCAGTGGCGGTGACCAAGCGGCGGCGCGGCGACTCGGCGCGTGCCTTGCTAGTCAGTAGCCTGCTCGAGTCCGTGAGATGCTGTCACTCCAAGCGGTCGCCGCGTCGATGTCGCGTTTGGCGTGAGGGTCGCTCTTTGAGCTGCGTTGAGTTTTCACTTTGCGCTAGTGCGCTTGTAAGCCTCTATTCAAGGTGCGTCGTACTCTTACATGATGACTAAACCCTATATGCGATTCGCTTCGGTGAAAGTGACGCCTAACGATTAGTCTTTCTGATTAAATGCGAAATGTAGGAGTCGCCCTAGGTTGCAGATTTAAGTAGTTTACCCGTGACTCGTACTTCTTGCAGGGGCATCAGTAAAATAATCCTCTCCCATCGTCCACGATGTCCGTCGACAAGGAGGAACTGGTGCAGCGCGCCAAGCTGGCGGAGCAGGCTGAACGATATGACGACATGGCGGCCGCGATGAAAGAAGTAACGGAAACCGGGGTCGAACTAAGCAACGAGGAAAGAAACCTGCTTTCCGTTGCTTATAAGAATGTGGTGGGTGCCCGACGATCGTCGTGGCGGGTCATCTCCTCCATTGAACAGAAAACCGAAGGCTCGGAAAGAAAACAACAGATGGCTAAAGAATATAGGGTTAAAGTAGAAAAGGAGCTCAGAGAAATCTGCTACGATGTGTTGGTAAGTTAAAAATATCCACATTTTGTACCTACTAGGTTAAACATTATCTTCCAAGAAGATGAGCTGGCTGGCTTATCTATCAGTACGAGGATGATACTAAATTAAGTGGGATTAATGTTGGTCGGCGTCTACCTACGCTGATGACGTCATATATGCGCGTCGCCAAATTGAAGGGGTGATGCAAGCGAGCAGCAACCGCGATCATTTCCTCCGTAGTCTGAGCATTTGGGTAAATGATGGGCGTTATAATATAATGGTGTTCAGCACGTGTGCGGGAGAGGGGCGCGGCCCGCCGCGTCGCTGCGCGCGCCGCTCGCCGCCCCAGGGCCACCTCCACCTACATCGCGCTACTCTCACGATTACTATCAATACTTACTACTACTTTATAGTAATTGTGCATACAAGTTGAATAACTATTAAATTTTTGTCTATTTGTTGCAGGGTTTACTTGACAAGCACCTTATTCCTAAAGCTAGTAATCCAGAAAGTAAAGTATTTTACCTTAAAATGAAGGGAGATTACTACAGGTACCTTGCAGAAGTGGCCACAGGAGAAACCAGAAATTGTAAGTGATTGCATTAACTATTTTTCATAAACAATAAAACAAATGGTCATTTGGTATGAGAACTTAGCTAGCTAACATGACTTTGTATTACAGCTGTTGTAGAGGATTCACAGAAAGCATACCAAGACGCTTTCGAGATCAGCAAGGCGAAAATGCAGCCCACACACCCAATAAGGCTGGGTTTGGCGTTAAATTTCTCCGTCTTCTATTATGAGATATTAAATTCACCAGACAAGGCGTGTCAGCTCGCCAAACAGGTCATTATTTGTGTCAGTTATGCATAGGCTCTGTGCTGGCTGGCACGAGGAGTATAGGCTAGGCATATTAACATACTCACTTGTCCCCAGCCGTCGTGGAGGACTCGCAGAAGGCCTACCAGGAGGCGTTCGACATTGCTAAAGCAAAAATGCAACCGACCCACCCCATCAGGCTCGGCCTTGCGCTCAACTTTTCAGTCTTTTATTACGAGATAATCAACTCCCCTGCGCGAGCGTGCCACTTAGCTAAACAGGTTTTTTAATTGCACCATTGATCTGCGAGTGTGAGAGTAGTGCTCCCACGATGTAACTTACTAACTTCATGTCTCCTCTATAAACACGTGCATGAGGAACTTTTAATTTTATTGTTGTGGTAGCCTTAGTCTACTAATACAAATCAGCATGGCCGCGTTTTAGCAATTAACAACTTAATATACTCGATCCAGCCAGTATCAGAGTGTTTATATTTAACTAAGTAGTGTGAAATTATGTAAAATATATTTTCAAAAAAGAAAGTACAAACTAAGTATTATTCATTATTATAAGTGGGCAATTATTAATATTATGTTGATGATGTTGCAGGCTTTCGATGACGCGATCGCGGAACTAGACACACTGAACGAGGACTCGTACAAGGACTCTACGCTGATCATGCAGCTGCTGCGGGACAACCTGACGCTGTGGACGTCGGACACGCAGGGCGACGGCGACGAGCCCGCCGAGGGCGGCGACAACTAAGCCCGCGTCGCTCACTCAGCACACGCATTTGTTCTCATTGGTGTTTTATAAGAAAACGAGTAACATTCGAGAACGCCGCGCGGCACGGGTCTCCCGCTGCTGATGCGAGCCGTCGCTTGTAAAAAATGTTAAAAATGTCGTTCGCAGCGGACCTTCGCGTTCCGTCTAAAATTAAATGTTATGTGTCATCTTTGACGGTTTTGTATTTCTGTATTTACACTGGATTACAGATATCGAGCTGACCTGATGAATATAAATATTTATAACTTAAGTTATTAAAATTACGGTTTCTTAAGTTAAAAGTGTTTTCCTTTCATAATAGCGTATACTTATCAGCCTGGTCGGCCCCAAAGTAACATTCCTTTCGCCGCATGTCCGCAGTGAAATGGAGATAATGATGGTGAATGTTTGAAATTATGCAATTAGATCATTTAATTTTTGTTAATACGCCCAATGTCCCTATAAATATAACATTTTTCATAATAACAAACCGTAATGGCTGTATCAGGGCACAAAAAACTTGTTAGTGTGTCTGTATTGTGTTTGTGATGTCCTCCAAGTGTTTGCATATTACCAAAGGAAACTTATTGTTGACATTAACCAATTTGTTGTGCCCGTCAATGATTTATAATAGCATTCTGAACTTTCAGGCATTTATTAGCGAAATAGTTTTTGTGAGGCCAATATTGTAACATTTCTGCTGCATTTTATCAGCCATTAATCTATTATATTTTTCATGTTTTCACCAATAAACTTTTGTATTAAATACAATTTTTAGTTTTAGAATCAATATTTGAATAAACCGCCACCTATTAACCCCAAAAAGATGTTTGTCTAACTAATGAACTCATTACATGAATATCGTTCGACCTAATCTGCTAATCGTAGCATTTGGTTGCTCTTAACAAAAGACCAAAAATCTCAACCGCATCTATAGGTACCAGAGTTAATTAAAGAAAATTATTAGTAATGTATAAGATGCGATGATATAGGTAGTATGTTTTACTTACAGGTACGACAAAATTGGTAGGACGACTAGTCAAAAACCTTAGTACAGACGGTACACACCATGCTTCTTCAGCTACTTGGCCTATTATAATGCCATGTGAGGCACAGTCACAGAGGTACACAACCTCTGATGTACCTACTTACATACGGGGTCTTGAACGAAACTTATTTGTATCGACCGCTCGCTTACGGTTGCGCACTCTTATTCAAAGGAACTGTGTAGGTTATCCTAGCACCAAATGGTACAGATTATTTCTTTGTTGGTGACTGACAAACGGTGTAATCTAATTGTAAATTGTATTTTTTTGGTGTTGCTGGGCATACCTATCCGGATGCAAAACAACACCAATTTTTTTTTTTAATTGATTTTTGAGAGATGTAGAGCTCATTTGAAAATCCTATGCAAAATAAAAATACATTGATGCAGTATATCCAGTGCTCATGAAAATTGAAGCAGGGCAGAGCGGTATCTCCCGTTCAGAATAAAAGCTTACCTACTAGGACTTTACCTACTGCTTGATTACAGAAGAAGATCGCAGAATTTTAATATAGACGTTACTTCTTCTGTAGTGGTCTCTGTTTCTGCGGTGAGTTAGGTTTTCAGAGCTCGAAGATACGTTGCTGTTAGGAAGTGCAACGCACAAAGTGATAACCTTGGTCTTGTTTTGATAGCGTGCGTAGCATAGGCCCAAGAGAATACAACCGCTACGGCATAGGCTACGATCACCGCTTGCCATCAGATCAGACGGGTCATACATTGGTTTGATTGTCACCTTTGTGGTAAGCAATTGCCAATTATAATATTACAAGTAAAAAGGTGTTGAGTATAAAAATACTAAATATATATAGAAACCATAAAGTAGAAACATTTACAAATAGTTGGTTCCTATTATCCCGTTATCCCGTAGAGGGCAATTACTACTGCCGTGGATTGTCTCCAGAAACTCCATTAAGTATTAGAATGCATGACACTAGGCATTTTAATGCAGCAAGCCGAGAAATTTTGAAACTTGAAAATTCTCTAACACTCGACACTGGCAAAAATAGTCCCTGAAGGGATTGATTGCCATACTTAGGAAGAAGAGAAGAGGGCAATTATTTTAATTAACGACAACAAATGAATGCAGATCAAGGGCTATCTGCCACTTGAACCATGAGTGGGTGACAGTAGGTGGTTATAGATGAATGGCTGGTCAAATCCACAAACACTGTCTTTTAATTAATATTTACAATATGTAAATACATACATATTTACGTACATACGGAATTACATAATAAAACTAGACAAATATTTGGCGAATGAAGGCACGTTGATTATTTAATTTTTCACACTAACTGCACAGCAGTGCACGCACAGATGAAACTTCCCTAAGTTCCAATCCTCAGTTGTCGACGCACCGCCCAATATGGTTTGGTCAGGCTTGATCGCTGAGCGGGAAGAGCCGCGGCCCGCGAGCTGACCCCGTGGCCCCCAGCGATAGATAATTCAAAATCCCTCATAGGAGGCCACGGGACCCACCCGTGGGCCATAAACTATATCTCTAAAACTAGACGGTAAAAGTGGCTAATATTAGTTTCCCATACAAATTACCTCGTTTTATAAACTTTAGGATAAAAATCTCAAGTGGATGAAAATGACCGATTACCTGATGTTTTGATTTGGCTCAAAGGGTAAGGTATGCTAAGCTCACCGGTGAGCCGTGCGGCATCCAACTCCTCCTCCTCTTTAAGTGCGAATCTGAGCCGCGCACCGAGGGTTCCGTTAAGTATAAAAAATATCTTGGAAACAATTTAAGCAATGTTTTTAATTACCTACATCAATGTTCGTAATATATTTTGTTTTGTAAAAATATAGTATTTTTACATCCAGGTTCGTGAGCGACTATATTTATTTGGTATGGTATTATACTTTAGTTAGATGGTGGATGAACTTAAATTGCTGGAGCCCTATCAAACATCTTCGCTTATATATCTAGAATTAAACGAAAATACTCTTCTAACTCTTGGTAACAACACAATACACAATACAGGCCGTACAATCGTCGCCATTAGGTAAGCGCAGCTTAATGTTAAAGGTACAAGGGTCTCGTGTCCTATGATATCAGCTTCCTTATTTCCCAGTGAAGTATAAAATATATAAACCTTGACCAGTGACCGAGGAGCACACATAGCGATATACGTCACAATTAAACACAGTGACAACTTTAATGCTGGAACTGCCTCACTAATGTCAATACGTCCTAATCGTTTCTTCGAAGTTAGCTTCATAACGACTAATGTTCCAGCTACAATCATCATTATAGTGGGCAAAATAATATTAAAGAGGACGAGCATTGAATACATGTAGAGCCTGTGGCTGGTATCTATCACGGTACATAGCATTACACCATGATTGAGGTTTACGATTGTAGCTAAAGTAAACTCCGGGACGCTAAGCGACACTGAGAGCACCCAGATGAAAACAGTCGGCTGTGTAACAGGTACTGTGGAGTCTATAACTCTGTAGTCGACGTTCATGGTCCGCGGTGGGGTGGAAGAGTCACTGCTCGCTACTAGGCTGTGGCGGGATGATCTTATTTCATCATCTTCATCGTGGTCATTTCGTTTGCTGCGACGAAGTAGTATTTTCTTCTCAAGGTTGACAGTGGCAAGAGAATGTAGAGCCACAGTCAAAATTAAATATGTACTTGCTGTAGATGCGAAAACAACAAGCCCTCGATACACCGCACATCCTTCCTTCCCGAAGTTCCATGTCTTCTCATTGAATGACCACAGCTCAGGGCCGATCGTCGCCGCAAGGAGTATGAAGTCGGCTACGACTAACTGTGTGACGAGAGCCAGCAAACCTGCAAAGGGAGATGAGATATTATAGAATATAAATTGTGTTTATATAATATTCGATATTAATACCTATAGCTTAGTTACTAAGCGTGATCAGAACATAAACCCAAAGGGTGATAAAAAACACGAAAAATGCATGTCTAAAGCATAGTTTATACTGAGTACTTAGGGCAGGTATCCCGTGTATATTCGTGACATTTTGATATGTTATGTCTGTATTTTGTATTATTATCAAACAGTTGAAACGCCTGTATCAGGTAGGAATTTTCTCTGTGCTTTCCTATACATTAGATTTCGTGAAGTGTACACCACTGACCTCAGCTGCACATTCGCATACAATGCTGGGATAATTTGTGGACGTAGGTAACGCGTAGTGGTATTTACTTGTTTGTTATCAAATACAATTACTTAACTATGTTTATACTATGGTACGAACTAGGTACGTACGCAGTACTTACAATAGGTTCAATTAATATCAAACTAGTTGAATCCTAACCATAACGTGTAAGTTAGCTGGTTAGGTACGTATCTAAACTCTATAAAGTTTTAGCTTTTCAACTGCGATTTAATCTGCGTGTAATTGAAATGTTCCCGAGGGATGAAAAGTATCCAGATGTTAAGGAACCATCCACTAAACTTCATAAATATAGCTTCAGCCGTTTAGTCATGAAAATGTAACTAAAACAGTGAGAGAACTTTAGTTATTCCGTGGAGTGATGATAATTTATGATACCCCATGACGAGACGTTGACATTGTCTTCTAAATGGGAAACATTGAAGAAAGTAAGTAGGAAAGTAACTTTCTTTTTAAAGAACCCACAATTAAAATTAAACAATACACAAACAAAACCATATCTCGTTGATCCTGAATTGCCATAACATAACAAATTCCTAATTAATTGAATGTTGTTACCGTTAGTATTTATACGAAATATCATAGAGGGAAAGATCGAAGGAAAGCGTGGCAGAGGAAGGCCAAGGATAAGTTACCTGCAACAGATAAAGACGAAGGCTAACGTTATGTCGTACCAAGAGGTCAAAGAGATGGCTAACGATAGAACGGCTTGGCGATTGCTCCACCGACAAGAGCCTAGCTCTTAAATATATGATGATGACCGTTAGTTGGTGTCTTGAGGAGTGCAGCGAGGAGGGAGCAGGTGGCGAGGGTCCCGGCGCCAGCGACGCACGCGATGGTCACTGCGAGCGCGAGCGGCGGGAGCAGCGGCGCGGGCTCAGACATAGCTCGGCCAGGCGTCGGCCGTTCGGGACTGTGGCGGGATCAATGACTCCCCGGCTCCCCGCCACTGCGTCACCCGCGTTCTCCGCCGTCCCTTGTCGAGGTTTTTTTCTTCAATTGCGCTCTGATGTGAATCACCACTGTACGAACATGTGCATCGCGAGAGTGAGCGCGAAATTGTCGATGGTGAGACTGTACGATGTGTATACACAAAGACTCGTACTATTTCCAGCTGCACATCTTCCTACACGGTACAATAATTTAAAACATTCCACATCAACACCAACTGGGTACACGCACGCTACACAGTTATGACGAGTGACGTGGCAGAGTGGAAGTCGCCCGTCCGCAAAAGCTGGATGTGTGCGAATATCGCAATAAAATATAAAAGGGCAGGCGGTCGTGTGTTGGTTCATATGGGGGCTCATTATTATTCAGGACGACCTACCGAGACCAACGTCGAGCACTCACTTCACTCCACAGCTCTAGTAAAAAGACTTACTAGGTGTGTAGTTAGGTACTACAACGATATCATTATCTAGTGTGGATCCCTAAGCTCGACGCGACGACATTGCCTGTGGATGTTGAATGATGCCTTCCCTTCAGGCTTATAATAACAATTTTACCGTTTAAATTAACGGCTAATTTGAGGTGATGTACGTATAAGATATTATTATATATTCTAGATGGAAAACATGCATGTAAAAGCAACTATCAAAACAAATAAGATTTTTACTCATTCATCATCATCATCCACTGCCTTTATCATCCCACTGCTGGGTATTGGTCCCCTTTTATTATGCCATTCGCCCTGGTCCTGCGCCAATCTTATCCAGGTTCGACCCGCGACCTGGTTATATCATCTGCCCATCTAGCTGACGCACGACTAATACTTCGCTTGCTTTCTCTTAACCACCATTCCGTCAATGCTTTGCTCCACCTTACGTCACTTCGTTTAGCCATATGTCCTGCTCAGCTCCATTTTAATTTCATTATGGTTTATCTACGCGACATCTCGAATTACATGTGATAAATTGGAATAAACGGTTTTTTTTAGAAAAATAATGTAGGAACCTTAGTAGTTAAGGTGTCGCCACGAGAATGTATTTGAAGAAAATTTAAATCTCTGATCCAACTCGATCAAAGATAACACCCATTTACTTAGAACAATAAGTAACCTATGGCACACGAATCGTTGTTCATCATGCATTCATTACCTACCGTTTGCAGCTTTATTCGAGCCAGCATCTGTATTGAGCTAATCACATTCAAGTACAGCCTAAGCCTATATATTATTATCCAACAGGTTACTTTATTATTTATTCGGGAACAAAATTCAAAATTATACAAAATCAATTTTGCGATAATATCAGTAGTTTAAAACTGTGTCGCAGATATTAACACTCAACCTATATATATATATATATATGTATAGTATATTGTACCTCCATGTCTATCGGTCGGTCTATCTTGTATGTTTCTCATATCTATAGGTATCCGTCACGAGACTACTCAGTCCATGCCCTGGTCCAATTGCCAACCACCACTTCAGTTTTATTACAGAAGATTCAATGTCAACATGTTAATACTTCTTCGAATCTCCGTGTTACGAACTCTATTTCACAAATGACGCCAAGTATGGCACGCTCTATGCTATGTGCTACTCGTATCTTGTACAGATTCCGTCTATATGTGTGTATACTAGGTAGTAGGTACTACTATTATTAAATTCTGTGACCATTTTTTTATTTTTATACCACTTAGGTGGCACACAAGCATACGGCCCACCTGATGGTAAACAGTCACCGTAGCCTATAGCCGCTAGCAATACCAGGGGTATCACTTACGGGGTGCCAACGATGTTGTTGATGAGGACTCGGTGTGCTAGCAGCATTACCACTAGCCCAGCGTATCCTCGTCGTGGAGTACTGGCAACCTTACATACCGCAGAAACACAACACTACATCAAGTGGTGTTATTTAACTGCGGTCTTCTGTAAGAAGGAGGTTCAGTCCCCAGTCGGGCGGCTCCAATTTAAATGGGATAACCCACGGGAAATCCCAAATCGCCCTACCTCTCTTTTTAAAAGCTCATGGTGTGATTAATCACTGTAATTAAGCTTAGAAAAACTCATTGGTACAGGCCGGGATTCGAACCTGGGCCAATCAGATGACAGGCCGTTGCTTCAATCACAAGGCCACCACGGCTATAATCCATACGTTCGACCATACGTTCATTACATGAATCTTCTTTGGTCGATTCATATTTTTATGGTTGGTTATTATCTGCATATCAGAACAGCATCTCCAGCGCGTTAATTAGACCACCTACTCAATATGGCGGCCAATAAGTACTCAGATACCATAATCCTACTTATTACATTGCAACGTACTTACTAGTACTTGAAATAAGCAAACACCCAAGAATGCTCCCTCTCTGTTTTGTTATTTATAAAGATCTTTGTCTGCAAAAACCCTTTTTAGAAAAGGGTAGTAAGTTTTCCGTTATTTCAATTTGCAAGTCCCTTTCCTCACAAAAAAATATAACGGAACTAAAATTCCTCACCGCGTTGCTTTGTCCTTGTGGCTGCATGTTTGATATCCTGGCGAGATGAGTCAGGTGACTAAGCAATGTTGTTGTGAATTTTCTATCACTTAGATACATTGACGCTCAAATATAACTTATCTTAAACACCTGTTTTCGCAAGCCCCTTGTTCCAACTTGTTGATTTTGCGAAATCAGGCCTTTTGTTGCTTGCCTTTTAGTTACTTACATGATATCTTCCTTGCTCCTGTAGTTAGGTAAAAACTGCATAAATTTATCCTTTTGAGTTTAGATAAATTATCACGCAAGCATTACGGTTAATATGAATTTAATAACTTGAATACGTCTCAAACTCTAACTACGTATGTAGTACATTATGTTATTTATGTTATGTGTCATAGTAAAAGTATTTCCTACATTGACTCATCGTTCTTGCACGAATAGTTTTAATTTAATTATTTAAATGCAAATAACTTTTTATACTTTGCGTTACTCAACACCCTACATACCTATTTCATTCAGAGTTCATATAAAGTTCAACGAGGACAGTTCATGGATACAGAGGAAGTCATTAGCCCTTTTGATAAAGACAATGCGGGTAATGTCTTCAAATGTCGCGGTTGCCGATAAGATATGTTTGCAAAGTTCGCAGAATAATTATGAGGTCACAGGATCGATGATAAGCAGTAGTATAAATAAAAGGTAATTTAAACAATAGATGGCCCCTGCGTGTGATACATAGGTTTCAATGAACGAAGTCAGAGTAGATCGAGTACGAGTAGTGTCGCGAACAGTGGCGTGGCGGCGGCCACAAGGTGTGCGGTGCGGCTGTCCTCGACCCCGCTCGGTCATTTGTTTTGATTAGCGGAAGCCGAGGAGTGTCGCCGGGGTCGAGTGATGGATGACTCGCGACAATGCTCCTCCGGGGCGGCATGTGGGCGGTGTCTTGACAGCCAAAATCTACACTTTCCTTCGACTTTCTCTTGGAGGTGCGAAAGGTGTTCATTTCATTCGGGGGCTCGCAATGCTTATTCGGTAGCTGGCGCCTCATAAGTGTACGCGCTCTAACCGCATTGGCACCGCCGCGGACGGCCGGATCGATCCCTCGTCGCTACAATACGTCGCGGTGCATCGCTCGATTTCTGATATTCAAAATACCTGCATGTTACTTCCGAGTAAAACTTTAAAAGCAGTGGCACGGCAGTAAAGACACAATTTGTCGAAGAGCGGGTGAAGTGCAATGTGAGGCAGTCATGGCATTGAGAACTGATATAGTTACTGTAGCGTTGGTTTTGGTGCTACGAGGCAGTGCGCCTGCGCGGTTTCCCGTGAGTAAAGTTGTTCCCCAGGGCGGGCGGCGCTTACACTACACTACTACATATATTATTATTAGTAGATTATACAAATACATATCACATAGCTTAGTATACATTTAATTTATACTGTTTAAATTCAGTTATTTTAATCATTCTATGACCGTCGCCTTGCAGTCATTACCTAGTAGTCTGCTTTTTCAAATGACAATAATAAGTAAGTAAATATGTTTTTTTTTGCTTTATTACTGTTGCTGTTTCATCCGATTTATTTTCTTTTTGATTCTCTCATGTAGGTACGTACCTACTTATTACACAGATATATTACATCTATCTATATATAACAATAAATATATATATTTAAAGCACATTAGAAATGAGTATAACTTTGCATATAATTATGAACTAAAGACATGTACATTAATATGTATTAAATAATAATAATGATAATATTCGGAAATCATCAAAGAGCGCAATTTGGTTCCAAAATAATCGAAGCTTATACACCATGGGCCTGACAGCATGCATAGCATACATACTTTTTGGTTAATAAACGTTTACAATAATAGCCAACACCCAATCTGCTAAGGCGGGAATCGATCCCGCGACAGCCTATTAGTCAGGTTAACTACTTTGATTATATATACACTAACTAGTGTTGTCACATAATGGACAGTTATGAGGAAGTTATGTTTCTATTTTTGGGCAAATTTGCCTTAGAGCGGAGAGCTAACTAGCTCTTTGATTTTTCGAGATAATAACGTGGTAATAAAAAGTACCGTGTTTAAATTCAGTGCCGGTAGCAGGAACATTTTTAGACTACGTATTCGAAAACGCGCGAAATGTCAAAATAGTCATACAAATTTTTAGTTGGTCAAAGGCGATGCGGAACGTTGTCGCAATTTATTCATGCTATTATAAATAGATATACCACAGGAATCGTAATTTTTCCGGGAATAAAAGTACAATATTCTAGACTGCGGCCCATAAAATAATTATATGACCTGCTGCTCGTTGGACAAACCAACACACATAATTATAAGCCTTACCAATTAAATTGAACAACGGCATGACCTAATTTCCAATTTTAAGGATTTGATTTTCAAATTGAGTTCGATATTTTAGACTAGTACTGTGCTTCCTTTGAAGTGATTTCTTCCCATAAAATAAACAGCTGCTCAGTAGCTGCTGAATTTAAAGATATAATGGTCTGATCTCATGTTATATAGTGTACATATAGCAAAGCATGACCCACGCACACGCTCTTGTAATTTGCTTGTCATTGCCCATTTCAATATTATATACAAAGTAATAAATAAACATTTCTCATATTATGTACTTTCTCAACCTTTCTGTTGAATAATTGTATACTTGCCTTGGAAAATATTCAACAATCTGCGTTCGATACGCACTCACTAAATGTTTTTGTCAATACATCAATTTTAATTTGTACTTGGTCAAGCTTGTCCGATATAATTAGGCACGTTAAAATTGCCTCAAAATATGAAAGTCGTAATTTTCATAACAGCTTTTGTGAAAAGTTCCTTTCAGATAGAAACGTAATGAACAGTTGAAGCAGACTATTAGTGTTGCGTAACCAAGCATTTTTTATTAAAATGTGTGTATCTTTGGCAATTGTTTCGATACAGGTCAGTCAGAACTTAAGCCTTAGGGTCTAAAAACTGGAAATTCATAATATTAGTGTTAATTAATTTTGGTACTTTTAGTTTAGTAGTAATTTTCCCAGTAAAATGGCTTGTGACAGTCTCTTGGTGTAAAAGTCTGGTAAGCCGCCACCGTCAATCAACAATACCGCATATTGAAAGCTTGTGATTCGATTGGCATGAATATAATTCGATCTAGGACTCGCTGTATTCGTGCCCTTCGAGCATCACTAATTAAGAGTTCACATCAGAAGTAGGTTCATATCGCCAGTCTGGGACACTATTACGATAGACTGAATATGTGCATGATAACCTTATTTTTGTAGCCTAGACTTAGAGAGCAGTAGTCATTATTCTGAGGTGTTTTACGACAAAATAAGTCAAGAGGTGTGCGTGTACCCTTTGGGGCCTATAGGAAAATCAACTTCGGACTACGTTGCTAGAACACGTACCGGCACGTTCCTAGAGAACAACTGTACGACTATTGAAATCTTCGCTGTGCACTTTGCGACACGTGCCCGCGTAAAGGGGTAGTCAGATCCGCTACTCTCACCGATTGATTACGGTAACAATTATTATAAAGCACGTTGGGAGAGTTACTGACCTTCCCATTGCTTTATAATAATTTCAGTTTTATTTACAAAGCAGTAAACGTTTCAGTGTATTACGTAGCTTGCGGGATAAATAGCCATATTATGTAATACTCCAAATGTAGCACAAAGCCATAGATGACATAACTCTCGTAGCGAACGTAGCACTATTTTGTGGGCACATCTTTCCGTTACTCGATGATTTACTATTGGAACTTTCTCTAAATTATCGTAATCAAAATTGGCTTTAAGTATACGATTTTATTTTGGCAATTACATTACATAATACAAGTAGAGGTATTGTCGAACTGGATCACGTCGTAAGTTACACAAGAGTACAAACGTCACGTAGAGTTTTCAATCGGCGGCGGATGAATGGTGGCGGGTTATTATTACGAGTGCAGCGCGTCACGCCGCCGCCGCCGCGCCGTCCAGCGCTGCAGCGGTGCTACACGACAACGTCTCGATGATGGCTCCATATTAAAAAAATGCGATCAATACCGGAAACTTTCTTCATCGGCCACATACTAGACTAAAACAAGTCAAAATAATACATAAATAAATTTCTTCCAATTTTAATGTATGAGAGTTAATAATTCGTTGCATCTATCACTGTCTCGGGTCGAAGAAAAGGAAAAACAAATAGTTTTACTTTCCCCTTTACTTCGCTCGCATCCGCTAATGTAGAACCTACACTTAGCTGACTCACGTGGTGTTGATTTCGGTTTCACTCACCTCCATCACTTGGTCTGACTTGCCAAAACCGACGTACATTAGTACCTACCTTATATTTCATACTTACAACAACAATAGGCTCGACAAACAACTTACATTTTCATCGAATGGCATTTTGCTGAGCAGCGATCATCAATCATTGTACTTGCTTGCTAGAATAAAGAAAAAATGGGACAGGTCACTCAAAGCGTTTTGAACTGGCGATACAAAATTACGTAGTGCCTATATAATAATAGTATACACTAAGTTTATCTAAGAATTTTCAGAAGTAATAAACACACAATACAAAATTGTGTAGGCGTGTACAAACTACAAATATGCAGTTTCATTCAATCATGTAAAAGTACATATTGAATAGTAAACACATACACTAAAGTGGAAGTCGAGCACGCAGGTGAAAATTCTAGTTTACATATTCTATATATAGGGAAATATAGAGCCTAATTGGCATCCGACGACACAATGTAGACTAAAGACGCGAGGGTACCGCTGACATAGCAACACAGCGGGATAAATTATCCGTAAACTTCAGCTACAGCGATTCAGTAGACATGAAGCAAAAAGAGATCACTCACCGAACCAATTACGCAATGCTTTTGTTAGAAAATATGGATAAATCTTACGTTGGTGAACCTTGTCGTTATGATTCATTGAAAATGTTTTTGAATCAGGCAGAATAAAATGTCTGTTCTTTTATCACAAGACTTGTAAAACTGAAGATGAAAAATTGGGGCAGCAATTTCTAAAATTATGTAGCTACAAATAAGGCAAGGACAAATTGATGTTTGGGTAGCAATGCTAATGATTGTTGAATTAGTTGATTAGTCAATTAGTTTTATTATTGAGCGGCTGGTCTCGTTAGTGAAGAGTTGTGGGAACGCAGCGTGTAGGCTCGCCGGCAACAATGGGCCGCGCGCCCACGAGGCATCGTGCGTGCTCCTCGTCACCCGCCCGACCCACTTTTATAGCATTTATCATGAATTTGTCTCGTCGCGTTCCTGATACCCACATTGATTGCATTGTCACTCAATATCAAATACATTCTTCCGATTTATCTCTGATGAATATTAATTTCAATGCTAACTCGCTAGCGGCTACATGTCCGAATCTACGCAAACATGTTCGTTACATATTTAATTAGAATTAAATCGGGTGACAAATGATAATTTTTTTTCGGCATGAATACTGATTGATTCGCCTACATGACATAGGTTAGAGCTAGGAGTCTGGTAATTTGATGAGTAACTACAGTAAGCGCATATCATTACACATTTCAGCTTCAGTGTTTGTCGTAGCGTAGACGTTACTCGGCAATATTTAGTTATGAAGTAGTAACCGTGAACAATGAGAATTGTAACTTTCAACTTGAGTAGTACCACAGCAGTACAGGTACTTTGCTATTATCTGAGGCGTGCTCTCTAGAAAACCGTACAAAACCAGGGTTCAAAGTTAACTTCTGAAACAAATACTCAATTTACACACGTATGTAAATAATTAAATGTAATGTACGAGTATTGTTTGGTACAAAACAAATAATGTAGGTTGGTAACGTATCTACATATTGTGCTACTACACTATGACTTCCAGTCTCTATAGACTTGGTGTGTCATTCTAGTCAATTGACATGCTTTGGCTAGGCTGTCTGTAGGGTCGTCTTATCGTAACCTGTAGCCCAGAAAATGTTTGCAAATCTGCACCTACTTGTAATATATTTATGCTTTGTGAACTCGCGAGAATTAGCAAAACGGTATTTTATACATTAACATTTAAATAATAAACCGGGTTTCAGACAAAAACGAGAAAACGGAAAATACAACAGATATGTAAATAGAGATAGTAGGTAAACAGGCTTATATCTGTATGAATAAAGAAGACTATTTAAATAGTTATTTACTTATTGGAAATCGTATATGTATCTTATGTATGTATATGTATGTACTCACTGTATGGAGTGCCAGCGGTCTGGGTCACAGTCATTTTGTTCTGAGCACGATTTCAAAACACGGGCAAAGTCGCGGGTAAAAGCTAGTGTATAACATTTATCCATCAAGCAAGTGCATTTGTAACGCCCATATCCTACATGCATAAATGACGCAAATGAGCGCGAAGTTTGCGTGCGTTATTATAGTAATGTTTTAGCCGTAAATCGCTCATTATTTAAGTCATCTAATGACAGGAAATAAGCTTTCTTCTTTTAAGAAGAAATCGGTAAACCAACCGGCTATAACTATTTCATTTTAATGTTGCCTTAGAGTCTAACTAAGCCTTAGTCAAGATTTATGGACCCGTGACTGACTTTTAACTCTATTCTTCTTATACTTTACCTTTAATTTTATCAGTATATAATTTAACAGTGTGATTATATTGGCAATAGTTTTGCTGATTAAGAAGTTACCGTCTGTCTCAGGTCTAATATGAATGGAATGTTATATTGTATAATTGATATTGATGACAGGAAGTGCTACCACTGCACGGCTGGTGGAGCGTGCCAGGGTCGGCGCAGGGCGCACGCCCCGCCGGCGCGGATGTGCAGGTGGTATACTTGCCCGCGTTGCTGCCGCGAGAACCGCAGTCCACCTCCGACGGACCTGAAGCCGACATTCCCGTGCCTTATAACTTTGATGCCTTTGGACGGTGAGTTCTGTTTTTTATTACTATAAATAAGTATTTAGGTTGTGTTTAGTATGAGCTGTATTAAGTGCACTTCCTGAAGCTCGCTCTGTCGAACGGTACAGGGCGTATCTCTGTCACAATATTCTTTGATAGGCTGTTTAATTGTTTTGAACAGATCAAGAAACCAATAGAAGGTCATAAATTACCCTCCTATCGGTTTTTTCGTCGGTAAGCTCATAATTTATCAGCTAAGCAGCGTAGGTATGTATATAGATATTTGTGTATTTTCATTAGATACCTAGGTCCTGCGAATATTTATGCGTATGATGTCAATAACATTATACTAGTATTTAAACAGGCAAATGAGGTTTGTTTGCATAACTAATATTCGAGGAAAAATATTATGATAAAAATACTTCAGATAACTTACGTGATCAGTATTACCACAAAAAAATATATTAACGGATTCTTACCATGTGATACAGTAAGCGTTATTTGTTTAGCTAGACCACTACCGACTGAGATCTATTAGAGGTTGTAGTAAGCAAGATTGAGGGTAGGAGGCAAATACGCGCCGCTGTAAACGTAAACATGGCGGTTGGAATTGGGACTACCACTCTGTTATTATTTTTCATAGTGAAAATAATAAGTATCATAGTAATAACTACGGTCTACAGCTTAATGTTTTCTTCGTTTTTTTGGGTTGGGATTGTCAGGCGTTCCATTTTTTTTTAATATTGAGGTGTGTTCCTCCAGTCAATGCCACGTTTTATTGCGTTATTGTTATTATAACCTTATTTCAGGAACTTCGAATTGCAGCTAGTGCCGAACCGCCGGCTATTGTCGTCGGAGTTCGGCGTGTGGTCGGAGCGCGGGCTCGACGCGTCGCTGTCCGAGGTCGACCCTTCCTGCCACTTCCTGCACGCCGGCCCTGACGCAGTCGCTGCATTTTCCGCTTGCAAGGACCATGCGCTGGTAAGAGGCATCAATTTTGCGATCCAAAGAGTCTGATCTTTAACATACTAGCGGTCGCCTAGTAATCGAAATTCGACCAAAAATATAAACAAACTTTGGCTTGATTTAAATTCAAACAGCATTCATGTATGTATGACTTGTGCGAAATGGTACTTTATGTAATGTTCTTTTTAAAAAATAATAATATATTTCTAATAATATTAAGTGTATAAATATATTTTCTTTCTTCCCTCCTTATAAAATGTTACTGCCAAACTCGTACTCCACCGCCCGCGCAATTTTCGTTAAAAGGGGTAAACCACTATTATGATAGCATTTTCCTAAAACTTCGTTCACGTGGATTTTGAAAAAAACAGGATAGGATATGATCACGTGTTAATAAACATGATTTTGAGAAAAAAAACTGTAGTCCAAAAGCACAAAAAGACACTTCAATGCAATTTTTTTGTAAAGATACATTTATCATATTGACAAGCGTATGTCCCAGACATTGAATATTTGTATTTGTAAGATAATAATAAATGTGTTTGTGCTTACCGACACACATTACAATTACTACCTTTCTTATCTTATACAATGTCTTATTCTGACTCACTTTACGATGAGCTTTTTAAAAGTGATTAGCTGCATTCTTAGAGGCCCACTCTACTCTTTTAAGGGTGAAATTAAAAAACATAGGGTACATAAAGTAACGTAATCAGCCTTATATAATATAGTTTTTTTATACCATATTTTATAGAAATATTGAATCTATAGAAATGTTTTGGCGTGATTGAGTTTCAAGCTAACATCAAAACTTTCGCATTAGCATAGTGTCATTATATACATCACCAATACACGTAATAATAATGAGCTTTCTTTTCAGCTCAAGTACCTACGCTACAAACAAAGTAGGTGACATAAGTGATTAATGGTAATTAAGTAAGACATACCTGGCACACTTTTCCGTTGGTGAATAATGTTTTGTGCAATGTCATTCTTCTCTTCAAACGGTTTTTGTTTTCAGTCTCTCCTTTGTTGTGTTACTGTCAGTGACGTAAAGAGCGTACCATTTTCTGTGGCGACAGGTGTTTGGGCAGTAGCAATGTAGTATTATTTTTTATACGTTTTTAAAGTTATTGTACGCTTGTTGGTACATGCATTTCATGCATGTAGCAACGAATTTGATTTTTTTTATACCACTAAGATGATAAACAAGCATACGGCCGGTCTGATGGTAAACGGTTACCGTAGCCTATGGACGCTTGAAACACCAGGGGTATCACTCACGCGTTGCCGCCTTACAAAATCAACACTTTCGAACCCTTCATGCAAATATGGTTGACTGCTATGACTGCTAGATATATGTACTCGTAGATGTATGAAAAATATGAGTCGGAAATTTTCCGATATCCATTAATGCTTGCATAGTCTTCTTCATGGACAAAGTAAAGGTCATATCACTTATCAGTACTGACGAATTGTAATACAATGATAACTGAATTTTAACAATTTACATACATTTAAAATCTTTTCTGTTTCAGCATGGTTTGATAGTGGTAGATAACTCAACGTATGAGGTGCGACCGCTGGCAGCGGGCGAGGGTCGTGCAGAGAACGGCAGTGGTCACCGCGCGCACGTCATCAGGCGCGCGCCGCCGCCCGCGCCGCCCGCCGACGATGCGCGCCTCTTGCGGCCCCGCCCTACGCGTCGCCCGCGCCGCCCGCGCCACCCTCGCGCCCACAAACACGGCCTACCCACATACACCGTTGAAATAGCACTCTTTCTCGATGCAGCCGCCTACCAAATCTTCTTCCCCTACCTCAACTATAATGAAGCTGACTTACGAGACATGCTCTTGGCCTACATAAACGGGGTAGGTTATCTGCCCGAATAAAGCTCTTAAGGTATTTTTGGTTAACATGTTTCATGTAATGATATAAGTACATATAATGTGAATTAACAATTGAGAAAGTTTCTGGGAATAGTCACATTTATGAATCACTTCAACGGTACATAAAAAGTCTTATAATGTCATTCATTACGGAAGCTTTTTTTGCGAGAACGCGATTACACCTACGAAAATACTAGGGTAATTTTTTGGTGGTATAAATTCAATCTGTTGAATAAATAAATATTATAATAATTATTCATTCATGCATTAATTCATGAGAGTCATTGACATTGTTTTGTGAGCAAGCAAACATCGACGACACTAGATCTGGGACTTGACCTACAACGAGCAATCAAACTCACTGGCCACTTGTTTTAGGTAGGATATGTAGGTGAGTGTAATGTAAATAGTGATTGCGCAGTTCTCAATGTGTCAGGTGCAAGCGCTGTACCAGCACCGGTCGCTGGGCACCCACATCCAGCTGTCCCTGGTGCGGCTGACGCTGCTGCGCGCGCAGCCAGCCGCGCTGCCCGCGCACGCCGAGCGCGGACGCCTGCTCGACGCCTTCTGCTCCTACCAGCGCACCCTCAACGTGGACGACGACGATGATCCGCAGCACTGGGACATGGCGTTGCTGCTCTCAGGGTTGGTCATATCACCACAAATATTATTCGTACAAAAGGTCTGACTAAACTAAATTCATTACATAGCTCTAGCTTTTGCCTGCGGTCTCGTCCACGTGGAAATCTTTATGGTGGTGTTTTGTTTCCTTGGTTATGAAGTATTAAATACTGTTCTATTTAAACTTTACCAAATTCTCTATAACTGAAACGTATCTGATAACGTAAATGATAGCACCATAGTAGATGTTAAGAGTGTACTCTTGCCACGTTCCAGTCTGGACTTCTACTCGGAGGAGGGTGGTCAGCGCAACGGGGTGACGATGGGGCTGGCGCCGGTGGGCGGCGTGTGCCTACCCGCGCACGCGTGCGTCGTCTCCGAGTTCGGCACCACGGACCTGATGGGCCGGCCCTACCCCTCCGCCGGGTTCACCTCTGTCTACATCCTCGCGCACGAGATTGGACACAAGTCGGTTCAACTATATTTTTTTCTATATTAGCAAGCGTACGACTCTGACGGTAAGCGGTCATTGCAGCCAATACACTTGCAATACCTGGGTGTCCCTAGCGTGAAGCTGTCAAACCACGAGCGTGGAATAGAGAGCAATTGAATGAATATCTTATTTCAAAAGGACCTCAACCTTCAATAATAACCTCGATCTAGTGTTTTGTTTCTACGTTGAGTAACTGATGTAGTGTTTTTTTGTCTGCGTTGAGTGTTGGCAGTAATATGCTGTTAGCACAGTGAGTTAATCGATCTTATGTCCGGGATACGTCGAGTTTGTCTAACGCAGCATTTTTTTAGATTTTGTGTGCATGTCATATATATTTTATCGGTTGAATTCGTATTATTGCTCAGAGCCTATTGCTTCCACATCAGTTAATTCGTTCAATGATTTGTGTGATATGAATTACTTACTGAAATTACTATGTGCGTGAATATGTGTGGTGTGTTCCAGCCTGGGCATGCACCACGACGGCACTGGCAACAGCTGCGCCCGCGACGGGTTCATTATGTCGCCGTCTCGGGGCACCAACGGCGAGGCCTCCTGGTCCGCTTGCAGCGCACGCGTCGCCGCTGACCTGCAGTGTGTTGATTCACTTATTTTAGTCTTAAAATAGTGGTAAAACTAAATATAGTTTAAATCGATACCAAGCCTTGGTAAGAGCATCGACGACAGTTTTTAAAGAAGGCTTTACCCGCCTGCCTAGAAGGAGGCTTTTGTTTCTCCAGTGTATTGTAGGTATGTGTGTATTCATTAGCACGCTCTTTTGGGTGTATATAAAGTAGTCTAGGCGGTTAATGGGTTTTTACATTCATGATATTTTGGGTAGTCGTTAGATTCGGCTTGATTTTTAGAAGGACGTAGGATATTCAAGTATGAGATATACGCGTTTTTACGCTATCTAACTATATATTATTATTAATACGTTGCTAGATAATTTATTGCGACTATTGAAAATACAACAAAGAACTAAATAGCTAGAAAACCTAAACATACATGTTTATATTACCCTAAACTTAATACAAGAAAGCGCTGCCACTTAGTAACGTTTATAGTGTGATCGACCGTATTATAATTATTGTAGGCTACGCTACTGTATATTATTATACTTATTGTAGGCTACGCTACTGTATATTATTGAATTTAATTGCAGGTGGGCAACTTGTCTTCTCGATGGCAGCGACGACATGGACACGCCGCATGAACTGAAGCATGAGAGATACGGCGGAGCGCCCGGGGCTGTCTGGAATGCTAAGAAACAGTGTGAGGTAAATAAGATATACTCTATGATTTTATTTATTCTATCCATTTGTCATTAACAGAAAAGAAAAATCTTTCATGAGATGTCCAACTCAAGCATGAAATATGATTTAAGCTAGTAACTACTCTTATCGAAGATTTGTTGACCGAAATATTGATTCAATTCCCACTAAGGTACTTTCATACATTACATCATAATTAGGGATGCAACAAAAAGTGTCTATATAAGCTTATTACTGAAAACGTCGAACGAGTTTATTATAATAAATTTCGGTGATGTTTGGCGGCGCAAGGGACCAGGCTAGGTTGCTCTGCCCGCCTTCGGAACAATACTTTCAGAGCGAACTTAACAAAATGAAGTTCGTTATTGTATATGGTATGTTTGTTTGCAGGTGTTGCTGCGCGACCGGGACGCGGCCCCGTCGGACGCGCGCGAGGTGTGCGCGCAGCTGGCGTGCCGCTCGCCGCACCGCGCTGGCTTCTACTACGCGGGGCCCGCCCTGCCCGGCACTCCTTGTGGAGATCACATGGTAACCACATACTGCATTCACACATTAGTTTTACATACATGATGAAACACACCAACACAGACATTTGAGGAGGTTGCT
This sequence comes from Falcaria lacertinaria, assembly GCA_951449985.1. NCBI lineage: Eukaryota > Metazoa > Arthropoda > Insecta > Lepidoptera > Drepanidae > Falcaria > Falcaria lacertinaria. Next base: position 7,455,625 of record OX602109.1, on the reverse strand, counting down.
CAGAATCGCATGATACATGCACCTATGGTAACAGACTAAAATAAATTAATTACATTTAGAAACATAATGGCATTGTTGGTTCTTTACACAAACTGTGCCCGGAATACGTAGCAATGCGGATTTTTCAGGGTATGTAAAAGATTTTTCTGACAGTAACCTTCTTGGGACGTACCAAACAAATATGTATATAACTATTTATTTTGTAAAACCCGACTCAAGGCAAACACAAACGCTCATCACGTAAACGTTTTCACTAGCGGGGATCAAAGTGATCAAACCCGCGAAAATTTATAAGTTAGCAGTAGCAGTAGGTATACCTACTAACCATTGGTGTGGTATGAACATAATGATAATATTCCAGTGGTGTCAAGGCGGCGAGTGCGTGCCTGCCGGCCAGCTCCCAGCCAGTACTGAGCCCCCTGCTGGTGAGGCCGCTGGGGCTGCGGAAGTCAACAAGACCGGCTGGGGGCCCTGGGCCGCGGGCGTGTGCCGCTCGGGCTGCACCCTGAAGGGACGAGGCTTCCGCGAGAGGCGTCGCGAGTGCAACGACATCCAAGGATGCACCGGCGCTGCCTATGATGTCATCATGTGTGATGACTCCAAGGTATGCCGGAATACATCCATATGTATGATATCATAAATTGAATAAACGATTTTCAAGTTATTTTATTCAGTGCCGATCACAAAGTGAAGAATCTTTACAACTTTTACAAAGGGAAACTAAGCTAGACTCAGTCTGAAAGTAATTTTTCACTTGTGACAAGGTTCCGCAACGTCGTGACCCCTAATACAACTTAAAGGTTTTTATTTGAAACTGAGTTTTTATGGCTGTCCAAATGCGCAGCGGTCATGTCTGTATGTAGCGTAAATAGTTTTATAAACTTTTGAAGTAGTTTCAATATTATAAACATACAGCAATTTAATCAATCTAAAAGATATTTTGTTAATTCATATTTAACTCAGGTGTGTGGCAAGAAGCGACGCGCAACAACGAGTGAAGTGGCTTCACGCAAGTGCGGCGAATACGCAGCTCGCCTACCGCACCTGGACCCTCGCGGCGGCGGACTTCAGGCGCCTCATGACCCGAGTATGTACAACACAACACGCAATATATTATACTGAAACTTTTACAGCAATGAAATTTTATTTTTATTTCATCAGTCGGGCAGCTCCTATTTTGAACGGGACTGGTACTTGTGACCGTCTTCTCTTTTTAGTGTTCTAGAAAGCTTGCCCACCGCAACAACACAACATTAGGTACGCCACATTACATCAGAAACTTATGTATTCAGAGAACCTTTGTCTGCGATCTTTTATAATGTAAGGAGAGGTACTGGACTGCCCAATTCGGGTAGCTGCAATATAATATTTAATAATAGGGATACAGGAGTATGTATTTCCTATTACTGCGAAAATTCAGGCGTGTCTATTCACTGCAAAACGTTCATTCGATCTAACTCCTACTATCCAGAGTGTATCCGTTCCGAATACCAATCATCTCGAGCTTCTAGGGTTGGATCTCGGTTAAAACCTAAGCTTCGATAGCTTTGTTCAGTTTAAGGCAAAAATCACTTGGAGTCTGAAATAGGTCGTGAATAGGCTACTAACGGGCAAGCGAGCTCCACCTTCACTTACCATCAGATGAGATCGTGGTGAATCGCTGACCCTTAATTAATAAATAAAAATTTAAAACAAACATTAGGATTAATACATTTAGAAGCGAGCTTTTTTAATTTTCTGAGCTGGTAATGTATTATACGCACAGCTCGCATGTGGATGGGCTGCGCGGTGTTCTGCCGGCGAGCTTCGGGCGGAGGGTTCTACGCTCCCCGAGTGGAGCTGAACGACGCAGGCCTAGACCCTTACTTCCCAGACGGCACCTGGTGCCACCACGACGGCACCACTGACTACTATTGCATGCAACATCACTGTTTACCCGAGGTACGCCTATTTATCTACATGTTCCGTCATTTGGAGTTTTTTTTATATTACTAAGGTGACACTCAAGCGTAAGATCCACCTGATGGTAGGCACTTAGAGTGCGTTAGCTAGAACAAATAAAGGAAGGAAAATACTTCCCGCCCCTTCCCGTCACTATAGAGACTACTAAAGCTTAGCTTAGCTTAGCTGTGTTGTTTTGTTTAAAAACGTTGCTCTGATGGATAAGCAAGGCACTCGCGTTTAGGGTGTTATTATGAACAGTAGTTGTGTCCGCGACTTCCTACGCGTGGAATTAATTTTCTTCACAATTTCATGGGCTTTTTTTTGTAAAATAAAAGAAAATAATAGAAGCCTAAGCTACTCTTTGTAACATCAGCTATCTGCCATTGAAAGTCCCGTTAAAATCGGTCCAGTCGTTTTGTTGAACTAAAGATTACCTGGAACAAAGAAACAGACAATAAAATATAGGATTTTGTTATAAATGCCATATATACTTACAATTGCATGTAGTAAAAAGTTTTTATTTGGCAAAGAAACAAGCACTTCAATTTTATTTTATTGTATAGACTACAGGCATTCCGTGATAATGACTGCATACTTTTAAACAACTCTAAGTGCGGCTGATAAACATTTTTTATTCATATATGTAGTTCATTTGTTGTAATAGCTCACAATTCTATTAGGTCACAATAATCGTAAGTAGAATTTTATAAACATTCTATTTCCAATAAAGTTCTTCAATTGTACGTTAAAAACATAATGCAAATTTCCTTCATTGGTTCTTTCAGTAAAATAAGATAGCAGTCTATGCTATATACACCGTTATTGGAGAAGGTTATAAGGTACCAGAAGGTACATTACCACGACATAACGCGCACTCGCGCATGACGATGGTCCATTGTGTTGGTCATGTGTGTACAAATGGCCGCAAATAAACAGAACCGTCTAATTTCATTGTTTGTCAACAATCAACATCAATGTCACTTGCTCCGATTTAGGTGTCCACCGTTGTTGCGACCGCAACCGTCACAACCTTTTTGTCTATTAACATAGAATCTTTGTCAAAGTGCGGACATAACGTGTACATGTTAAAAAAAATACTTGGCATTATTTTAGTGCCGAAGGTCTGAACATATCGGCACACATGCAATTACACTGTAGCTGCTCTGTACACGTACCGTTTCATACAAATTTCGTTCCTAAGCGTTTATTCGTCACAACAATCCAGGATGAAACAAGTGGCCCTTCGAGCCGTAATCGAGTCGACACAGTCGCACAATGCACGCAATGTCTGTTCCGTCCATTACATCTTATATACAGTACCTTTATTGAAGATCATATTCGATAATATAATCCCTGAATACAGATTCGTCGACATTAAAGGCTTTAATTTCAGTAAATGTTAGTAACATATTTACATCAGCTAAACAATTTCACATTACATTATTTATTCTTTTATATTATAGACCAGGTGGGAAACAACCGTACAGCCTTCTTTTAATACTATAATACTAGGTGTTTCACTTGTTTTCAGTAATGTTTTATGGCTTAGCGAAAACTGTTCCATTCGAGAATAGTGAATGCACTAGGTATATATAGGTAAATATATTATTACTGTGACACATTTCTGAGTCTGTTGGCCACTTTGAAAGGTGACCTTTCTTAGACTTGAATTGAGCTTATATAATGGTGTTTTACTGGTTAAAACACTGTGTGTGATCTGTTGTTGCAGGGGCCCAATGTCCCTAGTAGTATTCCTAAGGACCGTAGACTTGAAAGCCCAGGGACCCATGCGACAAAATTGGCCAGGATAAAATAGGAACATCTCTCAGTCTTATGACCTAATAACGCTGTCAATTTCTCTCAAGCCTCTTTCTACGAGCACATCAATTTACTGACTGAAGCTTATCTTTAGATAAAGATTTTTCTTTCATGGCTTAACTAGTTTTTCAGTTTGTGTAGACAGCATTATAATATTATGTTATCGGATCAAGTTTACAGGGAAATATACAAGAAGAGCGTCATTGTCACGTGCTTACCCTAACCGCGTGCTCTGTCAATGTTGACTTGACAAACAATAGTATACCCGACGATCGTTTGGATTTCGCCCGTGCGTCACTTATTACCGTAATATGCAATTATGTTGCCTACCTAACCTGAGACTATTAGCTAATTAGTCATGTTTTAACAAGACATTTCAATTGGGCCATGATCTATTACACTCGCCATCGCCAATTTGTGACGATTTTTGGTACTGTTTACTCCCTGATAATGTGACTAATAAACACACCGAACATTCCATGTAGGTACATCCAACGACAAAATCACTTGTTTTTCCGCCTTCCGTGTGTAATCGAAATATAAAAAAAAAAACATCGATTTTATACTTATTTATTTTAATAATACACCTTACTTTAGGACATCATATCGGTTATAATCACTGAGTAATAATACTTGCATCAAATTAGTTAAAATAACCAAATTGACAGCTACATCTACCTATGTATACCAAACTTTGAGAATTATTTGTTATGTTTTTTTTTTATGATTTGCCTGATCTCATTTTACTATGTTTTATTATATTACATTTCTTAGTTTCGCTTTAGCTTTTGCCTTCTTTTTATATTAATTAATACTTATTAAGTGCACTATTTATCAAAATAATTGTTGTTTACGAACGCTGTGATTTCCTATAATTGAGGAAACTTATTGATTTTGTACTTCTGGCTAGCTATAAGACTTTCATTAAGTGTTTCTTGTTGAAAATCCAAAATAAATAAATAAATGTATTTCGGTAACGTCAAATCGCGTCTAAAGCGGGCTAACGTTCAGTTTTAACTGTACAGTCGAACTGTGCAGTTAAAACTGAAGGTGTGTAGGCAAAGCGGACAACTGTGCAGTTGAACTGACGATCTTAGATAGAACTGTTCAGTTAAAACTGAACGTGTGTAGCGCGCTTAACAAAATGTTTTGCAGTTTCGTTAGTGACTGTACCTACTTGAGGAGGATGATTGAGAATTAAGCTAATTCTTAGTTTATTCCACTTATCCAAGTAAGACAACAAGATTTACGGTACCGAGACTAAGTACGTCACCGTACGTCAAGTACGATAGTCAGCAAAATGTTTTCGTAAAAGGAAATTTATTAACTCATTACGTGCAAACATCATTTGGCTAATATGATGATGTATCGCAGAGTCAACATAAGGGTGCATGGTATGTGTCAACGATATGATACATTTTGCTAAGTGATTAATTATTGCTAATTTATTAGCTACTTGTAAAACGCAATAATACCTAATAAGGTAGAGAGTGAAGGCGCTGCAGTATTTCCCGTTCCAAATTTTCGTTCGTCAACATTTTTGCCGTACCTTTTTATAAAGTACGAACAACAGTTAGCCTACACCCCACATTATGGTAAACGGCCACCATAGCCTATAGATAGACCCTTGCAATACCCGGGTATTGCGTAAATATTGAGACCCCGGGGTCTCATTAGCGGGTTGCCAAATTTATTAATATTGCTAGCGTTTATTTATGCTTATGGACAATGTTCGACGATAACCGCTTATCATTAGGCGGGCCGCTTTATTTGTTGTATAAGAAAACAATAACATTATCACTACATAGTACATAGTATAATACAAAGTCGCTTTCCGCTGTCTGTCTGTCCCTATGTATGCTTAGATCTTTAAAACTACGCAACGGATTTTGATGCGGTTTTTTTAATAGATAGAGTGATACAAGACGAACGTTTATACGTATAATTCATTTGTGTTTTGTAAGTTTTTAACTTTTGATATGGCTAACGCTGGCCGTGCAAAGCCTGGGCGGGTCGCTAGTTTTTGCATAAATTTGGTTTTATATATTACTGTACTGTGGATACTGGATGTTTTCGTCAATTTCAGCTTCAGTTAACGTAGGTATAATGCAATGTATATTATATTTATTCTCGGACTTGAGGCAACCTATCACGCCCAAGACGGATTACTTCTTTGTGCATTTTGTTCAGCAATCTAAAAGTATACCTTATCCGCAATCCAGCTTTTCAATAGCCATAATGTAATGACATAAATGTTATACATGACAGGGATTTTATTATAAACCGCATGTTAGCATGTACGATACGCGTACATTACATGACCGGCGGAAGTATACAAGGGCATGTGTTAATTGTACTTTATCAAGGCGCAGGCGCTGCTTTGCAATAGGAACTATTGTTTTTACGCTAGTTATATTCAAATCTGTTTATTATAAAATGATTAATTATACTGGTGTAACAAACCAACACAGACATATTTAAGGAGGCTGATGTACATACATACGCAGCCTGGGGCACATAGACGCGCAACCGCAGGCGCAGCCAGTAGAAGTTGCAATATTTTCACACTTAAAAAGGAAAGGTGAGATAAAAAAACATGAAAATCCTTTTTTTATTAATAACATAAAAATAAAGTCCAAATTTTAAATGTCTGTCGGCATATAGGTACATGTATATATGATAATGTAGCGATTCTAAAAAGCCTCCTTAATATGGCTCTGTATGGTTTTGTATGTTACATCCTGCAGGTTCAATATACTGTATTATATCTAGTTACCACAACCCCAATGTGTTTTTTAATGACGAAGATTATATTGTACCACGGATCAGACAAACGATTAAATTACTTATTATCCAATCAACGAAATGAAGTTAATGAACTAAATAATTAGCCTAATAAACTGACTTGATAGTGACAAAGAGATTAGGAACAGTACAAATTTTACCTTATTATCTCAGTAGGTATGCATTTTGAGATAGTTTTTTACCGACTTCAAAACGAAAGAGGATTGTTTATTTATTGTACTTATGTCCGGAATTGTACAATATCAGTCCGACGCTGATTGCATGATAACTTCGTCTTTCGGTACATACTCTCGAGGTTCGAATCGTTATAATTTTGTGGCAATCTGATGCTAGCCTTCGAAGATAATATAATTGAGCTCCTCAACGAATGAAAGGTAAAATGCTCCTTTGTTACGTATGTAATTGTTTACTTGGTAAGGATTATACCTGACCACCGAAAAGTCATAAAAAAAACAATTTCATATACAAACATATTTTTTCATTCGTTGGTAAAATATAGTTATATTGTTGCCAATTCTGTTGTTCAAAATAACTAAACTTAACTAATTTGGCTGGCCTAAAAATATTGCCATCCTTATTTAACTCCGCACATGAGAAAGGGATAGCAAGACTTTTAGACCTGTCAAATAAGTTAAGTTTAGTAATTTTGAACAACAGAATCGACACCATTTTCAACTTTTTTATTTTGGTTCACAATAAAATGTATGCAAGAAGAATGTAACTAATGCTAATTTCTAGGAATTATAAGAACTAGGAACACCGTGTAACCCTTCAATATATTTAACTTTTAAATTTATATATTGAGGACAGTTTGATGCACATTTAAGTTAAAAGTGGTACAACAGATCCGATATCGCTGTCTGTACAGCCGGTTATAGAAAGCTCTTTAGTATAGCTAAGCTCTTTATTTATTATTCCTAAATAGAATACTGGTTATCGTAAAGTGATAGTTAGTAGGAGCTACCACTCTTACGTAGCAAAACGTTTTCAGTTTTAACAACGATATATAAGTCGTAAAACTGTAGTAAAATTATATTTATTTTGTGGATAAGTAGGTTGATAAAAAAACATACCATATGAGTCACACAGCTGCATCCAATATGTGACGTGCCATTGACTCGAAGCCAAAACAATGAAATTGTCTCAATTAAAGGATGTCGTGACGTGAACTAAATTAAAGAATTATAATAAAATAATATACGACCCCTATATTATGTAAAAAAGTATGTTCTTCTCCTATTTCATCCGTCCATGTTGGTTCTGTCCTGGATCTCTGAATTTTACCTAATATATATGAAATAAAATAATAGATCGCATACCCATATTATGAACTCTACCGAAACGATGTACCTAGATATTCCGTTAAAAATTTGCTGTATTCTTGACAAAGGTTTTGATGAGACAGGTGTCGAACTAAAGCATCTCTCTATAAGTCTATGTGTAATAGCCGTAGGTATATAATCTACTCTTGAGGTAATAGAATGCTCTCTCTATGTTTGGCACATCATTAATCATTATTATTCAAACAGACTGTAACGATTACGATTATATTCCAAAGCAGCAAAATAGCACTGCCTAAACAAATGTATTCATCTGCATTGTCCGCTAAACTGAGGTGTAACTAACTCTCGTTTCATTATCTTGGTCTAACGACACTCCGCTTACGACGATGACGTACATACAAATGTGATTCATATTTCGTTTTCGCATTTACCTATATAAGTATTAAAAATAAATCAATCTTAACTCAAAAACACACTTGACCGGAATTTTAGCGGTCTGACTTATTTTTAACCTCTGTATTTCATTGCATTTCAATCACGCATTCTTTGAATTAATCGCGATGTTTGGTGGCGCAAACATCAACTTTTAAATTATTATATATTTTTAGACTGTGTACTTTAAAAAAAAATCAAACCATCGACCTATTTTTAAAGATTACAAAACCATTATATATTATTTATTCTATGCCATATTTCTCTAAAATTACTGTCAATAACTAAGAAAATATATTTGTAGATATGACTTGGAAGCGTTTACACCAAAACTAATTATTGGTTTATGACTTTATGAAAATTCATACATGAAACAACAATGAAAAAAACTAATTTTAAAATAATGAAACTACAATTATAGCTAATTAGATTGTGTTAAAGCACGAACATAAGATGCGAAGAATATCGCAGAAGAGTAGCTAATATTCTGAACTATTATAATACTCAAGCACGATATTAAGTCGGTAGGTACTTCACTTTGTAGACTCATTTCAGTCACATTACTACCTAACACTACATTGTAAAAAGTCATGAAACAACAAAAGTAAAATTACTACCTATATTTTATGTTATGGCAGTAATTTCACGACAAAGAGTGGTATGTATTTGTAATAACTGGATATTACCTTTGCAGAATTTTAAAATGTCTGCGCAATGGCATATTTGGGAGCTGCCGAGTAAGGATGTGAGCGGTTCGTTCAACGCCCGGGCGCTGTCAACGGACGACGACGTCGCTGCCGAAGCGGCCATCCGTGCCTACTTGACCCTCGACGAGGCTGGGATGCCCCTAGGCCGTGCCGCCCTTCCCCCACACGTCCCCGAGGAACCCGAAAAGCACTGGGAGGTCATGGACTACGTGGAAATCCCCCCCACTCACACCAAATGAGCCCCAGTCTCGCCTTCCCGCATTGTCATGTCATCTGTCACGTCTGGCATGAGACAAGCGATACGTTATCACAGTGTAATTAGCACTTAGGAAACTTTATCTTGCCAAATTAACATTTTTAAAAGGTCCTCATTAGATATAAGGTATCATAGTTTTTATGTTACGACGTAAAATAGCATATTTCACAGTGCATTTACTAGTGTTAAGTTTTATCCAGTATTACTTAGATGTTAGTGTGTTCTATACTTGAATTTACATAGAATGACTATGTAATCAGTAAATGATTGCTGTGAGAACGAATTTCTATGTGATTTTCCCGCCTTGTCGGTTTCTTGTTTTTCGATACATATAAAGAAAAGAGACCCATTAAAAGTAAATACGTAAACGCGATAAACTGTGATATTTAATTGACTATCATGATCGTAATCTTTCGTTCGATATATCGACAAAAACTAAAATAATACAGCCTTACATCGAGTTTTAAGTAAATAAAAAGATATGTCATGTATGAGTTATTTGAAAGCTGCGAATGTATTTTTTATACTTATATTATTAACAGGTAACATTGCATAGGTAAGAATTTAAGGGAAATAAGTGCCTTTAAAAATACTTGTTACGAAATTCAGAACACATCTTTTTAGTTTACCTACGTATTTATTAATATGCACCGTACTAGTCCTCTTTAAATATTTAAATGTGCTAAGTTGTAAAAGTTCTAAGTAAATATTTTATTAATAATTAAACATGAAATACATTTTTTTTAAATTAAGTAATACACACAGTACATTCCGCACGTTTCATTTTGTGTTTTAATTTACGATATTAATTGGCAACTCCTGAACGTATCAATAAATTATGATAATTTATTAGCCGTTTAAAATGTACCTCATGTACCTACTCACCGTATGCCAATAGCATACCTATGTATTTCATCAACAGTGGCCATCAACGCCAAATAATAACATCCCATCGTTTTGTGTAAACTATTCCTTATTCCCTAATACTAGAAGTTAGGTATCATAAAAAAAGTAGAAATATCGTGATATAACTGTCATATACCATTTCCCAAGTCTTACATATTTCATTGTAGGATAAAAAAAAAATGTGGATACGTTACATTATGGTACGTAAATTAGATCGTGGACATTTGATATACCTGAAGTACATTGGTATTTCACATAAATATAATTAAATTACAATTGATTCCTAATGCTCTTCTTATACGTGAATTTGTAAAGTAAGCAGAAAAGCGCTAATCCGTGAATTTCAGTTTGTTGGAACTGCGCTTGCGTGGTGTGAAAATAAAATTAGCTTGGACACGCTAATGCTGTGAAAGACCACAGAATAAGTCTATAAGCAAATCTCCTTCTTCATCTTTTGCTGAATTTATAGCTAGTATATATATTGACAAAAATGCCTTCATTAATTTATCCATAATCGCAACAGTGGGATCTAGATGTTATGGCCAAAAATAACTCGAAATGCAAGAATAGCTACAGATTTGTTGGTCTCGTGCTGTTCCTATTTTATCTTCTTGCCATTACTTAGAACCAAAGTAACTGATGATCAGTACTCTCAAAAATTACAAATAATTATGTCGAAACTCGGGAATAGAACGGCTGGTATGTATTTCTTTTGCATGACAAACCTTGTCCCAACAGGTAATCGCTTTTCTAGGGTAAGAACTTCAGTTTCTAAGCAGTAATGCAGAACACGACTTCATCGAATCGCTGTTACAGGTGAGGCATCAACAAACGGCACTTAAAATGGCAAGTTTATACTCAAATAGTAAAAAACTACTTGAAAGTTCCTAGGTATACAAACTGGCAAGAACTAAGCCTGATATCAGGAATAAGCATAAATACCATTTAATAAAACCTTTGAAAGCAATATGGAAGAAACATTCTTGCTCATAAAAAAACGAGTGAGTCTTACAGTAGTCGCAAATGATGTGTAGCACCACGGCCAACTCTATCGCCGCCCGCGCTTATTGGTCAAATCAACTGGGGGCTTTCCCGGCTTCCGTCCCTTTTCACTGAATCACTCCCATAGATTGCAGAAAAGCAAGAGGAAAAATGTTTAGCTAGCATCAAAATGTCAAGCTCGTCTTACTTCTCTTGAATCTGACATGCGATCTAGTTAGCCTACATCTACTTCGATGGTAGCAAGCAAGCGGACGATCACAGGCGCGGCGGGCTGTACCTAGACCTACGCTGAAAACTTTAATTTCCATAGAAACACAGCGCGTAGTATCTCCGTAGTTGGACGGCTCCATTTTTTTATTGGAATACCCTGTTCTTCATCCATCTCTTTAAATCTCATGACACCATGATTTTAGAAGCTACACACCTTATAAACCCATTGATGCAGACAAGCCGGGGTTGAGCCTAAACCACCTCAAACCTCACCTGGCGGCTGCTTCAACCTCAGAATAATAACCAAAGCTTGCTAGAGGCTTCAACCTCACGGTGACCACAGCTTGTATTTGTATGCTGAGAGCGTTATACTGGCTATATAGCTAATAAACATCTTCACTAAAGACCTATCTATCAGCTTTGCATATAACTTATCCGCTCATCATACAAAACTAGTGCCGCGAACGCAACCTATAAAGCTAAACAATACCAATGGGTAAGTCAGAGCGACATATTCCGTCACTGTGAATTATTGTATGGACTATGCTGAAATAAATTTACACACAATACACCAGTCAGTATATAGTCGTATAAATAAATATTTATTCCGTCGGTGTTCATAAATATGGAAAGCACGTAACAAGTACGTATAATTGTATAGAAGCTTAGGAATAATGGATTGTATGACTGTCATATTATCATTAGGCTTTAGCTAGGTTCAGTGACTGATAAAATTGCTGAATTATAATCATAATATATTAGCAAGTTCCCGACTTTCTTGAGTGAGATCTCAGTGCTAGCAAAATATATTTCAAACCAGCTACACCTAGCCTAAAATAACATTATCCTGTAGGATCATCCCGCCCTCCTACTGCCAGACAGCACAATTATCAAGGAAAGAACTGTAGCAATAAACATAGCAAGTTCAAAGATCTCAGCACTGAACAGCTACGGAGATCGCTACGAAATTGTACGATTAGCTTTTTTGTACCTTTTTTCGTCATTCTCGCGACCTTGCTCACAATCAGGGTCGAACTGTATGACAGATTGTTTAACACCACTTCATGAATTAAATAACAAAACGTAGCAATCGTGCTCAATAGTGTGTTCAATCCATTTATTACCTAAATCGAAATAAGATTATTAGGTATGCATTTTCTTTTAACAGACTTAATCTAAATTGTAAAGATATTAAGCAGCGGGCTGTTTGGATTTATTTACAAGATTTTTTTTATTATTATTATCTTGTTCTTCTTGCTTTGTCTCTTTGTAAATTAGAGGCATAATAGCTGGCACACGGGCCTTAACCAAGTGGGTGACAGTAACAAACCAAGTGACAGATAATTAAATTTAGGATGTTGAGGAAGATGAGAGGAACATCCGACGTGACGATCGTGACGACACGTGTTATTATTATTATTTAAACTAACACCTAAAACCTTAATATAATGATGCAAATTTTTATGTTGTATAGGTTCCAACTTAAGTTACTTCAACAAAAAATGTTTATTCGATTCAGTCACGTAAGTAAAGATAGAGGTACTAAACGTCTTCGTAAATTAAATTGTCGTCTAATTTATTGTTGACAGAGGCAAGTCCCCTGTCAAACATTTTAACCAGAGTATAAATCTTCAGAAGTCTGGTATATGTTCTCAATTACTATTCCAATAACGTACCTGCAACAACAGCCACATAGGACTTGTGCGTGAGACCTGCAAGACTTGAGATAACAAATTTAAGTTAAGATTGTAAATTTCTAACGGAAGAGAAAATATTAAATGAAACCGTTATCGGTCAATAAAATTGATAGAATATATAGAAGATAGAGAATAAAAGAAGATATAGAATGTAAATAGAAATTTGATAGAGAAAATAATATATAAAATCCTATAAGCAGATTATTTCATTTATGTACCTAGTTTTATTATTTCATCAATACTGCAAGGCAAACCTGCCAATTACAGTAAACTAACTTTAAAGCCCTAAGTTAAACTAGTGAGTTAAGTAATCTAATCTTTTAAGTTCGTAAACTAGCTAATTGCTACTACATGAGTGTAGTTGTTGGTGCACCTCACGCTACGAACGTCTTTATCTATGGTGAAGATAATAGTACCTACAACAAAATTCGTTCTGATCATAAAAAAAATGTCTTGCAATGTATATATGTCTTGTTCTTAGATTGAACAAAATAACATTAGTTCGAGATGAAATTAAAAACATCCTATTCTTCAAAGATTTTACCTTCGCATTGGAATAATTTGTATTATACCCATATTTCATATGAAAAGAAAATTTTATTTTAAATACTATTTTATTACTTAATCGTGCGTGGTATATGACTTTTTATACAAAATTTTAATACTTTGTAAGACGGTTTATTGACGTAAAGTAAAAATGTATGAACAAATATCTACAATTAGTGAACCAACTTTTGAAAATTCCTTCAGTAATGAAAATCTACACCTTCCTTAAGTAAAAAACTCACGTAATGACCGGGCGAAAGTTAGTTTTTAACGTTTTTTAGGGTTCCGTCCCTAAAGGAAAATGGAAATCTGGAACTGGAGTCTGCCTGTCTGTCCAGAATTTTATCTCACGAACGCGTGGAGTTATCAAATTGAAATTAATACGAAATACCCGGGTCTATAGTCTCTTTCGGCTGTAAAATAATCAAACAAGTAAGTCAATATGAAGAAAAGATATGACCGTTTATGTCGCAAATTTGCGTTGATTTCACAAGGGAATGAAAACCTACAGGGTACTTCCCGTTGACTTAGAACCATGAAATTTGGCATGAAACAGTGTCTTACAGCACAAGTAACGGGAAAAATCTGAAAACTGTAATTTTTTTTTTTTTATTCGAATTTACTAAAAAATATTCTTATTTTGCGCTGTTGAGAGTCACCGACGAATAATGACCTCATTTGAAGTTCGCCTACTTTTAACCTTACCTAAGCCTTACCTACAAGTGTGTACGGAACCCTCGGTGCGCGAGTCCGACTCGCACTTGGCCGGTTTTTTTCTATTAATTGCGGGTCAGCGATTGACCACAATCTCACCTGATAGTAAGTGAAGATGTGGTAGAAGGTGGAGCTTTCTTGTCAACATTTTCAAAATGTATGTCAATAGAAAACCTATTCAACACAAAGAACGTCGATAGAACTAAGAACAGAATATCAAAATATTCATTTGACGAGAGAAACGAAAGAAATAAAAATATATATGTATTTATCTTAACCCCAGTAGTCTCATGGTGCATATATATTTTTTATTATCAGCTTTCATGACCGCTGCTATTATTCCAAGTGGTCATAAGTACCTGAGTAACCCGAGTGCATTGGGAAAGTACTCTGTTACTACCGGGTGATAGTAATCATATACATCAAATGTTTGATACTGTCTATAAGTGAAAAATATCTGGGATATTATTACATCTGTTATTATTATAGGTACAGTTGTAGTCAGGTTATCTGCGGGTCAAATACTCGGTGCATACGAATACGTAAAAATAAATAATATATCTATATTGCTGGCTCTAAGATGGGAGAACTGGTTGCAGAATATACGAGATGCGTATTGACGATAACTGGTTAACCGCAAGCATAGAATTATAACTAGTACTTGTACTTACAGACCGCAAGTCTAAAAAATATCATGTAAAGCTGACTGACTGACTGAAAAAAAACGAACATTTGAATACGAGTATCATATCATTCATTCCGTTTCGTTCTGATTCGTAAACATAGGAAAATTGCATTGCGAAATGTTAGCAAAGACACCATATTTAAACAAAACCTAGTCACATCCACAATTAAGACGAAACTAACGACACCTCATATAATCTCAGATTAGAATTCATATACGTGCGAAAAACATAGCCCTCCTAGTTTTGTTTTTCGAGTGCATTATTATGTCCAGTCGGGTAAAATAAACGTCAACTGACTATCGGAATAATAATGTAAATACTCCTTATCGTAATTTAATATTACATAATAAAAGCGAAATTATGTCCCTTTAAATGTTTTTTTAAACGGTTGTATTGGGTTCCGTACCCGAATTGTAACCCACGGAACCCTATTACTAAGACTCCAGTATTCATCCATCTGACCGTATGCCTGTTTGCTTTTTTTGCTCGATCTTAATAACGGCAACAAGTGGTAATGCTCATAGGGTTTGTATATATTTGTACATTCACTAAAAAGAGTGAATTAACTATTTATTACAAACGTATAATAACTCCGAGAAAAAGAACAAACATACAGCAGAAACGAAAAGTCGAGTTCATGTTAGATATTATGTTATATATTTTTAAGTCAGTCAATAAGACAGTCACGTTCTTTAAATCTTACTTTTATTATAAATGCATACAAATTTGAGTTTTTTAATACACGACTCACGCCAGAACTCCTGGAGAGACTAAAGTGTAATCAATACATATTATAGACTAGCTTTTGCTCGCGGCTTCGCACGCGTGGTAAAGTGAATAAGTCAACATGTAAACTAAAATTCATTTTTTTTCTTTTGCCCACTGCTACCTATTTTAATGGATTTAACTAAAATAATACGGATTTTCATACAAACTTACATCCCTTAGGGATGGAATTTCCAATAATCCTCACAAACGTATTTTTGTTTATTGATAACTGAAAAGTCAAATAGAAATTTGCATGCGTTTATCTTCAAAAATGACGGATTTGCATAAAAAACTTTCATCCCTATTTTACCCCCTTAAGGGTGGACTTTCCGAAAATCCTGAAATACGTATTTATTTATTTTTAACTGAAAGGTCAAATACCAATTTTCATGAATTTATCTTCAAAAATGACGGATTTTCATACAAAACTTTCAACCCCTATTTTACCCCCTTAGGGGTGGAATTTGCAAAAATCCTGAAACGTATTTATTTATTTTTAACTGAAAGGCCAAATACCAATTTTCATGCGTTTAACTTCAGAAACGACGGATTTTCATACACACTTTCAACCCCTATTTTACCCCCTTAGGGGTGGAATTTCCAAAAATGCTTTCTTAGTGGATGCCTACGTCATAATAGGTATATACTGTCAAAATTTCAAGTTTGTAACCTCAGCTGTTTGGGCTGTGCATTGATATGTCAGTCAGTCAGTCAGTCAGCTTCTTCTTTTATATATACACAAGATATACAACTCCTTATTCCCCTAGTTTTTGAACACTGTTTCTGAATCGCAGACAAAGAGTTAGGTAGTAGAAATAAAAACCATTTGTAAACATAAACATAAAACTTACAAAATAAGCACCATACTCCTTACCAAAATACAAATATATATTTGATTCACTGTGATAGACTTGGAACACTTCTTGATGTTAATGCAGAGGTATTTCTAGAAGCTTTATTGCGCACGATATGTGAGATGAACAATAAATTATGAAGTACCTAGAAAGTGGTTACTTACAAGCGCCCTCCGAACCCAATGTTTCTTTAAGGACATAAAAGTTTTTTTTTTATTTAACTTGTAGACTTTTTACACAAATTATGTATACATGACCCCTTAAGGGGAGAAAGTGGGATTAGAATAAATTTCCGTTGTCCCCATCCTTTCCCCATTATACTGTTCCAATCGGTGGAGCGAAAGAAAAAAATGTAGATCGTTATACAAGGGGGCTAAAACGAATTTACACTACGAATGCGAAAAAATAAAATAATCCAAAACTCAATTAAGGTCATCAATTTGATTTGTAATCACAGAAAAAAAATTAAGATTTCGTGCCAATGACTTATTTATTTCTGTAAACGCAATGCTGAAATGCTCGTATTCCTCTGAAGAAATCACCGATTTGGTAGTTCCATTTTCAACACTTTTTTTTATAAAACAGTAAAAAGTCGAGTCTTTATTCATAATTGTTCTAATTATGAGTAAATATTTTAATTTGTATAAGTAACAGACAACATTTAAGTGTAAAACCTTTTTCCCCTAGAACAGGAGAAAAAATTTTTTTATACTTAATCTATATTTGCCCCGCTATTTTTCATTCCTCATGCTCAAAAAGTTCGTCATTGTACAGTTCCAGAGCGTGTAAAATAGTAGATTGTATCATAAGGGGGCAATAGTATCTTTACGGCGAGGGCGCTTTTTTTAATCCAGAGTGAAGTGATGGATTCTACTTACGAGTAGAATCCGTGTAGAAATTAAAAATTATCTAATAATAAAACAACTAAAAACTAATATAAGCATTTGGGACATTTTCACATTGATGAAAATGTATTATTGAGCTGGCGAGGCAACTGCCGTCGATTCAGCCAGGCATTATTCAAACAATATTTGCGTTCTATTTCTTTGGCGGGCTAAAAACTCATTACTGCGCGCTAAAAAATTCTTATAGATAACACCACCTTTGGGCGCACTTACAGGCAAAGGATGTCGTCCTTTTCGAATAGGTGGGTTCGAATGAAAAATAGATTATCATGCTCTAGGGGAAAAAGTATTATTTTTTAATTTGTCTGTTACCTGGAACTACATGTATCTTATTATTGTTTAATTGTTCATGACATGGATACTAGTCCTTCAGTCTCATACTTACTCGACATGTACCTTCATAGAAGTCTAAAATGAAGATGCCTTTCAGTCTTCTGTGAAGACAGATGTAAGTAGGGATGGGAATATATAAAATATATCGATATATTTCGTATCGATAATGTATGTCGATATTTAATACCGATACTTTTGATTTTGATATTTATCGAGTCGACATTTTTATATCGATAATAAGCGTCGCGATATTTTTTTAAAAGGATAGATATTTATCGGGTGAAAAAAATTCGTTATATCGATATTTTTTGCCAAGCAAAATCGTTATATAATCGTCAAATATCCAGAATAGTAGGTAAACAAGTTTTATTTATACAATTTTAGTTTTCTAACAAATTCACTCTTACTCATCAATCTTAGTTTGTTACTCCTTTTTGTACTGCTCAATTTCTCTCTATACTTTAGCCCATCTTGTTATTCATCAGGCATTTTGTATTTTCTTACGAACTGAGAGTACATGATACCTAGAACTAGCGCTATAAGCAAAAATCATTTATTCAATATTATCTACTCTGCGGTAGTGCCAACAAATAATGGGGACCAGGGGAAGAAAAATACTCACCTACCTTCGGCTGTCCACATCAATGCAAACAGATTGTGGGGACAGGATACAGAACCTTATTTTTCGCTAGGGCCATCAATGGAGATAGGATAATGGTGATAACGGGAATACACAATTACGTCCATATAAATATAGTACTTTCAGTTTCATTGATCACACCCATCTGTTGATCAGGAAAATGAGTTACTGATATCAATTACGATTCCCATCGTAATGTGCTACTGATAACCTGAAATAGAAGTACTACGTTATTAATATGTAGCACGTCTCGTTCCAACGTAATTACAAATAGAATGATACATAGATTGGAATTGACATGTGACAATTGAGTAAATAGTATAATTACAAATGTAGAAAGTGGCGGCGTGGGGCTTGATGCGGCGCCGCCGCCGCCGGAGCGCAAGTCGCGGGCCCGGCGCAGTGGATCCGCGCTACGCCGAGCGTGCGGCAGTGCCTGCCTCCGATTGAGTCGCACCCGCGCCCTCGCCCGCTGCCGCGTCCGCCGCCGCCTCACGCCAACCCGCCCCGTATAAAGCGGAGTCGCCGCGCACTAGCACGCAGTCACGACCCGGCCACGCTCGCCCGTGCACTCAGCCGGCACGCGTCTGACACCGCCCCGCACACCCCGCACACCTCGCGACGTCAACAACGCTGAACAACTACCTACTTACCAGTAACAACCGAAACTAGTGACAATGGGAGAACAAGAATGGGGATACACCTGCGAAAATGGTGAGTAACCACTTTCCTTATGTGCCGCTAAAGTGCAGTAAGCCGCGCGAACCGGTTTGTTTACATCGCGGCACGTGACTGGCCTGAGGTAAATAAAGGTTTTTTTTATTCGTCGTAAATACAGCGCCAACAACATCCTAAATTGATGAGAACCCGCGAATATAAATATTATTCAAAACCAATATATCACGGTAAGCACCTGACGCAAACAGCGATGGATGAGAGAAAGTTAAAATTCACTTCAACAGAATAGATATAGATAAGCAGTCATTGATAACTAATTTTTCTAGTTTATCAATATAATTTTATTGTACAAAATATCTGTTGAAAAATCTTAAAAATTAAGTAAAGGCAGATAAGAGAATATCATCTGCGTATGTAGTATATATAGTGTATTGTTCTTTCATGGGCGAGTTTATCTAAATTCCTTTCATTCATGCTACACCTGTTGTGGCTACAAAAACGTACTATTTGCTTAAAACTGTGTAGTTCGTTGTATTATATTATCATCTAAAAATAAACACTGCCGAGGTGCCGAATTACAGAACACAGCATGTTATTTATTATTAATCGTTTAGGTATAATTTTAAACTACCCACATATTAATAAATGTTGATTGCCCACATAAATACTCCGTGTATACTTTATCTAAAACGATGAGTGAGCCAAATTACGATCTAAAATCAAGCACAACCCGGAAAATGTGTTTCAGCAGCTCATTTAGGAATATTTAACGCGTGTGTTTTTTGAAAATACCTATACTATATCGTTATCGCGTTAACCCTAAGAATAGAGTAGTGTTAGCCAGTCGCGTGCGATGATCGTTGGCCCACTTTAGAGGGCTACGTGGCTCCAGTTTCAACTAATGAAACTGCTTCCACTCATTCGTTGATGTATTATCCGCCTACCTTTTCATTAGCAACAATACATACGATTTAGGTTATGGTATATTATTTTAGACATGAGGGAGTTGCGCAAATGGTGATATCAAAACGATAAACTTGGACGAAAAAGTTACCACTACCCCCAGAAGTAAATACGTAGGTATAAGGATGTTGTCCTTAGCAAACAGCAGCTAGTGGACCACGATTTTCAAATGAGTTTTGATAAGGCTTTTCTGAATGAAAAATTAAACGTACTCTTTTTCAGTAACGAGCATAATTTTAGCAGGTACAATAACATTATATTTAATTAATTCCACATTATAAAACTTCTCTCTCGTCTTTTTCCTTTTGGTTCTAAAAAATAAATAAAATAATAATCATTAATGCTTGGACGCAGCGCCATCTGATCCCAAACTAAGCCAAGCTTGTACTATGGGAACCACCAGCTGATACAATACTTAAATACTTTTTGGTTTGAAAATACATACTTATAATACATACCAAACACCCAGACGCAAGGCAATCATGTTCGATACATAAATGTTTTCCCCGATGGGAATCGAGCCCACGACCCCTAGCGTAGCAGACAGGTACACTTACAACTAGATCTGCGGTCTCGTCAAATAATAATTACAGATCGATTATAAGATCTTCGGCATAACATAGTTATGGAAAATGACAGGCTAGCCAAAAATATTGATTGAGTGACAGAAAAATGACATTTATTAGTCTTCTCGTCAATCTACTCCAGTCAATTAATGGCTTGGAGAGGAATTATATACCTCTGTTACCGTTTGTTTCACCTGTAAAATAGTCGTCAATCTTATCATCTCAAAAATATGTAAAAAAACAGGAAATATCTTGATCCCCAACTTCTACGAATCTAGTAATTCAAACCATGCTTTTTGATGAAGTAAGCAAAGATCCATAGCACGGGATTTTGTTGAAGGTGCATTGACCATCAAAACGAAAAATGCGAAAAAATAAATAATCCAATACAGTAGTATCAAAAATATATAAATATATTTTCTTATTCAATAAAAATACCGACTTCTGTTTAAAACTATCAATACGATAAATAACGATATAAAAAAGTCGATACAACAATTATCGAAAATTGACGAGTAAGTATACGACTGAAGGACTTGTATCCATGTCATGAACAAATAAGCAGCAACAGGTAACAGATATAATTCAAAAATATAACCCCTTTTCCCCGCTCTCGTACGAAGACGGACTTTTGGAGCAAGTCGAGCGAAAGGTACATTATTCCTAGAATGACATGACAATAGTCAAGAAAATAATGATGCCATCACTGCAGTCAATCAATATTATGTACGGTCATTTAATAAAAACAGATTTAAAAATCAATTTTCTTTGGCAATCCTCTTTCTTATGCAAATTGTTTTTGTTACAAAAGCGTGTTCGAACATTAAATTCTACTGTACTATTGAATACATTGAATTACAACGAGGATGAATTAATACTTGTCACTCATTTGTCATAGTCGGTTTGCAAATTATTGTTCAGTCCAATTTGTACGTAGTATCGGGGGGCACGGGAGTGCCCCCGCCGAGTCGAGCGCGAAGCAAACACTGCCGTACCATCCTTTACCCGAACCATTTCGCCGCATTTTCAGGCCCCTATTTGAGAACCTCTGGATGAGACCAGAATGTAGAAATTTTCGTCATCCAGTAAGCTATAAAATCATACTTAAAATTTCAAGTCTATAGGTCATTTAGTTCCGAAGTTAAGCGAAAGCAAAGTTTCGCATTTATGACACACACTCACTCATGATCATCAAAATAGAACTAGTACTTCCCATAAACTCAGAGAGCTGAAATTTGGTACAGAGTTAGGGTTTCATGGCCACATAAAGGGAAAACTATAAAAACTAGGATAATCGAAGATCTGGAGTACCTGGTGACCCTTATTTGAAATTTGAAAACATGTCATCCAAGTAAGCAAAATTACGTATTTTGCTTCGCCGTGACTTTTCAGTGGTGTTTACGATAGTTCCAATGAACTAATGATGAAGCCGGAAGATTTCCGGTGGCTTTGTATAAAGAATGTTCAACGGCCCAGTCGCACAACATTAACTATAATAATAAAGAAATCGCAGTAAGGAATCTTAGACTTGGCACGACTTTGTCTAGATTTCATTACTTTTGAGAGATAAACAAGCAGCTCCATCGAGACTAGGCTAGTTTTTTACAGAATGTTTTTGGTGGGATATTATCTACTCTGAGGTACAATTTTACTGTCTCACATTTGGTAACTGAAGGCATAAACAATATTTTTACCTAATAAGTTTGTTGCGAGGTGCAAATTTTAAATGAATACGGTAAATACATATAATAATAATTAAATGATCTCCTCATCCGTTCACAGGTTCACCACTCTCAGGTTCACAGTTAGTTTTCCTGTACTCTGTATTGTAGTTTCGTATAAGTTCTGTATTGTAATATATCACATATATATTTCACAGACAATGCATATACATATATCTGTCTGTCTAGTCTACATCAGAAATATGCAAATCTTCATGGGGGAACTCCCAGAAGGCAAAGGTGTATTGATTAAGGCCACTTTTTACCCCGTTAGCAGCCTTCGTGGCTGAGCCATTATGCGCTTGGCTTTACACGTTGTGTTGAGATAAGCTCCAAGTTCAGCCACAATACATATAGCTAGCCCTTGCTTACCCAAAAACTTTATGTTAATACATCACGATATCGGAATTATTTTTCAATTCGAAATTATATGCGAATAGTCAAACAGTAGAAAATCAATAAAAGAATTCACTTATTTCAAATACGTATCTAAATAAACAAAAAAGTGACATTGAGAGAAAACTAACATCAATAGATACCAAGATCGGCGTCTCTCGTGATCCGAGACCAAGGCCCAGGCTTAGTTTGGAACATCACTTCTAGAACAATACATCACCTTTTTGTATACTTAATTGCTTGTAGCTTTTAAGTGGCCGCTGGTTTGATTTGATATCTGTCAATTTTGTCAGCGGATAAATGAAACTTTATTTTATTAAGATTTTACTATGTGGTCCGAGTGTGTAATTAAATTGTATAGGTATTAAAGTTAGGCTGGCTTCCAACTCCACCACTGGAAATTCTAAGAAATCTGCTATATTTTTCCTCAAAAATCTTTCCGTATACTTTTTACCTTGATTTACGTAAGTCAAGAGGAAGCCAAGCGGGTTCCTGTTCGAATCGGACCCGACTGACCAGGGTGATATGTCCATTTTAGACAATAAACTACACAGGCAAAAACCTTTCTCTTGTGTTCTAGTGGCGAGGTCTGGATACCTTCCTCTTCCTTTACAGACAACACAACACAACATCAGCGTCAATTGGTTACAGTCTTCTGTAAGGTGTACATAGTATGTACACCTTACTGACTATAACTGTGGGAACTGTATGTACTACATACAGTCCTCAGTCGGGCGGCTCTATGGGAAATCTTTATTCTCCCTACCTCTCTTACTCCTACTCCATACTTCCTGCTATTGAAGTGGTCCACTTTTGTCTAAAGGTGGTAGACCACGTTTAGACAAAAGTTAACCTATATAGCCATACTCTTCATCTTTTGTAAACTTTGCAGTGTAAAAACCCCTGCTGGACGATTTGAGACGGTCCTTTTATAGGGCACTCACTGTGCCCAGCAGCAACTAACTAGCTACATTTTATTATCATTTTCCTTGACAGTTTGTGAAGTGAACGAACAGCAATAACTAATGTTTATTATGCACGCGCACGGATGCTAAGATGTTCATTGTTCCATTATTGAAGTGGTCTAATAATGCAACAAACAAATAGACCTATGAATGGAAGTCATGTTTTTGGCAAATACATACAAATTAATCACGACCTAAAAACCCCGCTATGGTAGCGTTATTATTGTACAATCGTTTTATAATCGGTGACACGCAGGACGCAGGTACTCGTACGTAGCACGTAGGTACAAAATTCTAATAATATTAGGACTAATAGCTTTAAAAGATTTAAAATAATAAAAAGATTTTATTTCTATAATAATTCATAACTGAAGAAAATTATGGAACCAATGTAATAAATAATTTGAAAAGATAATTTATCCAATATAGCCTATTGTGACGGAAGTAAATTCCACCCAGGGGTATTTTATAGGTACTCATTAAACACCTTCTCTCTTGACTATTCAAAAATAAGGTACTTTTAGAGGCTTGGAGTAGTAGTAGAGAAATACCTATATTGTCATCTTTTATTATTTCTCTTATTTTGAATTTAATCGCCATATTTATAAAATTGTATCCTATGTCATTTAACTAACGACACTCAATAATTGTCATAATTAACCCGAAAAACACTATACTTCTTCTGGGACAGTCAGATGACAACTATTTGGCCCTGATGAGATAAGTAAATGAGTACAAAATCTAACAATTACAACACTCCCTTCCCTTGATTGTGGTTATGTTGTTGAATAATAAGTGGACAAAGGGATCAATTATTTATGGAAACCTCTTACCAGGCGGCGGCGCCGGCGGTTTGTAAAATCCTCACTCCTTACCGCTCACATCCAATCTTAATTACATTCTTAATGCAACTTGAGTATTAATTATTAAATTAGGATAAAATTAAAAACTTTGTATTATATAGGAGGTTTGTATGATATATATAGGAGGCGCGGGGTGACATTTTCATTAATGTACAAACTCCTTTACATTCAATAAAGATTTTAAAAATCCAGTTCCTGCAGTGAACTACAATCTTTGGCAGACAATCTATCTAGTCGATTCCTTGTATTGTAGGTAAATGATGTCATTCATCGCTACTTATACTATACCTCTGCTTATACTGAGCAAATCAGACCACTCTATTATAAGTGGTCACTGTGTTCGCTCATTGTAGGTACTACTAACACGTGCAAGACAAAAATATAATCACTCTTATGTTTAATGTGTGCTCCATATTAGGCATACAAAACCATGCATATAATGGTTTAAATGGAGCGCTAAACAAAATACATAAGTCGACAAGACAAATCGTCACCACCGAACAATATTCGCAATAGCTATTACTGAATCAAATCTAAGGAAACCAATGGGCCCACGTTTCTTAATGGTTTACCCACGCTGAATCATGTTAACAACAAAACACTGCGTGATTATGAGTGCAAAAAAAGCAAATTATTTATTGCCATAAAAACAGCGATACATGGCAATCGTAATTTACTTTGCCAGATACGTATTCACATCTGGCAACCTCATGATATCGGAAGTTTCACTGAATATTTTTATCAGTGCTGTGAGACTGAGACACCCCTAACAATTTAGCAAATACACTGAATAAAACATTTAATAAATTCACTATGTAACTGAGCCTCCATTAGTTAAGTGTTAGTTCCGAGAGCGTCGTCACCGTCAGCGTGGAGTTTGTGTCCGTGATGGAAAATGTATATTGCAATCATTACCATAACAAACACTTTTCAACGCAACGATGTTACAGATTGATTATACGCTCAGGAACGACACTAATAAGCATTGCACTCACCACCAACTGTATAAAACTGTAATTGTAGAAAACTAGATATTTCTCTGTAAGGGCTTATAAACACAATTTCATTTTTTAATTCAATAATCTATGCTAGGGTTAATTTCCCGCTAGAGAGCTTGTTATTTAGTTAAAGGCTCAAAAAGAATTTGTTCTGTTTTGACACAGAATACATACTAGAAATTAGAATAGCTTTAGGGCACAATGTTTGTGAAATGTAGTTGGGCACCTATATCTTGGTGACGGGTTCCTTTCTCCTGTGCTACAATATTCTACTCAATTCTATCAAATCAATGTTTAAGATTTTACGCAATCACCACGCGCCCCTAATTTGTTGCAGAATTGCCTACAGCGTAAAAAATATGCGCCTATAAAATACATGTTATCTTGTCTTGACAGGCTGAATCATTCTACGTCATAAAATGTAAACCAAAGCAAATATCGTAATTGCATAAATAAATTATCTGACACATTCTAAGCTTTTGTAGGCACGGCAATATAATCCTGAAAAATTAATGTAAGTTACACTATGCCGAATTACTCAGGTCAGTCTTTCTTTTTCAGGGTTCCGTACCCGAAGGGTAACAAACGGAACCCTGAAAATTATTCTTAGACTAGTTTACGTCTAAAAACATGTTTTATCAGACACGAGTAGTAATGGGGTAATGATGAATGGTTTGATATCACGAGGCTAGAAGACGCAAATGATATGTCGGACAATGACAATACAAGTCGCGAAGGCGTTTCTCTAGCACCTGACTCATGACTGTTGTTTGTTGCCAAAACGTTACATTGGTTAGCTGGTAAAGACACCGGCTATTGTTATTAAACGACCGACCTAAAGAAGAAGGTTTTGATGTTGATAGTACTTTTGTACATATACATTAGTCCTGTGTTTATACAATGTAGGTCTAGGTACATATCTCCACTCCTTCATAATTAGGTGCCATCCATCCCATTCTATAAGTGTAATACTGAAAAGAAATACGTTAACTAATGGTCCTTAATGGGGTTCAAGCCGTTCAAGTAACGTAAACAATGGTGTGGCGATTGCTAGACGCGTGCGGCGTGGGTGCGCTTGCGCCTCGCCTTTTGCTTGCGGCCGTTGCCGGTATCTCGGTCGCAACCTGCCGCCCGGCCTCGACCGCCGCCGTGCGGAAACGAAGGTTAATCATTCGTTAAACAAACCGTTATTATTTCGAATGAACTATTAAAATACCTGCTAAACACCTAATAAGGAAATAAATTATAAGCAGGCATGGATCGGAACTGATTTAATCAATAAATATAGGGAATTGGCATTCGATACATAATCGATTATTTGATAGGGTAGGTTATGTTTTTATACATATAACATGGCTTGTGTATTTAAACGTTTCTTTGTAATGTTACAAAATAATGAAATCAACATTTATTTCAGGCGACATCGACCAATTAGTACGTGAATTTACTTTACCCCATGAATTCGTAGATTCCGCAAGGATGAAGCAAATGCAGAATGTTAAGTAGGTACATAAAACTTTGGTTCATAATCGTAGCCGTCATCACATTATTTATTTGACAGATTGATTGAAACCATAAGTAATTAAGTATAAAAAAATAAAGAGGTATCGTGAATTTATAATGAAATAATCATATCGCATGTAATAACAAACTTCATAGAGAAATGTTATTTATTTAACTGAGTGAAGGCGACATCGACAGTGCGAGGGCGTTCGTGTAAAAGGGGATAAATGAGATAAGCAAGGCCGAGGTCACTCGCCGCTGTGTGTTCGTAACGTTACTCTTGTCCTGAGACGCCGCTAGTGCCGCAACTTCACTTTTGTGTTTACGTTTATTAATCATCACTTAAATACTTGTAAACGCCACAGTTACAGTGATTGGCTCACAGTATACACGCGAGTCGTCTGCGTGTACCAATCGAAGTTGAATTCCTATTGTATCTATTGGCTGTGGTAAATGAAATAACTTGAACGAAGTTCAAAGTCCATAACACTTATAATTTATAATCTCTTCGTTGGAATTGTGTAGTGTAGTAAATTGGTCGTTTTGCAAGAAAATAAACGAAGTAGGTAGGTCTTACACATACACAGTACATATTTTTATACTTTAATTTGTAACGCGTCATCGTTATATTATGTTAGTTAGGTTTGTGAATTTGTGAACGTACTTATTTACTATACGAAAATAATTTTAATAAAGTAGGCAAAGTAACCATCATTTATTCTCATGATATTTAAGCAACTACATATATACGTCATTAGTTTCAAGTCTATTTTTGGATGGTAGGTAGTCGGACGACGAGATGCGACAACATCACAGCACAGCTCATTTATAGATGCAGCGATTCTTATCAGCTTTGCGTGATAGCCCTAGCTTCTGACGCAGATAAATGTCATCCGTGCACCGAACCCTCAATTGACTGAATTGCTGATAAATATAGGAAGGTGGCCATCTCATAAACCAGTCCTCGCGGTAATGTCAAGCGGATATTGTTTTTGGCCATCGTTATTAACATTATCCACATCCGGTACCGAAGTGAGCTCAATTGGTGAAACTACCGGTTCGTATTTATTTTGATTTCAAACATTTTCATTAGTGTGAATCCAAATAAATATCTATGATATTTTAAGCTACTCAGAAGATAACAAACAAATTGTTTAGATAGTTTTTTCTAATTTTAAAATCTTTGAGGATAACTACCAATCAGATTCCTATCAACATATAAGGAAAAAATAAATGTCAAGTTATTACGCCACATATGGCCTTTTTGGTACGTAGATATTTCATTGTCGTAATCTTTTAGAAGCAGGGTTGACCAACAGCTGCAACAGCCCTCGCAGTTTCACTAACTAATCCCGTAAATGATTGAATAGGTCCCATAAATTCTATACGAAAATAAAAATAAGTAAGCAATGAAAAAAAAGCAATCCTATTTCAGTATGCAGTGAACCTTTGTTAGTATGAAAGAATTCTTCATTTATAAGATCGGTACTTTGATAAGTAAACGCAAACAAATTAACGTCTGAATACTTCATACGCTGAACTGTCTTTAGTAATTTGCACGAAGGTAGGAAATAGTTCCTTTAAATAAGTAAAAAGGTATGCACAGGTCAGACATAATCGATCTGTTTGTGCCTCCAAGTAGTTTGTGGAAAACTATTTGTTTACCTTCCGAAAAGACTTGATTTAGATATGTGTTGTGAAAACAATCACAAAGCGGGTATCATTTTGTCACTCAAGTTTTATTATACTTTGAGCTAATGTTTGAGCCTTAAAATTACCTATCACGATAAGCTGGCGTGCTAACATTTTATAGCGTAGTTTTCCAATAACCTAGGTTACCAGCTACTTATACCTAATACTTAGGAACTACCCTGCGCATAGGCAATTGCATAAGTCAATTGACCGATAGCTGTTTGTTCTCATCTTGAAGTAAGCTAACATGTCTAAAGGATAATTCTAATCCTTAGGGATTATTAACATGTAGCTGTCGTAGGTGTGACCTGAAAGAAAAATATTTCAACATGATAGGTATACCAGCAGTACATAGCATACGCACTGCAGACTCATTGTATTCTCCAATAGCCTATTCTCAACTTTGCCCAGTCGCAAATCAACATCGACAGATAATAGTAAGTTTTATTGGTAGGTACATCCAATCCTACAATGATAAGCTTTGAATCCCATTATGAAATGGAGACAACAAACAATACACCGGAAGTCATCATAGAAACAGAGATTTATCATTATAAAAATGTTTGGTAAGCTGCCTTCGCTCACGGTAGCAAATAATGACTGATAAGATAACAATGTCTATTAGCCCCGCGCCGCACTTCAAGAAGCCTGATACTTCAATCACTCACATCACCTTAGCCCAAAGCGTGACTGCTATGACATTACATAAATCACTCCAAACTAGCAGAAATATAGCCATGCTGACGCCGAATTAGATTACCCTCTATTAGAATGTTATTATAATCTTCGTGCAATATTTGAATGCTCGACGATTAATAATATTGTATTTCTGATGCAGGCCCAGCGACATGGACCCAGAAGTTCCCGGAAGCCGGTGGCGCCCGCCAGAGCCCCATAGATATCGACACAACACGCGCCAGCTCTGGCGCGAGCGCACCGCCTCTGATCTTCCGCTACTCCGTCGACCATCCGCGGTCTGTCGTCAATCCCGGCTACTGCTGGCGGGTTGATGAAAACGGATACGAGTCAGGTACGTACATACCTACTAGTACCTACACCAAAATTAATTCGGTCTACACACACAGTCACATCATAACTTCGGAATTATGTTACGCAAAAAAACAGTCACACTTTCTTACGTAACTAACTACTATAGTTAGGTAACGTACGGCATAAGGTAGGTGTAGGAATAAAATTCTAAATGAGCTGGAAAGTATACAAAATGTACGGAATAAAAATTAAATTCGTCAATAGGCGTTAACGGAAGCTGCAGATCTCACTGGAGTAACTACATACAAGGTAATTTGCATTGCCATCACACCAAGCTGTTCCCCTCGCAGTGAGTCACACTTTGCTGGGCTCGAACGATCCTGTAATTTGTGGCAGGATATTTTAGACTGTTCTACGGCTGTTATTCATGAATAATGTTTACAATACACCATATTTCACATTAACACATGATATTTTTGTCGTCATCTTTGCTAATCCTTGCTTTTGGAAGGCTGAAAATAGTTTTATTTTTATTATTAATATATACACTGCATACCAATAAATATAGTATTCTTAGTGGCTTTGATCAACATCCAACATACATATTTATTAAAACATTCACTGATTTCCCTGTTATATAATGATCAGGGAAATAAATCAAATCTTAAATCTATTTTATATCCCTGTAACGTGAGTTCTTATTATTCTAGTTACCTCGAACAACAGGCGTTAAAATTAAATAAGTAGATATACCAGAACGTTACAGAGGCACAAACTTGAATCATTCAACTTGAATGGTCCTACTAAGAATTTGGCAATCAAGCATACGGCAGCACGATGGAAAACGGTCATCATCGTAATTACTCTATAGACACTTGCAATACCAGACAGGTTCTGAAAAACCGTAATCAGCGCAGAAACAACACTACATTAGAAAAGTTGTTATCGACTTTGATCTTCTGTAAGGTCCCCAGTCAGGCAGCTCCAATTTTAATTGGCAATCCCATTACGCCCTACCTGTCTGTTTTTCTTTATACGATAGATTCCATTTCATTCCATATGTGATGGCATTAAGTCCGCCTGTGCAAACTGTACTTTGCATGAGGTGTAAAAAAATAAAAAATGTTATGTCTTTTTTGCAGAGCTACGCGGCGGTCCCTTGGGATCGGACGTGTACAAGCTGCAGCAGTGGCATTGCCATTGGGGCGCGGTAAACGGCGAGGGCTCCGAGCACAAGGTGGACGGGCGCGCCTTCTCCGGCGAACTGCATCTTGTGCACTGGAACACCTCCAAGTATCCCAGCTTCGCCGAGGCTGCAGGACAGTACGACGGACTCGCCGTGCTCGGCGTATTTCTCATGGTGAGGATTTTTATACCACTAATGTGGTATACGGTCCATCTGATAGAAACGGTTCCCGGAACCTATGCTGGCCTTGCCACACAGGGTATCACTCGTGTGCTGTCGACCCTGATATTAAGTGAACATAAGTTATTAGCATTTGTCCTCGTGGAAGTAGAATAGAAATAGCACATAGCCTAAAGCACTATAGGGTCGGCAACGCGCGATTGAAACCACTGGTGTTGCTAGCGTCCATAGGCTGCGGTAACCGCTTACCATCAGACGGGCCGTATGCTTGTTTGCCACCTTAGTAGTATAAAAAAAAGATATAATATTAAACCCTATGCTACCAGGTCGGGAATAGAAAATGGTAGTAGCTTTACTCACGCTAATCCAACGAATATCTCTTCATAATATTAGTATAGATATACGAAGTTCTATTGTTTAGGTAGTAAAGTGTACTTTATGATTTCATCACGCAACATCGCTACCACTGATGGCACTGATGCCTGTCTGCTAATATACATTATATTGTACTGTTTACAATAAATGTTCTGATCGCGGCGCCAGGATATCTATTGAAATACTGTGACGCCAGTATTGGATTACACAGTAAACGTAATTGAATATCAATTTGATCGCGCTCAATTGGTAATGATGACCTTTTCCTAAAGTTATTGCATTGTAATTCGTCATGTCATGTATTTACTACCTAGGTAGGAATAAATAAGTAGGTACGTAGGTAAGCATCTACTGAAGTGGATACATTTTAGGAATTAATGTTATAATATAATTCGAAACGTAGATTCAAAGTAAAGTAGGAATATAACTATTATTGTGTTATTCAGCTATTCTATAGTCCATGATATTCCTTATTTTATCAAAATATAAGTAGGTAGGTATATCCGGTTGATAATACTAAACGCTGTTTGCTTTTTTGTTGAAACGAAATAAAACCGCTCTCTCTACTTCAACGAAAGAAGTTACCGCTTTCTCCCGGTTACAATCTGATCTTATTGTATTATACGCACGCAGACGCCGTTTATTGCACAATATTATTTATTAAGTTATATTGTAATCTCGTTAGCATATACCTAAACGGATTGTAATGTATGCAATGTACCTACAAATAGAAAAGAAGAGTGTGTCAAGAAGCCATGTATATAATAATAAATCCTATTAGCGTTGCAACGAGTGCATTATTGAGAGTTTATTATTACTATGGTTTTATCTTTCGTTCAGGTAGGTACTTCAGGTAAGTATATACATTGAGGTGATTAATAAATCCACATATCAACACTACAAAGCCTTCTTAGTATTCTGTTCTGTGTCTAGGCCTATACCAAATCCAATGAACAATTGTATTTTTTTAATTATACCATATCCATAAAAACAATACCAATCGGATCGAATTGTGGTGTGCGCGCACGCGCATTCATGAATGGCATCAAGCCTTGACGTTGAAAATTAACACTTACTTACTTCTAGGTTAAAATCTAAATACAATAGTCGTGGTACACGAACAATTCTTTATGAATAAACTAAACTAACAAAGTACAGACAATGTTGGATGCAGCCTTAGGGGGTCGGTTTGACGCAGTGGCGTAGCGTAGCATGGGTGTCACCCGGGGCGGATATCGAAGGTTCAACACCTTCGATATCCGCCCCGGGTCACCTCAAATTTTTTTCAAATAGTATATTCTATCGTATAAACATAAGCCTACAAACTTGGCAGGTTCTATGCAGAGAGTAATGATCCGCTAGGCTCTTTTATGGATATTTCTTAAGAATTTTTCTGGTCGCGCACCTCCCTAATCTAGTGGCACCCGTGGCACTGGCAGCCTCTTAGCCATTATATTGAATTCCAGGTTGGCAGTAAGCATGAGGAGCTGGACAAGGTGATCCAGCTGCTGCCGTTTATCCAGCACAAAGGCGACAAGGTGACGCTGTCCAAGGCGCTGGACCCCGCGCGGCTGCTGCCCCCGCAGCTCGCCTACTGGACCTACCCCGGCTCGCTCACCACGCCGCCCTGCACAGAGTCTGTAACCTGGATGCTCTTCAAGCAGCCGGTGCAAGTCTCCGCCGAACAGGTGAGGTTACTACATCTACTAAAATTACCCGACGAAAGCGCTTTTTTTTCTATATTTTTTCTATTTCCATATCATTTTTTTATATATTTAATGACTGATCTAGCTTTACTTTACAACTTGTATTCACTTACTAAAGTTTTATTAACATGTCCCAGCGAATTTTCTCTTGATTTGACCCTTTGGCTATCCTATCACATTCAATTTGCTAACAAAATTCTAATTAGTTGTGAGTTACAAATCCAACGTCGATAACGTTAACTAATTGTGAAGATAAATTAGGTAGGCACCGTGAGTATTTTTTTTTAATGCTTATCACAATATGAAACCAGTTTGTGGCGCAACTGAAAGCGACCAAAATTATGACTACCTACTGGTTTCGTGCGCGTTATACCTACATATATGAACGCCCGCCGTGGTCGCTACACGATAACGGCGTTCGCTGACTTTGCTGCCTGGCCTAGTTAGGTACGAACTTTCAAAAATCTCATTTGGCGAGCATGATATTTCAAACCGAACTACCGACTGTGGATACAGTTTTTGTGGCTCTGTAAAAAAAGGATTGGATTCATTGCGCAATTATATTGATTTCAGTTGGCGTTGATGCGGAAATTGAAGTGTGGCGAAGCGTCGTACGGCGTGGAGGCCATGGAACTACTCCACAACTACCGGCCGACGCTGCCGCTCGGCAACCGCGAGCTGCGCGACTACGGCATCCACTAACACCTCACCACACCAGCACTGCTGCCGAGGCATCCCCTCTACGTCCTAGCGAGGCCTCATCACTATAGGTGCATGCTATAACAGCTGCACACAACTGTGGCGCCGCACTCGCCTCGAGACACGCGTCACACTTAGTAAATATAGGTACTTATACATTGTTGTGGGACAGGACATGCGTGACTTTTGACAAATTAAAGTTGTAATGATAGAGTGCCTACCAAGTTTAATATATATATATATAGACGCGATTCCACGAAGCTTAAGATCTCTTTAACATGTTTACCTACCATGTAGGTAAATACGATTGCGTTTCATCATCGAAACCAAAAACAGGGACTTTTCATATTGAATGATATTGAACAGTATAGTTGATATGTGATGGAATCTAAATAAGGTGTAATTTTATTATAATAATGTTGAAATCTGTTGATTTTAGAATAATATATGTGTACCAGTAATGTACCTTTCGCTAAGCCTTTCAAAGCATTAACACAGAATAGATAATAGTTACATACGAGCATAATAGTCAAGTGCCTCTTAACATTTTTGCTAAAATAAGTTTTATTGGGAGAAGTGATTTAGATTAAAATACATATAAGTGTCGATTCTGTTGTACAAAATCACGAATCTAAACTAATTTGACAGGACTAAAAGTCTTTCTATCTCCTTTCGTGTGCGGGGTGCTTAAATAAGGATGGCAATACTTTAAATCTGTCCGATTAGGTTAGTTTAGTTATTTTGTACAACAGAATCGACATCATTGTTTCACTCTTCATTTAAAAATTTACACAGGTGTGTTTCCACTTTAGCTATAGACAAATTATTGACATACCTTAGTATGAACATACCAATTTTATTACTGAGTACGTACACAAAACGGTTTCTTAGATAAATTATGTTACTGAGTAAAAAAATACAAAAAATAATTACATAAATAACAATATGTACTTCAATAATTTTATAAGTATTAAGTTACAATGGTCGTCGTCAACAAACAAAATGTGTTGTTTTTTCAAAATATTTGTGTATAGTGCACTCAAAAAGAAAATATAGGTCAAAGAAACATAGAGAACATACGAAATAGAATCGAACTATAAAAACGTTATCTGAGCACTATGTTTTGCGTAATAATGTTTTTTTTAAACATACTGAGTAACTCGATTATAAGTTCCAAGTTCACTAACGTAAGTTTTCCATAACTACGTATTTATATAAATTAATTGATGAACAAAGAACTTTAATAAGTTGCAGCTATTCTGATGGACAAGTATAAATATTAGATAGGTATTATGTACTTTAGAATGAAACTCGTGCCTCGAATGTTAACGTTGCAGTTATGTTAACTGCGGCGTGGTAGTGTATTGAAATGTATTTATCAATTTAAAATAACTATATTTTTAAGAATTAATTGCTTATACACAAGTTAACCATCCATATAACGGTTGTATGTTATTTTTTTCCCTGCGAATACCTTTTACCCCTATCCTCAAGTCGTCAGAAGAAACA
This sequence comes from Falcaria lacertinaria, assembly GCA_951449985.1. Classification (NCBI taxonomy): domain Eukaryota; kingdom Metazoa; phylum Arthropoda; class Insecta; order Lepidoptera; family Drepanidae; genus Falcaria; species Falcaria lacertinaria. The sequence continues at coordinate 7,420,129 of OX602109.1, read as the reverse complement.
AAAATACTTATCTAAGTATCAAAAACTTTAATGTTATACTTTAAACCACAAAATGCAAGTAAAACATAACTTTTAGGTGTATAACTGTTGATTTCTGAAAATAATAGCACAGAGTATTTTAGTATATGGGCATGAACTTGCTATTAACTAGATAAGATACCTATTATGTACGACTTATTTTTACCAACCCACAAACAAAAATAATGTTAAGTAGAGGCCCCATAACCTGTACTGAAGGTGTTTTTGTTGACAAAAATAGATGAAGCCAGCTTAGAATAATTATAACACAGGCGTTTAGGTTGTAGCTTGTTTATGCCCGTACACACCGCATTTGAACATTAAAGCCTTGTTGTCCATATTACACAAGCACTGACCTAACAAATACATATCAATATAAAATGACTGCATTGATTTTACTTTAAAATAATGAGACAGCACCACATTACTGGACGAGTTTCATGCCGAGGGCTAAATGACAATATTGTGCGATGTCATAATATTCCATAACATAATATGAGAACTACCCTCAGAGGATTTAGTCTCGCTCACAATACTAGCTCTCTCGGTATAGAGGACATGCTTAAACATAAAGTACCATTACACTTATTACTGAGTATTCGTTCATTCACAGTTCATCATCACGAACATGACATTACTATACTAACATAAGATAAGACAAATTAAAGAGTCATATTCGTACATGTGCTTGATTACACAAATCAAATCGATTTATTTTCAAGGTTGCATAAAAAAACATAATTTAAGAAGTATCTTATTTTTTTATCTTATTCACGTTTTGTCTTTTGATATAAATAGGCAAGTATAAAAATATATCATGTTTTAAATTCCATGCTAAGTTTTGACTTCCTTATATTATGACATGGAGGGAAATCACTTTAATATCACAATTATGTTAAACAGAGTTTATGCCCTGCACAACTCACATCAGACACTGCAAAAGAAAACGTCATAAATGGTTTAAAAAATAATGTGGCAAGGGTCTCTCTATAATTTACTAGGTGGGAAAAAGTTGCATTCTAATAACTTTAACTAAAATGTAATAAGATCTTCAGTTGAATCGCTTTGATTATTTTCATTGGCTTTGGTAACATCTAAGAGTTTGGGTGAGACTTTCCGTCGAGGCGGTACGGGCGCCTCGGACAAGATGCCCGTGGTGCCCAAGTGGCGGCCCTGTTCGGCCAGCCGGGCGACGATGACGTCAGAGCGCCTGCTCGCCGGCGACAGCTTCGAGCGCACCGGCGGGCTGGGCGCCGCTCGCGAGTACGCCGGCCGGTTATCGAATATCGAAACGTCAATCACATTCGTCCCTCCAGTAAACAAAGCTGACGTTTTACTCCTTTCTAGTGCAAATACTTGTTTAGATTCTACCTTTGTTTCGTAGCTAGATTTATATTCATCGGTATAGAATGTGGGTTTAGTTGCACATTCGTTTCGTAGGTGTTTATGCGCTTGGACATCAGACTTGCTGCGCTCTAGGGTGAAGGCGTTGTTGGTGTGAAGATGGCAGCTAAAGGAGCTCGTGCTGACGGTGCACGCGGGCGCCGTGGAGAACGGCACGGTCGGCGCCCACAAGCATGCGCCCTCGTTTCTAGGCACCAACAGCAGTGGATCCTGCAACGTAATCAATTCATTAATATAAAGGCTAAGCTAGACGAGCCTGGCTCACGTTAGTAGGTGTGTTGGTGGACACTCGAACCCATACACATCGTCTTCTAGTATTGCCTAATGTGTTTCGTTAGAATGATTGGAAAAGACTGGCTCGTTATTATCAGTGTTGGTGCACACTGCAACCCCATACACATCATCCTCTAGTAATGCCTATGCCTACCTATGTATGATTAGCTTTAGCTAATTTAACATAATTATGAGGTTTTTCCTTAGTATGGTGGGAGGCCTTAAATGGCCTCGCCACTTTAGTCCGGTTAAGCAGTAAAAGTTCCCTCGAACTAACTGTGAGAGACCATATTCCTAAAAAAAAAAACTTAGTATGGTGGTTGAGGGATTAGTAGGCAAGATAAAAAAAAAACGATATGTTACTTGATAAGTTAACATTTCAAGTATCTTAGTTTTTTTTTTAAATACCACTAAGGTGGCACACAAGCATACGGCCCACCTGATGGTAAGCAGTCACCGATACTGCTAAGACTCAGTCTTGTAATTGAATGGCTGAAATAGACTGAAACACCTGCTATACCATGTAGATAGGCCTTCTCTGCCTTGATATGTTGTGATGTAGTTAAATTGTCATACCCATGACCATAAATATATCATACACAATCATCAATAATAAAAAAAAACAATTCAGACAAAAATAAGAAATTGACACCTTTCCAGTAATAGAGTATATTTTGGACTGCAGCGTGTGGAGGCGATTACGCAAATACTCGTAGGAACTCTCGCGCAGCTTGATCACCCACTGGACCACGTTGTCCTCGGCGCGAGCCGCGAACACATGTCGTTTCTCTGGTTCGTCACTACAAAAAAGATCTTATGGTTCATACTTCCGGTATTTAGACACAAGAAAAATATAAACTTAAAATAAATGAAAATAGTGACCCAAGAATGTAAATTAGCATACTTTGCTAAGTAGTATAGGAGGCAGGATGGTAATTTGATTAGTCAAAAATTTGGCCAAAGATTAAGATAACCGCTTACCATCTTGCAGGCATCTTTAAGTATTGGCAACTGTTGAGGTATAAAAAAACAATATGTGATTGTTATGTCTTTATAAACTTACAGAAAAGATATAGAAAATGAGAATGGTATGCTCTGTCCATGTTCCATTTGAATGGATGAGTTTTCCATAACAAACATGCCTGCTGGACTTTTGGTGTCAAATTTTCCCATTTCACTTATTTTAAAATAGAATAAATAGTTGTTGATTAATCGAAACCATCGCTCCTTGAACACTGAAACGAAATCAATAGACAAATTTACACTATCACTTATACTTTTTTACATTAAGACAATGGTGTTGATTCTGTTGTACAAAATCATGAAACTATACTAATTTGACAGGACTAAGTCTTGCTATCCCTTTCTCGTGAGTGTTGATAAGTGAGCAGGGACTAAATAAATTTACCAACTTATGGATATGGATCTCACAACTTTTTATGGTAGAAGAACTGACTTGTGAGACTTGGTTCTTTTACAAGTTTAGTTTTTGATAGCATTGTATTTATGGCAATATAACATACACAAAAACTTATTTATTTTGTGATTTAACTTGGTGGGTATATCAATTACACACATATTTTCCTTAATACATATTACAATATACTGTAATGCTAAGCAGTTGTGAACAATGAAATTATCTTCTACCACTCTATTGGTGAAATTGTATTAATAGAGAAGTAATATTTTTTAAATAATATTATTGCAACATATCTAATGTGAATGAAGGCTGGGTTAGCATCACAGTAGCAAGGCCTCAATTTGTTTGTATTTCTAAATCTTAATGAACAGAGTGAAGATGTAGAGAAAAGGAGCATTTATAAATTTATATTCAGTGATGAATGACAAAACCATTGAAAAAAGACAGGTATGTTGAAATAAAATTTTCCATGGGATTTCCCATTACAAACTGGAGTCACCTGACTAGGGACTACCTCCAAGTTACAGAAGACTGGAGCCAAATAACATTATTTTGTTGTAGTGTTATATTTCTACAGTCAGTAAGGTCTCCGTCTCCTGAGCTCCACTAGGATATGCTAGTAGTAAGGATATGCTGCTAGCATAGCAAGTCCTTTCAACAAAAATAGTGTTGGAAGCGCATTGCTGATATTTTTGGTAGTGTATCTCAAAGTTTCTATATGCTACGATAACCGCTTACCATCAGGTTGGCCGGTCAGGCGGTCACTTAATTTTCAAAATCTTAGTATAAAAACAACCTTTATTAATAACATTATTTATTGATAGTGACTGAATTCATGCCTGTATTGCCGTACTGCGAAGGGTTACGTTATACCAACTGGTATAACATTTATTAAATTCTACAGTGAGTCATGAATAACTTAATGATGGACCTATAAATCATTGTATTGATAGAACTTGATGCTACATCGAATACAAATATACTGGTAAGCATACCTGCAGGATTACGATATCCACCATTGGATATCTTTTTATAATTTAATCTTCCTTCTATCACACAAGGTTGATCGCTCAATTGAGCGAGTTCCCGAATATTGCATTTCATTGATAATTTTGTAGTACCCTACGCTTGACCTTAACAACCAAATGTTAAATACATCAAGAATTATTTATATTTAGTTCCATATATACACACATTTTAATGCGACAAATTACATGTAAAATTTATTTATCAAAAATAAATCGTCGCAATCACAATTCTCTTTCTTGAATTTGACTTGACTTGACAAATTTGACATGAATAATGGAATCAACTTGACATTGACTTTTAGATTTGGCGTACATCGTGTTATTTATCAAAATGAAGATTTTTTCTGGTGATTGGTGAAATTGAGTCCATAGACTGTCAGGAAGGACGTTGCCAACCTTCTTGGTGGTTATCCCACCGTACGACGTTGCCAAGAGGATCCTCTCTAAACTACATGACATTGGCAAAATACGAAATGTACTTTTTTGTGTTGCCATTAAATAAATAAATACATACATAGGAGTAACTAGTCTGCCTGCGCATATATATATTCTTCTTCTTCTTCTTCCTAACCTTGGCAATCAATCCTCTTTATGGACTATTTTTGCCAGTGTCGAGTGTAGAAGCATTATCAAGTTTCTGAGTATTATGTTGAATTAAAATACCTTATGTCATGCATTACAATGTTTATTGGAGTTTCCGGAGACAATCCACGGCAGTAAGAGATCATAACATGCCTTCAGGTCAGAAGTAACCTATTGACCAAAATTATAAATCACATCACCCAAAAGCCATATTACTACTACTATTTTACTTACTTATTTATTTGTTAAGCACAAAAAACAGAACACAATTTTATATAAAAAATAAATAAATTAATACTTTATTAAAGTTATGTAATAATAATAGTTTAATAATTTACTAATGTTAGACTTACAAATCATTAACAGGATTAGTTAGAAGGTACATTGTAAACATTTTTGTAAAAGAGACTGTGGTCCTCATACTATGCTCGGCCTGTGCCGTGAGGGCCTATGATCGGTTTGTGTACCGTTACTTTTTATTTTATTGTTACATTTTTATATTAAAGCATTATTTCCAATGTCTTCCTATAAATCAGTCACTGAGTGAAACTTTACACTGCTCATAGTGACCCCAAAAATATGCAGTAAAGTAAAGATCACTATAACACAATTTATGACATTGCTACTGGAAAAAATCTCAACCTCTGCCTAATTCCCGCCAAAAACTTACCATGCCTGCCACCAACGGAGGTCTGCCTTAATCGGGTGCAGGAGTATTTTATTTTATTTCTTGCTGCACTAGAATCTAGTGCCAGTTTTCTATTTCAGATACTTTTTCAATGATTAGGCTACCACCAACAGCTTTCATTTTCAGCGCTACGTTTAATTACGGTTATATTATGGATATTTAAATGAATAGGAAAAGTATTAATGCGTTTACTCACAACTAAAGCACTTAATTATAATAAAAAAACAACTTTATAATTACTCATTTATTTTTAACTTTTAGTACAAAATAAAACTAGTACACAGGGATACATCTCAAACCTAGCATTTGCAATGTTGAATAGTCCGAGGCTTACGACGATAAGTCTTCTCATTTGTACTATTTTAGACACTAACGTCACACAGATTAGCTCATATTCCCCATAAAAATAATATAATTAGTCGTACCTGAATAATGTAATCACTCTTCGAGTCAATCGGGTCAAGATACAATGTTTCAATGCCGAATTTATACTACATATCTATTGGTATCTACTTCAGAATTGATTAGCTTACTTACAATAATTTTGAGGTTTGGAGCGGCATTGATGAGTTTCTCAGGCACAATCAAACCAGTACATCCCTATGCTTCAAATACAAGTAACGACGCGGCAGTAGTTTACAATGCATTCTGATATTTGGTATCCCTTACTACAGTCATTTATGTATTTAAAGCATATCGTTTTGTATTCATTTACATATTGCAATATCATTGGTCTCAAAGTATGATATTGCTCAAGTTTTATATTACACCATATTTACATGAATCCATTCTCCATGACAATGACAAACCCTTATTTACAACAATTTTATTAGAGCACAATAAATATTTACTAGTTAAATATTAATAAGTAACCCAAAATAGAACCGACTTTACAATGTAATTGAATATTTATTAATATTATCTTATTATAAATTCCTTCACCTGATAGTACTGAGGTAGTTAGGTTTTTTATTAATACACAGAATGTGGTTTTATACATTTTTGAAACGCGAAAGTTACTGTTTTGGTTTTGTGTCCTGTAAAAGTTTAAGTAAGAATCATTCGTCAATACCAAATGAGATCACAGTAATAAATTTGTTACAATTATTTGAATTGTTCAATTGAATAAACTAATAAAAATTTACCTAGACCGAAATATATCCTTTTTAACCTACATCAATATGTGTATGCTGACTTATCTTTTCCTAAAAAGCACGATTTTAAAGACAGTAAAAATATAGGTGCATTATAACAATATATTTTTCACTTGATCGTTATTTATACTGATTAAATTTCAGTCAAGTCTATTGCATATTTAATACAATGTAATGCAATATTTAAAAGTTACTTAATATGAACAATCTACGCGCATAGTTAAGAGGCTACGCGGCGGAGATCCATATTTGGCTGCGACGCATAAACCGTAAAAATGTATGCAAAAGAAGTTAAGGTTACGCTTCGGATGGCTATTATGATGCGTCATATATGTATATAGTATCACGCAAAGGATGCGAATTTGAACGCCTACAAATAAACGTACACTACACCATAGATATAAATAACTGTAACTGACGTCGCACCCAAACTATAATGTAGAATTATAGAATAGTTATACGTTTTACAATTTATTATCACAAAACGCTTATGATTACAATAAATCTCTTAGTGAGTAACAAAGAATATTGATTGAACATGAAGAAACACTTCAAATAAATTCACCTAAATTACCTATGATTTGAATTTAAGAAATTAATTATATTATGTTTATTCCAGTCGCTGAAGAAGTTGTAGTTTTGGTTTGTTTTTTTAGGTATCTTAATATAGTTGAGATAACAAGATTACTTAATATAGTAATCTTGTTATCTTAAGATAGTATAGACCAAAGTAGCTTTCTGCCGTCTGAACGCTTAGATCTTTGACGGGGTGATTCCTGAGGAAGGTTTTTATGTATAATTCATATGGGTTTTGTGTAAACCCGTGCGAAGGCGGGGCGGGTAGCTACTTTTTAAAATATTAAAGCTAATGTGAATCTAAACGAAATATTAAAAACGTTGAGCCGTGGCGTCGGGTATATTATATGTATTATTATAATGTAAATTTTATCGAATTATCGCGATAATTATATAAAATTTCTATTTTTGTGAGTAATGCTTCCTTTTTTTGCATATATGGTTAATGCAGCAATATATTAAAAAAATCGCTAATATTCAAAGTAATTTTAGTATTTAATTCACCGATGTTTATATAATTGGCTTCGGAACTATCCACCTTTTCTTAATTTATATTATAAATTTTGGAACAAGCAAACATTTCTTCGAATTGTTTGTGTTTATATTTATGCAATTGGAGAATTATTTTTCATAAGTTTTAGTGGCTTTATCACTTCGCCAGATATTATGTAATGTTATTGTATTACGCATAAATGTATACGAAAAACGAGCGAAGTGGTCTAAACATTGCTGATAAGCTGATTTGCTATACGTTGAGGAGTTTCAATTGGTAATTTAGACCTTCATAAGTGCCTCATTAGGGCTAAACTGTATAAATGATTTTTATTTAATTCTCATCCCCACTGAAGATATTATTCTTTTTATAATCATGGGTCCACCTCGAAAGCATTTCCTACCGAAGATAAAAATGGTAATATAACATACAAATCGGTCTTAAATCCCCGGAGTAATTAATGGTGCCAATTCTGTTGTTCAAAATTACTAAACATAACTAATTTGACAGGTCTACAAATATTGCCATCCTTATTTAGCCCCGCACATGAGAAAAGGATAGCAACACTTTTAGACCTGTCAAATTAGTTAAGTTTAGTAATTTTGAACAACAGAATCGACACCAATGTATATATGTTAGAGTCAAACCCAACTTGTCAAAATAGTATCGACTGACTGACTCAACCGGTCAGTCCAAGATTATTATAAGATCAATCTATATTTTTTAACCTGACCAGTTGCCCTGTTTGGCGCGAGCCAAAGAGCGAGCAAGGCAAGATGGATAGGTGCGAACCTATCCATCTTGCCTTTTCAAACTATCAAGTCAAAACACAGCGATTATATTAATTAAATTAATAGATTTATATTATTTTAATAATAATTTTAGTAATAAATGTAGCCTTGACTGGTTGATTTATGACTGCAACATATACATATTAAGGTTAAAAAGTATTGCCTGTATGCTTTAACCTTGATTGTTGTTAACAATAATTAATATGATAATTCTACTAATGAAGTCGATAGTCCAACTTAAGAGTGCGTTATTATTATGCGTCACCCTTAATTTATTATTTTTATGGGTGACGCCCTAAAGCCCGGTTAGCATTACAAGTACCACAGTTTCGTCGAATTTCACATAACAATTAACTTAACCACAGTATATGTATTGGACCGAAATACCTCAATTACTATCAATTTATGTCAACCGTGGCAGACCCAATTGTATTGTATTACGTAGACGTGTGTGTCTTATTATATTATAGAAAACATTACGCATTTGAGTGGATAGTTTTTGGATCACCAACACTCAAAAATGATGTGCTGTCAGAATTTTCAAGTGTGATCGGTTTTGATTATATACTAGTAAAGTAAATGCTTGTCAAAGGTGATCGGTTAATTTACAGATGTTTTACTACATTTGAACGAAACAAGGGCAATTTTACCAATAGGTGAGGTTTCTAGAACTTCACCATTCCGTTTGATTTTAAGTTCTTTCAATCAACATAATTTCATATAACATCAATATCCAAATATATCATTCAGAATTATGTACGAATATTAGCGTTATTTAAACACGATGCGTATTCTCTTGGAACAAGATTGAACGGATCTGGCTGAATTCGGGCATCGGACATAAACCGTAGTTTGAATTCAAATTAAAAGTCGCTTTGTGATTCCTTGATTCCATCTTACAAAACAAATGATACATGCTATTAGATTGTGCCTTTATAATTAAACTTATATTCCTGATCATTTTATAGTCGGTCCCTTTAGGTAGATAGTGTACAAACAGTATCTATCTTGTAGTTACCAGTACAAAAGGTACTTCTAGCATAGAAAGAAATGTAAAGTAGGTAATACACAAAATTAACACATAATTTTTCAACAATTATTATTAAATAATCACAATGACTTTTAGTTTAAGTAACCCGATGCCACAACGAACTGCTTATTTTTGGTAAATCTTATACCTAAGAGGCGGACAATCGTCATGAGCGAAAACTATTATTCTAAATATTTTGATACTTGTAAAGCCCGCCCTTGAAACCAATAAGTATTGGCGGCTCCCACACTTATAAGATATGCGCTTCAAAAATATTTTTCAAAAAGTATTAACTTTATTCGATCTCGCAATGCCAACACCGATCATATATTAAAATTTTCTGTTTAAACTGGTACCGCAGTACAGGGAAATATTAAACTAAAAGCCGACAAAGTATGAATACGAATCGTGTCCGTGGGACCCACACTCATCTGAACATAATATTTACATTCCTATTAAACATAACGCGTCACTCAGACCGTAAATGAAATATTGGTGATATTCTTCATTTTAATCATAGCTACATATAAGAAAAAAAATCGATAAAAATGTGAGAATCTCAAATACAGAGTTGTATTCGCTGATGATTGTAATTTGTGTGGATTTGGATGCACGTTCGTAGTATGAAACAAACTTTAAATGTCGCAGTAGCTGGATGATATTTGCTGTAATGGCCTGACACACGCGTAAATGAAAGGTAGATAATCGTAATAAGTAGATGCAAGAATGATATATGTATTTGCATATCAAAATTTGTTTGTAAACATAGATCATGAGACGACGTCCACACTTTTAAAACAAAAATATTACCTATTTACCTATAATATTCTGTTCTATCCAATTCACTTTTTTTTGCTTTGTTTGTTTTATCATTGTACAAAAATATGTCAATACTCTAAACATTTTAAACAATTTTACAGGCGTCAAATATTTTAACATGCTGCGTACTCAATAGGCGAGAAAAAATTTTGATTTAGTTTTCTTAAAATGGTAGCCTCATAAACAATTAACGATTGCCACGTATCAATTATGCCTAAGTTTTATTACTAACATACTAGGGCGATCTCCAGACTAATGAGCTATGCACTACTTAAATGTAAGGTTATTTAACCTACGTAAGGCAGCTGTAGTTTATTGGCATGACTACTCTTTATTTTGTATATTCAATTGAAATAGCCTCAATTGATTATAACAATTTTTGCAGATTCAATTATTAACTTAAACTTTAGTTTTAGTTTAGTTTTATTAGTCCCCAGTGAAAATAAGTTCATTGAAGCAGTTATTTAAGAGTAGAAAATAAATACGAAACACGGACATTTTGGTAAGGGTCAATAGGTACCGGCCGAAAGATTATATTAGAAAAGTGTCCGGAAGCTCTTCGATTGTCCAAACTATCACACTAAGCACAATAATTTCAGAAGCCTCTTTTGAGGCAGTACTAGTGTGTGCACATTACGGAATTATGTTTGTAAAACTTCCCTATCAACCACGAGAACGAATGGAGGCAATGCGAGGTAATAATAGGTTAGGTTCCAGACGGCGATGAGGTGTAATAGTATAAAATACATGCTTATTTTAATTTGAAGTCCACAAATGCTATCTTTAAATTTCCATAAATATCTGAATCTCTGTGAAAGATGAACAATCGCGAGTGATAGGATATCTTTTAACAGATTATGTATGTTCAATAATGGGATTAGGATAATTAGAATTTCGCTCCCATATTTATACATATAATAGTAAAATAGAAGTAAATGTAAGAGATACTGATTTAAAAGAGAGGTAGAGCAAATTGGGATCACCCGTGGGTTTTCTTATTAATATAAGAGCTGCCCGACTGGGGACTGTACCTCCGCCTTACAGAAGACCGCGGTGAAATAACACTACTCATGAAGACAACAGCTAGATTATATAGAAGACCCAATTTGTAAGAAAATCTGCTCATCAACTTTTTTCCACTGTGTGTATTTAGTTATAGTATGTAAGTGCCAAGTTCATACAAAAGGTTAATACATGTCACTATTCCAATTAATAACGAAAAGCTAGCAGGTTAGTGTGACGAAACGTTTTTAAGTAAAGTGCACACCACTACTTGCTACGAATTAGAATAATAAATGAAGTTAATTATTTTATAATATGTAATTAATATTGCTTTTACTTTTGATACCCTGAATAAGACCACACATACGCTAATGTCGCGAATCGTGTTATGACGTCACTTGACCTCCTGGGCTTACATTTCGTGTGGTCCAACTGGTGTTCTACGTATATTCAGTTACGGTGTTACGCATGTCCCTTTGCTATTAACATGTACCGAAGATATCTGTACCAGAAAATTAATTTATCAAGAATTAGTACCAATTCATTCTAAAGAAAGTACTCGTTTATCTTTATCGTGCACGTTGGAAGACTCGAGGAAAAGAGTCATACTTCACAAAATACAATGTTTCGCGATATTCAATACGTACAATACAACCATAATTGATAAAACTTGATACAAACATTAAACGATTTCCCAAAGAAATGATTGACATTATTCAGACTGAGCTTTCGTAACATCGAAAAACAAAACATATAAAACAACAAACATCCATCAAACGTCCGGCGCAAAACGATCCACTGCATCGCCACCGAATCATGTATTTCAAACTCTAGACCTAAATGAACACATGAAATACAATCCGCGCGGCGCGGCCCTCCCTGCCGCCCGAGCGGAACGGCGACTTAACCTACATTTTAAATAATTACATATCTTAACCGTAAAATAAACTCAATAATATACATAATTACATTATATATTCGAAAAAATAACAAAAACGTCGACAGCCAACCCTCTGTGCGCGGACCGTCCACCCTGCGGGAGGCTGCGGCTCGTTTATGTGCACATAGCATAGCGGCTCGGGCGCTAGGGAGGGCGGCGCGGGCGCGGGCGCGGGCGCGCGGCGCGTCACATGGGCGGGCGCTCCCACTCCACGGCGGCGGGCGGCGCGCCGCTCCACGCGCCCCAGCGCTCGCGCCTGAAGAACCGCTTCTTGAAGTGGTGCGGCGGCGCGCCCGCCTCGGCCTCGGGCGCGGCGGGCGGCTCGGGCTCGTCGGCCGGCTCGGCCGCGCCGCCCGCCGCCGGGCCCGCGCGCGCCGCCTCGCCGTGCCCGATGCCCGAGTCGGGCGACGTGTTGCACGCCTCGTCCGACCGCCGCCGCTTGTCTTCGATCGCGGTCGACGCGAACGATATTATCTGGTCGAATCGAAACGCGATCCGATCCTGCCACTTGCTCTCGTCGACTTCCTCCCCGACCTCACCCTCTGAAATTACCAGTTTTTGAATTGGTCACTTTTCGTAGAGTATATATCCTCGGTCGGTTGACTGAGGTGTATACCGAGACATACCTGGTAATCGCGCGCCGTCCGGCAGTTCATCGACGAGCGGCGTGGATGTGTTGGAGTGCGGGTCGGGGGGCGGCGTGCGCCGGCGCAGGCCGTCGTCGCAGTCCACGCCACTGCCCGGCACGACGCCCCCGCCGCCGCTGCCCGCAATACTTCCACCACCGCCGCCTTGACTTCGACCGCGCCAATATTCGGACGCTAAAACGCGTGCTTGCAAACATGCTGCTAAGCCTATAATGTTTAATGATAAACAAATTATTTAATTATCGAATTTACGTAATAATACAAATTTGTAATCACTGTCTTAGCGTTACCGCAGCATTATTGAGGTTTATAGGATCTTATAAATTAATATTGTCGCACATATTTTTCTACTAGCGCTCGATTTAAGATCGTGCGTTTAATATATAAGCTATAGACATGAGCGGTGGGTTCGCACGGCTACCTTCGAGCGGTTGATGCGAGGCGGGCGGGTCGTGGTAGCGCGCGCTCATGTTGACGGCCGCGTTGATAATGCTCTGGTTGGAGATCTCGAGGGTGCGCTCGATCTCGCCGTTGACCAGATCGCCGATGGTGCGCGCGCCCGGCGACGCCAGCCGCTCCTGCGACAAGTGGCGTCGTAGTGCCAATTTCGCCGGAGATACCTGCGCCCGGAAACATCTCCAATAAATTAGCCTCAACCGCCGAGACGCTGCGACCACTGAACCAGACAGAGAATGTTAGGCTAGCATGTCGCATATGCTGAAATAGGCTTATTTAACTGAAAGCAAAATGGCGGTTGTAAAGTTCAGTTTAACGACTTTTAAAATATCAACAAAAGTTTAATTTAGACTACCTCAAAACGTATGTGGTATAGAGAGTGATGTGAGTTGTGTGGGCGAAGACTCACCTGCGTGTAGTCGGGCTGTGGCGAGGCATGGAGGCGCGGGTCGAGGGGAGCGGCGCGGTACAGGCGGTCGCGGCGGTAGTCGCGCGTGGCGCCGGCCGGCCGGAAGGGGCCGGGCGCGCGGGTTGCGAAGCCGCCCGCCGGCCGCACATACCCGTTGCCGTAGCCGTGCGCAGCCGGCTGCCGGCCCGACTTCCTGTGCTCCTGGTCCTCGTTGAGCACCGACGTGATGATGCTCTTGAGGCGGTCCTCGAAGTTGATGACCTTGGGCGACTCCTGCACCTTGCCCACGACGTTGAGCGGTTTCTGCGGCTTGCCGGGCGAGTGGCGATGCGCGGGCGGCGGCGGCGCGGCGCGCGGCGCGGGCCTCACGGGCGCGCCCTTGGGGTAGCGGTGCTCCGCCGCGGACACCTCGCGCACGTATCCGTTCACAATCACGTTCGGTTTCATTATCTTTCCCGCTTCGATTTGTCGACCCGTTTCAAGTATCTTTTGCGCGAGTATCTCCGGATTCTGCTCTTCGATCTTCCCGACGTCGGGAACGTCGGGCCACTCCTGCGACCGTGAACGATGCTCCCTCGACTTCCTCGGCTTGCAGTTAACAGAGTGGGGTTTCACGGTAGCCACGGGCACGGTCGTCACCACTTTCTGCTCGCTTGCTCGCTCCATTTGAACGAGTTCATTCTGAAGATGTCCAACTTGCGCGTGTAACCTCTTGCGATGGGCTAGCGTGGCTGAAATTTCTTTTAATATACAGTCATGCGCTATATTCTGCGTGATCTCTACATCCGCCGGTATATGACCGAGTTGGCGGTACTTTTCAGTGATTTCAAAAGTCCTTTGTTTAACTAGCATTGCTTGCTCGGCCTCTATATTATTTACCTGTAACAAATACTCACATGATCATAATAATCTACCCATATAATTATAAATTGTGCTTATAAACTCTTCTTGATCGTTTAATGAATGGGTGAAGGATACAGACACGTGTAAAAGAATACGACAAAATATATTACAATTTTGAGGTAATCCAATAATGTTGAATACCTATCAAACAAGTAAATCGGGATGATACCAAATTTGTAGAACTTCAACAGTAATATGTATAACCTGCGCTTGTAATTTGCTAGCTTTGCTCTGCAACTCTTTATGCCTGCCTACAATCTCCTTTGCCTTGGCTAGCAGGTCGACCGTGTTGTTGGCGTGAATACCCAACTCGCTCATCCGCGCCTTCAACAGCGCAACGCTGTCATTGATCAGCACGTTTATCTGCTTATCTAACTGCGATGCACGCGATTTTAATTTCTGATTTCTTTCCTGCGAATACAAAAATAAGAATTTAAAAATAGTTGGCCCTAGTACTAGTAGCCCTAGGCTCTTGTACTAGTAGCCAAATTTGAAAACAGTTTTCAAATCTCAAATCAAATTTCAAATCGTTTTCAAATTTGGCAAACAGTAGATAATTGTTCTTGCAAGGGATTCCAACATATTTACGGAGTAAGCCTCCTATTTTACCGTTAACAAATTACCAAACTTCAGCCAATCTGCTCACCTGTTTCAGCTTGACCGAGTAACAGAGAAAAACACAAACAATTTTGCACATTTAAAAAAAAATGGTTAAATTAATAATGGTTACCTTTTCAGTGTCGATCTGTTGGCGGAGGTGGTGGTTATAGTCGGGCTCGTTCATGCGGCGGATAAAGGCGAGGTACTGGTCGCGGAACATGTCGAGCAGCAGATGCAGCGCGTAGGGTGCGTGCGGCGCGCGCGGGATGTCCAGCTCGGTGTGCAGGCGCTCGGCCGGCTGCAGCGCCGCCAGCGCCGACAGCCGCTGCCCCACGCAGCCCGGCGGCGGCGCCGTCACCGCGCCGCTATGCGCCGTCGACGCCAGCGTGCTGGAGTGCAGCAGGTCCAGGCCCGCGATGGAGGCGGGCGCGCCGCGCCGCCGCTTGGCGCGCGCCGCCCGCCGCCGCGCGCCGCCCGCCCCGCCCGCGCCGCCCGCACTGGCGCTGCGCTTGCCCACGCGCCCCCGCCGGCCTGGACCACACCTCATACGTCACACTACATACTCTACCAACAATTACAATCTACATCTCGTTTCAGATCATATTTCAGTTCAGCGGTCAAAATTTAATGTAGATCGGGTTATTTGCTAAGCAATTAATATTATGGCATATTGATATAACATAATGACTCTTTTGTACTGACAGCTTGCAGCGTTTCGCTTCTTGTTATTGAAATTTGATCTGAAATGACATTTTTAATGTTTAATATTGCCTCTCTACTCTAGCTTCTACATTTTTCCATTTCACAATCCGATTAAGGATTCCATTAAGGCTGAAGTTAGACCGTCCGATTTGGTAGAATTAACAATTTATTCATACTTTGATTTCGATACACGTACATAACATTATCCAATAATTAAGATACGATCAAGGTGTGGAGGGCGCATAACATCAAACTAGTACTGAGCGGCGGTGCGAGCTGGTTGCGGCATAAGATGCCACTCGGCACAGCACTGCTGTATCATCACCAAACTCATGTTCTGAATAAATTCCCAAACACGACACGATATTAATAGGTTATGAAATTTTAAGCAAGGTCCTTTGGTATCTAGTAAAAAAAAAAGTTCGCGCGTACAAGAATAAAAATAAGTGTTCTCTTAATTCACTGAACAATAAACATATCAAATCATCTGTGACGCGTCAAATTTCAATATATTTTTTAATTTAATGGCACCAAAATGAATTTTTTTATATTGCCAATATAAAGTAAGACAGGGTAGATTTTTCTGAACAATGTCTGTGAAGGAGACTCGCTTATCTATGTCAGCTGTCTGATAACATTTTCTAGAGTTTTAGTTTAGTATAGACGGACTACCGAAATTATAAATCAATATTTTACAACTGTCATATAAAAATAACAAGAAATCGTCTAAGTAACTAGTTTTGAAATATCGACCATTGCCTAATTGATCGAATATTTGTGTAGCTTGTTGTATCCTGAGATGACCAGATGCCGCTTTTCCATTAAAAAACAATAATTATTAAGTATGTATGTGTATATGATAATCTTTGTTTCGTGCCTGACATGCCAGTTAGTTTAAGTGCGGTTTTATATTAATTAAACAGCCATTTATATATAGCCTTGTGTGCGAATATCCATATGTAAAGTAATCAATACAAAAGAAAATTAAAAGTTTACTAAGTTTACATAATTTAATCAAATTTAATTGTCTGTAGTATCGTATAAACAAAAAAGTAAGTGAGAGCGGTAGTGCACAACACAACAGTTCTTATTTGGTTTCACCAGATGATTATTTGCTTTATACTTTTAATATTGCCTAAGATTTTAATTATTTCAATGTGTATACTGTAACATCTTTTTTAATATAAATACTTCTATATGTTTTTTTACCTATGTATTCTATAAATTTAGTCGTTGTTGTGCTTTATATTTTTAGCGTTGTATGCACCTGTAAATGACTGGTTAGTATAGTTGAATACCCTATACTAAGCAAACTATTCATGTGAATTGTTCGATGGTGTGTCTTAATAAATAAGTAAATAAACCAGCATCGCACGAGTGTAGTTCGAATGGTGTCGCGCCTGCATCATCCTGCATTACGCTTCGATCGTATACTAGTTGTCCACCTCTGCATACATGTATGTGTTATGTGTGTAATGTGTATGTGTGTGCGTGTGTGACTACTACTGTACTGACTTGAGTCGGAGGAGGAAGCCCAGGGCGCGCCCCACTCGCGAGGCGCGGGCTCGGGACCGGGCGCGTCGTCCGTGCCGCTCGAGTCCTCGTCGCTCTCGTCGCTGGAGCGCCGCGCAGCACGCCGCTTGGCGACTGCGCGCGCGCGTGTTCGCCCGTTCTCACCCCTGGAACCATACAAACATTAGCCAGCCGCAAGACACACTCACACACACACACACACCTACAATTATTTGACCCGGTGCCGACAAGTTTCAGTAATGCGTTAGTTCCAGTCTTGCTCACCGGATAAGCACCTTTTTGAGAATATACCTATATTGTTCACAAGTAAACAGACGATTCTTGCCAACCGTTGTCGCCACACATTTTGCGCGAGTTGGGGTTTTAAAAATGCGTCAGTTAACATCATTTACCAAAACGTCAAAAATGGAATGAATGCAACATACACACATATTATTAATCAGCACCGGGCCTAGTCCATGACCAGGGGTATAGCGAGATCGTCTTTAGTCGATGCTCTTACAAATAAGAAACGCTTCTTCTTATTAAAAAGAAATTAAACGGTAATTTTGCGCCTGTCACCACCTGTCACGTTGGGACCAAATTACCTTCGGTGAAAAGTGGGTGTGGTAGCACCTCTGCCTACCGTAAGCCGCGGTGGCTTTGTGGTTAAAGCAACGGCCTCTCATCTGATGGGCCCGGGCTCAAACCCCGGCCTGTACCAATGAGGTTTTCTAGGCTTAAATCCAGTGAATAATCACACCACGGGCTTAAAGAGAGGTTTGCCAATTAAAGTTGGAGCCGCCCGACTGGGGACTGTGCCTTCACCTTACAGAAAACTGCAGTCAAATAACACTACTTGTTAGTGTTGTGTTCCTGCGGTAAGTAAGGCTGGCAGTGCTCCACGAGGACACGCTGCGCTAGTAGTAATGCTGCTAGCACAGTGAGTCTTCACCAACAACATGGTTGGCAACGCATTAGTGATACCCCTAGTATTTATTGCTAGCGGCTATATGTTACGGTGACTGCTTAGCATCAGACGGGCCGTATGCTTGTGTGCCACCTCTTCAAGGAGCGTTGTAGAAGGCGTGCAGATATATGAATGTAAGATAGTAGCGGTATGAGATGGGCGTACCGGACGGGGCGCGCGCGCGGCAGCTTGCGGCGCCGCTCGGGCAGCGAGCCGGTGCTGTGATTGCTGTTCCCGTTGAGCAGGTCGGGCGTGGCGGGCCGCGTGGACGGCGCGCTCAGGAGCCGCTTGCCGCTGCCCTCGCCCTCCTCGCACCCGTTGTGCACACCCTGACAACACACTACATTATAGCTCACAGTACCACATCCTCACGTTTACAGACACACCACAACTTACGTGCTGCTTTACAGACAGACCGAAAGACTCTCGGGAACAAGGGATCTGGGTCACCAACACAAACCTTCATATCTCGAAAGCTTAATCAAATAAATGTAATTTGTATAATCTAAGATTCGTTAATAATTTTATTAGAGTTGAGTAGTATTCAATATAAGATAAGTATTTTTTTAGCAGCATTGTAGTCTGTAAAATGTTTTATTTGACTAAACTTCAATGTCTTGCTTCCGGGATAGTCTAATAAATACATATATTAGAATATCCCGAATTAGAATCCGAAATCATTAGTCCCGAGGGTACTACACTCAGGCAGGCACCCCAAGCCACATTTTATTTTATAATCTTCAAATCGCGCAGGTAAAACCAATAGGCATATTAACACGTAGCAACGTCAATTTGAAGCCCAATTGCGGAAACTTTGAATACACGAGACCATCTGTTCCATCAGAGTATTCCCAAGTAAATAATATCTTTCCACCGTAACTGCCATTTTTCTGCTTAGCCTCTCGCATATAATTTTGTAATCCTTTAAAACTTCGAAGCGTTTTATTTTTGCACATAACCACGTTAATAAATACTACAAATATTTCAACGGACATACGTTGTACTGGATTTTCAGGCGGTTTTCAAAATGAGATATTACGAACAATATACCTAACCTTTAAGGTAATAGGTTTAAAAAAAACATATTCCGGAAAACTAACATTGATTAACAAACCATACTTGTAATTGAAAACCAAGATCCAAGCTAATGAATGATTTATTTCCATTGTGCTTTTTTAAATCAGAGCATTAATTTCGATGTACATAATATACACCCATGCAATAAACCTTAAACTGTATTACTTGTGAACACCACATAACTGTTGTCAATATAGCCAACCTCTATGTGACCAACACAAATATATATAAAATGGAAAATTTTTGGAACAGACCCTTTTGCTGACCTTGAGTTTCGGATTTTTCAGTCTTTGAAAGTATCTCTCCAATTTGGTCCTATCTATAATGTGTAAATAGTAAGAGACTGGTTTGCCCGTCCACGAGACGGAGCCCTTCAGCGGAGACATCTCGCTGACGTGCATGATGGTCCCGATGTCGCTCAGGTTGCGGTCTGTGATTCTGAAGTTAAGCGGACAGAAGCTTTTCGATGATACTATTTTCGCACCATCTTTCAAGTCAGCGAATCTTTCTTTTAACTGATGATCTACGTGCGGTCCAAACGCGAAGTTATTTACGAATACGATCGTTGCGGCATTAATTTTTTCTCTATGCTCATCCAACAAAAAATCACCCTTTATTAATTTATACTCTCCAACCTTCTTGCCATACCACTTCATCCACATTCTGAAGTGACAATCCATACTCTGAAATTATAAGAATTGCTTATTAATAGATGTAAAATGTACGTTGGTCAAAAGAGGTGCAGGTAGCTACAGCACGCGCCAGTATTTTATTCCCATATGAAGGCAGCTGGTAGTTTACGCGGGTATAATTGAGTAGTGACAAACAGCCCCTCACTTCACTTCGTTCCACCGGCTGCTAAAATCTGTTACTACGGAGACACTTCAGATCGGACTATGATCGGCACGTGGTGTAATAATAAAGCTCAGACTAAAAGAATAAAATAAACAGAGAGCAGCAAACAAAAATAGTGAATCATTTTGGAGACCGTGTATATGCATTATGGATTAGCATTTAGATGTGTGTAGAGTTACCAACCAACGAAAAAGTTGCAACATTTTCAAAATTGAATTAGTATTCGTTAATGAAATAACCTGTCCAATAGAAAAGCACACTAAAATATAAATTCACCTTAATGATAATTAAATGTTATTTCACGCGAAATGTTTTCTCCTTCGAGTTGGCAACAAGTTCCCTCTGCTGCGCCGCACAGTTTCGTTAATAAAAGAAATGCGGGAAAATTGTTGCCTAACAATTAAACACTGTTTATAGGTGACCCGACACAAAATCATGCATAAAAGTAATTCCCAAAAGATGTGTAGTATTTTTTTAATTACAAATCATCATTCTCCTGCCCTTATCCAACATTATTTGGGGTCGGCGCAATATGTATTTTTCTTCCATCCTTCTCTATCAGCCGTCATCTCTGTATTCACTTCCTTCCTGGCTATGTCAATTGGTGGCAATGTTGTTCAAAATTACTAAACTTAATTAACCAATTTGACAGGTCTAAAATGTTGCCATCCTTATTTAACCCCGCACATGAGATAGGGATAGCAAGACTTTTAGACCTGTCAAATTAGTTAAGTTTAGTTATTTTGAACAACAGAATCGACACCATTTTCTATGATTATTATAATAAGATAATTTATTTCCAGTTCAGTGGGTACATGTTATATTATCATCATACACATATTATTTAGATTATTTATGTATTATATGATCATAACTGTTTACAAGAGGTTGTAAAGTTTGCTTCAGAACCGCACAACATGTAATCCTGCACGCACTTGACTATTTTATTTTACCTAGCAATTGTACTTACGTGCACATCGATCACGAGTCGTGAACACTGCAGCAGAAAATAATACGATTCCCTATTTAGTACTTATTCATTTTGGCATCAGGTATTTTTTTATTTACGCACTGTCTATGTTATTATTTTAGTCTGAACAATAAAGTGTAAATTTGTAAAACAAGCGTAGTGAAAGTGAGCATACCTCGGCATATTTACTAGGTACTTCCGCCTTCTCGACGCCGAGGCAGACGCGGCAAGGCGTGGCAGCTGCCATCTGCAGCACAACCTGCCCCACGCCTGAACCCAGGTCCACGAACACATCCTCGGCCGTGATATTTATTTGATCAATCATCTGGCACACCAAATCGTACGATGTCTCCCCATACACCTGTGACACACAATTATCATAATTAGTAGAGCAAATTTTTTGCAGTTTAAAACAAATACTTTTTTAAGCAGATGCACGCTAGATTAATAAAACCATATCGATTATACGATTGCATTAGCTCGAGTAGGATCAGCTGCTATTCGTTTAGCTCTATCTTCAGAGGCTTTTATCAGATTGAACAGAATTAAAACCATCAAAACCATTCCTATCATGAAATTATAATTCTTATATAACTCAGCAGAAGTAAAAAAACATCTTACGTATAATCCGATTGATAAGATCACATAACATAACCTTATATACAGAATTTTGGTCGCCTTTTCATAGTTTGTTAGAAAATCATCGCATAAAATCTAATACCAATTAAAAAAAACAGGGTTTGATTAAAGCGATAAAAATATTATTTAGAATTTTACTATCGCTATAATTATTGTCATGATAATTAATAAACTATATTAGATAAAATTAATCGAATAGATTTCGTCGTATTTTAGCTGGGTCCAACTAAACGACTTATTTTCATTTTTATTTGTTGTTATAGCGGCAAACGAAATACACATTTTCAACTGTCTACCTTTTACGCATCAATTCATACAGCCCGCTGACAGACGGACGGGCAGCGGAGTCTTAGTCCCCATCAGGAGGATACATGAGATAAAGTGTACCCCTCACTTTTATGGAACTAATGTTAAGTAAATCTCTCTAATAAATTCGCAATGACACATTCTGAAGCTCTACCAATAATATACTATGGTAGGGTAAATGCCGTAATGATTTGTAAAATCTAAGCATACCTCAGGTGAAAAAGGTTCATATTGATTGAGCTTATCCGGATCAGACACTGCTTGATTGTAGGTTTGCTGAAGTATATGTTTGAGCAAGCCTCGTGATGGGTATTTGTTAAGACGGTGCGCTGGTAACGATGTGCCTTTTTCCTGTAAAGTAATTGAACGGTTTAATTAAGTACACGGGAAGTACAGGGACAAGCTTAAAATTACACAATGGAGACCAAAACTGATTTCATTGTTATTAATGAGGACTCACTGTGCTAGCAGCAATACTACTAGGGCAGGGCAGCGTATCCTCGTGGAACACTGGCAACCTTACTTACCGCAGAAACACAACACTAATTCGAAATAGTGTTATTTGAGTACGACCTTCTGTAAGGTGGAAGGGAAACCAAACTTTATTGGAAACACCCACGGGAGATCCCATTTCGTCCTAACTGTATTTTTTTTAAGCTCATGATGGGATTAATCACTGTACTAAAGCTTAGAAAAACTCATTGATACAAGCCGGGGTTTGAACCTGGGCCCATCACAAGCCATCACGGCTTTAATATTGAGTCTGATATAATTTATTTACTATAAAGTTATTGCAACCTTCATTTTAAAGTGTATTTTTATTCGCCACAGATCCTTCCAGTTAAAAGTAGCCATATGGCTATAAAAATATCTTAATCATTTTTAATTGGTGCATTTATTCAAGCAACCTTGACATTGCGATTACGAGCGTGGTGAAATGGCCGATCAATACAAGCAATGCGTCTTTTAAGAGCAATGTCGCCGGCGGCCCTGAGTCCGACCGCAGCTCAGGGTTAAATTGATGTAATAAATTATTTTACAAAGGTAGATTATATGTGTATGTTGTCTACTATACGTTATTTTATTAATAGTCAGATGGGTTTTAAGAACGATAGGTGAGACAAACTGATAAAATGATGAATGCGCAAACATACTAACATTTGAATAAGCTAACGTGCTCTGGTTCCCACGTTACATAAGTACATATAAGCATTACACAATGCGGCACGTGCCCGCGGGACTACGAGAAATAACACCGGGGCGGGGCCGCGCCGGGGCGTCCTATGAGTAGGACAAACAGATCGACAGTAAGCACTTACACTCTCAGCTCCCACAAAATTAATTCGTTTACATTTTACAATTAACTTGCATTTAATCCATTCATGCTGCTGCGTTACATAAAGTTAAATTGGATTTAAATATCCCTCAAGCATGTAAAGGTGATTTCTAGGGGAGAGGAGCTGATATACTACTTATTATTATAATTTCTGCGGTGTTTATAGTTAGGATCCCGATCGGCAACTTACGTACCAGTACCCTAGAGTTGAAGCGTCTATGGACATTACCCGGGTAAAATTCGTCGGATCAATTATTTCAAATGTTTGTTTGCAATTGCAACCTTTAGCGGGATAAACCATCAATTAACAAAATAAAGGGGATACGCCGTGCTAGGAGTGAGGAGACCATATTCTGCTTGGTAGGGCAGTCAAGTGAGTCTTTTTAGCAATAAGGTTGGCAACGCGCTAGTGATACCCTAGTATAACGAGTGTCAATAGGCTACGGTGACCGCTTTCTATCAGGCGGGCCGTACACATGCTCCACCTGTAGTATTAAAAATGTTGTCGCAGATGTGTACCTGTACCAAATAAGGGTCATTAACACTTTGCGAGACATTCGCGTTCGCTCAATATTGCGGTCATCGCCCCGTACGTAAGTGGAGTGGCCCCGCACCGAAACCTCCCGCCACAGCAGCGCACAGCCAGCAATAAAATTCGTGGCTGACAGACAAGTGACTAGGAGGCCATCTACCAAGGTTATATTATATATTCAAACGATACCGCCCGGGCGCCCGTGTGCCTCGCGCCCTACGCTGCATCGGCAAAAAACACAGATTTTCCTTGAAATTATAATAAGTGAAATACAAAATAAACAATAAAAAATTGCTACCTATTGGAAAAACCAAAACAAAATTCGATTAATTTCCCGTGGGTTATCCCATTTAAATTGGAGCCGCCCGACTAGGGACTGTACCTCCGCCTTACAGAAGACCGCAGTGAAATAACACTACTTAATGAAGTGTTGTGTTTCTGCGGTAAGTAAGGTTGCCAGTGCTCCACGAGGATACGCTGGGCTAGTAGTATTGCTGCTAGCACAGTGAGTCCTCATCAACAACATGGTTGGCACCCCGTTAGTGATACCCCTAGTATTGCTAGCGGCTATAGGCTACGGTGACTGCTTACCATCAGGTGGGCCGTATGCTTGTGTGCCACCTTAGTGGTAAAAAAAAAGTAAAAAATAATGGTTTGACAGGTCTCAAAGTCTTGTTATCCCTTGCTCATGTGCGGGGTTAAATAAGGATTTTAATATTTTTAGACCTGTAAATGAGATAGGTTTAGTAATTTTGAACAACAGAATTTAAGGTACGGAACCCTAAAAACAAAATATTAAATTTCACGAATAATTTTGAATTTGAATAATATTAAATCAATAAATTATCCAAAAAGTATTTGCTGGTCGCCAACAAGTATGGATATCCAAGCGAGACGTCACGTAGAACTAAAACATTTTTATCTAAGACTACGAGTATTAGAGCCTAGAATGCCCTAGAGAATTCTGAAACGATCCCGTGTACCTGCATACATCACGCTGCCGCCATATTGAACGAACATTTATTTGATATCCGTCACACGAATTAAGCAAATTTTATTGGACATCGTCCTTCCTAACGTAATTATTATTATTGAGACATTAATTTAATTGCACTAGTTTTCCTTTATCTTACAGAACACCTACAAGGTTAAGGTTTATTAGTATGCTGTACATCAAACAAACCAAACCCATTAGTGAATAATATAGCAGAAAATCAGTCACATTACTTCATCTCTGGACTTCATTTATCCAGAGTAGAGAAATTTTATTGCAACAAGAGCTGGGCACTGACTGAGTGTTATACCTACATATTTGTTTTCATTATTTATAATACGAAGGTATTGAACGTTACTCATGCCTACTACCACAATCATGGTCTAAAAATTCGTTATCATCCATGTCCTTACTCAATTTTACGCTCTACTCACACGACATAATCGTAGTGAAGTCGTAATCTCTGGCTGGCGCACTACGAAAACTGAATGCAATTAATTAGGACATATAAAAATCTTAGTTTTGATAACTACATATGTTTAATACTTCAATATTGTTCTTAAGTCAAATATTTTGTATTATAATCTGTGCAGACCATATACATAATATTATGTAATCGTTTCATTCCTATTTAAGCAATGGCTGCGTGAACGGCTATGTAATCTTTTACAGGGAGAAAAGTTTCATGATTGAAAATAAACTTATGAATTAGTTACTTATTTGGATTATAGGAGGTTAAGTATTAGTTAAAGATATTTTTAAACGGTTTTATATAGCTTGTCCTGTTTGTTATTTTTCTTTGGGTCAAATAATTCCTTAATGCATGTTCGTGTCCGCGTGAAAACCCAAAAAAATGGTATACATTTTTAACGGTTTGTATTGATGTGTGTTGTTGCTAATCCACTACACTAATAATTGGAGGTTAGTGATTGAGTACCTCTTTGGGGCTATTGCTGAAAGGGACTGGTTAGGTGGGTAGCGCGGACGGGCCACACCGCCGGCGCGCCGCACCGAGTCAGGTAAAAAACTTTATATATAGGTATTACGCCGCTAAGTACAAACATTTACTGTACACACTACACCGTCCTGAGTTCTAGTTAAAAGGGCACTATTAGCCAATGATAACGTTATTATATTGGGTATAAAAGACTATAAACCTAGTTCCTACAAGAGATAGGTATGATATTATGTAAACATTTTGTAAGTGGGAACTCATTGCATAATGTAACACATGGTTAGGAGGATCGACTAACGTAATGTTTCCATGTCACCGTGAAAGTGGTATGCAACGTGTATAAATAGAGTAGCCTCGCGCGGCGTCTGCGGACATCGATCGTTGCGTCCTCGACGCCATCTTGGCCCTCATGTCTCCCTCCTAGCCCGCGCCCCACTCTTTACTGTAGTAGCCCCTCACTGCCCCACATTCACCGCCTCTGTTTCGTACATACCATAAGGTGTGTCTGCTGTATGCGTTGTATTGCATGAAACAGATTCACTAAACAACTGGATCTTACAGTGTTTGTTCTACAGTTCTTGAAATGTGTTTCTATTTCTTAAGACACTAGTGGAAATCTTTGCATTACATAATAGTGGGTTAGTAGTGGGTTTTAGCCCCGTGTCTAGCCCCTGCTTTTCACTACGAGTGCAAAACAATAAAATAATCCAATACAATATAAAACAATAATGTATTTAAATAATAAATAACATGATTTTAATGTATACTTGGTATCTACTATTCTGGATATTTAGCGATGGCTTGGGCAAGAAATATCGTTGTTATTGCACCCGATAATTATCGGAACTGATTAAAAATATTGTTACGATAAATGTCAATATTAAAGATTTGATATTAAAATATCGATACGACAATAATTATCGATATAAAAATTTCGATTGGATAAATATCGATTATCAATATTAAAATTTTCGATCCGACGATAGTTAGCGCCATAAAAATGACGATTCGATAAATATCGATATTAAAAAAAACCGGCCAAGTGCGAGTCGAACTCGCGCACCGAGGGTTCCGTATACACTTGTAGGTAAGGTTAAAAGTAGGCGAACTTCAAATGAGGTCATTATTCGTCGGTGACTCTCATCAACAGCGCGATTCAGGATATTTTTTAGTAAATTCGCAGTAAAAAATGTTTACTACATATTTACGGTTTTAAGGTTTTTTTTCCTTTACTTGTGATAAAAGACACTGCTTCTTGCCAAATTTCGTGATTCTAGGTTAACGAGAAGTACCCTATAGGTTTTGATTCCCTTGTGAAATCGCAAAGTATGCGACAATTTCCGACACAAACGGTCATATCTTTTCATCATATTGTCTTACCGTTTTGATTATTATACGGCTGAAAGAGACCATAGACCCGGGTATTTCATATTTATTACAATTTGATAACTCCACACGTTCTTAAGATAAAAATTCTTGACAAGCAGACAGACAGACGTACAACAAAGTGATCCTATAAGGGTTCCTTTCTTCCTTTTAAGGTACGGCACCCTAAAAATATAAGATATATATAAACTACAATAGCAGTATCGAAAATCCGAAACGTTTATTGTAACTTTAAAACTAGCTGCCTCCCAAGTTTGCACAAATTTAAGATCGGGCCGCATGCGGCTCGCTGGGTGGGTCTACCGCTGTTTGTCAGTAATTAACTAATTATTGTGATAAAAATTAAATAAAATATAATGTATGTTTAGTGGTCCTAATAAATTAAATACAATTCCTATAATCAAATAGTACACGGTACAGCTAAGGAAGTCTGTAAATAGATGAAGGTGACATTGTCGATGGTTCCGCAAGAGAAAACTATGCCAAGTGTAGGGTTGCGGTGAGACAAGACAAGATAGAGATACAAAGAGATTTTAAGGTCGGGACCATGTGGTTGAAATTGCCGTATGCCATTAGAGGTACAGTGGTCAGGTATTCACCCACGACCGTAAAATAAGAGGGAGATCGTAATGGGATTAAAAACATATGATGTCCTCAGATTGGGAATAGCCAGTTCCCTCCCTCCATCTTAACGGAGATTGCGGTCAAATAGCACTACTCTATTATAGTGCTGCTACGAAGTAAATATAAACGCGATGAAAAGGTGCATTTTGAAGAGGTCACCATCCTACCTTAAGATTTTGACATGCTATGGACAGCCATAATTACCGAAGACCGTAAAGAATTAGTCTTCAATGAAAAGGGGACTTTTAACACACAAAACTACTTTACAAAGGTTCATGTAATAACTACGGTACAAAACTAAGGTAAGGTTGCCAGTGCTCCACGAGGATACGCTGGGCTAGTAGTAATGCTGCTAGCACAGTGAGCCTCATCAACAACATGGTTGGCAACCCGTTAGTGATACCACGTGATACCGTGACTGCTTACCATCAGGTAGGCCGTATGCTTGTGTGCCACCTCAGTGGTATAAAAAAATAAATAAGCAAATTTATCCTTACCAGAGCGACCACGGAATCTATGGCGCGATTGAACCGATCGCATAGTGTTCGCATGCTCTCGTACGAATGAGTATCGTAGTCCGTCAGAATATTGTTCTCCAAAGCCGCTTTCATTTCGGGCAAGTCGTCGCAAACCCATCTGTTGAAAGAGATATCAAACTTAGATAAATATTTTCATGTTTGTCGGTTACATACTTCAAGTAATAATAGGTACAAGTATGATACTTGTACCTATTATTTGTCCATCCACAGGCTGGTTGGTAGGAATGCGATGAATGCGAATAACTGTCGCTGTCATTTATTGCAACATTGTTGTATTTGCGTACTTGTTTTTGTCCCCGGCTTCACTCGCGTTATATTCGGGGTATCGTACTTTTCAACCGGGTAATTTTTAAAAATGGAAAAGTCTAATATTTCCAAATCCATGAGACTTTTCATCAGCCATTTCTTTATTTCATGGCAGCAGAAAATGTTTAACTTAGAATTCAGTACGAATATTTATCACGAGCTATGCCCACGACTGCATACGCGTGGAATTAAAGTTGTTTACAATTTCATGGGTAAATAAATACATTTTGCGCGGACCTCTTATCTTTTTTCCAAAAAAAATGTAACTACGGCTACGACTTATAACATGGAACGGCAGTAAATTTTTCATTTGTTTTTAGTACGGAACCCTCGGTGTGCGAGTCCAACTCCCTCACACTTGGCCGATTTTATTTTACCTACATTAAAAATATTTTATTGTTCTTGTAACAAATAAATTATAATTGAAATAGGTAAAACATCGATCTAAACGGCAGATATTTTATACACCACCGCGGATCTAATAATGTACCTTCAATAGTACAATTTTCTAAATAGCTCCAACCCATTGTGTGTAAATAATACCTCTTGCTATATTTATGAATTGGATATAGTTGTTTACAAATACTATAATATAATGGTCCCGATCGGTATCAAGGTCGCGAAAGGGTGAGTGAGCAGTGAGTGCGTACGGACGGACGAAACGAGGTCACAGTGAGGCTTTCGCGTTCACGTCTCGTCCCGACACAACCGCGCCGACGGGAATGTCTAAATTAAACCTGCAAGACTTGTTCTCGGTTTATTTCCGATATGAAAGAACAGGATGTATGTTTATGCACAAATATCAATACAAAAACATCCGTAATTATATTTAATTTAGGTACACACGCACGCCAAAGCAGAGCATGGGGTGGTGCCAAGTACAACACATTTTTAGTGCTGGATCATCATTGGACAGACTAACTACAGGGAAGCGGTTGTAGTCTCTTGGCTAACCTAGTTCATATTTTAAATATTGCGAGTTATGAGATATGGGGAGCCATCTTAAGATTGGATATTATTAGGAACATTCTGAATGGCTTTTTGACTCCGCTGGCAATTTGCCCTGCCTTCTGTGCCGATGATCACGGGTTCGATCCCCGCTTTAAACCACTCCGCTCTATTGTTTAGCCAATAAAGTTTAATTTATACCTGGCCAATGGCACTTATAAATAAAAATAAATAAACAGTACATTTAGTTTTAGGTAGTACTAGACTAGCCGTGCTCGCGACTTTACGCTTGGAATATTTTTTCGTAATATAAATAAACACATTCCTCTTTCAATCCAGGTTATAAATTATCTGTGTTCCAAATTTCACCCAAATCTGTTGAGTAGTTTTTGCGTGAAAGAGTAACAAACATCCATTCGTCCATCCATACTCACAAACTTTCGCATTTATAATATTAGTAGGCCTATGTCCTTCCCCAGGTTATGATTATCTCATTGCCAGATTTCATTACGATCCGTTCAGCCATTTAGTGGTGAAAAGGTAGCAAACAAACAGAGTTACTTTCGCAATTATAATATTGAGTATGGATGTATGGATTTACAATTTGATACATACGTTAGAGATAAGATACCTTTATAAAAAATATTATTACCCACATAGTATACTGATTTGCCAATGTAATTCAATAGAGATGATAATAATATTAAGTTATTTTTACAATTGAATAAGCATTGTTTATTTTTCATGCATTGTTTATTTTTCCTAAATTTAATTTTATAAAAATACAAGTGTAAACATACCTTATAGTTTCTACTATCTCCAGGGCCCCATCGTGTTTGTCCTATAACAAAAAAAACATGTATTATTTGTCAGAACTAATTGGTATTACCCGAGTATTCAGACGGGATTTTATGTTTGCCTTTCATCTGGGTATGTATTACTGCTGGTTCCCATAGTACAAGCTTTGCTTAGTTTGGAACCAGATGGTGCTGTGTGATAATGTTGAAGCATATTTATTATCATTATTATATATACAGGTTGCCCCATCTATATACTGATCTCCATTACAAGCTTATAAGTGTAAGCTTAACCTAAATCAATGCAGTGAGGACAGACAGGATCGGCAACGTGCGAGTGATACCACTGGTTGTTTCAAGCATCCATAGGCTGCGGTAACCGCTTACCATCAGGTGGGTTGTATGCTTGTTTGCCATCTTAGTGGTATAAAAAAAAGGGCAGAGTTCAGCCCTCTAGCTGCACAGACACTAGAATGTGATGTTATGTAAACAACATTATGACCTGACCTTGAACTTTTATAATTATAACAAATAATTGAACACAGTATTAATTTATGCTGATTTAAAATTATCAATCAATAGCCTGAACTATTAATATTAAGGGCAGAGGTTAATATAATCTACTAATAAAACAATGCAAAGTAATCTTTAATTAGGAGCATGATCATGATCAATGAGCATCTAATCAAGTAAAATTACATCAATAAATTATTAATAAAAAGTTCAATCTAGTTTTACAACTCAAGGATTTTTTTAGTATATTTTGTTTATTATACATTGTGAGTATACAAGTGTATAAAGTATTCTAATTATAAGACTTCCAGAGCCAATATTGCATTAAATTAATATATTTACGAATGATACTAAACATTCTAAAGATGTTGATGTTGTAGTTGTATGCCCTGACTAATTTATTAGCATTTCCTACTTTGCTTCAACATCAAATACGCACACAGCCGCGATATAGTTATAAAATGTAAATAAATGACGAATGAAAACTACGCAACAGTGTGTACATATCTAAAAAAAGCCGACACCTTGACAAAACACGAGGTCAATACACTCTGCTGCAATACCCATGTGACGTGAGAATAGCTTGTGGTTATTATCTAAAACCTTATAGCTACGATTCCTGTTATTCGAAAACAATGATACAATATACCTAATCTCGCCTTGTTTAGACAAGTTCTTAGATGCAAAATAGACGGTTGCATTGTTATCTCTCTAACGCGAATATGTGAAATGGGCAGATATTTGCTTTAGTTGTTTACCAGTCGCGCCATCGATAGCGCAACTTAGTTAGTCGTATAATAACATTTAACATCCTAATCATTGCTGCAATTCTACGATCTATGAAAATGAACAATACGAAAATATAATATACATTTCCTTACCGAGCCGTGACCTGAAGTGAGGGGCCATGTATAAACAACAGGTTCCGCGCCTGCAGGAGAATGCAGGCGTAAATCCAAAGCCATGATAAGGAAACCGCTGCATTAAAGCACACTTTTTTCACTTAAAAACTAAAATTAACACTAAAAACTCTAGGTATTAACATAATTTCACTGCACTTTCACACACACACACTCTGAACAACCGGGCGCCATGTTGAAATTATTTCTAAAATTCCAATCATGGCGGACGATGCAGTGTTGTAGTAATATTAATTATATAAGTTACTATGGTAACATTGACTTAGATGTTGACTATGCAAGTGTTAAATTGGTATACGGGTACTTTAGGTAGGTACTTACCTTACTACAACTTTATAGGTTCCTCTGAGAAATGCACTGGGAATGGAAACCATCCTAATATTCTTTATTTAATATTTATTTGGTTTCTCAAGATACAGGCCACGTCTAATTTGATAACCTCAGGAATTTATATCATCCTTCCTTCACATCATTCACCATTTCAGTTACATATTTTCTATAATTATGCATTACCTCATGACCTTTCTTGTTTTTAGTTTAAGTCTTCAATTACTTGAAAACGAATATTCTGTGAATGTTTGTTTAAATAAAGTTTTATTATTATTATTATAATTTCGACTTATTTGACTTGAGCAGTTTTTAAGCGCATTGAGCAACAAACACCCACGCTTACAAACTTTCACATTTATATTATTACTAGCGACCCGCCCAGCTTCGCATAGCCAGCGTTAGTTAAATACCATATAAGTTAAACCTACAGACCACAAATTTATTATACATAAAAACTATCCTCTTCAAATACTCTATCTTTTAAAAAACCGCATCAATATCCGTTGCATATTTTTAAAGATCTAAGCATCCATAATAAGGACAGATAAACAGCGGGAAGCAACTTTGTTTTATACTATGTAGTGCGAAGGGAGTAGAATAATAAAATGATGAACTCGTAAACAATAACCATCATGCCGCCGTAAGAATCCCTATCTAGACTGAAACTGAGGTTCCATTGTGTTTGGGTAAGTGATTTATAATTTTGGTCAATAGGTTACCTCTGATCTAAAGCACGTTACGATCTGCTGCTGCCATATATTGACTTAAAAAAATCGAATGAGCCTTAAAGTGCATGGGACTAGACATTTTAATGCAACAAAAGTTATTATTGAGAAACTTGATAATTCTCTTACACTTGACTGGCAAAATACTCCTTGAAGACGATTGATTGCCATAGTTAGGAAGAATTTATGATTGTACTTACTCTGTGATCATAATAAGAGCTGTCAAGCCTGTCAATACTCAATCAATCACAATTCTGTGTGTCCAGTGTCAATCATCTAATTCTAGCGTAGCGGTTGTATTCTCTTGGCATCTAATCGTAATTAATTTGTAATGATCGTTCCTAATGCGTACCTAGCGTTTGTGTGTATTCTCTTAGATTAGGAAAAAAACATAATCAAATCGTAACGATCATCCATATTGTGTGCCAACATTCTCAAAATTTAGGTATTTATTGGGTATTAGATAATAAACTACGTACAAGTATGTTGGTATCGCATCTAGATACCAATCAAACAAACGAAACCTGCCAGAGCAGATAACTCGCCGACTAACTTTGTTTGTTTCAGTTTCCTGTTTGCAACAAAGTGTAATTTTAACCATTAGATTTCCGCACCCTCAAGGATGTCTGATTCGGAAGGATCTGATTCATATGTCCAAGAATTTACGGAAATAGGTGATGAGATAGAGATATGTAAGAGAAATCCAGAGACATCTGGAATGTTTGTGTCAGGCTGGGATGATGAAGATGAAGATATTGATATTGTTCCTGACCCAAAAGGTACCATTCTTTTGTTTGGAATGTAATCTTTAGATAGATGAGTGTTATTAAATTATTGCCATCTGTCTTGATGGGTCTAGATTCAAACCCTGGAGTCCTGTACCAATAAGTTTTTCTAAACTTAAGTAGGTACAGTAATAATCACACCACAAGCTTAAAATAAAAAGAGAGGTAGGCTTCCAACTTAATTTAAAGCCACATTACTGGGGATTGTACTTAAACCTTACAGAGGGCTACAGTCAAATAACTATATTGCTTTCTTTGATTTTAAACAAGTATATAAGCTAAGATTGCTTTCTTATAAAAATGTTGCATTACTGTGGTAAGTAAATTTGCCAGAGCTATTGTAACTGTTTACCAGCAGACCTGTATCAACTTTGTACAATAAAGAAGGTGCCTTGCACAGTTGCATAGGAGTGCCTTATTTAATATCTATAGTGGTCATACATTATTGCATAGCACATCATCTGGGCCCAAAGTTCAAAAGCTTGTACTATGTATACCTACCAAGTAGTACTTTTTTGTAAATACACAACAATATACAGACACAAAATGTTTGTTGTTATGTGGGGATTGTACCTTGTATATATAAATAGATAGTTAAAATTCTACTCAATAATACATTATCAATAAATTTACCCAATTTTTAATTTTGCTGTACATTAATCAGCATCCCATGGTTATATTAAATCTGTGGGACATCTCATGTGTAGTATGAATAGTTTACTTTTTAACTATTATGTGTATTGGTAATAATCATGAATACATTCAACATTTTCAGCTAATCCAATTGACCATGTTTTATGGGCAGCAGAGAATGGTGAAATTGATACATTACGAGAATTGTTAACAAGCCAACCAAGTTTAGTGCATGCCCAGGATGCAGATGGTTATACTCCACTTCATAGAGCTTCTTACAGTAACCATACAGCTGCCATATCATTGCTGCTCAGTGCTGGAGCAAATGTTAGCACAAAAACACAACTTGGGTGGACACCTTTACACTCTGCCTGTAACTGGAATAACTATCATTCAGTTGCAAGGTTATTAGCTGCAGGTGCAGACCCTGGAGCATTATCAGATGGAGGTGAGTTAATAAATTTTGCTTCATTTGTTAAGTTGCTTGACCTGTTAGATAAAATTAGTTTCGAGCAATCACAATATTTTTAAGGCAGTTCTATTAAATCATTTATGGGACTGTACCAATTGTTAATATCAATTTTATTTTGAGCAGTAGTATTAATATGAAAATATCCATATTTTCTTGCAGGCCAAACTCCTATGCATTTAGCATCAGCTATAAGTCACTGCAAATCAACTTTGCTAATATTGTTGCTTCGGGAAGATACCACAGAGATTGGAAAAAAAGTTAATAAGGCTGGTGAAACTCCTGCACAGTTAGCCCAAGGACATGGCATATATGGTCTGTTGTATGAAATGATTTTACCAGAAGCATCATATATTCAATCATTAGCTTTCACAGCTAATACTTATGTAAGAGAACAAAATATTAAAAAAACATAATTATGATATCATCTTTATTATTATTATTATCATAAGCTAAAATTATGCATCACCTACGACTACATTAACAGAAGTTTTGTCCCAAGAACTTATATTTAACTAACATAACACAAGTATCCAAGGGCGGACCCAGCTTTCAAGTCAGGGGGGAGGGTCATATAATCGAGGTCTTTTCAGAGGAGTAAAATACAAAGAATTTATATGTCTAAATAATTAGAATCAAATAGACATTTTCTGTTCCCTTGTCTTGTCTTCTATTGAAACAAGTGATGACTTCCTTCACTTGAATGGGTAGACCCAGCCTAGGGGGGTCATGACTCATGACCCCTGGATCCGCCTCTTGACTGTATCTTGCACTTACTGAATTTATGGTTACTACAATTTATAAATATACAAATAAACATACTAATAGCATTCATATTCTTAGATATACCTCGAGATTGCCTCGCCTCGATTAAATGTCAGTCGCGTGTGTTGAGGAGAATACTATAGATCGCGATCCGCCTTGGGTGTTCCTCGAAACACGACTTCAGGAATATGCGCCTGAATAGAAAATGTACTAAAGAAACTAGCTTTAGTTTTTATAGGCCCAAGGTAAATTATTCTTTTATAAGAACCATCACGTAAAAAATATTCCCCTAAGAAGAGTCAAACCAGTATGAGAATTACTACAAAGCTTTCTTAACCATATAATATATCTACATCTAAGTACTATAATGCTATGTACATACTATGTAATTTATCGGTATACTCTGGAAGCCATGCTTTCCACTACATGCATGGCACCAGAAACAAGATATGTTTCGGACTGTAAATTTTTTAAACTGGCTATTAGATTTCGTCGGTCAATTTTTTTAAGTTCTACCAATGATTTCCGCGTGTCTGAAGTCATATAAGGTAATACTAAACATCCCAAACCAAAACACTTACATCTTACACAGTTTTTCCATATTTCAACTAAATCTTCATCTTTGACAACGGGACAAATTGGTAACAAATTTATAGAATTTAAACATTTCGTTTTTTGATTTTCTGTAATAGGATAATCCGCACGTTGAAACGGTGATAGAATAATCGCACGCCAAGCAGCATACACAACTTTGTCAGGAGTAATAGAAAGGTTTAGAAGTAACGGTATCATTTGCTCATACAAACCTGCACGCAACAGTAACTGTATTAAATTACGAATAATTTGTGGCGTACCACAGCTACGAGCTAATTCTGCAGCAACTTTTAATCCTTCTATATTTCCTTCAGTTGCCTGTATAAGTTGCTCCAGTCCTCGTAATTTATCTTGCATAAATGTTACCACAATCCAAGGCATATCAATGTTCTCCAAGTTAACAATACAGAACATTTCTAAAAGATACATCCATAAGGCATCCCTTTCTCGATTAGTCACCTTCATAGCAGTGTCTGGTTCAACAACGCTCATCAGACACTGAAGCGCTCGTAACTTTTTACATTTATTATAATCACTTTCATCATCAAAAGCAATCCGAGATAAATAAATAGCTCCCATTTTAGGGCATGTAGCTTTGAGTATATGTTTTGCAGTCATCAGTTGCTTAATGCTCAAAGCAGAAAACCGTTTATTTTTCATTTGCTCATTAGATTTTTCTAGTATGTTTTCTAAAATTTGAATCCTGATGGAACTTATATTAATACCGTTCTTATCTGCTATTTCGTTTGCCGCACGGTTGACATCATGTCGAGTCATTTTCTCAACAAACTGAGGATGCAGATATAGTGCACGAATTAGTTGAGCTGGTTCTGACGACAAACGAACTAACTCTTCACGAGCCCATCCTATTTTGTGTAATGCGTGCCGTGTTGAGAGTGTGGCATGTAAACGTTCCATTTGACGTACCGCACGATTTCCTGGTTGAACAGAAGCCCAGCGGTGCGCAAACTGATAGCAAAGTTGGGCTGCGGCAACTTGGTCTGCTCCCCGAGTGCAACCTTGAAGCACGTAGAAAAGACACGCACCAGCCCATTCCATGTTTGCAATGTGTCTAACGCACCGGTGTGCTGCTCTTAGGAGAGGCTCTTCATTCGTTGTCAAGCGCCACGGCTCCGAATCTTTTGAAACTATTTCAGGGTCATCATAACGTTTTCGCGAAGTCATAGTTTGTTTTAAGGCGTTACTACAAATCATATCTTTTGCAGTCTGTAAATCTGCATCTAAGGAAAGTAAAGCGACTGCAGGTAACCAGCGCTCATACGTTTCGAGCGTAATTTCTGACTTTAGGTTTGTCCACATATCGTCTCGCATAAACAGATGGAATGGTAGACGGAAGTGGCCAATTTCAGGAAATATTCCTTTTACCGAAAAAAGTTCAAATTCATACTGTTTTGGTAAACTTTTTCTTTTATATTCTTTAAGAAAATTGAGTAAGAAATATTCCTTGGTATGTTTCGATTCCATAGACGAGTCGAAAATCAAATGATACATGCAAACAAATACCTCATAATAATATGGATTTATGGACACCACACGACCATGTAACGTAACTTCGCCGTTATTCCAGAAATCGTTCAATATGTCTCTTAAAAAGTCTTTGTTTTCAACGCTTTCCCATATTACATAACATCTAGCTAAATCTTTTTCGTTGTTTCCCAATAGTATCTGCTGAGAACCATTTTCATCATTGGTAATTCTATATTTAAGTTCCCAAGTGGATAACAAAGATATCAGCTGCAGAGACAATCCATCGTTAATGGCTACATTTAATTCTTTACATAATTCTCTAAGTCGTTCGAATGTGATATCTGGATATTGCTTTAACACATAAAAAAGAATAACCTTAACATCCCAAGTTTCTTCACTATTTTCTGGCAGAGCCATTTCAGATAAATTTATATTGAACTTAGATTTCAAAACGTAGTGTGGTGGATATGGAACCCCATTTCCGGGTGAATAATTATTGAAAATAAAAGTACGTCGTACAGTGGGAGAGGAAAGATAATTTGCAACTGCAGGCGGTAGAAATTCATTTTGACCCTTGAGGACCTCCAAAATCCACAGGTTGTCTTCAATCACTTCAACTCTTCTCAAAATAAGTAATAAGCTTGTAACTAATATCTCATCAAGTTCTGGCGATGCAGTTACTTTCGCAAGTAATTTTCTCGCTGCTCTATCTTTCATTTCAAGTAGATCCTCAAACATCTGCCCCATTTCGTCTGAATTCGAAATGGCATTAGAAATCATTCTGAATGGTACAAAATTACACCTTTGATCGAGATTTATATCAATTATTGAAATTTTGGAGTTTGAATGAGCCGTTCCATAGAAAGCGATTAATTCGTTAACAACAGTATTTGAGGATATAGGTAAAAATATGTAATGGAATTTCCATGTTACTGTTAGATTCTTTACAATAATATTAGAATTGATTAGAGAATTTAAAATAGACAAATACTTGGTTACATAATTTAAATGCTCTTCGTTACATGTTAATCCAAGTTCGATCAAAAGATAGTAACAGTCTTCTAATAGATCTGCATTTTGGCCATCTTTGAAACAGGCTAATATGGATGCATGATCTTCATTAAGAGTGATTGGTGATATGAAACCTTCCACAAGCCTACGCACTTTGTGACTAGTGGATGTGCGCCTTAATAATTCAACAAGTGTACAATGCTGTGAATCCATGCCTTTTTCGTTCGGTTTCAATCGATATGGTATCTGTAAATGATACAAGTTTTCCAAATTGCTTATCTGCATATCATTCACATCTCTGGTTCCCTTGATGAAATCGATATAATTTCTTTCAATTGACCTATTATTACTATTTTCATGATGGATCACCTGCTCATATTTTGATAAAACGGTTTTCAATAGCATTTTCTTCTCCGATTTGGGCAAATTGTTGAAATAATTCAGGGCAAGTCTAATTTCACAGTCTTGCAGACATCTATCTATGTATAACATATTGCCATAATTTTTAAGAGTTGTGACTACATTAGTTATAACTCTTAAATCTTTTAAGTCTACTACCGGTGAACTAATAATTTTATGAAGTATTAATGTGTAATCGTGGCATGCAAGTGGAAAATTATATTTTTTCAAAACCACTTTTACTTTAGCATAATTGAGCTCCTTCTGTATTTCCTGTGCAAGCACTTTATTGGCATCAGTGACAGTATAGTCTTTGGTAGCTGATCCTGCAGCAGTCAGAGCTAAATCAAAAACAGTTGGATTCCATGGAACATCTAACACTTTTAAAACCTGCAATAGACAGTCAAGTTTACTGTGTAGTGAATGAAAAGCATTCAACAAAATTTTTAAACGCACACCATCAATTCCTCCACCACTACTTGCAGCTTCACATTCAATGAAAGATCGTAAGGTATTATCCATATCAAATAGATGTCGGTTGGCATAGTTTGGGAGAAACTCTTGTAAATACAACTCTAGATCTTCAGTATAACACCGCCGCAACATTATAAGTGAAATTTCAGTAGGACTTTGCGAACTAAATTCTTCCAGTAACATGTTGATTCTGTATTTATCCTTCAACTCTATAATGTACCTGATTCTATCTTTTAACATGTCCAAATCATCCATTGAAATTGGTCGAATGGAAATATTACGCAATGATGTTTCGAGAACAGAAACAATTTCTTCAATAAATTTCGTACCTACTTTAGGCCAGTAAGCTGATTGTTCCAACTTAAATATTCTTTCCATAGTCCATCTAACAAATAAATCAATAAAAAATGGATTTTGTTCTAACAATGAAGGCACAAAATTCTTCAGCCAGACAATTATACCAGTAATTTTTGTATTATAAGGGATAGCATTCAGGATTTCGATTACATCCTCAGAAGAAATTGGTAATTTGATTTCAGAATATTTTAACCAACATATAGATGCTATATCTAAATCAGACTTTGATAAAAACAATTTACACAAGTCTTTAAAATTAATTTGAAATAAATTTATGTTTTCGTAAGATTTGTTACCCCTAAAATATATGTATTCTAACATATCTGTTTTTATTACCAAATCATGAAGCATGTTGACAATTGTCTTGTCACCTTGAGGTATAAATCTTTTCTGAAGTGAGTACAAAACAGTCCTGTATGTGAGACTATGCTGACATAGTTTTGATGCTATGTCCAGAAGAAGTGCAAAATCATCGATTTTATCATACAATGTGTATAGCCAGTCTGGAAGACAAGCCGGTACTTCAGAAGCTAATATTGAATCTACCAGGCTTTTCAGTTCCATTATTAGTGCATCTTGAGTTGAGAGGGTTTTGGTAAGACAGCTTTCCCCATCATCACCTGCAAGATGTTCTGTACCAGTTGAGGTTCGACTCCAGGCACCAAAAAGTTGGACCTGAAAATTTTAAGCAATATGTGTACAGAAAACAAAGAATAAAATTGCAAAAATTATAATCTGCCTAAACTATTGTTCACACATGACACAAGTGAATTGCCTATGGTAGTTAGCAGTTACCAAAGAAAATAAGTTATTGAGCAGATTGAAAAGTTAGGCATGATCTACTAGAATTAATTGAAAATTGTGACACAGATAGACTTTGGCCTGGAGGCCCATTTAGGGTACTTTGTTTAACCTGGAACAATAATGCTTCCCGTGTCCCAATATTTTCTAGTCACAGGCAAAAACTGTGATACTAAAATAGCCACATCCATCCAGCCACAGTATAAACAAATATGTTGATCAATGGTTGTATCATTCAAATCTTTCTAACAAACACAAGAGCCCAAGGGTTGAGCCGTGGGCATTAATACAGAAGGCCAAAGATACCAAGGGACAAGAGAGTATCAGTAGCATAATGCCAGTATCATAATGATGACTCACCTCTTTATTACTGTAATGGATGAAATACAATATTTTGTTGTGTGATGTTATAGGATAATAATACCCTTCAATGTTTTCAAACTTGTAAACAATTTCAGAAGTTTTCAAGTCCACAATCCACATGCTTGCATTGTTTGTAATAACAGCATTATTGTCCCATAAAGCAATTTCTTCTATAGTTGACTTGAATAAAAAAGTATCACATATACCCGTAATAGGACAATATGCTTTAATAGTTCCCGAATCCTTGTAGATATTGACTCCATTTACAGTAAGACTTTGGCTCTTCTTTTTCAAGTAAGAATGGTGAACTTGAGCTTTCTTCAATGTAACAACTAGTTCAGGTACACCTTTCTCAAATTGTACATCAAGATCATTGGGTTTGTACGGTGCATCCAGACACTCTCCACCTTCACTAAATAAATATAAATCTGCATCACAATGTCTGAATTGACTTATTTTATAATTTTCATTATTATCGCTCACGACAGTTAGTTGTCTTCCCGATACAAGATTTATTATAACAATTTTGCCAGATCCAGTGATAAGCCACAGAAATTTGCCTTGCAAAGTACTATCCAATACTTCACTATCTAATTGGTACAACAAGTCCTCTTTGCTTTCATTTTTCAAGTTTATAGCACGTATAATCTGTTTATCTTCAAATA
The DNA here is from genome assembly GCA_951449985.1 of Falcaria lacertinaria. Taxonomy (NCBI): domain Eukaryota; kingdom Metazoa; phylum Arthropoda; class Insecta; order Lepidoptera; family Drepanidae; genus Falcaria; species Falcaria lacertinaria. The sequence continues at coordinate 7,378,156 of OX602109.1, read as the reverse complement.
TCAAAACTATGGGATAGAAGAAATAAGTTCCGTGAATGCGGAAATAGTCTGTACCGACATTAATTTTCTTGATTTGGGTTTGGGTTATAGACATATTTATATACTTCGAAATCTGCCTAAATCTAATATTAAAAAGGTACTAGCACTTACTTGTTAGTACTACAAAACAATCAATAATCATAATCACTAGAACATTTCACGAAATTGGTTTAATTACTTTTATTGCAAGCAAATGCATTGCAGTTTAGCAAATTTGCAGTTACAGGTCGCGGCACGAAACTCTAGCGCTGAGCGAAACGTGGAGGGGATAGCTGCGCATGGGTACCATCGCGCACGCAATACAAATTAGTAATTTAATTGCTTAGTTAAAAACAGCAAAATAATGTTTTAATGTAAAGTCAAATAGTAAGTCTAGCGGTGAACAAAATGTGGAACTTAACTGCGTATGGGTACTGTCACGCACGCAAATATTACTTCATGTTACAGGTCGCGGCACGAAACTCTAGCGCTGAGCGAAACGTGGAGGGGATAGCTGCGCATGGGTACCATCGCGCACGCAATACAAATTAGTAATTTAATTGCTTAGTTAAAAACAGCAAAATAATGTTTTAATGTAAAGTCAAATAGTAAGTCTAGCGGTGAACAAAATGTGGAACTTAACTGCGTATGGGTACTGTCACGCACGCAAATATTACTTCATGTTACCTACAATATAATTTTTAACAAGTTTATGGGGAGTAGAAAAATAAATACACTATCGGATTTGTAAATTTTTATATTAAATACCAAATAATAAAAAAAATTATATTAAGTCCGAATTACATAAGAACCTACTGAAGTTTCTTCTCAGGATAGAAGAAACCTGCGAGTTCGGCAGGGTGTGGACATCAGACACCGCATTCTCCTTTCCGATATCTAGTCCGAATCAGACAATGGTCTTACACCTTCAATAGTATCCCAACAGGGCCTTTTGCTTACTGAGGGCCCCGGCTCAGGGCTGCTTCGGTCGTCGGCACTAACAGCGTCATCGTCATCAGACTCACCAAGGCTATCCTCTGAACTGTCACCATCAACGCGAATGATGAATTCTTCTGTAACCAAATCCACGACATGGTCACTCTTGACATATTGCTCTTCTATGTCCTTTACCTTTTGGCATAACTTTCCCCAATCCCAAGCACCCATCAGCAAAACTTTTTCTTGAATTAGTTCTATACATTTAGCAACACTCCACTTCACATTTTTACTGCCTACATATTGCTTTATGTCAGACCATGCCATTTCGATTGGATTTAGATCTGGGTGGTATGGTGGCAGTCTTAGCACTTGATGTCCTTGCTCTGCTAGTATCCTGTCAATTGAAAATGTTTTAAATCTATCTTTGTTAGCCCGTATTAAATTGTATAGTTGAGGTTTTAGTAGAGTTTCCTCATATTGTATGCCCTTTTCAGTAAGCCAACCCTGCATGTCAGCTTTTTTGGAATTAGAAGTGGGTGCAAGGTCCCATTGTTTATTATGGTATGATGCGTTGTCGACTACCACGACAGAATTAGGCGGTAAGTTCGGCAATAACTGTGTCCTCAGCCATTTTTCGTAGTTGTCGTAGTTCATATTGTCGTGGTAGTCGCCTGATTTCGCACCAGCTTTAAAAGTTAACAGTGCGTTCGGTATGAACCCAGCCTCTGATCCTGCGTGGACAATGACCACCCGCTGTCCTTTGGAGATAGGTTTTTTGAGACCTTTTGTAGTACCATCGGTCCAGGCTTTTGGAGCAGAGTGCGATGAATCTACGTAAGATTCATCTGTATATACGATGGGCCTTCCCTCTTGGCGATATTGTTTTATTTTGCGTAAGTATTCGATACGTAGTAAACGTATATTTGAACTTTCAATCAGTACTTTTCGATTGTTTTCAGTATTTTTCCACCGAAACCCTAAACTCTTAATTATTCGTCGAAGACTTCGTTCTGAGCCTTTGAAATTTATATCTTCCTCTAGCTTCTTTCTCAACTTTCCGACGGTGGGAAGTTCATTATTTGTCCTATGAAAGTTATGTATGCACCTCTTTATTAATCCTTGATCAAAGTTATCAATATCTGTGACCGGTTTTGATCTGGAGCGTTTTTTGCCTGGTGTTCTAAATACTGATAATAAGTCGGAATTATTGGCTTCAGTGGAGATTTTCCTTACCGTTGCTATGGACGTCTTTGTAGATTCAGCTGTCCTTTTCTGAATTTTCTGTAAGTCACTAATTATACTATTTAATTTTATATTTCCCGCCTGAATAACTTCTGCAGTTTGTTTTATTTCACTTATATCTACAGTGCTGCGGTCAGAATCGAGTAAAATACTCGCAGCTTCGCCAATTTCACTTTGAATTTGTTTCAGGGAATTAATGAAATCATTCGATTCCCTTTTCAGAAAACAATGCACGTCAAACACCATTTTCCGTGCCTGTCTTTTCAAAACAGTATTCCTTCTCGGCCTCGGCATTTTCACTGTTTAAAAACTGTTCAAACTTAATCAAACAGTGAATAAACTAACAAACACAACAAACAAATCAACAAAACAAACTTAACAAAAAACAACAACAAAAATTAACGATGACAACAAAACAATTCAGAACGCGACTGTACACTGGAAGTGCGCGGAGCGTCGTATCGGCACGGGGGACGGAGTACGACTGGAGAGCCAATCGGCGCAACGCACGCTCGCCCTTCACCCCTGTACCCCGCCAAGACACCTTATTTTTTACTTCTGCGCAATAACGGTCAGCGCTAGAGTTTCGTGCCGCGACCTATACCTACAATATAATTTTTAACAAGTTTATGGGGAGTAGAAAAATAAATACACTATCGGATTTGTAAATTTTTATATTAAATACCAAATAATAAAAAAAATTATATTAAGTCCGAATTACATAAGAACCTACTGAAGTTTCTTCTCAGGATAGAAGAAACCTGCGAGTTCGGCAGGGTGTGGACATCAGACACCGCATTCTCCTTTCCGATATCTAGTCCGAATCAGACAATGGTCTTACACCTTCAATAGTATCCCAACAGGGCCTTTTGCTTACTGAGGGCCCCGGCTCAGGGCTGCTTCGGTCGTCGGCACTAACAGCGTCATCGTCATCAGACTCACCAAGGCTATCCTCTGAACTGTCACCATCAACGCGAATGATGAATTCTTCTGTAACCAAATCCACGACATGGTCACTCTTGACATATTGCTCTTCTATGTCCTTTACCTTTTGGCATAACTTTCCCCAATCCCAAGCACCCATCAGCAAAACTTTTTCTTGAATTAGTTCTATACATTTAGCAACACTCCACTTCACATTTTTACTGCCTACATATTGCTTTATGTCAGACCATGCCATTTCGATTGGATTTAGATCTGGGTGGTATGGTGGCAGTCTTAGCACTTGATGTCCTTGCTCTGCTAGTATCCTGTCAATTGAAAATGTTTTAAATCTATCTTTGTTAGCCCGTATTAAATTGTATAGTTGAGGTTTTAGTAGAGTTTCCTCATATTGTATGCCCTTTTCAGTAAGCCAACCCTGCATGTCAGCTTTTTTGGAATTAGAAGTGGGTGCAAGGTCCCATTGTTTATTATGGTATGATGCGTTGTCGACTACCACGACAGAATTAGGCGGTAAGTTCGGCAATAACTGTGTCCTCAGCCATTTTTCGTAGTTGTCGTAGTTCATATTGTCGTGGTAGTCGCCTGATTTCGCACCAGCTTTAAAAGTTAACAGTGCGTTCGGTATGAACCCAGCCTCTGATCCTGCGTGGACAATGACCACCCGCTGTCCTTTGGAGATAGGTTTTTTGAGACCTTTTGTAGTACCATCGGTCCAGGCTTTTGGAGCAGAGTGCGATGAATCTACGTAAGATTCATCTGTATATACGATGGGCCTTCCCTCTTGGCGATATTGTTTTATTTTGCGTAAGTATTCGATACGTAGTAAACGTATATTTGAACTTTCAATCAGTACTTTTCGATTGTTTTCAGTATTTTTCCACCGAAACCCTAAACTCTTAATTATTCGTCGAAGACTTCGTTCTGAGCCTTTGAAATTTATATCTTCCTCTAGCTTCTTTCTCAACTTTCCGACGGTGGGAAGTTCATTATTTGTCCTATGAAAGTTATGTATGCACCTCTTTATTAATCCTTGATCAAAGTTATCAATATCTGTGACCGGTTTTGATCTGGAGCGTTTTTTGCCTGGTGTTCTAAATACTGATAATAAGTCGGAATTATTGGCTTCAGTGGAGATTTTCCTTACCGTTGCTATGGACGTCTTTGTAGATTCAGCTGTCCTTTTCTGAATTTTCTGTAAGTCACTAATTATACTATTTAATTTTATATTTCCCGCCTGAATAACTTCTGCAGTTTGTTTTATTTCACTTATATCTACAGTGCTGCGGTCAGAATCGAGTAAAATACTCGCAGCTTCGCCAATTTCACTTTGAATTTGTTTCAGGGAATTAATGAAATCATTCGATTCCCTTTTCAGAAAACAATGCACGTCAAACACCATTTTCCGTGCCTGTCTTTTCAAAACAGTATTCCTTCTCGGCCTCGGCATTTTCACTGTTTAAAAACTGTTCAAACTTAATCAAACAGTGAATAAACTAACAAACACAACAAACAAATCAACAAAACAAACTTAACAAAAAACAACAACAAAAATTAACGATGACAACAAAACAATTCAGAACGCGACTGTACACTGGAAGTGCGCGGAGCGTCGTATCGGCACGGGGGACGGAGTACGACTGGAGAGCCAATCGGCGCAACGCACGCTCGCCCTTCACCCCTGTACCCCGCCAAGACACCTTATTTTTTACTTCTGCGCAATAACGGTCAGCGCTAGAGTTTCGTGCCGCGACCTATACTTCCCATTGGCAGTTACATTCAATTCAATTTCAAATCATTATTATTTTTTGTGTTGCCATATTAAAGAATTGAATTGATTTGAGATTTACAACCGCTACATACTCAGAATAATAAGGCGACTAGCGAACTGAGTCTTTATTCTGAGGCTACCAAGATTCTTCCTCTTTCCAACTATGGCAATTAGTCCTCTTCAAAGACTTTTTTGTCGGTGTCGAGCAAAACGTAGTAAACGTAGTGGTTATGTACCATAAGCATATGTAGAATAAGCGTAAGTCCTTATTCTAAGTTATGTACCTACTCTGTGCTATACCCGTCGTTTTAGAGCGTGCGCACATAGCGTTGCGGTGGCAAAAGTTGCTGTAGTTCACAGTGCGTTGGAATTCAACAGTGGTGGGTGGAGTGAAGACGTGGTTTAAAATGGAATCGTCTGATACTGACAATGGCTTCGATGAAGATATTCAATTTCTTCTGTTGACGACTAAATAAACTACTTAACAGATTTATTTCATGTTTTTGCTTTTTCCTCCCAAGCGTACCGTAATCCTAATATTTTCTACATTTTTTGTCATAGAGTCCTTGTTATTGACGTATTAATTCGATAAGTTCATCGGACATTTTAAACAACGAAAAACAGACAACATTAAAATGGACTGCTTCCCTCGCAACGTAGTAACGCGTCGTACTGCTAGATTAGATTCACAATATTGTGTCGCGAACGGGCGTCGAGTGATTTTGCCGCGACACAACACTCCACAACCTAACCTACAAATGTGCTAGATGCATGTAGTAGTAGTAGTCATAGTAAATGCGTACGTAATTGATTGCGTTATGGTGCGACACGACACAAAAGTGTGAACCCAGCATAACCTCGACACTGGCTAAAATAATCCTTGAAGAGGATTAATTGCCATAGCTAGGAAGAAGAAAAAAAAACAAATGTATTTATTTGGTCTTGGACATCAGTCTTTCAAACATAAAATAAAATATAATCCTTAGTGTTTTTAGGCCTGTCCAACTTACACTTTTACTCATTATCGATGATTTCGTTAAAACGTAGTGTTTATGTACCCTGTGATTTCGTTTAGTATTATGCACAATGGTGTCCATTCTGTTATGGTGATAGCAGAGTAAAACAGCGAGAGTAGCAACACAAAGCAGTATAATAGAGAATAGAAAGAATAAAATATTACAGAATATAGCACATCACATTCTAATGTACTTGACCAAGAGAATACAACCGCTAGTACTTGACAAGACAAGATTCGAAACACAAACGTAAACTTCTTTTTAATTAATGTCCAACCTAAACCTACAAAGGAGGTTCTCCACACATTCTGTTTTTACAAAATCACTACACTTACCTAATTTAATAGGATTAAGTCTTACTGTCCCTTTCTCATATGCGACGTGAAAAAAGATTGGAAATACTTTATGACCTGCCAAATTAGTTTAGTTGAATAATAGTCCCTGAAGAGGATTGATTGCCCTAGTTAGGAAGATTTCGTACTAAAGAACTGGCATCAGTCTCTATTAAGTTAAAACGTAGTGGTTAGGTACTCTGTGTATTAAGTTTACTTAGGAAGTAAAACTACTGTTTATTACTTAATTTTATTTAACTATATATTCTATTACTAGGTCGCAGGGAAAAAGCTAGTTAGTTTTATATTTAGTCTTACCCACCACAGAGTACATAATCACTACGTTTTATTACCCACATGATCCACGCAACAGGCTGATATACTTGGTACTACAGAAAAAATGTGGGCGTAGGCCTAGAGAATACAACCGCTACGTGCGTAGGTATATGCTCTGCTCTATATAGACAAACTGGGTTCATAATGTTCATATACCTTTATTCATTTTTTTTCATCTGACATGCTTACAGAGCAACAACAATGTTGTCTTAAAATTATTACATTCTTAGCCATAACTAGGCGCAGGTTACAATTTTCTCTTTAGGGGCTTGGATTTGAATCTTCTCTTTAAATCAATAGATTTTTTGACCTTCGTAATACTTTCTGTATTAATTTGTTTCTTCATTTCACTTATTGCACATACATAACTTTCTGATATTCTATCATATACACTTTGTTTAACTTCAATTAATGGGAAATCAGTTTTGCCCCCAGAGAGCATCAGTTCCTAAAATAAAAGATAAAAATTATTACATGCACTGAAATAAGGAATACAAGCATTTTGTTGATCACACTAGAGATAACATCTTAGCATACTATTTGGTTGGCCGTTCCAATTTATCGTGAGGCGTCAACATTGAGTATGAACAAAGTTAGTGGGAAGTCAGTATCATAAATACTTTTAGTGTAAATACATATTTACTTACTTTAAATGAGTTCATTTGATTATGTAGCAGAATAGTTACTGCATTGCCCTTGCGCCCTGCCCTTCCTGTCCTGCCTACTCTGTGTATGTAGGTTTTTATATTTCTTGGTGGGTCATATGATATTACATAATTACAATCAGGTATGTCTATGCCTCTAGCTAGTGCATCAGTGCCAATTAATCTGGAAAAAAAACAATCCTATAATCAGTTTACAGGTTTCAAGTAATGCAGTTAACATGCAACTTATGCAAGTTCACTGAGGCAGATTTATATTCCAGCTTTAAATTAGCTATATATATATCTACTTACATTTTAATTTCAGACTGGGTAAACTTTTTTAACACTGTTTCCCTTGTGGATTTATCTAAAGCCGATGATAGCTCTGCCACTTTTAGATTCCCATCCCCCCATATATTTAACAACACTGTTAGCCTATGAGCTGATTCAGCAGAGTTAGTAAAACATAACACTTTATCCCATTTCTGATCAATCAGAAAGTGATACAATATGAGTGGTTTATTTTCTGCACTGCAGACAACAAACTGTTCTACTAGTTCATCAGGGGTAGCAAACTGTTTTATTTGTTCATCTTCAAACTCATTTATAGCTGCTGCTGAAAACAGCTTTGGTTGAAAGAGACCCCATTGTTCCAACTTCTCAGGGTCTTGAGATAAAGTAGCGGAGAACAGTAGCTTGTGGGGAGGGGACTTTTGTTCATTAAGGCTCTGCCAATTCAAATTAGACACTTTTCCCATCATCAGCTCATTCTCCAACTTAATATGTTTATCTAAATGATACAGCCAATCATTTTGAATATGATCCATAATTCTATCTGCTTCATCAATTACTAAAAATTTCAAATGCTTCAATGTAAACCCTTCAGTATTTTGCAAGTGCTCTACTAGGCGGCCTGCTGTACATACTATGATGTCTACTTCACTGACCCAACCATGTGATTCGGCTGGAAAAAAAAACCATTAATACTGTTGTACTTTAAATCTATGGTTGGGATGTGGAATGACCTGTTTTAAATAACATTATTTCCAAATCTCACAACAGGAAGTTTGAAATACTTTTTATCAGACAAACGGTAATAATAAAGGTAAAGCAAATATAACATACTGTATCTGACAATTTTCTGTTGTTCTTGATGTAGGGGCACTCCTCCCCCCAACAAGGTAACCCTCAGTCGTGTTTTAACACAATACCTCTTGAATACCTTGGCAACTTGGGTAGCCAATTCTTGTACAGGCAGAACCACTAACGCTCTTATATGACACCCAACATCAGTCATCAAAATCTGGAAAATAAATTATTTTATATTGCTTATTTATGCTTATCTATATACATAGTTGATTAAGTATAGCTAACAATTAATTAGCTGCACCAGTGAATTGATTTTAAATATATTTATGTCAGTTGCCATGTAATCAATAGATAAGTTTCACCTTGAACAAGTTATACAAGACTGTTTTCATCTCTCAGGAACCATGTCATTATATGCAAAGTCATGGGCATGTAGCTAAATTAAATTGTGTAGGTAGATCTTACTTGTATTATTGGCAATACAAAAGCCAATGTTTTGCCACTGCCAGTGGGGGCAGATACGCATATATCATGTGGCCAAAATGGATATGGCTGTTTATGTTCTTCAAGTATAAATGGAATCACTTGTTTTTGAACAGGGAACAAGTGGGTAACTCCCTCACTCATCAAAGTAGACTTTAATTGGCTGTGCAGCCAATCCTGCTCTTCAATTGCACATGATAAATTTTGCAAGTTTTTTGAAACACTAAATGAATGCGACAACCAATATGGCAGCACTCTTGGAACCTGAGAAACAATAATGATAAATTTTTCTTTTTAAAATTTATAGGGATATAATATCTGAAAACAAAATATGTATTGAAATTTAACCTTTGCTTTTTTTTCAAATTCATTTGATCCTAAAACTTTGTATGCATTGACAGATTTCTGAGGTTTCTTTTCAACTTTTGCAGGACTTTCTATATATTTTTGAACTGGAGTTGACTCCTCTTGAATACTTTTGTCTTGAACTTCATTTAGGTCAGATAAAGTGATTTCTTGCTTCAATGTTATGACATCAGATTTTTTTATAAATTTGTGAGCTTTTTTTCTCTCTTCTATTTTTTGCTTCAGTTTCTCTAAATGTTTGGTTTCTTGCGAAATTAAATCAATATCTTCATTGGATTCCCTGTATCTGTAAATATTAAACAAATCAAAAACCAGTCTTACCCTTACAATGCAAATTCTGAAACCCTATGCCACATGAGCCTGCCTAAAGCAATAAACATTTTACAAACTAAAATTATATTATTTTACTAACTGATATATTGAAATATAGAAATTGATCTAATAATAAAATTGAAAATTTCTATGAATGCTAATATAATATTGTCAAGAACTGGGGCGCTGATAGAAGGCACGATATTAATTAATCTTGAAGTAATTGAGTACTTAAACTATGTATGCTATTCTTTTAAACAATAACAATAGTTCACATGTGATTTTAAAAGTTAATCTTAACCTAAAAAGTCCTTACCTGTTTATAACAAACAAATCCATTTTTGATGTAGCTATCTATAACTAATGTAACATGTACCTAAGGACGATTAAGAATCAATTTAAAGTAAAGAAAAGAATTAGATTTCATTTGCAAATAAAAATAAATTATTTCTTGCGGTAAAACGCACAGAGTACTCTACCACAGAGTAAATAACCACTACCACAGAGTACATAATCACTACGTTGAGTGTACCCAGTGTAAGTGCCAAGAGTGTATGTACAAATTTATTATTTGCGGTTGGTGCAATAGCCGTATCTAGGGTGGTTTGGGCCGCAAAGTTAAGTTTATCATTTATCTTTGTTTTTAGTCCAATTCGCCAAATTGGAAACGCTTGGTCAAATTTCTTGTTTATTTGTCTTACAAAAAAATTGCATTGAAAATACATACTGAAACTTTTAAAAAGAAATAAGGTTCTGATATAATCCAGCTATTAATTCAAAATAAATAAAATATAACTGAATAAAGATTAAAAAGACATGGATCCAGAGACGGAAGTAAAAAAATATTATCGATACTTTTTAAATCTGACTTTACATTTCATGGTTTTTGGCTATGATTTTGGCAAAGCAAATGCAAAGCAACACGGAGTGATTTTTTTAACCCGTAGCCGTAGTACTTACAACCAGCATTCAATTCTCATGATTTTCTCCGCGGGTTATCAAAAAAATCTTGAATTTGAGTATTTCTGTTCTCATTTTTGTATTTTCCTTTAGAATTGCAGTGATTGAACTCTGACAAAATGGCTAGTGTATCCTATCAAATAGCAAATCTTCTGGAGAAGGTAAGCCGGTGCTCCTTTTTTGTTTCAGGAATGTTTATTACTAAAGTATTATATCCTAGATAACATAATATCTTTCTTTGTTTCATAATATCCACAGATGACATCAAATGACAAAGACTTCAGGTTCATGGCAACAAACGATTTGATGACTGAGTTGCAAAAAGATAGCATAAAACTTGACGATGATTCAGAAAGAAAAGTGGTTAAGATGCTTCTTCGCTTGCTTGAGGACAAGAATGGTGAAGTCCAGAATTTAGCTGTGAAGTGGTAGGTAGCAATGAAAATGTTTGTGATCTAAAAATTTCAATGTTGAAACATGCTGTGGGATGAAGGTGCTCACATCCAATATTACTGTATTTAAATTATGTAGGGCAGGGCTGTCCAAACTACATACCTTCGCAAGCTAATAAAATTTACTAGAAAGTAAAAATAATACAGAGTAACAACTTCTTTATACATTCCCCGAATAATAGTAAAAAGCTTCACTTTTAAAAGTTTTAAATATCATGTGAATGGAATGTTACAAGAATAAAAATAAATAAATTATACCAAATATTGATTATATTATGTATTGACAAAGAATTCTACTATCCAAACTATTTATGTCCAGAACAATTTTCTGATTAAAACATGCATCACGGGCTGCATGAAAACTAGCATGAGGCCAGCGGGCCGTTTTTTAGGCAGCCCTGATGTAGGGTGTCTACCAGGTCTTTTTTATAATAAAATTCCCAAAACCAGGACAGTATTATTCAAACAAATCATTCAAATTGCATGATTTTTGGGTTTTTGCTAGATTAACACACAGCAATCGATTTTACTATCCACATAAATGGTTTTAACATTTCTTATAGCCACCTTATAACATGAAGTCAGTCAGCTCTAGATGGACTGTCTAGTAGTAGAATAAGGTAAAAAAAATTCCTAATGGATAAAATTGTTGTTGTGGAGCAGTCAGTAGTACTCCATGGTAACTGCACATACCATCACTTACTTTTATACTGTACCTCAGACCAAAAGTTATCAACACACCTTCCTCACAAAATGATCTATATAAATGTTGTATGAAATAACTATGCAATATAAAATAAATATAACTAAAAAAAGCAAAATCTTGTAATCCTTGTTCTTCTTCCACTACAAATTGGAGTGTTATTAATAAAGAACTTAAAAATGTTACAGCCTAGGTCCACTTGTGAACAAAGTAAAGGAGTATCAGGTTGAAGGGATTGTGGACACACTGTGTGCCAACATGCTCTCTGACACAGAACAGCTGAGAGATATAAGCAGCATTGGCCTGAAGACTGTTATATCAGAACTGCCATTAGGCTCTAATACACTAGCTGCCAATGTGTGCAAGAAAATCACTGGAAAGTTAAGCAGTGCTATTGAAAAGGTAAGGATTTTATACTTCAGGATAACATTCTTTGCAGCTCTTTTTTAAATTGACATACTTTTGATGACAATTGAATGAAGCCTTAGCAAGAACTATAGATTCATATCACTTTTAACTTTTTTGTATGGGAAAATGATATATTTTTTAATATATAGTTGAAAATGTTTCTTGCTACCACTACAATTGAAACAAGGCTATGTATTAAGGTTTTTCTGTATATTTTAATGAAGAATTGTATGCAATGGCATACAGCTAGTTGTGGCAAAATTGTGTCTATGCATGTAGATTGTATGGAAGACTCATAATTCCATAGCATTGTTGAGTTTATCAAGTGGGTGGTCCCTTTTGAACATCTTTGGCAATTATTTTATGTTAGTTTAATTTTTTTTTTGTAATAATGTGAGTTATCAAGGTCTAGCAGTTTGGTTTAAGGCCACATCTAGTTAGATTGGAGTCCCAATCTCTTATAAGCTAACAGTAAGGGTGCTTAAGATAACATCAATTACTATAATATAATACAATGTAACTGCCAGCATAAATAGGAAATTAAATAATAAAAGCTGTGCAAAAAGTGTAATTAATCATATTCTGTTAAAAAGAAAATGTGTATTGTATTCCTGCAGCAAGAAGATGTTTCTGTCCAACTGGAAGCGTTGGATATTTTGGCTGATCTGTTGAGTAGATTTGGTGGTTTGTTAATTTCATTCCACCCTATGCTGCTTAACTCACTGCTTCCACAACTTGCCTCACCACGTCAGGTTTGTAGCTTTAAATATTATATAAGAAAACTTCTATCAAAGATGATTGAAATTACATCAGTATGTATTTTTGCAGGCTGTCAGAAAACGCACCATTGTTGCTTTGTCACACTTGGTTATGTCCTGTAATGCATCTCTATACAACAAACTAATAGATCACTTGCTGGAGGGCTTGGGATCCTCAACATCGTCCAGCGTCAGCCGCACTCACATACAGTGTATTGCATCTATTTGGTAACATATTTGTAACAGTTTTTTATTTATTAACTTACTTACATAATTTTCACATGTCAATTAAATTTTATTGCAGTCGTCAAGCAGGCCACAGGTTTGGAGAGCAGTTGTGGCGTGTAGCACCACAAGTCCTTAAATATTCAACGGATGCTGATGAAGAACTGCGTGAGCATTGTCTCCAAGCTTTAGAAGCGTTTGTTCTCAAATGCCCAAAAGAAGTGCAGCCACATATCCCAACCGTAAGTTTTTCTTTGTCTCAATAACTTTTTTCTTGAAAGTGTTAAAACAAGATTAAATCTATTCCAGATTATTGATCTGTGTTTGAAAATGATAACATATGATCCAAATTATAATTACGAAGATGAAGAGGCTGATGGAGGCGGTGAGGATGAGGAAATGGAAGATGAGTCTTTTACACCTGATGCTGAGCCGGAGTCTGATTCTGAAGAGTACTCTGATGATGATGACATGTCGTGGAAGGTATTTAATCGATATAATACTGATGTATCTAATTTGATTTCTCAAACAAAATATTATGAATATATGTATGTATTGTTTTAATTAGGTGAGGCGAGCTGCAGCTAAATGCTTAGAATCTGTTATATCCACCCGTCATGAGTTGCTTGCAGAAATGTATCAGACTGTCTCCCCCGCTTTAATCGCCAGATTCAAAGGTATGTGCGGTAAAATATTAGTAAAAAAAAATGTTTATGCCAATGTCTGTGAAATAACTGAATATTTTTATTTATCATAGAACGCGAGGAGAACGTGAAGTGTGACATTCTGAGTGCGTACACCGCTTTGTTGAGGGCAACGCGGCCTCCGCCGGCCTTGCAGATGTCCATGGCACCCGCTGATAACTCGCCGCAAGCATTACTACTACAAAGAGTATGTTTACATGGAATAATGATGAATATATCTTAGTTATTAGTGTTATTACATATTATCTTAATTATAATTTGAGTACATTCACTAGGCATATTCTCAATAATTTGCCGCTTATTTAATTGTGTGCTTACATTTCTGTAGTTGCCCTCAACCAAATGTATACGTAAAAAGTATAAACGTCAGACAACAACATGCTCATGGTGTTTGTTGACCTAGGGAACACCTGAGTACCCCAGACCATTCTGTAATGGGCTCTGAAAATAAAAACACTTTGTACAATAGCTATGTATGAAGTATGTAGAATTATTCCTGTTATGAACGGTCGACCGGTGTAACGTCGCTGCGCTGTCCTAGCTGTGTGGTTCAGTGAGGAGGAGCGGGCGGGGTGGTGAGTGTAGTGTGGTGCGTGCAGGTGGCGGGGCTGGTGCGCGGCGCGCTGCGCGTGGCGCTGGGCCGCAGCGTGCGCGCGCGCGGCGCGGCGCTGGCGCTGCTGCGCGAGCTGCTGGCCGCCGCCCCGGGCTGCCTCGCGGACCACGCGCCCCGTGTTGTCCGCGCGCTCACACCGGCGCTCACGTTAGTCTATAACGCAACATTCATATTTTACAGTGTTTGATATGTTGGATCACGGAAATGTCAAGTTTCAGATCATGGCATCTGTGCCGGTAGCAGGAATATTTTCGACTACGTATTCGAAAACCTAACTAGCGAAATTTCAGCGCCGTAGCGCTGTTCATTATTCAATACAAAAATAGTCTAAGGCGATACGATAACGTTGTCACAATTTATTCATGCACGCCTTACAGATCTATATGATACCTGATTATTAAACAGATTTTTTAAAATATACAATTTACATTTTTATAAACTTTGCTCTAGACTCCTTTGAGCATTCTTAGATTTTACTTGGTCTTCTTATATATATATATACTTATTTGGCACACAAGCATACAGACCATCTGATGGTAAGCAGCCACCATAGCCTATAACCGCTAGTAATACTAGGGATATCACTTAACGAGTTGCCAACCCTGTTACTGATGGGGACTCACTGTGCTAGCAGCATTATCACTAGCGCAGCGTGTCCTCTTGGAGTACTGGCAACAACATAACACTACTTCCAAGTAGTGTTATTTCACTGCGGTCTTCTGTAAGGTGGAGATGCAGTCCCCAGTCGCCGGCTCCAATATTAATGGGAAAGCCCACGGGAGATCCCAATTCGCCCTACCTCTCTCTTTTAGCTTATGGTGTGATTAATCACTGTACTTAAGCTTAAAAAAACTCATTGATACATGCCAGGATTTCAACTTAGGCCCATCAGATGACATGCCGTTCAACCACGAGGCCACCATGGCTACTAAAAATCATGTGTACTCATTGGTAAAGGCCGGGGTTGATCAGTGTTTATTGTTGTGAACAGCGACAAGAGTACGGCGTCCTCGATGAAGATCGAGACGCTGGTGTTCGTGGTGTGCATGGTGCGCGGGCACCCGGCGGAGACGATGCGCGCGCACGTGGCGGCGCTGATGCCGGCCGTGCTGGCGTGCGTGCACGACCCCTTCTACAAGGTCACCGCCGAGGCGCTGCGCGTGCTGCAGACCCTCGTCAAGGTCATGCGCCCGCTAGGTGAGACACTACTCTACTCGGCGCCACAGCCTTACTAATACAAGAAGTACACGAGACCTTTGCACTTTCACACGATAACAAGACTTGTATATCCAAAAAGATGGTTCTTTGTTCTTATCGCGTCAGTCGCATCGAAGTTCACCACTATCTTCAAAGTTCGCGCCGTAGTTCGCGTCAGTAAAAGATATCCCACATTTTGGTATCCAGATTTTTATTAGTGCGGCGTCGTAACGCTTGGCACATATTCGATACAAGGATGGATTATCAAATGTCAAAATATATAATACATAGGGACAGATACAGTGGGAAGCAACTTTGTTTTATGGCATGTAGTGATTATCAAATACAATATGGGAATAGTTAGATTATTTGGATGTGTCAGACAAGCTGGAGTGCGTGGAGGGTGAGGAGGAGCCGCGCGTGGCGCCGCCGTCGGAGGAGCTGTGCGCCTTCGTGCCCGCCATGTACCAGTGCACGCTCGTGCGCCTGCGCGCTGCCGACATGGACCAGGAGGTCAAGGAGCGCGCCATCGCCGCCTGCGGGCAGCTGCTCGCGCACTTCGGCGACTACCTCCAGGTACATATTTAGCATTGCGTTGCCATCTCTAAAAATTGAACAACCGAACTTATCCTTCAAAAAGCCGCACTTAATTTTTTTTTTTTATATTTGATAAAAACATCTAACTAAACACATATTTTAAACCCGGACGCTAAAAAAGCGAATAAAACACATACTTTATAAGAACATTTTAACAAACGTCATCATTTATACTTTTTTTTCACGAAACACTATTCAGATAAAAGACTATTTGACATTAGATAGATTAAAATAGATACATATAAATAAGTAGATATTTTGCACTTACACTTAGCTATAATTTATAATTCTCAATTATGGATATTTACTATCAAAATGTGAATAGAATACGTTCGAAAACCAATTCGGTATATTTTGAAATACTTAAGCATAGTTATGATTTGATCTGTTTTACTGAAACAAATCTTAACTCAGGAGTTTATGATTCGGAATTGTTTGACCCGCGGTACAATGTATATCGTAGGGATAGAGATAGCTCGCACTCTCAGAAAGCTGAAGGTGGAGGAGTATTGATTGCTATTAAAAAAAAGTATATTGTAATCAGAAGGCCGAATTGGGAGAGTATGTTTGAGGACTTATGGATAACTATTATGTCAGATAATAACTTACCAATATTAAATGTTTGTCTTTGCTACTTGCCACCAGATATTAATATGATTGATTTAAAAAAGTTCTATTCAAGTATTGAAAATATAATTTTAAACGATAAAGTACAGGGTGACTTTCTTATACTTGGAGACTTTAACACACCTAATCTTACTTGGCATTTTATGCCCAATGGGTCATGTGTCCCTGGACATAGCTCAGATCCCAAAGCACACATGCTAACCGATAATCTAGCACTGTGTAACCTTATTCAGATTAATACGGTCCCCAATAAAAACAATCGTTTCCTCGATCTTGTCTTATCTACATTAAATAATATCACTGTATCAGAAACTAACCCACTTTCCCGAATAGACTCGTACCATCCTCCTTTGAAAATCATATTAGCAAAAACATTTGAAACTAAAAAACTAAATAATGTAAAACAAAAGAATTTTAATTATAATAAATGTAACTACGATAAAGTGAAGACTAGTCTTGCTATTATTAATTGGGCAGAGGTGTTCGCGTTTCTTGACGTAAATCTTATGGTCGAAAAGTTTGAACAACTATTATTTGATATTATATCTGCTCATACACCCTACTTTTTAATTGGTTCAGAAAACTTCCCATTTTGGTACACACCGGCTCTTAGGAAATGTTTAAAAGAAAAAAAGAAACATCATCAGCGTTATAAGAAATACCATAACCCACGAGATTATGATACTTTTGCCATGCTCCGTACAAGGTGCAAACAGCTAATTGAGAATGATTACGCTGCTTTCCTTTCTTCCGTGGAAGAATCACTAAGTACTAATATAAAAACGTTTTGGAAATACATTCACGATAAAAAGGGTAGGAAAGGCGTTCCACAGACAATGCATTTAGGTGAACAGGAGGCTTCTGATGGCCAAAGCATTTGTGAATTGTTCTCCACATACTTCGGCTCTGTGTATGAGGACTCACCATGTAGTCATTCAGCCCCAAATGTTAATGATTCCGGAACCAGTCACAGTATTTCTCATATTTACCTGACCGAGGAGTTGGTGCAAAATAAGCTGATTCAACTAGATCCAAATAAAAGGCCTGGTCCTGATGGTATTCCTGCTATTTTCTTAAAAACCTGTGCTAAGGAACTCAGCAAACCACTTAGTATGATATTTAATACATCATTAACCACCGGTACATTTCCTGATAAATGGAAACTTGCTTATGTTGTACCAATTCACAAGTCTGGAGATCTATCAAGCGGTGATAACTATAGACCCATTAGCCTCCTTTCATGTGCTGCAAAGCTTTTTAGTCGGTGGTATATGATTTTTTATACCACCATGTGACACCATTTATCTCCGATAGTCAACATGGATTTGTGAAGCAGAAGTCCACAATCACTAATTTAATGGAGTACAAACATTATTTATGTAAAGAATTTGGACTACGCGGACAAGTGGACTCAATTTACACAGATTTTCGTAAAGCCTTTGATAAAGTTAACCACCACCTATTGTGTAAGAAATTGGCTTATTATGGTATTCATCGCAATCTATTAACATGGGTCCAGTCCTATCTTAAAAATAGAAGTCAAATAGTTAAAATTCACGGATATAGGTCTAATCCTCTTATCATAAAGTCTGGCGTGCCACAAGGCTCTCATTTAGGTCCATTGTTTTTTATAATTTTCATAAATGATCTCATCAATCAATTATCATATCCAAATCTATTATATGCTGATGACCTAAAAATATTCAAAGCCATACGCAATAGATCCGACTGCCTACTACTCCAAAAAGATCTCAACACAGTTTCCAATTGGTGTCAAAATAATCACATGTATCTTAATATAGGTAAATGCTTTGTGATATCCTTTACCAACAAAAAATACAAAATTTCCTACTCATATGAAATCAACAATCAAATTCTTGATAGAAAGTCTGTCGCTCGAGACCTAGGCATATATTTTGGTGAAACTTTGTCATTCCGTGACCATTATCTTTATATGTCAAATAAAGCTTATAAATTATTAGGATTTATTACCCGAAGCACTGCGGGTTTTAAAAAAACACAAAGTTTATGTATTTTATATAAAAGTCTTGTTAGGAATGTTTAAAGTATGGGTCGGTAATCTGGTCTCCATGTTATAGTGTTCATTTAAACAAAATAGAAGCCGTTCAGAAAAAATATATGAAGATTATAAGCTATAGACATGGAATTGGTAGACAACTGACAAATTATGAAGAACGACTTCACAAATTCCATACATCTCCTCTATACATAAGACGCAAACAAGCTGATCTTCTATTCCTACACAAACTGTTACACCATCAACTAAATTCACCTACCTTACTTAACATGGTAAACATCAATACAAAATACACTTTTCGTAATCCAAAAACTTTTACTCTTAATGTTCATATTAATAATACATCTTATTATAACCCAATTGTGAGGATGTGTCGTACATACAATGAGTTGGTTTCAGTCCATAGTAATCTCGATGTCTTCGATTCTCGTTATCTCTTATACAAAAAACGTGCTTTTAATTTCTTGAATCCTCAAATCACTCCTCAATCCGTTGCCACGTAGATTTATTATATTTCACTTATTGTTTTTTTTTTCTGTTTTCGTGTTATAATTCGTTAGTACAATTTATTTTATAAGTTTTGCCTACCTGTCATGCTGTGTACACATTTTTTTGGGACTCAGTCCAGCTTATAACTGTTTAACTTTTCACCTGTTTGTGTATGACTGTGTTCTGTTTTGTGTGCCTAACAAATAAATAAATAAATAAATAAAATAAAAAAACGTCATCATTTATACTTTTTATTTCACGAAACACAATTTCAGCAAATATCTGAAGCAATTGAATTGAACTATGGTATAAAAAACCTATAAAAGCCGGACGGGTGCGCAGTCAAATTTGGCCGGACAAGACGTCAAAAAGCGTAACACTGTCCGACTTTATCCTGACGGTTGGCAACGCTATACATACCTATGTTGGATAGCAGGTCAGAAGGGTTATTTTCCTTTTCCTTACTTGAAATGAAACATAGTGTGTCGTTTGTTGCAGAATGAGCTTCCTGTCTGCTTACCGATATTCCTGGAACGTCTTCGTAATGAAATTACGCGACTGACGACGGTTAAGGCTCTGACTAAAGTTGCTGCTTCGCCGTTGAGAATTGATCTAAGACCCATTCTGGTAACTTGAGTCTATTGATTTATGCTGTGATGTGTTCTTGTCGTTTTTTTAAATGGTTTTATAAATATAACTTATATTATTTTTTCCAGCCCGAAGTGGTGCCGATTCTAGGATCTTTTTTGAGGAAGAACCAGAGGGCCTTGAAGCTTTCTACTCTCATTTTGCTGGATACTCTTGTTCAGAATTACAGCAATGCAATTAGCATAGAACTTTTGAGTAAGGTAAGAGGTTCTTAAAATTGTTAAAATTGCCAGAACTATATTTTATTTATTGATAAGAGATATACTTATTTCGATTTATTCAGTCTGTGGCAGAAATAGATATATCTTGGTAAATCCTGATTAATTATTCCAACTTTTATTACATTCCCTCAGATACGTAAAACCCTTAGTAAAACACAGCTAACAAGTATGTACAAACCGCGTCAGGTCGGACATCACTGCGCCGCTCCATAGATGCATTTAAAATACAAGTCGAGTATTTGCTGTCGGTCTGGTCATGAATGCTGCATACAAATTTCGAGTATACATACAAAATATAACAATCGATAGAATTGCTACCGTACGCACATTGTACGGTCACTGAACGCGCTGTATACGGGTATGAAGTGAGTCGGCATAGTAGGTTCTGTCGCGTTTCTATCGTGACTGGTTCAAACCACGATGTAGGATAGTCTGAATGCGGTGGTAATTTAGATCTTCATAAGTGCCTTATTAGGGCCTAAACTGAATAAATACTTTTTGATTTTGATTTTGCGTCGCGTGGTGCAGGTGGTGATGGAGGTGCCGCCGCTGGTGTGCGAGGCGGACCTGCACTGCGCGCAGACGGCGCTGACGCTAGTACGCCGCGCGTGCGAGCGATGCCCCGCCGCGCTCACGCCCGAGGCACGCGCTGCCCTCACGCCCAACATACTCGCGCTCGCCAAATCACCGCTACTGCAAGGTAACCGCGGCACTCTCACTAACACCACACTTAAATCTATCTAATTTATTTTGTGAACATAGGTAGGCATTACAACTATATATTAAATACAAAAACTGGTCACTATGTCCCGCCTGTAGGCATACAAAATATTTTAAAATTTCAGTCATCGAGAGGAGGCACAACACAATTATAACATTATTATACAATGCATTATGATTTTGATTAAAATAATTAACAAAAATATTAAATAAAGATTAATTAAAATTGGACCATAAATACTCATTAGACAAAGGTAGGGCGATATGGTATTTTCCGTGAGGTTTCCCATTGAAAATTGGAGCCGCCCGACTGGGGACTGTACCTCCACCTTACAAAAGATCGCAGTCAAATAACACTACTTTGATGTAGTGTTGTGTTCCTACGGTGAGTAAGGTTGCCATGCCAGTGCTCCACGAGGATACTCTGCGCTAGTAGTAATGCTGCTAGCACAGTGAGTCCTCATCAACAACATGATTGGCAACCTATGTAGGCTACGGTGACTGCTTACCATCAGGTGGGCTGTACCGCGTACGCTTGTGTGCCATCTTAGTCGTATACAAATAACAATGCCGGTGATTCACAATACTATATTACTACATGTGCAAAATGCAATGCACACAATCAAACAGCTTCATTTAAAATAATCATAGACAATCATACATGTATATCGTCACGCCAAGCCCCTGACAGATCGTGTGTTGCTTGTATATACATATTTATTGCGAATGTATTTTACACAGATAGTTTTATGAGATCAAGTGCTTATTGCTAAAAACCTCGTTTATAGTAATTATGGGTGAATCGTAAGCTCAAGTTACGAAATTATCATTTACAATTGTACTTATTTTGTTAAAGAAATATTGATAAACACACAAACACCCGATCTTGAACTCTCTGAAAAGATGTTTAATGACATTGTGGTATATTGTATGATGGTCAATTGTCAGGTGGAGCGCTTAAAGCGATGCTGGCTGTGCTGAGCGCTCTAGTGGCGGCGGATGTGGCTGGTTGTTCTCGTCGGGAACTACTCGCGTTATTGGTCGCGCCGGTCCACCGGCTTCATGACCACAACGCCACCGCACACCACACCAAGCAGGTCAGTTTTTATAAAAAAAAAAGCCAAGCCGCATCGTGAAACAAAAGAGACATCTAGCTCGAAGGACCTACGTGTAGGATCCGTAGTAAGCTTAAGGTTCAAAGTTTATGCAATGGACAATATAGTTTACGATCCAGAGAAATCGATACGAGACAAAAAAACGATTTGGGGCGTCTGCGACGTCTTATATATTATTACTATCCCTCAGGAACCACACAATTTTCTTAAAAAAGGCGACAAAGTGTTTTCTTGACTTTTTAATATAATGATGTGAAATTACACTATTATGACGTTGTGTTTCTGCGGTAAGTAAGGTTGCCGGTGCTCCACGAGGATATACTGCGCTAGTAGTAATGCTGGTAGCACAGTGACTTCATCAAGAAAAGGGGTGGCAACTCGTGAGTTATATCCCTGGTGTGATGCTGCTAGCACAGTGACTTTTCATCAACAAAAGGTGTGGCAACTCGTTAGTGATACCACTAGTATTATTAGCGTCTATATGCTACGGTGGTCTATATGCCACCAGGTGGGGCCCGTATCCTTGTGTGTCAAATTAGTAGTAATAAAAAACAAGATAAAACAATAAAAAGAGTTGTGTGCAGGCGTTCCACTCGCTGGCGAAGTGCGTGGCGGCGGTGGTGGTGGATGGCGGCGAGGACGCGCTGGAGGTGGTCCGCGGGTTCCTGCGCGACGCCGCGCAGCCCGCCTCCGACGCGCACCACATGTTCGCGCTGCTCGCCATCGCCGAGATCGGCAGGCACTTGTACGTACCTTGTATCATAGCACTCAATTAACACTACTCTGTACTCTGCAGTGGGTGCAGGAACATCTTTCGACTACATTCGGCAACATCACTACTCTCAAAATCTTCATATGAATTTTTAGTTCTACTTTTTTGTGGGAACTCTTACATCTTTAGACTACGTTGTGGAAAGGTGACTCAAAATCTTCATACGAGTATTTAATTCCAGTTTTCGCGGCCTGGGCGCTGTTAATTTTCCCATGCAAAAAAAGCGATACGAACACGCAGTCGAAAGCAATTCGATAGACTTCCTGCAAAGGCTACTGATGTAGTGTTGAGTTTCTGCGGTTAGTAAGGAGCCCAGCGGTCGACAAGCATACGCTGTGTTGTTATTAAGGAATGTTGCTAGCACAGTGCATCCTCTACATAGGGTTTGGCAGCGCGTTTGTTGATACCCATACTGCTAGCGTGTAGTAAGGGTAACTGATTTGGTTTCCATTACGTGGGCGAGCACGTTTGTTTGCCAACCTAGTAGTAAAAAAGGTCTATATTGTTTTTATTCCATAATGTGCTATTTGTTACAGAGATCTGAGTTCAATACCCAACCTAAAGGAAGTTCTGCTGAGTTCGTTTACGCCGCCATCTGAAGAGGTGAAATCCGCCGCCAGCTATGCGCTCGGCTCCGTCGCTGTGGGCAACCTTCCCGAGTTCTTGCCGTTCATACTGGGAGAAATAGAGGCGCAGCCGAAACGGCAATATTTGCTGCTGCACTCATTGAGAGAAGTTAGTGTACTTGATTTTTTTATGTCTTGTTTTTTGTAATATTGTCTAATATTTGATATATATTAAATATGTTTGTTTATACTCGTAGAGTATGGATGTATGAATATTTCTTTGGAACAGTCTGTAGCCTAGAGCTTGATAGATTTTAATAATATGTGACGTAACGTTCGCGTTATATTCTTCGTATATGTATAGGGGTGTAATATAGGGCTCTTAATACGATGTCTACGCTTTTCTTTATGCAGTCGCTATATATTTATATAAAAAGTTATGATTAATATTTGTTTTTAGATAATTTCCTGTGAATCGTGCACACCTGAAGGTGTAGAAGCGTTGAGACCATTTATATCTGAAATATGGGTGCAGCTCTCAAAACATTGTCAGTGCGCCGAGGAAGGATCACGCAATGTGGTATGCATCTCAACAGTTACTTTGGGATGGTTGAGGATTGTTCTGGTTTATTTATAAACGGTTTGTTTCAGGTTGCTGAATGTTTAGGGAAGCTGTGTCTATTGGAACCGCAAGCATTGTTGCCGCACCTAAAGGAATTCTTGAAGTCTCCAGAGCCCCTTACGAGGACAACTGCCGTCACAGCCGTCAAGTTCACTATTTCCGATCAGGTTTGTATTTACAATAAAGTGGCTTCAGATCTGACACATCTTTAAGTGGTATCTACTAACAAATTTTATCATGGACTTAGGGAACATAAATATAAAACAACAAAAAAGATCGAGACCTAACATCGCAAATTATCTTAGAGTGTAAATTAAAATCCCAAAGCGCCCTCTATTGTTGGCAATTGAAAACATCAATGTCCAGTATATGTATCCTATAACCAGTATGTGTGTGTGTGTGTGTGTGTGTAGCCGCAAGCGATCGACAGTCTGCTCCGCGGCTGCATGTCGGAGTTGCTGGTGCCGCTGTGCGACCCGGAGCTGGGCGTGCGCCGCGTGGCGCTGGTGGCCTTCAACTCGGCCGCGCACAACAAGCCCTCGCTCATCCGCGACCTTCTGCCGCACGTGCTGCCCACCATATACAGCGAGACCAAAGTCAAGGTCACTCACTATCTACACTTTTTTTTTCTTTCTATTTGCTAAATGCATTTATGATAGATTATGCGATACTTTAATAAAAATCTAGTTTATTTTTTTTGTCTTTCTGACTATGTTTAAAGACAGTCTCCTATTGTTTTCTGTAGCGACAACTGTTAAGGCACCTGCTGTCTTTGCCCCACCCCGAAATTCTATGTCTGTATATAAAGGCGAGACGAATTAAAATTAATAATGCCGCCGTCGACAGTATAATAATGAGATGCCATTTTGTAACAGAAAGAGCTGATCCGCGAGGTGGAGATGGGTCCGTTCAAGCACTCGGTGGACGACGGCCTGGACCTGCGCAAGGCGGCGTTCGAGTGCATGTACACGTTGCTCGGCACGTGCCGCGACCGGCTCGACGTGTTCGAGTTCCTGCGCCACGTGGAGGACGGCCTGCGCGACCACTACGACATCAAGATGCTCACCTACCTCATGTGCGCGCGCCTCGCTCACCTCTGCCCCGCCGTCGTGCTCCAGAGTAAGTACCTTCTTCTTCTCATAATCTATGCCGATCAACCCTCTTCAAGGAACTTATTATTACCAATCTAGTCAAAATCAAAATAAAAAAAATCATTTATTCAGTTTAGGCCCTAATAAGGCTCTTATGAAGGTCTATATTACCACCGGTTCGAAAAAAAAAGAGTAAGAGAATTATCTAGTTTATCAATATTATTTTGTGTTGCACTAAAATGCCCAGTGTCATGCATTCTTATGGTTATTGATGATTGGTTTCTAGAGACAATCCACGGTAGTAGCAGATCCTAACATGCCTTTAGGTTTTTGGTCAAAAGCTTACCTCTGACTAAATCATTTAATAAATCACTTCACCCAAAAGACATATTAGACCATTATGTTCTTATGAATTATTCACTACATGAAACTACTGCACGATGCTTATAATGACACCGAAAATACACACTTAAGATGATCACTTACACAATTACACTGCGACTATCAAGCACAATTTCTTAATAATCTTAACAACACTTTATATCCAGGGCTAGAAAGCTTGGTTGAGCCATTGAGAGCGACGTGCACCATGAAAGTAAAGGCAAACTCCGTGAAGCAGGAATACGAGAAACAGGACGAACTAAAAAGATCCGCTTTGCGCGCCGCAGCAGCACTCCTGCAGATACCTGAGGCTGGTACGTATCCTAGCTATAGTTTATCATTGCGGGCTTACCTTTTAATAACACACTTTTGGCAAAAACGATACGGCTCATCTGATGCTAAGCAGCAACCGAAATTTTTGGATGTTTGCAACAAGGGTATCATCGGGATTTTTGGGGTTTGAGCAGCTATGAGGGCATATTGGTTATAGTTTAAAATATATTTTTTATACTGGGTATACAAAATTTTCTGTTACTTTATTTAGTGCTAATTTTTCAAAGTGGCAAGTGAGCTTCCGTCCCGTCTAATGGTAAGCGGTCAACGTAGCCTATAGAAGCTTACTAAGTCCAGAGCTATAACTAGCGCAATGCCTGTTATTTGTATTTTTATTGGTATATATTGTGGATTCATGATATTTGGATTGTTTTCAGAGAAAAACCCCCACTTGATGGATTTCGTGACACAAATCAAGTCGTTCCCCGACCTGCAGCCGATCTTCGAGAGCATCCTGAAGGACTCGAGTGGCGCGGCGGGCGTGGACGCTAACCTCATGGACCAGAGCTAGCTGCCTATCCTTTACTTCAACCGTTTATACTTCTGAACACTTGACAGGTTTATTTTGTCTGCATTTCTTTGTTGTTGTTTCGTTTGTATTGTAACAACCGATATTACTCATTCTCACTCGCCTCTACTGTAAAAACGATTTAAATTAATAATAGATATTTAGTTAAATATAAAATTTTGATTTTTTAAAGCTCGTTATTTATTTATGTTATTATTTACGGTTTAGTGAAACGAGTGTGTTTCATTCAACATTTATATTATAAAATTAAAAGTACATAACTACAAACAGCCACTGAACTCCCCGGCGTGTAGTGGAGTGCACGGCGGAGGGCGCGTGATCGTTGGGGTCGGGAGTAGGGAATAGTGGGGCGTCACGGTACACGTAATTACTTATATTGTGACAATACAGTGCGAAAGTGTGCGTAACTATCGATAATTTTGGCCCATCTCGTCGCTTATATGTAATCCATTCAAATTTCAGCGATGTAGTATGTAATCGATAGTTGTACGCAATAATTATTGATATGTGTTGTGATATTACATGCTATGTGGAAAGTCGTAGGAAATTGATAAATACACTGACATGAAGCATAATCTTATAGTATTAATTATTTCCCTTTCCTCTTCGTCGCGGGGGTGGTGCTCGATGCTCTTGAACTGACGTCGTTCTGTTGAACAACAAAGTTTTCAGAACAACGAGTCATACATATATATGAATATTATATAAAAAATATGTTTGTATTATGAGATTGATGAATGACATCTTGATTGAATGAATGAAAATTTACACAACCAAGTGTTTTTTCATGAGGAAGATTTTTATGCTGTCCCTTTTATTTTTGACATTTTGTCCGACATTTACGAGGATGAACGCGCGGGCATAAGCTAGTTACTTCTAAAATAAAAAATCAAATGATTATATACCGGTTTAGCAGGCGAGGCGCGTGTGAGTGTGGTGGCGCTGGTGTTCCGCAGCATGGGACGAGAAGAACTGCTCGTAGAACTAGGTATTCCACCCATTGCACTCGCTGGACGCTCGGGGCTCTGGTCTTTGCTATCAACAGTTATTTATACACTTAAGTTTAAAACAAACTTAATCACGTCCTTCGAACGTAATTCAAATTGGCGCACGTAAATAAACGTAGCCAGGGGCAAATGCAGGGGCATGAATACGATCTGGAACATGATCTAACGACAACTCATAGAAAATAATCCCAGCATGTGACGGATTTCTTAGGCTTAAGAGCGTGCCAAATAAATATTTAATTGAAGATCAACTGATTCTGGGATAATTGGCTTACTAACCTGTTGCCACGTGACATTTGACCTTTTCTGCTGAACATGTCTGAGAGGCGGCCACGCAAGTCTCGTCTGCTTCCCGCTGCACTCATATCTGAATCTGACCCCTGCACAATAGTTTTATGTATTCATCTTGATCAATCTACATAAAAAAATAAAATTAAACTAGTTATAAATTGAAAGCATTCAATTTAATTATTTACCTGTGACACGGTACCGATAGGCCTAAAGTCCACCACATCGGCGTCGACGTGGTCATCTATTGAGCGAGATTTGGTCAACTTTTTAAGTTTGCCAAAAATACTTTTCTTTTTCTTCTTTTCTGTAGGTAGCACTTCACTTTGGGCTGATCCTCCAGACAATCGACTGCAAAGTTTATTTGTATCATATATATGACGTTAGTCGTTGTTTTTACGCTTATAAAATTTGGCGTCCATGCATACCTGTCCATGCTAGTATCCCGAGGTAACGTGTACAGTCGCATATCCGCATCACCGTCCAACGATTGCATTGAAGACACGCTACTGTCGTCCACTGTCTTCCAGATGGTGCTCTGGAAGTGAAATAGGTTCGAGTTAGCCAAACAAACAAAAAAAGTACGATAACTTCTTAAATTGTTGAGTAGGTACCTGTTCCTTAGTAGTTTGTTCGAGTGATATGGATCTCTTTTTGAGCGAAGGCGCCCGAGCTGGCGTTCGTGCTGGGGTGACTGATAGCAAATCTCTAGGTTCCGTCGACATAGCCCTGAGAAATATAAAATGCACAGCAGCGTTAATCTAACGCTAAAATGTATTCTCGACTTGTATTGTAAATGAAGAAACTGACTTATATGATCCTGTTTTAATCATATCTTAATTCGTTTTTTTTTTGTTTGTACACTACTAACCTCCGCCATTTCTGGTCAGATTTGCAAGATTAATTATGTGCTCTTAGTTACAAGTAATATTGTAAAAATCTGATAGAGGTAGATGTCTTCGTAAAATTAAACTTAGTAAAATTAGCAGCAAATTACTCTAGCTAATGCAATGAAGTTATAAGGCGAAGTAAACTGGCATTTTATGAAAGGTAGAATTTACCTCCTGGAGGTAGCTTGTTGCCTTCGTTGTCGCTCCGCTATCCGTGAGGCTCTGAGCTCGTCGGTAAGGCGACGCAGACGGGCGGCTGTGGCGGCACAGCTACTACCAGCTGCCTCCGCACTCTCGGGTGTCGCCGAACGCGACCGAGATTTTGACGACTAAAAATATTACATTATTAACTCCTGGCTGTGCTCAACTTATGAAACCTTTATGTCACTTTTAGGGGTTAAATATCCTTTTTGCGGTAGCCTACATGCTACATGACATGGAATCTGCCAACCTCCCCAATTCAAAGCTAGTAAACAAACCTAAAATTTCGTGATTTATTGAGTGAAAAGTGCAAAAGTTTGGGTGTTGATTAACCGTCTTAGTAAATCTTAATGAACTTTGAAATAACTACCGCTTAAACGGAATAGGAGGTTAGTTTGTCAAAGATAATAGCGAGCGAAAACGTGGGGCGCTATTATTCGCTCATCATTATTCTTACCCTATTTCTTCTTGGAGGCGTGGGAGTCATTAAACTTTTCTCCGGTTTAATAGGCGTTTCAGAGCGGAATAAGTCTGGGCTTTGTTTCATAAGGTCTTCAATAGTTTCAAGCAATTGAGTTATTATCCTGTCGTCCTCCTATGATCAAATAAAACTTTCGTTATTACATTGCACCTACCTACCGACATGTCTACTATATATTAAAATTGCTCACCTGTTGGGCCCGTTTCAAGGAACCAACAAGTAGTTTGTTTTGGTCACGATCGCGATCATGTCGATCTTTGTCCCGACGGAGTTTTTCATTGGCCGTTCGTAATTTGGCGTGTGCGTCGCGCAATTCCAATAAGTCGCATTGTAACTCTGTTACCTGCAATAGTAAAATAGTTTGTGATTTGATAAAATACCTAGAATCACGCACAATGTTATATCAGTACTTTGTTGAGACAGGAGGTGCTGTGTTGATTAAAAAATAAGCGGGCCTACAGTTTTTCATTTCTTTGGCTGCGCACTGATTACTCGCTGTTGCAAGCGTGTATGTATAGGCTACGGAGACTTCAAGTAGTAATGAGTACAATCAAACTACTCCGATACATACTTTTTTCTTAGCTTCTTCGGTCTCTTCTTCTGTAGTTCTCTTTAGTTGGTCTATTCGTCTCTTCATATCTAATCTTTCCTTTTCCCTTTCCCGTTCCACCTGTGAATATTCGATGTTTTTTAATGTTTTAAAAGCCTTCAACTACCGATATATGATTTTTTTTTCTAACCTCAAACAGAGTCTGGCGTAGATCTCTCGCCAGTGTGGAAGTCTCTTGTAGAAGTCGTTGCTGTTCATCACGTTCTTTGTGCCACGCCAGTTCCATACGCGTGGCCAGTCCAGCCACGCGGGCCCTTCCCGAAGATAGTAGCCTTTCTTCTTCATACTAGTAGAAGCAAATATATATATGTTACTCAGACTGATTAGAAACAACACAGCTATATATATGATATGCTATGATAATATACCTCGTTAAGCCTCGACTGCATTTCCGCTTGCCGTACTTCAGCTGAAGATCTTTCGCTAACCAACTCAGTGTTCAGCTTTGAGGATAGTAGACGTGCTTCACATAATTCGTCTTCAAGACACGCTATCTGTTGTTCCAGTGTTGCTACTTTATTGCGGTACTCCTCCTGCAAACACATATTATATAAAATTATTGTATACTTCAATCTTTATGTAATGTAGACTTCTCAATGCACAAGCAAAAGATAATACCTCATCTGTGCTCGATATAGAGTTCCTATGTGCTCGTGCTCCTTTATCGCTGCTTTTCATTTCTGCCATGGTCCTTTGTGCTGCGTCCAACATTTGCTTGTAGTTGTCCCTTTCTCGTCTGAATCGCGATACCTAGAATTTGTGTGTAGTCAATATTTTATGGTTATAAATAATAATTTAAACACCTTTGTATACCATGTTTGATCAAATAAATATTGTTATATTATGGTCATGTGAGATTAGAATAAATTGTGTTTAAATACTTGGTTATGTAATGATTTCAGTTCATCGCGCATGCTGTTCATTTGTCCCTCGTATCTCATCCTCGTATCAGTGAGTTCAGACTTTCTCGCCTTTTCGGCCTGTTCCATTCTCGAGTTCATAGAAGCCAACTCTCGTTCTAATTCTGTGTTCTCAGCATTTAGATTACGCTGGACTTTTGAAACTTTCTCATAGTCTTCTAACTTCTGGCGATATTCTTCCAACTGCAGGATTGAATAATTGCTATATTTTATTATCGTCAATTTCATCCTTACCTTATTATCCAAATGCAGTTAAAATATTATTCTTTAGGTTATATCTAACAAAGTACCTCTTTTTTGGTTTGGTCTAGGTGGTGTTGTAACACGTTACGCTGGTCGTTTGCAGTGCGCAGCTCGCGCTCGCACTGTTCAAGCTTGGCAGTTAATCGTGCTCGTTCCACCTCCCATCCGCCGCCGCACAGGCGTTGTTGCAGTGATGTTATCTCGTTCTAGCAACATTAAAACTTTAACTGTTTAATATCTACTATAGATATAACCAATATAATAAAGATATAAAAAAAAGTGAATCAGGAATACCTGTAACTCAGATTTTTCTTTGTTCCAAGCTGAAGATTGTGATTCTTTACTATCTTGAAGGTTTTTAATCTCTGCCAGCGCTGCAGAGAGTTCTTTTTGCACGTGAAGCAGCTCTCTGTGACAGCCCAAGCAGCATAATGAGTTTAACAAACATAACTTATATAATAGTAGTTGTACGTAGTATATTATCTACTGTGATATATTAGTGTATGTGTCTGTTAATGGTACTTACCCCTGGGCTTGTTCTTTCTCAACTGTAAGTCTGGCCTTTGTGACTACATGTTCCTCTTCTAACATTTCATATTTCCCTGTAAGCTCCTCATACTCAGCCTTTTCTACCGCGAGGGAATGTTCTAATTCTGAAATACATTATTTTATAGTATTTAATCATTTATATAATGCATTTTGAATATTTCTAATCTATGAATCATCAGTTCTAGTCGACCGTTGAAAAGCCCAGGTTTCAAGTGTCTTCAGATTCTATGCTCATTTTCTGTATAGATTATTCTCCTGAGTTACATAATCGTCCGACTATTAGTCGTCCTGGCGGTGGTTTCATACTATTCCGTTCATGCCTAAATCAAACTTTTCTTACTTTTAACAGTCTCTTCGTATTCCTGCTTCAGATCCGCTATTCTTTTGGCTCCTGCTCCCGAGCTCTGTTCGAGAACTTTCAGTTTGCCCTTCAAAGTAGCCAATTCAGCTTCTTTGTTCTTGAGATCTCTGTCATGGGCCACTCGCATACGTTCCATTTTCTTACGCTCTGCCTGAAATTATTTATATTTTAGTAATATCCATAATATTTATCTTATCTGTATACGGGAATGTGATTAATAATAATAATACATTTGTTGGTGTCGATTCTGTTGTTCAAAGTTACTAAACTTAACTAATTTGACAAGTCTAAAAAGTCTTACTATCTTACTATCCCTTTCTCATGTGCAGGGTTAAATAAGAATGGCAATATTTTTAGACCTGTCAAATTACTTTAGTTTAACGATTTCGTACAACAGAATTGGCATAATTAACCATTTAAGACGTTACAATGCAGTGATTGATAGGTACAGAGTGGAGAAGCTTAGTCTAAAAAAACATTTTAATATAAATAAATAATATTATTCAAGCTACCTGCAGATCTGTTTCCAAATCAGACGCTTTGCTTTCCCAGTAAGCGGATTCCTTCTTTTCCGTTTGTAATTTATTTTCTTGTTCTTTTCTTGTATTTTCAGATTTTACCAAATCACCTCTCAATTGCATAACTTCAGATTTTTGAGTGGACAGTTCTTTCTCCACCTTTTCGAGTTCTTGTTGTGCCTTTGTCAACCCATCTTGTTTCTCTTCGATCTCCTTGGATGCTTTCTCCAATTTTTCTCGTATTTGTGCCATTTCAACCGATGATAAAGCTTCATCGTATGTTTGATTAGGTGTATCTCTCAGCGCATCTTCCTACAATACACAAGTAATCCATGTTGTCACCAACTATTTATTATAATAAATAACAAGGGAAAACCTTTACAGTAATATCATGCAAAGGGCCATTCGAAAACTATTTTCACTATTGCTAATATGTTCTACATAAAATGTTGTCCAAATCCAATATATTGGTTTTGGATACAGACAGGGGAGGGGTAGGGGATTGAAAAAATACAAAAATCTTTGACCACTCCGTTACTTTTAGGAGGTGGTCGTGGTGGTAGTAAACCTTAGATGTAGGTCTCTTTATAGGCAGGGTCTTCACAGTAAAAACTAGTAGAACATGCAGTGGGGTGGTCACACACTTGTACCAGCTGTTTTATATGATTGTCTTTGGCCGCTATAGTGGATTCCAATGTGGTGATTTTATTTTCATATTCGGCTTTCGTTTCTCTCATCTCTGTTTCTAGGTTAATTAATTTACTTTCAGCTTTGATCAGTTTCGATTGCATATCATCTCTTTCATTTGTAAAATCAACGGAGAGCATTTTATTGGAATGAGCTAATGCTTCGTGATGCTCCTTTTCCTCGGAGAGCTAATTTTGAAAATTATTTAGAAATCGAAATAATGTCATAAACATACATTGTACTCCTAATTGTGAATTTAATTGCACATATATTTCGTTAGGTCACTTTAAATTTACATCTAATGATGGAAGGTAGCTTTTTAGAGCTCGCCTGACGGTAAGCAGTCTAGAGGAATCACTGTGATGCTAGGACAGTGATTTCTCTCACCAAGAGGTTACTTATAGGTATTAGAGACAAACATGTATCCTTAATAGCACAGCGCATCCTCGAGGAGATTTGGAAACCGAATATCTGTAAAATAGCGGTACTGGCCCAATTGGGCAGTTTAAAATTTTATTTTCAATGGGAAGTTTCATTGCAACCTATCTCTCTCTTTAAGTTACTGCTCGCCTAGCACTACCCAGGAAGGGTCAGGTGTATAATCTCGTGTACAGTATACGGACGTGAGCACCATCATTCCTTAATATTAATATGTGCAATGGAACTAAAGTAAATCGTGTGTAAACTTTTCTCATACATTTGAATGCAACAAAATATTGCGAAGATTTCAACAGTTAAATTACAACAATTACATGTATTCTTAATATTAAAAAAGTTTATATTCACCTCCTTTTCTAATTTAGTTACTCGTTCTTTTTTAGTTGTAAGTTGTTTTTCAGTTCTTTTTATTTTATCATCTGCATCTTTCAATTTCTTTTCTAGCTCTCCTATTTTTTTAGCTTTATCTCCCACCTGAAATCAAGGGTTTATTTGCTCTATTATATGGTTACCAAAAAACGAAACACATTTGTACTTTATTTTTGTACCTCTTTGAGTAATTTATTTTTGTCCTGCTCAAACTTGTTGATACCATCTATTTGTTTTTTGAGCTTATCAATTTCTTTATCTTTTGCTTCAGTTTCTGTCTTCAGCTCTTCTATTTTCTTCATACAATCTGACATCGCAGTTTGTTGAGATGTTGCATTTTCTGAAATAATTATAAGTAATACCGGTATGTTGCTGTACGAAGATCAAAATACAGACGAGTTATAAAAAAGTCACTTACTGAGATTAGAATTTAATTTAGAAATCTGTGATTCTAACGTTTTCTTTTCGTCTTTCAAAGATTTGATTTGGTTATTAATACTACTGTTTTCTGTTTCGAGTGTTTTACACTTGTCTGCGAAAGACTTTTTGTCAGCTTCTAACTTTGTATTGAGATCTTTAAGTTTAGAAATTTCTGTTTGTAACCGATTCTTTTCATTAGTAAATTCTGATTCATTTCTAGATAACTTAGACCGAACTTCTGCAATATCCTTTTGTAGTTGTGCTTTAGAATTTAGTTCATTCGACGATAAGCCCGCATTTTTCATTATTACATGCATCTCACCTGAAATAATAATAATAGCATAATACAGAATCATCAGAAATCTTTTAATTATGATAAGACTATGACATGAATACATTCATGGTACATACCAATTTCATTTTCCAGTTCTTCGACCATTCTTTTCATTTGTAATTTCGTTGTCATATCTGTTGGTTTCTTGGGAACTCTAGGCTTGAATGATTTTATGGCGTCTTCTTTAAGAGCTTTAAGGGATGCTGAGAGTTTGGCGTTTTCTTTCTCAAGCTGAAAAAAATATAATGTATAAATTACATTTAAAACTATAATAAATACATGACATAAATGGTCATCATAATTAGCATACCTTACTGAAGTTAAGTTTCAATTTATCTAGCTCATCTTGTTTTGTTTTTAGAGCATCTGCATCTTTTTTATTAAGGTCGCTGCCAAATCGAACTTTCTTTTCCACTTTATCGTCTTGATTACTTTCCATATTTTTAATCTTCGCTGAAGCTTCATTCAACTCCTTCTCCAATTGACTTATTTTATTAACACTCTGTTCTAGAGACTTATCGGATTTTAGTGACTTTGCATTTCTCAGTAGCTAAAAATTAATATATGAAACAACTATGTAAGAAATACTAATAAATTAGTATATAAATTGATCGTATTTGTATGTATTGTATGAATTATACCTGTATTTTTTTGTTTTCTGCTTCAAGTTTTTCATTCTCAGCTTCCAAGCTTTGAGTTTTTGCTCGCAGCACACTTGCTTCCTGTTCGATTACCTGAAGTTGACGCTTCAAGTCCACATTTTGCTGTTCACTCACCCCATCTAGAGACCTGAATATTTATTTACTAATTTATTTAATTTTGCTGTATCAATACATATTATTCGCCGTAATCATGTACACTTACTTGCTTTTTATTAATGATGCCTTTGGTTTTTTATGAACCAAACTAAGTTCAGCATGTAATCTTTCACAATCTCTTTCCTTTTCAATTAATTTCTTTCTTAGCTCTGCTATTTCATCTTCTAATACCTGAAATTTTAACATAAAGTAACTGAACTTTACACAGAACACTTGAACAGCAGGAAATATAAAGGATTAAATAAATAATGTAAGCTAATAGGTACCTTGATTTTCTCCTCTGATAAATTGTTGCCCTTAGCCGTATTACGTCTTAAAGTCACTGTAGAATTAGTGCTAGTTTTGGTTGATGTGTTTGCAATTTTCTCTGTTAATTCTTTAACTTGTTTTTTCATGGATTCCCTATCTTGTTCAAGATCTTCGACTTTGCGTCGCAAAACCGCTGCTTCCTTTAAGTAACAAATCAGCTTTTAAGTTCTTTAACATTTTAAAAGTAAGGTTTTTATTAATGCAATTATTATTAACCTGCTCGTTAAGTTCTAGGAGTATCCGTAGTTCTGCTGGATCTTCTTCATCGGATATTCCTTCGTCTTTTTCATTGGGTGCTTCTATTGCTAGCCTGTTCGTCGGTGGCGTTGGTGAAAGTTTACGACCTAAAAAGTGTTATATCAAAAAACAAAATTATGTACAACAATATGAGTTCTGCTTATAAGACACAAAGCAACGTCCATTAAAATGTGTTAAAATTCAGTTACTGTTATTTTTATTGCGGAAATATTAGTATATCTGAAGGTACCACTTAAAGTAAGTAACTCCAATGAATAATATTGTTCGCTTATTGATACTAAATGGACATATTTCCGAAAAAAAGTGGTGAATAATCAAACTGGAGAAAATGGCTACCACGGTTTCACCGGCCATGTTTTGATACACTTGAATTAAGCATGTTAGTAAACTTCAAAAATTCAGAAACCAACGTTCAGGAAATTGGATGGTTATTATTAGCGAGGATGAATGTTACAACAACAAAACCAGGTGGTACGAAATGAATGTTACTTTAGACAACGTTTTCCACAACATAATTAGTATGACGTACTTCTGGCTTTGGTAGCCATTTTCTTCAGCTGTAGTAGCAAGGACTCATTGTCGTCCTCAACCCGTGATGCTGTTTTACGCAAGTTATTGGCCTGAAAATATTCGTTAGTGTTATTAATGGAAATAATATTCCATCTATTCTAGTATTTACACGTGAAGGCCTTGTTATATACGAAATAAATAACAG
The DNA here is from genome assembly GCA_951449985.1 of Falcaria lacertinaria. Taxonomy (NCBI): domain Eukaryota; kingdom Metazoa; phylum Arthropoda; class Insecta; order Lepidoptera; family Drepanidae; genus Falcaria; species Falcaria lacertinaria. The sequence goes on along the minus strand of OX602109.1, from coordinate 7,341,481 downwards.
TAAAACCAACACATGAAATGGGATAAAGTTGTGGATATATACCTACAGCTGGTAACATTACAGCCAGTGGGTTAAGTAATGATACGAACGGGAAAGAATAGTGGGACGAATAGCCTTCTGGCTCTTTGTCAGAAGAAAGTGGTGGACTTTCAGATTTCTCTTTTGAAGGCATATTAATATTTCCTACGTCATCATTCTCACTTGTGTTCACATCAATGCAATTATTGTTATCAATACTAAGAAAATTAATGTTATCAATCCATGTAGCTTTAGTATCTTCCATTTCAGTTCCTATACAAACATCGACATTCTCTACGTTAGGTGCCATAGCTTGTATACTTTTACTATCATAAACTTTAGTATCAGTTTGAATCTTTGCATCTCTTACTTTGTGCTTATCTGTTTGCATAAAATTATTAACACAGGCAAAATCTATTTGCACATTTTTGTTTTTCATGTATGGCACTTCTGTTTGGGTATACATTTCTAAGGTTTCCTTTATACATTGTATACTAGAATCAAGAGTATTTTTTCTGGTTTCAGTAGAGATTTCGTGGATCATTACTGTATCTGTTTGACAACCTTGAGAGTAACAGCGTATTACATCTTGCGGTGATTGAGTTTCTCTATTTACACCTACTGATAATTGACTCATATTTAAGGAGGATAAACTCTTTTCAAGAGCCACTTGCATTTCAAGTATTTGTTGGATCGTATTTCGTTCGAGTTTCTCGTTAAGATCATCGAAAGACATAGTTGAGGATCGCTCAAATTCTGATGGAGTAGGCAGTGGAGTTCTGCGTTGCACGGTTGTCCGCCTGCTTTTGAAGCCGTGCCGATAATGGCCAGCCTGTTTAAACACAATTGTGTCTTTACTTTTTATTGATGTTTAATAATAAAAGTATCCATTATATAGAACGGTCATATGTTATAGAACCTTTATTTACGAATTGTGTATTTGTGTCGTAGTGTTGAGTCAGCGCGGCACTGGCACCGCGCCAGTTGGCGAACATCGAACAAGAGCTAATGCCCTATTAAATGCATTGTTTCCTAGTTAAACCAACTGATTGGAGAAACAAGTGGCTTGTCGGTGTTAAGCTGTTCACGGTCGATGATTTACTATCCAGTCAAATACCAATAAAACTATTGAATACCATGCTTATAACTGTTACCGCTGGAACATCTAATTGTCGTTATGTAGCTATACACATGTTTACTTTGAGCAAATAAATGTTACATCCGTTTTAATGTATCGCCATAGTTGTATTGATGTATGACGAAAGGAAGAAATGTTTAGATTAATGATTTATGTAAGGTGGATTTTAGTAAAATAACAGCGTTTGTTACCTCTTCCTCGGCGTTTCGAAGCTGTTCCCGTAGGTCGGCCTCGCGTTCGAGGGAATCTTGAAGGTCTCTTAGCAATTGAGCCGGGTCCTCCTGACTGCCCCCGCGCGTTAATGATGACCGCGATACTTTCTAAAACCATAAACCATAAACTCTTTACTCCTTATATCGAAGAAAACCGCTGGAAGTTTACATTTATCGACATATTAAACTATCAGCAAAGAAGGCAATTTGGTACAGTCCATAATGTGACGCGTATTTTGCCGATAATCATGGTTAGCAGGTGCCTACTTTGTTAATACCAACATAAGTGCTTATGTTGGTGATTCCTAAGTGTAGATTATACTGATATTGCAGGGATTCCAAGGCTGCGTTAACTGCTTATCATCAGCCTTATTCTACCTTCTCAAATACAAATTCGCATACCCCCTCAGGTTGATTTTTCTTGAGATTAGAGGGTGGAGCTCCGGAATAGACCGCCAATTGGCTCTTGGCTTCAGCAAGTTCTCGCTGCAGTCGTAAGGACACCTCAGTGGATCTCGTCACTTCTTGTTCCAGCTCTTTGATGCGGTTCTCCCTTTGCATCCCGTCTTGACCGCCTACTAACTGCAATGCATAAAAAATAGAGTTTGAAAGTTCGAATAAATATTTTAAGGTACAAAAACCGTTAAGTCTACTAGGGCGAAGATGCAAAAGCTAGTAATATAATAAAATTGTTTTGTGTCTGGTTAAATATACCTTTGAGTTTACGTATCTGTGATTTACATATATGGTTATAGGAATAGTGCGTTTGATGCCAGGAACGTGGGGTCTCTGTGTTGCTGATCACAAATCTGTGCCATGTTACGAATTGGTGAATAGTTTTTTATATCCTGATTATTTTGGAGGCATGTTCAAAGTGATGATGTTTAACGCAAGGCATAAATCGTTGGATTGCAGTGTTTAAAGCAATAGTAAACACTGCAAGTACCTAAGTAATTAAGTACTTGCAGTGTTTGAAAATATATGTGGTTTTGTACCTCTAATAACTTTTTCTCCTGATCAGCTTTCTCTGATTCCAGATGCTCAGCTCTTCTTTCAGTCTTTTTTAACTTAAACGATAAAACTCTACAATTTTTAATAGTTTGCTCCAACTCCCTTCTCAGAGATGAGTATTCATCTGCTTGGTCTTCTCTGGAACGAACAAATACGTAATAAAAGATACATACAGACGAACAAAGAACCTCCTCCATTTTTGAAGTCGGTTAAATACACTAATAGGGCGTCTGTTTTCACAGTAAAAGCTTCTTGTTTATTCAATAATGCGTTTACAAGAAAATCTGCAAAAGTAGATCATCTCGTATGAAAGAATAAAACGATCTATCTGTAAATTAATTATTTACATAAAGCTTAGTATTGCTAAACACCGGTTCGTTACCTGAAATTGTCTTGCATTTCCTCAATTTCTTCTTCCAGGTCACGCAGTTCCTTCTTCATGTCCTCATTTTCATCCATCAGTTCCTCGCACAAGGTTTCTGCCGCTAATAGTTTCGCTCGTAGTTGTTCTATTTGCCGGGTCTGTGCTTCAACCGACGGTCGGCACTGGAACATTGCACTAATATGTCAAATGTTTATATCTCTGATTACGGTGCGGTGGTTTGGTTTTCATCTGTATTTATGTATTTGTAATTTTCAGACTACGTCCAACTCGTAAGACAAGCTTTGTAAACAGGTATTTGCCTAAATAATTTGTCGTCAAACTCCTTCAGATATAACGGGTTGTTGATGTCACCCTGGTGCTAGTGGTAGTGAGCATTGACGTCCAGCCGAATGTTAAGATTTAACTATTAGAACGATCATTAAATAATTAATATAATTTTCCAATTATGGATTGTGTTCGCTTTACTTATCGATCGCAAGTATTATACAGGACTAAAATTTATTTGACAGCATTAAGCTAAAATGAATTTTTATTACAGAAAAGACAGATTTATATCTGTTAACTAGTTTAGAGTAGGTAACTAGTTTAATTTCTAAAATAATGATAATATGTTACCTCCAATTCACTTTCAACTTCTTTAACCTTTAACGACAGATGTTTCTTCTCGTCTCTCAAGTCCTCATTTTGAGCAGTTAGTTCATTGACTTTTTGTTGTAGTTTGAGTAATTCTGAGGACCTTCCCGATGTATATTTATTAGCGGTGTCAATATTCGCTAGCCTTCTCAATAAGATATCGCTCTTTTCTTTCTCTACTCGTTCACAGCGTTTTCTGAGCGTATCTACTTCTTGCTTTAAGCTTTCTACTTGCTCCTGAAACGTCATTAAGTGTGATAGACCCGTGGATAGGTTGAGGAGAGTTTTTTTAAAGTATTGCTGGAATTGTACCTGATAGTCCTTGACATTAGCATCGACTAAGGTTGTTTCTGTAGTAACTGTTCCGGTGGTGCTCGCATCATCTTCAGACTCCTCTTTATCACGAGACGGACCTCCTCGCGCAGGCGGTTTTGAGTTACTTGAGTTACGGGAACTTTTTACCTGGACAATATAATTATGTGAATTCGTGATTTAATTGTTCAATGCTACTACTACTATCCATACTACCTTTTCACGACCGTATTGTAATATAAATTGACAAGGCGGTTCGATTATATCCCTTAGAAGGACATAGGCAACTGTTTTCTTTAAACAAATGCAAACGAAGTCGCGGCATAAACAGCTAGTATTTTATATATTATGAATACCTGCATCAGGAAGTTGACATCCTCCTTAGTGGTAGATCGATCCTCTTTCAGCTTTGCAGTCTTTTCTTCTTCCTTACTCCTAGACAAACTTCTTCTTTCTCTCTCTTTTTCAACACTAGAATCCTTCTCAAAACTTTGAGATTTAAGTAACTGCATCTGTAAGGCAACCATAATAATCGATTACATATCAAAAATTCAACTGTTGAAAATTTGAAACATAGTTCTATGTGTTCTATATATTATGAGAGATAAATATATTATTTGTGTATGTTCGTTCTAACACTCAACAGATAAACAACATAGTTGCGTATTCGTTTAGAAGTGTAGCTTTACGCCTTATCCTCCGTTCGTGGTTTTATGTGTTTACTTTAGCACGCACAGATATTTTGTAACGCATCATATTTGTATACTTTATCCATTTTGAACCAGTGAAAACAGATAATAGGCCATTTCCTGAGTCAATTTTAATGCGATGCGCTTTGCCAAGCAAACATAGAGTGTGACCTTTTATGTTTATTTCGAGCAGCGCGTCAAACCGACCGGTCCACATTGAAAAATTACCAGACAGGTTTGTGTCTGACCTACTTAAGCATTTCTTTAGCTGGGATTATGATAATTCAAGGTGAAATGAGCAGTAGGAAAGCTCAAGCTGGTTCAGTACACGTTTCTAAAACATGGATGAATTGAAACCAATTAGGGCTTGTTTGGTAATATGCAGAAAAAACATGGGTCAATGCTCTGTGTCTCCGATTCTACGACATGAAGCAATCATGATAGCGAAATATCGGATACATGAAACTCAATACTTCGTTTCGAATCGTGTTCGCCGACGTCCACTCTCCTTGTTCTTCTAATAAATCAACGAGATACCCCTGCTTGTTACAGCTCACAAGATAGTGGGTAAAAAAAGTGTAAAAAAGGGCGCACCTTTCGTACTCGTTCCGCGAGCGAGTCATTCTTATTGATGGTGAGCTGAGCCTGAGTGGAAGGCGATGAGGGCGGCGGTGAAGCGGACGGGCGACGTAAGGTCACTGTGTCTGGAAATGAAGAGAGTACCTTTAACAGCCTCGGCGATCAATAGGAGGTGAACAAGGATCAAAACTCAAGGAAGGAGCATCAATAGCTCATTGCAATGTAGATAATTACTTGTTATCTTTAATTAATTTTGTACATAATAATAAAGTGGTTATTGTCTCTGGCAAGATTAGATAGAGAAACACGTCTCAGATGATCTCAATCAAATTACACTCTCAAATACTCTCAATTGGGGGCTGTAAAACTGTAGGTAGGTTTACAAAGCTCATTGAAGAATAATACTAGGACTTAATTAATGGCATTACTAATTATGTATGACATACTGGCATGCCCCTAACGCAGCTAGCTCAGCGATTATAGATAATAGTACTTTCAACAAGCATAGCACCGGCGTTGCAAGCGTCCATGGGCTACGAATGCTACGATAACCACTTACAATCAGGCGTCCCTATCGCATACCACGTGTTCCACTTGTGCGGTATAGAGGCAAGCAAGTATTATAAATAAATATGAATAGAAGTACCTGTCTGCCCAGTATCTAAAGACGGCAGGGGTCCAGTGAGCCTTCTCTTCGGCAACTTGAGACTCACGGTGACAGCTGTGTGGCTCTCTTCTGCGGCCAAGTCCGGAGTCGACGTCCACGACGAGCTCTTTTTACTGAACTCTAAGGATGCGCACAATATTGGTACAAACTCTTAATTACAAGGTGCTTATCCCTATCCCAAGTAACTTACAACTGTTCACTTGTTGCTAAACATAGATGCTGTCTTTTTTGTTTACAGTGATTTACAGCAATGTTTTTTGACAATATTTGGTTACGTGATGATTATTATTTATATAATCTATTATTTAATAGTTTGTTGTTGTAACGAATACAATTTAGTTTCTGTTATGTGTGTGTAAATACTTCATAAGTTCAATGTTTGTTTAATTTTATCGTTATTCGCGCCTCATGAGCGCGATTTGAATGAATCAATAAATGTACGTAGGTATGTTAGGTAATTTAAATTTATATTCTCACCCCCGGAGAAGGCATCTTTCTTGGGCTGTTCACTGGACAAGTTAGTGCTCGACGCCCACCCTCGGCCTGGCTTCACACCTTCTCTGCCGTTATCCTCATCACGACTCCTGTAGTTTTAATTAAGTGACAAATTACTAGAATTTTGTTTAAATTTATATTTTGTAGAATTTATTCTATCATAAACAGGGTAAGGATCTCGATGGTAAATTCTACATTAGTGGGTACCTACATAATTGTATGCAGAGTCAAGTTTTGTTTTGGGGTAGGCAGACAGTTTCATACAGAGTTGTGTGAGTTAGAAATAAACTGCTCTCTTCTTCCCTACCATTTCTACTTCAGCTAATTTAAAAATATCTTCGATAATTAAGCTGTACCGAACAATGATAAATTAAGCTAATGAAAAAAAAAAAAAAATAAAAAAATAAAAAAAAAATGAAGGATTAGTAAAAAGGTGCCATCAACCATCGTCACGCCCATTTCTTTAACATCCAAATTCTTTAATTCTCAGAATTCACAGTTTATTACCATATACCCATATACATAAGTACCTAATACTTAATACCAAGTAAATTCTGCTTTACAACATCTCATTAGTTTGTGGGAAGTACAAATAATTACTCTGTGAATTAAAATGAAGAATGTAGTAAAACATGGTACAAAACAGACGCGTTCCTTTTGTTGTTCCATTGATTAACGTAGAGAACCGAAATAGCTGGTAAGTAATTGGTAAGCATACACGCAGGCGAATTGCGTCAAACAGCTCAAGGAGCGCAGTATAAACAAACTCCAAAAAAATACAATTTGGAAATGTTCCATTGTTGATTTCACTATGTATGCCTTTGAAATAATGTTGCACATACCGGAGGTAAATTCAATGAAAATTATTCAACATAGTATCAACATTTTCTTCGAGTTTACTAAATATTATTTGTTTGTTTATTCCTGAAATAAGTTTTTATTAGGAAGGGAATTATTTTACGTACAAGGAAAATATATTTTTAGTCCATAGTTTGATGGTGATTAACACTTTAATGTTGAGAGGACTCACAGCAAACTCATCACTGCCTACAGAGTATTAATAATTTTATGGGACATGGGTGACTCGAGCGTCATGAGTGTGGATGGGTACAGGTGTCGAGGTAGACCTAAGAAAAGATGGATGGACTGTGTGAAAGATGACATGGCCAGAAAGGAAGTGAATACAGAGATGACGGCTGATAGAGAAGTATGGAAGAGAAGAGATAGAGAGAATAGATATTGCGCCGACCCCAAATAATATGGGATAAGGGCAGGAGAATGATGATGATGAGTGTCTCGAGCGTCCCTCCCAGATTGCCGCTCCGGGTCATGGCCCTCTTGGCCTAAGGGTAAATACGCACCTGACTGTCCTGTATGCATGACTCTCGGTAGGTACTGTGTAATGACTAATGATGAATGCTGATAAATTTAATTCAATGATTACTTGCCTGGCCCAAGAGGGTTCTGTTTATCGCGTGAATGTATGCCATATGTAATTATGTATGCTTATTTCTTGGGCTCACTTTATAGCCTAAATAGTTTCGTTTGATTTTAGCATGTGAGGTGTTCTTAGAAACGGGATATATTAAAAACTAGCTGTGCCCGCGACTTCGTACGCGTGGAATTAATTTTGTTGACAATTTCATTTGCACCGTACACGTTTATATAAAAAAAAGCCTAAGTTATGCTTATAGCATCAGCTACCTTTCAGTGACCTGTTCATACAATTCCCGCCGTTCGGATGTTGTACTCAATTGTTTTTTGTCATTAGTAAAGTGTTTACTTTCATATGCATAAGTAAAGAGCTGTTAGTTTGACATTACAAACAGACATTAAAATTTTATTTATTTGAATAGTTGTATTGTATTTATGGTTTAATCTGTTTTGTGTCAGTAAAAAAAAATATAGGTTATTTAATTAGGGTTCAGCAAAAAAAAGACAAAATTGATACTTAAATTAATTCCACGCGTACGAAGCCTAGTTATTACTGCCCGTATTTCATTTTTTTATTGCGCGGAATCCAATTTTTTTTCCAATATTAAAGTAATGTCTGCGACTGACGCCTTCTTTACAAATCGGTCCCGCCGGTTCAAATGTTATTGACAAATTCAATTGGTTTTAATTTTTTGTACGTAACCCTTAAACAACATTTTATCCCTAATTGTTTTTTCCAAAATGAAAGTAGCCTATTTTACGCCTTATAGCATCAGCTATCTGCCAGTTCCGTTCAAATCGGTCCAGCCGTTCGGATTATTTTCACCATTTTAAGGTATTAAATTTTTTGTGCGAAACCCTCATTATTTTCTAAATGTAAAGTAGCCTATGTTAAGCCCAGTAATATCAGCTATCTACCAGTGCAAGTCTCGTTCAAGTCGGTCCAGCCGTTCGGATTTTGTACACAATTTTATGGTTTTTTATTCGACGTGCGGAATCCTAATATTAAAAAAAAAAGTAGCCTATGTTACGCCCAGTAAAATCAGCTATCTACCAGTGAAGGTCTCGTTCAAATCGGTCTAGCCGTTTCGGAGATTACCCCAAACAAACAGACAGACAGTCATTTTGTCATTAGAAGCGTGTTTACTTTCATATGCATTTCGTAAAATGCTGTTATTTTGACATTACAAACAGACACTTCAATTTTACTTATGTGTATAGATGTATCCTGCGCTTTTTTACTTAGGTATAAGATTATATAATGTTAATGGATAATCGAAACTGGATTGTTACAGTTGTTTTTTCATAAACCGACTCATGCCACCCGAAGTTCACGACCTCCGAAGTTCGAAACCTCATTTCATGAAATCCAACGGATTTTCTATTAGCCTAACGAAGATTAAACCTAAACAGGTAAACAAGATCAACCTAGGTACCTATAAACAACCAACCTTTTGTAGGTTCTTAGGCTTTCTAATGCTTTCGAAACTAACCTGTGTAGACGGACAAAGTAGAGTTAGGCCGGCCGGGCCATACAGAGTCGGAATACCTTTATGTATGCCTCATTGTTTCAGATCCAACTGAAAATGTAATGATCTGAGAAATTATAATTAAAAGTGTGTAGTACCAAAGAAAAATATCATGTATGCAATTCCGGGCTTTATTAATTAAGGATACGAATTCAGATTCTGGATTCAGCAAGCATTCCGGCTGGTTAAAGACGGCCTTAGTATGCTGTTAAGAGACGCAGATGGAGCTGGGTCGGACAACTCCGAAGTTAAGCAACTTTACTTATGGTCAACAAAAGAACAAAGCAAGGTGTCTAACTTCGTAAATCGATCGAGTTGCGTATTAGGAACTACGTACTTATAGTCTGTCTCATCACTATCTTTATCAATAGTTCGAGTACGTCACTAGGTCTGAGATACAAAACGTTTTTTTATGTTGATACTAAATATTGATTTTGAAATGCTGGTGCTAAATCTGTACTTATTTTTTATTAGCTAAGACCCTATTGTGTGAAGTGCCGTCTCTTAAAATGTAGTGGTTATGTACTCTGTGCTACGTACCTAAATCTATTTAAAAACGATATAATTTATTATTATATTACGTACGTTTTACGTAGGTACTTAGATGCGTAGTAAGACAATGAAGATAGCGTAGTGCGAATATCACGGTATCGTTTATTATTATTGCCATCTTGACATTCAAAAATGTAAAATTATCATAAAATAACGAACAAGCTGTCGGTCGCGACCTTCGACATGCATAGCTGTGTCTATGCCAAGATAATCTTGGAGTTGTCAAGGAGGTGGGTGCTATATTGTAATTAAGTATTCCTTTACCTGACTGAGTTCTTGTTTAAATTTAACGACAATTAGAACGTCTGAGAATTTACAGAAATGTCAAGAATTTGGAAATTTATACTGAAGAGGCTTAACGTAGTATTATTGGATATAACATTAACATTTACCGTATTTCAAAGGCTAACCGCAACGTAACATTACTTGAACTTAATGCTGTGCTTGTCACACTGTAATTAAAGGTAGGTTAGTATACCTAATGGTTTTGTTTATGATACTTTTGACAGTTAAGCAGAAGATAAGTCGTGATAACCATGTGTGTGATTGAAGTGACCGCCTGCTATTTTAGGCCAGGTTCAAAACCCAGCGCGGCCTGAATCAATGAGCTTTTTAAGTTTTATTACAGTGATTAATCACATCATGACGTAAAAAAAAATGTTGGGCATAATGAAAGTACCATTAAAAAATTTGGAGCCGCCCGAATGAGGACTGTACCTACCAACATTACAGAAGATCTCAATCAAATGACACTTCAATATTGCGATAAGTATAGTGTTGTTTCTGCGGTGAGTATAGTTTTCAAAGCCCCTCAAGAATACGTTGTGCTGGCAGTAAGGGACACAGTGAGTCCTCTTAACAGTAGGGTTGGCAACGTGCTAGTCTAGTACTAATACCTCTGGTATTGCAAGCGCCTATACGCTACGATGAGCATAACGCTTCAGTCAGGCGTACGTTTGCCACTTTCTAGTATAAAATGAAGGTACTGACCGTGACGCCGGCGAGCTCCAGGTGGAGAGGCTGGGCGTAGAGGCGGTGAAGTCGTCTTCCTTCTTGCGGCCGCCGTTGCCGCCGCCGCTGCCCGCGTGCTCCTTGTAGTCGCGGAAGCAGCGCTTGCAGCGCGTCGGCCACCGCACCTGCGGGTGGAACCCCAGCGGGCACAGCGGGTCGCCCTTGGCCAACGGGTACAAGTGATGCATACTCCTTGTTTACACCGATCACACACAAAATGCACTCCAAATGACACAGATTTCACCTAAATGCCTCTTTAATAATTAACTCAGAACACTGAACACATTCCGCTCTGTAGTTTTTCATGCAACTACCAGTGTTTAGCGTCCGACGTAAAAGAAAACTAGGGTCGACTACACATACGTCAATGTTTATGGAATGAGCTTACGATTCTACTCTATAAATAATAATTCATTTAACCAGCAACGTGCTCAGGCGCTCGTACGTCTGCACCCAACACTGGCAATAAAAATATCCCGCTGCTAGCACTGAACCGGGCGACCTAAATCGGCAGCTCGCAAATCACTAAAATTTTTCAGCCATTATAGGCAATATAAGGATAAGGCAGCGAAAGTATTTTTATATCAAATTGTATTGGGAATAGTTGAGCATGGACAGGAGAAGTTGCATAGCAGCACCGGTGGGATGCGGAGGGGTGCTCGCGGCGCAGGCGGCGGTGCGGCCGGCGCTCCGGGGACTGGCGGCGGCGCGGGCACCGAGCCAACACTCGCCACTCCGCGCCTGCTGCGCCACTTATCCTCAATTACACCACATGCCGCACCGCTCTCTCCCACCTCACACCAATATAAATAATACAGACTCGCTAATAAACTGCGTCAGGGAATATCCCACCGCATCTCAACCGGATCCCGCGCTCTTGTGCCACACAGCAACGCCGAACCGCTACCGAACGCTACTCTGTTGCATATTAATATAGCTTCGGTGAGACTGCACTAGCATAGTTTTTTCCGACGTAGCCATAAGACGTAGCCACTGGCTGTGATGACTTGCACGTTGAAATCAGAAATGACAACAACGCCGAATTCTGTTTTTAAATATAAAAGTTGGCACATCCAATAATAACTTTATGAATGAGTGCTGACGTCAAAGTCAGCAGCAAATCGTAAAATGTATTTAATTTTATAAGAGGTATGCCTAATAATAACTTTATTTTGAATTATATTTAGGACAAAAATCAAATTAAAAAAAATTGGTATATATAAACCTTACACAAAATATAATCATTCATATAATTTCAAGGAGTGTTTTACAATATATTTTAAGAATTAACTATACAAGTAAATTTAAACTACTACAATAGATTAACATTTTATTTGAGACACGTAAAATAAGTAAATTCGAACTTTATTATGTCATTATTATGCTAACAATAAATACGAATATTTTCAGTTATTACAAAAAAAATGGTTAAGCTTTAAAATACGGTATAGAAGTCAGCAGTCAAACATTATTATTATAATTAGTAGGTAACATTATTATCTATAGTTAGTTTGTTTGAGCATATCTAGCAGAAGTCCCCTTCGTTGAGTGGTTCGTCTTCCTTCTTATCATAAACGAGTGTCTTATAAATAACTTCCTCGAAGTGAAGAGCGTTCAGACCTTTCGGCTCGGCCACCTTGATCTTCACGTCGCCGGGGTACAGGATCTCGCCTTTATTCTTGGTGCTGCCCATCACTAATGATTTCTGTAGCTTATCGATGCATGGAATCTCTGGAGAGAAAACAATTAAATCAGAATTTAAATATCACGCTAAATAATAAGCGATTTGCATGACGAATATTGTCTGTAAACACAGAAATCTTAACTATTAGTATCCTTCATTAGTAATTAGAGAGTCCGCGTCAACAATAGGGTTGGCAACGCGTTAGTGGTATTGCTAGCCCTGGTATTGCTAGCGGCTATAGGCTACGGTGACTGCTTCCCATCAGGTGGCCGTATGATTGTGTGCCACCTTAGTGGTATAAAAAAGATTTCTGTGTTTGTTGTATATTTGGAATCTTATAAGTATAAGTACCTATCCAAAAGAAACACCATCGCTATAAGATGAAAAATATTGGAATGTAAATGGAATGAACGTTATCATTAAAGTAGGTATAGGTGCGCTGCAAGAGAAAATAAGTCGCCCTTTTTAAGTCGGTTAAAAAGCTATATGTTTTAAATAGATATCTACTTTCGTTTAATCCGCTGTTAATGATGCTGCCTGCACCTATTTCGATACCTCAACTTGATCTCATGCCAGGAACTGCCGATGATCCCACTATTATAGATTCTTATAGATAACTAGCTGTTACCCGCGACTTCGTCTGTATTTGTTTAAAGACATAAGTAGCCTATGTCATCGACAAAGGCTATTATTATCTAATCCCAGGATATAATCTAACTCCATGTAAATGTTTATTACGACCCGTTCAGCCGTTTCGTGCTGAAGAGGTAGCAAGCAAACAAACAAACAGAGTTACTTCGCATTTATAATATTAGCATGAATGGATAGGCTATTTGGAGATATTTCGTTTAAATAAAAAAGTTGTTTTGAGATTTCAAACTAAAAAGTCTTCGTCATACATATTTTGTAGATTAACCGAAATTACGTACCTACTTATATATTTTTTAATCTTACTGCTTACTGAATTAGTACATATGAAAGTGTACTCTATGTGTAAATAAGCAAAGATCTTTCAGGATTGTCCTCATTTAGTGGGTTTAGCTTCTAATTATCTCTAAGTTACTGCCAAAGAGAGAAGAGAGCCTATGTTCATAATATTTCGGGTTAGGTACTGCAGGCACGCGTGACGTCAGCAGGATATTAATCTATCTGTATTTATTTAAGTGAAGTTAGCTTCTGGTGTTGATATATCATTTGAGTTATTTTTAGTATGCTTACTACCTAGGTCAAAAAGCTAATAGAGTTATAATGTTTCGTATATATATTTATAGGAAACTATTCTATATTCTGTGCTATAGTTTAATGTTTATATAATTTATGAAGAGCAAATATGAATATCGCAGCAATTACATCAATATACTCATCACCATTAGTATACTAAAATTATTTAGATGTAATAAAAAATATTCTTAGCGAAAAATCGAAGGTTTGTGCTTCGATATTACCAGTCAGTTGAAAGAGTGATAATAATGAGTTAAGGCCGAACAATGGAGCACTGACAGATAAGAATAATGAAACCTGTTCATAATATATCGACAATGATTGGCCATGAGCTCCGTACGTTGGCTTGCAAAACCTATACTACCTACACTACCTACATATAAAGGATTTATCTACTCTTACAAAAACACTTATACGGCTCAGACCAACAGTTTGCGGATTACATTAATGATAGGTAGCATAACATAGTTTCTATCTAATTGCCTTCGATTTCAAAACAAATTATAAGTAGGTACACAATAATGATTTATTCTTGATTTATTGTATAAAGTCCAAGCACATTATGAAAGATATTATTAAAAACCAGAAACCAGATGTATGTCTGTACTGTATGATGACTCACTCGTCACGGCGATATACCTAAGTATATATTACTTATGAAACAAGTCGAGTGTTTCAGATAAGATTTTTTCATACCCCATTGTGACAATGACGTTAAAGTTAATAACTGAAGTAAACTGGGTCGGTAATGCCTCAGGTAATGCTTAAGTATTATCCTGTGTTCTTGTAATGCACGGATCAATGGGCCACGGTTACCACTTACCATCAGATCGGCCGTGTGCTTGAACTGCTTGACAGTCGTAATATAATATATAAAAGTTTATATAAAAGTTTACCTATATGTTTAAAGGTAATTTTACATATTAGGTAAATGTTTTCTGTCCTTTATAGGGCGATTATTAGTTATCAAGTAAAAAATGGGTACCTGAAGTGACGACCTTTTTAATAGGAGTGCCGAGAGAAGCTTCAATGACGCGCACGTCTCTCACTAGCTGTTGGAACTCGGAGGGAGTCAGCGAGCATACGTGATCTGTGCCTTTCATCGATTTATCCAGTGTTATGTGTTTCTCCAGAACCTGGAAGAGAGATGGGTAGATAGTTAAGAATCATATACAAATGGATAACTTAGGACAGTATAAGAATAGGGAGACGCACGACACACAGCTAAATGCGTCGACATAAAACAGCGTAAGGTTAACAATAACCATGTAATTTTTATAACGTTTAAACAGTTAGGTCATTTCATAACATAATAATTTGATTAAGTTTCTAAAATTGAATACGTAATTACAGATTAAGAGACATGCGGTGCCAAATAGAAAAAAACTATATTAAAATCAACCTATAGAATACAAAATATATTATAATTTGCTTTGTCCGCTTAATGAGTGTGATACGGTCGAACGGCCTGCGCCCAGGTGAGCTCAGCCGTGGTTTCTTCCGACACGTGTTTCAGGACTTCCACGTCCCATCATCAGGGTGCCGCCGCGTTGGTCGAGCAGCGTGATGTCACATCGAGGTCTGGATGCTGGAGCAGCGCCGCAGCACGATGGTCGGACGCTGGAGCAGCGTCACAGGATGCTGGACCAGCGTCGCAGGATGCTGGAGCAGCGTCACAGGACGCTGGAGCAGCGTCACAGCATGATGGTGGCGTGAGACGCCACGACAGCACGTAGACCCTTCTGTAACTAAAGCTGAGAAATGAGTGACTGTTTAGCGGTGCGTCCCGTCCTTTTATAGTAGTAGAGTGGTGGTGGAACTCGTATGTCGTGTCACATCGTATTTTATCGTGTAAACATACGTAATAGAGGGGAATGTGTAACGTCGGTTTGTTCATTCAACAATGATTCATTATTTATATGTTTGATTATTTCTAAACTCTCCAAAACACATAACTTTTGGCCTTTATTACAGGTGTGTAAAATATTAAATGTGTGACTATCGTTTAGGCTGTGTCCTGTCTCTAAGAGATGTTTGGCGAAATTTGATTTTTCGGGATATTTGTTTTTATAGGCTGATATGTGTTCTTTATAACGAGTATTGAAGTTACGTCCTGTCTGTCCTACGTAAAAGCTATCGCATTCCTGACATGATAATTTATATACACCGGATTTTTGGCCGCGATCTATTTTTTCTTTAGCATTACAAATTTGACCTAGTTTATTTCGCGTCTTATAGGCAACGCGTCTTATAAACTAGGTCAAATTTGTAATGCTAAAGAAAAAATAGATCGCGGCCAAAAATCCGGTGTATATAAATTATCATGTCAGGAATGCGATAGCTTTTACGTAGGACAGACAGGACGTAACTTCAATACTCGTTATAAAGAACACATATCAGCCTATAAAAACAAATATCCCGAAAAATCAAATTTCGCCAAACATCTCTTAGAGACAGGACACAGCCTAAACGATAGTCACACATTTAATATTTTACACACCTGTAATAAAGGCCAAAAGTTATGTGTTTTGGAGAGTTTAGAAATAATCAAACATATAAATAATGAATCATTGTTGAATGAACAAACCGACGTTACACATTCCCCTCTATTACGTATGTTTACACGATAAAATACGATGTGACACGACATACGAGTTCCACCACCACTCTACTACTATAAAAGGACGGGACGCACCGCTAAACAGTCACTCATTTCTCAGCTTTAGTTACAGAAGGGTCTACGTGCTGTCGTGGCGTCTCACGCCACCATCATGCTGTGACGCTGCTCCAGCGTCCTGTGACGCTGCTCCAGCATCCTGCGACGCTGGTCCAGCATCCTGTGACGCTGCTCCAGCGTCCGACCATCGTGCTGCGGCGCTGCTCCAGCATCCAGACCTCGATGTGACATCACGCTGCTCGACCAACGCGGCGGCACCCTGATGATGGGACGTGGAAGTCCTGAAACACGTGTCGGAAGAAACCACGGCTGAGCTCACCTGGGCGCAGGCCGTTCGACCGTATCACACTCATTAAGCGGACAAAGCAAATTATAATATATTTTGTATTCTATAAATATGAATTTCCGCAAAGTAAAACCTGAATCAATTCAAAAATCAACCTATGTTAGGTACGCTTACAAACCTACATACGAATATTAGTTAATATTATTATTGAAAATAACAACCAAATGCAGTACTTAAACAATGAAAATAAGAACGCCAAATGCATGCCCATTTGGTGTTTCATAACCGAAAAATAGGGGGTAATAGATCTTTATTTGACTAGACTTTACAGGCAAACACTTTCAAATCGTCAGAATCTACCACCGGATTCGGAAGGTCGGTTGCTGAGAAGAAACATTTTAAAAACCAAAACCTTGTATACCTTGGCTCCTAATGCGACAGCCCCCAAAGCAACAGCAGTCCCCACCTCCTGGCCAGAGTACCCGACTGGCACATCAAACGTGTTTTTGTAATCTTGTAGAACAGTCAAATTGCAGTCTTCGAAAGGTACGGGATACGCTGAGATACAATGAAGGAGACAGAACTGCTTGTGCTGTGCCGATATTATGTCGTAAATGGTCTTCACTGCAGTCTTGTCCACCATCCCTGTTGATATTATCAGGGGGAGTTTCTTTGACGCGGCATATTTCAGGAACAGTAGATTATTTGAATCTCCCGAGCCTATTTTGACGAAAGGTACTTTTAAGTTGACCAGGAAATCGAATGATACCTATGGAGTTTGAAAAATAAAGTTATTAAATAATTAAAAAATAATATAAATAGGTAAATTATCTTTAAGTGTCTGGTTGTTGTGCATTATTTACTAAGAGCAATTCAATATGGATTTCTTGGCGCCATCTGCATCAGCCCTCTATTTTTTCTAACATAGGGCACCCTCTGTTTTTTTTATACTACTTGGCACACAAGCATACGGCCCACCTGATGATAAACAGTCACCGTAGCGTTGCCTAACGAGTTGCCAACCATGCTGTTGATGAGGACTCACTGTGCTAGCAGCATTTAGTTTCTACATACTGGATATGCTGTGTTAATCTGGAAGTGAGAAGACGATATGTGTAGTAAGTCCTCTTATTTAACAATAAGGTTAGCAACGCTGATACCCCTGGTTTTGCAAGTGTCTCTTGGCTTCGGCTACTAATCGTCGTAACACTTTTAATAAATGAATACAACAACAGTTATAATACAAACATCGACTGTGTTTAATTCTATATAGACCTACCAACCTACTACCTATAAGTTCGTAAGTATAAAGGTCAGTAGATAAAACAAATTGTCCTAAGATGTTGTTGATCATCTATTGTAGGTATGTAAAAATGTAATAGAGGTTGCAGACAGCACTGTTTTATTCCTACGGCATATTTCTAATATCTTAATTTTAGAATATTACAAAAGTATAATTACCATGTCCATAGCAGAGGCCGTGAACAAGATGCCAATCTCGTGAGCGTATCTAAATAGCTCTCTGTACTGACTTTCTGAAAATTCTAAATGTTTTTTGTGATCTCCATACGTTTTGCCCCAAGAATTGGCGCTGTCATAAGGCCGCTCCAAGTACTTGTTCGTGAACTTCTCCTGGAGACATGTCTTCTGGAATTTGACGCAACTTGCTCCTGCATCCTGGAATAATTGAAATAGGGACTGACGACTTGGGTAATCATTATGGGTTTAGTCTACTTTACTGTAACATTTTACACTTTAATAAGGCAACACAACCGCATTCAAGACATTGCGTTGTAATGAAATGACTTGTTGTGGGTCGAAGCTCTGAACAAAAACAACAGGTTGTTTACTCTATTAGTAGTACCGGTTTCCACAGTTGAATAACTTCATTTAACATCGAAAAAACTCAGCGGCATTGTCTGGCAGCCATTTACGGAACTAATCAGTACTTATTGACAGTTAACTACACAATCAAGTCAGTAACAAGGAATACTTGAACGGTAGCTTGATTTACAAATACAATACCGAGTGAAAGGTCGGCCGTTCGTTGCTTTGTTTCCTCAGTCGGTAGGCAGTAATCAAACAAAGAACCCTTACCTTAGCTGCCTTTATTAACTGTTTTGCAATATCGATGTCACCTTGGTGGTTTTGACCCACCTCGGCTATTATAAAACAGGGATTGTTGCCGCCAATTTTGATGTCCTCGGTTATCTTAACTTCGACCATTGTAACAGGCTTTAAAAGTCTTCCATAAAATAGAACACTAGCTCAGGGTTCCGTCGGGAAGTCAAGATCTGTCACTGCACAATAACGGTTTGTCGACCCCTCTCGCAAGATCAATTGGATAAAATAAGGTCAATTTAATATGAAGGCGAGCAGCTCGTTGCGCGCTCGGCGCACTAGTGTGTGCCCGCTCCGCCGCCTCCCACTCCGCATGATAAATGATAAAAAACGGCGCAGGCACTCGGAGGTCGGAGAGGGAACGGCATCGCGCTCAGGCCCGATGCAATGTAAATAACATCAACAACACTGATATCCCAACATTCTTTATTACGTACATCATACAATTTACATTATCTTCAAATATTTACAATGTTCCTTAAAGTCCCTGTATAAATACATGAATATCACATCATTAATATATTACTCTGCGGACAATGCCCGATAAAAGGTTAAGCATCGCACGCGGCGATTTTAACAATGTCTTTGTGATGAGAGAACTTGTCGCTCATAGCGCGGTTAACTTTGGAGTCAGTGGGTTTCCCTAGGAAGTTGGCAATGTAGCGGCCGGCCTCGACGAGCTTGACGAGGTCCACGCTGGTGTTGGCGCCCAGCCCGTAGAGGAAGTACACCAGGTCCTCGGTGGACAGGTTGCCGCTGGCGCCGCGCGCGTACGGACACCCGCCCAGACCCGCGATAGACGAGTCCACGGTACTTACTCCGAACTGCAAAACAACTTCTTATTAATACTTAATGCGATGATGTAATCAACGCGCGCGCTACATACGATATGTATTCTTAATTGTATATCTATATGATGTACCTATGATATGAAATATTGCCTCATTTCACTTCGTTGTTTATTTTAAGCAAATACACGAAGAGTCACCAGATAAGAGATAATATTCGAGACAGATATCTACTTATTTATCAAAAGTTAAGTAACTGTGCCGTAACGACTGACACCTGCTGTAGGCAAATTTCATAATCGGTTTTCGAAATTACTTTATAATATTGCGTATCAGTGAGAAATTAGGTACTAGGTATATTATCTACTCTGAGGTTTGACTGTATGCTAAGCGAAGCCATATTAATGGGCACTGTCGCACTACACTAAGCCGTCACGCACTCGGTCACGTACCCCATACCTAAGTATGAGAGTCTAATTAAACTTTGACCTGTCAATACCAAGTAGTACCCATGTAGATTGTAGGTACATGTCAATACATAGTGAATAAATACACAGATAAGAGGTTTATTTAATGCTGCTGCAGCTACACACGCCGATAAATATTTATGAGTACTTATAGTAGGTAGTATTTTTTAAAACTATCCAAGAAACCGATACAAGTCAACTTAAAAATTCGGTACCTACCTACTTATACCATTTTTATAGGTACAAATATTTCCTTTTGAATTTCATAATGTTATATAGTCGGATGGGCAATTTTACTAAGCTTTGGTTTCAAATAACATTGTTGAATCAGTATTACGGGAACTGTGGGGGCTGATTAGTATATTCTGTAAAGCTGCGCAAACAGACATTTACGGCGAACTTTTGATCAGCGTAAAAGATTGTCGCGTGCTGTAACTATTTATAATATTATTTTCTTACAAAATATTAGGTCCTTACATATGAAATTGGCGTTTTGTATGGGAGGAACAAAAAGTCGAATATTTTTTAATATAATATATTTAATTAATCAAAGTATGAACCATTATTTTCTATGCACTTTTGCCATCTCATAGGTAGTTCATTGATCCCTTTACTAAAAAAACCAGTCGGACGGGAATCAATAAAATCTTTGAAGGCGATTTGGACTGCCCCATCGGAGTTGAATTTTTTCCCTTGCAAGAAGTTATCCAAATTTCGAAAAAAATGGTAATCTGTTGGAGCAAGGTCCGGGGAGTACGGAGGATGTCTTAGACTTTCCAATTGAAGCTCTTCTAATTTAGTAGCCGTCTGTAGCGCAGTGTGTGGTCTAGCGTTGTCGTGAAGCAGCAGTGGCGTGGAGCGATTGACCAGCCTAGGTTGTTTAGCCGCTAGCTTTTCCATCATGGTTTGCAATTCCTGACAATAGACATCAGCCGTAATAGTCTGGCCAGATTTGAAAAAACTGTAATGAACAATACCGGCACTAGTCCACCAAACGCTTACAAGTAACTTTTTTGGGGTTAATTTTCGCTTGGGGCAGGATTTGGCTGGCTGGCCAGGATCTAACCATTGCGCTGAGCGCTTCCGATTATCGTAAAGAACCCATTTTTCATCACAGGTAATGATTCGGTTTAAAATACCTTCATTATTGTGCCGGTTTAGTAATGTAACGCAGCAGTCGACGCGCGTTTGCCGGTTTGTTTCAGTCAATTCGTGAGGTACCCACCTTTCAAGCTTTTTAATCTTCCCAATTTGCTTCAAGTGAATTAAAACAGTTTTATCACTAACATTGCAGCCTGCAGCTAACTCGGACGTGGTTTGCGATGGATCCGCTTCCACAATAGCCTTCAACTCTTCATTATCAACTTGAGTCTCAGGCCGTCCACGGGGCTTGTTCTGCAGGTCGAAATTTCCAGAACGAAAACGTTGGAACCAAAAACGAACTGTGTTTTCTTTTGCAACACGACCGCCATACACATCATTCACCCTTCGAGTTGTTTCCGCAGCACTAGTGCCACGGCGGAACTCGTACTCGTAAATAATGCGATATTTAAGGTTTTCCATTTTGTAAAATGAGTGACGCAAACAGAAAAAAACAGAAGAAAAAAAACAAATGAATGACGATCATCGAAGCACAAATACATGAGTCTATAGCTGTACAAATTTGAATTTGGAATTCCTTACCAAAGAGGAGAAATTCGTGATTAAAGTGGCCAGTACGAAAAACGCCAATTTCATATGTAAGGACCTAATATAAATTAAGAAAATAAACAAGAAGATACAAAAAACATTATACTATTTTCATCCTTTTACTGCTTTTACCCAAGGCTTGAACTGAAGCGGAATTAAATATGGTCTCTAGATTAGATACTGACAGCTATATAACTAGAGTAGAACACAAGTGCAATCAATTAATACAGAAATCCGAGGGCTAGCACCAATAGCTGTAATTAATTAATGTAATAAGAAAACCTTTAATTATGGATTAAATTACATAAATAGAATAGCATCATACCTCTAGGCCAGCAAGAAGGTTAGATAGCGCTTGGCCATATGTATCGTGGAAATGCAAGGCGAGTTGTTCGGGCTTCGCAACGGTGAGTACTTCCCGCATGAGGCGACGCACAGACCCCGCCGTGCCGACTCCTATAGTGTCGCCTAGTGATACCTCGTAGCAACCCATCGCGAGGAGCTCTCCTGTTATCTGCCACAGCAGTAAGAGTTAGGGCCTTGCATTGCCAATGAGAAGAGTTTAGAACTCAATATTTAATGTTTTCTCTCTGTCTTACTGTGAAAGTCCACTTTGGCCTGAAATTACCTAAAAAGATAATAAAACCTGTTGCTAACATTGTTGTATTACTGAAGGATCACACTGAACTGGGTCCTATTTATTGATTAAATTTTATATTTGTGTAACTTGTTAGAGATCGTTAAAATAAATAAATATCTCATTAGCAGTTAGTCAGGTGCAAGTGCACAAATCTTTTGACGAATTGTAAACTTCTGCCTAGCTTCTCCTATGGGGATCCTTTCAGGAAAGCATACAGATGTTGGTGATAAATAAATCAACATGACTTCTACATAATATGTATTAAATATGTACCAGCTCACTCACTCCTTGACTCACCATGTAAGTCATGTAACTGATGTAAGTAGGGAATGCTACAAACTTATAGTGTGACAGTGACAAGAAAGTTATTTTTAAGCAACTTAAAAAATGGAGGAAGTTCTATGTTCATCAGTAAGCTTTTTAAATGAAGTAATTGGTAAAACAGGGATTATATTTTTGTAGGCCTGGGTGGAATATGCTAATATTTAAACCAATAAATTTTAAGTAGGTAACTTAAAAATATAAAACACACAATTCAATATTGACCTTTATGATTCATGAAAGTGAAGCTATAAGCTGTAATGTATATGTATTCATTTTTAGGGTCAGCAACGCGCGAGTGATACCCCTGGCGTTGCAAGCGTCCATAGGCTAGGGTGACCGCATACCATCAGGTGGGCTGTATGCTTGTTCGCCACTTAAGTGGTATAAAAAATAAGATTAGAAGAATCAAAGCTTTTGCCATGCAGTGAAAAACTAAGCTTTAAAAAATGTTTACACACCTTTGCAATAGTTTTAGGTGCAATGGGTCCATCATATGGGCAGCCCACAACACAGGAAACATAACCCCTAACCCTCAACCCATCTCTCACAGCCTGGTCTGCTACCTCCTTGAATCTTCTTATGCCTTCTTCCACTGAACAATTTAAGTTCTTTTGTGAGAAACCTTCAGAACCCGCTGGGAATATAGCAACCTCTTCAACATTACATTGTTTCTGGAAAATATCTTAGAAGTTTTATGAAATAGTAAACATAATTTATTTTTGTTAGGTATTGACTCCAAAAAGAACTAATAATAATACAAATCCATTCATTAATATCTAATTAAGTAAAAAAAAGTAATTTAATGTAGATCATAAACTCATCATAAAAAAACAGATTCTGAAAGTTAGTTGGTTCCTGGTAAATTATTTTCCCAAGAATGATAATATAAAGATAATGACTATATTAACATGTCCATAAATTTATAATATTTACTTAGGACTGCTTTAATGACAAATGATTATGTGAATGCAATGAATGATAAAGTACAAATGCATATAATTAAGGGAAAAGATAATTCTTACAGCAATAGTATATCCCTTCAAGTTGGGTACAAGCACTGGGTAATTGACTCCTGGAACTCTCACTAAGGTTTTCATCAAATCTGCACCATCACTCATCTGTTTCACCCATTTTGGACTGACAAAGCTGTAATTTTAATTTAATTATTTTAAGTAACTAGCTGTCCCAACAATGGCTTTGAATTCGTAATATGTATGTATGTATTTATTTAATGGCAACACACAAAAGTACATTTTGTATTTTGCCAATGTCATGTAGATAATAGAGAGGATCCTCTTGGCAACATAGTACGGTGGGGTAACCACCAGGAAGGTTGGCAACGTCCTTCCTGACAGTCTATGGACTCCATTTCACCAATCACCAGATAAATTTCTTCATTTCGATATTCATATTCGATTTACTTTTGTTGAACATGTTGTTGAATATTTATGACATTACACGTTGCCTTATACATTATTATATAAATAAAATAAAACCACTGTATCTCACATAATAAATTAAACAATATCAAGACAAGATCAAGACATCATTTTCCTTTGATTGTCAAAATTAAAGTCCCATTTGTAATATGTCAAGTACACCACATAGATGACCTTTAGTTTATCCTGACATTACAAATGATCCACTTTTTTTTTCACAAGAACCTTCTTGTTACAATAACATACCCAAAAAAAGAAATAGCAAAATCGGTCTAGCCATTCACGCATTATGGCGTGACCAAGGGAAATAGGAATTTATTTATATATATTTAAATATATATAGTTTCGCAAATGAAGAGAAAACATTCGCACAATAAAATTACCTTGCAGATTCAATATTTTTTATTCCAGCTGCGGCCAGTTTATTTATGAGTTCAATTTTTATATCTGTTGGCACAAATTTTGATTCATTTTGGAGGCCATCCCGAGGACCTACTTCGTATATTCGCACATCTGGTGAAACAGTGCTCTAAAACAAAAATTATAGAAAGTTTACTAGTTTCTCAAAAACTTACTTACCTAAAAAACCTGCATAAAAAGTTAAAATAACTCAAAAATAATGGAATCATATTACTTGTACACTGTTTAATTCTAAGATATTGCGATTTTAAAATTTCTTATCAAACTTACAAGGTAGCGAATTATATTTAATCTTGTAGTAATAATTGATGTAGTTTTAATTTGCCACATTGTGACTTTGCTCATATCAAACTGAATGCCTTACAAATTACAAAGCGTGTTTCACCTAAATTTTATCATTTATCATTTATTTACTTGACTTGTTGTTATCAGTAGGTACTTTTTTACTATTTGCGCTTTGCGCTCTTCGCTCGCTAATGACATGACCTTGGGACATGGACTTTGAAGTTTGAAGTAAAATTATGTACCTACTCTGTGGTTATGTACTCTGTGTTTTGATGTGTTTTGGCGTACCGTACCAGCTTAGGTAAGAATAAGGACCTCGCTAGCGTAAGCATAGACTAAGGACATCAGCTGGCGCTTACGCTATAGAAACCGTGCTAAAATAGCAGCAAAATAGGACTATTTGGACTTTTTCCCTAATGATGTCGGGTGTTATTTTTATTTAGTTTTTACGTTGTGTTAACAACTCAAATCAAACTGAAGGTTTATAACAGTGCTGCCATTCCATACTATTCTTCCTAACTATGGCAATCAATCGTCTTCAAGAATTGCACACAATGGCACCGAAAATACACACCAAAGATACTTTAACCCAACCAATTTACGAGACTCTGAAAAAAAATCGCATATACCTGCCTGATTCCCGCCAAAAACTCGAAGGAATCTATATAAAAAGGTTAAAATAAAAATTCGTTAACACAGCTTTTACAAAAGATGTGGTACTGATAACTAAGTAGATACTGGTGTCGATTCTGTTGTTCAAAATTACTAAACTTAACTAATTCGACAGGTCTAAAAGTCTTGCTAGCCCTTTCTCATAGACGGGGTTAAATAAGGTTGACAATATTTTTAGACCTGTCAAATTAGTTAAGTTTAGTAATTTTGAACAACAGAATTGGCACCATTGAGAATGTTATCTCTATTTTAAAGAAGGTACCTAGTTGGGCATCGGTGTATACTCTTTGGTTGACGACGTCTACGCGTCTGTCGACTGTCATACATGCACTGTCATTTTTGTAACGTTTCATTCACATCAAGTTGCCGGTTTTTATTTTATAAATCAAGAAGTTCTTGTTAAAATAGAAGACTTTTATAATAAATATGGGTTAAGTATGAAATAGGCGCCTACTAATTAATCCAATTGACATATCTACTAACTATATACTTTATTTTACAGCCGTAAACAGTGCCACGTCTTTTGTGATATCCTCAATTTTAACCCTGCTGATATTTTCTGGAATGCAAATGTACAAGCCAGTACTAGTAAAATCGCCGATGACTATAATTTTCGGTGGTTATCTGGGCTCATTAATGTTTATGTTCTTCGTTACTGTATCCTTTTAAAAAAATGCGAGCAAAACCTAGCTACAATAATCGGCCACCGCATCGCGTAGGTACGGTGCAGCGAAAGTAAAGTTTTAGTCGCATCCTATGAAATCTGCAGGGCATATAACATAAAAATAATTTACTTAGGTACTATTTGTTTGCCAATGCTCTCCCTGAAAACCAGTGGCTTAACTAGGTAACAAAGGCCCTGGCACAAAAAATAAACTAGGGCCCAGACTAAAGTATTTAAAAACATTTGCTCCGTATTTGTACTGCCCCATTGGGCCCTAGCTATGCCTTTCTGCTGCATACCCCTTTCACCTTTGCCACCATAATTTTTGTATCAATGATCAAATAATTTTACATGTTTGCAACTAAAATAAATCCTAGTACTGAAATGTTTTGAATTGTTACTGAAAAGCAAACAGCATGACATTCTGGTTTGATTACAATTCAAATGGTATGTAGTACATAGTAGTAATATATAGTATTTGATTTTAATTCCTGTATGATATGGATACCTATGTATAACCTCCAGGTATTTTATCTGGGTCTGGATGTATTTGTGAATGTATATGCATGTGTTATACCAAACATAGAATTATGATTATTGTAGAATTAATATGTTAAAGACAATACTCGTTTATATTTTCTTAACTGATAAAAACAGGCTGTTGGTAACTTGGAAGCAACATTGTTTGGAAAGAACTACCAGCTGAAGCTACCAGAAGTAGTACTCTCAATGGTAACATCTCTAATTGCTGCTGGCATGGTGCACAGAATTTGCTTCACTACATGGTAATTAATTAACTCAAATAATTCAACATAAGGATAGCAATGTGCAAGTAGTACCTGTCATATTGCAGGTGCAGAATAGTATTAAGGTCTAGTTTATTAAGTTACTTTCTACAATGTAACTTTTTTCTGCATACCTCTTCATAATATGGACTTTGTTAAAATTATGAGTTAATTCTTTGCTAAACATGTAATTTTCTATTTTCAGTTTGATATTCTCCCTGATCACAATCTACTATATGAACAAGTTGTCTCAAAAAGCCTATACAACTACAGGACCTGCTGCAGCAACAGTCAAGACTCGTCGTCACAAATAAGTTCAACAATTAAAACTCATAAACTTAATAAATTTATATACATTTTTATATTTTTATTTATTAAAACAACCATGTATGCTATTTTTACATTGTTGTGTGGCACATAAATAATGTGGTATGGAGCTTCTAATTCTGTGCCCTTGCATCATGTAGAGTTAAATGCAGAAATGGTTAAGTATGTAGATATAGATACCTACATTTCTAGTATTGTGTACTCACAGATTTTGATCTAAGGATACAGATGCGAAAGTCACTGTCAGTCTTTCTACAGCTAAATTACTGGTAAGATTTTGTGTAATTCCCTCCTGATGGTCTGAGTACATAATTGTCAACAAGACTACCATATCCTTCCGATTGACGCGATAATAGCAGGTGCTCCCCGTGGACCAACCAGTGTACATAACAAGTTGTGTAGGAATTATTTAACAAAATTCCTTATTATATAATAAAATAATTTATTTTATTCAATATCCTTCCGGAATGCACTAATTAAAGGATAAACATCAGTAACAACCATAATTACGAAATATAGTTTTTTTATTGTTACTACAGAAGACACATTTTTGTTACATAGGTAGATTAGGTAGCTAATTAGTATCTTTAACATACTTTTCTCTTAACTTTTAATAATACATACATTATTTTAAGAGTAAGTAGTTATCTTTAATTTAAAATTTAATACATTATTTTCTATCGCAACGCACAATGGTTAAATGATAATCATTCTTTATCATGATAATGAGGACCTAGGTACGTATAGATTACTCGATTTAAGATCTTGATAAAATATTTCTATCCTATTGGTTATTACATTACCTATTGCAATGCGCTTGATTTCTTTTGGATAAAACCTATACATAATTTGTTCCCTTTGTCTTTTTATATAATTCTATTTAATAAAACATAAATTACTATATTGCTTCGTATTCATATCAATTAATTGAAATTATGACACTGATGGTTTTACATACTTATGTTCCCTTACAAAACATAATTTGTTACTTAATTATAACTAGCATTTATCTTAAAAAAATTACAAAGCAAATGTATCAGTACATAAAGAAATGAATGGATTACTTTCTCATATAATTTCCTGATTAGCTCTGACTTTGCAAATTACCTTGAATTATACTAACTCCTTACATCAAATTAAGCTATGATGTTGTGTATAAAAGAGTTAACAATCTAACATTGCACAAAGGCAGTAATACTTAAATTGTATGGATATTACGTTTTGCACTACAATTAATGTTTTTTATTACTAATTAATGCCACAAATATGTTGATAAGATGAACCATAACATTAACTTTCTAATAATTAAATTCACTCTTGTAGGATGGATTCAGTTTTAAGTTTGTATTTTTTTAAGATTGAGAGCTTGTGTTTGTTCACGTGAGATGTTTCATGTATTAGTCATTCATATTATCATAAGTTATGAATCATTCAAGTCATGCATAATAAAGCTGAAGGCAAAATAACATTCCTTAAGTTTGTTTTTTAAATTATGAACAATACGGCGATAGCTTCGCCGGTATAGTGATAGCGACTTATTTTATCAATATTATATAAATTTGAGTGAATATAAAAAAAATATCAAAGATGTATTTGAATAAAAATTAGATAGGCATAAATTTGTATGTAAATAAGTTTGGCACCAAGTTTTCTAAGCTGTTGATAATGAATAAAAAATAGTGGCAGACAACCAAAAGTGCAAAACTTTACAATTTCAAAAATATTTGCATAACTATTGCAACGAAGTTCTGTGAATATGTCTACAAATTGTCCCTAGAGAATCAATTGAATCAGATTCTTTACATGTATCACAGATTCACATAAAACATTCTAAGGCACAAGTTACAAATGATGATAATTAAATATCAATAAAAAAATATGTCTGAAATTCAAGAATGTATCATCACATCCCATTTAATTTCAACAAGTACTTTCTCTGCATATTTAGGTGTTATTAGAAACAATAGAATTAACAATTGAAATTCAAGTAACACATAACTCATATTTCCTCCAAACTACTGGACATACTAAAAATCATAATTGAAAAATAGTAATATATTTATATGAAAACATTTAACTTTTATAAAATTTAAAGAAAGTATAACATTTGTAATAATTATTGTACCTATTGCACAAACACTGAAAAGAATGCATGCCATGCTACATTAATCTTGCCATCATACAATATGATTATGCATTGGGTCATACATTTCTGCATATAATAATCTATTTATTCCTAATATGCATACTGTTATTCCGAACATAGGGGTTTTGTAGGATTCTTGGTGTGGTCTCCATTACTCTCAGCAGCAAGTCGTCTAAGTAGTTTTCTAAATCTTTATTTTTCTTCTTCTCTAGCTCAGCATCTTTCTGTAGGTTATACACCATGATGATTAGTTCCTCTCGTGACTTGCCCTCAAACTGCTGCAGCACTGACTTGGGTATGCTGTTCAGGACAAGGTTCAATGAGTCCTCTTCAACAATGTTCTCCTCTCCTACAATAATGCGTTCCTCCAGAAGTTTCTTGGGTTTGTTACTTACAAACTTTTTGAAAAACTTTGGACTGGGCTTTTCTTTTAAGGAGCTGGGACTGTCAAGCTTCTTATTTCTTTCAAGACTGGAAGATTTTTCTTGATCAATTCTAGTTTGACTATTTGCTTTTGGTCGTGAGTAAAGTTTTTGAGACCATTCATCATTTTTGTCAATTATCTGTGCGGGAGGCTGTGAAGAAGTAAAAGTGTCAAGGCTTAGACGTACAGGTTTCTGAGGGACCTGCTTTTCAATGTTTGCCAAGTTGCTGCTGGTAGATCTTCTTAAAAATTCTCCTCCTCCTAAGTTTTCGAGGGATGCATTTACTGGAGAAGGGGTATATGGATCTCGAGGTAGATACACTCCATCACGGCGCTGTCCCCTTGGTAGTGTCTGTGTATTTAGAGAACTACCTGAGCTTTTGTGTGACAGGTCATCAAAAGCAAACTCATCATCATCTTCACTAATAACACCAGGGTCTGCTTCTCCAGATAATCTTTTTGGAGTAGAGTGATCTGGAGTGGAAAGTGCCGAAACTTTGAGGTTTCCAATGCTACCACTCAGTGAAGATGAATCACTCTTTTTATCTTTTTTGTGTAGGTTAATTTTAGAGCCCAAATTCTTGGCAAATTTCTTGATGCTTTTGCGTTTCTCAATGCTTCCAATACTCATGAGGCTGCCTCCAACATTCTGAGCGATACTAGACAAGGATGTTCTGTGTTTATCTTTCTTGCTGAGATCATTCAAGCTTCCTTCTTTCACAGTGAAGCCAATTTTGACTTCTAGCTCACCCCTATTCTTGTCATTTTCTTTGCCTGGTTTCCCCTGCAGGGTGTACCAACGGTTTCTTGGCCTCTCATAAACATCGAGGTCTTTTAACGGAATCGATACTTGACCTAGTAAATGGTCTTTTACGAAATCCTCGTCGTACACTTTAAGAACAATTTCAGCAGTATTTCCATGCGTGGGTATGATTAGTTCACATTCTTCCTGCCATTCGACATTCTGGGTCGCTTTGTGTTTGACGGAAGTTTGGAATTTTTCTTTGCCGAGGGCGATAGTAACAAAACAGTTATTTGTACCGTTTTTTCCCTTTATGAGCAATCCACGAGCCTTTTGAACGGTGACTTGAACATGAGTAGGATCCCACATTTTACACGTTCTAAATTAGAGTTTAAACACCGACTTTATAAGTGAAAAGTAATAAAAACACCATTGAAATTAAATTACGATGACCTGTCGTCGTCCATCACTTCGCTAACTTTAAGTTTACTTACCACAGAGTACAAAACCACTCACTACTAGTTTTGCCGTTTTGGTTTGCGTTTAGTTTCTGATTTACTCAGTATTGTCAGCCTTAAAAAATATAATCTATGATTAAAGAAGTCAAGATACTGAGATTTTATGTGAAATCAGGGACCAACTCATATGGTTTGTTGTATTTAGACCAACTAATATGGTGTCTTGATAGTGGGTAGGAGTTTTTGGCGGGAATCAGGCGGAGCGGTTGAGATTTTTTCCAGTGTCTCGTAAATTGTGTTACAATGATCTTTAATGTGTATTTTTGCTCCATTAAGCATTAGAATGCATGATGCACTAGGCAAAAATAGTAGTCCCTGAAGGGATTGATTGCCATACTTAGGAAGAATAAGAAGAAGATAGTAAGTAAAACTTGTGTTAAACGATTTGTATGCATGGTTAATACATAGAGTATATATACATATTTATCAATCAGGTACAAAACATCTTGTGCCGACCTCAACAATGATTATGTACTCTGTGGTTTGGGACACTTTGGTATAAGGTCACGTTCACGATCACGATAATTATTAAATATAGATATATTTATTGGTACTTACAAAACATGAGAAATTTTATTGTTTAGGTGTAGGTACCATAATGAGCTTATTCGTAGGCGCAAAAAATTTGGTATCGTATTTTGGTCGACATATTGTAATATTTGTCATCAATAGTACCTAATAAGTACATAATGAATGATGATAGGTATTTTATATTTAGTAACTACGTATCTCAGCTGATATAGTTTCATGGTTTATTGACGCATGACACTTATATAACATTTTAATACATATTGACTTTAATCATGAGGTCATAAGGAAAGTAAACAGAATATTTAATACTCATTATTGTAGTATATTCTGTGAAGAATGTACCTATAGGAGGTACCAACTTTTCCCGAGACTTCGCCAGAGTAGAAATAAGACAACACATAGCGTAAGTCAGGGAGTGTTTCGCCTTTCGTTGGTGAAAGATTTTAAATTTTATCCAAGTTTTTTGGGTTGGCCACGCGCGAGTGATACCCGTGATGTTGCAAGCGTCCATAGGCTACGGTAACCACTTACCACCAGGCGGGCCGTATGCTTGTTTGCCACCTTAGTGGTATTAAAGAAACAGTTCAGTTGTTCTAGATTTACATCATACCTAACAATCAAAAAACAAATTTAACATAACTATATTAATATACCTACATTATATATGTAAGCCCTTGGTACCTACCTAATTCGTACCAGGCCTGCCGGGATGTTGTATCATCAACTCCTCCAGTATCTTTATATTTGTAGTTGTAAAAGGTACATAGTCATCCTAATATATCCGAGCCGTAATTAAGTACAATTTCAATTATGTGTCCATTCCATTTTGGCTTAGAAATGTAAGGTCGCAACTTCGTCAAAGCTCAACAAAACTATCTTTCGTACACTTGCTTACGCCCGGCTACGCTGTTTCGAATAAACGTAGAAGCGATTTCAAATGTATTTGCATGTCAAATGGTCACCTACACACTGTAAACAGGGCGCGACAGCAAAAAATAAATTTGTATTGGCAAGGCGTTTTTGCTGTAAGGCTGCCATCGTGATCTGTTCTGTGAATGGCGTGTTTTTGGACCGTAATTACCTACTGTAAATCAAGTAAGCAATTGTTTCCACGTTCATGAGAAATAAGGTATAAATCTACCTACCTACTTATAAGCGTAAAAACAACAATAACATAAACAGATTACTCGTTTCCCCTTTGTTTCATGGATTTATTTTATCGAATATTTTTTATGATATCCTCAATCACGATAGTTATCACTTATCAGCAAAAATCGCGTCACTTAAGGTTGGAATCGAGCAGTCTTAATTGACTAATGCAGCACATTATATCTCTAACTGATATTAAGTACGTAGAAAATATGTTCAGTACATCTTAGATTGTACCCTATTTGTAACAACAGGCAAAGGGCCGAGCCTAATTTTGTACATTCCGATGTTAGCAAAATAAACTAAGGTATGTATTATATCATCATGCCCCTAGCTCAAATCTAATTGAACCATTAGTTTAATGTTCACTACGATACTTAATTTGGATTCTCAACATTACTATTAAATGAGTGCCATATAAATACTATTATTGCAACTTCGGACACGTGTAGGATAATCTGGAAATGTGATTATTCTAACCAAATATATTATCTGGGTTCTGGAGCGCGAACATAGGTACTATGTGCGCGTACTGGCACATTAGAAAAAGTGACAGAACAAATATTGACTTAAGAAAATCAAAATTAGAACAACTTTTTCTAATGTGCCAGTACGCGCACAGGTACTACCAAAATTCCTTAGTGGGATTAAACATAATTTTGAAAGAAATTACGTCTAAAGACTTCTAGATCTACATACAATTTAGTTAGGTAAAAAAGAAGTTCTTTTATTATTTGATCTTACAACACTTGAAATACTTACAAATATTTACTCACAAATCACAGAAGCTGAGCAACAGTGGTACAACAGGTCACGGCACTGAATGAATAATTGATACATCTCTGAGATTTAACCTCTCTCACGTGTACCTACTATTTAACCGTTGTACGTACTATTACTTCTCATCAAAACAGAAATGTAACAAAACTTCAAGGTACGCTTCGGGGCAATCAGCCAACCGGTTACGTTTAATGAATACCAACAATATTTACAAAGTGACATAAGCCAAGCAAATTATTTAACGGAGTACTATAATTTCTAGCTAATGTTTACGGAGGCGTGGTCGTATGAGTTTCCAATCTGTTTTTTGCATCATTATTGTTGCATGCAAGCAAGCGATACAAGCACAATTTGTATAAGCTAGTATGGTAGCGTGTGGTCTATGCATCTTTTCTTTTGGTTAGGTCGCAATAATGTAATGCATATAATGCTTTTCATTTGTTTATTTACTTACTTCTCTTGGTAGGTACTGCTTGTTTTACATAGGTACTTGTCAATAATTTATTTGGTCTTCTTTTTAGCTAGGGGGCAAGGCGAATCAATCAGCCAATAAGCATTTTGCTTGTACCTACACATTGCTGAATACAACCGTTATAAATGTTTACCGTTAAATGTTTTATAGCTGCTATAAAACGATATCTTATTATGTTACTTATGGTCCCCATGGATCGTCAGAACATACTGTTCCTCTTAATTGTAGTTTTTATGAAACATATAAATACATTTATAGACAGCGCGCGAATGACTCTCAAAATTGGTTTGGCTCAGCAATTCCTAATGTGCGGCGTAAATGGTAGTTTTATGGTCCGAAGGCTAACGCAACCAAGATAAATCTTTCATAGACAGCTCAGGTTCCTTGATATTAGACAAAATATAACATCAGCTTAGCAATAAAATGTTGTATGTTTTCTTGGTCCATTTGATCCCACAACGGAACGAGGAGGTACATAATGAATGCAGGTACCTATGTGGACCCTGCTCATCTTGGTAGAGCATACTTCACCCGTGGGAGACCGGTGAGATGTCCCACTAGCGCGCGGAACAAGCATTCGAGTTGGTACCCGTAACATTTCCCACATCTCTTTCTATATTTATTTATGAACAATAACACTTTTCTCGTTTTACTCATGAACTATAGGTAGGTACATAGTGTTCAAATTACTTGTGTAGAGCGAGTAGAGAGAGTTGAGTAGATTTTCGCACCAAATATTTTTGTGTTTAACTTTGGTCAAGCTTGTGTTGTGCGATAGAAGTGTTTGATATAATATATGTAAGTGTATTCGGTGCCTTTCATAGTCAAGGCATAAGTTGAATTGATTCATTTGAAAATGGAATTAGTAAGTAATTAATGAGGCTGCAGCATATGGCCAAATAATAATTTAAAAAAAAACTTGTTGAATTTTTCGGATAGGGTTTCTTATATTTTAATTTGACTTTAAATTCATCCTTTTTAAACGCACTGGATTGTCTATCTATCCCACATTCACTCAAATACTTTCCGGAACCATATACAAAATTGCGGCTCTAGACTTTGCTGCGTCGAAATTTGCATATATGCGCAGCTTTAGCGAGAGACCAGAAAGCGCGACTCCTAGAAGGAAGGTTCGCCAGCCTCTCACCAATACTGCCGACGAAATTGAATTTAGACCTGGAAATCATTTTCTTACTGGCTTAATTATTCAACGAGTGTATGTAGGTTAGAATCGCCCACCATTTTATCCTCAATACTTATTAATACTCTGGCACCAGACTACTACTAATTACCATCTATCTATCATCACTTCCAATGAACCCAAGCACTATATACTTATATGCCGTAAGTTGGTGAGGAGTTAGGTTAGGTTAGTACCCTGTAGGTTCCAGATGATGCTACAGCATCAGGTCAAGGTTACCATGTCATTGTATTCATTGAGACCTTTGCGCTGAACCCGAGCTCGATATTGGTGAGGATTTGAGAGTACTGGTCTTCTAACTAAATCAAAATCTTCTAACTAAAACTAAATCAAAATCGCTTCATCCGTTTAGGAGCTACGATGGAACAGACAGATACACACTAAAAACTTATAACACCCATCGTTTTGCGTCGGGGGCGAAACTAAGTGTCCTGTCATGGGGTTTCTACATGGCGTACGCCCAGTTTCCGCGCGTCATCATTTGCGACATTGACAGTGATTAATATGTCAACCCGTTTACCTGCAGGTACGCCCAGCAGCGGTTGTATTCTCCTGGGGTACGCTCGCAGGAGATAAACTTGATTTTTTTAATCCTTTTGGGCAGCGTGAAAATATATTGTTATGGTATTGGGTTACCTATTACTTACTTAAAAAAATCGCTTCGGAGTTGGTCAATTCAAAAGATCAATTTTCTCCGTAAATTAATCTAGTGTCAATCAAAGCAATAAAATGTATAGTTATGTAGGTACTTACTAAGAATAGGCAGTAGACTAGAGATTATCGGCATCGTTGGAGGCACGACAAAGTTCTTGATTGATGAGTCTGTTGCTTCACGTCACGGAATAATAATTACTCGGGCTTGCCTGTTCCTTAATCTAGGCATCTCAGTCTTCGGAACTTTACTAACCAAAGGCAAAATATTGATTGATAAA
Source organism: Falcaria lacertinaria (assembly GCA_951449985.1). Classification (NCBI taxonomy): domain Eukaryota; kingdom Metazoa; phylum Arthropoda; class Insecta; order Lepidoptera; family Drepanidae; genus Falcaria; species Falcaria lacertinaria. Next base: position 7,305,432 of record OX602109.1, on the reverse strand, counting down.
TAAGCGATCGTAAGTTCAATGAATTCAGCTTTAAACTTCGCAATGTACAATATATATATACAGGTTACTGAAGGGATGGTACCAGAACCCCCAGAAATCTTAACAAGACAAGTACGTGCTTCATTTTAGAATAATAGACAAGACAAAAAGTTGACTTCATCAGAGGTGATGAGAGGACAGACAGACAGCAGGAAGCGGCTTGTTTTATACTATGTATTGCTAGTGATGATGCATTTGAAGCGAAATGGTAGGTACCTACGATCGAGCAAGTTGTTAATAAATATTATTTGAGACTGTGAGTATGGGGTAAACGGAAATATTAGCGTTTGCGTTAAACGTGTGGAGATCCTCACGGTTGTAGAATAAAAATCGCCATAATTTTGGGATACACATGAACCGGGATGAAACCGAACAGGATAAGTATTTTAATTGCCGGCCTTATCCGGATTACTCCGGATGCCGGCGGCGTAATGCCGCTCTGTTTGTGGTTTATATCCATCTTTGTAATTCATCCTCTACAAACATATCATTGCCAATAACATTTTATATTAGAACATTGAAAAACAATCTCAATGATTATATTAGGTCCTTACATATGAAATTGGCGTTTTGTATGGGAGGAACAAAAAGTCGAATATTTTTTAATATAATATATTTAATTAATCAAAGTATGAACCATTATTTTCTATGCACTTTTGCCATCTCATAGGTAGTTCATTGATCCCTTTACTAAAAAAACCAGTCGGACGGGAATCAATAAAATCTTTGAAGGCGATTTGGACTGCCCCATCGGAGTTGAATTTTTTCCCTTGCAAGAAGTTATCCAAATTTCGAAAAAAATGGTAATCTGTTGGAGCAAGGTCCGGGGAGTACGGAGGATGTCTTAGACTTTCCAATTGAAGCTCTTCTAATTTAGTAGCCGTCTGTAGCGCAGTGTGTGGTCTAGCGTTGTCGTGAAGCAGCAGTGGCGTGGAGCGATTGACCAGCCTAGGTTGTTTAGCCGCTAGCTTTTCCATCATGGTTTGCAATTCCTGACAATAGACATCAGCCGTAATAGTCTGGCCAGATTTGAAAAAACTGTAATGAACAATACCGGCACTAGTCCACCAAACGCTTACAAGTAACTTTTTTGGGGTTAATTTTCGCTTGGGGCAGGATTTGGCTGGCTGGCCAGGATCTACCCATTGCGCTGAGCGCTTCCGATTATCGTAAAGAACCCATTTTTCATCACAGGTAATGATTCGGTTTAAAATACCTTCATTATTGTGCCGGTTTAGTAATGTAACGCAGCAGTCGACGCGCGTTTACCGGTTTGTTTCAGTCAATTCGTGAGGTACCCACCTTTCAAGCTTTTTAATCTTCCCAATTTGCTTCAAGTGAATTAAAACAGTTTTATCACTAACATTGCAGCCTGCAGCTAACTCGGACGTGGTTTGCGATGGATCCGCTTCCACAATAGCCTTCAACTCTTCATTATCAACTTAAGTCTCAGGCCGTCCACGGGGCTTGTTCTGCAGGTCGAAATTTCCAGAACGAAAACGTTGGAACCAAAAACGAACTGTGTTTTCTTTTGCAACACGACCGCCATACACATCATTCACCCTTCGAGTTGTTTCCGCAGCACTAGTGCCACGGCGGAACTCGTACTCGTAAATAATGCGATATTTAAGGTTTTCCATTTTGTAAAATGAGTGACGCAAACAGAAAAAAACAGAAGAAAAAAACAAATGAATGACGATCATCGAAGCACAAATACATGAGTCTATAGCTGTACAAATTTGAATTTGGAATTCCTTACCAAAGAGGAGAAATTCGTGATTAAAGTGGCCAGTACGAAAAACGCCAATTTCATATGTAAGGACCTAATATTATGTTAATGTTATGTTCATTTGGTCTATTTACGTTTGAAATATCTTTCTCTTGCTTGTAGAATTGTATCCAAACGGTTTGGTTTGAGGGCGGTGAGCTTGATTTTAGACATTTCGCCAATGTCAAGTTTAAAAAAAAAACACTTCTTTTTAAGTTCCTATCTGGAACTTTATATACATAAATTTTTTAAGTTTTCGAGAGACGAAAATAATCACGGACCATGTAGTTTAGCAGACTACCTGCCTTGGTAAATTTAATTAAACTAGGGCTGTATTAGTTGTGAGGAGATAATAAATAAATAACCCAAGAAGCACGTTCACAGAAATATATAAAATCATGCAATGCTATAGTCAACAATTCACTGTAGATCAAACAGTTAAGCTTAATTAAGCCTACTTATTGATGACAAAACACTTATTGATGTCTCGTCCTTAATTTGAACAAGTTTGTGTAGTGATTGGTATTGCTTAATTGATGTAGAAGTAAGTGCAGAATATAGTCTTCAGGATTAAAGCAGATCCAGACGAAAAGTATTTCTTCCGTTTCCTGTATTGTTTAGTCGAGCCATTGCTCAATAAATACTAACATAGGAAATAACTTGAATTGACTCGCTTCCGATGTTGCAAAAACAACAAACTAAATATATTTATTCACGGTTCTGAGTTCAGCGATAGCAAAAACATTTTGCTGATTATTGAAAAAAAATGATGTATAAAAACTTTCAAACTATGTGCGACGAGTCATAAAAAGTTTAGAAATTAACTGGGTTGATTTTTGTTGCTATATAAAAAGGTTAATAATTGGTTGAGTTCCTAAAACATGTTCTCTTGTGAGTTGGATTTGCAAAAATGTGTTTACTGAGAAGAATGCGACGATAAAGTCAGCCTGAAGATGAAATTCTTGTAACGAATATACGAGGCGCCACTAAGAGTTCACACGTGCATATCGCCAGCCTGGGACGTTACAACGCTAGACAGACAGAAATAAAGCACAATGAAATCTGTTAAAAATGTAGGTTACCTATGATGGCGCGCTGTGATCTTGTCCTGGTGGTGGGCTGTGCTACATGCATCGCATCGCATCTTAAATTCCTTTAACAAAATTTAGTATTTAATATTAAATTAAAATACTTACAATTTCTTTAGATATAATTAAATTTTAATGGCGGTACTTATAAAGGTGATCTTGAGATTAACTCAACATATCATTATTAATCATACGATTCACACTCATAAGATAAATACATTAAAGCATAAACAATTTCTATTTCTATATCTAAAAAAATTATCTTGTGGTTCCAATAACTACTGTAAGGATAGCGTATTGTAACAAAAAAATAATTAAAGGGTCGGCAACGCGCGAGTGATACGCCTGGTGTTGCAAGCGTCCATAGGCTACGGTAACCGCTTGCCATCAGGTGGGCCGTATGCTTGTTTATCAACTTAGTGATATTAAAAAAAAAAAAAAAATTAAACCAATTAACCAAATTGGACTATCCAGCAAAAAATACTTTATAAGCGAAGCAACAATCAAATAAGTTTCAAATGTGTAAAATATGACCTCAAATTAAACGGAACTTTCATGTAATGTTTAATGTTGTTGACTCATGCGTACATACGTAATTATTGTTCCATTATAATAACACCAAATTATGTTAGCTTCTTTGTGACGAAAAGGCTAATTTGTTTAAGTATTTTCTCTGCCCGTTTATAAAACAAACGAAAAGAGGTACGTGTAAAAAAAATATTACTTTTTAAAGTAGTGTTCTTTTTAACGTTCTGATTGGTTGGGGTTTTAAGGAATGTAACTTAACACGAGAATTGAGCAAAATGAAAATAATCGACTTAAACTCAGGGCAAGATGATAACAAAACTCGAAATTATTTAAAATTCATCTCAAAGTCGATCGGAAGATAAATTAATGGGAACCATTTAAACAAAATTGAACAGCTGCCGCGGTCGGTTCATGGTTGTTTGATGAACTTTGGGGCAGCGGTGAGGGTCCCCCCTCATGTGGTTGGACGCGATGCTTACGAACTGCTCCAGTTCCACTAGCCTGGCTACCCTTTGTTGCATAACTTCGGTATCACCATGAACTGCTGGGACTTCAACTAATTTACATTCGTTTAATTAATTATAAAGAGCTGTAACCAACTCTTTAGCGGGGTTACACCTACCTGTGGAGGACGGCTCTTATTTATAAATGGCTTGAATAAAATACCCACCCGTTTGCCAATTGTTCTTTGGAATCTTTTACTAACACATGTTTTCTTTATCAATTCTAATTGTTCGAGTCAGAAAAATAACACATTCCGAATAGCGTTGTTTATAATTAATAACTATTATTCACACCATGTCAACAACAGGTCACACGCATCCACATGATTTAGATGTCCCGAGTAGGAACCTATTTGCTTACATTAATTAGTTAATAGTTTCACTAATGACAGTTGTGACTGAGTAATCAGTGCTAGGCAAAACCTATATAATATTAATATTGATGTGATGGTAATCATTCGTGCGGGAATAATGGTGAGGTTAACTGAATCAAGCGCCGAAGTTAGAAGGCGTGGAGGTAGCCACCACAATTGGGGCGCAAGGCTCGGCAGGAGTCGCGAGGAGATAAGGCTTAGGACGGAGCCCACAGACCTTCTGCAGCTAGAGCAGTTGGCTCAACGTGCCGTCAGACTTATGGAGAAATATTCACCTAAATCAAGACATAATTACGAACGAGCGATGGACCTTTTAAGACTGCAGTACAATCTTGTATGTACCTATGTACTTTACTATTCATCAGAATTTCATATTTCTACCAACAGACGTTTAGTGGCAAGATTTATTTAGCGAAATGTTGTTGTTTGGTCATAACATAAGTCTGTTATACATTTACCTTTTTTGCAGAATTTTATCGTATTATGTGAGAAATGTCGCGGACCGCATCAGAACGATGAAATTTTGGCACCTGAGAGATGACCCTCGCTACTTGTTGCAAGCTGTCTACATCTACTTTTATATAACACCACGTTTAATTTTGTATTTAATTGTATTAGCGACGAGGACTATGAGGAGTAAAATATTTTATTTATACCGTTTCTTGTTTTCGAACTGCGCACTATATGTGACTTTTTGTATTACATTTATCCTTAAGGAATTAATTTTAAAATACTTCAGTGACTTAATTTTTTATTAGATTAAACAATTTTTTTTAACAATAATTGAAGTATGCATTCTCCTTCTTACCCGCGACTTTGCCCGCGTGGAGAAAGATAAAAACGTAATTATCCATGAAGAGCAATTTTCCGGGATAAAAAGTATCCTATATGTTCATCCAGCCTATAAGCTACTTTAATTCCAAATTTCACTTAAATCCATTCAGCCGTTATAGCTGCAGCTTAAAACAGTCTACACCCGCCTATTTCCAACTACCTATAATTATAAAAAAAGCTACATGAACATAAGCTAAGTAGTAGCTCAGAGTAGATGGTAGTAGTTTATTCTAGAATGTTTATGAAGGCCATGAGAATACATACAAATAAAGGGGGCGGCTTGTACTCACCGAACGGTTGATTATACATATACGTATATATATTATCTGTGCCCGCGAATTCGTACGGTTGGAATTAATTTTGTTTACAAGTTCATGGGTTTTATTTGTTGCGCGGAACTCTCATTCCTTTTTCAAAATAAATTAAGCCTAAGTTACGCCTCAGCATCAGCTACATGCCACTGAAAGTCCTGTTCAAATCGGTCCAGCCGTTGGGATTTTTTATTTGCTGCGCGGAGCCCTAATTGTTATTTCAACGCCTTATAACATCATCTAGGAAACTGCCAATGTACCAGTGTATAGCAACGAACGTTGCATATAAATTATGACTTAACTTAGTATTGGTCTATTACATCAACATACACCTGTATAATATGGTAGTTGAATACATATACAATACAGTGCGGTTCCTTTGTCGTTGCTTGGCACACAGCTCTAATGGTCCCTAGAATCACGTTAGCTTAATTGAGTATGTACCACAAAGGGTACACTGTGGCTGATTCAGCTGCAAATTGACTGGAACAAGTCTAATATTTCCAACAGTCCGACAGGTCACCAAGCCAATGACGCTATTACAGACGTGTCACCATTTTATTAAAGCACCTAGTGATATTTCCTGATAAATTCTACCAGCAGGCACATAATTTGTTATTGGTAATGTTATATGCTTAGGAGGTTTGTGCTTTATGATTTGGCAACCCAATTGCAATTTACAGAATATTTATCCAATTTCAATATCAGTTTTTAAACTTTTTACTCTCTATTATATCTACTTTGGGAATCTTAGAAGGGAGTAGACAATTAATAAATCTAGGACAAAAAATAACCCTGCTTATAAAGCTTGCGCTGTACTGAAGTAAAACTGAATTATGATTACCTAATGTTACTTTTGAAAGAATACGTTACTAATAAGAACTAGTTAGGTATTCTTTCAAAAGTAACATAGTAAATTGATAGAATTCAAATCAAAATAATTATTTTAAGACTAACTGTTGTTACTAGTTATAGTATACTAGCTGCCCGCCCCGGCTTCGCTCGTGTGGACAATTTTTTTTTGCATTTATGGGGATGTAAATAGATGTTGGCCGATTCTCATAGATACCGGATAAGCACACAAAATTTCATCAATATCGGTCAAGCCGTTTCGGAGGAGTATGGCAACGAAAACTGTGACACGAGAATTTTATATATTAGATTAAGTTATTTTAAGACTAACTGTTGGCTTTCTATTTTGTTTGTAAACGTGTCTTCCTAACTTGATCTATGGCTGGGTAACAGTTTGCTTTGAGTTCAGCCATAGTTCCTGTGTATGGTATACGTTTGGAATAAGCTACATAAAATAAAATCTGTTATGTGGTTATGGGGGCTCATTGTTTAGACTTTGTGGTATGTGGGCGGGGGCACATTGATCTGACGTGGAGTCGCAGTGTGGCAGAGCAAACTTTGCCAAGTACACAACGCCACATGATACGACGTTAAACAACAAATAAATTATTATGCCTCCGGGTTCAGAAACTGTGAGTGCTTTATAGCACCGCAATCCGATCTCGCAATACAATATTATTTGCTATTTTTATCACTTGTATACCCCAGTGTATTATTTATTGTATTTTGGTTATTGTTGTTGTTTATGACAAGAGTTGCCAACCCTATTGTTGAGTAGGAGTCACTGTGCCAGAAGCATTAGGTACTACTAGCGCGGCGTATCCCCGTGGAACAACCTTACTTACCGCAGAAACATAGTGAAATAACACTTCATCAAAGTAGTGTTATTTCACTGCGGTCTTCTGCAAGGTGGAGGAGGTACAGTAGGTACCCAGTCGGGTGGCTCCAATATTATTGGGAAAACCCACGGGAAATACCAATTATTGATTAATTGTTACGTGTAAGTATCTTCAAACGAAAAGATAGCTTTAATAAGATCGTAACTCGGCTAACCAAATCTGTATTAATGTTAAAACTGATTTCTGATACAAAATCTAACTAAAATATCATAACTGCGTGCTTGAAAGAAATTATGTCCCCTTTGCCGTTATAAAATAATGTGGTTTGAGGCGATAACTTAGCCTGTAGTATTGTATCAGGGGTTTGCACATAAAACTGATGCATGGTATGGTTAACGTTAACGATTCCCGCGCGGATAAATTGCGATGGATCAACATTCTGAATTCGAAATACAGTTTTTTTTAAACCATTAAGGCGGCAAAAAACCAGACGGCCCGCCTTATGGTAAGCGGTTACCGTAGCCTATGGACGCTTGCAACACCAGAGGTATCACTCGCGCGTTGCCGACCCTAAATAGTTCCAAAAAACTACAAATTCCAAAAACCATATCCCATTGAAATAGAACAATTAATTCGTAAATGTGGTTCGCTTGAATAAATTATGTGATTTCAATGGTTCAATAGGAATTAATATAATGAATTTAGGTTGCCCTGGAACTATGCCTCCCTGATTAGAATGTGGCTTGACGGTTTACACCGCAGAATCCCTTATAGTACCTACTCGAAGTAGCCTATCCACGGGCATACTAGGGTTCATAAAACCTTGAGTTACCAATTCTATTTTCACAGTTTCAATTTAATCGTATAGACTGTGTATTAATATATACTTTGTTGTATTTACTTATATAATTATATAACTAATGAGTTAAGTAGATTATTACTGAGGTGCTTGAGTGAATCAGAAGCATAAAAGTTTCTAAGTGATACTTTAAAGTACTTCACCAGACTTCTTTAAAGTTATCTTGTCTTTAAAGTCAATTAATCCCATCCCAGTGAAATAAACGTATAACATATATTCTTGCAGCAATTACAGAGACATGCTTACTATAAGTAGGTATGTTTATATATGTGAGTGAGTATATATTTGTCTATGTTTATGCGTATATTAACGGCAAGTGGGAACCAGCGTCGTCATTAAGACATCATTAACAACTCTCCACGTCTTTAGCAGGATTTCCTTACGCCGGCGCGGTTTCGTGCTCTGATAATAATTTTGCCTCATACATTACATTAAATTATTAAATACCTATTGCATAAACCAATACAATTGGTCTTATATCTTTCATGACGTAGTAACAATTGCTTTGAGATAGGCTGAAGGGCGTAAGACAAATGAAAGGATTCCCAGTACCTACTCGTAACGTTCACTCACTTCATACTTCCAAACCTGGAGATTATGCAGAGACATGACGCTCAAACAGTGTTCTTTACTCTGAGATTAATTTAACCAACATACATTTTATACTCGTTTATCTTACACTTACACTTTCGTATGTACCCAGCTTTCCACGTTTAATGTATTATAAAATTGTCTGCGTGTGGATTATAGTATAGCTCGTTCTAGGATTATTTAGCCAAATTTTTATTGGATGTTATAGTAGTATAAGTGATTATCACCTTCAGACATGGTTTTATAAGTCTGCCAATTTTTAAACGATGCTTTCATATTATGTTACGCAAAAAAACAGCGGTTTTTCTTGCGAAAAATGTCAGCAGATCTTCTATAATAAATTAGAGGACATCCTGAGATAGCATAGCACCGAAATAAAACGCAGGAAATTAACTCGAAGTGGGTGTTAATCTGAGGAAGCAATATACTGGGGCCATCGCCTTCTTAATTACTGCAAATCCAACGCAACGTTTGATTAAACTATTTCCGAACAAATTGCCCCAGTCGGGCTCCTTATTGATGGAACTGACTTGCTATTTCCTTGTGTAGTCATTACTGCTTCTAGCCACGTACTGATTGAACACGATCTCTTTGATAACTAGGTAACTAATAAATAGTTATTAGTTAGGTATCAAAGTTTTATTTTATACATTTACACATATTATATTCCGTTAAATGTTGTTTTGGAACGCACTACTTACTGCTTCGTCTAATTCCACGGGCATATACTTGACATTTACTGAATCAAAATTTTGCTCAAGACAGTAATGTCGAATTACTTCAAATGTTCGAAAGCCTAGTCTGAAATCTGTCTAACATAAAATGAATAAGAATAAAAATTCCTACTTTATAGAGGTTGGACAAATTGCTTTGGAATAATTACTTAGGTTCCATTACAGCATACCATCCCTTTACGAAGACCGCAACATTGTAATTACAATTAAATAAAATATTGATTGCTTTTAGGGTACCGTATTCGAAGGGTAGCCAACGCAACCTTTTTTCTTAGACTTCGCTGTCTGTCCGTCTGTCCGTCTGTCTGTATCTCATACAGTCCGCTGATCTGTAATAGGTAGACAGTGGAAAATTTCACAGAATGTGTATTTCTGTTGTCGATATTACAACAAAGAGTAAATAAAAAAAAAATGGGGCTCACTACTACTACCGTGTTTTTGGGGTTTTTGGTCTTTCTTAAAATGGTAACAAGTAGACGCTTGAAATGATAATGTGTATTGCTATATTTTTTAGTACGGAACCCCCGGTGTGATAGTTCAACTCGAACTTGGCCGATTTTTGTCCTACTTCACACTAGTAAAACTAGTATCCCGCGTCTAATGGAATTGTTCCATTAACTACATAAAAACGCATAATATTCTCATGTCAATAACACATTGTTCCCTATTCTATTTTTAGTATAGACAGAGAATTCGAGCGAAAGTGTCGTATTTCTCTACTGCTCTGACGTTCATAATGTTCTTAAGATATATAATTATTTTCTTTTTTTCTTATATTACCTACACTGAGAAAAAACGTATTTCTGCCAAGGCCTGCAACATTATATAATATTCATAAATACTGTAGACAGGCATGTGATATTCAAAGAGTATTAAAGTTACAGTGGCACTATATCAGTGTTTTAGTTGATAAATATTCCATTGAATTAGTAAACATGCTTCAGTGTGTTGGAGAAATAGAAACTCAAAGAGGAATCAAGATATATGTTGATTTACTATTTTATTTGAGCGAACAGGGGTCGCCGTCGGCTATAATACATATCCAACGGCTGACTACAGTTATACGTTTTCAGAATACATTTATCAAAACCCAACATATGTAAGCGTCGTTATGATAAAAGGTAGTTATTCCAATGAGCTTACGATGAGTTTCTTGTTGGTCCTTCGCAGGTGGCTTTTTCTATCCGCCGTAATTTAGACCTTCATAAGTGCTTCATTAGGGTCTAAACTTAATATTTTTTTTATTTTGATGGGATCGAATGAACAGAGTCGTTCATATTGCAGAGCAATAGAAGAACAAGTCTAACTATCTAGTCCTCTTTAACTATATGTAGTCCTCTAGCGTGAAATACTGAATACATCAAACAAGTAGTTAGGCTGAAAAAAAATGCTGCTGCAAAACAATGATAGTTGGAAGTCTCTTGCTGATCTTGAGTATTCAGAATGAAAATGATAACCGAGGATGTCCTAGTTTATCTCATTTAGGTTTAAAAAGCTTAGCTTAAAGTGCTCAAAGTTAAAGTGTCCATTTACTAGACATAAGTAGATTTTCCTCTTACTATAATACAAAACATAAATCTTAACCACAACATTTCGTCAAGAACATAACTTTATATTCCAATGAGAGTTTCTCAAATCTTTTGATGTATAAAGTATGTCTACTAATTCGGCATCTACATACATTTTGTTATTCTATATGTAATTCGTATCCAGATATTTATTCATATTCAGCTGGTATAAGCCTTTGAACAGAATTGTTGCTGATATAATTTACGTACGTGATACATGATACTGCAGTAAGGTATAACTTACCTACTGTATGGAATATTATTTGTGATTCCAACAATATGCCTTAAGTTACCGTAAGGCTCAAATAATGGTCCCATAAACATACACAGCGCAAGTCAGTGGTACGATAGTCATTAATATCCCTGTTTACTAGCTGTTGAATAGGGCCGTCGAAACTATCGAAAACTTTGATGGTAAAGTAACTTTGGCAAGTTTACAAGATTCAAATCGAGCTTTGTTCTGAATATCCGAATGTATAATTAATTGGCAGTAGCTTTTCCGTGCCGAGGGCCCGTTACGACAAATTACCCAAAGGCCATTAAACACACACGCAAGGCGGCGCACACCCGGCCTGCTTTGCATACGATACTTGCTCCCAGATACAGGTCGCGGCACGAAACTCTAGCGCTGAGCGAAACGTGGAGGGGATAGCTGCGCATGGGTACCATCGCGCACGCAATACAAATTAGTAATTTAATTGCTTAGTTAAAAACAGCAAAATAATGTTTTAATGTAAAGTCAAATAGTAAGTCTAGCGGTGAACAAAATGTGGAACTTAACTGCGTATGGGTACTGTCACGCACGCAAATATTACTTCATGTTACCTACAATATAATTTTTAACAAGTTTATGGGGAGTAGAAAAATAAATACACTATCGGATTTGTAAATTTTTATATTAAATACCAAATAATAAAAAAAATTATATTAAGTCCGAATTACATAAGAACCTACTGAAGTTTCTTCTCAGGATAGAAGAAACCTGCGAGTTCGGCAGGGTGTGGACATCAGACACCGCATTCTCCTTTCCGATATCTAGTCCGAATCAGACAATGGTCTTACACCTTCAATAGTATCCCAACAGGGCCTTTTGCTTACTGAGGGCCCCGGCTCAGGGCTGCTTCGGTCGTCGGCACTAACAGCGTCATCGTCATCAGACTCACCAAGGCTATCCTCTGAACTGTCACCATCAACGCGAATGATGAATTCTTCTGTAACCAAATCCACGACATGGTCACTCTTGACATATTGCTCTTCTATGTCCTTTACCTTTTGGCATAACTTTCCCCAATCCCAAGCACCCATCAGCAAAACTTTTTCTTGAATTAGTTCTATACATTTAGCAACACTCCACTTCACATTTTTACTGCCTACATATTGCTTTATGTCAGACCATGCCATTTCGATTGGATTTAGATCTGGGTGGTATGGTGGCAGTCTTAGCACTTGATGTCCTTGCTCTGCTAGTATCCTGTCAATTGAAAATGTTTTAAATCTATCTTTGTTAGCCCGTATTAAATTGTATAGTTGAGGTTTTAGTAGAGTTTCCTCATATTGTATGCCCTTTTCAGTAAGCCAACCCTGCATGTCAGCTTTTTTGGAATTAGAAGTGGGTGCAAGGTCCCATTGTTTATTATGGTATGATGCGTTGTCGACTACCACGACAGAATTAGGCGGTAAGTTCGGCAATAACTGTGTCCTCAGCCATTTTTCGTAGTTGTCGTAGTTCATATTGTCGTGGTAGTCGCCTGATTTCGCACCAGCTTTAAAAGTTAACAGTGCGTTCGGTATGAACCCAGCCTCTGATCCTGCGTGGACAATGACCACCCGCTGTCCTTTGGAGATAGGTTTTTTGAGACCTTTTGTAGTACCATCGGTCCAGGCTTTTGGAGCAGAGTGCGATGAATCTACGTAAGATTCATCTGTATATACGATGGGCCTTCCCTCTTGGCGATATTGTTTTATTTTGCGTAAGTATTCGATACGTAGTAAACGTATATTTGAACTTTCAATCAGTACTTTTCGATTGTTTTCAGTATTTTTCCACCGAAACCCTAAACTCTTAATTATTCGTCGAAGACTTCGTTCTGAGCCTTTGAAATTTATATCTTCCTCTAGCTTCTTTCTCAACTTTCCGACGGTGGGAAGTTCATTATTTGTCCTATGAAAGTTATGTATGCACCTCTTTATTAATCCTTGATCAAAGTTATCAATATCTGTGACCGGTTTTGATCTGGAGCGTTTTTTGCCTGGTGTTCTAAATACTGATAATAAGTCGGAATTATTGGCTTCAGTGGAGATTTTCCTTACCGTTGCTATGGACGTCTTTGTAGATTCAGCTGTCCTTTTCTGAATTTTCTGTAAGTCACTAATTATACTATTTAATTTTATATTTCCCGCCTGAATAACTTCTGCAGTTTGTTTTATTTCACTTATATCTACAGTGCTGCGGTCAGAATCGAGTAAAATACTCGCAGCTTCGCCAATTTCACTTTGAATTTGTTTCAGGGAATTAATGAAATCATTCGATTCCCTTTTCAGAAAACAATGCACGTCAAACACCATTTTCCGTGCCTGTCTTTTCAAAACAGTATTCCTTCTCGGCCTCGGCATTTTCACTGTTTAAAAACTGTTCAAACTTAATCAAACAGTGAATAAACTAACAAACACAACAAACAAATCAACAAAACAAACTTAACAAAAAACAACAACAAAAATTAACGATGACAACAAAACAATTCAGAACGCGACTGTACACTGGAAGTGCGCGGAGCGTCGTATCGGCACGGGGGACGGAGTACGACTGGAGAGCCAATCGGCGCAACGCACGCTCGCCCTTCACCCCTGTACCCCGCCAAGACACCTTATTTTTTACTTCTGCGCAATAACGGTCAGCGCTAGAGTTTCGTGCCGCGACCTATACTTGTTCACGTAACCCGCTCCGCTCCGCCTCACAACACAACCAACAACTAATACAATTATTTTGATAACATTAAAACTTTGCTTGTAATCACAGAGACCGCAGTAAATTAATTCGATATATGTTTCTTGAGGAAAGATAGAACAAGAAAGGAAAGATGTACAGGTGATACCCAATTATTTCTGTTCGAGAAAATGTTTACCTTGTCTTTAAAGCAGTGTCACAAGTTTAATACATTCATATACCTATGTATATAAATTAATTATTTGAAATAAAATTTATACTTAAATTTGAGAATTTTGTAGGCCCGCCTATTATAACGAATGAGCTTGTTAATTAACTAAAAGGACGATAAACAAGTTGCTTTTGATTTATAAAGATGCCTTACATATATCGTTATTTTTCAAAATTTTAGGCACCGTCTTTATTATGGCACAAAGAGCAAATATTGCAAAATTGTTAAAAGTTAACCGACTGAAATGCCCTGAAAGCAGTACGTCAGTGTAACATTGATCGCATGCTGATCTCGTGTGTCAACCAAGTTGAGTGCTACATACCAAACATATATATTTTATAGATAAGAGAAAATTAAAATTTGATATTGTAGTGAAAACTTTATGTGGCGCACTTACTTGATAACATTTGTTACGATTATTGTATTTTTCACGGAGTATTTCAATTGAGCGCTGATAATGTTGAGTCTTGTGGTTATACTATGTGCATGTAAGTTGTTAAAGTACTTTCATGAGTATATAGATAAATGCTTAGATTTAGTTTTCCACTTTCAAGAGCATACCCTATAGTCGCTGCGTATGCAAGTTTTATCAGTATGTTTTCCTTAATTGAAATGGTTAGTGTGAACCTACACTTTTCCTTCACAGTTAGTTCGTGGTGTAATTAATTAGTATTTTTATTTTATTAATACCACTAAGGTAGCACACAAGCGTACGGTCCACCTGATGGTAAGCAGTCATCGTAGTCTATAGCCGCTAGCAATACCAGGGATATCACTAACGAGTTGCCAACCCTGTTGTTGATGAGGAGTCACTGTGCCAGCAGCATTACTACTAGTCTAGCGTATCCTCGTGGAGCACTGGCAACCTTACTTACCGCTGAAACACAACAATACATCAAGTAATGTTATTTCACTGCGGTCTTCTGTAAGGCGGAAGTACAGTCCCCAGTCGGGCAGCTATAATTAAAATGGGAAATCCCACACACACACACATACCTCTCTTTTGAAAAGCTCATGGTGTGATTAATCACTGTACTTAAGCTTAGAAAAACTCATTGGTACAGGCCGGGATTTGAACCTGGACCCATCAGATGACAGGCCGTTTCTTCAAGCACAAGGCCACCACGGCTTTTAGTATCGAAAATATTAGTACATGTCGCCGGGTTTGTACTCCTACCAGCTCTAATGAGAGGCGGCCACTAATCCACTACGGCCCTATACTATGCTTGCTTATGAATAATTATTTGCACATATCCAGGGACGGCAGCTATAATACCAGTACAAGAAGCTTACAGTGCAGAACAAGGAGATCTTGAGGACATAATAAATATTTTAAAACAGCAACAAAAGCTAGAATTACATCAAAATCACAACCATGGCGACTTTTTTACTAGTTCTGACGATAAGTCAGATGATGATGAGGCACAATTTGGATCTTTAAAAAATCAGCAAGTACTTAATATAATAAAGCAGGGTCAGCGGAAGAAGGACACCAGTGGCAGGAATGATAATACGATGTACTTGAACAAGGGCAATGCGCGCTACAGCGACCAGGTTGTGGCTCAGCTCTTATCACAGGCGGTGAAAGCTAATGATAGGAAAAAGACTCATAAAAAGCATGACTATTCTGAATATATAAACAAGAGAAACCCATCTAATGATTTATTCGATTCCAATGTCCAAGATAATGATGCGGCGTATAACGATCCTGGCGTAAAGGACCTTAACGAGTACTCTAAAATATACATCGTTTTGAACCCTGAGGCTGTCCAAAACAGCAAAAACAAGAACGCGTTCAATGATATGTAAGTTGTTTGGTTTAGTTAGATAGGTGTCTATGAGATTGTGGTTTTATTAATGTACCTACTGTTTATGAAAGGATTTCGAAGGTGCTTTCTTTGTCTTCGTCAACCAAACACAACGGGCTCCACAGCGGGCGTAACAAGAAATCCTACAAAGGTTTCGCCGTAAAAGGGGACACGTTGACTAGGCGATCACGTCGTGACTCCAATGAAGGTGAGTAATCAATTATAATGAAACTAGCGTTTTCTCTTTGATTATATACTTGTCCCGCGACTTCAATATACAGGATGTTACAACACTACCCGTAAAGCAGAAAGGAGGTTAAATGGGGCTTTAAAACGGTCCATTCACAATTTTTAAGAACCGGAGTAACCCTGTATAACATACCCCAATAAAATAAAAAAATATTATTATTTTCACTGATGCGCAAACCCTAAACACCTACCTAATTCGCGGAACGACAATTTTTTTCAAACTTGTCATTTTTAGAAGCCAGTACTTGAGTACAATGACATCCTTGTATTGAGGTAGCAAACATTTATGAATGAAAAATAGAAAAACAAGTTGACAATTATTTGGAAAACTACGTATGTAACCCTTTCTGTTAAATAATCTGGCTCCCAGACATTATAGTTTACTAGGGTTGACAAAATTGTTGGCGTTGATAATTAATTATATTTTGTATGGGGTATTTTGTAAGACGCTGTATATGACTAGCCAATTAATATATAGCCGATGTTACTCTGTTATAATAAAGCATTTTACTACTGAAGGATTTTTTCAAATAGATCCAGTAGTTTTTGCGTTTATTTAAAAAACAAAAATAAAAATCTTTTATCTGTATGATATTAGTATATATTCCGTTTTCTACAAAGTCTTTGAAACACATTGTGTTTTCGTATCAAGATTCGGAAGAACGCAGACCAAAGCGGGCTCGCAGCGAATATGGCGGCGGCGGCGGCGGGTCGGGCGCGCGCACAGCCATACCTTACATAAGGCATCGGGGCGATATATACGAGAAAGACCATTAATTAGACGTGTATTAAAATTTTAAACATGCAAGCAGTGTTTATTAATTTCAACCTTAAAATTAAGAACCTTCCCTCATAAACACTCGGGTCTTTTATTATCTTCAGTGGCGTCATTATTTAACGTCAGCCAGTACCCCTTTCTTTGTCATTTTGATAACTGGCCACAGAATTGATAAATAGGAGGGAATATAATAATAAAAAAACATTATCTTTGTTTTACTAATGCATAATTATATTTTCTATGTAATAATTTATATTAAGAGTATATCACAGTCATCACTTTAGTAAGTGGATTATTAATATTTTTTCTATAAAATAAAATGAATTTAAGTACTTTAATGATAGCATTGACTAGAGAATTTCATTGTGATCTAATATCTATAATTATACCATAAATAAACGTGCACCTAGTTCCCTTTAACTATTTCTTTATCTAAAACACGTGACATTACCGAGTATTGAATTCCTTAAAATTATTATGTAGATAAATTTAAACAACTTATGACAATTACAAGCATAATTAGTCCACTAATATAATATACATCATCATAATTATATTTTAATAAAGATGATTTATTAGAATATTTGTATTTAAATATATAAACGTAAATAAACTAAGACTAACTACGTTTTAACTTCTAGTGGAACTCTTTCTTAAGACATGTTTAAAAAATAATAATTCTGTTTTAAAAATGAAGGACCGACTAAAATCTTCTCGGAACCTTAATCATTCACCTATTGTCTAAAAATCTTTAAGTAGTTAATTTATATTGCTGCCAACTAGCTCATCAACAAACTAAAGCATAGACGTTTACTTAACGATGTCATCGACTAAGCGCTTGAATAACATTCAGCCAATAACAGGTAGAGTATCAAATGACTGCTTACCATCAGGTGGGCCGTATGCTTGTGTGCCACCTTAGTAGTATAAAAAAATATCAATGTAATGAATAAATATGGTAAACTTTCCGTTAGATTCTTATTTCACTGCCAGAGAGGTGACTTGATAAATAATTATATGGTTAGTATGAAAAGGGACACAATTAAGTAATTCATTGTGATTTAGCTAACTAATACGAATATAGGTTGATATATTATATTTTGTTACGTTTGTTGGTTTCAGTGCTTATTATATTATCGCACTAAACCACAGCAGTTCATAACAGTTTTCTAAGCATAACTCATGGTCACTTGAGATTTCGTCGCTGAGTTTTATTACTGAACATGCTGTTGTATTTTTTCAAATCAGTGGACTGCTTGAATTACACTAACAATCAAACACGAATTATTTTTGTCACTACTAATTAACATATTACAACTTTCTAGTGTAACCACTTGTCACGAATATCGAGTGGCATACTTAGCAGCATGTGATCAATCAAAGGTTAATGTGCCGAACTGTTTGCCTGCCTGTTTGTTAATGGCTAAGAACACCAGTTTACTTATAATATCATTGGCTAAGCCTCATTCAGGCTGCTAATTGAATTGCGACACGCCGCTTAGTAAACGGGCTAGGCTTTTTATTGAATGGCTGAAGAAGCAAGTAGACTGTGACATTAGTATATAATGATAGATTTAGACATGCTAAGGTTTTCTTTTAAAAATGTCCTTATTTAATATTGTTAACTTAAATAGATTTAAATGTTTTGTTTAAATTCTATATGTATCTCGAAATATAAATATTATTTATTTAATGCTCAATTTTAATATAAATATATAACATATTGGTGTAGCTTACCTGTACGACCTATTATTATTTAGATAATGTCTTATCATACAATAAATATTAATTATATTGTGTACATAGGTATTGAGTAATTGACTAGACAATAGGTGTAGTGTACAAATAACACATATTAATTCGCTAGGCCACTTTAACTATAATACATATAATCGGACATCTACAATAGCTATTAATAAAATACGGTCTGATATTTGCCCTTAAATTACCGGTACTTTACTTTATATTATTTTGATAAATTTTACGCAACTTTAAACAATGCTTATTAGACCATTTTATACAAAACATAAAACGCGATTGCAAAAAAATCAAGAAATATAGTGAGATCAAAATAGTTTTTGAAAAGGCGTAGGAACGTAACTTAAACCTTGTATCAAGTGAATTTAATAACGATTATAAACTTACTTGCGGTCCAAATCACGCATACGCAAACCAACGCGACAACATAAACGGCTAAATATGTTTTTGCTACAACGTCACCTTGGTAATGTAGGCGCGATGTGTAGTTGAATCACAAAAATAATCGTAAATTAACCTGGAATGAGGTTTAGATAATACATTTTTAGGAAGATGAGACAACTTACAATAACAATTTGAAATCCTTAATATGTAGTTGATATCAATTTGAATATGCGTTTTATTGTACCTACATACAGCTATTATGTGAGTAGATTAATATTGAATCAATGGTCGTAGAACCTGTTGGCATAATTACTCCAGTTTGCGAAAGGGGCATATTTATATAACACAAAGCCCGTTACTGTCACTCACAGACAATTTATGGCAATAACAGTTTGTAAGGCCCAGAACAATGTTTGATTAAATAATTTTAAGAAATATAAGTGCGATAGAAATATATTTTTAAATTATTTTTGTCTTCGGGATTTGGAATTGAAGGATCAGGATCGGGTCGAAAGATAAACATGTATGTACGGAAGACTGAAAGTAATTGTTTTCGACTTATTTTGCGGTATCTTACAGTTACAGCCAACTCACAGAACCTATAGGATTTTGATAAGCTCCTAGGTTTATTCAACTTAGAATTAAATTTCATTCACAATTTGCTTTTTAAGTTGTAAAGCGGAAAATCCGTCCCATATTTATTTGAGAGTTTTATTAATTTCTGTTATATGACTATTTATGAAAATACCGAAACATATAAATGGCATTTTTATATGTTATGGCACTTTCTGACTGAAAGTGCCATAACATATAAAAATGCCATGCAGCATGAATGCAGAAATAATTTTAAAACTGATAGATTGAAACCTAATGAAAACATAATAACAAGTAAACAAGATTGATTATGGTCTAAGAAATACAGATTGAACAATCAAACAAGTGCTCGCTGAAATATTCTAATCAGTAAGTAAATACACTATTACTACTTAAATGCAATTGATCCCGTTCCAGGCAATTCATAATTGAATATAATAATTATATATGAACTATGCTTTTTGCATTAACTTAATACACGATAAGTACGTCATTGAACTACTGATTTATATATAAGGTACGTACTATAGATTACGCCAACGAATGTCTCAATTCCCTGGTAACTGTTCGACTACAAATTTTAATGGACCCTCTCAATAGTGTTAGAGCACTATACACTAGCACAAATCACGATATGACATCAGGTAGCGTCAGCAACATTATGTGTCTTTCGGTGATGTTCGGTGATGCCAGCCAGTGTCGTGGTGACCAGCGGCAGCCGCGCGGGCGACACCTGTCACCCTCAGAGGTAGTTGGGCCGGGAGACGCAACAAAGCACGCCCATGCCTTTGTACAGTGATCCCCGCCGCTTATTCCTCCATAGTCCGTTCACATCGTCGCCTTTCAAAGCTACGTTGGTCTCTGAAACAAGACACCGGAGTAGAAATACATTTGTCAAATTATTTATTTATTGGTTGATACAACACACTATACTGGATACTTCGAGGCTATTTCTATAATGAAAACATTTTAATATATATCCAACAGAATCCTCTTTGTTGATTGTGTCTCCAATTACGTTGATGCATTGGTTTTTGAAAGTACGTTTAAAAGGTTTGTCTACAATTTTTTATTACCATGCGCTGTAACACCGGAGTGACACACTAATTAACCCGCTACCAAGATACGATTTCGGGTCAGGTTTGGAATAAATCGAATTATAATATAATTTGGCAAATGGCCGCGGGATGATGTGACGTGCTTTTTTCCGCACTCCGTGTGTTTGTAATGTCTATGGAAAGAAGACGGCTGGCATCCAGCTCGTAATCCTTTTATGTAAATGGTTAACGGTGAAGTTTGTCTCACGTTTTGTTATACAGTAGGGCCATTTGTGTCATTGTGGGAAATTTATGGAGATGGATCAACACGGCGAGACTTTTAGGCAGATATATATATTTGATGTAGCTGAAAGACTTATAATGAAAACGTTGTTATTAAGTTCTTTCTTCTGTCCACTAGTATCGTGCACTACTCATTGTTCAATTGTTACCTACGTACGTGTAGATATTTAATATATATTCTTTTATTAATCCTTTTTAGTTCATTTTTTGCGTTTCTTGTCTATATGACCAAAATGTATGAATAAACTGTTGGTTGTAAAACTTCCAATAAGCAATTGGTTTCTAGAAACCGAACATAATTTTTGGCTAGCACCTTCAACGCTTCAGCGAATTTAACGAATGATTCCGTTGCGCCGTGCCTGATAATAAAAATAATTTGTAGCAAATACCTAAGTGGCTCAGGGTTTCATGCTGCGGCAAGTATTCCTGTATGTCGGTCACTATCCTGTTGATCTCCTGGGTATCTTTGACGATGCTGCAAAGCTCCTCCTGGTTGAAGTCTGGCGTGATTTGCTTGCAGAGCAGGATCTGGCTGATGACGTTACCGAAGTTGGAGGGGCCGGCGCGGTTCTCTGTTGTACAACCATTTATGAAATAGTTAACTACATAATGGACGATTACACTTACATTCGAGCTTCTAAATGGTGTTGTTTTTCCACATAACGTTTACTTCCAACATTTGCATGGAAAGAGTAACCTATTTGTGAAGACGGTGGACACGTGTCTATCATTGGAGGTTTTCGATGAAACCTAGGTGAAAAATGCTCTATTTTTATTGGACGAGCGTACGTTTTGCATCTAAATCTGTATTTTTTTTAATAACTTCTTTGAATTATTGATACTATAATAACTACCAGATGGACGGCGCATATCTATATATATCTAGTACAAAGTTTATATATAATGAAATCTTCCTATTCAATATAGTAGAACTTTAAATTACGACTTTCATTTCATTTCATATACCAGTAACTTATAGAGCGCACAATGCTGGTCTGTGATTCTTTTCCAAATGCAGGTACCTATTGTACTCGGATTTTTTGGTTAACGTCAGCGCAGTGAATAACAGTAAGAAAGATTTAATAATGCTGTGTTGTTACAGGTGTACAGTGTACACTCACAATGACTACTTTAATAACTAAGAGTTTGCCTCTTGGTCGGATGTGGATGGTTCTAAAGAGTGTTGACTTTATACCCTTCCTTCAGGCTTAGGTATTAATGGTTTTTAGGAATTAAGGACAAAAAACTTATTTAACTCTGTTTCTTTGTATTTTTGGGAGGAATCGCTGTAGGCTCGTAGGCTAACTTTGATCACGAAAATTGCTCGTCACATAAGATCAGTAAACTAGTAATCAAATAAGGATACGCAGGATATGCTTATATGATTAATATGATAGTATTATACGTGCCATAATATGAGGTCATGTCCATCGGCACTAGCTGCACCAGTCGGTGGCACTTGGCCAGTTCTCGCAGCAGCAGCTGCGCCATGAAATACAGCAACACTAACTGCGACTGCTCCGCGCAGCCCTCGCTTGTTGACCTGTCAAAAAATTCCATTCAATTGCCATATTCATCTTGATTCATTCACACTGCATCTTCAATAGCCGCGTTGTTATTTCTTGTTTCATAAAAGAAAGAATTTGTTAATTTTGTTAACTTATTCAATGTTCAGTAATTCTTTTAAAACAAAATGATAATAATTTTAAATAATATAAGTACGAAAGTCACACCATGGTTTAGCTAGCATGTGTGGCCCCCACGGTGTCCATGCTATCACCCCAAGAATAAAAAATATTAAGCTGTGTTGTGACCAGTTCTACTGTAGGGTACAAACAAATTATGTCACTTAAAAAATTGACTACTTTTCAGAAGGGAGTCCCCGTTCCTGTTCCCGCTCACGACACCCATCACTCTTTTGGTACCCGGGGGAACATCCGTCCCCCACCTCATCCCCTTTGCTGTGCGACTGAAATCACAGTCAAAACATATTTTAATTAGGGTATGTTTAACTTAGGGAATTTAACGTATAATATAATTTTTTTACTGATTATATTTGTTCTTAATCATTATTAAGAATGTATTTCTTTTGTTTGGATCCAACCTTGCATACATGTTAATAAATTAAATAAAATTCACCATTCTTCAATTTATACAAATAACGAATTGTGGATGTATTACTAGGTTAGTGAATGTGGAAGTAGCCTTTTGTGATATTGAATTTATTTTTAATTATTAATATATATTTTTTACATAACCATCATGTCGTATGTTGGACTTCATGATACCTATGTCTAACCGTTTATCTTTTAACAGCTTTGTGATATTTAAACTTATAATAATTACAGAAAGTAAAATTAAATTCAGTCTTGCATCTCTTAATACAGATAAACTCGCGGATATACGGGTACCAGGCCTTTTTCTATGTATGTAAACTAGCGGAACGCTCAATCGGACGAAGGTATAAATAGGTAAAGGAAACTATTCATTAGTCATAGATTCCTATCACATGCCGGCTCACGATGAAAGGGCACAACTTTGTCCTAATTAGTTCCCTTTCGAATTTGAGTTCAGAGTACCGCTAGTCTTTTGATATGCAAATAATCGGCCATCTATCCCGGTACACATAAAAGTTTGCGGATTTTACGATTTGCCTGAATAGGGGAACCTTTATGATCCATTTGATTTGAATTGACTTTTATGACATTTTGAATAACTGCTTCAAAATTAATATTGCTTGTGTCTCAAGGTGGCGGTGTCGACGTCGTTTGAAATGTCATAAAAGTCAATTCAAATCAAATGGATCATAAAGATTCCTCTATTCAGTCAAATATCGTCTTAGTGCAACTGCACATATTTGGGCATATAAAATTACTCTTAAAAACACTATACATTGTATCCGAGATCACGAACACGAACGAAGTTATCGTCTTTCTAATATTATATTTTATAATTTGAATGGTATCCTTTCACTTCGCTGATTTATGTTAAAAGCCACTCGAGTCATATATTGAACATGTCTACTTTTTGTGTACGTATGTACTAACTTCTTGCAGTTGGGTAGCACCAGTTGACCAGTATGTTTGGTGGCCTCAACGCATGCGCGCCGCAACCGGCGCACGCGCTCGCGCAATTCGGGGCAGTCGTGGGGCTGACCGATGTGGATCAGTAGGTCACGAAACAGAGCCAGTTGCACGTTGATCTCCGTTATCAGCTGTACAAAAGAGTTAAGGCATGATTATTATGTTACCGAACATTAAGCAGAACTGCGACCGAAGATATACTTTTTAAAAAGCTTATTTCCAGTTCATATAGTATCGTATGAACAAGAAATGTATTCAAATGTTAGATGTTTTTATTTAAAACACAAGATTACACGTCTTTCTACTACGAAAATTAATACATTTTCATGTTTATGCCGCAATATATTCCTTCATAATTTAACCGCGGACGTAAGCTTGCTCATGTATACAAGTTTAAATTGGTCGTAAATTAATGGAATGTCCTGGAGGGTTTTGATATACAGCCGCCTTTTTTCGTTTTTACAACATTCCGTGTGAATCGAAAACGTTAGTATAGCTCGACTTAAGGCAAAATTGATCACCACCGAGCGGGGTTCCAACACGTAAGTACCTAGTGAGTGGGCCAACCAAAATACCCAAATATCCGTATACTGTATGGTGAACGAGTCGCCAGATATACATATCTGCGATTGCGGAACGTATATTGGAAGAAGGACCTGACCACTGGATGGATTTACACGACACAAAAATCCTTTCGAAAAACGCCTCTTCTACCCCAGAATTATTCGTGTAGCCATTAAAATTAAGAAATACAAAAGTTTCAATCGGGAGAGTAGTTCAAGCTATCAACTTAGTGGAATCCGGTGTTAGGAAAATGTTTGCGTTGCGATATATATAAAAACGCATCCGCGGAAATCGTGAGTGCTGTCTGTACAAAATTTAAAAACCCATGGAGGTAGATACCGATATTCGTTCTACTCGCGAATCAAAAGGAGGTGGACACGTATACTATTCAGTTAGTTCGTGACCACGGCCAATGCGACACGGTCGAAACTTCTAGAGGTAAATAAACAATTTAATATCGCGTATGAAACGGGCTACACACCTTCAGCTTTAACTGAACAGTCTGCTGTGCAGTTAATGTCCAAGTAATCGAACCAATAAGTGACAAAAAACCGGTAATATAGAAAATCTTTTAACCGCTAAAGACCCGTTTTTATGTCATTAATATGGTGGAAGCATCTGTCCGATATGGAGCTGAATCTAGTCAAAGCCATTTACGAGCGACTTTTAGGTAGGAACCATTTGAATTGTGGTAGTGTGAGGTGCAGTCTCAAGGTCTAGCAGTTAAAAGTAAGGTACATAGATCATACACTAATACTAATGATTTATTAACAAGTGTGAATACTAAGTTAGATATTAAGGTGGCAGACAAATTGTGTCCTTGTAAAATAATCAATATTGATTTTTGCGAGTAAGTAAGGATATACTACTCTAAGCAAAAAGCCTGTATTAATTCAGCAAAGGAAAAAGACATAAATAACCAATCGGTCAGATCGTTCACGCGAAAGCGAGCAAGCACTTACACACGAGGAAACCAACCGAAAAACTGTAGTATAACGACGTAGCATATCGGTCGAGGTATAAATTGGGCAGCGAAATTAAAGAAATAAAAGTCAGATTCTTTATATTACTTGAATCAAGTCTGATTATTTATATTACTTGAATTAATGCGCTCTACGAATTTTTTTATGAAATACCTTTGAGTGCTTTGAAATATACTTACCGTATGAGAAAAACAGGCTAATAATAAATATCATCTGATTGAAAGTTGTAGTTAATTTACTCATTCTAAGTTTCAAATTAGCAAAGACATACAATAAATAAATAGATATCGATTATGTTTGCTTTATTTATCGCTACCTCAAAACTGTATTTAACCCCTGACGTAATAAATAAGAGGGGTATTATAAGGTTAACGTGTGTCTCTGCCTGTGGCATCGTAGCTTCTAAGCGAATGAACCTATTTTGAATTATATTTCTATTAAGCCAATGGTGCCAATTATGTTGTACAAAATCACTAAACTTGTTAACCTTTTCTCGTGTGCGGGGTTAAATAAGGATAGCAATACCTTTAGAACTGTCAAATTAGCTTAGTTTAGTGATTTTGTACAACAGAATTAGCACTAATATGATACAGGGAGGATATTTATTAAAAACAGCTTTTCTTCTTCAACCCACAATCAGTCTTTATATAAATATTCGCATTTGCCGAATACGACGAGGAAGTTTTACTACATTTTAAGTTGCTAGTATATATAACAAAAATGCTGTATCTCACTAAAATAACGTTATCCAGACAAAATTATTCACGGATTGTAAAAATTGAAGAAGCTTCGCATTTCAAATTGGGTTATTTTTGGGGATTATTTTTCTCACTCTTGCTGTGATTGATGAAACGGTAACAGGAACATACATGTAACAAATACAGCGCCATTCATAACCTGATATAACTAGACAATGCTACCGCATGATCAATCCACTCATTTATCACGCCAGGGATCGAGTGCCGCTAGGAAATACGCTTTTTGTAACGAACGACTCGGTCACTTTCAATCCCCACGGTCTGCGGTGATCATATTGAAGGGTCTTATTTTTAAAGGAATATGGCGATTTGTTTTATTATTATTTCAAAACATAATATTGCCTACTAGGCAATGTCATGATTTTCGAATAAATGTAATATGCAATGCCTACTCCTAGTGAGTAGGTAATATTATGTTTTGATTATTAATGTCATGTTAGGTCATTGGTATGACTTTATATACCTGAAATTATACGGTTAACCATGTTTAAACTATGAAAACAAATGGAGATAAGCTATAAGATTTATTATATATCTTTTTTGGCTTATACTTCCGTTGCAAGCACCAGCGTTGATACAATATAATTCTTCATTGTCTAAGGACACAAAATTATAACATTTGAATCACAACAAATTTTTCTTCTTTTGTCATAAATTAGTTGTTTGATGTATTATTTTGGTGAACAATGCAGTTGCCATCTCTTGCATAAAGAGTAAGACATTTATTGAGAAAATAAATTCCAAAAATGAGGAGCTTAAAGTTATCAACTCATGACAGCAAAACCTTTGGTCGTACCAACTAAATAGGGGTGATGAGGATTCTGAAAAGCACTGTAATAGTATGCAGTTATGATACGAGACTGTTAACGAACTTATTCAGTCGTGAAGCTTGTCGTGACGTCACTTCTTTTGCTTATTATATTAACTACACGCAATGGCTAGCAATAATAAACCCATTTTATAACCCAGTTCTTTTTTTTTGTTGTGCCCGTAAACACTTTTCCGTTTACAGACCGTTAATAAAACACGCAAGAAAATAAAAGTAATGGCCTCATTTTTAATTGGTAGAAATTACGTCTAACACTAGCAAAATATTATTTATTTGTTTTTGATTTGCATGTAATCTATCATGTATTCTGTGGTGCACAATTTTATTTTTTCTCATGAAACTCTGGACGTGTAGCTGCGATATTTGCGCGACCTAACTAAGATAAATATCATAAGTCTGTTTATTTCCGAAATAATTATTTACTGGGAGTATGATTTTGGTTTTAGAACGATACTTAGGACATCCATAAAACATTATTGAATATGATAATTAAACATACCCTACACTTACTAGTCCAGAGGAAAAAAATAATATCGTTTGAGAGTTAAGTTCATGATTTATGAATCATCGTATAAATTCATTCAGTTGGCTGTTTCGCGGTGAGTAGGCAAATAAACAGCTCGGCGCCTGCTACACCATTCTATGTACATCGTTTATCAAACGCTACTGCCAAGCTACATTAGGCCGTATTGATTAGTAGCTAAAAGGCATAGCCGCGTAAACGAATCTGCCAGTCGGTGTAAATAGTTGCAGCGAATAGAGTGTCTGTTTATTCAGAAGCTCTAGTTGATGTTTGTTGAACATACCTGACAGTAACTAATTGATAATAACACTGCTTTGGTTTCTCTTAGCTTCATGAGGGGCTTAGTTGCCATTGCTCATATTGTTCGATTTGCGACGTTAAGCAACCATCACCGTAGGCTTCAGTTGGATAGGTGACCGGGACCACTCATACTTAACATTCTGGGTTCCCTCGGTAGCTCGGAGAGCAGACGCCGTGGGTCGTGGTCGCCACTTGAATATCTTAGTAAACGTTAGAGGTCTGTCAGAACCAGAAAAAGGTAACAGATATTTCCTCTAACAAGGGATCTAGTGCCGACAGAAAAAAACGGGTTGTTGTACATATGCCACAAAGTAAATTCGTCAAATTTTGTAAACACAAATTCGACACATGCATTAAAAATATGTGAAATTCGTCACAGATAGGTAAGGGTTGTTGCAAATTGGTCACAAATCCTCAATTCACATAATCTTAAAGAAGCATTAGCAAGCAAAATTATAAGTTACAAACGAATAATATTGCTCGAAATACAATATACTATATACAATACAATATACTCCTGCACAAGGATTTTTTCAAATCAGTCTATTGCAATAAATATTGTAAAGATATTTTTACATAGTTTATACAATTGTAGGCTAATCAGCCACTTGAGAAATGTGATTTTTACAAAAATGAGATTATTACTGTGATTTAATTATATTTTTAAATTGTTTTTCTCAAAATTATAATATGGTGGGTAATAAATCAGCCACTTGAGATAATGATTTTTATGAAGGTAGCAATCTATTAATCTTGGTGCTTACGAAAAATAACGATTTTATTCTACTTACGTATTGTTTATTTTTTCTGCTGTCCGTGCGGAATAAAATCAGTATTCTCCAGAATACTAATTTACTAGATAAACTAGAATTGTGGCGAATTTACACATCCTTTTTTTTGTGACGAATTTACTTTGTAGCGAAACAGACGGTTCCTCTTAGCCTTTTTTCTTTTCGTACATGTTAGGCAAATTGAAACTTAATTCAAATAGTAAAATTTTAAGTATTCAAACACCGATGCAATTCTCGCCTCTTAATAAACAGGTACAATGTTTTCGCTGTTTCAACACGTGAAAGTATTATCCATGACATGGGTTGACAGAATATTAACAGCATTCCTTTTGTTACAGATGTATATATATATATATATATATATTATATTCTATAGGCGTGTCTATCTGTAAGGAGAAGTAGCATTTCGTATGCTTTTTACAAGTCTTTATATTCAGGGAGAGCACGCATTTGCATCACAAATATCTTGTTGGCGATAATAGCCTCAATGATATCTGTAATGCAAATACGGCTGAGCTGAGTGAGACATACGATGCCAATTGCTGAGCCGTGCCAATAAGAACTAAATATATTTGTCCTCCTCTACCCACACTCGTGCTCATGATACAACGAATAAATTACGGAACCAAAATAAAAAAAAAACACTTAGTCAAAGACTGTAGCAAAAGTTTGGCAACACATGATTGTGTGACTTCGCCAGCGCAGTAATAGGATAAAAACGTAATCAAAGTAAGAAATAGTAGGTAATGTAGGTATAGCCTAATGCAGTTACTGAGGGATGTAAAACGATGATGAAAATCGGGTCAGTAGTTTATGTAGGTACTTGCTTTGTTTATCAGTTCTAATCGCTGTATCCTATTAAATTAAATTCAGTCTCTCCAATCTGATAAAAAACCTAAGCGTTTTCGAGTGTTATTTCGTAGGTTGTGTAGTAATATCGTAACATAATATGACGTAATTATGATGAATCAATGAAACCGACATGAAACACTAAGCACGCGATATTATTATTCTGTTTAAAATAAATTCCCAGAATGACCTCAATAAGTCAACATAATGCATACCTACCTCTAGCTATTCCATGGATTAATTAATTTAACAGCTTATTAACATTGTACGGGGCCTGAGCCCTTGTCATGTAAATTCCATGACATCAAAGGTGTTGCTCCATCATTCCCTTTTCGGCAATGGCAGGGTTTGGTTACTCACCCATTTAATGCAAAAGAATATTTTTCTGTGACGACACAAATTAATTTGTTGCAGGATTTCTGTCTTTAATCATCAGACGTATCACGAAATTATGCAAAATGGCAGCGTTACATCTACATCTTAGAATACAGACGATATTCTGAGATATATTCTTTAGTTAAAAATGACAATTAATTTCACGCTTTCCCACAAGCGTCCCCGAAGAGGTAGGCAGAGGTGTTTCAACACCTACTTTCCACCGAAGATAATTTGGTGCTAACGTGACAGATGGTAAGTCCGTCGCAGGCTCTTAAGCCTGTAGACCAAGTTACCATCTGTACTAGACACTAACACTACATACGCCCTTGAATGTCTTCTCAGACGTATTCAGGTTTCCTCACGATGTTTCCTTCATTGTAAAGCACGTGGTGTGGCTAAGCCCTCATTAGACCGGTGGGATTGGAACTTGCGTCGCTAGCATAGCAAGCTGGCAGTGATAGCAGGCAACGCTCCATACCACACGGCCACTACGGTTCATGTCAATTTAATATATGTTTCATGATGCAAAAAAAGCTGTATTTATCTCATACAGTTCTCAGAATAAGTAATTAGATAACATTAAAAATATTCATATTTTTTGTACTATTATGTCGTTGACTTTCACGCATTTGATGCTTTGTTTTTTTTTAAACATTGCATTAATATTAAACCATAACATTTGGATTTAATAAAAAGTTATTTTATTTATAAACGAATTTTGTTTTTAAACTACCTGTAGTAATGGGGAAACGTGTTTCAAAACGAAGCTGACCCGGTCCTTTGCGCTATATTTTACCTTCTCCTCCACAAAGAAAAAATCAAAGGCCGTCCCTGTTAAAATAATATCAAGCGTACTACAAAGACGTTGGTCATTTAAACAGGTATAATAAATAAGACTAAAAGGAGTTTAACGTCATTATAGCGAACATAAAATGGACGATCTTAATTCCGCGCTGCGTCGTTTTGCTGTCAAAGAGAATTCATTGCATAGTAAATGTATAGCACAGATACTTGTATGTATCGAGGCATATTATATAGTCTTAATTTAAAAAAATATAATCGTCTGTATATGCTTGGATAAAACGGTTCCAATTGCCTACTCAAAAATAATTATTAAATCCAAGGTGGCATTTCGGACCGCGGTCCTGATCCCAAAAGCCTCCCTACTCAAACTAACGTTGTATGTGAAAGAAACAAAAGAAGTGTGTATGGGAAAAGTGAAATGGCTACTTTATAAACAGCGTGGTGATAGATGTATCAACATTTCACATTGTATCTGTATTTCAAGGCCCTCACTAATATAACTACAGTCAGAGTTCTTGCTGGCGTATAGGCCAGCAAGCAAATAGATACTAACTCCCGCTAAAACCGTATCATTTACACTATGGTCGCCTGTTGTTATTTAACTCAACATTCCTAGTGAAACTCTAATTGCCCGAGGGTTAAAAAGTACATGTCCTTCACCGACCTTCCCGGAACTTCCCTATTAAATTTCAAATCGGATTCTGCCTTGTAATTGCCAATCCTTGTTAAAACTTGCGGTGTTAGAGCGAACTAGCCAATTGTACCCGTATTGTTTGTGGTAAATTATCTGCCAGTGTGGACACTTGACATTTGATGGTTAACTAATCAGCAAAATTAGTTTTTACGAGAAAGCTTATTTACGAGAAATATTAACTGCGGGGGTGTCTCGAGAGACTAGAAGCATGGTGGCACCAGTTTCAATAACAGAAGCGCATCGACACAATAGTGAAAAATCCACTATTAAAAAGAGATGCTGTGAATATTACAAATTCTAAGCTGTAACCCTTAATATAGCAAAAAACAGGACATATTGTGAAAGGTATTGCACCAGCATTTTATTCAATTGATTTTCACCTTATAGAGGCAGATTTATAACATAATAGATACGAGATGTAACAATTGTAAATTATATCAGATAAAGGTAATACAAACACATACCAAGTCCCTCACAGGGTAGACAGAGAGTGTAGAGCACCATTTCACTCTTGACTTACACACCTCTTTTGCTTCTTTTACATTCATCAATCTATTCAGATTCAATAACTGTATTAAATTGTTTAATATTTTAAACAATTTCATACAGTTATTGAATCTGTTCAACAGTTTATGCGTATTAACAAAAAAAAACTAACACGTACCCGAACTTACTGTTTTTATATATAGAGTAGGATAGGTTGTGCACATTTACATAGTAGGTACATTTTCTGTGAGGTCCGTAAAGGTATAATACTTTACTCATCCGTAGTGGATTAGTCCGTCTGTGCTTTATATATGAATCATATATGTCAGAAATAAATCTTTTTGCTTTCTACCGCATCATTCTCTATTTACGATTAGAGCTGAGGATTACAAATGTGTTGCTAAGTGTATATTTATAATTGTTTTTAAGCGAATTGAAATGTGATATAAATAAACGTATTTATCAAGGATCAATGTATGAACCACGGTGGCCTTGTGGTTGGAGCAACGGCCTGTTATCTGATGGGCCCAGATTCAAACCCCGGCGGCCTGTATCAATGAGATTTTTTAGCTTAGTACAGTGATTAAAAACACCATAAGTTTAAAAAGAGAGCTAGGGCGACATGGGATCTCCCATGGGTTTTCCCATTATAATTGGAGCCGCCCTTACAGAAGACCGCAGTGAAATAACTCTACTTTGATGTAGTGTTGTGTTTCTGCGGTAATTAAGGTTGCCAGTGCTCAACGATGATATGCTGCACTAGTAGTAATGCTGTTAGCACAAAGAGTTCTCATCGACAATAGGGTTGGCAACGCGTTAGTGATACCCCTAGTGTTGCTAGCAGCTACGGGCCATGGTGGGCCCTCCGCTTGTGTGCAACCTTGGTGGTATAAGAAAAGTGAATTTAGATTTCATGTTTGTTTATTACGCACACCACACATATCATTGTCTTATGATGAACTCGGGATATCTGTTTACGCCGAGTATTTATAGATGGTAACTCACCGAGCTAGCGGAGGGCTCCGACTCGTGGTGGTAGGTGGAGAGGTGTCGAATGGTCCCCGCCATGGCTTCTCCACCTACATGTTGTCTCACATTTCCACAAACCGATCGACGTGCCACTGATTATTGTCACACAAACACTTAACTCTGCTCATGGTCACTAAATACTACATTTTAAACAGATCCCAAAGAGTGGTTGTTAATGGTTACCAATCTAGCAGTGTTAAGGTTACTTCTGGGGTTCCTCAGGGCTCTATCCTGGGTCCTCTCTTGTTTATAATATTCATAAATTATATCAAGCAATGTTTTTCTAATTCCAAATTTCTCCTGTATGCAGATGATTTAAAAGCTTACAAATCTATAAATACAATTAACGACTGCATATTGTTCCAGGAAGATCTTAACAGGCTTACGACATATTGTGGTAACAATAAATTACAACTCAATCTCTCTAAATGCAACTTTATAAAATTTACAAAAAACCTAAACATTATTTCATACTCATACAATCTTTGCAACGCACCTATTAATAATGTTGAATTAATAAGAGACCTCAGAGTCCTTCTTGACAATCACCTTTGCCTTGACGCACATGTCCTAAGCATTGTTAATAAGGCATTTAAAATGTTCGGCTTCGTTCTTAGATCTTCCACTGAATTTAAAAGAGCGTCTACTTATCTTTATTTATACAAAACATTAGTACGCTCACAACTAGACTATGCTGTACAAGTCTGGAATCCTTTTTACAAAAAAATACTCAATTGCTATCGAGAAGGTCCAACGTAAATACTTGCGCACTATGCACTACAAATGCTTCCACAAATACTTACCATATCCACACTTGTTAATTAAATATAAAATCACAACTCTCGAATCAAGACGTATTTACCTCGAAGCAGTTACGTTGTTCAACTTAGTCCACAACAGAATCGACTGTACCGAGTTGGTCCGTCAGCTCTGCCTTGCCGTCCCTCGAACCTGTACCCCGCGTGCTGTGCGCTCAAACTCACTATTCGCTCTTAATACATGCCGTACTAACTCTGGACTTCGTGCCCCCATTCGTCATATGGTTGAAACCTTTAATAAACGCTTTGAAGCTATCGATATTTTTGCCAGTACTTCCTATAGATTTAGGACTTCTCTTATAATTGCGCTTTCCAAATATGACTTTGATTTCAATGATTAATATTATGTTATAAAATACTTTAGAAGACGATTTTTGTTCAATTATTATTTAATGTTAAACGACATATTGCTTTCCACATAATACTTTGATTGTATTGTCAATTTCCATGTATCAAAACTTTAACTTCCATATTCCATAGTATTGTTTTTATCTATAATTGTTATTTTCTTTTAATTTACTACTTTACTATTTTTTCCCTCTAGTGGCACTTTTTATGTAAATCTGTTATCAAACTGTGGATAACGTCGTTGGCTATATAATTAACAAAATGTTTCTAGTCTATACGAGCTTGTACTCTATATTATGTAGCTGTTTGTTTTCCCTTAATAAATAAAATAAAATAAAATAAATGGTCACTAAGCTTGAGTCATTTGTGATCAATGACGAAAATTACACAATGGTTTTTTGTAATATACTTACTTTTATCTCTATGGTATGAGGTGCCTCCAATTTTTTTTTTATACTCTGATAAAAGTTTAGTGCGATCAAGCAGAGAATATTTCTAAGATTCCCTTTGCATTGGATTAAATACAGTGGAGCATATTAAAGGGCCTATGAAGATACCTTCGTGGCGAATAATCTTAACATATTCAACTAAAGAAAGGCGGAGATTTACGCACGCTAATCCCAGAAAGGGTTTGGCAGAAGTATCATAGCCCGCATAGAACAGGTGTTGACAAAAATTTAAAACTTTTCCTATATTTACTACCCAAACATAGTTTGGGAATGATTCAGAGTACTACAGGAATATAATTTATTATAATCTGGTGTGGTATTTTACATACATAGATAACATAGGTTGTTATAATAAACCGAAGTATTCGGAGAACAGACAGGAGCTCCAGAATACGTCCAGCGATCAATCATTCCAGTACTGACGTTGATTGCTGGTTAGCCACTGTTATCTGCTATATGACGTGCGCTAAACTCTGCTAAAGGCCAGCGTTTTTGCACTGTGAGATTAGTTGGTACGGTAAGATTAGTTCGTTGAGAGTTTTAATCCGTGTCCAAAATTAGATATCTGTCTTATTACACAGGCCGGGAGCTTAATAGCCATCGTTAAAATATTCCATAAATTATGAAACTTGGTTTGTGTGATGTAGATTTCAAAAGCTTTTCTAAGCTTCGAACTTAACAAAGGAATCTGCTTATAATGTTTGAAGAATTGTCACAACAGTTTAAGTATTACATTGATGAACTTATTTACGTAGTTGGATAGAAGCTTCCAGTAATAGAGATGTTTTATTCTTGAACATATTTACTATTATATTTAAATAGTTTTCCTAATTAATCTCTACTATCAATTTTCATTGTTCGAAGTCTTCAAATACTGCCGATACAAAACGCGAACACTTGAAAAGTAAAAACGTTTCAGCATTAAACAAAGGATCCAATTACAACCTGATACTGAATAAGCCAGAATATTTTATACAATGTTATGACTGTGAAACAATATGAGCCAACATTATATACTGGTATTTTTAAAAAGGCAAAGAATAAAGGAAACCATAAAGTGACTCCGACTGGTGTAAATTTTATCGTAATGACAAATGTTCAAAGTTCAAATGGAGGGTCTAACAGCAGTCATAATACACATATTTTTGAAATTTTCTTTTGTAATATCAGTGCTATCTAACAAAATACGTTTAACCGGTAATAATGGCTCAAGGCCGGTTCTGTAATTTCATTAAGACGAGGGACTTACAGTCCTCCCAAAATTATTTTATTCTCTTTCCATGTGTAAGTGATGCCACTTGCCACGACTTTGTCTGGATCTTATTTCATTTTATATTTTAGTCGGGAGAGTTCTATAATTTGTAAAGAATAAAAAGTTTAAGCAAAGCTATTTGTTCACAAAATATAGCTTCCCTAGATATGAAATTAATATTTTTGCTTTATTAGTACTTTTATATTTTCGGGTTTTGATTTTATATCACGGTGAATCGTAGTTGAGAGCTTAAATTTATTACGACCAAGTAAAAATTTTATGCATTTGTTTTAGATTTTATGACTTGTCTCACTGGCTTTATCTACGCTAATAATAATATGGATATACTGTATTAAACAAAATTAATTGATATACAAGCTCAGCAAATACTATTCCAGTATTACATACTATGTCTGAACTAATATATAAATGTGTTTGACGTTTGCACATTTGCGGATGACAAGGGGCCCGCTGAACAAATTCCCACTATTCCATGTTTATGTTTGTTGGTCCTTGACTAATGGAAGCTAAGCATAATGTAACACATCTCACAAAGAAATAAGCCCCGCCCACGAACATCATTTGTATTTTAAAATGTTATCATTAATACCTACGTGATTGGTACATGAAAGCTATTTATAGGTAGACAAGATGTATTTGGACAGGATAATTATATTTAGTCCTATTTATATAATATGGAGATGGGAAAATACATAAGATGTCTAATTTTCATAAGTAATCGTCTTCTTTAAATTTAACTCAGATATGAGGACACGCTTTTTCTTAACCTAAATAATTAGAATTTTGAAATGAATTAACTAATTAATCAAATAAATATTAAATTAAGTGTGTCACGCAAGTACTTTTAGAGTAAGCGCAACTTATAAACAACAGGTGCGGCATTATAAAATATTAAAATGTTGTATAAAAGCTATATATGATACATATATATAAAATACATTTAAAGTTTTTTTTTAAAAAGCTGTGAACGTTGGGATAAATACTCATAGTAAGAACGTTTCTGACTCCCGTTAATATTTGTATACCTTTTTTAGAATGCGTCGTACTATCAAACTCAATAATGTTCCCTTTATCCCTTGTCAGAAACTCTGTGTTTACTTTGATAGTATAATATTGGACTTCGTCTTATCCCTCTTGTTACGAAATTTGTGTATCTTAATATAATTTTGTACCAAATGAAAGGAATCGCATTATAATAGGCTTTGAAATTAAAATGTAGCGAAGTCAATCGACAAGCATAAATCAAAGCCGTTTGAACGTTTAATCGGGCTTAACATTTTCCTACGATTTAAGCTTTAATTATGAAAGCCAGTGATTTGTTAATCTGCTGTTAAACATTATTTTTATTTATTGATTAAGTTTAATGATACTTTTTAGTTAGAATGTATTGCTTATGATTTTACTTACTCTCATCTAAATAATAAATATCCTTCTTTTGATTGTCCTACCCTCAGTAATTTTGGATTTTAGCTTATCAACTCTTTAACTCCTTTTTTGGTAAAACATTTCATTAATTCTTTCTTTGGCTTCCGATTACACTTCCAAACTAATCACCTTCAAATTCAAATTCAAAATTCAAATTCAAAAAGATCTTTATTTGACTAGACTTTACAGGCAAGCACTTTCAAATCGTCAGAATCTACCACCGGATTCTGAAGGTCGGTTTTGCTGAGAAGAATACGGCAAGAAACTCAGCAATTACTCTTTTAAAAACCAAAAGAATTATATAAAGTTTACATTTCAAATACTAACTAGCTCAAAATAATACATAAAAACAATTGATAACACTAAAAATAATATTAATACGTAGACAAGTATATAACGAGTCTTCTAGAGCATGACTTTCATCACTCATCATAACATATCCATATCACGATAAACGGTCTCATTCAAGACATCTGTGAAAATTTCATGAAATAAATGATTTTAGGTAAGAAACATTATTTTGCATATCATTAATATAATATTTAGATTCATTATCATAAATGTCAAAGCTGAGAAAAACATTGTTAAGTCATGAAACTTATTCCTGAAAAAATTAACCTTTACCTTTTTTTTATATACGTAATAGAGCTAGATTATACTTCTATTCCTCAATAACTAAGAGTGTGACAGAGTTGCGCCGGCGCGTGCTACGCGTGAGTTTTGTCACCGGGCTCGTAGCACTACGAGCTAAGACGCTACGCGATTACGAGGCGGCAGGTACCGGCGTAGCGGCCGCCATCGTCCGACTGCCGCAGCAGGCGGCTGCTCGCCCGCGCCGCGCATTCCGTGCCATAATGATTGACAAAATACTTCACCTGTGTTTCTTATGGGAGCAGAAAGTTTTCGTAAACAACTGCTAACAGGAAACACATCAACATAAACAATTTTTTCATATTCAATATTAACGTAGCCAGAGTCCATATTATTATACTTACTGGCATTTTATAAACCCACCTGTACAATATTTTTCGGCTTCGATTTCAATCACATGAAATATGGTATTGTATTACAGCGTGATCCTGTTGGTTTTTCTTATTCAAGTGGCAAAGTAGGCAATAAATAACGAGCAACCATTGTTGGTAAGGTATAATTCATCACGAGAGACAATGACAGCTTAGTTTAGAACTAGGCCTGATGGATACGATTCTTGCAAAACAACGTCAGTATTATGATTATTTTCGTGTATTCGTTTAATAATATTAGTTATCTAAATAAATAATAGAATCGTTTAAGAATATCAATCATCTAAATAAAAATCTAATCATCTGAGTAAATAATTGGATAAGTAATGATTTACAATGAATAAAATTCCATAGGAATTAAAACGAGCTACTACCACAAGTGCTAGATAGCTATTAAAATACAGTTTATTATGCGAGTACTGATAAGTTTTGATTCAACTACCCAATTTGCATATTTTTTTGTAAATTTATATTCCAATTCATAAAAAATATAACTGAATTTCAAACGTTTCAAGTATTTGCGCAACAACGCGGACAAAATATTTTTGAGTAAAAGAGCTAAGTATTTCTCATACGATCTAAAATACATTATGTAATGTACTGCCGATAGGTATTGAGGCATAGTTTTTATTCATGAAATCTTGGGCATTGAAGGTGTGTTTTAAATGAAGGTTTTAAAATATTTAAAAAAGAAGATTATACTGTGTACTATTGTAAAGTAGGTCAACGTCATAAGATAAATAGCTAGCGGCTCGTCCTTTATGTTATTCATATGTAAGTAGTCTAAAACTTTCAGAATCCACACATATCGGTTTGACAGTCTATGTTGTTTTTGTGTATGTCTCCCAATGGGCGCAACGTTTTTGCTGCAGTGAGTAGGACGAACATAGGCGATCAAATATAATATTTGCACTGAGGCCACTGAACATCGGGAGCAGGCAATCCCGGGGGAAATCTAAAGTTGTCTTGTCGTGTCAGAACGAAACGCGCGTAAACAAGCCTCCCACCATGCTCTTATAATAAATATACAAAATAAATAATACGAAATATTTTTTATTGCACATAATATTAGCCGTGGTGGCCTTGTGGTTGCAGTAACGGCCTGTTATCTGATGGGCCCAGGTTCAAACCCAAGCCTGTACCAGTAAGTATTTTCAAAGCTTAAGTACAGTGATTAATCACAGCATCGGCTATATGTTTCCATCTTGTATTGTGCCTCGTTGAATAAAGCTTGTAATACAATGCTCAGTTTAAGTTATGAAACAGGTCATAAATCGGGCGCAGTGAAGTGGGGCTGACTAAGGTTGCACTTGCGAAGATAACTCAGGTAATCCCGCGACTGGAGGATAACAGAAGCCGAGATGAACTCCACGTGCTCGTGTAATACACGTTTTGAAAAACAAAAAGTGTAGTTTAGTAGGACAGAGAGCTTAGTTCATTGTACTGGGAATGAGGTAGGTATACATTAATCAAAAGTCTTACGAGAAATTAGCGCAAATCATTGTTGATAAGGTGATTTTTCTGTAAACAACAAATTTTGTCAAAGTTAAAATAATACTGTATCAGCGAGTAGATGCCCTATGCATTATGGTGAAAATATAGATTAACAAGGGCATTTGGAGTCGTTGCAGCCGTATTCTGTCAATACCACTGCGATAAGAATTTTCTAACGGTGAGAAGGCTAGCGATTCTTTTGTACTGAATTGTCATTGGAAGATATGAAGCCAATATACCCTCTTTGATTCTTTCATTCTTTTCACAGTGACTATACTACAGAATTCTCACTGAGACGATTACTTCGTAATTAAATTTATTAGCCCTGATTAGCATTTAATATTTTGAATGTTATTTAAAAGCATTTATTTATTGATATAATAGTAACAAACTGAGCAAGTTTTTAAGATTTAATGAAAGTTCCTTATTCAGCTAACTCCTATAACAAGCCATAACAAGACACAAATATATATGTATTTACGCTGGTTCAGGAAAAATCCATCTGACTGAGAATTATTGGCAAGAAACTCAGTAACATTTATAACGGTCCTCACCTTAGATACTAGTCAGTCAGTGGCTACCTGTTGCAACGTGGAGGGTAGTCTGCGCGCAGTGTATTTCCGGCGCCCGCCTCCGGTCACACTCGCTCCGATAAACTGCCTCTTTGATGCTATCACAACATGCGCTCTTTATAAGCCGATTATTATATTACATATGTCAATACATTTTTATATTAATATTCCACTGCGTATTCCCAAGAGAATACAACCGCTACGCGTATTCCACACAGCTTTTATGTCCCTGCCACTGTCCAGATATTTTTTATGTCTGTAGCACGATATCATCTAGTCAGTTTTTGTTTTTGTAAATGAAGCTGAACATCTTTTTTTCGGTTCTGCATATGGTGTATGATTTATTTTGGTATATAATTCATCTCGGGGCAGTCCAATTACTTTAAATAATATCATTTTAACGTTACACGATCATGTTACACAAGCTTTTGTTATTTTTATTAAAATAATAAGAAATTGTTAAAATAAGCTATAGAAATATAGGTCTAGATTTTTTTTTATCAATTTTACTAAAATTTTGATAAGGTTTCGAACAGTTTGTATAACTCAGATAATGTTCATAAATACATAATTATGTATATTGTACCTACATTGTATTAACCAGTTCGATTCATTACAATGGAACCATTTGGCTTTGTTGTGCTTTGATTGTACTATATTTATACTTACACATTTAAATTCCATTTTGTCGAACACCTTTATATACAACATACTACCTAAGTCGGAAAGCTTCAATTTTTAACGGTCCTGTGGTGAAGGGCAGGGCACCTACCATTTACAAGAATTCTAATCGAATCCTTCGTAAAATCTAATTCAATGCAGGACTAATATGACTGTGCTTAAATTAGCAATTAGTACATTGCTATTCGCACAACAAACAATAATGCTTGAACTTTACAGAAACTTAATTTAATTATAAGACTGTATCAATGAGATTTTTAAGATAATTGAAAACGTAAAATAAAGTAAAGAACTAAGGTGATCAACTTGCCGTGTTGATAGATTGTTAGTTTAAGTTTTAATGAAAGACGCAACTTTGTTAGTCCTTTTCTATTCACAGTCTCAACTTTTGATTTTTAATTGACTTTATACCTACTACCTCGTGCAACCGCTCGTTAAATCTACATCGTAACTACAGAACAGAATAGATGGCGGTTTCCTGTAGGTAAAAGATTTATTTGCCGGCGCTGCGGTTCGCCAGGTATAACACCCGCCTGGCTCGAAAATGTTCTTTATTTCTACCTCAAAACCTTAGCAGCTCTATAAAAATATTATTGTGAAAAACCTAACAATAATCTTATTAATATTTAATTAGAAGAGTAGCCAGTAACAGGGTGAAGAAACCAACACAGTCTCACGCCCACTTCTTGTTTCTTTCGCTTGGTACAAATATACGTAAAAAATATTGGGACCTGTGCTATACTCA
The DNA here is from genome assembly GCA_951449985.1 of Falcaria lacertinaria. Classification (NCBI taxonomy): domain Eukaryota; kingdom Metazoa; phylum Arthropoda; class Insecta; order Lepidoptera; family Drepanidae; genus Falcaria; species Falcaria lacertinaria. Next base: position 7,263,580 of record OX602109.1, on the reverse strand, counting down.
TTCATGAGATAACACTATTTTTATGCATGTATGACGTTAGCTTCGTCGCATTTCCGACTGATTAAACCACTTAATCGCGAGGACGGTCCCTAACATTCGATTTCTTCGTTCAAAGGACACATTTCGGCAGCAACTCCGACACTCCTCACTAATTGGTAGTTAGGGTATACTAAGGGCATATACGACCCCAAGTAACGTAAGGCGTACCCTTACGGTCTGGTTAACATCCGCTTATTACTTTTAATGAAGGAGTTGAAACAAGGCTATCGGTACAAAGTGGAAATAAGGGCGTATGGTTCGGTTTTGAGACAGAAAATATCATTTCCATGTATTGCAATATACAAAATACTCAAAAAAGCTGCAGTGATTGATTTATTGGACGTAAGTAAACACTTACGTCTAAAAATGACTAACGTTATTATAAGAACTGTTATATGTCGTAGCATTAGGTTTGGAAAATGCAACTATCACTTAACTGGCATATGTGCTACGGTACGTAAATAAAGTTCATTATAGAAAAGATTTTCCAAATTGCATTGCCGGTTCGTGGAACAAGGAGTCGACATGACAAATGAAACCACAGAACTCTTTTGTGGACAAATTCCACAAAGCATTGAGTTGCGAATTGGTTTACTATTTCTGTTCCAGTAATCCCTAAGCGGATTGTGCATAGTATTCTTGAATGCAAAATTAACGCAGTATTTGTGTGTTCTATGCTCTAATTATATATCCATCAATTTAAACAGACACTACAGTGTTTTTCTCACCATGATCAAATTTATGTTTCTTGTTACTGCTATGCGTTTCTCTTTTAACGAAATTGCGGAATCCGCTGTTGTTTCAGAATTGTAAAATAAAACGATTGCAACTGCGAGCGAGATAGGACACAAAACATGAATAGTATATTTATCTTTACAATCATACTCGACGCGCTCGCACAAACAAGTAGTGAGTCTAGTAGAAAAATTGATACTATCTTTCAACAAAAAACCTCGTGCGATTGCAGTCGCCGTTGTTTCACAGCTGCGGGTGATTTTCAGGTATATTATAGATATGGCTGTATAATACATATGGCATTGACGTGTGTAATCGAGTGCGAAATGCGAATGTATTCAATGCCGGTTGCACCGCTCCCGGCGCACTGAGGTAATTACGCTCGCGGCAGTCGGCACGTGACCCGCTACACCACTGACCTATACCGAATCACAACCTACCTCCTATAATTAGCCACGACTAGTAAAACAAGCTACTAATTACAACTCATTTGTGTTAAAACTGCAACTTACTATGAAAATTGTTAATAACATTCAGAATTTGGCTGTTTTGACTAAGTTGCTATATAAACCGCAATAACTAGGCCACATTTTTCACTTTCGTAATCAAAGGAATACGAATCCCTTTTCATAAAATATAAACGTATCTTCGAGCACAAAAAAGAATACATAAACAAATTTAAATTAAATGGGCGAGTGACCATTCCGAGATGAAAATGAAACATGCGACTGGGCATTTGCGCTTTTTAATGAACGAGTGAACAGATGTTATATAGCGATACAATGATGGAGAGAAAAGAGCAGCGGGTCAACGGTGCAGTGAGGCGAAATGGGTATTGGCAACCAGGTCGATTGAATCAAACAACAAGGGCCAATCCAATCACTGTTCATGTGTCACCACACTGACTGCCTCTCATCCGAACTACTCATCCAATAATTTTTGCAAGTACACGGCGTGGACCTCCGTCTAATTGGTAATTTGCTCTTCCACCTAACAGCCATATCCACTGGCAATTGAAATGTACCCACTTATCGTTACGAATTTAATTAATGCAAGATTGCAGTAGTAATTCTGGGGTAAGATAAACCTCATCTGTTTCCTATGGTCGAACAAGATTTATTATTTGGAATAACACTTGGCTAAGAGATCGGCGTTAATTTGTCCCTTAAGCGTTTAGAGCACTAAGGTCAAAATAGCTTACAAATATTTTAATAGTATTTTATTAGGTTCGTTCTGTTTCAATGTGTTTTTAAAGCTCACTGGTATATTGGATCGCTCTTTCAATAAGACCGCCTTTTGTTTTGTTATTATTATTTAATTAGTTACTTCATCGTGTGCACGTGAAATAAAGTATAATATTTGATTGATTGGCTGGTGGATAACAGATAAATAGTCGGATGAAAGCATTTCGTAACCTTATTTTCCCAGATTATATTCCCAGTACTTGGATTAATTAAACGCTGATGAAAACGTTGTCAAAATATGTCACATATGTATCACACTTCCATATTTTATTTATAAGCACGCCCACATTAGATGGAAAAAAATATTCCTGGCCCGGTGCCTGCTAAGATTGATTCCATTGAGTCCTAATGTCACTAAAATAATATTAAAAAAGTAAACTATAAATCGGTTAGTGGATACTGACCGATTTATCGGGTCGCTGACTATCTCGAAATCATGGCATTGACATTTAAGAAAATAACGCCTTTATCTACATGGTCACATTAATTCAAAAACAAAGCTGAAAACAAATACATTGAAGATATAATGCACCGCAGTTCAGTTTTCAGTGCATTGTGTTAAAAAAAAACATTCTTCCTTCCTTCTCCCTTCCTTGGTTAGGTAGATAATTTGCGGTGTGAATGAAATTTAATTTGAGTTGGATAAAATTTTAAAGTAAGATGAGCTATATAAAATTCTAACAAAAGCAACTCGACACACGGCGACCGGCAATAACATCGGTGACCATTTTTCATTATTCTGCGACACCCGCTGAAAATATGAGACAAATGCTATTCGAGACAACCTACTGTCATGTTTTCAACTTGAAATGTGTATTGCTGCATTATTAATTTTAATTAGTGGAGTATAATTGTGGAAAACGAGATTTTCATGTATCAATACTAGTAAATTAGTAATATAAGAAAAAGGTAACATTAAGATCATAGATACTCGGAACTGGGTACTCTGTAAATTCAAGCGTAGGATTTATGCACCCGATTCCAATTTGTCAGTTTTGAGTCCTTATTTATTACGTGCTGTTGACGACTTTACATTTATTTACATTTATACTGAAATAATTGGAAAGGTCTTCGAGCTTTAAGCGATGCTACGTTTACTTAAAAAAATACATTTACTTTTCCTACAAATTTATCATTTTCAAAAGTGTCCAACTTTATGAGAGTGATTGGCATTGTTATTTAAGGAACAAATATTTTTCAAGTCACTTAAGGTATGTTTCAGTGCAACTTGCGTGACCTGCCAATTTACATTTCAGAGTTTTACGGCGTAACTCAATTTACAAGAAAGCTAGATTTCTTCAAACCCACAAAATTTTGCATACTAAGTAATATTCTTATATTTTTTAAGCAATTTAATTAATGAATAAAATACAATTTTCGACCAAACCATTATTTTTATATAGTGTGTTCTAAGTTTTAAGTTAAATTTGCCACTATTTATAAGTTTTGAGAGTTTGGATAGGTACAGATTAAAGCTTGAAACTTTTGTTGAAATTCCTCGTTTGTTCTGCAAGATTGGAAGATATATATTTATTGGATCAAAATACAAAAATGCATAAGTTATTTGGTAAGATAATAGAGTACTGCACGAAAGTGTTGTTAATACATGGTCTGTCGCACAACAAAATGAAACCTTTACATAGAAGTATTTTTATACATTCATAATGTACCGCAGCTGTGGCTTACATTGAACAGTGATAGAAGTAGATTAAATAATGTATTTTTTACTCCTTTATTTTATATACTTTTTTCTCAACTCAATATCTCCCATATAATGGTTCGTCATTGAGTTTCAACGCTTAATCTCAAACCTATTACAGTTGCTATACTATCCAAGATGGTGTCAAGTCGGGCGTCATATCCCAAAGTGCTTTGTCAAGCAAACATTGTCTACGCTGCCTTGTGATGCTTGAACTCTGCTGTGAATTTCAAATTACTCTAGATTATCAAACTAGGTACATTAGAGATGTCTTATGTTAAAACCCCGGACTAATAAAACGGATTACCTATTTGGTCTAGTTTTCGAGTATTATTACAGTGAAGCTTTGAATTTTGTTTCTGTTTTAGACAATTTTATTACGAACATATCTTTCTAATAACGATTTATTACGAAATGTATGAGCATTTCGACCCTCTTCTTTTATTAAATGTGTGTTATTGTATTCAATTACTGTTTTTTACAAGGACTTACTCTAGTTTTTCTAAATTTAGTTTTCATATACTTTAAACCAAATTGATACCGATCATATTCCCGCTGATGTTTTCAATTCATCCAATTTTGCACTGTGTAATAATTTCATTCCTTGGGTCTTTGTTATTTGATTATGTATAAAGAATACATCGAACAGTGTTGATTAATACTCTAAATAAAGTCATTTTAAATAACGATTAAGTCAAATTCTATGTATTTAATAGAATTGAACACATGTATCCATGGTTACGATAAACAATGAAACATAAGGCAGATGTGTCGTTAACGGTCGATAATTAATTCCGACCATCAAATATTAAAAGACACAGGTGTGATAGATTAGGTACAATACAGAGATTGAACATTTTTGTTCGTCGATATCACCCATGTAAGCAATAAAAGCTCAACCACAACCATAGGTCTGTAGTTGATTACTCCGTGCCACGCACCGTTAGCTTATAATTGACTAAGGATTATTCCAAAGATTATTTTCTCATGTCGGTAATATAACGCTCCTTATGGAATCGTATAAAAATCGAGACAATTGGCTCGCAAGTCGTTTTGTGGCACTCGACCGGATTCGGCTCGAGCTTTGGGTGGCGCTTATGCTCTCCAAACTGGATTGAATTCGCAAAAGTCTCAGCATAACTTAAGAAGCGTTTACCGAGTCTTGGCGCAACACTTGAATTTAACGTAGTTTGCACTTTGCGTGCAGCCGAGGTCAATGTTATGAATATAATGAATACAGACAGAGGTCAATGATGTTTGGATAGTTTACGTGTTTTGTAAATGTATAGCGTGCAAGCAGTGTTAATTTTATTAAAATTAAGCTGATTACTCACAGCTCGGCCCACTAGGAAACTTTTATAATGCAGGCAAGTCGTGGGCAATTACCTATAAAAAGCCTGAGCAGTAATACGTTTAAAATTTTAAATTATGACGTTTATCGGATTTAAATAAAACAGCAAGAGATATTTTGCGTTTTATAGTAGGCAGAATGTAACAAATAGCTACCCCAGAACTGACTAGTGCCACTAACCGTCGGTCATAAGCCTTCATCTACCATCGCGCCTCAGGGGCCAAGTCTCCCGCTAGGAATGTGTAATAAAATCTTGCAAATTAAATTTGACCCACTTCCCAGTGTCCGATTAGGCTGATATTCAGCATACACGTTTGGTTCCTGTGACATTGCACGATAACCTAAATGCAGACATTTTTAATCCAATATGGCAGACGACTCAAAATTGAGTTTTATCGTTTCTACAGTAACTCTTATGCTATAGACTCAGAGAAGATGATATGGGTATCAAATGAAAGGGCTTGATAAGCGAAACACAGTTTTTTTATTAAAAATAATAAAAGCTTGATTTATATTATTATTTTTAGAGTCTTGTTTGATACATATTGTATAGTGTTATTAGTGCAGTTTTAGGAAAAAATATGTGTAATTATAGTTTAAATTTCACCTTGTCTTCTCCTTGAATGGAACCTTAAGTTCCACTTAAGTGTACGCTTAATAAAATTGTAATCGAAAACTCTCGTGTCATTAAGATCTAGATAGATTTTTTAACAGATTGAGACGACTTAAATTTAAAATAATAACTGTATGCCATTTTCATCGCAGCAAACATTTTATATAAAAATGTGTACTAATATGACATGGAAATATTTTCTTTAGTTAAAGTTATTCCAAGAATATAGTGTTTTTTTTTATTATTCGTAGTTGTAAAAAGGTATTTTTATTAAATTCATAGACCTGAGTTTGGTAGCTGCTATTATTATTACTAATACATTTCTTTACAACACAAAGGTGGCACACAAGCATACGGCCCACTTGATGGTAAGCAGTCACCGTAGCCTATAGACGCTAGCAAAACCTGGGATATCACTAACAACATGCCAACCCTGTTGTTGATGAGGACTCACTGTGCTAGCAGCATTATTACTAGCGCAACGTATCCTCGTGGAGCACTGGCAACCTTACTTACCGCAGAAACACAACACTGCATCAGAGTAGTGTTATTTGACTGCGGTGTTCTGTAAGGTAAGGTACAGTCCCCAGTCGGGCGGCTTTAATTTTAATGGGAAAACCCATGAGAGATACACATTCGCCTTACCTCTCTAAAATTTATATTACGAGGTGTTCGTATGATTATAGTAATGTAAAATGGTAGCTTTATTAATTTTAAGTTAATTTTAATGAGTATTGCAGCGGTGTGCAGGTTTACCTGCTGCTTCTTCTAGGAATATAAATGGGTGCTTAACTTTTACGGCCAGTATGTAATCCTGCACGCAAGGCAACAATACATTTTAATCATCAATGTAGGTACTTTGGCTCAGTTAAAAAGAAGAATGAACACAATAAATTAAAGGTTATGTCCGATTTTAATTGCTCACACGTGAAAATAAATAAACTATTGATCAACACTTAAGACTTTACTAAATGGAATATTTAGTTTTGGAACTGAAACTGTAAGAAATAAAAATACAGTGGCGTCGATTTTAGAGATAAGTATATATTTTATTTCATTATTGGACAAAATACACCTCGTAAGCCAAATGCTTAGCCAAGTGAGATGTGTATCTTACTTGGTATAGTGCATTCATGTTCTTCTTTTTTGATTCATTACCCAAATAGCAAAAACGTGCTTCCGTCCGTTTGTCGGTTTTAATTACACCTCAAAAGATTGAAATATAAGCAGGTTACAGTTCCTATGTGTGTACAGCTACTCATTAAATATTTGACCAAATAGAGCGATACCGCTACGACTGTACGTAGTATATTATCTACTCTGAGGCTACGAGTACGCTACGCCATCACGCTGTATAAAATGCCAGAATCAGCGACACCTAGCGACGAATATTTGAAACTCAATAGTGTCGCCATATAAAACGCCTCGTGCTAAGGTAGTTAAATAGGTCGTTTGCGTATATAGTGTACCTCGGGTTTCCCTCAACTTTTTCTTCTTGAAGCCACTAGATGGCGCCAGGGTAGAGAGAGCAGAGGATTTGGCAGATTAATTTATCTCAGGCGGCTTTTGGTGTCGGAAGCCCAAGATCCTCTTTGGGTCGCTGAGCCAGCGAAAGTAAGTGTTTATCTGAAATGTTTACAGTGTTACGTCGGCTGGTCAAAGCCTCACGTGACAAGCTAGGCGGGCTGGAACATATCTCGGTAAGGGAATCGGCATCTACCGTAGCGTTTGTATTCCTTTGGATCGGCATTGCCGTCCAGCTTGGCAATGCCTGCCTTCTTAAATAGTGATAAGTGTTTCTTTTTGTTTATAAATAGTTAATTGGTGCTTTCTTAAATATGTAATTGTTAAAATATATTTCGGATTTCGGTGGAATGAAACGTAGGCGGGGAGGGAGACCGATATTTTAATACTAGCTTCTATACCTACTTCCTATCTATTTTGCAAGGACATGATTTCCGGGATACATTTGTAAATTCGCTCGCTTCAAGTTTGTACTTGCGTAAGTTAATCGCATGCGTAAATTAAAACCTTATGTGGGTGTTTAATAATATCGAAACCAATTTTGTATTCGTTGTAAAAATTTAAACCGCTGTGGCTACTACTTAATAAGTGTCGTAAAATGTTGTTACATCGTCTCAAAGTAGGGTCACGTACACTTTCAATATACATATTTTCCACAACATGCCCTCTATGTCAAAGGAAGAAATATATTTTGTAGTCGGCTTGGAAAAATGTGTCTGTGTTCCCGAAAACCCCTTTCAGACTTTATTGAAGCGAAAATGTACAACAAATCTCTGGCTGTGAGTATTAGTGAAGGAGTAAATTTTCCACGCGTCAATATATATTGGCGTGTGGCGTTCCGGCTTACGACGTATTTTTTGCCGTTTTCCGTTTGGACTACACAACGTTATTGCTTGTATTGCTTAAAGAGGCTACCAAAATACATATAAATCACCATTATTTACAGGGAAACAAAGTCCGAACCATGAATGAAGATAAGTAGTGAGACATTCTCCATTCCTTTGTTGTCGTTTGCATGACACAAATACATATTACTTACATACTGCAATGGCTAAACATTTAGAAATACAGCTGAAATATAACATTGTGTACAAATACATTATGTCTATAGGTAGATATAGAATATATACACATACACTGATTAATTAAATAAAACTTCACGAGACAAAAAGCGATTTTCTGCAATAAAAATATTTACTCTGCAAATAGAAAGTGTATTGAAGTACTTAAAAACTTCATTTTATAAATTACTGGTATTTATTTAGCTCAACATTTCAGAGCTGAGGTTGCCAAATCCCAGGTTTAAAGCTCTCTCCGGATTATAGACTGCAGCGGTTTAAAACTGTATTTATTTTTAAACTTTATAAGTGTATATAAGTAATTTGGAAGCACGTTTTAATACTTATTATAGATGAAAGTGAGCAACGTAGAGCGTAGCTAAACAAAGCTCAACGCAAAGATTAATGAAGTGGTAATGCCTAAAGTGATGACGTGTGCGATGCGAACCTATCCAGATGGATGCCCGGTTATGTGTATATTCTCACAAACTGCTTTTACAAGCGTATGCCGATGTTATGAAATAAGTAGATATAGAAATACACTCAACGTCATGTATACACGTTCTTTTGTAAATCTAAAACAGATGCTTCTACGTAAAAAGGCAAAGATTAATTAAAGTTGCGTATAGTTACTGCATGAGTGAATTTTAATTACTCTTAAAAGGCCATAGCAATCAGTAGTAATGATTACCCATTTACATGTAATGTAAGTATATATGTACAGTAATGTAGCCATTAGGCGCAAGCATCAAGATTGTTTTCAGGATATCCATCGTGGCGTCATAATTACATCGTCCCTCCCTGCTACCTAAACGCTCGCTTCAAATGCTATTAGAAGCAAAAGTCGAAGTCTCGGTATATAAGACCATAAATTAGGGTACAATTAAAGTGCCCCTCGGACGGTGACTGATATACAGCCTCTCAACATTCTCCGTAGATTGTGCTCCGTAGAAACCTACCGAACTGGAAAAAATGTGCCAACTTGGCCACGTCTTTTTACTAGATTTATTGGAGGTTGCAACAGTATAATGTTATTTTAGATTTGAACACGTTACAAAACTCAATTCGGATCACCCGTGACATTCCCTAAGTTCCTAGTACATTGCAAGTTATGTAACATTATTATCAACTCATGAAGTTTCAAGTTGAGTTCAAATTCGGTTATTACTGCAATCACAGCCGAATTAATGTAAGGTTTAGTGAATAATGTATTACAATTCACCTTGCTTACAGCGTTCTAGAATATAAAAGTGTGTAATTATATAATAAAACTTAACTACAAAGGTCTAGCTAGATAAATAATTGTTTGTAATAACATGTTCCTGTCACTCGCCAGTCACCGATATTAAATATTGGGCAATTCAAGTTTCTCCCAGCTAGCAAAAAACTATTTCATATAATAACTTTTTATATTAGTTCACAACACAAGTTTCATCAGGTTAATTCGTAAGAACTGTATAAGGGAGATGGGCGCAGCTGTGATAGCCCAACTTTTGAATGCTTTCATTCAAACTTGCGGCTGAGTTCGGCCGCAATGAATGGCGGATGGCACAGTTTATCTCAACAACTTTGTCGATTTAACTCTCTGTCCTTCTGCTCCACGCCTATTCGCGCTTCAACAACTAAACTGAAAAACTGCCTTAATGTGTAGTTAGCCGAAGATTGATTCATATATCCGACTTAAATGAGTTTCGATCGTCAATGTCCATAATACCAATATTCACACCACGTTCGATGTATAATTAAATACTTATAACCCCCATTAAAGTTTCATGAAACAAAAAAGCATTGCTTCTAAAAAATACAACATTGCTAGTCACTTCATATTCGATAGTCAATCGAATACTCAAATGAAATATGATATGCACACACGTGTTATTTCATAAGCGAAAACTAGTCATGCAAAAACTCATGATAAGCGAAGTCATATCTGCGTACATCTACACGGGAGCAGTCGAGTATAAAAGCGTAACGGGGACCGTCTCGATAACATATCGTCTACGATATCTATAGTCTATAGAAGCTCTCTATATTACATATAAAATAGCTATAACTTATTTTAATAATAATTGTATGCTGTTGTCTACGTGTAATTATTCCTAATTAACTATCTGGCAACGTGCTTTGACTAGTACCTATATACCTAGTATATTTAGAAATTATAACTATTCTAATTTTGAATACTAAGTGACGCATGATAGATTTCCAAAGTATACTGTTTTCCTAGCAAATATATGTTATAGTTTAGACTAAACTGAGGGCTTAGAACAGTTATTTTATTTGCCAACATAAATAAACGTGCAGACTCGAAATATTTCACATAAATCAAAATGGATAGGGAGCTCAATGAAGTACGAGTGGGTTCGAATTTGGTGGGTAAACTTCTGTCATAATGTACCCGAATGTTTGATACTTTTTGCAATCCACCCTGAAAGTTAAATGAGTAGGTTCACTCAGTATGCCTCATATTGCGAACGTTCTCCTAACTAATTGAAGCCATTGCCGTGGTTTTACCGAAGAACTCGAACTATGTCGGTGAAGGAATATCTGAATGAATTTAGGCATTAATTCATGTATGGTTTATTATCGAATTAAAACTTTTTCTACGGTTAGAATCTTTACTTAACATTATAATACTGTGACACTATGTAGGTGAAATATGGTATACATTTTCACATACTTATGCACTGTAATTTTATGCTAATGCGGGTTTATCCATAGTTTATCTGCGAACGTATTGAGAAAGTGGCGTGCGGAAAGGTCATGACATATGAGGTTACCAAAATGCGAAAAAGAGGCAAAAGGCATGAACCGATGTCATCTATTCTATTCAGAAATAAGTTACGGTTTTATATACGGCCAATTTTGTGACTGAATACGTAGAAACTCTCTTTTTAACGTGAATTACTTCGGTACTCATAATGATCGACATTAATGTTTTGACTTATACTGGCTGCGAAAGAAGGAACTAATTACATTTATTTAAATTTAGGTGGTAGGCTAAGAAAGATATATACTTTTTCTGTGTGTATTTTAGTTCTAAATAGAAATCCTTAGCTTAACTTGCGGAGAGGGGAGATTTAGGTAGTTTAGTATAGTATTTATCGAGGCGGGTAGAGCATGTCGCAGCACTATAGCCACATACACAATGCAGTCTGCAGTCTGTTCCATATCGATAAGCGCGTAACTGTTTCAATACGAGATACTGCACACTTTACCTACTCGCTGATTTTAGATTAAAGTATTAAGAGCATCATATCTAAGGGGGCGTCCATAAATTACGTGAGGTGTTTTTTTTAATTTTCTGCCCCTCCCTCCCCCCCTGGTGAGATGTCGTGAGATTTTATTCAACCCCCTCCCCCATCTCCCAATCTCACGTGAGATTTTCTCAGCTCGTACGCTCTCGTTCATCGAGTCGCGCGTTCGGCTGACAGTGGCGCGAAAACAAAGGACGGGCTACACTGTACCGTGAATTCAGATTGAATTGAGCTATTTGGTATAAAACAAATATGGTGGTTTGACAGTAAGTAAATGTATAACGTCGAAGTATGAATGAAATTATTTTCTATTGAACGAATTAGTGAATGATCTTTATCGTATTACGATTACGATTAAGATTAAATCTTATGCATGTACAATCTGGATTAAATGGACCAAAATAGTATAATTTTTTTTTTGTTTCAATCAGAAAAAAAATTGCGTGATATTTGCCGAGACCCCCCTCTCTCCAACGTAAGATTAGATGAGATTTGACTCGACCCCCTCCCCCCCTTAAACACCTCACGTAATTTATGGACGCCCCCTAATATATTCCCGTGGTATTAATGTATGTATCCTTTGATATCAATCTGACACGTCAGTGTAATTCATATTTTGTATGTGCAATTAATTTATTTAAATAAATAGGAACTAAAAAGTTGACGCGAAGATTTAGAAACAGAAGACCACACATCGATATAATGATGCAAACCTTATCAAGTTCCGTACCTAGTTATTAAGTTAACTTAAAAGGTTGCCAAGAAAATATGTGTATCGCAATTTAGTTGCGGATACTAACTTCCAACCTCTTAAAATACAGCGGCTTTATTGGAAGTGAATATGGTGGTATGCAAAAAAATTTACATGCGCAAGGAAAGGAATTTAATATGTAAATACATTTTGGAACGTGATATTGTTTTTAAACTATTAAAGTATCTAAATCTGGAGGAGAAAATGTTAAGCCAGAGCTTTGAACAGAACAATCATTTGATAAACATCATTCTTAGATATTAATCGCAGTACCTAGCTAAAGAGATAAATAATTATGTTTGTAGAAACGTGTCCATATATCGTACAATTTATTTACTGCATTTATGGAAAGACATGATTATGATCTCGAGTACGTTAATCGTCGCATTATCGCCCCATTTCGCGTGAACGGGCGATATCATTTTTATCGGAGGAAAATCTGATCCGATCTAACGTGCTAGCGAATGATTTTTATTTACTCGAATATGAATGCTTATTAAATTATTTTAATAATAATATAAATATAAAAGCGATTGGTAAAAAATAAATTTGTACTTTTGACATTTGTATGCAATGACCATCTATAATATCGGCGTGCGTATTCGATTCTGGTTTTAATAGAAATTAGAATAGCATACCCGTTACAAAACATGCATGCTACATTTTAGTGTAAAGAAAAATATGTATAGAGAACTAGTATAGAGGTACCTACCACGTCGCACGAGGCCTTATTGAACCTTCACATTATACTAAGCTTGATCAGCATAGTTTTAGGCGAACTACTATCAGAACGCAGTCGAAATCTGAAACGAATCCATTAGGAAAGACCAAAACTCTCAACTGATACCACTAAACTAATGGCCCTGCAGATAGAATAGCTTTTTATCTTATCACAAGCTGTACTAAATATTCATAATAAAACACACTTTGCTTAAAATAACAATATTACTTTACTTCCTTCCAATAAACATTTGCAGGCTTGTACAATACTGATTTTTGATTCGAAAGCGGACGTTTAAATATTATTCGCTGTAGTTTTTGTCTGTCAAAAAAATAAAAAAGGCATGAAATCAGTATAATCGGGGCTTACAAGGTAAAATTGACTGCTCCTATTGTCGAAGTCGGCTAGCGTTACGTTACGCTAACGTTGTTACCCGGGCCATAATTATAAATTAATCGCCATCTTATTATAGGAATTACGGAGGAACAAACGTAAATACATAAACCCTACGTTTTGGCTTCGTCGTAGTTGAGTAAATTTTTGTACTGTAGCGAATACAGTCTTGACATTTTAGAGAACCGCATAACAACATCCAATTCATTTTTACTTCATAATCGTTAACTTTATTTCGGACAAAAGTCAAAGATACATCTCGAGATATTTGCATTGAATAGGTTATTTTCTCTCTTAGTTTAGTTTACCGGGTAAATACTTGGCTTACTGAAAACTTTTGAATATATGTATTCACTCAATCGTGAGCTAAGTCGACACTTATAAAGTCATTACTTCGTTTCCGGGAGCTGTAACGTAATTCTCAAGTGAAATTGGCCTTAGTAATAAAATTATACTTGTACGTAGTATACTATCTACTTTGAGATCATACTATAGCATTAGTGGCACGAACGATTCACTGAGTTGACTTATTCCAGAACAGAGTAAAAACGATGAGAGAAATTAAGGTTATAAGTCAAAATCCCAGTTTAATTAAACAAATACAATGTATGTTTGAGAATAAACTATAAATATACTACATTTGATAATACCAGCATGACCCTCGCAGAGGATTTTGTTGCCATAACTAAAAACAACAAGAGTAAGAAACTTTAAGACCCGGAATGTAATCTGATCGAATACATTTACACCGTGTTCTATAGTACTTATAGTATTACTCCACTAAGTTTTAAAGTCTATGGAAAATCCAATTCCAGGTTACCGGTCTCATAATCCTATTCCACTATTCCACTACGCTTTTCAAATTGCCTCAACATCCGCTGGCTGTAACTGAGAATTACAACAACCTGATAAAAATATGGCTTATGTCAAACGAGTTCATATTAGGCATGTATTGACTGAGCTACTTTTAAAGTACATTAAATTTTTAACCTTAATTAATATCTTACCTACCCACTGCCATATTATCCTTAATATGAAGTAAAATTTGTTTGAATGTTATAAAACCAACACCGGGGTTTTTGCACGAAAATTATATGTACGATTTTTTTTTACTTTCGAGAGCATTTTAATTATTACTTAAACCATTGTGAAGAGCAGACTACTTTTAAATACCCCTACTCTGCGACAACGTCATAGGCCGCGCAAGTGACCACTGAGACTGAGGTGTTGTTCAGTTCAAACTACATACATCGAAGTTAGCTAGCGTCGAGACATACGGCTGATTTGCGCCAAAATTAATTTATGTCAAAGAATATATTATTATGGTGAGCGAGCAACATTATTATTTCGTTGATGTACGTCTCAGTTTAATTTATGTTATTCAGAATAAGACATTGTTCCCCGTATGAATGGAAGAATGGAAGCTAACGGCGCGGCAGCGGGAAGCGATGAAGCACACCCATATTACCGCGCAAATATGTAACTACACCACGCTCCGTCACCACTCAAATAAGCCGTACGTGCCTGCTGTTTGTACACATTGCTTATATTTGTACTTAGGTGTCACGTTCTTGCGCCTTCAGGCAGAAACCTTAATGGAATTCTATACCCGGCACTGTTATTCATTCATGAGCACTCCCAATTAATTTTACAAACGAACGACTTACGTATAAAAGTTTGTTTACGGGAGCCAGGTTCATATTTCGTAATCTTAGCGTGGGAACGCGCAAACTTTACTAAACTTTTTACAGATCTTAATTATAAATGTGCCTAAATATCTACAGAAACTAACTGCATCTAATATTCGACCAGCTCTAGACCCAGAATTTCAAATGAGTTGAGAGGAAGACGTTGTAAATTGGATGAGAGCTAGAAACAGATATGATAATAATACGAAGTACCTACCTACGTTGGAAAGGCTAGTTTAGGTTTATGACATTACAAATTTCTCGTTTAGTAGTCTCTTAGATCTTGTTTTAATAGTTTGGTGTTATTACATTGAGTTGGTTGTTGGGTAGTTGCAAAGACATGAGCTTTTTAAAAAATATTTATTGACATAAACTCTAAAAAAAATAAAATTACAGTTTAGAGAAAATTTATGAATGAAATACAAGTATTAAATGTAGTAAATAAATGCGTAAAATTGGGAACTAGTTAAATAAATAAAATTATTTGACTGGCCACGCTGCCAGTGCGCATCTTTAGATATACAATCGATTCTGAGTAAAAAAATCGTACAGCACGATCGCCTAATCGATGTAATAATATGGCAAATAAGATCTGCTACAGGACAGGTATCCGTCATTAAGCACATTTATAATCCGGCTTGATGCGGCTCGCGCTAATTGATTCGTGTTCACGAATAGACCAATTTGTCGAGCGTTACCGACCATTTATAATGCAAATTCAGCTCAGCTGCTACCTCCAAATTCATGTCACAGACCGACGGCTGCAAAACTCTAACTCAATCATCGTATAAATATTACATAAGCCCTTCTGAAATCCGATCACGATTTTGAATTATACGGGTAGCCATTGTTTCGTGCGTACCTCCTTATTGGATCTATTGCAATAAGCCCCTGTGTAATCAAACCTACGCAAATATAGGAAGATAAGGAGTTAGAACAAAGCCAGACTAAAACTTAGACAAACAGGTTTCCATCGAACAATATAATTGTCCAATTGAACTTTCTTGAAAGTCAGTCGGTTGAAGCCAATTAAGGGACTTACTAACGTGTATTTACCCGTAAAAGTTAATTTAACATTGTAACTTCAGCGGAACGAAGAGTCATGCATGTAGAATAACTTCAGCATTCTAGCACCATTTTTTTTTGTTGTAGATTTATTTTTATAATATTGTTACTTACGAAATAAAACAAAACATGGAAGTGTATATATTACCGGTTGTATATAATGTGGGGTTTGTATCATATTAGTTAAATATACATTTAAGCACATACCCACAAATAAACGTTGTATATAAATGAACGAAACTTCCGCATTGGGCTTAGTCTGTCTCGCGGGAACATTAGTTCACTTTGTGGTACCCATCTGTAGTTCCCCATTATTGTGACAGTTTAGTTTTCTTAAAGTACATTGTTATCTTTTAGTTTACCTTGGCTGGGTCCTGATGGGCGCCGGAGACGTAAACGGACGCACGGCGCCCAAGCAGCGTTCGACTTACGATGGAGCTGCTCCGGCGGCCGGACATACGATCTTGCGGTACGGGCAACATTTTATATGCTCTTAATCACCACTTCAGTTATCCTGTCAGCCTTTCATCATTTTATTACACATTTCACTTTTTTTTAATAAGGTCTTAACTAAATTTACAAAATCTCACTTCAGCCATGATTGTCATGAATCTTGTTTTAAAGGTAAAATCTAGAGGCACTAATATGTTAATTATATATTCATAAACTACCGACTTATATACCACTAATGAATTACTTTTTGCTACTTATTGTTAAGGTGGGGTTAAATAAAATTTCGTAGGTTTCGATGCGGTGAATAGATACATTATTTTCTACGATGAGTACGGTGGTTCACATCTGAAACAAAAGAGAAGTAGATATAATACTATTATTGTACGGAGTGCAATGATAACACAGCTTAACTTAGAGCAAAAAAGCATTCACGATGACAAGGGTTATGATTTGCAACCGCCTCTTTCGAGTTCACCAATCATATGCAAAGATGACGTGGGTTCTTTTTAGAATTTCGCTCTACGGATACATTGAATAGACATCTTATTCATCTTTCCCGTGCACCAGTTTTGTTAAGCATACAAAATATATGTAACCCGCAACATTCAATCACGTTTTGTATGCGATCTACAATCTTTCTTTTGTATCGCAGTAGCATCCTAAAAAGGTATCAAGAATATCTTTGTGTTGGAAAAGTTAAGAAATATCTACTTTACTTATCTTCGATCCCACAAAATGTTTTGAATTCTTTACAAAGCAACGTTCTCGAAATATATCCTCTATCATCTGCACGTCGCGTGAAAAATATGCATTTATTAAAAAGGTATATTTTACATGTACTGTACTTAGGATTTTTGAGCTCCGCAAATGGAGTTGAAAGCTTCCGTGCGAGCTATTCTGTGCAGGGTTGCTGCTAGACAGATGTGAGGCGGGCCGATTGACCTCACGCCACATGATCCAAACGTATACCGCTCATTTGAGATACTATCTCCAGTATTATGTGGTTTCCATTCAAATCATTTAGTGTATGGAAAGTAAACTCCACGTAGATAAGTAATACCTCTTTAGTTATTACAAGAAAACAAGTTGTGTTAGTCTCAGACGTGTGTAGAAACAGTGATAATAATTTATGCACTTATTTAAACTTCAAATTCTTTATCTGATGTAACAAAATATGATTTGTGTCTCAAACAAACATATTGTAACCAGAATAAAAGTGGTCCGTGCTCTCAAAATACACCTATATTTTTTTGCTATTTTGCTCGTAATACGTTTTAAGTTTGCTTCCCGTTTTCCAACACAGAAATAGAACAACATTTTTTTTTTGTTCAAAAATTTAATTCCTTGAATGAGAATTTTTATTATTGCAGCTTATAGTTTTCTTATGAATGTCAAAGAATATAGACGTTTGGAATTTCTTGAAAAAATGACATATGTATAGAGTTTTTGCGCCCAGAAACTGAAACGATATTATCTGTAGTATACGAGGTGCAAGTCATTAGTCCAGCAGCTTTTCGCTTTTGTACGGCACCTTATAAAAACCAGCACAGTAGTGCCTTGAGTGAGTCTCGTTAACCCGACTACAGGACAGCCTGAATTAAACACGGGCAAATACGTGACGACTCTTTGCTTACCCTCCTTTGCGCTGCCACTGGCACGAAAATACCAAGAAATGTTCTAACGGAAAATTTGCTGCATAGAGTCATTTTGTACGTAGATATACTGAATATGAAATTACTGTCTGTTTGGTTATTGAACTGGATGTTGGGTTCGCACTGGAATTTGAGATTAAGTCAGAATCCTAGACTAATTTGTGTTTTAATTATAAATCCTACGTGGGTGAAATTTTTTTCATGGGCTTAATGTATTTTGCGCGGAACCCTAATTAATTTTCTAAACCAAAAGTCACCGAGTGCCGCCTGATAGCATCAGTTATCTACCAGTGAAAGTTCTGTTTAAATCTGTCCAACAATTCGGATTTTGTACGCAATTTAGGTAAAGGGCTTTTTTTCAGCGCGGAACCCTAATTTTTTTTTCAAAATAAGAAGTAGGTATCTTATTTTGTGCATATTAGCATCAGCTCTAAAAGTTCAACCATTCAGATTTTGATCACAATGTCATGGTTTTTATGTGTTACGCGGAACCCTAATTTTTGGAAAAAATTATAAAATAAATTAAGCCTAAATTATGAATTATAGCATCAGCTACCTGCCAGTGAACAAATTGGTCCCGCCGTTCGGTTACACAATTAAATCGGTTTATTTATTTGTTGCGCGGAACCCTAAACATTTTTCCAAAATAAATGTAGCCTAATTTACGTCTTATAGTATCAGATACTTGCCACTGGAAGTTCGGTTCATATCGGTCCTACCGTTCGGACATTGTTTACAATTTCATGGGTTTTTATTTTTAATTTTAATTCTAATTATTTTTCCAAAGCAAATGTAGCTTAGGTTCTGCCTTATAGCATCACCTGCCTGTGAAAGACCTGTCCAAATCGGTCTGGCTGTTTCGGAGTAACAGCCAGGTACAAATTTTGGTTTAATCCCCTACCACAGTTTTGGGTTCAGTATCGAATATAGAGTGCCTCCAAAAAAAAATTTCAAACTATCTTCAATGTACAGAATTGGACCTGTTACAGTTTTATTATAAGTATAGATTTACTATTAAATACGTGAGTATTATTATTTCTTTCAGTTTTACCTCAGAGTAAATAATATACTACGTACAAGTTTTACTAACCACGAAACCAGTGGTGCTGAATGAGAATATTACATATATTGATTAAATCAACATTAAAGCTTCTATAAACTACTAGATATGACAAACATGGTCCGGCAACCAGCGCGGGGATTAATCGAGCTGCGGTTGGATTATGATTGCCTATGTAATGCAGTTTAACCGTCATAGTTCTACTAACATTATAGCCCAGTAGGCTAATATGGCTAGGCTATATTCAAGTAATGTTCTTCGTTAGGTACTTTAGTTCCAGAAAACATAGTAGTAAAATTATTGACTGAATAACCAGCTATGCGATACTCTAATATAAATAAGCCATGGCGGAATTCACTGCTATTGCCTCCAATCTGCCAGTGTCAGAAAATTATTGTGACGCGTGACAGAGACAGGACACAAACCATCGAAAATGAATATATCTGTCGCGCTCGCACGATATAATTATTCTAGTGCCGTACCTAGTAGTTTTAACGACCCGCATCAAAAACTGTACCAATTTCAGTCGGTGTTTGAAATACTTAGAGTAGCCGTGCAGGCCTCGTGGTTGAAGCAACGGCCTGTCATCTGATGGGCCCGGGTTCAAATCAAACGGCTTGTACTAATTACTTTTTCTAAGCTGGTGTGCTTAATCACTTTACTTAGTAAAGTGATTAAGCACACCATGAGCTAAAAAAGAGAGAGGTAGGGCGAATTGGGATCTCCCGTGGGTTTTCCTCTTCATATTGTAGCCGACCGACTGAGGATTGTACCACTGCCTTACAGAAGACTACAGTGAAATAACACTACTTAGATGAAGTGTTGTGTTTCTGCGGTAAGTAAGGTTGCTATTTCTCCACGGGGATACGCTGGGCTAGTAATGCTGCTAGCAGCTAACAGTGAGTCCTCATCAACAACAGGGATGGCAACTCGTTAGTGATATCCCTGGTATTACTAGCGGTTATAAGCTACGGTGACTGCTTACCATCGGTGGGGCGTATGCTCGTGTGCCATCTTAGTGGTATAAAAAAATGCTTTTTAATATCTTTCACGCAAGTAATTTCAAATAAACGCCATGAATCAAACTTTACTTTGAGGTTTTGGAGTCGGTGATTTTTCTTAGAAATAAACACTTCCTATACATTTTAGTAAAATTCAATTAAAATTGAAACAAAAAAAAAGATTGAATAGCTAAGAAAAAATAAGGGTTCGCGCGCGATTCACTGTCATGAGCAGGACCTACTCAGGCCTATTAAATGAAGACAGACAGAATGCTAATAGAGTCCAGTCGCTCTGAAATTGCCGTGAAATTAGTTGTTGCAACTTGAAATTATTTCTGTAAGGAACATATTTCTGCCCTCAATCACAACCTAGTGGTATAAGTTTTCATGATAGCCTTCTAGATGAACATTTTAAGCATCATAACATTGCTCTAGCTGTCTCCGCCGAATTATTAACATCACTTCAGATGTTGAGTCATTTAAAATAGCAACATTGTCTAAAATAAAGGGGGGAGTGCAGTATCTAACATCTCAAATGTACAACATTTTATTCGATTGCGTAATATATTTTACTTGTGTTATCTGTTCTGTGGCTCAAGCGAACAGTTTTGACGGATGAACAAAACAAGTAATGGGATAAAGACCAATCGAGCGACAGAATTTAATCAGAAAGCTACTTCACACCACTTGGATTGTGCGAAGTAGGTCAAACAATAACATCCCCGAGTATGTCAAGCGCACCGCGCATCTCGATAATTTTATATTAAATGCAATCGCATTTATTGCTACATACACAATTTCATCGCTAAACCTTCCGTTAGCACCTTTTATGTAAATAGATGAAGCACTTTGTAGTTAAATATATATCCAGATTTCAGATACACAATAAGTCTTGTGGTAAGTTATTCCTACCAAAGTTTGATGTCCATGTCATATGAGAACCTCCAAAATATTAGCACTGAATTCGGAATTACTGATTATGGTCCAAGTGCTCCAACAGCAGCGGGATTACTGATTTTTATCCGACTTCTTGATTTTGCTTGTCGCTGCAGCTTAACATTTGGTATCAAAAATCTGCGTAGACGCTGATTCAGGCACATTTTCGCAGAATAGCTCTACTGTTTATCAACTTAATATTCACCGAAGTATTATGTAATTGAATAAGTAAGCTATTTTGCCCCTAATCCTATAATCTCAAATAAAGACTTACTACCAATAATTGATATACCTTCTCGAATATTGAATGCAACGTGGAGACATTAATTTAATTATGAAAATAAACGAGAGCCTCTCTCGCCACTATTATTCGTGAATGCGCTCTCCTTAGCATATTTAACCTATTATGAGGTTAATGGGCAATGATGGCGCTCAACTTGCGCTCAGGTTTGTTCGAGGCTTAATTTTCCGGCAGTTTCTAGTTAACGAGACGAAGCGGCACCGGCAAAAGACCTTCCGCTCGTCAGTTTTCCACTGAGAAATTAAGCTCACGCCCAGATTCTTGTGAAATATCGAGCTTCAAAAAGTAACTCCAGTATCTCAGTATATCATGGTTTATGCACTACTCGACATGGAAATGACAGTAGTTTATAAGTTTCGGTAGTTCCTTCAGTACCTTTGTAGGAACTAGTGAGACCAAACATTATCTGTAGTTCCTTTAAAGGAACTGCTAAACGAACTACTGAGAACAAACCAACAATTAACGGAAATTGGCATTTTTAACTGGCATATCCAAATAGTTGACATAAACGGACAGGCGATTGCAATCATCTTTTGTTGCTTATTTGCGACTTGCCCCAATTTCGCACGAGTGTACAAAGATTGTAATCAATATTACTTAGGTACACGATAACATGAATAAGTATTTCTTAATTTGATTATTTTGTTACTGGCGTGTCAATTACGTCTTTCCTGTCGAGAATAATTATGCACATATATTTAATTTTCTAATATAAACAAACCCGTGCTTAAAAGGAGGCTCCAAGCCCTGAAATGTAAACTTATAATACTGAATAAAAAAATCTGTATTTATTTATTTAAATTCATGCAGATTAGAAACATATTATTATATACTATTAGCCACACGAAACAAGTATAGAGAGATCTTATGGGGATAAAATGGGCATATATGTTATAAGTTTGCTAATAAAATATAAGGTGTGAAGGGTGAATAGGGGGTTATAAGTTTGTATGCGCGGATGAAAAAGCGGGGTGGAGCTAGTAGGTACCTAAATTCTAATTCGTCAGTATAAATACATTTGTTTTGCAAAAAAACGTAGAAGCACCTTTGCGCTAAGCCTTTGCTTAGTAAGATATAAATCACAATAATATATCAATTGAATACTATGTGTGTTAACTTTGCAAAGTTACTTATCCGGACATTAGTAGATTAACAATTCGCCAAACTTTAGCCTTGATTAAAACCACAAGACACCGTGACTTGAATCCTAAACGACTTCATTTCATTATTTGTCTTCCTGTCCCTGAACGATGTAATGGTCCGTGATTGCGTTCAATGAACAAGAAATAAATAAAGATTCTAGCTTAATTGTTTTTACACAATCCAATCCAATCAAAATGTAAGTTTTTGGTTTTTCTAATGTCTTCCTTTTTACAGTCAGAAATAATAGGTATAATAAATCATTCACCTACAATCTACATGATATGAAAACTAAGAATACTAATAATGTTGGCTATTTAGCCCTAAAGTGAGCATGGATGATACGAATGATCACGCAATTAATAATATTTTATAGATCTAGGTATTCTAGGCGAATAATAATATAATATAATAAGCGATAAATTGTTGGTTATAATATCCTGAAATATATTTCAGACCAAATGCGGTACGCACCTACTTCTGTAGAAAACCAACGAATCACGCATTATTCATCAATGCTGTATTATAAAGGCCCACTTATATGATGACATTATTTAGTCCGTCTGTCTGCTTATATCTCAGAAACGGGCAAAGGTATCAAGTTGAAAACCAAGTATTAAAGGTATAGTTGAAAATGTAAATATACTAAATGTCTAAGTCAACGCAATCAAAAATCAAGTAATAAATTGCATAATCACAGCTTTTATGACATTTTCCGTAATTCATACTTTCGAGTCGTGTTCCATTAAATTGAAAGAAAAGTTTTTCTCAGGGAACTGTATGAGGTCTTCTATCACAGATATTCTATACTTACCTACAAGAAGGCCTCAACAATTACTGTTATTGTAACGTGTATATTAGTGAAATAAATTCTTAAAAAAGTGTTACTCATTTAAAAACAGTTTTTCTTTAACCCTTTAACTTTTTACCTACGTTGACTTGGAAAGTTTATCCAAAATAGTATAATCTCAAAATATATTTTTACGTCATAGCAATGGCGTAAAAATATTTTGTAGTTCTCCAATATTACATAAAAGGTAGCGTATTCAAGTATCACATAATAACAACAAGAAAAAAGGTATAAGAATCTTTAAGACCCCTAAAGCCAACACTGATTACTAGACATAGCCCCTTCCCAGTAACTGGGTGTTAGCGATACGCGTACCTTATATGGAGGGAAAACCTATACAAAACTGATAACATCATTCCCGTCTTTTGCCGCCGGTATGCGAGTGGCAGTTTAAGGCAACCCGTATTTTCACACACATTTATGTAATACCAACGTCACGTAGGCACGTATTTATATTAATAGACTAGCTGACCCGACAGGCGATGTCCTGTCTTAGCTATGAATTCATATGTCAAATACACCATAGAAAAAAGAACCTTTAGTTTATTGTGGAATTGATGATCCGGTTGCTTTTCTTTTTTTTCTCATAAGAACCTTCTCCTGACAATAAAACACACAAATAAAAAAGTATTAGCGAAATCGATCCAACCGTTCACGCGTGATCAAGGGAAAATGCATTATTTTTTATATATATAATAATAATAATATGGTTAAATACGATGTACAAGTCTTAGTTTAAATACTGGTATGTTAGTGAGACTAACCAAGAGGTACTTAAGACCCTTATTCATGTTGAGAGCTCTACCATGCCACCGTTTCGGATAAAATCCTAAGAGAAAACAATCTATGCAAGGCAACTGTTTTTTTTAATTAAATTATTTTCTGCTAAAAATGTGAGAGCATATTATATTTTGAATCTCTGTAGAAATCTTAATCTTAAGTAAATTGACACGTAATGACTAACATTAAGCTCCAATACGAAATCACAAAATATACAAACGTTTGACTAATTTATAGGTACTACACATTCGTATACTTGTATTAACCCGTCGTATTTAATGAAAACCTCCGAGCGTGCTTCCCGTCCAGACACACAAACCATATGCCAAGTGTCTGTTTAATCAGGGCTCCAATTGCTTCCACTGGTTAATGCCGATTGCCAACCTTACATGTCAATGTAATGAGGACAAACGGATCGTGATGGTACCTAATATACAATTTAAATTGGACATTCAGAATAAAACTTCTGTATTTTCGTGCTCTTAACAAAATATTATATATAATTTGAAGGTCGGCAACGTGCGAATGACACCCCTGGTGTTGCAAACCATAGGCTGCTGTGACTGCTTACCATCAGGTGGGCCGCATGCTTGTTTGTCACGTTAGTGATATAAAAGCAGATTGTTATAAAAGGTGCTAAGTAACTCGGTTTCTATTTACTGCCTCTCTAAAGCTCGGGACTAAAACTACCTCATATACAATGGGTTTTAGCGCCGTGTGTAACCCTGCTTATCACTACAAAAGCGAAAAACATTTTTCAATTGAATTTGTATTTTTGTTATAGAAAAATTCTAATGATTCCGCGCCAATGACTTTTTATTTCTTCTGTAGCCGCAATTCTAGCGTATATTCTCTTGGACAGCAACGCAATGCACGTATTCCAGCATTGCGGTTGTATTCTCTTGGCGTATTCTAGCGTAGCGGTTGTATTCTCATGGCGTATTCTAGCGTAGCGGTTGTATTCTCTTGGCGTATTCCTCTGAAGAAATTACCGATTTGGGAGTTCCATTTTCAAAAAATAAATATTATTAATTTTTATAAGTCGAGTTTTCATGCATAATTTGTTCTATTTATTAATACACATTTGATAGGTTTTTGGCGGGAATCAGGCGGAACGGTTGAGATTATTTCCAGTGTCTCGTAAATTGTGTTACAGTGATCTTTAATGTGTATTTTTGGTGTCGTTATGTGCAGTAAAGTTTCATTTAGTGATTGATTTATAGGAACATTGGAGATAGTGATAATACGACTTTTGGGTTAAGTGATTTATCATTTTGGTCAATAGGTTACCTCTGACTTAAAGGCGTGTTACAATCTGCTACTGCCGTGGATTGTCTCCAGAAATTCCAATAAGCATTAGAATGCATGATACTAGGCATTTTAATGGCAAACATGAGAAATTTTGTAACTTGATAATTCTCTGACACTCGACACTGGCAAAAATAGTTCCTGAAGGGATTGATTGCCATACTTAGGAAGAAGAAGAAGAAGAATACACATTTTCGTTTTTATAAGTAACAGACAAAAATAAAAAAGGAAAAATTCTTTCCCCTAGAACAGGATATTCTCTTCTTTCCCCGCTCTAGAACCTTACAATGACAAAATTTTTGTGCATGTGGAGTGAAAAAAATATGTTATTCCGAGAGGTCGCTTTTATACAAAATGGTGTGAACGTTTTATCTTTGTTTCTTTACACAAAACAGTAATATATTCAAATACCTATTTATATTCATGCGTAGGTATACTGGCATTGTATGGACACCATAACACAACATATTAATTTCTATTGTCCATTTCACTGTTCCTCCTTAGGGACATTCGTTCAACTGTGTCAAGGCTGGAAATTGATATAGCATCATTATAGCGGAATACGAATGCGGACATTTGCATCAAACAATACTTTTCTAAAAAGAATATAAAATATTGAAAATATTTTTGAGGAAATAAGACTATGCCCGCTGTGAAATGCCAAAGATCAATCAAACTTTGCCGTAAGGTTTCCAAAATACCGAAATTCTGATCTTGAATTTATCGGAAATTGGACAAAAAGAAAGCAAGGATTACTTGAATTCTAGAGTTCAAACAAAATTCAATACGCAAGAAAACCCTCTAAAAATAACATACATAATAGATAACAAATTAAAAAAGCTTTAACCATATTTATTATTTTGTATGTTTATATTTATTTCTCGCCATTTTATCTGCTATTTGCACGGACCGAAATACTTTTCTTATCTAAATGATTAGAAATAGTTTGGTATCGTGCGGAGTTTATCGAAATCAGGCTTCATAATATCGACCATATCGCGGGTCGAATAGGTAATATCGTGGGATAACAGCCGTCCAAGTGTTAGCCTCGCCTGTTTTCAATTGGAAATGAGCTCCGTCCCGCTAATAATGGATTAATAATGGATTTTCTGTTTATGTAGTAAAGCTGTTGATAGATTGGTTTGTAGTAGTAGGTACCAGGGTAGTGTATACAGCTGTATACATTTAAACGAGTCAATAAATACAGGTTAGTTCATTTTTTTCCTTTCATAATAAATATCCAACTGCACTACATTAGTGTGCAAAATACTCGCTCGCTAAAGATAAAACATGAATTTATTTTCGCCTCAATGAATAGTTGGTAGTGACCATTGCGATTTATGTGAGAATAGATGGCAAATTATTGTTATTTGTGAATAAAATACCATTCGCCTGAAACAGTTAGCTTTATTTATTTGTGTTGCAAATAACATTATTCAAAAATTCATGCTTAAGTATAATGTAAATTTAAGTTTTGTACGTAGTAATTATGTCTAATTGTCACCTTTTCACGGCTAAGCCACCAAAGGATCTCTAGCAGCGAAGTGTAGATATAAGCTACCTTTTATACTGAAACGTAATTAATCCTACATAAAGTCGCGACTAACAGAGTGCGGCTGTTAGTCGCGACTTTATGTAGGATTAAGTAAGTAAAATAAAATAAAAATAATATAAGAGTAATGTCGTTTTCAATTTCAAAGGCCCTGCAAGCGTCGGTAGCAAAAGTGCATCGGGCATGTAGTAGCATTACATTACATTGTCAGTTGTTAAGCTAATAGCTTGCGGAGGATCACCATGCTCCCGCTATAACACGACCTCTTTATGCATACTTTATTTATACCATGTCCTTTACGCGCGCCGCATTTAAAGTATCTATTCGAGATCTATAGTGTGAAAATGGTAATGTAAGGGAAAATATATCTATGGACTCGTACAGAACTTTGTGATTTTTCGTGGCAGGTATCACACTTAACTTAAAATATTAGTATTTATTTTCAAAATGTAGAAATACGATTAAATCACCAATTTTTTCATGGACAACATAAATGTAAGTTCTAATATCGATCGGCATACTGTGTTCATTCGACGAGTATTCTAATCCCTCCAAAAACGTGTCTGTGTTAGTTCATTCGATCTGGTGAACAATATTTAGCGTCAACCTCAACGATATCTATAAATTAAGTCCACATTTTTGTAATGAAAATGTGAACTAACAAATTGAAAATTTGCGCTCAGTGTGCAATATAGGTACATAGTGTATTTTTCAGAATGTTTACCGGGAGCAGTGAGCCGAGTCACGTCACCCGTCCGCAGCAAACGAATACCGTAAACGGCGTCAGCTTGCGGTTTAGGTGTGATAAATAAACTTAACCCACAATGTTTGCATACTGTTCAGATATTAATAAAAGGGATAAGGGCAACCTTCAGCCCTTACAACGCCATATTTTTTAAGCAACACTTCCAATATATAAGGATGGTATGTTGACTTCGAGTGTTTCTGTACCTACCACTAATAAATTGAGAAGTCCTAGTGAAAGACCTCAAATTTTGAACGAACTACCTTTTTTATATAAGGCATACGTTAATACGTACTAGTAAATAAGAAAAAACCAAGTGGGGTCCTTAGCCTAGGAAGACAATTTAACTATTTAAAAAAAAAAGAATTTGTATATAAGTAGGTAGGTTAAGTTTAAGTTTATAAAAGATCTAACCCAAACCAGAATCAACCGAGAGCGTGCTAAGAATGCTGGCAGCATTGCCACGCTGGATAGCAATGCTGATTCTCTGAGCGAAATATGTTCCAACATTATTTAATTTAAAAGTATATGAATTTGGAATATAACTTAGACTGCGTCACCTTAAGCAAATTATTGGCCTTAAAAACGCTATTATTGTCGTATTCCACAAGAACTCAATGTAGTGTCGTTATTTAATTCATACATTCGGGAAGTAGGTAGATACTGTAATGACATGTCTCTGATAGATACAGACAAAAAATGCATTGATTATATACAATTCATTCTTTATACTCGTATAACTGCCGAACATTTTAGACCAATTAACCTTATTTACAGTTTTAATGCATATTTTGTACATAATTTTATCGGCTTAGAATAGTACATAGGCCAGTACACTTTTACCTTATATAAATTTAGCCATGTATTAGCATAATTTAGATTAATTAATCTTCGGTCATGTTTTCTCACCGTCATGGGTGCAATCAGAATCCATTAGTTAATGGAAGGCTCTATTTACAGGACTTTATTAAAAGGGAATCAACGCTACTGTCGACACCAATCTGTTATAATTATCTTATTTTATTAGAACGTGTTGTTTTGATACTTTGATATATGTATGATGGAGGTTGAAGCGTAGAGAGAACGATTCTAAATTGTAAATTATTTTGCTCAGTCCTAGGTGCTGGGACTGGCGCGGCTGCTGCTTATACGTTTTTCATGTGATGGCCTCCATGGCCCCAGTATGCGTTTCTCAAAAAAGATAAAGACATATCATATTTGTATAACATTTTATTGTATACATTTATTATATCATTGCCATCTTTAGTTCTTTTAAGTATATTAAAAATATATATAATATTTTTACGTCTTTTTTACATTATTATTGCGTAGTTATACGTCTATTCTCACTGTGGATACAGCTTTTGTATATCTTATACAGATGACATAACATTTGTTACAATCACAATATACCGGCTCTGATCAGTGTGTGTGGTGCCTACCCAGCACTGTGTTTTTCAACTTGGGATCGAATTGTTCTGGCGAATTAGAACATCCACTGAGCCTTCCACACAGATAAGCATGTGCGTGACTTTGCCTCATGAAATGTATGTAAATTTATTTGTACTTTAATCGGTAATATTTTGCATTTCATAAATAACTATTCATACTTGGTTAATTAACCACGTTATCTTATACCTTAACTACTAATATTTTAATAAATCTTGATTGTAAAATCTTAATTTTATCCAAATAAGTCTTAAAAGTTCTCCCGTAGCTGGCTAGCCCATACGACAGCAATGAGTCTACCACCGCATAGTATACATGGTTGACCAATATAATATATGTTTAGAAAATGTACATAATATTTTTTTAAATGTAGTTAGCGTACATTGCTCGCAGAATGAAATAAAACACCAGAAATGTATCAATAAAATCTAGCGTATCTGCCGGCCATCGCATGCCCCGAAGCATTGTTGCCGCACTATTTCGAAACTCGAAACCTCGGGTTTTTCTAAAACGTTTATTTTTACCACAGTTCCATATTAAAAACAACCGTTTCTCGCATTATAAATTGCACGTTCAATATATGGACTGTACTAGAAGATAAAATATCTCCCTGGTGGAAAATATCCAAGATACTCCAAGCTCTGGCTTGTTTGGCCTTGTTAAACAGTCTCGAACAGCAGACTCATAAATCATCTTATCTCATAGTCACGCATTTTCTTTTAAGTAATTATTTTATAAGATAATATTGTGTCAAATGTATACGAGCCAAAATATTTTTTGATAGTTAGGAACGATATAAGTATGCTATATAAAGCTGGCAGCATTTTACACCGCATGATAAGGCAGACTCATTGGTTAAAGTGTGTTTTTTTCACTTGAAGTATTAATTTTAGGTGTGTAGATATTGTGTTTTGTATCATGTATTTTCATATTATAAACCAGGTTTTAATTAAAGTTCCTAGTATCGTTAGTATTACTGTAAACAAATAATGTCTATATAACATTTACTCGCTAAGCTATGGACCAACGTTTTAGATACCTAAATAACGAAGCTACGACATAGTCATATTTTGTTTAAAAATATGTGCTCGTGGTTAGTTTTTTATAAAGCGATTTGAAAAGATGGCCTAATTTAAGCTTTTAAGAGTTGGTAGGCACAAACAACAACAGCGTGTCTCCATTTGTTCCCCAGTTTGCCGATACTTTGCGGAGGGCCGAGCGGACGGAGGCGAGGTCATTGCAGATTTACGTCAATCCTATATAACTTAGTCAAAATTCCTCCCGGCAACTGAATATCGAGATAAAACTTTAGCTAATATATTTTGACGCGGACATAATCCTTTATCGATGCAATTACTCCGAAGCAAAATCTTTAGGTACTAGTGACAGAAGCGGCTTTAACCTACGTTTAATTAAAATAAAGACTTAAGAAGTACATTTAAATGAAATGTTTGTGGTAATTTTAATGAGACTTTTTTTATGTCGAAAGGATGGCAAGCCATCCTACAACCACCCTGATGGTAGGCTGTTATGACAGCCTATAGACCCTGTCATGTCAGATGTAACGTCATATGTATTCGCGCATTGCTTGTATCGGATAAATCGCTGCGATAGCAGGAATAGGGACTAAAATAGCTCCCGCAGTGCCAATAGAACGCTTCCTTAAGAATTTCTGCAAACACAGTGCAGGCAAATTACACTATAGTACCTTATATAGTAGTAGTGTGTCGTAACTGTAATTTTCTAAGGTACAGTAAGTTGGTTTTATCTCAGTCGAGCAGCTTCTACTGAACGGAAGATCCCGTTAGTACCCTACATCTCTGACACGACTTCCTGTGACTCTCGTTTTAAATATAATTTATCCGAAATGAAAAAATGAAAATCCTAGAAAATAAATATAAAGCAATATCAATGTAGTTGCGTACAAAGTCTGCAAAAAACATAGATATGTTCTTTTTAACTACAAAAAGCTCCTACATGTTTTGATACCAGCTTTAGCTACGTTCACATTCCTCTTACGTAATTTTAATTATAATACGAATTCGTTCTATTGCCTTAGGCTTGCCTAGCTACGTTGCTTATTGCTTCTCATCCGCATAGGTAGGAATGAAATAACTTCTTAAAATTTAATTATTCATTTAAAATATACACAGGTAAGTGATATACAAGGTACGTTATACAATAAAGAAGATGGCCATTTTTTTTTGTATGGATCAACAAAGAGACAAAACATTTCTCCTTGAAACCTGAGATAAAGGGGGTGGGTAGCTTTCTCCAATAATGCATTTCAATCTCTAAGGGGTGAAATTATTTGTTTTAGACTGTATAAACAAAACTAATTGATTTCTTAACCTTGAAGACAAGACTTAAAGCATTATGAAGTAAATAGTAAAACACGCAAGTCAACCCGTAAAAGATCTAATGGCTTATTATAGTTACTTTACAACAACATTGAAACTACCAACATTCAAGGTATTATTTTTTCTACGGTCTACGATCGCAGCAAAAAGATGGCAAATTACATGTTTTCTTACAAGCAAAATCCTAGCTCCTCGATCACTGTTTCCGATAGCGCACATTGGTAATGGATAACACGTTGGTAGTAAGTTTGAGCGACACACTATCCAGGCGTCCTAACTGCAGATGGATTAGCCCACGGTCGCCTTTAATCCCTCACTCTCGTGTCACTATGATCACATTACATAGCGCTAGTAGAGACCGAGATCTAATGGTTACAAAGTCTACAGTGAGCCCCACGGTTCTCTTTGGCTTGATTATATTATTTCCTCATTATATTTCCTTATTGATCAATACATTTACGTTCTTGTTATTTTGATTATTCATTCGGTCATTTAATACCTTAAATATACACGTATGGTATGTATATTGTGATTTGAATAATTCAAAAACTGGTATGGTAGGTACCGTTTTTGCTTCAAAATTTGTTTTCACACAGCACACAGGTATGTATTTAGTTTTTATACAAAAAGTGAGCATAATACTATTATATACTAGCATTTAACCGATCGCGGTATTATCGAATACTAAGCAAAAGAAGAACCCAACGATTTATTTAAAATTGAACGGAAAATAATACGCGTCGCAATTAGCATAATATCGTGGCTCCAAAATCTGAATCAGTGGACTGAGAACCTTATATTTGACTCGATCATGGTTTTGGCAAGACTGAGTAACAAACGAGCAATACATGTTCCAGTACGCTATTAGTAGTTTATAAATATGAAATGGCTCAATAGGCACTGTGGTCGCCTTGATCGCCAAGCTTCGATGCGCTTTAGTAAGCCTCTTATTGGCTTGACACTGCCATTAGCGTGAAATATTTTGCGATTATTACAGATTTATAATTGTTTTATTAGTTACAAACATTGTCTCTTCCTTTTAGGCGGACGTTCGTTGGAAAATTTGCCTGCTTGCCTCCATTCTTTAACGTTACATAGGTATTGTGTTTGTGTTAATAATTCATGACACTTACCACCATCCACGCAGACTCTTAACAAACCATTCAAATATGTTTTCTTTTATTTATTTTTATAACCCTAAGATGGCATACAAGCATACGGCCCACCTAGCAATATAAGGGAAATCACTAACGAGTTGCCATCCCTGTTGTTGATGAGGACTCACTGTTAGCTGCTAGCAGCATTACTAGCCCAGCGTATCCCCGTGGAGAACTAGCTACCTTACTTACCGCAGAAACAAAACACTTCGTCTAAGTAGTGCTATTTCACTGCGGTCTTCTGTAAGGCGGAGGTACAGACCTCAGTCTGGCGGCTCCAATATTAAAGGGAAAACCCACCGGAGATCCCAATTCGCCTTAACCCGTTTTTATTTAGCTCATGGATTAATCACTGTACTTAATCTTAGAAAAACTCATTGGTACAGGCCGGGATTTGAACCTGGCCCATCAGATGACAGGCCGTTGCTTCAAAAGGTAAACGTTAATTTTTTTTGAGTTTGGTGATTACTAAGTAAAAACTTAGTTATCACCAAAAGTAAATGTCCTGAGCATAATTCCACTCTTCCATCGGCTAGGGCACGATGTCCATCAAACAACCAGTTAGAGTCAGCACAGATGAATGGATTTACACATACATACATACATACAAACATACATATCATCAGGTCGAGCCCTTTTGAGGTAGGCAGAGAGTGCAAAACATCATTTCACTCTTTGGCTGGTATAACGTTGGCATATGATCGACAGATTTTTTTTAGTGATTGAAAAGAGTTTTTAGTTATTAATAAAAAGCATTTATTTATTACATATTCTTAAATCACTTATTATTAATTACTTACATAGTTTTAATTTTATATTACTTAGACCAACCAGGGCGTGACTAATCTTATAATGAGATACATTCTATTTATAAACTTTTGGACGCCAACTGTGAATTTAGTAACATATTTCTGTGTAGAGAGTAATTACGTGGTTTCTTCCATTCCGTTCGGACGAACGAACGACGAAACGACGACCTCGCGCCTGTATTCCGACAGAACCCGCTACATACAATCTAACTAGTTCCCGACTCATCTAAATCAAATTAACACAAATGGGTCTAACGTTTAAGGTAAGGGCTACGAGTGAGAGATTACTGTAATGGATTAGATAAATTCTGCAACGTTACAAGACGTTATAGGTATTAAAAAAAAACTAATCGTGCATACGTACCATTTTGTATAACTACATGGCGTCTTATTCCAGTATTCAATTAGAAACTGTCACAAAGACATGTGCGTGAGGTGATCAATCGTGCGAATGTTCGAAAGTGAGAAGTTGTTAGAAAGACGGCGACGCGTCGGCGAGGGCGCGGGCGGCGCGCGGCGGCCGACTGCTACGGACCGCGCTCTAGCACTGCCGGCTACGTGCTACGGGCTACGTGCTACGACCAGCTAGGCGGCGCGGCGCATCAATCTTTTATTATCTATCATCTCATTGACTTGTCAAATGATTGAGACCTAAACACATTTAAACGATTATTAACAAAAGTTATAAACCTTTACTTGAAAAACCGGGATTAGCGCTAATGACGAAACACATCTCGTCATATGTTGATTATTGTGATAATCAGAAAGTTCTTTACTTTAAATGTGCTATAAATTGTAATTAAAGCTCGGTGAAAGTCTCACTATATATTTCTTAATTATATCGAGTTTGATGCTTGCACCGCGAGTAAAAGAAAATACTTAATACTTTTGAAAGACAAAGTTCTTTTGAGCTCGAGGAGTGCACTTATAAGAAAGTTTATTGTTGAAACAGTAAGAAACTGTAAGACACGAGGAAATTCAACTTGGAATGGACGTAAACCGACCTATTTAGCTTAGTAGTTATGTATTCTCTGTATTTTAGCCGAGCGAAGAACGCAATTAAGAGTCGAATGCCTCATAAGGAGTTGGAACTATCGAGATCATTCAAAATTGTTCGAAAATCAGCTGGAGTTGAAATTAGTTAAAGTAAGTTCCTCAATTTTGAGAGTTCCAAATAGTTAATTATAAGCTTAAAGTAATATGCGTTAACAAATGTGTTTTTAGATTCAGTATTTAAATGTACGTCATATGAAATTACGACTTGTGAGTTACTTGATCTGTTACATTTTGTTTCTACCTTATTAAAGTGATCTCATATAAGTAAGTGAACCTACAGAGAAATAAGCTAACATGTTCATATCATTTTCTTAATTCCCATAGTTGAGTAAAACTGTGATTCAATGCAGCGAAACGGTTATTTTGCATGAGTGGGTCGCGTATAAACGAGTGAAATGGATGAACCCAGTTGGCAAATTGTGCATTCACCTCCGCTAGGCGTTGTTGCATTCAAGCCACAGTGTGCCTTCAGGGCTCAGGTATTCTGTGTCTGCAGTTTTAACTTCTTGCAAAGTAGTGGAATTCATGCTGTTTATGTATCCCAGATGTAACTTGATACATTTAAAAAGGAGTAGTTACTATCTGTTTTCGTTGGTAATTTTTTTCTTCTGCCAGGCTTTCCATTCATCCGATTAGGACTGTGAATAGTTTTAGAAAAAATAAATTAAAGTGCCATTGTCTAATCGATTTATTGTAATGTGCATACAGTCCACATATCGAAGTCAGTAAGTGTATGATCTATGGTCAGTAGCCAATAAACAGTCATACTAAACGCACGCTTTTTTTACTCAATATATTCCCATCAAAGTGAAACGAACTCTATCGCCTAAACATTTGGTCCAAAATCGAACCGGATCGCAGCGCATTGTCGACAAGCGAGCCGACCCTAATAAACAAAGAACAATGGCGGCTACCTGAGGTTGATTCACCGAGTGAAAAAAGTATATTAGGCGCGGTTTTAATTAATGAGTTATAAAACATTATAATCTGAGTTGAGTATTAAAAAACTATAGTGTTTACAAGCTAATTTAAGTGATAATTCGAGTGAACCGTGCTTCAATAACAAAAGTGCAGTTTTGTTGGGATTCATATTGCAGTTTACGAGAAACTTATGTGCAGTAATTTCACGAGTAAAAATGGCTACCGTAGAGAAATTAAAATTGTTACAAGATGAGTTGTTTGAGAATTTAAAGAAAGCCGAACGGAATTATAGAAAAACATCTAAGGAAAGGATTAAATTACCTTATTTGGAAACTAGATTAGAGGTACTAGAAGAGCAGTTTAAAGAATTCAAAGAGGGACATAAAACGATTGTTTCGTTGGCTTCGAAAGAGAAGAATGAAGCGTATTTCACGGAGAATTTATACGAGAATTTTGAGGAACTATACGTGCATTACAAAACTAATTTACGTGAAGCATTACAATCGCTTTTGCCACCTAGTACACAACTATCAAGTCCTTTAATAGTGCCGGGTGCTTCTGCCGAGAATAATAATTATGATCTTAAATTACCTCGAATAAATCTACCTACATTCAGTGGTAAATATGAAGAGTGGCAGACATTTTATGACATGTTTTCGTCGTTGATACACCAAAACAAAAGCATCACGTCAGTTCAAAAGCTGCATTATTTAAAAGGTAATTTATCTGGAGAAGCACAAAGTTTGCTACGTAATTTTTCTATTACCGAAGCCAACTATCAAGAAGCTTGGCAACAATTAGTTAAACGATATGACAATAAAAGATATAACAGTAATGCTGTTTTGAGAAATTTATTTGCATTGAAGAAAATACAAACCGAGTCGGCTAACACAATTAAGCATTTATTAGATACAACATCTACCTGTTTGAAGTCCTTACAGAATATGGGTATTAGTACAAACAGCTGGGATACGATCATCATATTTCTGGTTATTTCAAAACTGGATTCAGAATCTATTAAATTGTGGGAACAGCATCTAAATACAATCACCACTGAGTTACCTACTTGGGACCAGCTAAGGAGTTTTTTAGAAAATAGATTTAGAACATTAGAAATGATTGATTCAAGTATAGTGCGCCCCTCACAACCAAGTAAGCCTATCACTAGAGCAAAAACATTTCATAGTAACATGTTAATTGAGAATAAAAAGAAAAGTAGTGAAGGCGATTGTGTGCTGTGCCATGAAACTCATTATATAAACCAGTGCAAACAGTTCGAGCTTATGGAGCCAAAGGCTAGACAAGACTTTGTACAAGGTCATAAATTGTGCTTTAATTGCCTATCACCTACACATCCAGTAATTAAGTGTAGGAGACCACTGAGTTGCAGAAAGTGTGGAAGAAGACATCACACAATGTTACATTTTGAGCGAGACCGTATTGAGACCGACCAGGTTGCGAGATCAACGAGCGAAGCAGCATTGGTACCTTCACCGAGTACACCACACCAACATGAGAGAGTGACAACATCACGAGGTGACACCCACTTAACTACTATGTTTTCTAGAGGAGATGTGCAACCTAACAGTGTGCTGTTAGCAACTGCAAAGGTAAAGGTCGTTAATTTATCTAGCTGTAAATTAATTATAAGAGCATTGTTAGACCAAGGCTCTCAAGCCTCATTTATTACGGAGTCTACTGCACAACTACTTGGATTAACACGTAAACCAGTAAGTGGTTGGGTGTCAGGGCTGGGAGATGGTCGTATGAGGATCAAATACACAGTGTCACTTAAAGTAGAATCATGCTATAATCCCAAAAATTCAATACACGTAAATGCATATGTGTTACATTCCTTAACCTCTTTGCTTCCAGCAACTAAACTTATAGTACCTGAGTGGACAGAGATTGAAAACTTACCATTGGCGGATCCTTCATATGCAACACCAGGCAAAATTGATATCCTGCTAGGCGCAGATGTTTATGCTGAAATATTGTTGGATGGAGTAATCAAACACTCTGAAGGAAGCTTGATGGCACAAAATACAGTACTGGGTTGGATGTTGTCAGGAAGAGTGGTAAGAGAATCAGAAGAGGTTATAAAAGAAAATATAATGAGCATGCATGTTCAAATCAAGGAAGATGACCAACTGAAAAAATTTTGGGACATTGAGAATGAGCCTAATATAATACAAAATGAAATGACTAAGAGTGAGAAGTTATGTGAAGAGTTTTTTGAGTCTACCACAATGAGAGATGAGGAAGGTAGATTTGTAGTGAGATTACCTTTTACCACAGATGATCCCAAGTG
Organism: Falcaria lacertinaria; assembly: GCA_951449985.1. Lineage (NCBI taxonomy): Eukaryota > Metazoa > Arthropoda > Insecta > Lepidoptera > Drepanidae > Falcaria > Falcaria lacertinaria. The sequence goes on along the minus strand of OX602109.1, from coordinate 7,225,601 downwards.
TCAGTATGGCAACTCAAGGGATATTGCTATCAAGAGATTGAAGATTTTAGAAAGAAAACTATTGAGAGATTCTAAACTGAGAGAAGAGTATAACAAGGTTATGAATGAATATTTGAGCTTAAATCACATGAGAAGACTTGATGAGAACGAGTTAGAAAATCAGAAGGCGGTGTATCTTCCCCATCATGCCGTGGTGAGAGAAGATAAGGAAACTACAAAGGTGCGAGTAGTATTTGATGCGTCGAGTAAGGACTCCAATGATGTATCTCTAAATGACGAGCTACATGTTGGGCCGAAGTTGCAACAAGATTTGAGGCACATATTAATGCGGTGGAGAAGGCATAAGATATGTCTTGTTGCGGACATTGTTAAAATGTATAGAATGGTATGTGTATCTGCCCAAGACACAGACTTCCAACAAATTGTGTGGAGATTTACTTCAGATGGATCAGAACCTATACAACATTATAAATTATTACGACTTACTTTTGGAACAGCCTGTGCGCCATATTTGGCAGTAAAATCTTTACAGAAACTTGCAGATATAGAGGAAGAAAAGTATCCGGTAGCTGCGAAAATAACAAAACAAGACCTATACATGGATGACGTCATCACAGGAGCATCAAAAGAATCCGACGCAATGAAAATACATGATGAGATGAATGAGTTAATGAAATCAGGAGGGTTCGAACTACAAAAATGGAACAGTAATTGTAAAACGTTATTACAAAAACTTGGAAAAAGTGATGAGTCAAATAATCAACCAGCTCTGATGAAATTCAATAATTCTATCAAGATCCTTGGAGTAAGCTGGAACAGAGAAACGGATAATTTTGAATACATGCTTAAATTATCTGAACCTGAAGATAAGATTACTAAGAGACAGGTGCTATCTGATGTAGCAAGGTTATATGATCCTTTAGGGTGGATAGCCCCTGTTGTAGTTGTTGCTAAAATGATAATTCAGAAACTATGGAAATCAGGCCTTGAGTGGGATGATTATTTAACAGAAGATCTATTGAAACAATGGCTTGCATACAGAAGAGAATTGGTTGATTTGAAACAGTTCACAATACCGAGATGGTTACATATGACATGTGACTCTAAAGTGGAATTACACGTTTTTTCGGATGCTTCGAAGATGGCTTATGCAGCAGCAGTATACCTTCGTGTGGTTGATGAGACTGGGCGGGTTCACGTGCATTTGGTTACAGCGAAAACCAAGGTTGCGCCGATAGAGAGAGAAATTACAATCCCTAGATTGGAGCTGTGTGGGGCCGCCTTGGCAGCTAAACTTATATTCGAAGTGGCGCAAGTAATGGAGATACCTAAGGAGAATTTGTACGGCTGGACAGATTCTGCCATAGTCCTTGCATGGTTGAAGGGTGGTTCAGCTCGATGGACTACTTTTGTGAGTAATCGGGTGTCCACAATCTTAAATATTTTAGATTTTGAACAATGGAATCATGTAGCTTCCGAGTCAACCCCTGCGGACTGTGCATCGCGAGGTATGCAACCATGTAATTTGTCAGTACATTTATTATGGTGGAATGGGCCAGAGTGGTTGACAGAGATGACAATACAAGTAGAAAAGTCTATCGTGGAGGATACGCAAGAAGAGGAAAGAATTCAAGCTTTAACTATTTTATCTAACAATGATGAGGATTTAATTTGGTCAAGATATTCGTCATTATCTAGGTTATTGAAAGTTTTATCATATTGCCGAAGAACTTTGAATCTGAAATTACCAAAAGAGAACCGTAGTACATTACCTAAATATATTACATCAAAGGAACTAAATGACACTTTACTGATGTGTATTAAGCTAGTTCAGGAGAGCGAATTTGTATTCGAAATAAAGCAGTTAAAGACTCGAGGATGTGTATCTAAGAAGAGTAGCTTGCGTACTCTTTGTCCCTTTCTTGACGAAAAAGGGATATTAAGAGTAGGTGGACGCATAGCTCAGTCGGACTCTGGTTACGATACGAAATATCCGATAATCATGCCTGCTAAACATCATTTTACCAAGCTCATCATTGTCGACGCTCATTATCAAACTCTTCACGGCGGTCCACAGATTATGTTAAATTACCTCAGAGCGAAATATTGGATTTTACGTGTTAAGGAACGTATCAAGAAATGTTACCGTGAATGTGTCACTTGTTTGAGATATTCATCGAGGAAGTCTACTCCACTGATGGGACTTTTACCCGAAGCGAGATTAAAACCAAGTAAACCATTTAAATCAACTGGAGTAGATTATTGTGGTCCTATTAATATACGATTTTCACCAGGGAGAGGAGCCAAATCGTATAAGGGCTACATATGTCTTTTTGTGTGCATGGTAACACGAGCAGTGCACCTGGAGGCGGTTACAGATTTAACCTCTAAAGGGTTCATCGCGGCCTTCAGGCGTTTTACTGCGCGCAGAGGACATTGTCAAGACTTATTCAGCGACAACGGCACGAACTTTGTCGGCGCAGACCGAGAGTTACGAGAAATGTTTAACAGTGCTAAATCATCGTTATCTGCGGAAATTGCCGAGTTGCTGACACTGGAACGCACAACGTGGCACTTCATTCCTCCGCACGCACCAAATTTTGGAGGGTTGTGGGAAGCAGGAGTACGCAGTACAAAAACACATTTGCGCAAGGTAATCGGTGGTCATACATTTACCTATGAGGAGATAGCGACGATCCTGGCGCAGGTGGAAGCATGTTTAAATTCACGGCCTCTCTCATTATTAAGTGACGATCCGAACGACCCTCTCCCCTTGACACCGGGTCACTTTTTAGTAGGCGAACCCTTGTTAAATATAGCCGATGATGACTATACTAAATGTAAAGTACATAGTTGGTTTAAACAGATGGCGCTTAACGCAAAAGATTGTAAGTGATTTTTGGAAAAGATGGCATACCGAATACTTAGTTAATCTTAATCAGAGAAATAAATGGAATACTAACTGTACTGAGCCTGAAATTGGTAATATTGTAATTTTAAAAGAGGACAATATTCCTCCTGCTAAATGGATTTTAGGTAAAATAACTCACAAACATACTGGGCCAGATAATGTAACTCGAGTTGTGACTATTAAATGTAAATCTGGAATATTTAAGCGTCCAGTTAGTAAGCTTTGTATTATTACAAAATAATCAAAAGGCATTTGTATCTTAATTTTTCAGTTAACTTGTTAATTATCCACTTTGTTATTTTTGTAAGTAAGATATAAGTATTAGGAATTAATTTGTCAATAGTAACATGATAGAAAGTACCTACTTAAGTACTTAGTCAAATATATTGTTACGGTGGGCGGATGCCTCGTTTATTATTAAGACAAAATGTTACTTTAATTTAATTATAGAGTTGTTTTGATTTGTTACCCATTCTGCTCACAAATTTTAAACTTAAAGTTTGTCAGGATTATGACTATATGTTATACTTAAAATTAGGAGTTTATTTTGTTTGTAATAAAGAACTATGTTCTTGGTGGGCGGAATGTCTAATCGATTTATTGTAATGTGCATACAGTCCACATATCGAAGTCAGTAAGTGTATGATCTATGGTCAGTAGCCAATAAACAGTCATACTAAACGCACGCTTTTTTTACTCAATATATTCCCATCAAAGTGAAACGAACTCTATCGCCTAAACAGCCATTCATTAGTACTAAAAAAAGCATTGTAATGCATGCTGAGAAGAGCCAGTTATTTAATAAGTGACCAAAAACAAGGAAGTTATTAATATTTTGAAAAACAAAAATATTTTGAAAGATAGTATTATTAAAATTCCCGTCATCTCTAGTAGCCTAAAGATTTCCTTCATTTATTTGACATTGTCCTTGTGATTTTGTTTGAGCATTCTTAGAATATGAATAAATTTATTCTTACTTCAAATACAAAAATCTAAATTCGTTGCAGAACGTGATTTATGCGTAGGTACGATTTCAAAAGGCATGGCATATATTGCACGATAGCACCACGCTTCAATCAAACAATATGAAAAAAAAGAATTGACAAACTAGATGGCCATCGAATGTTTGCAGTTCTCTTGACATATGACAGCCGGTGGGTCTGGCGGCAAATCGATTGATTTGCATCTAGGTAGGCCGCGGGTTCGATTACTGTACATCAAGTCTAGGTGGTTTGTGTGTGAATTAAATGGATGTGTCGCAACCATGCTACTGTGAAAAACTAGTGTGGGGCTGTGTGATATTCTAAGCGTTATAGATGATGGTATCAATTCTAGCCGCGATTTCACGTCAACGGGGAAGACAGCGATTACTCTCGTGCAATCCTGCTACATCTCCGATGGATATACTCATCAATTTACCTGCTGGGAATTCGACAAGGTCGAACACAAAACAGTGCTTGGGGGAGCTAAAATATTTTGTATTCGCATCGCTCAGGTTTTATTATAAGATTCAGTTTCATGACGTATCATTAGTAAAAACTAGTGTTACAAGAGTATGTAAACAAAGAATTAATAATTGTTGTGGTTTTCGGTGGCAGAGTAATCACCATTAACAGCCAACCAGTATCTAATAAACCCAGCATTTCGCATAAATGGCTGACTTAATTCATTTTTTTTCAGAAGGACCTGGCAACACATTACGTTACCTAACTCTATTATATTCATACTGTAAATCTCGGTAACCAATCAAAATGCAAATATTGTTTACTGCCCTCGTAACTCTGAGAATAAGTTGAGTTTCTACGTTGAAATTTAAAACTTGCTTTATCTAGCTTTGCAAAAGCGGTTCATATCGTGAACATAATTATAATGCTACTAATACTAGCTTTTACCTGCGACTACGCCTGCGGAGGATACATTTTCTGGCTCTCAACATTAATGATAGAAGACCCCGTCAGTATAAAAAAAACTAAATTGGTTAAACCGTTTAAGAGGAGCAGAATTTCATGTGCTCGTAATATTTCTCCTTCCAACCACCGCTCACTGGATGTTTATTGTTTATATTAAAAAATATCTTCATTTTATTTTATTTTCGATACCTATCTCCTCTCTCGTCTTTCAACTCTTTCTTTAGAAGCCATGACAACTGTAACTTTATCAATATGTTCAAGGAGTTCCGCAACTTTGTCATCTATTTACATTCGTCGTTATATCTCTTTTGACAACATTCTGTTAATTCCTACGCTATTATAACTATAAAAATATGAAAATCTCCGTCAAATTTCTTCTTTATCATATTAGTTGTGTTCAATAAACGTCTTCTAATTATAAACTATACATATAAACCCAGACTCGGGCAAATTGTGATTGTGTAATTCACATAATATAATTATGTCGACCCCTTAAATGTTGTTAGAATATTACTTGAAATGAAAACACCTTAGCTCTTTAAACAAGTCCCAAGACAATTTCTCATTCATTATAATGATACCCTCTTATCTGTAAGCTGGTGGACGTGTCAGTCCAAAGGGCGCAATTAAGAACCACCAGACACATACAAACTTTTAATGTTTGCTTTTTAAACTTGCACTCAGCTTCTACAATTTGTTGTCCCAATGTTTAAATGTGTAAGTACTGTTGGGAAGAGTTTCAGCTGATGATTAATGCCTAGATTTGTAGTTTTCTTAATTAGGAGACGTTGAACTACATGTTTTATTGGATTGCAGGTCAAAGTAATGTTCCATTCGAGAATATAGCATACGTACCTACATGCAGGTAAGGAGGTGAGATACCAAACGGATGTTTCTTTTTTAAGCAGTACTCATGATTTCAAGTCGTTTTTTATACTGCAAAGTGGAAATCGAAAATCAGGCCCAGAAATTAAGTAGCGCGCGTCCGATAACTAAATAAAATGTACTTGTTATGAATTCGTTCAAACAATTTTCCTCATTACAAATTTACATAATATAGGCCTTATATTAGGTCCTTACATATGAAATTGGCGTTTTTCGTACTGGCCACTTTAATCACGAATTTCTCCTCTTTGGTAAGGAATTCCAAATTCAAATTTGTACAGCTATAGACTCATGTATTTGTGCTTCGATGATCGTCATTCATTTGTTTTTTTTCTTCTGTTTTTTTCTGTTTGCGTCACTCATTTTACAAAATGGAAAACCTTAAATATCGCATTATTTACGAGTACGAGTTCCGCCGTGGCACTAGTGCTGCGGAAACAACTCGAAGGGTGAATGATGTGTATGGCGGTCGTGTTGCAAAAGAAAACACAGTTCGTTTTTGGTTCCAACGTTTTCGTTCTGGAAATTTCGACCTGCAGAACAAGCCCCGTGGACGGCCTGAGACTCAAGTTGATAATGAAGAGTTGAAGGCTATTGTGGAAGCGGATCCATCGCAAACCACGTCCGAGTTAGCTGCAGGCTGCAATGTTAGTGATAAAACTGTTTTAATTCACTTGAAGCAAATTGGGAAGATTAAAAAGCTTGAAAGGTGGGTACCTCACGAATTGACTGAAACAAACCGGCAAACGCGCGTCGACTGCTGCGTTACATTACTAAACCGGCACAATAATGAAGGTATTTTAAACCGAATCATTACCTGTGATGAAAAATGGGTTCTTTACGATAATCGGAAGCGCTCAGCGCAATGGTTAGATCCTGGCCAGCCAGCCAAATCCTGCCCCAAGCGAAAATTAACCCCAAAAAAGTTACTTGTAAGCGTTTGGTGGACTAGTGCCGGTATTGTTCATTACAGTTTTTTTAAATCTGGCCAGACTATTACGGCTGATGTCTATTGTCAGGAATTGCAAACCATGATGGAAAAGCTAGCGGCTAAACAACCTAGGCTGGTCAATCGCTCCACGCCACTGCTGCTTCACGACAACGCTAGACCACACACTGCGCTACAGACGGCTACTAAATTAGAAGAGCTTCGATTGGAAAGTCTAAGACATCCTCCGTACTCCCCGGACCTTGCTCCAACAGATTACCATTTTTTTCGAAATTTGGATAACTTCTTGCAAGGGAAAAAATTCAACTCCGATGGGGCAGTCCAAATCGCCTTCAAAGATTTTATTGATTCCCGTCCGACTGGTTTTTTTAGTAAAGGGATCAATGAACTACCTATGAGATGGCAAAAGTGCATAGAAAATAATGGTTCATACTTTGATTAATTAAATATATTATATTAAAAAATATTCGACTTTTTGTTCCTCCCATACAAAACGCCAATTTCATATGTAAGGACCTAATATTTACAATAACGTGATTGCCGATTGCTGGGGCACTAGCTTGAAGCGTGGGCACGTTTTTTCAGTTGAGAATGCAAATATATTAACATTCTAGACGGCAATTGTGCGTGAGCCGTGATATTGACAATGGAACATAATATTGTGATTAAAATACGACCTGTAACTGAACCCTCCAGCTCTCCTTGTACATCTGACGTGCACATATAAATAACTCAAGGGAATGTTTTCAGCTTAAAGCTGAAATCTAAAATAAAATCTTTTCGTTGGTAATTCATAATGTCAAGTTGACTTTCTCGCGTTTCTTCTACGTCATCGCAAATGTACTTTTTCTAATCGTTAACTGCATCTGGTACGAAATTTATTTTTATTTCTATCCAATGGACTTGTAACTTTGGAGCGATATAAAAATGTTACTTAAGTTTGCCCGCCTTATCATTACACCATTCTCGACGACCATGTTTTATAACACGCACCTTTACTCGCACGGAAAATGTGTGTGTGAATGAGGTGTCAAGGTCGTAAGTGGCAAAATCCTTTCGACTTTCGAGTGTACTATTTAAGTAAGCTCATTGGCAGTACACTTTACTGTGTGGCACAAAAACGTGCTCGACTTCGGCTCCTGACTCAATAGCCATATATTTTCTTTATCACTACTTACGCCCCTTGACCCTTTCACTAGTGGAACCCGTTTGTATTTACGACTTAAAACGAAACGGTGGCGTATTAGTGTCTTTCGACAAATGAATAATGAAAATTATCCCATAAAAGCTGATAACGTGAAAAATTAAAAAATGGTGCCGTGCGTGTAAATCAATTCAAAGAAAGAGGCAATTTTTGGCTACAAATTATTTCACTCAAGTAAAAGGTATTGTCGGAAATATCTAAGTACCATATACCCAATTTAAAGGGTACACAGTTCAGCTTATAAAATGTCGCAGCCTTAGATACATACTTAAATTGAATGAAAACATGATAAAGTATTATAATAACGGCAAACAACTACAACCAATATTGACTCAAGCTAATCTCATAACAGCATAATATGCAGTGGATCATTTTGCATAATGAGCCAATTCAATTTCAATACGCTCGCGACCTTACTCATAGTGATCTGCAAAGGATGTATGGCACCATATAGATAGACTAATTGATTTAATATTGTTGACAATTTCATGGGTTTATTTCTTTGTTGCATGGCCCCCTTTTTGTTTCCAAAATAAAATTAGCTTTAGATACGCTTTATTTATAGCATCACCTACCTGCCAGTAAAATTCCTGTTCAAAGCGGTCCAGCCGTTCGGACGTTGTTCCAAATGTCATGGGTTTTCATTTGTTACGCGAAACCCTAATTATTATTCGAAAATAAATGTAGCCTTAGTTACGCCTAATAGCATCAGCTATCTGCCAGTGAAAGTGCCCCATCCAATTTGAACTCTTCTCTCTCGCCTGACACTGCGTCATTTTCTCAAAACGCGTCACTGGCGCCCCGGCGCGGCGCTGTCGCTGCACGAGACATTGCATTCCTATATTCCAATGGTGATATACATCTTATCATCACTTAGGGTTAATTTGAGAACAATAAATCTTTATGAGTTAAATTAAATTAAAATAATGAAATCTGGACTTAAATATTTAACGTCCTTTTCACGACTTCCTGAGAAATGAATGACTGGTGGCTCGTAAATTCTTTTATTATTAAACCGATAAACGTTTTGATGTTCTAACTGCATACGATAGTAAAGCTTTTCATCGTTCTAATGTATCCTTAGCGTTCCCCGTCGTCGACTTCGCAATGCCTACTTGGAAACGAAATATTTAATAGACTCAAAACGTGTTTTTTTGTTTAACCTGTTGTACCTATTTTAATTTAAGTGGTGGGTCATAATCTACTACGGAGAAATATCACTAATATTTAAGTCCAGATTTCATTATTTAAATTAATTTAACACATAAAGATTTTTTTGTTGTCAAATGAATCCTGAAGTGATGATAACGTATATCACCATTGGAATATAGGAATGCAATGACTCGTGCAGCGACAGCGCCGCCGGCGCCAGTGACGCGTTTTGAGAAAATGACGCAGTGTCAGGCGGGAGAGGAGAGTTCAAATTGGATGGACGCCGCGCCGGCCTCACGTAACCCAATAAAAATGGTCATCCTTTGGGAAATCTCTATGATGTTCTTTACTGCACAAAGTGTGATTTTACATAGGTCCTGGTAATAACAATGGAATGTATATGGTTGAAAAGTAGGGTACAACTAGATTTGTAAGAAAAAGGTAAGAACCTTATTCCTGACTCAATTACGGCTCTTCCTAAGGTTATCGTAGTCGGTGGTAATGTCAATAGTCTAACGTTTAGAATAATGTAAAATAAAAACAAATTTAATAATGGAAAGATAGATTTAATTAGTTTTTCAGAATACACTTATGAAAATTACTATATAAATGGAATTCAACGGCCAGCAATATGCATGGGTCTGGTGCATTTATCGTTTGTTTGTTCAATCTCACTGAAGTTTTGCGGTGTGGGACGTGAGATAAAATGTCAATAACAGAATATTCCCAGCGTGTAGGTGTTTTTAAAGTTAATTAAGGAGGATAGGTCGGTGGCAGCGCAGCGGGCTAGTGGCCTATTATTTAATTAGTTCTCTTTATTCCTCTTCAGCTGAAGGAGCGCCTCGGTAAACGAAAACGATTGAACTAAATTGGCTCGAGAAAAAAGATCGGTTAGAAATGTCAATCAGTTAATAACTAAGTAGGTGACTTTTTCGATTTTAATTAGGTTAATAATATTTTGGCGTTATGCAAATAAGTTCAGTTTCCTTACAGCATAATGCATGAAATTATAAGCACCTATCGGTGGTCTTAATGCTAGATCAATCTTTTAGGAAGTAATGCAACGCGTCAAGTTCTTGATATATGTATAGGTCACAGTCTAATTACCGACGTCAGATTTGGAGTGGATAAGGATTTTGTGCAGACACTATTCTTCGGTTCATTTAATTTCTTAGGAAGATATATCGCATGTCAAATGACCGTAGAAACTCAACGATATAAGGATAAAGATTGAAGATATAACTGTATAAGAAACAGTAAATGAATCTTACTCAATAACCCATAATATGAATATATAATAACATATCATAAATCATAATATAGGCCATATATGAATACGGTATAGGCAATAATATGCGGAACAATCTGCACGAGAAGTTACTAGGCGGCACGAATGTGTGCCGCGACCCGTCACTAATACCATAATATTGAATACGGGGAGAGCAGCAAAATATTTATTTTCCTTTCAATTATTGGTATGGTTTGTACCACTATATAAATATAAAGGGTATAAATTGGAAGAATCGTCAAAAAATCATAATTCCCAACCCTACTTAGTATTGAACTGAAAACGTGACCAGACAAAACTATACGATTAAAAATGATTTCGGTTACGTAATAAACAAACAGTAGGTCCCCTCAAGAGTTTAGAGCCTAACGTTGAATATTACTATTGGTGATCGATGCTTACGATATTTATCTATTATATATACATACAGGTTTTGTCCTGAATGACTGACTGATCAACGTGCAGCCTAAACTGCTGATTGTAGAGACTTGAAACTTGGAGGTCGTGTTCTTTATATGACGTCTACATCCGATAAGAAAAGATTTTCCGAAATTCTTCCCCTAAGGGGGTGAAAAAGGGGGTAAAGTTTTTACGAACAATGTGATTCCTTGGTCCAATCTACTTAAAATTTTGCAGAAACCTTTTTTAACATAACTGATGGGAGACGCCTTGCGTATTTTATTAAAATACATCCCTTAACGGGGTTAAAAAGGGGTAGAAGGTTATTTTGCGGTGACTTGCTTCGAAGTTGATATCAATACTCCTAAGTTCTTTTGCTTTAAATCAGGTCCATTTTATTTCGACATATGTTTGAAAACTCAACCAGATTTCATTCAAAAAACCTTGAACTCACTTAAAACATTAAGCAAATGCATCTATACAAGTAAATAAAGTTTAAGTGACGGTTTGTAATGTCTGAATAGTTGTTCAACTTTTTACTCTATGCATATGAAATTAAAGTAAACACGATACTAATAACAAAAAACATTTAAAAAAATGTTTGGCCGTCTGTTTCTTTGAGGTAATTTCCGTGTTGTTTTGTAAATATCTGTTTTAATTTAAGTGGTGGGTCATAATCTCGTACGGAGAAATCAATTCACATTAACTAAAATTAAATATCTGTAATTATCAATCAACTTTCCTTTTGCAGCCACAGAAAACTATTTTTCTTCATATTGCAGGACAAAACACTGCTGCGAAAACCGCTCATTAATCAAACAGCTATTGCTGGTAAACAATTCCATATATTCTATGTTTCCACTTGTTAGATAATAGCGAATGTATGATTCGATTATAACGCAAATGAATTATGAACTGCGTTTTCATATTATTCATTCTTAAACGTATCGTTTCTTAATGTGACTTTGTCTAAAAGAATTTTCAGATCATTCTGTTCAATCAGGTTTGTTATATGAAAAAAGACAGAGCACTGGCTTTCTTTCTGAACCGGTGGTAGTAGACTTTCATAATTCCCTTATTGGGTCCTAAACTGAATAAACTATTATTGATTTCGATGTGGATTGTGAATATCTCCGGATAAAAATAGAATTGTCGAGTAATAAATGGGCTTATTCCATGGGATCCTAAAAAGTTTCGTGCTTCAACAGAAAATTCTCTCAATTTACCCTCAGCTTGTAACGGCCAAACAAAAAGGTTTTGCATAATTTAATTGTGGTAGGTTATCATAATTTTCTGTTGGATTTATTTTGTGTGCCATTATTAAAATAGCGTACTGAAAGTTGTTATAAAGAAATTCATAATAAAAAAAAAAAAGGTCTTAAATTACTGACGCAGTTTTACTATTTGCATATGTACTTAGATTCGCATGCCTTTGTCAGAAAACATAATTTATTCTTAGCTTAAGAGCAAACGTCTGCAGCTTTTTTGAGGCAGGCAAAGTTTTTGAATGATTGCCGAACTAAAGTTGAAGTACGGAGGAAGTACGTGAACTCATTGTACAAGTGTTCTAGGTTACTAGTACCCTCTATCCGCTATATTAGTTTATGAGATGCCCTATTTGATCAAAGCGAACCAGATAATTTTGTTAAATAGATAAAATAATCTTTATGCCACCCCGAAAGGACTACGCAGATGTGTGGCATCAAGCAATAGCTTCTTTTCAAACGGAAGAACTTTTAGGTTCCATTTTTAGGTTCCATACTCTGACATCTGGAATCTGGATTGGAAGACACCTGAAGAATAAAAAAATATGTATTTAACATTATTATACAAATAATGTTCTCATTTTCTAGTTTTAACCATTCATTCATAAAATGATGTTTATTTTATATCAATTCCATGATTTCCACGGAAAGACTTTTTCGCTTCCGATTATCTATCTACCTTTGGCAAAGAATCGTAGTGGACTATGGAATTCCCTACCGACGACGTTTGTTTCTGCTCAACGATGATTAAGCATTTTTTTGGATATACTTACTTATTTCACCTTTCTTTTCATTCTTCGTTTACTTACAGAAATGAATACCTACATTAAACTCTAGTGTCATAGGTGCATTGTATTAGTAGTAGGTGTACCAAGTATTTTTTGATATTTTTCGTGATCTTCTATGCTTAAACTAGATATTACTACATAAAATATCAAACACAATTTGGAATTATTTTAAACATTGACAAATTGAGACGGTTTCGTGAGCATCTGTCGTCTTATGTGTCTTTATCTCTTCAAGCAAACATCGGAGAGATTTATATTAAAGGCTAATATGAATTAATTTTCTCAACGTTCTAAACTCGCATATTATGATAAGCATAGGGCACTATATGAGCCTAACAATAGCTTACAATGAAGCTTCGTGAAGTAAATTAATGTGTTTAACATGACGTGCAAACTACAGTAGCATGACTTAACTTAATAAATTCGTAATGAGTTAAATCTATTTAGATAGGCATAGTTCTACGAAATTATCTTGCTTACGTCACATCACATACAAGACCAATTTTGATTCAGGCTAAACCGTGAAATTATATTAGGTAGAAAGTATAAACGCCATTTCACTCTTGACTTCGCATTTCCTTTGATTTTACATTCATCAATCAATCGTCAATACATATAATAAATGTAGATAATGTAACTGGTTGCTGTCTGTACATGGAAGATATATGAGCACAGCTATTATTGGGAGCCTTTAACAACGCAATAGAACCCAAAACAATTATTATTCGAATTTTGTTCTCAGGAACGTCTCAACTGATTTGGATGAATTTCACTAAGGTATTGTGGTAAGCTTCACATAGCATTTAGGTTTGATTTATTGCAATCAAATCATAAACAAACACGTTATGTTCGTTGAAATATCACATGATGGCGTTCCATTAGTATTATAAGTAAAAAAAAATTCAACGCGTACGAAGTCGTGGGCACATCTTGTGGGTTTCGGCTCATAAAAAAGAGGAAAAAAAGAAGGTAGTCGGAACTTTGCAAACAACGAAGTGACGTCGGTTAAAACTACGCCTTGAAGTGTACATAAACACAATTACACACACGCAGTTACAACTAATGCAACAGAACTACGCTTTGCTCACGCACTACATGTTTAAAAAACCAGCGTCATTTCGTAGTTTGCGAGCTGCATCTACCTTTTTTATTTGATCTGAGCCAGTGTAGATAAATATTCGTTGTCAGAAACTTAATATTGATTTCACTGTAATACATATTACAACGAAATAAGTCTTGGGGTACGTTTCTCATCTAGGTGCCTCGTCATGAATTCAGTCCCTGCACGGCTGGCACGCGAATTAAATATTTATGCAAACATTATTTGTCCTTCCCAACTTGCTACTTTTCCGTAGCACTCAGATGTGCATACATATGAAATATTTTAATTATGAAGTGGCTAATAAAATAGGTAATCATGTATAATTATTATCCTTTATTTATTTATTGCACATTTGTTACAATGGCATTATAACTATTCAATTATAACCGATTACGGCACAGCAATATATAGAGTATTAGAGAGACAATACATACTTACGTATTAATTATTATTCTATATATTATAATTATTTGGCTGATGATCAAATTAAAAATTCCGTAGTTCGTCAGAATATTTAAAAAATATTAATTCTCATATGTTTTCATGGCGCTGCCTTCTTTTAATATTGGTACCCTGTTGGTCGGTGCAACTTTCAGGCTGTGTGCTTGCTTGCGCTTAGGTGTAAATTGTATTGTCCCACATGGGTGTCATTGCGGATTTGCGGGGATAATGTTGACGTGTTTGGGCACCATGGCTTTTAATGTGCCGGTAGCGCTGGTCGTCTGTCACGTCATTCGACCCTAAATGACCCGCTAGTGCCTGCTGTACTGGAACCAGTCGGTATGGCGCGGGACGATAGCCGGAGGCTGGATGGCATGTCGTTGGTGCCATGGAGATTGGGTCGGCCCTTGGTGTGCGATGCAACTTGTGTTGATAGTTGAAATATGCATATCTTTGTCCAGGGCACATATTTTTTGCATTTGCGGTTGAATCTCTGGGTCCCTGGAGCCCGGATGCTCTTCAGCATTTTAAGGTTGAGTCGGCTGGTTGAGGCGTGCTGGAACATATCTCGCTCAGAGAAGAAGCATTGCTTATCCAGCGTGGCATGGGTGCCACAGATTTTATAAATGAGTACATTAATAGCCATGTTTGTGAAGACATTTTTATCTCTAGAATTGAAATAAGTGGCTCGCGGAGAATTTCCACCAATCCTCGGGAACTTGAAACGTTGCCTCGCCTTACCCTTTTAGGCTCTGCAAGACACGAAATTCGACCTCTAACGGTTAAACAGTACTTACCGCAGCGCTGCCACCCTTTAGTTACACAATATACCTACTTAACTAAATAATTGTACTTTTCCTTCAACCCCCAAAGAAAACTAAAATAACAGCAGAAGGTCAGGCGAATAATTATAATTTTATAACAGGACACCTAAAGTACTGTATATTCCATTTTGTTGTAAATAATTAATTAGCTGTGATTTCTCTCGGGAATGGAAAGTTTTTTATTAAAACAGTTCCACATAAATCCGGCTTTGTAACAACTTTCATCGGAGACTCCCTAACTAACCGTGCAAACAGCCTTAGCATTAAACATGTATTACTCACCACGTTCTATGTTTAGGGTATATTTTATTTCGCACTTTATTTGTATAATGTTAATACTAGTAACCCGCCCTTGCTTCGCACGGCCAGCGTTAGCCATATCAGTTAAATACCTGCAAAACACAAATGAATCACTCTATCTATAAAAAACCGCATCAAATCCGTTGCGTAGTTTTAAAGAGCAAAGCATACATAGGGACAGACAGACAGCGGGAAGCGATGGAATATCTGATAAATTAACCATATAAATCACACACAACTTTACTTCTGCTTGTATAAACTTTTCACATATTTTGTTTTAAAGGGGCTTGTATGTCATGCTCACTAAACTGCCTTTGCTTGCGGTGCGGGCGGCGTCCAAAAGATCGGTCGCTCACGCCCTGCGAAATGTAAATGACATGTATTTCTTTTGGCTTTAAAAGAGTAATTGCCGAGTTTCTAGCTGGATTCTTCCCAGCAAAAAACGACCATCCGAATCCGGTGGTAGATGCTGACGATTTGAAAGTGCTAAGCTGTAAAGTGTAGTCAAATAAAGATTATTTTGTGTTAGTGTTTCAGTTTACATAAAATTTTATGTTATGATTATATTTGAATTTCGATAAGTCTACAACGCAGCTACGTTGTTACTGGTTACTATGTATAAATAATAACAAAATAATCCTTCACTAAGTCTCGTCATAATTTATTCTCGGCCGTAGCAATAACAAAAGTTATTATTATGAATAAGTTATAATTTTGCACTTAATGTTTACGTTAAGTTATCACAATATAGTAGTATGTAGGTTGTAATGGTAGCAAAGGAACTGAACTGTTCACGCCTATCCACCCAGTTCAATTTAATGCTGAAAATAAGTAAGTAGTTAAGAAAAATATGCTTACCCTACACTTTTTCAGTTTAGATTATAAAGTATATAATAGACAGAGATATCCAGCATCAGTAGCTCTGCAATAACATTCAATGTGGTTTTCAGCTTGTAGAGCCGGTCGAGTGAGGTTCAACTGAGAATTTCAGGGAGAACAAAAACGTATAATGGAGTAGGAATGCAATGTGGAGTGAAATTGACTTGCAAAACAGACGCCCTCGGCCGCTGGTGCACACAGATTTGCTCGCAATCACACCAGATTTTGGCTAGGTACATTTGCATTTACATTCACAAATTTTAAACTGAACGAAAAAAGGTGCATAATACATTTTCTACACTTTTAGGCTGAAACCTATATTAAAATAAGCGTAGTTATTCGGATTTTATCTCCTTTGTAGTGTGACCGAAATTATCCTAAAAGTTTACCAACAGAGAATATACGAAAGTTTTAACATGGCATTTCTCAGGGATTATAACCAGTATTTACTTTCTGTACAACAATCGGAACACACAAGTGAAATAAACAAGAGTGGTAGAAGTAAAACAAGCGAATAGTATAATCACATTACGTGCGGCGGCGCACCGAGCGTGCTTCACAAATACAATAGTTGACGACTTTCATCCCCGGGGAATGCCACGGTCCAACCAGTCATGTCACTTTATATTGACAGCATGTCGGTTATACCAACCTATAATACAGGTTCCCCGGTTGATACAATTTATGCCGAAAGCTATATGATAAACAACATGTTGGTAAGTCCGTCGCCGTCTCTTAGGCACTACATTCTGAATTTCGGGATAAAAAGTATCCTATGTTATACCTCGTAGTATAAACTCAAATTGTGCCATTTAAATCTATTCAGTAGTTTCGGCGTGATGCGCGGCCATGAAGCAGACAGACAGACAAACAAAAATGAAAAAAAAATCTGTTCTGGGTTCAGTATCGAATATAGATTGGCCGCCAAATTTTTTTTCCCAAATCTCATCTATGTACAGAATTGTACTTGTTACAGATTTATTATAAGTATAGATAAAATATACGGGTTAATTAAGTGTTGCGTATGAGGTAAAAAGATATTTTTATTTTGTAAACAGCTTCCCATTTATTTTAAACTTGACACTTTCGGGGTCAAAAAGGCTTCGTTGAAATAATCCGTCTCGGGGACAACGCGGTCGCATTCTCGTTTTTTGCAACACAGATGGAATGGAACTACAAAATCCTTTTAGTTCCATCATTCCCTCACATCTGGTTGCTGTTCTGGCAACAACGAAATTTTACTCCGTCAACTTTTGGCATATACCTATTTCAAGGGTAAAACGAAACAAAAAAAGACATCTAGTAAACAAGATTTATTTTATTTTATTAAATGTTGTTACTATAGATATCGCAGTTAAATAAAGTAATCAATGTGAGATCGTTATGTAATCAATATTCCGTTTCTGATAAGATTATATTGGTTTCTCTCCATTAGGATATTATATTAAGCGTCCTTACTTTAGGACTATGAAATAAATGTGATTTTTCAATGTAAGGTAGTACCTACCTACTTTGATGAATGTAATGTAAGTAACTTTCCCGTTTCGTCATTTATCATTGGAGTTAGTTCTTCACGAATCGGGATGCTTTACAAATCTTAATAATAATTCCGTAGAGAATTGAATAATAGATCAGACTCGTTAAAAAGTAGCCGTATACATCTCGTCCTATTTATTTTTCCAGAGTTTATAAAATTAGAAGAAATCCCAAAGCTGATTGTAATAAAAAAATATAATTCCATTCAAATACCAAAGCATAATCCATTTTAATGTAGGTGAGACCATAGTCACACGTTTGTTTGAAAATTGGGATAATAAAAAAGGCAAATGTTCATCGATTATTTAGAGAAGATTTGGTCGGTGTTACCCCAATCTAGCAACTCGGCCTTGATCAGGGAACATCACAGGATGAATGCTTGTGTCAGAGGGGCAGCGGACGGAGGAGCTGTGTTGTTTTTAAACCACAGTAATCGTAGCAGAATTGTGAAAGAATTATTTATTGACTTTGAAAATAGAAGCTACCAATGAAATTATACTCCATCAATTTCGTTACTTCACGCAAAAATAAAACACTTCAGTTTGGCATAGGTAAATTGTTCAGTGAACAATTTGCTTAATGCATACAAAGCAGTTTCTTAACAAATGTAAGAACACCTTTGTCGGAAGAATGACGGCCTTCGCCAGGCCCAGTCCCGTAGCTAGGCTTACGAATCGCTATTTCAAATATTCACCCCACGTTCTAGTAGGCTTAACTCGACCTCGATTCCACTCAATTTAAACGTCTTACAGGATTTTGTTTGCAGTACTTACATGTATCAACGGGGGAAACGTTCAACCGTGTTTGTAAAAACTAACATTAATCATTCCCCAACGCAGGCTATGTGTGCGATGATATTTATGTGAACAAGTGCTTTGGTACTTTATTTTTCGTTCTAAGTATTCTCGCCGTGTGTTTATGTAGTGCATTTTTAACTGTTTGCAGTTTTAAGCGTCTTGACCTTAATAAGTGTGCACCAATTAGCGCGAGCAGAGACAACGGCGCACTATCGCAGTCATTACCGAGCGCCTTCCCACCTGACAGTCTTAATGATCCTCGCTTTGGAATTATGCATTGTACGTCACAATTATTTATGAAAAATGACCTGATACGGGCAAGCAAGCTTCCCGCAAAGCTTTGTTGAAAACATCGCGAAACGATATCGCATTTGTGTGATCCTTGATTGATTTTGTGAGATTATTGTCAGATTAATATTATGAAATTGTGATCAGCGTTGAATGGATATAAGATATAAAATACTTGTCTTAACAAGTAAATATTTTTGAAATATTATCAGCTAAAGTGTTGTAGTGGCACTACTGTCAGGCTCTGTTCCATTTATCAACATATGAGTAAGTGTAGAGCACGTTACAATGTTGCATGTGACAAGTTGATCCGGCTTGAGGGACGTGGCATCAATGTCGCGTCGCTCAAATGTGCCGTATAAAAAACTTCAATAAAACCAACGTAAACGTCTCTCTGTGCTTTATTGCTCGAAAGCCGTTCACTCGCTGAACAACCGTCCCGATGCGAGTAAGACGTTCGTTGGAATAGCTTTTACGGCCTCGTTGTTATGATATTGCGTAGGCGCTATCAACATAAATGCAAGTACCTATTATTGAGTCCTTACAATACCCACTACGCAAATTAGACGCATGTGTGCTACGGTTATTGTCGAATTTTTATCATAATTACTATTATATTGACCGTGAACACATGTGTAATAGATTTACAGTAACATAAATATAATATATATTTAGTTCTCGTGCACGTGTTCATGGCAAATGTATTGACTCGGTAAAGCTTTTTAATATATTGATAAATATGAACACATGTCAATCATGCGTGTTAATTACACATGACAAAGAACTATTTTGCCATTAAAAGTTTTATAGCTAAACATTTTACAACAACACAACAGAGAGTAGGTGTCTGGTATTTGGATAGAAACACATTTTGTCTCACAACCTTGTACAAGAAAATATTTAGACGAAACAGGTCCGCAAGAAATGGAAATATACGAGTTTCTAATTAAAATATCGGCGTCTGTATAACAGTTAGGTTAGGTATTTACTACGACACAGCCTAGGTACAGCAAGTCAAATTTACAATTCTAGTTATTAAGTCTGGCCACGAATATTCACATGTGCTTAAGATAAACAAACCTTGTGCATTTTTCAAGGAGAAAAAGAAATATATGCATGTACTGAGTCGTGGATTTATCCTTGTATAGCGAGATTAGGGCTCGCTAAGCTGCCAGCCCTCGCCCCGACTCCAATTGAATGCGCGGTTTTTATTACACCCACTTTAGAAGCCCACTCATCGGCTTAAAACCCTTATCTTTTTAAACAATGAAACCGAGTTTATTGAAAACCGTCTAGCTACTGTCATTATCATTACCTATTTAACTCGAGATGACCAACCTCAAATAAAATATGAAATTATACAAATTTAATCAGTGGTTTACATAGCAGCTTTTATCTTACTTAAAACGTAGTGTTATCAATTTAATCAGTGTTTGACTCGATTTGGCGGAGGTAGCTCCAATTGTATTATTGTAAAAATAAGAGATAGCCAATGGAAATAGAATACATACACCTTACACTTTACGCCTGGCCTCAAACAAATTACTGAAACTTATGACATTAAGCTTATGCTTAGGCTAAAAAATGTGCTCAATACATTGGTTCTAATTTAAATAAGAACAAATAATTTGTGCTTTCTGCCGCAGGTTCTACTATAGCAGAACTCACAGAATACTTTACTGTATACTGACTGACAGTAGGTACAGTGTCGTATAACGTTTTATGGCCGTTTTAATAAAACGATGTATTTCAGTCACATTAACGATAAAAAATTGACCTTAAAAATAAAAATAAGGTTAATAGTGGCTAGCGATTGTAAAGATGATAGTTCTTTATATCTTGGTTTGGCTTTCTAATAGAATCTAAAAGATGTTGCATATCGAGCAAAAGATCTCCAATTATATATGTTATTTCTAAACATTATTATATTTTCTTGATCATCTACTCGTCAGTCTTCACAATCAGTTCTTAATCTCCGAAGATATAAAAGGGGTTACTGGTCTATAAAATATCGCAACTTTTAGTAACTATCTGTCTCCCATAATAAATTATCCCAGAATGCTTTATTAGGTCGTTTATCCAGGCTATAAAGTCTCAGATCCATACCTATCGTTTCATGATTAAATATATGAAATGAAAAATACGATCTAGTTGGATTCCGACCCTGTTATTAAGCGATTGCCGTAGGTATTCCAGGGCGCAGTCCATGGATATAACTAGGTAGTTAAATTAAAAGAATCCCTGCACGGACACCATAGAATTTAAATCTTGGTCTCGCAACCATAGACTTTGACTTATAGACTTTGATAATAAATATTGAAGTCTAATAATAGAACTTATTGTTATCAACAATAAATGGTAACTTTGTCGAGCTAACAAAAAGCGCTACGCCAGTTACACGCGTGATACGTGGTAACATTGTCTTTACAATGCAGACGACAAGCAATATATAGGTTGACAACGTAGTCAACGTACTACTTACAATAGTCGCGTCTTTAAGTGTAAAAAGTGTAAAAACGTCAATTTATTTATCAATGAATGTTCACTTATATCTCTTAAAATATTTTGAAGATGTAAAACTGCATTCAATGTTACACAACACCGTTTTTTTTCAACAAACATTGAATCCACAGTTTAACCACAATGAGTATTTAATTTCTATTGAGCTTCGCACGAAGCGTAACTTAATTTTTTTAAATTGTACCCCCTTATAAAGAAATAAATTGCTGGAGGATTAAATAACATTTTGCTTGATTTGAAAAGCCATTTTACGAATATTCGTTCTGAAAGCAATCGCCGTAGATTGAAACCATAGCATCATCTATCACTTCAACCTCACTCTTGGGATCGTGGACGTCACGTCACGTCACGTTGTATCACCACATGTATGCTTATACGTATGTATATTGCTAGTACACAGTGAAGTAACTGCATGCAAATGGAATTGCTTTTAAATTTATGAGAGCGTGATAAGTTGAATCCTGATAGGTCCAAGAAAAGTATCCTAATCGTGTAAAGGTGTACTACTTATGTTCCTGTGTCCCCTATATGGGGCAGAGGGCTTCCACAGTGCTCCGCCATCCCGCTCGGTCTTGAGCTTCGCGCTTCAGTACTTGGATGGTGTAAATATGATTAAATACTACTATTATGTCTATTACTCATAAGAACCCGTCCTTGTGTTTTTATCCTGTTCTGTATAGCTTTGTCCTAACATGGAAGGTATTACGTGTCAAATTGCTTCAGTATCGGAAAACCCAATATTGATGAATTTGCGATTCCCATTTTACTAGTCTTTTCTGAAGAATGCATCTGCATTTTACTACACACATAAGACTATAAATAAACAGTTGTGGTCAGCGTGCTAGTACAGCCATATAGCTGAATCTCATTTGGAGAGCATCGTAACAAGAACGTAACAAACAAGAGGCGGCGCTATCGACATTCCCTGGAGATGGAACAAGAGGAGTCCCTGTTTCATTACCCCAGATGCGTCCCCGGCGCCGATGCTCTGATATCGGGACAATGAGATAATCCCATCGTGTATCGGCTTGGTATATGTCTTTTAAAATCGTTTATTTTATACTAAGCAGCAATAATACCACCAATACATGAAGATCAACTGGAAGTACCAGTCATGTCTAATGAATTTTTTTTTAATATTTGAACATTCCTCGTCTGTTTTAGCGGCCTTTAATACATTATTTCAAACTATCCTCGAATTTCTCAATTCAAGGCATATTTTTTTTAAACTCCATTAAAGTTAAAGACAGTCGTGTCAAATAGGAATTGTTGGTCTATTCCCACTAGTTCAGTTGTCCAGTTAACCCTTGAAACACTAGTTGATAAACTAAATATTACTTAAACAAACTTTACTAGGAATATTTTACTAGTATGAAATAATTTGATGCAGTCAATATTTTAACAGGTATAGAACAATCTGTAACGCTTGCCAAAAAACAGTTACATCAGATAAAAAAATATTTTCCATAATTCCGACAAAAGGAAATGAATAAAATCGACGTGGAAAAGTGAGATTAAAAGTTGTCAACGTACGAATGGATGGGCATGAGAGACGAAATTTCCCAGATGTTAGGTATTCGGTAGATCGTATCATAGGAGGAAGGACGGAAATGAAAAATAAATTGGCAACCAAATGAAGATAATTTGCTTTGAAATACCACGCGTACCTAAATAGGAACAGGCAAATGACACGTCTCATTGAAAGAAACTAAGAACATTATTCGTTCTTCTCTTTATACCTAAGGCTGTTCGTACTGCAGTTAATACATCACTTCACAGAATAAAACAAAGTCGCTTCCCACTGTCTGTCTGTCCCTAGGTATTCTAAGATCTTTAAAACTACGCAACGAATTTTGATGCGTGTTTTTAAATGGATAGTGATTCAAGAGGAAGGTTTTATATATAATTCATTAGGTTTGTGTAAATCCGTGTGAAGCCAGGGGCGCGATTTTCTAAATATGAGAGCGAAGACAACCATTGGTCATGAAGATCCTATTGTACCCATACAGAGCAATATTTTTTTAAATACTTGCTCTGGCACTGTACTGAACGCACGACCAAACGAACGCAGTTCGAACTTTATGTCGTAGGCAACCACTTCTTAGAAAAAATATTTGGATTTTCACCCCAAAGAATAGGGTAGGAGTAGGAATTTATCTTCAATTTTCTCATGTTTATCTTCTTCACATGCGAAATCAGGTCAGCCAGGTCAGCTATGGAAGCGTAATATAAGATAAACTTTGTTAAAATTTGCTCTATAACTATATATCTATACAAACAATTTTGCAGTTAGTTAATGCATGCGCCAATTAATATATTGGTCAAGACATTACTCGACTCTTTCCATCCACCCACACCATGCTTTCCATAAACAACCTCTCTTTATGTCCTATAAAGCTTCATCACATTAACATAACAACATTCTTAAACACTCTTTATTTTATTGCGTACATACATAAAGCCTTTCTAGTAAAGCTCTTACATTCGCTATCGGTGTACAGCTTGATCTTCACGAGATTAAAATGTCATGTTATGCATCCCTCCCATAGATAATAAAGACAAGAACGTTTTATCACGATCGTATAGCGTGGCCAACTGTCGGATTCGCCGCAAGACGCTTGTGTCAAATTACACTTTTTTATTTCCGCAGATTTTATTATGGTAATAACGTAGAAAGGCCCATGAATAATGTTCCTATTCTATATTATTATAACAAGAGCGTGAAGTCCTAAGGCCCTTAAAGGTAGGAGGATGCTGACGCCTTTTATTTCTGTTATTATTTGTCTCTTTTTATGGTAACTATAAAATAGGTTCGTCAATAACAGAAATTATATCTAGATTTTTGTGAAAGTCCTTTTATATAATAAGTACTTATTTCATTCAAAACTTATTTTATTTAGTACTTAATAATGTGCCTGGCTGGCTTTGCTTTCTTTAACCCATTGATCTATTTAACTTAAAGTTTGTTTATTTTTATATGATGGTGTTTCTTATTATTTTTGCGTTGGGACAGCAGTTTAGCAAAAGGGTCCAACCAGAAGGTTAAATACTCAAAGCAAAAAACAAATACTATAAATAGGTAGGTTGGTTGTAAAACGAAAACATGTAAATAATAACACGAAATTTCCAATATACATTGTCTTACTCATGTAAATACCACGACGAGTCTCAGCATCCCCCAAAAATATATTTGTTACATCCTTTTTTTATTAAACCACTAAGATGGCAAACAAGCATACGGCCCGTCTGATAGTAAGCGGCTACCGTAACCTATGGACGCTTGCAGCACCAGGGGTATCACGTGCGCGTTGCCGACCCTTCAGAAATCACTTCACAGAAGTCCATGCTGCATCCTGTATATGAGTTACTATTCATTCAATTTAAATATCCTATAATATTCTTTATCTTTCTAAATTGTCTATTGAAATTGTCGGAGCCGCGGTTCCCCAGGCACAGCACCCCAGGTGGGGGCCAGAAGATCTTCCCTTTGCGGTGGCGAGCATGATCACCTCGTTCGCACCCATAAGTACAAACAATCCAATCAAAAGTAGAGCTTTAAAAATAGATAATGCTAAAAAAATACTTCATAGGCGTCAAACGGAGAAATTGCTGAAGATAATCGAGTTATTACGTGAAATTTATCGAACTGTCCTGAACCTGTAAGCAAGGAATTAATTAATGTTACAATCAGCTCAAGCACCTGAGACAAAGCTCGCAAATATTATGTAAAATAGGCCCTTAATTCCCTATTTTATGTTAAAGGTACGTGCGAGCGAAAAAACTAAAAATAAACTATGTGCGTCTTAAGTCGTTGCGTATAGCTACACGCAACAGAAAGTATAGGTCGTAAATTTTCAGGTAAATGTGTGCTTAAAATTATTATATTAGGTCCTTACATATGAAATTGGCGTTTTTCGTACTGGCCACTTTAATCACGAATTTCTCCTCTTTGGTAAGGAATTCCAAATTCAAATTTGTACAGCTATAGACTCATGTATTTGTGCTTCGATGATCGTCATTCATTTGTTTTTTTTCTTCTGTTTTTTTCTGTTTGCGTCACTCATTTTACAAAATGGAAAACCTTAAATATCGCATTATTTACGAGTACGAGTTCCGCCGTGGCACTAGTGCTGCGGAAACAACTCGAAGCGTGAATGATGTGTATGGCGGTCGTGTTGCAAAAGAAAATACAGTTCGTTTTTGGTTCCAACGTTTTCGTTCTGGAAATTTCGACCTGCAGAACAAGCCCCGTGGACGGCCTGAGACTCAAGTTGATAATGAAGAGTTGAAGGCTATCGTGGAAGCGGATCCATCGCAAACCACGTCCGAGTTAGCTGCAGGCTGCAATGTTAGTGATAAAACTGTTTTAATTCACTTGAAGCAAATTGGGAAGATTAAAAAGCTTGAAAGGTGGGTACCTCACGAATTGACTGAAACAAACCGGCAAACGCGCGTCGACTGCTGCGTTACATTACTAAACCGGCACAATAATGAAGGTATTTTAAACCGAATCATTACCTGCGATGAAAAATGGGTTCTTTACGATAATTGGAAGCGCTCAGCGCAATGGTTAGATCCTGGCCAGCCAGCCAAATCCTGCCCCAAGCGAAAATTAACCCCAAAAAAGTTACTTGTAAGCGTTTGGTGGACTAGTGCCGGTATTGTTCATTACAGTTTTTTCAAATCTGGCCAGACTATTACGGCTGATGTCTATTGTCAGGAATTGCAAACCATGATGGAAAAGCTAGCGGCTAAACAACCTAGGCTGGTCAATCGCTCCACGCCACTGCTGCTTCACGACAACGCTAGACCACACACTGCGCTACAGACGGCTACTAAATTAGAAGAGCTTCAATTGGAAAGTCTAAGACATCCTCCGTACTCCCCGGACCTTGCTCCAACAGATTACCATTTTTTTCGAAATTTGGATAACTTCTTGCAAGGGAAAAAATTCAACTCCGATGGGGCAGTCCAAATCGCCTTCAAAGATTTTATTGATTCCCGTCCGACTGGTTTTTTTAGTAAAGGGATCAATGAACTACCTATGAGATGGCAAAAGTGCATAGAAAATAATGGTTCATACTTTGATTAATTAAATATATTATATTAAAAAATATTCGACTTTTTGTTCCTCCCATACAAAACGCCAATTTCATATGTAAGGACCTAATATTTTATCTTCATTGTAGGTACAGTGTCGCACTCGCATCACAGTGCCGTAAATTGAGCCTCCCGCCAGTGGTAGAAAGTAACCATAGTATAAAGAGAGGGGAAGTAGGTTATCTTCATACAAACGCACCGCGCGCGGCTTGTATGTGTGCGCTATTGTATCTATGTGTCGACGCACGCACACTTTAACAAAATCTCGACCCGTTACTCAGTGCGCCAGTCGGGGCTAACACTGCACAAGGTTCGCGCGCGCGTCACGGCTTTTCGGCACCGCTAAATGATTTATTCATCAATATCATCATCAAAATGTCTGATAATCGCAGAAGAACGTATTGCTGTGTGTTTGGGTGTCTTAATAATTCATCGATTCCAGACTATGTTGCCGCCTGTACCAACTAGAGGCGCGTGGCGAGTCGGGACCGAGACTTGACGTTGCCGCTGTTCATGCGGTTGCTAGCGAAGCGCGAACAGCCGCGCCTAATATTTAGCTAAAAGTGACAACCCTAAGACAGTAGGCAATTATATCGCCAATTGGGCCGGATATAGCCTACTCCCTCTTCTTTATACTATGAAGTAACCATATCAAACTTTACGTTTTAACAGTTTTAAGAGTAACAACCTCCTTCATATAATTAAATTCGCTGTCACAGATGTCTCAAAATGACCAGCGCAGCAGTATAGCGGTTGCATTCTCTGGGCAGCAGTGTAGCCACAGAAATCGGTACAATAATTTCGATTTCTGTGGTGTAATGTAGGTCCTAGCCTAGCCCAGGGTGGCAGTTTTTGTTATTGGCGCGCCGTGTTTGTTTACACACCGCGCGCAAACAAAAAACACTAACTCATTGAGCTTAGGTATAGTTACAGTAGTAGCTCAGAGTAGATAATATACTACCAAGTAGTAGGTATGGAATGGGAGAATATTGTAGGTTTTCTAAATCGAGTGTTGTTCCTTTAAATTAAAAATTAAGGACAAATTGGACCTACATACTTCTAAGTTTAGCTTTAGGGTCGTCAAAGACTCCGAGTGCATTAAAATCGCTTCGATGCTCCAGACCCGTCCTTACCTAGGTATATGCTTATAATTCAGGCTTACAATAATTAGTGTATGAGGCACAAAATGTGTATCAATTTATTTACCTAAACTAAATAAAAGAACCCATAAAACTTCTGATGAACCTCGGGGCCTGTTTTCGGATGATTCGGCAGAAAGTTTGCAGGACCACAATAGGGAGCAATCCGATTCTCATGACTGAGCTCTATTGCTTTTTTTTGTAAGAAACATCGTTCGTCATTTCTTTTTAATGCTAGCGTTGGTGATCGGACAGCGACCAGTTTCGGTAGGACATCATACTGGCAATTGGCCAACACAGCTTAGAGTACCTACCTAATAATTACAACCTCCCGAAACTCCCGATCTCGATTATTATTTATAAATAGGTTAGTGTAGGTTATATCAAACCAATAGAAATCGCGTACATACCTACGCTACGGCACATCCTTTTTTCCAAGTTATGGGAAAATAAAAGGAATCTCAGCCCCTGCTTTTTATAGCAGATATATTAATTACCTCTTTATTGATGTTCTAGTCTGCAAATATGTGCCTGGGTTACGGCTGACAAATAGTCATCAAAATGATTATAGCTTTCTTTACTATCCACCTTATTGATATATTTTCTAGGTACCCCTGTTTGTATGACCATACAGCGTAGTTATCTACAAAACAATTTCTTTTTTTATTAATATTATTTAGATATCACTAATTTCCGACCACTGACCCATCATCTCTCGTTGTATTTTGTACTTAGAGGAAGAACTACTACCCAGTTAATTTGGTTGCCACGTGCCAAGCTTATGGTGTTTAAGCGTTTGTATTTTCTTAGGTGTTTATGGTCACCGGACAGGTTTGATCCCGGCTCCCGAAACCGAATGCTCCTATATGTAACCTGCTAGTATGGAGTCTGGGTGTTCTGTTTTTGAAATTATGTGTGTGCCGTATCCTCCACATAGGGTGTTTGTATGGAAAGGTATCGCTCTAACTATACCTTTATCGAGGTTCAAAAATATATTTTCTCTCACCCTCTCACATGACACTGAGATTTTCTCACCCTTGGTGATAGCGGTAGTAAGTAAAATATATAGGAGTCATCTAGGCTTTATTGTATGCAAACTAGGTCGCGGTCAACACCTAGTTATGAATAAGCATAATATGTAGGTATATGGTACAATGTTATATTGTTGAATAATAATACCTATTATAAATAATACTATATTCATTATTCACACAGATCATAATTTAATTCGATATTTAATTTTAAGAGCGAAAGAGTAGCCTATCAAAAGATAGGTAATAAAGGAGAGAAAAAGTACAGTTAACTGCTTTATTGTATTTGAGAATAAAATGTCTAAAATGTTGGCATAAATCACGACATTAAATGCAGTACCTTAATAACGTACATAACACTTTCTTAATGTTATTTCATTTATAATGATTAAGAATGGAATAAAATAGATTATTACACATTGACTGTAATGTTGTTATTACTCTTACTACACAGTGTATACAGTCTGTAGACAATATAAGTACATTCGGGGCTCAGGGTTTATGTTTGTGGCTATGGTGGATTATGGATCGGGGAGAGGAGACGGGAATACCCTTACTCCTTCATCTCTGCTTGTGAAAACCCCACAAGTTCCCCCGCGTTTCTTGCACGGACCACGAACTTAAGACCCTACCGAACTTCAGGAAACTAGAACATCCTTTCTCCAAAACAGCTACATATATTAAAACGATACCTCGTATGTTTGTCTCTTTCTTACACATCTTAACACGACAATTTCCGAAAACTGACACATACATACAATACATAGTACCATCCAAGGGTACTCAAATAAATAATTATTATCACGATTATAACTACACGCTATAACTACCTTAATAATAATAAACTTAACAAAAGAAAAAGACACAAAGTTAGCGGTAGCAGTAAAGTAGCGGCAGTAGCAAATACTTTTTAGATAAAACCGCGTCATGGTTTAACCATTTTGTGCAAAATTCTGGCACACGAAAATACGGCCCACTTGTTGGTAAGCAGTCACCGTAGCTTATAGCCGCTAGCAATACCAGGGGTATCACTAACGCGTTACACACCATGTTGTTGATGAGAACTCACTGTGCTAGTAGCATTATTACCAGCGCAGCGTATCCTCGTGGAGCACTGGCAACCTTACTCACCGCAGAAACACAACACTACATAAAAGTAGTGTCTGTTTTTAAGCTTAGAAAAACTCATTGGTACATGCCGGAGTTTGAACTTGGGCCCATCATATGACAGGCTGTTGCTTCAGCCACAAGGCCACCACAGCTTAAAAGAGGCTAGTAGAAAGGGCGATTAACTAGGAAGGTTATTGTTTTAAAGCAATAAGCTTCCTAGTTAATCACCCTTTCTACTAGTGAAACCGTATCAAAATCCATTGTGGTTAAGGCGAAGTAAGCGGACAAACAGACAGGCGGGGCGGACAGCTTGTTCGTTACGTGACGAAAAGCGTGACAATGTCTACCAGTTAACTCCTACCGCAATCCACGTAATGGAACTCGGTTCCAACAAGATCTCCCATTCTAAAGCTTGACATCTTATAAAATATCAGAACAAAAACACAGTAGTCGCATATGATGTGTAACATCTGACATTTGACGGCCAATGCTCGTGCTCATTGGTAAAATCAAATAGCGCGCCTCCACGGTTTCTGTAACACACGTCTGTTCCTTTTAACGAAATCCACAAATTACAGACAAGCGAGAAGAAAGATGTTACACAGCAGTACCACTTAGCTGCAAGGTCGTGAATCAGCCGTTACACTGCAAGCAGAGTTCTTATCACAAGGCCGTCAGCGCACGATTTATACGCCTGGGGTTGCAAGGATCCTTTGGCCTCAAATACTTAATCAAATCCTAATAACTATTTTTAGATATTATAATAATAATTTTAGTTATTATAATAACCTGTCTCTGTTTTGCCTTAATTTATTAACACCTTGTTTACCGCTAAGTTAGTTGAATAACCTTTGGAAGTTCGCAACACCAGAGGTATCATTGAAGCTCGAAAAAATAATAACTACCGAGAGTAGAATACAGTTTAGGTGTCAACAATTATACTGGCTAAATACACAGTTCAATAACTATGCTAATGCTTCAATTCTCAAGTGGTGTGGCTTCAGATTCCATTAACTGAGCGTTGCCTTGATCTGCTGTTTCTGATTCCATTAAAGTAGACCTCTTTTTGGTTTTTCGATATGGTTTTACTGTTTCATTCTGAAACAAATAACAGCGAAATGTTTAACGAAAATTCTGACCTTTTAATTTCAGGCCAGAACTATTAATTTCAGGAGGCATTGGAATAATATGAACTTAATTAGAGCAAGCTATAGCAATGAACCAACTTTCTGTATATAACTAAATGTTTGTCGTCGCATAGTATATCTTAAATTTAGATGGTGTAGGGTCTAAAGTCAACGCGTTGTTGAGAAGACAATATTACGATATTCAGTCTCAGTAGGCATTTGATGGTAGATTCCGCCGAAATACATGTATAGTGTCACCGAATTGCGTTAAATTTAATGTGTATTTACCCCATCGATGACATCAGCTGTATCCATGGAGAATTTATCTATTGTATTCCTGAGGCTTCTGGTCTTCGTTTTGGCGTGTTTGGCGTCAAATTTCAGAATAAATTCAGCTTGACCCGTGTAATCAATTGGTTTTTCTGCTATGTAAACTGGATTAACCGTTATATCTAAAAAAATATAATATTTTTAACACATACCACAATTAAATTTATAAGTACAAAATACATTGCATTATTAATTCCGTTTATATAAAATAAAACAAAATAAGTTCAAGTGCTTTTTGGCATATGTGCGTGCACTTTTTACGCTGGAAGGAAAGAAAATAACATTATGAAGTGACATACCGCGTCCTAGAACTTCCGGTACCATGTACGGGTATAGCCACCCCACCAGTGGAGTCTGCCCAGCAACATAGTGTCCCTTCTTGTGGTAAAATAATAAGCCATCTAACATAGGGGTGAAATTTTCGAAATGTGGACATTTCATCATAAACCTGAAATATGTTAATGTAAACATAATGTACTAAAGGCCGTTTTATATGTATATCATTTCCAAATGAGTTGTCGACAATCAATACAGTTATACTAGCTTTCCGGCGACATCGTCCGCGTGCATATAGAACTCTTTGTTTGCATCTCAACCTCCACCCAGTAGATTGAACCAAATAAGTCTCGGTCTTACTAAACAAGTTAGTAGTCTGTTCCTGCAGTGAGAAACATTTGTAGAGCTCGTTGACCATGCGATGTGCTGACAGTAAGGATATTTGTTGGCCTCTTTTGTGCTAGAACAGTGGTTCCCTCAACATTAGGTTGGCAACGCGCTAGTGATACTCCTTTGGTAGTAAGAACATCATTCGACTACGTATTTGAAAAAGTAACTCCCAAAATGTCAAAATGTTCATACTAAATTTTAGTTTCACTATTTGCTGCCGCGGCGCTGTTAATTTTCCCATACAAAAATAGCCGAAAGCGACACGAATACGTAGACGCAACTTGTTCTTGCTAAAGCTAATGTACTGGTAGCAGGAACATCTTTAGACTACCTTTCGAAAACGTTACTCTCAAAATGGGACATGTTCATACGAATTTTAGTTCAACTTTTCGCCGCCGCAGCGCTGTTCATTTTCCTATACAAAAATAGTCGCAAGCAATACGAATACGTAGACGAAAGTAATTCGATAGTATTTTTCTAGCTAATGCTACAGGTATTTATTTATTGTGCACATTTGTTTCAGTTACAAGGCTCTTATAACTAGGTATAATGTAGCAAAGAATGTAACAAACAATGCCAGTTAGAGTATGGACATTTTCAGAGGCACTACTTTACTTACTATGTCCACAGGCTACACTGGTTACCACAGGAAGGGTTGTCAATAACGTCGAGATAATGTGCTATATGCGTTAAAGAAGATTGAATCGAAAGAGTATGCTCACTTGTTGAACGATTCTGGAGAACATTCCACCTTGGGCAGCAATGTGAATATAAGTTTATTTTTCTTGCTTATTACTTTTAGTTCTTCAATGGTATTTAGCTCTGTTTGCATCCAGTAATGTCTGAATTCAGTCTGGAATTAAATACAGCACACATCATATATTTCAACTTTGCGTTATATATTTGTTGCTGAAAAAGCCCGAAGTATGGTGAATCCACTGCTTTTCCAGTAAAACCTAAATCAAAATCAAAATCAAAATCAAAAATCATTTATTCAGTTTAGGCCCTAATAAGGCTCTTATGAAGGTCTAAATTACCACCGGTTCGGAACAAAGCCACCTGAGAAGAACCGGCAAGAAACTCAGTGCTCTGTCTTACCTTACCAACCTAACATTAACCAACTCTAAATGATAAAGTACTAATGTTAACAGTCTTAGCCGTGATAGATTAGAGACTAAGACGCTGCAACCATTTTTTATTTACCATTCAGAGTTAGTAAATCTTACTTTTAAACTAACCTATATACCGATACGCGCGAATCATCAATGTTGCACACATAGGCTCATAAGTATCCTAAATATAATAAAAAAACATTTACTTCAGGCATCTGTAGTCCCATAGAAATATACCTTAACTAACAATAAATACGTCTAGCAAAAGTATCGGGGCGTCTTAAAATAAATGTCTATATTATAGGCATATTTTTTGCTTTCGATAATTTATGTAGTTTCTTTTAAAGACGGATGCAGAGTACGTCACACTTTTGGTGGGTAGATTCGGACCGCGTCAAAATTTTCACTGCACAATCGCTTTTGTAAACTTGAATCCATAATGTAGTAACAATTATTTTTAGTCAATCGGACCTGATATGAAGCTGAAGTAATCCAAATCCTGTCATACATATTCGCATCGTAACTCAATTATTTAACCCATGGATACAAAGCATTGTATTATTGTTGTGAAAAGTGTTATGCGTATCTGGTATTATGCGTTAATTAGATTAACGTTTTTGACACCTGGCGTCGAAACGAAACAGTTTGCCAAGTCGCAGAGCATAGCTAGGAAGTAAATAATATATTTAAACACATGAGTAATTAACTACAAATATAAATAAGCTTTGGTTCTAATTATTTATATCAAAACAAGTCCTTACCTCTCCATCTGTCATAGGTTGGTGGTTCCAGGCTAATAAGTCTGCAATATACATGGTTCTACTGCTCTCCAGGTAGAAACAGTCAAGAACACAGCATTGGTTCCTATGCCGAGGGTCACTGGTATTGCTACCAGGCAGTGCTGTACGGCACTCAAATAGAAATTGCCCATACCTTGAATAACATTTTGTGATACCCTGTATAATTATAAGATACATCAAACAACATGACACACAGATATTTATTATACTAATGTATTTTGTATAAAAATAATAATAATTGCTCGGACATTATCACACAGCGCCATCTGGCCCCAAACTAAGCAAAGCTTGTACTATGGGAACCAGTAACTGATACAATACTAATATACTTTTTTTTTGTAAATACATACTTATAATACATACTAAACACCCAGTGCTTGCTCCGGCGGGAATCGAACCCGCGACCCCAGCGTAGCAGTCAGGTATACTAACCACTAGACCAGAGGTCTCTTCTTATAAACTTATCTATTAATCTCATATTTATATTTATACAGCAAATTTACAATAACAATATTATGTAGGTATAGCGGTTGCTCCTAACTTATTATAAATATAAAGACAGGTAATAAAGGGAAAACCTCATCACTAATTCTTAAAAGTAGGTAATCCAAATAACTTAATATATCTAAATTATTGACTGCTTACCCTAGATGACACCACCAGGGTCCTAACTCCTTTAGGGCACGGCGAGACATACCAATTCTCATGGAAGTCTTTAGGCTTCTCTATCATCCATTCTGATAGCATCAATGTATTTTTATATAAACGCGAAGTATGGAAACCAGGTACATACACTCTTGGTTTATAATAAGCCTAAAAAGAGATAATATTAATTTAGAAAACATTGTACATTAATGCAATAACTACTTGATTTAGCCATATGTTTCATGCTTGCTAGTTGCATTGGCCGTTAATGAGCTGACTGCATATTTCTTTTAACAAAACCAAAAATCTATTTATGGAGGTGGGGGTACACAAAAATATTGTCTTATAACCGCTGCCAAAGCACCAACATATACAAAATGAATAATTTGTTTAAGACTTTTCATGTTCATTTACTTGTATTTAAGAATATACCTTTTGTTCATTGAAGGTTTCTTCTTCTTCAGCATTCAGAAGCTCCAATATACCTCTGAATCTATCCAATTTAAGGTGCCTGTCACTGTAATGTAAGTAGGTGTGATTGAACATGACTACAATGCCTTAATTAACTGTGGCAATGACTACGTGTGGTTTAGGGCAGTGTTTCCAAAACTGGATAATGCTCTGGCCTGGTAATTTAAATGTTTCCCCATCTTGACCCATCACAAGTTTTTTAGCCCTCCCCGTGCAAATAGTGAAAATAATAAATTTTCAATGTCCACATAATTTAAGTAAGTATATTATATCAATAATAATAGTGCCATATTTTAGCAATTTTAGTTGCAACAAAGCTGTTTGTTTTTACTATGAACTCTACTTGATCATGAACAAGTTTAGTTTGAAAAAGTTAAGATTGTAGACTGAGACAGTGGTGTGACCCAGTAATTTTCATGGCCTGGTACCAGGTCAACACCCACCATTTGGGAAATGCTGGTTTAACTACTTAATGCTAACACAGTGAATCCTGAAGAAGCTCTGAAAATCTTACTCACCATAGAAACCTAGCATTACTACTATGAACAAGAAACAATATTTATTTAGCTGTGAATATCTGTAAGTAAGGTACTATTCCAGACAGCTGGTGACTATTTCGAACGCATATATACCATTATGCCATACCTCTGTCTAGAATAAATACAACCTTGCCAAAGGACGACATAATACAAATTTAATTGAAATTATGATTCTCGAGAGATAAGCGCACTAAACGATTGAGGCAAATACAACCGATAGTATATAGGTAGGCAAGGGATAGTCTGTATTCTAAAAACTCCTCCAATGAACTTAATAAAATAAATTTGCTCTTACCTTTTCTGATTTTCAAGTAATTGTCTTCGTCTTTCTTCTTGAAAGCCAAGTCTACCCCAATTTTTATACATAGCGTCAAATCTTGTCTTATATACGTTTGGCTCATCATCGCAGATTAGAGCAGTTTCAAGTTTTGTCAACACCGCATCCATAGTATCACCCATTATAAATAATTTGATTTAGGATATGATTTAAGCTTCACCGTATTAGATCATGTTCTGTAATTCAGTATTTCTGTAGTTTCAACCTAAATTAAATGCCAATAACTCCTTTGACAATTGATTGACATTTGATATATTATTGCCAACCTTAAAAAATATAGTCCTTAAATTCAATTGCGAAAGTCACTAGGATAAGATGGGTGACTAGGGGGGAAAAAAACCCGGAATGGTCCACCACCGAAAAAAATTACCATTTACGCGGAGATTGGAATAACTTTATATATCTTGGCACTCTACAATGCTGTGTTAAGTAAACTTAGCATTACTATTACCTACTACTTACTCTTGGAACTTTACTCTTGGAGTCGCCAGATTAGTAATTGCTGAACCATTTCTGGCGACATATAGTTTTTGTCGTTATCACTTTACCAAAAGTCACCATTTCTAAATTTCTACCGACAAAGTCGCTAAATCGGCGGCACTGCTATCATGATCATTTAAATGAATGACATAATATCTGTTTATATGTGTTCGTTTTTGGAAGAATGTGCTGCCATTACATTAAAAAAAAAATTATGATGATAACTCGGCCTTGAGGGAAAATTAATATATTAAACTTGAATGCGCGCCTTTATATGAAATCTATCTTACTACTTATAATCAAGCTTTCCTTTGTGTACACAAAATATTAGTCGTATCTTATCCCAAACTGGCGATATGCACGTGCGTCCTTATTAGTGACGCC
This sequence comes from Falcaria lacertinaria, assembly GCA_951449985.1. Lineage (NCBI taxonomy): Eukaryota > Metazoa > Arthropoda > Insecta > Lepidoptera > Drepanidae > Falcaria > Falcaria lacertinaria. The sequence goes on along the minus strand of OX602109.1, from coordinate 7,188,892 downwards.
CGACATTTTTAGTCATAAGCAAACCCAAGAGATTACAAACTGGGCAGATCTAGCTTTGAATCTGATCTTAATTTTTAAGTCGAATAGCCACTGATCATTATCAATTTTCATTCTAGCGCCAGTTTAAACGGAGATACGTTAAAAACAAAATATTTTTATTTTTCAATGATCTGATAAAACAAAATGTGACACAGGGAAGTTGAAATGAATGGAAACGAATTAATCCTCTGTTTGATACAGCCACGTCACATTATATTCTTTAATGGTTTTTATGCTACGAAGTTGCCTGATAGAGGTAATCAGTCACCGTGGACTACAGACTCTTGCGCTACCAAGGGTACCGCTAGTGCGTTGCCAGCTTTATTGTCGACAGGACCCACTGTGCTAACAGTATTGGGTTTCTTACTGCTAGCACAGCGTATCCTCGGGGATCTATGGCAGCATAAGAATAATATTATTGAAATGAGATTAGGTGAATTAATGAGGAATGCCTCAGCAAAATAAAGCTCAGCAAGCTATTTTTTGAATGGGAAATTCCGCTACTGCCTAATGGTAGTGTAGCTTGAAACCATTGTACCACTAAGTAAGTACCTAATTATATATGCATTCAATTTGCAATTCAACTTATCACCGAAGCATTAGAGTATTTATATTTATCAAAGCTAAGTATGAAAGTAGCACAATATTTAAAAAATCTGGTCAAGTGGATTGCGGACGGTAGACTTCATGTATTACAATATTTATGGTATCGAACTTAGCTCCGAAGCTATTTTAACATCTCCAAATAGAAAGTTCGTCCTTAAATTTGATGATTTCATAAATACCTTCACCTCACCTATTAACTTCGTTTTCATTACCTACTAATTCTGAATACTTTAGTTTTTATTTTTTCTAATCAAGGCTTAGCATTTAGTGTCGTGTAGCGTGTAGTGATACTTGCCATTAGTAGTGATACTTGCCATTAAAAGCCTGTTAAATTTCATATCGAAATAAGCCTAAGCAAACTTTACGATTAAAAAAACTTTATGATAAATAGTCACTATCCCTAATAAATACTACGCCACAATATTTTTTTATAATACGTTATACTATAACAAACATTACTTTAAGTAAACATTACTTCGGGATACGCAAATAAAAAATCTCTCTTTAAAGCAATAATTATAATATATCTACATCTATTTATTCTTTATTTATTTATATTTATAATATAACATAATATAATATAATGTCTAATTTATAATTGATATTGGGATTGAATTGAAAATTTAGTTCAAATAAGAAACTGGCCAGCAAGAAAATGGTAAAGAATTTGTAATTTGATTTGAGAATCGATAGTCTTTTGTTTTAACACAAATTTCATATTAACCGACGATTGAAGATGTAATATAATTTCATTCCTATTGATTTTAAAGTAATATATTGTTTAGTGACAGTCAGGTCTTTTATTGTTGTTATTTAAACCGGCTGCACAATTTATATAATCTAGTAAAGCAACAAAGAAGCTATCTGAGTAGAAGTTTAGTTATTATTGTATGTACAAGCATCAGGACTTGTACATATTAAATTATATATTATTATAAAATATCTGTCTAAATATATATAACTCAAATGTGACTGACTGACTGACTGACATAGTGATCTATCAACGCACAGCCCAAACCACTGGACAGATCGGGCTGAAATTTGGTATACAGGTAGATGTTATGACGTAGGCATTCGCTAAGAAAGCATTTTTGGAAATTCCACCCCTAAGGGGGTAAAACAGGAGTTGAAAGTTTGTATGAAAATCCGTCGTTTTTTAAGTTAAACGCATGAAAATTAGTATTTGACCTTTCAGTAAAAAAATAATAAATACGTATTTCAGGATTTTTGAAAATTCCACCCCTAAAGGCGTAAAATAGGGGATGAAAGTTTTGTATGAAAATCCGTAATTTTTGAAGATATTAAAGCATGACAATTGGTATTTGGCTTTTCAGTTGGAAATAAATAAATACGTATTTTTTAGGATTTTTGGAAATTCCACTCCTAAGGGGTAAAATAGGGGATGGAAGTTGTGTGTGAAAATCCGACATTTTTGAAGTTAAATCTATTAAACGCTTTTCACTGGCAGATTGCAAATTTGCAATCTACCAGTGAAATTCCGTTCAAATCGGTTCAACCGTTCGCATTTTGTTCACAATTTAATGACCTTTTTTGTGCGCGGTACCCTAATTATTTCTCAAAATAAAAGAAGCGTATTTTACGCCTTTTGACATCAGCTACTTACCGATGAAAGTTCACCCGTTCACATTTTTTTTTCATTCATTTTTCATTCACATTCATGGTTTTTATATGTTGCACGGAACCCTAATTATTTTTCCAAGAATTATAGCATTAGCAATCTGCCAGTGAAAGTCCTGTTCAAATCGGTCCAGCCATTCGATTATTTTTCATATTCATGGGTTCATTTAGTTGCTGCGTGGAGCCCTAATTAGTCTTCCAAAATAAATGTAGTCAACTTTACCGACGCCTTATAGCATCAGCTAACCGCTAGTGGAAGTCCTGTTCAAATCGGTCCAGCCGTATCAGTGAAGTTTAGCCGTTCATATTGTGTTCACTATTTCATGGGTTTTATATGTTGCGCGGAACCGTAGTTATTTTTCCAAAATAAATTAAGCATATGTTTCGAATTAAAGCATCAGGTATCTATCATTGAAAGTTCAACCGTACATAATGTGATAACAATTTCATGGGTTGTACATGTTCCGCGGAAAAAACCTTGTTTTTCAATTTTTTTTTATACCACTAAGGTGGCAAACAAGCATACGGCCCACCTGATGGTAAGCGGTCACCGTAGCCTATGCTTGCAACACCAGGGGTATCACTCGCGCGTTGCCGACCCTAAAATGTAAAAGTAGCCCAAGTTACGTCCCGTAAAATTAGCTACCTATATGCTAAAAAAGGCCATGAAATTGTGAACAAAATCCGATCGGTTGGGCCGATTTGAACGGGACTTTCACTGGCAGCTAACTGATGCTATAAGGCAGAACTTAGATTACTTTTATTTTGTTTGACCGATTTGAACAGGACTTTCACTGCCAGGTAGATGATACTATAAAGCCTTACTAAGACTGAATTTATTTTGGAAAAATAATTAGGGTCCCGTGCAACAAATAGAGCCCATGAAATAGTGATCATAATTTGAATAGTGGGACTGATTTCAACGGCACTTTCACTGACAGATAGCTGATGCTACAAGGCGTAAATTTGCTACTTTTATTTTGGAAAAATAATTAGGGTCCCGTGCAACAAATAAAGCCCATGAAATAGTGATCATAATTTGAATAGTGGGACTGATTTCAACGGCACTTTCACTGACAGATAGCTGATGCTACATGGCGTAACTTGGCCACTTTTGTTTTGGAAAAATAATGCATCGTTCTTCATTATTATTATTTTTATCACACCGTTATAAGACAACAATAAACAGCCTGTCAACTGATTGGCCCAAATTCAAAACCCGGCCTATACCAATGCTTCAGAGTGATTAATCAAATCATGAGCTAAAAAAAGAGGGGTAGGGCGAAATCGGATCTCCAGTGAGTTTTCCTCCTTCCCATTAAAATATCCATTTTAATTTAGAGCCGGCTGGGGACTGTACTTCCTTATAGAAGACCGCAATCAAATCATTCTACTTTGATGAAGTGTTGTGTTTCTGCGGTGGGTAAGGTTGCTAGTGCTCCACGAGGATATGCTGGGCTAGTAGTAATGCTGGTAGCACAGTGAGTCCTCACCAACATCAGGGTTAGTGGTATAAAGAAACCCTTCTCACAAGCTCAGCGTGGGGAGGCGTAGATGTAGTAGTAGGTAGATAGGGGCGGCATAATCGGTCTTGCACACGGGCGCCAAAATAGCTAGCGGCGGGCCTGTGTCAGGAGAAGGTTCTTATGAAAAAAAAAGAAAAATAAGCCGGAACCTTTATAATTTCGCGATAAATTAAAAGTCCTTTTTGCTACGGTGTATTTGTCATATGAATTCATAGCTAAGATAGGACATCGCCTGTCGGGTCAGCTAGTTAGGTATATACTTGTCTATAAACAAAGCATCTTTGATTATATCATTAAAATTATAATTTAGTAATTATATATATGTCGATGTGTCAGTAAAGGACGAACCCCGGTTGCTAACAGCTTATGATACGTAATATAGTTGTCGCTGAACATTGAACGCGATTGCTGATGCGGATCACGGAACCGGTAGCAGTGTACGGACAAGATGGCTCTGAATCGCCATATAACGTGGAATAAGTGGAAGAACACAATTTATTCTTCTACGTTTTTATCGACTTTCAAAAATAGGTGAGGTGCTGTTGGTTGCGTTTTATTGAAATTGATTATTAATCATAACAAGCATCTGAAGGGCCTCACATTTTATGATATCCAACATTATCGATGATCAATCAATCTACTGCTGACTTTTATACTATCTCTACCTATTTAATTTATCTAGGTCAACGGGAAGTACCCTATAGGTTTTGATTCCCTTGTGAAATCGCAAAATATGCGAAAATTTGCGACATTAACGGTCATATCTTTTCTTCGTATTGACTTACAGGTTTGATTATTTTACAGATGAAAGAGACCATAAACCCAGGTATTTCATATTAATTTCATTTTGATAACTCCACGCGTTCTAGAGATAAAAAATCTTGACAGACAGACAGATAGACAGACAGACAGACGGACAACAAAGTGATCCTATTAGGGTTACTTTTTAGTACGGAACCCTAAAAAAAAACAGTCCAGGACGGCTGTTTGGTGCCACGAATTACAACCGCAGAGATGGTGTAGTCAATTTAAACAAGCAAATAATCTAGTTTATGTGGGAGATAAAAGTCTTGGACGACGCGGAACAAAGCGCCATTGGAAAGCTCACGTTATAGCATTTATTTTAATGATATGACGAAATCAAGGTGTTCTCAGGTTGCTCACGTGCACTAAGCTAGCTAATTTTTTATGCTTCTATGGAACAGCTAATCCAAATAATTGTCTTTAGAGCCATTTCAAAATCTAGTTTTGTGGGAAATTCTTATTATGAAGTGGCAGCACTGTTGCTAGGAGACGAGTATTGCCGAACGTTTTTCTATTGGATGCCGAAAACACCCGAACGTATGATTAGGTCACGTGGTACTTTTGGAGTCTTCGTGGCGTAGCTTGTTCAGCTGCTCGTCGAAGCGGCTGTCGGACGGTCGCCTGTCAACGAGTCAGCGTACAATGTAGCGGCCATTTTTGTTCTTAGTTCATATTAGCGTGCGCATATTTTAATGTATTTCGAAGGACATATAGGCAATTACCACGATGACTATTATAGTTTTTCTAATAGATACATCAGCTTCTATGAACCAACGAGCTTATTTGGGCGGACGCCCAACATTGCTCGATGTAGCCAAGAGCGCTGTGGAAACGTTCGTAAAGGTACGTGCAGTGTCATCGACTCGTCAACTGCCTCATTTTTGTTTGTGATCGATTTGTTTAACGCGTGTTAGTGTGTTGAGACTGATTAATTTTATTCCGTAGGTTCGTCAACGTGTCAATGAAAGCAGAGGCGACAGGTATATGCTTCTATCTTTCGAAGAGCCACCCGCGAACATCAAGGTTAGTACATCAGAAGAACACGTTAACGTTAAATATCTTGTTGTAGCATTGATGAGTGCATACGCGCCAATATAGATGTGTCCAAACATGAGTGAAGCACAAATCTGTAATCCAGAACATCTACATACTTTGTGGGTGCGAAATTTACTGAAATAGACAGCACGACGTAAACAGGACGAACCGCCGCCGCCCGCCGCGCCGTTGCTGCCTGTCTTCGCGATTCGCGATAGCGATAGCGAGCGAACGCTCGCTCGCTCGCCGCTTACAACGTCTGCGCTCTAGTCGCATATTCTCATTGGCCGAGAGAGGAAACACGCATTGAAATGGCGTTACGGAGGGAAATTTGAACTAGAACTACTTCCTCACATTTACATAAATATTACTTTGTATAGGCACATAAACTGCAATATCAAAAGTAGTTAGGTAGGTATCTGTAGTTATGCTAGTGATCCACCATGCTTATTATCTGAGACATTAAATATAAATTCTTATTAGAGTTTATTATATAGGTACTTAGGTACATACTTCATCTAAGAACCATTTGATGGCTGTCTGGTGTTGAGCATAGAAGAATATAATACATTTTAGGTAACTATAGTAGGATCGATCTTGGTTGGTAGGTAGTGTACAATAAAATTGTACATTGGTTGATATCTTAAGGTTTCATCATCATAAACAAATAATAAAATTAAAGTTTGATTTTGGATGATTTAATTATTAGCCTTACTTAATCATAAAAAAAACAAAATGAAAGTTAAGTAATACAGGGTGTTTACAAGGGTGTGTACAAAACTACCCGTAACGCCAAAGGTTAAATGAGGCCTTATAACGAGTCCATTCACAATATTTAAGAACCGTAGTAAGGCTGTATAACATACCTCAAAAAAAAGTTTTAGCTGATGTGTACACCCTATTTCAGTAAAATTAAAGAGTAAACCACGCAGAATTTACCTACATTTCTGTCTAATTCGCGGGATGACAAATGTTTTTTTTCCTAGTAAAATTTTTTTGAAGCCAGTATTTGAGTATTAATAATGACATCCTTGTATTGAGGTAGAAAAATTTTATGAATGAAAAATAGTAATACTATTAAAGTAGACAATTATTAGGTAAAATAGGTACATAGGCCTTTCTGTTAAATAATTTGGTTCCCTGACATGACAGCTTACTATGGTTGTCAAAATTTTTGCCTTTGATAATTAATTATATTTTTTACAGTAAGTATTTTGGAACACATTGTATACATTTTCAGGCTGGTTGGAAAGAAAATTTAGCTACTTTCATACATGAATTGAAGAATTTGCAAAGTTATGGATTGACAACAATGGGAGCAGCTTTAAAGCATGCATTTGATGTACTGAACATAAATCGGATGCAGACAGGTATAGACACATATGGACAAGGGAGATGTCCTTTCTACTTGGAACCTTCAGTCATTGTTGTAATTACTGATGGAGGGAAACTAACAAGCAATGCTGGGATTCAAGAAGAAGTAAGTTTTCCCATCTCAAGACAGTACAATATGAATAACTAACTCATAACAGAATGTTCCTATCCTCTTATGTGATGATTTCTATGTGTATTTTTATTGTTGCTTTCTCATTTAATTAACTGAAACCATATCTGGTCAAGTGATGAATCAACAAAGGAAGAAAATTAATATATTAATCAGTCATTTTGAATGTAAAAGATTAAGCCATATTTTAAGTTTGTCATTTTCATCAAAAGACAATGATAGGGTGTATCAATATGTATGAATTTTCAAACATGCTAGTATTTCTTAATGTGTGTGGAATTAGGACAAATAACGCTTATTAAAAATGCATGGGGCCTTTATTATCACTGAAAACAAACATCCTCTTTGGTATTGTATAATGTTGGTCATTCTCATAGTGTGCCATATTTAATTCAAATCCTTTCAGTTGTTTTAGTGTGGGTAAAAAATATCTTAACTAACAAATAAATAACTATTAATTTATATACATACATAATATTATCAAGCCAAGTCCCTCACAGGCCTCGGATAGACAGAGTATAGAGCGCCATTTCACTCTTGACTTAAAAGAAGCAAAAGACGTCTTGTCTTTTGGTTCTTTTACATTCATCAATCGTTTCATATATAAATTTATATAATTTAATGTGTTTCAGTTTAATCTACCGATGAACTGCCCCATCCCTGGGTCGGAGCTGACGCGCGAGCCATTCCGCTGGGATCAGAGGTTGTTCTCATTGGTGCTCCGGCTGGCCGCCACGCCCGCGGTGGAGAGGGACACCGGCTTAGTGCCTTCTGATTCCTCGCCAATTGATGCAATGTGTGAAGTCACTGGTGGTAAGTACACAGATTTTATCTTGACTTTTGATCATGACGAATGTAACAACTCTCAATCCATCTTATAGTTAACAATCGATGGCAGATACAATTAAATAATAAAAAGCAAACTCAAATAAGAAAACTCAGTTTAGAGGCGACTTGAGCAAAAAAACACAAAATTCAATTTGAATGAAAATTAACTGTGCAAAATAAAATAAAAAAAGTTATACATGTCTTTTACTAAAGTGTGTGTGCAAATGGAAGCGCAAGGAATACTGTAGAATGCTTGTGGAAACCTGTCTGACTAGGAAGTATAGTTCACTAAGTGTCAAGGTTTTCGATGTCTTTAACTTTATAAGTTAAAAATTTTATGGTAATAGTATAGATCTTTCAAATATCGATGGCACGCCGTGTTATTCTATTTTGTTTATATGCATTTCAATTATGTGTTACACAACTGTTAACCATTAATCAACACTAACACTTAAGTATCCTAAGAACAGTCCATTCTCCTCATGAAATGTACTGGGGTGTGCCATCGTGAAATGAAAGATCTGTAAGACAGACTGATCAAGTGTGAGTCGCGCACCTAGCCTACCACACAATATATTTTAATGTATTAGCAAAATAAACCCATATTTCAAATAAAGTATTAATACATGCACAATGTTCACCTTATCAGCCATTGTTATCAGCAAGAAAAATAAGTTTGTATTTCATAGTATAAGGTACTATACTGCGAACAGGCTCCCAGTAAATTGGCTGTGACATATAGATGGACAAACAAACAGGAAGATATTCTTTTTGCACAGTGCATATGACCCATATGTGGTTTCTATATCTTAGAAATAAGGTTCAAGTGGAGTTCAAATTTATATCAGCTTTAATTAATAATCAATATATAATTAAGCTCCTGATATGTATAAGTTGTACTCAGCATAATTTTAATTTTAACCTTATTACTAAAATATAGAAACCACTTATCAATAAGATGTTCATTATTAATTCAAATTCTAAAATAGACGAATGACAATTCTTAAAATTTTATTATTTCGGTGTATAAAGTACAGTAACTTCGTGGAAGAAATATACATAAATGAAAAAGTAGTCTTGATCATAAACAGATTTTAGATTGCTGATTTATGAGAAAACAATAATGATTTTATACAGAGTTCTATAGCAATGTCACCATTTCAGAGCTATTTAGCTAATGCAGAAACTGATTTCTTTATGAAAAGTATCTATGTTTAATTTAAAATGCACCATCGATACGATAGGAGCTCGTAAATTTATTACAGAAATGTTTTTCGTTTTAACAGTAATTATTCAAAATATAGCCAAATCAATTGTTGGTGGTTGAATAACTGTCTACAAGCCGTATAGATAGATATATACAATACACACATTATGTTCAGGGCACCCATCACGGTACATTTTTTTATTTTGGATAGTTGTCTTTTGTTTGATCTACGCTGAGTGATTGAAAAGGACCTAAGCTAATAATATTGTTATCACGTTACAGGGCGTTCCTACTGCATCACGTCGCACCGTATGATGATGCAGTGCATCGACAGCTTAGTACAGAAGGTGCAGAGCGGTGTGGTGATCAACTTCGAGAAGATCGGGCCGGACCCGCCGCCCATCGAAGGTGGTGCAGCCAGAGACGGCGAACTGCCCGATGAATTGAACCACGATGCGGACAAAGAGATGGACACCGATGGTGACAGGAATGGGGTGAGAGCCTTATAAAAAATGCATTAAAAGATAACGACTGTTTCTGAGTAAATTTTAAAAACAGAATAGATTTGTATTTTTGTTTGTATCAATCATTGTGCTAGCAGAATTACTACTAGCCCAGCGTATCCCCGTGGAGCACTGGAAACATTACTTACCGCAGACATACATCACTTAATTAAAGTAGCGTGTTATTTCACTGCGGTCTTCTGTAAGGTGGAGGTACATTCACCAGTCGGGCGGCCCCAATATTAATGGGAAAACACACGGGAGATCCCAATTCGCCTTAGCTCTCATTTTTAGCCCATGGTGTGATTAATCACTGTACTTAAGCTTAGAAAAACTCATTGGTACAGGCCAGGATTTGAACCTGGGCCTATCAGATGACAATTGCTTCAACCACAAGGCCACCACAGCTTCAATATAGCTTGTGATATGATGAGTATCAAATAGGAAAAGCATTCTAGTTCTTATCCAGTTTGCCCTGTCAACATTAGGGTCACACCGGCTTTTGACCACATGACTTATTTGAGGAGGAAATATTGATGTAGTCTGTGTTTGTCCTGGTCCTGTATAAATGTCTAAAAATTACATTGTTATAAAGAATACATTATCGCTACGTGCACATTAAGTGGTCTTCTTTGTTTACGTAGCAGTAATCTTGAATCACCACATGCCTTATTGTAGCATAAGATTACGGAATAAAGAAAGTAGGTGTTGAGTATTTCAATAACAAGGAACAGAATGGTATAAATATATGTATATGCTATTGGATTGAGATAAATGCTTGCGCCCATAAGCAAGGCAAACATAAATGTTTTTCCTAGTGGGAATCAAACCCGCGACACTCAGCGCTGCAGTCAGTAAAGTTATACTAAGTACTTAGACCAGTGATGTTAGACATTTGCGCGAGGCGCCTTATTCATATAAACGTTAACTGTGCCAAATGTCATACTCCACTGGCGCCGTAATATTCTTTAAAAGGGCTGCAAAGTTTTTATGATTTATGATTACGTTTGTTGTAGCGTTGGAACGGTGGGTCGTACCAGAGCGGCGTGGCGGGCCAGGGCGGGGGCGCCCCGCAGGCGTGGCACTCGTGTCGCCGCCTCATCTACGTACCCCGCACCGTTTCGCAGAAGGGGTTCGCCGTCGGCTTCTGGCCCATTCCAGAGTCCTTCCGATCAGACCCCAACGCACCCACGCTTGTGAGTACATCAATCCAAGAATAAGATGATATGAGTACCGTCGTGTTTCTTTATAACGATTTGATATTGATTTATTTTTTTATGTGTGCAAACGCTTTAAACTACTTCAAAGCTAGTTAAAGTACTTTAAAAAACGTACATAATGTATAACATTTTATGTTAGTTAAGTTGTCAGTAAAATGTTGTTAAAATAAAAAAAATAAACCAATACACCAAGATCTTACTTAATATTTAATATTTCAAATGTATTGAAAGGAATAATATAGCAGCTATTCTAATATTTTCAGCCGCCTCGCTCTGCACAACCAGTTGTAAAGTTCACATGTTCAAGTCAGGAGCCTATGGTGATCGACAACCTGCCCTTTGACAAGTATGAGTTGGAGCCAAGCCCGTTGACTCAGTTTATACTGGCCCGGAAACAGCCTACCGTCTGTTGGCAGGTAAATAACAATATTTCAAACATTTTATTGATGTGAATGAACTCAAGCTGATGAAGTAGGTCAGGGTTATTCAGATACGAAAACATTGCGTCGCCATTGTATTTGATTGCCGCTTCAATGATTTTATTACGTTGCAACTAGGTACATATATAACGTATACCATACTAAGACTAATAGAATGACGGAGTTCGGACCTTGGGTAGGTTAATTTGAGCTCTTAAGAAATTCTTGAGTTTTTATGTTGATTTTGTTTGTCTTTAGGTTTCGTCTTCGAATTTATCATTGTGAAGAAACTGAATTGAATTCTAATGTATAATTTGTGAGATCCAATTAAGAGTAGGCTGTCCGTCACAATGAGATTAGGATTCTCGAACTTGAAAACGTGAAAAAATCACACAATCGAAAGTATTCCTTTTCAATATTATATTTATCGAAGTAATTAATTATTTGTCTGAATGTCGACATCATAAAGGGCGCAAAAAAGTAAATGAAAATTAGTACAATGCTTATGAAAAGGGTAGATCAATGGTGAACAGCAAAATGAAGATGTTAATGATTGAAATGAATGAAGCATCAAAAACAAAAATCCACCACGAATACTGTGGAATGATGGTAGGTGACGTATGTGTATCTTCTTTAAATAAACGAATCTGTATATGTTTCAGGTGTTCGTAGCAAATAGTGGTTGTAAGAACTCTGAGATCAACCATCCTTTTGGTTACCTGAAGGCGTCAACTAACCTGACTTGTGTGAATCTGTTCGTATTACCATACAACTACCCGATGCTCCTGCCATTGCTTGATGACCTCTTCAAAGTTCATCGCTGCAAACCAACGCCAGAGTGGAAACTGGCGTTCCAACATTACCTAGATAGGATGCCTTCGTACTATGTAGCGGTAAGTTATAATTTTAATACGGTTTAAATTGGCCAACATTAACCAATCATTTTTGTTATTGAGAAACGGAACTGTTTTGTTTTTTATAACGAATCGGTGGTAGAATCGAATAAACATATTATGATTCCATTTTTATTTGGCAGTTTTAGATTCTTAGCAGAAATTGGCAGTCATGTATAGATTTAATGTCAAAATAACAACTTATAACTGTGTTTTTACAAAATGCATTATGAAAGTAAACACAATATTAATGTAAAAAAAACAATTTATGAATGTTTTGTCTGTCTGTTTGTTTGTTTGTTTGGGGTAATCTCCGAAACGGATGGACTTATTTGACCAAGACTTTCACTGGCAGAGAGCTGATTCTAATGAGCGAAAAATACTTTTATTTTGAAACACAATTAGGGTACCGCGCAATAAATAGAAGACCCACGAAATTGTGAACAACAATCGAACGGCTGGACCCATTTGAACATGACTTTCACTGGCAGGTAGCTAATTCTATAGAGCGTGGCGTAGGCTACTCATTTTGGAAAATAATATTAGGTTTCTGCGCAACAAATGAAAAACCATAAAACTGTAAACAACATCCGAACGACGGGACCGATATGAATAGTAGATTCCACTGGCGGGTTGCTGATGCTATAAAGCATTAACTAAGGTTACTTTTATTTAAGAGCGTAACAATAAATACGGTAAGTGTGATTAATTGAAAATTATTAATAATTACTTAGATTTCGTTTTATTCCAGCCCCTACGTAGAGCGCTAACAAAGATGGGTGCATCACCGCCTCTGCTGCAAAGTTTAATACCGGACACGCAAGACAACTCGCTCAGCTTCTCCGTGCTCAACTACTTGAAGAGACTGAAGAACCAAGCCAAGGTTGAATTTGAGAAGCTCTGCGCTGATGTCATCAATAAAGCATCCAGTAGTAATAGTCAAAAGGTATCCATTTACTAGATATCTGATTAGATTTGGTGGCAACCACAGAAATGTGCAAAGCCAGGCCAGCGAATATAGTACGTATATTACATGTAATAGTTGCGGTGTGTTTGTATCAGGTGAATGAGACAATCCGTGTGACGCCGCGGTCGCCCCTGCGCAAGGAGCTGACTTCCCACCCCTGTCTCCAAGATAAGTTCGGCGCACTCCGCGATCAGCTTAACGAGTTCGGTGGCTTCGTGGTTGGACTCTCGCGACATCGACATCGACAACAGCCACACACCTACAGGAACCCCTTCGACATACAGCGCAGGGATCTCTTGGATCAGGTACATAATTAAGTAACGATTAAATTGATAATCATAGGTCTAGAATCGATAACTTATTATATTTCTACTGATGGATTTAGTCACAAGTTCAGATTGAGTATGTGTAATGATACTGACTCAAGTCAAAAACTACGTGAGAAAAGATTGGTAATAAATTTCAATGGGAAAAATGCGGTTCTTCATGTATTAAGATTACTGGGTTATGTGTGTATGTTCTAATTCATATCCGTTTTTGTAGGACGGATTATGGGGTGTAGTTTATGTTTGAGATACATTTATTATCATAATATTTACAGTTTGCTTTCACTCGTCACACCTACTACATATTAAATTACAAGAACATATGTTACGCAAAAACATAATCGTCATTTTTCTGTACCTTGGAGATTTGTAGCGTTAAGGCGGGTCTGCCTTGTGTGACATTATCTATTAGCTACAGTTCGTTTATTTGTGTTTGTGCGTGTTTCAGGTGGTGCGCATGCGCGCGAACTTCCTCCAGCCGCAGCTGGTGCACACGCGGCTGGTGGACGAGGACAGCGTGCACTCGATGCCCATGGCGCAGATGGGCAACTATCAGGAACACCTCAAGCGCATGACGCCGCAGTTGCGTGAGCTCGAGTCGCTGCCGGTGCGACAACACATGTTCGGCAACCCCTTCAAGATAGATAAGGTAAACCACATAATTCGCAACTCCTTCAGGGTAGACAAAATACTGGCTTGCTCTCGTCGGACAAGGATTATGAGTTGGGGTCTTGAGAGTTGAGAATATCCACTGTAGTACTCAAAATATTAACATCCCGCTAAGAATATGCCCTTATAAAGATTAAAAGGTGTTTGAGATTATCTGAGATATTTGATTGTACATGAGGGTAGCTTCAGATAGATTTTGTTATAGATAAATCAATGGTCCAAAATACGATGTAGTACTAAAATATTTTATACTTAGTATATGTTTAATTGTAATGTGTAAGAACAGTGTTATTGTAGGACCACGATATCAGGTTCCTTTTTATAGGTTGTAGTTAGTTCACGTCACGGTTTTCAGTTGTTCAAGAATAGCCTGCGACTACGTATTCGTATGGCCTTAGACTATTTTTGGTAGGTAAAATGAATAGCGCTGCACCGGTAAAAAGTGGAACTTCAAATTCGTATGAACATTTTGACATTTTGAGTTACGTTGTCGAAGTCGTAGTCGAGAGATTGGTATTAGGTGTTACCGGCACTACTGTTAAAACGGCTCTATTATAGTAATGTGTGTGTGTAGCGCATGATGGTGGACGAGGCGGACATGGAGCCGGTGGGCGGTGCGATGCGCGGCGGGCTGGGCGGGGGCGGTAAGCGCGGCGCGGACGGCCCGCGCTCGGCGCTGCCCAAACGGCGCGCCGGGCCCGTGCCGCGCCACATCAAGGTGCGCCGCCCGCGCCCCGCCGCGCCCGCCGCCGCGCCGCCGCCGCCGCCCGCCGCGCCGCACCACCCGCAACACCCGCTCCTCGCGACACGACCCGCCTCGCCCCTCGCGCCTCCGCCCTCAGACCTGCCCTCGGGGAGACCGCCCGAGGTAATATTACATCTGTACAAATATAAACAATTGAAGTGGCTGTTTGTAATGTCAAAACAGCTTTTTACTAAATCCAAGTGCAATTAAATACGATACGAATAACAAAATAATTTAGAAAAAATGTTCTGTTTGTTCCGGCTGAACTCCGAAACGACTGGACCGATTTTTTCAGGTTTTACACTGATGTTATGTAAGTGCAGTGATTAGTGCACCATGGGCATTACGGTGAAGGAAAACATAGTGAGGAAACCTGCACCTGAAAAGACATTCAAGGACGTATGTAGTATAAAAGGTGAAAAATGGTTGTTGTATGCCTACGTCTTCGGGGACCCTTGTGGGAAGACGTGAATTCACAAAAATTGTGTATTGTGTTGCAGGAGCCACCAAACTTGGATTCGGGCGGAGCTATGCGAGGCCCGCCGCCGCCGGTCTGTCCGCCCGCCATCGCGCCGGCCAACCTACCGCCCGTGGTTAAACCATTCCTCAATGGAGGTAATAATCGAAATCACACTTTTATTAGCATCGACTGTATGTCTATTAATGTAACGGAATCTAACAACGCAATTTTAATCTTTTGTTAAGTTTCTTGTGTTAATTATCAATGACAGTACAATTATAATGACTATCCTAATACCTCATTAGAATAAATTTTAGAGGATTTTTTTTTTTAATAAATAATTTATTCCGACGAAGTTCTTTGACGCGCCTTGCGGTAGGAGTTTACTGTCACGTGACGACAAAGCGTTATGCTTCTTCCATGCGACTTTGTATATCTCTCGTAGTGTTGTGTACGAGCGAATATCGAGATTCGAGCACTAGACATGCGACATCGTTCCTAATGGGGGTCCCACGACTCCGAGTATGAACTTAATTCATATTGAATGAACAACAAAGAAAAAAATCAATGCATATATTTTTACGATTTTCAGACGCGTATACTACAATGGGAAGCAAGATGCGTCGGTCGCCATCGCCACCGGCTGAAACCGCGGCGAGTATACCGTCGAGCGTGGCGGGGAGCGGGGCGGGGAGTGTAGTGGGGAGCGGGGCGGGGAGCGTGGTGGGGAGCGCGGTGGGGAGCATGACGGGGAACATATCGAGTGGGTTCCTGGGCAGCGGGGCGGCGAGCGGCGCAGGCGGCGGGGTTTTGGGCCCGACCTACGCATTCGACTCGCAAGAGCTGCAAATCAACGCCATCCTACAAGGCATCGCTGCTGAAAACAACGCCAACGCGCGACGGAAAAGAAAACGAAAGGTAAAACGTATTTCATACCTGAATTATTATCTACACTTATTTATCATTCCTGTATATTACAAAGGTGGCATACAAGCTGAGGCTCGCCTGAGGGTAAACGGCCACTGTAGTATATGTGCTAAAAAATGATAATAATAATGTGTATTGTGTTGTGTCCCAGAACGAGTTCCAGAGCGAGACGAAGGCAGTGTTGCCACCCGCGCCTCCCGCTCCTTCGCGCAAGGAGCTTGCGGACATCAAGAAACACAACCTGGACGTGCGCTCAGAACTGTACCGAGCCGTGCGACGACCCGGGAGAGGTAACTATTGCTTTATTTGACATTAGCTGTGCCTGCGATTTCGTACGCTGTGAAGTGTTCACATTTTGATGGATTTTAATAAACCGTGTGGAGATTCGGTGCGGAACTCTAATTATTGTACGTAATTAAAAGTATTAACACCTAATATGTTTCCAGTAAAATTTGTAAGGAAATTAGACGGCAACACTTCGATGTAATGAAACAAGTCTAAAACCGTTTCATTTTCTCTTTGTTTCAGATTTTACGAAACTATTTGAGCATTTAAAACTTTTGCAAGGTAGTGTGGACACAAAGAAGGAAGTGATACGCGAAGTGATTAACGAGTCCCTTAGGTTTAAGAGGAAGGCGCTCGCTAAAATGTTGGAAGACTTTTTAGCGGGCCTCGAGAAGAACGGGAGCAGTGCCTCAATCACCATCAAGAGATTGACTAACTCATTGTACAGCAACTCTAATCACAGCACGTGACGTGTGCGGTAGATAAACACTAGAGTAATCCGTTACTCGTCACCCTTGTGCAATCCCTAATTTAATATTATACATGCGGAAGTGTTTGTTGATGCTGGTATGCACTTGTTCCAGGCAGTAAAAGCAACGGATCGAAGTTATTTATGCTTAGATATAGTTTATGGACAGGAGAGTGACATAGACTACTTTTTATCCCGGAAAATGCACGGTATTTGTGGGATATAACTGGAGCGTAATTCTCAAGTCTGTTCTCATTACATCCACGGAAGTGAAGACACTGGTAAAAGCTAGTTCTATATAACTATCTAATGGCTCAAAACGTCATGCGACTCTAAATAATATAAAACGTATCTACAAAATTATCACTGTTAATAAGATTCCTTACGATTTGTTACAATGTATTCGTTATGAAATTTTCTTAATGAATTTTATTCCTTAACATATTGCCGCCTGTTAATTAACACCCTATATGTTAACTCATAGTTGCTTGATGTGATGATTGATCTCAGGTTTCCTGGTATTACCTATGTGCTTAACCTTTAAAATATGAGTGTACCTACAGTGACCTCTAGAAAAGGTAAGACTGTTAAACATTATTGCAGAATCCGAAATATAGTCTCGATCTTACATCAGTTCATCTTGTTGTCATATTGCTAATTCCCGAGGCATTTATGTGAATGTTGCACTGTACAATTTCATTTACGTATTTTAATAGTTTTATTGTCATCCAGTGTAGAACATTATTTAGTTACGAGTTTTGATCAAAGCTGACCAGATTTTCTGTCATTTTGTCTTGTTGATAAAATAAATACAGCAATATTTATTACCAATGTTGACGAGGTGTTCAAAATGGCAGTAAAATTACAAGGATTTGTAAATACAATGTGTACATATTTAAATATAATGATTACCAATGAAGATGTTTGTGTATGGATGCGTTTAGGCATCTGCATACAGGCTGCGGTTAGTGTGACCGGGCGACCCAGTGGTGAGAGGTATGGTTAATGTGTTGTTAATGTAAATAAAAAGGAATTTTATAAAAGACATTAATGAGTTTCTTTGTTACTGCTTGTGGCCCTTAGATAGATGCTTTATAAATGGAGGGGCTACAGAGTGTACAGTTCCCTTTTTGGAAATGAATTGTACATTCCGGTCACGTTAACAGACGCTCGGTCAATTGTAAAGTGTATTATACCATTTTCTAAATAAAATAATCCTTATTGGGTTTTTAGTAAGTGTTTTATTTGGCGATTAACCTTTGCCATATTGTTTATTTTTATTTTTAATTTAGGATTCGTCCCACCTACGCTACGGTCATAGATACCCAGTCAGTCAATTACAGAAACGTAAATTGTTTGTGACACTTATTTTTATCTATCTTCTAATATTATAAATAGGTAAATTGAACTAATGAACCAATTTTAAAACTTATTTCATCGTCACTAGAAAGCTGCACTATTCCCGAGTGAAATAACTATATTGCTACGCGGCAGAAGTCCCGGAATAAAGCTATTATTATTCCACGATGATAGTTATTGAGGGTAAATGATCTCCACACTCTTGTTATATAAAGAGAGTTTAAAATTGAATTTTGTATTTAGGGGGTCAACAACGCACCATTGATACCTAGGTTTTTTTGCGTCATGCATGAGGAGCTAGAGGGCTGTCTTGTTAGATAAAAAATAACAATATAGGTATATAAAACTCAGATAAACCTACGTTTTAAATCTTAAAAATATCTTGGCACTGTTTTATATGTTAAATGATAAAAGCATCAATATTCATTAAATACCTAGTATATCAATATACTCGTACTACTTACAGACTATACTAGTATGTATTAGCAGTATTAGGTATCAATAAGAAATGTAGCTGCGCGCCATTTATAATTAAACTTGGTGAATCAAAAGATATTTCGAGTAAGCGTTCTGTGAAACCGCTTTGGGAAATTGAAGGCGATGGAATGGGCTGCAACAACAGAGATAATGTAAACGCAAAATGAGATGCGCCGCGTCGCGTTCACCGCATGTTTGGTTCTATTCTGATTCTGAAATATTTAGAATTAGTACGCCTTGTCACCGCATCGTCTGTGACCGTCGGCCCCAAGTTCAGCCGTGGTGGCCTTGTGATTGAAGCAACGGCCTGTCATCTGATGGGCCCAGGTTCGAATCTCGGCCTGTACCAATGAGTTTTTCTAAGCTTAAGTACAGTGATTAATCACATAATGAGCTTTTAAAAAAAGAGGTAGGGCGATTTGGGATTTCCCGTGGGTTTTCTCATTTAAATTGGAGCCATCCAACTGGGGACTGTACCTACGCCTTACAGAAGACCGCAGTGAAATAACACTACTTGATTTAGTGTTGTGTTTCTGCGGTAAGTAAGGTTGCCAGTGCTCCACGCGGATACGCTGGGCTAGTAGTATTGCTACTAGCACAATGAGTCCTCATCAACAACATGGTTGGCACCCCGTCAGTGATACCCCTAGTATTGTTAGCGGCTATAGGCTACGGTGACTGCTTACCATTAGGTGGGCCGGATGCTTGTTGCCACCAGTGGTATATAAAAAAAACATGAAACACCGTAATTACTGATTTCACAACGATGATGGCTTGCCGCTACAGTAGAAAATATCTTATTTGGACCATACCTAAATACTTGATGTTTTCCTGCGAGATTTTAGCGATCATCATTAAAGACTGCAACTATCCCATTAAAACGTAGTGGTTATGTACTCTGTGTATCCAATAGGAAACCATTTTTATAGCCATTACTAGCTGTGCCCGCGACTTCGTACGCGTGGAATTTATTTTGTTGACAATTTCATTTGTACCGTACAATAATTACTTATAAAAAAATATGCCTAAGTTATGCTTATAGCATAAGCTACCTTTCAGTTCAGTGAAAGTCCTGTTCAAATAATTCCCGCCGTTCGGATGTTGTTCACAATAGTTTTTTGTCATTAGTACAGTGTTTACTTTCATATGCATATAGTAAAGAGCTGTAACTATTAGTTTGACATTACAAACAAACATTTAAATTTTATTTATTTGTATAGTTGTATTGTATTTATAGGTTATTTAATTAGGGTTCAGCAAAAAAAACCCATAAAATTTATTACTAATTTTAAATCCACGCATAAGAAGCCTATAAAGTTATTACGGTCCCGTATTTGAATTTTTTTCTTGCGCGGAATCCTAATTTCTTTTTTCCAAAATTAAAGTAATCTCAGCGACTGACGTCTTCTTTTCAAATCGGTCCCGCCCGTTCAAATGTTATAGACAAATTCAATTGGTTTTATTTTTGTACGTAACCCTAAACATCAATTTATCCCTGATTGTTTTTCCAAAATGAAAGTAGCCTAATTTACGCCTTATAGCATCAGCTATCTGCCAGTTCCGTTCAAATCGGTCCAGCCGTTCGGATTTTGTTCACAATTTTATGGTTTTTTATTAGTTGTGCGGAACCATTATTATTTTTCCAAAAGTAAAGTAGACTATGTTACGCCCAGTAAAATCAGCTATCTACCAGCGAAGGTCTCGATGAAATCGGTCTAGCCGTTGGGATTTTGTTCACAATTTTATGGTTTATTATTTGTCGTGCGGAACCCTAATTATTATTCCAAAATTAAAGTAGCCTATGTTACGCCCGGTAAAATTAGCTATCTACCAGTGAATGTCTCGTTCAAATCGGTTCAGCTGTTTCGGCGATTACCCCAAACAAACAGACAGACAGACAAAAATAATTTTAATTGCTTTTCGGTCATTAGAAGCGTGTTTACTTTCATATGCATTTTGCAAAAAGCTGTTATTTTGATATTACAAACAGACACTTCAATTTTATTTATGTGTATAGATTGTTTCTTACAGTAGAGTATAATCGTAATAGGTTCTTTGTGGTAGGTGTGTTGCAGTTTCTCATGCTCGGATGAAACTGGGGGACTCGGCAACGTTAAATCAAAAAAAACCTCCACTTGACACCCTTAGGGGTACTGAAGGTACTTTCCAAATTTAAACCGTTATGCGCTAGGTTAGTATATTATCTAGGTACTCTGAGGCTAAGTCCATCGGTTTCGGCTATGCTGTGCGTTGTCTGTCAGTTACGTGTTTTAATGGTTAAGTAAGTAGGTATAAATAATAAAAACATCTAAGATTTATCTAAACATTTTTTTGTCTACACTGATAACGCTATCAATAGGCGGATATTTAAATGTTTACGTCAACGTGATAAGCCGGTCAAGAGTTGTACCTTCGTTGAGCCTCCCATGGCCGAGTTATTTATTACGAGCGGTGATTTATATGCATTTGTACCCATTCCCCTATCTAAATTACGTGCTTTATCGCTATTTGTCCAGTTAATGTGATTTTTACTGCCCCCGATGATGATATAACATTTTTGATCGTAGCGTTAGTGGAGTGAGTGAAACTTCGATAAAATAGCTTGCTTTATTTACCTCATGTTTTAATCAATAGTAAGTTTAATACATAGGTACTCTAACGTATCTAATTATTTTGCTAAGGATAATTTAAAATTGTATTGTAGCCGTCTGACTAGGGACAGGTAGGCTCGACTTTACAGAGGATGTCAAGTCACGCTGCTGTAATGTTGCGCTAATGCGGTGAGTATGGTTTCCAGAGCAACAGTTAACAGTAAATTTTAATTTCAATAACGTTGTTGTTGGTATCGCGATAGTGATACGCCTGGTGATGCAAGCGTTTATAAGGCTTCGGTGAATGCTTACCATTAGGTGGGCCGTACGCTCAGTTGTTTTCCACTTCCGTTGTACCTATAGGAAAATCTAAAATGAACAAAAAAAAAGTTTCATCAGATTAAGATGGGCGGTACTCAGGATAAAGCCATGCCATTTGTGTGATTTAAGATGTGAAGAAGAAGTAGGTAGGTATAACGTGTTTTCCAATACACGAAATGCTTACAAAACCATTGTTCGCACTTACGTTTAAATATCGTAGGTATAGACATACATACATAAGTATCTATATTGTTCCGTAAAGTGAACAACGCTTCAAGGCTCCTTAGGGACGTTTCGAATTTCATTGCATTTGTAAGTCACTTTGTGGAGTCCATGGTGTAGTGAATCTAGGTACCTATAAGTATATGTAAGTGGTTATGTACTTAGCAATTGAGTAGTAAATAGTTTGCATACATTTTCGAAAGGGAAAAGATCAAGATTTATCTTTAGTAGTCATCACAATCATACCAATTTTTAATAAAAGCTGTGTTTATTCATTAAATTACAATACTTTTTTACATTATTAAGAAACTAAAATACACGGTGAAAAATATATCAAATATAAAAACTTAGAAACAACAAGTCTTGCTAGACTTATGGGTCCTGAACCGAATGGCAAGCCCTAAATTATTTGGGTTTTAGTTTTGTACCACCCTTAATGTTATTATATTATATTTTTGGGTGTGTGCAGAAAACTAAGTATTGTATAATTTATGTGCGGAGTTTCAAACACACTGCATGAAGCTTTTTGTTTAGTGAAAATGTTGGGACAAATAAAGGCGACTGAAGGAATTGAGGTCGTCGCACTAGATTTGACAAAGTTCTCTTAGGTACTTAAATGGTTGCCCTTCTAATACGGAACGCTATAAGCGTGGCCAATGCGCGAGTGTGACTTTGCAGCTGTCCAAGAACTACTACAGTAAGTTATCAAGCGAGTTTTATATGGTTGTTTGCATTTAAAGGTATAGAAGAACAGAATCAAAATAAAAGGTACTTACTTATAACTTGTATCTAGTGTCCTAGTAAAAGACTGGGTCCGTTGTATATAAGTCGTCACTAAAGTCGTCATTTTCCACGTTGGTTATTATATTTTCTAATTACTTATCATGTCTAGGGAATGTGCCCCGTATTCTTTTACCCTCTGTGCCAAGAAAACAGCTGTTTTGACTTTTGTTTCGCTGTCGTGTTTTTGGATCGCAGATAAAGCAACGTTAACAATATTATTTGAAACAATGTTTGTCAGACTTATTACATTCATGAACTTGGAATATATTGTTTATTTTGTAAGACTAAACTTTAATGAGATTTGACTGTGCTAACTCGTAACTCGAAATGGTGTTAATCTGATAATATTGTAAATAATCTGCAACTTCCAGTACCAAAAAACTTACGTATTACATTTCTTTATGCCTCCGGCCACAGGTGACCATTGAGTTAAATGGACAAAGCTACGGTTTAATTAGTCTGTCACTCAAAAACCTATTTTACGTTTTGACACATTTAAACGACACACGAGGTCATTTAATTATTCGAGACGACGTTAAAAATACATCGTAATTTTTGCCATTACTTAAGTGGGGCGTCATTACGTTATGAATTGACGCAATTTTCATTTAGAGGATGATTTATATCCGTTACTTTAAAATATTTTTATATTATTTACACTAATTAAATATTGATCAAACTTTCAGCCTACTTTATAGTTCATAAATAAGATAGGGTCTCATATTGTGTATAGCGTTGATTTCATTAATGATAACTTGAATTTTGAACCAGCTAGGATAACTTAAGCGTGAATTTAAAATGAGTGATAACACAGAACCTTTGATTATGACAAGTATATAATTTAAATCAAAGCACTAAAAATAAAATAATATCAAAGTATACGCGCAAATGTATCTCTCGAGTCAAGACAAGCGGCAAATTGAGTTCCATATTTATTTAATAGATGCTCTTTGTATGAATATTTCATCTAAATCAATTCTTATAATTTACTTTGTGGTTAGGTACTTTGTAATCTTGAAGAAGCTTATTTACTGTAAAAGGTTACAGCGTTATAGCTAGCCGTCGAGTACCTACTTTTGAAATTGGGTTTTCTTTTGGTCATTCAGATCAAGAAGTTTTTCTTTGGAATTTACTTGTATAATGTTTTTCTATTATGATTATTATTTAATATTTATTGTAACTAATTTAAGTAAATTATACTTTTAAATAGCGAAATACATAGCCATACCTCAGTTTCAAACCTTCGGGAGATAAAAAGGGAGCAAAAGATTGAATGGATAGGGAAATTTTGAACTAAGAGAATTTGGTATGAAACACCACAGCAAATTATTAAGCTCCAGTGCTTGGCGTTAGTCGCCAAATGACTAGCTCACAGTGGTGAAGTGTTCTAGATAAGGTTATGGGGGCATCGTAAATCCCAAGTGCCGAATTTCACGTCTGACTTGCTTCGTGGAGGCGAGTAATGATCAATCTGGACTACGAGTAAACTGCGCTTGGTAAATAACATAATTCAAGTAGGTTGTTGTTGTGTACCCGTTATACTAGTAATTATATGAATTATTATGTTCGGAAAATATCACAGAGCGCCATCTGGATCCAAGCTAAGAAAGGCTAGGTACCAGATAAAAGGACAGTTTTTGTTTCTTTTTGCAAGTTGTCAAAGTTCCAAGAGTTGCGTACAATGTTGATGTCATGAAAGTGTAGTCGCAGTCCGCTGCATCGTTTCGATAAACGATCTTTATAACAAAAATAACGAGATTATATCCTATTTATTCAGTTTGCAATGGAGCCAAAATGTGGTGACAACGGATGACGCTCCCGGCGACTATGCGGGTGTGGTGACCGGATAACGATAAGTGTGGTTATTTGTTAAGCTTAAGCCGGATCAATGTGGACATATGGGCATTTGGGCAACCCTCTTGCGGGCACCACATTAGGGCCGGGCGGTGCAAAGCAAACGTCTACGGCAATAATGGTACTTATGCCATACCTCACACGAACAAAATAGGTTAGTCTGAGAATTATTTCATTAGAAATTCCCACGAGTTCAATGGCATAGCGAAGAATTTCGACTACTCTGATAACTGGCAAATAAATAAAAAAGCTCAAGTAAAATGTTTAAATTGATATTACTTACGTCCACTACAATTTATTTATACGTAGGTTTGTATAGACTGGTCCATTGTGCATTTAGTTTATAGACATGTTAATCAATTGAGATAAATTATATCACATTGCTAGGGTGTAGGTAGGTATATAATAGGCTTTTAATTAGGTCTTTAGGATTGCATACGATTTAATTAAGTTATGTAACTGTTAAAGTGCTACAGACGTAAATTGTATTTTGTTTAATTATTATTGAATGGTACAATATTTTGTGAATGCCTATTGTTGGCCTGCAATTTAAAATTAGTAAATTCATTTAATACGCTTTGAGATAGTAACAAAGATCAAGTTAGCTGGAAATACTGCTAGCACGTCCAAATAACTGTGTGTGCATGCGGGATACCTCGGGAGCCGTCACAATATTTGCTTTATTGAAAGACAGCACAATCCACTCGTAAGTATCAATTCTTAAGTAAACATTACCGTCCAGCGGCGCAGTTACCCGTGAAATTTTGCGGGATATTTGATGGCCCGCTGATAAATTTGGAAACGATCATATCTCTCAATTTTATTGACCTTTATACTCGATATTGCCTTTCGAGTCGACGCAAAGGAAACTGCTATTTTACTATAGCTATTTTGTCGATGTGACATTATTCACTCGCTATTCGCTATAAATGAAGATTTGACCAGGAATAATAACTTCATTTTATAAATAAAATACCAGTTGGTGACCGTGGCTCCTTCTTTTGAAGACGTTTGTTTGTCTGAGACAAAAATGATTTGACACATGCAATTTGCATGCCACAATTTGTCAAAATACTAGAAATGTCTGGCTAATTGCGATTGAAACAACAATTTATGGCGGTGGTGATAGAGTAAACAGTCAGATGCCAGATCATATGCCACATCATGCGACTGCTTAACTGTCAATCTAGCTCGGTTTTTGATATCTGGTAGAAATGTCTTTAGTTATAGCTACAATAATAGATATCGTTCTCAAAAGACTATGATACTTCCCAAATTCATTGTTCAATCTAGATTGTTAGATTATGAAGGTATTGTTGCGCAGTAGAAGCGCCAACATAATGTTTTATTTCTGAAAAATAACGACAGCAGGCCGACGGCCGGGTTCGTCCACAATTTATGTTTCGCCTGCACGTCTAGTGAAAGCCAGCGATGAAACTTTCATCGTATCTGCGAGCTGCAGGCGTGAAAATAAAATTGGAGCGAGCTATGGGCTTTCAAAAATACGGGCTATCGAGCGGCGGAGAGTAGTTAGTTCTTTGGAAACTATCCGCACTGTATTGCGATATTCACGCATTGTCACGGACCACCTTGATGAATATGAGCCTGTCTTCGCCGAATAGCGTTTGAATGTAGGTAGTCGTGTCTTAGTATAATGTCGTCACAATTAACATTATACCACTGTTACCTATCAATGGATAACTGTGAGCACCGAACACTGAAAAGTTCTTCTCCTATGGCGCTACTGAAGAAAATATTTTAAAAATGTACTGTTATAATACTGTTTAATTTACTTTTTTAAACAGTCCCGTGTGTATTTAAAAATTTGATTATGTTATTCGGATTGGTGTATTTGTTCGGGCAATTTGTAAATTCTACTCTTTTTGTTTGCAAATGATTTATTATGATATAAGCCAGTATCTTTGGTTTTTAGAAAGACAGACAGACAGACGGACATGAAAGTGATCCTATAAGGGTTCTTTTTTTCTTAAATGGTACGGAACCCCAAAAATTAATGAGAATTCTGAATAGCGACACCGAAATCGATGTTGACATCTCGCAAATAGTAAAAAAGGCAGACGATTTTTTTAAATAGCTGCTAATGCTAATAGGTGCTAGCGGTTAAATTAAGAATAATTGAAGGCGAGACTAGCTATTTAACTTTGCCACCATCATAATACCTCTGAGGCCTCGAGAATTGTTTTCTAAGTAAAAAAATGTGTCAGAAGCGGCGTCATCTTATTTTTATCAGAGCTCTCGCGCATGGGTGGCTCGTCTGAATGCCTTAAATTTATTGCGTTGTACAGCCTCCAGCGAAGCGTGAAGAATTAGCCGACAATCAGCACACAACTTGCGAATAAACTAGAGAATAGCCAGCGGTGGTACCACATTACCTAAGTACTAAGTAAGTACTATGATTATACTTACATACTACATCTGTTATTAGTAACATAGTATAATATCTACTCTGAGGTGTAAGGGACAAATGACATTGTTCTTATTTAGACGTTAATTATACAAAAATAAAACAATGAAGCAAAATCTTTACGCCGTTCTGAAACGGGCTTCAAAATGGTAGGCAGGTGTAAGAATGAGACAAATGAGAAGATTGAGAAGGCTGTGAACTATTATAATAGGTATAGGAATTTTTTGATAAATTGTTGGTATTTCTTGAAGTACTGTTTCTAGATTTAGTGATTTTAATTCAAACAGCTTGCCCTAAAGGTTTCTGCTCCTCGGCATCAAACCATAGTCCTGCATTATTTAATGTTACTTCTGCGTAAATCCTGCTAGGCCGCTGCAACTCTATAAATTAGCAAATGAATTATGAACCCGGAGGATGTGGGTCTCTCAACAATTATTAAGCGTTTGTTGAGATTTTAAAGAGGTGATATAGTGTAGAGCGCGGGCTGTATTTCATGACCCGGTAATTTAATAATGATACAAAATTAATACTTGTATTTTGTTTGTAATGAATGAACTCAAAAGGTACTAGACCGATTTAAAAAAAAACTACAACAGAATGATACATTATTCATTACTGGGTAACATAGGCTTTAATATTATATTGTTAGGCCGGCGAAGTCGCTACTTGTACCATAAAGGATCCATTTTGGTCCAAATCTGAAAGTGCCGGCCAATGCATTTTTTACTGTGGCACCAAACCTGTAGGACCATTGTAGTAGATTTTATTTGAGTGTGAAAATATGAATTTTCATATTTTTTTGTTGAAAATAGGAATTCATAATAACTAAAACAAATTAAAAGTCCTGTAATGTCCAACTTCGGTGCTATAGTATTAAATGCTCAGACGGATGTGCTCTAACAGAATATACAAAAAAAATGCGTTGGCCGGCACTTTTAGATTTGGACCAAATCTCTATGAAACAGAGATGATGTCCTTTACGTATCATTACAACGTAATCATAGCGTACGTTAAGAATGTAAAGTTCTTGTAATAATACCATCAAACTCTAATATTAGTTATTATAGGATTTGATTTGATTCATTAGCGATTCAACCAATCATTAACAAAACCGGGCATTCATATCAGTAGTATTAAGTAGTCTAGCTAGACCAAGTGCAACGCGCATTACAACTTTATAATGACGTACTGAGAGGTAAGCTAGCATAATAATTAGCATGGCAGTACGGCCGGGGTCTGCACAAACCGTGATACGCTTCCGGCGGCAGGAGATAAGCTTCATAGTACGTAGGTCGTCGCAGAAAAACAAAATAATTTCAAAGCGATCCACCAAGCTAGATCATTACGCCGGTCTTCAACTTGAACGACGGATTAATTTTTTTTTTCGTCTAGCTATCAGATGCCTCGGAAAGTAATTTGAGGAATAGCACGGTTCCGTCTTGGCTTAGACAGAAATGGATAAACTGGACAATGTAATCCAGAATGCTTTGTATAATTTAGAAATACGTAACTCATCAGTAGGTAATTATGGCTAGATAGCTTTATCGGATGCTCAATAAAATAGTTGCGATTAATGGTCATGATCACGCTACAAAATTTAATTATATAATATATTTATAACAACTTATTATTTACTACTCTTAAGGCGCTTTCGGGCATACAGCCTTGGGCTTAATTTGCCACATGATATAATTATATTAGGATGATAATATGTCTATATTAAATGGACGAACAATTCAATACATTAAAAAGATACCAATATAGTTAGGCTGACCTGTGAATTGAAACCCATTGAACCGCTAGGCCACAAAGACAAGATTATATTCTAATAATCTATACCAACTTACAGAAAAAAGTCATAGGTATTGATTCATCATCGTTGGTCACTAGACTCAGGCTTACATAGTAAGAATTCTAACCACGCAATACTTTTGGGACCTTTATTCAGTTCGCAAATCAATTATCCATCAATTTAGCGTAAACCAAAAAAAGTGGAAGGCAGGGATTGGATTCCAGGCTGACCCCAGGCAAGTGAGGTAATTAATTACGCGTAGCTGTTTTTGCAGTTGCCAGGAAGAAACCGGCAAGATTTATCGTTCGCGCCACTTCACTCCGTCGCTAGACGGGAATTACTAATCTTTTCTTTAATTCTGATCCCTTGTTTTCTCCAGCCAGTAATAGAGCCGTAGGCCGGATTAAAGGAATGCTCATTTCAACCGTTTGATATTTGTTGATATTACACCGCTGAGTAAAACAATAACGTTTGCACAGTCATTAGAAGTTATTGTGGATAAAGAGATTGATTGTGTTGTTAATAGGTATGTCAATGTAATAATACCTCTGTGATAACTTAAATACTTACGATATTTTAAGAGAGGTAGGGCGATTTGGAATTTCCCGTGGGTTATCCCATTTAAATTGGAGCCGCCCGACTGGGGACTGTACCTCCGCCTTACAGAAGACCGCAGTGAAATAACACTACTTGATGTAGTGTTGTGTTTCTGCGGTAAGTAAGGTTGCCAGTGCTCCACGAAGATACGCTGGGCTAGTAGTATTGTTGATAGCACAGTGGGTCCTCATCAACGACATGGTTGGCACCCCGATAGTGATAACCCTGGTATTGCTAGCGGCTATAGGCTACGGTGATTGCTTACCATAAGGTGGGCCGTATGCTTGTGTGCCACCTTAGTAGTATAAAAATAATATAAAAAAAACGAGAAAGAACACTGACAACTATTTGGGGCAGAATTGTGTACGTTGGCCAGTTTACCACTATAAAACATACCGCATGACCCGCCTATGATGTGGTTGTGAATATACATACATAGGTATGTAAATCGAACATGAGAGTCTAAGCCCTGGAGAGTTGGCGATGTCATACCCATATCGCACAGTTCCTAACATATTAGTCGGCTGGTCAGAATGTAAGAAACGCTTTACTTCAGAAGATTGCTGCTGTTCTCACTAAAGCATAATCATATTATATATTATTATAGCAATTTTCTGTGACATATAATTTTAATTAAATATTTCCAATATACGTTTTATTAAAACATTTTAGGTCTTCAAATAAGCTCCATAATATAATAATATTCTCGAATCCAATCACTTTCCAGGGGCTAGGGAATGTGTTTGTGATTAGGTTAATATTCGCTTACCAGACTACTGTTGTAGTTTCATATCTGCTCAAGATGTCAAACCTGTGATACAACCTTACTTGTGGCCAGGCCAGTAGTTAAATGGGTGGTTACTCCTTACCAAATTCCCGCTGTACTACGCTGTTGGTTCAGCATACTTCGTTAGTCAGTCAGATCCCACATAGCATTTTACTGGTGTAATCCATCGAATTTCAATAACCTGTATTAAGGTTGGCGGATATCAGACGGCAGTAATTTCGTGTAAAAATCTAAACAGCCACATTGGAAAGGATCGGGAGCAGACGTAAAAAGTAAATAGGTTATAGACAAGGGCGATATCTATTCCAACGTAAATATATAAAGTAATATTAACTAAACGTTGTTTAGTGAGTTGCCAACACTGAAATGCTTTCAACATTATAGTCTCCATTTTATAATGGCTCCATTAATTAAACTTTCCATTTGAATAACTTAGTAAAATTTTCAATATAGCGGAAAGGTCTCGAATTTGTCCTTCCATTTATTATAATGCCCTACGGACAGATACCCAAATAAACTTGTACATAACTAAATTGGGTTGTTCCCGTTAGGGGTTACCTCGTTATGTGATTCAGATTACCTACACTGTGTTGCTGTGTTTTGCTTAAATAAATCATTTTTTGAATTTTGGCTATTTAAGTGATTTTTTGTCATAGCTCCTAAAACTTCATGTATATGAGACTGCCTTTTAAGTCAGTATAGATATTACTTTACTCACTTATTTTGCATCAGAAAAACACTAGTTTTCGTCTTCTCTCTCTGCATCTCATCTTTATTTATTTTAATGCTCTTAGTAAAATTTCTAATGTGGTAAGCTTTAGGTATTGTAGGAACTTTGGTAATTAATTACCGAGTTGGGGAGCGCAGTCCCAGGTGGTATGCGCTGCTAGCTGTGTTACACTGTGTATTTGCATAAAAGTTTGTGCACCTTATACAAGGACTCAGCTGATCTATGAGAGAGTAGATATTATTGCTGTCGCTGAAAAGTGACGTATAAACGACGCCAGAATAATTATTACAATATAGTAGGGATCAAACATGAAGACTACTCACAGAACACCGACCTTTTATGAAATAGCAACCTCATTCTTTAGCAAAAGGATGACAAAAAAGGATAGCACTCCAAAGCAAAATAAAAAGTCTTCACATTACGTTTAAAAATGAGACCTTGGTGGAGGCAGTTCTGTTATCCCTTCTATTCGTTGCTGAGAATGATTCCGTAGACGATCGTTGGAATTGAATATTATTATGTTCACTTCAGATCCACGTGCACTCAGATGCATCGGACACAAAATGCCAATTCTTTTGAGTAGGTAACTAAGTACCTAACTTTGTCCTCGCAGACGGTACTCTGAAAGCAAAATCAATATCTATGTTGCATATAAATGTGTGTCTAGCATGTCTCGAAATTGGTAAGTATGTATGTTTTATTAAATAAATATTTTCATAGTTGTACTATATGGCAAATGCCTAAAATGTATAGCAAGCGAACGTCATATAAATAGTTATTTCTTCTTCTTCTTCTTCTTCCTAAGTATGGCAATCAATCCCTTCAGGGACTATTTTTGCCAGTGTCGAGTGTTAGAGAATTTTCATGTTGCAAAATTTCTCGTGTTTGCCGCATTAAAATGCCTAGTGTCATGCATTCTAACGCCCAATGGAGTTTCTGGAGACAACCCACGGCAGTAGCAGATCGTAACACGCCTTTAGATTAGAGGTAACCTATTGACCAAAATGATAAATCACTTAACCCAAAAGTCGTATTATGGCATTATTTCCAATGCTCCTATAAATCAGTCACTAAATGAAACTTTACTGCACATATCGACACCAAAAATACACATTAAAGATCACTATAACACAATTTACGACACACTGGAAAAAATCTCAACCGCTCCGCCTGATTCCCGCCAAAAACTCCCAAAAAAAAGTATCGTTGTCTTAATTAGGTAGTTTCTGACTTTGGAAACTAGTCTCTTAAGACGGGGTAGGGATGAAAAAAAAAAACAGTAAATTTTGATCGTAGTATAAAATACGGGTAAATACTTTAACTTCATCTTAATTTAACCAACATAGGTTTTGTTATTGTTATTATAACTTTTTTCTTCCATTGGGATAAGAAAAAAGATAAATATCGATAACAGGCATTACACACATTTTTCGAAATATTTAATTTCCGTCTTTACTCAACTAGGCAATAGTATGGAATAGTTGTCTGTAGGCCGGCCGAGGCTAGCGGGAGTGGCGGATAGATCGCAGCGAACGTCGAATGAGGGCTAATGGCCCGTTAATAATGCCCGCCAGTCGCTCTGTTAGCGGCCTTCCCGCCACGAATTACGACTTGGGGCTTTCTGCTAAACTGCCGAGAATCGTACACTTACCCCACACGCTCTTTAATGAGACGTAGATGGCGGGCCAACGCTCGTGGAACCATGATTACGTGCAATGTTTCGCCTGGTTTTACTTACAATAATATTACCAAGAAAAATGCTTTTATTGCGTTGTATATTTTTTCCGACAAACAGTCGTAAGTCTGAAGATTTTTTCGTGTGTCTATTGCCTAGAATACAATTGCGGTGATAATGATTATCAACGCAATATAATATCATTGAGGTAAAAGATGAAATTTAACTAAATCTGCCAAATTGAACACAGGAAAATACCATCGCCCACAACTTTTTAATATTTCTTTCATATCAAATAGAATTGGACAATCGTTTTGAATATGTAAAAATTCGCGGTTTTGCCCCGGGGTAACATGACCACTCAATTTGTTGCCATATTAAAGGGAATTGCTGATCGTTGGCACAACAAGTTGGAATAATTCTTGTTTCGTTTCCTGTTAGTTATCTGTTTCTGTTTGTGTTTCGTGTTTGTTACAGTTACTTTTGGTACTTCCGTAATTGCTAAAGGTTATGTATTGTTGTTTGTATTGTAGAAGTATTAAATAAACACCGATTAAATTGAAAAGGACCCAATTCTAATAATGAAAAGGGATAACATTTCACGTGTGAAAGAATTATTTTTCTCGTACTTTATTTCAATGAAGCAATGAGTTTTGATACTTGACTGAATCTAAAGAGAGGTTGAATGTTAAGTATGAAGGAGTTATGGTACATGAGAGTACGTATGTACATATGTATGAACTCTGCTCCCTTGGTGTTATTTGTAAAGATTTGAGTAATCAAAGAAATGTGAAAACCTTGATCATTATTATCATAAACGATTCTAAACAACCTTTATTTAACTTTCAAATTTTAATGCAGCCCTTGATAAAACTCATAGCTTTGATTTATGAAGAAAATGTTTCAATGGTTAATTTCGGCAGTTCCCTCATTTTGGCGGTTTTTCTTTGTATGCTCTTTCCTGACCTTCCTTCAACTCCCCAGGTTTGCGAGGCAATAATTTTCTCCACTCACGAGACTCGTCCAAGCGAAAAGAGAAAGATAAAAAAGGTGGTCTCAGCTCTTTTGTCGTACGACAGTGAGTGCGGCTCGAATTGCTCAAACATACCTAC
Organism: Falcaria lacertinaria; assembly: GCA_951449985.1. Lineage (NCBI taxonomy): Eukaryota > Metazoa > Arthropoda > Insecta > Lepidoptera > Drepanidae > Falcaria > Falcaria lacertinaria. The sequence goes on along the minus strand of OX602109.1, from coordinate 7,155,097 downwards.
TCACACATAAATCTATCTACCTGACGTACTCTAATATAATATTTGTTGTGTATCATAAGCTAGACGATATTTGAATACCATGTAATTGGGGAAAAAATCTAAAGGGAAAACGTCACATCATCTCACACCGAGACTACAAGATGAGACTGTCTATATGAATATGAATAAAAGTCGAGCCGAGCCCTTTGTAATAATTTATTTCTCATATGTTCCTATTGAGTTATCGCGAGACGCAAGTGTCCTGTTATTTATGTATTATATGTATAAGAGGAGGACCGATGTATTATTTTATCTCTATTAATACTTTATTATCAACTTGATGCCATAGTCCAGCGACAATATTTTTTTATAGAAATTAAATACTTATAAATATATATTTTGGTCTTGCTTTTCAGTTAGTAATAAATAAATACGTATTTCAGGATTTTTGAAAATTCCACCCCTTAGATATAGAATTAGGGGTGAAAGTTTGTATGAAAATCTATATTTTTTTAAGATAAACGCATGAATATTGGTATTTGGCCTTTCAGTTTAAAAAAAAAAACGTATTCAGGATTTTTGGTAATTCCACCCCTAAGGGGGTAAAATAGGGGTTGAAGGGGTACTTCATTCAGATAATAATACAATTTTGGTGGTTAGAAAAAAACATTGCAAATATTGTCGTATAACTAAATTGAGGTATAGATGCTATCAGGGACTTTTATGTACAAAATTGTATTATAATAAAATTATTATTCATAAATTATAAACAAACTCTTATGGATGAAATATACAGCGTATTACATGACAATTCAGTGGCGTTTACGTGATAATGTTTTTTACACACATATTAGTATATTATTGTTTATACCTTTAATATTGAAATCCTAATCCATTCAACCATCTTGAAGTTAGCGAATTCATACGACTATGTAGACTACAATATATTGTCTATATGTGACGATATATTTGTCGTGGTCACGACAAGTAATATATCGATTCTTGAGAAATTAATAATAACAGTCGCTCTTAATTTATTTTAATGCAATATATACCACTAACCATAAAACGCCGCAACTTGTTTCGGTGTCCAGCCGACAGGAAGATTCAGTAGCACCGATTGAAGAGATCTGGAGCAGAACTTTGTACTGCAAAACTCGCAGTAGAGCGTCGTCGGCAGCGTTTTAACGATCAAATAAGTTGGTGTGATGCGATCTACGCTATGAGAGGCTCTCCTTAATTTTATTGGACAAAACACAGTCTTTGTCCAAGTGAACAAATCGCTTGGGGATCGTATTATTTCGTGCGTAGATTTATCGGCGCAGGCGGATCGAGGGGTCCTTTGTTGGACTTTTCCATAAATCTTTCTGCTATTTAAACGGTTATTAGGACAGGAGCGATTGATGTCCACTGGCTACCCTTCGTGTGCGCAAGTTTCACTTCGTCTTTTCTATCTATTTCCTGTCAGTGGCCATTAGTTAGGTATACAATGTGAGTCACATCATACTTTCATGTTGTAAATGCTCATGTTATTGGAATGGCCTAGTTAACTAGTTTTGTATTCTGTTGGCGCGTCGTAAGCAAGGATAATCCTTAGCTAATACGGGCTCTTGTGCGGATCACTTTCACAATATTTCACATCCATTTCATTCACATAAGTTTGTCATTTTGCTGTACTATTTAGGAAAGAGCATATAATATGAAAATTTGTTGGAGGTAAAATGAATTCGCATCGCTCCAACGAAACTATTATTAGATAAAGTAATTATTTTTTATTCTTATAGCTAAAGTAGGTAGGTCGTGTAATGACAATGGCTTTCGTGCAGGACTTCGTTGAAAAAAGAAGAGATGCCACCGATGAAATGTTTCAGTGATGAGAACAAAATTAAAAAAGAACAAGATAAAGAGCAAGTACCTGAGTATTCTTTAAGAAAATCTGTCCTGCTGAGAGCACTCTGCTGTAATAAATTCACTCTCAATTTATCTTTTTGTGGATTGCTTTGGTTCTAATAGCGGCCGGGCCGTGGGAATTTCGGCAAAAAGCCCACTGCGCTCTCTCTACTTTGCCGAGCAGACCCATTACACAAAACATTATTCCAAATTACATTGGGCGCGTTACGATAATGTTTTTGTTCATTTGATAAGAGACGAAAATGTTGTTTTTCAATTATTATAAAACAGAATTATATAAAGTCAAGCTCCCCGAGTTTATATTGGTCATTTCGTAAGATACGCAGTCGCAGTGTAATGGCTTTCCTTTTGGAATTGAATTTTTACTTCCCTTCGTACTTATTATCTTATTAATGATCCTTATTTATTTTCAGGATTTATTCATTTAATACAAAAAATTCTTTTGTTTATCAAATCTATCTAGACTTTATTATAAATACATAAATAATATATCATCACGCCAAGTCTTTTTCTGGGTAGGCAGAGAGTATAGAGTACCATTTACTCACCACCTGCATGTATCGATAAATTTTCAATGAGCTCATGTTCAAATCAAGCCTATAATTATAGTAAAAGTCTCTCTTCAAAAGCTCTTTACCACGGCCAACGCAACTTGCTTACGTCATTAATATGCATTTGGATCGCGAATGTTTAAAAGAACGGTAAAGAAATGTATTTTAATTGGATCATATCGAGTGATAGCATCACCAGTATTTTTATTATTTTCTATTTAGTATTATCACAAACAATAAAATTATCCATAGATGAAAATCGTGGAACTAGAATATTTCAGCAGTATATATTTCGTTTGGTTGTAAGTAGAGCTGTCTGCTATTAAATATTTTATGACCTTACAGCCTGTTACCTACACCCACCAACGCGTCCCTCGGGATAACATTTGGCTTGGTTTATGGGCTGCATCTATTCTGTATAAGATATAAAAATTGACTTACCATAAATATGTTTCAATTATACATTTTAAAGAAAATCTGGAACATAAACCGATTGGTATTATTGACGGGCACGTTCTTGAGGGCTACAGTAAAATAATTAATATATTACAGTTGATTTCAATGATTTAACTAGATATTTCGAAGATTAGGCGAATTTATGATAAGCTGACGTCTTATTTTATGTATTGGAATGCTGCAACTTTAGATATGTCATGTGGCCAGGACGAGAACTTAGGTCAGACGAGAAAAACACTTAAAGATTAATCGCTGTTTACATATCTACCTTAAAATACTATTAGCATAATAATAACAAAATAAAAAAAACATGGGTCAACTAAGCACAGTTTATCTGGCACTATGGCAGAAAATCAACATATTTTTTATTAATTTTATTTATGAAGCTAATAATTATTTAAGGAATAATTTTATTAGTATTAAAATAGGAAATTAGCAAGGAATTAGTGGTCACCCATCCAACTTTTGAACAAGAGAAATGTTACTTAACTAAAGTTGCTATGTGTATCGATCGATAAACGGTATCTTTAAGTAACTTAAGTTAGCACGTATACATTTCATTGTTTTTGTATGAGAATTTCCTAACATTGACAAGAGACCAAAGTTTTTCCAGGTTAAGTTGCCGAGATAGTCGTACAATAAAAAGGACAATTCGACTTTGGACGTTAACAGATTTATAGAGGCAAAGAGACTCTTATATCTCGGTAGGTAATGTTTATAGGGCATTCAATGCACGCTTTCTCTTCTATAGCGTAACTGCTATATTTGTCTGGCATACAGCGTGTTGTATTTCTCAGGTTAGTAAGAATCACTACATTAGATCAACGAAAGCGCTTATACGAACATAAACGTTAAGTATTAGAAACGTGTTTGTACAAAATGTAGTCACCATAATCAACGTCCAAACCAATACATATAATTAAAATGTAACTAGTCGCCGTCTGTAAATGGAAGTTATATGAGAAAAACTATTATTGGGAGCCTTTATCAACTCAATAGAAATCAAAACAATTTTTTTTGTCTGTTTGTCTGTGCGATTATGCGCGATAATCTCAGAAAAGGCTTAACCGATTTGCGGTTTTCATTAATGTATTGTGGTAAGCTTCACTCAATATCATAAATAAAAAAGTGATGTACTTTGAAAAATCAAACGATGGTGCCTCATTAGATTTATAAGTCAAAAATAAATTTCGTTCGTTCGTAGTCGCGGGCACAACTAGTTATATATAAAATGAGAATTGAAATAGAGTTTACGTTGGCTGAGCTATTTCCGTTAGAACAAGTCGAATAAATTTGTATACTGATGTGAATCTCACTGATCCACGAGTTTGGCAGCCGAAACCCACAGGCGACAGTTGAAATACAGATTAGGAAGCAGTATCATTGTAGGAAATGTTATTTACTGCACGGATAAATATCCCGAAAAAGATTTTAGTCGCCCCATGCAGCTCACTAGATCGTTGTTAATTTGATCCATTTCCTTCCTAAGGCTTTATTTATCCCTGCAATTCCAGCTACGAGTTTCTTCAGGATGAGACGTCTCAATTAATGGAATAAGAACTGTTATTTTCATTTGCTGCTCGTAAACAACTAAACAAAACGTTTGTGGTGAAGAATAAACATTTGTAAAATGATGTGAATACACTGAATAGCGACCATAAGACATAAAAGGTAAGTATTAAGTGTATATCCGTTCTCTCCACAGTATAAAATTTCCGATTGAAAATGTGCTAACAATCAAAACCGTTTATAAATTCTTAAGTCACGGATAGACATTTCAGTAGGAAGGAATCTACAAATAAAGACGTTCGGCGGAGACTAATGGGGCGTTAATAATTCGCACGAGGCTCTATTCAATGGAAGTCGTAAGATTTATAACTACAGGATTCTGGCAAGATGCCTCCTGGCAAGCGCTGATTATGTACTTTTTAAACGTTCCTTTACACCACGTTCAATTAACTCATATATTTGCCAAGAATAAAGTTTCCGAGTCAGCACAAATCTCTTATTAGAATCCATAACGTCTTATAATTAGTAAATAATTATGAAGTGTCAAAACAAAAAGCCTCTAAAAGCTTTCATCTTCTAATTTCAAATTTAATTAACAGGATGTTACGTCGTCCATATTTATTTCAAATGTTCTTTTGGATAACAAGGACCTTTGAACGTCAAATTAGTGTCAAACATGTCACTGGAATTAATTTAAAAACGTAGTTTAAAAATATTATTATTTCAGTTTAAGGTCTTCGTCATGAATGAAGGTTTCATTACATAAGAAACAACGTAATCACGTTTATTTAATATTGCGTACAATCAACATAATACTCTTTAGCTTTCAACTCTGGTCTAGTCCTTTGTGTCCAGACTAGTGCAGTTTGTGATGTGTTCTTAGCGTCTACCTATTTATCGTATCTAAGAATCGGAAGGTTGTAAAGGCTTGACGACACTCCATTTCGAGGTCCAAAAATGGATTTGTAATTAAACATATATATATTTTAAAATAAAGTAAATATTATTTTAGCTCACACACTTTTTAAAGCACTTGGCACTCTCTAAGTAAATAATACTTACTCTATAAGTACGAAAATACACACATAGCGATTGTTTAATGTCGATTCTTTACGTGAGCTCACTTGCCATCTTGTCCCATTCAAGTCAGATATAAATATTTATTTTGTCAAGTCTGGGTGCAATTTTTGCGAACAAAATGCACCTAAGATTATGTGTGGCGCCCACAAATCTGAGGTAAGTATTTTTGTATACATATGCTGGAGACAGTGATAGTTTCGAGAGAGACAGCGACAAAATGGCGCTAATAGCACATGGACCGAGCGTCATCGTGCTACGTCGTCGGTCGGTACTTTTCCGTTACCGAGTTCCCCTCACTACTGACGCCTATAAAACGGCCTGCGCCATTGTATCGGCACGCATTTCCAATGATTGCGTCTCGGTGCACGGACCACTGTCTAGTACGGTAACTGTCACTGGCTTTTTTCAGTGATGTTTACGCGAGTAGATAATCATTTAGAGAGAAGTTTCCTCTTATTGTGTAAATCGCTAATGTTTAATTAACGTTACATTGCTAAATTATCGGTTATGACCTTTTGGTTATAAAAGAGTAATTGCTGAGTTTCTTGCCGGATTCTTCTTAGCAAAAACAGCCTTTCGAACCGGTGGTAGATTCTGACGTTTTGAAAGTACTTGTCTAGTCAAATAAAGATCATTTTGAGTTTAAAGTATTAGCTATAACCCTCGTTTCACTTCTGATGTCACACCACCGCCCACCGCCCCTGCGCGTTTCCGTCACATATATAAATATTATATAAGTATACGTCTATATATATGTGCGTAAAAAACGTTTATTATTTATTTTGCGTTAAAATTCCTCTTCTAAAGTAATACCTTAGTTCTAGTACTTGTTTTGATGAATCGCACCTAATGAATTACCCAGTTGGTTGTGTAGACCAAGTATTATATTTCTTATTACAGTCTGGCGGTAGTAAAAATGTGTTAAAATATTACCTTTCTACCGTGTCAGTACTTACATGGAGGTATAAAGTTAAGTAGCGGTGCCGTCAGAAGAGTTTGGTTTAGAAGAACAGGGTCGTAGCATAAAATTTTACAACAACACAACTTTTGACGTTACGTTACTATGGCTCTTTGATATCTTGCCGTATCTAATAATGGATTTGTTACTTGGTATCTGCTGTTAAATGCACGGCAAGTTAGATACTTTTTAAAAGGTAAGGCTAGTTACCATCTTTTGCCTTTCGTTTGTAAAAACGATATATTTTAATAATACAAATAATATAATATTCAAGCTTTCTCACAAGTCCCCGAAGGTAGGCAGGCACAGGTGTAATAAGGACACACTGTTCAATAAAGATAATTTGGTGCCAACGTGACAGACCGTGAGTATCTCGCCGTCTCTCAGATACTACATAAGTCCTTGAATTTCTTCTCAGACATATTCAGGTTTCCTTTCGAGGTTTTCTTTTACCATAAAGCTCGGTGAGACTTATCTCACTGCACAGTACTGCACTGGTACAGAACGGTGGGATTTTAACTATCTTCCCTAGAATAGAAGGCATCGCTCATACCTACCATACGGCCACCACGGCTATATAAATGTTATGAAATCTTAATCTTACAATACATGATTTTATCTGAGGAACTATGAACGGTACTCCTACATAGTTGTGTATTGTCGAGGCTTTGTCGAGGTACCTTATTATAGCCCGGTAAGTAACTATGCTCACTATAGGTAGTACCTTACTGAAGATCGCAGCGTACTCCTTTGTTAATTCGTGTTTGAGCAGTTACTAAGGTTTCCAGAGCTTCTCTAGGATGCACTGTGCTGGCAGTGAGGACACCTGTACGTCCGTTATTATGGTGCTAGGACAATGGTTCCCGTCAAAATATGTAACGCTGGTACATGGTCATCCGTAGGCTACAGAGATCGCTTACCATCTGTGGGCTGCACGCTTCGCTGCCATTATGTAGTAAAAACGTAATTACGTGATTTGCCTTTCAATTCGTGAACTTCGAAAACATTAACGTCATGGGCTTGAATTTAAAGTCCGTGTTTGGTTAACAGAGCCGTCAACGTGATGTTCGACTGTACTATCTCAGGTTCAAAGGCAATTTCAAACCATATATTCAGCTTAACTGAGTGGCTAATGGAGTGTATACAAAATTTGGTTGTCAGCGCCGAAGGTAGTCAATTATACTACAATTGGTGTAATTGCTCTTACCCATGATTTCACCCACTGTGTAATGTAAGAGGATAACGCTTTCATACTGTCTTCCAATATCTAGGAACTATACAATTTTAATGTGAAAGTGTTGCCCTAAAAAATGCTTTAACCGGATGATAAGACATACTGTGTCGGCGACACCGCCGCCGCCGGACAAACCTCTTAGTTTTTAAGTATCAGCGGGTGTTACCTATTTGCATATTTGTGCGTAAGCTCGGCTGCTCCGGCGAGGCGAGTGATTGAATTATTCACTGAATGGTTGGGAGCCCACAGGCACTTTGCTCAGACGTGAGCTGCGTGCGGGACGCGGATTGGCGTTGCCTCTCGTAATTGTTATAATTACCGCCAGGCCTGACTCCCCCGATAATGTCCGCTGTAATACATTCCCTGTGAAACCTGTGATACTCCCTTAAAAATGGAAGAATATATTTTAGAGGATGGCAATATTATTTTGAGGCCGATGTCATCAGGAGTATCAGGGATTTTATTTAAATCCAAGAATAGCTGTGCCGCGCAGTAATAGTTTTTTTTATACCAATAAGGTGGCAAACATGCATACTGCCCACCTGATGGTTAGCGGTCACCGTAGCGGGTGCCAACCCTACTCGTGTGCTGCCTACCCTTATAAATAGGATAGCATATAACTGATTCTCATTCAAGGATTGTGAACCTATTTATTAGTGAAGCAATGTATAAATTTGGTTAGGATATTTCCAGAGGTCCCATACATGCATAAAAACATGTTTTAGCGTCGTAATATTAATAGTACTTGGCATTATTTATACTTGTATGTCTTATGAATACTTAGATAAAAGATCCGTAGTTGGTATCCCGCCGGGACCTACCCGCTAATGCGCTAAGGGAAGTGATACATTTGGTTATATGCTAATATTTCGCATGATTGCAGAGAAGGTTAATATACTCGAAAGTACATAATCAAAGGTGCATAACCTTTTTATCTGTTTCATAATGCAATATATAATATATGTACCTAAAAGGAGTGACAGATTGTCCAAGTTTTAAGTAGGTATTAAGGACAGCTTAATAACATAATAATCTGGATCGTGGTATTGGTGGTAATAACGTGACTAACTTCACTTTTATTACCGCTATAATGCGGATGGATACCTTGGGTCGGGATAACTCGTGTGGGAACGGTCAACATATAACACGATTAAATCTCGCGTCAAAAGGTCCTAGTCAGTAATTTCATACCAAATTTTACGTCTTGTGTTGATAACGATTATAGAATTGTTTAGTCAGTTTAGGCCTTTATGAATGTTGTTTCACTTTGCCACTGCATAAAATACAAAGCAACCAACACAGAACTTTGCAAGGCTTCTGTCTATTTTCATATTACAATAAATGTTTAGTAATATAAAACTATTGTCAGTACGAACCGGCGGTAGCTAAGTATAAGGTATAAGATATAATATTTATTCTAAACTTTTATTTGATTAGACTAAAATTATGCGTATACTTACACCGTTACGATACGGATGAAGAAGTGTATCTCTATTCAAAATTTTACCGTCTGGAATCTTCTAAAACTAAAATAGTTTACTTTGTAAAACTCACAACAAGCACAGCTCATAGTAGATAGCAGATAATAGCACAAATGAAAAAATGTAGGTGGCGACTCGAGTTCCAGTAACTTAAATTTTGATTGTGTGAACTGAACTCGCACCAGCGCCACTCTATAATAACTTTGATTCCGCTTAGTTGGACTGGAGTAACTGCTATAATTTTGTGTAGCATTACTTTGATATACATACATATTATGTACTGTCGTATCATGTTTTTATATAAATTTTCTTTAGAATACGTTGTCGACCTGTAAATTATAAGTATTTCTAACCTTAAGTACAGCGATTGGTCTTGTCATAAAGTTCGCAACAGGTTATAGGTAGGAACCTTAAGTAAAGCAAGCGTCCATAGGCTGCGGTGACCGCTATCAAGCCGTGTGTAAAAGGTTAGTTTGCTGATATTTTTAAAATGAATAAAAATTTAAGTACATTTTATTTATATTCATATCACTAAAATATATTGTTTTAGCTCTATGCTTTACAATTTGATTTATGTGCAACATGTAAATACCACGGGGCTAATAATGAGGCAACTGCATAGCGGTTGTACATATAAAATAGATATACGATAGTAAATTAATAAATAATGTTACCCTGGACAATATTTTGTTGTAAATTGGGTTCTTTTCAGCGGGGTGGGAGGTAAGATCACAATGCAAACTTGTGATATATCACACTATATCGGGGCTGCAGGAGGCGGTGCTGCGGTCTACGTGAAAGTAATTTAACAAACTCGCCGCAGTATCTCGGGAAGCTTGAAAATGGGGTTTCGTGACGACGTTAGTGATACTTTGAACTTATAGACAGACGTTCTTTAGACATGCGTTGCTCAGAGCGAAATACCCGTCTTTTATGTAATTTTTTATTAAAAACTTCAGCTACATTATGTTGTGTCTATAACGATAAATCTGTCTTTTTGTCTTTATTCTAGTAAACCCGGTAATGGATGACATATTATTTTACCTGGCCTCATCCCAACAATTTAAACTTATTGATTTCTATATTTTTTTAAAGTTTTGTTTGTCTTATTACCATGATCGGGATGTCGGGTATTTTATATCGTTGAATAAGTAATGTTTAGTCCGCCGGTGAAAGAGCCTGGACATAGTTAATATTAATATGTTTGGAAAAACTGATTGACGTACAGAACAACTAATGAAAAGAAAATCTCTAAAAAAATATGCGTATCTACATTTTTTATAAATTACAATTAAGTTCAAATATTTCTGTAATATAAACGTTGGCACGTAGAGGCTTTTATGAAAACCGACCGGTAAATACGGCAAAGGTCCCAGTCGTATCCATTTGTCCCCTCGCTCTCGGAGCATTCGTGGGAATAAGCAAAAACAAGTGAAAATAAAGTGAAAACATTGTTACTCGTGTGGATTACCTTGCCTCGTGTTATTCCAGCCGTCGCTGTCTCTTCGGATAACGAACTATGGGACTTTACCACTTTTTAACATTTAAATTTAAAAATAATTCTCTCACTTGCGTCATTACAGATGAGCGCTAATTGACTCCATTACGGTAGAATCGGGCAGGGTGAATATTTCGGCCATTTTAATATTTATGCTGTGGGCATGAAGCCATCAATAATGAACTGTATAATTATGTGCATTACAATAATGGATATTACAATTTCAACAAAACCCTTTTACTTATCTTTTACTTGTTCGAGACTACTTCTGAATTTTGCAGTGTTATACAACTACAGTTCTAAACTTCTGCAGATGGCATCGATTCTTCAACATGTAAAACTAACTTATACTAATAAATAAATAAATAAAACTCCTCAAGCAACATGTTGCATTTTCATATGGAGTATAATTTATTCGGGCTTTGTAGTAATGGAGACAATGAATATACATAGGTACTTACCTACTTACTTAGTACGCAACAACGGGCTATACATTATTTTTCCTTACGGCACTGCTCTGTTTTGTAGATACGCAAAAGGAAGTGTAATATAAAATGGAAACAACATTATTCTTGTCGAGATTATTTCGTGTTATCTTGGAAAATATTATTTTTCTCGCGGTTGCGAACCGAAGCATAATAACAATAACGCTCTTATAATTATTTTCTTTTGCGTGGTGATATTTTACAATTTACATTTTGGAGCTTAGGTACAGAATGAATATAAGTGTTGAGAGGTAGATTTTATCGTAATATGACCATGTATCGCAATTTTATTGACCTTCTACTGACAATGACAAACACAAAAAAATGATTTAGTGAAATCGGCCTAACCATTTACGTGTTATGCCGTGACCAAGGGAAATAGGGATTCATTTATATATATAGAGATGAAATAATGACATAGAGGTGCCCGCTGCACTTTTGCGGAGCGCACATGGTCATAAGACCATGTCATGTCCAGTATATTTGTGATTAGAGAAAATGAGCGAATCTTCCCGATTCCATTTTCGTATAAATGCTGTATGGAAACTATTGAGCAACACATACAATTAGATTTCTCTAGCTAATGTAATAATTCTACCAAAAATAAATAAATAAGTGAAGTATTCGTCAGAATGGCGCACAATAGAGCTAGTGCCGGTGTGTTTGTGGGTGTAAATTGAAACATGTCGAGAGTTAATTGCGTCCAGGCCGGGTGCTGCAGGATAATCCCCGCCCTTGCTCGCGCTGATACAAACACTATTTGGTGACGATTAACGAGAAACAATACCCATCACGTCTCCTCGGCCTTTTTCTTATTAGTTCGTTTTGTTTTATATTCGGCGTTCATTTTTTCCACAAGTAAGAGCATGAAATAAGTGCACCGCACCCACTTTGTCTATGTATATTAAATTATTATGGCATATAATTTTATGTTCATGCACCAATGTTTATAATGTCAAAATATATATTGGGTAATGTTACCTAATATATGTTTGAAGTTGTGGTAAGGAATATGAAAGGTAAGAGAAAGTGAAAGGTAAACAGAACAAGGTAGTGGTGGGCATGTTAAAAAAATGAATCAATGTAAACGAAGCACAAGGTTTGTAAGTCAAGAGTGTCATAATATACTCTCCGCCTACCTTATATTAATGTTTGTTTAAATAAATGATCATAATAATATGAACATCTACAACAATGGAAAATATTTGTGATAAAAACAAAACCGCATAATTGGTGGAAACGCAACCCCCTATATATAACGTAGTATTAATCGTAGTAATTATCATGTGTATCTCATATGTATTACTTAGTAACTTCCACGCACTTTAGTTAAACTACGTAATTAATGGCACTATAGTTTTAAATAAACTGAACATATATGTACAAAGTTGTGGCGTGTTACTGAGATGGCATACACATTGGCTATTGACAGCCCTGCGGCGTCAACCTTTACGGAAGGGTTCACCGCGTGTCATCGCACACTAAAACAAAGCCTCCATTAACTAGGCCGAGGTTATCATAATTTCAACAAGTTTATGTGAGTACAGATATGATATTTGATATATATTTGCAAATGAGAGGATGGATACCTACACTTTATATTGTACACTAAAACAAGTTATTAGAAAAAAGTTAACAGTAACTTCTCCTCTAAACTCGCAAAGTGCCCTGAAGTTGTCACTGGAACCCTACGCCCACCTGCATAGAATCTAAAAGTTTACCAACTTGGCACATCACACGTATTACCAACTTTATCTAGTTGTTCCTTACTTTGTAAAGTCAAAGAAATCACAACTTTCTTAGAATATTATAGGTAAATTATTTGTTGTGTGTTTCCTTAGTATATTACATATTTAATTATAGTTTATACAAAAAAGGTGATCGATAAAATAATAATAATAACAACTAGCTTCGCACGGGTAGACATTTATCAAATATTTTGTCTACCCGTGTTTAGACCTTTTTAGGCATTTTTTATTTTTTTCTCGCCGTAAGAACCATCCGCGTACATCAAGGTATATTTTAGAAAAAGAATTAGCGAAATCGGTACAGATTCTCTCGAGATTTGCGCTTAGCAACACATTCAGCGATTCACTCTTTATTAAAATAGATATTTTATACTGTATAATAACAATTTAGTCGCTCGATTGAGGCAGCACATTCACAATAGAAAGGAACATAGGTGATGTTTATATAGTTATAAAAAATTGAGATTGTCAACTAGTGCTAGTTGCTAGTTTTCTTATATATATATATATACAGCCATAAAAAGCAATTAGTTTGCTATTAATACATATATATCAGTTCCTGCCAGAATTTGGACTAATAGAAGTGGAATATTAACTAAAGCTTTCAGTATTTAGTTGAGAATGGAAATTGAAACATGTCGGGAGTTAATTGCGACTAGGGGTTGGCGGTCGCCTCAGTCTTCGCAAATTCGGTAGCTCAGGCCGCAGGCCTCAACAAAGCAAACTTTGAATTTGACTTTATTGGTTGAACGTTTTTTGTGATCAGAAATTACACGAATTTCTTTATAAAATAGACCTTTTGTATTTTACTGCTCATCTCTTTCATGTAAAAGACTTTAGAAGTTTACTGACTATGAGAGCTGACTTTGTAGGCGTATTAAAAAGCCATTCGTAAATTAGACAAACGGCAGATTTGAAAAATAAACGGGGGAAAATATTGTAAAGATTAATTAGTGCAATTATTTTATAGGGAGTCATTCATATACATGAAACCAGATTTTGCTCGCGACTTCGTCCAACGTAAAACCTTTTTCCATGAGAAACACTAAGATCAGCCAAATTTAATTGTACATTGGTCAAACATAGTGTTTATCAATCTCATATATATACTCATATATCCATTTTTATATAAAAAGGTGGATTTTGCAGAAAGTTTTACATCACATTTAAACTTAATAGTAAAGGGAGTTAGTAATGTTGGAAGCGTGGGAAGTTATAGGCTCGAAGTTGTACGTGTAACAGCCACGCCAACGCGACGCTTCAGTGAAGCTGTGAAAACTTCCCACAGACCACCGAGTGCACTAATTCCTATTATATTTTAATGGTCATTAGGTCCACCATTATATAAGTTTTAGTAAAAAAGGATTATTTTTTATATTATAGTAGGTATATTAAATAAATGTTAGACAGCATATTTTTTTGCATAATTGTCGTATCATGTTTTTATATAAATTTTCTTTAGAATACGTTGTCGACCTGTAAATTATAAGTATTTCTAACCTTAAGTACAGCGATTGGTCTTGTCATAAAGTTCGCAACAGGTTATAGGTAGGAACCTTAAGTAAAGCAAGCGTCCATAGGCTGCGGTGACCGCTATCAAGCCGTGTGTAAAAGGTTAGTTTGCTGATATTTTTAAAATGAATAAAAATTTAAGTACATTTTATTTATATTCATATCACTAAAATATATTGTTTTAGCTCTATGCTTTACAATTTGATTTATGTGCAACATGTAAATACCACGGGGCTAATAATGAGGCAACTGCATAGCGGTTGTACATATAAAATAGATATACGATAGTAAATTAATAAATAATGTTACCCTGGACAATATTTTGTTGTAAATTGGGTTCTTTTCAGCGGGGTGGGAGGTAAGATCACAATGCAAACTTGTGATATATCACACTATATCGGGGCTGCAGGAGGCGGTGCTGCGGTCTACGTGAAAGTAATTTAACAAACTCGCCGCAGTATCTCGGGAAGCTTGAAAATGGGGTTTCGTGACGACGTTAGTGATACTTTGAACTTATAGACAGACGTTCTTTAGACATGCGTTGCTCAGAGCGAAATACCCGTCTTTTATGTAATTTTTTATTAAAAACTTCAGCTACATTATGTTGTGTCTATAACGATAAATCTGTCTTTTTGTCTTTATTCTAGTAAACCCGGTAATGGATGACATATTATTTTACCTGGCCTCATCCCAACAATTTAAACTTATTGATTTCTATATTTTTTTAAAGTTTTGTTTGTCTTATTACCATGATCGGGATGTCGGGTATTTTATATCGTTGAATAAGTAATGTTTAGTCCGCCGGTGAAAGAGCCTGGACATAGTTAATATTAATATGTTTGGAAAAACTGATTGACGTACAGAACAACTAATGAAAAGAAAATCTCTAAAAAAATATGCGTATCTACATTTTTTATAAATTACAATTAAGTTCAAATATTTCTGTAATATAAACGTTGGCACGTAGAGGCTTTTATGAAAACCGACCGGTAAATACGGCAAAGGTCCCAGTCGTATCCATTTGTCCCCTCGCTCTCGGAGCATTCGTGGGAATAAGCAAAACAAGTGAAAATAAAGTGAAAACATTGTTACTCGTGTGGATTACCTTGCCTCGTGTTATTCCAGCCGTCGCTGTCTCTTCGGATAACGAACTATGGGACTTTACCACTTTTTAACATTTAAATTTAAAAATAATTCTCTCACTTGCGTCATTACAGATGAGCGCTAATTGACTCCATTACGGTAGAATCGGGCAGGGTGAATATTTCGGCCATTTTAATATTTATGCTGTGGGCATGAAGCCATCAATAATGAACTGTATAATTATGTGCATTACAATAATGGATATTACAATTTCAACAAAACCCTTTTACTTATCTTTTACTTGTTCGAGACTACTTCTGAATTTTGCAGTGTTATACAACTACAGTTCTAAACTTCTGCAGATGGCATCGATTCTTCAACATGTAAAACTAACTTATACTAATAAATAAATAAATAAAACTCCTCAAGCAACATGTTGCATTTTCATATGGAGTATAATTTATTCGGGCTTTGTAGTAATGGAGACAATGAATATACATAGGTACTTACCTACTTACTTAGTACGCAACAACGGGCTATACATTATTTTTCCTTACGGCACTGCTCTGTTTTGTAGATACGCAAAAGGAAGTGTAATATAAAATGGAAACAACATTATTCTTGTCGAGATTATTTCGTGTTATCTTGGAAAATATTATTTTTCTCGCGGTTGCGAACCGAAGCATAATAACAATAACGCTCTTATAATTATTTTCTTTTGCGTGGTGATATTTTACAATTTACATTTTGGAGCTTAGGTACAGAATGAATATAAGTGTTGAGAGGTAGATTTTATCGTAATATGACCATGTATCGCAATTTTATTGACCTTCTACTGACAATGACAAACACAAAAAAATGATTTAGTGAAATCGGCCTAACCATTTACGTGTTATGCCGTGACCAAGGGAAATAGGGATTCATTTATATATATAGAGATGAAATAATGACATAGAGGTGCCCGCTGCACTTTTGCGGAGCGCACATGGTCATAAGACCATGTCATGTCCAGTATATTTGTGATTAGAGAAAATGAGCGAATCTTCCCGATTCCATTTTCGTATAAATGCTGTATGGAAACTATTGAGCAACACATACAATTAGATTTCTCTAGCTAATGTAATAATTCTACCAAAAATAAATAAATAAGTGAAGTATTCGTCAGAATGGCGCACAATAGAGCTAGTGCCGGTGTGTTTGTGGGTGTAAATTGAAACATGTCGAGAGTTAATTGCGTCCAGGCCGGGTGCTGCAGGATAATCCCCGCCCTTGCTCGCGCTGATACAAACACTATTTGGTGACGATTAACGAGAAACAATACCCATCACGTCTCCTCGGCCTTTTTCTTATTAGTTCGTTTTGTTTTATATTCGGCGTTCATTTTTTCCACAAGTAAGAGCATGAAATAAGTGCACCGCACCCACTTTGTCTATGTATATTAAATTATTATGGCATATAATTTTATGTTCATGCACCAATGTTTATAATGTCAAAATATATATTGGGTAATGTTACCTAATATATGTTTGAAGTTGTGGTAAGGAATATGAAAGGTAAGAGAAAGTGAAAGGTAAACAGAACAAGGTAGTGGTGGGCATGTTAAAAAAATGAATCAATGTAAACGAAGCACAAGGTTTGTAAGTCAAGAGTGTCATAATATACTCTCCGCCTACCTTATATTAATGTTTGTTTAAATAAATGATCATAATAATATGAACATCTACAACAATGGAAAATATTTGTGATAAAAACAAAACCGCATAATTGGTGGAAACGCAACCCCCTATATATAACGTAGTATTAATCGTAGTAATTATCATGTGTATCTCATATGTATTACTTAGTAACTTCCACGCACTTTAGTTAAACTACGTAATTAATGGCACTATAGTTTTAAATAAACTGAACATATATGTACAAAGTTGTGGCGTGTTACTGAGATGGCATACACATTGGCTATTGACAGCCCTGCGGCGTCAACCTTTACGGAAGGGTTCACCGCGTGTCATCGCACACTAAAACAAAGCCTCCATTAACTAGGCCGAGGTTATCATAATTTCAACAAGTTTATGTGAGTACAGATATGATATTTGATATATATTTGCAAATGAGAGGATGGATACCTACACTTTATATTGTACACTAAAACAAGTTATTAGAAAAAAGTTAACAGTAACTTCTCCTCTAAACTCGCAAAGTGCCCTGAAGTTGTCACTGGAACCCTACGCCCACCTGCATAGAATCTAAAAGTTTACCAACTTGGCACATCACACGTATTACCAACTTTATCTAGTTGTTCCTTACTTTGTAAAGTCAAAGAAATCACAACTTTCTTAGAATATTATAGGTAAATTATTTGTTGTGTGTTTCCTTAGTATATTACATATTTAATTATAGTTTATACAAAAAAGGTGATCGATAAAATAATAATAATAACAACTAGCTTCGCACGGGTAGACATTTATCAAATATTTTGTCTACCCGTGTTTAGACCTTTTTAGGCATTTTTTATTTTTTTCTCGCCGTAAGAACCATCCGCGTACATCAAGGTATATTTTAGAAAAAGAATTAGCGAAATCGGTACAGATTCTCTCGAGATTTGCGCTTAGCAACACATTCAGCGATTCACTCTTTATTAAAATAGATATTTTATACTGTATAATAACAATTTAGTCGCTCGATTGAGGCAGCACATTCACAATAGAAAGGAACATAGGTGATGTTTATATAGTTATAAAAAATTGAGATTGTCAACTAGTGCTAGTTGCTAGTTTTCTTATATATATATATATACAGCCATAAAAAGCAATTAGTTTGCTATTAATACATATATATCAGTTCCTGCCAGAATTTGGACTAATAGAAGTGGAATATTAACTAAAGCTTTCAGTATTTAGTTGAGAATGGAAATTGAAACATGTCGGGAGTTAATTGCGACTAGGGGTTGGCGGTCGCCTCAGTCTTCGCAAATTCGGTAGCTCAGGCCGCAGGCCTCAACAAAGCAAACTTTGAATTTGACTTTATTGGTTGAACGTTTTTTGTGATCAGAAATTACACGAATTTCTTTATAAAATAGACCTTTTGTATTTTACTGCTCATCTCTTTCATGTAAAAGACTTTAGAAGTTTACTGACTATGAGAGCTGACTTTGTAGGCGTATTAAAAAGCCATTCGTAAATTAGACAAACGGCAGATTTGAAAAATAAACGGGGGAAAATATTGTAAAGATTAATTAGTGCAATTATTTTATAGGGAGTCATTCATATACATGAAACCAGATTTTGCTCGCGACTTCGTCCAACGTAAAACCTTTTTCCATGAGAAACACTAAGATCAGCCAAATTTAATTGTACATTGGTCAAACATAGTGTTTATCAATCTCATATATATACTCATATATCCATTTTTATATAAAAAGGTGGATTTTGCAGAAAGTTTTACATCACATTTAAACTTAATAGTAAAGGGAGTTAGTAATGTTGGAAGCGTGGGAAGTTATAGGCTCGAAGTTGTACGTGTAACAGCCACGCCAACGCGACGCTTCAGTGAAGCTGTGAAAACTTCCCACAGACCACCGAGTGCACTAATTCCTATTATATTTTAATGGTCATTAGGTCCACCATTATATAAGTTTTAGTAAAAAAGGATTATTTTTTATATTATAGTAGGTATATTAAATAAATGTTAGACAGCATATTTTTTTGCATAATTTAAAAAAATATATATTGAGACTTAAAGATTTTGATCAAATAACAACGAATGATCGACGTGATACTAAAGTTTGAAGCTTATAATATGTTTGTTCGCATTACTCCCATTTCTCTCGACGGAAACATAATTCACGACCTCCATTAACCCTAACATTAAATAAACTCCATTAAAATTACATTGAAAATCAATTTACCGTACACCAAAAGCGTACGTTAAACATTATCCAAACGTTACAGTGACAAACATAAACAGCGCGATTATTAAATGGAAATAGCAAATGGAGTTCGTCGATAGTCGAGCGGTAAAATAAAAGCTAAATAGATCGTTAATTGATACAGCGTGGATGTAAATGAATTGGGCTCATACAATTTTGTTTGTTTCCATTCGTAGGGTGAATGGTCCTTGACTGAGAACATTCAACGGGCCGCGACGGCTCGTAACCAATTTTACATTCGCTATGAGCGACGTAGCAATGAGGGTGACATTGCGGTGAACTTAATTTATACAACAGCTAGTTAGTATGCCTACATCCGAAGCGCCATGCACTAAATTAACGAATGAATGAATATAAAACTAAAGATTTTTAAGTTGTTATTGCTGTATTATCTATTATTTTGTCAGTCACGTAAATCATGGCTACTCACGTAACACTTTATATAACAAAGTTATATTTGATAGAATTGTTGTGATACTATTTAATTTAACACTTGTATTATAATATATTAGGTATAAATTGATATTCGACTGCCATCAATAGCTAATATATTTCTCATAAATCTACCTATTCGAAAACACTCCTAGAATAATATGAAATGCAGTTATTTTTATTCAACTACATAACAAGGTGACTAAGTCGTCTATCTGATGGTATTTGCGCGTGTCTCCTTTATGTTGACAGATATGTTATATCCTTTGTTTATATAGTATATAATCAAAGGTTATATGTGATTGTTACATGAAATAAGACAGCACTGAATTTCTTGCCAATTCTTCTCAGGTGTTTTTTTGAAATGCCGTTTTTTTATTAGGGCCTAAACTGAATTTGATTTCATTTGATCGCTTAGCTAAATTAATTGGGGACAAGTGTGTATGTCATTTCTACCCCGTATGAGTTTACATGTCATGAAATCACACGAGTGCAAAATCAATCTCCTAACAATTAGCTTTAATATTGACCGTAATAACGTGTAGCTGTACCAAATACATGTGTATGCGGAGTTAAACACGATTAGTTAGCTGGAGATAATTACACATTCCATTTGTCCGGTTAATCCGGCCCTAATCGGATGCCGTTTGATAAGGGTCGCCCTTCCGCCCAAGGTGCGACCTGCCCTCCATATTTTGAATACCTAACAAAGTTTTGACAAAAAATTCATAGGTGAAAATGTTTTTGTCAGGCCTGGAAGTTTAATTTGTCCCGTGTGCTTTTACTATGTAAAATATGCATTTGGGCTTCGTGGATATACGTATCTCTAAATATATTGTATTCATTGGTACTTTATACTTTTTTTTTTACTTAGCTTAGTTCGTGTTACAAGTAATTATCAGGTAACTTTTAATATACCCTAATTAACTGCTGTATGTTACTGAATGTGATATATTATATATGTACTGATACTGATATTATATCTTTACTGACCTTTATCTTCAATGATACAGCAGCATGCCAAGTGAAAAAAACATTATGCCGCACTATCTTTACTTAATATAAACCTAACAGTGAAGTGAAAGAAAATGTTAAAAGTTCAAATCGGAACAGCAAATGACTGGAAAGGGTGAAATTCACCAGACTGAAAGGAGACGCATTACAATAAAATGACGTGTACGCCAAGTGAGAGTCCCGTAATATCCGCGACATGCATAGACGTGTGGTAAGAGTATGATATTAACCTATTTATGCGTGTAAGGCTCCCAGAGTAGTGCCTATAACTTTGTGCAGATGAACGCCTCCGGAAACAGTGTACAGACTACGAGGAGTAAGCGAAAATAATTCATGTGTTGCGAAAGACAAGAAAACGTAATAAAAATATTCACTCAAGTTGAAAACAAAAATATGGGACGGAAAATGAGAACAAAGGGGAAAATCGCATCGGTTACTCCCACGCAACCTTAGTGAATATTTTTCGAGAGTTTATTGAATAAATATACATAATTTTACTTCGGTGTTTTCAAAAAGCTATGCTGTGGTGACACGGTGGCACACATAATCACGGAGCAGATATTTAATCTTCTAAAACAATCAGATCTCCATTTCTTTTGGAGATCGCTCCCATAATTATAAGTAAAATGTTTTATCGATATAATCAATATTTTAGTACAGTCATGCACGTCAATAAAGTGAGTAATACAGTAATGGACTTAAATCAAGTATGTCAGCAAGTTGGCGGTGTTTAATTAATTAACTATTGGGATTTAAAATAATTCAATTACAGTTTGGGCCCACTTGCACTCAATTTCATCCATCCATCGAAATCGATCATTGAGTACCTACATTATAAGTGTAATACTATAAAATTAGCAGAGTTACACGGGTATATTTCCTGTACAGAACCGGTTTGCGTGTACAGATGCAGGCGTAGAATCCAACTGCGACAGATGCCAGAAATAATTCTTGTGCAATTTTATCGCCGCAAACTGCAGTCGTCATCTGCCATCCGTTCTCGCCACTATCCGATGCAAAGCTGGTTGTTTTATCACTTTTTTGCCAGTCCAATTTTATTGGACACATCAGTTTTAGAAGCACTCTACGTATATCAAAAACTAATTCACCCTACTCGATTGAGCAAGCATTCGTATTGCATAAATAGTACAGAGGACTTTCGTATAAAATTGCGTGGGCATCCATGGCATAATGTATTTAACATGTAAAACCTGTTACTAGAAGCGCAAGTGGTTTGCCCTATGAAAGCTGCTAAATATGACGGCTAACGTTACGTTTGACATCTGCATTCCTATCATATTTTTTAGCTTCTCTATCCTCTAGCTTATTCTTCTATCTACGCATCAGTGTCATTGGTACAAACTACCAATGTCATGTGAGCTATTATTAGCATTCAAAATAAGTTCACACAATATTATTTAAATTATCAGAATATCATATGAAATGTTATTTCCTGCATTGGTTTTGTTTACCTTAACGCTAAGATTAGTAAGTTAGATTGCAGACGGCGGATCTAATAACATTCAGGATTCAATAAACGACTCCCGTCCCCTTCATCTGCTGTTTATTTGTTATCATAATCCCTTCTGGCTGATATTTGTCATGTGTGAGCTCAGAACGAGCGTGTTTTGATAAAATAACTAACATTTTGCAGAATCTTTTCATATTGGTGTCCCGTTATAGATACCGATCAAGGGTATGGTTGAAGTTTCTGGGTATCAAACATTTAATGGCTATGCATATATTGAATTTCCACTACCTTTAATATTTTATCAAGCTTAGTTCGCATTGCTTGATTCTGCAAGGGTACATGACGCTAACGTTGAAGTAATAGGCTTTATAGCGATAGGATGATACTTCTAACGCGTTATTTGGTTCTCACTTAGCTGTACCGTGGTTGTGATAGAAATCAACCGCTGAAAATGCATGGACTAAAATAGGAATTGGATTAACCTACGAGTACGCTTAAAGTTAAATAATATAAAGCCTCTGTTAGGATAACCTTAAAAATACAGAGAGCTGGTAATCTATGCCGCTGCTTAGCAGATGAAATAATGAAACGCACCCGTACTCCCAGACAGTGAAATAAATTTACCTCTTGAACGGGTAAAATTTAATAAAGCAAATAGGAACAGCGTACGGCGATGCGATGCTCGAGCATATTTGAAGAGATTTATAAGCGGCGAAACAACGGCGCTATTTACAATTAATTTAAAATTATGGTCATAATGAAGGATGCTTCTGCTGATAAGTTTTTAGAGAACTAATTTTTAGAATTCTGTTTTTAAATTCCACCTAAAAAAAGGTTTGGGAATCGAGCCAGCAATCCAGCCACGGTATTATAAAAATTGTTGTGATTATAAAAATATTACAATGAATAGCTTCAAATGACAGAACGTATATTAATGACTAGTGCAGGAATTGAATACCTATGCGTGGTAGGTGTAGAAGAGAGGTAACATTATGTTTTACTATTCATAAAAAATCTGCCTCACAAAATGGGTGTAATGCGATGACTGGGATGTCGATTTATTAAATTTGTCAATTAAATAATTGGATATGTTATAATTGCCAATTAAGTCATTGTGTGGAAAGAAATAAAAAAGTAACTCCTTCATTCATGATCCTTTCTACAGCAAAATATTTTGTGGTAGGTAATGTTTGCAGGTTTAACAAACATACGTACACGTTACTTCTAATTAGTACGGGCTATTTTACGGAAGGTCTCACGTTAATTGCGGTTTCAACACGGATACATGACTTAAAACCGCGTTGACCCTTCTAGATTATTTTGTAATATTTATCATTCACGTGTCAGCGTCTCGGTAATAAAATGAGAGGGCGGCAGGTTAATTACATTCCAGTTACAAACTATTTGAATTCTATCCCAGAAAGGTACACCTCCATTTTGGGGTCAAATATAAGTTATAATAAGTACCTATTTGTAAATAGTGGATTGTTTGTTTAGGTATATACACCTAGTAATTTGGTAAAGTCACCTCTATTTGACGACTAATCTTTAATTTACACAGAGGTAATAACAGAGGTACATTTAACATACTAATAACATAATAATTCACAGCTCTAGGGATTGCGATTTAAATAGACACGACAGGATAAAATACTTTTGGTTTGATTTAATTTAGTTTTAAAAAATATCCATCATTTTACAAGCAGTCATTTCGCTAGATTACTCGGGACAAATGGGCTTTAAAATGTTTAGTATGTATTTGGAACGTTCAAATAATCATAAAGAGCTTATGACAGGTAATAAAAAAATCACGCAACAATATTTTTTCCAATTTATGTTAACAACTTCTTTTTATAACTCAATATCGGAGAAGATGTTGCGATAACAGATTTACACATCAATTATAACTTTTTCACCGCTCCCGCTTATCACGAAATAATATTTGAGTTTGTAACCTTCTTTTATTACTTTGCTTTGCATGGTGACTCACAACCTGGTGTATTATTTATTTATATATATTTAGTTTAGTAAAACCAATTTTTTTCCAATAACTCTATATACTTCGTTACCAATATAGGAACCATTCTTGTGTCAATATTTTTCATCACGTGCTTAATACGTAAAAAGATTATTAAAGATTCTGATTATTATTTTTTGGAATTAAACACTGAATGATAATTTTCGTACACTAACGTAATTACTAATTAGGATAAGAATAGAAAAAATATTTATTCGGAAGCTTAAGGCAAATATTAAATGAATATCACGGCTATCGCTCTTTTTATTTGCTGTTGTGAATACAAACATAAATACAATGTGGAGGTGAACATGGATAGACGTACCAAATTCAATGAACAATCAATAAGAAGACATCCGTAAATCATCGCTCAAAAATTTGCCAGCTCCACGTTGAATGGCGAGACTTGTTCGTATTATGCACACGCCATTAGTTTCAGTTCACGCTTTTGTGAAGCTCTCTGCCCTCAATGCCATTAGAATAGGACTTGTGTGCCATCGAGACTGTCTTAATTAGAACTCCGCAGCAACCGTTCTAATCGAACTGCGGCCAATTAGATTGCGTACAAAAGTAATGTTGCCGCTAAATGTGTCAATATTCTGTCGTAGTTTTATTAATAGTTATACTTTTACTGTCACAAATAGAGATGCACAGTGTAGAAATAAATAAGCGGGAGGTATATCAATACAGCAAAATAGCGGACATAGTCGTTGGATTAATTGATGGTAACTTCGGTCGAACATTTCAATACGAAGATGATTCTATTCACTACGGAACAAAACGGCGACTGAACCCAGAAGTTTAGCCGGATCGGTACTGTTCCATCTAAAAGCAAAAGTTGAAAAGCGGCTAATGTAAATGTTGATACAGGAAACTCTCACCTCACCGCATTGAATTGATAATGCCGCCACATTTATCGATCCCGTTGCATTAGCTGCCTGAAAACTACAAAAGTTTGGATAAACGGTCTAAAGTCTGAACATTTAAAAAAAATAATTATTAGTTTGGGACCGAATGAGATTGATTCAAAATATTTATTAAATTATTTTAGTTGCCGAATGAACGATACTGTACGTCGCAGCACTTAACATAAATCGATTAAATGAATAAACTGCTAGTTGTAGTTCAAATAGAGAGGGCGAAATCGAAACAATCATATTGGGATCACCACGCAGGAGCCGCATATTTGACTGGGCACTCCAATATGAAAACATGTAACCAAATAGACTAAGCGGCTATGCTATGTTTCAACTACACTAGCCGATAAAAATGGATTGGGTGATTTTGTTATTACAAGTTTAACAATTAGTCTACTATACTATTCATATCAATAGTGCCGAGGTATTTTATGTTTCACTATAATATTACAGTAGGCTTAGCCATGTTTACTATCTATAATCGTAAACGCTATAGAAAACTAAGGAAATGTATGGGAATTAATTTGTTTTACGTTATATCACGTGGTAAAAAAAAATATTCCCATACATTACTTTTGTTTTCTATAGCCTTAACGATTATAGATAATAACCATGACTACAGATACAGATTATAAAATATTTAATTAGAATTATACTACACTAATTCGATATAAATCAGCGCGGAAGTTTATTCAATTAGCAATAATGCATTCTGGTCGGCCGTTAATCTGTCCGTAATCAGGAAGATAAGGGCTTTCCTGCCTGACTGCCTTGTCTTCCCAGAATGTTAATTATCAAACTCACTAACACCAACTTAAGCTCTGGTCACACTGATGCGTATATAGACGCTCCTTGAAGATTGAAGTGGTCACGTTGGTATGGTATATCTACTGATTAGGGGGTAGACAGGGCTGTTCCGCTCCGATTGTCGAAAACTATATTTATTTTAGTGACAATCAGACACACAGGCTTACTTAAGCCATTAAATTCCATTTTGCTTTGTTTTTTCTTTGCTAACTTTAAAACAGGCAAGCACAGGAACTCGCAACAAAACTGTTTTATATTTTAAAGTAACACTTCTTGTCAACTTTAAAAACTTCGTTATTTGAATAATTGTAATTTCTATCCTAGATCGTAGGGCCTGAACGGCGACAATTCTCTACGACGGTGGATAATATTGTAGCGTCAGTTTAGATCGATACAGGGAAAAATACGTCGCAATTACGTCAGAATGTTAGCAAGCGTCTTAGGGAATAAGGCCACAATTTAAACTCTTCCAACGGAAATCATTAATAATTCGACAAGGCCTTATTTTATTTCAAGTAGTACGTATTTTATTTGTGTCATATGCATACCTATTTTATACTTCATCTCGTACTACTTAACATTTCTACTACACGAATGTAGCACCCTCTACGCGATGCTACGCGACTCATTTTTCGTAGCCACTTGTGGAAATGAGCTTGAATATTTATAATTCTGAACTTATTAAGCGTGGGAGTAATAAAATGCTCATTTGAAAATTATTCGAATTTTGACTTCGCAGGTGTTTCATTAATCCGGCGTCTGGGAACTTGATGGGTTTTCATTAGCCTGATTTGATTAACAGTTTCTCAATAACACGAACTGAAGATAATTTAACGTGGAGTGTTATTACATCTTTAATATCCATAAAAGTTTTTGTTGGGTTGGTGTACATCCCAAATGAAATCAAATTGAAATTTGTGAAAATGTTACTTAAAAAATGACAATCACCATTTCGGAATGTTCTGAAACTGTGCTAGTCATTTTGGTGGAACGTACTGACGTTGACATGTGCATTATCCTCTTTTCAGCCTTCCGAACTGTCGATTATATTGATGTGAAGTAGGGTTGGGTGACACCATGAAACGCAATTTTATTTAAACAATACAGAAAATTGCTTAGTTAAAATCCTTTTAGAGTTAAAGCATATCAAGGCTCAGCCAGGCTACTTTTAGAATACATTATTGTAAACTCAGGTACCGTGTCGCTTTTAATGATGTCTCTGAATTGATGGTTTATAGTAATTTTTGTTCAGTAAATGTTACAAATGTGGCCATGTTCATTGTTACTAGTAAAATATGTAGGTACTTTGTCACCGTGTGATATTTTTAAATCGATACTAAATGATGATAGACTAAGATAATCATTCATGACTAGAGTTGTGACTGTGCCTGCGACTTCGTACGCGTGGAGTTTAAAACTAAAGCCTTCGTTTGATTTTTCTACATACTGTACTAAGCAGACTTCTAAAAATGTTGCCTCTAGTTACGCTGCAATAGGTTTTAACAGGTAACTACCTAATACTACTAATGAAATTTATTCTAGTAATTTCGATGATAACCGTGTTCAAACAGACAGACAAACTTACAGATAAAGTTCTTAAAACATCACCTGAAATCAGTTTTTGGGAAGTATGTTTAATGTACAGACACGAAGCCTATACTAGCTACTAATAGCTTAAATTGAGTCGTACGTACAAAAGTTCCCGTACACTCCGGGTTTCAAGTTATTTGGACCTTACACTAAGGGTTGTGATGTCTGTAATTTCTAAACTACAAAACCGATGACCTTGAAATATTGACGGGACAATCTTTAAAGTACCCTTTTAACAAAAAAGTAACGAATGTAATCGTACTACGTTTATGAGTTACAACTAAGTACATATTTTGACTTTCTTCCCCTCGCTAAGGGAACCGTGCTGAATTTCTGGATTAAAAGTATCCTACACCTTGCCTCGCAGTATGAATTTAAATCTTGCAAAGTTTCATTTGAATTCATTTAGCTGTTACGGAATGGTTCGCACAGACAGAGTGACAAACAGACGGCCAGATAGCCAGAAAAAAAAAACTGTTTGGCTTCAGGATCGATCATAGAGTGCATTCATAAGAAGGTATAGATGATGAATAATAGAAAAATAAAATATTATTTAGTAATAAGTGAATGTTATGAAATTATATTCTATATGATATAATTTTAAGATTGAGAGTTCAAAAACAAATTAAATCTGACGGAAATAATGTCTTCATCCCTTTATCGCCACAGTTTTTATCCCTGTGTAACAATGGTAACAGGATTATGATGACGTCATTCCCGAAACGTTCGTTTATTTCAAGCTCGGATTGTCGTTCTGACTCGTGACTTTAGACACGGATTGAAGAGGATGATTAATTAATTGGCCATTCAGGGGGCGCCCCTTTGTTTTTAAGAAAAGGACATTGTTGTAAAGGAAAATTCTATTAGCTTCTCGAGTGAAATTGGACAGCTTAAAACGAAAAAACACGAATCGGGCTGAGTTTTAATAGGTACTTTGCTAAATTTGTCGAATTTTCAAAATTATCTGGGCTTTAAAATATGAACATTAATAGTTTCTATTGTCGGCACTTTTAAGCCGTTACTTTAGTTAAAAGCGGCAAATTTCTTCAACTAATTTAAGCAAATCATTGTACGTTTCATCACTTAGGTTTACTTATTCTACTAGGACAAACTATAATAGCAACAAATACCTGCATCCTATTATCCTACTTAATATAAATGTCAAGGTTTGTGAGTATGGATGTATGTATAGTATGGATGGATGTATGTTACTCTTTCACGTAAAATCTACTTAACGGATTTCAATTAAATTTGGTACACAGATAGTTTATAACCTGGACAAATACATAGGGTACTTTTTATCCCGGGAAAATGTTTTAATCTCGCGAAAATGTTCGGTTCCTCTAGGATTCTAAGCTTAACGCGGACGAAGTCGCGGGTAGAGTCCGGGAAATAAAACTGTTTAAGTTTTTTTTGTGTAATACCTGTAGTGCTGTTAACGATTATTTGATTGCGTTGGATCTTGCGTTCCCATTGCTTTGTCCTGATTCCACGAACACAGGCTTGTTTGCAGTTTCACGAGCGCTGTAAAACAATTAGATACCTGGCTACCTGAGTAAATTAATGCATACAGCACTGGAACAGTCCGAGGAAGATTAAATAAGCTTGGTTGTACGTGTCAAGATAATTTAAAGCACAGAAAACTAAATAGTTTCTAAATAAGTGAATATCTATCCATTCTTAATTAAAATATAATGTGATCAATTATCCCAATCCGTTGTCTATCTTTTTACGGGCTTAAATATTTAGCCAGTAAAATAAAATATATTTCACCTCGAGGCCCTCAGAAGACATATTATTTTATATTCCTGGAACTATTTCCAATTGTAATTGCTTCGTTTATACGAACTACGAAGCAGGCTCAAAAGTTTGATTCTCCCTTTGAAGATTTCAAATTTAAGCTGGATTTCACAATCTTCGTAACCGATACATACTTAGCCTTATTGCTAATTTATTTGTATCAATAATTTCATGTTGATTTGTCGTCAATTTCCTATAATGAACAGACAAGCATTCCGGCTTGATTACAGTCACGTAAAACACTTGTTACACAGTCGTAGCAAACGGCATCTGGCATCAATCACTTTGCTTTGCCATGTTTAGATTGCCCAAATTAAGGTCGTTTGTGAGAGCACCCGTGCCTCCACGAAAAATAATGGTGATTATTCAACTCTTCTTCTCGCTACATTCGTTAGCTCTTTGAAAAGACAACACACACTCGTGATTGTCTAACATTTATAATAGGCTCTTTGCAGCTGGGTTCACATCATTTTCTTGAAGTAACTTAGTAAAATTATTAATATTTGTCTTATAAAATATGCAATCATTTCGTTGAAAACCTATTCATGCAATTGTATGATCTTACTGACCACATCGGTATTAGTAGACTACTAGGCGTAAACACTTTAAGTAGTTAAATATTAAAAAAAAATATTTTTAAGATTTGCGCACGTCTTGTTGGGACTTTCCGCAGTAAATCTACTACTATTCCTGTAAAACGATGTTTTGCAATTCGTGTAAGACAAATTGAATGTCTTTCTTTCACCTCTTTTTTCAACAAGTTTCTTATTTATATCTAGTTCTGGACTTGGATTCTTCAAATTATTGGGAGCAAGGAAGTAATGTAATAAAATAATCAAGTAATTAAGTAAGCGATAAGACAAGGTTACGCTGCAGTTTATTTTGATCGACAGTTCCCACTTGGGCTAATTTTCCACCCAACTACTTAGCGGGTGACTCGACAAATTTCTGGTATTAAGGTCCCACTTAACGTTGCAAGGACTTTACCATTATATTAATAAGGTATTCGTTTAAAACATTAATTACCATAAAGTTTAAGGGATCATCAATCTACTCAGGTGTAGGTTAACCTCACTTAATACAATAACAATACATAAGAGGCTCAAGGGTTAAATACATAGGCCCTGTTCTAAGGAGAAAGCTTAATAGGTGATTATTTTCTCAGGCTCAAACGACTTTATGGGTCTAAATTGAATAGATGAAAAAACTGAACAAATGTTGCTACGGTACTAATACCCGGCTATGTTTTTATTGTTTTTACGTACTATCATTTCAATGACAAAGCTGAAATATTTAATAATAATTTTAAGGTTATTTTCTTTTTTACTAACTTGCATTCCGATTTAATGGAATTAATGTAATATATTAATTAATTAATTATATACCATCACTCATTGTTTTTTTTATTTAATAGCTTGTTGGAATTGCATTCAAAGAGGACATGTAATTTGAAATATATGCAATATATAGTTATATGATAGGTTGGATGTACGTATTGATAGCAAAAATTTTACCTAATTAATCAGACATGGAACTTATTTCATTCGAAAATTAATATCAATTGAGCCGAATATGTTTTGTTATCTCATCATTTGTTAGAAGAAGAAAACATGCAGTAATGGTTATCAGTCTATGAAAGGCTTCTGTGTAAAATCTATTTGAAAACAAAATCTATATTCATCTAAAATAGAAGCTGTCTGTCCAAAAGTTATAAATGCATATCTTTTCGATCGTTAAATTCGGAGTGGGAATTTCGAACAGTGTAGCATTCTATTTCAGCAGTAAAATTATATCGAGGCAGGATTCTTCAGTTTAAATAACTGCAGTTGACTTTCATCAACTATCTTTATCTTGCTATTAATATGTACTGTACTAATATTTTCTTAAAGTAAAATTGGTTTGATTTCTCGATTCGTAGGTCTCTAATATAATAATATGTTTCAAATACTCGTGTCACAGTGTTGTAACAAAACTTCCAAAACGGCTTGACCGCTTAAATTTAATTTGTGTATCTTCGTTAGGCCTGAAATAGGACATAAACTATTTTTCAAACCCCTAAGTGACGATGACTTCATCGGTATACCCCGAAAAAAACTGTTTTTATTCTTTGGATGAAAATACTAAAAAAATATTCTTTAATAAAATACAGATTTATATCCACGGCGCAGGCTTCGTCCAATGAACATGGTCAATCCGTTAACTTTTACGAACAAAAGGAGCTATCAGCGACATGCTTCGTCATAACACATTAAATACTAGATCCGATACGTACCCGGCTCAAACGTTCCCAAGATACCAGCTGCATTTCCGCGCTGAATGGCCAAGGAAATACGCTGAACCAGGTATGAACAGGTATGGATGAAAATAAAATAGAAATAATTTATATGGCAAAACAACGTTTGCCGAGTCAGCTAGTAATAATATAATATGAAAAATAAGTTGACGCAACGAAAAAGTCACGGTTAGAATCTATTTACTTCAAGCTACATCTTAAAAATGCTATTTACTAAAGTAACTTGGTTTGAAATAAATTGTTTCAGAATTTAAAATTAGGTAATGCAATAAAGTGCCTATTGCTGTTCAATACTTAGTGTGAAAGGTAATATTGAAAGAATACAAATGTAATATACTACTAAAGCTATTTTTTTTCCAATATGTAAGCCGCTAGCCGTCTCGTGACACAAGGCAGAATATAGATCCGAATCAACGAAAGACTAATTGATTGTTCCATTATAAATAAATATCGGTAATGATGATGGAACTACAACTTGTAAATACCATAGATCGGCATTCATATAAAGAATATAATTCTGTCTTTGGTTGCATTGCGGTAATTTTTTAGTTCTTACATAACAAAAAAATCTGTATTCTTAATACTTGAGGATTATCAAGTACTACTCGTAGAACAAGAAACTGTTTTGTGAAAATACAGTTCCTAAGTTAAGAGACAGTTTGAGAATATTTTATACAATATGCGAAGTGAATATAAGGCGGAATACAATTACCATTTATCAACCCCTCGCAGCATTAGCAGAGATGCTTTGAAATATTCAATTAGGCATTAAAGTCTCCGGAACGAGGTTTTGAATGAAATTAACACGCAGCGTGACATGTCTTCGACTTTATTATATATTTTCTGTAACGATCAGGATATAAACGTACATTGTTTGGAAGAAGATACATTTTTTAATCGACTACATTATAATATTGACGCGAAATTGTACTCTCTTCGTAACTTTGACAGACGCCCAACAATCTTATAAAAACGACACACATAAATGGTTACATGATCTTAGTACAAAATATACGGATACGGAGATCGTATTGAACTGAAAAAATAGGTATTTTAGATACTTAATAATGGATATACCATAGCTTAGTGTTGTATCGACAAATGTCAAAGTTGCGATTAAAGGGAAGCAACTGCATACTTAATTGTTAATACTTTTGGTAACTGTTTCATACATGTCTCACAACAAACTATTCAATAAATAATTTAGGTATAATCGATCTTAAATCTACGTATTTATTTACATTTTTAAATCATTTGTATCATGCTCAATCAAAACATCACAATATAAAATGTCTCTAATCAAGATAGCAATATACATGGCACATCCAATATAAACAGTTTCTTAATGTTTAATTACATGTAGATATTATTCCTTTAGCAGTAGAAGTTTCAGATATTTATATCCATACATCATGTTTGATATTCATCTATTGTAATTAACTATATACAAATGTATTTAAGACTAGTTATTATCACGTTACGCGCTGATGGAATTCTGAAACTACATACATTTAAAATCAACGCTTGAATTAATAGCGGATTCTTTGTCTGAATACACAGAGTAAAAACAACGATTTTATAATTCCTACACGAATACACAGTCTTAAGAAATTGAAGGGTACAATTTATATTGTGTAGAAAATTAAAGAAGGGCTTCCACCAATTTTAACAGTAGAGTAAAGATAGTTATCGGTGTGATGGCGGTCGCTGTATTGGGGCTTAGTTTAGCGTCGCTAGAATACCATTTGTTCGCTCGGTCCGGGACTCGGTTCCTGGCTACGTCATCACGATCGTCTTCGTAACCATCCGTACCGTAGTAGTCGTCGATCGGCAACTTCACGTCAGGGTAGTTGTAGATGTGCCGGTCGTTGCCTGGTATCTCTGTTAGAAAGCAGTAATGTAAAATGTATTACCTTGTAATTTTACTGCAGTCGTGTACAGGCAGATCAGAACTAGGTACTTCAATAAGTTACAGAATTTATGCTAAAGAAATAAGTCGTGAAAGTTTAGAAATAATAGAGGCTATTATGGTTATAGTATCCGGCAATATTTTATAAAAACCATATATTTTATTAGAAAATTAATATTGTAGGTTGTACTTGCACATCATCAAATGCCACCACTTACTAACAACATCACCTCGTTTTATTATTTGCTACATTAAGATTAAGTATTTTAACTCCCACTTAGATTTTAATTGGATGTCTCGTTGTACCTTATAGTCCGGGAGCCAGGTACAATTTTCGTCAATTATTTCTTCTCGAGCGAAACTTCGTAAAATGCATTAGACACTTATACTATGAATACTCGTGACCGTCAGCTGCGACTCCGTGGGTGGGGCGGGCAGTGGCAGCCTTCCACG
This sequence comes from Falcaria lacertinaria, assembly GCA_951449985.1. NCBI lineage: Eukaryota > Metazoa > Arthropoda > Insecta > Lepidoptera > Drepanidae > Falcaria > Falcaria lacertinaria. Next base: position 7,120,984 of record OX602109.1, on the reverse strand, counting down.
CATGGAGAAAAAAAAATGTTTTTCAGTCATTTCCTCCCATTTGAAAATTTGACAGATTATAGTTTACCTAGTATTCTAAAGAAAAAACAAAGTCAGCTGACCATAATATGGTGGATTATATGTCAGCTGGCTGCTTGAACATGAAAAAAATATATTTATACTTTCAATTATTTCCTCTCAACTAAAAATTTACCTGGTGGTCGTTTATATGCTATTATGAATGAAAATTAATGTCAGCTTGCTGTATCTAAGTGGAAAGTTTGTCAGCTGGTACCTTCAAAGGTTTAACGCAGCAACATCGATCACCTACTGTATCTTATCAGCTGACGACTTTTCCCTTGACTTACAGCTAGCTGATTTTTTTCATTATTTACTATAGTATGTTAACAATCATCCTATAAATTTTCGTCCGGGAGAAAATAACTTAATTATTCTTTTTTCTATTTCGCAGCTAGATTTCGGATTAAAATTACCTTCTCCAGATGCTATATAGCAAAAGGTACCCTTGGAGGGGTAAGTTTTACCCATGAGTCATGGGCCATGGTGGGAGGCTGCCACTGCCCGCCCCACCCATGGAGTCGCAGCTGACGGTCGCGAGTATTCATGGTATAAATCCCTAATGCATTTTACAAATTTTTGATTGGGAGGGACTTGGTCATGAAAATCTGTCACTGGCTCCTAGACTATTACATTACTTTTTCTGTACAAAATTTATGTTTGTATACATTTTTTACAGAAAAAGTAATGTAAAATATTTAGTAGTAAAATATAAATTAATTAAGATCTAATACTCAAGATATTTTGAAGTAAAAGGAAATAAGCAAAAAACTTGGAATTAATTACCCTGCGGCGAGACTGGCCTACATTACGGTGTACTTAGATAAAGCTAAGGAATATCTTCTACTCCAACAAAAGATCAGAAGCAGGTATTAATTTAATAGGCACCTACATATTGTATTCCCAAAAATATTACCTGAATTAAGCGACATTGTAAGTGTTCCCTGACTTTTTGGATGTACGATAATTGAATCAAAGGACCAGACCCCAATTAAAGGAAAGCTGATTAGTTACCGTATAGCCTGATCTTGCTTTCGACGTCGCCTAGGGAGTTCTTCGCTACACATATATAGCTGCCTAGATCCTCGCGGCGAATCTGTTTGATCGTCATCGTCATCTCAGCCTCGAACATCGACTTCTGTCTCACAGTCATCTCATGGTGTTCTGAGGGTATTATCAGCTCACCTGTGGAGCAATTTATTACTTTAAACACTTGCTTTCAAATTCAATATTAGAATTTCATCTCACCACGGCGAAGTTTTATGAAAAATGTAAAAACTTTGCGCAGATACCTAGAGAGTTTTATGGGCGCCTTGTAATAAAATTTGTTTTGCTTTAATTTTATTGTGGATTTTTATACGGGGCAAGTTAATCTAATGGCACCTAATTTATTTTGTGAACCCGATATTTTGGAAAGGTATAATAGCTTCTTCAGTAAGGTTTTTTGGAGAGCTTTAGGTGAAATATTATGTAAAGAATTTGTACCAGGATCTTTCACCCAATAGTTAATAGACTTGGGTGATGACTCTACGTAGCACTCCAGTGTGACGTCAGTCCCGAGCGGTGCCCCTACCAGCTGGTTTGGCACCTGAATTACCGGGTGAACTGCAAGAGAGAAAAATTTCATTAAAACTTTTGATAAAGAATCGAAAAATAATTAGAAAAATAGTCGGTCATGGGAACTGCCAACACAAGAATACTTTGAGAAGCCTTTAGCACCGGGACCGTGGTCACATTACCATGTAGGTGACGCGAATCCATACGTAACGCAGGTAAATAAATTTTCACTTTGATGACTCACTTAAAAAATATTTTTAAAATAGGGTCGGCAAGCGGTGTTAAAAGCGTCCATAGACTACTGTGTCCGCTTACCATTAGGTGGGCCGTATGCTTGTTTGCTATCTTAGCGGTATAATAAAAACGTTTTTAAAATTGAATATATTTAGAGGTAGGTGTCCTAAGTTCAAGAAATAAAAGACGGTGGTCGTTGTTCTTAATTCAGAACCCTATAATGACTTCTTGACATTAGCAACCGAGACCGCCGCCAACGCACTCTGAAGCACGGAACTTGGTATTTGGCGATCACTCATCCGAGTATGAGTACATGCAATTAATGACTCAACTTCAAAATGAACAATAATACCTAAATTACAAGATTACATTAAAATTACACACATAACAGACGGACAACAAAATTATCTTATAAGGGTTCCCTTTTTCCTTTTGAGGTACGGAACCTTAAAAATGGTTTTAGACTGGCGTTATACTCGCGGTTACAATTTGTATATATTTACGTAACTAATTTAAGGCTTCTACCTACATCTAGCAACTCCCAGACACAATCATAATGAGCGAAGCTTTTACAGGAAAAAAATGTATTTTTATACCGTATATGTATAGGACCTTTATTATGTCCTGCGAACCTATCTTGAGCATAATAAAGATCAACTTACAGTGTACACTGATGTGGATCCGTTTGCTGACGGTCGGGGGGAACCCATTACTCGCGATACATAAGTATGTGCCCATTTCCGAACGTGATATCTTCGTCAGCTTCAACACTTCACCTTGGTAGCTAAGCACTGTCAACACACGAAGGTTTTTTTTATTACAAGTTTCCTAAAGTACAAAATAAATACTGACGTCTTTAAGCTTTGTCTTAGAAGGTAGCAAACCAAACCAAATTTGAAATTAAAAAATACATGAAGGAAATCCCGCCATTTTGAATGTAATAAGCGTAAACGTTGTCATATGATTGAACGAAGATCCAAAGCTACCTTCAAAAATAAATGATATGGTTTCGCTCGTGAAATTTACTTTTAGCTTAGTGGTTTTGAAATAATTTGCCTGTATGAGTGACTTATTTGCCGGTATAAATAAATTATCACATCTCGTAGGTATATTCATCTGACTTTCCCTTATTTGGTCCATTATTCTGGATTGAAAAATACTGAGTAAGATTGGAATTCGTTTTAGGTCTGAAGTTACCTGGAATATTATACAAAGTTCCTCAGGGATTCGATATAAATTATTTACACACCGCAGAAAAGGGATTGGTTTGAGACATAAGAATAACCGTCATACTTCTTAATCCACATCGCAAGAAACTGAAATTAGTAAATTCAGCTTTATATAAATACGTGTTATGTATAAGAATTACAAAAACTGTCAATAGGTATAATATTTTGTATCTTCAGAACAGAGCATGAATGTTAATGTCAGTTGAAGAACGAAATCAGTTTTAGTATTCTTCACTACTATTTCGTTATATTTTACTAAATAATTGTGTATGTTTAATTTTCTTTATTTATTTTTACTAATAAGCTCACAGCACACCTGATGGCTAGCGGTCACCTTATCCTATGGACGGTTGCAATATCTAGGGGATCACTAAAGCGCTGCCAATCTTATTTCTTTCACCAAAGAGAAGCCCTGCAGAAGCAGACTCCGTATTTATGTATATTTTAACGAACTTGACTGTGACTTCATGAACTACGTTGGCCGCGCATACAGTGGTTATATGAGTTACTTTCATCTTTAGGTAATAGTATCTATACAATTACATTAAAAAAGCAAAAATAATCATCGGCTACCATGAACCGATCTGTCTGCCAGAAACAGGATGTGTCTCCCAAGTTTTGCGTCACTTGCATGGCTACACAGCGCTCGTCACCTCCAGACATTACGTATTTCGTTAGGTAAAGCTTGGGCAACAGTGTACGTGACATATTTTTAAATTCGGTATCAAAAAGGTTCTGAGCTGGCGCATAATAAGACCTAGGAGTCTATTCAACTCAGAACTGTACTAATTACGACAAACTTTAAACAATACTGGACGCGAAACTCATCCCAGAATAGTCGCCGAGCTCATTGTGCGCTCAAATGCGGTCACACAGATTCGCGTATAATACCTACATATTCAGAAAAACAATGCGTCCTTGTGCTATTCAAATAAAGTAAGACGAATGATGTATTATTCCTGCAAAAATCACAATTAATAATTTTATACAGCGACCGACTCTGATAACTTGTAGTTCAGTACATTTTATTCTACTCCTGTGTTGTTTTGTGTTCTGGTAATGAGTAATGTTTTCAGAGTTCCTTGGTTAGGCGATTTGCGGGCAGTTGGAGATCTGTTCATCTCTTATAGCAGCTATAGCCCAGCGATTCCTTCCAGGATTAATACGGCAACTTGAGACCCATCTATACTAATATTAAAAACAGGAATGTTTTTTTATTTTTGTGTGTGTGTATGTTTGTATTGAATAGGTTCCGAAACTAATGGACCGATTTCAAAAAAATATTTCAACGTTAGAAAGCTACATTGTCACTGAGTAATATAGGCATATATTATATTGATACGCGGGCGCAGTCGCGGGGAAACAGCTAGTGATATTATATTTGTGCAGAGTTCCAAACTATCAAATGGGACGTTTGTGAAATAAGTATGAAAAAAGGCTCAAATTCGATACTTTTATTTAGGATATAATATAGAGATTGGCATTACTTAACGAGTAAATTATGTTTATGGTGAGAATATAATCACTCAGTGTAAAAGTGAAGTTAGTGTTATGGTAAACAAGGATTAATATCGTATAAGTGAAGCAATAAAATATTTCATTTGTGTGTTTGGGGTTAGATATTATCGCGCATTATTTCGATTGTTTGCCAGCGCCGCCTGAACCCCCCAGTAATGTGTTGAAACAATAGTACTCTTCAACATCTAATCTTACGTACTCTAATCAGAATAATAGCCGAGTTATACCTCCGTATTAGCGATGAAATCTTATCCGTAATTCAAAATATTGATAACTTGCTCAATTAATTAACTTATCGTTAACTAAGTGAATCAAAATTTAAAATATTTATTATTCGAAACTGTAATGCGGAGCGCTATCGGTATGTTGTCAAATTGGACCCGGTGTAGTTAAACCCATGTTAGTGTACTCGGAGATATATCTGGGTAATTATCTAAGCCGTCAAACACTTGACACGCTTAAGGAATTTGTCTCAAATCCCCCAAAACGAGGGTGAGAGAATCAAGAAAGGTAATACTGAGCAAATTGGTGTGTGCTTTAGGAAGATAACACAAGTATTAGTCTTATGGTCAACTTCCTTATTATAGTGTATTCATGTTCATAGAAATATTCTATTGGACATTTAACAAGCAAAGCCGAGTCATAAAAAATAATACAGTGCGCATACCAGTGTACTCACCCTTACTCTTAACACCTGTTTGGTCCCTCACGACTATCTCTTGGCCGTCTTCCCTCTTCCACATAACGCGGGGCTCCGGGACGCCCCGGGCCTTGCAAGAGACTCTCGCAGTCCCCCCTTCAGGTACCATTGTGTCCCCCGACGTCTCTTCCGGGACGAAATCTGGAGGTATCACTACATCTAGGAAGCCCATCTGGAACAAATAAACCGAATTAAGGGAACTGATATTAGGAATGGAGGCGTGGCTTAGCAAGTATACATAATTAAGAAAAGTAACATGTCGTTCATAATTTTTATACAAACTAAATACATTAATGATGTTATAATATGCCTTTCTGACCTTCTATTACTTAAATTAATCTACCAAAATTTTAAACAAGTGCAATACAATTGTATATTAATTAATAATAATTAATGTCAAATCGAATAATACTGATACCTGCCTAGCGCGAGTAGTGCAATTTTAAAATAAGTATGAGGTCTTCCAAAAGTCTCTAGAGATTTTTCCAGGACTGAATGCATCAAAACTATTACGAACTGAACTTTTTTTTTTATATTTTAACTACTACAACGATGAGTAAATTAAGAATAATTAATCCTTATTTTCCTGGGTAGGTTGTTTATTAATCGTACCATGTTTATAAAGCAACAATGATATTGTTCATTTTTCGAATCCTTCATAAATTGCTTGACTCCATTGACTTGTTCTAGACACTACAACCAAGAAAAGAAACTAGTAAAATTGATTTATAAGCCACTTTGGCATTTACCTTATTTAGAAACAAAAACGAATCCGATGATTGACTGACTTGAGCGTAGGAAGGTTAAATACTATTAGCTGACTTATGATGTTGAAATATGATTTTTGTGTGCCAGCTTAGTAACGTTCAGACCGAAAATTGTATGAGCGATACAAGTACGTGGAATCAGATGGCGTGATTCATGGCTATAATCACATCAAGCTTCTAATGGGAGCCATTCAGATCTGAAAGTAGATTGCATTTCTTGGTTCTTTCATTTAAAACGCATGTACCGAAGAAAATGCAGACCTAATATAGGTATTATAAAATGCATTCACAGCCTCCATAAAAAAAACGGTAAAAGGTATGAGGTAATTTGGGAATTAACTCTATAAATATAGATTTCAGTTTATCGATTGAATTCTACCTTCTTTCGTCGTATGTTCGAAGCAAAATCTGACAACAGCACTACATACAACTGATTCAGGTGAATTTAATTTGTGAAATGAGTTAAGAAACTAGATGGAATCGGATTATATTAGTGCCAACATTGATTGCGCAGAAGTTAGGGCGGTGAAATATTCAGCATTATTCAATATTGAATAATCGGTTATAATGTCAATAGCTGCGTTTCATCCTAATTTGCAGGCTTATTGACTATTGGTATTCTATTTTGGGACAAGTAATTTATCACTTTGTGTATGAAATACGAAATTATGTGAATTGTACCGGACATTAACTTATATAATTGATTGGAGCTGGGAACAGAACCAACTGTGAATTTCACTCACATTCACACTTAATATGACCAGGTAACTACGTACATTTGTTTAATAAAATATTTACTTCTGTTATTTGCAAAGTTATTTTGAATACGTGGTATTTACATGAGTATCAAGTAATTGAAAAAAAAACCTCTGTCACACACAAATGTTCTGAAAGCAGTTAAATAAATAAGAGTCAAGGCCCATTTATATTTATTAATCGATCAATCGCCCCGCAATTCAAAACGCGGCATACTGAGAAAGGATGCGGGTACAGTATTGTTAACAAATATTAATATTTACCTGACTCTTCATAGGGTCGGTGTTAATCTGGCACATGTACTGTCCTCGGTCCTCTTCCTGTACGCTCTTGATGTGGAGGTACCAGGTGGAATGGTCACTGTGAGACACCGACACACGCGGGTTGTGTGTGATCACATGTTCGTGGATTGCTTGGATAGCTTTTGTGTCTGCCTTCACCCACCCGACCTTAGTAGTCAAGGTATTATAAAAACTTTAAAAAAGGAGTACTGTCAGTAAATATCCATATAAGAACACATTCAAATTTAGGTTGTACAATTTGATTACTCTATGAATGATATTCAGTTTTTGAATTCGATTCCTTTTAATAATGCACAGATTCCATAACAATACACATAGACACATTTATACAAACCTGTAACTTTAGTCGAACATTCCAGGGTGCATCAATCGGTACTGAATCAGACAGATTTGAAAGTAAGTAATTTAGGTTTAATGATACTCACCCGATAGTTGCCAAGATTAACCACTATACATTCGAAAGTCGCATCCCTCCCTATCGATACCGTCAGGTTGGTGATGGGCTCCCCAAACTCTGGCACCTCTACACCTCCTAAGGACAAAATATTCAGGAAACATTTGAAAAAAATAATTATTTCTGTACGAGGCAAATAAAGAGGAAAATAAAAATTCCTAATCATTTTATATTAGTTCCCATCCTCATCGATTCGAAAGTACGGTCGCGCAATTTGAAAGGAAATAGATTCCTTAAATACACGAGTCACGATTTTTGTCCATATTGTTAAAGTGTATTACGGACGAACAAATTGTACATAATTGCTACGTTGAAATGTGATAACAGTATAAAATTACTTAGAAATCATGAATCGACAGCTGTTAGGGGAATAATTTATCGTAATTACAGATTCTACATAAAATTATAGACATATAACTCGGTTACATATTTTTTATTTTAAGAATTGTGTAAATTTGTTACAATGTGAGGTTAATTCATAATTTAAAACCAAATAAAAACAAACGTATCCTATAAATTTCAACATGGCATTTGTTTTAATTAAGGAAGAAAACTTTTTATTACGGATTTAATTACTTCCCAGGAATTGTACGCCACGCCCGGGACATGTGTCTGCAATGTATCTCTCACACTATGGGTAGCATAAAGTAAAAAAAACATACATATGCTACATTTTTTTATATTTACATACATGTCCACATGCGGTTATATTGTAGCAATTAACGAGCCAATTGCTCACTGCTTTTTACACCCTTGTCTGATATGACAATAAAATCAACGTTAACGGCTATAAAGACGAATATGAAATACTCTAAACTGAATGGATGATTACTGAGAACTACATCAGCAGTTGGAAATAGTATTGAGAAACGTTATACGCATGTGATGGGGTTCCAACTATCAATTGACATTGAAATTATCATAACACCTATGAATTAACACAGTTTCGTTCTGCTATATGTGTTATTTTTTCAAATCACATGTGCTACACTAGACATCAAGAGAGGCTCGTCTCATGATCCACTCGTGACACGAGTCACGACAAATCTCTCACTAGTCCATGCTTCAAAAGTAATGTCAATTACTTTCCAGTGTTGGCAATGTTGGGCTTATCGCAAATGTAACCATGAAGTTGGCTCGTCCTCTCGCGATACTGTCACCGGCAGTTGCACCTCGTTCGCAAGACCTTGCAACAGTGTCAACTAACCACTTCAACTTGTTTAGTTATTCGCTGTACCAACTTTTGAAACGTGAAGTGACACGAATAACTTCACGAACAATGATAGTGAGTAGAACGCTTAACTGGTTTGCGATCGTGTCTGTCCTTCAATGTTGCAGCGCTATATTATATTTGACAGCTTAACACCTACCTAAGTGGTAGAAAACTGCTGAAGTGGAGATATCAAAGTCAATTACATAATTTTGATTCATAGTCTCTAATATAAGTCTGAATACTTTTGGGGAACGAAGTTGAACTGTGATTCTTAAGTTTTAGACATTTTCAAAATTACCAGTAGAAGCGTGAAACTTAAGCTTAATACATTCTTAGCATGACCACTTGGGGCTTGAAATTGCAGTCTCGCCCGAGGCACTGTGCGTTAGGGGGAACTAAAACAATGTTTTGTCACCTTAACGAGCAACTCGTGCACGCGAAATGGAAAAGCTGGCAACGTTACTATAATAAAATTATACCACTTTTTAGTTTTTCATTTGTTTTACATCACGCCTATTTCGAGTTGTATTCAACCTTTTTATACATACCCTGCCCCAAGGATTCTAAGAGTTTGATTATTAACTGCAGAAGTTCTGTTTCTTTCAATGTTGCTCGTTTAGCCACCTTTATAAGCAATCATTAGTCATTAAGTGCCTTAAAATAGCTTATTTTATTGAAATCCCAATAAATAACTACTTTCAACTTACGAAATTACATATTTAAGTAACATTTTATTAACATTTTAGCGTAGGCATGTGTACAAAAATTTATGTTTAGTGTTGTGTACGTAAAACTACATCGGGGATGTAACGGTACTGAACGGTCTCATGGACGGCAGTAAAAACTGCCATTTTGCAGCGCAAGCGTCCACAATATCGTCACAGACTGGGACGCAGTAAAATGTTTACAAAATATCCTGCTTTCGTTGTGGATGCCACTAGAAGTGTTGGATATTGCTTTTGTATTACAGCTTTAGCGTAAACTGACTCGTCTAGTTTCCCGCAGCTGCGGTAATCGCTCCATTCTCAAATAGCCATGCTGTCTTTTACTTCAAAGTGAATATTTTTACGACTTATCATATCTCAGTTTAAAATCGCTGAAGCGGTTTTCTTTTTCTCCACATTATTGTCTGACAGGTGTCGCTTCCGCGGATTTTTCTCAATGATTAATGAAATGACTCGCGATTCTTGCTTGGGTTTGGTTGTTTTATTAATTGTTATATTGCCATATATCAATATTTTATATATTCAGTAAAGCCATAACGATAACAACCACAAAATAACGACATCGTACTGGTGTCTAATTTTGCTATCAACTTTAATAACTTCTTTTATATACATTTTACAATGTTTTCACGCTTTTATGTTGAAATTTTCAACCTCGCAATTTTGACGGTGATACGTTCATAAATTCAATGAAATTACCCATCTTTCTGCGCTTCAAAGAGGCCATATATTTTCACGTGGAGACAGCGCCTTGCAATGTCGACCATCACGCGAATGATAAATCAGTACGGCTCGCAATACCTAACCACCAAGAAGCATCTCGCATCTTGAATACAAATTAAAATATTTTAATTCTCAGAAAAAATAAAACATCAGCGGGATTAGTAAAAGGTTTAGTAATTTTAGTAGGAATACGAAATAGGGAAGTCAGATATCGGATATTTCGTTCACATGGAAATATGATTATATTCACATGCCTCTAATTTGTATTTATATTAAGTTTATATCGAATTTTTATCATACTACATTTTTTACATAAAAAGAATACATTTTATATAACATTTTCATAATACACTGAAAACATATATCTACAAAAAAACAAAAATATCACACACAGTACCAAAAGAGAAGTGAATGAAATAAGATTTTTTATATTAGAATTAGGCTTCATTTAGAGTAATACGCTTCAGTGCATCACCTCTGTTATATTACAACTGAAGGTTAGATAAATATATTAATATTGTCTTCTTCAATTGAAAACTCGATATCAAAGAAACATTTTTAATAACTACAGTCACCCTCCCTGCGTTGGCTTGAAATGGAGGTTCTGGTTCAGATCCTAATTAGGATTAACATTAATGGATTTTTGGGTCTAGAATATAGATAAGGATTACAATGTGCCTGAATAACGGGTATGGACTGAACGAGCACCTGCCATTTGGGTAAAATATTTTGAGTGTTGAATGATATCACATCCTTGGAAACCCCTGTAGAAGGCGTACTGTTATTACATTGGAGAAGTCGACAGAACACCATCGCAATGTTGATATATAAACGAAATTTAAGCCACGATTTTTTCGTGTATGTTGTTACTTTACAATCTCCCGAGCTCCGTTAATAAATTCATTGATAGATATTACATTATAGTTATGGTGAGTGCTGATTTGTATAATTCAAAGAGAAAATAAATGAAAATAGCAACTGGTCATTTGTCATTGGGCAGCGCCGGTTCCGACGGCGCAAGTTCCGGCTGCAAGCTGCTTTTATTAATATTTCCAGCGAATCTACGCTTTATTAGCAAACAGCCGTCATGTGGCTGATAAATTATTAATGTGGTTGCAGCACCGCCTGTGTTTTGCGACCCGTTTTTTAACCATACGGGTAGCATTTACATGTGTTTTCGGTTACATCTAATGAAACGCGGGTGGGCTCTAGTGCCTATTGTGACATTCACAGCTATTGACACCGTGTAAGGTAATAATGCTCGCTATTTTTGCTTGAAAACATTAATTACGTATGTAGCAAAGGGTACTATTATGAAAATCGTGATACTGGTGATGCTGCACACATATTCAGTGAGTTCACGTAGGTACAGTCGTTCGCCTGATAGAGAGCGTCACGTTTGACCACGCAACAGATGTAATTTCCACACATGACCCTTAATAGTAAAGTCCCGCCAGGCATTCTACTGCACTCGTCACCTACAGATCTGAGTTCAAAAGCCACGTTCATAAGACAAATCAAAAACATCATCTGGTGAGTGCAAGAACAGTGAAAAGGTAGAACGTAATCTACTTTATAGGCTACGGTGACTGCTTGCCATCAGGTGGGTTTGTATGGTTGTTTGCCCAAGTGGTATAAATAATAAACAAACTGAGCACCAAAGATTTGTAGATCGCACAAAATATTATCTGTTTGAAAATATGGTTGAACGGTTGAACACATTTATTACAGAAGCGGCTGTCTCCGGTAGTTTGGACGAAACTCTAGCGGATGTAAGCTCGCCTTACGCTGCGCTGGTCTAACGAACTACTTTGTCTAATTAATTTGTTTTTCTTTAACAAAGTTAAAAAAAAACAATCGGTATGTCGTCTGACTTATATTTCCTAATATATACATGTAATCCTAGTGTAAATATTATTTGAATTCATTCTATGGGATCTATTACCTACGCCCGAACAGAAATCTGATAATATATGTATTTTGGTTACGAAATTGACATCAATGCAAAATATTATTAAACTTGTGAGGTATTGTCAGGACAGGACATATAAATTCAATTCAAGTCTATGTTTCCACTTTGAAAAGAATTTCATATTTGACAACATTTTTGATATCTGCGTCAAACATATTACATTCTGGCAAGTAACATATATTTGATCCCTTTTTACCTAGTATAAAATTTTAAGAACAAATCTGAATTTAGAAATACTTTGGATTCATACTATACGTAGGTAAACCATATTATAAAGGTGGATGAAGTTTGTCGTGTAGAAGTTGTATTTGCAGGGATAACGAAATCTATTTATGTTCTGATAATATTGTGTGGGCCTTTGGGGTACCTACTGGTTTTCAATTCCTGGGAAACATGATGATTGTTAATTGTAATTTCTAACAGTATACAAACTTGTATAAGTTAAATAATTATATTCGAAGTACAAATTGTTGTGTGTAAAATTACATTTTGTTTGATATTATTAAAAGGGCGGCAGGGCGAATTGAGATCTCCCATGAGTTTAAGTAACTTCCACAAATGTGTATTTTAAAAAGTTCCAGATAACATTAACAACCGAGTGATTGCTTAAGAATCGTTTAACAAAACCACATTGGGTATCCTTAAAGGCTATAATTGAAGTCGATTATTTCATAATTTATACTTTATTATAAGTTAATTAAGTAAAAATATCGTTATTGTAAAGATCCTTTTCGTTATAGAGTTCAAATGGGAATTAATTTTTCACGACAAAAAGTGGGACTCATTTCAGTCTTCATTAAAAAATTTTGGTCACAGCTCAATGGCGCAAGAATGAACTTTCTCCATTTCTCATTTCCGTAATTACTTACTCCTAATTGAAGTAAGCCCAAAGTGGATAAAACAAATGAAAAATAAGATGATTCACAAAAATATTATTTCATTACTCTGTGTTGTACGTTACTTAGTTTCGAAACATTTGTGTTTACAAAACGATTAAGCATCGAAAAACTCACATAGTTTATCACGCTTACGTAAAGTATCTTATATGTCACAAGTTAATGCATCAAATAGGTAAGTCTATAGGTTAAAATTCTATTCCAGAAGACTAAAGTTTTGGCTCAAGATCTCAAATAAAGTCAGAGTCACGTCCAAGTGAGTGATATCACGTCTACGACTCATCAGCGGGTGCACGTGACGACTTTAGCGCAAACAGATTTCACAACGCGACCACTAACGTTTGGCCTCTGCCGATCCACAACCATTAATGTGAAGCAACTACAAAAGAAGTAGATACGAAAACAAAGGGATCTCTTTATGGTGGCAAGGTTAATAAATACGCAAAAGAGCGGGCTGCTACCGCGCCGCTGCAAAGTTTTCTTTCCCCTAACTTTATTACGCCATTAGAGATCGCGTGACGGAGAATCGCACTTTCTCCTCGTAATATAATTTGTTTTGATGATTGTATCAGACATACCATTCTTTTTATCTTTTATATCTGATTTGCTTTTAAGATTTCAAGGAACCTCCGTCTTGTCAATCCGTCATGTAGATTTAAGGGTAACGAACGTGCCATAACAAAATTACATACATTGTTTACGGAATTTATTTGGTGCGTTCTTATAATACACGTACAACAGCTAATTGAATAATTATCGTTATCAAACCTAAAGGAACACATGATGGAGACAAATACAACACATACTTCTGCATGCTATAATAAAACCCCAATTATAAAGTATTTTTACGTACACGTCATGATTTTTAATAATGAAACTTTATATATTGTGATTAGCGGTTCATTGTTATATTCGGAGAGCATGAAATATATGTATATACTGAAACTTTCGGGAATACCTCAGATATATTGAAATAAAGATCGGAGGGTTCGTCTCGGGTTTATGAGGTAAAGGTGATGCATCCGGGTCGAGTTCCCTTGTTTAGTTTAATGTTGGGAACCGCCGCTGCCTCGCTGCCTTGTCACCGGATTTTCCTAAATGAAATTTCACCTTGTTTGAATAAACTTAGTGGAGTTCCTCCTCATTTGATGTGAAAGGTCTTAATTGAACCTCTGGAGGTATAGTCACATGTCGCACTGTACTTTCACGTTGTGTCTCAAGTGAATTTGGTATTTATTTATGTGTTAAATGAGAGATGCTCTTTTAGGTTCTCTGCCACCAGATGTTAATGGATTCAAATGTTTTTGGTAAGAACTATGTCGTACCAACTTAGTATGTAAGTACTGTGATGTTTAATTCCGTAACCGCCATTAAATCTATCGATATAAATAGAGATCGCGGATATTTATGGATATATTCGGACACAAATAAATTGCTCGTGTAGATACTTGAACGTCCAGTAAAATATTGTTTGGCTATAATATACCTACATTAAACAATAGTATAATGGGTTATGTCAGATTGTACACGAGCCGTACAATTCCGAAGGAATCGTCTGGATGCGTGAACGTCATTAGTAAGCTTCCTGTGCCTAATTGCGTCGATGGCGACTCTGCAGGAAGTCCAAAGATTGCTTTCAAAGAGCAAACGTTCACTCTCTAGTTAAGTCACGTTAATAATCGGGATACACGGATTATTAGTTTTTATCGACGTTTGTTCGTTCGTCGATGTTCGTTTGGATATATTTTTGACAAAGTCCTAAGTTTTTGATATTTAAGCATAACCTATAAAACAGTAGGGCGGTATGGGAATCCCCACTCGAATTTCCCCACCTTACAAAAGATCGCAGTCAAATAACATAGTCCCCAGCCGGCGGCTCCAATTTTAATGGGGAAACCCAGCCCACGGGAAATCCCAAAACGCCCTACCTCAATGGAGTTAAAAGCCTAGTGACTATTAAATTAATTGATTGATTAATTCAACCCGAAATTATAAGGGGATGACGAGGTGCTTAGAAAATAGTAAAAAAAAGCTATAGGTAGGTAATATTTTAGATCTTGTCAGTAACAATGCGCTTGACGGCGGGTTCAAGAGGGACGGCAGCAGTGATTGATGACGGAATTAATTAATACGCCACTTCCTTTCGCGGCTGAGAAAAAACAAAACTAGTTGGCGATCTCAGACTCATAAATAAATCTGTGATCACTTCAGCAAATCACTGTAGTATCACTTACATAGATTTTATTATAACTACTTCCTTAGAGTAATAAATAATGTGGTAAATATGGGCCCATTTCAAAGATAAATAACTCAAGTGTAATTTTACTCTAATATGAAATTCCTGGATGTTATTCGGGAGCTATCTTCAGAATACATTAAATTATATTCTGTATTCGAATCCACACATGCATATTATAAACCTTTATAAATCACAAAATAGACATGCAATGAAGGGACAAATATTTTTCAAAGGCTAATATAACATTTGAGGTTGATCATGAAATCCCAAACGTAAATAAAGATCACAATGAGCCATATGTGAGCTACAAAACTATGTGCGTGTTGTAACTGTCCCATAAACAGTGGCAACGACTTGTGGAGTGTTCGCACATATATCCATTCATACTAAGTAGCACTCGTTCTGTTCTCGGAAATGTGAACATCTTTGAGAAATCTCATAGATTGTACCGGGAAATCCTGTCATATTTGAGGGGTTTTTCAGTTACTGGCAATGTACAATTATAAATTATTCTTACTTTTCCATCGAATCCTTTTAATTAAAGACTTAACTAGCTTAACGCATGTAGCCAATTTCCTCTGTGAAAATGGAATTCCAAGGTCAGATGGGAGTCGCTTTATGTGAAAATCTACTAATTAGCCACATCGGGTTAGTTTAAGGGATTAAGACAGTCTGAGTATTTAATTAAATTTGGCGCGTGCGCATAGCCAAAGTGTAGTTTCTGTGGGATTCAGAAAAATTAAGAAACTCCCATTTAGCACATAAACTGCTGAACGGATTTGAATGAAAGGTAGACACTGACCAGAACTGAGATATAGTCGATGTAGATAGATTAGATGTAGATAGTTTTATCCCGTTATATGAAGTGGGTTACTGCGGCATAAAAAACCTTTTGTTTTCATCCACGCTGATGAAGTTGCGGGAAAGAGCTAGTTTATAAATCTGTTAAGCTTGGTGATTGTCTAATTAAAATTTTAGTTTCAGTAAAGCGTCACGACAGTAACAATATTAAACCAACAACGTTTTCATTATCTGTGCTTAAAGGTAAATGTTAACGTGCTATCAAGAGTTATTTTTGATACTTTACAGATATTTATTAAATCATGAACTTAAGTTAAAAAGGATTAAATATAAAATAATTATTAAAGAAATAGTCTTGAGCAGACAGCTGCTTCAATATTCAAATAAGAGTCTTTGCGAAAAGAAAAAGAGAATTTAACAAGACCGCGCCGCCATTACTATCCACAGAACGCAATATTTCTCAACCCTTTTTCTCGCTGTTTTCAAAGTTTTAATTAGTGCCAGAGGACATTATTCAAACTCTTCCTACTTATGCCTCAGCTATTTTAACCTTTGCTAAATAATGTGTGATTAAACTTTTAATAATGTACCTGATTACTTTATAACTCACAGAAATGGAAAATTGTACAACAGATTCGTGATAGTATATTAGAAAATATAGTATAGTAATATAGTATATTATATTAGAAAAGGTATTGTCAGCTACATTACATATAATACACTTGTTTGAACCTTAAAATATGCAGTGAACATACTCGTATATGAAATACGCATGCTTTTATTTGCTCGACTTGGTGGAGACACTGCCGTGCCCCCAGATAATGAAACAAGCAACATGAAGTTCAATGTATCTTAAAGTACGTCTGTTGAAGAAAAATTGAATATCTAACATGCAAATAATTTAAGAAGTATAAATATAAGTAGTCATTACAACAACGGTCTATTTATAACTAATTACTGCAAAATAATGTACCCAATAAGGTACATTTTATTAAAATAATATAGTTGTAAAATATTACAACCATTTTCATTAGTGAACTATCGCCATGTTGGTAACGTTTAAAATTGTTGACAGTCGAGTCACAAGTCAGATACTGAAGATGCGACCTCATTTCGCTTAATCCTCGCCTGCGCCGGATGAATGGTCATAATTTTCTGTACTTGACACAGTGTCTAGCAACGTCATTGTGGGACTCGACTACTTGCTTGTTCGTTTTTATTGCTGTCGCTTGTAATGTATCCCGAGACAACAGTTGACTTGACATTACATACTCGTAGCTATTATTGTACTGACAATTGTTGCTTAACATTGTTATTTACGTAATCAGGCGTACGGCTGCTTTGATATAACGTGGCATTATGTACGTTGACGTTAACTGTATCACGTAGTAACAAACGTTATTCCTTCGTTATGCGAACTAGTTATATAATTCTTATTGAGTTATGTTGTACCTAAATTTGAAATAAGTAGGGAATGATTATGGAGATAATTATTAAAATACCTACATTTTACCGTAAGAAGGAATAAAACCTATGGCATTATTTGATTATTACTGAATACACATTGATTATGCATAAATAATCTTCAGTACAATTGCAAGATCCTCGATCTAATTTTAGAAACGCCGCTTGGAGTTTGCTTCGGAGAGATTTTGTTTAAATAACGACGGGTTGCGAACTGCTTAGCGGAATATAAAGTACTTGTCGGAACACGGAGGGCTGTTAGTATAGTCCCTAGACACAGTACAGTTAACGACACAAAGCATAGAGCTAAACTCCAAGTACATTCCAGTTCTATATTAATTAATATATTGCACATAAAACTATACCGTAACATTTCGATATTGTACGCATGTTTTAATGTTTCAATAAATCTTAATATGCCCTCGTTCGTTAATTTAGAGTGTATAACACTGGTACCAAATTAGAGTGCACTAGTCCTAAAAATTCAAATATTATTTATGTAAATGTGTTTTACATTATAATGCTGTTATTATCTGATCTGCAAATTGTTAAGTGTTCTCGAAGTTATTTGAAGGATCCTTTACAAAAATCGGGGAATTATTCCATGTAACCTACACAGCCGAATAATTTAATGGGCCGCGATAAATTCGCTCCCTAAGAAACGTCTAAAATGTTGAAAGAGTATCCTATTGTTTTTATTCAGAGGGAATTGGCTTATGAAAGCGATTCAAATTTGCAAGAGATTCAATTTACATAACGAGCGATTTGTACCTCATAGAGATTAAACCCTCTGCTCCCGTTTTGTTTGTAGTATCCGACCGTTTCCTTTCGGTAAGAAATGCTTCTATAGACAACCCTACTTCAAACTGTACTTTAGTAGTGTTTGCTCCTGTCGACCTGTATAATTGTATCACAAGAGGAACTTCATTCTACGGTAATTTATTGAAAAACGATACCTGCTTCCAATATTATATCATTTGAAGTTGAGTAGATATCAATTCTCCATATTATCATTAAGTGTTCCTGACATTTAAATATAAGTACTTTCGACCAATTACGAACGTTTTTGTTATTTAAATACATCTTAAGTTCGTATTATGACTATGTTGTATGTTATATTCCAAAATTTATAATTATATCGTATATTTCTTTCTTTTATACCGAACCGCCTTATGGTAAGCGGTTACTATAGGCTATGGTCTTTTGCACCAGGTCTATCACATCACTGCCGACTCTAGTAAAGTGCTTAATGGCTCCGAGTATTCGTTTCTTACATCCATCCATCTACTTTGCATGATTTGAAATGTAATATTCATTGATGTTACAAGCCTTTTTCAGTGGCAATAAATGTGAACGATCCGACGAGGTGCAATTAGAGCGAGACACAGTGAGGATTTGCGCGAGGCTTGCTCCTTCAGTTCAAAGTTTTAATTAGTGCTGAAATCATCGCTTTATTTTTATACCTTGTTTTATTGCTGCTTGCTTGTAATCTTCGGATTAACATAAAATCCACGGATCTTCTTTTCTTGAGTGATAAATCAGAACAAACTGAGCGTTTGGAAGGCAGTTTTTATTTAGATTATTCTGAAACGACACACATACTAGGCCCGACAATGCGCAAGTTATACCCTTGTTGCAAGCGTCCATAAGCTACGGTCACCGCTTACCATCATGTGGGCTGTAAGCTTGTTTGCCATCTTAGTGGTATACAAAAATAAATATAGCATTGTAAATAATACGGACAACGTAGGTTTGTGATACCATGTAGTGTCTGAATTTGTGAACCCAGTTCAGTTTTATTTAGGTTGTTACATAATAGGGACGGTGACTATAATGGACGGTTAAAATATAGTTCGCAATATAACCCTGCTACACTGTAAATCTTTTAAGCCTACACAAGCTCCTCTTTTGTACAGTATATGTTTTCAAACGAGCTTTGATATTTTTTGCCAATTTCTTATCAGCTTGATCTGTTTGCTTTCAGTATGATAACAATATTGAGCTATTTATAGACAAACAATAGTTCAAAGGAAAATAGTTAAGGTAAATTTGTATTAAATATAATACAGATTTGCTTAATATGTAAGTTCTCAAATATATAATAACTAATATACTAAATGAAATATTCTTCAATAAATAAATCTTTATTACCTATATTGATTATTACAGTCGAACTGATTAGTCTTGTCTGTTTAATACAGTTCCAACCAGAATTATTTATAGTCTTCCTATTTAGTTCGAATTATTCTACTGTATGGTGAACACCGGCAGAATTAGTACGCCATACTTACTGTGCGTAAAATTATATTAAATAATATCATATAAGTTTACAGGAAGCCATATAAGCAGCTATCAGGGCAGTATATCTACCCTCTAACCATTTCTCTTCAGGCACCGAAACAACATACTAAGTTAGCCAAACGTTTTTACGCTCGGTAGAAACAAATCTCAGAGGGATCAAATATGATGTGGTTTGCTGTTGGTTAATCAATTATTCAATACGATTTGTCGGTTCTGAGTGTAATTTTGTCCGGGCCCGTATTCGTAGTTTCTTTTAGTAGGTATATAGGTTATTTTGAACATAATACGGCTGGGTTTTGAAAAAAATACCCTAGTATTGGTTATTAAGGTGTGTTCAAAGTTCCTCACAGATGCGCTGTGCTGGCATTAAACTAATTTTGTATTCAATATTAATCCTTTGTACTATTTTTGACAGTAAAAAGTTCAAATCAGCGATTGCCTACTCTGAAGGTTAGCAACGTACTATAGATACCACCGATATTGCACAGGTTAAGGCTGCAGTGACCGCTCCTAATCAGGCGGTTACAGTCCGTCTTGACAAAGACATAATAGTCACTTGTGTCAATAAAAATCAATTATGGATAAGCTTTTAAGGACTCGGCAATTGGGTTTGCTGTCACATACAATTAAATTGCTCGTAGCAATTTTATTACATGAGTTACTATTTTATCATGCCATTCGGAATTTAAACAATGACAAACGGTTATCAAACTTGTCGGGTGGATGAGGTTCGCGCGTCATCGATTCTTGTTAATTGCATGTAACTTTTCAGTAGAGCAAAACCCACAGCGAGAGAACACGTACGGTGTGTGCAACAGTGGACGTTTCATACATCACTGACACGGCATTCAACCCACAGCCATTGAATACGGTAGTAAATGATGTGTATGTAGTCAATATTATTTTTTCAGCTAGAAAGTGAGTTCAGTTATGAATAAGTATACCTACCTATTATGTTGAAAGGGTTGTCAGGCACCATTGTGTGCAGATATTCTTGTGAATATAAAAGCAGGATAAGATGTTTTTGGGAAAAGCTAAAATTGATGATTTTAATTTGAAGTAGAAAATTGTATAAGCTTGCAACTTTAATGCAACATTTATTTCAGTATTATTTTATCATCTATTACTAAGCTGCACAGGCAGAAAGACAAATCATTTTTTTTCTTTTGCAGAAACCAAGCAGGCTCGCTCACAACAGCTCACTTGATGTTTCGACTTAATTTGTTGAATGGCATAGGAATGTGTTTACACTAGACGAACCAGCAAACAAACATATAGTTTATAATACCTACCATTAAATACATTATTTAAAAACTAGTAATATAAATAAAGGTATCAATAAATCATTTTTCCGATATTGATATACATTAATTGATTCGGGCATTAAAATTGATAATTTGTAACCGCGATTCACCATTACCTGCCATTCAATAATTTATTCTCATCAACAAAATGTAAAAAGTATACAATGGGTGCAGAGTATCAATTCAGAATACAAGTGTGAAGGGGAAGTTACTTCCCCATTATAATCTTGTCTATTTAGATACTACGACTGACGTAACATAAAACTGATAATGTATAAATTTACGAAAGAAAATCATCCCTGCTCATATTTTTCGCGTTAGAAGTATATAAGTAAAAAACAGTTTTTTGTCATTTGGCAGTTATCACCTGATGTCAGGCCGTGTGTAAGACTAAGCTGAGCCTCGGGCGTGTTATTTCATAAAGTAAATATTTATGAGGGAAAGGAGTTTTCCTCGCGCGTCCTCCGGTAAGCCGCCTGATCCGAAAAGACATAAACCTCAAGGGATTCAGTTCTAAGTTCACAAAGGCAATGCTCTGTCAGTATTTTCTTTTACTTCCCTACTTGCTACATACCTATACGACTGTTGGAATTTCGTATTTTTCCAAATATGTTTAGGACATCAGAACTACATCAGACAAAATAATGTAGCTTTCCTTTAGCTAACTATCAGTTTGTATAAGATTGACTCAAGAAATGTGTATGTGAAATAGTGTGTATGTGTATGTAAGGCAAGTCAAGCGGAATAAGGCATTAGTGTGCGCCTCCTCCGGAAGTGTAGATCACCGTCATGTTTGATCTGGAGGGCTCACAGTGAAATAACACGTGTTACGTGGAATATATATATAAAATATACTTTGCGTAATGTATTTGAGGGGTGATTCGGGACCGAAGATTTTGTTAGGATTTTTCCTACATAAATACAAATGTAAGTAGACATAGGAAAGGATCAAGGCAGCTCGAGTAAAGTACACAAATTCTGTTCAAATCAGTATGTGGTCTAAAATAAATATTTCAAGTTTATTTAAACAAAAAAATCTTTATAAATGAGTTATGAAGCAACCGTATAAGTGATGAGATAAAACGTTAAGTCGGGGAAAGTGAACGGGGCCTCGCAAGGTTTATGCAAATTTTACGCGATTTTTTTTAACTTACTAACTTTGTATTCTTATTATTTGCGAACAACAGTGGTTGAGTTTGAACATTATTTTGTTTAACTTAAAATGTTTTGTAATAGATTATTTCAAGAAAGATTTTGACGGTTTTGTCTCGATTTTTTTCAAACTGAACTGTTATAATTTTGTTTTCTTGTTTATTGACTCATTAAATTATGAACCTTTTCTCTGTAGATGAGGTGTTCATATCCGCAATGCGCACGAATCTTCACAAAGAAGACTGGTTATACTATATACTGGTTATAAGGTGGTCGACGCAAACGTAGACAACGTGAATGACGTAGGCCAGCAGAACACACTCATAACGTGATATTTGGGTAGCTTTTCTATTTGCGATTATAGGTACCTACTATATTTTCTCTGAATCCGAGCCTAGGGTATATTCAAAGGTTCTCAGAATTATTAGTATTATTCTTACTCAATTTTGAATAATTCTACTAATATTTTTTAGTCAGTTCTGAGAAAACCCTATTTAATATTTTGAGTTTCCTCAACGTTTATTCAATAAACGTTGAGGGATTTCAAAATATTAAATACCTAAGAAATTAGTATATAGCAGTGGTGGCTTATTGCTTCTTGGTTCCTTACATTCCTTACAGCGTTTGTTATGTAATGATAGATAATATTATTTTTTATTTACTAATCCTGTGACAAATATTTCTTGTTGGTAAGCATCAAAAAATTCAACTCCGTAGGATAAGTGGAAGTGGTTCTAATACAAGCTTGCAAGATTTGACCTAAAAACGAACATTGCAAGTAATATAAAAGCTTATAAAGTACATAGGGAATGTGTAGTTTCATACCGTGTTTGCCGGTGTTTGCTGCCGCGAAGGCGGTGCTAAGTATCAAGAGGCGCACCAGCATCCCTCCTCTCGCGTCGGACGCACATCGAGCCGCAATCACACCACGACCACCAACTACTGAAACAAACAAATATTTTATGATGGATGGTGGTAACAAGTATGCTTTTAACACTTAGGAAATTTTAGAAATACCTATATCATACAATCGATTAGCAAAGTGCGGTCTGAGCAGGAACTATGAAGTGATTTATGAATTTGGAATAAGATGTTTAAGTCAAGATTGTAATGGCGCTCTACCTGCCTACCCAAAAAATATCAGAAGGAGGCACATTCCTCTTTAATCTGTAAGTATGTTTATTTTAAGCTGTTTTTTACTATGTTTTTGCCAGTCCAGTTACGTAAAAAACCATTGAGTAATACACTTTGTGCTGTCTTTTTAAAAAAACTGTAATATGTGTTGACATAACAATAAATCAATAATTTTACTACATCAAGTATGGCTAACTGAAATGCTTTTAACTAAGCAATGAATTTACCTAATTGAAGACGGACAATTTATGTTCATGTTTCGGGAATAATTTAGACTTCATTTTATATTTTTTCATAAGCACTGAAATACTTCTGACTTCGTAATTAGTGGCGTTAATAATACAAGCGGTAGCCAATGTAGATTTGTCCCTAACTGAGAGGTACTCTGAAATTTCATGCGCATTAACGTTATACGAAATTAAACTTTCAACATTTAGATGTTGCTTCCTAACAGTTTTATTAGATGCTTTGATAGTCACTTAACATTATTTAATGAATTAATATAATAATTTTGCAATATTATGAAATCACTAAGAATAGAAACAAACAGTAAGCGTTTCCTTCGTGTCCAAATCTTAAAACCGCAGTTAAACAAAGCGTAAAATAAGTACCACTAAGAATAGCCCGTTACAAAATAAAATATAACACCGCCGAGAAAGCGGGAGCGGTTTGAATAACAACTCTTTAATTGAAAGTTTAGCAATTTGCTCGTACCCTCCCGAATGGTCCGGCGCGGGGCAACTCTCATCCACCGCGTTTCAAAATTGAACGTAGGCAGATGCGCTTAATTACCGACCCAGATGCTTGCCTCATCCCGCCGCTATCTACAGATGAACCTCGGGGCCACTTACGATATTTGCCTCCTAAGACGTGCTTATACAACTTTTCTTAGCCTAATCGCACCTTTGTAGACAATTAAGGTGCTATAGTAATAAATGCTCAGACGGACAAGCTCTAACAGAATATACAAAATAATTTGTTGGCCGGCCCTTTCAGAATTGGACCAAATCTCTATGAAACATGGATGATGGCCTTTGATTAATACGATCATATAAAAGAATGTCTGGGCCTTGAAATTATTTACATAGGGCACGTGAAGTGGACATTACAAGCTCGTAATATTGAATTTCAGCGAACGCTCTTATACAAGTAGGTTTGAGTTTTCCAATAATGTTCCACTAAGTGCCCTCCACTTGAAGATATGAGTCGCGTAGTCAAATAGAGAGATGGCTCGATATAAAGACGTCGTTATGGGGGACGGAGCGGACGACGCCGCTCCTATGTGCGGTGACACACGAGACGAGTGAATCAAACTTCCCTTTACATTTTATCTTACTGCTAGGGCGGTCGAGTTTATGTTCCTTGCCCTACTTGATTTAGTTTTGATGGCAGAAGGGAGCAGCTTTTAGATAAATGATATCCACCAGGCTTGTCCCGCGTGCAACGGCTCCGGACTAAGAAGTGATTTGAACCCTTGAATTTGCTACAATGTTTTAGCTTATCGGTTCCCTGAGATTTTGTTGCTTCACTGCAGCGTATATAAGGGTTGTAATGAAATGGATTTCTTCACAGAGGGGCGTTTAAATGTATTAGACATTATTGCTAGAGCGCTGTAGGTGATTTAGATAGGCAGTTGGCTATATCTTATATGTATCTATACAAGATCTGGCAATATAATGTTTTCTTTGTCTCAATAAAAGTCTTCAAAAGACCCCTATTCAGACTAGTAACCTTGGAAATTTGAAAATAAATAATAGTATTTTCTTTAATCTCAGATGAATGATTAATAAACTTGTAGTTGACCCTAACCTAATCTAGTCGAAACATATAACTGGAGTCGACACGGAAACACATCATTAATTTATATCATTAAAATATAATACATATATTAGTGTCGACAGCTCACTGTCATTTTACCTACGACCGTGGTGAAAAAAGACATATGAATCCAAATATTTAGGGTCGATGTTTCTACAGCATACCTTTATTGGGATCAGATTATTGGTATGACATAAGTTATAACGAGACTTGATAAGAGGCTCGATGAATTTTTTTTGAACAAACGACATTGGGTGCGTAATGTGTTAATAATCGGTTCTAATCAAAGAGTCGTTAGCCCGGGCTCGGCAGTCGATTACGACTATTATGGGATACAATGGCAAGTACACGACACTTCCTTGCGATAAGCTGGGAGCTCCGGAAGCCATCGTGCTGAGTACACGAACTGATCTAGGACACCGCATGGGGACAGTGTTCAAACTAACTGAATAGGTTAGAATTGGCTTCCGCTCAAATTGAATTTTGTTTCCCAATTTGGCCTGACTAGATATATCCATAAGGACCAATATAACTTATGAATAACATCCACGTGTACCGTTTTGGATGTGGTAGTAAATATCTTAACCGCACATTAAACTTTTTGTCCACAATATCACTACAAGTCGTTAGAATAAAAATAGCGATTAATAAAATTTCGTCTTCGTAAGCATTGTTAATAAAATTAGCGTCTATCACAACATGTTATCACGATATACTATCTACTTGATATATTTAATTCTGAATATATTCATTATCATAGTACTAGTTTTTAAAATTACACTGTATAAGTGTGTTTTAACTGTATAAGTTGTTTATAAGTGCTGTCATCTGGGGTCAGCCGCTTCAAAAATAATATCAAATCTATGGTGAAAAGTTAGGGCGGATTATTCACCGTCATAATAATGTAATTGGATAAAACTAATAAAATATAAATATAATGTAACATATATTTTTGGATATACTTTCAGTAAGTAACTCTTTATAAGATCTTTATACCTACAAGCATTAATGGTGTTCTTGTTAGTATAGGTACTCGTAATATGCGCATCGTCAACAATTAATCTTCATTAATGGTTCACTTAAGCTATGTGCGGTTCCACCAAGTCGAGAGAATACGAGATGTCTGTGACCTCACTTCCCTTCTGTTACCACTTAGCGATAAACTATTTTAATGGGCCTGCAAATTTAATACTTAACAACTATGTATTATTAACTATGTATTTCGATCTTCATAATATTAATCTATTTTATTTATTGCCACACCTACGATAAATAGAAATATAAAGTGAAAAGTCCTAAAGCTTGCGGTATTGTATAGAACACGGTTTAAAAAAAAACTATTTAATGAACACAAAGATACTAGATCGTGTATACAGTAAGTCAAAAAAGAAAGAAAAAGCTCTTATAAGAAAAAAAAATATATTTAATGGGATAAAGTACCCCTAATACCTGGTGACTAAGAATTATGATTTATCAATGGGAACAAAAAAAGGTAACGGGAAACTTAAGATTTAAATTTAAAGTTGCCACGCTACTCGATTTTCTAGGGGACGTTACAAAACTAATAACTAGCACTACAGTGAAAAATGTGCTGTGAAGTTGCATAAACTTCATTCCACTTCACTCCAGCTTACAAACAAGAGCAGAGGAAACGGTTGTTAAGCTATCTGAATATTTCCTTTCTACATTTTATTGCTACATAAATATTAAAAACACCGTTGTTGAAAAACTTGGCTGTTTATTTGTATGTGATGGAAATCTGCTAACCTTGTATTTGGATATTCTATCCTGAGTGCAAGCTTTGCTTAGTTTGGTTTGGCACCTGATTACTTTATGTGTTAATATACAAAAAATATTATTATTATAAATCAGCACCCTGTTGGCGATGGCGACACCGCTTTGTTCACGAGTACAGTTAAATTTATTGCAATATCTCGCATGCCGCTTGAATACATAATATACATAATTGCTGTGTAATTTACACTCAATCTCGCGGTCAGAAAAAAATGCGCCTAAAATTCAAGAGATCTGTAATGAATGCGAAATTAATGCAAAGTGGCTTGCCATAAATCCCCAGAGCTTTGGGGCAGTAAAACAAAAAATGAGAATTAACAGTTTGATAAAACAAAAAACTTTGTTTGGCAAGTGTCCCAGAGGACATGCTAACTCCGGACTCCCGACAGGCTTACCTCCATTCACCAGTTTTTACTTCTATATATTAAACATATTGGTAATTTTTGGATTTCCATAGAGCTTTAATTGGGTTGCGGCTTTAGAAACATTGTTATGAAATTTATACCAGTGCCGGTAGCAGGAACATTTTGCGACAACGTATTCGAAAACGTAACGAAATGTCAAAATTGTTATACTAATTTTTGGTTCCGCCTTTCACCGCCGCAGCGCTGTTCATTTTCCAATACAAAAATAGTCGAAGGCGATACGAAAACGTTGACGCAAATTATTCATGCTCACGCTAAAGGATTTTATTGGAATACAGTTCTTCAAGTTTAATAAAGTCGATGATAATGATAAATATGCTTATTTTTAAATCAATTCAATGAAAGTAAGGTCAAGTGGCTTACTGTCTCGTATTTAAAACGTAGCATAGAGTTTTGGCCTATCTCAAAAACTTCGATTTTCTTACTTTTCCTTTTTTTGTAAAGTTGAACGTAACATGAGTCATCATCATCACCCGATAGACGTCCACTGCAGCGTAAAATGAAATGAAATTTAAATTTAAATAAAAGGGACCGTAGCGAGAACATATAACTATAAATACAAGGTGTTAGAAACCAGGTACATTCAAATGAAAAAAGTATGTAAAAAATAATTCATCGTTGCAAGTGTGCAAAAATGTAAAACAATAATCATTTATTTAGTTTAGGCCCTTGTAAGGCACTTATGAAGTTCCACTTTACCACTTTGCATGTCGCGGTTTCTTTTATTATAAGTGCGTTAGTTATATATATCTTTTTGATGTAATAGCACTGTCAGCAGAAACTGTCTTTAGAGTTCCTATATATTAAAATAGTTATAATCCAATTCGATGTTGGTAAACTTTGTAACATACGCGATAATCATTTAGAAAATCGGTACTCCTGTTTCATCAAGATCATTTTTAAATTACATTTTGTTCTTTTTGATATCTTAATATTCTCATAATAGATTGTTTACGTTTAACAAGACAGTTTCAACAGATAAACTTCTTTGGAAATCATCTTTTGTTATAAAGTTTTCTTGAGATTGGACGTAGTCATTTACTGTTGCTGTTGTTTCTTACACAAGTTTCGTTTCATGTCAATTAAAATTGGGAACAATCAATGGAAGCGTCAAATATTCTAACGAAATGATAATCAAATTCTTTTGTCAGCGGTTCTTGTAAGTTTTCTCATCATTTCTTTTGTAATAATTAATAAAATTATAATCTTTGATAACATTCGTAGAATCTACGGTACTTCGAAGTCTAGGTGAAGGAGAGAAGAATGCTTAAATAGAGTTCAATTAACTCAATATACTACAATCATACATAGCCTTTCATAGCCATTCTTAGAAATATCTAAGGTTCTTTAAAAATGTGCTCTTAAAATAAGATATTTCATAAAATACTCATAGCTATAACAATACGATTCTCTATAATATAAGCGAATCAATTCGCTACAGAATTTCAGATGCGTGATGTCAAACTACAGTGACAAGCAATATCCGTCAAAGGCGGCTATTGTCCCTGTAGTTTCATATCTTGCAAATCAATAGCGAATTCAGACGAAGATTTTTGGCGAATAGCACTCACTGCTGGTATAAAACTTTAATTAAAATATTACTCAACATTTATCTACTCTCTCTGTTGTGTAGCTATTGGTGCCAATTCTGTTGTCACAAATTAGCCTACACTTAACTTAATTTTAGGTTTAGAGCTGTCAAATGACGTTCGCTATTCAGAGTCACATAGTTTAACCTAAAATTAGGTCTGTCAGATTTAAATTACTCAACTTAGTTTTAAGTGGTAATTTGCTATTCTGTTGTTCATCATTTACGTCAAATTATTCCTAAAATTAGAAACGTCAAACTAAAATCCGATGAATTTAAGGGGCATGTAAATTGGTGCCTCCTAAATTTAACTACAATTTCTTAAACGTAAATATTTAAAAATATGCAATTATTATAACTTATCATTGGTTATGCAATAAAAAAATGAATATGGAATGCGCCGGCATCGTACATACGGCGCGCGAACGCGCTAATTTTAAAAATATAATTATATTTGTCGCGCTTAACAAAACAATACACCACGCTACTGATATTTTATATAAAAACTTTTATTAGACGAATTCGCTGCCACTAACAATCAGGATGGAAGATGATGTGAATGCGGTTGTCATGGACTTATTAGAAGGTACATTTTAATTTATTTTCTTAATGAAGTCCTACTACGGTATTATTATTGTCAGTAGTGTTCTTAGTGGTTTCTGTCTACCCCGAAGGGACTTGGTGTGCGCATATATACCCATAATATAGTATATGACATGGTACTTCCAAAAAAAATAATTGTATGTAGCATATTATCTCTCTGAGCTACAAGTAATATTTACTCTTGCAGATTTGGGTGTACATGATTTTAACAATACCACAGAATTTGAATAAGACCTCCCGTCTCGGCACTGATGTCATGATGGAAGACGAATAGCATGGATTTCTTTGCGGAAGCAAGGGAAATTCGTCAGTTTATCTATTAAGCAAGGATATTCATTAGAATAATTATACGAAAATAATTCATATCAATTTTTATTAAATATTTTATTAAAAACCTATAGTGATAGACTAAATTATTCCTTCAAATTTACCCTGTAAAAACACGTAAGTGTAAGTATACAATTGTAGTTTGGTCATCAACATTATAATTTTATTAATACTTCACTTCTACAGCTTCTTCTCAACAAAACCCTACCACAGTCAAGTTGGTTCAGGCTAGTTGCTGACTGTCGCCCAAAATTCATTCATGTAGTCCAAGTCATCCAAATATCCTTACAAAATGGTAGACACAATTAAGAACTAAATCATTAGTTAGAGGCTAGAAGGATTCAGCTTTGCTTATAAATTGTGCGTATGAAATTCAATATGCAACAACAATTATTCATAAAGCAATTATTTATATTATTGGATCTCTTACCTGTTGCCATTTCTAATTTATTAAGCAGCCCGTCCACTAGCAGCTGTTTTTGCCGCTTATTTGTCCGTTGCCGGATAATTATACGTTCAATACAATGAATTGAAGAAATTAATTATTTGAGTAATCAAAACATTCGCGTCAATGCTGAGCAAGCGCGATCTGCGCACAAATTGGCACAGACTTAGTAAAGATTCTAGCAATAGAAACCCGCTCACGCCACAGATAATGAATAACGGACAGTTAACAATTTCTACTAAAAAAGAACAAAATAATTATTTTGGAATATCCAGAGAACATCATTTTAATTGTTTTATATTTTCATGTTGCTTTTATTGATTTAAACAAGGCAATTTGGAATATTTTGTATCATTCACCAATAATTTAATTCATTCTTTATCAGAATGTGCACGACTCTAACAATATAATTTAGTAGATGTCAAAATTAAATTAAGTGCTGTCATAACGATGGATAAATTTAATTCAAATGAACAACAGAATAGCGTATCTGATTATTCCTAACTTTTAATTTAAGTTTTAGTTAGGTAGGTGTACAACAGAATTGGCACCATTGTTAGATTTATTTAGTTTTAATAAAGGCATTTCAATACTTACAAATGTGTCTATTAAAAATACTGGAAATCGGTAGAAAAGCAACTAATAAAGATTTGGTACAACATTAAGAGAGCAAGTAATTGAAAGCAATGAGTTGGACGCCCGTCCTGGCGACGTCACGCTGTCCCGTATAGGTGCTGTTAATGATCTTTGCTTCTCTCGCCCCTACGAAACGGTTCCCATAAAATTTTATGGCAGCTTCATTTTGTAAAATAAAGTGATATCGTTCCGTCCCTTCACACTTCCAACCTAACGTTGTGCTCATTCGAGAAATTGTTAGCATCGACCTCAAATTGTACATTTGAACTCGCGGAATTAATATACCTTAAAGAAAAATGTAATTAATTTTCACATTCAATATTAAAATACTGCCTTTATTTCGTGAAGCCTCACATAGATGATGAGAAAATTTATCAAGTTGTTGGAATTAAAGAAGCCATATTATTTTTAATCATGTCAAACAGTTTTTATGTCAGGCTCAAATAAAAGTGATCGTTTGGAGTTGGAGGCCAGTATGAAAGTGAGAGCTTTGAGGATAATGTCATTTTTCAATCGCGTACGCCTGTGATCTTTGAGTATTTTGTATGTAAGTACTTGTTTATAATAAGTACGCAGTATTCTAGGGCCATTTGCCCCGCTATAAACACGAATGGCGGCAAAACGTCTCTCTTATCTCGGGCATTTCTCGGAGGGGCGGAAGCGGGGCCCTAAAGGCACAGCCGTTCTTCAAGTGTGGTCCTAAAGGATCTTGAAATAAAGGCCGAGAAGATGCCTTTGAGAAAGCACTACGTTCTTAAAGCAAATGGATTGTGAAGAAGAAACTCGCAACCGATAATATTGATTTCTATTTAGCTGATAACGTCTTGTCCTTTGATGTGGAATAGCTTAATCTGATGGAATAGAACATTAAGGGAGTACGTACGTAAGTAGGTATTGATGATAAAAAAATGTGTTAAGAAATTGCTACAGAGATAAGTCGCAGAGCTTGTCATCAGCTACACTTGCGGAGAAGTTTCGTTATGAATATTAAACGGATAATGCAGTTATAATACATGCCAGCTCAATCTTAAAGCCGCATTTAATTATTGCGGGTTCGCTAATTTCTTGAGGCTTTACTGTCGTGTCACCGCGACGTTCGCTTATATGGGTGATAAATTGTATTATCGCATGGGAGCATCAGTATTATATTCCACATTAAATTATCTTAATCTTAAAGTTACTTTATCTTAAAGTCGTTTGAAGTTAAGTTGTTGTAAATAATGTAATACGTGCGAAATGTAAACGACCTGTTTTGGTGTCAACCGAGATGGTTATTAAATATCATGGAAAATAAAGCTCTGGCATGGTGCTATACTTTTATTTTTAATTAAGGACTCAAATTATTAAAAGCAAAAAAATATTAATTTCATTAACAAGATATTTATGTAAATGGATAGGACATTTTTAAAATTGGAGATTTTTTTACTAAATTAAAAATAAGTTGATTACCCATGGCTATCCTACTTTAAAGCTTAACACCCTGGAATATACCTTATAGTACCGTATATTAATATAGATGTGTTAAGCCTGAATCGAAAAATGTGTTTTTATTCAACTCAGGCAGTGTAACATTGTCCATTTGGCTGGCGGATATAGGTGTAAAATTACGAAATGAAATGAGGTTGTTTGTGAGCAAACAGAGAGCGTCCGCTTATTAGAAGGGCCCACCGTAATAAAAACATCGCCTTATTCCGCCGGGGGGCCAAACACTGAAATTTAAATCTGACCATAAAAACGATTTGTTTTTGTTGACGCAATAAAAATAAAATCATACATTTAACAACGTGAATTTTTACGCATAAGCATTAAGTGTTTTCATTTATACCATCCCTAATAATTGTTCCCCTATGTCATAAATTGCACGCCCCAAACTGACAATATTATTCGTTTATATAAACTATGTATCTAATTCTAACTATCCTAAGTTTTGCTTGCAATCATAAATAAGTGGATAATGGATTGTGACCAATCCACTTATAAAGGTGACCCTTTCGGTGTTTCCACGTAGTGAATAGATCTATAATGACATGCAAATACAACATACTGGCATAACAATTATGGGATGATTTTGAATGGGAGATTCTGTTAGGTATATCTTACGCTTATTAAAAAAATATGTATTTGCTTTCTTAGGAATTGTAATAGGAATACGGCTAGCAAGATGATGGAGCTACACATAACACGAGAGTATATTTATAATATGTCGATATCGCTTATTTTTAAAACCTGACAATCTTTCTGTTTTTTTTAAATAATACATTCTTTTGCATTATGATAAACGCATTCATAATATCATCACACCAAGTCAATCACGGGAAAGACAGAGAATAGAGCGCCATTTCACTCTTGACTTAGACACATCTTTTCTTCTGTTACATTTATTAATCGTTTCATATATGCACGCTGCTACCGGTACTTATTACCTTTCTATCATTGAGTACTTTGATCCAGAAAGTAAGAATTTGGTTTTCTATGGCTTCTTCTTTCACTGACATTTAAATTGCATATCTTTTTTGTCAGTCTTTTGTCACTCATTCGTTCGTTATGTTAATAACTAATATTTATAACGTTTCTAACAACATATTAAATCAGGAAGGATTAAGTCTCACTTACATTATTTGTGTTTGCATTGAATAAATACGTTTAATTTACAAATGATTAATTAGTTGAGTGCAGCTTAACGGGAGTTGTTCAATTAAATACAGCATGTTGATAGCGTTCAATGTATTATAATGTAAAATTCATCACTTCAAACGCGCCGCACATTTTCTGTGGTCCCCAGGGTTTATAAATATTAATATTTCCTATCTCAGCTGTTAATTACCCAGACAACTACGGATGAACCCTCACCCTGTATTCATAAGGCTAACCTAATTAGTACAGACGATCCCGCCGACTTACGGGAAGTACAAACTCGTTGTCAAACAATATTGGATAATGGAAATAGTCTTTATAAGATTTTCGGAAAGTAGTTGCAAAGATAGATAGTTGGAGATATTACCTCTTCTATGTTGGTCTTCCTTTTAGAAGTCCTTCAAGCAAAATTCAATAATATTTGACTGGGAAAGATAGTTCGGGAAACGGCCAATAGTTTGGAAACTTCGATGCTCTCGTTATGTTCCTGTCATCATCTATTATACACGACCTTTGTATATCAATAGACATCAATACGTCATATCTTATTTTATAATTTAAGAATATTTAAGAACTCCGTACCCAAGTGGCATACACGGATCCTTTATAATTTCATCCTGTTCCCCTGACTGCCCGTCCGCTTGACACAGCCTTTCCTCTAGCACTTTGATTGACACTATAAAGGTGAAATTAAGTCTATGAACCTCTGAGCAATAATGGTGTAGTGAAATTAGCATTATTCAAATAAGGATCGTCTCTATACTTGGTAAGCAAGAAAAGGGATGGAATAATTTACTTTTTTAAAAGATATTTATCTTAGCGATAGATATTACATACAGGTGAAGCTAATAAAAGTGTTTACATCCTGTACACATGCCTAAGCGTGGGGGCTTAGTTTGCCGAATGCCCAAAAACAAATATCAATTGTTTTCCCTATTTTACCCCCTGGGCTTTTCTTTTTCATAATTACTAATTAAAATTCAAGCTTTTTACTCCCGTGGCTCTGGTTGATTTATGATAAAATGTAAACCCATTAACTAATTTTGTTTAAACAACATTATGTAATTTTATATTTTCATAATAGATGAAGAATAAAAGAGTCAATATTGATATTAAAAGAATATTAATAAAATATATAGTACGGTGAACGTTGGTTGATAAAAATAAAAACATTTTTTCTAGGCATTACCATTCGGGTTAAATGTACTAAAAGGAATTACTCAATACACTCAAGCTTTTATGAAATCGCGAGAAACGTTGTATTGAAAGTCGCGCACCGCGGAGGGTTGACACGTACCGTGCCACATTCGAGTGAAGTAATCTGCCATTAGGCCAAAAAGCTCTCCTCGCTTATCTGCGACATCTGGACGATGTTTATATTTTGAGGGTCCCCGACAACCTCTATAACGACTCCGCGCTTATCGTCGTCTGCATGTCTAGGTAATCTCTTGTCCCCACCTTTTATTGTCCTCTCTCTCTCTCCTTCCCACGAAAGAAACGTAACAATGTTTTTTAAGCCTCACTTTTTTCCACAAGTACCGTTTGTTTGAGACCCCAGGAGCTTGATATATTAACTCTTAAAAACGTTTGCTTATAGCACATTTTTCAGTGGGCACTTGCAACGCGTACATCTTGTGTTGTAAAAACAAACGTAATGTCTAAGTGATAAAACATGTTTTTATTTGTTTAGTGCACTCATTAGGTTAATAGAAACACGTCCGAGTTTGTTCAGCAATGTGAGACATGTTGGTTGGATTTAGAATTTCAACCTTTCAGTGGTGAATTTTCGCTACATTCCTTTGGGTGTTCAGTTATGCTATAATAAAACGTAGTTTTGTTTTAGTTGAGTAGAGGAATGCACATTTCATTAATGAACACAGCATAGAAGTTCAGTGACTTGGGTCCGTCCTCGTCATATCGGTAGACAGGCCTTTGGTAATGACAGCAGTACTTGTTTACTATCTATAATCGTTAACGCTATAGAAAACGAAGGAAATTTATTGGAATTAAATACTTAACCACGTGACATAACGTAAAGAGTTTTAAATTCCCTGGATACAGTTCGTTAGTTTTCTATAGGGTTAACGATTGTATATAGTAGACATGGCTAAGTCAGCTGTTCATTGTAATAAGGATAAAACATGTAGGTATATAAATAAAGTACCTGTGGTAAAAAATCGCGTAAAATTAACACGTGCTGCTTTGTCAGCGACGCCTTATCGAGGTCTTCGTGTTTTCCAAGTAAGAGCCAGTAACATTATCCCAATTTCTTTTTAGAGAAATGATACTATGTATATAGTTGCAAAACGTAAATTTGTGAGATAGATCTCAGATCAAAATCAAAAACAAAATCTTATTACGGCATGGACGGTGAAACATAAATTGTGTAACGTCGCTTCCCGCTGTCTGTCTTTCCCTATGTATGCTTAGATCTTTAAAACTACGCAACGGATTTTGATAGGGTTTTATATAGATAGAATGATTCAAGGGGTAAGTTTATTAAGCCGGGGCGGGTCGCTTGTTTATATTAAAATACACTAGCTGTGCCCGCGACTTTGTATGCGTGGAATTATTTTTTCTTGTAAAGCTAATGAAGAGCCATGGTTTTATTCATCGAAGATAACCTTTCATGATCTGAACAAAATAAAACAAAATGTTAAGTGAAGCTTCCCAAAATACATGAGTAAAAACCGCATCCAATATTTCAATTTCTGAGATTAGCGCGCACAAACTCACAGACAAGCAGATAAACATTGTTTTTAGTTCTATTGCGTGGAGAAATACAACAAATTATTTTTTCATATAATATCTTCCATATACAGGCAGCGATCATTTTTAATATATGCATATGACACTCGTATATGGAGTATAGAATACCATTTCACTCTTGACATGCACACCTCTTGCTTCTTCTATATCAATCAAAATAATTATCTTAATATCTTCAGTAAAATGCAGGTATTGCCGCGCTGCCTGTCTCTGTCTGTTTTTAATACAGGGCTCTTGCGGGAAAGGGGTGAAGTATACATATGTTAGATACATTATTTACAATAACTAAAACTGTTAAAAGTTATTAAGTTACTCAAGACACGGAAAGCACCTTTCTATTAGCAAAAACAGTAAACAGTTTATGATCTGTGACAGGACAAATTAACGACCACGTGCTGCGCCTTAAGTGGTGACTAGGGATGTTCATCATGTGAACTTTCCTGCCTATTTATTCCCGGGGTCTTCCCGGCTTAATGGCGCCTTAAGCGGTAATGTGTGGTCATAAATTAAGCGATAATAAGTTCGGACAACAACGCGCCGTTAATGACTGTGCTTGCTGATAGGGACGCGACGTGCGGACGTGCCTGTGTCTGACACTTGGTTTTGCGCCTGAAATATAAACTGCTGTAAAGGCAGGCTTTCAGGTTACTCAGTACAAAGCAAAAACAAGGTTAGTGCGCTACCTTACATAATATTGTGGGTGAGTTAATTAAGCTAGGTGTAATTTTAGTTACATATTTTTCTTTGAATAAGAGTACGTATGTAGGTAATTGACTTTTTTCGGCATGTGCTTTTAATATATCGTATGAGTATGTTCACAGCGAAAACTTAAAATCTATACTAATATTAGGTCCTTACATATGAAATTGGCGTTTTTCGTACTGGCCACTTTAATCACGAATTTCTCCTCTTTGGTAAGGAATTCCAAATTCAAATTTGTACAGCTATAGACTCATGTATTTGTGCTTCGATGATCGTCATTCATTTGTTTTTTTTCTTCTGTTTTTTTCTGTTTGCGTCACTCATTTTACAAAATGGAAAACCTTAAATATCGCATTATTTACGAGTACGAGTTCCGCCGTGGCACTAGTGCTGCGGAAACAACTCGAAGGGTGAATGATGTGTATGGCGGTCGTGTTGCAAAAGAAAACACAGTTCGTTTTTGGTTCCAACGTTTTCGTTCTGGAAATTTCGACCTGCAGAACAAGCCCCGTGGACGGCCTGAGACTCAAGTTGATAATGAAGAGTTGAAGGCTATTGTGGAAGCGGATCCATCGCAAACCACGTCCGAGTTAGCTGCAGGCTGCAATGTTAGTGATAAAACTGTTTTAATTCACTTGAAGCAAATTGGGAAGATTAAAAAGCTTGAAAGGTGGGTACCTCACGAATTGACTGAAACAAACCGGCAAACGCGCGTCGACTGCTGCGTTACATTACTAAACCGGCACAATAATGAAGGTATTTTAAACCGAATCATTACCTGTGATGAAAAATGGGTTCTTTACGATAATCGGAAGCGCTCAGCGCAATGGTTAGATCCTGGCCAGCCAGCCAAATCCTGCCCCAAGCGAAAATTAACCCCAAAAAGTTACTTGTAAGCGTTTGGTGGACTAGTGCCGGTATTGTTCATTACAGTTTTTTCAAATCTGGCCAGACTATTACGGCTGATGTCTATTGTCAGGAATTGCAAACCATGATGGAAAAGCTAGCGGCTAAACAACCTAGGCTGGTCAATCGCTCCACGCCACTGCTGCTTCACGACAACGCTAGACCACACACTGCGCTACAGACGGCTACTAAATTAGAAGAGCTTCAATTGGAAAGTCTAAGACATCCTCCGTACTCCCCGGACCTTGCTCCAACAGATTACCATTTTTTTCGAAATTTGGATAACTTCTTGCAAGGGAAAAAATTCAACTCCGATGGGGCAGTCCAAATCGCCTTCAAAGATTTTATTGATTCCCGTCCGACTGGTTTTTTTAGTAAAGGGATCAATGAACTACCTATGAGATGGCAAAAGTGCATAGAAAATAATGGTTCATACTTTGATTAATTAAATATATTATATTAAAAAATATTCGACTTTTTGTTCCTCCCATACAAAACGCCAATTTCATATGTAAGGACCTAATATTATAAAGAGGAAAGATTTGTATTTTTGTATGTATTGAATAGGCTCCGAAACTACTGGACCGATTTCAAAAATTCTTTCACCGTTAGAAAGCTACATCATCACTGAGTAACATAGGCTATATATTATACTAGCTGCCCGCGCCGGCTTCGCTCGGGTAGACAAAATATTTGATAAATGGCTATAGGCTTTGAAACTACGGGACCGATTTCAAAAATTCTTTCACTGTTAGAAAGCTACACTATCACTGATTAACATAGGCTAGCTGCCCGCCCCGGCTTTGCACGGGTAGACAAAATATTTGATATAAATGTCTACCCGTGCGAAGCCGGGGCGGGCCGCTAGTAGCCTATAAAAATAGTGGCATGCTATTAATGTAACATTTTTTTTATATAAACCCAGCAGAATCGTCAAACGTTGTTTTGCCATTAAATTATATTTATTTTAATCTTGGCAAAAACATACAATAAATAAAATGGCGTGGACCACCCTTATCACTTATGGGTATGAAAATTTTGTTTATGTAGCTAAAACCGAATATTGACAAAAATAATCATAAAAACTTTTTAATAAAAAAATAAAACCATCTTCAAAAACAACAAAAAGATACCTACTAAAAAGCGCAAATAATTAATTATAAATTCCAATGTCACAATTGCTATCCACACCTGTTACCTATGATTTTAATTAATATTATTGTAAGCGCTACTCACTGATCTAGGTATTTGAAGTCGGTGGTTTTCATTTTTAGTGTAAGCTAGCTAGCTGTGCCCGCAACTTCGTACGCGTTGAACTAATTTGACTTTTTTTCGAAAGCGATTTTGATAAAATATAATATGGGACAACGTCTGACCTACCAAACAAAAAAGATTCATCAAAATCGATTAAAAATTGCCGGGGCTATCGGGTAACAAATATACAAAAAAAACATACACGAATTGAGAACCGCCTCCTTTTTTGGAAATCGGTTGGAAATCGGTCAAGCCGTTTCGGGGCAGTTTTGTTACAAACACTGTGAAACGAGAATTTTATATATTAGATTAAGTTACATCAAACTATGTGTAATACGGATATACATATTATAAAAAAAGTAGTGTAACAAATATATTGTCGATTATGTAACATTCTGGAATTACAAAAGATTTCGCTGAGAAAAGGAACACTGCGTTATTGGTTCATAATTTATCCCTATCTATTGGGTTGGGCTGGGCGCTCGTATTGTCTCTCCATTATCGTAGGAGGTCTAGCGAAGTCACAATAATGTTACTTTGTTGCAATAATAGGTAAGTAAAGGAAAAACTGGACGGCATTATGGAGACTTGATACATTTCTTAGGTAAGCATTCACGTAGAGATCGCCTTACGTAAAATAAGACAAAATACATACTGGTATTTTGTAGCGGCACGCAATTTTTGCTAAGTTGATAATATCTACCTATCTCAGTACAGTTGGGCCAAAAACAAAAAAATCTTATGGATTTGTGCGATCACGTTATTCACATAAACTTTCTTACCACAGTAATGAATTATAGCAGTGTTACTTGAATGAGATCTTCATACCTACTATATGTGATTTTATATCTTGAAGGCTGTACATATAAGTATCAGGCTCCAATTATGGACGGGAAATTGCATATTACCTCGTAGATTCAAAAATACATAATTGGCTAATAATCAATATTAAGTTATTTATTATCGCCATATTCGCCACTAATAGAATAATGTATTTATAATATTAATTAAAAACTAGTTTTAGCCTTAAGAAATAGAACGACGAAAATAGCTAGTCGCGTAATATTCCATTCCAGTAAAGTGAAAGCACAGGAACGAATAAAAAATAAAACAATTAATATATCGTATATGAAATTGAAAGTTATATCGTAATCAGAAGACGGTAAATGTAAAAAAATACACAATACAGTGCTTTTGTAAGATTTTTTGTCAGGTCAAATTTTCTATACGAAATAACAGTAAAGTTTCTCGAAAATAAATGTTCGGTTCATGTCGATCATAATTTTATATCGTAAGTAGCTCTTTTTACAAGAATGGTTTCAATAAAATCCACCTCAAAGGGCCTGTGAAATGCAGCTAAAGTAAACCGTCGGATTTTACTGACTATACGATACTTGAAGCACGGAATACAAAACAGTACCACGAATCTACGGCTAGAGAACTTCTTTGTGAGCTTTAAGTTTTGTTTTTGAAGGAAAAAGAATATATATTTGGCATAAAATGTAATTTAAACTTTTTTTATTTATGATTCATAGGTGTCTATGTCTCTAGTAGAGATGTCACGCACTCGGCTATTTCGGCATCCAGACTATTCAGCAGTTTTTAATGTTGCATACTTTGCCATATTGTGTAGAATACCAATACTAAATAATGTCACTTAACGTAAAAAAAGGTAAAAATAAAAAAAAACAGTACCTATTTTGATATTATTATTGGTACTACTTTACTCATCACAATAGTTTTCAGAGCTTCTGAAAGATTTTTTTACGAATATTCGGTACTTGTCAAAATAACTAGTCTCTAGTTCAAAATTGATTCTGCTTAGCTCCAACGTAACACAGTTAGTACTGTGTACTGTGTACTGACTGTGTACTTGTAGCGAGTTAGGTTTCCAGACCTTAGGGAGCTTGGGGCGGCTGTGGTGCTGGAATTGGAAGAAATTATGTCCTAAACATCGTTTGAACCTTGTCGACAGAGTATTAGATTAGGTATTTAATTAAATACCTACTCAATTACAACTTCAGATTGATAGATTTTTGTATTTTGAAAATAATTATATATAATGGATAAACCTTACATGATTTACGATAATATAAATATGATGATGTTTAGCTTTCAAAGAATAATATTTACTTCCTGGAACTTTCATTTGCATTTTTTACAGCCTCATCAAGCTCTACGATGAGCTGCTTACAAACAAGTATTTGTTTAAGCACCCGCGTTCATTCAACTTGGTGGTAACTTTTAACTTTCTTTTACTCTATAAACTCTTTGTGCGTTTTTGTTAGGAATTCCGGTGAATAAACACGTAACAAATTGATCGGTAAGTAATTACTGGTCCGTGCGGAACCCGGGCCGAAGTTTCGGGACAAGCGTGAGTCCATACAAAACTGTTGCTTATATATTTAACTAACAAAACAGAATTAGCCTCGCAGGGTCAATATACATATACTCTGATGTGTTTTGGTCAGCAAATCATCATCACCCTGACCTTAGCCCGTGTTAAACATGTAAAAACTCGGCTTAGTGATACCCTTGTGTTTTACGCATCAAGTAACCGCTTACTATCAGGTGGGTCGAAAAATTGTTTTAGTGAGGATTTGGATCATCTACAGGCTTAATGCCTGTACGCTGGAACATTTTACTTGGAATTTAAATTCACGCGTGTCGTTTGAATATCATGTTTTAATCATGCATATATATACATTTTTGTTAACATACAAATCTATGGTTACAAGCTATAATTTATCGAAGTTTAGGGTAGCTATACAACTTAGTGTGACAAGTTTTTTTCATAGATTATTATAACAAATATTTATTTTATAAATTTACAGTTTCAGTTTCCAGTTGGCAACTAAACCAGGATGCTACTCGTATCATGGGTCGTGCTCGAAGGATGAGCGCTGTAATTAATGTGACTTGTGTCTGTTTGTATGTCACGTACGTGTTTCTAAGAGTCTATATGCATTATAGTTATCGAGAAGAATCAGGCTCGCCGTACACCAGTCTACTAACCTGGGCCTTTATAAGAATTTCAGGTCTTGTTAGGATACTTGCAATAGATATCAGGACTTGCTTTAACCAACTTACTAAGATAATTATTATGTTGAGATACTTTTTCGTATGAAATTTGAATTTATTATACAATGTCTTGCATAAAAAACAGTTTATTCAAAATAAAAATTACATTACTATTTTATCCTGATTCGTTTATACGTTCAATATTGAACGAAATGTATGTGCTTAGGCTGGGTCAGGTAATTATAGAGAATGTCAAAAGTTTTCGTTTGTTATTGAAACTAGTTCGCCGCTGTTTACTCGGTAAATAGACCACAATGAGCCGAGCGTTGATGATGAGCACTGCCAACAGTTTCATAATATACTATCCATCATTTAGAACTATATTATATATTTATTTTATAGTATAAATATACAATACCATATATAAATTAGTATAAAGGGGCTCATTCTATGTTTGAGTGTTGACTTTACATATGCCATTAAATGTACATTGTTTAAGGTTTTCGGTGAGTTTTCTTTATCGCTTAAAATTACAATTATGAGCTATGAACTTGGTAACTGAAGCTAGTTTTTTTATAGCATTAAGGTGGCAAACAGCGTACGGACCACCTGATGGTAAGTGGTTAACTAAGTATCACACGATGTCTTGCGATACTTAAGAATAATACTATAAAGAAAATACAATATAAATATAAGCTCCCATAAAATATAACAAGTTACGGTCTTTTCGGTGGGATCCCCTAATGTACAAAGACCCCGATTTAATAACCGCTGTAGTGTTAAAGATAGGAATGAAGATTGTTTACTCATAATTCAATGTAATAGCGTATGAACAATATAATGATAAATGTAAGTATTATAAAAAATATTAGATAAATTGCGTAGCTATATTTATTATTATTAATATAGCTACGCAATTTTTCTAACCTAAGATTTAATATCACAGGCATTAACATAATTTACATCGCTGTGCTAGCAGCATAAGGAAAGAAAATGTCTCCATACCCACATCACCATTTTTGAGAAACTGGAAACCTCTTTTACTTTCTGCAGAAATACAACTACATTAGAATAGTATTATTTGGCTCAGATCTTCGGTAAGGAGGCAGTATTGCTCCAGTCAGTTGGTTGCAATTTGAATGGCAAATCCCATTGACCTTTATCTTCTTTCAGTAACTGTTCGTTTACGAATATTAAGGGTCTCTCGTGGGTTAAAGGGGTGCTGAGTTTCTTGCCGGATTCTTCTCAACAAAAAAACGACCTTCCGAATCCAGTGGTATATTCTGACAATTTGAAAGTGCTTCTCTGTAGAGTCTAGTCAATTAAAGATCATTTTTAGTTTAAAGCTTATGGCTGTGAGCAGCATCAACCTCCAAAAGTATATTCGTTCATAATTACATGTTAAATCGTGAATTAAGTGTTCCAGAAAAATATTTGGGCTTAATTAAGACAAGCGACGATGCAAGAGTCTGAGCAAAAATTCCGAGTAGTAATTTGTTATTAGAATATAAGGAAAAGCGCACTGTAAGGGCAAGTCTCAAAGCGTTCCACATTATCACAACTAATTATTTTTCCTTTCATCTTCGACTAACTGGCAACATAAAGCGATTTTGACAAAAGGCTCTGGGATAGAAAACAAAGGACCCGAAATAAATCGAGAGGGCCTCACGTAGACATCATTGACGTACTTTTCTTTGTTATTTTGACTTTGATGCGGCACCACGGGAGCTAGCATTGCCATTGAAATTTACCAGGTT
Organism: Falcaria lacertinaria; assembly: GCA_951449985.1. NCBI lineage: Eukaryota > Metazoa > Arthropoda > Insecta > Lepidoptera > Drepanidae > Falcaria > Falcaria lacertinaria. Next base: position 7,076,807 of record OX602109.1, on the reverse strand, counting down.
CTCATGATGAACTTTTTTTACATTTGAGAAAATATATTCATCCCTAAAAACACTCATAATTTTCATATTATAATTAAAATACTTACGAATCCTGTTCGATAAAAGTTTTCACTTGGTGTATTTCAATATGAATGCACTGGTTTCCAAACCCCGATTCAATTTTACTTGACGCTGAGGAGAGATGAAACTGATAGTATTTATTTGATGTCAATTATTGAAGAAGTTGTTTTATTCAAATTGATTGAAAGCGGAAAGTTTTCGTAGAAGTAACGTTCGTATCGCTACGAGAGCTACGATGCTACGAGGTAACGCGTCGTAGCGTCCGCCCTGGTCGGAGGGGCGCGTCGCACTGAGCGCGCCGGCTCTTGACAAGACAATCTTTGCCGTACATAGTGGCCCTCGACTCGACAGACAACACCAACTTGTGAGCTTTCACACGGATAACGGTCGTAACGGGCTTTGTCTTCCGTACGCTCTTTTTAACTCACTTCACTGTCACATTGTTAATTGAAGGTATTTATCTCTATGCTACTGTTTAGTCTGGTTTGAATATTTATACTTTATAAAATATACAATTTAGTTAAATTTGTTATAATTTCGTATTGCTTTTAGGTCTTAAAATAATGTGGTCCCGAAATAGTTACACACTAAAATACAATATCGCGTATTTCATTCCATAACACAGTATGTGACACTAAGGTGTCCTGCTAAAAAGTTTTAATTACACAAGTTAGCTTTACCTACGTGATATATAATTAGATCCTTGCTCCGTAAGCGAGTCTCAGCTAAATGGCAAGTAACGCGGGGAACAAAATTGTTAGCAAAATTGCGCAACATTTTCATGTTCACACATTAGTATTTCACATTAATTATGATGGAATAAAAAATAAACTTGGTATTTTGATAACCGGAAAAAGCGAGGAGAACCCAATGAGAAACGCAAAATTTACTCCAAGTTTGAATTGTAAAGGTCTCCCTAAAATACGTTTATTTACCCTGGAAGCGTACATAAAAACAGGCAAATCACAAACAAGATAACATTCGCTAGGTCTTCCAGTGCGGGAATCTCATTTTCAATATGTTTTTATAACTTTCAGTGAGGAAATGAGGTGGTGCTCGCGGCGCTCGACGCGGCATTGTCATCATAAACCAACCCAGACCTCCTTCATAAATCCACACCAAATGTACCTTTATACGCATTATGCCATAACACCGAGGATTCTTTTTTGCCATACAATACTTTTAAGCCGAACAAATAGCTTGTATCTTGTTCAGTTTATTGGTATTGTAACAGCATGTATGACTTTGTTTAACTTTATCAAAACGACTTTAATTAAACCATTGACTGGTGTTTTTTCAACTGCTGACTTAAATTTGCACTACGTAAAGCTTTATCTCAGATACTTGCTCTAATTGCAACTAAATAATATTTTCTACAAAGATTTTTTCAATCGATTTATGACTATACATTTAAGCCGGATGCAAAATGATCTTGCATTTTGCATCTTTTCTTGTTCATTTATCGCCAGTCTCAACATAATAACCCCTTGTTGACTGCTGGCCCGCCGGCCCCAAGCACTCCACAAGCAATAAGACAGTAATAAATGTTCAGATCCAAGAACAAAAAGGAAAATAATAAGTAGATATTGTGAATCGGTACTTGCGAGAACTCAATATTATTGCTTCTGCTCATGATAGAATGTTGCGGACTCAATCCGTTAGCTCTCCCACTTGTCATTATGAGTTCCAATTGAAGATCTCAGCTTTATATCTACACAATTTTCAACTTTCAACATTTGCTGCATCAAATAATATGTCGCTTGGGTAACATAAAATTGATTAAAGTTTAAAAGATTACGAGGTAAAATGACTGAATCTAGCATTATATCGATATTGTTCTTAGAGACATAATCGCAGCCATAAACAGGACAATGAATAAATAATTTTAGACTCGGATGAACAGCAAAGGATCTCTTGGCAGCTTCATTTTGAGCGGCGTGGATTATCCATATTATCCCAAAATCTCGGAACGCCAGCCGCCAGTGTACAATGATCGTAGCTCATATAAAATGACTTCAATTTTTGATCGGTACCTTTTAATCCTAACTGTTGATTAATTTCCTATTCTTTTCGTTCGTTTATTACTTTCGTTCTATTTTCGAACAATTGCGTCTTTTTTAATTCGCCTGATGATGAATCTAATTCCGTTCACAAAAATAAAACTTGCAGAAGATAATAATATTTCTAAACAAGAGTAGATGCTGGTTAATATTTAAATGGTCGTAGAATTGACTGTTTATTGAGTCCATTTGTTACTCACGCTTGAATCTAAATATGTCACTAAAGTTGGAGTGTATCTATGTGTAAAAATTTCAAAATAAGCATTTTATGTTCGTACGATGAACATATAACCCTCCTTTTTGCTTCGCCATAGACGGGTAAAAAGAGCAAATGCCTTGTTTTTTACGCTATATCATGTCTGTTTATCTGAATTTTATAAAATGAATTTATTTAGATGAGACTTTCACTGACAGGTAAAGGGTCTGACAGGGCTTTTAAGCCGTTCTTAAATTCAATTATTTAGATTATTAAAATATTTATTTAAAGGGGTTTTTTAACATCTTTATTAGATACTGGTGAATACAGTAGTAGAAATGAATATTTAATGAAATATACAATGGCTCCATATTTTTGTATCAAGTGAAGTATACTGAAAAAAAAATTGGAGCTGCCCGACTGGAGAAGCACCTTGCAGAATAACTCAACCAAATAACACTCCTCTGATCACTCTGATAATAGTGTTGTTTCTACAATAAGTAAGGTTTTCAGAGCTTCTTGGGTAGATATGCACAGCGCATATACAGTAAGGAGATTTACCTATATATATTACCTACATGATTGGCAACGCGCTAGTGATACGCTTGCTATGGTAAGTTTAATTTGTACGTAGTATATTATTTACTCTGAGGTTTAATAAGCGCCTTGTAAACATTATCACCGTAATAACTCACAATACAGGTTAAGTTATAAATCTAATTTATGACATTTCAGAATTTACTTTTACAGTATTTTTTATTGTTTGCAATATGGAGACTGACGAATACGATCCCAATATTATGTTTCAACATTAGTTATTCAGAACGTTTTTCCTCCAGTTGCATAAACCTTTGTATATTGTTCCGCGTTAGGCGAGGTGTAGCTCGAAAGGCGTTAAGGTAAAACGTTTCAAGTTTTTTTGTCAGTTAATGGAAGTTCTTTGTACGAATGTTCCGACCGGACGGACGGACGACTTGAAATCGGATTAGCGATATCGGGCATAGACCGTGATAGAATCGTCCGAGCATTATCTCTCACTGCACACTTTTGCACTGGACCGGAAATAGATTTATTGTAATAAAAGTTTATCTTGATTCTGTTCAACATATTAATATATATAACAAGATTTATATGAAGTTAGCATAAAGCACACACTTTGTGGCCTATGAATAATATCTAGGCTAAAACATGTCATAATATATCTGCTTTGCGATTCTCTCACAAAGCCACGGTGGAATTGATGCTGTTTCATCTGAACGGAAAGTTCAGGCAGTATTAATGTATTTATAATAATTATTAAAGTATTTTCCATACAGTAAAATAGCAAAAACTGCAAGTAAATTAAGTGTCATAGAATGTCAACAAACCGCATGTTAATTAACTTTCATACTTTAAATTTTTAAGCACGGTAAATTGAAACGCTAAGAAAAAACATTAATGAAGTGAATTAAGCCTGGCACGAGCAAGAGGATGCTAAGAGGAATCCAACTAAGATGGATGACGTAATTTTCCCCTTCATTAACCCATTTACTTGGTGTTGGAGTGCAGCAGTCAAAATAGTTCCGCGAGTCAACAATTAAAACCTCCTTTTAGGCTTTTCCTAGATACATGTATATAATAGCACCTAACATTTACAGTATAAAGAACTACTTGCTTTATTTTTTTTTACTAGCTGTGCCCGCGACTTCCTTCGCGTTGAATTAATTTCGTTGACAATTTCATAGGTTACATTTTTTGTTGCGTGGAACCCTAAGTTTTATAATTATTTTTTATACATAAAATTAGCTTTAGTTACGTTTTATAGCATGAGCTACCTGCCATTAAAAGTCCTGTTCAAATCGGTCCCGTCGTTCTGATGTCAATTTTAATGGTTATAAACATAATTATTTTCCAAAATAAAACTAGCCTATTTTATATAGGCTATCTGCTAGTGAAAACCCCGTTCAAATTAACGACAGACAGATTGTTTCGTGTTTTTCTGTGTCATTATAACGTGATTACCTTCATATGGATTTAGTAATAAGCTGTTATTTTGACATTAAAAACAGACACTTTAATTTTATTTATATGTTTAGATGCATAGATTTGCTTAATATGTTTTTAGGTGAGTTCAGCCTTTTTTGAATAAAATCGGAATGAGTTCAAACATGTGTCAAATTAAATGTAATTAAAATCAAAAGCACTAAGGAGTACCAAGGAATTACACTGTCCCATACAACTGTTGCCCCCCTTTTTCACGTTCGTAAAAAAATACATACAGACAAAGAACCTCCTCTTATTTTGAAATCGGTTAATTAGGGCATCCTGTACGTAATGTGGCTATTACTTTAGTATGACATATACATTAGGAATACGTTTTTCGTTAAACTCTTGTGCTTACAGAATACGGTTTCAGTCAAATATATGACTTTTACTTTTTTAACTTGCTTTTAAATCTGGAGCATCATCATGAAGAGAAAAAAGTAAAGTATTGCAGAATATTTAACTACCTGTAGCACTGGCACTCATAACTTTGGCGGATCTTGAATAGATTACTTGAAGACAAAAATTAGATTCGAATTTATTCTTATTTTTGTATGTTGGTAATGACGAAATTAGGTAAACATTTACTCATTATTGGACAACAAATGTACAAAACTCTGTTTTAAAATTAAAAATGAATGTATCAGTACGTAGGTTTTTTTATTCGCGGTGATGTAAGTTGTTGACAGAATACGAAATATCGTTTTATATCACAGCGCCCACAAGCAATAAGTACCTAAATATCGATGTTTCATCACAATACCTGTGTAATTATCTTGGCCATTGATTGATGATGTGTAAATATACATTTTCACGACTATCAATAATTTATGTAATGATAACGTGACAGTTTTATAAAATTGTTTTCAGAAATGCACATAAATGCATATAGATAAGATATAGCACTATCATGCCCTACTACAGGTTGCTACGTAAGTAGACAGTAACGATTGGGATATAATTGTTATGGCTCATGTAGGTTACACGTAATTTAATAATTTGAGTCATATCTTTACAATTTAAAGACATACTTATGTCACCATAAAATTATTTAGAGTAGGTACTATCAAGCGAATGTTCCTACTAGTCTGGCACTGCACTGCTCAATCTTCTGTGACAGCTACACTATATATATATATCGTTCTTCTCGTTTGTAAATCTTATAGCATTATTCACATCAATCATGATCATTATCCTACACTTATCTGAAACTTTGTGAATGTCAGCGTTAGATCTAATCCGACATAGCTGGATACCAGATTTTTACACAAAGTGTATGCCATCCGATCAATGCTACCCATTTCTTCATCAGTTGTTAAAGTTCTAAATTCTAACAGAACTCTAACGATTGTCAAATATATTTTTATCGACTACGAAGAATGAAAGCTTAACGTGTTTTTACGTTAAGGAAGAGATTCGGCATAGTAATCCTGTAACTAATGCGACCATATAGTGACCATAGTTAAGGTTGCTTTACTTTACAGATGGATTAATATGTACAATGACAACTTTACCAGGAGCCTCTCAATCATGAGACAATATTATTATTACGCGTGTATCGACAGGCGGTGGTGTGAGTGCGCAGCGGAGATATGCCTTTTACTGAACGTTTGAAGAGCACTCAAAGCGAGAGCTGCCCGATTTGGGAAATCACGTTAGTGTCTGCCCCCCGGTCGTAGTCCGCTATATCAGTGTTCCAATTAGATACGGTAGCTGTGTAAGATGTTTTAGATTACTTGGGATGTTTCAGTGTGTGAGTGCGAGGAAGCTGGGTGCGAAGCGAGGTGGCTCAAACTTATATCAGTAGATGTTTAGCAAATTTTTATATTTATTTATATATATAAGGCCTATATGTTATATATTTAGGCATAGACTTTTATTTGTAATTCTATCACTGTACTGCCAGTCAATTTCCGTAAAAGCTGATACACTTTAAAAAATAAATAAAAAAAGTTTCATTATTTATTCTAGAAAATACCAGGATCTATTACTAATTATAAAAAAATGCTAATGGTTTATTAATATATAAGATATGTTAAGCATAGCGTGTGGGATTCAATGCAACAAATTATGACAAGACTCACTAAATTGAAGACGGCGCTTCAGTGTGATCAGGTAGTGTATTATTATCGTTTTGAAAATGCTACATGCTTACTTAGTACATTTTGTATTTCTAAATTATAGGCCGAATAAGGCACTTTACCATCGGTTTGGAATGTTTATCTAACAACACATCTTGTAACGTCTGTCAAGTATCACAATATAACTATTATACAGTTTGGTGTCAATAACAGGCGTCAGTACCTATCACACTGAACGACGGCCCTGTGAAGTGCACTTAGGAGCTAGTTGCCACTCGTTGGCCGTGATCGCTAAACTCATGATATTCAACCCCGAAGTCTCTTTAACGCATCTTATCTTGGGGTTTACTTTAATGTTTGCTATAAAGCAAAACTGTAACATATTTATATATATAGATTTAAGTTCTTCTCTTAAAAATATAATTACTGGTATCAAAACGAATTTTTTGTGTTTCTTAAATTGACATTAGATAATTTTGCAAATAAGGTTTTTTATTTGAGGTGCTTTTTTATAAGGCTCGGCTCGGCTTTGATTAAATTTTACATTTCGAGGATGGCTACGCTCAGTCCTCATATTTTACGAGCGTGCGAAAACCATAGAAGGCGTTAAACTTTGTCAACCACTCCGAGACAGCAATCAAGATTAAAAGGCGTGACCACATATCAGCGTTGAACCAAAGAAACCCAGCCCCGGGGAAATCTAATGCTGTTTGAGGCCCACAAGGATAATATAAACTTTTGTAGGGCGCCTTTAATGCTTGCGGTACACCTACAGATTGCCAAATTCCGTTCAAATTCAAATTCTACACACACCGTTACACATACGAACGTGATACTTGCCCGTCGATATAATATTAAGGCCCCTCCTTTGTTGGCGGAATACTTGTGGAGCATTAAGGTAATAGAGAACTAGCAAATCACGTTACGCCCCAAGCTATTACGGCCTCCTCGTCTCTGGCTAAGTGTATTACCAGCTATTTATCGTGACATTCAGACCACCGGCTCATCACAAGCCGTCGTCATCTTGATGCTGACACATCGTCGTTAAATCGCTACTTAATGCTAACTTTATAGATAATCAATGTTCTCCTCACCTCATATACATAAAATGTTATGTGCTAAATTCTTACAATGTGATGGAACTTGGATGCATAAAGATGTGTCATTTTTGTACTGACCACTAAAAGCTGGAACCTCGGCTGAAGTTTAACATTTGATAACGCTTAGTTTGATTATTGATTAGTAAGAATATGATTACCTTAAATAAACAGGCGCTCAGAGTATTATTTATATTAAAACCTATTTAATTATGTTACTTACTTACATATTTACATATCTATACTTAATAATATTATGAAGAGGAAAGATCTAGGAGAAGATACATCTTTGAGTGTGTATGTATGTATTGAATAGGGTCCGAAGCTTCTGGACCGATTTCTGTAATTCTTTAACCGTTAGAAAGCTACATTATCACTGAGTAACATAGGCTATATATTATACTACCTGACCGCCCCGGCTTCGCATGGGTAGACAAAATATTTGATAAATGTCTACCCGTGTGAAGCCGGGGCGGGCCGCTAGTATTTTATAATTAGGTCAAGGCTTGAACAAATGTGTAGATTATTATATAAAGGGACTGTTATCACAATACGTCCAATATATAAATAAGGTTATCATAGGGTCATTTAAAGCAGAAATATCTATTAAATATTAATTATTCGAATTGTTGTTGCCTGCGATCCTACTTTCATCAGATAATGATACAGACTACTTCGTCGAACACGGTATATTGTAAAAAAAATGCTTACATTAATCTGTACATACATTGCGAATAAAAAAATCACAGGCAAACAAACCGACTACAGACCCTCTGATGGGATACGGTAACCATAGACTATGGATACCTTTAGGCTTATTGTGGTGCTAACTTTATGTTGAGAGGAATCTCAATGCAAGCAGCAGAAGGGACGATGCGGTGTCCTTACTGTCAGCACAGCGCACCTTAGAGGCTCTGGGAGCATTATCACAGGAAACTTTAATAACCGATAGGCAATAACTTCCTTAAAAGCAAAGTATCGAGAAGTCATCGTATGTGTTTTCACCGGACGAATCTACAGCTACAAACACACAAATTCTCTACATAACCTTTCGATCTCCCTATATTTTGCACGAGGCATTGCCTATAATAATTTAATTTAACCGCTTTGTGTTTCGTCTATTTTGTATAAATTATTTTAAAATATAGATAATTTGGTATTCAGTTTCAGCAATATAAGCGTTTAATTATTCAAAGGCCCAGCTAAAGTTTCAAGTTCGAAGGAAATTAAAATACATTTCAGATTTTATCAGATTTTAAACTGTAACCTGGTAAGACAATATTAATTATGACTGTATTTGGCTCTGTGAAGCCAAAGTTGAAAGGTCAACTGGCTGTTGGAGTTCAGAACTTTACACTGTGAACCCATTCGTAACTCAGTGTAGAGGAGACATCTTATAAAAAGCAAGGAACGGTCGGAACAAACAAACGTATTGCAATGTCTTCGCAAGAAAATACAACTTAGGTACCTTGGACATTGAAATATTGTGGATATTCCGGGTAATAAATGATTCAGTGCTTCCAAAGGGGTTCTATTTAGGGACGTTCTCATTTAAGTATATAAGGATTCTTTAAGTTACGGTTACTTGATCGTTGTTCCGATAATAATCGGACATTTCATGTAGGTCTAATAAAATTAAGGTTTTTTGATATAGCACATTTGGAATGTTTAATCCTCAAAAAGTGAAAAAGCACGAAAAGAGCGATCAAACATTCAAATAAATAGGAAGAACATAGTGTATTAACAATTTAAACGGTTGCAATTATAAACGAACCGCCCTGGTTTTACAGAAGGTGTACAGTATGGGTTCTTCAAGAAGGGTGATAAGAGATTTTTGCAGGGTCGGCAATACGCAAGTGATACCCCTGGCACAAGAACCGTTTACCACCAGGCGGACCGTATGCTTGTTTGCCACCTTAGTGGCTTTATTAATATTCTTGTCTATTTAATCTTGTGATTTGTTTTTCTCAAATCATGTCAATCTTATTGTTTTCCAAGTGACATAAAAGTAAAGAACGTATAAACAAAATCGTTTGTAGAAAAGCCATGTTGTTGAGTGCGTCGTTGGCAATTTCCTAAGGTTTAATAGCAGTAGCGAGTTTGTTCAGCCGTTCAAACAGAGCAGTCGTCGTGCGATGCTCCACATTACCTGCTCACTGCAATACGAATGAAAACACTGAGGATCCTTAACGGCTGATTTATTCTTATAAGATAATAAGACTTTGATATAATGAATTATACTGTGGCTGATTCGTACCTAGGTTTTCGGTCTGCGCTTGAGTTTGATATCTACCATGGGAAGGTATATTATTGTATATTGTAAAAATGTATTTAATCTGAGTCTATATTATTGTTTGTGAATGTATGGTACAATAGTTGGTAATACTAGGTTTCAGTGCTTTTAAAAAAAGCCTTTACATACATTTTGACTAATGAAAATCAACATCTATTGTTCAGATAATAAGGTAACTTCATTAATTTTCTACTCTTATTTAGGCTAACGAAAGGACGTACTAGAAGAATGTTCTAGCATTACAACAAAGGAAACTACAACTCAAGAACAGAGGAAACTTTGCTCGTCTGAACGACTTTAGGACCATTTAGCTCGAAAGTATGGAGAAAAGACTAAATTTCCTCACGATATTACTTGTATTAGCACGACTTTATGAGCTTGTATAAAGTACAAAGCTAGGCTAGGAATTTAATCCCTACATTAAATATCTAGTTATACTTACGCATCTAAAGACAAAAATACTTAAATATCTTTACAATATGCCAACATTTTACAATACCTATGTGTGGCTTACCCTTTACACTCTCTTGTATTTGCATCTCAGCTGGATATTGTTATCCAGTGAACGTGTGTGCCTAAGTCAATTAATATTTCATAAATCATAAAATTACTTTGTTCAATTTTTTAAATTATACAGCACATTTTATACGAGCATAATAGCAGAATAGGAGTAATAAAAAAGACCACACAATATGGCAATTTGCTCCACGCCGATTGTTTCCTGTAAACTCCACTCGAGTCCAGCTGGTAGGTATTAAACCTATAAATATTCATTATGAACTTGCTTAATTTCACGTTGCACTATTTTACTATTTCACTAATTCAAGCTAACTACAATATTGTTAGCGACTGTTTTGGGATGGGCTGAAATGTTCACAATGCGTACCTACATAATATTATGGAGCCTATAAATCAGCTGGAATTTAAGGGGATTTCATTTTAGTTAATGGAGTAATTTAACATTATGACGTACACATTACAAAACGAAAGGTAATTTATTAATTAATACCTACCCATTTCGGGATCCCGCGAGACCGTGCCGAGGCTTGCAGCATTGCTACATTGATTCTCTGGTTATGTTTCAGTCAGCCTCGGTAGCCGTTCTCTTGTTTGTAGCCATGGTCACGTTGACAACTTGTGATATTTTCAACGCAGTAGGTATCCGTGTTTACCTCCTGATTTTAACGTGGTGGGTCCTGGTGCAATTGCTTGGGTACCCGCGTATTTCACGATAGAGCGCCATTTCACTTTTTTTTTTAAATATGTAAAATGAAGATTTTTTTAATATTCATAGGTAAAATGGAATGGAATGATTAGAGTATAGAACGTTTGGCTATAAAGATATAAACGTTATTTCTATTAGTACCTACCCTAATTTATAGGTATGCGTGGTCCGACACGCATTTGGAAATATTTTTAAGTTGAACGTCAGTAAAATCATGTTCTGATATAGACTATAATGAGTATTTTTACAATCTACATAAAACCCCTTATTATATTCTCCAATAACTATGAAGACGTATTTTATAGTCTTAGTAAATATAATACAGAGAACCCTTCTTCTGCAGGCGATGTTTTCATCTGGAGGAAATTGAAAATCCGGCTTTGTTAGATTTTTTTCTCTTTAGTCACTGTATTATAGGCGAAGTTGTCGTATATGAGCATCTGTGTTGATATAATACTATACTACGCTAAGTTATATCCAAGCTAAGAAGAGGAAACTTGGAAATTATGCTTTATCTAATTGTAGTCTATTTAACTGTAAAGTATTCTGAGATACGAATTAGTACTTCAAACTCATTCGTCATTAGATATGAAATATTCATCAAAATCGTTATCGGCTCGAGCGGAAAGCCCAGCACAGCACATAGGTATAATAAAAGTCTTATCTTTTTATTATATCAAGGAAAAACTTTTACTTAAAGGGAATCAATTTGACGACAGTCGATATTGTTGCCTTGGCCTCATTACAGTGGTTTATTTTGATATATATCACCATAATTGATAATCACAGTGTATGATACAATATATACGTAATTTGTAAGGTAATGTTCCGTTTATTATTTATTTAAAACATGTGGCCAAGACTTTTAAGTAGGAACTTTCAAATAAGTAGGTATTGCGGTAATTCGTATTTCCATACGGAAGAAGTCAATCTTTATTTCGTGTTTGAGACAGATGCAACATGGTTACAGAAGACTCATAAGGGGAAGGTCGCATTGACTTATATAACATAATACATCCACGAAGCATTGAAACAACTGAGTTAAGCTAATGTGTGACTGGCTCAAAAGGTGTATATCCAAAGCCATTAAACCCAATCACTCAATGTTAAAGGCCTGACTATAGTAAAGATCTAGGACAAAGTATTATGATACTTGGCCCTAGGTAACGATAGGTATTTGAAATTGTAATTTCGTTGATGTCTAAGTAGTTTCTCTAATGTTAGATTACGGTATGTCACGTAGGCAATCTGTGGTAACGCCCTTTGTGTGATACGTTCCTTTCGTAAATCCGAGACTTTTGGCAATATTTTCGAGAACAGTTAACTACAGTTTTCCTTCAAATAGGTTCAGTTACAATAGGCTTAGTGGGATTATTGAAAGTTTGTGTTAGTTGGGCACCTTGTTCTAGTTCGATACGTGTGGCTTCCGACCAAGTTTTCTGTTCCAAAGAATCTTGTTCGTGATGACTGACGCCTATTCGGGAATGGTTTGCCTACATTGTTTTGTACCTAAATAAAAGAGATAAAGGCATTATAATCACATTATTTTTATTTAAACATTTATCAACTGTAAAGCGAGGAGTAAAAATACTGAAATATTGTATCCTTAGTACGTACGGTAGGTCAGGAAATTGTGGAAACCCAAAAGTATATTTCATTGTAACTAGTCTAGATCAATGTTGGCTAAAATATTACTTACACATGCCAAACCATTTATTATTGTATGGCTGGTAAGTATCAATATTGAACTAAAATATACTTTTGTTATAGTTTCGTGTATAGTCAGATATTTTGTATCATCGTGCAGGCTTTATCTACTCAAAGGAGGCCGAAGGTCCACTATTTTCGGTCCCATCCGCTTTCGGGTTCGCATAATAACCACCTTATCTCAAATCGAAAGTAAAAAAACAACTTCTTTATGCTAAGCGTTTGGTGATCGTTTTCCATAAAAATTTATAATGTATATGCATGTAGGTAGGCACCATTTTATGAACCGCTACCGAATTTAATACTCGCTAAGCATCCAGGCAATAATTTTTACTTAAATGTTTAATGAAATTTATGTTGCACATGAAAATTTATCGCATAAGCCTCACAGCTAATTTCAGAATGAGTTCTGTATCTACATACGATATTATTAAATTTTGGTGAGTGAAGCTCTCAGATAAATACACTAAAATTCTGAATGATAATGGGCTCGCTTGTTTGTTTACTAAGCCGCTGTGTTTAAATAATGTTGCGAAACAAATTTCAGCATATGATTTAAAAAAAAAGGTTTCTAATTTCGATTATTTGTCTTGCTATGGGAATACAAAATCAATAATTAAAGCTAATCAATTTTGCTATGGTATATTAATAATAAAACATAGCATAATTTCTTATCTGGATAGGCCTATTTGTAACGGACGACTATGAAAAAAAAAAAAACTTTTCGTAATAAGCAATACCTACTTTAATAATTAAACTTGAGCATGTCATGTACTGAATCTGCGGTATATGGCTTATGTATACGATAATGTTATGATTAATTAGTAAACACAACCTCTGAATGAACCAAGTCCTCAGAGCAAATGGGAAATTCAGCATCCATAGCTGACGAATCTTTAACTGACTTCAAAAAATAGGTTCTCAACTCGGATCGTTTTGTTCTAATTGAAACCTGTCAACGTGTCTTTGATGTATCCGAGGCGGGATGACTATCTTTGTCCATCTGATGGAGTGATATGTCAGTGGGATGTGTATGTCCATCGTCGTCATGTCAGCGCGCTGTCCATTGCTGATGGCAGTCCGCATTCAATTTCCGTCGGCGTTATGTGCGAATGCCGAGCCCGACAGCCGTGAATTATACACTCAAAATGTATGAAGATACATTCGATGCGTATGGAATTTCCGTCACTTTGTTTTGCGAAAAATCTCCTAACTACATGCGTTTGAAGTTTAATTTCATCACTGCGCACGCGATAAATCTATGTCCATTGAATAATCTTTTACCATACATTATGTTTATTCAATGCACATGTTCTCCGTTATAGTGTTTAAATTGTTCAAGTTTTAGAACTCTTCAAACAGGTGTATTTATACTCGTAAGATACTTATTGGGATCGAAACATTTATTTTACATTCTTAAAATACTAAGACAAAATAAACAAAAGCAAGCAACACTATTCATAACTCTTTCTCATTGATATTCAAGATGCGAGCTGAGAGTGGAACAAATTTTTAAAATTGAATCTAGGAATGGGACAGCCTGCAATACAAGCTTGAACACAATGCTTTTGCATTTCGGTGGAACTGGCGTCAGGGAAACTCAATATATTCCATGTACTAACAGTTTTCTTGCATAGTTAAAACATTTTCTGTAATATTTATTGATTGGTAAATTACATCTAAGCTAAGATATAAATTTTATTACTTCCGAAAAATATAATCCTTATTGTGAAAGATTTACAAATATATGTAAATCTTTTTCTAATTTGTTTATATAATAAATTAACTTTGAAGCGACTAAGAGCTTACCATCAGTTTATCTGATGACAAATGAATTGGCTTTCAGTAGAAATTTACTTGCACACTCCTAGAAACACATTACTTAAAAACGCCGATGGAGGTATTTGCTTTAGACTATAACGGGATTCAGGTCTATCAAACAATAAAAGCGTGCATACATTTGAATAAAGTAACACTTTATTATAAGTGGTATTTAATTTGGTTATTTATGGAACTGTCAGTTTATCAGGGCGAGTGATTTTATTTACTGCAAAAGTGAGTACTAATAATAACGTAACTTACAGCATGTGCTTTCGACTAATGTACGTAGAAAAAAATGGCTATAACAGAACTGTGAGTCCTCAAAACATAGATACTTGCACTGTTATTATTCAATGCAGTAATATGACACAACATATTATTTACTACATTAAACTAGTGGTTATTTAGCAACTAACGTCTGTTTGATTCTACAGATCGCTATCACAATCAGAAGCATATATTTTAAACGAATTAAAGCGTTTCTGTGCTTTTTTTTTTAAATCATAGCTGTCTTAGGCCCTACGGTTTCGATCATTCACTTCTAATTACATTTTGACGTCAACAATTTTATGTCTTAATTTACTGTTCAAAGGAAAATTAAGCAGACTGTTAAGTGCTTGACATGACAAAGTGCTCTTTCTATTATAACTTTTAGGACCATAAGCCCGCCTACGTGTTATAATTTCGCTAATTGCTCTCTTAGTGTGAGGTAATTAAGATACGTTAGGCACCTGTCCTGTAGTTAGAAAAAGTGTTTAACTGTGTTATATGCGTGCCTATACAATAATAGAGTATTAAATTTACTCAGCCGCAATGTGTTCAGATTATGTAAATAGTCATAGACAACAAAGTTTGTAAAGACCTTTATAAAATGTTTTAGGTACCTATATTCGAAATGAACACTGTTTTTGTGATACATTAACGAAGTTCAGCCGTTGAATCTATAATAATGAAATTTAGCACAAAGATAGCTTGCCCTGATGAGACCTGTCATCGTCAGAAAGCTAGTTTAAAATATTTTATTTATAGGGATTTCGAAGTACATAAAATGTATTCGCTTGTTACATTTATAAATCAAGCTGTTTTATTTGGGTTTAATACAGATACTGATAAGGATGTTGTTGTTTTTGATTTTAAGTTGAGTTTCCTTGTGATGCTCTGCTACGGGACGCGAGGTAAGTTATATCGAGTAAGAGGAAATAAAAAGCAAGAATATTGCATGACCAAAAGCTTAAAATAACCATCAATGATATAGAGCTGGAATAGTCCCGTTGTAATACAACCAGGAAAGCAAAGTTTAATTTGAAATATACGTTAGTTTACCGCGTTTATATTTCGACGCACGCCCCACAGCACTGCCAGTTGAATATCAATTTGGGAATAGTAATGTAACGTAACCCACTGCCAGATGCTAAGTATGTGTGCAATTTGTAAAGGCTTGTTAGGAAATTTAGGTATTATATCCACCCGGCATGTACGATCACGATTACAAAGCTAGTTTCGCAGCAGAACTTGTACAACGCAGTAAACATTTTTGGTGTCATGAAAATAGTTAACCAAGAAATAAATGATATATCCTATAGTTTTGTAGCTATCTTGTATCGTTTTCATGGCATTGTTAATATAGCTATAGTCGTTTTACATAGTTTCATGATATTATGTGTTGACTACACAACTATGTATGTATGTATGTAAATATATAAATAAGATAGCTGATTTACGTTTAGTTTTAAATATTATTTCTTTCGTTATAATTTAATAAATACTAGCGCTATTTTAGAGTAGAACTAAAGTATGGAGATACTTACGAAGGATTATTTCTCAAACTGCAATTGTTAAATTGCACAAAGACTAGAATTTAATGCTCGTTGCGACTTATCCGAGACTTAAACTTGTGAGACTTAAATATCTTGATTTTTCTTCTCTCCCTATGTAAAATACTATGCAAATGGAATTTTGCAAAGTAAGCTTACTTACTTATGAAGTTTTGTTTGCTTCGTACTTAAGTCAATAATTAATTTAAAGATTTAATTTTATAAGTATTTTTTCGAATAAACGATCCTTATCGAACACGAGAAAATTGCGCTAAGTCGAGGTATTTGCGTTAAAATTAAACATTAAACAGCTCATTATCTACGTCGCCACAAAAGCTTTCCCTTTTTTTTGCTCAACATTGGATTTTATTCAAATTAGTACGATGTAAGGTATAATTTTGCTTATGTCTGATTTCTTGCAACAGTATACGTCTAAGCATAGGTCCCTTAAATTAGCGAGCTTCAGCTATTATATAAATAAGCATGTTGTTTTTTTTATTGATTTTAGACCAATAGTTACGTGCACTCTCACGTAGATTGGTGAAGAAACGTTTTAGTAATAGTAGGTACTGACATAGAAGAAAGTATGGAGATAAACACGGAGCAGATTGATGGCAGTGGAGGAAACGAAACAGGTGTATAAGACAAAAGTGAAATGCCACTACAAGAGTGGTACTTCTCTTAAAAAATGTCTACCTACGAAGTGAGAATGGGTACGTTATGTAGGCACTTAAAACTAGGAATGTAATACTTCATTAAGGGTAAAATGTACCTAACGTAGAGAGAAATGTACAAAATAGGTACCACTACCTACTAAGTAATCAGGCAGGCGGAGCTGGGTTGTCTTTGCGCTTGGCAAGCACATCTCAGCATTCACAATTCAATGAAATATATGAATCGGTTGAATTCTAACGGGCCTTTATTGATACCGAGTTTTTGGGTCGAGAGGTTTAATAGGGCTCTATTTCAAATGAACAGTGGAGTGGAGGTATTACATATAAAATTATTTTTTTAAAAGAACATATCATTGTGTGTCCTGTATTAGCAGTCAAGTAAGCTATCAGTAAGCGGTTGCCGCAGATAATTTGATATCCATAGATGTTGCCAAAACTTGTAAAGACTTCAATTCTCATACTTTCAGATATGAACTATATTATGCACTTCTTAAAGTGATACAACCGCAGTTATTCCGAGATATTCCACGGAATGTGAGAATAAAGTCATTGTTGAAATGATAAAAATCTCGTTTCTTTTTCAAGTTTGTGTACCCCGTGTCGTATTCAACTCGTTTCGTAAAATTCAATTTTGGGAATTTGTTGCCTCCCGTCGTATGGTGTGCGGAATACTGATGCGAACCGAGAGACTTCCTCTTAAAGTACGCCTTCCACTTTTTATTTTAACGACATAAAATATATACGTACACCGTACTCTTGACATTTTAACTTATTACTCTTTGTAGTAAAGACAAATAGTGAAGTTACTGGGTATTTGTGTGAGGAACTAAGGTCCATAATTTGGCATTTCGTATATATGTAGCAAGCAAACGTAAGCTCGCCAGATTGTTTGAGGTCCCACCTGCGCTGTATATGTTTTACTTAATAAAGGGATTAATAACAAAATTGACTAGCATGACATAAATACTTACAAATATGTATTCATAACGGTCGGCAACGCGCGCGTGACACCCCTGGTATTGCAAGCGTCCATAGGCTACGGAAATATACAATTAACACTAAATATACAAATATAATTTTGCAATAGTCGAGTATAAGATATACCGGATTTAACACAACAATTGCTTAGAATAGTAATGGTAGGTAGTGTAAAAATGTAAGAATGTCGAAAAATACACACGTTTTTGTCTTCAAGTTTCCCATACACATAGTATAGTGATTTAGATAAGAATTTGTTTTTAGAATTTAGGGTTGCAAAAATGATTAATTTTCCTACGATCGTTTGCGATTCAAAATAACCCCCAAAATATAACTGAATACTGTCTGTTACACTCTTTATTGCATGTACATCCCCTCGTATATGTAAGTAGGTACTTGTAGGTAGATAGGATCGTAAAATAAAATCATGCCGTGGAACGAGACAATGAACCGAGCCATTGAACTTCGTAGAAAACGGGAAATGACCGTTATTAAGTGGAGGACACTAGAAATATCGCCAATTTATGTTATCCTTGAAAAATTTGTCCTGTTACGGGTTCTGTAGCCTTTTAAAATCTATATTTATTATTTTGATCGCTTATTACTGCGTTTTGCTTATCAGATTTAACTACTATTCTGAGATACAATAAATACGATACGAATATAAAATACCTGCCCCTAAGATACAATTAGCCGATACATTTTATAAAACTATAAACTTGAGATCACAATTAGAATAGGGAAATCTGCTTAAAACATACCTAATAATTATATTTATACATATATGTATCGAAAAGTACATTACATTACATACATTTTATATCATTTTCACGTATTGAATTGATTTACATAATATACTTTACTTTAAAAAAAAAACTCACGTGTATATATATCCTATTGAGATAAATCGGCTGACATAACAGATGTGTGTATCTAGATACATATGATGATGAGATACTTAAGAATTAGACATTCTTAACGCTAGGTACGTAGATACGTTTTTCAACGGCCGCAGTGCGGTGAAACGCAAGCAAAGTTCTTTCTTTACGGCCGGAATTTTAAGATTAATGGTGCTCAGCTAGCAGGGAATATGCTATTTTCGATAGACGATACTGCTATATTGTAATTCTTACAAATATTATGCTTACTACATAATGGACATAATATATGTACATAATGGTGCCAATTCTGTTGTTCAAAATTACTAAACTTAACTAATTTGACAGGTCTAAAAATATTACGTTCCTTATTTAACCCCGCACATGAGAAAGGGATAGCAAGATTTTTTTGACCTGTCAAATTTAGTTTTAGTAATTTTGAACAACAGAATCGACACCAATGTATGTTTAAATTATTTTTTTCACCCATCTCATGTTACTAATCTTAATACAAAATAATATTGCAGTATCCCCTAAATATTTTATTATTCATACTTCTGTAAATATAATACGTATATTTCAGAAGAAAGAAACTTTCCGTAAATTGTATATACGCAAATAAGATAATTTATATGTGAATACATACTATTTTACCTTTATTAAGGATTTTCATTCCTTTCTATAAATATAATATGTGCAACTGGTATAACAAATAACCTATCCCATAAATCTGTTGATGACCAATATTATTGTGGAGCCTACCTGACCGAGTTTAATGGCAAGTAATTTGCAGTACATTAACGGGCAATGTGTTGCATTATTATGGAGTTATCCTCAGCTTTGTTGGATAATGGACGGCTACTAGCCATCTGAGACCGGCAATGTATACCTTAATTAATAGGCCGTATTAATAATCCCACGGATCATGAGTAAAGCGGAGCGTAAGCGTAGCACGTCTGCTGTATGCACATGTGCATATTTATCTATCGTCTGCATTCTGAATGTTTCATGGATTGCTGTTTTGGCATTGTCTCGGATTCCATGTTCAACTTATTTAAACTCGTAAAATCTCCGATACTTGGTCTGAGTACAATCCTATACAACAGTTGTTTGTAGACATATAAAAAGATAAGTATATAATTTAATAACTCTTTAATTGGAATATTCTCAGGTTAATAACTTTACTTGGAGAGAGTAAACATTAGCATGCTTCAAGTAGAAACACGTTGAAAAGTGGGTCACAAGCGTGATAGACGGCCTTATCGCTACTCCTCAAGAACATTATTATTCGTTATTAGAACCCCTGAGATGGTTAAAATGACTAATCTCATAATGACGTACTCCCAGTATCATATAGATGTCAGATAAAATTTTCAAGATTTCATATTTACCGCAACGAATTAAAAGTATTCCAAGATGCCTTGAAGTTTCAGAGTACACACGACGATTTACGAGATCTAAATTTTAAAGCATTGTGTCGAATCGCAAGCGAACTCATCACAAAAGACGGTGGTTGGTATTTGCCGATAGTTCCCAAGTTAAAGGGAACTATTGGCCGTTCTGCGCAGACGGGATCATGATAGTTTTATAACGCAATAACACAACGTCCTCGAATACACTCCGATATTACTGTTCTTCACTACTTTTGCACTAGTATTTTATGAGCTCTTGTACTGTTAATAAAACATAGGTATTCCAATTTAATACACTTGTCAAATTCTCGATAGTTCCGTCTCACAAACTTTTCATAGCTTCGTGTTTGTGTACTTACTTAGAGATCTGTAAATTTACGATCAATACAAAGTGTGAACGGGAAATAATTGTATGAATTGCAGCGCAATGTATAAGTATGATATAAATAAATACATGTTTTAACCTACCTACCTCCAAATGACAGCTACGGTAACCGCTTACTATGTAATAATTTTAATAAGGCTGATTCATAATTCTATACGGAGAGACGCAGGGCACAATTAATGTTGTTTCATAAATCTTGCAATTTGCTAAATTAAATGAAAAATTATGTTTATGAATTATTATATTTTTAATTTTATTAGATATCGATAATATCCACACTTTATCTTATTCAAACATCTATCACGATAAAACATTAAGTAATACGATTATTTCTATAAATTTTATCTCATCATATATATTAATTGCATTCGTTATGCCGAAATTGCACGGTAGCTAAAAAATATATTTACCTAGTTTTTATTTGACTGAACCGAAAAACCGTATCACTCTCGCTCAGCATAAGGCCATATCGTACTATGGTCGATTCCATTGGTCCATTCCATTGGTAAATTATAAAAGGTATTTTAAAAGGATTTTTCTGCGGCAAAGTTTCCCTGTAAAAGTTGCCGAAACTACAGTTTTGTGGACGCTCCATTTGTAAAAAGTCCATAGAGTTGTTCCTGTAGTGATACTTGAGGGAGCTCTAAGAGGGAGTTATTACCGTTCCTTTTGTTTACGGTACAGTACAGAAAATATGCAAGTTTGCACTCGGCTCACTGTCGAGGCAACATCAGACAGCCAAAAAAATAACTGAAATATGCAACAATAGTTAATCTAAATACCTCTCAAAGTGAGAAACATGGTGGCTTGATTAAGTTCAGGGGGTGAAATTCATTGGCGTGTGAACGCTTTAATAAAGTTTGAAACAGTATTTCCGAATGTATTTTTTATATTAAGAAGGTCGTCAAACAGAGTAGGTACCTCTCATGTGGACAGGCATATTATCAGTAGTTCCAACCCTATGTTGAGAAGAATAGTGGAGCTAACTGCATAAGAGACAAACTGGTTCCTATTGCCTTCTCAGCACCGACTACATAGTAATAGTATGTACTACGGTAATTTTAGCGCATAGACGCAATAATACACAGGAGTAGTTTGAGGGGCAAGGCGTGATGACAGTTCACATTAAACAACTAGAGCCGTCTGATGGGAGACTTGTACTAGTGTGTGCATGTACTAGTTCTTTCTTACGGACTATGCCAGTCAAATATCACACTCTGATGTTGTGTTGAGTTTTCACGGTGAGTAAAACTTCCAGAGCTTCATGAGGCTAGGCTGTGCTGGCATTAAAGATAAAATATACTTACAGCACAGTTACTCCTCTCTAACGATAAGCTTGTGATAATCTTGGTATGGTAAGTCTGTACGATTCAGTGATCACTAACCACCTTGTGGGCTGTATGTACTGCTTGTGTGTCTTGCTTAACACGGTTCTGTAATGATATTATTGGGTTCAAATTAAGATACGTAAAGGTTATACAGAAATTATGTTTAATGGTGGCTCGATACAGCGCGCTTCGGAACATACTCCAGACACTTAACTACAGTGTACTCGCACTAATCAGTCGAGTGGGCCGTGCGGATGACAGCACTGGAAGGAGCTTCAAGTCTACGCCTTGATCGAACCACGAGGTAAAATATTTCTTAAAGATTAATAATACGCCTTAAACGAAAGAAAAAGAGTGTTTTTAATGAATATAAAGAAATTGAATTAATTTCATTTCCTGAAAATATCTAGGGAGACGAGTAATAAATAGCCCGCATAGATGAGGACCGCAATCTTATGATCCTGAAGGATAGTATAGTTATCAAGGTATCCTATCCGCATAAAAACGGTTTTTTTTTGTACTTAGTCCTATCCAAGCATGTGACCTGCGAAATATTGTTAGCTACATACAGTATTGAAATAAGTACTATATATTACTATCCTGCCGGTCATTTAACATAATAAACAATAATTATCATTTAATCTATTAGTTGCTGATTTTTTAATCTGACAAAAAAAATTTACTTTTCATCTATATGGTAAAAGTTTATTTCGTTAAAAACATGAGAATGTTAGAGGATGTAGAAATTTCTGGCGCCCAAAAACGGTAATTATTATTGTCCTATGACCTATGCAGCTGAAACGTGGACACTCACTGTGGGCCTGGTCCATAAATTGAAAGTCGCGCAGCGGGCTATGGAGAGAGCTATGCTCGTTGTTTCTCTGAAAGATAGGATACGGAATGAGATAATCCGTCAGAGAACCAAAGTGACCGACATAGCTCAAAGGATTAGTAAGCTGAAGTGGCAATGGGCCGGTCATATATGCCGAAGAACCGACAACCGTTGGGGTAAACGAGTTCTTGAGTGGAGACCGCGTATAGGCAAGCGTAGTGTAGGACGCCCCCCGGCTAGATGGAGCGACGACCTGCGCACTATAGCTGGCAGGAAGTGGATGAGGAGAGCTGAGGATCGAGCTCAGTGGCGCGCCATGGGAGAGACCTACGTCCAGCAGTGGACTGCGATAGGTTGATGATGATGTTGAATCTTTAATGGTAAACATAAATGTCTTATCCTTCCTAAATGGAACACTATACACTTCCTAAACAAGTATTAAAACTAACATACTTCCCTCATGTCTTTTTGGTTCAAAATTTGAGAATATTGCAGGCGGAATAGAAGAGAAGCTACTCTTCCTCTTGTCATGTCTCACGGCACACCACTCTGTTTTTATTTCGACTACTCAAGAATGAAATAGCGCTCTATACTCTCTGTCCACATTGTGAAGAGTTTGGCGTATTGAAAATATTGCAATGTATACATTACCTATGTATGATTTCTCAGCATAAGGTTGTCACTCGCTAGTGATGCACCTGGTATTGCAAGCGTCCACGGGCTGCGATGACCGCTTACCGTCGGGCAGTCTTGCTAAAAAGAAGTCAATAATTTATGTTTTTGTCTTTAATGACGCGAAAGCATTGTATTTTACGTAGGAATGTCACCATCCGTCTGTTATACTCTCACAGTTTACCAACAATAATGGAAAAATGCATAATATATCAGATTACAATAATATTTAAATGTATATTAACAAATTACTTATTAAAGGCACTGTCAAACTTAAATTGAACTCGAATAGTGCTTTTGGTTGAAGTGGCTTCGCATTTTGAAACTGTTCAATATCAAAGGTTTGTTATTAGTTAACAAATACAATCTTAAATACTATTTAGGAGTACTGAAACAAAAATGTCACTGAAACCACAGTAAGTAGTTGTTTAGCGATAATAGCAATAGAATGTCTGTGTTTCAATCGTCTACTTGTTGTCATTATTTAAGATCGAACAATAAAAACAAGTTTTAGTAGTTTAAGTAGGGAACCCTTTAATTTTGAATTCATTATTATTTTTTGCTGCTATAGTGGCAGCAGACAGATGGACGTACAGTGGAGCCTTAGAAGCAGGGTTCCATCGGTTACCCTTCGAGTATGGAACCCTAAAAATGAAGAGTGAATTGACAAAAGGACGATTTTCTGAGTAACAATTCGTAAGAGTAAAATGTAAATGGAAAAAAGTGAATAAAAAAAGTGCAACACATAGCTGTCTGCGAAGTTCGTCACTGAAAAAGTTGTTGAACAAGGCACCTACCTGCCTGCGTCAATGAGAGCCCGCTCAAAAGACGAAATCTTTCACGAAGAGCTTTCCGAAACCACGGCAAATAATTCTCGATGTACAATTGTTCTAGCGACTACTTTTTGTATTACCAACTTCAATCTTCAAATCTGAAACTTGGAATCGGATTCACTTAATTACTAACTTTTGTATGAAATTGCATTGATGTTAATTCAATTGTGGTTAACCGTCCCAAGTTTCTCCAGAACCAGATCTTAGGTTTTCATAATCAGAAGTGAGGATTTGTTTATAATATTATAATAGGGCAGGATGGTAGAAGATGAAATATTTTAACGTCATTCTGATCCACTGAAATTTATGAATCGATCGGTGTGCTTCACAGACAGGACTGGAATCTCATTAAGATTTAGCGTAAGTAAAATAAATAATAATGGTCGAGATAAACCTCTGTATAATGATAAACTAAAGCCATTAGATCTGTTAATAAACCCTGCTACGCTTTAATGGCCTCAGGGATACAAACCAGATTTGTACCAGGAATATGCTTGCTTGAGTAATTGACTATTAATGCCGTTATTACCTTGAGACTAGTGCGTATGTATATACTAACAATAATTTGGTATCTTCCTTATCACACACACATCCATCTACAGACGGTAGCTTAGCTGAGCGTCAATAAAGAAAAAGGAATAACTTCTGGAAAATCTTTTTATATATACACTCCTTCGTGCATGTTTTAAATGCCACGGACAAGTAAATGATTAAAAATTGAGCAAGAAAAAAAATTGCATTACCAACCCTAAACCGTTGGCGCATTACAGAACGAGGCCGCATTGGATTGTTGCTAAATCTCCCAAGACGTGCTATAGGAAATGTTCTCTTTATCTTACACCATCCTGTTCCGAAGCACCTTCCGCTCCCCATTCCGCCCCAGCGCACCACACACCGGAACTGACGTAGATTTGCTTGAATAAAATACGCTACGTTTTTATCCCGCATTAAAATAAAAACTAATTTCCTCAAAAACATGCATGAATTCCTATAACATTTTTAGTTCCTTTAGTTTTAATATAAGTAAAACGTTGTTGGTTGGGTAAGAACTCACAAGTATGACGAGCGACGGCGACTCGTCAATTTGTTAGTCAAATGATTGTTCAGTCTTAATAGATTAAGTGCTAAGATAAGTTGTCTACACTATTGTAATAGGAATATTATGTACTTGTCATGATATTTGTAAAATAAAATAATAAATAAATCAATAATCAATAATATTTATTAAGAAAATACTGAACCTTCAAAAGACAAAAACACAGGAGAATTGATAGATACGACGAATGTTTTTATAATGAAGAGTGCATTGTTTCGTATTGGTGCAGATGCGCCGCCGGGGATTATCATCAATCACCAACTGGAAATTGCACATGGCCTTTCGGAATGCACCCCGTGCCATTTGTGTGCCTCCGGTCAGGATTAGGTAGCATTAGTTGAATTGAATTCCGTGCTAAGCGCTATGCGGGGCTATGTGTTACTATGTGCCCGCATCCTGTAACTGCACTCAAACGGCCTATATCTACAAGCCGCACGGAGCGAATAAATTATTGATTTATCAAGGAAACGACTGAGATTGCTGTGAAACTTAACTTAATTTTAATTTAAGTTATCCAATTTTAGCTTCCCCTTGAATTGGTAAGTCGTTCTCAACGGTTGTTGTGAACAGAAAGATATAACTTAAGTTTGGAAATTGTTCTGGACTCTATTTAGCTTTTATCTTATTTAAGTAGTTATAATATTGTTAAATAATATGTTCAATTGTTCATGTCATTGGAACTAATCATTCTAAGAGAAAGCATTGTTTCAATTACCAAGTCCAAGGTGGTCAAAACTACTGGGATATTTGAAACTTTTTGAATTTAAATTAAGCGAGAGTACTTCTTTTTGGGGTTAAAATTACGTTAAAAAAAGTTATCTCATGCCAGCGTTAACGATCGATTAAATAAACTAAGGTGCTCGTGCCCTGACTAAGCAAGCCGTTGATCGTATGAATTTCTGGGTTGTTTGGAGTACGAATGCTCGTAGAAATTAGCAAGAGCGTCTTGTACAATTACGTCCCGGTCACAGTTCATTCCAGACTTCTTTAATTACAGCTCCGTATGCAAGTAGCTCGCTTAGATCCGGAGTTGCGAAACTATTCGTGGCTCTAAATCCAGTTGCCAGTACAGTACTATCTTTGAGCGCAACATGCATACCCATGTAAATTTGGAGCGGAGCGGGTCCTCGTTAATTTGAGCCTTGTCAGGGGGCACATCCCTTTCTTGGTAAGTCGAGTCCCGCTGCGTCTCACGGCTCTCACCAACGACTACTTGGCTCTTCCAAATTGCCTCGCTTTATCTTCGTACAATCGACCCGGAACATAGTCTGAATGAATATTTCACAGATTTTACTCCTTCTATTCGAGAACAATTCCTTTCAACTACTCTATAAAGTTTTAACTGATTAAAACAATTTCGCTTGAGAAGTAAGGGCCAATTAGGTATTTGTGATCTGAGTTACGGCCTTTCTTCATTGTGCGGTATATGTAAGTACCGTTATCAAACAATATTAAATAATTAAAATAAAGTTATTTTAAAACAACATTATTATATTGGTAAATAATTCATTGCGATGGATAAGATAAAATATTACCTACATTATTAGTAAAAAAGATGGAGAAGACAGACGAACATAGAACCTCCTACTTTTTAAAGTCAGTAAAAAAAGTAAACCCACAACTATCATCGCTTTTTCTGTTTCATCACAGGCTCTTATAAGAATCTTAGATTCTACTATCGGTTCAAAATATGTATAACCTAATTAGAAGTTACAATCATGTTTGTGAAATAATGATTTTCTATATGTTTATTATAAAATTATGTGGCTTAACATAACATCCTCTATATGACTTTTTTATTAAAAGATGACTCATTATATGTTTGGAGGAGTGTATCATTGTGAGAATAATAATCTGCAAATGTTATCGAAAAATACAAGTACATTTAACTTCAGTACAATAAATTGTGGCTAAGCTCAAAAACCCAAAACCTAATTAATGTTATGAATACACTCTCATTAACAATTGGACTTCACACCTGAACTCAACATTCGCACAAAATGATTAGTACCTATTGTAAACGATGAATTGATTCAATTTTGATTGAGCATGTGTCTTGATCTTTGTAATTTTGACTTACGGATAAAAAAACAGTTAGATAGTGGTTTATATTTGGTTTAAGAAGTTAATGTTAGCTTTAGTCCTTAATAATAAATGCAAAAGTAATTTTCTGGATTAAGTTTTTCACAAAAGATTTACTCTCCACAGCCTGTTAGTCTTACAATGTAAGATTCACAGCTTTTCAACTTATTTGGGAGAAAAGCATGTCAAATCTACGCAGACGAAGCATGAACTGTGCAATATACCTAAGCTTCAAATTACAAATCAAAAATAAATTTTAATAATCATCAATCTCATACGTGTGTAAGACAAATTGTTGAAACGTAAATACAAAAATAGACTATTAGGTGAAGACGGTAGATCAAACATATGTAAAGTGATATGACCTTGAGTGACGCAAATTTTAGGTGATAATGTCTGATACAGCTTCAGGTGAGTTTTATGTGTATTATAACGTGTATGTGGCGCCCACGTTATAGGGAATACTCGCGTGGGATTGTACGTGAAGCATTCATCCGCACCTAATTATTAATTTAAATGCGAACAAGTAGGTTTTTTAATTCAAGCTTTTATTCTATCTTCAAATCCTTTCATTTGATACCCATATCATAGATGTTATTCTGGAAATTATAAATCTGTATTATGTGCCATCCGCCATATTGGATTAAAAATGATATATGCAAATGAAATGCGTTGAACATATAGTATCATAATATACATATAACAAAGTAGGATCTTTTATTAATGCTATGTATTTTAAAATGTGTTGCCGGGCCAAACAGCTGCAATTTGAGGTACCTATGATACAATTCCATAAATTATAGGTCGCTCTAGATTATTCGATTATCAACATCTTCTCATACATACTTTAGGTGATACATAAATTCATAAGATATCTAATAATGAGATAAAAGACACACGTTAAGTGAATACACAACTATTCCTATGGAATAGTTTTAAAACAATGAAGCAAACAATGACAATCTCCTTCTGAGAACAATCATTGTGATCGAGAGACAATAACCGTTCGAATTATACGAAAACGTTTTTAGTCACAAGTCATAGTTTTAATCCACTAAATAGATTTTATTACAACTTAACCGTTAAAATTATTTAATAACTAACATACGCACTAAAGTTAATGAGAATAGCCCTACTGGTAGTAGTCTTCTTAGTAGAAAATACACACGCAGTCTCTTAGAAATCGATTTAAACCCCTTTTTAAACATATAATATCATTGATCGTAGTGAACGAAACTGAACTGGAAGTGCTAAGTGTAAAAAATACTATTTCAACAGGAAACTTCATCAGACACGAAATTTGCTACATTACTTCCAATGAGGTTGCCGCTATCTATATCTTCAACTCTCACAACCTATCAAATCACTTCAAATTTCGATTAATATCGTAAAATAATATATTTATGTTTTTTACGGGGCAGCACCACAGTTATTACTTTCATAAATTGCTACGTGTGCAAATTTTCAAGCTTCGATGATTAGATGAAAGTTAAACTCACGTTAAATATATACGTATGTCAAATATTCCTGTCACCAAAATAGCTTTCATAATATCAGCACAAGTGATGGCTACTTACATGAACTTGCCATCGTTCGACATACTTCTTATGCCAGTTAACTGACAAGGTCAATGACCTTGGAATGAGGCGTCTACAAATTGCAGTTTACAGTTAAGATATACTTTGATTTCAGTTGCCATTCGACAATCACTTGAAACTTCAAGGCAATTGTCAAACAAATAATCATTCGAGTGTGTCATGTAGACTTGAACCTCGTTGATCGTGTGAAAATGTAATAATTAAAATAAAAAATATATTTTAAGAAACCACCAAAACCAAAAAAATATAGGATTTCAGCCATATCAACATTTTAAGCACCAGTTCAGGATTACATAGGACTTGTGAAACCCTAAAAATATCATCGAAATCTCGTCGATTATCGCGTGCGCTTGAGTCAACCTGGCGATACGGTGTCAATGCTCATTGGATTCATTGATGTTTGTGTGGTCGTACAGGACAGTCGTGATGAAAACTAGCCGATGAGTCAGTGAATACGATTGATAATATACTAAATTATAAATCATCAAGTAGTGCTGATAAGCTGTGATCAAGCCCACTATTACTTTGACACGTGTATCTGTCAACAAGGACGAAAACCGTGTTGGTAAGAAATATCTCTAGTACTACCTTGTTACAAGGGATTGTCTAAATCTAGACTTTGCAGTTTAGTCATTTATTTTACCGAATTTTAGCAAATATTTATAATAATATACTGCATATTAGCTTAAAGCGATTACGATGTCATCAGTATCAGTTTTATTTGCACTGATAATTTGCATATCACGTTGATAAGGGAATGGTGTGCTTTTTGGAATCAGTTTAAATATTGCTAGCACGTTTATTTTATGCGTATAAAATTGTTAATGATAAATTAAATATGAATCGAAAAGTATAGGTGAATTTATTGATTGTGTTTCCGGTATTATTTAACTTTTAATTTCAATTTAATTATCACAGAAAATATGTGTCATTTAAATTAAGAACTATCTTTCACACTTCTGCTTCTTCACACATTTACTCAGTGCTTTCACTATACGTGTATACAACAAGGTTTTTTTCTCAATGATGCGTTGTTATGTACTTACTTGCGGATTATCTTTACAATGGGTATCAATTGGATTAAGGTCTTATCAAAACGAACATAAAGGTGGCATTGGTCATTATCTTGTAAGTAATTTATAACATCAGTCCATCCATTTCCAATAATTATCCGTATTTATGAATAACTAGCCCATGTCCGCGACCTCATCTGCGTAGAGTTTTAAACGTCTCTAAAGTAGCAAAAACCTCCTCAATAAAAACACACATAGCCCGCGTTCAGGGTGCCATCACCATCATCCATATTAATACTGAACCTAAAATGTTATTACCCAAAAGTGACATTGTGTATTGTATTTTCTGTTAATAAATAAATAGAGCGCACATTAATATTGAACATTTTAAATTTGTAAGTTTGCCTATGGGACACGGGATCCTATGTCCACTTTATTGACTGGTTCTTTGTGGTATACCAAATTTGGAACATATTATTATGGATGCATCTCAGAAAATCTACTCAGCATACGAATGTGATATGTTGTAGTGATTCAATGTACTACGTTAATGTAACATTAAATTATTACGCAAAAGAACATCGCAGATATAATAACCAGATATGACAACAATGTCATGTGTCGCACGTGTTCCAGCATCATGTATGATTTTGAATGGCTTTTACACTCAGATAAATTGTGATGTTAAATTTTCAACGATTTTATGTACACCAACCGATAGTTCGTTTTGATTACTATAATTTTACTGAAAATCAGCGTGTTTATCGATTGCGAATCTAAGTCATGCAGGATATATTATGGTCCGGTGGTTTATTGAATGCCCATTATCTATCAGTGATAACAATTTATTAGTGCATAAGGGCACAATATAGGCAACGTGTGATATAAATGAGTAGTCTGAGGTGTTCAGAGCAATAAAATAAACAAAATGCTACACTGCTAAATTCCAAACTTATTTTTTGATGTAAATTATGTTGTAATGGCGTAATAAATTATCTAGTCTGAGGTAAATGGTGAACTATGTATGACTTTGTTAGTTGAAATAATTTTGCTTTATTTATCACCCATTTATTTATAAAAATAATATTATAAAATCATTTAGATGTAATAACATTATTGAATCTGGTTCATAACTAAAAACATACTATTTTAATAAATCTCTCGAGTATAATAAATAGTTATTTAAATAAAGTATATTGCTGGCTGTGTTCCTGAAATATGCTATGCCGGTGTAGACATGCCTTTATTTCTAAATCTCTAAAATCAACAATGTTTCAAATTATGTGATCGTGACTGTATTGAAACAAGTTCTTATATTGTATCTTCTTAGTTAATATTATATACCACAACTTCAGCCTTGATAATAATTAATTGTCAACGCCTGAATCGTTTTGTCTTTGTCTAATGTCAAGGACCGACGATAAGACATAAATGATTTTTATCTAGTTAAGCTATAATAAAAACTTAAAAAAAAAGTATACTACTCTGAGACTAAAGCAACAAAAAGATACCTACTAAAAAGCGCAAAACCATTAATTATAAATTCCAATGTGACAATTGCTGTCAAAACCTATAAACCTATGATTTTAATGAATATTACTGAAAGCGTTACTCACTGATCAATTTGAAGTCGGTGCCAACGAATTAACTATAATTATATAGTGCATTTCACGTAAAGATATACATACATATGTATAAATACAGTCTAAAATTTTCCAATTAAGAAGGCTCAAATCTTTATTTCTTACATTTTGTATCAATCTAATTATTACTTCTTACTATGTAGATGCTTCAACTGGAAGTATGTTCTGAAGTATGTACGGCGCGTGAGTACTTGATTCGCGAGCCGCCTCCAAAACTGCCATCATTATTTTGTCATTAGCAACATCGATCCTATTGTATGAAATTACTGGTTAGTGTTACTGTGTGAAAAAAACAACAATACCTCAAATAACGTTGTGTTACCTACTCATGCTATATAGAAACACGTCAACTGAAAAAATATTTAAAAAAAATATTATCTATATTGAACATACACATTTTGTTAACACGTATTTCACTAAACCCATCGCCATTTAAAATAAAAAAAATTAAACACAATAGAAAAAAACCACTCAATTGAAGATATTTACTAAAGTAATATATGTTGATTAAGATGGAGCGATTCGGATGACGGTTACTGCAAAAAATATCAGATTAAGTAGATATTAAACATTTTGTCGGAATAAAATATGATCGAGCCATGACTGAGACTTTTTATTGATTTGCAAGTAAAGAAGGTTTTTGTGGCTTTCAAAAAATATTTTTTTATTTCATGAAGGATTATTATAATGGTATATTTAACTTGTTACACACCACCTTTGAGTTGGTTGATTGTTAATATCTGCGACACAGTTTTAAACTACTGCAGATATTATCGCAAAATTGTTATTGTATAATTTTGAATTTTTGTTCCTGAATAAATAAATAAATAACCTTTTGAGCGACCTGTAAATCACAGATCTAATATTTCTTATAGCAATTTCAAAAAATAAATTAATAGCAATCCATGTTTTCATTAGCGTAAAAAGTTATTAATAACAGAAATGTGACACATTGATTCTTAAGATTTTGTACCTAAAAGGTAAAATATTGGTAACCTACTCACTCTCATAACCAGAACAACCGTTTCCAAGTTGATAATGTAAGTTAATAATGCATATAATTATTTTTTGTGTTTTGTTACTAGTATTATGTCGTTCAAAAATTGATGATTAATTTTTATGTGAGCCTAATATACTTCACTGCAGGGCATATGGCCTATTTTCTTTCCCACCATAAATCTCTAAGGTTCCCTACCGCAGGTCAGTCTTTCACATATAATATGGATAATTATCGACTCTGGAACATCTTGTTTTTTTATAATCACCGTTGTTTTTTTATATGCATCAGTCAAGTAACAATAGAAGATAATATTTTGAAGTTAAAAAGAACACCAAGCTTCATTTTGATTGAATTTATGAATCGGTTCGTGAAGTAAAACTTTTGTTTTTACCGCTGTGGCGTCCAAATTCAATTATAATGAAAAAGCCAGACCAAGTAAGATCTGTACCTCGAGTGTTCGGCACCTCATCTCATTATTTTAAATGGTTCATTGAGCTTGATAATTACTGTGAAAATAATTAATCAGTAAAGTTCGTTACTCTGACCGCTAATAATATTAATTAGATATAAAATCGTACCTGTCATAAAAAATGCTACGTGTGATAAGGAACTCAGTAAGTCAAGAAAATTACAACTTTATTGTGGCGCCTTTATTTGGGATTTTGAAGGAGTTGATGTCAATTAACTTTACCGTTCGTATTATTATCTAATCAAAGTGTTACATCATATTACCTACCACAATCTTATTATTGTTTTTACCGATTGAAGTCGGTTGTAAATATCATAATCAGTGTTAATTGGGTATAAATGAAGGTCAATAAGCTGTTACTATGCAACGTAGCAAATTTATTTCTGCGTGGTAAAATTAGACAGAGGGAAAGGCGGTAATACGAGTATTAGGTATTCGTTTGGTGGTGCTAGCCGGCTTATATGTATATCTTGGTAAAACAGCTATTCACAATGTATCTTTTTTGTGTTTAAGAAATCGGTGTTACGATCACACAAAAAGTATTGTGGAATTCCCACTTAACAGAGTTACATCAAAGGCTGCTAAATACATCTCATACGATTATCTGACACGGGATTAAAAAAATAGATGTGTACTCGGTTTCACGATTCAATGCTGAGTAACTGAGAAGCTAGATAGGTAATGGTACTGTATTATTTAGAATCCTCCATGAGTTTGCCCATACTGGTATGTTAACAGTAGTGATATACTATATTAAGTTTGTTTCAAGCTTTTCAGTCATTGTTTGTGTACCTATTGAAACTTAGTCACAACAATAATAAAATTTAATGGACACGAGCAACTGTAATAGCTTCGTGTGTTAAATAATTGGTGTTTCATTACTAATACGTAGGTAGCGTAATGGTTGACAGAAAGTTTTAATGAATGTGGACGAGGTAAATGTGTTAATCGTAGCAGGTGGAAAGCAGTGGAATTATATAAGTATGCAGGGATTGATATGTATATTGTATTCTACTACGGTATCTTCCCATAATAAATAGGCTGTAATTCATTCAGGCAATACCTTCACCTTACAAAATTGGTGAGGTGATTACTAATTTGCTATTTAGGTAGGTAGTGTGTTTTGTTTGGTAGTATGTTTAACACAGCCCTTCAAAGAGATATTAGAAGTAGTCGGCTGGATACAGTCTTACACACTTTATCTCAACTCTAACTTTTGCAGCGTTCATATGTATAGTTGCAACCGTATCAGCTACCATTTACGCTTACATTGATATGTTTACAGGATATGCAATAACTAAGGCGTAGTTTTCAATACAACAGCCCTTTCAGGAAAATACCTTTGGGGAATAATTTGTATACTATTGATTGTTTTTAAAACATGATTCAAATACACCGATGTAGTTTCTGCAGTTGTTAGATATTTAAGAAACAATATTTTTTAAGTAATACAATATACCAATACAGGAAATTGTAACGACTATCTTAGCTCGAAGATAAGGTTGATATTACACGTAGCATTTCAACATTATGTATAAAAGGGACCGTGTTGAAACGGTCTTTGACCGCAGATATTGATTAGGTACTTACATGAAGATATCCTCATGTTTTTGTTCGATAAACAATCGAACGTGTGTGAGACCACACACTGGATTAATTAAATTATTTTTCACTAGCTGCGCCCCGCAGTTCTACTCGTGGTTTTCTTTGATAAACTTTGACACACAGTCCACTCTCTTAAGGACATTTCGTATCCAACTAAGCGGAAAGTTTGCTAACACAACCCTAACTACATTCTATTTTTTTGTCTAATCGCAGTGAAATAACACTAATCTTATTTGGTGTTCTATTACTGCAATGAGTGAGTATGCAGAGCTTCTCAATGGTTCACTGTGCATTAAGAAAACAAATGCTCTCAGCATCAGGGTCTGGCTCCTGTCAATAATAAGATTGCTAAAACTAGTATTGTAGGCAAGCTAGCGCCTAAATTATATGTTGACCACTTACCATCAAGCGCGTCGTTAGATTGCTTATCAACTTAGTGGTATAAGAAAACCGTGTCCCGACCGAAAATCTCCCTATGATTTTTGTACTAGATAAATTTCGTCAATCAAAAGACCAAATCGCTAATATCTCAGAGTAGATAATATACTGCTAATTTTAATTATTTTACACCTTTCAAATTGATAGCAAAACAATGTCACTGAGCAACATTCTTATCGGTGCACCAAAGACATGTTTACAAAGCAGCATTAAATGCGTAAAGATCTTGACCAAAATAAGCAATCCTACGCAATCGAGTGTAAAAAAATATGTCTCATATCGATAAAAGAACTGTAAGATTCCGTTGACACAATTCACTTGAGAATTGTGATATAGGGGTCACTTACAGTGAACTTTAGTTATTATGACCATCTGCGACACACCCCGCTCGTAAAACTACGTAACTTGCATCATCATACTACAAAAACACTATTATCTACGTAAGTTCATAAGCTACTATGTAAGAAGAGTTCATTATTAGCATTAGAAATACATATTATCGTGTAGGCAATAATTAAACATTTAGTTAAAGACAGAATAATATTTAGTTTAGGTGAACTTTATGTTTTCGTTTGTGGTTATTCAATCGTTTAAACAAAGCGTTGGGCAAGTGGAAAGAATTAAAGCAAATGAGTGCATTTTATTTTATAACGAAAATTATTATATTAATTACTTGTCTTTTTAATTTTATAAATAAATGTAGGTAGGTATCTTTTCTTCTTCTCTATGGTTCTCATTTCCTTACTACTCTTTGATATCCGATCAACATTCTGAAGCTAATTGAATTGTTATCTTTGTTTCAGATGAACTAACTGTCAATAAACAATGTTTGCGCATTAATAAGAGAAATCGCGTAGAAATAACGATGTCTGCAGAGAAGAATACGATGGCAATGTCGCCGCGAACGCAAAAAGTAATCAAATTAGTACCCCCAGATGGAGGATGGGGGTGGATGGTCCTATTAGGTAGTGCTATTACAAACGTAAGTATTTTTTTAAACAATAACTTAAAGGTTCTAACACTTCAAACCTTTATTTAGCATTTAGATATCAATTTCGATGTCGAAATATTGAAAATCAAATCAAAAACATCGAACAGTAGAATAATAAACCGTTTACAAGTTACTGTGTTTAGTAAACTTAAATAATTGATATTAATAAATAAGTTTACTTATTACATATGCGACTTATTATGCTGTATGTTTATCTAGCCCATTAGTAGTAGTATTTTTTTGTAAAATTTCCAAAGTGACAATATGAAGGCTAAATTATTATCTGTTCCCGATACCGGATACGTTACAGCAATACATATTTTTGTTTATGAAATCAATCGCAATGCTATGTAAGCAATGATACTAAAACTAGTGAAGCTTGTATAAGTATTAGTATTTTGTTTCATAACGAGACGATAAGCAAGTGAATTTTAATACTATTGTGTCGAAATTATCGGCAAACAACTTTGTATTGAAAGTCTGTATAACGAGGACTATGCTCCTGAGAAGAGGTCAAATACTAATTAGTCGTTGAACTTAAAGATTAACACAATATTAAAAGTCATACAACAAATTTGTTTGTAGATTTTCAATCAGTCCATGCTGTCCCTGTTCAGTTTGCTATACGGAGATGCATTAGAAGCAATGGGACATACTACGCAGGGTGCCGCTATTGTACTCAGCACTATGTTGTTCGTCACAAATTTCGGTGGTCCCATAGCTGGTGCCATAGTTAAATTAACTAGCACGAGATTTGTAGCCGTATTCGGAGCCTGTTCTTGTACACTGGGGCTATTTTTCAGCGGATTTTCGACAAATATTTGGCACTTGGTTTTAACTTATGGAATGCTACTAGGTAAGAGTTAGTTCATTGAATGTATTAAAGTTTATTAGTAGAAACTTAAATTTGTAAAGGTTGATTGATGATTTCAGGATTGGGTTTGGGATTTATCCAGAATTCGTCATTTGTGGCGATAAATAGCTATTTCAAGTTGAAGAAGAGTCGTGCCGTAGGCCTCGCCAACGTGGGCACAGGTGTCGGACAGACCTTAATGCCCCACTTAGTGAGGTACCTCTTAGAAAATTACGGTTTCCAGGGCTCTTGTTTGTTGCTCTCTGGGTTGAGTTTACACGGGGTGAGTATTTATTTTACTGCATTTGAAATTCGTATTGATCAGCAGTGCATTATTCAGTACATAACAGGGATGATTTACTTCAATGTTGTAACTTTTCAGATATGCGGTACAATGTTAATACAGCCCGTGGAATGGCACATGAAGAAGATTGAAGAAGAAGTAGTTATAGACGAGAAAGTACATTTACTTCAAGATGGCCAGCAGCTTCCAATCATGAGGAAGAATTCTCAGAATGGAGATGCTGGTAAAAATAACGGTAGAAGAGCTACAG
This sequence comes from Falcaria lacertinaria, assembly GCA_951449985.1. Classification (NCBI taxonomy): domain Eukaryota; kingdom Metazoa; phylum Arthropoda; class Insecta; order Lepidoptera; family Drepanidae; genus Falcaria; species Falcaria lacertinaria. Next base: position 7,039,097 of record OX602109.1, on the reverse strand, counting down.
AGCCTGAGATAGTTGGTAATGGAAAAAATAGGGTATGGGATGAGAAGAAGGCACAAAGCTACAACAATCTCAGTGATTCAAAAAATAAATCTGAATTTAATGGAACACATAGTGAGTCCACTAATTATCTAGTTTTTTTTGTGAGGAAGTCATGATGCAAGATAAACGTTCATACGGAAATTATTTATTTGGTACAATAGGTAATATACAAAGGAAAATAATAATACAAACTAAAACTAAAGCAAGAAAAAATAACCAATTATTAAAAAATATATATATATATAATACACTTGTCCCAAATTGACAATCACGCGGGTGGGTGCAACGTTCATACTATAAGTAGCTTATAATTGTGTAGAAATAAATAAATGCATCCAAAGAAACGTATCAGTAGTAAGATGTATGTGATAAATCGTTTTATTTATTTTCAGGTAATAATAACAACGCAGCTCCAGAACAACATAAAACCTTGTTGAAAAAAATATATGATCTATTCGACATTTCACTTCTATCGAGCCCCCGATTTTTAAATATTATAATCGGAACTGCACTATCTGTAACATCGATCCAAAACTTCAGTATGCTGTATCCATTTTTCTTGCAGGTAATTTATGATTTCGTATCCGGTACAGATAAACGATAATCCCTGATTTAAACAGCCGCTTTAAATTTAATTTTACTGTGTTTGTTTTATCGATAATCATTTATGGTGGTTATAGGCCAGTGACATGCAGTCGTTTCGTGATCTTGAAATATTTCCATCGTCGATTATCGTGAACACTTGTATGTGTTTAATGTGAAGTAGTTTTAATCTCATTCCTCTTATTAATGTTCTTGGGTACAGATGGTCAAGGTGCAATTTTGCTTGAGTAGGAGCAAAGCAATTATCTCTATGATCTGGTTTTCACAGAAAGTGGCGGGTATGGACAAACAACAGACAGCCACCTGTATGTCTGTGGTTGCTGGTGCTGACATCGCTGGTAGACTCATCCTTCCCATATTTCAAGACAAATATAAAATCAAGGCGCGATGGATGCTCATCATGACCTGCATTTGGTTGATCGTCGTTAGGCAGGGTATGTGTATAATTATTACCTAGTGCACAGTCAGAAATTATGTCCTGGTTGATTCAATCTAACCGTGGACGTCTGTCTGTATGTCACAGCTTTTTAACTTACAGACTACCCTCACATTGCCACTATACTAAAATTTGGCATGATGGTACTAAAAAAGAAGTTTTTACCTACCTATAAAGCCAGCCATGATATTATTCTTATCGTCAAAAGCAATACCTACTGAAACATATAGTATGGTGACTTATTGACTCGTTTACCATTTACTAGTGACCCGTCCCGGCTTCGTACGGGCTTACACAAAACCTTAATGGATTGTAACCCATATTACTTTTCGAAAATAAAAGTAGCCTACGTTGTGCGCCTAGTAAAATCAGCTATCTGCCAGTGAAGTCCCATTCAAATCGGTCCAGCCGTTTTCGGAGATTACCCTAAACAAAGAAGCAGACATACAGATAAACAGACGTTTTTTAAAATTGTTTTTGTCAATAGTATCGTATTTACTTTAATATGCATTTAGTTAAATCTGTTATTTTGACATAACAAACAAACACTTCAATGTTATTTATTTGTATACTTTTGCTTATGTTTTTAAGTGAGTTCAACCTTTTTTTTATAAAATCGAGTTTTTACACGTGTCGAAAGAAAATGAAAAACTTATTTAAATCAAAAACATTAAGAAGAATTGATATCAACTTTGTACCAAACCACCGCCAAAATAACTCTCTACCCCTTTTTAACCCCGAAATCCATATATTTTGTTATAAAAGGTTTATGTAAAATATGAAGTAGATTGGACTAAGGAATCACGTTGTCCCATACAAACTTTGCCCCCGTTTTTCACCCCCTTAGGAGTAGAATTTAGAAAAATATATTCTTATCGCCTTACTACTTACTTACGCCTACGCCATACAAAGAACACACCCTCCAAGTTTCAGGACTTTAAGATCTGCGGCTTAGGCTGTGCGTTGATTCCTCAGTGAGTCATTCAGGACAAAACTAGATGCTATTCTAGATTACCTGGAGGCCTTATTTAGGAATAAATAATAAAATAATCAGTTCAGCTTGATAGAAAAATAACGAGCTTAGTGACCGATTGTAAATATTTATATTTTTCTTTCAGTTATGGCGTATCAAACGAATCACCAAGCCTTAATGATCACTTCTTGTCTATATGGCTTTGGCAGGAGTATGATAATTGTTGCCAGGAACATAGCTATATCTGAGAACTGTAGGATGGACCAGGTGCCTGCCGCTGTGGGTCTCGGCATGTTGACAATGGGTCTCATCGTACCGCCCACTGGGTACTTCCTTGGCTGGATAAGGGACTACACGGGCAGCTACGTCACTTGTATAACGGCACAAAATATGTTGCTCGTCATATTGCTGATAACTTGGATACCGGATATGTTCTTGCTGTGGATACAGGAGAAAAGAGAAAGGAAGAAGGATATACTTCAATTGCAGTCATAATAGTTGAATTGTCGGAAAGTGAAGCGAGCTTTACTGGCACACTGTGGTGTGTCTAGTTCTTGATACTCTTCGAGTGAAATAATTGTACATAATTCTTTGTGAATAACATCCCAGTACTAGGTGTGTACCTCACGAATTTACTGTCACGGCTGTGATACTTAAGCATTAGTTAAGAATAAACTATTTACTTTTGATGCAATTGTTAACGGGATTCAATTACTTTACGTGACCTTAGATAAAACTATTTATAAAAATCTTCTACTCAACCGCTAACTTGCTTATGAAGAATCCCTAGTCATTAGTCGTTAACCTTATAATATTTATTTGTAAGCTAGTAATAGTAAATAAATATTTATTTAGAAATGTGAAACTATGTTTCTAGTCTAAAGTTATTATCTTGGCGTTTACTTTTTATCCACAAATACACAAATGTTCCATGTTTCGAAGCATCCCCAAACCTCCACTACAAATTTTGGAGCAACTGCGATACTATGGTGATTCATAGAATATAAAATATTTCCCCTAAAGATAAATATCAGACGGATAGGAATAAATTTGACGGTCATTCATGATAAATATCGTTCAGGAGCGAGCGACATTGGCCATAAATGCTCTTTTTAGGGATAACGCGTTGTAGTCAATAATGCTTGAGTGAACGATCACCGAGAACTGTTCATGTATAATTCAGGAAGCGCCGGCCGGTGTGAAGAACCCGCAGGCGCCGCTCCCCACGCAGACGGTCACCGACTCGCATACGAGATGCGATGCTTTGTCTCGATACTGAAACCACTGCTAAATTAAATTATTATATGTAGTTCTCTCGCTACACTTTATGTTTGCTTATGTTTAGATTTCACTTGTTTATTAGGACAAGCTTTGCTAAGAAGAAAACATCAAACTGCTTCAGTTTTTTTATCGTTAGAACAATAAAGTTCGTCAAGAGCAAGGTACTAATCAAAAACAAAAGGAAAACGATTCATTAGCAAAACATTAATTGGCACTGAACTTTTTGTCTATTCATGTATAGTTACCCCAATATAGGCATCTAATTTTGTTGCTAAAGTAGTTACGTATTGTTTTTATCTTCACAATATTTTATAAATCAAATCTCCGTAACCCATTTCCACGTTAACAGCTTAATGGTTATCCAGTTAGAAGACTTTTAACTAGCTACAATGCTTGCGTGCATCTAGGTAAAGGATGGGCGAACGCCCATTCAATTACTGGAACTGGAAACAGTAGAGTATTTATAAGTTTGATGAATATGTGACGTACGTAGCAGCAATCTTTCGTTAATATAAAGCTATGCTATCCTATTTCTTTGTCGGCGAAGTCGCGGGCATAGCTAGTATAATACAATAATAAAAAGAATATATTATCGTATCTAAATTGAATATAACGTATACAATATTATGTAATACCTCAATATTATTGCAATATGTGTCGCAAACATTATCGTACTGCGGGAGGTATTTAGTATACTTTGTCAGCGGTTAACTTTCCGTAAAGTAAACGTTAATTTGTGTTACATACTTAGGTGCTTTCATAAAATATCAATGTTCTATAAGCATTCGGTAAACCTGCTTATGTAACTTTAATTCATCAAACCAGAGCCCAAAAACACAGAGGCACGGTCAATAGGGATTAGCTTGTCTAATTGCCGCCGGTCCAATTTAGATTTGTGGTAGTTTCAGTTACAGGCTAACAGATAGCCAGCCTAAAATGCCGATGAACACAGGCTTAGATTCCACGCACTTCAAAATGATTAGATCCTTAGATTATCTAGAATATGATATAAATTCACACATTATTAAATCAACTGAGAAGACGTGAGTGACGTAAACAAGTGATTTATCGAGGAATCATCGTTTGAAGGTCTTTTAGAGTAGCTGAAACGTCAAAATACGATAAGTTATCACATATCTTAATACATTTCAATTTGATAACATACTTAGTTATAATAAATAATTGTTCCGATATTATTATACCAAACTCAAGTATAAAAGAGGTATGGTGGCCTTGTGATATAAAGCTTTGGCTGCTAATCTAGCAACGCAAGTTCGAATCCCTCTGGTCTGTAACAATGATTTTATGTAACTTAAGAACAGTGATTAGACACACCACTAGCTTTACGATGAAGGAAAACATCGAGAGGACACCTGCATAGGTCTGAGAAGGAGTTCAAGGAAGTATATAGTGCCTAAAAGATGGCGACGTACTCACCATCTTTCAAGTTGGAACGCAATTATCTTCGGTAAAAAGTGGGTTGTAGCACAATTATATTTTATGTGTAAAAAGGCGTAGATGGGTTACCTGAGCTGAATTCAACGTTTCCAAGTGGCACTTTCACGCACAACTAGGATAACGTAATACTGTAATGGTACACAATGTTAAATGGAGCGTGGGAGTAGTATTTCATAATTATTGGGATTTAAAAAGACAAAAAGCAGTAGCTGTGGGCGTGGTCATCTCTTGTGGCTGTCATTCCGCAATATAACTGTGACGTCGGATGTCGAATGTTTGTCTGTCCATGCGGCATATAGCGTAGCCAGGCGTAGCCGTAGCGAGTGAACCTAACTACCAACGGCATCGTCGCTACATAAGATTGTGAATTTTATTATCTCTCAAATTGTATAGCAGAGCAGTTCTTGTGTAACTATTGAATCTATTTAAGTATATTTAATTTCGTCGAGAATTAATAAATTCATTTCCACGGTACAGCGGGCAGCACGTAAATCTGGAGAGTCCTTTTCGTATATTTCCGAGGCAAGACTAGCGGATTATACTCTGCGCCCGCAATTTTAACGTTTTGCTCTTTGTTGCCATATTACTAAATTTACTGTTATGAACATTTTTTTTCTGGAGTTTTTCTTTCATGTTTACGAAATCCGAAATGTTGTAAAGAAGACTTTCCTCTTGTCCAGAGCAAAGGATTTAGTATTTAAAATAGATGGAAAACAATATATTTTCATACGTAAACAACTTTTCAATTTGATTACTTGTAGGCAGTGTATTATATTTATGATTTATATTGTAGAGTATATTAATTAGGTATTTATAAATGTATAATGCCTTGCCTAATTGCACATAATAACATACCAAAAAAATAAATTACCGATATACTCGATAGTTTATTACCTATCGATTTAATAACTTTTAAAATAATTCTTCGTTGATAGAATCAACGCAATCGGACTCTTGCAGTAGAAGGCTCACCACTTATTTAACAATATATTTAATTCATTATAAAAATTAAAACAAGCAATTCAAACAGCAGACCTAAATATAAACAAAGTATATATAGAAAACAAAAACAACTACTGACGGGCTCATATGAAACACAAACGACTCCACCGAAAAGAGAGCCGAATAATTTCATTTAAGAGTTCTAAATAATTTATAAAGCTCTTGCATACAGTGTATTGTGGGTAAAACAAAAACTGTGAGGTCCGGTGTGTGCAGTGGAATATTAATTGCTATATTATATGCAACTGGCTTGTGAAAATTAATTACTTACTGTGTGTCGCCACCGGTCTGGGTAATAATGTTCAAACCACATATTTGCTTGTGTGTTACTATGAACATGGTATTTATTAGAATCACATAATTTATTCCTTATTGGTATAGCAGCCAGTGATGTATAATTTCTCCATTCTCTATAGGTTTTTTTTATCTTATTTTATATATGAATTTCCGCAAAGTAAAACCTGAATCAATTCAATATATCAAGTTTTTTTTATCCTTCGTCAGTATTAATTTGGCAAAAATTGAGTATCAAGATTGTAGTTATATCGTGTCTTTGTGTTATATGAAGATTGCTACGCAGTCTATAAGACACAGGGTGCTTCTATTTATAGATTTGTCTCAAGAGAACTGTAATAGAGTCGTAATAAGTCTTCAACGTGTATGAGAGTCCATTTCTTTGTTATATTCAGGCTTTCCGTAACACGTTTGTGTTTGAATAAAGGATTTCTCAGAATATTTTTGTTATTAAGTTGTGTATAAATCTTTATAATCCAGGACTTGCTTTCTTCTATACTAATAATACTAATAATATTATAAAGAGGAAAGATTTGTATTCTTGTATGTGTGTATGTTTGTGTTGAATAGGCTCCGAAACTACAGAACCTATTTCAAAAAATCATTCACCGTTAGAAAGCTACATTATCACTGAGTAACATAGGCTTTATATTATACTAGGTGCTCGCCCTGGCTTCACACGGGTATACAAAATATTTGATAAATGTCCACCCGTGCAAAGCCGGGGCGTGCCGCTAGTTACTAATAAAGTTATTCAACACTCATATGCTGGTCTACTTATATAGTTTGACCCTAATAATAGGACCTTTTATGTTACAGCCAATTGAAATGAGCACAAATCCAAGATTTGCCTTTGGAAAAGCTAATGCTTTGTTCAATGCTGAACGGTTAAAGAGTAAAGTCATCTAGACGAGATTTAATCTTGAAAACAAAGGGTTCCCACTATCCTTAAAGGGATTTTCAGACAGTTCTTATAATGATGTACATAGTTAATGGCTTTCCCAACTTTAAGTCGCACCTAGTTCTTTATTGCTACAACAAGAAAATATCTGGCACAAAATCTTTATTGTACAACTAAACAGTGCTTTGTTACTTGTTAAAATAATATTGCGGCTAGTGGTGGTCCACACTGAGTTACCGAATAACATCTTAACGGTACCCGAGAAAATAAAAGCACAGTCAAAAAAACATCAAAATCTCATTAGTTCCCATTTCATGCCGAGACGACACTACGGAAGCAGTATAACTAATGTACGGCAATAAACACAGACGAGGAATGTCGTATTTCTTTTTATAACTTCTTTGTGCCATCCATTTTCTGGTTTACAGGTATCTATCACAGAGTGCTGACGGTGATATAGCTAACGCGATATTAGGTGTTAGCATGGAATCACCTATGTAGCATAACTCGGGATATTGGCACGATAAAGTGCACCACGAATGCTCCACAGATATTTGACTTGGCATATAACACTGCGCTATCAAGCCACGCTTGGGAAATTGTCCTATACAGCGTACCGCAAACGAACACACTGGATAAGGTATAAGTACCCCTCAGGGTATACCTAACTGTTTTGAAGTCGTTTCTTTAATGTAGAAATGACCAACATAACTGTATGTCTCCTATATTATAAAATTGTGATCTTTTAATTAATTCGATTATGAGATTAAATAAGTCTAGTAGTGAACCATCGTTTGTATAACGGGAGATACCATACACATAAATAAAACCATCGCCCCTAGCCTTACGGGGTAAGCAAATTGAGGTTTATTATTATTATGGTCGTAATTAGGCACATGGAATTATTAAATAATTATTCTAATTAACCGAGACCTGGATATTTGTCATGTAAATGGAGTTCTCTTGCTTGAACAACCTCGCTGTCTGTTTAATTTTGCAGTAACGAAACCTTAGTTGAAGTTTGCTTTTTTCAAACTTGCCACCGTACATATTGGGTACATACTACCAATATATTTTATACCTCCAACAGTAGCAAATATGGCATCATATTTTATATAGATAACTTAAGTCATTTTTAAGGTTAAATATATGCCAAATAGGATTCATGGTTTCATCAAATAAATCAAAAAAAGCCTTATTGGTTCATATTGAATTCTAAACACAATAAACATCTAAATTATTGTAAAAGAAAATACAAGAGTTTAATCAAACAAGTAAAGCGATGCTCAATCTTTTGTCAAAGTTATCTGGCAGTCGATCGTGTTTATTATCCTTCACTGGGTACGCCTAAAAGAATTCCTCTAGGATTAATTACCTGAAACGGCTTTGTAAGTCCTTTGTCTAAGTGAGTATTAATTTAACAGAAGCCTTTCGTGATTTAATTTAAATATGTGGATCGGTGTTTTTGTGGTTAAAAGCGTATGTATTGGTACTTATCGATATAATCAATTTTATCTTTACTACTCAAGTTTTCTTTTTCTCTAAAATATATTTATTGGTGTTATTTTTTGTAAACATAATTATATAGTACCTGCACTCTCGAGTTAATTATATTATGCACTCACGACATCGACATCAAGAACCTAATTATAAGAAATAAATTTATTGTATCAATCAAAATTGGAGAAATGTATATAGCCCTCGGGCTATAATGAATTTGAAGAAGCTTGATTTCAGATGACATAATTAGATAAATAAGTATACAGGGGAAAAAACATATAAATACTTTTACTACATTCGCTTAGACTAAGGATAAACTTCATAGTCTGAAATTAATACATAGCTGAAAATCGAATGAAGGGAAGAAAATAAAGGAAGAGCTGAATATTGTGAAACGCTCGCAGTCAGTGGTAAACCGTAGTGTTTTACTGAAAACGCCATTGGAACTCAGGCAGGAGCTTCTGAATGGAGCACGAAACAAATCCAATCAGCCGCAAATATTCCTGTTCAAACGGAAATGTTCTTACTTTTACAAACACCTCACCATCTTTACTTGCAAATTAAACAAGTGAATTTGTATTTTTACAGACATGGTGACTGTTTAATTAAGTTCTGGTTATTGAGTTAATTTAACATCAGAATTGTGTCGATTCTGTTGTACAAAAAAACTATACTTATTTAACCCTGCACATAAGAAAGGGGTAGCAAGACTTTTGGACCTGTCGAATAAGTTTACTTTAATGATTTCGTACAATAAAATTGGCACCAATATATATACATATAATAAAATAAAACCGATTAAAATATATACCTACATAAAGCAGAACTACTTATTTATAAATAAAAGATCTACCTAAACCAGAATCACGTAAGCGTGACAATGATGGTGGCAGCATTGCCTAGCTGGATAGCAATGTTAATACTCTGAGAAAGAAATGTTAGAGCATACCTGGCACGAGAGGCCTCAACCAGTTGACATGAGATCTCCTTAAAAAGCTGATGAGCATCCAAGGCCCAAAGATCCAGAGTTTAAACCGCAAATGTGTTTTTTGTATATACTAATCATGAAATATTATCGCAAAAAATAATAAGTTCTAAGGATACCACATGCTAAACTATTATGTTTATATAAATGTTAACGGTGAAAATGAGCTCCATGTCCGCAAGTTACACCGATAAAAAATCTTAACTGCGGCTACGTAAAATTTTACGTGACCCAGTTCCAGCGTTTTCACAAGCACTGTTATGCATTCCGCCTGCCCTGACAAGACTTGGAAAATAAAAAGAACATGTCCTTTTCATCAGTCGCTTTATGGACAACTAAACTTTAAAATAAGGTCTATTTAGATCCCTTTAAAACTTTTGGAAAGTTTCTTGTTGGATCGCTCGCGGGCGTTACCGGTGCAAATTTAAAGTATGTATTACTAGCGCCGCAAAATCGTGAGCGGAGCGAGCATGAGAATTCCATTACTGCCAGCCGTTGAAGTGACACGTTCGTCGCGCTGACATTCCTATACACTCACACGTATTTTGCAACTTGCAATCGCTACCGGATGTGCTTGCTGTTGTTATCAATGTTGCAATAGGACGACAGAGTGATCTAGGGACGAAACTTGTTTATAGCACTCTGTATTCATTTTATGACGATCTGGTTAGCCTGGCGGCCGCACCTCGGTTCCCAGGTTGAATCCCGCTCAAATCAAATATGTCGTATTTATTTTGTATATATGTATGTATGGCATCCACGACACGGTACATGGAAGCTTAGTTTGGGGCTGTGTAGTGTTTGTTACATTCCGGTAATCACGCGATAGCGGCTAAAGAAACTGGCTAGCTAGTTTCAGAGTTCAAGTAATACATGTATTGTTTAATATTATATAAATGGTAGCTATGTTGCATAATAACAATAGAATTTCATCCCCAGTAACTTATATGTAATCAGTCCAACAAACATGTTTAGACACAGAATTTATTTAAATTATTGTTGTTTAGTATTGCTTATAAAAAGAAACACACAAGTATTTGATCCAACTTAAGAGTCGTAGTAGTTATATTCTAGGATATTTAAGACGTTTGACGGAAAATCAGTAACTATTATATAGTTCGTTTTGAAAGGCAGTAATTTACTACTTAGGTGGCAAATTGCATGAACAATGTGCCAAAATGAGGTATACAGCCAGGATAGGAACATAGGTGAGCGAATTTGCTCGACATGTTGGATGTCAGACGCAAGCGTAATTCGCAATGTTTGTGGAATACTCTGGATAGACACTTGCATACACATGAAAGCTTGTGCCAGCATATTCAATGTTCCAAATAACAGCACTCTGGTTAAAATTGATGAAATTACACACAGCAGCTAAAACTGTCGCGAGTTGTAAATTGTATGCATATCAAAGGACTGATGGATTTTGAAAAGTTTGGTCATCTAAAATGAAGACAGACGAGAAGTGAGACCCAAACTATGGTGAATACATAAAAATATCATATCTTAAATTCATTAATTTTAAAATTAAGGCATTTGTTACATTGTGAAATGGCGCTGGTATAATAATTAAATATACTACAATGATGAATGTCAGAAAATATTTTAAGTACAAATGGAACACTCATCATATGAATATGTCGGTTTTATCAATATTTCATTCATCATCATTAGAATACTAATTTATTTCACTGGCGACAGCGTCATAAAATCATGCGCCGTCATAAATATTTTTTGCTTATAAAGGATACGAAGTTTTATTATGTGTGGACAAGCTAGATAACAATAGGACTAATTAGCAGTGACGAAGCTTGATACAAAAGAAAATTACATTAACTTTGAACCCCTATAAAGTGTCTATGTTATGTTTAATACAGATTAAACAATAAAATGTAAACAAAAGAGGAGGTAATTGGTTTTCTGTACAAACCTATGCAGTGCACATCCGCTGTTCGCCGCACAGAAACGACGTGGCGAGCTCATAAAACCTTATCTGTCCCCCTTCGGGAGCGTTTGAATCGGATCTGCTGCTTGCTAATGTGATTAAAATTTGAATTTAGTTTGTTCGTTTTCTAGGTTTCCTTAATCGAAGGGTAACCAATAGAACCCTATTACTACGACTCCGCTATTCGGCCGTCCGTCCGTTTGTGTGTCAGCGGGCTGTATCGCATGACCCGTAATAGGTAGAATATTGAAATTTTCACGGAATGCGTATTTCCGTTGCCGCTATAATAACAGTTTTAGTCAGAGAGGAAGGTCGAATTGGGATCTCCCGTGGGTTTTCACATTAATATTGGTGCCGCCCTACTAGGGACTACCTTACAGAAGACCGCAGTGAAATAACTCAGCTTTGATTTTCTTGCAGCAGCTTTGGTTTTGTGTTTCTGCGAAAAGTACGGTTGTATGAAATCCATTGAGGTAGGTATAATAATTGCTGCACATTACTGATTGAACAAGTATGAAGGATGAAGGAACGTGCAAGAGAGAGATCCTGGCAATCGCTTTAGAATTTCTAGCGGTACTTATCAAATTAATACACATACAAAGGTATTAGTTGTACGTAGTATATTATTTACTCTGAGGTATAAGACATGCGTCCCGCCCGCTTGACGGTAAGCGGCTACCTCGGATCCCAACAATAATATCAGTAGTCTCAATCGCATACTTCCTACCTCTTGCTAAGAGACAGACATCTAAATAACAGACTAAAATATTCTGAATTCAACCTCATCCACGAGTTGCTATCATTGTTCATGATAAGTAAACTTTATTCCAACGTTGAAATATAATGAGTTTTATTTGTGTGGATGCACTTATGGAACGTAATTGTTTCGTTTATATGCATCTGTTACTCGCAACAGTCGCAACAATATTAATTATTCTAATAAAGAATATAATCTCTCCTAAAATAATAATCACAATATGATTTGGAATTAACTTATCACGAAAGAGGGAAACAACCGTAATTTCTTTACAAATATTTTGATATACTAAAAATAAAATTGACATAAAAATGCTAAGCAAGTAGCCTAATCGCGTCAAACGAGGCACGGCGCCCGGGATTGAAGTACCAGCAACAATGACGGTCTTTGGCTTTTGTAATACTTTATTATGTGCCGGCAAAGATCCCTTGACAAAACTTTATTGGAACATCGAGTATGAACACTGCCTGATCTGACAGACTAGTTATAATACTGACATTATATTATAAGGCAGATCATTACTGAAGCCTTATATTAAAGGTATATGATATATTAAATTAGTTTGTATTGTATCATATCAGTTCGTAATATTATGTCCTGGTTTGTGATATCAAAATAAACGATGGAGTATAGATGGAGCATGCCACACCTTGTTTGTTATTATATAATAGTTCATATGCCTAGGAATAAAAATATAAGTTAAAAGTATTAATTCTCAGCATACAAATAGTGCACTCTGGGTGCACTGACTTATCTGACTGCACCCCCGTATCGGTACCCACGATAAACGGTATTCTAGCTTGGTTCTGTTGTTTTCCAAAGTAACAAAATTTTATGTACTACGCTTTTTTGTATAATGAAATATTTTGAAAATAATTTTATTTTTCACTTACTGAAAACGCCTGAAGCGTATTTTCCGAAGGTTTTATCAAGTATATTATCTACTCCGAGATTTTATGTACTCTCCAGTAATTGAATTTATAATAATTAATAGTGACTGAATAAAGTTTTTACAAATCAGTCATAGTATAAAAATACATCAAATTTAATATACCTACTTACAGTTTAAAAAGTCTCTTATAAATAAAACGAACATTAAAGTATCTAAATAGATTAGTCCCTGGCATATCGCATTTTGCATCGAAATATGTAACCCCGTGGCGTTGGGCGTACTTCCTTCAATTTGACCTGTTTGTTAAGGTTCAATATATTGGATCAGATTTACACTACGTGAATTTTCAGAGTTATTTTTTAGATAAGTTTATTTATTAGTAATGGTGTCAATTCTTGTTTATCTGACTAGACTTAAATTAAATTAAAATATTTACCCTATTCTGTTGTTAATGTTAACTGAAACATGAATGGTGTTGACAGAACTTAATTTAGTTTGACATTTCCTGAAGGTAAGTATTTATTCAAGGAAAAATAACATAAGACATAAATTGCTCGACAACAACGTATCAAAACTAATATAAATAGAAAATCTGATAAAGTCTGGGAATAACGCTTCATTATCTCCCGAGATCAGCACAACGTCACTCTTCACCAGACGCAACTTTATCACTACTCAAAAATATGTTTAATTTATATATAATATTATTATGACTAAAATTAGTACAAATAATAACCTCGTATGCACACACAGTTCAGTATTGCCATACAGTGGTCGTTCCTCCAACACCGGCGCCGGAGAGTCCCGACTCAGACATAATGTTACACTCCAGTGCAGTCACAAAGGTAATCACGTGACACATATCACTACCTTTCGCTTGAACGTAGTATATTATCTACTCTGAGCTTTTACGAATAAAAGTGATACAACTAGAGTTCATTGTGTGATTTATATAGATATAATATTATATATTATAACTACTTTTACTATATATTATTATATATATTATAATTACGTTTATTTTTAAAATTGATAATTTGTTCTGTTGTTTAGTTTATCTGACTGCTACGGCTAATTGCCGCTGGCTCGATTCTCACCGGGCATACATTTTTGTGATAGGTAAACATTTTGGTGTTAGGTATATAATATCATAAATAGGTACGTACTAAAACACACATAAGTATTCTAATAGTGTCTGAAACCTGTATAGTACAAGCTTTGCTTAGTTTGGGACCCTGATGGCAGTGCGTGACAATGCCGAGCAATTTTAAATTTTTGAATCGTGAATATAGTATTTTTTCAATCTCACTGCTCTTTTCATGATTAATAAGGTCCTACAATGATCTGAAGTAATGGGCTCAAACATAAGCCGCAATACTATCTAAAGTGAATAGAATTAATTACTTAGAAATATTAGTATACCCAAGACAGTATTTAGAGCGAAATATGCAGAGAGCCATTTATCACACAAATGGCCTACCTTGTTGAATAAACACGAAGTGAGGAGGATGTATCAATGATTTTAAGTGCGGTTAGTCTGAGATGACCATGAATAGAGCTTTGGTCAAATTACTCTTGAATTAGAACGCTACCCAAATTTCTATGGTCAAGATTATAATCGATTACCTTGATATCATAAAGCCCTTCTAATGAGCTTGCATATGCATAGTGTCAGTCCCGAAACGGACAGCGCTAGACCGAAAATAAAAATCATAAATTCATCTTTTTCATAAAATTTCTGAAAAATATGAATTTATGAAGCTATGCCGGCTATCAAACGAAGTGTAAGGATATTGCTAAGCTTAGTTGTAATAGTTAAATGGTGTTCATACTCTCCCTCAGTATGTAAAGTATGTCTTCTCTTTCATGCTGCGTTTGAAATAATGAGATAGATACGATGAGAATAAAATACAATTTGTGTTATTTATGACAGTATCTACTATTTTTTTTAATCTACTAATGTGGTACACAAGCCTACGGCCCACCTGGTGGTAAGCAGTCATCGTAGCCTTACAACTATAATAACAAGCAGTAATAGGGGTATCATTAATGCGTTGCTAACTCCGTTGTTGATGAGGAGTCACTGAGCTATCAGCATTACTACTACTAGCGTAGCGTATCCTCATGGAGCTAATGGAGCACAGCATGCAACCTTGCTTACCGCCGAAACACAACACTACATCAAAATAGTGCTATTTGATAGCGATTTTCTGTAAGGTGGAGGCACAGTCCCTTGCCGGGCGGCTCCAATTTTAATGAGAGAACCGCCCTACCTAGTTTATTTATATGAAGAAAATATTCAAAGAAAATTCAGAGATTTGAGTTTAATCAAAACTAGCTGCCCCGGAGTTTCATCCGCGCATCAAAACCACTCATCATCGTCGTTTTGCAATCATTTGTGACGTCATATTCCTCCTCCATCAGCCATATCGACTAAAACTGGACACTCGTCATATTCATACTCGATGTCCATCCACCTCTTCTAGGACCTCTATCCCTGTGCACATTCACTTTCATATTCATCATTTATTTAATGTCCCTTTCTATCTGTCCCTTTTTATCCTCATTGGAGATGAAATAAAAAAGTGCTCACCTACGCTACCTATAGAACAATTGTTCAAGATATCATAAGTTCTTGTAGACCACATACCAAACAGTTTAGCTTGGTTTCATTAATATAATTTCCTGCTTAGGCTGTATGTGCGTGTTATTTAGTCTGTCAGTTCGAAAGGTTTAATAAGTTGCTGTCATATTTTAACAATTACTTATATGGTGCACAGTAAAATTATAGAAACTATTTTGTGAACTATAAGCTTAATATGTTAACACACAAAGTTGTAAACAGGAATTCATCCCATTATAAATTTCCGGGAACTTTATCTTACAAGCTTCACGTAACAGAGAAGTCTGATGTAGCTACACAATATAATATGTAACATAAAGGTAATGCTATCAGCTTAAATGGTATGTAAAGGAACCAATATCATGAAAGTTGTTACTTAAATTTGTTAACAAGTTGGAGTTACATTATTATAAATATCATTGGTACAGTTACCCTCGTTTTATCGTGCTGTCACAGGACGCATGAACAAGTAAAATTTGCGTCCAAATTATGAAAAATGTAAGTAAATGAAGTGATGTGTGCTGAGTTTTACAGCAGTAATAACTCATAAGTCAGGGGCGTAATGTGCGTGAAATAGACTCGGAGCGCCCTCTTTCGGCTTCTAGAAGAAATATTTAAATTCCTGACTCGGCCCGCTGGCTCGGAACGCTAAATTAGCCTGCCACGCCGCGGATCATGTTGTATGATATTCTGTGGGATGATATGAATATCTGCCGCGTATTTTAATGTGCGAAGAGAATATTTTATTCAGACTTTTGACAAGGGGAAATCATCTCGATTTTAGTTACATTAAATTGAAGAGTGATGTCTTTCGAACAAAATTATTCGTTTATTTATCACAATCACATTTAGGAAATACCCATATCTCAGAGTAGCCCATACACATGTATTAAGTCACTCCCACAATCACAGACCTAGGATTTTCGCATCTTTGCCCACAATGACATCTCATAACTATGTTAATGTCCATTAAGTTAGGTTTAGGTTAACCTACAGAGCGTGCCAAGGAATTACACACACCTACAAACATACATTTATGTACCTATAATCAAAAAACATTACGCTCCTCTCCTTCTTATGCAGTCGGATAGAAATAATGCCTTATTTGTACCATTTTAAAGGGCCCTTTAAAATGACGCCGTAAATGATGCGAAAAATGAGAATAATTTCAAACAAATATTCACACCAAATTGACTGTGAAATAAAGTAAGTCTGTGTGTAAATAGTGAACTGAATTCATGTATCGGTATCCGTCCAAACAATGACAAATTTTACTGGAATCAATTTGTGGAACACGTAAAACAACATCAAATTGGAACACACCAGAACCAATAGGCATGAAATATTATTCAGCTAACGAATAAATATCGGTGTGATTTTATTATAAACATCATTGTTAAATTTATTACCCGGACCTGAAGAGCATGAATGAAGAGAATAAATGAAGAGGTTGATTAATGTAGATGAAGCAAAAGAAATCTTGAGGAGTGAAATAATGAAATATACTCCCTACCCAGTCTACTCCGAAAGACAGTCGGCGTGATGAAAATATGTATGTATGATTGTTAAAGATGTCCTTAGGTTATATTTTTTAATGTAAACCTCTATATCTGTTCTCCTAGTACCTATAGTGATTTAAAATCATTATGTAAAGTATTAAGCAATTAATCTGAAGGACAAGTGAATATATCAGGAAAGTTGGACTGGTTTTAAAGCCCGGGTGGCGATCATAATAAAAAGGCGGACTAACTGGCGACTGGAGCTAGAGGGGCGACTGGGACGAGAGGGGCGAAAGGGGCAAAGAGGCACTGCCGCTGAAGCAGCCATGAATAATCCTCCCGTCATCACCACGCGAGCACAGTGCCCAATTAAAAACGTACTCTTTCCACAATTTTTAGCTTAGAATATTGTATAATAAGCCAATAAAATACCCCACTTAACGCCTGCGAGCCGCGGCTGCCCATGAAATATGCACTTCGCGCGCTCATTATATAGGGTACTTGAAATTAAATGCAAGAAATTGTGACTGCCTTATAACTCAAATTTAATTTAATTTCAATTCTTAAACGCGCTTTAATAAAATTATGTATATATTTCCAGAACTATACCTAGTTAATAAGTGTTCATAAGTTGGAAGCGTTCATATAATTTAACCTGCTATGCTATGCACGTGACGCTGGCAAACTCGTTAATAATAATCAAATTACGAACGTTGCTAATCCAGGTTCTGAGCTAAACTCCTGCTTTGACATCTCAGCCACACTGATTTGAGCGCGTACGCCAACCATAGCAGGTACCCATCTAGGTCAATTTGAATTATATCCCCTTGAGGCAAGGAGCTAGGATACACATGGATAGATTACTACTTGGAAGTAGGTAATATTCCTCATAGTAGGGAAGCCCAAGCGGGGATTTCAGGATTTACTAAAGCGCGGCAGATTAATATACAGGGCGATACCTTGTATCCGGTTAAGTAGCTCCACCAAATATGAGCCCCATATATAAGGCCACCCGTGAAGGATAAAGGATCAGATGAGTAAAAAAAAATTGATCATTAGAAATTCTCGAGCGCGTCAGATTAAGGTAAGGTGAGAAAGTTGTAAAAAAAAACGTCATCTCGACATTCTCGAGCGTAGCCAAATTTTTTTTATTTTAAAGGAAATAATTCAAGGCTAACGAAAAATATATAATCTGACGATTTCCGTAAGCCGAAATAATAAAAAATCGTCGATAAAGTTTAGTGCGTGCAGCTGGGTGATACCTATATTTCCCTCTCCGCGTTTCTACTCCTTTGGGCATTATTTAAAAATTATTTTCTTACAAATACAAGTATTCTACTCAAAAAACATATACTTATTTATTTGTATGCTATTTCCTGAGCTTCTCAATTAATTATGTTCAATGATTTAAAATATTGAAAAAAAAAAGTTTTTTTATCAGATTAGGCGAATCCCTTTAGATAATCGTCAGATTATGAGATAGCACGTCTAGAACAATAAAATGAACAACATATATCTTAATCTGACGCGCTTGAGTATTTCAAAATGGCGAATTTTTTTTGCAAATTATAATAATGGCCGCGTGTTTGCGTCAAATCGAAATCGTCAGATTATTGAATGAGAGCTTTTTTTTGGTGCACTTAACACCCCCTTAGAAAATCTGACGCGATCGATTAATTTTTTTTTTTCTTTTTTAACCCTTACGTACAACCACCCGCATCATGCAAATGATCAGATTAACATACGTACATCATTAAAAATACGTAGGACATTGATGCTATCAATATCTGACGCGCTCGAGTATGTCCATGCAACAGTTTTTTTTTACATATTTAATAATCTATAGCCGCTTTCCCCACCGATGAAAAGGTATATATTATATAACATTTTTTTCTTTTTATCATCTAAGCTTTGCAACCTAATAGGTCTCTATGACGCTCGAGTAAATCCCCATTTAGCATCGTGGGCTCCCCTACTATCAGTACATCCGGGAAGGGTGTCATGCAATGTATCCAAATTGTACTGTTATCACTATAATATGGCTCATACGTTCCTTTTTGACACGCTCCACTTGTTGTATGTAACGGAATCTCTCAAAGTTATTTTTACAAATTCTAGACTGATAATTGTGAAAATGCACATACAATAATTTTATAACTTTATCCTAATATCCTGCTCAAGATTATCAGGATTATACATTTAGAATCGGATTGTCTTATACAAGTATATTTTTCAGTTTTATTTTGAATATATTACAATGAATGTTGCATTCGGCCCATAATGATCACGTAGGGTGCAGGGAGCAGGTAGCAAACCTCGATTTGGCTGTTTTATAACGTCATTGGGCTATGTACTACCTCCTACAAGCCTCAGAAAACGAAATTTGAAAGGGGACTCGTGGGATGCGCGCAACTGGCGCAGCATTCGTAACTTACTTAATAAGTTGCATGCAGCACATTGGTCAACTCATTGAAAACCTCTCTTTGCGGCAGCGTCTGCTCTAGATAATTTGTGTCACATACATGACATGTTAAATAAAATTGCATTAAATATTATTCACATCAGGTATTATCAACATATGATGCTTTCCAGTTACAGCTAAGACCAAGACTTACATACATACATACATCTTCTCGTCGAGTCCCATTTAGGGTAGGCCGAGAGTATCGAAATCAAAATCAAAAATCATTTATTCAGTTTAGGCCCTAAAGGCACTTATGAAGGTCTGTCTTAATTTCACTTATCGTGGCTCTAATTACGACTTGAAGTAAAAAGCCAATATAAAAAATGTTAGTACTTTCACTTTTTTTTATTTCACTTACCGGCAAAAGTATTCCAAGTAATTTTATTACGTACCCTAGTTATTTCGGTTCACCGATCACGAGGTCCCATTCCTGT
The DNA here is from genome assembly GCA_951449985.1 of Falcaria lacertinaria. NCBI lineage: Eukaryota > Metazoa > Arthropoda > Insecta > Lepidoptera > Drepanidae > Falcaria > Falcaria lacertinaria. The sequence goes on along the minus strand of OX602109.1, from coordinate 7,019,011 downwards.
CACATTACCCACTTGCCGGAGTTTTATGATAATTTTCACAAATTTATATGTAGGTACATAAAAGTACTGTGAATAGCTACACTCCTTACATAAGACGAAGATTTATTAATGCAATTAATAACTAAAAAAATAAACAAAAAATATCGAACAACTTCAATGACGAAATTATACACACGCAATTAGAATACATTACGCTAATAAATTAAATAAACGTCTAACCATAACTTAAAACCGGGTATTGCTTAATCTTGCTACCAATTAGGGCGCCGCAGAAATTAAAAGTTACAATCAAACGTATGAATTTGTTTGTTTTCCTTTAACCGCCCAACAAGTGGTGTAGGGTAAACATTTAACCCTTCTGACTGAGTATGTTTGTTTTAATCACTGCAAGCCGACAAGCTGTAAACAAATGCTATAAACACATTGTGCTCCTGTTACGAAATGATGACAGCCAATGAGAAAGACGTACTTACAACTGTTTTTTCCATATTAGTGTGTGGTTTTATAAGTGCGTAACCTCTTTTGGACCGCTCTTTGTTATTGTTACGAGATATTTGAGTTATGAAGTGCTTCCATATTTTTCTGTTCACAGATGTTTGACACGCCTAGATGTACTAATTATTCATTGAATAACAGGTCCGAAATTACCTACTGTACTATAATGTTTTACAAGCAGGTCGTTCACCCTTAACTCTGATGGTAAACGTCACACTTAACCAAGTAACAAAAGAAGTCAGGAAAATGTATTTTATCAAAATAAAAATTATGTAAGGTCTCGTATAAAAATTATTTAATTATGTAGATCTATCAAACTAATGACCAGTTTCAGATAGTTCAAAATTATAACGTTTATCAAAGTTTGGATTTTAATTCCAACTAGAGTAGATCGTACTTAATAAATTATGTAGGTTTCATTCAAATTCTCCTTTAGTGTATCTTGAAATTGTAAATCATTGAAAACATCATTAAACCGCTAGAATGATAAACAAAATTGGATAACCCGGTTGAAGTTACGCGCCCTAAGCAAAACCAAGGAGACAATTTCTTTAAAAGCCCTTAATATCCCTTTAAGAGTTCTTATCGCGAAAGGGGTACTGAACAAACCGCGTCGCAAACATTATTCCGAAAAAAAAGTAAAACACTAAGAGTTTACTTGTTTCGAAATGGCTGGTCGCCGTGGCATCTGATAACGGCAGATTTGCGGCCGCTCCTTTAACAAATTACCTCTTTAAAGCGCTCCTACAATGTGTAGGTTTCTTTATTTGCACAAGATAATATGGCGAGTTTTATTTTCACATGCGGTCGCGTGTTTACATGCGATAATACAAAACTGAAGACGGACATTTTGTACACTAGTGGCTGATATAAATAAGCGATACGTAGGAACTGGAACTTCTTATATCTATGAAGTATTATCGCAAATTGTGGCGTTTCTTGCTCCTCGAATTATATCTAGGGCCCGAGAAGAGTATTGCGGGCGAAATTAATATTAGTAGGTTAGTCTTATTATATACACATCAATAAATATTATTTGTGTATTTGTAACAATAAGTAAAAAAGGTTTTAAAGTTATATTTAGAAACAAGATTTATTTCAATTCGTAATACAACCAATACTTTTTTGTTTAAGACCTTCACCACGCAGACCCTGAAGCATGATACGATTACCGTTCGGTTGTCTATGGACGCTTTCAATATCATGCATCATTTGCACGATAAACAATTTCCAGTAACATTTACTTTTTTACACATATTATTCCATGCCTTTCCAAATATAGTAGTGACCTTTGTAGTGATGTATCACGAACACATTTTTATTATCATTAATACTATATGGTAAAGTAATGTACATTCTAATAACTAATAGCTTCGGTTTACTTTGTGAGAACTGCATATTAGATACAACAAAATATTTATCCACATCGCCCTTACAAATAATTCGATACCTATTCAATAATCCCTCATAATCTTAATTTATGCGAATAGCAATGCTATGACCGCAGTTAATTGATGTAACGACCGTAAATGCCACCACAATTAGCCTGGGAGCGACATCTATGGGAATATTAAGGACTTAAACGGTGATATAAGGATGTTATTTCTAGGTCCCGTCCTTAGATTAGGCTATTTTGGGAATATATTCTTCTGTTTACGCATGTTTATGAATAGAAAATTGTCCCATTTAGACCAAAGACGCAAGTTCTAATAATACCTTCAAACAACAGCCCACACGTCATGAATTCTATGGCACGTGGGTAAGGCTTAAACGAACAATATTCTGCACGTATATGAACTGATAAAATGAACTAGTCAAATAAATGACGACGCGTTGACGTTGTTACCTTCTCTGATGTACGTAGCTGGTACCTATATTAACATAAATAGCATCTACTTTCCTTCTTTGAAAAACTCATTTTTAGTGCCGCAGTATGCACTCAAATTATTCTGCGTTAGGATGTTAAGTCCCTTCATATACATTTGCAATGCTAGGAACATTATAATTTCGCCACATACCTATATTTCATGACACAACACATTATAGTTTCAAGCCTAATATAAATTAGTCTTCAGTCTATCGCCAGTATTTAAACACTTATGTTGCAATAACTTACTATTTCGTGTTAAAGCTCAGTTTATTTTCCGTTGCACCAATTCTTTTTTTTAATAAGATAAGGTTCTCGTTTTTATAGCTGGGGTCTTAAGTTTGTCATTAATTGTGACAAACCAGAATGGTTAAGTTACGCTAAAATACCTTAGTAGTGACTCAGAGTACATAGCGATAACATATCGTAATAGTGATTATCGTAGTCTATGGACGCCTGTGATACCACGGGCGGATGTCAGTCCATAATATGTTAAATACGCTAAATAGAATTAAATTTCTGGGCACGATTTTTAAGGCTACATATAAATGAGATTATTTAGGTGCTTCTACAAATTAAAGGGTTCTCGGTGCGGTGACGAACGTCTGCTCGACATGGCGGTGTCACTACCGATAGTAGTCTATGTGACAGATTTATAAGGAACAATTATGTTATTAATATTAATAAAATAAATAGTGTCGACTTGGCAGGACAATTACTACCAGGACACCTGGATATTCAAGTGCTATCCTCTATACATTAGAATATACAATAAAAGAAGAAACTGACTGAAATATCAACGCACAGTCTAAACGATTGGGGTTAGAGGCCTGCAATTTTTACTGTAGTTAAGGTACCTTTTCTTAAAATAGGCATCCAGTAAGGTTTTGGTATTTGGCCTCTCATTTCAAAATAAAAAATACTGAGCAACTCTAAGGGGGTAAAATAGGGAATGAAAACAGTTTCTTCTTTTATTTAAACAGTCCAATTTTAAATAAATTATGTTTTTAAGTGAGTTCAGCTTTTTTGAATAAAATCGAATTGAATTGTCAAACATGCGTCAAAATAAAATGTAATTTAAATCAAAAGCACCAAGGAGTATTGCTATCAACTTCAGCTAGAAGCAAATCACCGCCAAAATAACTTTCTACCCCTTTTTTAACCCCGCTGGGGGATGACTTTCAATAAAATACGAATCTCAAAGAAGAAAAAATATACGAAGAAAATGTTTAAGTACCAAGGAATCACGTTGTCCCATACAAACTTTTCCCCTCTTTTTCACCCCTTAGGGGTAGAATTTCGGCAAATCCCTTCTAATTGGATGCCTACGACATACAAAGAATAAACCCTCCAAGTTTCAGGTCTCTACGATCAGCGGTTTAGGCTGGGTGTTGATCAGTCAGTCAGTCATTTAGGACAAAGCCTTTTTTTATATGTATAGAAGATGTTTGACTTCACCACGCGTGTAATATACATTACATGCAACAATGGCCATAAATGACTTTATATTTCCAAAAACAGCCATAACTACATTAAGCAGTGAAATTATTTAGAAACAAGGTATGAAGGCTAGGATCCTGCAATATTAATACTTTTAAAGAACACGTCCGCTTAGATTAGAGTGGCAGGGTTGCGATCGCGGTCGAGGCTTCTGCGGCCGGAAAGGAAGATTTGCCCAAATTTCCACCGACGCTTAAACCACTCAGTATAATTTTTAAATATTTAAATGTACTCTTAGTTGGCTAGGTTTTGGATCCAACTGGAGTGGTTTTGTATTTAAATGAATGAGTTTTACAAATTCTAAATAGGTTTTCATTTAACTTCTTCTATACGCGCATAGCTTCTTTATCATACTTTAATCTCGTATGAGTATTGTATCGTATGAGTACCTAAAATTATTGGAATATCTAATTTATTAATCCACTAGTTTTATTTTACCAAAGCTCTCTTTTAAACGTTTGTTAGTTTCCATCATAAAAATGTTAACAACGGCTACCTCTGCTCCTTAAACAATATCGAAGCGGTTACGTATGTGATAGATACTCGTAATATAATTATATCGTAAAATTTGCAACTTAATTTTGGTTCCAATTTTAAATAGTCCGTGGGGCTTCCGGTAGTGACATGCGTGACGTCGCTTCCGGACGGTGTTACGCGGCGCGCAAGCGCATCGTTGCCACCGGAAACAGGAAGTTGTGGTGTTGCGGCGCACAATCTGGAGTTGGACGGTGCGGGAAACACTGAATCAAGTGCAGCCTGAGCATTCTGTTTTATGTATGAGACTGTAAAAGATATATGGACGCGGTTTCGTTTGATATCAGCACTGTAGGCAAGTTAATCCCTCGACTGAGATTAATTATTCATACATGCGTTAGTGTTATTGCTACTTGCTAAGTTCACGCATCGGTGTGGCTTACAAATATAGGGCCTGGTACTAAATTGTTTAAATTGTTTTGGTTGTATCCTATGTTTTGATATTTTAATTTTTATTTGGTTTTTAATATCAATAAAAATGTAACTAGTTACTGTCTGGACATGGAAGATGTATGAAAAAGTATATTACTGGGAGCCTTGATCAACGCAATAAACCCAAAACATATTGTTAGATTTTTATCTGTTTGTCTGTGCCTTTGTGCGGGCTAATCTCAGAAATGGCTTAGCCTATTTGGATGCGGGTTTGCCTATTGTGTTGTGGTAAGCTTCACTTAATATTTAGTGTTTGTAAAAGTCATGTACGTTGAAAATCATAAAATATATAAAACATTATCATTTTTTATTTTATATAAAAGGTGTGCGGCACGCTAGTCTTACAAGAGACATGTCGAAACTTGACATATAATTTTCACCTTCAAAAAGAAAAGCCTTGTTCCCTCAGAATAATAACTAAAGCTGGCTAACGAGAGTTATTGTTTTAAGCTTGTTCCTCACATATAGCCCGAGGCGTAACGATTTTATTATCATTATAATTTAATGATACCCGTAATCTGCAACATGCTATTTTATTAAAATAGTAAATCGAGAGTTACGTGTATAATAAGCTCTTCTTAATTCTTAATACTAATAAAATTCTGAATTCCTAATAAATTCATGTCTGAGGTTCATAACATAACACAAGCAAATATATATGCCATTGTTAAAAGCTATGGCATAAAGTAAATCTTGTCCTCCTTAGTTTTAATTATGTAAAATGAGTAATTACTACTTCCATGTCAAAACGAAAACACAAAACTATGGAAGTAGTACAAAACCTATCTGTCATCCCAAGAGAATACAAACACGACTGTCATCCGTTCGTTGATACCGAAAAAAATTCTAGGTCTGTGGGTCTGTGGTGGATACCGTCAGTCTGTTTTGTTCACAAAGGAAAATAAACATTGAGAAGCTACAATTTAAACGAAATTATTATGAATATTATGTCTTATATACTAAGAAATAGAGTTGCGAATTTGTTTAAACGCAATTTACACATTTTCCGAGTTTTGTCACAACAAGGGAAGCCGGATGGTAAGAGTCAGAGCGTGGAAGTTGGCAATCCATTTCGTCTGGAACCGATAGAGACTCAGTGCCATACTTTGAAGAAACACGACAATTTTAGACGTCAGAGGTTGTACGAGTTCGGGTTGTACACGGCTGCGTGTCTACCCAAGTACGTGCAGAAAGTTCAAATGCAGCACACGGACGAACTAGAAATCCTTGTTGTTCCCGAAGGACTGTTTCAGGTGCTGAGTTTCCTACGCTACCACCAGAATGCATGCTTCAACGTATGTTCGACCACTACGGCAATCGACGTGCCAAGCCGCTGCTTCAGGTTTGAAGTTGTCTACTGCCTCCTCAGTCTGAGATTTAGTGAGAGAATTAGGGTCAAAACTTACACTGACGAGTTGACTCCACTTCACTCTGCAAGTAGTCTGTGGCATTCATGTATCTGGTTCGAAAGGGAGGCTTACGATATGTTTGGAATAATTTACACGCACCACCCTGATTTGAGGAGGATTCTTACTGACTATGGATTCACTGGTCATCCACTAAGGAAAGATTTTCCGCTGGTCGGCTACATTGAGTGTCGGTATGACGATGAACTGAAAAAGATTGTTTATGAGCCCGTCGAGTTTTCTCAAGAAATGCGTCGTTATCAGCTGGAGTCACCTTGGACTTATCATAAAAACTTTCATGAAGGCTACAGTTGTCCACCGCCCCCTCCCAAGTAATGATAGAAGATTGTTTGGAAAATATTTAATTATGTTATGAATACATTATTGTTTTGTTGTTACATTTATTAATTTTAACAAGACCACTGTACAATTTTAAGGTATGATGTAATTTTTAGACACTTATAATTTCAGGATTTTCTATACATAATATTCGGAAGTTATCACAAAAAACTATCTGGTCCCAAAAAATAAGCGTAGCGTTTCTTCTCCCTAAATTACTACTGTCACATACTGCTTAACTGAATTCACCCCATGATAGACCAGATGACGGCATTCTACGCTTCAATTAATAACTTTGGAAATTCGTGGAAAGTGGCTAATTATTCTATCTTCATTTCATTAAGTTAGTGGCTTTACGAGCAGTTTCGCCCTGGCTCAGATAAATTGGATTTCGATACCTTATTATTATGCAGTCAAAGTAAATTCGTGGATCTCAGATTATCACATAAACTCTACAGTGATTTATTTCACTTGAAATTAGACATAAAATGAATACCAAACGAATTTTATATTCTAACGGTTCTAACTAATTTATTTTAAAATACTTTCGATATGTATTAATTGAAAAAAAAAACATGTGATAAATGAAACTTTTATTTATAAGCAGGAGAAAGAACTGAAATAAATAATAATATGTGTGGGAAATCAAAGCAGAAAATCCTATCGGCTTCATATCTGCCTCCATCATACGGACATCTGCGTAAGAATAACGACAGAGTGGAGGTCTGAATGAACAATCGAGCGCTCAGTGTATGGCGCGCGCTCGGCTCCAACGTCCGTACGCGCTAGGCCGCTCCCTAGAGGCGCCTAAACTTCTCACGACGCGCTAAACTACCGCCCAACTCCATACAAATACGGAATATAAGCTAAATAAATTGTTACAAAGTTTCCTCGAATACCCAATTTTTGATAAGCTTTTGATTGTTCAAACAGTTGTCACGAAAAGGTAAGCTTATTACAGATTTAGTTGTTTATTTCGCTTTCATGTATTTTTCCTGTTATTTATGAAACAACAGATTTTTTGTTTTCGGCTTTTAGTCAGCTTTTATTTATTTTCAGCTGATCTTAAGATTCAAATATTTGTAACAAGTTTTCCTTCCGGCAAGTAAATACCCACGTTGTTTTTCAAACATGGTTTCTAATCATGGTTGTATTCATCTATGTACTTCTCTTAATGAGCAATCATAGTTTTTTTATCAATTAAAATTATTTCAGTTTTTCGATTTGAAATTTAATTTTGTTACCAAACAGTTATAATACCTTAATTTATCGTATAAGTGCGTCATTGTTTTAGAATTATATTGATGAAAATCATATTAATTTTATTTTTAGTTAGGAAGGTGACTTGATCGAAAGTGTTCTTAGCTATATCTGACCAGCCGTTTGGAGGTCAGCACTCTCAACTCCTCCCTAACTTACAGCAAATATATCGTGTTTGGGCTCATTGTAGTCGTCTCAATGAATAGACTATACTTAGATAGATGGTGATGGGTCCGGTGATGGAGTAAGAAATAGTATTGGGGATAATTCGCTAATGTCGTGAGTCGGGGTTTTTTTTTTATTTTGTGATTATTACTTACATTTTTAGGTATGAAACCAAAACAAGATAATTATTAAAAATATTTATTTACCATTTTATCATCCTAAAATAAAGCTTTCAGTTCAGAACATCACATTAAGAGTAAATAAACTTTCAAATTATCGAAAATATAACCCACATTGATAACAGCTCGAAATGATTATTGAAACACTCGAATACTTTTTGTCTAATAGTTGATCAAATATTAGTTTCCGGAGCTGCGCCAAGAAATTTCACACGTCTGATGTTAATTGCGCCCTCGCTTAGTTCACGTTCATTATCAGAAGCAAAATACGAAATATTGAGAACTAGTGTTCTAGTTACAGCGCTCTAAAAACACTATGTATGAAACCAAAACCGAATAAATTGAATCCATGTTTTAGGAATATAAAATGATTTGAATTTAATTGTTCTCCTGGGCTCCAAGGCTTATTCTCATCCGTACCAAATCTATTTCTCCAAAACCTTTAAACTTATTATGCATGTTTCCATAAGCTCTAAGCATAGGAGCTGTAAGTTTCATATACAAAGATATTAATATCGTCGTGTCGAGACCTTTTCGGTGTAGGCAGAGACTATAGAGAGCCATTTCACTCTTGAGTTTCACACTTCGTTTGCATCTTCTACATTAATCAATACTTACCTTGCGATTCCGACTGGATACTCTTTGTAATAATTTCAATATAAATTACAGTATTAAATACGTAGTTACTCACTATTTCGGAAGTTAAGTGACAGAATTTCTTTATAGACACAAATTTAACCTATCTTACTATCAATAGGTATGTGTGACTTGATCAATAAATATGGGCTTGATCAACACCAGAGCTCAATCAGGCCGTAAATTCTCCGAATATACATAGATTAGTTGTAACTTCATTGTAAATCCAGTCTATACAAATGTTTAGGTAGCAACGAGAATTTACCGGCTGGTATGAAATTTCCGACAGCGTTTGTAAAGTTTGTTTCCATGACCAAGTTAGAACGGGTAGAAATGGCTCGTCTCACACAGGTCGGCCAAGATAATGTACCTACATCAAAGTACACACTACAAATTATATTTATACATGCCGTCATAAGTCGATAATGTTATAAGTAGGGAGTACCATCAATCCAAACAGGAACTAGTAATAAATTCTAGAAGATAATTCACGGTTTAATAATATTATCAAAGATTTGCTCAAATCTTAAGTCTAGTGACTATTAGCTTTATGGTGCAGGAAAACATCGTGAGGAAGCCTGCATACTTCTGAGAAGAAATAAGAAATTCAAGGGCGTATGCTGGTGCCTAAGAGACTGCGACAGACCCACCATCTGACGTGTTGGCACCAAATCTTATCTCAAATTATTGGCATCTTGTGTTGGAGAGTGGGTGTTGTTTCCTGCCTCTTGGGGGCCCAGGTGGGTAGGCGTTAAGATAATAATTTTACTCAAAAAAAATTACAAGCTACTTGGGCGTTGTCTTATAAACCTAGTTTGCTTTCCCTATACTAAATACTCTTTAGCTGTGCCCGTTTATTTAGTTATTTGATTAAATGTAAATTGTATATAATACGGATTAAAATATGTATATAAAACAGAACTAAAACTACCTACTTCTAGATAAAAGATCTGACCTTGCTTTGCTTTATATATTTGCAGAGTATGATAAAATCAAGTCCATAATATATATATGCCTTGATAAAAAGCAACATTGTGATACACAGTACACTATCAATAGATGGAGGTGAGTCGACACCTCGATTTTTCTCAAACATTATCGGACCTTTAGCGGAAAAGTAGTTACCGGTGCGTGATCGCATCCGCAATCATTTTTCGCGATTCAGGAGCTGATGTCGCTATATTACACCCTATAAACACGGTCGATGTGCAGAAATACTCATAACTTTGAATCATTATTGAGCGATCTCAAAAAATTGAGAAAAAATATTCTGTATTCAAGCCGTCACATCACACGTGCCTCATAATAATTGTTGCGATGCGCTCGAAAATTGTGTCTCCATGTCTTATCAATATGGTGATAGGTAGGTACATATATCGGTGCTTTTATGTTCAACAATATGTGCGAAGCTTTTTTGTTAGAGTTTAATTAGGGTTGTACTAGGACGTCGGGTACTTCCATTAATCAAATAATAATATACAATGTTTATGGATAACTAATTAAACTCATCTTTGACCTCCTTGTAGCATATATTCGAAAACACGATAACAGTATTACATTGTTCAAGGTTCTGATGGATATACTACAATTTGGTGTGTAAGAGCAGAGCGGATCAGGCTGAACAGAAATATGCAGCAACCCTGGTGGTCCATATATCTTCTAGCCATTTTTATGCTAGGCCTCGATTCGAAGCTTGTTGGTGAGTTAACTTATTATATCTACGTTAATTTATGTTAAACTTACTTAATTTAATTTATTTACATTGTTTAATTCAATAGTATGTACGAATAAATTTTCTAGCAGTTCCAAAAATATATCATAGTAATTAGAGTATTATTTAATTGTTTTACGAGTGGAAGCTTTTTCCACATATGTAGTTCGTTTCATCAGACGATAGTAATTATGCAAAAATGTATGTATACCAACAGGGGAAGCATTTCAGCCTGAGTTTGCAGAGCCACTAATGAATTTAACTGTACCAATAGGAAGGGATGCTACATTCAGATGCTTAGTTCAAAGCCTCGGGGGATACCGAGTAAGTTGCAAACAACGCAATTATTTGTAGCAGATTTAATGAGAAACTATGTTTGTACAATAAAATATAGATTAATGTTCCTTTGCAGGTGGGATGGGTAAAGGCAGACACAAAAGCTATACAGGCTATACACGTTCACGTAATCACCAACAATCCTAGGGTGGCAGTCTCGCACAACGGACAGACAGTATGGAATTTACACATTAGGAATGTTCAGGAGGAGGACCGGGGCCAATACATGTGTCAGATCAACACTGACCCAATGAAAAGCCAGGTACTAAAGGGTACGCTTCTTAAATTCGGCTAGCTTAAATGAGACAGTAATTATTTTTATCGAACCAATGAAATAATTACGTCATCTATTAGGTATTTGTATATATGCCGTGGAGGGAAAATGCAATTAGGATTCAGATTCAAAATTTTCATGAGAAATAATACCAAAAAATCTTAGTTTGATGTAAGAGCGCTCCAATTAGGATTATCCATTGCAACTGACTTCCTTGTTTCAATATTGGCCTTATTCTTAGGCTCCCGTTTCGTGTTTCTGTAATATCCATGGATCCGCACTTGTCGGTACAAAAACTCTCGAGTCATTATTTCTGGGACAAACATTTTTCTGCTTCTCGACAATATCTTATCTCTAGGCCCCCAATCTTCGGTCGGCTTAAATATATTTAAAAATTCGTCATTCCGATAGTAAATTATACACTGGACTAGTATTCCTACTATAATTATGAATACATACATTCCAATAAATACGTGTACGAGGACCTCATCCAGGTGAATAGAAAGAGATTCCACATATAAAGAATCGTTGAATTCATCAACGACCATATACTCCACACTGATGTATAAGATAATAAGGAGAAATATCGGGCTTAGAACCCACATGCACTTCCAAAAGTAGCTGGCTTTTATACCAATCATGAAAATTATATCATTACTGTGGTTATTGTAACCGTAACACCAGTACAGTGCAATAGAAAATAGTAAGCAACTGATAACTTGGGTGATGTGCACTGCGTCTGTTAGGGAACCCGTCATATCTGAACAGAAAAATGGCAACGTAAAAACACAGAGGACTATAATTAGCAATAAACTTGATATATTCTTGTACCGGGCAGCCACTTTAAATTGATACAGCAAGTCACATAAAAATAAATACAAAATCCAAATATTTGTCAATAAACAAAAGAATATGGATGAAAACCAAGACAATGTCCAAATTGGCATAGCATCAAAATACATCAAAGTTTCGGTAATGGAAGCAAATACCGGAAAATAAACATTTTTGCCTATTTCTACAACATTCTCCTCCTCTCCATGAAAAAAAGACATAGTCTTAATGCCCCCGAAAGCAATAAGTCCATACATGAGGGAGAGAAATAGGGAGAATAAAGGTGTCGATATTGAAGTCATTGTCGCCGGACTTCGGAACGACACATCGCGAGATATGAACAGTATTATGGCGTACCCAGTCCCCACGGAGAGAAAACCCCTTGTGATGGAATGTAAATTATTACCCACGTTGTACAAATAGCTTTTCCAATTTACAGACATTTTTGTCGCGTACCAAGTACCACTGGCAGACATTGCGATACAAAACAATATAAATATTAGTGTGCAAACGTATCCTATTAACATTTTCACGTACACTTGTATGAATCGTTCCTTTTTTATTGACAAAATGTAAACAAAGGCACCTATCGAGGCGCTTGCTATTATTCCTTTCCATGGATGCATACAATTGAATGAATAATGAGTTGTATTTAAACCGATTTCCCTGTCGAAGAAATAGCTACTTGCTGTTTTCATGCCGCAATCGTCTTGGAATAGCACCTGGGCTTCTAAGCAATGTTGAAACACAGACACATTAATTCGCTTCACCATACATTTGGTGCTGTTGTAGTATGTACAGCTGACCCACGGAGGCGGGTCAAATGCAGCGTAGAAGCTATACACTAGGAACCAGGAAGATAATACCATCAAGTATATTGTTTTTAAGAGGATAAGAAATATTGTAGCATATCCCACGCCGCGAAAAACAGGAAAGAAATTCCACATAGAAATAACACTGCAATTAGTGTACTGCGCTAAGCATATCTCCGAATATACTAGTGGTATTCCAACAAATATAACTCCAATCACTTGTATGATAGCATGTACATAAAATCCATTATGTGATATTGCCGCTGGAGAGAATACAATCGCTGTGTCGTTCATCATCCATGCCCACAACATTAACTTGTAATAATTATAGCTTTTCCATCGACTGTTAATTTCGGGACAATAATTTCCTTCGATTTTGGTTTTCATAGTCTAAAAAATTAAATTCTCAATATTCTATTGTCAAATGCTTAACCACCGTGAGCCGTTCACATGAATAAGCAATATTTCTCAATAGCCGTTTGACAGGCGTCAGTTACCTAACAAAACAACAAAGCAAAACAATTAAGGAAACGTATCATATAAAATTAAATTGCAGTAACAGTAAACATTGGGGAGATAAAGTAAATGAAATAACACTCAAACGGGTAGGCGACGCGAGCGGGTAATGATTCGTGCAGCGTGCACCTAAATTATAGCGCCGCGTGGCAATTTATACCCAGGCTGGCATAAATCGCTTGCGGCGACAGCGCACGCGACCTCCAAGCTGACGTTGACGCCACATGACGTCACTTGACAGAATACTGTCATCAAAATAATTCAAGTAGCTCGAGTTCATTGTAGCCAAATCCTATAGATATCAGTAGCGGTTGTATTCTCTAGGGATATCAGTACAAATTTATCTAAAACAGAGAATGTTACTTCACCTCTTACCATATTTTTATAATTATTATTTAATGTTTTAGCTTCTGATGAATATGTAAATAACAAAACGATAGGAGGATATTATTAGATTTTTCTTTTTCCCAGATGGGTTACTTAGACGTAGTCATACCCCCTGATTTTATATCAGATGAGACTTCAGGCGACATTATGGTGCCTGAGGGTGGTACTGCACGCCTTTCGTGTCGAGCTAGAGGAATGCCAAAGCCTCGAATCATGTGGCGAAGAGAGGACGGTGTCGACATTGTGATAAGGAAGCCAAATGGTGCCAAAACTAAAGGTAATATAAATTGAATGTTTTGATTTATTTATTGTATTTAGGAGTATTTCTAATCAGAATGGGATCAGTGAGTTTCAGGGGATAAAGTATGAAAACATAATTGTAATAAAAAAACTATTTTTTTCATTTTTTTACTTGCCAGTTGGTATTTTTGAAGAAGAGGTATTGACACTCGCCAAAATATCTCGCTCAGACATGGGTGCATATCTGTGCATTGCCAGCAATGGCGTGCCTCCCACAGTGAGCAAGAGGATCATGATCAAAGTCCACTGTAAGTATCCTGTAATTATCCTACTTTTTACGCACATAACTATATTTGTTCTGTTTGAATGAATTATTATACAAAATATGCAATAGTGCTGGCACGTAGTACTTGTACGCAATATATTATGATCTACTCTGGGGTAGTAGTACGTAGAAAACTTTCACAGCATTCAGTTCATCATTGATTTAGTGCACGTTTTGAATCAATTTAAAAATATTAATTTAGTGAAGTCATTTCATAAGAACTATTTTTTGTCGCAGAAATGATTCAGTTAGAAGTTAGTTCATTCTGTGGGTGAAATAGCTTCACCAAATTCGTGGTAATTGTTGTTTATGTCGGCAACTTTCAGAGGTTTCTTGTTATTAATGGTGTTATTTAATGTCAGCGAATGGTAGCTTTTAATTATTTTCTGGCTGTTAGAGACTGTTTGTGTCTACGCGTCAACTCAAGCGGACATTTTGCCTTTATGCAAGATTTAACTTTAATATTATTAGCCCACTTATCTGAAACGAACAATCGTTGTTAGAATTTTTCATACTATTTGCAAAACAGGACTTCTTCACTCTATCAGTAGTAGTGTGGTTGGTAAAAATTCAAGAAATAAAAACTAATGTAATAAACATTTTATTGCCTGCCTTGACTCTATTTGATAGTTTAACTGCAAAATGCTATTCAAAAACAGACTCAAAATGATCTTTATTTGACTAGATTTTACAAACTAGCACTTTCATATCGTCAGAATCTACCACCGAATTTGGAAGGTCGTTTTTGCTGAGAAGAATCTGGCAAAAACCTCAGCAATTACTCTATTATTTTTGAACCAAATAAGATTAATAAATTATGCATTCTGAATAATAATAACTAACGATAAGTAATTATGTGAAATTAACATTCATTGAGAGGGTCATCAAACGAACCAAGACGCTTTTTTCCAAAAAAAAAGGGAATCGAATTATCTTTTACAATTTCAAGTAGTTAGCTGCGAAGTACATTATGAAGGCGCAATTTCTTAGTGTTTTTTTTTATCCGAATATTAATATTCCCATTGAAGGTCATCATAAATTCATAGACTCAATCATTCACAGAATCACGATCTTTTATATAAAGATGCAAAAAAGGACATGGGACTAATCACTTTTCATACATAAAACGCATCGAATCTCACATTTTTAAACTGTGTTAAAAATAAGTAAAATACTGAAATATTATTTATTTTAAATCTGTTGCAGTTCACCCAGTCATCCAGGTGCCCAACCAGCTAGTTGGAGCACCCCTCGGGACTGACGTAACCCTGGAATGCTATGTTGAATCATCACCTAAATCCATAAATTATTGGGTCAGAGATTCGAGTGAGTACTAGTACTCCCTAAATATATTTCAATATATTTGTTTTTAAAACCGCTTATCTAATGGTGACTGGCCAGGCTAGGTGTTGCGGATTCTAATATCGCTAGCTCAAATATATAATGTAATAGACATTTGTTTTTGCCTTCTTTATGGGTTTATGGAACCTTTGTGTTACAACCATGCATACAAATATTAGTTTTATAGTTGTCTGGTACGCACCCTCATGTATCTGGGCTGTCGGCTACTTTCAAATGTAAAATGAGTCGGTTTTATTCATTATACTCATTACAAACAGTATAATTGGAAAGACATCTACGTGTACAAAAGTTCTACTTAGATACAGGGTTGGGTTTGCTCTCTCGCATTCAAAAGCTCTTTAGAAACTCAGACTCGTGTCCAGCCTCACTTTAGCGCCCCTTTGAGACTCGTTTGGTTACCATAACACGAGAATAATCTTAAACCGTTGCTGCAAAAGTTTTTATAGAACAGTGACTTCAGAGATACAGCATATTATTTATTATTTTGATTAAAGTCGACAGAAATATATATTTTAACTAGCGGCCCGCCCCGGCTTCGCACGGGTAGACTTTTATATCAAATATTTTGTCTACCCGAGCGAAGCCGGGGTGGGAAGCTAGTATAATATATAGCCTATGTTACTCAGTGATGATGTAGCTTTCTAACGGTGAAAGAATTTTTGAAATCGGTCTAAAAAATAAAAATAAAAATTTAGGGGTGGACTACCCCTAACATTTAGGGGGATGAAAAATAGATGTTGGCCGATTCTCATAGATACCGGATAAGCACAAAAAAATGCATCAAAATCGGTCAAGCCGTTTCGGAGGAGTATGGCAACGAAAACTGTTACACGAGAATTTTATATATTAGAGATATTATTTTTAATGAACCTTTTTTACTTAACTTTCAATGCATAACAATATTTTATAGCTTACATGTAGCCACACTCTAGGAGCATCTGTCCTACATTTTCGTCCACATTGCCTTCTGGCTGTATGTACTTTGTCAGTCAGTCGGTGTTAGACATTTAACACAAGTTTTTATTTAAAACAAAATTAACTAAATTCTTACTAACCTAACCTTAAACAAAATTAGAGAAAAGTACAATAGTTTCGTATCGAATAACTGAAAATAATATACACCACACAGACAACGCAAAGTGTCAAAGTATGAAGAGGGACCTATGTTAGAATGTACCTATCGCCCTGCCGTTTACCCGAATGGCACGCGGCATTGTGAAATGAAAAAAAAATATTTCAAATTCAAGAAAAGCCGCACTTCAAAAAAATAACGTCCCATGGCCGCGCGAAATTGAAGTTTTTTGGCAAGAACTAAGCGTGGGCGGGTAACGCTTGCAAGTAATGAGATATTAAGTTTTAATTTACGAGTGCGTTGGGTTTAAGTCTTAAGAAAAGTGACCTATTGTGGTGAAATAAGACAATGCTCGTTAGTTCCGTTTGAGTGGAGTCTCCGCGTTTACGACTCTCGGTGCGGACGGGCGACAATGCTTTTATAATACATATTCCTACGGATTAACGATATTGCCACAGTTATTCTTGGTTAAAAATTTTAGAAAGATCAGTATTTTTATCTATTTGGCACCGCAAGTTCACCAGCACACTAAATGTCAATTAAAAATAATGCTTGCATTTTTAATTACATATCTAAGAACATCACTTTTAAATTAGTACATCATCATCATCATATATTTATTAGCTAGGCTGTTATCGGTGGAGCAATGCAAAAATATAAACGAATTATATAGGAAGCCAGAAAAAACGTTGCTACATTTATCCAAAAAAGGCGTTTCAAGGAATATAAAAAATATTGATGAGTTGTATAACTTTCAGTAAGAGTTCACATTCATTGAAAATGCTTGGTGCTTCAATATTGCATGCTTATCATAAAATGTATATGCATATATATCATAAAAGACCTGTTTAGTCTACTGTACCAAATTAATTTAGAATATTTACTTAGATCTGGAGGTCTTTTTATTGCGCAGCTGTGAGTGACAAACTTAATACACACAAACAAATCCTTATTTAGGTTATTAAATTAAAATATAATATTACAATTTCTTTTCAAATATATATATTCTATATCGTTTTATCTTCAAGACTTGAGCTAGATTATCTCAACGTGACCGTTTAGAGGAAAAAACCAAGTTGAGCCAGCAAAGCAAGCATCCAGCAAACTTAACCAAGCTTTTGATTCACTAAGTTTTCATTTAAGTAGCCGGATCGACCAACATGATTGACCTACCAACGCAAATTACTCAGTACACATTTCTTGTCGCTACGCAATTACGTATATTACCTGAAGTATACAATTTATTTTGGAGGGTATTTTGGAACAGAGCTTATAATAGTTTCATTTTTGTTTACAATACGTGGTTGACATTTATTATTATTTATTGCAACAGTTCGACTCAATAGGCACTATAGCAGATCGATATAATTATTATTCTGCTACCAAGCAACGGTGTCTAGACATAATTCCGTGTCCGTCTTGGAAGGGTTCCTACCCACTTTGCGAATATCAGTATATTCGCGTTTAAACTTAAATTTCGATGTGACGAGCTGATTGATAACAGTGCAATGCTACAACTCTTGGTGGTACATGGCAAATGAGATGGGCTATATCATATACTAGCTTTTGCCCGCGGCTACGTACGCGTGGTAAAGTGAATAAGTCAACATGTATTTGTAAATAATTATTCTTATCCGCGATTATTTTCAAGGATTAAACTTTTAAATGTCGGATTTTCATACAAAGTTTCATCCGCTATTTTACCTCTTTACGGGTGGAATTTCTAAAAATCCTGAAATATGTTTTTTTTATTTTTAACTGATAGGCCTAAAACCAATTTTCATGTGTTTAACTTCAAAACTGAAAGATTTTCATACAAACTTTCACACCTATTTTAACCCTCTAGCAGAGGTATTCTTAAAAACCCTGCCTCAGTCATAATTTCAAGTATCTAACCCCAGCCGATTAGGCTGTGCGTTGATATGTCAGTCAGTCAGTCATATTCTTCTTTTATATATACACAGATTTCTATTTGTTTTCTTATTTTGAGGCATAAACATTCCTATGTATAGTGCTATAGTAATGAAATGGTATATGTGTAACATGAAATGAGTAATGTGATAATGTTACAGGATACTAGATTGCCGATTTTTTGCCATTAATTTTATACCTACTTTGTACAAATGCGTAAAATGTAAAACATGAGTTATAATATTCAATGAATTCGTTTCTGTTCTACGAGCTGTAGATGCTCTGTTACGTTGATATTGTAGAAATGCTTAATAAAATGTGCTTTATAATAAAATTCAAGACATAACATTTACGAGCACTATTTTGACACAGTTCATAGGCGAACATTTATCAGATTTGATCGCTCGTCTAAGCCATTCGCGCATTTTGGAACGGCCAGACTAAATACACACGTAGCAACAACAAACACTTCCGATATCGGAAAGTAATCACAAAATATCAAAACCAGCGTTTACACATTCGTGTGTCAACCTGGAAATATCTAAACTCAAAGGGGCTCAAGTGATCATTATACAGGACAGGCGGCGCGAACAAGGTTATTCGAGCACGAAATGTTCGTTTATTCAACTGATGAATCCATATTTTATTCATATTGCAAAATATGAGGTGAGCAACCCTCCATCTTGCCATGCTTTGCCCGAAATTTAATATTAAACTCTTTACAGGTGTGAAGTGTTCTTATAAATCTCAAGTGTTGCAAGTAGTACAGAGTACCTATATGAATAAGTAGTGGTTAGTTTAAATATTTCATTTTATAATGTGCTTGATTGAACTTTATCATAAATAATATCGACTCGTTTCCACTCAATTTTTTGTGTCCATCAGCTTATGAAATCTATATATTCTAATATGAATTGAGTAATATATTTTGGAAGTTAAGGAAACATATTTGATCGTATTACTACTACTTACACTTGACGTACGTCAACCTTGCAGTGCAGGGGTGTAATAACGTTTGAAGGAAGATCATTGTCTATAACCTCTGCTGCTGGCTCAATTTCATCAAATTTGTGTTGAATATCCTGCCTTTATAACATAGTTAACTACCTCCCTTATGTATATTAGATACTTAGCATGAGCTGCACAAAATTTAATATACTGCATTCCAATAATCGGGCGGGTCACGCAAGCTCCTACTCGTAATCCTGGTGAATGAAACCAGTTCGTGCTCCAATAACAGACTAGACATATTACCACAAGATAAATCGCAATAAAAGCCAACGTTATATCCACTCTGAAAAATCCATTAACACTTACCTTCTCACGTGAAAAATAAACCAAACCTAGCATCAAGAACGTGATAAAACAATAAATTCTCTCCGCGGTCCCTCTGTATAATAAAATAAGTCGCGAATGTTGCAAGGAACAAATATATATACAGTGTAATAAAACTTAAAAGTATCTTAATTATAAACAATTTAACTCCGTCCTTCACTTAGGCTTGCATCTTAATAAAGTATCGATGTCAAATAGTATCTACGCAGTGAGCTGGCAGTAAACGAGCTATGTGCAACGAGCTCAACGGAGCGCTGTATCCAGCCGGCAGCTCCAGCCGTCGGCGGTTTGAAACTTCCCCATTCGGCAGTTGTCACGCTAAATTTACGGGTTAATTTTCAATGGGACTGGATTCTGAGCTTCAAGGTTTTAAGTTCTATATATATTATTATTCTTGGCTCTTGTCCAAATTCCGTAATGGGAAGGGGAAAAGTTATAAAATCGGATTTTAATTAATCTTACATGTTATCATTATAAGCTTTTAATATTACAGACATACGAAATATTTAGGTAACTCCATGATTTTATAAAATAACTAAGATTTTAAGATAATTTAAATTTTAATTTGATATCTCTTTTACGTGGATTGTTCTTATACCACCAACATCTACCAGTGCCAGATGACCGGTTTCCCGCTGACATAGATTTTTGGTGACAATACGAATGAATGACTCTTTAAAGGCTAAAGCCACGTCGGGCTCTCCTGGGATCCGTTATTCAGTGAAGTGTAACGCATTATTTTAACACGGTCAACGTTTTATCCTAAAGACGGAAAGGGTTGTCCAATTTTCTGACATTTCACGCTGCGTTAGTTATCCGTATTTTACACTTGTGGACCTTACAATGCTTGTGATGTAATTATATTAGTGCACTATTTATTGGTATAAAAGATAATAATGTATATAATGTAAATTCATTTGCCTTAAGAAATAAAACACGAAACTTCATCAAGAAAAATGAATTCTACTCTCTTCGAAGTTTCATAATTCTTGGAATAAAAAATATAGCAGTGCTTAGTACTACGAGGGTTTTTTTTACAGAGCCTCAGGCACTAATTATTAAAACGCATTAAGGTCCAAACTTGTTTTACGTCTGCGCTATGATCCGTGGTGGGTATTGTTGGTTGCGATACACCCTTTGTTCTGTCGCGAACTTGTGCCGAATGACTGGCGCTTTCACTACGACCCATTGCGAAAACCAACCCTAAAGAGCGAACAGCACTGGATCGTCATTTTCGTTTGTCATCAATCTATGTTAGGACGGCTGACATGTAAGTGTTAATTAAGCAGGCCTCACTCGAGTGTAATTAAGAGTGTTACAGTGTTATTTTAGACATTAATTGAGTTGAAATTTCTTGTTATAATGAAACTGGTAGGTACTCTGGCCTGTCGAGTAATATCGTTCGAGGCCATCCACGCCGCATGTCGTAAAGCCGAAGTAGATACACTGGAGAGTAAACAAACCGAAGTTTCGATCGAAATTAAGATTAGAAAAGGCGTTGCTGGTGTTATCATTTCCTTACAAAGTTCACGGCGCGGTGTCTGGGGCTTAAATTAATGCGCTTTTAAACGATTCCGTGTAAATAGTGCGCGAGTGTTCACTCGGTGTAATAATGTTTCGGGAGACGTTTTATTGGATCCAATAACGTGGATAGGGGTAAAAGTAGTGTGCTTAACACGTGGGGCGGTGCAGGAGTGTCTCTTAAAGAAAACTGGTTGCTTTATCATTTGTGGCCAACAGGCGGTCGAGGCTTACCGCGACTTGAGACGACTTGGGGCGAACGACACACTTATATACCGCAATGTCGGGATTGTGTGGCTCCAAAGGGGTCTACCAGGAAATGACGGCTCCTTGAAAAATATCTTTTCCGTTGCTACGGTATATCCTGAGCTACAGCTGGGACTTTGCTTACCTTATCTTGTAAACTGTAGGTTTAGTGCGGCCAGTGAATAAAGATAAGAAATGTATACACTTCAGCTTTTCATGTAGGGGATACTAAAACAGTTAATACTACTCTTTAGTACGTTCAAAATTTTGTTTGATTGACCAGGAATTATTGGCCAGTTAACGATAGGAAAAATCTAGAGTTTAAATCCTAGTTTATCGTTGTAATATAATTATGAAATTGTTGAAGTACTACTTTTCTTTTCACGATCAAACTACTCAATAAAAAATATGTAATTTGGCAGGAGCTTTGAAACTATATTATTTCAATTAAACGATGGATTGGCAAACAAAAATAAACTGGCTGAAATATAATTAGATTCTAATATAATTTTCCAATTCCAATAATAATATCTTTAATCTAATACAATTTCAAATATTAGCACCTAACTGAAGTGTTTCAGAACATTTGACTAAATAAATGAATTACACTGTAACTGATAGCTTAGATACTCCGTTATTTTATATTAGCAGTAAATACGGAAAAATATTCAACAGGGTCCCGAGAGAGGTCCAAAAGGACTAGGTACTAAAAGCTTCCAGCACACTTATATTTGAAATGCATGGTGATAATTCAGGTACGTTTTTCTTTAAAAAATAATGTACGTTCCACAGATGAAATGGTGATATCATCAAACAAGTATGAGGTGGTAAATACAGTCATAAGTTCCTTCGAGAGTAGCATGGCGCTGACCGTGCGGAGATTGACTGGGACCGACGTGGGCGGCTACCGATGTGTCGCTAAAAACTCTTTAGGAGAAGTGGATAGTGTCATCAGGCTATATGGTAAGGCTATAAAATTCTCCATTATTTTCCAGATACCTGAAACGAAAACTTTTCTGACAGTTAGTGGATTGCAGAAATGACTGAATTCTTTTTCGCTGAAATCTACTTATGTGTCAACTTGAATATTCTGCGAAATTATAAAGTGCTCTGGATTTATTGGTTACTTTATACAACGATTCCTTTGATATCCACTAAGAGTTTGAGTATGTTAATTGTTAATTTGTATCAAGGGAAATATGTTTATAAAAAACTTATTAATAGATGTAGAAGATACCCGTAGCTCTCCTACGCCAGTCGCACCGCTACGGGCTACGAAATAAATTGATGGAAACTTTAAGTCTTATAATATTTTATATATTACCTTTGTATGATTCCTTAAAAAAATGTTAATGGAATTAAAATATTAATTGGAATATAATTTCGCAGAAATCCCAGGCCCGACGCTGAAAAACACAACTCCCGTCCCTAGAGAAGACTATAAGTATTCGACGCCACTGGAAGGCCCTGACAACCAGTTTGGATCGGCGGAGCGTTCTGATGACGAGGATGAGAAAGAGGCAACATCCGATGCTTCATACAAAATACACCTAAGCAATTCCAAAAACAGAACTGGGAATTATCCCTCAGTACAATCGGAAAGTGATCAGAAACTTACCAACAAAGTCCGAAAAATCATCAGTGCATTTGAAATTGACAATGAATTCGTTTTAAATTCTAGTTGTAGGATATCGTATTGTATTTTAAATTATTTTATTATTTTCGTGATATTAAATTTAGATTTAACGTAAAAGTAAACGTACCTATGGCTAAATGTAAAAGAAAACATATAGGGTGCGGTTACAATATCAAAGCCCAATACATTACCAAAGTAAAAATGTATTTAATGTTTTACTACCACTAGGTAATAGGTAATTAATTAAAAATATATCGAGGTGGGTGTGAAATGGTTATTGATGGTAGACTTCCGTACCAAAATACTATACTTAATAACCCATATGGGAAGTATAATCTATCGTCCTTAGTAAAAACTCATTTTAAAGCTCCTCGGCCACAAACTGCGGAGAATAACACGTACGTACATAAAGCGTCGAGTCGTACACGGCAAAGTAAAAGGTGCGAGAACCCGGAAGATCTCCTATCTGATGGACCGATCAGGTGAAATCGGCGGTGGGGGGTCCATTGCATCAATGCTCAAAGATGGCGGAGAATAGAGATAGACGGCGGAGT
Source organism: Falcaria lacertinaria (assembly GCA_951449985.1). Lineage (NCBI taxonomy): Eukaryota > Metazoa > Arthropoda > Insecta > Lepidoptera > Drepanidae > Falcaria > Falcaria lacertinaria. Next base: position 6,995,129 of record OX602109.1, on the reverse strand, counting down.
ATCGTAAAATTCGTAAACCAAGCTACTTTTGCCCCTGACAAAACTACCTGATGACCACGAGCGCTTTGTCAAGAGCGTACCGACGGATAAATAGAAGTATAATAATCTTTAAGTCTATCGTGTTGTTGTATATGAATATTTATAATTACTGCTGTTTAACATTAACTGCAAGATCGCCGTCATTATAATAATTCTTTGTAAGCTGGGATGATAATCGGGAATAAAGTTTTTATTTCGCAATAATGTTCAATCGTAAAGTTGAAACTCATGTCCAAAATTATTTTATAACATAATTTATGGGCAATAAACGTTTAGGAACCTTGCAGTAGGTGTGAGATGCAAATTTTATTTCATTTAGGAAAACACCACTAAAAATAAAATACCTAAACAGTATGTGATCTTATAATATAGTAATTAGCGAATTATTAACGATTAAATATTGTCTGTTTATGATGAGAATTATATATATATATAAATAATGAATGTATAACAAATTAATATCTGAATTAGTTTAAATTGTTATAGGCTTTGCATTACAATATTATATACATATATTAGTTGTTATAAATTATATGGTAGATCAAATATAATAACAAATTTGAGGAATAATTTATGAATATGTTAGATAAGAGACATAAATAGTACTTTTCAAATTTGTATACACATTTTTGACTCTCCGATGACTTAATACAGGATTATACTCTTTATAAACTACATATTATCAACCAATCTTCCGTTACAAATTGTTCATGTAGCCATTTTATTATCAAGTTTGTATGTATGCAATATGCGATTAAACAACATTTATCCTATATTTACAAAATAATAATTGACTATAATAAAGTTTATTATTCTACAGACTCGTTTATATAAGAACCTTTGATGCCCTTTTCCTTTTAAATTTTAAAATATGAATGCGACTTAATGACCAGCAAGGTAGCCTTAGAAGTATTTAAAATCGAATTTTACTAAATACGTAAGGATTCTACTAACGATACAATCTGGTAGGCATTAAATTATGTTGGAATAAAGAAACATAGCATACACTAAAATTCAATAATAAACAGCTTGTGTTAAACTAAACCCTTCGCTTGCATGAGTACCAATTTGGAAATACACATTAATAATGGTTAAGGCAGAGCTTTGGACCTAAAGAGATGTAACCCGACCTACCAGTTTAAAAAAAAACAGTACGAGTCAAGTTTGAAAGCTCCCCGTTGCGGTTTGTTGGATGTTTCCTCCGGTACGGATTACCCGACATCTTCGCTCACTTCGCTCATCTTCATTATACAGAACTTTGCCATTTTCACACGCCTGCTCCCACACGACCATGTTTTGTTGCCACGTATGCAAATGAAGAACGCTAAGTTCACAAACAAATAAACTTTTTGGTTACAACATAATACTGCCTAAATATTGTATACAGTAAATAGGTACTTATGTTAAGCAATTTGCCTGAAAAGCAGATTAAATCCATTAATACTGTGGCGTAATGTGGAGGAATTATTGTTTATGTTCATACACTATGTATATTACACTGTGGCATACAAATCAAATAAATGCAAAAGCTTGTTCGTTTGGTTAAATAACAATTAGCACGAATATATATTATCACCTAAAGCCGACTTTGGGTACTTTATAAAATAATTCAAGTTGCACAATAATTTGAATTAACTGAACGAATACTTAAATAAAGTCACTCATCCATCAGCCATTTACATACATGGAGGTTAATTTCGGTACTATTTGTGTAGGCATACGCAGGTAGGTTCGATAGATTTCCAACAGATACAAGTTTCCACTATTTAATCAAATGTAATTATCTTGGAAACGTATGGCTCTCGCCGCCACGCCGCCGTATGGTTAATTAAAACTCAACTCAATTCCCGGTTGTAAATTTTACGCTTTCCAGTTTTTACGGAACTTTTCGACAGAGCATCCAGTTTTGTTTATTTATGAGCTTTGGCTAGCTACGGACGGATGGTCAGCCAGGCCGACAATATTTTCACATTAATGTTTGCTGTTTTTTGCAATACCGATTTAGGGACATAAGCCCACACTGCCCTCGGATAACGATTGTTTACACTGCGGACAATAGAACACGTTTTAAAACATTAAATTTATTTTTTTAATTTATCTTTGATAATATATGTCTTGTTTGCTGGGTCTTTATTTCTAAGTTATTTATAAGGATATAAATACTTTGAATCGTATTTCGCTCGAAAAGCGCAGTAAGACCGATGACTTACAATTTCGGATAAAAAAATATCTGTATTTAAAAAGTCTGTACTTATGCAAATAATTTAGTACGAAATCACCTCGGAGATTTTCAAAATTACAATTCTTTAGAAATCACTACTTTGTCAGTGGGTGTCGCGAGACGTGAGCAAGACGAAAGAGAAAGAAAAAACAATGGCATTTTAGTCAACATTAGCTAGCTAATATATTTTATTTTTGCTATATATGGTCTACCGTTGTAAGGTCTCAGACTGGCAATATCCACATTGAACTCATTAGTGGCGCTCGAAGGAAGATGTTCCACTTTTAAAGTAACATCAGACGGCAAACACAAGAAGGTCTAATATAGCATATAGCTAATATAGCCAAGTAATAATGGGTATAATTAGAAACCTCGCGATAATGCGGGAGAGACAACGGAGACACGGGCCGAGTAACGAGAAAATAATCAATCTCCCGAGTCCACTTCGAAGCAATCAACGGTCTGTTATTGCGTCCGTCCAATCCGATAAAAGAGCCGATATATCAAAGACGTCCGCGGTTCAATTACTAACCAATGTGCTATCTGTTATACCCAGTAAATCGAAAATGAAAATAGGAGCCACTGCAGGCCTACGACACTGCAGAGTCGACGGCTTATGTCAACAACACGCTTGCAATGTCCCGCTAAATCGATATCACGTTACAGTAAAGTGTTCGATTTCAACGTCATTCGGAATAGTACGTATCGCGCGATTTAACGTAACCGAATAGACATTTTATTCCAAACTAGATTTACCTTTCGATTTCATACGCAGGTTTTTGGTTTTACTATTTCAAACGTTGTTCTCTCTCTAATCTAATTTTGCACCCATTTCATAAAAATATATGGATCCATTTTGGTGCGATTGTTAAAAAAAAAGATCGACAAATTATGCATTTAGAAAATAGTATGATGGTCTTATAAAGACTAGGTACGTGTTAATTTCAATAGAACTAACTGAAGGAATGGAAAAACAAAAACGGTTTGATCTCGTGTATTATGCTTTACTTATAAGTTTTAATTGGCTCCAGGAGTCAGATGTGTTGAGAAACAAATATAATGATGTAAAGTGCGCACGCAGTATGCTCATATAATTTCGTAGGTGTCGTACGACGGGACATATTAATGCAATTACGTGTTAAAAGCCTCGTCTAGTGCCCCGGGCTTCAGTCTCCAAGCAGAACACACCTATAGAACACCCGTTGATATGCTAGGAGCTGTTAATACCGTTAACTAAAATATGACACCCACCGGTTTGTTTTAAATCGATATTAATGATAATACAAAAATATTATAAATATCAAGTGCCTGAATTGTCGAAACATTATTAGTATTATTATACAGTACTTATTATTATTACATATTGCCATATTGGCCTTCACGTAGGTACCTACTAATTCTCAAAAAGAGTAATTGGTATTTTTATAGCGACACTAGTATTAATAAAAATATGCTGATATATGTTGATTTTTCAGTCATTTAAATAATAAATAAGGTCAGTTAAATACAATAATAAAAGTAAATGCATAAAATTTTACTTACTTTAATAATTAATCCCTCCATGTAAGGATAAATACTTCGTTTTAAATACGGGGAACAGGAAAGGTCCTTAAGATTTATTCAAAAATTAAATGAAGAGTATTCGCCTTGTAGATTAAACCTTTTAATAAGGTTCCCGCCTTCATACCAAATTGTTTTAGTGTGTTTAACGGCCAATTTGAGCAAGTTCAAGCTCATTTCGTATACATAAAGAGAAATTAGGCAATTTGTTTCGTGTCCCCTTTTTATGAGGAGCGTTGTACGCGAATATTCACTCAACGGTTGTGTGTCGATTTATTACACAAATCAAAGACAGATTGCGACTATTTATACCGTTATTTGTTTATGTTTCTCCTCTCTCGTAGCTGTTATCGTTCTGACAGATACGAGTACTTAGCTCATAATATGAAGAAATGTTATTCATTATAGCATTGGTACTAGCTAGCGGTCGTACAGTGATCGAAATTCGACCATAATATTTTGAAATATAAACAAATTTAAAATTACATTCAGTAAGACTTGTGTGAAACACAGTACGGTCTGCTCAGGTACTAGTACTGGTGGGTGATATGAATACGTAGTCGCAAGTTATTCTTGCTCGGCCTACAGAATAGAGACTAAAGCTCGCTGAGGTTGACTGTTCAACGTATGATAGTGTGCGTAATTGTTTGTTTGTTTTATTTCAATGTATTTTTAATACATATTAAACAAATATATTAGCTTTCTGCACTCCATCTCCATATAAATTTTAACTGTGCCCATACTCCTCTGTTCCAGCATTTTTCGTAAAAAGGGGTACGACGATTTTGCTTCACGTGTTAATATTATGGTGATGAGAAATTATAACTTCAATAATACTTTTATGGGTGTTCAAAGATTGTATTCGTAATGGTAAATATACTTTAAAAATCTTACTACAACATTGTCATGGTCTATGTAAAAAAAATGATTAACAGATGCAGATTTATTATTAGATATTACAGATTTAACTTATTTGACAACCCTAATAGAATTTGAGAGCAGAATACCATCCTATGTCCTACATACTAATGGGGCCTAGAACAGTTCCAATAATTTCCTTTTTCCTTCTTTGCTTGAAAAGTTGATAATAAAAACGTTTTCTACGTTCAAATCGCTTTAATTCTGATTTAAGAACGTATATAATTGAGCAAGTTCAACTTCAACAGCAGCGTTACACAGCAGTCTGTAAATTCAACCATGCTGCAGACAAATGCTCCGATTCATTGGGATTGAAATAATGTGAGAAACAGAGCGAATCCTAGTTCCGCCCCGAAATAGAGCTACGACTGTTTGCCTAAATCTGACAGCTGTACCTAATGCGGTCCTTGCTGCTAAATACCTTACCGAAATACTATAGTTATATATGAAGTTACTATAACAATTATAAATGACTATGGTAATATAGTATATACGTATATATTATAAGATTACAACATTACTAATTTTCTTTTATCTATTAATTGGCACAACAATTAAACTACCTAAATTAGACAATTATTTTTATTTTTAGAATTGGTATTATGTCATCGAAAAAACTAAACCCGTATAAAAGAAATCAGGGATGTATAAAATGGTATTTCGTGAAAATCGTGAATTACACGCGGATAAAGAAATAATTGGATTGGTAATACATTGGTAATTTTAAGTAAATAATATAGATATGAATTTATACTGTACCTACGGGTTGTGCACAGTATGTTATCTACTCTGAGCTACGATATTGTATGCTGTTATTATGGTTTTCTTGTTTATGGTAGTTTACTAAGGATCTTAGTTGAACCTTCACTTTGATTCTTATCCTAACTAGTCATTCAATCTAACTAATACCAGTATGACTAGTAATTATTGCCTTACTCAATATATTATATTTGAAAAAAAAAAACAAATTTACTTACACACAGTACACAGTACACGTAACTTATACATATATGCATTACAATACTGTATCGATGATCTCGTTTAGTTCCACGGGAATAGAACGCGCGGGTTCCGGTTGGTCTTTATAAAGGTAAGCAAATTTTATATATCACGGCAAACTAAATAATGCTATCACCGTTACTACCAACATCAAACTGATAAACTCCGTTCAACTAAACCGAAGACATAAAAGTAGATAGTGTGTAATACACAGAAAAGCAATTTCTCTGAACACTATGCCACAACGCGATCAGTAACGAAACGTGCCAAAAAGCCAGCAAAAGCATCTATCGCTTCGCTTCATGTCTACTAGTGCGCTTGACGATATTTTACACAACTGTGAAAATTGCAACCACTCGCAACTTTAACAATTTACACGCTTGCAGTCGGCGCTTGCATATTGCTCTGACGCAACTCCTTCCCAATACCCTGCCTCACTTGCGTGGTCTCAGTTGCTAGCGGAAACAATTCTCACTGTTGCCCTATTAGGTATAATTGTGACTAACATAATTATTTTCAACTTACAAAACCTACCTATGACAATATATGTCCTATTGAAACTTTTTGACATTATTATGTTCCGGATTTTATGAAGAATTCTACGAGAAAAGAAAGATTTTTTTGAGATGGTGTTCACGCGCCGTTTACGCAGTTGCATAGCAGTCAAAGTACCTTGTAAAAATATTAAACATTTATTGCTCACAATCCAAAAATATAATTATCTGCACTTTAAAACATTCAATTATATATAAATAATATTAGGTCCTTACATATGAAATTGGCGTTTTGTATGGGAGGAACAAAAAGTCGAATATTTTTTAATATAATATATTTAATTAATCAAAGTATGAACCATTATTTTCTATGCACTTTTGCCATCTCATAGGTAGTTCATTGATCCCTTTACTAAAAAAACCAGTCGGACGGGAATCAATAAAATCTTTGAAGGCGATTTGGACTGCCCCATCGGAGTTGAATTTTTTCCCTTGCAAGAAGTTATCCAAATTTCGAAAAAAATGGTAATCTGTTGGAGCAAGGTCCGGGGAGTACGGAGGATGTCTTAGACTTTCCAATTGAAGCTCTTCTAATTTAGTAGCCGTCTGTAGCGCAGTGTGTGGTCTAGCGTTGTCGTGAAGCAGCAGTGGCGTGGAGCGATTGACCAGCCTAGGTTGTTTAGCCGCTAGCTTTTCCATCATGGTTTGCAATTCCTGACAATAGACATCAGCCGTAATAGTCTGGCCAGATTTGAAAAAACTGTAATGAACAATACCGGCACTAGTCCACCAAACGCTTACAAGTAACTTTTTTGGGGTTAATTTTCGCTTGGGGCAGGATTTGGCTGGCTGGCCAGGATCTAACCATTGCGCTGAGCGCTTCCGATTATCGTAAAGAACCCATTTTTCATCACAGGTAATGATTCGGTTTAAAATACCTTCATTATTGTGCCGGTTTAGTAATGTAACGCAGCAGTCGACGCGCGTTTGCCGGTTTGTTTCAGTCAATTCGTGAGGTACCCACCTTTCAAGCTTTTTAATCTTCCCAATTTGCTTCAAGTGAATTAAAACAGTTTTATCACTAACATTGCAGCCTGCAGCTAACTCGGACGTGGTTTGCGATGGATCCGCTTCCACAATAGCCTTCAACTCTTCATTATCAACTTGAGTCTCAGGCCGTCCACGGGGCTTGTTCTGCAGGTCGAAATTTCCAGAACGAAAACGTTGGAACCAAAAACGAACTGTGTTTTCTTTTGCAACACGACCGCCATACACATCATTCACCCTTCGAGTTGTTTCCGCAGCACTAGTGCCACGGCGGAACTCGTACTCGTAAATAATGCGATATTTAAGGTTTTCCATTTTGTAAAATGAGTGACGCAAACAGAAAAAAACAGAAGAAAAAAAACAAATGAATGACGATCATCGAAGCACAAATACATGAGTCTATAGCTGTACAAATTTGAATTTGGAATTCCTTACCAAAGAGGAGAAATTCGTGATTAAAGTGGCCAGTACGAAAAACGCCAATTTCATATGTAAGGACCTAATATTAATAAATAAACAAAGCAAAACAGTGGTGACTATACGTACCTGAGTTCTACAAATATGTCTTTGTTTTTTTTAAGTATGCACCTAATAATTTGATTGAAAAGAGCTCTTTTCATTTATTTCATTGCCGTATTAAAAATCAGTCAAGTGCTTCCTACATTTCAAGGCGTCTTATTAAACCAGCAATGTAAATTGTACAAGCTAGATACACTATCATTAAAATTGTATTCTCTGCTTAAACCTCGTCGGGATACAAAGCAAACCGAAACGAGACAAATGCTTTTGAAACGCAAAAGGCGGGCTGAAAATAAGTTTAACATTATTTTTCATCAGTTCATTTTGGACATTTTTCTCTTATCCCACTAATCCAGTGGTGTCACAGTCCCCACGTACTGCGGTATTAGCATGCGGGAAAACAAATCCAATCTGCCAAACGCGGTTCGGTAACAAGACGGGCAACTTTGCACGAGTTGTCACGTATATGCACGAATTCGAGGCGTGTATGAAATACATACACAAAACCAATACTTTTTCGCGTATCACATAATATACAATCATCCATTGCTTATTGATTGTATTGCTTGAATAAGTACCAGTATCTTAATAGGTACATTAAACTCTCTGCTTTACTGATTTAAAAATACAATTCTTTATATTGCTCAAGTAATTATAAGTACTCAAGAAAAGTTATTATGTGATAACGGATTATCTACTCGGAGCTGGTAATTTTACTATCGACTTTTTTATGCAATTAATCAAGCACGCTTAATGTAATCTTAATCAACTGATACTCGTTACATAAAAACATATAAAGTAGCTATTATTTTACATTAAACAATCGATACTATTTCCATAGAGAAACACATTGAAATATACGAGACTATTGGTTGTACGTAGTATCTCAGAGTAGATAATATACTACGTACAAATATTATCTACTCTGAGGTAGTATATTATCTAATCTGGGCTATTGGGTAATTCGTAAACATTTAAGCATTAACGCCATCTGTCTGTGAAAATCTGAAACTGTAATATACTCCATAGCTCAGAGTAGATAATATAGTACGTTTATAGCAAACATTAAAGCATCAAGCTTTATATTACAGTGGCGCTATCTGTGGATATTTATTGGTAAAACGTACACCCTTTACCCTCAAAATGATGGCTGCGCTTTACGGTCGCTTTTATAAAGCTTTGGAAAACTTCTTCTAGATGTCGTTAGTAGAGTTAAGCCATCCTTAGAACCTGACTTCACTTCAAGCTCGGAATATTTTCTACTCTGAGATAATATACCGCGTACAACTGCAAAGATACAAAGTCATTTGCACGAGTGTAACTATGCCGGCAGAGGTCGCTGATTTTCATGTATCAGCTCAGAATAAGGACCTCGGAGTAGATAATACTGCGTACAAATAAGGACTAAAGCCTAACAGCTTTCCTGCATTTCATCTAACTAAGCACTCCACATGCGAACTGAAAGGGAGAAAGGCTGAAAATATTAATAATGTGGATAGAAAGAAAGTCGTAGAACAATAAACGTTTTTTCGCAAAAAGATATACAGGACGGAATATTAACACCATTTAAACTTAGGGCAGCTCAGCGCTGTAAGGTTTTCAGTTTCATGCTATTTATCAAAAAATCTTATTTCCTCAAGTATTAAAATAAACACCTTAAAAATTTGCAATCAATACTTGCATGAGCATTAAGGATACGTTAAGAATATAATATTAGGTCCTTACATATGAAATTGGCGTTTTTCGTACTGGCCACTTTAATCACGAATTTCTCCTCTTTGGTAAGGAATTCCAAATTCAAATTTGTACAGCTATAGACTCATGTATTTGTGCTTCGATGATCGTCATTCATTTGTTTTTTTTCTTCTGTTTTTTTTCTGTTTGCGTCACTCATTTTACAAAATGGAAAACCTTAAATATCGCATTATTTACGAGTACGAGTTCCGCCGTGGCACTAGTGCTGCGGAAACAACTCGAAGGGTGAATGATGTGTATGGCGGTCGTGTTGCAAAAGAAAACACAGTTCGTTTTTGGTTCCAACGTTTTCGTTCTGGAAATTTCGACCTGCAGAACAAGCCCCGTGGACGGCCTGAGACTCAAGTTGATAATGAAGAGTTGAAGGCTATTGTGGAAGCGGATCCATCGCAAACCACGTCCGAGTTAGCTGCAGGCTGCAATGTTAGTGATAAAACTGTTTTAATTCACTTGAAGCAAATTGGGAAGATTAAAAAGCTTGAAAGGTGGGTACCTCACGAATTGACTGAAACAAACCGGCAAACGCGCGTCGACTGCTGCGTTACATTACTAAACCGGCACAATAATGAAGGTATTTTAAACCGAATCATTACCTGTGATGAAAAATGGGTTCTTTACGATAATCGGAAGCGCTCAGCGCAATGGTTAGATCCTGGCCAGCCAGCCAAATCCTGCCCCAAGCGAAAATTAACCCCAAAAAAGTTACTTGTAAGCGTTTGGTGGACTAGTGCCGGTATTGTTCATTACAGTTTTTTCAAATCTGGCCAGACTATTACGGCTGATGTCTATTGTCAGGAATTGCAAACCATGATGGAAAAGCAAGCGGCTAAACAACCTAGGCTGGTCAATCGCTCCACGCCACTGCTGCTTCACGACAACGCTAGACCACACACTGCGCTACAGACGGCTACTAAATTAGAAGAGCTTCAATTGGAAAGTCTAAGACATCCTCCGTACTCCCCGGACCTTGCTCCAACAGATTACCATTTTTTTCGAAATTTGGATAACTTCTTGCAAGTGAAAAAATTCAACTCCGATGGGGCAGTCCAAATCGCCTTCGAAGATTTTATTGATTCCCGTCCGACTGGTTTTTTTAGTAAAGGGATCAATGAACTACCTATGAGATGGCAAAAGTGCATAGAAAATAATGGTTCATACTTTGATTAATTAAATATATTATATTAAAAAATATTCGACTTTTTGTTCCTCCCATACAAAACGCCAATTTCATATGTAAGGACCTAATATAATATGTTGTACGCAGTATTATTATCTACTCTGATATATAGGTTTATATAGGTTTGATATTCACTAATTAACATGGCGTGGCCAAATGAAACTTAATGGAATTTAAATAAAATTATTCAAAAATGTTACCAAATTAAGCTAATACTGTAACACAAATTTCAACATCGCAGGAAACGATAGGTAAAGAAAGTCAAACATATTTTTATTATAAATCAAATCGCAAATAACATTAAGGTAAAGTACAAAAAGCAACGTTAAAAACGAGAGATGATTCGAAATAAGAAAAATTTCTGACAAGATTCCCACCGTAATGCAATAAAATGCTTGTAAATTTAATATTGCAATCATGAGCCGGATTTGTCGCCGAGACTCGGATAGTACGTCGCCCTTGTTGGTGTATCAGGTTTTATTAACCAACTTGGAGAAATAAATTAAACTTATAAAGTCAGTTGTTGACTTTCTTTTGTTTTTCAAGGGTAACCTTACAATAAAATATGGAATAGGAATTGCCTCTGGTGAAGATTACAAAAATATAAAATAACTAGCTGTTTCCCCGCGACTCCACCCGCGTATCAATATAATATTAGGTCCTTACATATGAAATTGGCGTTTTTCGTACTGGCCACTTTAATCACGAATTTCTCCTCTTTGGTAAGGAATTCCAAATTCAAATTTGTACAGCTATAGACTCATGTATTTGTGCTTCGATGATCGTCATTCATTTGTTTTTTTTCTTCTGTTTTTTTCTGTTTGCGTCACTCATTTTACAAAATGGAAAACCTTAAATATCGCATTATTTACGAGTACGAGTTCCGCCGTGGCACTAGTGCTGCGGAAACAACTCGAAGGGTGAATGATGTGTATGGCGGTCGTGTTGCAAAAGAAAACACAGTTCGTTTTTGGTTCCAACGTTTTCGTTCTGGAAATTTCGACCTGCAGAACAAGCCCCGTGGACGGCCTGAGACTCAAGTTGATAATGAAGAGTTGAAGGCTATTGTGGAAGCGGATCCATCGCAAACCACGTCCGAGTTAGCTGCAGGCTGCAATGTTAGTGATAAAACTGTTTTAATTCACTTGAAGCAAATTGGGAAGATTAAAAAGCTTGAAAGGTGGGTACCTCACGAATTGACTGAAACAAACCGGCAAACGCGCGTCGACTGCTGCGTTACATTACTAAACCGGCACAATAATGAAGGTATTTTAAACCGAATTATTACCTGTGATGAAAAATGGGTTCTTTACGCTAATCGGAAGCGCTCAGCGCAATGGTTAAATCCTGCCCCAAGCGAAAATTAACCCCAAAAAAGTTACTTGTAAGCGTTTGGTGGACTAGTGCCGGTATTGTTCATTACAGTTTTTTCAAATCTGGCCAGACTATTACGGCTGATGTCTATTGTCAGGAATTGCAAACCATGATGGAAAAGCTAGCGGCTAAACAACCTAGGCTGGTCAATCGCTCCACGCCACTGCTGCTTCACGACAACGCTAGACCACACACTGCGCTACAGACGGCTACTAAATTAGAAGAGCTTCAATTGGAAAGTCTAAGACATCCTCCGTACTCCCCGGACCTTGCTCCAACAGATTACCATTTTTTTCGAAATTTGGATAACTTCTTGCAAGGGAAAAAATTCAACTCCGATGGGGCAGTCCAAATCGCCTTCAAAGATTTTATTGATTCCCGTCCGACTGTTTTTTTTAGTAAAGGGATCAATGAACTACCTATGAGATGGCAAAAGTGCATAGAAAATAATGGTTCATACTTTGATTAATTAAATATATTATATTAAAAAATATTCGACTTTTTGTTCCTCCCATACAAAACGCCAATTTCATATGTAAGGACCTAATATAAATAGCCTATTTTACTCAGTGATAATGTAGTTTTCTACGGTGAAAGAATTTTTGTAATCGGTACAGTAGTCTCGGAGCCGGAGTATTTAATATAAACATACACACACACAATAATACAAATCTTTCATATTAATAATATTATATTTAGATATCTTCGTATATTACTCACAAGGGTATATATTATAGTCTCTGAATTTGTTTCCTTGACGAGTATAATAATGCCAGCAGTTCTTCGTACCCGTAGCACATAAATACGTATGCCACGCAGTTGTAGCGCCAAATACGAACTCGTGAATCAGCGTAGCGCTTATCTACGGATACGTAGTACGCACTTTAAATTGACCACATTAAAAAGTTACAATGTGATGAATAACGTTTTTTTTAATCGCCTGTTCTGCAAATTACTCACGCGTTGCCGACCTAATGCTAGTTGATTTCAAAATAAACTCATTTAAAGTGAAACTAATTAAAAACTTCATACGTTTTGAGATCGATCTGTTCATGATCTACTAGAAAAATAAGGGTTAATCATTCCGCAAAAATTATAAGAATTTTTAAGATATTTCAGGTAGTAACAAAAATTAACAACATTTTCATCTGTACCTACTGATTGCAAAAGATACAATTCCATAATATGATCTTTTTTTAATTTTGTTACATACGTAAGATGTCAAAATGGAGTCTATTTCTCCTTCGTGTCCTCAAAAATTATTATCACACATTAACTTACTCACAAGCACTTAATTTTGCTTTCAATGTTGTCATGTTTATTAGTGAAGCGCGGCGGAGGAGCGCGCAATTGTATCTACGAAGATATCTGCGTGTTTCTTATCCTAATATACTCCCAGCATAAAACACAATAAGCCGGAATATTCCATGCAATAAAACAAGAATGGCAGCGTCAAACGAGTTAAGGAGCTTAATGTGATTTTATTTGATAAAACTCGGTCGTTTTATAAGAATGGAGTGCGGTGGCGTACCGCCCAGCCCCCGCCCGTCCATCCGTTGTGGCTGGCGCATACTCCTTGTAAATACTTATAATGTCGGCTCAACTTAATAACTTGGACCGGATGTCCTTGCAATTATTACTACTTCACAGGCGTCTAGAGTGGTGTGTAATAAAAATTCTTCAATGTCGATTAAGTTTGTACTAGTGGAATCCAATACTTTTTATGATTTTAACTCTTGAGTAATAATATTATTGCGTTGGTATTTTCACTGTCTACAACGGAACCCAAACCTTAAGTATTATATTTTATGCTTTTCTTTTATATAAACAAATACGTCATGTTTATTTTTTTATATCCATAAAATTACTTGTTTAATATCTTATATTATGAACCGTTTACATCGTTTACACATAAAATCACCAATATTTCTAAGAAATTAGGCTTTTAGTGATACATATCAGAAATTGTGACAGCCCTAGCTTCTCTACCTTATGTTCGCCCTAGTGTTAATTTCACGACGTCGCTAGACAAATTTGCCGGAGGCACGGAGAGCACTCACTCACACCTTTTTAATGGCCATCTACTCGTAGTCCTCCCCAAGCCGAGGGATTTTTCCACTAGATTAGCAGGTCTTAAAATGTGTATTGTACATTGCTTTGTTGGTCAAATAGTTAAACATTCATTTTTAAAGGGCTCTAAAAATGATTCGATTATTTCGTATACTTACATGGCGACTCATAAAAAAATATACAGATGTAATCAAGAATTACTTTTTAAGCTTCAACCAAAATCTAACAAATTACTAAATTTCCGTACAAGAAGTTTTCAAATAGCTGAATTTCATTACCGCATGGTTGTGATATCGTGGAAGGGTTGGCGTTTAGTGGAATTACTCAATCCAAAACCGCCAGACATTCCGTCTACAATACCATTAACATATTCATAGCAGCACCCTTATGCAATTTTGAACCAAGACCATAATTCAAAGCCGCCTTTGTTTTGTAAAGTACTACATTTAGTAGAACGTTGGCTGCTAGTACAAGATGCCCTATAGCATCGAGATACCACATCTCTTTTAAAAGGTCTAACATATTCTCAATAGTGACGTGTATAAGGTTTATATTAGCATGTTTTTAGGAATTTTTAGAAGGCAAAGTGGTTGCGTGTTCCCTAGCGTAGGAACCGTAGCAGTGAATAAGTAAATGCCGGGAATAAATCAAGTTAATTGCGCCGGAGCACCTCCTAGTATGAGCCAGCAGCCCTCGAGTACAATTTCGATAGAGTAGTTGTATCGTTCGCTCCCAGGGCTGCTTTATCCAACAATTTTCATTGATTTACTATAAATGCATTGGTTTTTCTTTGCACAATGCACACAATCTTATTATTATGTCTTGACTGGCCGTTTATCGTGCTAAATAGTTGCCCTAGAACACTCTAGGGCAACTATTTTGCACGATAAAAGCTAAGTTTATTTAAAGAATTATCAGAATAAGCCTTATTTAACATGAAAATAACGCAACTTACAAACACAAGTGAAAGAAAATTAAATTTTATATTAAACAAAGTCAAGGGTCATATAAAAACTATGAACAATATAGTGAGCTTCTAATTTAAACGTACCAAACCACCCCGAAAATGTTAAACTTGTGGAAACTGAAAACTAATAATGTAACTTATGTAGCAACTGAGCAGGGGAAGGAGTTTAGAACAAAAACTCACTCGCTTCAGCTACGCCGCTACATTCCTTTACGAAACATTGGATGCCGCTCTGATGATCTAGCCGACGAATTGCTAAACTACCCTCAGTATATTTAGATTCAATTCACTTACTTTAATTACTCGTTTCCTCTTTAGCTATCACCCAATAGTATGTCAACGATACATTTCGTACCATATTTTGTAATACAGAATCACACGTTATAATATATGAATTAGGTAATCTATTAATTCCTTTATAAATCATATCTGCAATCTGCTTTTCATTTAGTACCTAAAGTTGAGCCTTTCTGAAAATAACATTTCATATGTATTTATCTTTTATTCTTACGGAATTTGTATGAGATTGGTTTGTGTAGGTACAGAAAAGAAAAAAAACATTTACAAAGCGCATTCTTGCAAATAAAATTATGAGACGAATGAGAACAAAATGCAGGTTGATTTTAATATATGTACGAATACGCGGGGTCGCAATCCTGCCAGCTAAAAATGCTGGCACGCTCTCTGAGGCTTGAAATTACATGCAGAGAAAAACGATCCATGTTTGTTTTATTAAGGCGTTGATTTAAACACTGTCAAGAACTAACTTGTTTGTCCCGTGCCAACTTTAGCTAAACTCATTGTCGCTTGTATGAGGTATGTTTCATTGTTTCATATAACACTCTCCTACTAAACAATGGGTCCATTCTTACTCACCTATGATATAAAGATTAGGCTCTTTATCAATATTTTGCACTTAACCGTTTCTATTTTTCGTGCAAACAATGAACAGATTCTACAATGAACTCCCTAGTGTAGCTATGCCAAGTTAATGACTTTTTTTTAAGTGTATGAAAAGATGTAGTTTAGTGATGCGCTAGAGTTGCAAAGCTTATGGCTGCATTTGCTTGCGAGTCTTGCGACCGTAGTAATATAAATAACATTTAATTATGTGTGTAAGTGTATGACAGAGATAGCTAATATAATATGGTATACCGAACTTATAAGCAGTTTTTGAATGCTAATAGCCCTCATTTTACATGTTTTCTGATAATGACTAGGTAGATTTTGTCGTTGGTATCACTATCCCAAAATTCATAAAAAAACATAAGGGCTATTAAAACTAGAGATATTAAATAAACTGTCACAATGTATGGCCACATAATTAATATTTTAATGCGTGAAACGTAATTAGTGCAAATCAAACACACCAACATCAATTATCACAAAATGGCAAACAATCGTTTAATTACCCTCTGGCATGGAAACCGCCAAATTAAGCGACTACCATCAGAACTCCCTCGTAAATATGTTACAGCCACGATAATTAGCGTTACATACTTTGACATTCTAATTGAACGTTTCATTGCACTGGGAAACATTATAGAAACATTATAAAAAAAATATAGTAAAAATATTTAAGAACATATTAGTATGAAACGTATACTCAAAAAAAGTTACTGGTCGCTGTCTGTACATGGAAGATATATGAGAAAAACTATTATTAGGAGCCTTTATCAACCCAATAGAAGTGCGTTTGTGCGCTAATCTCAGAAACGGCTAAACCAGTTTGGATGCGGATTTCACTAACGTATTATGGTAAGCTTCACTTAACGTTGTATTAACTCACGTTTTATTTCAATGAGATCATAAATAATAAAATAAGGTACGTTGAAACATTAAAAATTAACGATGGCGTTAGTATAATAAGTCAAAAAATTATTCCACACCTAAGATTTCGTAGATACGGCTAGTAATCAATATGAAGGATTGTGATAAGAATAAGACGCTTATCAATTGCAGTTAAAGGATCAGATTTTTTCTTGGTATTATGATGATAAATTCTAAAACCATACAATTGCTGTGCGAGCTCCGTTTAAAATGTCTGTCAACATGCCTTACTTACTGCTAACAAAACGCATCCTAAAGAAGCTCTGAAAACGTTAATAAAATCTAGATTAAAGACCAGTCGAAAGCTCCAATTCTGAACGGAGATACCGCTGTGCTGTGGTATTATCGGCACTTATAAGCAGCAGCCCTGCAGAATATCAGTTATAGGTCAACTAAACAGCCCCATTAGAGTAATATTGTCAGCCGGTGCCCCGGATCAAGGAGATCGCCGCCATTCCACACCGAAACATGAATTTCGTATTGTTTTCTTTAATAGTTTTATTTATATCTAAGTAGGTATTCAATTACTTTTTACCTATATAGAATACAAGCGACCCGCCCCGGCTTCGCACGGGTAGACGTTGATATCAAATATTTTGTCTACCCGTGAAAGCCGGGGCGGGCAGCTAGCCTATTTTACTCAGTGATAGTGTAGCTTTCTAACGGTGAAAAATTTTTTGAAATCGGTTCAGTAGCTTCGGAGCCTATAGACATATATCAAATATTTTGTCTACCCGAGCGAAGCCGGGGCGGGCAGCTAGTATAATATATAGCCTTTGTTACTCAGTGATGATGTAGCTTTCTAATGAAAAAAGAATGATTAAAATCGGTCCAGTATTTTTTGAGTTTATTCGTTACATACAAATCTTTCCTCTTTATAGTATTAGTGTAGATAACAAACTGTAACTGCATTCATTTATTTTAATGATGTAAATTTTCTTTACACACTGCGATATCTATTTGCATTTGCACGCGGTCCCGCAATGCGTCTGTGTAATTTTATATCTAGGTTGACAGCGCCTTATATTAAATTCAATCATAAAAAAGAAATATGAAAACATGAAAATTGAAATAAGATTTATTTGTTTACCTACAGTTGTAAAACATTGTAAATAGACCTTTTATAAATAATTTATTCGCGTATTAGAATTTCACTATTTATGCATATACTAAATTAGATCACATATGCCATATTTCGCAGTAATTATTTTAATACTAGTTCAGTTTCTATTGTCGAGTCATACCATACAGTAAGTTATGTAGATTTACTCCCAAGAATTTCAGTGCGGCTGAAGTTTAAATTCGCAGCGTAAGACTGTTATGACTAAGTTCTAAATATCTAAGTATCACACAAGTATAGATGTGTTGAATGTTCTCTGTTTAGTCATTTGATGTAATACATTTAAATGGAGAAGCATGTAGTAAGTCAATAATCAATAGGAATTATTTAGTGATCTGCTAGTGCTTACACCAGTATACGTCAAACAAGCTAGCAGTGTACATATTAAAAGTATTGATAAAACAAATGATACCTAAAGATTGTGATGATTAGCTAGCATACCTACTCATCACAACAAAGCCTTTCGGAAGTTCAAAGTAACTTTTAAGTTATGATATTGGCTTAATTTTATTAATAAAATTTTCCTCTCAGTTTAGAAATAAAGTCCTGTCAAAGCTCAAGTTACTATTGGATAGCTCTAATATTATCATGATTGAAGTGTTCATTATAATATAATATTTTAATTAATATAAAATTGTTATAAAAAAATCTGAAGCCATCGCGCTCTCAGGACGTTTCGACTTTAGTATAATTGCATGTTAACATGATATTTCGCATTAAAGCAGTACGGTCTATTGCTCGCTCTATAATATTTGTTTAGATTGCATGTAGAACGTAATGCGTTACAATCTATGTTATTTATTCAGTATCAAATGAGCAATATTTGCTTATCTTAACTTATTTATTAATTTGTCGTTTTTACATTTATTAATTTATATGGAGCAACCAATAATATATTTTGTATTGTTTAAGAATATTTTCGTTTTACAGAACGATACAATTTTCATTCTCCTGTTCGTGGCGAGGCATAGATAACAACAATACTGAACCCGAGACCGCATATTCCTTGAACAATAAGATCTGGAAACGTTAAGGCGACCCTATTGCCATTGTTTTGAAAGGCTCGCTTAAAGCGACCAAGATAATTGCGCGAGGAACATTCAAATTCCTTATTTACATCGTTTCTAATACGATTTTATAGATTTGGTTACATGTATGATCATTGTACGAGTTCGTTATTGTTATCAGCGGAATACTATGTCAATTGTCGTTACCATCGTGTACTAACAGACTAAGGTCTGTTAATTTAAACCGATGACGCCGCCGTCATCTTCGCACTGAATCACAAAAAGGTTAAATTATATTTCACTATTACAAAATAGTAAAAAAAATATTAGAAAGTTAGATACTTCCTTTTAGTATTCATTTTAATGTGATGTTCTATGATATATCAGTGAGCAAGCAGAAACTCCTAAAATAGATCTAGTATTTCTGTAAGTTTCAGAACTAACTTGTACGTTAAAACCACAGCGAACCACTAACTGAAGAGTCATAGCCAAAATTGCACTTGTTTAATTTAAAACTTTCGTGTCAACAAATAATTAATGCAGTTGTTAATTTACATCCATGCACATGTCAAAGTTAACTGAAAAATTATAGTGACATAGAAGTCAATTAAATGTGGCCTTTTGGGAAAACATGTTATTTGGGATACTCTATAGGCTATTATTTACAAATTAGTTAAATTACCAGTAATTAAGGTGCAAGAAGGAACACCGCCTACTTTTCAACCGCATGCATCGGTTAGCCGTACTAGTTTATGCCCACTAGTAGGGATATGTACACGGAAACTGTTAGATGATAGTAGGTGAGGAAACTACTAGTACTAGCCCTTTTTCAATCACTGCCACTATCACTGTCACTCTCTCTCTCAGACGCCTTTTCAGTCCCAACCTGTGTCTTAATTTTATTATATGTTCAGGAATGGTCTTGTAAAATATTTAGATGAATAAACGAAAACATTTGTTCATAAAAGATAACTTATTTTTATATTTCACGACGCTTATATTAGGTATCTACCGTGTTTATATTAGGATTCTTTGGTAAAGGTTGTCACAACACATAATTGTAACTAAATAAATATTTTTGCATTGTAAAGTTGAAATTTCATTTGATTCAATGACAACTAGTTACTTAAATATCTTTAAAGACCTTTACTGGCAGATAGCTGATGTTACAAGGCGTAATATAGGCTGCTTTTATTTTGTAAAAATAATTGTAGTTCCGCACAACATCAAACAATTCATGAAATAGGGAATGAAGTAAATTATAAAGTACACAATCTTTATTTTTATTTTCTACCGTCTACCAGGTAGACTCTACCTATATTACCCACTATAAACAGATTTTTGGATTTGTACCCAGCTCTGCACTGTCTGATCTCCGTATTCCACGATCTTATATACCTGGCTGCCGTATATCCGGAAATAAATTTATGTCTACTATGAATTACTTTTCCTGGTAGGTACATCACTGCCATCCCTGGTAAGGCATCTCGCTTTTGTATAAGGAATAAATAATTTCTTTTACATTACCCGGTTTTGTATGAAGAATAGTTTTTCCTTGCACAGTACCGGTAATGTAACTAGTTATGTACGGAGAAAAAATAAATCCTTGTACATTACCCGGTTATGTACGAAGAATATTTTTCCTTGTACAATGCCGGTAATGTAACTTGGTAATATACGAGGTACATGCGCTACGCACGCATTCTCATGACTAGAAATGATGGAATTCAATGAATCCGTCATAAGACCCTTAAATTCATTGTTGTGCGGAGAGGAGAATCGAGTGAAGTTTTCTCTTTACCTATTCAAATAAAGTAAATTTGCCTAATATAAAACAACTTTCCGTTCAAATGGAAGACTCTCCCCTTTATTTTGTTTCCTCTTTCTATAATAAAGTTTATGTTTTCTCGTTTCTTTGCCTACTTAGAGTCTAGTAAAACCTTCTAGGTATAATAAGTGGGTAACACAATTTTAAAAGTTTTACTGTACTAACCTGTACAGTTTTTGTCATTCCTCACGTGGACTCATCTTAACTGCATAGAATATCTTCTTCTCTCAAAATTTACTTCAGCTATTTTTTTTCATGTTTTAAGTATTGAGTGGGTAATTGCGCGAAGCTTTTGGAGCCGTTTACTCACCGGCATATCTTAAACTTACATCCTGTGCTCTTTAAAAGATTTGCCTTTGGAGAGCTAAGTCGCAGCAAATGTGCTCTCCTTTTACAGTTGTGAAAATATTGTATCCTTTACCTTCGTACCATGGAAGTATTTTATATTTTTAACTGAACATATATTTGTCTAACCTTACTTAAACTACATTTATAAGTTATGAACGCTATACGATACGTATTTAAAATGTATGTCTGATATATACATTTGTGACATTTTCAAGAGCCATGAATATACAAGTATCATATCAGGTTATACTACGCGACTCTTTAAATTTTATTAATAATATTAAGTTAACGGAATATAAACTACAACAATCGGTAACGAAGCATTTTTCCTCAACAGTCAATAATACCGATTTTGAATCCCGCAAGAGTTGAGTTAATCATTGAACGAGCCGCGAAAATCGCTCCCGTTCACAACGAGTCCCGCGGGAATCCGATGCCCCCTTTTGCTTTCTTTAACTTAGTGCGGATCTTGCTCGGAACTCGACGGGATTACAGCGGACTTACCTTGCATTAAAAAATCACGCTGTTAAAGTGTAGCTGCGTTTTTGCATAGTTTTTAGTACTTATATTACTTATAGGAATTTTTACGAGCCCGAGATTTTTAAAAGCGAAAGATTGATAATAGATAATAATAACATACTTTCTTCTATGTCATGGTGCATATTGAAGGTTGTTAAAGCTCAATTCCGTTTCAGCAGGTATAATTTATATCATGCTTTAATAAATTCATTCTATGGTTTTGATGAGCTAAATCTACGTAAACTCGTAGGAGTTCATTTTAAACTCTGCAACACGACTTTGTCATATCATAGCGGTATGTCATATGTATCATGTTTATTTTATTCATATTTTAAATTTGAATTATGGTGGCTGTCAAAGTTTATGTAATGTAATTTATAGATGTCAGTCGTCATTAGGATCTTGTTACATACGACACCAAACAAATAGGTGTACACTTAATAATGATTAACTGTGGACATAAAGGCTTATCAACCATTTTAAGGAAGTTTCGATAATGATACTTATATCCAAGGGAGCACAGTAGTAAGTCGTGTGAAAATTTTGTTAAAATTTGACACGGTAAATAGGAGTCTCAGAGCGCAGGGTATTAGCGCTGGCTTATGGCACTGTATTAATTTTGAACCGTAGTAACTTAGGTGGTGACAGAACTAAGACGCTGACACATAATTCACTTTGTAAAGCAAATGAAACTACGCTTAATTTACTGTTATAATTTAGTGAATTCCTTTACAGTGAACTATAAGCCGAGCAAACAACGTTGAAACTGTACCCACTAACTGTTTTACTTGTAATAAGATTTTATACAGCGTACCTACAGCATAGTGCAGATTCCATTTTTTTTTTTTTGCTTTCTGCTTTCTTATCATTAGTATCGTGCAGGATACTTTGTATGTTGGATTAGCAATATTGTTATGTAAATTTTACTGTAGCTAATATAAAATACAGTTACATATTTTTATGTAGGTAAGCAGTTTTCTATAAGTAGACTACGAACAAGCAGAGCACTTGAAATTGGCAACAAAAAAGAAACGAGAAAATCAAACGGAGCGAGGCATCACGGACCGACTCGGTTCGCGAACTACATTACAGTTTACATAAAAACATCGTGTTGAACGACAACGGGGCATCAACTTTCCCAGCGAAGACATATAAGCGAAATTGAATTACACATATTGAAAAAGAAATGTGTAGCTTCTTGGTAGGCGTGGTTTTGTTAGAAGACTCCTCCTCCTACGTGATCCGCGCATGAATCGCGGCCGCAGCGCTCTCAAGCAACTCGTCGCGCGCGACCCGACAGCGGACCCGAGGCAGTGCCACCCGAACCACGCGCCTGTTCTGTGCCGTGACACGCCACAACTTATGCAACTAATCGGACACACGAACTTATATCTAAACGTGAACACCTTCTAACTTTGCATGCCACTTCACCAAATATACTCGTAAAGTGACGCAGAACTTTAAAATTACGTTTTAAATTATTTTGTTCATCATGTTATTAAAGTTTTAAGTGATAACGGTTCAGTGCGGGGATGTGTTAAGCTAATTTGCACGATCGCAATGGTTGTTTGTGTACACACACATATGACTTTTAGTTTCTTCTAAATTTAACTCATTATTTAGAGGTAAGTTTTCAATATATAAAATTTTGTTGAAATGCTTAACGTGTAATTCTTTAGTGGTTACATTATGACGAGTTTTAGCGCCAGAGTTGTCTCTACGTGAAGATCTTAAAGTTTAATATGCATAAAATACGCTCAAATTCCTATTCGAGATAATTGCAATACTATGTGTGATCTAATAAAATATATGTAGGTATCTTATAAAACACAAACGAATACAACTAACTACTGGAGAAACTTGGTTGTATTATTTATTATTTAATATTTGACTACCTAGGACTAGAAGCTTTTGTAAAATTTAGCAACAATAAAAGTATACAATTATATTCCTGTGAAACTATTTTAATAATACTGAATTTTAAATTAAAAATGTTATCGCAATACCCAATACAATATAAGAATAGATTTTATATTCTTGCAATGAATTATATTTGTCTTTAAAATCTCGACAGTTCTAACTTTCGCGATTCTGATATTCGAATCCTCT
This sequence comes from Falcaria lacertinaria, assembly GCA_951449985.1. Classification (NCBI taxonomy): domain Eukaryota; kingdom Metazoa; phylum Arthropoda; class Insecta; order Lepidoptera; family Drepanidae; genus Falcaria; species Falcaria lacertinaria. The sequence goes on along the minus strand of OX602109.1, from coordinate 6,971,228 downwards.
GACACTTAAAAATATATCTGTAAGTAGTAGAATCATATTGGTGAACTTTAGTGAATAAATGAATGAAATAGGCCAAGTGCGAGTTGGTCTCGCACATTGAGGGTTCCGTACTAAAAACAAACCAGTTTAAATGACAAACTTAACTTTGCGGTTCGATCCCTTGATACGGCTACTGCACCAACCGTAAATAATAAGTTTGTAATAGTAAATTCACTATTTGAACATTTCAAGCTTCTGCTTGTTATAATTATAAAGTGAGAGCAAAATAGAAAAACTTTTCTACTATCATATAAGAGTGCCCTTATTTTTTTTAATTCTTATTATTCTTATAGCGGCAAAAACATCAATTCAATTGTCTACCTTTTACCGATCATGAGATACAGCCCGCTGACAGACAGATAGACAGACGGACGGTGAACAGCGTAATCTTAGTAATAGGGTCCCGTTGGTTACCCATCGGGTACGGAACCCTATAAAAGAGGAACATATTTCTGAGAAACGATAAATGTTATATTTTTGCTTTACGGTTGCCACGATTTCATAAGTCGCGGGTGTCGCACACACACACACAAAAACAATACACCCAGACTCGGAACGAATATAATTATATGTGCCTTACACAAATATTAACATATTAGTAATACGTGAAGCAAAAACCTATGACGTTATTTTACGAAAATTGCGTCTAGTCCGTCCGAGAATGAAATCTAGCTCAGTTAAAGTTTATAAGGAGATGAAGTTCAGAAAGCTAATATTTTTATTTAATACACATAAGAAATCAGTCATTTTAATAAAATTAATCATAACGCACAAACAAACACACACACTCTGTCATGTCCAAATGTCACAATACATTTGGTGAATTCCTTTACAGTTATTAGTTTCTGGTTTAGTTTTTAATTAAAATAAATCTTTCATAATATAGATGGAATAATAAAAGTTAAATTTAAATAAATGTATAAAGCGGTAATGTTTCTTGGAATATAAGTATTGAAATTACATATTTATGACATCATAAATTTACTATTTTTCTTTAAAAATAAAAGAGTAAGTGCACTACGTGTCATACAGATTGTGGTCGAATTTCGATCACCAGTCGACCTCTAGTTTAGTTCGTTATATATATTAGCCATGTAATATGTATCCCACATCAATGCAAGAGCTATGTTGACAAAAATGCCTGCTTGTTGAGGTGGTCCATATTTAAAGCGCAGCAATGATTTTTTCTAAACATTAGTACCTACAGTGGTAAAATAACACCACAAGCTTTTGGGTGTAGGCAGGTCATCGTGTGGGAAGAAATTAACGCATTTTGATTTCCCATTCAATATGACCTCCTCATCTAATAATGCACAATCACTTTACACAAAATCTCAACCTTATAATACTATGTTGTGTTTCTGTAATGGGTACGGCTTCCAACAGCACTGAGCTGGCAGTAAGGAGATCTATGTAGTCCCACATGCTTCACAAATATTTCCTTCTACAGTTATTCAAGGTTAAAATGCGCTAGTAATTAGTATTAGATCTCTTGGTATGAGAAGATAATCTGACAGAAGGACTTTGATTGAACACGGAACATTTTTGTTGAGTTATTTTCCACCTTTGTAAAGCAGAGGTACACGGAATAGCAATAAAGATTCTTATTGCAGTAGTCTGCAGTCCATAGTTTCATCGTATAGATTTAAATGAATAGCTTTGCTACATTATAAATGTACCGGTACCCCGAAATGCTAGCACACCGTCCTTTCATGGACCTTTGAATAGCTTTGGAAACGTAAAACAGTATTCCTTAAGTTCTACATTTCGGTAGTACGATAGCAAGATCCACTAACATTAAAATGATACAAAGCCTCCTGGGAAATTGACTTATAGTCCATATTATAATAACATACAATTTACAATCTTCATCAGTCAACTCATCCGTACGTGTCGGGTTATTGAAATACTTAGTAAAAGTGGTTGTATAAGGACGATAACATAACATGTGTATAAAATTCAACTGGTTAATAAACTCTTTTGTCTAAAAGGACACGGATGTGTAAATATAATTATTACTAATTAATAAGTAAGTCACAGAGGTAAGTCAGTGAAGTAAGTACAATAATAGCCATACTTGTCATTTGACTTTAGAATCCTAAGGGCATCCTACTGACAAAAGTATCAACAACAAGACAGAAAGACACCATAATTATTACCAAAGTAATTTAGTTTCTTTTCAAGATCTATATAAAATTATTAGCTATAAAATTACTTTGTTATTTTATTTGGTAAGACAGCATACAAACTAGGACTGTGACTAATGAAAGTTTATTTAAAAAATTTCAATGCTTACTAAGGAGCTTGAAAATATTTAAATTGGTAGCGCCTATTATTTTAGGTCTTGGAGTTACGTTTATATATGATAGAAATAAATTAGGTTAAACTTTCAAATGACCTTAAAATAATTCACCATTTGGATATTAAAATAATATCCTCTCCGCTTTCATAACATTAATTTATCTAAAACACCCGGCATAAAGAGTCAATAGATTTTTTTATAAATTGTTCATTAACTTAAAAGCTTCTTGAAAGCTTAACAAGAAGCTTCGTCAGTTTTACAAAATGCGAACCAACATAATTTAATATTCTATTCATTTCTGTATGAGTTTCTGTGTACGGAATATTTTAAGAGCTTTGATAAAAACTCCGTATATGACTGTATTTTTATTACTTTCTGCTTTACTCCAATATTATTTTTAATAGTATGCACTGACCCCCTTAATAACATTCAAAGCTTCTTTTATATTTGTATGTAAGGTAAATTAATGTATAGTTGTATGATTAGAAGTAGTTTTGTTTTTTTTAAGGTCCAGGTAATTGACCTGGAATTATCCTCACTAGCGTGGTGAATGAAGACATTTAATTTTAAACACACATATTTTATTATATATTAAAGTATTATTTCTTCAAGATATTGTGTTACAATAACACATAATATCAATAGGATTTTATATGCGCCTACGCTTAAACTCACTAGATTTCTTTATTATTTTTGCTTATTTTTCATCACTATTGATTGGACAGGTAGTGACCCGCGCACCCAGTAGCTTCACGCACTGCCTCTAAGTAGTATAATATTATCTCCTCTGAGCCATTGATCATGTAATATTTCACTACTAATGTTTATTCATATTTTTGTATTCTTATAAAAGTCTGAACCATCCTATAGGTATATGTAACTTAAATCAGAGTTGAGTATTTTATAGGATCAATTTATAGAACTACTGATTAGGATCAAATCTTCGAATAAATTAAATTACAAGCCAATAATGGCACGTTAACTGAAACATCGAGGTAACTCGGTAATTGAGATAAAACACTAGACTAGTCATTTTATCTTACGTCCATTAAACCACCCAAAGAAAGCATTTGTAAGGCTAATTCTCATGCATAGAGTCTCACGATAACAACTAATAAAAATCAATTACAAGCTAAACGCTGATTAAGGTTTTTTGTTCGAATAACCCTTATCTTAATAGTGTGAGAAATGCAGTGAAGTGGATTTGTAGTCTTGAATGAGGGCTTGCTTCCTGAACAGTGAGTAATTTAAAGACGGCTACCACTGATAGATATCTGCGGACGCATCCATTACCCTCCAACAACGGGTAGAGTTCACCATAAATTATAAGGCGGAAAACTTATTCACTGATTTATATTGAGCTGTAAATTTTACACTCATATTGTAGTTAGTGCCGGCAGTTTTCATACCATAAAGTGTAGAATGTGATAAAAATAGAAGGAGTACCCGCACCAATTCTTCTACAAAATATTGTTTTTAAGATATTGTTCTTAATAGGTGACTCACATTTTACTTTGTAGCTTCAGCTTTTCTTATAGTATAGCTTGCTTACTTTTACTTTTTTTATTTCTTACAAAACTTACACATTATTATGCTGTGCTTCAATGTTTTTGGTTTATTGGTCTTAGGTTCAATGTAATAATCTCCAACCGTACGTTTTTTTTATTAACTCAAACTCTCATACTATTACTTACCCAAATTATTGACACAAGGGACCATAATCTGGAAACCTTGTTTTCCAGGTCATATGAAATTGAGCATCATAAACAAAAAATAGCGTACTATAAAAGATCCAGTGAAAGCTGATTTTCGGTTGAAGCATAATATTTTCACTGAAAATAAATAGTTAGCGAAGTTTAAAGTCAGTTCAAAATAAATTTGCAGATTCAGTCAATGTCCGTCCAAAATCAATAGCTTGCCAATATGTGCCTATCATTTTGACATCTAGAATTTCGTACACAGCTTATGACTACAGACATGGAGTGGTCCCACTATAAGCGATACGCGATTTTCAAAAGGGGATACCTCTTAAGCAAGCATAAAAATATTTTACTTGCCATACGTGGGCAGAGCAATAACACAATTCTTTCATCAAAGCTTATCAATTAAATTATATAATAAAAGCAGAACTAGCTGAATAATGTTTTTAATTTATTACGATTGACAAGTTGTGTGTACATATTGCAGTCATATTGCTGTTAAGTAAAATCATCGCAGCTACCTTTATGTCAGTTCCACACTTTATAAATCAAAATAAAAGGAAAAAGTGTTCCTAGCAGCTTAACTGCCTATCTCAAAAAGTTTGTCGAAATCCATTAAACTGGGTCGTACCCAACTGGGGACAGAAGCCGAGAACAATTGTATTCCCCTCCGATATTACTGTTTATATTTTAAAATCATAGATAGCTCTCATCTGATTGCCCTTTATGGCATCGGGACTATTATGCTGGCAATGATGACAGTCTTTCACGCTTCAGGTTGTATTCACCGCCTGTGTGCTTTCGTTGGGACCCTACGCCCTGATATTCACAGCGTGTTGTATGACTGGCCAGTTTTTGTGCGACACGTTACACCCGCCATTCATTAGAGCCTCGGTGCTGTCCATGTTCGCATTAATTACTGGACGCCTCTGACGAATGACGCGCAAACACCCGATGGCTGAGCCTATAATACTACGTACGAACATATGATTTAAAGCGGTGGATTTTTACGAAAATAGTCATGAAAGTTCATCCACTTCGTTGAAGTTTTAATCTACTCGCGTTTCAAGGATTCCGAAATGCAATTTACAACTGCAACCTTTATTGCATGTCCCTGGTGTAACAAACAATTTTCTGACCGGATTGCATTGACAATGTTTGCATTACGCTATTATAAAACATGTTTTAACATGTTTCTGTTTCCATATATAACTTAATGTGTATACAAATATAATAATGGCACTCTTATCTTATAACTTTTAAAAGCGATTGGCTACTATTGTCTTTTATTATGGAACGGCTATATTAATAGGTAATATTAGAAAGAGTGTGACAAAAAGGCTTACTTTTTAGGTAAAATTCATGTTTGTAGGGGCTAGTTTTGGTACATAATGTAAATATGATAATCCCATAATATTACTAATCACTTGAACACAGCACAATCAGTTCACCGCATCAGGCGTAGCTGATTATGCACGCTTATAATTGCCGCTCTTACAAATGAGCTCGAACTGCCAATTCAACGATACCAAAAGCCCGAAATGTTTTCACTCGATCATTCATTAATTTGAGTATATTGTGTTAATGCGACATTTGCCTGATTAAAGTGGAGTGGCGATCGCTTTGCGATTGACTATTTTGGCTCGCCAATTTGGAAATGTTTGTGTTATCTCTTAACTGGTTATGTTTAGCAATATTAATGGCTTTAATTTCTCGAAATAGTCAGTCTATTCGGTTAATATCAATTATTCAATAATTATGCTAAATATAATTAGTAAGTTATGGGAGTTGTAAAAATATTATGGCTTCCATATTTATCAATTGTGAACTTATATGCCGTTTATTTCTTATTATTCTGCCTTTGGAGAATGAGGACAGAACCTATTTTTTAATCTCAGCTTTTATTTAGTACTATAAATTAAAAACAAAAGATAAATTCTTCATGTACAGATATATTACTTGCCATCAATAATGTGTACAAGTACCTAGCCGAAATATATAATGTAAATTTCCTTTGTATCCGATTTACCTCGATAAACTACGTAAATTAATCAGGTTCTATTACACGCGCTTCAGTGCAACAAGGTATGTTTACAACAATCCCCGTCTAACCCTCGATCACAAAACGTATTCACCCGAACCAATCCTAAAAACTTTGCAGCTCCAAAACTATTTCCACTTACAAATTGAAATAATTCAAACGGGTTACTTTAACGCTTAAGTTATGAACGGGCACCATGGGCAGAAAGGCCGTATACAATACGATAGTGTCATTCGAAATACACGCGCCCGGAAAGGAAACGCATAATGTGGTGCTGGCATTAATTACAACTTCCTGTGGTTATCGCGCCACTATCGCCATGTATGTTACTGCGCTGCGCCGTAATCGATTTATCATTGCCAGCTTATGTTTTATCAAACCGTTTCGCGTCATTAATCACTAACTATATATTACTTAAACCAAGTTAATTAAATTCTGATTTACTTTTTAATTTAGGAGAATTATTTTGAAATATTTAATGTAATAAGAAAAACCACATAGCGCAATATGACATTTGCCAAATACGAGATTAAGTGCACATTCTATTTCACAATTGAATAAACGGCCAAAGACGGGTGTCTTTGTATCCATTTCGTGATTGTACCATGCGGAAACCAGCTTAAAATTACCAGAGAAGAGATGATAAAACTAGTACGTCCATATATATAGACTATCTTTATCAATATAAAAACAAACTTCGTAATTGTTCCAGATATTAATGTACAAAATAGGCTCTCTTCGAAATTATGAAGCTTGCCAAGCCTTTTCCATAAAGCATGGAGCTATTTAATTGTATGAAGTGAGAGGGCGATCCGTGCTTAAGCTGCCTCGAGCGAATCTTTGATATCAAATTCTTTCAGAGCAGACCGCACGTAGCCGCCCCCACATTCACTCATATTTTAGATAACGTTCGACTGTTTCTCTACAGCTCTACAACCGGAATGTGAATAAAAATACGAAAATTTTACCGTCTCCGGCTCCTGTGGAGATACCAGAATTTATTGCGTTAGATATTGTATGCATTAGGTTCTCGATGAATAGAACATTACGAGAAAAGAGACCGAATAAAATCGAACGCAATCAAAAATCTAATTATTAGGGATTTTGTTAGTAATCAAACTCAATGAATTGCGGTCCCTGTGATATTAGACCGTAAATAGCAACTTAAACAGAGAATACTCGGATAACATGGCAGGTTGTAATTAAAACAATCGATCACAGAATCCGTTCGGTCACAAGGTCGTAAAATAACATGTCTGTATTGTGCTGAACGTAACCTATGCAGATATATTGTAGCTAGTAGTAAAACTTATCGGAATGCATCTCCAATTTTAACGTATTGACATGCATGCATACATATGCAAGCAAGGTAGCAACGTACGTCCCTTGCTAGCAAATCGGAAATCGTATGGTTTTATATAAACCAAGCTACAACATTATTTGTATGGGAAAATGACAAACACAGTAGGTTTAGGTTTAGGTTTAAAGAATTTATTATCAGCAAAGACAGTTTGTCACTTATGCGATAACATTATCAGACTTAAATTTAATTTTCACGTCGCCGTATCCACCAAACAAAATCGTTTTATCTATCGTTTTACTTATTTCATGTATTTTGTTATTAAGCAGATAATAATTTGTTCTGCTGAACTACAGAAAATTGTTTATATATTTGGCCAATTGCTTTTTAAATACATGAAATGAGTAACATACAAGTAATATACATACGTATACAGTAATGGTTTTATGTTCAACATCTAGATACTGTATCCATTGATCTTGCTGAAATACGGTGTATTATGTTCATGTCCCCTTTTTTCAAACCGCGACATCTTAGAGACTCCTAATAATAAAATATTAGTATGTTTTAAAAGGATTTAAAGGCCTAGATAACACGAACGTTTATTACTACCATTACATCGCGTTGCAGCGATACTGCACTAGAACTACATTTAGTTGTTGGACATTACGGTACCAAACACCCGGGCCCAAGTGGCGTGTCCATTTCAATAGGTATTTTCAGTTTATTGTCTATTTACGTACTAATCCTATTTAGATGAAACTAGTGTGTGAAAGTACCACTTTTTATACTGCTAACTTAGTCTTGACACTACAAAAAATATACATGTGTGAATGTATGACCCAGTTTAATTGTCAAATTACTGATTATTTGGAATAAAGTGACATGCTATTTATATACTATTGTCGATATTATCAGAAAATCAGTAACGTAACGGTACTATTTCCACTCCCAGAGTTATCAGTCAATCAGTGCATAAGCTGGCTGTATAGTAGGTAGGTATAAGACACGAATTCAAGCAAGAAACAAAAAAAAAATCATTCACTGTAAAATTACAACCTCTATTAGATAATTACATACTATTTAAATTCATGTATTCCAAAGGGCCACTAATATCATATTTTTTATATATTCTTCAACATTACAGGATATGATTGGGTGCTTAAGGCAGTTCTCGTAAAACACGATGAAGAGATACAAATTAACATTGGATTTGAAGAGCAACGATAGATGGCAGCACAGGACTTTAACTTGAGACAAGATGGCTGCCAGTGCGCGGGCGTTCGGCGGCGGACCTCTCGCCCGCCTTCTCATACTGGCTGTTTTACACTGTAATTTTATTGGTAAGTAGAACATTTCAAATTGATATAATAATCAGAGTTATGGCTACTTTCTCCACATAGGTAAAGTCCGGAAAACTGATATACATGGCTACATGACTGGCGACCCTGCTATTAACTTTGATACTTTATTTATAGGCAAGTACATCTAGCACAATCATTTTTATATTAAAAAAACTCTTGATTGGAACGTTATTCGCAGTGAAGTAATAACATTTTTTTTACAAAATTAGATATCCTCCGTCATCGGTAATGCGGTACTTCTTTAAAACAATATATCTAATAATACATTACCAGTAGCGTCGTATCATTAAATAAATTGAGGTAAGGTCTCTGTTTGGCTAGGATATCAAAGCTAACACTCAGCATCATAGCTAACGCGAGCTCGTACGTTTACAACATTTGCGTTGAGCGGTCGACCGAACGTTTTTGTTTTTCACTTGGTCTCATTTCACACAATACAAGCTTTCACGGCGTTCGATCCAAAACTATATAAGTACCGACTCACTGTTTGTCGCCCGGTTACGTAACGTAAAATATTTTCGATAAAATTTGCATTCCATAATAAGATGTGGAGGATTATTGATCGAGCCCAATATCATCCGATTCCAAAGCAAAAATAGGCGAGCTGAAAAAAGCTTGGAATATTATGTTATGAATCTGTTTTTATTGGCGTAGAAACATGGAATTAGCTGTTTTATTTAGATCTCCGTGTTGCTAAATCTACATGCTATAGTAATGACATTACGAGACATTATACAAATGGATTTTTTGTAGTCACATTTGAAGCAATTCATTCAACGATAATAAAAATATAAAAGCAGCGTAGAGTAACGTGGATAACCCTTTCAGGACTCAAAGCGAAGCTCGGAATCCTCATTGAAAAACGGCCCCGGGGTCAAAATGTCAGAGCGTACGGTAAAACACGCGTGTCGCTTCTGATGTGCAGATTATGGATGGAAGCCGTTATTTATCTCTTGCGTTATTTGTTACTTCAATTTTCCTAAATGTAATTTTTACTAAGCTTAGTATAATAAATAAAATATTTAGGTCCTCGATTGTTGAGCATAGGTTCTCGTGTAAGACGGACAAGCAAATATACCATCAAGAGATCAAGGCTTCATGTCTGAAAACAGTGCGAGAAGGAATTAAATAAATCTCGTTATAAAATTTTCACTTGCCACCTTATCTCTCGTCGTATTGTCATTTTATTGTGCCTACTCTGGAACCATTAGCGAAAATGTCACAGCGGCGGCATTGTAATCGCGCCCGCGGCTCGCCCGCACAATGATGCGGCTGTTCGACCCCGCCCGTGTACACCCGGCTTTTACCTTTACACTATCATACAAATTTGAGTTTCTATAATAAATGAGGATGGCCGGAGCACTCGCATTATTTACAAAATAGGCGTATTATACCTAACCATGAACCCGAATCCATTCGAATTTAAGCAAAGTAATCCCGCAATCGGAGGTAAGCAACCAAAAGCTTGCTTGCAAGAATAAAATAACACTTTTAGAAATTGTGTCGTGTACATTTCAACTCCGGGATTCTTCGTATGGAGTAAGGTAGACTCGCACGCGATCATTCTCGTCACGTTGTGAGCGAGTGGCCGACAAAGGAAGGAGGGCTGCATACCTTATTATCACCTTTTTGCAAATCCCTACTTATTTACGTAAAACACGGCACACTTGTGCAGTCTTCTCAGGATGGTAGCCTACGTGTGAACGCAAAATAACGCACAAAATTATCTTCATTACGCAGATTTCTCTTTCATGAATTCATTCTTCGTCTCGTTACCAAGCACGATAGGTACAGTATAGGGGCTTCTACGTAATACATACAAGTACGTAATCAATGGTATAAACATATTATAAAGTACTTCTATTTGGCAGTGTCTCTTGTAGTGTGTTCCCGGCATATTTCCATACAAAGGTGGAAAAAGCGGCCTCCTGTCAGGCACAATCTATGCATACAAATATATAAAACGTAAGTATCTGTTTGTAATTTCAAAATTACAACTTTTTACCTTAAAAGACGATTTGTTTGTTTGTTCCGGAAAATCTAAGAAATGGCTGGGCCGATTTGAGCTGGACTCTCTCTGACAGATAGCTGATGTCTCACGTCATAAGGCCACGTTTACTTTGGGAAAATAATTAAAGTTCCGCGCAAAAATAATAAAAGCCCTTGAAATAGTTGTAGACATTACCGAATAATCGCGTACGAAGTCACGGACACAGCTGACTGATTTATCAACGCAGAGCATAATTCGCTAGAAAGGAATACGAAAAGGAAGTTTTTTGGGAATTGCACCGCTAAAACAAGATTGTTTTAAATCTGGTTATGATTTTTCTACGCGTGTGAAGCTGGGCGAGGCAGCTACCTTAATATATTAAAGACTTAAAAAAATTTAAGTATCAACTAAATAGTAATATCTTCATTAGGAATTCGAATGTACATTTATAAGCTGCACATTTTCCATATTGAATGTCACCGTCGTTTTCCTTCCAATTAATCAGAAAGTCAATGAGCCGTTTTGTTTGGACATTGCCGATTAATAATCCTTCCCTTGTGGTTTGATGACAGCCGCAAAAATATGCTCGGAGCCATTAGTAGGATGTTGAATGTCAATAGAAAATTACGTTCTATAAATAAAAGGCTTATGTTATATTTATTAATGATAAAATGTGCGAGATTTGCTTAAGATATACATAACGCTTTTCATTTCGCAATGATAGGTCAAGAAACTCATAAAGATGTAAGGAAACAGAAACAAAAAGCAAGTAGCAAAATAGTCTTTATTGCTGTTATCTTATTTGCATGCAATTCAGTGTATTGCTGCCCCCAGCATACAACATAAGCCACACTGCTATCCGACTTGTTTATAGAATATTCGCTCATAAACATGCAGATTGCGGATGGGACGCGTTTTTATGCGAAATTGGGGGAAAGGGGAACTGTTTTATTTATTACCCTCTTGACTTGGTGGCACGTCACAAGGCAGTGCCGTCAGGGTGAGAAATTGTCTCCAGTCTGTATCTGAGCTGAGCACAAAATGTTTTGATTCATGCCATTGTATGTACTCATAATCTTTTTACTCACTTACTAGGCAAAGCACAAAAAAACACAATTCAACATTAACGTGTTTTATTTAAAATTATAAACATTTATCTTACTCGTGCTTGTTGGAAAAAAACATGTTTAAGATAGGAAAGAACTTCTTCCGATGGAGTTCTTAGAAGTCCACTTCCTTATAACTAAATCGGATTCTTTAAGGCCCAGAGGAAAATAATTGAAATCATTCTGTTTTCAGCTAGTCACTATAAATTATTTATAGCCACCTACACAACAAGTTCATATTATTTGATTTAATATTCTTATTATTTTAATGAGCTCTTCTGAAGAATACTCAAGTTCATTTGAAATGTAAATGCAAAGAAAAATTATACGTAGCCATCATCAACTTACGAAAATATACTTTTTCATGATGTTTCAAAATTCAATTTGACTTGATACCAATTTTATCGTAGCAAAAATCTACAAATTCTCATCTAAACTAGGATCCATTAATATTTTGAACCTAGGTATGGTATGTATTTTTGCTATGGTATCAGTGGTCTTGGTCAGTAGTAATCAGACACAAGTCTGTCGAAGCCGTAAGCGTACATTTGTCAAAATACTTAAAATAAAATCTGCGTATCAGATGTAGGATCTAGTTAGGAAAAAAACTGTTAAATTAATGGAATTATGTAACTAAATAATAAATAATTGAGTTCAAGTACGGTACACTACGACTCATAAGCCTATCATCAGGTGGACGATATAATAGACTTGTCTCATTACTCAGTCTCATCGCAGAATACTCTTCAGTGTATCAAACCCTCATAAACCGACAGGCTCTATTAAATAAATAATACTGATTACTCGCCTAGTAATGCGATAATTAGCTAAAAATTAGATTTGGACTTTCATGTCATTCAATGTCTATTATAATTGAATAAAGCAAACAAAATAGTCATGGACCTTTTGTAATTCAGTTCGTGATTCATCCCTAACACAAAGGATATAGGTAAGTAAGCAGAAAATATATTTTGTACCACTTGAATCTTACGAAACGCTGCGAGTATTATTTTTATTTGAGTGTTTTATAAGTACCCAAATATATTAGCTTGAAAATGTATCACTTGTATGTAAGGCTTTTACAATCATTTAAAGACTACACGCCAATATAATATGAAATACACATTCATTCATTCGTTACATTCGTCCAGTAAACATAATAAACTATCGGACCATTCTATCACAGTAATTTATTCTTGAAGCAGAGATTTTCCCAAAATATGTACAAATAATTAATTTGTTACATACAGATTATTAATTTGTACAAATACAACAATCACAATTATCGTGCATTAGTGAATTTTGTCTTCAGTATGTACTAGTAGCCATGTGATACTTTTATGATGATGATACACAGAAAACCGGTATTTTATTTAAGGTTTCTATAACGTTTCTTAAACCTTAGGATGAATATCTTTGTTACGGTTATCGCCACTCACTATTTTATTGGTTTGAAGTATCGTGAAAAATGCGAACATTGTATTGTATTGATGCGCAGTCACACTATTCTACAAAGTAAGCTTTGCAATCTAAACTCAAAAGTATTGTGCTACAGTTAATAGCTATTACGTCACCATAGCTATTCTACTATTAATAAGACAGACGTCTTTCCGACTGACCGTTTGTGCACGAATCAAAGGATGAATACGATTTTTACTGACAAAAGTGTTTTACTTTATTACCTTGTTTGATGTCACGGCAAAAACATACAACTAATATTATAAAAAGTTTAACTATTCCATATATATATGTAATTATATATATGACATATGCCTTAAGTATGTAGTACTCTAAAATGTTAAAGTAATTCTCCTGGAAAAAGCATTATCAAAAAACTTGTTCTTTGTGTTGCGTAGGTTGCTGTCAAACTTCCATAGTGACACGTTACGGATGAGACTGGAGTAATTAAAAACGTGACCGTCGTCACTTGTCGTCCGTACACCCATATTAGGGTTTATCTACCTCGCAGCACCCACTCCGTTGGGTTTTGTTTATTTATTATGAGCAAACTTCTATAAACGCTTCAATTTCCTTAGTTTATGTGCATAATATTTTTATTATATCAGTTACTTTTATAATGTTAGTAAACTGCAAAACATACGAGATTTATGTGATGTTAAATTGTTATGTGTTGGGGCGATCGGGTCACGCTCGCTGTTACACGGTGGGGGGCAATTTATATTAACTGGCTCTGTGTGTCCTCGTAAAAAGGGACTAGCCAGAATGACAACACCTATGCAAGCCAATTTTATTGCACATCCTTGATAAGTCACACAAATACTTCTTAAAACGAAATACATCAAATAAAAGAGAATATTCTCAAATAAACTAATTTTTATATATAAAACCTATCTAGATTGCCTTCAAATTCAACGCCACTTAAGATTATGTTTAACTAGCTTTTTCGACGCGACTTCGCATGCGTAGCAATATAATGTATATTCTGATATATTATAGCGTTATCTATACTGGTGAAAGATCTTTTTTAGATCAGTACATTATTTTTTTGCATTACAAACAAAAATCCAAATCATTTCACTTTAAAATATTATTATAGATGAAAATACGTAACAACATCTTTAAAGTCTATAAAAGTTAAATACAATAATTAAAATAACTATAAGAAGGTAGACTTATATGAATGTGCAATAGTACTGGTACCCCTCAAGTAACGTAAAGTGACTGTGAAGTCACGATCCAGTGTGGCGACCACAAATTAACTTCAAGCTATGAAACTCGAGGTGTTCGTGGGAAAACTGTAAGCACATTGTCTCGTCGCAATGAAATTAGCACCAGGAAACTCTGTTCGGAACTTCCATTCAACAATGGACGAATTACTTTAACTTAGAATAAATGTGAACAAGTCAAGACAAAAATCAATTAATTCGAAACATAACTTGCAGAAAATAATTGAAATATATATTACAAGATCAGCATGCAATTAAATGATTCGGTGATAGGTTAGGCATGAACGCGAAGTCATAAAATAAACAAGATATTCAACACTTATTGTTTAGGTTTTATAGAAAAAATATCTTGCCAAAAGTTATGCTCACTAAATAAATGCATAGCATGAGTGATTTGCTGCTATTCACAAAAATATAATTCTAGAGAGCTTCTACTACGGAATGAAAAATATAAGGTAAAAAAATTGCATCCGTAGTCGGTGTTAATATTCTAAAATACCATGCTGAACATCCGCTCCTTTATGATGCTATTAATGATACCAATGCACATGTTCGCGAAGATATTCCAGAGAGATCGAGCATGTCACATGTACAGGCGCGTATGCAGATAGACCCGTTAGGGAATTTTCAATAGTTCTTCTATTCCTGTGGTTGTAAAAATCCCTTAATATTGCGGATCAAAATGTCAAAGCTCCATGGTCTACTTTAATGTGATGTTATTTTAAAACCCATGTTTCAACCAAAATATTTATGCCAGGAAATGAAATGATCTCACCTGACTTAATAGTACTATCGCAAATAAGAATACCAATAAATATTTCATAATAGATATCCAAATATTATTTTAATCATGTTGTACCAAATTATTAAGTTAGCTCCTCACAAGCCAATAATACTTTAGTTTTAGTTTTGTTAATGTACTGCATGTTAATAAACAAATGATATATCAAAATGTTATCATATAGGAGACTGGCTCTTACAACTCCAATTTTAAGCCATTTCTTAGTAGCCAGTTATTTTACGCATCAAACTTTCCGTTGACAAATTTATTCATAACATGATCCCTCGTAAATACATTTGGGACTTTATTGTCGTAATGAATTTGATATGGCTTATGAAAATAGATCCTATTTACCCTATTTGATGTTATTATGTCAGTTACTTATTTTTAAATTCCTCTGGCTATAATTTTCAGAGTGAAATACGTAATACATATATATATATATATATATATATAATGAATAACGTAGTTGTAGTTAAGCTAGTTTTTCGGAATGGCACTTATACTTTAAGATCGGCACTCATACTAAGCGTGCCTGACAGATTTGATCTTCTCAACCCATCTTACATGGAACAAAACCTACGCAGGTTTCACCAGTACCACAACCCTAATCATTTTCGAAAAATCTCAGAGTAGATAGTATACTGGAAAAAGTAATTGTATTGTTAACGTAAACTTTTCCTCTTGTCCTATGTAATACAAAACGCCCCTATCGTGCGTTAAATGAACTATACTTCGTAGTGTATAATCTTCTTGCGTATCGTAAAGATATCGTTGTTGCATTGGTACTTATGAAGTTTTGCACCCGCAACGGTCCTTAGGCCTCTGCTATCAGAATTTCTTAGGCTAATGATAGATTTATACCGCTTGCAGCAGATGTCCAATTGACAAGCGGTACGTACCTAAGGGGGGACCCCCTTTGATTCTGACCATGGCATGAGCGGTCACCCATCCAACGACTGGACATGAGCTTATTTGCCACCTTGCTATCATAAATAAATTATTGGTATTCCAATTTTATATAATTCTTCGTCATATCTTCTATCCTGTAGGACTGGGTATAAGCTTTATACACTTATATTCTTGTTTAGCGAAGTTGCGCTTGTGACCCCAGTCTGCTCTCGAATATTATTCAGCTAAAACTTCTCCTATGATCTAAATACGGAACCTTATTATTTTATATAATATTGAAAACTTAAGCTGCATAGGCGAATGTAGCAGCTGTGGATGAATGCAGATGTCAGCCTTTCTTCACCATTGTGGCCGCATTCTACGATCACAATGAAAATTCCATTTGACCACGCTGAAAATAGTTTCCTACAATTACTAGGAAAGCTTTAACACTGACCTCTATAGCAATAATAATGTGTGACGGAATGTTTTGCGTCAAATATGCACTCACATAATATAAAAAGCAGTGTCAAGCATTCGAATGCTGGAATCTATATTATAAAAAAACCTTTTTTCCTTGGTCACGGTATCACGCGTGAACAAGAGAAGGTTCTTATGAACATAAAATAAAAATTAATAAAAAAACTAATTTTAAATTAGGGATAAAAACCTAAAACTATTTTTTCTATGGTGTATTTTTAACATTTGAATGCCGGGACAGCTAGTGAATATATATTTTTTTACCACAAAGGTTACATTTGCAACGAAAACAAATTTAACTAGGAGCATATAATATTTAGTATTTTCTTTAAACTCTGACTACCCAAGAGAATACAACCGCTGCTGACTACCCCGAAAGGCACCAGCGTGATGTGTGTGAAAAGAGACATAAATAAACATGCTTTTATTAATTCGCCAACGAGAAACCCATCGCAAAAGTATTTTATATTACACATCCCGGAAGAATTTTTAATTTAAAATGTTCTATTATGGTCGAACCGTAAATTGATGTTTAATAAAAGCGTTTAAAATCTTATAATATGTTGAAAGAAATTTATTCACGAAGAACATGTCCTATCAAAATATCTGGGGCCACACGTTATGTCGGCACATTCTTCTCCTAAATTGAAATTCTCGAACGCTCTCCCTTCGTAACGGGATGGGGTCAGAGCCAAAAGACAAATACTTTGAATGTTCGATTAATGTCATCAAATATCATTTCTCTTAAGGAAATGGGTTATGATTAAGTCCATTTACTGAGCTCTTAAAACTGTGTTATTCTAAATCAAAAGTACGTGAAATGTATGATGCATTGCATTGAGAATACTTTTCAATCGATGGTGTGTAGGTAGCGTATGCGGAAATATCAATTTTGATTACGACAAAAATATGTATGCATATCCCTATAGAGAATCTGTGATGATCAATGTTCATAAACAGTACAGGAAACGCAATTTTTTTTTTAAATGTTCAACATTTTCTCTTTATAAAATGAGTTTGAGAATTCAGCACTGCACTCGCGCGGACGGAATAAAGTAAAAATCTATTCACTGTTAAAATCGATACCGCTATCAAAATGCATCCGTGGAGCGCTCAAAGCCCGTCCGTTCGATCTCAAAGGATGTGTTCCAGCGAAACAAGCCGTACGTTCCAACTCAGATCAATGTACAAGGGTGTAAGCAAGTCCTTTCTACACATCCATGGTGCTTAATCACCCTTACTTTCTTATCTTCCTGTGCTCATATTTCAACGATTAGAGGTTAATACCATTTTTCTTGAAATATAAGTGAAGATAAATTTGTATCAATTGTTTGATGTAACTGTTGCTATACATTAATGTGACACGACAATGTGCCCGAAGAATTGCTATTTATCATTTATTTAAAAATGTTGAGCCTAATTTGGAATGTTATTTTCTGTTACACAGATGAAGGGTACTTTTAATGAAAATGGTTGCCTTTAATTTATTTCTTACTCCAAACAGTTTAACTTTGTGGGATCAAATCTGAAACAAACGGCCACTAAGGTGAAAGGATTATAAGATAAAGGTTGGCTCGGTGCATACGTAATGTAATCAAAACACACCAAAGTACACTTTATTTCTGAAATAGCTTTACATTTTGTTCCATTTAATAAAATGGCTACTACAGTTAATTTTATCTGTGACTATAAAAAAGTTAAATATGCTATTATATAAAAATATAAGTAGGAAGTAATTAAGTGTGTTTATTTTTATTTCTGTTTAGCAAAGCATCATGCATGTTATTTTCTTCACTAGCGGAGAGTAATTAATGCGGATTTATACTTATTATCGTCAGCAGCGGTTCGTTGGATTTTACTGCATGGTATAATGCTCGTCCCTAGCAATATCTCCCTAGATCTATACTATATAATCTATCTTTACTAGTATATATCGCAATATCTCGACTAGTAATGTATACCAGTCGATGGTAGACTCCATTGTATATTTAGGTCATGTGTTATCCTATTTATACACGAACACATTTGCGGATAAATCTGGTATTTGATATCAAAGGTGAAAGGTTACGCTTAAAAGCACTAAATCTTAAGGATTTTTACAATAAAACTGATGATAAATAATTGTGACTGAATACATACAGGCAAACTTTAAAGGCAATTTTATTAATATACAACTTCCTTCCGCCTGAATCAGAATTACTTCATAATTTAAATAAAAATTGAAGCAATAGCTTAACGGGAAGCTATAAATAAAGCCATAGTAGCAGTTTATATTTAAAATTCAGAAGCTAACTTTGAAATTGAGATGCATGGATAATTTACCCTCTTCAGTAGAATAAATTTACATTTCGTGTATTATCTTCATCATTTTATTCAACGCTAACTTTACTTATATTTTTAAAATACATGAAACCTTATAGGATTGTTATAAAATAAATTACTTATACGAGAAGTTCTTGCTACGAGCTGGTTTTAAGGGTACCGTCTATTGTCAAGTGAATGCGCAAGGTGACGAGTGCGATGTAGTGTTCTACGAAGGTCTGTAAGGCCCCGATTGAATCAACAGGAATGAGTAGGCCGTAAGCGTATCGCTTACAAATTAATTTAAAAACATATATTAATCTTAATACAGTTTGAAGCCGTAGTATTGCCAGGATGCTACTTCTAAAACAGTACCAACGATATTTGTGAAATAATGCGATGAAGCAATTATTCAGCTTAGTCATGCATTGTATTTCCGCTCATTAGGTGTATATTTATTTAATTTACAACGGCTGGGGGTCGGCGATAAGCTGCCGGGCGTGCGCGCCTTCGACTCCCTCGCCTGAATAACAATGCAAACGGGTGTCTAAAATGCCGCTTTTATTTATGCAAAAATAACCAAATAAATAGTAAGTACTAGGGAATTCATGCTGTTACGTTTCAGCTGAGTGGAGGTCTTTTTTCGTAAGGTTTCTTGAATTAATTTACTATTAATATTAATATTATATATCGGCGAATTATTGCTTAAATATAAGAGTCGATGATGCCCACGTAGGCAATTGAATACATCCTTGTTGGTGCTTAAACTGTAATTTGATGAAAAGTAGGACGCAATGGGAGCTACTATTAAAATTAGGACAGCAAAATTGTGGTACTAATTCCACTTCCACTTAAAATCCGTGCTTTAAGTATGCTTGCAAATAGATTTCAAAAACCATTTTAACTGTTGGTGGCTTTGATTCAACCTTCTTTATTTATTCGCTCGCAGCCAGACCCATATTTCTTCCAACACTAGCACGATTTTAGCAACCAAGATCTAGCGTAGAAATAGAAACCAGTTAATTTTGTTTTCTAGGTCCTTGGTATTTATCGGCAGTAATAATTATCTAGTCTGAGTTGATATGTAGGTACATATTTTATATTATAGCTCTACATGTATTGTCGAAGTTCTAATATTTGAAACTCTGGTATTTGTTTAAACATACAACCCGTTCTATATGGTCCAGATGAATCATTATAATGAGTAAATAGTCTTACTAGGTTAAAACTGTCTCACTAAGCAATCATGTCCTTACACCGTACCAAATAAATTAGCTCAAATTAATTGAGCTTTGTAATTATAGTAGGCACGCTAATAAGAAACAATGGTAATGAAATATGCTTCAAACAATTATATATTTTTAGGAAAATAAACTTTTACTTCACTCAATAATCACTTATATTTTTGGTATCGTTTGCGTTTTCCTATTTATTATGTCTGTGAATATTGATGTTGGTTTTAGCGAAATGCTGTACCTGTTAAAATGGGTTAGTGTAAACTGTAAAGTTATAGCGTAAGTACTAAAATAAACTATTTTAATTACGGAAATCGTCACTTTAGTGAGGTTGTAATATACGCGTAGTACAAACAGGAAAACAACGCCATACATTGCGGGCACAAAGTCCATTTCAGTCAATTCGTCTAGACGAGGGCACGTGCTGAAACTATTCTCACGGGTAAACGAATTACCTGCTCCAGGTAAATAAAAGAATCCGCTGTGATAAACTTTACCACAATTAAACCGAGGTACGGACTGTTTTGTAGGATGTGTGCCTGCTGTTTGTTCAAGTATTAATTATGTTTGTAGTTTATAACACCGCATTACTATTACATATTATTTCTAAATTTTACTCATAACCTATATATCTTTCATGTGGCATAACAACTTAGTTACCTAGATACCAATGATGTATTCTGTGCCATTACCTACATTGTTGAGCTATCCATCTCTATGACCAGTGTGGAACTCGTCACCGTCTCTTAGGCACTACCCACGTCATTGAATTTCTTCTCAGACGCATGCAGGTTTCCTCACGATGATTTCCTACACCGTAAAGCTTTTGGTATAATTCATCACAGCACTTATGTTACAACAACTTAGTGGTACAGACCGGAGGGTTAGAACATGCGTCGTGTCGCTAGAATAGCATGCAATGTCAATACCACACGCCCACCGCGGCTCACTAAACTATTCTCACTACTATTTATTAAGTCAATAAACATAATTAAATTATGAGTAATTCTTTTTTACGTACTAAATGTTTATTCCTCACAGCGTTATATAGGGTACGAGCAAAGGGTTCAGTTATCTACATGACCAGCACTAGAACAACGTTGTTACGTGATCCGAGTGCCAAAATGTTTGCCGATATCAAACCAATTTGCTAACCGTTATTGTATTTACAGCTACAGAATACAAAAGTTCGTACGCATATTAACCGAATACGGATGCTACAGACTCGTCGGTCCAATCGACCGTACCAATCGATGGACTTAATTTATTTAGTTTTATTTACCTTTAATATGAATCAATAAACTTTAAGTAATTTGAAAAAGGTGGTAGTGATCGACTTCTATTTGATAGCATGGAACTTTTTGTTGTTCTTAATTATTATTGAAGTACTTTACAAATAAATAAATATGGGGTGAAGTACAGTTAACAAATGACAAAGTATAAACAGGTTGTTAAAATAATTGACCTTTTGGAAAGAAGCTCAATGGCCGATTTTTTTATTTTTTACTGTAACCTTTATATATTGTGAAATAGGTATCCATGTTAAGTTAATATTTGAAATGTAAACTTTATGTAATTCTTTTGGTTTTAAAAAGAGTAATTGCTGAGTTTCTTGCAGGATTCTTCTCAGCAAAACCGACCTTCCGAATCCGGTGGTAGATTCTGACGGTTTGAAAGTGCTTGCCTGTAAAGTCTAGTCAAATAAAGATCTTTTCGAGTTTGAGTTTATAAACTAACAACAGTATTTCAATTTATTAGCATGTGTAGCAAATTTTTTGAGATGATTTTTTTGCAAGCTCGGTCTGATTGCAGATAAAATATAAATAAATTTAATTTTAATATTTCGTTACCAATAAATTAAGGATATACAAAAAAAATTACGTGTTTTTTCCAAAATTCTTAGATTATAGAACATAATATAGTTATATATCGGACATCGTTCGGACCCACGTATATATTATAAGTATGCGTGTAGCGATCGGTCTGGCTCACTTTTTCAATATCCCAAAGCTAATGGCCGCCAGATGGCAAGTTGGGCAAAGTGATGCTATCAAAAAGCGATAGGCCGCGGTTTCGTCGGTTATCGGAGCACTTTACGCTCCACCCTGACGCGGGTCAACATGTGTACACGGCTTTACACAATCCTATTCGAATACACATTTCATACGACGTTGAATAGATCTCTTTTTTCTTGTTTAGAAACATATATTAAATTGACGGTTGAGTATTCTAAAATTAAATCGCTCGGAAAAAGAGAAATCGGATATAACGCAAACATAATGTAATGGTTATTGAAAAGGTACGTATAAATATGGATAATTTACGTAGGTCGTAAGCGTAAAGTTTAAGTATTGGCGGTCACCCATCTAACTACAAGGGAAGTGCTTAAATTCGCAAGAAGGATCGATATATGTATAATATGTATAGCACGACTCACGTATCGGTACAGTAACAAAAGATTATCGTATTATTGAGTGGCACTACAATATGCTAAATGATTTGACTATTCTACAGGCTTAAACTAGGTTAGGTAAGTTACTTTCTAGGCATGTAGGTATAATAAATTGCAACGTTTACACACAGTTTTCAAATGAAATAAAAGTTAGTTTACGAATATAAACGTCCAAATCATAACTAAGTAAATCCCACGCTTGTACTGCTCTTGCATTGAAGTAAAATAACCATAGATATTGTAGAGTTAACTCAATAACAATAACTTCCTCCTATTTAATTCTGTCTTGAAGTGCACAAAGAAATTGAGGGAACAAATCTGTTCACATCAAAACTTGGTAGACGACCGACCTCAGCAATTAAGTCACTCGAAATATTTAATGAACAGTGCTAGTTCCGCGGCGGAAATGACACTTAATCGGCTTAACTTCGCCTCAAAACTTACGCCACGCGACCTCCCCCGCCCCCACGTCGCCCCGCACCCATACTCCTCCACAGATACCTTCGCTGCATCAAAGAAGTTAGAGAATGTGCAATTATGAGATTGTTTTAATTTAGAAACAATGTTGTTGAAGAATTTCCGTACTTACTTCCATTGAGCTCTCACAAACCGCAAACCAGAATTCTTGGTTTCATTTAACATTGTTTCTCGGTTATTGCTTTTTGCCGATGTTTTAATTTATTTTTCTACGGTATGCCGTAACACGTAGAATATTAAAAATTATATAAAGTATTCTGTACACGATGAGATGAACTATGAAATATTGCTTTTTATCATTTGTTCCAAGTTCATACTCTGATGTTCAAATGTAAAGGGCATCCTTCATCTTTCATAGAGATTTTGTCCAAATCTGAAAGTGCCGGCCATCACAGTGTTTTTTTTATATTCTGTTAAAGCTTGTCCATCTGAGCATTTATTACTATGGCACCAAAGTTGGGCATTACAGGACATTTCATTTGTTTTAGTTATTTTGTATTCCTAATTTCAACACACTACAAAGCTCTAGCAGAATATACAAAAAAAATGCGTTGGCCGGCACTATCAGATTTGGATCAAAATGTATTTATTTATTTCGAGGAAAGCTTACAGACAAATATCTTAAATAAAGTTACATTATAATAACTTGGATATAAATGGATTATGTTCATTAACTAATAAGGTACAAGAAACTCTGGACAAATTTAGTCTGTGTGTGCTACATTCAAGTGAGTAATGAATAAGCCGGAATAGTGTTTATTTCTGAACGCTCCGGCTGAACCTCTCTAAATATACTCGAACAACAATAACAAGGGCGGAACATCTCGAAGGCGGAGTCCGAAATAAAGTTTGGACCAACATTTAACTAGTTTGAGCAAACAAATCCAGAGTGCGACTCCAGTGCCACTACTGCAGGCTCGTGGGCTGATCTACACTGTTCGTACCAACTTCAATGTATACAATTCAATGCTATGTGAGTTTTATATTTATGTAACTATCGATTTAACTAAGCTAATCCAGCCTCTCCAGAGTTTTCGATTTTCATTAAACTTTTTTTGTACTACGCAGTTCGCAAGCAAGCTACGGCTCGCCTGATGGTAAGCGGACATCGCAACCTATAAATGTTTGCAATGTCACTTAAGCGTTGCCAGCAGCTCTATTATTTTTGAGATTTGGACAACATACGACCGCTTACCTATATACGGTTTTATGTCCACAAATAACAATTAACTACTCCATTGTATATGTATTTATAACCAATAAAAATCAATGGTACATGTTAAATGTCCATAATAGAAGCTACTTCAAATACTTCATCGATCAATACTTTGTCGATGATAGGGGATCAAGGTAAAGAGGCTAAAGAAAATCTCTGAACCAAATCACAAATGTATTATACCGCTTACGCCGCATTGGAGGTCTTAAATCGAGTGCGACTGCACTAAATCACTGCTTTCTACATATGGTTTTCGATCCTGTGCATACCTAAAACGAAACGAGCACTTTTTTTTCTTGCGTGAACAAGTAATTGATTAGATTTATATTTTAATAATAGTACCGGATAGTCATTCATATGCCTACCTACAAGATCTTAAACGCATCCTAAACCACTATACCAGAGGTCTCGTCAAAATATCGAATAACCTTATATTTACCAACAAGGAGTAAAGTTTTAGGAGTCATGATCCTAATTATCAATAATTTGATAATTCCTTCAAATATAAGGGGAAGCCGTACTAGGTATTTTCTAGTTATCCACGATAATGTTTACGTACGTAACTAACAAAATATCTTCTTATTTATGCAACAAAAATATAATTCCTTTTTTACCATGCACGGTAGACTCCCGTAACATTTTCAACTAGATAGCCAGTTACAATATCGACATTTAGAGTGTTCCTAATATAGAATGAGAAAGGCATGTGTATATCGGGGCATTTGACGACATTTGCACGAACATTTCCATTGACCCATTGCGCTCGCCACATAGTGGCATATTATGTCGAGTGATACGAACTTTGATATTTGGTTTTTGGTCATAACAAAATGAACAGAAATAGGTCAAAACGATTGTTCTTATACCCCTAAGGTGGCACACAAACATATAGCCTACCTGATGGTGAGCAGTCATCGCAGCCTACATCAATGTAGTGTTTATTGACTGCGGTCTTCTGTAAGGTGAAGGTACAGTCCCCAGTCGGGCGGCTCTAATTTTGATGGGAACTCCCAATTCGCCCTACCTTCTTTTTAAAAGCTCACGGTGTGATTAAACACTGTAAGCTTAGAAAAACTCATTGGTACAGGCTGCGGTTTGAACCTGGGCCCACCAGATGACAAGCCGTTGCTACAACCACAAGGCCACCACGGCTTATATGGATCGATTAAGATTATACCCGCTTGGCTAATTGAAGGACCTCTATCTCACAGCAAACGACATATTAGCAGTTGTTGTTCGGTGCTATATTGAGTTAGCTATTGTGGCGAATAAAATTAACTACATATGCTCATTGTTCCAATGCTGTTAGTGCAAGCATCTTAAGACGACTGACACGACTAAAGTTGCGAGCGTCAAAACTAAAGGCTACGGCGATTAATCACCATAAAGTATTCTTTATTCTTTATATTGATTGCCATATTAGTTATTTTACATATATAAACATATTTTTTACGCTTCATATAATTTTACTAGTAACTAATTAAAATCTAGATTATATAACAATTTACACAAGATCAATAATATTACACAATTTTAATCAAATTATCCAGAGAGGATCATGAAAAATTACACATTCAAGCAAGTTGGATACGGTTATAATCATACAGTGACTCACAAGTTTGTATACAGGAATAATTCAGTGTGATCGCCATTCTATGAGCAAACAGATAGTTCTCACTTCCGACACATGTTTCCGTGGACGACACAAGGAACTGGTCACGTAGAATATTGACGCCTCGAGCTATCCATTCACAGGGGACAATACCTACGTAGCGTGCCAAGGGAAACATTTTTATGTGGAACTTATCTTTATACCATTCGCATGTTAGCAATATAACATTCGTCTTGGAGCAGAAGTTCTATATGTACTAAAGAAGGTAGATTAAGTATCATACTCTCAGTACAAATACTTATCCCTACAATTTTCGGGCAAAACAGTTAACGGGTGGATCATGTCGTCTCGATCATATAACTTGTACTCGTATCTCTATGCCAACGAACGAAAGCAAATTTATATGAATTAAACAAACCCTACTTTAATGTTTATAAAACGAAATTACATGCTTACTTAATGGCAAAATCGAATAATAAATTCTTTGAAAATTCCAGTGTGAAAGCTTCCAAATACATTATACGAGACTCCTTATAATAATTCACTTGACGGTCGGAGCCGGAGTTCATTCCTAAGCAAGTCAGGTTCGAACATTTAGTTCAGGGTCCTTATGCAAATGCGTCGCCATACTTGGAATCACTGCGAATCACTTTTCAGGCATTAGGGTATGCCGTAATTTTATGTTATAGAATTACTTGGGCCTGACTATTTTACTGATAAAATATGACAGTAGAAATTTCCTGAATAAAGTTTGTTTACTGTGTGTAAAAAATACGATCTATGTTTTATTTGATTTATAAAAACTTAGGGAAGGATGGCGTCATGGTCATATTGCAACTGCAAACTTTATGTAATTCTTTTGTTTCCAGCTTTAGGTCTGGAACCAGACTTCCTCTATCCCTTGGAGAACGTGACCATAGCCCAGGGGAGGGACGCGATGTTTACCTGCGTGGTCAATAACCTGGGTGGTTACAGGGTGAGTGGCGACTCCGCCACAGCCAGGGTGTGTATCAAACCGACTCAATACATCTAATAGAGGAGCACCCTCACTCAGCACCACATTGAGATCTATAATTTGTTAATCAACTTAAAATACCTAAACTTCTAATCAGCTTCTTTCACGTCTCTTTGTCTGCAATTCAGATTAATAAGTCTAAATGACAATATATGCCGATGCCGATCAATCAATTTACTTATAAGCCACTTAATTTATAAAAAGTATTGTAAAATCCATAGCTTTCTTTTTCAAAATGCAACCTATAAAAACTTTCCTTCTCTAGTGATAATTTTCATGAGTAATTTAAAATTTTAATGATGCACAGTTTAAATGTTTTAACTGTTCAATTCTCTCAAAGTTATAGATCTCAACCAATAGACTGCACTAACTTCCACACTTCTTTAGCTCACGACCTTTGCACTTCTTCAGCACTCTTTCAGACTCACGAGCACCACCTCTCTAGAATGTATCTCTATCCTAGCATAGAGTGTTACACCAAACTATATTTGCACAAATATACTGTAAGTTTTTCCACAACTGTAGCTAGAGTTAGAACACCAGATGCACTAGACACTTCTAACACTCGCACATTGAACTAAGACTCAAGAATATGACAAAAAGGCTGTCGCAATGTCCATTTCTTGGGTCTTGACCTATGCACAATTTATACCTTTATTGTTTTATCGAGTGGCATGGATTATAAAATGCACTTTTATGATTTCTTAACATATTTTTTTCTAAGTAAGCACAATAGTATTTTAAACACTACGTTCATCAATCTCAAGTAAGTCGATCATGTCGGAACAAAAACCTCGGAGGCCTCGACACTGATTCTATTTCATTCAACTAAGGAATTAACGTTGCAAAACAGTCACTTTACGAAATTAAAATAAAGCCGGGCCAAAACCCCTTGGTCCCCCGTTCAATCATTCGAGTGGCTCTGCTCTCAAGTTGTCCCGAGAATTAGTCCCTGGTATCTTAATCATACCCGATATTATTCCGTGTATTGTATATTCGTGTATAACATTAATTATTTATGTTTATACATGATGTATGCCATTTTGAGTAGAAGAAGAAGAAACAAAGCAGCAAACGTCATATTCTTTAAAAAATAGACAAATCTCTTAGAACTACAGAACTAAACAGACACTACAGTTAGATACACGCAACAACCGAACACCAAAAGAAATAAATGTTTACGACGAACAAATCTATCTCAAACAAGAAACCATTCGGTAATAGTCTCTTTGGGGCCATTACCTTGGGTCACTCGATTTCAGCGAGATGCTCTGGCAAGTCTATCGATACATATTTGCTCCCCATATCGATCCTTCGCAAGTAATTACACAACACTAATAACGTCTTCCCGCGTGTTCTGGGCTTATCCCTCGTGTAAACTGGATATTGAGTTGAAAACGAAATAGATTCGCTCATAACCGTGATTTATTGCCATTTACCTAATTTCCAAGAAGAGCTAGTTTATTGACGTGCTTACGCTAGGTTCGGTTCTATAATTACACAAATACAGCATCATACAAAAACACGACTAATATGAGCTTTTAACACATAATTATTACGATATGCACCGCTGGTATGGATGGGTTGAATTACGGTAAATATGAAGTTGATTTTAACTGTATTTATTTATTTTTGTTTATGCGATACAATTCCAAAACATTGCGTTACATTCAGTAAACTGTTTTGTGATTGCATCGTTGTATGTATTAAACAGTGCTACAAGACATTCTTTGCCAATTTGAATAATGCAAATGATGCAATACAATAAGATTTTTTTAAGCAAGAAATGGTTGTAAAGCTGTTTATTGGTGAGCATTAAAGTGTAACCAACACTTGGATGCTTCACTCCTTCCACACAAATAGTACCTGTAGGCACCTTCTTAGTGACACTACTAGTGTTCGTTGCACAAGCACCTAATTCTTACGTAGATGATTGGATCTCTAAATAGCACCACTATTAGTGCACTGTCTATTGCACTTTGGCACTTATGACTAAGATTTACCTACTATTATCGATTAACGATATTTCAGACAGTCTTATAGATCTTACAGATCTTAAGTTTAGCTTACAAATCAGTATTTTTTTTATTATTATAATACAATTATAAATTATATAGCTAATGAAAACATTTTTATCTACTGAATAAACTATTTTGTTGTTGTACTTTCCTTGATTCGAAGAGCCGGCAAATATTTTTAATAATAAAGTTCTTAATAGCTAGCAGAGAGTACCATACAGTTTGTATAAACGCCATATTTCTGTTCCTTTTTTTGTTACGCGCTGTGCAGGAAATTAGCTTCTATTGCGATGTCGACGCTTTTGGTAAAACGGGTGAAACGAGGGCGTTCTCAGTGCCCGCAGCCGCCTCGTAGCTGCGACCAGACGAAAATGTAATTAAAAATTCCAAGAGCATTTTGCGCGGCTCTCGCAACAAGATAGTGCGCTCGGCGCTCGACGATCGTTCTCGTCACTGACTCTTGGGAAGCATTCGCTTGTAATTACACTTGTTCTCTGGAAGTCGACGCTTATATATTTTCATGTTACTAGGTTAATGGAGATAATCGTGGTAGGAATGTGGCGTTTTGCAAACATAATCCACAATCTAGTATTTCCTTAAATAAATATCAGTTGTATGTTTTGTGACGTGGTGGGAATATATTGACTGGCACAGGTAGCGTGGATCAAGGCGGATACAAAGGCGATACTCGCTATTCATGAGCACGTCATCACTAACAATGCGCGGCTGAGCGTCACGCACAACGACTACAACACGTGGACGCTCAACATCAGAGGCGTGAAAAGAGAGGACAGGGGACAGTACATGTGCCAAGTTAACACTGATCCAATGAAGATGCAGGTAAGAAACACCGTTGCACTATGGGTGGGTAGCCATTGATTGTTTCAGCATCATACTAATTAATTCAATTTCAAATTAAATACTATTATTTTAAATATACTATTTTGAGATCATGGTTCTACTGAAACCTATTCAATCAGGTATAAATAATAACGTAGACGAATATTGATTGCACTACATAAAACCTTAATTAATGCGATTTTAATATCCAAAGTATAATTAAAATGAATGTGGAAATGAACATTTAAATTCGTTCGACTTAATATTTTTTTAATTTGCATTTTTCAGTTCATCATTTCTTAATTTGTCCCATTCGTATCATTTAGCACAATGCATCTTCTTACTTCAGTGCGAAATTTATCATGGTGAGAAACCGTCAAGAAAACAATATAATTATAAAAAGCTTGAAATATAACATTTATTTGTTCAGTAAATATGTAATATCTGTGAACCCTTAACCAACACTACGTTTACATTACAGACTGCATTCTTGGAAGTAGTAATCCCTCCAGACATAATATACGAAGAGACATCGGGTGATATGATGGTGCCTGAAGGAGGCTCTGCCAAGCTTGTGTGCAAAGCAAGGGGCTACCCTCCTCCGAAGATACTGTGGCGCAGGGAGGATGGTGGAGACATCATCTCTAGAGGTGGCCCGCAGGGGAAGACAAAAGGTAATAAACGAAATAAAAATATTTAGCGGGTCTCACGTCGGCTGATTGAGACCTCCCGTGGCAGGCGTGCTGGAACATATCTCGCTCAGAGAATCAGCATTGCTATCCAGCGTGGCAATGCTGCCAAGATTCTTGGCACGCTCCCGCATGATTTTTAGCTTTAAGAAGGTACGTTCTGTTTTTGTAAATAGTTTAATCTCTTTTGAATACAACCCGAATAATATAAAAATAACTTTGACTGCTAGTAGGTAAATATATATTGTAATGGTATGGGTGTGCGCTGTTGTAGACAATGCTAAGATTATCTTAAAGATGATCAGGCTCATATTTTATAACTAGTCTTCTTTGTATTATTATCAAAGTTGATTACAAAACAGTTGTCACATGCTGAGCAATTCTAATGATAATGTGAAGACGTTAACTTTGACACATCGCACAATTAAATAGTTTCGCCAAACTTATGAATGATATCATACTTACTTAGCAGATCTGATTCAAATTGATTTTAAAAATGTTGCTTGGGAAATCGATCAAAATACGATTATAAAATAATGTTTTATTTTAAGTAAAGTGCAAGTTATTACCGTTTGCGTATGGCGCGCGAACTACTGAGGTACTCCGGCCGGAACGTAAAATTACGATACCTACTTCTACATAATGTCATAAAATTTATCAGAAAATACATGAGTAACTTGACTTGAAAATAATAATATTATTTGTATTGTACTTATTATTATATTCGATATGGTTACCGAGTAAGACAGATTCGTGCCAGACAGACAGACGGATTGATTCGAAATCGATCTTATAAGTTGTCTGTTCTTCCTTCGGTTATATGGTAAACAGGGATTGATTGTTGTTAAATCGACAAATGAAGAACTTTAAGAAACGAGCAGCAAATAAATCACAGCTTAAAATATTCACTATTGAATCTGAGCTGTAAATCACACCGCAGCACCTCGGGAACTCCTATTACGATTCACACCGCCCTTTCTAATCCCGCCGGATTACAGTCTCGAGACGGACCGGGAATAATTACTTACCTACTCATCTCAGAATTGCCCAAATAAAGAGCTAGAAAGGATTATCAAGAAATTCACAAATTAAAAATGCGTAAGTAATTACTCACTTTCATTTATAAACGTTGAAAATAAACTCTTGCATAGCATATAATTTTTTTCTCTATACTATAGATTAATTAGTAATTAAATGTTGAAAATAACGCCAACAATGACGACATTTATCAAATTGAAAACGCAACTTTTGGAAGTCGACGATCCGAACCCGAAATTCAGCCGCGCTATAACAGTCAGCACAAAAATTATAGCAAGTAATGGGAATTCGTGATGAGTGGCAATTGGAAACTACTGACAGGGTGATTAATCAGTAGTCCCACTTAACCCTACCACTGTTCAGACCTGCCATCAGTCAATTCATTAAGCTAACAAAGTACTACCGGTAATGACTTTCACTACGAGCCGAGCATTTCAATACTACTGCTAAGATTAGAGCGCACTAAGTCGTTTTCACTCTCGAAGTACCTACTTGTCGTACAAACGTATTCAGAATCGCTTCATAAAATAGATTCAACCATTAATATCGTACCTGAAGCCGGAAATAAGTCGAGTAACATAACTCTTCCCAACGGGCAAGTTTCTAAATTATCCATAATTGAGTAGGTATCAGGGTGAAACCCCACCTCAACCAATTTTAAATTAACTAACATCAATAACAATCATCAATTTGAGTGAAGAAGTCTAATTAAAGAAGCCGTTACAAGTTACCTCCATAAATCTGAGTAGGAAACAATACAGGCTATTCATTACGTGGGTCAATGTTTCTTCCCGGAATATTTCAATGAGGAAAGTTTGAGAAGCTTCGGACTCACAAATATAGTTTTTTATAATGATCCGGTACTTGCAAATATGAATTAACTGAAAACTGGAGAACTTCTTGCATAAATCAATTTGAAGTAAGAATTTAATCTTGCAGGGTATTGCGAGCGTGCAGCAGACTTGCTTTGACATACTGTTATATGAGCAGTTTGGCGCCTATTATATTACCATTAGACAAGAGCTCTCCTAAAGTTAATTATTGAAGTAACGCAAGTAATTATTATTTTACAATATTAGGCTGTAGGTTATTTATTATTAACCAGAAATATTTCATGATTCCTAATTAATAGTTTTCATCTGCCTACACTAATATTATGAATAGAAAAGATTTGTATTTTTGTTTGTAATGAATACACTCAAAAACAACTCGACCGTTTTTCAAAATACATTCACCAGCAGAATGCTACGTCTATCATCACAGAGTAATATGCTACTCAAAATTTACACAATATATTTTATGTATATAAAAATATTTTTTCACATCTTAATAAAAATATCATCATCATTATAATTGAAGATGGAAGACGGCGGTGGATCAAGGTAATTACTGATTGGTCGTTTAGTGATGGACGTCGACAAACGGGGCACTCCTGCCCGATGGTCGGATGGTATTGTTCAGGCGGTTGGTAAGCACTGGACTATCGTAGCACATGACCAAATAAATTTCGTGAGTGAGGGGAGGCCCAGCAGTTGGAGAATGTGAGCTGAAGATGATGACCGAATTGAGAGAAACACCTTCTGCCCAAAGTCGTGCTAATAAACAAAGACCGTAGGAATGTCTCTGCACGAAGTAGTTGAAAATGGAACTCAGAAAAAGGGATCACATACCACAATAACATCCAGACAAGGCGAAATGCGTATTATGAGTCGTAATCATAATAATTACAATGACTACAGAAAACAGTGGCAGCACAAAGGGTATTATTCAAAATTTGCCCTTTATTGTTTCGCATAAAACATGTTCCCAGTGACAACGGCGCGTCGCGTAACTATTTGTTTCATGTTCTACACCAAATTATGTAGATAAGCGAATGAATGGCTGGAACTTAGTCGTAGACTGGTGCAAATTAACTCCGTCATCCTCCCATTCGAAGCTTTCATCTACTCTGCTAACTTTGAAACTGATACGGTAATGTCATTCAAACATGTCCGTTCATTCCCATTATTGACTTACTTATGATTTTAATCTTAAAACCAATTTAAATGTATAGTTTCACCCTTCAATAAAGCGCATATTAATTATTAGAGAGGATCATCCTATATAATAATATATTAAGGTATAGGATTTTTTGGATCTATCTCTCATAGTCCTGAACAGTGTACCATGCCCTATTTATTGACGATATTAGATAGGATTATATGCTAATCATAATTTAAAGACCTATAGTTGCAGAAAATCAAATTATAAGTCGATTAAAAATCAACGAACATTTATTTATTTGACACGGCATTTAGGACACACTTTTTAAGGACAATTCGCTTCCCTAATAGAATTTGATGAATGGTTGAATTATATTGTACCTGGTAAACATTTGAGTTCTTAATTAAAATAACATCTTTGAATTAAGCGTGATGGAAAAATGTTGGTCTTCCATTATCTTGAGAGCACTTTAGATTGAGTGGAAGTCCATAAAAATAATTAAAAACTTTTATCTATATACTTATTTTATTAACTTTATACTAAGTATATCTTTGGAGTTACACATATGTATTGTACACCTATTTACACAAAGGAGATAAAGCACTTAATAAAAGTAAATATCGACAAGGAAGATGTGCAATTATTTGGACAATTGAATAACCCGTAACTATATTATTGTGAGGCTAACACAGTAAAGGCTGTTTTATTTGCGGAAAAAGGGATTCAAGGCTCGACTGTCACTTGACTTATGACACATTGACGAACCAAGTTTATTGAACGGTCTAACTCGAAGCGACGACAGCGGAAAACTATGGAGTCGGTATTCTTATTATTTTATAAATCATTATTAACATTTAAAATTCGTTAATGGTTTTTATCGTTGATTGTGCTTATTATCCCCAAAATGGATGGGCATTTCATCGTTCGGGCCATTGCAATTTACTTACAAAATATAATTCATAAGATTACATTATTATCACATGCCTTAAAAATCATATGATTATACATTACGAAATAATTATGTGAAATAAATTATCAGCGATTTCATTGATGACTGATATCAGTAGGAACCTTAGGCACTAATAGTAGCATTGATAACCAGATTGATTTGTGTATACGAGTAATATTTAAAAATCAACGTACGCGAAATGATTTAAAACAATGATGTCTTTAAAAATTCTGTATTTATATAATGGGAATAGTATTAAAGCCACTCCAAGGTAGGTGCAGTGCTCGCATTGTTAGCTAACGAAGCGTCGCGGCCGGCCCGAGAGCTCTACACTTTAAACCATCAACTTCGTAAGGCTCCTTCGGAAAATATTGCCCTAGCTTTTTATCCTCTTGTTTGAATAATGGCTGTAAGCGTACTTGGGTGCCATTTGAGCAAGGTGTCAGGAAAACAGCTCGAGTTCAAACCACTAACGGCACTTGTTTACCTAACCCGTCAACTTTCGGCGGCTTGAAGTGTTTTCCAGAGGTTATTGGTGAAATGTAAGGTAAGCACTACAGCGGATAGTGTTCGATTTTCGTTCTTCGCTCTAGGGGTGTTCGCGTTGGGAAAGTTTTGTGTACCAGACAAAATTTGTGCTTACTTCAGTTCAGTAGCTTTACCTACACTGTAGATACTACGTGTTCTGAATTAAACGGAAGCTAACACTTGAATGCTAAGTACATATAAAAAATAAAAATATAAAGGATATAAAATAGGATGATAGACGAGAAAATATAAAATATCTAATTAGGTATTAACTTCTAGTTATGGGTAATTTAAATATATTATAGCACTCAAATTAAAGATGTAGTAACAATACTTTAACCTCTGAAATAAGACCAATAGCTATGCATTCAGATAAAAACATATGTAAATATTCATCAATAATTATTATAACAAATATGTTTTGAAAGCATTTTTTATATTTTTATTTTTGTTTATATGAATCGTCTAAATCTTTTTTATTATATCAGTAATAGTTTATGTTATGTTGGTGGACAGTGACGTCACTGGAAGGTGACATCGTGAACTTGACCAAAGTGACGCGCTCGGAAATGGGCGCGTACTTGTGCATCGCGGCCAACGGAGTTCCACCCTCTGTCAGCAAGAGGATAATGTTGCACGTTCATTGTAAGTACATACTTTTAACTTACTTTCTGTTAGAAATATATTCTTTTTAAAATAAATTAATTACTTTTGCTTCTTCTATATAGGGGTTCCAATAAATCCCAGCTCAGCAATTCCACTCAACATAATGTTACTCATAAAAAATGTTTATAACATACTAGCGACCCACCCCGGCTTCGCACGGCCAGCGTTAGCCATATAAGTTAAATACCTACAAAATACAAATTAATTATACATAGAAACTTTCCTCTTGAATCACTCTATCTATTAAAAAAACCGCATCAAAATCCGTTACGTAGTTTCAAAGATTTAAGCATACACAGGGACAGACAAACACAAGAAGCGACTTTAATTTAAACTATGTAGTGATAGTGATTAAAATTCATTTTACTCAGGCTGAAAAGTTCGCAATGTATTTGTAAAAAAGTGTGCATACGTAGTTACATCAGTAGCTTCTAACTTTAGGTCTGATACCTGCTTCCATATATTATAAATGCACCATAATATATAAATCGAATACATAAATATAATTGAAACAGAACATCGATTGCGAATTCACATCATGAGTCAATTCAATCATCGATAAAGCCTACTTCACCTGCGTAAAACCGAGCAAAAAGCGGTTTGCAGCGAACACACTTATCAGACGATCGTGTAGCCTAATTTATAACCAGGAGTTATTCAATGCTCGGTTAGTCAGGGTAGTCGGGCACCCCGGCGGCTCCCCGGCTTGAACACGTAAGCAATTGGGAGATTTTCGTGTTATCACGTATCATCTTTGGTGCGTGTCGTGCATCTCAATTTTAGGTGCTACGCCGCCTGTAGTCGAGCGTGTTTAGTGAAAGTTACTGCCTCGTTAACTATCACAATTTAGTTTCAGTGAACAGCTAGGTTTTGCTATTGGAAACACTATATCACTCAGCGTTTTTATTAATGATTCAATGAATAAAAATCTAACAATAACTTAAACACTAAAGTATCTCCTCGTAGGGCTGGCTACGACAATACGGCGTGCTACGTCATTTTATGTAATGCAAATGTAATGTCATATGCATAGATGTTTTTTGTCAGATCATGATTTATGTCGCTGGAACTCTCACCTCAAATACCAAGATCTCACTAAAAAAGCCTTTATAATATATTTTAAGACCAAACATTTTAAAGTTATGCTCCCAGGTAATATTTACATGGAATGTCAAATAGAAGTGATTAATGAATTTATAAGTGTCAATACAGATATGCAAGTCAAAAGTTAAATGGCGGTCTATTTTCTCTGCCTACCCTGTGACGAACTTGACGTGATGATATTGTGTATGTATGTCCTATAATATTTAAATAACGAACTTATCTCATATTATTTTATTTGTTATTTTAATTGCGAGTGCGATACGCCAGCACTCAAATAAATTAATCTCTTATCTGGCGTGATCAAGTAGTCGTATTCATACACAGCTCGTTGAATCAGTCTATTTATAGTGTTGGACACACACAGAATTTACATTTGCATGGATAGTATCATACAAGTGGGAATTGACGTTGATCAGTTCGCGAATCCGAAAACTGAATGACAATGTAACGACTGTATTTAGAGGTGGAAGGTATTTTCTGAACATG
This sequence comes from Falcaria lacertinaria, assembly GCA_951449985.1. Lineage (NCBI taxonomy): Eukaryota > Metazoa > Arthropoda > Insecta > Lepidoptera > Drepanidae > Falcaria > Falcaria lacertinaria. The sequence goes on along the minus strand of OX602109.1, from coordinate 6,933,938 downwards.
TTCACATTGCTGTCACGTTTTTTTTTATTTTTTTATTTATTCAGGAACAAAAATTCAATAATATCCATAAAATATGTGATTATATCTGCAGTAGTTTAAAACTGTGTCGCAGATATTAACACTAAAATAAAATTTAATGTACATATACGATGCGTACTACAAATGACTAATGTGTGACCTGATAAACAACAGTTTTATTCTCTGTATTTATATTTAGGAAGCCGCGTTCTGCCAGTTCTAATTGGAGCTGCCCTAAAAATTAAATACTCATCTTTAGATTTTACAGAGTCGCTAAAACATTTCCACTATTGTAAATCCTTATATTGTGTAGATTTTAAGTTCCGTTTTTGTTTGCTTAAGCATATTGCCCTGTTGCCAGTCTTTTAATTGAACCAGGCTTTGGTTTTTAATTAATATTGTTGTCTAGATCGCCTTAGATATAAGTTGATAGAACATGTTGGGTTACTACATAAGATTCAGATATTTGCTTTTGAATAAACTTATAAATTGATTTTATCTGTTTTGTACTTTTTAGTTTAGTTTATTTTATGTTTTTAATTTAAGTTTATGTCATTAATTAATTATAAAAAAAAATCGTTTATATATTAATGAATAGTTTGATTTTATCTGTTATATTTAATGAACTCTAAATAGATCGTAAATACCTACGAGTCGGTTCAGTTAGTTCTTCAATATTGTGTAAAAAAATACATATTGGGCGCGCGCTGTCCATGTATTTGCATTGTGTTATTGGCAGTTGCATGTAAACACTCCTCTGATTGGATTGTATGTTCATAAACATGGATGAGCTTAACTGGCATTGGTTCTAGGACCTTTTGAACGTGTCTAAATATTTAAATAACGCGGTTTTCATATCTCACGACTATAAAACAAATACGAGCCGACGGCCCGCGACGACAACTGAGAAATTCACTTCATAGGAAACGCAATTTCAAGCGAACAAACAAACTACTGCCGTCTGAAACCCTTCCACTCAGTTTAATTACTTCACAAAGAATGCGTCGCGTTCGCTCGATGAGGAGACAAAATTAACGCTCTCAAATATTTAATTTAAATTTCTCCCCCGAAAACGAACGATAACAGCGGCTCGTACGGACTTGCCACAGCGGTGGGAAAACATAAAAACACTTTTTCAGAAAGGCAAAAGTGAAGCAATTCATTTGTAGCAGTAAGTGCTTCGTAACGCGATGAGTTTCTTTTAGTTGATTCACTGAAGCCGGCAGAGGCGGTAAATTGAGTTTAGAGAAAAAGAAACACGGCAAACGAATTGAACAAATCGTGATCAATTTGCAAAGAGAATCCTGCAATTTAACGTAATTAATTTTTAGATATACTTTCTTCGTCTCAAGTTTAATTACATCGAGCTGAGAAATGTTCTGATTTATCACCTGCTAGCCCACTATAAAAACAACGATTTAACCAGTTCATATAAAAAGTGGTTTTCTTTGTTAGACGCGAGGAGCAGCCAACAAAATTCCGAAGTCAGTTCCTAAAACAGGTAATAGCTACAAAACGCCAAGAAATCCGAAAATGGGAAAGCGTGTGCGCCGCTCGGTTAATCAAACTGTCACTTCAAGAATTCCGCGCGGAATCCATCCCGAGAAAACTCCGCGTAACTTTTGATTGCTGTTGAGCATGCCTACCTACTTGTACTGTCAGAGATTGCTTAATCACGTTCTTAACCTCATGTTTCACACATAATAATCCTATGAAATTTTGTTAGTAATTATATTCACAAATATAGTATCACAATCCAAGAAAAAGTAACGTTTCCAACTGTGACTTGGTCAAAGCTAATTGAATTGCAATCAGCTTAACATTCCGCATTATTCCGCTGTATTTAATAAGCAAAAGGCGGCCCTCGTTGCCCCTTGGAGTTATTAATTAGAACAAAAATTCTGATCGCTCAGATTTTGTTCGCTAAATTGGCCACTCAAACTCATAAAAGCCGTCCAACGGAACTTAACGACGGTCAAAGCGAATAACCGCAAATAAGCTCCGATCTTGGTCTTGGAAGAAAATTCCGCTTTCCTTAATTCACCCTAAATAGACTTTCGGGGTTGGTGGTGCGATTGTTTACATCCGTGAAATAATCTTTGCTTTTCAGTACAACTGGACATTCTTTTTGAACCAATATTTGTACCGTTTGCTTTTTAACGGTTTCTTTAATGCGTATAAACTGTGCGCACGCTGCAGAACACCACTTTTTGGTCATTTTATTTTATTTAACTTGTTATAAGTCAAAAAGTTCGTAAGTAGTCTGACGCCAGTAAAATTTACATATTTTATCTGCTCTTAGTCTGATTCATCTAACAAGGTATAACTGGATATGATATAGATTTTGGAATGGATGTTTAGTGTCTAGCTAAATAAGTCGAAGATCATCTTAACTGCTCTCATAGCCTTCAATTATCTTATAGGCTCGAGTACTAAACTCGAGTACCTACAAGCTGTATTAAGCATATTTTTTTTTTTGCGAAGCGTGGTCGGGCATAGCTAGATATAATTGTATTATTTGAATTAATTATAATATATCTAATAACTTCACGCCTTCCCACAAGGGTCCCTGAAGAGGTAGGCAAAGGTGTTACAACACCCAAATTCCACCAAAAATAATTTAGTAATTTAAACACAATAATAGGAAGTACCCAAATATCAACATTTCAATGAAATAACATAAGTTGCAGTTTTAAGTGTATACTATTCCTAGTTTATTATAATTTGATGTCGTGGTGACCTTAAATCTGCGTTTATCTTCGTAACTACACAGATATGCAAAAATTCAACCAAAGTAATGCAGGTAGTGCGGATAATGCGCAGTGTAAGCACCTGACAGTCACAGAGTTTTACCGCCAAAGTGGTGGAGCGAAGCAGCTTTAGCAAACATGATGCACGGCATGAGAGACGCGAGTAATATCATTATAGCATCGCTTTCAATCAGTCCACATTATACTAGGAATAATTTTGATAAGATTTCTATTAGATAGGAAATAAATAATTTTAATTTTTTTGTAGACGCTAATCAATAATAAAATGGTTAGGAAGGGTCGCTACTCGTATCTGGTAACCAACTATTGTATTAGAACTAGTGTCGACACCAACAGTATTTGGAATAAGGCCCTGGCTATGATGAATTATTTTAAAAAGAACCACTTATTCCCAACCATATTATGGTTATCTGAAAGTTGCTGGCAACAAAGAAATAATTAAATATGTATATACTCTGCCTACCTGTAAGGGACTTGGCGTGCTGATGTATGTATATATTTATGTCATTTGATTTCGTCGCTTAATCCACTAAAGTATAGTATATGTATATACCTCGACCTCATGCGTGCAATGCTGTAAGCCTTAACCTACCATACAATATTTTATACTCTGATTAATGATAACCACTAGACGATGCATTTGAGGAATATAGGACTGTAAAGCGAACGAGCTAAAATGTCCGTGCACAAACGAGATGCATTCGAATGCAAAGGCTTTCCATTGCGTTGGGAGCCTACACTGTGCTGTACATGCCGAATATTGAAAGTTAAACAAATAAAAAACGTAGAGCCCCGTGTTTACTCCTACGACTATTTATATGTTAACATATATTTTAATTATAAAAATGCCATGCCACGATGTTTGTCCGCGCCGATCCGAAACCACTTTTTGACCTGCATGTAATTGTTTCAATTTGAGATAGTTTTTATCTCCATTAAGGATAATATAATTATTCTTCTTTTTATTATAAACGAGCCACAGCAACGCATGGCGATTCTGCTATTATATTAATTTTGTATAACTTAGATTAAGTAATTAAATAGTTTCTGTTCTACTACTTTTTATTTTCCTGTCTTAGTTTATAGCAATTGAATCATAAGAACTCAATATATTTTTTATATTTTTTTTTCCTTTTTGTTCACAGTCCATCCACTAGTACAAGTGCCAAATCAGTTAGTCGGAGCTCCGACGGGCACAGATGTGACACTACAGTGCCACGTCGAAGCTTCACCCAAAGCTATCAACTACTGGACGAGGGAAAATGGTAATGTATATTATTGTCTTTGACGTGATAACTTGGCCTTGTATACCTTGTGTAATCAACATTTTCGTATCGAACTTATTCGCGTTCTTTGCAGCCATGAATATCTACTACGTGACAATGCCCACGAGTTATAAAATTAAACGCATCGTTTATGGTATAGCCAATTATTATATAGTTTATAAACAAAAACCTTTTTATGTGACTGCGTCGGTCAGAATTTGCCTAATTCGTATTATATGGGAAATCTCATGATTCCTCTACCGTTTACCTCTCGCTTATTAGGCACTCGAGCAGCATCAAATTCTAGCTCTGTATTTGCATAGTACTAAGTAGGTATTGATTTTAAACTTTATAATTATTATTTGAAAACATATGTGAATTTGCAGTTAATCGCGCTCAAACACGAAATTAGAAACTATAATTACAATAATTTGTGATTACGCTCTAAAGATGTTTACGGGCGGCTCATAACTCACAAAGCTTATTAAGTCCCAAGCACGAAACTCAAGAACGGAATAACCAACTAATTTAATTATTCATAAAGCACATTGAAAGCGTTAAAGCAGTCATTAAACGGGCCGTTATTCATATTTCTACTATCTTCTTTGACGTGCCAGGGTAGTGGTTGCTTACAAGTTATGGCCTTTTTATGATTGTGTTTAAAAAGAAAAATATGCGGCTATTTCATGTCCGTTTTTCATTTCGCCGCGATTTATTTTTGCATTGATTATATGGCGTTTATGTTCCGGCTTATTAACGGCGTCGTAATTATACAGACGACGACAGCATAAATTATTACCACCCAAGTTATTAATAAATGAACTTTATTATCTACACTATCATTTTTGCCTAAGTAGATAGGTAGTTATTAAAGCCATAATTGATTACCTTAACAGATATTTTTCCTGCGTTAAAGGAAAACAAAGCCGTCGTTTCTATTGCAGCAACAATATATTAAACGGAAACTAACCTCTTGGTATACATATTCGTAATGTTTGCGAGCTTACAAGCTCTCGGTAACCATTATATTATATATAGAAAATAATCCTAATATTAACCTTTGCCACTTCTATTACCAAAATGATATCATCTATATATAATAAAAAGCGCGCTCCTCCATCATCCTTTCTATCCATTATCTCTGCATTCATCAGTGCCATTTATTCTATGCCTCCTTCTTCAACAGTCCATCCTTCAGACGATTCAGTTACCTATGATATAATAGCTGTTACCCGCGACTATGATCATGGACGTAACTTTCAAAATCACACATTTTCATACAAATTTTCATCCACTATTTTACCCCCTTGGGGGTGGAATTTCCAATTCCAATCCTGATTTTTTAATTTTATTTTTAACTGAAAGTCCTGATACTAATGTCCACGCGTTTCACTTCAAAATAAAAATTTCATACAAACGTTCCTCCCCTATTTAACCCTCTTAGGGGTAAAAATCCAAAAAGCCTTCCTTAGTGAATGCCTACTTCATAAAAGGTACTGTCAATACTACTGTCATACAAATTCTAACCCCCTTTTACACACCCTAAGAGGAAGAATTTCGGAAAATCCTTTCTTAACGAATGCCTACGTCATACAAAGATCACACCCTCCAAGTTTCAGGTCTCTACGATCAGCGGTTTAGGCTGTACGTTGATCTGTCAGTCATTCAGGACAGAGCTTCTAATATGTATATAGAAGATTATATTTTAGTTTATTCTTGCTTACACCTGTGTGGTGCAGTAACCCTCGTGTTTTTGAGTGAACTCTGCATCATATACTCTATCTAGTCTCTAGTCATAACTCTAATATAATCAGAAGATTATCATAATACAATTAAACATTGGGGTGACGTAATGTTACCTTTAAAAAAAAAAAACAGCGAACCGAACGAAAACCTACCTTTGGAATATAAAAAAACACGTGCTAACTTAAATAAATACGGCACTTTACCCAACAAAACAGTGGCGGGAGAGGTCGGGAATTTCATCACTTCTCATTAAAATAGCACCCTCAGAATAGATGTTGTATATTTAGTGCTCTTATGACAGATGGACAAAAGCACTCTAGTAATAGCATAATAATAGCATTTGACTTTTGAAATAATCTTCTATTCTATAATTAATTATTAAACACCTTACAAACGTGTTTAATAATTTAAATCGTTTTTTTTACGCATTACTGTTACTCATCCACAGACACTTATGAGATAGTTTAGCAGCACACCTAAAACCTGACAAAGCCTGAATGCTGTCTTAGAGCTATGAACTTAGATTGGCAACATACAGTACCTACTCGGCTACGATTCTATGTAAGAATTAATGTGTGAGTACTGTGGGGCGTAGCGCGTGAGCACCGGGTTTATTTGTAAAATAAATCTGTTTGTCTATATTAATTTCGTGTTTATTAGGCCACTGCCTGTCACAGAACAATCCAAGAGAATACAACCGCTAAGCTAGAATAATCGTAATCCAGTTTTAGAAAACACATTCTACCAGTTTTTTTTTTATATTATGAACTATATTTACTGTATAGAAGGAGGTTCAAGCCTTACAGTACCTACCTAGTTACAATTAGATTTTTCCATACAATATGCATAGATTGTATAATACATAAAAATACTACGATGGTGGATGCTATTTCCCCAGAACCATCTCAACATCAATATCCATCCAATCACAGAATCTCTCACAAGATTCAGATTATAAGACATTTGTCGATTAATGATCCCTTACAAACTTATAACTTTATGAAATAATAGAACGAACAGAAAACGTGGAGCAATAAATATTTCAGACCTACTACATACTTTTAATTTGCCGCAAAATTCTTATTATCAGTTTCATCAATGTTAGTAAACACAGAAACTAGTTTCTGATTCTGAGCACTTGATAACTTTCATGGGAAAATACCTTTACAGGCACTTTAATATAAAACTTTTTTCTATAATATATTTCACAAGGCTAACTTTATTTTGGTTCCAAAAACACATAATCTATAGGTCGCATTAGCAACGGTATGGCAAACAAAGCAGAAAAAAGCTGTGGCTGCACGCCTCGTAGACAACATGAGTTAATGAAGCCCAAATACATTTTTAATCCCTTCTAGGTTTAGTAAGAGCAGAACACGGATCTACGTAGTGATCTTGATTGTATCTGGACTGATAGCTAGTCGGTATTATTGAGACAAGATGATAGCATGCTTTCCCTTCCAGTGTCGTATTAGCGTTTGCGGCGAACAAGCAAAGCAGTCACACCGCGACAACAGCGGTCACTAAAGTCGAGTTAGGAATGGATTTACGGGCCGGCTGCCGGCCGCCTGGCTTGGCATGTGTGAACCTCGCGCCCGCCAACTGAAACCCGACAAAGTGAACAAAATTTTTCGCAGTGCGGTTCTTAACCTTTTTTTTAACTTATCGAATTCTTTAAATGCGCAGTGATATTGACGATTAATTTAAAATTCAATAAGCGTACATATATTATATGTCAATTTAACATAATTAAATGAAAACATCACACAATTCACAAGAATAATGCAATATTGTAAAAATCTGTTCGACTAACCACCTTGACAAGATGGAGACATTAATTTGTGAATTATCGCATACTACATGCTAGGAAATAATATTATACCGAGCGGGATACGACTAGTGCGATAGGTACAAGTATGTGAGAGCGAATATTGTGACTGCCTAAAGCAATTTGAAGCTAGCTGGCCAGCAGCGGTCTTTGTTGCATATCGGGCGGTAATAGAATTTGGCCGGCTTTTTGCGCGGTCGGTTGGTCCACCCGCGTAATAGCGAGCTCGGTTTCCTTTGTAAATGAATCTAAATCTGCCTACACTATCTGCCTGGGTATATGAAAACCAATTACCTAGTGCCATTATGAAAACAGTGGTATGAACTAACGAGGCGTACATTATTTAATCGAAAACTCAGGTCCCTGCTGTCAAAGCTTATGTTTTTATTTTCGAAACTCAATTGCAATCGTATAATACCTATCCCTTTACCAACTTTACTTTTTTACAAATTCAGCATATGAATGCTTGAAGTTCTTTATTGATTTACTTACAAATAATATTTACTTACCTTATACCTTTACTATTACCTGGTACCTTTTGTTTCTTCGCATGAATTACGATATATTTATCGAACCTAAAATAATATCAAAGGTGGGAAAGACACAATTTTACTCCTGTTGTAAGTAATACTCAGTGAAACATGGTGAAACTGAATTGATTAATGACAGCCCATAACACACACATGTTTACCATTAGCAATCAAAAAGCTCGTGAAGTGAGGCAAAACGCATCTATCTGGGCGCAGACATTACAGACAAACAGAGGGGCCAGACGGCTCTTCTGCGTCCCATAAATTGCGGAGAGTACAAATTAAATTAGGTAATACACGGCCGTGACGAGATGGGACAAGCGTCCGCCGGACGCGGACACGGAATGGGTGTGTCAGCCTCGCGTGGCCAGGCCTTACTGGGCCCGACACATTTTACTAACATTTTAATATCGTGTTTACTAAATAGGTGATTAATCAAAGCTTTTCTGCGTTATCTATTATCACAGATTTTATTTTTTTTTTGCTTTTTAAAACTCTACGAACCATTCTCTCATTACGAAGCCTTATAAATCAGCCTATCCAGTACCTGTCTGCCTAACTAGATACTCTAGATTTAACAATGAGTGCGACAAGTTTCAGCTCTAAGCTTTATTCTCAAATTATTGGTTAAATATTTCGCTCGAAGGCTTGTTTTTTCACGCCATATTTAGTTATTATTATTTAATCACAGTTTAGTTATCTTGTACATATTCCAGTCGTAACTAAATAACTTCATATATTTACTCCAGTGGTCAAACCGACGTCATATTGTATCGTCAATTGCTCGCGGCTTCGCACGCGTGGTTAAGTGAATAAGTCAACATGTACCTATATATAAAATTCTAATTATTTTTCTTTTGCCCACTGCTACCTATTTTAATGGATTTAACTTAAAAAATACGGATTTTCATACAAACTTTGATCCCCTATTTTACCTCCTTAGGGGTGAAATTTCCAATAATGCTCAAAAACGTATTTATTTATTGTTAACTGAAAGGTCAAATACCAATTTTCATGCGTTAATCATCAAAAATTACGGATTTTCATACAAAACTTTCATCCCCTATTTTACCCCTTTAAGGGCGGCATTTCCAAAAATCCTGAAATACGTACTTATTTATTTTTAACTGAAAGGTCAAATATCAATTTTCATGCATTTATCCTTAAAAAAATACGGATTTTATACACAACTTTCATCCCCTATTTTACCCCTTAGGGGTGGAATTCACAAAAATCCTGAAGCACATTTATTTATTTTTAACTGAAAAGCCAAATACCAATTTTCATGCGTTTAACTTCAAAAACGACGGATTTTCATACAAACTTTCAACCCTTATTTTACCCCCTTGGGGGTAGAATTAATCAAAACCTTTCTTAGCGGATACTTACGTCATAACATCTACCTGCATGCCAAATTTCAGCCCAATCCGTCCAGTGGTTTGGGCTGTGCGTTGATAGATCACTATGTCAGTCAGTCACCTTTGAATTACATATATATATTTAGATTTAGTCACAGACACTATATAATTCATGTACCTATATGTTACATTCGGATCCTCTGATCGAGAGAGTTCAATCAAATCTATTGAACTCTTTTATCGATTCTAAAGTCGGTTTTCAATTTGTGAATCAGTTTTGTATTTTAACTAACGCAATTTAATTAATTTATGATATAAACAAAAGTGGGGCGTGGTGGTGCGGGCGGCAACACGGACGTGTCACTTGCAATCCGGCCACAGATTTGTGGTCAATTCAGCGCCGAGCTCTTGACTGACCCTCTGTCTTTGCCCTAACCCTTATTAATGAACATTGATCGCTGTAATAATACACTGTTTAGCTAATTTTAAGTACAAGCCCCTCTCACAAGGTGAAATTCACGTGTACGTGATGTCGTATGTCGTATCCCAAACTTAAGGCTTATTTGCTACATTTATATTAAACAATAGACCTTTTACGAATTATATGTGAATTAGGTACACATGTAATAATTACATGTAACTAGCAAACTAAAATTACAATCGAATTAAACTCCATCATTGGTGTACGAAAATAAATATAAGTTTATTTATTTACATACCATTGACTTTAAAAAAAAACATTAAGCACCTAATATTTTGTCAGCACGTGAATTTTAATATATTTATATACCAAATTAGTTTTTGTGCCTGCGAGTAAAAAAGGGTTCTTAAAATGGATGCCATAATAAAAAATACTAAGCTATGCCCAACTTCAAATAAATCTCATAAATACCAACATTACAGATTTATTCATATTTAACTCACAACTCTCACATACACCCTGGAGATGTCTAGCATGTAATGTATCTTAAAAATACGTTCGATAACTTTTTTTGTAAGAGAAATATCTTCTCATGAAACCGAACGAACAACACTGTGGAACTCATCACGTAAACTCAAATATGAATATAAATAGCACGGACTTACGCAATAAAAGTTGCAAAAACCTGTAATTGAAATACCTATTCCCAAAAAACTCGATTTAATATCTTCGTGAGCCTCGTCGAGTGGATACTAATAAAAAGTGCCACAAAATGAAGCGGAGGAAGAAGAATGCAAGCAATTTTTAATGTACGGCAACCAAAGAGCAACGTGAATATCGCCGCAGTAATAATGTAGCTGACTACCGAAATTCTATCCGAACCATGTACTCCGTTTACTTATAACACTTCCTTATCTACTTACAATATCTAAAGGTACTAAAGACTCTATGTGTCCATATTCAAAAGTAGTTTAATACCTTACGCACATACACTTTCTGTAGATAAGTTAATAATGAAACGGTACATTTGAAGCTATACTTGCAGCATCATCGTATTAACCAGCGCCTGTTAATCGCAATAATCACTATTGTTTTGTGAAGCACATTAAGCTTTCCGACTGACAAATTGAACAGGAACAAATTATGTTAACACTTTGCTCTCAAAATCAACATTTGCTTGTTGACGTTGCAACATGGGATCGAAATGGAATATTATTTTAACCGGGTGTTGTGTAGCTTTAAGGTAGGAATGTGTGTTGAAAAGTAGACATATGCGTATAATGGCTGAACATTCGGCATTGTCGGCTCGACATGCCGAAACAACGTACATATTTCAATTCGATATCGTGCGGACAATGGTCGGAAGTGGGCGGATATAAATGAACGGAAAGGGCCTACGATTTAAGGCCAACGAAGCAATCCCTATATCAATCCGCTCAAGGGTTGCAACTTATACTTTGTATTTTGGATGCCAATATCAATCTATACAATTAATTCGTCAACCGTCTTTCTATGCACCAAAAAAACTTTTGATAAAGTACCATAGGCTCAGTAACAGTGAACAATTTTATTTCTGAGTTGCCTCATTTGTAGATTTTGATTTGAATATAAAGTATTCACGATAGGTACGTGATATGAGATAGAGGGCTTGTTGATATGAAAGGTCAATGTCAAACTTGAATAATTGTATCCTCAGGTGAGATGATAATAACAAACGACAAGTACCAGATGAGCGAGATCAACAGCTCCGCGTACAGCGTACAGATGCGGCTCGTGATCCGCAACATCCAGCGCAGCGACCTCGGAGGCTACAAGTGCATATCCAAGAACTCCATAGGAGACGCTGAGGGCAACATTAGGTTGTATGGTAAGTGGATTGTATCATATGTTGCCTATATAGCAACATATTTTAAAGTTTATGTTGTAGTCCTAATTGAGTTTTATTAATATCGCAGTTCATACTTCACACCTCATTGTGTTAAATTAGTAATTTCCAAATAAAAACTATAACCTATAACCTTTTATCATATAGCAACACGCTACACAGAGCCGTGGTGGCCTTGTGGTGTGAAGCGTTGCTAGCTATTCTAGCGACGCAAATTCGAATCCCACCGCTCTGTACCAATGAGTTGTTCTAATTTAAGTTCAGTGATTAGTCACACCACGAGCTTTGCGGTGAAGGAAAACATCATGAGAACTTTTCATTAACCTTTTCAGTGCTTGGTATGAGTACATATATGAATTTATCGGCGTTTCCAAACTAACCACGCAGTGTGCTGTACAGAGATGGAGCTGCCAAACCGCAAGTCACGCGAGGAGGAAGACCGAGACTACGCTCTGGAGGAGACAAACGACGTGCGCTCGAGCCTCCAGGGCCCGCTGAGGGAAGGCGGCCCGCGGGCCGAGGATGCGGGCTTTCTCGGAGGGGGCGGACTCCAGACCGCCGCAGCGCCCCGCACACTACCCGCAATATTTTTAATAATGCCCTTAGTCTATGCCGCGTGCTAAACTTTCCCTTCAAAGCCATGTGCAAAGTTAAGACGCCATACTAAAAATAACTTGAATTGCTTATGCGTAATCTTTTCATGTCTTAAAGTTTTTCAGATAACAAAGTCATACTGCGTCATCACTTCATATTTTAGTAAACTATTACCATAAAAATAAATAATTATTCTTAATTATTATTATTCGTAGTAATAGCTTACTACAGTAAAATAATTCTACTTAAGATGGATAATACTGAATTATGTGGTTATACCCAATTCACATGCAGGCAACACCTCCTATCCCTTCGGGGGAAGGAGTGAATATACAAGATATGCAACAGGAGATTTTTATTTTACGTATCTGACGCAGTATCGCCCTGTTCCTGAAGCTCGACACAAAATCCCAGGTTATTATAAGCTACAATACACCTTGTCTGTAAATTGGGCATGGCTTTTAAGATCATTCAATTTGTCAGTACTCGTACAAATAAATTGGATATTGAACAATCGGGCAGTGTTAATATCATTGGTGTAATTAATATTGAGCATTCGGTGATCGAACAATTACTCGGACCTAGGTAAGTGATTGTATGTATGGACATACTACAGTTTATTATATATATTTCGTGAACTGACCCTACAATACATATGTTTATATAGCTCCTACTACAATGACTTATGAGACAATATCAAAAGTAATTTGGTTCAATATGTAGACCATGATTTAGAATATCCATGATTTTGGCAGGCATAATGATGTGTTATATAAATTTATTTTTTTATGCTATTCAAAATTACTGCATGAGGTAACTAAATTAGTTATACTATAATATCGATTGTCTATACATATTTATCATTGTCGTATAATATTAAATTGTCTAACAAAAAAATATAGCCTGTTAAATTGTATATAAAATGTAGCTTCGCTGTAAAATTGTCATATTAGTTGCTCACATCATTTAACGACGTTTATAATTATTGAATAGATGTTAGTATTTTCGTTATATATAGTTGCATTATTCATATGAATGTACATTTACGCTACGGAAAAGTAAAGGAAGTTTTGTAAATTGTTATTAATGTTATATTATTGTTGGATTTTATGCAAATTATTTGTAAAATTGGTACTTTCTAAAGTGGATTCGTAGAATATTTTACGCGAATGTGTTATTATTATTTTTTATGTCTACAAGTAAAGAGTTCGTATGTATTTGTATACTGCCATTCTTTACATAACAGCCTTATAAAAATGTATTATTGCCTATAAAAAAATAAACGAAATACGTTTACATAATGTCGTTTCTATTATTTTGTCTCCTCATTATAATAAATATGTATATACAATATCAATATTAAGCAACCCTAAGAAGTTTCTTAAAATTTAAAGCAAAGATGATTTCTTTACCGTAGTATTATATATATATTTGTAAAATTATTATTCTATTCTATGGTATTAATTATTCTAATCTATGGTAATTCGTACATCGTTACAGCTTCAAAGAGATTTTCCTGGTATGGAATCTCAAAGATAAAGAATCATACCTATCATCTAGATACGAAACATATGACGCTATAATTACTTCATTGCAAATACTTCATAATCGGTGTTTATGTTCAGTATATAAATCAAAATTAAAGAACAAATGTATTTTTACTGCAGACGTCGAGTTTATATCATCTCTATATTTTGGTAACAAGAAGTATTAAACACAGGCACAACTATGTAAATTAATTAATTTGAAGTCACGTAGGTCCACAACATGTTACCTAGAACATTTAATTCCAACTTGCCCGTGTCTATGTACCCTTAATTTAACACTTAGTCAAAATAGACAATTCGCTGGTAGGCCCTCGCAGTATCCCGTATGTCGACCCTCTTAATAGGCACCTTCGGGCGAAGCCTGTGTAAGTGCGATGTAGATAGGGTGTAACCACTTGCATTAGCGAAATTACCTGAGGCTTTGTTATTTTCATTGCGACAACCCAAGCGTAGTAGTTCGGCAGCAAAATGTGAATGCCGCCTCTACTCGCTAGTGAGACTCATGTTTTTATAACTTCTGACTCGTGATCCACTTGAGAAAAAATAATAGTCATTAATAACAAGATAATAAGGTTTTGTGCTCTTTAGAGAATACAGAATGAACTAAAGGACGAATACTTAGAGGGTAGTAATCCTTTAGATTATTTATCTTTTAGCTAAAATAAGCCAATCTAATTTGTAGAGACACTATTTCAAAGCCCTTTTAGTATCTTTAAGAGAAACTTCTAAATTCATGGTAGAAGTACAAAATATGATCACCAGGACAAAAGTAAAACTCGTATTGAAATCGGCGGCCCAGTACACTTTTAGTGCGTGATCCTACTAATGTTATAGATGCAAAAATGCATCAGACAAGTATGTATATGTATAATAATATCTATAATATAATGAATCGCTGAATGTGTTGCTAAGCGCAAATCTCGAGAGTAGCTGAACCGATTTCGCTAAATCTTTTTTAGAATATTCCTTGAAGTACGAGGATGGTTCTTATGGAGAGAAACAAAAATTAAAATTGCCTGAAAATGTCTAAAAACGGGTAGACAAAATATTCGAAAAATGTCTACCCGTGCGAAGCTGGGTGGGCCGCTAGTATATAATAATTATACATTTTATATTATTTAAACAGTCTACGAAAGAGAGAACGTGGTATGACAATGAAAATTTAAGTGATTTGATTTCAAACAGTATATAAGTAGGTATGCAGTATATGTAAAAGATAACGTGTTATTTATAAGTTACAGAATAAATAAACATAAATAACTAGTCCGGTGGTCCTAGTAGTAACATCAAAGGCATAGCACGGAGTATGGGCATGTCACGATCGTTGCGCTAAACCAATACAGCGCTGTATGGGGCGACCCTCCCAAGGGTATTTCAGTTTGATTCCACTGTTTGCATCTTAAGTGATCACTGCATGCAATCACAAATATTGAAGACTAGTTATGCCCGCGACTTTGTTCACAAACTATTTATTAAAAACCATAAATACATAAACACCTCACGCTTTTGCTACCAAAATAAAATAAATCCTGAGTTAATCAGGGTTTTTTTACCGGCTCATAAAATTACATTCCTTATACTTACAAATTTCCATCCCTAATTTTACTGTATGCACTGAAAACGTTTTAGGTACATAGGGGAAACGAATCTGCTGCAAAAATTATGAAGGTCTATGTTTTGTTTGTTTGTTTTGTTTAGTTTTCCACGGGTAGAGACGCGGCGCACTGATCTTGCATTAATTTCGCTGTGAAGTCACTCCAAATCCAAAGAGCACTGATCAACTTTTGGGTTCAGCCCTAAAATAAACGCAGATGAAGTCGCGAGCAGACATATAAATATCGATATAGGTTTGTTTACAAGCCCGAACACTGGTGAGTACTAGCAGTGCGGAACGTCCGGTTACAATCTACATAACAATGGTGTCCGCTCTCCAGCTAGATGCTAATGCCCTCCTATTCATAATTCATGTCTTAATGAAGTGGACCAACAAGACTTTGCTGCAAGATATCACCTTTGTCTAAGCCAGATATTAACATACATTCTTATCTGATTTGTATCATAAAATTATTCTAGCTGCTGAAGGAAAGTCAAGCCCAAGAAACAACTGTCTTATGTATTTTGTAGTTTCAGCTAATCGAGGATTAATTATTGTTTAAATTATAGAATAATCAAAGTTTTATCTACCTTTCAGCTTTCTTATACCGTTTTTTGCGTAATATAAATTTTATGCAATTTCATTCTTAAAAATGTATCGGTCTCTTCTGCACATAATGTAAAATATATACTAAGAGCAGGGTATATTTATTACATCAATATGTGTGAACATACAACTTTATACTCATCTGAGTAATTCTGCCCTTTTATCAATACCTACCTAAAAGTAAGGTAGCTATAGACACTAATAGCATATCGGGTATAAAAGTATTCACCCGGTGTTTTTCCCGAACGCGGTAGGTACTATTACACAATTCAGACCTTTCTAGTAAAAAGTGGTTTATTGTGTTCTTAGATAAAGTTATTCAGTTTACTTCGCGGAGTATTGTGTAGGCCCATTGTGCGGGCCCCAGGTGCGCCCGCCCTTATACGTTCGCTTACAATAACGATATGAATGTCAAAAACACGTTATTTTTATTTACCTTAAACGATGAATTGTATTGTTACGACCGATAAAATGTTTCAATAGCAAAAAACCTACGGTGAAATTATCGCAACATATTTTCCCTTTTTTCAATTCTTTGTTTCCGTACGTTCGTACAAAATGGTTATTATTGTAAATAATTTAATGAATAATTTCAATTGCTCAGTCCGTTTTATCATACATACGAGTAGATTGTATGAATATACTGGGTAACTAATTTGTTAAATCAATGAAGATATTTTTAAGAAGGAAAACGGGCCACCTGATGGTCAGCTGTCACCGTAGTCTATTATAATAATAATGTATAATTATAGTTATATTTTGTTAAAAAATAATTGATAACATTGAGTTCTTTAATTTGGACCATTTCAAATGAAAGCAGACGATTTCAACTACACGTACTCACGGCTAATTTGTAATTTATATTATGTATAAAATAACTTAAATATAAATAAAAGGGACAAATAAAGTTCAAAGAAAAATACCGCCGCTTCGTTCCATCTCTATTACACTAAGGATCCATAAAAGGAAATAATTAATGAGCTTAGCAATGTCCAAAAATTTCTTGCCAACTTAACAAATTAAACTTGTTTGTACTAATTAACTGGTCCAAGCCGCGTTGTTCCAAGTAACTGAAGATTTTATATTTATTTATTAAAAAAAAGGTTGCCCACGGATATACAATACACAAAACAGGATACAAAATATATTATAATTTGCTTTGTCCGCTTAATGAGTGTGATACGGTCGAACGGCCTGCGCCCAGGTGAGCTCAGCCGTGGTTTCTTCCGACACGTGTTTCAGGACTTCCACGTCCCATCATCAGGGTGCCGCCGTGTTGGTCGAGCAGCGTGATGTCACATCGAGATCTGGATGCTGGAGCAGCGCCGCAGCACGATGGTCGGACGCTGGAGCAGCGTCACAGGATGCTGCTCCAGCGTCGCAGGATGCTGGAGCAGCGTCACAGGATGCTGGAGCAGCGTCACAGCATGATGGTGGCGTGAGACGCCACGACAGCACGTAGACCCTTCTGTAACTAAAGCTGAGAAATGAGTGACTGTTTAGCGGTGCGTCCCGTCCTTTTATAGTAGTAGAGTGGAGAAATTTCCCGAAAAATCAAATTTCGCCAAACATCTCTTAGAGACAGGACACAGCCTAAACGATAGTCACACACTTAATATTTTACACACCTGTAATAAAGGCCAAAAATTATGTGTTTTGGAGGGTTTAGAAATAATCAAACATATAAATAATGAATCATTGTTGAATGAACAAACCGACGTTACACATTCCCCTCTATTACGTATGTTTACACGATAAAATACGATGTGACACGACATACGAGTTCCACCACCACTCTACTACTATAAAAGGACGGGACGCACCGCTAAACAGTCACTCATTTCTCAGCTTTAGTTACAGAAGGGTCTACGTGCTGTCGTGGCGTCTCACGCCACCATCATGCTGTGACGCTGCTCCAGCATCCTGTGACGCTGCTCCAGCATCCTGCGACGCTGGTCCAGCATCCTGTGACGCTGCTCCAGCGTCCGACCATCGTGCTGCGGCGCTGCTCCAGCATCCAGATCTCGATGTGACATCACGCTGCTCGACCAACGCGGCGGCACCCTGATGATGGGACGTGGAAGTCCTGAAACACGTGTCGGAAGAAACCACGGCTGAGCTCACCTGGGCGCAGGCCGTTCGACCGTATCACACTCATTAAGCGGACAAAGCAAATTATAATTTATTTTGTATTCTATAAATATGAATTTCCGCAAAGTAAAACCTGAATCAATTCAATAAATACACAAAACAACAAAATAAGATTATTGAATTGGATAAGTCAAACCTAAAAGACCAGTAATTGTTTAGCTATATACTTGACGTCATCGATGAGTTCCTATTTCTAGGCTCTCCACAAACTGCGATATATTCTGTGATCTATTTAAATATACACGTATACGTTTACATTGATTCCCTCTAACTAATCCGATCAATATCTATTATGTATGCCACTTTAATATTTTGAACACGAAATACGATATAGTCTATCGACAAACACCCCATGGGCAGCACAATTGAATTTCGCGCATAGCGTAGCCTTTGATCGGGGATAAATTGGTCGAGTGGCGTGGATACACAATTACACAGTATTACGATAAAAGCATCTCACATTAATAATCAGTCAATTAGGTGTGTGATCCAACGATGAAACCATCATCATCATCGGCCAGAAGAGTCGCATCATGCAATCACTTAATTAGATAATCAAACGGGTAATTTCATAAACTTCGTTACATTTAGGATACGAGCTTGCAAATGATTGCAAAACAGGATACATTTTCTGTTTGCTAACGAACAATTTAATTTGACTTATGTACATAATAATTCTATGTCGTCCATATTTACTGATCTTCTGTTTCTTCGACAGAACCTCGCGGCGAGACGGAATATAAAACCGCTTGTCACGCTTCTTGACCTCATGTTAAAATTCCTGTTTATCTTCTAGCGTTAGCGAGCTTTAGTGCTTTTAGTTAGTTATTGGTCTGAGATCTCTATTACTACTAATTAAATGAATAAATAAATTGAAATTTAAATGTAAGTTAGCAAGTGCTATTATTATATGTGTAAAAAGGAGGATATTTTGTTTCTCGATCACGCCAATACGGCTGAAGGGATAATAGGGTAACTAAAATAATGCACACAGATAGACAATCACTCAGAGTAATTTCATTTTTTTTTATACCACTTAGGTGGCAAACAAGCATACGGCCCGCCTGATGGTAAGCGGTTACCGCAGCCTGTGGACGCTTGCAACACCGGGGGTATCACTCGCGCGTTGCCGACCCTACAATACATAGTGTACTTTTAATTACAAGCCTACAAGTACCTAAAGCTGCTTAAATTTGCAGATCGAACAAAATGCATGGTAGCAAAACTTACCTTTGTTTCAAATTACGAGTTTTCAATAAGGTATTATGCTAGTATTAAGACACCTGGATCGGCTGGATCTTAAGATCTTCAACTTTAAATAATTACAGCAAACAATGTATTTGCGATAACTTCAATTTATGAAGTTAAATGTAAAATTAAATTAATTAAAAAACTGGACACGCTTAAACAGCAACCAATAAATTTGTTGTCAATTTAATACTTTGAGCCAACAGCAACGGTTAAAAATGACGCGTTCAGTAGATTATTTTTAGAGCAAAAATGCAATACCACAGAGACGCAAGGCAAACCTTTGTTGCCGGATCGCAGGTTCGCAGGCATGCCCCCACAACCAGTCGGGACGAGTATGTAGCCGTGTGTCACACGCGCATACCTATTTGGTATACCGAGCGCACTCATAGCTTCACTTGAAAGAAAAAAACCATGCACTTAGCGCTGAAAATAAGCGTGGCTTTCGACCGCATTCACTTTTAGCGATGTAGTTTTTCTCCTTTTATACCCTCCGCAGCCAGTCCCTCCTCTCACATAACCCCATCTCACTCCCACTTCGCATCTCTTCAACTATACTCTGTTCGCTTTAACGTTCGTGACACAAAGCAATATGTGAGTTAACTTCAGTGTAACGGTTCTTGTTTGAGTTGCGATTTAATGCCTCCTTAAACTGAGATGGTTTACGGGTTAACCCGGTTGAAAAGGATAAAAGTATCAGCAGTTGTTTACTTTTTGGATTTGCGTCGTTTCAATAAAAACTTTGAATCTTATAAAGGCTATCGCGTTGTTTGTACTTATCCCATAATTACTTTTTAGAAACATTGCAGGGATTGACTATACTTCGCCACTGTAACTGCAGAATATTAAATTAACATGAGGTTGAAATCACAGTATATTCTACCACAGTCCAATAATAGTGTCTTATCTACCACTAAGGAACGACATTAAACAAAATAATATTTTTGATTTTATAAAAAGAACTTCGTTTCCTTATGATTTTGGACCAGTCAAAAATCTTACCAAATGCTCGTGTTCCTCCTTAAAATCAAGAATAAGACTGTCACCCTAAGCTTTTATTCATTTATTACTAAGTTCGTACCATTATACTTTATTATACATTATACGCTTTATCCTTGGTTCCAAATGTTTATACACAAAAACATTGGAACCAAGTAATATAAAAGCACTTGGCCCACGGATCTGACCGAGCCATCTCCGTTCATCTGGAAACAATTTTGTACGAGAAGTGGTCAGATTAAGAGCTAATCTATATTTACCAATGAAACAAGCATCATCCTCGGCCTCAACTTGTCCAATTTACATGACGAAGGTGGCGATATCGCAAAAGAAAGTTCCCGCCAACTTTTATCAGATCCCGACCACTGCGGCTGATGAGTTGGCACAGAACTTTATTTACTGAACCCATGCTACCATTCAATGGAGACGGAAATGCAATATCTGATACCACTGAAGATAATTAAGAAGTACCTCGTTGCTAAAAATATTTTTTAAAGCACTATTTATTTAAGAACTTTATTTTTTAATAGGCGCAATACTTCTTAGTCAACTAAGATAATAAAAATATACTACTTTTATACATTACCATGATTTAGATAGCCAATTTTACAACACCTAATTTGCTTCACGTGTCTATTTATATATCAATAAAAACTGGCAAAATAACGTAATTTTGATAAATATGGGAAGCCTACGCTGAGAAACACAAAAAATGCAAAACATTTCTTCAATAAACAGTAGTTGGTGTTATATAAAAATAAACAGACCTTAAAAAATTAAATATGTTTGTACCTATAATTAAAGGAAGGTTAGGTTAGGTTAGGTTCTAACAGAATCCTACTCCATACAATAAAGCAACGGCCGAGTTTGAGTCGAGAACTGGCTCCGAGGGACTAGGATTAGGCAGTGCCTACAGCCGAGTACGTATTACACGAAGAGATTTAAACTGAATTAACCGTTCGATCGGAAAATTGGAATGCCACACAGATAATTACCTGACACTCACAGAAAAGGAAGTCGCTTAGAAAGGAGATTCAAATAAGCGTATACGAAGGACTAAGTGAGGCGGGCAGCGGGACCCATCGCGGTTTCGATCACCAGAAAAATAACTGTTATCTGCCATGTTATCTGCAGACGCGGCCGACTGTAACGATACCTAAACACTTGAGCCTTTAATACGTATTAACAATTAACCAGACTGAAATATATTTCAACGCACAACGTTCAATTAAATATTTAAAATTTGTAATTATAAGCTATTTCATCGTAGCCTTTAATTCGTAACTAGACTAACTAGATATCAAATCATAAAAATGTATTAATTTAGTATTTTAGGTTCTGAAGAAAAAAAACTGTAAATCAAACTTAGGAAAAAATTTGGTACGTCACCTATTGTTTGTTTTAAGTGTTCTATACCTTTTTTGGGTTCGTACCCGACCCACTGTCTCAAGGCTGAAATTAATTTAAAAAATGTCGATTATTTTTTATCGATACGTTTCAGTAATTGTTCGAACAGATTTTTGTCCGGATATCATATTGCGACCATTCATTCAAGTAACTACTCCTATGGTTCATCACCTAGAGTTCGAGAAGTTAAATACCCGCACAAGCTACACAAAAGCTAAAAATACACTATTCCACATCTAAGCTGCACTGATGCACCGATCGTGATACAATCTTAAGAGACGTCCCAGTAACCCACCAGTTGATTTCTTGATCATGTAAAAACAATTCTTTGAATATCCTGTTTTACAGGTTTTCACATAATCCACGCGGATGAAGCGAGTTATATATCTATAAATTCAATACAGACAGGCAGGTAGATATATTCACATAATTCGAGATGACGTAAAGGCCCGCATTAGTGGTGGTTAATGTCACTCTTCGGGACCTCGCCGGTGTCGTGTGACCGACAGCTCTGACATCCGACGATAATACATAGCAATACATTTAAACCCAGCGGTGCGCGAGACCCGATGAATTGAGACTTTGTCGATTACAGACACAAATTAAATGAAGTTTAATAGGCGTGAAATATACCCTTTGTATTATGATTCTGCTTTGTATTTGGTTACGGATTAGACTTTCAAATTGTTTATCGTAACCTCTTGGATAATGGTGCTTTATCACGTAAGTTAGTTAATTGCTCTTCAGATGTCACCAAATTGGTATTTGGGTAAATTATTTAATGATACTGATTTATAATATTTGTAATAAAAGGCTAGATAACTTTAAAAAAAAGTACTTTTGGGGTCCATAATCTAAATATATATAACTCAAAGGTGACTGACTGACTGACATAGTGATCTATCAACGCACAGCCCAAACCTGGACGGATCGGGCTGAAATTTGGCATGCAGGTAGATGTTATGACGTAGGCATCCGCTAAGAAAGGATTTTGATTAATTCTACCTTCAAAGGGGTAAAATAGGGGTTGAAAGTTTGTATGAAGATTCGTCGTTTTTTAAGTTAAGCGCATGAAGATTGGTATTTGGCCATTCAGTTTAAAATAAATAAATACGTGTTTTAGGATTTTTGAAAATTCCACCCCTAAGGGGGTGGTAAAGTAGGGGATGAAAGTTTATATGAAAATCCGTATTTTTTAAGTTAAATCCATTAAAATAGGTAGCAGCGGGCAATAGAAAAAAAAAATAGAAATTTAGATTTAGGTACATGTTGACTTATTCACTTTACCACGCGTGCGAAGCCGCGAGCAAAAGCTAGTCTTTTATAAATTTTAAATCAAATTTCATCTACAAATGTGTAGAAGTAACATGCTTTAATTTAGGTATATCTAAATATTTAAATTTATGCTAATAAGTGATTGAATAACATGTACTACACACTCGTATGTTGCCTTCAAAAATAATTATGGTAGTTAGAGTAGGTGGTTCGTGATTAGAAGGATGTCCGGATCCTCGCTCGCGGCGAATCCCACGTAGGTATTGTTTCAAACAAATTGAGCATACCCTTATCTCTCTGGTGCCCATACTACATGGGAATATGTACTTCACCGTCACCTGAATAGGTATGAGTAGAATAAATATTGAAAGATAAGTTATTCTAATGATATCAAATACACAGGAAACTTAATGGCAGTGAGGTCAAAAAAGCAACAGCTCGCATGGTAGTTAAGACTTTCTTTTTTTAGACTAATCTTTATCCTATATTTTATTTGCTAATGTTATTCTCTGTTTATAATAAATTCAATAGAAATATTACTATCAACGACTTGTTGATACTCACCACACTTTTTCTTTTCACTTTTATACAGTTTAAAATCTTATTATAAATAATATTTCAAGTAATAATAATCTCAACGTGTATTCACTCGAAAGCCAATTAAGTATATTTGTCCTGGAGAGCGTGCTCTAAGATAAAATATAATTTTAATACTTCTAAAATTGTAGAATACCGATTTTCACCTAGAGACTAGAATCCAAACAATATCACTGGGTCATAAGTAGAAAGTGTAGTAAGCAACTGAAATGCGAGATGGGAGGGTTTTCAGTTAAATTTTATTTGATTGCAAGCTCGCGTCGCCCGCCATCAGGCTGATTGATGTATTGCCGCAGGTCCGACACGGTCCAAGATAAGTAATTGATGCATGCCTTTTACCCATTATTACGAGGTACTAATTGTTAAGTCCACCTAGCTAATTGTACTACATTTTCGCTATCCATCAAGCTGTGATTCTTATGGTTCCCGATTATGACAAGTATATAATCAAAGGACACACTACAACAGCGCTGCAAGTTATAAAAAAAAACATTTTTTTTTGACGTTGATAAAAAATTCAAATATCATTGTTGACGTAATATTTTACACAACCGCTAAAGCCGCATAAGCGCTGTGCCAGGCACCGCTGTTTATATACTCTACATCAAGAGTGGTAAGCCAATATTTTATAAAAACATATTTTAACCACCATATGTACCTCAACTATTAGACGTACGTAAGTGTCATGAGGAGTGATGTATTATTCACTTCGTAGCGGCTTCAATATTGTTATGTAGCCTAGTAAATTGCTTACT
Source organism: Falcaria lacertinaria (assembly GCA_951449985.1). Lineage (NCBI taxonomy): Eukaryota > Metazoa > Arthropoda > Insecta > Lepidoptera > Drepanidae > Falcaria > Falcaria lacertinaria. The sequence goes on along the minus strand of OX602109.1, from coordinate 6,909,343 downwards.
GAATTGCTTCATATTCATGTGAATTTGTACTACCAGCTTAAGTCTCTGTAATTGGAACAACCACAAAATTCAGCAATATTTTAGGCGTTTTAATCGGAAGTCACGAATAATACCTGTAATAATATATGGCAGGGCCACGACACATGAAACGTCGCGATTGAGATAAAGCAATAGCGCCCCTTTCATACGACATTAGGTACATTAGTGCCGCCACATTTCGTAACAATCTGCACCCTGGTTCAGCCGCGTGTGAATCCTCAGATACAGGCGCTCATTTCCTCTACTCCGCGGGTAAGACGCGAAACGCGCACAAACTTACACATTAACATTCATTATTAATAATCACTGAACATACTGTGTGATGGTATTGTGTTAGCGAAATAGGCACCTAGTTTCACAATATTCTTCTGTCCTTTCGTTGCATAGCATTTCATGATGAATGGTTCTGTCATGGAATGTTGACTGAGTGTAATATATCGGAAGATACAAATTTGAACGGGACTATGACTGAAAACAATTCGTTACATTGACACCGCGAGCGAAAATATAAAATGAACGTACCTACATAATAAATAGCATTTCGAGTCGAAGCCCACATTTGAATTTTAAGAACCGTTTGATATATATCAGTTACAACTAGCTCTTGCAGTAGCGCGATGAACGAAATTCACTCAGTGTCAAGAACGAGTTGCAACGCGGAATAAGCGTGAATTCTCTAATTTTTTTCATAGAAAGCAATAAAATTTCATAGCTTTACTTGGGGGCGGAGTGACAATAAAATGCATCTCGATTCTGATCACACTCGTTTCCATATTCAGATGCGGGCCAGCACCTGCGACATCGCACTTCGCTCGAAAATACTTATTATATTGCCTCGCAGTAAATAAGCATACGTCATATTTTATTGGCAATACGAAATAACTATAGTGGTTTTATTAAGTCACCTGTATTTCGTAAAATAATTTTATGAAAATTGCCAGAGACTATAGTTTTTTTTAAACCACTTTGGTGGCACACTAGCATACGGCCCACCTGATGGTAAGCAGTCACCGTAGCCTATAGCCGCTAGCAATACCAGGGGTATCATTAACAGTTTGCCAACCATGTTATTGATGAGGACTCACTGTGCTAGTAGCATCACTACTAGCCCAGCGTATCCTCGTGGAGCACTGGCAACCTTACTTACCGCAGAAAGACAACACTACAACAAGTAGTGCTATTACACTGCAGTTTTCTGTAAGGTGGAGGTACAGTCCCCAGTCGGACGAATCCAATTTAAATGGGAAAACCCATGGGAAATCCCAAATCGCCCTACCTCTCTTGAAGTATATAGGAGGTACCTATGATATATTTGCAACCTATAACCATAGAAACGACTACGCTACAATAATCGCTTCCTATTAAACGCAGACCCTTTTAATGATTGCCTCATATGTGCTAGATTTGAACATGGGTTTTCACACTGAGTTCTCAAAATAGCACAGACAAACCAAAAAGCTAAAAGAAGATCTAAAACCAACAACAACTGACGCGTACGATACGCCAGCACTTACAGTAATGGTTTCTAAAGTCCAACTTCTATTTGTGTATAAATGTTTTTGCGGTTGGAAGATAAAAAATGCATGTGATCAAAATGTCCGGGACGACCTCGCGTGTCCGACACGGAACCCGATATTAATCTTATACATGAGCCGAACAGTCACTTTCAATTTGTGGCCAGACTAGCACCAAACAGTAACTGCCCAACTTAAAAATGTTCTCCTGAATTTAAACAGTTTTGCCTGGTGGTTTAAAAACATTTGCATCAATTTTTGCATCTGCATGTTTTGAACCCGATGTTTCGTAAAATAAGAATGTCATATGCTTTGACGATAAAATTCCTTCATTCTTTGACAATCATGGTTTCCAGCCTTCTTGGCATGTGAAATTGATTTCTTTTTTTATAATTTGTTATGTTATAGGTCCACTATGTATATAAAATTAAGTTTCTATTTTTTTATCAACATTGAAGTAAATTGTGTTTGATTATTAGGAATAAGCTTCCGGATTATAATGTAATGTTGATGTTATCTTTGGCTGTATTAATACCTGAATTAATTTTGAGTTTTAAATCCCAGATTTCAAACTATATTACATACTATACTATATATCTACATAATAAAAATCAATACGCGTATATGAGAAATCATCACTTGAGAACTGCTCAACAAATTTGGCTGTTTTTTATGTTTTTTTTAATCCGCCTGAATATTTGGAATATCTGTACTATAACATAAATGCGTATAATATACATAGTTAATTGAAGGCGAGCTCATGAAGTGAGGGTTTTTCAGAAGCAGGACTGGTATTGACAAGGTTTTGTAGTTTTTAATCTCCTGCTTTATTATACAGTCCGCACACGCCTATTCCTTGTAGGGCCTGGGCTACCACTCCACCCGGCTCGCTGCCTGAAAGCAAAGCGGAACTTTCACAGCGAAACTAACTTTTCTGATTTTTATTGCTTTTAAACAACGTGAGTAGCAATCATATTAAACTTTCGTTGTACAGCGTTTGGCTGGGCGCGGATCTACTTATAGGCATTTCTTACTTAATTAATAATTAATAATCACTATCTCCGGTTGTATAAAATCAGGTCTATATTGTACTACTAAGAGATGTAATACATACAGTATTACATACATTAGAGATGAAGTGTGTTCTTGAGATTCGAAAGAAATGGAATATGTCTTTGAGCTACAAGTATAATTAAATTAATATTATCTCGGTAAAAGTTGCAGTTGCCTCGGAAGCACGCACGTTAAAGTACGTACGCATGCAATATTTATCAAAAGAAATGCCCTAAACATGAGGTCGGTGTCGATCTACGTCGCGAGATCATTCGTCTCCACAATCCGTCTGTTCGGGACGTGCGTCTCCGTACTTTCACTAAAAATGCAAATTCCTGCCGCCACGCCCTCAGCCTGCGGAGTCGAGAGCTGACTTAAGGTCTGGCAAGAACAGGCGGGGGTGCGGGGATCTCAATTTTTCACCAAACAAAATGAGTAAGACCACACCCCTAGGAGTCGTCAAATGCATGGCAACAACCTTCTAGCGGTATTTCATTTCAAGCCGCGATTTTGTCAAGCGTTTGTGTATACTCTAGCTAGCACCTACCTGTAGGAAGTTCATTTCGAGTCATGATTACTTTAATCCAGAACATGTGAGAATATCTCCTTGGGTGAAGTTGAGAGACGCAAGAAGTTGGGACTAGATATACAATTTAAACCTGATGACGGTTGAGATGCTAACTACATTATCTTATTGATTCTTTCGGTAAAGGAAACAATAAGATAATGTAATGATAAATAACCAAACAGAATAAGTACCAAAATTTACGAACATAATTTATTTGGAAGGCAGAATAATACAAATTGATATATTGTATTGTACCGCTTGTTTACCCTGGTGGTTAGCATGAGACTTTTATCGCGGCTTAACAACGAATTGATTTTGTATGTGGTGATACCTGGTGTAAACGACAAAATTTAGACGGATAACGATCAGTCGTACGTATCCACATCACATATATCTAGTATAAAAATGTTTAAACAATGTGTCCAATAAGAGGATTTAAGCGTTAATTTTCTAAGCTATTAACACATTAGGAGTGCACAACGAACGGTATCGTAAATCAGAAGTGCAAACAGTGTATTAATTACAAATGCAAACAGCGAGTGTGGTCGGCCGCAGCCGTCTCTATCCTGCTAATGATTTGCAGCGTAGCTCCGCTAGCCGAGATCCTATATAGGCGTGTACTAGGTATGTAAACTAACCTTCAAACATAGCTGGTTGCCGAAGAGATTTACTTGCGGCATTCAGAAATAAACATATTACATCAACCTTCAATTCCTATAGAAAGAGCAGGAGTGTAAGATAAAAAAAAATTAAGTTCCTATTATATCTAACTGTTCCAATATATCGTTTGAAAGCTTATAATACAGTATCATTGACGATAAAATAGGTGCTACTATACTAAAGTATAAGGACGAAGGACCAAAAAAAGAATATATAAGTTTGCTGCTGCTTTCTATTAGTGCAAGCTTTTTATAGTTCGGGGCGTGGCGCTGTAATAAATAAACCATCAATAACCATATTAACATGCCAAGAGTATTTGACATCATTTGGACGCAAACACCAAAATTAATTACAGAGCAGATCTTTCGTCATCAAGGTTTTCACAAGATGAAAATGAATTTAACATAATAATCTCCGTAAAAGTTGAGATAGTGCTTTATCGCAACGACAATGAAAATAAAACGTTCGAGTAAAAGCCTCGTTTTAATTTCATCACCACTAACTCAACCGTGTAAAGATACGGTTTTGCATGAAAACTGGAATAAAAAGGACTAGGTACGCCGTCGTCGAAACAATAATGTACGATTGTAGTTGCTTTTACAATGGTAGTCGGCGCGGAGACATGCGGGCGCGGCCGGGGGGTGCTCCGACATAAAGTGAAATCGGTCCTTTCAAAACATTTTACTGCGCGAGCTTGAAAAATAAAACGCTGAGCACTATTCAACTACTGCCGTGTGTCCGGAAAAAGTGTCTACGATGAATGTCCTTGGAAAAAACACACGATTCTAGTAATCTAGTTACTCCAACAATCGACATGCGCCTATATTAGATCGCAGCCTCGTGATTTTAGTCCTGTACGTTGGTTCATATATTGACGCCACGTACAGACTTATCACTCGTCACAGCACCATCATTGTATATTTATAGCGCTCGCTTTTTATCTCTCCATACCCGAAAACATTGAAAGCTCTCACTGAATTAAATTATCTTAAGTACCAGATAAACCTTATAAAATATACAGGACAGCACCTTTTAATTTAAATAAAGAAGTGCGAAATGTAACAATGTCAACACCTACAAATCCTGGGGAATATTCCACTACCCTTAGTCATGTTTGAACGTCAAGCAAGGTGTATAGTGTGTGGGCATAATATAAGTTAAAAATATTGAGTATATTAGTATCCCTCATTAGTTTTAACTGGTTGACCTGTTTTTAAATACCACTTGATATAATCTTCAAGCAGTATCAAACATACATTCCACCCACTTACCTTTAGCAAACCTAATCTCGTATTATTGAAGAATCACCGAATCCGAAAATCGACTAGAAAATCTGGCAAGGACCGGGTCGTATTTCCGCAACTCGCGAATATTCGATTCAGTCGTCCCACCTCACCAACCCTTAAGTGTGAGAGAACTATTTTTGTTACGGCGCGACAGGGGCACAGTGGATGATGGTAAATAGAAAAGCGGTATTACAGGAAAAGGTTGATACAAAAAAAATACAAATTTCGGAAGAATGAACACCTTTCAAATTAAAACTTGTTTATTTTTATTTTCGTTAAGTAATACCTGAGCCTTTATATTATTTAAGGAGTCTACTTACTAATAAGTAATTGGTCATAAGGTAAACTTTATTCTGTTTCCATTTTACTAAGGAGACAAATATTTGCTTAGCCTTTGAAAATTTATTATGAAATTAAAAATAAAGCTGTTGTAGTTTCTCATAGCACCGACACGACAATACGAGTAGTGTTAAAAACGAAATCAAAATCGGTTCATCCGCTTAGGAGCTACGATGCCACATAAAGACACAAAGACATACATAGATATTAGATACACACTAAAAACTTATAACATCTCTCGTTTTTCGTCGAGGGTTAAAAAACATATTAGATGAGTAAATACTTTTCAGATATCCTAGTGTAGCGCGAGCACTTCGGTGGCTCGTGGAGTGACTTTCTGTTTCCAAACTGAATGTGATCTATTTTTATCTCTCACATACCCTATCTTTTCAACTGATCGAAATCGTGCACCAGAAAATGGAATGTAACTTATTCTACCTAGTTAGTTTATCTACTTGATGTGGAAGGAATACCATTACATCTGGTCAGGATTTAATCGTTACTAAAACTTTTTTACCATTAAGGTGGCAAACGAACGTACGGCCCGTCGGATGGTAAGTGGTAACCGTAGCCAGTGGACGCTTGCAACACTAGGGGTATAACTAGTGCGTTGCCGACGGTAAAACAGACTTTACAAAAATTATAATGATATTGGGAAGAAAAGGACTTTATTACTATCGGAATTAATTAAAATAAATGAAATTAAATAGCATTTAAGTCTAAAGGTGCAAGCATTCATCGTCCGTCATATTATTTGTCAGCGCTGTCATCGGCAGGCGCCGCCCGTCGAGTGCAACCGACGCACATATCCAATTATCCATGCAATATTTTCTATACGATGACGCCAGTGCAATCAATCCATCCACATATACATTATACACTGACGTGCAAAAAATTATGTCAGTTACGTGATGCCCGTGTGGTATTGAGCGCTGACTGCTATTCAAGCGACGAACGTTCCAATCCCATCGGTCTGTACCAATGATTATCTAAAAAAACTTAAGTGCTGTGATTAGTCCCAACGTGCTTTACAGTGAAGGAATACATCGTGTGGCATATGTTTGAAAAAAAGTCCAAGGACGTACGTCGTTATGTAGTGCCTAAAGTGTAAATCGTGCTCACCTGTAACGTTGGCACCAAATTATCTTCTCTTCCATGATGGTTTATATTAAAATTATAAAATATCTCTACTTAGAACACGGAAGCGTTCCGAAAAGGGTAGGCAGAAGTGAGAATCAGTCAACATCCACTTCGTGGTTAGCTTATCACATTTTTTCGGACTCATTCCAATCCCGTGGTTATACCTTACATTGTATAAAATAAATAAGTCTAAAGTTTATTTATTTAAGCATTGATTCACGTATGGGGATAACAAACATTGTTTTTTTTTATTATGCTGTAATTGTAACTAACACGCAATTTTAGGTCCTCCATATGTACAAGGATGATTGCAGAAAAATCATAGAAAAATAAGCATATCTATTTAAATACATTTTCCAAAGTATTTATAACCGTTGTTACCAGGTTCCATAATTTTGGATACAGAAGAAAATCATATTCAACTGAAACCATTAAGGCACCAACGCAAAATGTCTTTGAAAAAGCTTAATCGTACTGAAAATGGTTGAAACTTTTTACTTCCTCCTCGCAAAATGGATAATATAACATACTTGAAATAAAATAAAGGCTTCCGCAGTCAGGAGTCAAGTTGTTATTAACTGCAATCCTGTTTGCCACCTAAGTGATATAAAACTTGGAACTTATCCAGAGGTGTTTTAGTACACAATAAAATTAAAGTGAATTTCCACATCATATTGAGATATTATTGTTGCGTTAAAAATAATACATTTTGTAAGTAGGTACTTAAGCAAAGACTTTTTTTTTATATCGCGGTCATTTGGGATGCATTCACATCAAACAAATAGTTTTTAGAGTACCGTACCTTAAAAGGAAAAGGAACCCTTATAGTAACACTTTTTTGTTCGTCTGTTTGTCTATACTAACCACTAGACCAGAGGTCACGCCAAATGTTTCAGCTTGTCTTATACAGCCGTTACTGTCTTGAATGAAGGCCGTCTGGGTTCTATTCTAGTTACACCAATTATCTTGAAGCGCATTGGCTTATGAGGTGTGCACAGCGTCATGCCTCTTTAAATGGCAGGCGGTAGGTAACTCTGCAACGCGGTTGTAGTCTTCCAAAGGCTACGTTAACCGCTTACCACCTTACGCTGTATGTAGGTCTAATATCATAAGCCCCGCAATCAACGTGTGCGTTGTGACTGCGCTACACGCAACTAATGAAACCGTAAATCAACAATGTTGAACATACATCGACAGATTTTCAGCGAACAAATATTTTGCGTTTCAACATTGTACTGTCAACTCGACGGGTGCCTTGTTAATTAATAGAATTAAACCAGACTTGATGTACGGCTCAACTGCGTACCAATTATTGTGTCAGATTTTAAACTTCCCTTTGTCGCAAAAAAGGGTTTAATCGGGATTCCGGTATTATATTATAATATTTATCAAAGGAAACCATTTATTTTGATGTTATTTCTGCCGAAAAGTTTCCTCATAAACGCTTTATGACATAAAAAATATTACTTTATACATTATATTTATGACACTCATGTACCTACTTTTAATGAAACAAAACGTACAAATAGACCTTAATGAGATTAAAATCATGTTAACCCAAACTCTACCGCAAATAATTCATAGATTATCATAAGGCCCCAGAGAAGCGACATTCGCACACCTAAACCATTGTATACGTTCATAACATTGTTTATCTTCATAAACGCAATTTCTCTCACTTGCCGTATCAAAATTTATGTCTCATTTACTTGGGGCTCCCATCCCACATGTGTATGGTTAGTGCGACCGCAATTGAATGAAGACAAATATTGCCGCAAATACTGGAAACCAATTTTATTCACAAGTGTACTGGTTTAAACTAGTCTGTGTACGATTAACGTTCTGGATTATTTATACCGCACAACACACACAGAGGTAGCTCTAGTCTGTCTGCACTCTGCACTACATCAAAAACGATGCACTCCAACTAATTGCATTTGCTATTGATGCAAGCCTATACCACGCTGGACCAGTGGATATCTACACCTGACTATCACATGTGATCTATTAGCACTATAATTTCGCCGAAGCAGGGCTCCTATTTGGTTTGGCAAATAGAGCTAAAAGGTTTATTGATTAGCTTCAACATTTTACTAACACAAATAGGGTAGGTATATTCATTTATCATTATCGGGATTATCACCATAATTTTATAAATATTTGAGTAAGATTATAGATAAAGTTTAGCAAATACACACCATATCTTTCAAGAAGTTAAGATTGCATTGAAAAATCTGCAGTAATTCCGCATAGGTACATTGTGTACATTTCCGTAGTCCACTTCTACTAGTAGTACTACACTACTCAACATTACTTCAAAAAATCCATTTTAACCACCTATTTTAATACATAAAATTAATTCGATGGGTTGTAAATTTTATAAGTATAGTAAGGGACATAAATTACAAATCCTTTTGTAATAAATAGTAATGTACGTGCATGTACACTTTTACATTTCAAGTATAATGTATACGTAATCAAAGAACACATCAAGACCCTGGTAAACGTAACGTAGGTACCGCAATTCGTTGCTACCTGCCCCTCAAATTACTCAGTTAATGCTTATTCAACAACCTATAAAAACAAAGAGGCAGCGGCGACACAAGGAGGGTCCGACATTCTATTGTATATTAATGTTAGCGACGCCATTCTCTCGCTAGTTTTGGCAAAGATGCAATTTCATTTGAATATTGTGCAAGTTCGCTGTTATTCTGTGTTATAACTGAAGCACTTTAAATACAAAGTGCTCATAAAAGTAGTGTCTCTAATGGTATCAAGAGGTTGTAAGAGCATTAATTGATATTGAAACTTTAAACAAATTTGGAGTTAAGCGATTATATTGGGTAATACGTGGAGCGTCGTACGTTCAGTGAAACAATTAAAAGGAAATTTTAGCTCTAACATCGCGTAGATGTCTCTCATTCCACGTGTAACTGCGCCTCAGCTCGTCACCGTGTCTCACGATTTATACCCGCGCCGTATTACATGCCATTCGACACGTTGCCACACTTTACTCAGATCTACTAAGAATATTTTTTACACAAACCAACGTCTTTGCTTTTTCCGGTGTATGTTTTGTTGATGATTTTTAACCTTTTGCTTGTGCTTTCTCAATCAACAATCCGCATTAAAATTTAATTTAAATATGGTAAGCACTCAACTGAATTAAAATCCTATTAACTAAAGAAGTGTATATATACAGTTTGTATCAAAAATCAAATTAAAATGAGGCTTGTACTCATGAAACTCGTCACTGATATAGAAAACGTAACTAGGTATTTTTTTACATTACCTTTATAAACACAAAAAGTCCTTCAAGGGAAATAGTTACACGACATGTTTTCATATATTTCATGTTCAATATCTGCGGATAGCCGCTGATATTTTAAAAATACACACAAATGTGACCTTCAAACTGAATGCCACATCTATGATGACATTAGCACATCTGAGGGATCCACTAGGATGATTGTTCCGCTTGTCTAATTGTTTCTTGCAACGCGGCTATATTAAGCAGTGAGACGCCGCCAACTTTATGACTCCTTGAACGACTCATTAACTTGTCGAATCAATTCATGTTCTTCCCCAAATTTATTTCTACTAAATTGTTATAGGCTAAAAGAGACAAAAAGTCACAAAATGTTATTTAACAGTTTTTAATCAGTGGAAACATTATGTATCTCCGAAGGCAAGTATTGGATAATTCATAAAGATTTCATTAAAATTTTAATTAAAGTGGAAGCTTTTATAAAGCTATTCGCAACATGGCATTCGTATGATACATAAACAGAGCAGAAAATCTAATAACCAGCCAGCCATTGAGGTCATATAAATACCTCCTTCTAACGACATTATAATCTGCTGCAGTCTCTTTCCACGCAACAGTAATTAGTTAAAACTGGTGCCAATTCTGTTGTTCAAAATTACTAAACTTAACTAATTTGACAGGTCTAAAAATATTGCCATCCTTATTTAACCACGCACATGAGAAAGGGATAGCAAGACATTTAGACCTGTCAAATTAGTTAAGTTTAGTAACTTTGAACAACAGAATCGAAACCACTATCTACTTAATTTCATATTGCATAGGATATGATGGAAAGTGGAGCCATACATATGTATGGCTACTATGATCCACTACTGTGGTAGCCAAAACGAGATCCAATTCAGACTGTCAGTATTAGATGAAATTATTTGGGTGACTAGGAAATTGATAATATTAGGTCCTTACATATGAAATTGGCGTTTTGTATGGGAGGAACAAAAAGTCGAATATTTTTTAATATAATATATTTAATTAATCAAAGTATGAACCATTATTTTCTATGCACTTTTGCCATCTCATAGGTAGTTCATTGATCCCTTTACTAAAAAAACCAGTCGGACGGGAATCAATAAAATCTTTGAAGGCGATTTGGACTGCCCCATCGGAGTTGAATTTTTTCCCTTGCAAGAAGTTATCCAAATTTCGAAAAAAATGGTAATCTGTTGGAGCAAGGTCCGGGGAGTACGGAGGATGTCTTAGACTTTCCAATTGAAGCTCTTCTAATTTAGTAGCCGTCTGTAGCGCAGTGTGTGGTCTAGCGTTGTCGTGAAGCAGCAGTGGCGTGGAGCGATTGACCAGCCTAGGTTGTTTAGCCGCTAGCTTTTCCATCATGGTTTGCAATTCCTGACAATAGACATCAGCCGTAATAGTCTGGCCAGATTTGAAAAAACTGTAATGAACAATACCGGCACTAGTCCACCAAACGCTTACAAGTAACTTTTTTGGGGTTAATTTTCGCTTGGGGCAGGATTTGGCTGGCTGGCCAGGATCTAACCATTGCGCTGAGCGCTTCCGATTATCGTAAAGAACCCATTTTTCATCACAGGTAATGATTCGGTTTAAAATACCTTCATTATTGTGCCGGTTTAGTAATGTAACGCAGCAGTCGACGCGCGTTTGCCGGTTTGTTTCAGTCAATTCGTGAGGTACCCACCTTTCAAGCTTTTTAATCTTCCCAATTTGCTTCAAGTGAATTAAAACAGTTTTATCACTAACATTGCAGCCTGCAGCTAACTCGGACGTGGTTTGCGATGGATCCGCTTCCACAATAGCCTTCAACTCTTCATTATCAACTTGAGTCTCAGGCCGTCCACGGGGCTTGTTCTGCAGGTCGAAATTTCCAGAACGAAAACGTTGGAACCAAAAACGAACTGTGTTTTCTTTTGCAACACGACCGTCATACACATCATTCACCCTTCGAGTTGTTTCCGCAGCACTAGTGCCACGGCGGAACTCGTACTCGTAAATAATGCGATATTTAAGGTTTTCCATTTTGTAAAATGAGTGACGCAAACAGAAAAAAACAGAAGAAAAAAAACAAATGAATGACGATCATCGAAGCACAAATACATGAGTCTATAGCTGTACAAATTTGAATTTGGAATTCCTTACCAAAGAGGAGAAATTCGTGATTAAAGTGGCCAGTACGAAAAACGCCAATTTCATATGTAAGGACCTAATAGTAATAATAATGAAGAATATAACGTCATTAAATAGATAAACATGCTTCATGGTTCAGGTGAGGGTGGGTACATGGGTAACATTAACGGCTACGTAATGTAACTTTTCAATCAAATTGAATTGATAGTGGTCTATACAAATAAATACAATTGAAGTGTCCGGTTGTAATGTCAAAATAACAGCGTTTTACCAAATGCATATGAAGATTTACACGATGCCAATAATTAAGCACCAAATAAAAAAAAACTCTGTCACTCTGTCTGTCTATTTGTTCCGGGTTATCACCGAAACAACTAGACCGATTTGCACCGGACTTTCACTGGCAGATAGCTGATGACATAAGGTTACTCCTTAAGTCTTGATTATTTTGTAAAAATAAATAGAGATCCGCGAAAATAAAATTACCCATGATATTGTTAACAAAATGTATTCCAGGCGCACGAAGCCGCGAGCACAACTAGTCATTTTAAAATATTATTTTGAAACTGTGATCATGCTTAGGGTTCTAACACCATTATCTAAATAAGGAAAAACGGGCACGGGGAAGGTACCTACTATACGCCTTGAAGGTATTTACAGCACGAAAATATTTTCTTTTTACAGCTTTTATTTGAGGCTAGGGAGTAGGAATTAATAAAAACAGGGTGAGGGAGTTCATAAAGAAAAATGTCACTGCAGTGCAAAATAAGTAAATGCTTTCTCGTTCTACCGACTACCCAAACGCGGATTATCAAAATATCCTACGACAGTCGACAGTATGGGATATTGTCACCTATCATGTATAATGTTTTTTTTTATTAGCCTACTTACTTTTACTACTTATGGTGTTTCAACATAGCCTTTAGTAGCCACAGTAAGTAAAAGCTAATTGAATTTGTACTGATAATGATAAATTTGCATTCTATCACGAAGTTATAATACAATAAGTGAGAAAATATAATATCTTCTGATATCAAATTATTTCATCATTTAAATAATATCAGATATGTGAATATTTAAAAAGACGTTTTAGTAATACGCAGCTGAGCCGGGCTGAATGTCAGTATTTTGTTAATATATGAATACATTATAACAAGTTCGAGGAAACAGTTTCCCGCTAAATTAAAATCTCACAGGCGAATTAAAACTGGGAAAGTTTGAGCGTACTTTAGGCCGAGCTTAATTATAATTAAAACTGTTGCTTTATTTAATGCAACAGTGACTTACGCAGTATCTGAAAACGGCTGACCTTATTATGATGGGACATTCATTGACAAGAAGACGACTTTTTTTAAAGTAATCTAGGCTATTCCTAATCCCGGAAGCATTATGTAATCTCATGTGATTATAAGGTATTTTCATTAAGTATACGTATTTTGCTCACATTCTACGTGAATGACATCGTGGACTACAGCTACATTGCTTGTAATAGAAATAATAAATTCAAAATTATCTGATTATAATAAACAATGATGATTTGATCAGTGATCAGAATAACCTCGACAAACTAGTTGACTATAACTCGCTTTTTTACGCATAATATAATATCATTGCTTTAACTACACAAATAGGAACATAATCCTAAAATTATCACCGATAATAACCTTAAAAAAATTTTAATAAACAGTATAGAATGTACTTTTTATTCAGCTCAGTTTATACGCTAGTTCATAAGAGCCGGCGAGCGTGCCCTATCAGCATCTCGGCCGCGTCATTGCAAACACGCCGTTACCTCCACTCATTTTATTAGGGGCTGCCGACCCCTGAAACCACTAACGCGATGCGCTAATAAAATGGAATCGGGCTTCGTTCTACTTCTGAACCTGGATAGGTGAGTAATGATGCCGGGACCGGAGGCTCTGAACTGAGGGTGTAAATTGAATATCGAACTATTTTGTTTGTGAAAATCTGATTTTTGCCTAACATGCTAATAAATAAGTTGTTGTTAGTTTTAATACTTGGCATGTAAAAGAAGGAACAAAGGGATGCAAGTTAAGAGTGAAATGTGGCTTCATACTCTCTGCCCTACTGATACCACGTGAGGGACTGGACGTGATGATATGTATAATATGTAGATACGTATGTATGGAATATTTTGCACTATTAATGCGTATTCTTTAAGCCTATTTGTAATAAAATTATTTATTGAGTTTCACCGTAGTGACTACTATTTTCAGCATAGCAGTAGTCTCATTTTAAAAATGTTAAATTTTGTATTGCGTAATATTATGACCTACAGAATTAAAAAAAGTTGCTTGAGTAAACTACAACATTTTCATGGAACCTATAATATGGTTTCAGTCTAACCTATACTAATATTATATAGAGGAAGGATTTGTATTTATGTTTGTAATGAATAAGCTCAAAAGCTACTAAACAAGTCAAATACTATATAATCACTGATAGATCCTATAGACTATATCTTATATTCCTATAGACTATATCATATATTCCTATAGACTATATATGCGAGCAAGCTCGCGGGAAAGAAGCTAGTAGCAGGATGTTTACCATGTACTGTTGTTTTGCCGGCCAACAAATTTCTAGGTAGCAAATCTGGGTATACTCAGCTCTGTTATCTATCTTTGCCTTTACCGTTAGTACAGCGGAGCAACATAAATTATACCAACAGGTTGTAACGGGAGACTGAAGTCATATTACGGCGGGCTGTATGTAATTCAGTATAGTATTATACCATAGTATAAATTCTTTATACTATGATTATACCCATACAATGGTCGTATTTGTATAAAAAAACCTGTATAAAAATAAACTGCACCATGTTTGTGATCCGTGTTGTTTTCTGTATAATTTATTAAAAGTTTATTATTATAACAACGGGTTTAGAGCGCTGATGGGACTGCCTCGTTATTGCAGTGCGTTGGGCATGTTCGCTGAGGCGCACACGGATAGTTTCCATGCCATTGTCAGGAAACGATGCGCCTCGCTGATGAAGCGCCTGCGTGGCAGCCCTAACACCATCCTAAACACACTAGCGGACAGGTGGGACTCTCCAATGCTGCGGCACTGGATACGCCTGCATGTGGCTGCCCAACGGTGACATTGTTCACCCCGCTTGTTATTTTTAGTAGATATAGTTTGATTTTATTTCTTTTAATATGGGTGTAATTTACCTGAAATAAAAGATTATTATTATTCCGTTTGGTTCAAAGAAGAAACCAACTATTAAAAGAATGACGACGATTCGTTAATTATATGTGATATCACGACCACTAGGTCATTTGACGAATAAGATTTTATAATTAACCTTACTATTCTATAATACGAATAAATTACACGTTTCACTTCCATTACATAAGTTTCATCCTTAACTTCCCCCTTTACGCAAACGACACTATTTGTCACGTCAAAAATTTAATCAAGTAATTGAACTAAAGTCGTAAATAGCGCGTGAGGAGTGACAAAAACGCATATTTACAATGTACGTATCACTTTCTTTAGAGAGGATCAACGCGTCGCGGCACTTGGTCACATAATTTTTTGATGCATCCCCTTGAGTTTACTAGGTTTTTTCTTTGTTCTTGCCGCAGGGCTGTTGTTTTCATTTTGCATTTTTATTGTTGTGTGTGACAAGTTTCTTTCTTGAGCACTTGTTAATATAATTGACGTTCGTCAATCAGTACAATAAGAAATTCAATCATATAAAAACATAATGCGAACCTTAATATAATAATACGAAATGTTGAATGAACAAACCATTCATTAGCACTAGCATACATTCGTCATCAAAACATATCGTAAGTACATCTTTGGATAAAGCAAAGACATCTATATTCACCCAAAGAAACAATAAGGAATGAAAATCAATCGATGCTTACTTATAAGTTATTAACGATCAGATTAGGCCCGTTGTTCAACCCTAGGAGAGCGATTGTGATCAAGAGTGGCTCCGTGAAATGAAAACGGGCAACCGGGGAGACGCAGATAAAACTTTCACTTTTTCCAACACTCCGCGCCGACATTCGCCTCGGACAGACCGCGTGGTGACAATAACGCAGCCTGTGACCACTCTTATTACGTTATTGTTTGCGTAATCGTCATAAACAAGTTCCGACATAAATGTGTTGCTGTCCCTCGTTGCCTAATATTTTTAATACAATGTAATTGAAATCGCTGAAGCATTCTGTTCTAGTGAATGACATGACCCTTTTAAAATCAACTGAACTAAGTGGAATTCCCTATTTTCATCCAGTTGAAATTAAAAATATATTCAATATAGGTGATTTTGTCCATTTCAAGGATTATGTAAAGATAAAAATATCAATTTACCCAAGCACCCAATCACTTACACCGATCGGTATTAACTCTCCGAAAGTGTGTTCAAGGTAATAAGTAGGGCTGGCTTTCCCTGAGTGCGGTTAGATGGCCTGTGGCAGTTTTATTTACGATGCGGCGCAATATCAGAAGAAGGCAGTGTCGGGTATACTAATATGGTGGTGCGGCGGGGTGTGGAAGCAGCCGATAGCCGATAGAATAATATGACGGGCGCGCGACCGGCCCGGTGGCACGTAGGCAATAAGCCGCCGGCACCGCGCCAGCGCCGGAAAAATAAGATTGCTCCCGGACCGTCCAGAGCCCCGCGCGTGCTCACATGCCCACACACGACTAGACGCAATATATTCCAATGAAATGATAAAAACTAACAAAACACTACATACACTATAGCAATTAAAATTTTTTTTTTGATTTATATTATATTTATAACGATGCAATATTTCGAAGTAAATATCTAATATCTTACCAACTAATTGAATACTGATTCCTGTGCAGTGTCTTTCAAAATTTCATTTCATTATGATACCCAGCTTAACAATTTATCCAAGGCTTAGCTCACTTAACTCACAAATCTTTTTTTTTATAGTATTAATACAATGAAAACATACTACCAGTTATTAATGGCATTATTTGTTCTAATACTTAAAAATAACAAAGCCAACTCGATGATAACCGAGTCCAAATATTAGGTCCTTACATATGAAATTGGCGTTTTTCGTACTGGCCACTTTAATCACGAATTTCTCCTCTTTGGTAAGGAATTCCAAATTCAAATTTGTACAGCTATAGACTCATGTATTTGTGCTTCGATGATCGTCATTCATTTGTTTTTTTTCTTCTGTTTTTTTCTGTTTGCGTCACTCATTTTACAAAATGGAAAACCTTAAATATCGCATTATTTACGAGTACGAGTTCCGCCGTGGCACTAGTGCTGCGGAAACAACTCGAAGGGTGAATGATGTGTATGGCGGTCGTGTTGCAAAAGAAAACACAGTTCGTTTTTGGTTCCAACGTTTTCGTTCTGGAAATTTCGACCTGCAGAACAAGCCCCGTGGACGGCCTGAGACTCAAGTTGATAATGAAGAGTTGAAGGCTATTGTGGAAGCGGATCCATCGCAAACCACGTCCGAGTTAGCTGCAGGCTGCAATGTTAGTGATAAAACTGTTTTAATTCACTTGAAGCAAATTGGGAAGATTAAAAAGCTTGAAAGGTGGGTACCTCACGAATTGACTGAAACAAACCGGCAAACGCGCGTCGACTGCTGCGTTACATTACTAAACCGGCACAATAATGAAGGTATTTTAAACCGAATCATTACCTGTGATGAAAAATGGGTTCTTTACGATAATCGGAAGCGCTCAGCGCAATGGTTAGATCCTGGCCAGCCAGCCAAATCCTGCCCCAAGCGAAAATTAACCCCAAAAAAGTTACTTGTAAGCGTTTGGTGGACTAGTGCCGGTATTGTTCATTACAGTTTTTTCAAATCTGGCCAGACTATTACGGCTGATGTCTATTGTCAGGAATTGCAAACCATGATGGAAAAGCTAGCGGCTAAACAACCTAGGCTGGTCAATCGCTCCACGCCACTGCTGCTTCACGACAACGCTAGACCACACACTGCGCTACAGACGGCTACTAAATTAGAAGAGCTTCAATTGGAAAGTCTAAGACATCCTCCGTACTCCCCGGACCTTGCTCCAACAGATTACCATTTTTTTCGAAATTTGGATAACTTCTTGCAAGGGAAAAAATTCAACTCCGATGGGGCAGTCCAAATCGCCTTCAAAGATTTTATTGATTCCCGTCCGACTGGTTTTTTTAGTAAAGGGATCAATGAACTACCTATGAGATGGCAAAAGTGCATAGAAAATAATGGTTCATACTTTGATTAATTAAATATATTATATTAAAAAATATTCGACTTTTTGTTCCTCCCATACAAAACGCCAATTTCATATGTAAGGACCTAATATATGCGCAGCAGGATGTCCCTCATATCTCGACTGTATTCCTCGCGAGAAGCGCAAGTGTAAGATACGAAAAAATGAGCCAAGTCAACTTTCAAATTTTACATCCGTACGTGGCCAACGTGCCGGCTAACGTGAACCTAACATATTCAAAAAGAAAACGTCCCACCGAGGCGCGCCTTGTTTCATTTTACGATCTTATCGAAATAATCCGATCTCGCTGTTATTTACTACTGCCTTCCCTCGATTCCGACACTCACTGCAAAAGGCGATTTGAGGTGCAAATAATAATAAGCCCTATACCAATGACATTGGACACTAAATGCTGTATTCTAATCCGTCTGTATAACTCCTTACGTTTGCTGCAGACGTTTTGTTACGGCGGCCAGGGTGCGATTCTTCAAAACTACTCACAATCAGACTTGCTGCCACGGAAATATAACTCATTTTACTGGTTTTCTTCATTGTCGTTATGCTCTTTCATGGCAAGGACGTTTTATCAACATACCTCGGGAGATTGAGAGGAAAATCTAGGTGTTTTATCTTACATGAGACTGCGGTTGTGAAGCCAGGCGCTATCACAATAAACACTTTGCGGTCGCGGCAGTCGCGTAAATTATTCATAAGCCAAGCTTGAGACAATTCTTGGAATAGATACTGCCAATAACTACCAACACAAAATATTCGTACATTGTGTTGTGAATTATTTGGGGACACGCATCACGGACTACTAAAACATAGTTTGAAGTCCGCGCAAAGAACCTACCTTACTCAATAATTTATAAGAAAATATTATATGATCTCTATGTACCTGCTAGCACTACAAATTATATAATAAGGTACCTACTGCTATAACTAAATTATGACGTTCACCTAGAGCTCATAGAAAATAATAAAATAGAACAAGATTTAAAAAACATATTATATCATCTTAATTCGTGTTTTCGAATCGACCGCGAAAATCTATAGAGAGGGTCATCTTCTTAAACCGTTAAATTCAATCTGGCTTTGGGTCGGTTTATCGTTGCAAGACCGACGCACCTAATAAGCATGGACGGGAATGAAGTAAAAATTCCGTCCATTGTCATTCCAATGGCGTGACTCTAGTAATGAGCTAAGTTCGCCGTAACGCCCGGTAACTTACATACCAATCGGAGGTCCTCTCGAACACTCCTCCATTGGTAATCACACCGCATACATGAAGAACAAGAAACTTCTGATCATGTTTTGCGTGGATTTCAAGAATATTACTTTATAAGAACTTCTTTTCTGTTTTCTGTTAAGGTGTTGCATAATAAACGAAAAAAATCCTATGCCTGACAGACATGTGGGATTTTTATTTAATGTGTTGTAACATTAGCTAGCTCTTTGGGTGAGTTGGTAGTGGCCCTGAGTGAAGGATGTACTGCACTGCCGATGGTCGCGGGTTCCATGCTCGCTTAGCACAAATATATTTGTGATTAATTTGAAATAAAACATATAGGTATCTTTATAAAAAAAAATTAACGTTAACTGCGCAAAACATACAATGTAATTTCATTTTTTTTATAATTCTTTAGTGTTAAATTTCTCTAATTTCACCTTTAATTATTTCAATCGATTCACCGCCGTTTGCCTATTCATTCATATACGATACAGATTACGTAAAGAGACGCTCGAGCACAAGTTACAAATATGAGTATCAGCAGCAACCGGTTTCTTCAGTCGCCTGGCCGCGGAGTGGGTAAATGGAATTTGCAAGTAATTTCGCGCCGCCCGCCGACCCCGCCCGCCCTAGCCTTGCTCTCTTGTCTCCGCGTGTCGCTTCCATTACAAATTGTGTTGGAATAAAAATATGGTTGGATTTCTAAGGAGTTGTTAAACCTGATTAATTTTTATGATTTCAATGGAAATAATGATTTATTTAGATTCTTTGCTAAGGTATTTTTTTTACAATATTCTAAAAGATTATTAATAAAACACCCAATCTAGGGAGCCACCGATAACGAGGCGCAAGCCCAAGCTACTGGTTGTTAGGGTTACAGAGTGAGGAACCGCCTGACAATGCGTGCCGTGTCAAGGAAACGGAACGGAAAAGTAAACTGCCTTCTGTATCTGACCCTTAACCCAACCATCGAGCGAGAGTGTCTTAAGATATAATAATCTTTCCAATCAAACATTGTATCTTCTTGTTGTGCAATAAAGTGTGTCTACCTATCATATTCAATAGGACTGATATAAAAGTATTAAGCAAATATTTGATACAATTTTGTTTTCATAATGTTATTGCATAAAATAAATTTTAAATAGCTAACCTACCTACTGCATATTTAAACAAACGGAATAGAGAATCCTAACATCTTAACTACGACGCACTTTAATGGCACTTCCGGCTTCAACGTCAAGCTATTAATCCCAACAATTTTTATCCCTGTGTGTGGGTACATCAAAAAATATTATAACCGGTTTTTTTTATTATGACTGTGTCATCATCTCTATAAAAATCCTTCCGTGCACGGGAAGAAGTGGGCGTGTAATAGGAAATGTTCCGCATATTGACTCCGGCGCCGCTCCCTAGATCTCTAAACAATGACAGCATCAGTTACAATACAATATGCATGTGTCTATTTTTAATATTAAACTGTTTATTCACTAACCACATATAATTATCATCTTTATGTCAATCGCAATACGCAATCTTAAATCAGGTAGGCCTTAGCAAATTTAGGTTTTAGGGTTCCGTACCTTAAAAGGAAAACAGGAACCCTTATAGGATCACTTTGTTGTCCGTCTGTCTGTCTATCTGTCAAGAATTTTTATCTCAAGAACCCGTGGAGCAATCAAATTGAAATTAATATGAAATACCCTGGTCTGTAGTCCCTTTCGGCTGTTAAATCATCAAACCTGTAAGTCAATATGCAGAAAATATATTACCGTTTATGTCCCAAAATTTAGCATATTTTGCGATTTCACAAGGGAATCAAAACCTACAGGGTACTTCCCATTAACCTAGAACCATGAAATTTAGCAGGAAGCAGTGTCTTACACCACAAGTAAAGGATAAAATCTGCAAACCGTAAATATGCAGTTTTTTTTTTTTAATGAGAATTTACTAAAAAATATTCCTGATACGCGCTATTGAGAGTCACCGACGAATAATTACCTCATTTGAAGCTTGCCTACCTTTAATCTTACCTACAAGAGTGTACGGAACCCTCGCGAGTCCAACTCGCACTTGGCTGGGTTTTTTTATATATTATCCTATATTTATTTTATTTTATCACTAAACCGGTTGAACGTCTCAAACTTATTAACTCTATAGTTTCTAATCCACGCGTACAAAGTCGCTGGAACAGCTAGTGCTTAAATAAATGCGCATTTGATATCACAAACCAAACTCATGAAAACCCCAATTTAAAATAAGTTAACGTCGAAATTATTGAAAATAAGTTTACGTCACTCAATTTTCCATTCCATCAGTAACAAGTTTAAGTACTTCAACAGCTGATGAATTAATTTACAAATTGTTATAAGTTTAAAATAAAAAAATTGGTAACCTGCACACACATAAACTTTCCAAGATCAACAGATTTTGATGAGCCGCCAAAGAAGAAAGATAATTTCAAAATTGCTTGCGCCGCTTGGTTAAGTAAAGTTTAAAATTGGAAAACCGTCTTGATGATCCAAGAAATACCTTCGGGCGAACTTCAACTTTGGACCCTTTGAAAACTGGAAAGCTGATCTGTACGATAGACGTTATTGGAGAGTGTTTATGTTTACCCTCATCAATATATCTTTACCAACTACTTACCGTCTAAAACAGGCTTTGATTGCGATGAAAACTTGTTACAAAGGCCCGTATTCGACTTCGACGCTATTCTCATATTTTGTTACAAGTATTTTTTTATAAATAATTTTCTCCCTTTTTATAAAGACTCAGCGTACGTTCTAGCTCTGGTAAATCAACCGGATCCGATAAGGGCCAGAGAAAGTAAGTTATCGAACACTTGTTTACCTGCCTAACCAATTCCCAGTAACCTTCCCTTATACCTACTCTAATACATATTCTATTCTACATTTAAACTGCTTGCGAACGGATTTCCTAGAGTAAAACTTTAAATAAGTTTAGGGGAGTTTCGCAAGCCCCTTTACGAGTGCAAAAGGGCAAAGAAGGCAAATGTTTATTCAAAGATTTTATAGATTACGAAGAGTAAGGGAGATGACGAAAAAGTTCATAGATCCCTAAAACTTTGGTTCCATACAAATTAAGTTGATAGAAATAAAATAAATCTATAAGATTTTTTTTATATCTGGCATTGGACTAAGCATTTGCCTTTTAAATGAAATATAACATACAAAAATAATTACAAGAGTAAGTGCTAGCCAAGAGTATGATTTAATATTATAACGTAGTTTTACTCATGGAATAATACGATTAAACTTTGTACACTTAAGCAGAGAGTAACGACAGATCCACCCAAGACAGGCGTCTGATACTTGTGAACCTTTGGGAATCGAGCTAAGTTTTCCAATATTGCATTTTGTATTAAAGCCGAAACAAACAAAAATTGAAGATTCGAGAAGGGAGTGTTTTCTATAAACCAAACGTGCTAAGGTGGTAAGGGCCCAGCGATAATATTATAAGCACATAATGTTCTTATATTCGTCCAAACTTTCTTGACATAAATTACGACGGGTGTAATTTAATTTGCTCCAACTTCGTTAATTTTATTTTTCCTTTGAATTAATTTAAAAATTCCTGCTGAGATCCGGGCAGTTATCGAACTTGGGACGTCGAAAACTTTCAACACTAGTAATATTAGCGAAGTCATTTCGAGAAATTCCGACGTTAGAACGAAGAACTGACGACATTAATTCTCTTCCATGGACATTTTATTGTCATGCTTAGAATGAAGAGACTCCAGTCTATTCTCGGGTCCTGAAAGGGAAGATAATTTCTTAAAATAAGCATTAGCTCATCAGCACATTTAAGTAGCAATTTTAGGCAACTGAAGTGTGATACAATATCGTAAAGAAGCGCTCGTTGCGAATCAAAGCTATAAAGTGTAGGTCGCGAGCAAATCGGTGAACGTGTCTCGGAGACTGGAGCCAGTTAGAAGGCTTTAGGACAAGCGACGTGCGACAAAGTTTTTATTTCCCCTGGGATACACCGATCGTAGTGCCGCCCAGGTGCTCCCCGCTCAACGAAACCTATATTATTTGTTTGAGCAAAACTTTCTGGTCTCGCGTGAGATAAGTAAATTATGCCTGCCTCCCGAACGACACCTTGTATTCAATGTTAGCCACGCTACGACTGTTACTCGAAAGTGAGCTATACAGTTTTATATCACAAGCTAAGCTATAAAACTCAATTCTATGGAATACATATTGGAATGATTTTAGGTAGGTACCCAAAAAATAAGAATACGATTATTTTGAATTACATGTTTAAGCCCTACCTGGATAATTGTAATGCTGATTCACATACCTATTGTGTTATATTACCGAATGAATTACACCACTTTTAATGAAAAATGTACATTATTCAGACATAAATGGTTGGTGTGGTAATTTGGTTAAGAATTTTACGGTTATGGCCTTTATCCGCCTAATGCTAGGTATAATATTAGAATGTTGGTATAATTTTCACATGAGGACTGAAATTGATATATATCTGTCTGTTGTGTTGTGTCTTCAACATCATAAACTTTTCACAATTTTTTTGAGCCTCCTTCCCACAGCATTCCCGATCTTTTCTTCTTCCCGCCCTGCCATCTGCGAATTTGGACCATTATTTTAGTTACTTTAAGGACGTATACAAACATTATGTACATACTATATATGTATAACAAAAGTTAAAAACGCACATTGTTCACACTCTCGTTAGGAAGTCGAATCGAATTGATAAGGAATGTGCCCGGAGGGCTGATGAATCTAATTTTTGCTTCGGTGCGCAGCGGAGCGTTCCTTATGAAAATTATGCCCCTTTCGAACGCTCGGGAAGTTGAGAAGTTGAAATAAACTGTCCCGCCGTGACTGGCACACAGAATCGACTGGCGCGTCCTCCACGCAGCTACTCAACAGTTCCTTAAATACTTAAGTGATTCGATTGTTCAGTAATTGATAACGCTCCCATTCCTTTTTTAGTGTATTTGTTGCCTGGTGTATTTTCTGTAAAACAGTTTCACCTACTGTTGTATTATTTTATGAACTTTCGGTTAAATTAAAATTCTTAAAGCGATGTGTTTTTACAATAATGTGTGTATTCATTGGTGGCCGAGATAATTACCGAATAATAAGCTTATTTCAGAAAGCTAACATGAAATGTATTCACCTACGATTATAAAACTATTATAAATGTAGGTACCTTAGTCTTTAATGTAATGTTTGAAAATTCAAAAAACAAAGCATCAGATTTCTCTGTAGCAACAACATAGAAGAAAACTATGTAGTTTTGCATTATATGCATTATTAATATCAAGTTATCTTAGGAATAATAACATTAATTCTTAGAAATGTTAAATTAAATTTTCTTGAATAAGTCGAGATGAAGATGCATAATATTATTGCAGGTGCAGACGTGGTCTGGCGAAGTGAGGCAAAGAGAGCTACCAACGATAACAAGATAATATTGTCTTTACTTCATATTGAACTACCCAAAAAAAATGTTTATTGCCACAGATACCAAAACACCAAAGATAAAGTGAGTACTTCACACTTTCATTTCAATTTAATTGCGTATGCAAAATAATCTTGGTGTGCTGTGTGCTAGGTGCTAGAATAGATTTTGTAAGTGTATCATTTATTATTTATTTATTTTAATCTGTTTTAATCCTATAACCGGTGGGAGATGTAATGAAGTTATGTGATAACCATTATAATATGGTGACTATTCGATTTTTTTAAGTTACTACCGAGTTTAAATTGACTGAACTCCACTCATTTCCTTTTTGTATTGGCCAAATACCTATACCATCATTAACCCGCTTCATCTACAACACTTTTGTGATTATATTGTGCGTTTTTTAAAATATTCAATAGGGTAGGGTTTAAGGGTCGGCAACGCGCGAGTGATACCCCTGGTGTTGCAAGCGTCCATAGGCTGCGGTAGCAGCCGCTTACCATCAGGCGGGCCGTATGCTTGTTTGCCACCTTAGCGATATAAAAAAAACATTTAAAAAATATAAGTCCAGAACGAAAGGCGCAGTATATGATTGAATGCAGCAATGCAGCGCGGTGAGCAGTCCACGAGTACATGAACCGAGCGCGCGCTAACGTGGGAAGAGTACATTTATTATGTCGAGTCACGGTACTCATTTGGGTATTAGAGATAAAATTAAAATTTACGCTCTGCCCAAAGCAATTTGTAACCGCCCGCTTTACTTCGCGCAGAAAATAGGCTTTGGTTTATCCACGTTTTACATTCATTTTCATAAGTGGCTTACATTCAGAGATGCGGCGAAGGTCCAACAGCTAAGCCCAAAGATTCATAAGACAGCTTGTTTTTATCCACTTTATACCGTATTAACCATCAGGAATACATTTATATTGCATTAAATCATTTTGAATTATGTACCATACCTGAGTGAATCAATGAGTGTTTAACTCAAAAACTCCAGAAACGGCTGAACAGGTTATGATTAACTTACAAACGCATGTAATAATTGTAACAAGGCGGAAAATTACCTAAGATTTCATAATTGCCCGTGACTTTTTAGTTGCAAGCCCTCTTTTATTTCAGATGGTATCTAAGCCAGCATAGCCAATCAAAGGTTCACTTCACTCATTGCATTGAGGTTTCCTCTTATTGAAAACCATTTATTTAATTGATTTAAAAAAAATAGCGCACAATGATGGTTTGAACTAACAAAAGGACTGATATGACACCAAACTGAGACATGGTGTAGTTTGGGTCAAATAATTGGGCCTTCTACACAAATGTTTTACATTATGATTATTATTGAGGTCATAAATCCGTTTGGAAATACGAGTAGCTTAGCGATAGGATAATGAATGATTACTTTATTGTGACCTTATAGCAAAATTATTTACTTAAGGACGAAATTGTCCAAGCTCAATAAAACATAGTACAGTCGGATCTGGGACACCATGGTATAAGAAACCTGGCTGTGAAATTCAACCTTTTATGATATCTGGCAATGATGACCTCTTTGGGTGCAACTGTATTATTATTTTATTATCTGTTGTACAAATACAACATGAGGTAATTTGTTGCGAATTCCAACCAGTGTCATTTGTCACAGTAAAATATATCGCAGGAGTCGGGACCTGTTAGAGCAACGCGATTTGTAACATATAGATGGAATCTTGAGCCCGTTCAACTTCTCACCTAACAGTTATCCGTCTTAGGGTCCATTAGTCAAAAGAAAGGAGTTTACAACAAGAAATGGTGAGATAATTTGTCAATGAGAATTCATTGTTGTTTGGTTTAGTGTAACCCGCTAGTGAGACTGATAAATGTCCATTCAGAGTGCGCCGTCAGTCAAATCGCGGTTGCCTGCCCACAAGATATATTGTGGACCCAAGGCTCGTCCTTGCGGAACGCCCCGCCGCTCTTACTTTAAAATTAAACATTTTAATTAACGCCTTTACCTACATTGTGCGCAAAATAAATTCTTATTTTTTGTTCAATGCAGTCGTTACTAAAGCAAGGCAGAAACTGTTATATCTAACAAAAAAAATATATGTTTAATTCAAATGCCATTTCCCAGCCAAATTCTTAAATGTAATATGTTATTCCTTTTGCATTGTTATTAGTACTTAACGTACATTCTTTCGTTTCATGCCATTAACGCTTTATAACCACTACAAATCAATAACAGGATAAGAAACCAAAAATCCGAATATTCCCTTGCATGGTATGTACAAAAACTCCATTCGGAATTGTAAAAGTACCTACTGAGAAAAGAATGGAATGGAGTGGAAATATACTTAATAGCTGGAAAGGTTAAACGCCTTTAGCTTACAGCCAACTGGGCTTTCCCCTCGAATGCAAATAAACATAAATGATTACCGGGTAATACGGTGCTTACACAGTGCCCGGGAAAATGGTAAGAATGTCCCGGGAATATGTCTTACCTGGGGAAAGGTTCACAATGCGAGGTTCGGTTGCTAATATAAGCGTGTGCAGTACTTTATTACCTGCATAGATTTATGGTTACAACAACTTTGCCCGCATCAAAATTAAATTCAAAATAGCTTCAAGAAATCAATTTCATGTATTTTGCGTATATGTGACAGATATGACCATGGTATTTATCATCCCAGGAATAAGTTATTTAAGTCCTAATAATGATAATAAATATGATACTATGTTGGTCTATCCTTCAATTACGAAGCAACGGACTGTCGTGCTTTTTTTCTGGACAAATTTATGGGTCTGAGTGTGGTAGTACGGTAATAAAATTCCCGTGATGGTAGACCACTTTTCATCCTGGAAAAGTACACTGTTCCTTTAAAATACATAATTCTATATAACACACTCTTCATACTAAAACAACTGAACAGATTTTGAAGTCATTTAGTGAAGTTTTGGAATATTTTTAGTTAAGCTATCATAATTTTATTCTGTACCTAACTTTCTGTTGGAAACTTGGCATCCACATAGACCAAACTTTTAACAAAATTACATGTATTCAGAGGTCAAACAGAAGCTTCGGCCTAGTTAAAGCAAATATTTGCCTTGTTTACTTTTTTGTTAAATTCATTCATTTTGCACTGAAATAGCTACGAGCTCTTATCCATTTAGATATCATTAAAAGTAGTGTCATTATATCAAAGCGTCCGCGTACAAAGGCCATTGAAATGTAATTTATCATCAATCACCCCAGTATCGGCAACTGGCACTTCATCTTAACTCCCATAGGTAAAGCTGTAATTATTTCGTTTTGAGTATAAAACTATTTGCTTAGTTTGACGTGGGTAACATTTAATTTAGAAATGCTAACAGTTTTGGAAGCGTTTTCGACTTAGGGCGACCGCACCAAGCATCGCAACTAGAACAAACAAAGTAATTAAACACATCAAACGGGGTGAAATAGACGCGACTCAAAGCGCCCAGCGCACCCAGGAATTGTAGATGTAACCGTCAATTACAAAACCATAATCTCTCGTTCAAATCATCTAAGCCTCAGCGCATAGATATTATTAGCAAATAAATGCATAATAATATAAAAATAAATACAATTTAGGATTCTAGATCCTTAATCAATAACTGACAATAATATAATTCTAAATATACAACAGGGTCATGTAACTAGGGAGATAGCAACTGAAAAAAAAATTTCGTATAAATGATACATTTTCTTGAAATCTTTATTACACTCGTACATAATTAAGTCAAGAATGACCCCAGAACATGCAATGATTAAACCTATACCTATGTACAGATAACTAAGAATAGGTTTTTAATAACCAATCAGGTATTTGTTAAGAACTCAATTTATAATCATGCATGTGATAAAAAAGCATGTAATAAGAATAAGAATAATAATTATAACTAATATTCCACGAGGGCTGGCAAAGTATGGAACTTAATCTCCATTGTGAAAACTCAATGTTTTGTAGGGCCTCTACAAGTTTTCAACTTTGTATCTACCGCTGTGTGTAGAATTTTGATTACGAGCGAATAAAGCTGAAGGGATTTTTTTATTACTCTTTAGCTATACGTAATAAAAATCTCTCAATTTATCATCATAATACTCAAATATGCACATTGCATTATAGTACAAGACATTTAAATTGCTGTGGCGTTTGAAGCAATGCAGTGTAGGCAATGTATATTCTCACAAATAATGGTGACGTTCATTTATATCGCCAAGGTAAAGCTTAAATTATTTTGCCGGCTCTGCTACCATATCGAATCGTAAACATTTTTTTTTATTTAAGTTTTCCATCAATAGTCTGGTATCCATAGTACAAGCTTTCTTTGGTTTGAGACCGGAGGGCTAATTCTATATGACGGTTATGACCACAGGCCTAGGATTTTCACTACATATAGAAATGCGGTTTTGGTTAAAAATGTCTCAACATTTTCACTTGCTTGTTCTAAAATCTAAATCTGCTACAGTCGTCATGCAATCGTCATATGGAATACCCCATCGATTACGTTGTATGGTAATGGATGCACCTAACGCGTAAGTGTTCTCACATGTAAGACACGTTCCGAAGACGGTGACGCTGGCTCCGTCCGTATAAACAGACCTTAAATGTCTGACCGACCGGAATGCTACATGGGCCGGGTGCTAATGATCCAATTTTGGTCGAGGAAGTAATGAGCGAATTAAAAACAGTGATTCTTGGAGCGCTTGAGCGAATGAGTAAATAAACTGTGTGAATGAAATCACTCGTGAATGATTATCGTGTTATTAGATTGATAACTAAACTAATTAATCTTAGAAGATTTTTTATCAAAATAAAGCCACTTCATCCTCTTGTGAGAGCTCGAGACGTTAAAATCAAATGTGAAGTAAAATTACACAAAACATATGCTTTCTACATTTATCTAAAACAAAAGGCTTGTCTTTCAAGTGGAAATTGAAATTTTTAAATTTACATTAAATTGTTCGCACGTAGTTGAACCAGGCTGACATTAAGTCTTAACTATGTGTGTGCATTTGCAACTTCCAGTTGAAAGAAAATTTTGTTCTCTATGGCATAACTTATGGTATATATTAAAAGCTAATGAGCTGCAATATTATCTCCCAGCCATATACATAAATTTAGTCAAAAAATGACAAAATTTCCGAATATTGTCAGCCAAAAAACAAAGCCTACAGGAAAATCCACATACAAACCCATGTAGACGAGTAATTACAAATAACGAGCGGAGCGGGAGGCAATAGGTATATTTTATAGGATTACATGCATGTTATCAGTTGGGCCACGCTCAACACTTGTCGATAGTTAATTAACAACCTTAACAATAACAGTAATAAGGATGTAATCGTGTTAGTAAGTAGCGGTCGTGAAAGATAGACTGGATGCTGGCGATAACGACTAACTATGGGTGAATATGTAGCCCGATACAAGACAATTTTCCTAGTGAGAAAAGCCTGCAGGAATATATGACTTATTATTATATCAGGGGTTGGTAGTATTGGTACTTAAACTACAAGCTTTGTTTAGTGTGGGATTAGATGGCTCTGTGTGATAATGTCTGTATATTATTATTATATAAAAATTTACCTAACAACGCCGTACTTTGAAATTCCGAATCACTAACACAACTTAAGTGATGATAATATGTGTAATATTTTTTGTGAGAGTATTATCTTATGTAGTAATATTTCTTACTCTAAATTTCTGGCATCATTTAAAAATAAGTCAATAAACAATTCTAAAAACTGCGTATAAAATTCATATTTACGTCATTATAAGTATTAATTTGCAACACATTTTATAGTAAGCATTTGTCGCAGTAAAAGAAAATACTGTCGTTTTCAACGAAAAGTGATTGATGGTTCCAAGTTAAGCTTTATTTCTCTAGTGCTAGATTTATTTCCAGATAAATACAAACAAGGTGAGGATCTTCTACGCGGGTGTTAAACGACGTAGGTTTTTTGCCGTTATAAACGCGAATTGTGCGCTTGTATAAGTCGTATAAAAAATATGCCAAACTGTCATAAATCACTCTGTATTCAGGCTACTGCAGTTAATACTTAGATTTATAAAAAAAATACTTATACTTATATATAAAATACTTATACTTACTTTTCATCCGAAAATTAAGTCGGAGATGCTGTCTTCGACATAAATACAATACAAAAACTCGCTCTTTATAGTCCACCGACTACGTTTCGCAGCTCGTTGGGAAGTTTAAAAAGTAAACTGTTTAACGTTTCTCTTTCGATGCACGTCTTCGGATCGTGTTGTTGTAGGGCTGTCGGTCATAAAAAATCTTCACGAATTATAATATGACACGTAAATAAATAAATAATCCCTATTTTCATCAATTTTAGATGAAAGAAAAACAATGCATTTTATTTGTATTGTTAACCGCGTTCTAACAGACTATTCAATCTGTTCGTGCGTGATATGAACTGCAATAAAACAAACAAACAAAAAAGTGCAAATAAAAAAAAACATTTATTAACGCAACACTTCAATGAATACCACAGCTCTATAAGTGTAATTTGTTATTAAGTGTATGAATGTTGATGGAAGTTTAACCAAACCATTAAAAAGTAAAATTATAATGAGCCAGCCCTTATTGTACGAGCCCTGCGGCAGCTGCTTTGTAGGTTCAATTCTTAATTGGCAAATAAGGCTTTAAAAGGTTTTAAGCTACACTTTATTGACATCAAATTTATACTTTTTATTTAATTCGGCTTGTTACTCAGAGTAAAATATGAAGACATGTACCCATAATTGAATATTGTTTCTATGCCTACACAAAATATATTTAGAATACAAATACAAAAGATATTATTTTGAACTATTACTGAATCACTGACTATTATTAACTCTGAAGTCATAATCTTCAGAGTTAATAATAGTCAGTCAGTCATGTATAAAGTGCGTGTATGAATATTGTTGGGAACCATAGAGCATGTAGAAAGTAAAGAGGTGTGCAAGTCAAGAGTGATATAACTACAAACGAATGAGCTCTAAGCTTTCGGCCTACCATGAGAGGATAAAAAGAAAAATAAAGTGAATGTTTGTATACAGAATTGAACAAAAACGCGAATTAAAATATACATAGATAATATACACACTATCACTATTCGCAATTTATTGGAAATACCCTTCATCTACAGAAAAAAAATATATCTCAAAATTACAGAAAAACTATTACTTTACATTCAAAAACACTATTCACAAACAGAATAGATTAAGGTATTTAACATTTTTGTCTTTGCCCATTTAAACATAGATAAATTAATTATTTGAGTACTCTGTACCTACCACAAAAGGACTCGGCGTGATGATATAATTAGTACGTTTAATAAATAAAATAAACAACACATTAATAACTAAAATATAGTGTAGCAATATTCATGAATGTTTTAAATAGGTACATTGCAGGTCTGCGGTCAAGGCAAGGATCTGAGCGTCCGAGAGCTGACTAATGCCCCACATTAATAACCCCAGTAATTAATTGTTTGCATGTCCTGAAGAAGAGTCCCGCAGCCTATTTCACGGTATTATTAAAATTAAACAGACGCCGTGCACACATTTCACACGAAACATGATTACCGGTCCGCTTAATGAGTGCTCGTTCTTTTCAACAAATTGTAACAGACTCATATTTCATTACGGTGCCACTTATGGCTCCTTTTTGGTTTGGGATTTCGGAATAGCGGCCTTTAAAACGTACACTTCCAAAGAAATATCGGGGCTTAAAAATATTGAAATGTTTCATAAATGTTCAAAGCAATTATATTTTGCGCACGCCGTGTTATCACATAAGTGCCGTATCAATTCTTATAAGTAAATAAAATAAGTAGACACACTTGTATTATAAAAACGTTATGAAAACTCGCAAAGCTTAGCATAAAATACGTACTCTATTGGTTCGTAGAAGTTAAAACTGACCTAAAAGTTTTAGCACACTTTGGCTCGCATTTTAGTAGCCAACTTTCTCACATGAGTAACTCAATTTCGAATAAGATTCTTAATACAAATACTTTAAGTTTCACAATACAATACTTTGATTCATTCTAAAATATTAGCTTTAGCGTATGAGGATTGGTAGTTAGGTCAAAGGTTAAGTAAAGTGCTTATTAAAACAAAGGTCGAGTTTGTAAAACACGAGGTAAGTAATTTTGTCCACTCAATGCGGAATTCACCCTATTGGCCGGTGGAAGTGCCCTCGAGCGGGATGGATCGTAAAATATAAGACACTTCAATATATGTGGGTGGGAGCAGCCCGTTTACTGCCCACTTAGAAAAATGTTGGCTTAATTCAGCACGTCGTTTGCCCTTTTCCTCTTCCATAAATATAAGCGAGCGATTCATGCGATTTGATGGCGAAACACTCGAACGGAAAAGGACTCAGGCGGGATAATTAGCTTTTACCTCTACCTGCTTGTATTTTTTATTTTGTAAAATAAAAGCGTTTTAGAACCATTGAATGTCTATTCACGATCTCGTCAGCATATTTTCTTTCGTTGTCAGATGTTTGCGAAAAGGGGACTCGCATTTATATTATCATTAGCATAATTTGAAATGGAAACGTCATTTCTTTGATATCTCTCGTTTTATGTAAATTGTACGTACTTAAAACTTTCAAATTGATAATTATATATTTAACGCTTCTTACTAATAAACTGCTGAGAAAAATTTTCATCATTGATCGTTTCGTATCTTAATTAGGTTTACCATAAAATTTAGCTCCGAACTATAGAAATGTTTTTACTATAAACTTTTTACTCATAACATGTGATCGAATTCAGCAATCTGTACAATAACAGTGAGGAGCGCACAATGGTGCTCTATATATGTTATGTGGGAAACTAGTGACGTCACGAACCTTACCGCGACAGGGATCAGGCCTGACTCGCACTCGCGTACCGTCAGCGAAACAAACTTTATTTCTATTATTTAAAATCGTTTAATAACACACTATAATCTCACCGGATGAATTTTTGTACTCTAATAAAGATGGCACCGAGGCCTAGGTAAATTACACGGAGTTTTTGCAGATTTTAAGTTAGTTACAGTGACTATTAAAACACGCATGGCTGTGCATAGACTAAAAAAAGTCTTTATTCCATAAAGCTGTCCACGTAGGTTTCAAACTACTTACAAACAAAAGCATAACGTATCTAACAACCAATTAATAACGGCGCTAGTAGTATTATTTGGAAATAAATTTTAACAGTGACATACGAATACAATACAACACGATATACGAGTATCTTGATTCAATTGAATTAAGCAAAATTTATTTCCTTCATAGATTTATTCTTTTCATTTTATTATATGACCACTTTAGATCTACTTTACAGCTCGTACCGCATGTATTTTCCCCTTTTCCCGGCGGTGTAGGTGATCGGCGGCGAGACTTAAAAGCCTCGGTACAAAGGGCCACATATCCGGCCCGGGACTATTGTTGCAGCCCCTCTCAGCCAACACCCGTCCGAACCTTAGACCGTTCTTTGTAAATTTATCAATAAAAAAAAGGTATGCTCATCAATAAATAAAAAAAATACTCTAACATTAAAGCAAAGAGATAAATTAACCAGTATAGGCGAGAATTTAAGAGAATTAAAGCAAAGTAAAATATAAATATATGCGTGTCACAGGTAATTGCAACCATGTTATTTGTGCAAATACATTTAACTCAACCGCAATTACACCCAAACGAAAAACATTTGAAAATAAACTCAATTAAAAAGGCATTACTTACTTTGTGTACATTGAACTGCGTCCGTGTATTTACAAAACTCGACCTCATATAAGTACGAATTCATTTCAAAGGAATTTCTAAACAACGAGATCCCGAGTTCCCAATGGTATTTCAACAAAGCCTGGAAGTTGTAGAGGTATTCGAAATTGTTTACAAAATTCAATCCTAAAGCTTCGAGCCAGATTAAATCTAATTTCAACTTGAAGGTAAGTCTGAAATAAGTCTTCATAAAACCGGAACCCTTTGATTTAACCCTTCCCGAAGTTGGACTCGCTGATTACCCGAAAGTTAGTCCCGCTTGTATTTGGCGCTGTCTTTTTATGGCGGAAAAAACAAATCGAAAACAAGCGAGTAAGTAATGGCTTAAAACTGACTTCTGGGATCCGATGCGACCCGGCGGCGCGGCGCGTGTCACCGAGGGCGGACGAAAGCGGGCGCCCGCGGCCTCGAGCAAACCGCTACGCCCCTCACCGTAGCATCAGCTAGCGTAGCGGTACCGTAGCGGCAGGCGTAGCAACGTAGCTGTAATGCTTAGCGTTTTACCATACTTTTTTTCACTAACCATAAAATTAAAAGATATAGTTTGTAAGACAGTGCAATATAAGATTCACAAGTGTAAGAACATTCATGTTGCTTTTTATATTGTTGCCATCAATGGACACAATAAAATTATACTGTTAAAGATAATATGAAAACAACGCTTGCGATAGCTTTAATGTTAAACATAAAAATACGAAACGATAAAATCGCTTAGCGTTGGATAAGAACGTAGGACCGTTCGTTTTTGTAACGCTTCATTTGCTGCAGAAGTTTTAAGTAGTTCAAGTAACGCTCGAGTACTTCTTCAAAACAACGACGATGTACGTAGGCGCCAACTTTGTACAAACTTGCCGGCAGTAATGTACATATTCAACATAGAATCTGATAGTTAAATTAAGACGTCGAGCAGTATAACCACAATTTAGATACCTTATCAAATGAGCAATCTTAGGAAGTATAAGATATATTTATAAAATCCTGTACAATTTTTAGAACATATTTACGAATAACAACATTAAACACGTTCAAAATACGGAACAAGTAGAAGCACCTAATAATTCCGAGGCGCTTAACAGAAATTTATTGCGCCATCATAAATATTGGTTGCAAGCGATCGTATTTTTCAGTAGAGTGCCGACAATGTTCTAAGCATCGGAGTTATGAATCTGAACCGGTAGCGAGTGCAAACGCGGCCCGGAACCGGATGGGATCCGGCAATTGACGCCGGCGTCCCGCAGAGCTGCAGCGTCAGCCTAACAGCACACCCCTATTTTTACAGGCTTTGACACCAGTTTAAAAGGAAATGTTCAATGTTCTCATGATTGTCTGTTACTTATAAAACCATAGATTTTTTTTCATTTAAAATTTAATTGAAATAAATTTCAATCTAATCACAGGGAGGTGTGGCTTGCACTATTCTTTAGAGAGATTTTAAGAGATTCTTAACTCCTACCGGAATATTTTTGAGTCGACGTAATTTGGTGCGTCTTAGAAAATATTCATATAAAATAAGAATACCTTTGTCTGAAGCAAGGAAAGCTTACTGTTTACATCGCAATGCATTTTAAGTCGTTCTCAGTTTAATGTCAGCGTTACCTGCATCGACAATAGGCAGTTTTATAGCAGCTCTCACAGCCACAAAGGAACATTATCGAGAAATGCTTTCGCAGACGCACAATAAATACAAATGGATACCTAAAAAGAAATAAAGTCCTGCAGGCTCTCGACGCGATAACAATATCTGCAAGGAAGAAAATCACCCACCCAATGCTTTGAAGATTTCAATAATGCCTGGCACCTTTTACCCTAGAGATGAGTGCGAATAATTTGGCCCCTATTTTATTTGCAGCACGGACCCATTTTGGGTACTGATGGATGGAGCGATCGGCCCTTAGTCGATGCTGACGTGAATCTCACCATGATTCTGGGTAAGGAATTTATTTATTACATGTTGTAAATCTATCTTGTTTACATAATACGACCACGGTATTCGCTAGCTTTGATTGAACTCGTTCCGAAGCAGCCCCCGTAATTACGAAACTGGATCAAACTAGATAAACACTTGTAAGCTCCCTTTGCTAAATAGAGGTTCTTCGGAAGCACGTATTGAGGTGCTAATCTTTATTCGAGAACAAATCAAATGAGATGAGAGTTATTGCGAACGTGTGGAGGGTGACGATCGCCCCACCTGTCCCGACAACATTATTTAAACCCGCCGCTGCTAATAAAATAAGTTGCCTAATAAGTCTCTGATAGCGTTCGTTAGGGATGCCCTAATAGAGGAACCTCTTGACTGTGTGGTGATTTCCTTTGAAAATTCATTTTAGGCTAGTTTGCCAAATTGTTTATCCATAATGGTGCCAATTCTGTTGTTCAAAATTATTAAACATAACTTATTTGACAGGTCTAAAAGTCTTGCTATCCCTTTCTCATGTGCGGGGTTGAATAAGGAGGGCAATATTTTTAGACCTGTCAAATTAGTTAGGTTTAGTAGCTTTGAACAACAGAATTGGCACCAATATGGACATTATTTGTTTAAACAAGATTATTTAAGAAAAATCACGCATACGTCTATAGGTATATAAAGTTACAAACAGACCTAGGATTTTCGCTAAATATTATTTGACGCGAATTTTATAATAATAATCTATGTAACACAGACCCAGCCACAGCAACGCATGACTGGAAAAGCTTATTCATACCTTTATTTCTATGTAAGGAAAAACACATATATAGAACTGATTTTAAAATTCTTTCACAATAAAATCAAGTAACTAAGTACCATCGATTATATTTTTATCTGTAGGCTGTCTATAAACTTATTTCTACGCGGGCGAATTGGCGGTCATAAGCTAGTTGATATATAAGCCTAAAACAGTCAAAAAGAAGTTAGGGCGAATCGGCATCTCCCGTGGATTTTTCATTAAAATTGGAGCCGCGCGACTGGGAATTGTACCTCCACCTTACAGAACACCGCAGTCAAATAACACTACTTTGATGTAGTGTTGTGTTTCTGCGGAAAGTAAGGTTGCCAGTGCTCCACGGGGATACGCTGGGCTAGTAGGAAGGCAGCTAGCTCAGTGAGTCCTCATCAACAACCACAGGGTTGGACATGCGTTAGTGATAC
The DNA here is from genome assembly GCA_951449985.1 of Falcaria lacertinaria. Lineage (NCBI taxonomy): Eukaryota > Metazoa > Arthropoda > Insecta > Lepidoptera > Drepanidae > Falcaria > Falcaria lacertinaria. The sequence continues at coordinate 6,871,478 of OX602109.1, read as the reverse complement.
CCCTGGCATTGCTAACGGCTATAGGCTACAGTAACTTTTTGCGATCGGATAGGCTGTACATTAAAATATATATTAATAAACATTTTAGACAGTAAGAGTTTATAGCTATTTATCTATAATACCTTATTGCCACGTGATATTCACTTCAAAGCATGTTACGACAATTTAAATTAGCTGTTTAAAAAACATTATAATTAATACCAATGTGATATGTCTACCCAAACCTGTCAAAAACGTATGATATATGAAAGCTGTTGAAAACATCGACATCGAGTTACCGTTGGGGACTCACTAGAGTAGGACCAGCGCGAGGCGAGCGTACGTCGACAGTTTTCACCCCATCGGGGCACGTTTTTACGGCGGCACTCACTAGTCCGCTTCACAACAACCGTAATACGTTCTCGGCCAACTTTGCATACTGCATACTCTTTTTTCAAACGTAAGCTGGTAGCCCTAAACCGAAAAAAATACCGGTGGTCTTTTTAAACATCCTCAAATATCACTTTGATAGCGCCGTGCCGTGATACACAGACGTAACGTTATTTTTATTAACATCAACTAATGTACCCAATCTTAAAAAAAAAAAACAATATAGGTACATATGCATAGTTAAATATATAAATTGGTGAAGACAAGTGCCAGTAATAAAAAAACTAAAAATATAATCGCCTAAATCATTGGAACTTTCCTTTCGTTAAATATTCGGGAATGAAAATATCATCGGGCCAAGTAAAAAAAACAGGGTAATATTTTCACATGAAGCTAATTATGAGACGACTATCTACATACACACTTAGTAATTTGTATTGCAATTGAATTATTGAAATGATAATGTGAGGATTAAACATTAGTCGGCTACCTAAAATGTTGCTGGCTGCATTATTTATATAGCGCTTTTGAACGGTACTCCTTTTAACGGCAGTTTTAAGTGCTACCCATGCCATCCGAACGGGATGGCTGAGCGCTGGGACATAGTATAAAGAAGAGGGAGTAGGGTATCTCCGGCCCAATTCGCGATATAATTGCCTACTGTCTTAGGGTTGTCACTTTTAGCTAAATATTAGGCGCGGCTGTTCGCGCTTCGCTAGCAAACGCATGAACAGCGGCAACGTCAAGTCGCGGTCCCGACTCGCCATGTCGCCGCTAGATGGTACAGGCGGCAACATAGTCTAAGAGCTTGTGTTTAATTTATTTGCTTAGTGCTTTATACAAGTCAGCTTTTTGATTTTTTTTTATTATGCATAATGTAGTATTTTTACACATAAAGGACCACATTTATTTTTAATTAATACAAACATATCTATTGAATCACACATTTATTACAAAATTACAAATTAGCTACAGATGATGATATTGATGAATAAATCATTTAGCGGTGCCGAAAAGCCTTGACGCGCGCGCGAACCTTGTTCAGTGTTAGCCCCGACTGGCGCACTGAGAAACGGGTCGAGATTTTGTTAAAGTGTGCGTGCGTCTACACATAGATACAATAGCGCACACATACAAGCCGCGCGCGGTGCGTTTGTATGAAGATAACCTACTTCCCCTCTCTTTATACTATGGCTGGGACTACTGTCGGGCAAGCGGCAGGCATTCAGAGGTGTAATGTATAGTACACATCCTAGGCAGGCGCACAATAAAAAACAAAAACGTTGACGTGGTGCAATCGAAGCATGTGTATGTAAGTGTATATTATTGTATTCATATACTAAGTTCTCATTCACTTCCACATTGCGTTCCTTTTACTATGTACTTATGTTAGTACATTAACCAAGAATGTTTATTTTGGCAAATCAATTAGTTAACTAGACAGTGTTTAATATACATATGTATAGAAGAATTCGGTAAGGATTTTCTCTGTAATAGACGCTTTACGATGGTATTTTCAATGGTGTACGCCAATCATATCTAATGTAATATTTTACTTACCTTCAGTGAAGCCTATCTTCGTTCGTGGCTTGGACCGTTGACTAAATGGTAAATGTCAGTAGTTATGCACGTACATAGGCTACACAAAAAAATGTCTAGTTTATTTACCGTTTTTACTAGCACTCTCATTCACTGTTCACTCACACACACACGCAATCACTTTTATTAAAATAACTGTCATTAGTTTATCATAGAAGCTTCCCACGAGACGTGATATAAGTAGGACTGAGACACACATAACCTTCATGAATATATAAAATTTAAATAAAATTCTTGAGGTATAATAATATAAGAAGCATGATATAATATTAATAAGATATTAAACAGAATGCACTTTTTCAGTAATTATTAAATTTACTTCAGAGGATTTGCACTACATATTATAGTCGCGTTAGCCGCGGTCTCGAACTAACTGCATATTAGTTTCCATCGCGTACCTACGTTTTGATTTGTGGGTAGAACAAAAACCAATTGTATTATACAAATTTTACAAATCCTTTTGAGACAGTCTTATTTTAATAACTTTATGCACATTTTTAGTACATTGATGGACTTAATGCTAAAGCATTTTCTACCAGGCGACCACAGCAGACGGTATATAAATTTTATTCACTTGTTTTTCATTACAAATTGTCCTGATTTCTAACAGGGTTAATAAATTTAAGTTACTGGTTTGGTTTATATACAAAATAATATTAAAGTATGTAAGATGTATTTTAGTTTATTTTTAATGATTGAAATCCAATATAAATCAATTATTCTGTTATAATAGTGTGAATTGCAATATTTTCTAAAAAAGGAGCCAATTTACTACTCATTATTTGCACGGTTGGTGCAATAGCCTGTGTCTAGGGATCGATTTATTTTCGTTTATGGATGAGAGTATTTTGACTAAGTGTTATAAGGAATTTATTTTATTTACATACTGTTGTCAGTAAAATTAAAACCAATATTTTAGGCCGAAAATAAAAATATTTATCAAATAACATTATTTATTTAATTTCAATAACTATGCGGAGGAATGAAGATAACGTGGTAAGAAAGGTTTTATGTATGAATGTGGATGGGTACAGGGGTCGAGGTAGACCTAAATAAAGATGGATGGACTGTGTGAAAGATGATATGGCCAGAAAGGAAGTGAATACAGAGATGACGGCTGATAGAGAAGTATGGAAGAGAAATACATATTGCACCGACCCCAAATAATATGGGATAAGGGCAGGAGAATGATGATGAACCTACCTACCACAAACCCTTCTACCTACAGTTTTAATTTTTTTATGTTATTATATAAAACTCAATTACGTAAACAATCAAAATGCAACTTAACTATTTGCTCTGAGATGTACATGCCTTTACCTACCAAACTGTAAATAATATATCAAATTCTTAACGTTTAACACGTTTTGATTCGTTCATTTTATAAAAAGCTTATTTCTGTTTTTGTCTTTAGTATCACTATCTACACTTCCATAAAGACATAAAGATGGCCATAGAGTATTTGCAACATATGTGGAGCCAAAAGTCTCGACGGTGTCGGTGGGCACTCGCACTTCCACTCGTGTCCAACAAACTCGTTAAAAGTTGTTGGAACAACGGAAGCTGCATTACTTGGAGACACTTGCGACTCGACGTTAAGTAGAAAAGTATAACACGACAATAATATGAAACATTTTGTAGCGAGACAAACTAACTTTCCTTGATATTTAAGCTGATAGGTTCCTCACTTGGACGGGACAAAACTTTACAATTTTTCATTTTCCAGAAGGTACACGTAGTTTTGAAGTCTTAAAAATAGAGAACGTTACTCGTTCCTTAAAATTTTGACTATAAATTAAGAATATAGTATTTTCAAAGTAAAACTAAGGTAGATTGATACATAAGGCGGGGCGTGTGAAAAGAAAAGGGTTGCATTACAATGCTCACAATACTTAATTCAAAATCTAGGAACAATGGCGGTTTAGTGTGGTCGTCGTTAAAATTATAAATATCCTGGGGCTCACTAACTGCCCCTGTATTCCGTTAAGAGGATTCCCAAAGCTGTAAATTGCGTGCACGAAATATTTACGAGACAGGCTTTCGCGGCATTACAACGACTATGTGCATACATTGCGCCCGGGTAGGTTGCAAAAATGTAACATGGCCCGGTATTGCATTAACAATTCTCTGCCAACTAGATAACTGCTCGGTTTATTGCCAATACCAATACAACCTTATTCCCTTTGATTACTTATACCTACTTATCAAAAAATCACATGGTAATTATTATCATAATAATAATAATATGTTTAGGTATTATCATAATAGGTAAATCAATATTTGTTAGTGTGACGATAATTTTGTTATGTAACAGCTTCCATACATGCTCACATTCTACAATTATATATATTATCTAGGTTCGCTTACATGGCAAGAATTTATTTTCGATACATACACTAACATGATTCAGTTTGTAATCTAGGCAAACTATCTCTTATTATAAAAAAACTTTAAAATATTTCTTCGTTTTACACTGAGCTGCTGCAGGATTCCAGACGGTGAAAAAAGGGGATGCAAAAAAGTGAACAAAAACGGTTCGGCTAACCGCCAAGCGTTAATAAATTCTTCGAATTTGCGGAGGGAAAAAGCGGCCACCAATGCGACCGTGCCGACCAGCTGTCGACTGCCTCTGGACAATGTCCAGTGGATATGCGAAACATTATTACTTTAAGCAAAGCGGTCCCAACTATCTCAATGCTTTGAGAGTGCATAAAATTCCCGATGCATATTCACACTATAGAAAAAGTTTAAGGTAAAAAGTTTTACGATGGCAAAACACAAACATTTATATAGGGTCTGACCTACTTGACAGCCTTTATATTTTCCATCCCAGAACATCAATTTTATTAACCAAATGTAAGAGCAACAATTATAATCCGTGATGTGAGGCATAAAATGTTAGTACAACATCGACAGCTTAAATTTTAAAATTAGTAGTAAAATTAAATTGTCTTGACATATAGGTAATGTGAGGTTTATCGTACCTCCTGTCCTAAGAATAATATTATACTACTACCTTACGTCGGCTGAGATTATAAGGATACATACAACAGAGAGACACACAGAGAACCAATGTTTGATTATAATGGCACAATGCTGTTCAGTTGCATGCCGGAATTCACAGTCACTACATCATTATTTTATACTAGATTTTTGTCGCTCAGTTCAGAGTTGAGACTAAACTGAAGTTTAATAAATATAGGGATATTAATTCAATAAGACCAATTTTTAATCCACAGGATATTTTATTATTGAAAGTCTTATCGATTAAAAACAGATTTATTTTTAACATATTCCACCGTATATTCTAATCACAGGTCTATAAAATTACATGAAATCGAAATACTCTATCACAATAAAATGTAGAACTTAGTACATATTACGTATAAATTAAAATACAAGTCTTATTACAAATTATTATCAAACATTTGGTCCATTGTCATGACAGTTCCTTTAAATTAATAAAACCACCCATGGAATATTAGTTTAGAATAGTCATTATTCTAGTTGTTACAACAAAAAGTCCAGTTATAAATATTTTGAGTCCAGTTACATAACGAACGAGATGACGAGATTTGTAAAACCTCAGTAAACATCTGGCTATCATCATTGCCTTAATAAATAAATATAATACAAAAATAGGTGCTGATTGTTCTGACAATAAACATGGACACAGTGATCATAGTTCACATTTAATTAATATATAAAATTATTTTGTTGAAAGAACACAATTAATAAATACAGCTTTAAATAATATTTTATCGAAATTGAATCAATGTTGCAGCTCCATCATACAAAATTATATCTAAAAATTAAACTATTATCTAAATTAAAACTAATCAAACAACTAGGTACCTAAAAACAATGCTTATACAAAATCTCAGTCCATCTATATTTAGTAAACATTGTTAGTACAGAGAATATGTCACAAGTAAAAATCATTCATAATCACACGGATAATGCTTTCTTAGTCATTACGTAGTTGAAGAAACGTTCGCCAGTTCGTAAATACTATCTCCTTTTAATTGTGGCAAGCTAGATACTTTGGCTAACGTTACATCTAAGTACTTATTGTATACAGCCTTATACTTTGAGTTCTCAATGTTAACTACAATGCTTGCTAGTTTCCTTATGATGGGGTCGATGTGTTTGAGGGAGTAGCCCGAGTAGTAGGAGAGGGAAGGAGTCCAAACGTCTTCTAACCTCTTGCTGGAGAGAAGATGAAGCGAGAGGCATATGGCCGCCGCCGCCAGCTCAGAAGGTCGGTAATGCGCCATATTGTAGTCTACTAAGCACAAGTCAACGAAATATTTAGCCAAGTGGTGATTCTTTGATGATCCATGTGCCGCCTTAACAAATCTGTGAAGCAAATAAAACATTATATAGAATTAGACATCTTTTGACCTGGATGAAAAAACTTACAATTAAAAACCGAGAAGCCCAACTGGAGACTGTACCCTGTTCCTTACAGACAGTCAGTCAAAAAACACTAGTTGGTTCTGCAGTGCAAAAATCCTCAACTCCTAGCTAGAGAATACTGTGTTAACAGTAAGGATAACATATCTGATATGTTAGCAAACAAGCATACGGCCTGCCTGATGGTAAGCGGTTACCGTAGCCTATGGACGCTTTCAACACCTGGGGTATCACTGACGCGTTGCCGATCCTAACCACCACTGACCACATTACCTTCGGAGGAAACTAAGTGGGATGGGCCTTGCGAGGCAGAAGCCAAGCTTGGCCATTATGTCCCTCTCGCAGCGGAACACATCAGTCTTGCTGTACGCATTGTCGGTGACGTAAACGAAGTCTCCCACGTCGGGCGCATAAATCTCCTCGTATTTACTTGCAATGAACATTGCCGTCACTCCCACCAGTTGCAGTTGGTTACGTTGTACATTTGGCACCGCCTATAGTTAAAACAACATACAATTATTTACATTTAAAGACTTACATGATCATATGTCCATGTTGCCCTTAAATAAATAGTTAACATGATAAGAGTCCTAAAAATAATCTATCCAAACAATTTAACTTTCAAGTTTACCAACAAACTTATTAAAAAAATATCTGCATCATATCCAATTGTAGGGGCACAAGCTTATCCTTATCATGACAGCAAGCATAACAAGTTCGGCCATTTATGATGCCAATTTCATCATGTTACCACCACAATGATGATACAAAATCTGCCTAACCCAAACAACAGAAGAAATCCTAAAAAAAAATTCTTTAAATAAAATTGCTTACTTGTAGGTAGCGGTCAATGATGCCAACAGTCAAATGGAATGTCTCCAACACTAAGGAAAACTGGCGTTGTACTTCTACCAGCCAATCAATAAGTGTAGCTCTCATTTTGCCAGTGATTACAGTCTGAAAGAAAACCATGAAAGTAAACAAACAATACAAAGTTAAGGTACTAAAGTTGACCTTAAAGACTAGCCATGAGGTAGCAGACAAGCAAAAAAGTTAACAAACCTGTTTCTTCAAATGGTCAGGTTCAATAGGATATTTCTCCTCCAAATCAGTGAGATACTTGTAAATGTCTTTGATGTAAATGGACATGAGCAATGGGCTGTTGTTGTCCCCTGCATCAATGTCTTCAATGTCATCAGGCAGCACTGGTGCCAAACGGAATTCAAAAGCATTCATAGTCAGTTTCTCTAATTTGCTATGATCAATCAACCCCAACTTCTTGTCGCTATTCTCAGCTAGTTTAAGTTTTCCTAGTGATTCTGTGGGATCCTTTAGAATAGGCTTCAGTACTCTTTCTTTGGAGTGCTCCTTCACTGTGGGCAGCTTGGATGTCTTCTTGTCTTGATTACATTTCTTGGCTTGGATCAGTATGTTTAGTGTATCTTTTGGTTCATTGGCTTTGTTCTGACTTTCCTTTAATGCAGCCTGAAACATACAATAGTAAAGTTATAACTTATAAAGTATCAAACTATCATATTGTTTAGATGAGTGCTGTGAAACGAGGGAATTTTTATTTAATGCAAGTGCAAGTTAAGTGCTATGGTCTTCACTTCTAGCTAGAACAGGTTTTATCACAATTGCCTTTCAATGATGCAATTGTGGCCCCTTTCTAAAGGCTTGAACTAGATGTTGGATTTGTGGTTTTATTAAATGGGTTATCTGCTATTAAAAGAGTTGGCTCCTACTATTTCTATGTATTTAGAAATATTAGGAGCCAAGTCCGCCGCATTACTGTCTTGTCTTCAACAATTGATGCAGATTTGTATATGAGTCACCCATAATAAAATGAGAGTTACTATAACTGCAAGCTATTGTCACAAAAACAAATTAACAGACATATGAAATAAGAAGATATAATTATTTTAAATCGACATTTACCCTGGTGCGGGCAACTGCCCGTGCAGCAAGATTGGCAGTGCTCTCCTCGCGCCTGAGTGGTGGTCTCGATGAGGGCTGGATAACATTCTTAGGTGCAAGCCCTGTGTCCACTTTAGACTGAACATGGTTGTAGTTGCTGAAAAAATATTTAAAATTACAAGGATTTAATTTACTATTTCAAAGAAACTTAGAACAATCCATGCAAGCATAAAGCTGTGCCTTGTAGAAGTTTGGTTGACAAATATGCAGAGCACTGTAAGTATGTAAGTATTTTGGTATTTTGACAAATACTTATGCGATAACCATAATAATAATTAAAAAATATGCAACAACTGTAATAATTAACATGAAAGAAGAGTAGTTTTAATGTACAGAAAACAGTTTAGAACGGATATTTCAATTTTATATATTTGTGTGGGTAGGAAAGATAATTTTAATGGACTGACCTTCGCAGGGCTCCACGACTCAACGTAGCCTTCTTCTCGAACTCGGCAGCTGCTACAGCTACCTTGCCAATGTTGACATCGCGCTGAGCTTGGACATTAGAGTTCAGATCACCGAGAGCTCCCCGCAAGGTAAGCCCCTGCTTCTTGACCGGTAATGCCACGTTACCTTTTCCTTTGATGCCGTAAAAATTTTCTTGATCTTGGATCTGCGCCTAATGAATACAAATCAACAAAATGAATATATATACATTTGAGACAAAAGGAAGCACAATTCAAAAATTAATTCAACTCACCGATCTTTGTCTCCTAATCTGGATCTCCATATTTATTGGTATTCCGTTGAAAACCAAACAAATACGATACGGGCAGACCCGTTTTAAAACGGTATTTGGAAAAAACTTACTGCACAACCAATAATTTTAGAAAATTCCGATCTTTCTCTTGCTTGAGTGACTTGACGAACTATAATCAAAATTAACGGATGGTTTTTCGAACACACAATAATAAAATTCGGATGCAGCTTCCGCTCGCATAGAGTAAGAACGTATTTTTTGTTTTAGCAAGCGTCTGTGATTGGTTAAGAAGGAATATCACAGACAAAACATTAAAAGTCAATACAGCTGTTGACTAAACTTCACACAGTAATATTTCCCAATTAAATCGATTTTGTAGAATACGAATTTGAAAATATCAGTTATGTATACACATTTTTTAGAAGATATTATTTCTTTATATATTATGTACTGTTCATTATCTTACGTCATTTCCTCCAACACCATAGACTACCAAATTATGGTCATCTGTTTTGAATTGTCTCCAAAGATTCCAAGAAGCATTATGAGTGTAACACTAAGGTATTAAAATTAAATTTATTTATTTATTTTTCAAGGTTCTTCAACACTTCGAAATTGAGAAACTTATAAACTAATTAACGAAAACTCGATACGTGCAAAAATAGTTTTGAAGAAGATTTGATTGCCATAACTAAAGACGAAGAAGATTTTTGTTTCAAGCTTAGCCAGCTAGTCCTTATTCTGGAGATTTACGAGATTGGGTAGATATTACTATAAATTTATGATACTTTCTCCGAGATCACAAGTATCACTCAAGATTAACTCCTTCTGCTCTTGGGATTGTAATACAAGAGCCTATTAAACACAAATCCCATCACAGATGAATGGAAAGTTAAATCAAAATTAGTATTTGGTTGTACTTAGTCCAAGGGGTACTTAGACTTAGCGTTTGCCCGACTATCTTATATGATTGACATATTTAACGGATAAATAAAATTGTAAGACAGATCCAGAGACATTGTCTCTGTACAGATCCAAGAGAATAAAACCGCTACCTTAACGCGCCGGTACAGACAGAAAGATTTGACGATGTTTTTGGCGGGAATCAGGCGGAGCGCTTGAGATTTTTTCCAGTGTCTCGAAAATTTATTGTGATATAGTGATCTTTTATGTGTATTTTTGGTGTCGTTGTGTACCTACATTAAAGTTTCTTTTAGTGACTGATTTTGCCTTGGATTGTTTCCAGAAACTCCTATGTGCATTAGAAATATTAGAATGCATGACACTAGGCATTGTAATGCATCAATGATCAAACACGCAATATTTGAAACTTGAAAATTCTCTAACACTCGACACTGGCAAAATAGTCACCAAAGAGGATTGATTTAATTGATTGCCATATTTGGGATGAAGAAGAAGAAGAAAGATCTGACAGTTACAAAGTGACAGACACAGTGAAGTGAGTTTCTTTTTTGAATAAAATTGCTTTTGTATTGTAAGAAAAAATAAGAAAAGAGTGGTAGCAAGGAACATTACATACAGGGACGGGTGGTGTCGCGTAAGAACAAATAATTAAATTAAAACATTTATTCCAAGTTCATACATCCGATACTTGTAAGGTAGGAGAATAACTGACACAAAAAGTAATAAAATATATTACACCACGCGGCTATTCAAATGTGAGTGCTTCTTTCTGCTTAAATGTGACTTGTTTTTGTGTTAATTAACCGTGTGTACGAATACAATATCCTCATTCTCATATTTGTTCAAGTTTTTGCGGCAATGGTGCAGAAGGGGCCTCGACCTTTAGTGCTATGCGGTCCATCGGGCTCGGGCAAAAGTACTTTACTAAAACGTCTTCTCAAAGAATTTCCTGACAAGTTTGGATTCAGTGTGTCGCACACTACGAGAGGCCCACGCCCCGGCGAGAAGGATGGTGTTCATTACCATTTCACTAATATGGACGTCATGTCGGAAGCTGTAAAAAGAGGAGAGTTCATAGAAACGGCGACATTCAGTGGAAATATGTATGGGACCAGGTTAGTTCTGATAATTTGATTCATACAAAGAATTCGATTTGGCCATGTGCTCGTTGTTTTGAGAAAGTTGGCTCTATGCCAAGAGCTTATAATCTTGTAAATATAGGTAGGTATTGTTTACTTGGGATGGACATATTGAGTAGAATTTATATAAACAAACTTCTCAGTTTAGATATCATTTTCTCATAGTGAATTTTTATTTTATGACACAAATACAAGTTCTGCATATTTTTAATTCTTAATATTATAATTATTATTATGATCTTTTTATTTATTTATATGACGAGACCGCTGGTCTAGTGGTTAGTATACCTGACTGCTACGCTAGAGGTCGCGGGTTCGATTCCCGCCAGGGCAAACATTTATGTGACAAATATCTTTGCCTTGCGTTTGGGTGTTTGGTATGTATTATAAGTATGTATTTACAAAAAAAAAAAGGATATAAGTATTGTATCAGCTTCTGGTTCTCTTAGTACAAGCTTTGCTTAGTTTGGGGCCAGATGGCGCTGTGTGATAATGTCCAAGCATTATTATTATTATTATAATATACTTATTGATGACAGTATTTCTAGTTCACATCAAATATTTTTTTAACAATGTCTAATTTTTTTTACATAATCCAACCTTACAACATATAAAGAGTGTTCAGAAATAATCATAAACCAAACCCCCATTAGATTCTCACAAGAAAAAAAATGGTAGGATGTAAATTAGAATGCTTGATTTTAATTTTTTATTCTATAATATTTCAGCAAACAAGCAGTGGATGATGTTCGGCGTACTGGGAAAGTCTGTGTGCTTGATATAGAGATTGAAGGAGTGAAACAAGTGAAGAGCACTGATCTCAACCCTTTGCTGGTATTTGTGATGCCACCCTCCATCGGGGAGCTAGAGAGACGCCTTCGGGCGCGGAACACAGAAAGTGAGGAAGCTTTGAAAAAAAGATTGGATACAGCCAAACGAGAAATAGAATTTGGTAGGTACATACTACGTTTTTTTAACAAAAAAGTTTTATTCTTTTATACATATAGAGGTGTGAAATTAGTCAACACTGTAGTCTGGTGATGCTTTACATTGTAATGTCCATTACATTGACTTATCAAGTAGTGAGGTTTTGCTGTTCTTCAATTACATTCCAATTCAATGATAAAAATGTACCAATTTATATCAAGGTCTGTGTGGATTTTGAGGTCAAAACCATTTTTATAGTTCCAAAGTAAACCCATAGTATAATGAAAGGATTTATATGATTTCAGGACAAGAGGCTGGCAACTTTCATATCATAATCCTGAATGATAATTTAGACAAGGCATATTCCGATTTGCGTGAATTCATTGCACAGAATGTTGAGGACAAAGAACCGGGTAAGCACACTACATGGTTTTGATTTTATTACTTATCATTAGTATCAACTTAATGGAAAAACATGGTACTAGAAAATAAAACATTTACACTCCAGTCACATCACACCACATCCCACCTTTTAAAATGTGGTGACATGGAGCAGACAATGTGAACATGTAATTTTACAAGTTGCATTATGTTACCTGTGTAAACTTTGCAGTATTAGAAATCTTTTTATTGATCACTCAAATTGAAATAAATCATTTTGGTGATTTCTAATGGATAGCCCTTACATCGCTTTCTGAAGTGTTAACAATGGGGATCTTCAAGGTTGGGAAGATTTTACAGGATTGGCAATGCACGAAAACTCCTTGGCGCTTTATGCATCCTCATAGATGGTTACTGCTTACCAAATCATTGGTGCCCGGCTCTATGCTTGCTTACCTCCTTAGGGGTAAAGAAACTGATATGGACGTACATAATATAACAAGTGAAACTATAACCAGTATCTCTTTAAAATATAGATATCAGCATTATAATAGTTTTGCTCAATTGATTAGTGAAGAGTACTTAGAATTTTAATATTTGGCATGAATCCTTTTACCTGTTTTTTTTTATAATTTCTATTGAATTTAAAATAATATAAAAATACTCATTACAAAAGAAAACAAGTTTATCCAAGTTATTTCTCAATAGTACTTAGTGGTTTTATTAATGTTATCAAAGGTTGAAGAGTATTATCAGTAGGATGATAAATGTTTATTTCTAGTCTATCAACCTTCTTGTTCATTTAATGTGAATATGTTGATTAAATGAGAAAAACAAGATTTGACAAAACAACCTATCATGTACCTAACAATGTTATTAGCTCTATTTTTAATAGTTTTCATGTGTTTGAGTGTAACTAACTTCACTAACATTATCTTCAACAGATACAGTGGCTGGTACGAAATCCTCGCCGGAAAATTGAATTTATTAGCATGGATTTAGCTTGCAGAGGGATATAAAAATAGATGTGCTTTGATTTCCCTTTTGTAGCCGTCATTGTCGAATAAGTGTTAGTTGTGTGTGACTGTTTATTGCCCCAATGTTTAACTAAAACTAAAACGAAGAATTTGGAAGAGATCAATAACTACCTCTACTATTTAATAAGTAGTATACAGTATTCTTTGCCATGAAATGGCGAAAGTAGAAGTATATTTTACGAAAAAAAAAAACAATATATATGTAGGTACATACAATACAGTTTATAATTTGGTCAATTTCTAGGATTTTTATTGAATAACAACGATATTGCATTTAAAAACAGATATTTCTATTGTGTAATTTAATATGCAATTAATGCTAATATACTATTCCATTATTGAATTTATTTGCCCAAAACATATGACCAAGGACATTAATAAGAAATGTTCGAATATTATGTTGACTAATATGAAGCCACAATAATAGAACACTTTTGACAGCAGGGAAATGTGATGCTGATGTTACAGTGATATATCGATAAAAAAAAGGAATTTATATCAAGTTGTACATGAGTAAATCAAGTTAAGATTACATGAATTGGTTTATTTTAATTATGTAATGATTTATTTAATTTACAATAATGTCTCATGTTACCTTCTTGTGAATGTGGATTTGATTTGAACTAAACAACCTCCTTGTGTAAAAGTATGACGATGTATGTACGCGATTCCAATAGTGTGGTATTTTACGTTCTGTCGTGACCTTATGTGTAAGAAGGGGGTATAATACTGTGGGTTTATATTTGAAATATTTCATCAGATTCATCAGAAGGAACGCAGTTACAAGATTTCGAAGGATATAAATTAACTTGTCATTATTTTCATTTCATAATTTTAACTTAATAACTTATTTTACAATCTTCTTTATTTGTATGCAGTAATTTATCTACTCTGAGCCTATATGATGACAACTTCTTTTGACACTTATTATTCGAGTTATATAGCAATTTTAGCTACTTGTCTATAATAGTGTTATTAGTAGTTGTAACGTAAAATTGGTGTGAAGATGTTTGTTGTTCAAGTCTAATGTTAAATACACTATATTGATGTTATCTCTAGACTAGCCATTGTAGTACATAAATGTTTCAAAGATTTTACTATCATCAGTTGGGCTAAGTAACTGGTTTCCGTGCAAAATAAGTTGCGACTGAAACACCTCGGGCTAGACCTGCCAATGCAACCAATGTTTGGGGATATGATGATAAAATAATACAATTATTTTATATTGAGTATCATTCATTAATATACATTCAAGCGTCGTCCAATAGTAGCTTTAACCTAAGCCTTATTTGTATTTGATTTGGTAAACGCACGAAGGCGTTTCGTGTTTTTGTTTTTTTTGTTCAGTAGGTACATGGGACCTTACTTGTACTTAAACACTTGTGCCAAATATGATTATACAGTGTTCCTAGTACATTTAATTTCCCTTTTAAGTTGACTTCACTTGTGTTACATATAATTTACAGTTATTAATTTGTTGATTTAGAACATATTTTTAATGATTAAAATTATGTGCCGTGGTGGCCTTGTGGTATGAAGCGTTGCCTGCTATTCTAGCGACGCAAGTTCGAATACCACTGGTCTGTACCAATGAGTTTTTTAACTTAAGTGCAGTGATTAGTCACACCACGAGATTTACGGTGAAGGAAAACATCTTGAGGAAACCTGCATACTTCTGAGAAGAAATTAAAAAACGTTGGTATGTCGAAGCCGTGGTGGCCTTGTGGTTGAAGCAACGGCCTGTCATCTGATGGGCCCAGGTTCAAATCCCGGCCTGTACCAATGAGTTTTTCTAAGCTTAAGTACAGTGATTAATCACGCCATTAGCTTTTAAAAAAAGAGGTAGGGCGATTTGGTATTTCCCGTGGGTATTCCCATTTAAATTGGAGCCGCCCGACTGGGGACTGTACCTCCGCCTTACAGAAGACCGCAGTGAAATAACTACTTGGTGGAGTGTTGTGTTTCTGCGGTAAGTAAGGTTGCCAGTGGTCCACGAGGATACGCTTGGCTAGGAGTAATGCTGCTAGCACAGTGCGTCCTCATCAACAACATGGTTGGCAACCCGTTCGTGATACCCTGGTATTGCTAGCGGCTATAGGCTACGGTGACTGCTTAACAACAGGTGGGCCATATGCTTGCGTGCCATCTTAGTGGTATAAAAAAAATGTGCCTGAGAGACGGCGCTGGACTCACCATCTGTCACGTTGGCACCAAATTATCTTCGCTGGAGAGTGTGGTAACACCTCTGCCTACCCCTTCGGGACTCTAGTGCGAGGGGGTTAAGAAATATTGAAATGAAATAATTTATTGGATATGTTTGCGTCTCATATGAATTGTTACTGTGAATACTTAGCTCATTCTTTTATTTAGGATAATAGTGTTGTACCAGTCTCTAGTATCATATAATATTTTGCATTTCTTTTATGAATGTAGATTCTTTCGGAAAACAATAATTATGTGATTACTGTTTTAAAAGAATTATAGACTATATAATGGTTATAACTTTCATTGTTACGTTTATGTTGATATTTGATTTATACTTTGTTTTCTATAGATTATTTCCTCAAGACTCAACAAAACCAGTTGCATACCTACCTATAAGCGCTCGAGTCAACATTCTGGGTACGCCGCATGGTACTATGTTTATTTACTAGGGACCTCATATTTTATATAGAGCTTATTTTGGACAGGAAATGATAACGTTTTTTAGAAAATTATATTTGTATTAGGTAATTAAATATCGTAGTTTGATGAACTTAAGCGATTAATAAAATGTTTCAAAACATTTTATTCAGTGATTACATTAATTAGCAATTGTGTTTTTACTTTTTTATTCCAGCTCTTCGCAGATTATAAAGCCGTACAAGCTACGTACTAATCATCATGAGAAGTTATCAAGTCAAGTTATTTAATAGTTGTCGACTTATCGTAGGGATATCTTTAAATAACAATTCATCTCCATTTCGGTGTTATATTAACCATTCCATGAATATGCTAGTTATTTTGCAACAATACATTGTGATGTGCATAATAATTATTATTATTTATTGCAAAATGTGATTCGATAAATTATAAGCGTTTACAATGTTACGCATATTAATATAAGTAGGCATATTGTATTTTGTGTCGTCGCTAAATAATAAATATTGATGATAAAATGTGTACGTGGTTTCTGTTTTAATTTATTACCTACTCTTACAGTAAAACTGCCTAAAAGTTGTAATAGGAAAAGAAAAAGATGCAATTAGATACATAGTCAATAGGAAAATAAAAATATTTTTTTATCAAGTCATTTCAGTTTTATTAGGTACTTACATAATTAAAGTAATTCCAATAGTTGAGATACAAACTTTATATATTTACTAGTCAAATCACATTAAAATAACGATCAGCATAACCCATGGTGTTATCACATTGTACATTATTAGCGTGAGCTGTTTTCATACCAATGCTACCTTGTACAAACCAATTTGGCACATGGGGAATCATCAGCACCATAGAGATGGAAACTTGTAAAGTTATCACAACTCATTGGTGAAATAGCTAAATAAACAAGTACCTAGCCAATTGATAATGTCACAATGCCATGTCAACACATTATGCCCTATCTGACCATCCCCCATTATGTTTATGTACCCAGCATGCCTCTAAAGATTGGCATGGAAGTAGTAAAGTTAAGCAAGATTTTGATTCATGTATAAATACATGAATATCTCAATAATTAAATCAAATGATATTAGTCATAATAATTTTAAGAATAAAGCACATAATAAAGGTAATGTAAAGACAATACTACAAAATTAATGTCAGTTGAAATCAACTTTTCAATGATATACCTAATATTAACTCAAAGTACAATACTGCTGTCTTTATCCCATCTATCACGGTGGGAGTGAGGTGGAGTGTTCTCACAGTCACCAGATACTGCTGCCGTTTTAGATATATTCTTCAAGGAGACACTGCTGCCAGCAGGTGGCAACTTTGTTTGCTTTGTTAATATCTTCAGTCTTGGAATATGTGACACACGCTTCGGGATCTTTGTTATAACATTTTTATGACACATTGGATCAAACAACATATTAGCAGATTTTGATCTTGCATGTCCTACATCTGCCTTATTCTTCATGCAAGATAATGGTGTCCTACACCCACTATTACTGGCAGATTTGGACTTTTTGGGTGTTTCATTAAGTGTGCTACATTCATCTTCATAAACCAATAATCCCTCAGTTTTTTTGTCTTGAGGTTTGGATACAATTTGGCGAAGTTCAGCATTAGTACTCTGCAGAACTTTGATCAAGGTATCATCTGACATTTCTTCTACATTATCTTCATTTGCATCTTCATCAATCTTTGAAACTACAATAGGTGTTCTCTCAATGCCAATAGATGGTGAACGAGGGTCATCACCAAGTATTTTGTATGTTGGTATAGTGTTATATTCTTCAAATTGATTGTGATTGTTATTATTTTCTACAATTTCTTCAGTGGACTCGACTTTTTCTTCATTTTCCACATAATCAAAATCAGTTTCCAAAAACTTTGTTGATTTCACCACATCATTAGTCATAACATTTTCAATAGCCTCATTAGAAGCAGTAGATGACCCCAAAGGCTCTTCAGCATCATTTAATGTATCATTAAGTGTCAAATCATAGAAACCATCACATAAGTTCTTTGGTACAACTATATTAGGGCTGTGGTTGGTCACTTCAGTACATCTATCAGAACTGTTATTTTCATCTAGTGCTAATACAGGACTTGCAAGATTTTCATTTTCAAGGTTTAATATTCTTTTATTGTTATCCAACTCATCAGTTTTAGATGAAATTATGATAGGAGTGCGCTCAAAGTCTTGTGTGGGTGAACGAGGGTCATAAGATTGTAAATGGTTTTTAATAACAGCAGACAGTATAGGGTTGTTTAATATGAGCGTTTCTTCACCATTTGTACTCTCAAAGGTTTTCCTCAAGTCTACATTCTTAGTTATGTTGTGTTTAGAGCCAGACTTGTTCTGTAAAAAAAAAAGTCCAAAGTTATAAACATGGGCTTCAGTAGATCAAGGTAGGTATGTTAAAGAGCTCAAAGAAACCTACCTACTTTCAACTACACCAATAATTTGTGTTTGAGGTTTAAACTAAAATACAATATACCAAAACTTACGTGTAAAGGAGTCCGTGAGATTTCAGGAGTCGGCGATCTGGGATCTAAATTGTCATTATTGACTATGTTGTTTTTTATTGAATTATCAGTTGTATCGTTGTTTGTTTTACTAGTATTGCTTCCCATTTTACAATATTTCTTTAATTGAATTCGTTCTTATAAATTACAAATGACACATTTCCATCAATATTATAGCATTTACTAAAGTCACAAGGCTTCCGTATTTTTTTGGAATTTTAACGTAGATTTAACGACTCAAGCAAAGCAAGAGAAAAAACTTTTCTCGTTCAAAACATGTAACGGCTGCTAATGTCATTCCTTTTTTAAACTTTTTTTTTCGTTCGGTAACTCTTCCTCTCTTCTTCTTGTTCCGAATTAGGTATGGCAATCAATCCTCTTCATAATATTTTGCCAGTGTAAGAGAATGCTATTATCGATTTCCGCAATATTATTTTGAATTAAAATGCCTAGTGTCATGCATTTTAATGTTTTTTGGAGTTTCTGGAGATAATCAACGGCAGTAGCAGATCGTAACACGCCTTTAGGTCAGAGGTAACCTATTGACCAAAATGATAAATCACTTAACCCAAAGTCGTATTACAGCATTATTTCCAATTATCTATAAATCAGTCACTAAATGAAACATTACTTCACATAACTACAGCAAAAATACACGTTAAAGACAACAAAATTTTCAAGACACTGGAAAAAATCTTAACCACTCCGCTTAATTCCCGCCAAAAAGTCTCAGAAAACGAGTCTTTTAAGCTAGGTAGGTAATTTAGTTTATGGTTTGTTGAGTAGTTAAAATAAAGATAATCTATACACATAAATAAAATTGAAGTGTCTGTTTGTAATATCAAAATAACAGCTTTTTACTAAATGCGTATGAAAGTAATCACGTTTCTGATGACAAAAAAGCAACTAAAAATTTTTTTGTCTGTCTGTCTGTCTGTTTGTTTGGGGTAATCTCCGAAACGGTTCCGATTTGTACGGGAGTTTCACTGGTAGATAGCTGATTTTACTGGGCGTCACATAGGCTTCTTTAATTTTGGATAAATAATTAGGGTTCTGCACAACGAATAAAAAACCATAAAATTGAGAACAAAATCCGATCGGGTGGGCTAATTAGAACGAGACTTTCACTGGTAGAAGATAGCTGATTTTACTGGGCGTAACATAGGCTACTTAAATTTTGGAAAAATAATTAGGTTTCCGCACAACGAATAAAAAACCATAAAATTGAGACCAAAATCCGAACGGCTGGACCGATTTGAACGGAACTGGCATATAGCTGATGCTATAAGGCGTAAATTAGGCTGCTTTCATTATGGAAAATCAATTAGGGATAAATTGATGTTTAGGGTTTCGTACAAAAAATAAAAACCAATTGAATTTGTCAATAACATTTGAACGGGCGGGACCGATTTGAAAAGAAGACGTCAGTCGCTGAGATTACTTTATTATTGGAAAAAATAAATTAGGATTCCGCGCAACAAAAAATTCAACTACGGGACCCTAATAACTTTATAGGCTTCGTACGCGTGGAATTAAATTTGTTGTCAATTTTATGTTTTTTTTTTTTTGCTGAACCCTAATTAAATATTCTATAAATACAATACAACTAAACAAATAATTAAAATTGAAATGTCTGTTTGTAATGTCAAACTAACTACTAATGACAAAAAACATGTTTTTTGGCTGGCTGTCTGTTTCGGAGATTAGCCCAAGTAATCTCCGAAACCGCTGGACCGATTTGAATGGAATTTTACTGGCAGATAGCTAATTTTACTGGGTACTTAAAAAAATGTAATAAAGAACCCATAAAATTGTGAACAACATCCGAACGTCGGGAATTATTTGAACAGGACTTTCACTGAAAGGTAGCTGATGCTATAAGCGTAACTAAGGCTTTTTTTTATAGGTAATTATTGTACGGTGCAAATGAAATTGTCAACAAAATTATATCCACGCGTACGAAGTCGCGGGCACAGCTAGTTTATTATATTAAGCACACCCGTTAACTGCCGCTGTCGAAATATCATGGTTAGTAGCTTGCCGCTAATGCGATATTAGAGCTAAATTGTTTTCAATGTTTCTATTAATCAGGCACTAATTAAGAGCAAAAAAAACCAAAAGCACACATTACTAGTAGGAAAGCCCCTTTTAGTATTTAATTTATTTTCATTTTTAATATTTGTTATTATAGTGGCGACAGAAATACACATTCTTTCTGTCATGAGATACAGCTCGCTGACAGACAAACGGACTGACGGATGGACAGCGAAGTCTTAGTAATAGGGTTTCGTTGGTTACCCCTCTGGTACGGAACCCTAATAAAAAGTATGTAGTTAAAATTATAATGTATAAATCATAATGTTATTAATATTTATTCATTTAATAAAGTAAATAACCACCAAATGGTTAGTATCTAAATCACATTTCTTTGTTGTCGTAAGACTAACTGATTTTGGTTCAGACGATACCTCCATGGGTCAGACGTATCCGTCAAAAGATTTATTTTGAAACAAAACAAACCTAGGTACCTACTTTTTACAAAAATCTTAGTAAACTATTTAGTTACTTAGAGTCAAATGTGTGGACATATATTTTATATACATTAAATTATACATAATATTATAATGGGCCCGCAAACTAGGTTAAACAAACAGTAATGGCGAGAGTGTTATAATTAAACTGTGCCCCTAAGGATAAAACAGTTCAATTTAATTAACTGAGAGAACAATAAATTACTATTTATATGGAGAAGACAGCCGTAGTTGTATACCTACTTAAAGTTAAAGTAGTGGAAAACAAGTGGAAATAAAAAAAAACATTTCAAGCTTTTATTCGGTCATCAAGCCATTCATTTTATACCTATCTTTATGGTGGAAATTATAAATCACCATCTCGCAGCAGCCGTCATATTGGATTCAAATAGACGCCATTTACTCGTACTTACAGAGTCCGTTCATCAAGCCCTATCATTTGATACCCATACGTATCATAGGGGATGTGGATACTATGGAAATGATAAATCTCCATTTGATGACGTCCGCCATATTGGATTCAAAGTGGTTGCATTGTCACGGGAACCAAACGTGTGCGCTTAATTTTACCTCAATCGAACACTGATAAGTGGGTAAAATTTAACTTGCAAGATTTAATTACACACTCGGCATGTGCAAGCTAACCGTGTGAAAGTAAATAAAAGCTAGGAAAAAGAAATCGACTTTCAAAGGTTAAGGCAATTCTATTCGTTACAATAATTATTATTATAATTTACAATGGTGTAATTTGACAGGTCTTAAAGTCTTGCTATCCCTTTCTCGTGTGCAGAGTTAAATAAGGATGGCAATATTTTTAGACCTGTCAAATTAGTTAAGTTTAGTAATTTTGAACAACAGAATTGGCACCAATGCCATACATTTTATTTTATCATTAGACACCAGATAACGAAGGTGTACGATTTTAGTTTGTACTCCTTTTCTGATAACATGTGAGATCTTGTGTCCAAGTTCCGCGTCGACAAACAGCAGCAAAGCGCGAGCTGGATCGCCAGCCCTGAGCGCACCGCACACGACAGCTGGAGCCCTCACGCAGCCCTACGCCGCCGTTCTCAAGTGTGGGCCCTTTACAGCTTAGTCGTCCTTTCTCTGGAGGTGATGGATGCTCACACCAAGTATGAACTGAAACAAGAAAAAAAATTTACTATTGGTGTTTTTTTTTAATTTACACGGCTAGTCTTCTTGATCAGAAAATAAGATTAGCGATCATAGTTTATTTATGTAGATATATCCATTTACCCTAGTACTAGCATACGAAAGTCTTAGACCACACATATAATTTTAGCTTTCCTCTGGACTAGGTATAATAAAAATAAATTCAGTCAATGATGCAGACACCACCTTGATGATGCTTGAACCCAAACGTGTTCTCTAATAGTTTCCTGCGTTTAAAATAGGTTCAATAAAAACAACGCAGATAATTTTGTATTGATTCCAATAATAACACCTACCTCTGCAAATTGGTAAGCTCTCGTTCCATTTCATATGGTTCCCGCACGTCATAATGGTCTTTCCGTGTATCTTGGCTTTTGGATCGCGACACCGAAAATTGCATGTTTTATTTGGAACTTCACAATGCGCCACCAAATATTTCGGCACCGGACATGTTTGCATCAACACATGTATTTGCATTTTACATGTTTGAAGAGCCTGGAACATAAAACATACATGTAGAGCGTACTGGTTATATATTCGGGGCATACACGTAAATGTATGGTTATTGAAGCGTCAGGTACTTTACTTTATTTTTGGACATGATTCGTCCGATCACCACGTGCGACCCTTCTCCAAGCAGCGAATTAAAATTAGGGCCATACATGTGTACAAAATTAACATCTCTTGGTGCTTTATATCCGGAACACGAAAATAATCGAGGGTATTGTAGCAAAACTTTGTCGGCCCCTGCTTTAGCAATTAATGTTCTGTCGTGCGGACATTTTATGCAAATATTTTCTGCAATATAATGATTAAACATAATTAAATAAGTATAGTTTTGTAAATACTTAAAAGCTATTTAGTACTCATACAAATTAAGCTCATGGAATATTATATGGTCTACAAACCTTCACTGACACTGTTATCAATCCGATATCTTAAGCGTACGGGAGACCGTTTTAGGTTATATTCGCTGGCTCGAACCACTTCCCTACCTGGATAAATTGACGACACTTCGGAATTTATGTCCTTCCTATTAATTTCTTGAAGATATGCATCAGATTGATAGAATAGACGTGGGTCTTCTCTTGGTTGGTGGATCTTGACCGCCTTCGTTTTGGCAAGCGGTGCGGTATCGTAGAGAATGTGCGCTGGCGCGCGTAGCAAGGAGAGCCCGCTGCTATGATCGTCATAATCATTCCTGTGACTATCTATGCGATTGCTCTCTAGGATCGATCGTCGAATATGGGGATAGTTCGACAGATTGTTATGCTTCGAAACTAGTCTGATTCTGCAAAAAATAAAAATAGTACATTATAGAAACCGCTGTTAAAAAACATATTTTATAAGCATCTAGTTCTTCCGCCAAAAAACGTGTTTGCTAAAAGCTTAAAATAAAAATCCTTCATCGATATTTGGCCTAAATATTTACAAGAGCATTCGATGGTTTTCAAAACTAAAACGGCTTATGTGTAATCGCAAGTTGCTTATAAACATATGTATATTTGAATAGGTATGACGCAGACAGGAATGCTATTTCAAGCAAATAACATACATGTTATGTTATATGCTTGAAATAGCTTCCTGTCTTTATCTGATAAAATATATCGATTGAAGCACTTTACATATTTATCATAGTAATGGTTACTTACATGATTTTAAAACGGAATCTATATAATCACCCGAGAATAAGGTTCTCTTGAAGCACAATTTTTATATTTATTTTTTATAATTATATTAATAATTAAGAGCGGATGTGTGTCAATATTCTTTCGCCGAGCGGCAATAAGTGAATGCTGAAGCAAAAGTGGTGCCAAATCTTGTGCGTCACTTCACTAACCTGTTGATGTCTATGTCCGGCTGGCGGGCTCCGAGGATAACTGTAAAAAAGGAAGCCATAAAAATATAGATATGTTTGGTATTTCTTCATACTATTCCACAAACTTGATATTTGGAAAAATGCCCAATTTGTTTTTGCGCATTGGGACTCCGTTCCATTCAGCTGGTGGGTTATATGCGTAATTTGCGTAAACAATAATTATGTTTTCATAGAGATGCTACCGGGTTTATATGCCTTCCTACATTTAAATATGAAAACAAAGCACACTATACGTTTATTCTATTGCTTATGTATATTCTACCTGCACTGCTATGTAGCGAGAAAAATCTAACCAAATACGTCTTGGAGCACGGGCTTCGTAATCATTCATGTCATCACCCCGGGCAGAAATTAATGTGTAATAATGAAATTTAAAGACAATTACTTTTAATATTTCGTTTTCAGCATAATAATGCTTTATGTCTATTTATAGAGGTGAAAATAAAAAAAAGGATATTTCCTTTGACAGCGTGTGATGTGCGGTGCGACCGATACGTCGGCGTCCGTTGTATTCTCTTGGTCAGCGTCCATATGTAACTGCTTAACAGCAACAGCGGGCTGGCCGTACGCTTTTTTGCGCTCAACATTAGTAGTATCTCAGAATTCTCAGATAATATACTACATACAAGTAATATATAAAAAATATAATTCATACAAGATGAGATCCATTCCATATTATAAAGCCTCGACCGAACCAAAAATATTCCAGATTTTTGAACCGGGCTTACATTATACGAGTGTTGGCAGTCTTTTCGTTGGCTTATGTTTCACGGGGAATACCTAGATAGAATGTATATACTATATATATATATATAGACTTTATGTTCCACATATATTTCGACGAGTACCCTTGTAAAAGCTAGGTGGACGACTTAGTGAAAATTTCCGTTATACGTACATCAGTAATTTGAGATCCTAAGTAAGTAGTTAAGTTTGACAACCTAGTACAGTTGTAGTAGAATAGTACCTACTGTAGACTAATGATATTTAAACTAATATAAATGTTATGGTTCGACAGCGAAAAATATTGGTACGAGTACAGTGAAAATTATTTAAATATGTTGTTGGCTTTAGAAAACAATTTGGAGAAAAAATTACCGATTTTATACGATAATTTCTATTGTACTCTCATTTTGTTTCTTGTTGAGCATGTGCTTAATACCTGCCTTTTGAATGTTATTGATACACATACACAAAGCATGCACAAGTTGTGGAAGCTTATTCTTTGACATTTACGAGTACGTATAAGTACGCGTTAACGACAATTGATTGAAGTAGTATAGTAATAATAATATTACGCAGATGAATTTAAATAGCACATATTAGATTGTATCTAATTGCATCATAAACGCAAATCAGATCAGATACCATCATCAGTCGCTAGAGGTATCCGGTACCTTTCATGAATATTTACTAGTTATTTCATAGACTATAGCCGCTACCAATACCAGGGATATTACTATCGCGTTGCACACCATGTTGTTGATGAGGACTTACTGTGCTAGTAGCATTACTACTAGCGCAGCGTATCCTCGTGGAGCACTGGCAATCTCGCTTACCGCAAAAACAACAACACTACATCAAAGTAGTGTTCTTTGACTGCAGTCTCCTGTGAGGTGGAGGTACCCCCCAGACGGGCGGCTGTAATTTTAATGAGAAACCCCACAGGAGATACCAATTCGCCCTACCTCGAGTTATACGAAAGCGGGTGGTTCGATTTCCATGCCTAGCTAAGCATTTTTATGGTTAGAATCTTTTCTATGATTGGAATGGTCCATCGGGTTGATATAGTCCAGAAGAAAAAGTAAATGTGCGCAAATAGCGGCGATGAGCTCACCACCTGTCACGCTGGAACCTAAAATATCTTTGGTAGAAGCTGGGTGTTGCTTGATATCAATCCCTTGCCTACCATTAGGAAGGGATTGACGTATTAATTAACGTAGCTTGGTATACTTAGCGCTAACCGGTAACACGATGGCTCTGAATAAATTTAAATGAACTTGTGGTAATACACCAGTGGATCGCCGGCGAAACCTACTAATCAATGAACTAGGTAGGAATCTAAATCTACTAGGTATGCGTCGAGAGTTCTTCAACAATATGATATCACCGTTCATAATAAATAGTGATCTAAAAGTTTATGAATATGATACTACGATATGATGTTCTGTTTATTTTGATCGTGAGTTGACTATAAGTTCTTGTGTATCATCGTGTGTGGGAGGCTAGTACATAAATTAAATCAATACAATATTCGTATAGGTCCCTAATAGCAAGACTATTCACATTCCTTCTGTATGCTGCATTTTATGAATTGTTAACTCGAATATTGTTTACAAAATAGTTTAAAGATTCAGTTTTATGAACCTATTCGCAGTTTTCTTCAGTTAAGTAGCTATTTAAATTATTTAAATGTGTTTACATTTATAATGATTATCATCTATCACATCCATAATACCCAAACATGTTGCCTACTAACACAATTTCCTGTGTGAAGAAATTTTACTTATACCTATTAATTTTAACTTTAAAACTTTTATTTCTAATTTTTGTACTAAATTTTTTTACATAAACTAACTAACAGAACAGGCAGCAACAACAGAATTAAGAAGCACGAGCTACTTTTATAATTAGTGTGAACCAAGAAAGGATTCTTTAAATTTCATCGTCTCACGGTGTAAAAAATGATAGCGCGAATAAAACCGAGAGGTACGTAGATAATGTACTGTAATGAGGTATGTAGGTAATAAATACTACCTTCTAGAAGTTGTTTTTTTAAGCCCTGATTCATTTCGTCTTGTTTTAGATTTTTTTATATTCCTACGCTACCATGATAAAATTACGAAGATATAAAAAAGATGCCTCACCGTGCCATCGTAAAGAAAATAATATCCGTGGCGTATTTAACTTGAGCTTGAGACACTAGCAGTTACTTGAAGAGGTAGCCCATTATAGAGTTATTAGCTACTGAATCCCCCCTATGGCCATCCTGTGTGCATCAAGAAGGGCTCCGGGATCTCCAAAGGATCGCACCGGTGCCCTCCTGCACTTTGCTTGAGCACGTCCCGGGGGCAATCATGTCACCGCTCCTGGAACCCTCATGTGCTCTTGACAGCACTTGCCATCTTCCTTCCACCTGCCCTCCTATGCCGGGTCCGCTTGAAGGGGCCCAACAGCGCGGTTTCGAATTGTTTGCCTTTTTATCAAATTTCAGACATACATCTGAAACAGCTGGTCTGATCCTGACAAGTCTCAAATTGACAGGTAATCGAAGCTACTTTCTACTTTAGAATAGGGCGGGATCTTTATCATAAATCCACGTGTAGTTGCGGGAAAAAGCTGTATATAAACAATCTCAGTATATAAACGTATCGAATGCAACGCCATTAAGCTTAGTATGAAACTAATGATACCTCAATTTCGTCACCTAACAGGTCACTAAAGCGCGAGCTAAAACGCATGACGTCCATACAAAATTGAGTTTGTTGCTCATTAAAACAATAATAACATTTCCTACTTGCTACCTCAGAGTAGATACTATACTGCTAATACTCTTATGTGCATTTCAAAACCATTAGTCAAGTCTAAAAAATAAACCAAGCGAGAAAAAAATAAATATTACGATTTCTGTAAGATATAAAGATAATTATATCTACGTACTCTAATGAAATCATTCGAAATCAAATCCACAATTAAACATGTTTTTTAAAAAAAAACACCTAATATATAACCAAAATAATGTTTTTTTATCTGTGTGTGGTTTGAAACTTGCGAGCTTATACTGATTATTCTGAGTCTGAAACTACTGGATCAAGAATGCTTAAAAATGTACCTATGTTCATATGATAAGAGAGAATGTTAACTTCAACAGCTTGTGTGTAAACCGGAAGAGCAACTAAAAAATACACAAAGAAAGCGTGAAAATTTCCTCAAGATGTAATATGCTATAAAAACACCGAATCATTCTTAGACGTAAAAATTGAGATTTTAAAACGTGTTTAGAAATCAAAACAGTATTGATTTTCAGTCTTAAAACAACAATAATTTATTCTAGTACCTAAATAATAATTGAAAACAACTTACCAATCAGATCAAAAATCAAAATCACAGAGACAACAGACATCTTGAGGTCACCATTAGTACGAGTTTGCAGCCAAAAATAATATTTTCGCTGCCCAAAACAATGGGTCCTAAGCTGGCTCCGTGGGTTAAAGCGATGAATGTAAGTATTCGTGAAAACTACGCGAAAACCACTTGTTAGTGTCGGAAGCTCAGTGTGGTCTGCGCCAGCGTTGTGGGACGAATGTTCAACGTTGCCAGAATAGCATTAGCACTTTGTTAAAACAGGTTATACAATACATGTGCAATATATAGACTGATGCTTAGTTAATTCAATGTCAATATTACGTTGAAAAATCATTCAATAAAAAACTATGCGTTTTCGTATTTATTGGACAACACTCGAAACGATTCACAAGCACGATACACACACTCGACGGATCCAAAAAGAACATTCTACTTGACCTTCAAAACTGATTTTGAAGGAAAAATTAGACGAGTTTGTTGCAAGTGTGGTAGCAGCAGGGATGGAAAGGCGGGTTGGGACACGTGAAAGCTTGGCATGGGGGCACCCTAGGACAGCACTCGCCTGGGTACCACACCGTGCGCGCGTACCGCCCACTTGGCCTAGTACACGCTCCGTGATTGAAGCAATGGGCTTTACACGGGTAATCGTAGCAGCATGGTCTGCAAATAAAATAAATCCTCGTCATCTGAACCACTAGATAACTATGTTGTAAAAAATATTTACTTATTGCACCGACTAAAAACATTGAAGTAATATAGCGTAACTGCATGCAAGCTGCCTAACCATTTAATATGAGTGGCTAGGTTAGCAAAAATGAAAGGCATTAATAAAAATAACATTACTTATTGTTAACTGAGTTAGTAGCACTCTGTTTGCAAAAAAAAAACATTGATATCCTGTCAACTTTCGAATGTATGTTAGTGCAATTTGTCGGGTATGTGTTGCAAATTATCACCTTTCCACCGGAGCGTTGGAGGGTCCACTACAATAGCACGTAGTCTCTTTCTGAAACGGCTGCGGTCTAGGCTGGCCGTACCGAGGTCGTTTGTAGTAAATACTGTACTCCCCTTTTACGCAACCGAACCTAGGCCTCGGTTGGAAACATTCGTAGCCTCGCGGAAAGACTGACATACTTGTGAATCGTCACTAGTGGCCAGAGTTTACCTCCTGGTATACCTGAGGGAGGACGTTTCAATGTCAGTTATTACACTCATGAAAATGGAACCTAAAAAGAAAATTTTATAACAGTAAATACTTACTGGTGTTTTTTATAAATTCCTGTTATGAATTTTCCAATTTTTATACGGTTTACGTGTTTATATTTTTTTAAGATTTATATTAAATAAAAAATCACATTTGCAGATGAAAGATGTTTCAAAAAGTGAACGTCATCGTACTATTCTTTTTAGAGTAATATTATATGGCAAACGGTCAGGAGAGGTTAAAATCGAAGATTCAATACTCTAAGGTTATTATTCTATATTGCATTTAATTTTAAAAGAAACTTATTAATACCCACTGAAGGGAAATATTAATACTGTAGGGGGATACAGGGAGATACATTCTGTTTTAGTATTCCGTATCCGAAGGGTAACCAACGGGACCCTATTACTAAGACTCTGCTGTCCGTCCGTCCGTCCACCCGTCCGTTCAATCGTCCGTCTGTCTATCAGCGGGCTGTATCTCATGTTCCGTAATATGTACGCACTTGAAATTTTCACAGAATATGTATTCCGGGTGACCCTATAACAAATAATAAAAATAAATAAAACATCCCCTCCCCTACTAGAATCGTATTTTTGTCTTTTAGTACAGAAATAAGCTGTTTGCGAGTCCAACTCGCACTTGGCCGGTTTTTTCGATATATTATGATTTGTGATATAAAACATCTACGAGTTAAAAAATTCTGTGTGTTCTTCAAAATCGTCCCTCATAGGATGGCAGCATAGCCATGTTGTACAGAACTGCCAAGCGAATACAACCGCTACAGAAATGGTGACGCTTGAGCCCGCCTTTTTAAACATATAATATGCCAGAGGCGTCGCTTAGACGACTAATCTCATTAAAACCCGAGACCTGCTCTCTCTGTTTTGTTTCTGACCTGGATAGCTGGTTTTGACCTGGATGTTAGTAGATCCCAGAGGAAAAACTTCAAACGCTGTAAATGTAATGATGTAGACACACATATATGAACATTGATGTAGACGATTGATATCCGGAAAGTTTTGCACGTTACGAGTGCCTCTCTCTGAGTCACCATTTCACAGATGAGGTGCGCAGTTATTGCATACTCTTTCAGGTCTTTGATTATATACTTATAAAGTTTCAGGTGTTCTACGACATTTTTGTACAATCCTTACTCATACAAGTGCAATTTAGCTTTACTTGATGATTACATCAATTCTTAGGTGGAACAGTGTGCATCACATTAGGATCTATGCTAAGCGCAAGTTGTTTACCAAAAAGTGGTGCAATATAAATATAATACATAAACCGTTGAATATCCCAAATTCACAAATAACAACCAACATGTAAACTATATTTTTTTATTCTATGAAACATCACAGCACGGTGACAATACCGTGATCACATGGACCAGGACTGCAAACAGCACAAAGTGAGAATGTTTTGAACACTCCGCTACCAGACAGGCATACAAGGGCCGCAGCAGCCGCCACAGACAGGGACTCCGGGGTAGCTGCAGCGCTTCGGCGAACAGATACCGGGCTCCGTGCAGCAGTAGCACGGGCATGGCTTGCAGCGATTCGGCCGGCAGTACGGGATTGCTACTGAGTCGCACAGCGGGACTGGACAGGGCACTGGCGTCATTGGCTAAAAACAAAAACATAAAATATTATCTTCAATGCAGCTCTGTCGCTGGTTTTACCAGCTGTAATGATTTCAGTACTTTCACGTGAGCACATTCATGTGAATTTGCAGTGATCATTATTTCAACAACGCAAATAGTAATGAATGTTGACAATGTGCCAAAATGATTGTTGTGGAAAAAGTTTCATGCAAAAGATTTTTACGTGCAAACTATACCTTGGCAATTTGGTCAAGGTGAAGGTTATGCGGATAGGTTTAATGCTGTGTGTATAGGCGAAGGTTATGGATCGTGTGGATATTACCTTGTCGCAGGGAGGGCACGGCGGCAGACAAGGTAGGACCGGCGGAGCGGGGCATGGCTCCGGGCACGGGCGCACCGGGGCCGGGCACGGCGAGCAGCCCCCGCCGGGACACGTGGAACACACGCCCAAGTTGTTGCACGACGGCACACAGGGCTTCGTGCTGTACGGGTAGCACGCTCCACAAGGTCTGCCTGAACAAACACAAGGATCGTAACTGTAGAATGGAGCGCTCATTTCGTCAGTTTTACTATTTTTGTATTATAAATAATTTTAATATTTTTTTATACAAATAAAAATATAAAATGTGCTGGATGCTACTTAGATTTTTGTCAGTAAAATATTTTGTTTCTATCTTTGCTTTTAATTTTTTATGGAATTTCTTTTTGTGTTATAGCCGAAAGAGGTTACAGAATAAAGGTATACCTACATACAGAAGACTAGGTTGTATCATTGGCTGGAAAATAGGCCAAGCATTGCGGAATCAATTAAAAATATCATCAAAGAATCATCTATTTTCATGACAAAGTTCTGTCATGAAAATTATTGAAACAGAATAAATGTTTACATAAAAATATTTAAAATCAAAAAGGGAAAAATCTTAAAGTGTATAATTTATAAACTACTAAAAAATGTGTTCCTGCTGCTTTTGCCCAACTTGTCCAGCCATTCTACCTTGTGGAACAGGTCCATGTACATATTCATGTCCTCGGCCACCGCCATGTTGTCAGCCATGCTGTCCGCCGCCAGTGCCGTGCACGCCGTGTCCCCCTTGCACCTGCAAGCCTGTGTTCCGGCAATGTCCTGCGCCGGTGATCCCGGACCTGGTACCGCCGATAGTGCCCATTCTGCCGCCGTGCAAGCCGCGCCGCTGTCCGCCCTGCGACCCTCCGCTACCTCCGTCCCCCTGTCCAGTTTGCTGCCCTCCAATGTTACCCTGTTGTCCACCACCGGAGCCCTGTGATCCACCACCAGTAATATACCATACTAAATATCATTTTATTTAATTAAGTTGGATGTGATTACAGTAATTAACACGTTTTATTTTTTTCAGATCCAACCATGTCCAGAGCCAACGCCATGCTATCAACCAGTTCTGCCCTGTGCTAATCCGCAATGTCCTGCTCCCATCATTCCAAAACAACGACCGATTTGTCCTAGAGCACCTCCTGCCCCGTATCCCTGCCTACCTATATGCCGGAGCTGTTGCCCGGACTGTGAGCTAGATCCAGTGACTCGACGTAGACCACTGATAGTTCACGACAGCGTATTCCAGACAAGAATATCAGGATACCCGGTAGAATGCTTCACACGACGCAATCCAAATGTGCGATACGCGGTCAACAATTATGTTAGACAGGTTTGTTGATTCCGTAATTATTATATGTAGTTGTAATTCTAAGGCAATAAAACTAAAATATTTCGCAATACTTATTAATCCTTGCTTACAGGGACCTCAGTCTGGTTGCGCGTACCACGTGAACGTACCATTGCGGTAGCATTCCTCGGACTGGATGGCACCGGAAGTTTTGTGGTTGTACCTGTGTAACGTTTAAAATATTATTAATTTTGAAAATAAAGTGATGTTTTTATATTACAAATTGTTTGATTGTAATATTTACAAGAATTTTGATATATTTCTGTCTTTTGTGGAAATAATTTAATCACCCAGGCTTTAATCTAAGGGCAAAATGCAGTAAAGTGAAGCAATTATGCACCTTGTGGGCTTCTTGCCCGTACACACATTTTATTATACTCTCGAGTTTAAAGCTCATATATATGGATTATGTGCAGTTTCCGTACTTACTATTCAAATGTGAAACATATTAGATAGGTACTAGTAAAAATGTATGGTGCACTTTATGTGTATACTAGATTTTAATTACCTAATAGGTATAATATGTGTATTTAAATTGTAGTAGGTACCTACTTATTTAATATATTGTGTTTGTGTGTCCATTTACCTTTACCAACTACCTTGTTGTGCTTTTAAATATTTATGTACCTAGGTACAACATAATGGTCAAACGCAACTAGATATAATTTAGGTGCAGGTTGTTGTGGCTTGATTTAGTGAAAAATTGGTGATGGATGATGGTGGTCATGAAATAAAAGTAAACAATATTTTGCAACGTTAATTTAATGTACCTTTACACATATAGTTGCACTTAATGGGTTTTCTATAAATACTCAGTCTTCATGGTCCTGGTTTACATTATCTGAGTGTTGCAGCTGTAGATGTTGATGCAGGGGTTCAAGTTATAGCACCTTTGGACTGGTGGAGTGTTGTTCTGACAGACCAGAGGGGAGCATGGCCCGCAGTTCACAGGCGCCGGGCACGGCTGGCACGGGTAGCAATTGGAATAAGTCATCTTCAACTTCTGTTTTCAATTTCACTAAAATTTTGAACTTGTTGGTCTGCAATGTTCTCTGTGTTGATATATTTGTACGAAATGTAAGCCACTTTTGCTGTGCAGTCTTATTTATAACCACTTCCCAGCCGATGAGATTTGAAATAAATTCTAGTAAGCTGTGAACGAATTCAACATGGTCATGCACATAGGTACGTTACTCACAAATTTTACTCGTATTCACCTTGACCTCTCGCCACGAAATTCTTAAGGTTTTTTAAAGTAAAAAAAATAAATGATCTTATTTTGTATATTAGCGGCTTAGACATTACAATGTTACAATAAGACAAGTGATTATTTTGTAAAGATCAGATGAAGAAGAACATGAATCATTAGGTCTTCATCAGGTTTATTAAAAAAAAACCCACCTGGAATAGTAAGTATAAAAATGTGTCTTAGTGCCTTAAGAGGCCTACCATCTAGTAAACATACTTATGATTATCAAATTGCACAGCCTTCAGGGGCTATTAAGTTCCGGGATCACCTATCCCTACCAGTAATAAGTGTTCGAAAATTGTTTGTTGTATGTAAAGGAGATAATATTTATTGGATTCCCTATTTAATAAATAAGACGTTCTTAAATAAATCAATATTTTTATTAACACTTTCACGTTACAATATTTTCAATCACATGACTGGACAGGACTTCACTGGTCTCTTACTGACGTACATTATTTATTTATTCATGCAATTTGGGCCGTGGTGTCCGATTGCTATGGTGGCTTTGTCGAACGCCGCCACTGGCCGAGGAGGCTGGCCTATCGCGAGCACAGCATCT
Organism: Falcaria lacertinaria; assembly: GCA_951449985.1. Classification (NCBI taxonomy): domain Eukaryota; kingdom Metazoa; phylum Arthropoda; class Insecta; order Lepidoptera; family Drepanidae; genus Falcaria; species Falcaria lacertinaria. Next base: position 6,836,841 of record OX602109.1, on the reverse strand, counting down.
GTAAAACAAATCAAATTAGTACTTGTTTATATTTATATATTGAAATACACCCAGATACAGTAAAAATACCGGTTGCCACGTCATTTGTCTAGGTCTAGGTCAACCGGGTCTTCAAATACTAATCACTACACTTCAAGCACCTGAGTATGCTCGAACAAGATAAACGAATAGTCTTGATTATGTCACCTAAAGACACCTTCTAGCATTATTTAATTTGATATTTTTACAAATTAAGTAGAATTTTTGTGGTGCATGTGGGAAGACTGCGTGACGAGCTAAATGCTTTCCGAAAATGGCGAGTCCATATTGCTGAGAATAGGAGGAGAGAATCGGGGAGGCCTTTGCCCTTTGCACTGGGACTGTAAAAAGAGTATAAAATAAAATATGGGCTAATAAAAAAGTTAAATTTTGGTGTAGACCCTCTTAACAAAAGTATGGTATTGTAAAATTTAAGTGATGTATGACTTTGTCAGTGGTGTAGCGAGCGGAGTCGCGTCACTGGATATGTGCTACTTGACTGTATACTGTGACGAGGGAGCCGCCTCCGCCGCAGCACGGTGAGCAGCACGGCGCGCAGCATCGGCCGGGGCAACCACCACCCCTATTAAAATACATTTTACAAAAATTATAACATGCGCTCGAAGCATTTGCAATATTTTTTACCTCAAAACAACTAGATTTTTAAGTGAATTGATTCAATTTAAAAAAAATGTGATGGTTGATATAGATGTACGTTTTATAGCTGTTCGTCATACTTTAAATAATGAAAGCTTTTAACCCTTGATTATATACTTGTACAGAATCAAAGCTTTTATCTAAGAACTCACCGTATTGCTGACATTATTGTTTGTAATTGTCCGATTACACTCATGCGATCACACATTTTCCTGTTTTTCTGAAATAATTAAGATGAATTGAATAAAATTGATATTTTAATTTAATTCCACTCGGAAAATTTTGATGTATCTCTTCCAAAACGCTTGCTTGTTCTATCAGCTGTCAAAAATTTACAATATGATTTTTTCTTTCAAAACTGACATTCCATTTATGAAAAAAAATATCGAATAGTCGGTTATTTTGATGACAGGTGTCGACTGTTGTCATATTAAATTGCCGAAAAAGTTTTGATTTGCTTTAATAAAACTTTTTTTTATACCTTACTAGCTGCCCGCCCCGGCTTCGCTCGTGTGGACAATTTTTTTTGCATTTATGGGGATGAAAAATAGATGTTTGCCGATTCTCATAGATACCGGATAAGCACAAAAAATTTCATCAAAATCGGTCAAGCCGTTTCGGAGGAGTATGGCAACGAAAACTGTGACACGAGAATTTTTTATATTAGATAAAACTGTAAATGAGCCGCGTCTGTTCATTCACCCAGAGCCTCGGGGGTGGGGACGAAGCCCCCCACTCTCAAACACAAATATCATGTATTATTATATTTTGTGGTGTTGATATTATAAAACAACTCGAGAGACAATATTGGTATTTTCAATGCAATCGTTTATTGGAAATGAAAGAAGCGCAATTCCCGTAGGGTCCAGGCGCGAAGCCCCTCATTCTCAAACACAAATGTCATGTTTTATTAATATGTGCTGTTGATACGTTTCCTCTAATAATCAAGCTTTAAATATACATATAACTAAAGTTGTTATATACATATAATCAATATTTTTATTTCAGAATTGGCTAATGACTAATTATTTAAATTTAATCAAAGATGTTATTGTGTGGTATAATGATACAAATGTATGGAGTAATGTTGACTTTTTTAATAAGCCGCGGTAGGTTTTGTCGTTGAGTTGTGTTTGTGGCGAGTAGCTGCTTAGTCCTAGACCCAGTCGGAGCATTGTATTGTTCTCAACTGCTATTCACGTTCCTATTCCCTTAGCATTTTCAAAAATGCCGTGTAGAGTAAATACTATGGGCAGCAACAATCCCCGTTGAGATCGCGCCTATTTAAGTTTATAAAATCTTTAAATTGAGAAATATTCCTCTGATATGAGGGCTATCGCAACATTGACAAATTGTAAGCTCGGGCCTTTAACGGTCCTAAAGCTAAACGCTCGAAAACGTGCCGTATGTTTGGACAATGGTTGAGCAAGAATACCACAATCCTGACGCCGATACCACTGATTTTTTGCAATAATGATTACTTTTATGTGTTCTAACGGTGAATTGGAAAATATGCCTAGCACATCCGAATAATATCAATATATATAATATAAATCGAATTAATTAATAACAGGTCATTTTCTTGGTAGCAATATAGAATGCTGAGCTTACCACGCTTACTCTACACCAAAGACTACAATATTATACGACGTACAGCTCTACACTGCACAATTCCATGCGAACTAAGTCGCGGGCAAAAGCTAGTTTTAAAATAAAAATACATTTAGCGTATATGTGTGCTAGCTTAGTGCAATGAAAAAATATGTAAACAGACGATATTATCATACATTATTCATCATATTTCTTGCGTGACTTAGAATCAGTAATAAAACTATTTCTTTAATAATAGGACGAATATCTATAATATACATTTAATAGCGTTATAAGCAAATATTCGATATATTTTTGTATAGGTTTTAAGTCAAAAATAAAATCGCGGGCACACGTATAGTGCCTGTAGCAAGAACATTTTTCGACGATGTATTCGAAAACGTAACCCGAAAATGCAATAAAAAAACATACAAAATTTTAGTTCCACATTTCTCCGGCGCAGGGCTGTTCATTTTCCAATGCAGAAATAGTCGAAGGCAATACGAATACGTGGTCGTAAATTATTCTTGCTCGGACTACAGTTATAAATACATACCTTTACACTTAGCATTTTTAATATTAACTAAGCAGTTACTGTAAACTCAATATTTACCTTATTAATTATATGATGGAGCACACGAGGGATAATGTGATTTTATCTGTAAAGAAAAAAATTTGGAGATAAGCCTGTTAGTATCATAAATCAAACTATTATCCAAAGTATAAGTTTATAAATAATGATTGGTGAAACCTCATCTTTCCATAATTAGAAGACTGCTTCAAATTATGGAAACATGTTTTTTTTAATTACCTACCACTAAAGTAGCCCACAAGCATACGGCTCACCTGATGTTAAGTAGTCACGCTAGCCTATAGCCGCTACCAATACCAGGGATACCACTAACGTGTTGCCATCCCTGTTGTTGATGAGGACTCACTGTGCTAGCAACATTACTACTAGCCCAGCGTATCCTCGTATTCCCCGTGGAGCTCTGGCAACCTTACTCACCGCAGAAACAACACTACATCAAAGTAGCGTTATGTGACTGCGGTCTTCTGTCTGGTGGAGGTACAGTTCCCAGCCGGGCGGCTCCAATTATAATGAGAAAACCCAAGGAAGATCCCAATTCGCACTACCTCTCTTTTATAAGCTCATGTTTGATTAATCACCTGTTACCTTAGAAAAACTCATTGGTAAAGGCCCGGGTTTGAACCTGGGCCTCATCAGATGACAGGCCGTTGCTTCAACCACAAAGCTACCACGGCTCATGGTCCAATTGTAACCCCGATTAAAAAAAAGAGTTGCTCAATTAGAGTGTAAGGGTTGACCCTCATTATGGGGCTAGCACTACTATTCCAGCATAACATTGGTAACGCGTTAGTCCTAACACTGGTATAGCAGGCGCCCCTAAGCTGCAGGGACCACTTACTATCAGGCGGGCCAAGCGCGTTTGTCTTCTTTGTAGTATATCAAAATTTGTGAAACTTACTGGGCGTTCATAGTTAATCAGTTGATAGCGCACTTTCTTGTCCTGATTGTTAACGGTAATGCCAGGCCAGCTCGTGGGTCGGTAGTCGAAGGTGCTATCGTGGACAATGAGCGGCCTTCGAAGAGTCACTGGGTCCATTCCGCATGGTAGACATTTTGGGCCCTATACAGCAAGAACATTATGCCAGAGAGATGTCGTGGTAAATGTATACATGAAAGCGTACATGCAAGATGGGTTGTAAGTAAGTAAGTAATAGGCACGTCTGAACGTCGCCGAGTCTGCTACCTGTACCTACTGTAATAATGTAGTAAGAAATTTATTGAAATTACCCGAATAGGAATGCAAGGGTAGATCTGTGGAGGTTCCTTGTAGCACGGTAAATTCAGAACAGGACTGCACATTTTGTTATTTTTTATTAAATAGTCACTTATAAATTTGTGTTTTTGAATTATTATCAAAAGTTTTTATTTTTCATGTGCTTTGTAATAAATTTTATTTGGAAATGAAGTCAGACCTTTTTTATTTTTTTTAGAAGAATTACGAACATCATTTTTTTAATTAAGTATTGTGTGTACTAAAAAGGTTTGAAGTAGCTTTGCGAAATTAATAAAATAATTTTGCGCACGAATGTTTTTTTTTTCAGACTAATGTACCGGTTGTATTCTTTTGGGTACCATTACATTAAAAACTAAACCTCATACAACCTAGTTTTCGAACGACTCTTTCGAACGATTAAAAATATATTTAGCGCCTGATATTATTTGAGAATTATAAACCTGTGATGATATAAAAAACATTGCTATTTAAACATGCCAGGCACTACATGTATTTTTATGTCGATTTTATCTATACGTACGTACATAAAATTGAAGTGTCTGTTTGTAATGTCAATATAACAGCTTTTTCAACAGTACCAGTAACAGTATGCCTGTGCAGTTAGAACTGATGTACCCACTGTCTACACACATTTAGTTTTTTCAGTAGCAATCTGTTTTTCGGTTGAAGTAACACGTTCACGGAATCACATGGCCTCATCAGATCACGTCTTAATAATTATTTGAATATCGATAATTTTGACTCGTCCTTCTTGTTGGTTCGATTACTTGAGTTAAGTTTCGCCCATAACTTTAGGTAGACTGGATCTTTATTTCCACGGTCGTGATACTCCTAGACTTAACTTTCGATTAACATGGTTCTGATTCATACATCTAAATCCTACTAACCAATCTCTTTGAGATTCGAAATATTTAATTCTGTTCGGTGTTATTCCACCGAACACTTTGTCAGCAATATTCCAGTGACGCATTTACTTCATTCGGCAATGTGGCCGTCAGTGCAAACTCAACAAGCGTGTCACCCGGGTGCATTCAAACTCATTTAACATTTGATTTATAATTTTTAACATTTTGACTTTTTAGTAAATAAACATTATTCTGAACATTTAACAGTTTTTAACACCAGTAATCACCGCAAACTTGCCCGCACCCGACATATTGGTCCTTCGAGAGGGCTTCGCGCGTCGAAAAAATTCGTGACAGAGTTTTCCCGTCGGGTGAGGTCTTGAACTAACAGTGTAACATAAACTGCGTGTGTGTGGTGTAAGGATTGCAGTGATAATATTGGAGCAACAAACAGGAGGAGGCTAAGTACTGCAAGCAGAACAACAGGATTTTTCAAGTAATACATTACCATTTTTTTTATTGAAACACTAACATATTTTATTAGAATCATGGCGGAGCTAATTGAAATTCAATCTATGATTCAAGAGAACATCGTGAAGCTTAACATCAACATTAAAAAGGATAGTGCCGATAGGAAAACAGGGGATTATTTTAAGAGAAGGCTGAGTACTCTGGAGAGCTATTGGCAAGAATATCAGTTCAATCACGACCGCATCGAGACAGAAGTAAGTAAAACACATACCTACTTCATCGAAAAACAGTATGAGAAAACATTTCAAATATATGAGGCTACTAAGGTTCTTATAAACGAGCAGTACCAACGGCTGATGGAACAGGTAGGCATCTCGCCGGGCGGGGAAAAAGCTATCGCTCGGTCAAGGACACCGGTGGCGACGAAGGGTGAAGAAACAGGTGAAGAGGCGGGACCCAGCGGTCAAAGGCAGCCAAGTGAACAACAACAACAACCTAAGATAAATCAAGGTACTAACAGCAAGCTAGACGAACTGCTAAAGCGACAATATGCTAACTTTAAAGCTTTTGTCAGAACAACATCAAACATAGACGTGGAATCGATTGCTGATAAGTGGGAATTTGAGGATTCCTTAAAATCGTTACAAGCAAGATGGTCCGCAATCGACAATCTTCATTGGGATATCGAGACCGAGATGGATGGAGGAAATGAAACATACGCCACTATGTACGACAGGTATGAGAGAAAATTTAACAACTTAAAAAAGGCATTGAACACCAAAATGTGGTCAGTTGCACATAGATCAAAGTCTACTCCGCAACTGGAAATACCTATCTTCAGCGGTAATTACAACCAATGGGTGTCTTTCAAAGATTTGTTCACGGAAGTCATTCATAACAACCCCTCTTTATCAAACGGTCAAAAGATGCAACATTTGAAGAGTAAAGTCCGAGGAGATGCCGAGAAACTGATTCAACATCTACAGATAAGCACTGATAATTATTTGGTGTGCTGGGACATTCTAACCCATCGTTATGATAACAAAAAACGAATCTTCTCATCTCACATGGATATTTTATTAGGGATACCAAGTATGCATCAACAATCTCTACAACAAATTAAGAGATTACATGATACAACTCTGGAATGTCTCAACGCCATTCAAAATTTAGGTGTTAATGTAACATCATGGGACCCAATGATTGTACACATTTTAGGTCAGAAATTGGACTCAGAAACATACACCGATTACATAGAGTCATTGAAGAATTCAAAGGAATTGCCAGTATTGAAAGATTTTCTGGAGTTCTTGGAAACAAAGTTTACAACCCTAGAAACAGCTCGTCGTAAACAAGATAGCGTGCCGCAGAGGTCTCCTAATCAAACAAATAATACTCAGCAGGCATCTAATATTCGGAAACATAATTATAACTTATTTAACAAATCTAACAATTATTACAACACAAGCTACGGAAACAAATCAATTACGAAATCTATGCATGTATCATATATCAAGTGCCCTCTTTGCAATAGCCCACATGGCATTTATAATTGCAAGAATTATTTACTAATGAATGACGAACAAAAACTTAAAACTGCCTACAAATTAAAACTTTGCACTAATTGTTTATTTAGCCACAATGGAAATCCATGTATTTCAACATTAACTTGCCGGAAATGCTTAGCTCCGCATAACACTATTTTGCACGAGGCTTTTGCGAAATCTGCGAACACGTCAACTCCGTCGTCAAGCGGCCAAAATGCAACAAAACAGCCCATGAAACGTAACGAAAACTTGGCAAGCACGTCACATGCATCTCAAGATGAAAATTCTGAAATTTTGCTTGCCACTGCATTGATAAAGGTGAAGGCTTCAGATGGGTCTTATCATAACATGCGAGCCTTGTTAGATCAAGGATCTCAAATCTCGCTTATAACAGAGAAAGCTACTCAGTTATTAGGATTAAAGAGACAAAGATGCAAGGGAGTTATATTTGGAGTTGGTCAGAAGGAAAACAGTTGCAAAGGGATGATAACAGTCGAGTGTTCTTCTATTTACAATGACTTTAAGTTCGAGTCAGAAGTGCTCATCATGAATAATCTTATTAAAAACCTACCAAACAAAACATTTAACAAGCCCTCATGGTCATACTTAGAACATATTAATTTAGCTGATCCTGAATTTTACAACAGTCGACCAGTAGATTTGCTGCTGGGTGCTGACGTTTATGCTAACATTATTCTAGGAGGAATCATAAAAGGAGAAAATGCCTATCAACCTATGGCCCAACAATCTCAATTAGGATGGTTGCTATGTGGCAACGTCAAAACATACCAGTGTAATGTGATTCTTAACAATTTTGAGGAGATACATAAGTTTTGGGAAGTCGAAGAAATTAACGAACCTTCGAATCTGTCTGTAGAAGACCAGGAATGTATGCAGTTTTACTCCACAACAACTAAACGGATCGAAGGGGGTCGTTACGAAGTTAGGCTACCTATCAAGAAAGAATTACAACATAAATTGGGCGCTTCAAAACCGATGGCAATTGCTCAGTTGAAAAACTTAGAACGTAGATTTGAAAAACAAAAGGATTTGGCCCAAAAATACAAAGCATTTATGAAGGAATATGCCATCCTGAACCACATGAAACCGAAAGACAACAGAAACATGACGCTTGAGTGCTACATGCCTCACCATGGTGTTTTGCGGGAGGAGTCCTCATCATCCGCTTTGAGAGTCGTGTTCAATGGCTCAGCACAAACATCTTCCAAATGGAGCCTTAATGATATCATGCATAAAGGACCTAACTTACAAAAGAATTTGCAGTCACTATTACTTCAATGGAGACAATATCCGTATGCATTTACCGCGGACATTGAAAAAATGTACCGACAAATTTTAGTTGATAACATAGATCAACATCTTCAAAAGATTGTCTGGAGGGAGTCGCCCGAACAACCTATACAAACATTCCAATTGGCTACCGTAACCTACGGGACCAAAGCTGCACCATTTTTGGCAATGATGACACTAAAACAGTTAGCATCAGATGAGCGAGGGAAGTATCCAGAAGCTGCGGCTGTCCTAGAAGGATCCTTTTATATGGATGATCTTTTACATGGCAGTTATTCTATATTACAGGGTAAACAACTGATTGTTGATTTAATTCAGCTGTTGAAATCAGGCGGATTTAATCTACGAAAGTGGTCATCAAACAAGCCGGAGCTACTAGATAAATTACAACAATGTACGGACGACACGGTGATTAACTTCAAAAATGAAGATACATCGAAAACATTAGGCCTATGCTGGAACTCAAAGAAAGATCAGTTTACATTCAAGAGCAATTTTTGTAAAACAACAACGATACCTACCAAACGGGGCTTACTATCGGAAATTTCAAAACTGTTTGACCCCTTGGGTTGGTTGACTCCCCTTTCTACGAAACTGAAGTTAATATTTCAGCGATTATGGCAAGATGATCTTAAGTGGGACGACGTGGTGTCAGACGAAATTCACAACGAGTGGGCAAAGTTAATAACAGATATTGATAGCATCGACAGTTGTGTCATACCAAGATGGGTGTTATGTGAGGAGAACAAAACAATCGAACTTCACGGATTTTGTGATGCGTCGATCTCCGCTTACGCTTGCGTCGTGTACGCACGTGCAAAATATCAGTCAAAAACAGTGATTGTTGCAGCCAAATCGAAACTGGTCCCGCATAAAAAGGCTTTAACACTACCACGAATTGAGCTTTGTGGTGCTCATTTACTTTCAAAATTGATAAACAAAATTAAACAGAGCTTAGACTGTCAGCTAGAGGTCTATGGTTGGTGTGACTCGATGGTGGTATTGGGATGGCTTCAAGGAGATACTAACCGTTGGAAGCCGTTTGTTGCAAACCGAGTCAACGCTATAAAACAAACAATGCCGGCAGAAACCTGGAGATACGTTAAATCGAGCGAAAACTCTGCTGATGCTGCTAGTCGCGGGCTTACAGGAAGCCAAATGCTAAACCATCCTCTATGGTGGAACGGTCCATCATGGCTATCAACATTTGATGTAAAAAAAGATCAAAAACAGATGATCTATAAAACAGAAGAAGAAACGGAGTTTTTGGCGGGAATCAGGCGGAGCGGTTGAGTTTTTTTTCCAGTGTGTCGTAAATTGTGTTATAGTGATCTTTAATGTGTATTTTTGGTGTCGATATGTGCAGTAAAGTTTCATTTAGTGACTGATTTATAGGAGCATTGGAAATAATGCCATAATACGACTTTTGGGTTATGTGATTTATCATTTTGGTCAATAGGTTACCTCTAATCTAAAGGCGTGTTACGATCTGCTACTGCCGTGGGTTGTCTCCGGAAACTCCATTGGGCGTTAGAATGCATGACACTAGGCATTTTAATGCGGCAAACACGAGAAATTTTGCAACATGAAAATTATCTAACACTCGACACTGGCAAAAATAGTCCCTGAAGGGATTGATTGCCATACTTAGGAAGAAGAAGAAGAAGAAGAAGAAGAAACAAAAACTAACAAGTTGGTTAACATTGTACAACATAGCAACAATCACATAATAGATGATTTATTAAAACGATATAATTCATTTAAAACAATAGTCCGAGTATTAGCATGGATACTGCGGGCATTGACACCTATGTCGCAACGTAAACAATTACCTACCTTTCTTACATTGCTAGAATTACGAAACGCCAAATCAACAATAGTAAAACATGTGCAAATGACGGAATTTAGAACGGATATTGAGAAATTAAATAAAAATGGTCATGTTGCATCAAACAGTAAATTATTAAATCTCAATCCCTTTATCGATCAAGACGGCTTGTTACGTGTCGGAGGGCGATTGCGAAACGCGAATATGACAGAAAACATGAAACATCCCAAGATAATTCCCAACAAGGGCCGTTTAGCGGAACTACTGATAGAAGAAGCTCACCAGTTAACGTTCCATGGCGGACCTCGACTGACCTTGGCAACACTCAGAAAACAATACTGGATTACAAGTGGTTACAACACTACTAAATCACAGTTGAGAAATTGTGTAACATGCCGCAATCAAGTGACAAGGAAGCAGTATCAACTGATGGGTGACCTTCCCGCGGAGAGAATAAACCAAGCTGCTCCTTTCTACCATACCGGAGTAGACTATACAGGCTTTGTAGACGTCAAAGCCAACAAAGGAAGAGGTGTTAAAACACTGAAAGGGTACGTGGCTGTATTCATATGCATGGTTACTAAGGCCGTCTACCTAGATCTGGTCTCAGATCTCACCAGTTCAGCGTTCCTAGCTTCCCTGAAGAGGATGGCAGCCAGAAGAGGGGCACCACGTCACTTATACAGTGATCAGGGAACCAACTTTATTGGAGCTAACCGTATGCTGCAGGAAGAGTACGAACAACTACAACAAGTTTTCAGTGACAGTTTTCAGGCTGAAGTTGCTGAAATGAACATAGAATGGCACTTTAACGCCCCATCTTGGCCGAGTGCAGGAGGACTATGGGAGCGAGCAGTTCAGAGTTTGAAATGGCATCTCAAAAGAGTGGTCGGTGAGCAGAAACTAACATACGAAGAATACAGTACGATTTTGGCGCAACTCGAAGCCTGCCTAAACTCGAGACCATTGTGTTCACTAACAGAAAACATAGAAGACTTGGATTATTTATCACCGGCACATTTCTTGACTGGAAGAGCTGGATTAACAGTTATGGAAACAAAGGATGATGCAAGAACAAGGTGGCATCTTACTAACAACATTTTCAAACAGATTTGGCAGAAATGGAAAACGGAATACTTGAGTCAGTTAACAGCGAGAGAAAAGTGGACGAAACCGCAGAGAAACATGAAAATTGGAGATATGGTGGTGGTTCATGAAGACAACCTTCCCGCTGGAAAGTGGGTTATGGGCCGAGTGGTAGAAGTTTTCCCGGGTAGTGATGGCTATGTCCGGGTGGTGTCCCTAAAAACAAAAAATGGCATCATGAAACGACCAATAGTTAAACTCTCCGTATTGCCCATTGAAACAGCTGATCGTCAAGATACCCCTGATGAAGCAAGTGACACAACACCTAAACAAAGGAAAGGAAACCCGAGACACAGAACATTGTCGTCTATTGCCATGGCAATTATATTTTTCATGACTCTATGTGGCAATGCGAACGGCGCCTTTAACATATCTGAGATGAAAGGTGACCAATCTCTTTATTTTGACCCTGTATCAAAATTAAGCCTGGTGAAAGACACTTGGACATTGGTTGTTTATTATAACATGGATCCGTATTGGGGAGGAATTAAAACGTTTAACACAGTTACTACCTATCTAAATAAAACATGCAAAACAATAGGCAGCGGGCAGTGTAACACGATAGCGGCTCAGCTGTTACACGAGTACAAGGAAATTATTTACTACAATGAACTTCTTATGACTCAACGTTTCAGTGAACATTCCAGACAGCGTCGCGGCCTTATCAATGGTGTCGGATACCTGGCGAACTCCCTGTTCGGAGTATTAGATGAACATTTCGCAGAAAGGTACACGCAAGACATCGAACTGATAAGACGTAATGAAAAACATTTAGTGGATTTATGGAAGAACCAGACGTCGATTGTTGAATCCGAATACAATTTACTAAAACGGACAGAAGAAATTATGGCCTCTCAACACAAAATTATTAACCAACATATCATGAGTTTAGAATATATAACAAATCAACTCCAAAAACAAGTAAACAACATAGCTGTACAACAGGAATTTACATTAACATCACTCGTTGCAACAAACCTATTACACAACCTAAGAGGAACTCAGGATATTTTATTGGATATTCTGACCAACGTTCACCATGGACAGTTCAACATCCACTTACTCACTCCAGAACAGCTTCAGAAAGAACTAAATATTATTTCAAGATACTTACCGGATGACTTAGCACTACCGATTGAACAACAGAACATTAAAGACTTGTATTCTCTATTAAACATAAAGACCCGAATAACAACTCAATATTTTCTCTTTAAAATTACATTTCCACTTGTCAGCAGAGATCGATATAAATTGTACAAATTACATTCAATTCCTCATTCGAGTGGTAACATGATGCTAGAGTTGGTCCCGTCGACAGAATTCATCGGAACCAACTTAAAAAGAGATTCATATTTCGAACTCACCTCAGAAGAAGTGTCGTCATGCCTTCATCAAGAAGAAACATTCTACTGTAATTTTCAAAAGCCAATTTATCACCTTCAGGCCAAAAACAATTTTTGTGTGATTGATCATAACACCGGAAATTGCAAAGTTAAGCTCTCCAGATGTGAAAGCAAAATGATATCCTTAACAAATCCGACGCTATACCTATATTACTGCTGCGAAAAATGTGATGTTAAAGTAATCTGCGGGGATCAGATCCAACTAGAACAGTTCAATAACACCGGCTTTGTATACCTGGAACCGGGCTGTTACCTTAAGAGTCTGGATTTCACTATACACATTCCAAAAAACAATGAAAACAACATGGAGCTCAAAACTCACATTTACATACCACCAATGGATCAGATAAATAATATTATCAACAGCTCTTTTCCAAAAACAAATACCTCCAACATCACCGAGACGGAAAGTCTACAAGACGCCTTCCAGAGACTCCACCAAGGCATCGAAGATTTAAAGAACAGTTCAACAGACTTAGGAGTCCCATTGTCGTCCCACGACATCCACCAATATGTGGTGACGTACATCCTGGTCGGCGCTGGAGCGTTGGTTGCCGGGGTGCTGCTGTGCCGGCGGCGGCGCTTGAGTGCTAACCGCGCTCTCATTTCCAGAGACATCGAGCTTCAGCCGACGTCGTCTAGTGCTAGTGCTAGTGTTGTGAATATCCAAAGTGCGGGTCCAAGTGTGCGTCATAACATTGCGGCCAACCGTAAGCCTAGTGATAGTGCGTGTTCTAATACGGCTGACCGTCAGCCTAGTGCTATGCCCATTTATGCAAAGGTGGCAAACAAAGCGTGCTCCCCCTTACCAAGAAAACCAGTATGGACTCTAAGCTCTTAAGTTTTACATACTAACATTAATTGTTCCTCATCTTGTAATCTTCATTTATCAATCACTTTCTAACAAACTTCATCCCAGCATCCTCATCTTTGGTGCCCCGGAATATGTTCGGTGTTATTCCACCGAACACTTTGTCAGCAATATTCCAGTGACGCATTTACTTCATTCGGCAATGTGGCCGTCAGTGCAAACTCAACAAGCGTGTCACCCGGGTGCATTCAAACTCATTTAACATTTGATTTATAATTTTTAACATTTTGACTTTTTAGTAAATAAACATTATTCTGAACATTTAACAGTTTTTAACACCAGTAATCACCGCAAACTTGCCCGCACCCGACAAATTCTTAAAATCTAGAATGCAACTGAAAACTCCATTTGTACTGTTAAGTGTTAGGTATTAATTTATGTCCTATGATATATCGCACCATACGTGGAATAAGTAGGTAAGTTCACTTACGCGTTTTTTTTTTATTATTCCTAAAAATCAAGCGTCAAATAATACACCTGCTCAAAAAAATTCATAAAAATATCTTAAAAAATGAGAGAATAAAAGCAATAATTTTGAATTTCTGCAACATAAGAAAATTGTACTATTCAACTGCAATAAATAAGTAAATGCATATACGTTTATTTAATTTAAAAGTTTCCCGGTTAATAAAAGCTTATTTACAGTTACACAAACGTTTCACGAAGATTTATAAAAAAGTTTATACGTAAATAAACTTGAATGCCTATTCTAGGATCTGATCGAGAGAGAGGTGCCGTGCAAATCTAGTTACTTACTTCTTTCACCGACCCGTTTTAGTGTAACTAATTTTATGTATTTATTCAAAACAAGGTAACAAGTATGTAAGTATTGATACACAAATGAAGTGCTCGTGGAATAACTACGTATCCTATACTTACATCTTTACACTAGACTGAGACCAGAGTGTGAATAAATGGGTAGCTAAAGTTAAATCAGTTAACCACAGTGTATAAAAATTAGTAACAAATCAATAACCGTACTTACTCCAGCATTTAATTTCATGGCTTTGAGGAATATTGTGGTAACACTCTTTTTTACGTTTTTCTCGAAAAATATGAATAAGTTCAAGAATAAAATTATGGTCGGACGTAACGGCTACTCTTAGCTAACATTTGCAGTAGGTGAGGTATTTTTAGGACTTGAATTGAATTTATGGCATAGTTTTTTTACGCTCCTGAAAACTTGGTTGTTTTCACTTATTGCTTTCTTCCAGGAAGGGTGCGATATGGTGTAAAAAAAAGTATTTATTAAAAAAACTCGTACTTAATACATAATCCTAACCTATCGATAATTAGCGCGTGAAAATAATCTTTATATCGATAAATCTTGCCCAAGCCATCTCGTTAAATATCCAGAATAGTACGTACCAATTATAAATTTTTGTTTTTATTAAATAAATACATATAGTATTTTTTATACATTATTTTTATTTAAATAAAAATATTATTATTGTATTGGATTATTTAATTTTTTCGCACTCGTAAGCAGAGTGTTACACACGGCGCTAAAACCCACGGGTCACTTTAGCACGTTGTATAATAAAGCGGGCTCCACACCTTCAGATTTTACTGTACAGTCGAACTGTGCAGTTAAATCGTACGTGTGTAGGTAAAACTGACAACTGTGCAGCTGAACTGACGATCTAAACTGAACGTGTGTAGCCCGCAATGCACTATCGATAGATCGATAAAACTACTGTAGCGACGCATGTGTAGGAGTATTTAATATGTAAGTATGCAGCATGTTTTGTTAGCTATGTAAATAAAATCGTACATATAAAAAAAAACATTTATTTCCAGTTATAAGTAGAATATTAGAAGGTATTTGCACTTTTTCTTATACTTTTGGAAAACCAGCGTTGTTAAGAGGATTAGCAGAGCTTCATCACCAGCACGGGGAGCCCCGCTGCGGGCCCGCCGCTCGCCGCGACGCCGTCGCTGGGCGCAGAACAACCTGCACATTCACGAGTGTTAGCATCTTACTTTTAGGTAACCAATCTTGTATTTAATTAAGCTATGGTTGTCCATTTCCACTGATAAATGTGTTCAATATTTGTATTACCTAACTTCCGTTGCAAATTTAACCAATAGGATTTATTTAAAAGATATTTGAGTAATAGTTGTGTACTTCCGCTGATAAATGTATTTAATATTTAGTAATAACTCTCTTCCGGTTATAATTCAACCAATCGGTTTGTTTTAAAAGTTGCTTCCTCTGATAAATGTATTAAATATTTGTAATAACACTTCCGGTGCTAATTTAACCAATAGGATTTCTTTAAAAAAATACCGCTAAAGGAAGTCGTATATGATTATATTATATTGTAAAATTATGATATAAAAGAACTAGTTAAGATATCAGGGGACAGTGTACTTTGGAATAAAATGTAATAACGTTATGCTGTTCGTTTTCTTGCTTAAACCTCTCTGATTTCTCATATCAGAAGTGGGATGAGCCAAGAAAGTATTGTGTCGAGTTTAATATAAAGAAAAAAAAAAGACATTAATAAAAGTGATATATTTTTTTTTTCTCTCTTTTTCTCGTGTTAATAAAAGTACAGTGCTGAAAATTTATTGAAGTGAACTATAATGCCGAGACGTACTCGTGATGCAAGTAGTGGTTCTTCAGACATTGTTACAAGTGACAGTTCATATGAAAAAAGACGGAAGCGGCGGCGCCGCAATAAAAGGAGACGTGTACACTCAAGAGGGCGGGTGCACAACCGTGATAAACGCGACAAACAAAAGGACAGAACCACAAGAGTAGCACGTCAATCAAAGGAGATTAGTAGAAATCAAAGTGGTACGCCTCAGGTTACAGGTCAACATGAAACTATAACTAACTTGAATAATTCCAGATTATTACAAACTCCAGTGAACCAGCCAACAAACGAAGACTCAACTTCAAGGAGTCCAGCCAATGCTGGGAACGAAGAGAATTTACAACAAGAACCAGTAGCTCCAGGCCCTTCTAAAAGCTTATCTCCGGAAGAAACAGTGAGTGACTCTCGTAATTTAAATGTACCTATAAATCTCCAAGATATAGCTCACTTTATTAGTACATACGTTAGACCTGATCATTCTTCAAAACTGCATTTCGATAAAAATATAATTCCTGAATTTGACCCTGCAATTCAAAATCATAGAATAGACAGCTGGATATCTAAAGTAAATGAGTGTTCACAAATCTATGGTTGGTCTGAAACACAAACCACTCATTTTGCTTTACCACGGTTAGTCGGACACGCAAAAAAATGGTATGAGGGTTTGAAAACCGTTAAATATACATGGTTAGAATGGCAAGATCACTTGAAGCGAGCTTTTCCTTCAGACTGTAATTATGGGGTTTTGCTATCTGAGATGCTAGACAAAAAATATAGGCTAGGTGAATCTATTGACGAATACTATTACGAAAAAATGATTCTTATAAATGCATGTGATATATCTGATAAAAAAGCCGTTGATTGTTTAATACACGGTCTTGAGGACCATAAGGGCAGGCGCATCTTCAGGCCGTTTTACTCAACCGGAAGATTTGTTAAAGTATCTAAAAGACATGTGTAGGGAACAAAAGGACTTGGCACCTAAATTTAATAAATTTAGAACTCCCAGCTCTAATGTAGTGGGTAATTATTCTTCTATCGTGTGTCAAAATTGTAATAAAACAGGCCACCGTGCGAGCCACTGTCGAAAACCAAATGGGTTAACATTATGCGTTAACTGTAAAGAAACTGGGCATAGAGTATTACAATGTCCGAAACCAATAATTAAATGTGATTATTGTCATAAATATGGACACAAAACTGATGACTGCTTTTCAAATAAAAGAATCAACGAGAATAAACGAATAATGTTAGCCATGTCAACTTGTTCAAAAACATTACATAATAAATATTATAAGGACGCTTTCATAATACTAAAGTTCAATGTTTTATAGATTTTGGAAGCGAATGCACTCTTATAAGCAATATACTAGCTGATCAGTACAATTTAACAACTAGTGATAATTCTATTCCTGTTATAAAAGGCGTCGGTGAAACGCACATAAATCCTTTAGGCAAAACTGACTTACTACTATGTATAGATGGAATTGAGGCTTTTATCACGGCATATATTGTTTCTTCTGACCAATTACATGTTCCTATTCTTGTTGGGCAAAATTTTACTGAATTGCCGCACATCATTGTTATAAAGACTGACAGCACACTCGATCTTCTAGAACGAAATGGGTTTTGTGACAAAATATTACCAAATATTGAGCATGAACCCAGTAATACTGTTAAGTTATATGTTTCTTCAAACTATTCGGGCACTGGGACAAATCTGATTAAATGTCATACGCTAGATTATGAAGATTGCACGATATTTGTATCAGATAGTTTTCGTAACTTGAGGGGCTGTCAATATTGGGTCAAAGAAGGGGTATATAAAATAGTAGATAAATCATGTGAAATTCCGATAATTATTTTTAATAATCAAACTGTACATATAAAAAAGGATACCTTATTGGTTAGAGGTCACAAACTTGTTTATAAAGATAATGTTGAACAATTACAATGCTTTAAATTGAATTGTAATAATAATCCTATAAATAGTAGCGAAATTAATATAAATTCAGAATTATCGAAACAAGAAGTAGAAACAGTAATAAAATTGATAACGAAGCACAGGCATACGTTTGCGCAAGATCTTTCCGAATTAGGGTGTACAAATATTAGTGAAATGGAAATAAAGCTATCTGATGATACTCCTGTTGTTTACAGACCTTATAGGTTAAGTCATAAAGAAAGAGAAATAGTGCGCGAAATGATTAGGGATTTATTGCAAAACAACATTATTGAGGAATCTTCATCAAATTATGCTAGTCCAATTATACTCGTATCAAAAAAAACTGGCGGTCATCGTTTATGTGTAGACTATAGAGCATTAAATAATCGAACAGTCAAGGATCACTTTCCACTGCCGTTGATAGAGGATCAGTTGGATCAATTGAGCGGGAGTAGATACTTTACAACGCTAGATCTAATGAGTGGGTATTATCAGGTACCTATAAAGGAGGAATGTAGACACGTCACAGCTTTTGTTACGCCAGATGGTTTATATCAATTTAAAAGAATGCCTTTTGGCCTGGCCAATGCACCTTCGGTGTTCCAGAGAACTATGGGTCGGGCCTTAAGCTTAAAAAATGCTTCAGATCAAAACAAGGGTGAACATAAGGATATTAATAAACCAGCTTTAGCTTACATGGATGACCTGATAATACCTTCAAATAATTTTGATGAAGGAATCAAAAAATTGGAGAAAACCTTGACATTATTAAATGAAGCTAATTTAACATTAAATATTCAAAAGTGTCACTTTTTTCAGACTTCTATAGATTATTTAGGCTATGAAATAACTAGTGATGGTATTAAACCTGGTAAAATTAAAATTGAAGCAGTTAGAAATTTCCCTGTACCTCGAAATGTGCATGAAGTCCGACAATTTATAGGCTTGGCGTCGTACTTTCGTAAGTTTATAGAAAAATTTTCAATTATTGCACGACCTCTTACTGATCTAACTAGAAAGGAGTGTCCTTGGAGATGGGAAGACGCGCAGGTACTTGCTTTCGAGACTTTAAAGGCTAATTTAGTTGAACGGCCGTTGCTAGCTCTGTATAATCCTAATTTTATTACAGAGTTGCATACAGATGCGAGCAAAATTGGTCTCGCAGGTATACTCTTGCAAAAAGAAAATGATCATGCTCCTCTTAGGCCAGTTGCGTACTTTAGTAGAAAAACAACAATAGATGAACAGAAATTTCACGCATACGATTTAGAAACTTTAGCTGTCGTTGCTTCACTCCAACGTTTCCGGGTATATTTACTTGGCTTGAGCTTCACGGTAGTAACTGACTGTAATGCATTGAGATCCACATTTTCGAAACGAGACTTGCTACCTCGAATCGCTCGCTGGTGGCTGGCTTTACAGGAGTATGATTGTAATATCGTATATCGTCCTAATCACAGTATGATTCACGTAGATGCGCTAAGTAGAAATCCGCCTGAGAATAATAGCTTAGATAATGAGGTTAATTTAAGAGTTTTGAATATAACAGAAGATGATTGGTTGCTAAGTATTCAACTTACAGATCCGAAAGTGTGTTTCATTAAAGATGTTTTAAATGATCCAAAATATAATGATATAATTGATATAAAACAACATTTTGTAATGAAAGGTAACCGTCTTTTTAGGCAAGTTGATGGTGAGTTGAAGTGGGTAGTTCCGAAGGGAGCCAGGTGGCAAATTTGTAAACAAAATCATGATGATATTGGCCACTTTTCGGTAGATAAAACATTAAATAAGATTAAGAAGGATTATTGGTTTCCAAAGATGAAAAGGTTTATAACCAAGTATGTCAAATCTTGTATACATTGTGCTTATGGGAAAATGCCTGCCGGTAAAAAGGAAGGCTTTTTACATCCGATACCAAAAAACGAAACCCCTTTTGAAACTGTTCATATTGATCACTTGGGTCCATTCGTAAAAAGTTCCAGGGGTAATGCTTATTTACTCGTAATTGTAGACGGATTCACAAAATTCTGTATACTAAAGCCATTGCGTAATTTAAGGTCTAGCTTGAGTATAGGGGCATTAGAAGATGTGTTTACAACCTTTGGTTATCCTAAACGATTAATCACGGATCAGGGTACCTCTTTTACCTCAGATGAATTTAGGAAGTTCTGTGAGAAAAATCATATTAAGCATGTATTAAACGCTGTCGCTTCACCGCGAGCCAATGGCCAGGTGGAGCGCTATAATCGTACTGTATTAGGTGCACTGTCTTCATACACAGATAAATTAGGAGAAACAAAATGGGATACTGAATTAGGCAATATCCAATGGGGACTCAATAACACCTTAAATAAAGGAATTGGGAAGACTCCATCTGAGGTTTTATTTGGTAGAAATTTAACTCATGCCGGTGAAAATATTATGAATGAAATATTCACAGATACCAGGCAATTAGACAAAGATATAAGGGAAATTAGAGCCGAGGTAAGCGAGCACATAGGAGTAGAACAAGTTAAGCAAAAAGATAGATTCGATAGGATGCGTAAGGAGGCCAGAAAATATGCGGTCGGTGATCTAGTTAAGATTCAAAAACAAGTAGGACATAACGAGGGTCATAGTAAAAAACTGTTGCCAGTATATTCAGGTCCATACCGAATATCGAAAATATTAGATAATGATAGGTATGAAGTCTCTAGCATAAAAGGAACTAGTGTAGGTAAAAAGCCATATAGCAATATTTGGGCTGTTGATCAGATACAGCCATGGATTAGTGTAAGCATTAATCATCTTAGTTCAGAATCGGAGTCTGAAGAATGATCTAGTCAATAGGAGTAATAAATAAATCTACTGGGAGTGAATTTATTCAATTATAAATATATGATTATGTAAATTTATTCTACTATAAATGTATGATTATTAGTGATTGTTCTTTTTATATTTCTGGTAATTTTAACCTTAATGTATATACGAAGTGGATTGATTTGTTTATGATGTCATTCATGTTATTTATACATGTTATTATGTATAGTTAATACAGTTAGAGGATTGAGATAAACTTGAAGGTTTATGGATATTTTGATGAGTCTATTGCTAAGAATTACGAGTTTGGTGGAAGTCGTGTGGTGGTCGGAAAAATGGGTTGGCGAAGCTCACTTTGCAACAAATGACTAAAGGATGTCTGGTTGGAAGATGTTGAGTGGTCAACCACCGGCGAAGTCTCACGGTGCACCTCCCATTGAATTGAGATGGAAGTCGTGTGGTGGTCAGATGAGTAGGTTGGCGAAGCTCACTTTGCAATCATTGACCTAAGTGGGTCTGGTTGGAAGATGTTGGGTGGTCAACAACTGGCGAAGTCACACGGTGCATCTCCCACTGAAAACATGCGTCTCTTATTGGAAGTCGTATAGTGGCTGGTAGGGTGAGAATACTTTGACCAGTGAAGCTTGCGGTGCAATGAGAGGCATATTTGAATACAGAAAAGCGACGAACTAGATTACGATAATGATTTTTTTTTTTGTATTATATAGCCTACATGTTTTTTTTAACTTGGTGTAATACTTTAAGATCTATTATTTTGATATGTTCCGAAAGATTGTAGAAGTAGTTTGAGGACAAACTATAATGTCAGGAAGGCCGAATGTTAGCATCTTACTTTTAGGTAACCAATCTTGTATTTAATTAAGCTATGGTTGTCCATTTCCACTGATAAATGTGTTCAATATTTGTATTACCTAACTTCCGTTGCAAATTTAACCAATAGGATTTATTTAAAAGATATTTGAGTAATAGTTGTGTACTTCCGCTGATAAATGTATTTAATATTTAGTAATAACTCTCTTCCGGTTATAATTCAACCAATCGGTTTGTTTTAAAAGTTGCTTCCTCTGATAAATGTATTAAATATTTGTAATAACACTTCCGGTGCTAATTTAACCAATAGGATTTCTTTAAAAAAATACCGCTAAAGGAAGTCGTATATGATTATATTATATTGTAAAATTATGATATAAAAGAACTAGTTAAGATATCAGGGGACAGTGTACTTTGGAATAAAATGTAATAACGTTATGCTGTTCGTTTTCTTGCTTAAACCTCTCTGATTTCTCATACGAGTAACCTGTACAACATTCAGGCTGCAACACTTTCATTTTGTCCCTGGGGGGGTAGTTAATGCGGCCGCCGATCGCGAAGGCGCCCCCACGCGTCAGCGGGTTGCGGCCCGGCTGGATACCCGGGTGTGCCTCAAAGCAGTCTGCTTTGCAAGGCGCATCCCATACACAAGGCGGCGGCGGCTTCCAGTGGATGCAACCGGGTCTAGTACACGGCTCCTCCTTACTTACAGGCTTTGATGCTTTGCGAGGTCGTCCACCAGGTCCTATCACGACATCGTCGTTCGGCGATGACAATTCTTTTTTGTCAAAGCTTCTTAGAATTTTCTCAATCGTTTTCTCGTCGAATACGAACATGGACGCTTGAGTATTCGATGCCCCTGCGCCACTGGTACAGGGGCACTTCGAAGTGTTAGAGGTTATTACTGGTGCTTTGGGTGCCGCGATGCCAGTGGTGCAAATACAGGCGTGTTTATCTATGTTGCCGCCAGAAGTGTGCGTTGGGACATTTACTGGAGTGGGACACTTACAGCATTTCCCAGACTTATCCGCCGACACATCAGGAAGAATGCCCTTCAGTTCACAGACGATAAATCGTTTGCCACCCCCGGAGCTTGAGCCAGCGCCGCCCTCAGCGCCGCCCCCGCCCTGCGCGCGCATGTGCGCCGCGAAGGGCGCAGGGTCGGCTAAGCCGCGCGCGCGTGCCAGCTGCGCCGGCCCACACACTGGATCCGGCAGCACTAGGCAGCTCGGCTCACCGCCGCACCCAGTGCGACGACAGTCGTGCTGCAACCCGTTGCGCTTGATACAATGGCAACTGTAGTACATAATTCCACCACGTAATTCACGGCTCTTCGTCCTCTTTAGCTGATTTTCTTTTTCGTCCTTTTTTTCAGCGCCGCCCTCTGCTCTAGTAGCTCCATCCGAGGATTGTCCCTTCTGAGGACAAACATGACAACTATTATTCGTAGTAAATGACTTTGCTCTGTCCGCCGTGAATGAAAGGAGTTATGGCATTACCCGGAGCTCCAGGGGATGGAGAGCGTCGCCCGGGACTCGGCTACCACTGCGATATCAGGTCGAAGTCACTGAAGCGGGTAACGTAGGTCTTCCCGGGCGGGGGACGGCGCACACACGGCGGACAGGGCGGCGGACACGGCGACGGGCAGGGACCCGCTCTGCATAGGTATCGGATAGAGCCTTGCTGGAAGAACTGGCAGTCCTGCAGACCGTTCCTTTTGAATGCGGACCGCGGCAAACACTGCAGCTAAATATTTGCTTCTATTAGAATCTCTACGACACTATACCGGTTAGGTACGGCTTCAACATACTAATTTAACTTACCGGAGGACCGCAGTCTTCGTATTTGTAACATACCATAGGACCACAAGGGGAACACCTAGAATTTTAAAAATATTAATTAAAAGCACATGCTAATTAATCAATAGTTTATGCCCTACTTGCTATTTTACCCGCGAGTTCATTTTCGGGGCTCTTATCGGGATTTTGCAAAAGGTATAATAAATATATTTTAGAATAGCAATCGCAAAGGATCCCAGTGTATTTCATGCTATTGAATAGATTAATGATCCTAAACGTATACTGATATCAAAACGAACTCGATTGAAGGAATTTCGTTCTATGGACTATGGGCGAAATTTGATATGATGTTAGAAGCCCACTATATATAGGTACATCAGGTCAAAGATTGAAAACACGTTTACACTATATATATATAAGTGAATGGAAAACTTACATAGTGGAAATCAGCGATCCAAACGAGTTGTTAAATTAACAGATGAGGGGCTTTTTTGATATAATTTTGTATAAACTAATTAAAAATATTTACTACCAGATAATTTATTTACTACCGGATAATTTAGAATTTTGAAATTTTTATCATAAAAAATTAAATTTTTAAATTATAAAATACATCTGATCTAGTCAGAGCCGAAAAGTGTTCTGTCAAATTACTATTATTCTTTGTTGCATTTTCTTTTTTGTTCTAAATTTGATTGTTAATAGTTAAGCCTGGTGCACACGTGAAAGCCAGTATTATTCTGTATTTGATGGTGTCACTTCACTATTTGTAATTGCGTATTCGGCACCTTTAGCAAACAATTACAACGTGTGGACAGTATATTTGGCAAAGTATTGGCTTTATTTACATGCATGAAAAATATGGCCCATACCAAATACGTGTTACCCACCAAAGGGTTCAAATAGGCAAATACGCAAATAAACCCTCCACACTATGGCCATATCATATTCAGAATGGGCTTCTGAGCCCACGCGCCGTATTTGCATGTTAGCGTGTACATCATATATTTTAAAAATACAGCAAACATCCAATATCAACCACAAATAGCCATGTGTAGTGCCACCATGAAAGGCAGGAACTTTTGGCAGTCATTAATTGTAATGAAATGCTTGGGGCGTAGTAACAGTTTTATTGACGTAGCGTAAATAAGTATCTATGATTTTCTGGTTCATTGATGGAGGTTGTTTATTTTTCTGTTCAGAATATACAAGCAGCTAATATAAAAAATACATATAATAGATATTTATAGTACTTACAAATTAATTAATCTAATCGATGATATTCATATAAAACACAAGACTGGTTGTGAAGTGATAAATACTATACTGTTATCTGTGCATAACTCCGTAAGCATTTTTTACAATGCTCTTCTTCACAATTAACTTCGGTTTCTGCCTATAACACACAGGGATGCCGCGTGTGGATTGACACAATGCTTTGCGGTGGCCACAAACGATGGCTGGCATAGCGGTGCAGGCAACACTTGACAACATGGAGAGGACTGGCAGCCAGTCCTGCGGCAGTCGTATTGCAATCCATTCCGCCGCAAGCAGTGGCAGTCGGTGTACAGAATTCCGCCTCTGAGCTCACGACTTTTGCACCCACGTACTGTCATCATCATGATTTGGGTTTGTACTGAAAAGGATAATCGAATTGTTAATCTTTATTAAACATCATATTTTATTATGTGCATACATTTTATTCTCCAAGAAACTTACGATTGTTAATACACGAACAATTTTGATAGATTTTTTCCTTGCTAGTTTATTTATATGACCATAATTTTGAACCAAATAAATTATTAACAGTAAATTTCACTACATCGGCTGCCTCTAGAGGGCCATGTTGTTCTTTATTTAAAATAATGGACATTATTTTTATAGTTAAACGAATTTGTTTCTAATCTAGATGGTAAAATTTCAATAGGTATAATTAAAAAGATTGTACTTACTTATTTCGATCTTTATGAAAAGTGCTAAGACCAGCTAAGGTATCTAATATCACTTTCAAATATTGCTGCATAAGGAGCAGGAGCAGTTCTTGACGAACTACTTCTTACACTAGGTACGAAGACAAATATGATTGGACCTGCTCCATTTTCAGCCTAGCCTTTTCTCTTCACAAAATATATTAACATGCCAAAAATATCACGTTTCCCCATCAAATTCTAGAATAATATAAAAAAAATGTCGAGGGTATATCTTTTCAAACCTCTCCTCAAATCTATCCTCATTCCTCAATAGGCGAAAATATCGATGAATATACAGACGAACATACAACCGCCTCCTTTTTTAAGTTGGTTAAAAATAATCAGAAGTCGATGCACTGCATTTTTTTCCAAAGTAAATAGAACTGTAAAGAGGTCGCAAATAAGTTTTTCACGTTCTGTACACGACTTATTTAGTATAGTTCTGGCAGTTCACAATACTTAATTAAAAATAATAAGCATATTTACATTATAATCTTCCATATTCAAACCACAGAAAGTCGATGTGTAGAGTAATTTTCCCTTATGAGGTCAGTACATTCAAATCCTTTGCGAGATACACATATTAAAAACCTCAAAAAAAACTTAAAGTTCACGAAAACCTCTGAAAAATAGATCTGATTTTTGGGTATATAAGTACTCTGCACTTCAAATAGCCAAAATGTAAGTATTCCCCTTGGTTCAAATACTTCGGTATAGGAAATTGGGTCAAACTTTATGGGGACTTTTTATTTTTCCAGGTGTTGCGGACCCTGTGGAGGTTGTTGCGGCGGCTGCTGTGGGTGTGGCTGCCCGTGCATTACCATCTACACGTGCTGCACTAAGATTTGCTAATTGTTCGGCTTGTTAACGGGCAAGCCATGTCTGTGGTGACTTCGTTAGCCGACAAGCTGCTTCAATGTTTGTCTTCGAAGTTAAGTCCGTGACGTTTTGTGGAAATAAACTCTATAAATAAGCGTAGCAAGTATTTTATTTGCTGACACAACGCCACGGGTATACTGGGCACGACACACCACCACGGGTATACTGGGCACGACACACCACCACGGGTATACTGGGCACGACACACCACCACGGGTATACTGGGCACGACACACCACCACGGGTATACTGGGCACGACACACCACCACGGGTATACTGGGCACGACACACCACCACGGGTATACTGGGCACGACACACCACCACGGGTATACTGGGCACGACACACCACCACGGGTATACTGGGCACGACACACCACCACGGGTATACTGGGCACGACACACCACCACGGGTATACTGGGCACGACACACCACCACGGGTATACTGGGCACGACACACCACCACGGGTATACTGGGCACGACACACCACCACGGGTATACTGGGCACGACACACCACCACGGGTATACTGGGCACGACACACCACCACGGGTATACTGGGCACGACACACCACCACGGGTATACTGGGCACGACACACCACCACGGGTATACTGGGCACGACACACCACCACGGGTATACTGGGCACGACACACCACCACGGGTATACTGGGCACCGACACACCACCACGGGTATACTGGGCACCGACCCACCACCACGGGTATACTGGGCACCGACCCACCACCACGGGTATACTGGGCACCGACCCACCACCACGGGTATACTGGGCACCGACCCACTACCACGGGTATACGGGGCACACGACACACCCTCTGTAAAATTCTTGCATAAGGTCTGTAGGATGAGTGTTATTGTGCCCACTGTTAACATACTAGCCATTGATTTTTAATTGAAATTTGATTTTGTGTTCCATTGATGAGTTCAATCACAAGGTCATGGTTCCATTGGAGGGTCCATTAGTATCATCTACCAATTCCGATGATTCCATTTAGATATATTGAGCGTCAATAATCAAAATTTTAACAAGTACAGATCCGGTCTTGTAAGCTCCATTGTCAAAATTTTCCTAACTAGCTGAAACAACTGGATTCAAATGAAATTTTGCACAATTTGAGTTCATACTACGAGGTATAATATAGAATACTTAAATTCAGCACGGTTCCCTTGGGAAATCTGTACTTGATTGTATCTGTTACATGTTTTTAAATAGAAATAAAAAGAATATGATTTAATAAACAAATTGGTTATGGAAAACTGATAGATGATCGCTAAAGATACCCAATAATATCCACACATTTTAATTTACCGCTCTACAAGTTAATTTTTTTGTAACAAGGTGGCGTTGATAACATTTCTGACTGAATATACCCCTCTCTTTGTGTGTGAGGAGAGCAGATGTTATTGCCTCTATTAGTTACTCCCTCTATCTAACAGACACAAGACGTATCAGGAAATGGGCCTCATAGACCGAAAGGTTCTAAGTTATAACCTAAACTATCCGAGTTGGATAGGAGGAAAGGTATTATTAAGGATACGGAGACCCCCGTCGTTGAATGGAGCTACTGGGACAATACTTTGCCTTCGAAGCAGATCTGACACGTAGTGTAGGTCAGAAGAAGGCTACGGTTGTAGCGAAGCGGAGCGGTCCCCGAAGAGGTTGGCAGAAGTGTTACATCATCCACTTTACAGTTATAATATAGGTACATTTAAGTACCTACTGCAAACATTATGGATCGTGTCTAGAAGGATCGTGTTTAGAAAACTGGACATTTCACTGTAAAATAAATATTATAAACTTTATCAACTCTCGATAGGTACTGGCATTTGGTTAATACTGGCAGATATAAGCTTTAGAGAAGATTTGTTTGCCATAACTAAAAACCAGAAGATTTACAGAAAAAAAACATGATTAGACGGTGGTTAGACATTATTAATCACCGTTCTGTCATTCAAAAATCGTATTTCAACAAAGTATAAAATTTTAAGTAGAAAAATTAATTCCAAGTGATATGAAGCGTTAAAATAATTTAGGTGAAACAATTTGCGATGGATAAAACATAATAATAACATCTCATACTAAAAAAAAATCTTCAGTTATTTTAACAAAGAACACCATTATCCTAAACGCCTTAATAACACACAATGGCAAAGAGGTCGCTATACAAAATCTTGAATACTAAAATATTTACCAGATACTTACCATATACCTCATTTAGCACTAGTTCACCTTGCGGATCGGGTAAAAAAACTGGTGGCTCTAAGGATAAAAATCCTTGCGGCTCAGGCGACAAAAAAGGACCTTGTGAACCAAGTAAACCATGTGTACCTTGCGTACCGTGTAAGCCGAGCGAGACGAGTAAGTCAGTAGATCCTTGTAAATCAAGTAAACCAAGTGACCCATGCACGCCAATCAAACCTATTATTCCATGTAAGCCTTGCGATCCATGTAAGCCAAAAGAGCCAAATAAGCCAAGTGAGCCATGTAAGCCAAGTGAGCCCTGTAAGCCAAGTGAGCCATGCATACCATGTCAACCGTGCACTCCCTGTCAACCGTGCGTACCTTGTGAGCCGTGCAAGCCATGTGAACCGTGCAAGCCATGTGAACCTTGCAAGCCATGTGAACCGTGCAAGCCAAGCGAGCCATGCGGTCCTTGTATGCCATGCAGTCCATGCCCTCCTTGGCTACCATGTCCACCGTGTGATCCGTGCAAGCCCTGTGAGCCGATCAAGCCGTCAGAACCGTGTGACCCGTGTAAACCATGCGGTCCATGTGATCCGTGTATGCCATGCCAGCCGTGTATGCCATGCCAGCCATGTGGGCCATGCCAGCCGTGTGGGCCGTGCCAGCCGTGTGGGCCGTGCCAGCCGTGTGGGCCGTGCCAGCCGTGTGGGCCGTGCCAGCCGTGTGGGCCGTGCCAGCCGTGTGGGCCGTGCCAGCCGTGTGGGCCTTGCCAGCCGTGTGGGCCATGCCAGCCGTGTGGGCCATGTGAACCATGCAAGCCCTGTGAGCCGTGTGGGCCATGTGAACCATGCAAGCCCTGTGAGCCGTGTGACCCGAGTAAGCCTTGTGACCCTTGTGGTCCTTGTGCTCCTTGTGGCCCCTGTGACCCGTGTGGCCCCTGTGGTCCCTGTGGCCCCTGTGGTCCCTGTGGCCCATGTGGTCCCTGTGGCCCATGTGGTCCCTGTGACCCTTGTGGCCCTTGCGGCCCTTGTGACCCATGTATGCCATGCCAACCGTGCATGCCATGTGAACCGTGCAAGCCGTCAGCTCCCCCCATTGCGACGCCTTCCGCAACAATGTATGATGTTAGTACAATTTCGAATTTTCTAGGTATCTAATATCAGGGCACTTGAGAACTTTGTAGGATATTTACAAACATTTGTATTTCTTTGCTTAGATAAAATATTGCAAGCTGAATTAAAACCACTTTCGCTTATCCTACGGAGTTGAATGTTTACACGCTTTTTACACGATGCTTCAGTTTTGATGACAATACATTTTTATTGTAATTATTATAGTAGGGGAGCCGAAGCGGGGATTTTGGGATTTACACGAGCGCGTCAGATTAACATAAGGGGGTACCCTGCACCATGATGAATACCTCCGCCATATATGAGCCCTCCATATAGGTCCGCGCGTCTAGGGCACCTTTTTTTACTTTCAAACCATCAGTTTAAGAAATATCCTCCCTATCACTGTCAGATTATGTGTCAGCATGACTGGGACATCATGCTGAACCTTCTGTAAAAAATCTGACGCGCTCGAGTTTTCAAAATCGCTATTTTGTTTTCAAAAATTCATCACGAGTTGTGTTACGTCCGAATCGTCAGTCTTTCGAATAGTAGCTTTTGTCGGGTTCGCTTAACACCCCCTCTGAAGATCTGACGCGCTCGAGTATGTCCATGTGGCTGTTTCATCTACATTTATTAAAAACTTGTAGGTAGGCGGTCTCCCCACCGGCTTAGGGGGGAATACATCATATAACCTTATTTTATACCTACTATCTAACCTTCAAAAATAGGTCCCCATGACGCTCGAGTGAATCCCCATTTAGCATCGTGGGCTCCCCGACTATTATAACCTAAATCGATATCTAGGAAGATCTCCATATAAAACAACTTGTCAACGGTCAACACAGATACGAAATTTTGTGTACCCACTTAATAATATAGCCGGTTTTACTATGACATGGATGCTGCACTCAGGATTGGTTCCTGACTAGGGAACTCCTCAATGGTTAACAGCACACACATAAATAACTGCAAAAGCTTGTAATAAAAATAGATTTTTTCTAAATTCTAAAATAATAAAAAATATTTTCTCATGAACGTAACGTATAATTTTCAATTAACCAGCCGAATAACAAAGCTCATCTTATAAAATATTTTAATAAAAGTTTCCTTTCCTTCCCTTTCCGAATATAATAACGTTTAAAGTATTATTTATTAATATTCCCATAAATATACCCGTCCTCTAGAGGTTCTGTAGAAAAAACATTCAATTACAAACCAAATTTCAAGGAGTTAAAGAGATAACTAAAATACAAAATATTTAAGTTTCACTTCATACTGGAACGTGTGCCTAACATTAATAATCAGTTGAAAACCACCAATGAAAGATTCCAATTGAAGGAAATAATGTACAAAACTTTAACCATTGTGTCACTAGACTGGTAGTAACTCAACGACTTTAACTTCATATTTTTATCGTTTCTTTGTGTCTGTTCCAGTGTCGAAAATATGGCCACAATCTACCTGGCAACAATGTGATGACACCCTTCAATCCCTTGGCGCAGATACCCACTGGCGTGTTTAGGTGTACAGACGGAGAGGTTCGTTTTATTTATTTCATTGTATTATGCCATTAAACCATTCACTGTCCCTGTTATTTACACAATTATTGAGAAATTTGTACCAGTAAGTAGGTCTGGAGTATGGATTCCTGGAGGCAGTTGCGTGACCCCATAGTTACTGTCAACCTCCCCTCCACAGTTAATAATGTAATGTTATTGTCTTGCGCATACCTATATGTATACGAAAAACCTTCTTCAAGTTTGTTAATCTTCAGCCGAATTTATTTAAAAACTCAGAAGTCTACGAAATTAAAAAAAATAAAATATTTGTTTTTCAGATGCTTGGCCCAGGAGCAGGAAAATGTTGCTGTTACCAAAACCCAGAGTATTTCGCATTCCAGCACATGACTTATTTCGACATGCACCTAGCGTTAAGACCATGCCGTATACCATGTCCTAAAACTGGAAGGAAAGTTTGCTGATGATTTCTCATAAAATTATACACGTAAATGTCGCATTAATGTTAATTTATTGACATTTACGTTGTTGTTAATATATTTTCCCTCATGCATCGCTGCACCGAATTGTCGCAGCGGTCACGGAGTAGGTACAATTGGACGTGCCATTGTTAATGTCATATTTTTTTTGGCTTCCAAGCGACCGGATGAGGAAGATGTTTACCTGATGCAGCCTGAATATACCATGTAATTGCAGGATCCCCCAGCACTAAGCCATTCCATACACCGCACAGCATAATTCGGCATTTTCGAAACCGTTATTTATTTAAGTCCACTTTATGTTAAGTAATCTACCTACAACCGAAACACACTCTTGCTAATGAGCAAAGCAATGCGGTGTGGCATTTACCAAGTTAGACTCTAGTAATATAGGGAATATCACCTGTTAAACCAGTTACCTTCTTGTTTTCAGAGGCGACTTTGCTTCGATTTGAGTAAAACCACTTTTGTAGAGCGCAGACAGACGATCTAGCATAGTGCAAATATATATCAGATGAATAAATAGTGATATGTGGTAGCGGTTATTATTCGTCTAATCTGCACAAATCGCCACTTAACTTGAAATGGAGTTCTGAAAACATTGTCGCGTGATGTTCAATATAACCATTCAACCGACTGTAGCTTACATTTACCTACCTGTGCTATGTTCTATCTATAAAGTTAAAGTAATTGCATTAATTTGCATTTGAGTAAAGCAAAAAAGTTATAGCGCGGTATTGACAAAATAAACTTGACGTACGTATTGGCGTTCTTGTGTAAGTTACACATTTTGTATACAAGATTTCTGTAAACACTTTTGAAAGATTTCTGTAACAAATTTTGTGATGAATAGTTTACTCACACTACTATTGCGAGATGTCAATAAAAAACATTATGAAACAATGAGATCATTTTCACAACATTTTAATTTCGAATAGTTAGGGTAAGACGCTGTCACCTCAGCTCTTACTAATAGATACAAGATGCAGAATGAATATAAATTATCCAACAAAAAGTCCGAGTGGAATAATACAAATATATCATACCCATTATTAGTGTAATAAATTATTCCCAGCCTTTTATATAAATATCAGCATGTCACATCTTTGGTACGAGTACAAGAATTTTCCCTATTTTCACTTGTCACATTTTGATTGTATCTTGCCAACCGTGTGAGTGTGCTGTTTAACTTTTTACTGCATGTGTGGTGGTGTGAGACTTTGTGCTTTGCATTTCTGCGACAATTACGTCCCGTAGTCGCAAACTTTTGCTGTAGTTGGAGAACTGTTTTGCACGCTATCCAGTTTATTATTTGATTGTTATATGCTACATTCGATTGATAACAACAGCAATGTGAAAAACAAAGCATGCTACAAAATAAAACTAATTTGAATACCTAACTAAACGTTGGTAATAAAGTCAACCGTTTCTTTTCTTCCACCATTTACGGCACACATTAAGAACTACTCGGTGAAAGTTAATGTGGCATCGCCGTTTATTTTTATGGCATATATTTAAGTATCTACATAGATATGTCACTTAAAACAAACTCATATATACGAGTGGGTTGTTCGTAGGTAATTTTATTATACTTACGAGAATAAACTATAATTGTGACTATAACTTGTACGTAGTATATTATCTACTCTTAGCTATTACACAGACAGCGCCATATAAGCCTAAATGTTTGTACTAGGGTACCGGAAAACTGATAGAATACTTAAGTAAGCCTATTTTTTTAAACACATACTAAGTACGCAGACTCAAGGCAAAGAAAAGTGCTAATCACATTTATATTAATCCAAGCGGAAATCGATGCCGCGACATCTAGCGTCGGTGTAATTACAATTACTTTACATGAGGCAATTCAAATCTACTGCAGTAGTGTATAGTATATTGAGCTGCATCACTGTCTTATGAATCGGTTACGTGATAAATTAGACGCTGCGGACTGTTGTGTCACTCAACCTATAATAAACGAAGTGAACTTTGAAATATTGATGCCAGTTTATGACATCATTCCCGCGTTACGTCATTTTGTTCCACTAACTAACCTTATTTTTTTGCTTCTATTCTAAGCAATATTTTATGTGTGAATTTGATAATGTATTTATTTGGCTTTGTTCTCGTATTTAGTCTCAAGATCTATCTACAAAATCAACTCTTGACTTGGAACAAGTACTCAATTAAACTGATGTGAAATACTCCTATGGAACACGTTCATACGTTGGGGTTCGTCTGCATCGCGGGTGCTGTAGGCAGTCTGAGAATAAAAGTATAGGTCAAACCTAACAAGCAGGCAGATGGCAGCAAATCCTACCATCAAAAATGGATTAAGGTGAACTCAGTCAAGCGAAGTCATTATAAAGATATGAAATCAATCAACGGTATAATTTCGAGTAAAAAAGCATCACGAGCCGAACCATAACACCGATACGTATACCTACCCGTTTAAGTAGTATCTTTATGAATAATCCAACTGGCAAAGATGTAGAGCCTCATAGTAGTTGTACATAAAACCTTCATACAATGGACGACGGCGCCGTCACGCAATTCAGTCGTTTCCAATTTCCCACAGCCCCGCTCCACTCAATATGGGAATCAAGCAACTGTCAGCAATATTATGTTCTTCGTCATCATATATAAGATGTACATATAGTATAAAGCCTTTACATACCTGTCCTGTCTGTAGGTATATAAATATAAACAAAAACCCAATGTTATTGTTTGAAATTCAAATACGCAGAGGGAAGGATAATATGTAATCCGATGCACGATGCCGATTCATCTTTATATATTCTTTTAAACTATCTGTGCCCGCGGCTTTGTACACTTGTAATTTATTTTTTACTTACAAAGCAAATGATCCACCACCGCTTGATTTTTCAACGAACTTAACTTTTCTAATTATGATCTGATTGAAATAAAACAGTAAATGTTAAGTGAAGCTTACCACAATACATTAGTGAAAACCGCATACAAATCGGTTAAGCATTTCTAAGGTTAGCGCGCACTGACAAACAGACAAAAAACAAAAAAATGTTTTGGGTTCTATTGCGTCGATAAAGGCTCCCAATTATAGATTTTCTCATATACCTATCTTCCATGTACAGACAGCCACCAGTATTTTTTGTATTATACATATAGACTGATAATGATTTATGTTGAAGTGTTACTAGTGCGTAACGTAAAACAAAAAAAAAAAACTCTAATAATGTATATTTTCTTTAATCACTGTGCTAATTGCCAAGCAAGCTTTCGGCCCACCTGCAAGTGAATGGAACTATATAGGAGAACTACATATATGTCTACTTGTTAATTAAATACCTAGAAAAATATAGTAAGTATCTTCTAGCATTAACTAAGAGTCTATGAATCAAGAAGAATGAAATTGTACAGGAGTTTCTTGTACATATGTATAGGTAAGAGCACTGCCAGCGGCGAGTCGGGTCCATAAATTTGTAATTTTACTGAATAATTTATGTATTTTACTATTTGAACCGTTCAATAAAAACTGATTGTCTAGGATATCGAGCTGATAAAAGGTTTGCGGTGAAAATTGATGACTGCTTTTATGTGAGATCGTCAACTTCGTT
The DNA here is from genome assembly GCA_951449985.1 of Falcaria lacertinaria. Classification (NCBI taxonomy): domain Eukaryota; kingdom Metazoa; phylum Arthropoda; class Insecta; order Lepidoptera; family Drepanidae; genus Falcaria; species Falcaria lacertinaria. The sequence goes on along the minus strand of OX602109.1, from coordinate 6,801,588 downwards.
GGGTTTCTAGTTCAGGGGGATTTCTAATAAATTGTTACCTTTACTTCTAACGATTTCTCCGCTGTGAATATCATAAAATAATGCCGTTCTGTTCGCGACATGATACTATTTTTTTTTATCATCAGAGCCTTCTCACTAACGGGGATCAAGCGTATTGCTGATAAATATTTGATCTAGGTTTACATGTGAAACAATTACAAAAGTTACTTTATTTAGTAACCGTTTAGACGAACCCATCGACAAAAGAAACAAGCATTTATACGGACTTTTATATGCTACAAAGGTGACAAAACAACCGTAAGGCCGCCTGTTGGTAAGCGATCACCGCAACCTAAGGACGGCTACCCTGCAATAACTGGAGTATCTCTGTGGCGTGACCAGCAATTCTGTGTTCACAGCAAAGGCGGCAAACTTACTACTCCATTAGCTCTTACGGGAACCTTAAGACAGGCATTAACAAAATAAAAAAAATGCGTAATTTAGTTGCGATCCTTATTTTTAAAGTGGAGGTGGGGTACTATTCCAGGCGCTACGCAACAGCTAGAATTTAAAATAGGCAATCCCATCACAGATTACATAACCACTACGTTTTTAATCCCATAGCCATACTTCACAATAATCTATTTCGTTTCTCTGTTATTTGATATGCAAATCGATAAATAAATAAATACTGTTGTAATAAGCTGTTGTATAATAGTACTAAATTAATATATGCCAAACATAATAAATATACCCTGGTTAAACTGAAAATGAGTGTCGAGGAAACAAATTAACAAACATCTGTATTCTAAGTTTTCATACTAAGTAGTCTATGCTAAGCTAAAAACGAAATGTATAACTTTGTTTAAAATAATCACACGTAATTAGGATATCTTTTTAGAGTTACCTCATTTTAGCGTCGTATGAAATAAGACGATTAAGCAACGATTTGCATTTAATTCAAAAACATGACTCAACCAATTTCGGTGTTTAATTGCAATTCTAGCATAGCGTGGTTTGTAATTGGTGTACGTTTCGGCAATTGTTCACCTAATTTATTTAGTCAATTGAGTATAATGTATTTATTTAACATAACGCTAGCTCAAGAAGATTTTTTAACGCAAATTTCAAGGCCTCTACTAAATTGTTAAACATTGATAGTCAAGTTAAGGCTGTTAAGGTAACAGCTCACAGATTGTAGGTACATTCATTCGAGTGAGCGAACTAATACGAAAGGGGAATTTGTCTGAGGTCAAGTAGAAGCTGTTTAGTGAGGCTCTGGCTATAGTATTGCCTTGTTTAAAGATCAAGGTGATTGGTCAGATAACATCGTAGTCGCGGTCATGCGCAGCCACTGCGGACTTTTTGCGCTTTTATCTGCCTACCTGAACATTGAAGGCGATTGTTTAATGATTCCGTAGATAATGTTTGCTTATAACGCTATTTAATAAACTTAGCAGTAGTTAAAACTAAGTTTGCTGAATATGTTTAAATGATGTATAATTATTTATTTGATATTTTTTATCATTCTTACATATACATAGCTATCAACGAACGCCACATAATGTTAAATAAATAATATAATATTCTTAACTAATCTCCAAAAATACAATTTATAATTTTACATCTTAAACATTTTGTCAATTTGATACAAATATACATTTTGATCATTTGTATTCGTCAGCTGTTTCAAGGCATACAATCGCATGTAAAATCGCAAGAGAGAACAATTTAGTAAGTTCAAACGGTACCCTAAAGAGGAGCACGCTCGTTACTGGAGCATGCAGCCATGCAGCTGAGTGTCCCACGAATTTGGTGCCATTGGGATCACGAATTACTTTGTGAATGTACTGTGCTGGTTCCACTTGAGATAAGGTTAAGTGCTTACTTTATTTGCAAGTGTAATGATTGCATTACTTCGTTGCTACATTGCATTGTTGATTTCTAGAGGTTATAGTGAGTGTATATAATAATTCGTGAACTTAAATAGTTTTGTATGAATGTAAAATAAAGATAGTTTAGTAGTAGATACCGCTTGTAGGGAGCGTCCACAGTCTAAGGAAAGAGCTTGCTGACAGACTTATCGTATACTTGTTTGTCACCGTAGTTGTATTATTAAAATAAGACATTACAGTCTTCAAAGCATCATCATCAATCAAATCTACTAATAGAAGTTTATATTTATCTACCAAACTATTTAGTCAACCAAATTTAATGCTGCACCCGTAGCTATTTTTTCAAAAGATAAGATCTGAGATGCATTTAAATAAAGTCTAACTTATAAACAGCATAAATATTTACTTTCTTTGTATAAAAGTAAAATCTATTTTGTTTGGAAATCTAGAAAGTAGTTTTACTAGAGTATGCAGGGCCTGCCGTGAAAGGCATAAAATACTTAACATTTCTTTGGCGCGGACCATGTTTGGTCTCATCAATAATTCAAGATTTGCGTCAGCTAAGCTAAGAGAAGTTGGAACCAAGTTTGCCGAGTATGGTAATCCAACAGAATACACTTATATCTTACGGTTCTTAAAAAGAGGGTATATGCATTAAATTTAAAATGCACCCAAATAATATCAAGCGTTGCGTTCTTTTTGTTGTTGAAAGTTAATCAAGGTCTACATGGATGGAATTTGAACAGAGGATTATTATAACTGTTTTTGTCTGTATTAAGACTGGACACTGCGTTAAAAGCTGTGGTGCAACTGAGTCTCTTCGAGGTATTATTTAATTATACAGCGAATCGATTTGTCACAAATAAACCGGCGAGGCCCATTACATTCAATGCTATGAAATGGTGAATGTGTTGCTTTAAACTTGTAATAGACTAAGAATTTCACCTCATCTTGTTTTTGTAACAGTTTCATTAAATTTTTTGTTAAAGTTATAGAACACTTAGCTTAATTTGATGATAGACCACGACGTTATTTTTTTAACAAAGACTAGCGGCTCGCCCTTGCTTCGCACGTGTATACAAAGGTATTTAATAACAATATCGGTAAAATGAGATTGATTATAATGATACTAGTGGAAATTCGCACAAAACAAACACATCGACTGGTCAACTTAAATTTCAACGATTTGCGCTATTTTCTTAGTGTATTTTCAAAACAAACCAAAGACAACATAACGTGAGCTGTTAATAGCCTTTTTATTTTACCATTCATATCAAATAAACGGCTAGACTTATGTTTTAACCGATTTTTTTATTAGATTAGAAAATACAAATGAATTATACATAATAAAACTCTATCTATTAAAAAAAAACATCAAAATCCATTGCGTAGTTTTAAATATCTATGCATACATAGGGACAGACAGACAGCGGAAAGCGACTTTGTTTTATACTATTTAGTGATATTTTATTAATTACTCATAGACAATGTGGCTATTTTGCCAGTAATTACTAAGAATACATTCTTGTATACAACATGGCATTGCATCCATATAATTTATAAAAGGAATACAGAAAGTAGTAAATTAATGAACGACTGCTTCCGATAACATTTGTGATGCTGACTTGTCGATTACACGGAAACATACATGTTTCTTGTTGTAATTAGTATTTTGTCGAGTCATGGGTCGTGAAATGATATTGCAGACCAAACATATTTACCAATAACATGGGTAAAAATGTTGATGCGTTGCGTGACGTATGATTTCCTAGCGATAGCGATACGTTTACATTCTTATCGCTTTGAGCGAACCTTTCTTTTTCGGTTCCAAATGTAATAGGTCCGGTTTCGCAATTGAGTCACGCACGCATCTATTTCGGCGGATTAGTTGATGTCACAAATTCTAACTGAGCGTATTGACAGTATTGCATCGAATGCGAGGATTGGCAAATGATTGTAAATAAACCAGGTGTGCTATCATATCATAATATCCGATGATCTGGGTGTTTATCTGCGAGGTGCGGTGTGGTGGGTAGGAGGGGCTGTAATGCCGTAGTGTGGTGCGCTGCGGCCCCGCTACTGCGCGCGGCCACAGCTGATTTCATTTCACATGTGCCCTGACTGCGATCGCGACGCCGCGCGCTCGCTCTGCCTTATCACGACCATGCCGGCTTAATAAAGTTCTTATCGGACAATACATTTGTTGTTATGGAAAGTGAATGTGCTGTTATTTCAACATATTGAATGACTTTACTGACATTTTGCAGAAAGGATAATCGTAAACTGCATTCGTTACACCATTTGATTTTGCGGGTAAGTTTAGATGTATTTTGCACTTTATTGCGGGATCAATAAATCCGCGGATCCAAACAATATCTACCAATGAAGGATTAAAAAAATGATTTATCTATTTTCCTATTGAAATTAATGTCTTAACATGCTACAGATCCATGCTATATTTAATACTTAATTAGGTAAGTAAGTACCTGTTTATGGATCCCTATAGGTACACTTGATGCCGATGTAAATAAGGAAAATAAAAATAAAAAATATAGAAAGTAAGGTTACAAATAATTATATTCGATAGATAACTCTTGACTTCTGCCAAAATAAATAAAAAGAGCAATTTAAAATACTATGTATAAATTTGCTACGCTACGCCATGCGTCACCAAACCTGCCTACGTTTATATTTTGTGCACATACATTTTCCTTTAAATACAATGTTCCTATACCTATATAATAAAGATGTCAGAATATAGGTACCTACCTATGTGAAGACATACGTCATACCCAGAGCACACCATGAATGCAGCTATAAAACTACATAATGTTTAAATCGTTATTAACATTACATGCCTTACCCACCTAATGAAATCAACACAATTTTTTTCCTTGTGCTTGCCATAACTAATATTCCTATTAATATTATACAAAATACTTATGTTCTTGTCATACTTTGGTCATTATTCATGTATGCTACAGCTCAATTAGTATCTAATCGTTACTAGGTATCTACCTAGCCTGGAAAGATGCATCCACATATGGATATCCAGGATGCATCTTTCCATAAAAACGATATCAACGAGCTGCCTTATTTCAACTTTATTTTGATAAGTAGTCTAATAATGTTGTTTCACTATTGGCGAGAATAAATTTACGATGCTATCAAATATATTCATAGAACTGCACTAGCGTGAATATAATCTACTAAGTAGCGATGATTTAATCTGGGTTATCTACGTCTATGCTCTTATCTCGTCCTCTAACATACTTGTATATAATTGGACTTTGCCAATAAATAAAAAAGGAAGCTAACATCCATACTAATATTATAAATGCGAAAGTTACTTAGTTTGATTGTTACCTTTTCACAACTAAACGGCTGAACGGATCGTAACGAAGTTTGACAATGAGATAGAATACAACCTGGGGAAGGACATATGCTATCTTTATCTAGAATCACATGGGCGAAGCCGCGGGTATAAGCTAGTATGTGATAAGTAAATAACTTTTATGTTCATTTTGAACTTTCGACCCAAGAAAGCACTGACATTACATTGTGTTGAGTTATAATTATGAATGTAATTAAGATGATCAATACAATGAAATAAATATATGCTATCTAATAATAAGTTCAGTAAGTGAGACTATATAGAATATATATATTTTAACCAGCTTTGGACTTGTTACATCCCATCAACCGGGAGACAATACCCGAACTAATTCCGACTCCATTATGGTACCTAAAATTATAGTAAGTATCAATGAATGACAGCCAATAAAGGCTATCTTAGCATATCTTTTAATTAATGATCTACAAGTGTATTAATATAATCCGTTATAAATGCACAAAAAATTTACTTAATGTCATGCAAACTTTACCTTCTGTTGCATAACTTCTGTTTTTCTAGACTCAGCCAATAAAATTAACATACATTCTTAAAGCCGATTTTTGTTTTTAATATATGGAATTTCTGTCTGCACTGCGCACGTACGTGCGTACAGATGGCTTATCCGATTTGTTGGCAATTAGCGCCACAATGATAAATTCATTATGGTTAGTATGGTTATGAGTTGTAGGATAAGATTGTGTCTAAATGGCTACGTCTGTTACTGTAGATTAACTTTAAGTCCTTTTAGCTAACGAATGTGTCCTCGTAGCGTTCGAGCCGGGCTAGATTACAGTCACCACACCACTATCTGACTGCATTGAGTCACCGCAGGCCTTATTTATCTGTATGTATCAAACGGTACAACAACTACCAGTCCACTTAATTTTGTCCAAGACCAACTTGTCGATATTTTACCCATATTTAACAGCTAGATTTACTTTTGAACTTAGTTTCACCTGTATGTAAGTATGTATCTATCGATCTATCAATGTCATAGAATTCGTCAACATCATTTTCATCGACCGATGACAACACAATATTTTCATAACTTTATCCTAGTATCTTACTGGGGGGTCATCGGGATAAAAAAAACATAATCATAAATGTTTAGAATAGGACCTGTTACAGGTTTATTATAAGTATAGATACCGATGAGGAGAAGCTATTTAAAAAAAAGAGTTTTAAACTGTAATTTTATTTGTTATTCATTAACTGTTAGTTTCGAACCAAGATATAGTCTGTATTTGATGATCTTTATACGAAAATTCGACCGACATAGGTATATACTTTATAATGATTGTTTACGTATTGCTTATTACAGTACAGATCAATGATATTGAATTATATTTTTACATATAATATAATTGGTACAGATTGTGAAGAGATTGTTGATTATCGAATATTGTGGTGACCTCGTTTCAGTTATAATTAAGAGACACGTTTATTGTACAGAGCACTTGGCGAGTAGGTACACGGCGTACGTCTATTGCATAAACGAGTAATTTGCCGTTATAGGAGCCGCAGTATGCACCGATGTGCATCCAACACAGGGCTTACACGGACCAATAAATTAAACCCGAAGTAAAAATAATAGCTCCCGTATTTTCATTAGCAACCCTAATTTGATAAAATCAAGTGCGTTCTCTTACGGACATTTGTTATAAATTTCTATAATACGTGATAGATATTTTATTGTACCAGTGAAGTTACCTAATTCTAAAATTAGCCTAAGTTAGCTTAAAATGTTGAATCCTTAGTTGTTTTACGACGCCGACCACTTATTATAATTTAAATTTAGTTTTATAATGCTTAATATAAATGAAAGTATGACATTTTTTACGTTTCGAGTCGTTTTGCTGTTGAGCGGTATGTTTTTAGTCACTCAGTAGTCGGTAGCCCTGGTTTAAAGTAGATATTATAAAGATGTTAGCGCGCTCGTGCATGGCTCTGCACGCCTGCGTTTTGGAGATCACTAAACTCAAACAAACCGATACAATTGAATGCTCATCGCATTTTTACAATGATAATGAATACGCTTTACCATACGTGGGAGCTGTGTGTATTGAGATTGTTCTGGAGTTTTCACATGATTTCCTATGGAGTGGCAACAGTTCTGTTCGATGAACTGGCACCATTCGTAGCGGAAATATAATGCAGATAGCCCAGATAGCTATAGATATACCTATATCATGTGTAGTATATACTTATATAGCTACGCAGAATAACCACTTCATTTACGCGCTTAGTGATTCGTGGAAAAAGTTCAAGAGTCAATGAGTCCATCTACAACATTTTTATATTAAAATATGTATTTATGGCTGACGTGTTTTAATTATTTAATAATACTCGTTATTGTTTTATGCATGTATTTCGCTGGCTCAGAAGAAACCTTACTCAACAATACAGTTATTGGAGTAGTGCCATTTGACGAATGCCATTGCTCATCTGTAAGGTCAATATTTTTTTAAGAGATTATGTTGTCATTTTCATCTGAAAAATACCCAACTAATAATCATAATAAATTCAAGGTCATTGTACTAAGATTTATTTCCTAGTTTGGTAAGATGGTAAATTCGTTGATGTCAAAGTTGACAATCTCTACCGGTCTGTGCAAAGTACAATGAATAATATACAATCGGCCACGGTAGGGGTAAACGTTCCGCGGTGTAGGAAAACGGTTCCGCGTTTATTTACCTAATATTTCAGTCAATTCACTGAAGAGAATCGCGAAGCATTAGCGACGGCTCGGTACAAGCGCAGGTGAGATTCTTCCGGATCTAATTGTGAAACGGCGACATCGGCCGCTCGTTGTTTGCGGCCAATAGAGAATGTTTCAATTTGATTCATATTTCTCGCAGCTCAGTCGCATTATTAAATTTTATTCGAGTATTGGTTGCGGTCGGAAAGTGTTCCGCTGGCGATACGACACGCCGGTTGTCAATCAGAGCGGACGCTGATGCGCTTACAATTGCAAGATATCGACCCCGTTCTCGGCTAGATTTCACTTAACCGAGCCCGTGCGATTAGTGCAATAGTTCAATTCGGTCGAGCTGATTAAACTTGCACCGTTGCACGCGTCTACCTATTCTATATTTACACCATAGTCGAAAATATTATGTTATATAGGTACACCTCACTCACAGAAATACTACTAGTGTTCTCTCTAAAACAGTTAGTCTAAACATCACTTCATGTTATGTGTTATAATATTATGGTTGTATTGGAGTACAAGCATGATTTAGGTCAAAACCTGTGTAATGTAAGTAACGACCACCGGAGGCCACGTTGTTCCAAGAATGTATCAGACACGAGGTGTGCTAGTTAATATCTAAACACACGATACGTAATGTTATGTTTAAACTTTCAATTACTATCAAGAAAGTTGAAATCCATACACTGACGGGTGAAGCAAGTAAATATAATAAATATATTGATTACTTGCTAATTGGTTATCAACCATCTTCGATACTTATCATAAGCTTCAACTGTGATAAGTGGTATCTAACGTAAATCGATATTTTCCTTTGGTAATTAAATATTCTGTGCATTTTATAGTTACTTACAGATTTTTTTTAAATGTACTTTATCATTACGGCTTCAAATTAATGGATAACAGCATAATAATGTCAGCGCCGAATCAAAATTAAGGCTAATGTTGTTTCCCCATCACATGGCGTAATGCTGACTTTCCTTCTGACAAGACGAGTATGAAAACCATTTATTTTTGTATGGTATTATGTCACTACACAATTCAAAGAAACATTATTATTATTCTATTGATTTATTCCTTACATAAGAGACATACCTACCAGGTACAATCGTTGAAGTGCAGTTAAGAAATATCACTACAAATATTATGCGAGCACCTACCTATACATTCTACTGTACATGTATATTATATTGGTTATAAACATGATAGTGAGAGTATACTCAAATATTTAAAATGTCATGTGTCAATTTATGATAGGATTGTGCGAACAGACTACAAAATTTAGGCATTCCCTTAAAAAAATATTTTAATACAAGCTTTTATTCGGTCATCAAGCGCTTTCATTTGATACCCATACCATTGGGGTTATTGCAGAAATTATCAATAACCATTTGCGGTGGCCACCATATAGGCTTAGAATGACGTAATTTTACTTACTGTGTTACGCACACCAAGTCCTTTTATTTGATACCCATTTTACAGAGCTTAATGTCGAAATGATAAATCTTCATTTTGTGACGTCCGCCATATTGGATTTAAAAGGCGGAATTCATGCATTGTCACGGGAACCAAACGTGTATGCCAAATTTCAGCTCAATTGGACGCTGGGAAGTGGGTCCAATTTTACTTGCAATATTTGATTACACACACACACAACGGACAGGTGAAACTAAATCAAATCATGAAAATAGAAGCTCGTACGTAAAATATTATAAAAAGCGCTCACTACGCGGCATCTTTAGTATGGGAATAAAGTTGTAGGAATTGAGATTCTATTCTAAATTCAACAAAAGGTAACAAGTGAATACCTTAATGACATTAGGTGTTTATCGCTTTAATCCTTTTATCTAAGAATCTTGGCTTGGTGCTATATAAAACATTAAGATGAACATCGTTAACGCCCGTTATCTAGATCTCTGTCCATAAAGTTAAATAACCTTTTCAAGTGCGGGGTCTTCACCTGTATTTGGTATGATAGCTACTTCACAGTTTTAGTTTTAAGTTATCAAATTTAAAGTTATCAATTTACATTTTTCGAAGAAGTATTTACTTTATAAAGATGTAAGAAATCAGAAAAACAAACAAACATCGTAAATTGAACACCAAACCATTATTTGTCAATCAAATTATTGGCAATTAGAAACATCATTGCCATTGTCGGTCAATTGAAGATGATGACCGGTGAACGAGCGGTGTCAGTTGTGTATTGATCAAGCGGCCAGCGATTAGACCGTCATGGTTTCTACCCACGGCCTGAGCTCTTATTGTGCTGAACTGGCACGAGGTAATTCAGCAGCTTTGTGAAGCGGCAATCAAAGCATCTACTGGCGTGATAGCATCAAATTGCTCAACAGTATGACAAAATACATTGTGTAAACAGGACAGATTCCAGGATATAAGTATGTATATTTTTTGGAGGAAAGTTAGTTTTTATGACATAGGTGTTTTAGCATTAAAGACTACTGTATGCGAGTATCATACGGTGGATAATCTTTGGCTAAATTTTGGGTTCCAATCCCCTAAAAAACGAAACCCATATTAAATGTGTTGCGTGTCTAACCGTTCCCTCATTCGTGTTGTTACGATTAAAATCCCATACAACCTTGGACCATGGAATTTGCGATATCTATGAACCATAATTGTGTTCTTATTTTATATTTATTATCTAATATATAAAATTCTCGTGTCACAGTTTTCGTTGCCATACTCCTCCGAAACGGCTTGACCGATTTTGATGAAATTTTTTGTGCTTATCCGTATCCTTATCTATGAGAATCGGCCAACATCTATTTTTCATCCCCATAAATGCAAAAAAAAATGTCCACACGAGCGAAACCGGGGCGGGCAGCTAGTTATTATTATAATCAAAGGGGTACCATTAATTAAAAAAACATATCTGTGAGGTTTTGGTATATACCAATTTAAATTAAGTGCACAGAGTAGATAATGTTTTATGTGTGTATAGTTAGACTGTGTACGTTACTTGTTACATTATGGAGTTTCAATATGCATTGCAAATTTTATGAAATATCTCAAATTCATTATTTTTTATTCTATGAAAATTGAATTTTAGACAAATAAATATAAATGCGTACCGGAAATTGATAGAAGTGTAAATTATAGTGTAGAAAAACGTGCGTACTAACAAATACTCGTACTGAAACACATTAAACTTATGATTACAAACATTTGCATATAATGAGAGCGATGTCTGATACTGACGCCTAGAAGTAATCATCTCGCGTTTATGCTGATGTATCAATGAGGAAATCATTCCGAACATTTTGTTTTCAATTTCCTTTCTAAAGTTATGTGAGCGCAAAAATATGTGAAACTGATATTATTATAATTGTTATTGTTATTATTACATAGTTAGCATTTACAAATAATAATATGTAGACTAAGTTAATACTATGACTCTACTCTAATTCCCTCAGTTGAAATGAAACCATCAAAAATATTTATCGAAATCACTGAATATGCAGACATAATTGGGTGTTCAGTGCAGGATCGTGATTTTTCTTTTAATTGTATATGTCGAAGGTGATCTTACAGAAATGCAACGATGTAATGATACTATGTATTCCTGGATACCAAACGTGGTTTCAGAACCACGTTTATGTTCTCAGGAACATAAGACGAGGTAGAGAATCTGACGGGCTTAGTCCGTACAATGTGATATGACGCATCCGGTGGAAATGCGACTCGAACTAACATTGCACGATTGAGTTGGTTGTCAATATGCGATCGATCACTCTGACGTCTAAATTCCATTGTGAATTTTAAAGCTTAAAACATTTCATCGAGCAATGCCTTGATGATATTAATATTATATTCATACATTAGCTTCTAAATGAATGCTTGAGTGGCATACAAACACGTACTGAGTACATGTGGCCAGTGGCTTTTCATTAAAGTCTTAGCTAATAGGCACCAATCAATGGAACATGGACAAAGTGACAGGTAGCAGAACAGCTACTTTATAAAATTACTGGCGACTCACCCCGGCTCGCACGGGCTTGCAGAAAACCTAAAATGAATTATATATATATATATATATAAACAAAAAAAACTTTCCTCAGGAATCGCACCGTTTAATAGTGAATATCGTATTAAAATCCGTTGCGTAATTTATAAGATCTAAGCGTACGTGAATCGACTTTGTTTTATACATTGTTAAGATAGAAAAAAATGTTCTACTAGCAACGACTTTGATTTTAAATCAAACATGTACATCTGAAGGCTTTCGCTTATTAGGTAAAAAAATAACGCTTATTAGAAATGTAATCATACTATTTTATTTTATAAAGTGAAAGACGTATTTCCAGTTAAGTAAGTAGGTAGGTAGGTGTCTAACAGGTTTTTGGTGTTTGGGTGTTTTAAATGACTCATTCACTCATGTTATCTTTATTAAAGACTAGCCAATGACGTTGTTGGTATTAAATGGGGATTAGTAAATGTTCACAAAATGTGTATATGTATAGTGTGATTGTTCACAGTAAGGCTTCCACGTGCGAGCGTGATAATCAGGGACACAGTCAGGGATAAGCCTTGCTCGTGGTCGTGACATTGCCTTAACGTGACCATCACTTCACTCACGTAATTGGGAAACCTTTCTTGTCAGAATCGATCCCTAAAATATATGTAGATCTATATGCATTCTCTTGACGATTTACGTACCTATTTCTTGGCCGTAGGCAGTCACCTACACTACTGGTGTGTATTGTGTGCCTGTGGTGAATAAGGTTTCCAGAGCGCTTTGTTGTAAGAGAGGTAGGCACAACGGGACCTTTAGTTAAAAGCGAAGCCGCCCGACTGGAATAATCTGTACCTTCAGCTTACTAAAGACCGCAGTCCTCCATTCAAATAGTTGTATATAATATATCCGCATGTTTCGCCAGAAGGTATTGCAAGCATGATTGTGTGTCACGTCCTGATCCAACCTATGTAACTAGTTACTGTTACTGTCAGCCTGGTACCTACATCCCACTGCTGGTCAAAGGCCTTCTTCCATGATTTCCAAGAATGTCTGTCTAACGACAGTTTTGTCCATTCTGTTGATGTGGTGTCCAGCCCGTCTCCCTATCTCCTCCATGGTCTATCGCAACGCCACGCCCTCCTCCCCTTCCTAGTACTTATACATAATATATCCTTATTTCGGTTTTTAATCTAATCGTCTGTCAGTGATTGATGGTGGCCTGCAGGTTAAGCTGTAGATATCTATAAATCATTGCGTTAACTTAGTGTTCGAATGGCGATTGCGTAAATTCGCGATTTAGGCCGGAAATAATTACAATGCCAATAACATCTACATTTGTAAAGATTTTTATTATAGTAATAACATAGTGTGTAATAACTTAGATATTTAAGCTAATGTTACGTTATTATCTCATCACCTCTAAGCTTACGTGACTTAACGAAGTGCTTTTGTTTATGAATACAATCGTGATACGAAGTGTTTTTAGTGTTACTACAAAAGTACATTATGCATCTGTATTTCTGTTTATTAGCTCCAAAAAATATTTTAATTGATATGTATTTCGGATTGACCCATCACCAATTAGTGATCAATTGGTTGATCACATATACGAGGGCTTTACCGAGGCTTAAGAACATATTTTTAGGATTGGTAAAAATAAATTGGGAAGGCACTACGTTCTTTCTTTATACGTACTATTCAGTCATTATTACAATGTAGTATCTTTATGTATAATAATAATATATTTATAATCTGAATGTATATTTAATATTTGGTCACGTTGCTGGTAAAAAAATATTGAGAACAAGGTTATAACACAATATTAAGGCGCAAGTAACGGCATCGGCATGCGGCATTTCGAATAGTAAACTAGCGAAATCAAAACCGTGCTCAAAGTCAATATTTGAATATATCTAATTACACACGAAAATCGTGGCCAAAGACATCGAAGTAGTCGTGTCTAAGCGTCCTGTCTGAGCTATTTCTAAGTTGGTAAGACGACGACTGTGCCGACTGCCGCGCTGCCCCATATTAGCAGACTTAATCGGCCAGTTGGTGCGGCTAGGCCACGGTCCATTGGAGTAGTTACTCTGACTGCATTGTATAAATAGCAGCTCTCTATGCAACTGTGGAAGTACGCCTCACTGGCTGGCTTTGTTTGCCTAATACTCCTCTAATGTTCAATCGAACGGTACATATGCATACAATCACCGGCATGGTCCAAATAAGGAACGTTTTAATGTTAATTTAATGCAATACTATTTATTACATTTATTGACAACTAGCTTTCGCCCACGACTTCTCTTCTCTTGATATAGATAACTGATCTTATAATGTTCTTGAAGAAAGAAGAAAGCCATATATGTACTCGTATTTACAAAATAGCCCTACGAAAAAAAATCCTGTTTATATTTTCATCGGACTCATTTTTGCAAATGGAACTTACAAATTAAGACATACACACATAGGTCCTCGTTATTTTATACCAAACATACTTTCAAATTAAGAAATTGAAAATGTGTATTGTAAATTCTTGTTACTTACTTAGATTTTTTTTTATATAACCCGATATCTACACCCGAAAGCCTCATAGAAGAAGCCTTAGAGATTCATGTTGATTAAAATAATAATAAAAATATTTTACGCTAACCACCCAGTCAATGCATAATAATGCAGCAAGTTTTAATGTCCACTAATAATAATCTATCCATCGTCTATAACCGCCATTTATTGAAATATTCCACTGAAATAGTATTTCTCTAAAATACAAGAGATCTCTGCCGTTTTTACTTTTTATAAAAATGCAGTGAAATTGATTTTTTATGTAAAATATGCACATTATTATTATATAAATCTATAGAATGTTGTTAGATTAATGCCTTCGAGATTCGATCGTACTCGGTTATGGTACGATTATTTTGATTTCGGATTAATCAAATTGTTTATTATTTATGTTTTATTTTATTATTTATGTCTCAGACACGAACCCACTTTACTACAATACTGTGTTATATTTAATTACATTTTAGTAGTATAACAAACACTTCACATCAGTAAAGGCAAGTTCAAAAGCTTTCTAATTCAATAAACCTAAACCAGACACTAGATCTTCCTTCCAATCGGTACATTTTGAGTGACAAAATGTGAAATGTTACATCTGCTTTAAGTAAACTTTATTGTGAAGGTAGCGCGGCAGTAAACACAACTATGTATTACCTAGGCCACGCCTGCACGGTGCATTAGTAAATAGCGGACGAAGCGGTTGCCTGATATCTTGCTTAATTGACAAATATTAATCTATTTTAAATTAACCTCGTAAGACTATTGTACATTATACATATTAGCAGCGTACACACATTTTCTTCCCCTTAGATTGTTGAACAATGCACGTATTTCAAACCAAGAGAATGTCATTGTGCTTCCTAAGAAATGTAACTTGGTTTAGTTGGCGATACGCAACGCAGGTATTACAATATTAGCTAACAATAAACAATGTAGACCATGAGAGAGTTTAGTGCATGAAACGTAGAGCAGGATAAGGCATATGTCGTTGGTACAAACCCGTTCGAAGGACCACTTTATTACCGTTGGTTTATTGGGCGAAATTAAATATTTTATTTTGAATTATTGGTGTACATGGATACCTAATTAAATTGAACTGTTAAAGGATTGCGTCCACCCGCATTTTCGTTGACAAACATGGACACCCCCATAGTCTTCCTATCCTAAACATGGTCTAAGCGTGATTGATAAACAAATATGAAACTTTGTACGTTAGGGCCTCCCCTAATGTAGAACGGGGTAGTATTATAGTTTATAAAATATAATTTAATATTCACCTTGTTATCTATAGCATCGTTGCTTATGTACCTACGTCTAACGTGTCTGTCAGCGATGAGTCAGACTCAAAATTTCCAAGCATCGTGTTTACAATAGTAATACTGACACCGTTCATAACTACACTAGAACAATAATTTAGTATATACTAAAGTATTCATATTTAGGGTTCCGTACCCGAAGGCTGACCAACGGAACCCTATTACTAAAAGTTCGCTGTCCGTCTGTTCGTCCGTCCGTCCGTCTGTCTGTCAGCGGATTGTATTTCATGATCCGTAATGGGTAATCATTTGAAATTTTCACTGCATGTGTATTTATGTTACCACTATAACATAAATAATAAAATTCAAAAAAAAAAAACCCTTACATATAATGGAAGGGGATCACCTTTATTTTGGTAATAAGTAGACGCTTGAAATGCTCATAGAGTGTGTATTATATATATAAGTATATTTTGTAAAAAAAAGAGCGAATTTTCACTATTACCAACAGTACGGAACCCTCGGTGTCCGATTCCTACTCGCACTTGGCATTTTTTTTGTTTCATTTTGTCTACATTAACCTTGCATCAAAAAGTAATGACAATGTTTGTGACGTCACAAGGCTGAGCTGAATACAATAATAATGACCTTCGCAGAAGATATAATTCGGGAGCAAAAACCAGAATATAGTGAGGCTTCTATTTCAACCAAACTTTTTTGTTTTTATCGAATAAAATTCACTCGTCCATACTAATATAATAA
Source organism: Falcaria lacertinaria (assembly GCA_951449985.1). Lineage (NCBI taxonomy): Eukaryota > Metazoa > Arthropoda > Insecta > Lepidoptera > Drepanidae > Falcaria > Falcaria lacertinaria. The sequence goes on along the minus strand of OX602109.1, from coordinate 6,785,051 downwards.
ATGTGAATGTAACTCTGTTTGTTTGTTTGTTTGCTACCTTTTCACGACCAAACGGCTGAAGGAATCGTAATGAAATTTGGCAATGAGATAGATTATGACCTGGGGAAGGGTTAGGCTATCTCTATCTGAAACAGCGCGGGCGCAGCCGCGAGTAAATGCTAGACAAGCTAGTTCAATATATTCGTCAACCCACGACGTCGATCGACGTGATAAGTATACCTCATATGCTCCATGAAGTTACTTTTAACATTGTTTTAAAAAAATACAAAGCATCTGGCTCCCACTCGTTTCATTGCATTATTGTCGTGTTATTTGTACTGATTGATAGCTATTCTTTACCCTTAATTGTCGGTAGGAAGTGCGACTTTCTCCCTGTGGTGGCAACAATAGTTTCAACTTCACGTTTTATTTCGGAGAAGCCACGGTTCTTTAGCCTAGCGTTACGCGGCGAATCGCCTTTTTGTATACGCAAAATTCCCCTAAATTGCCGAATAGAATTTCTATTCAGGATAGTGTCCTGACTAAATAACCCTGTTGGAATTTATGCCTTGTTACGTAAAAAGTATCATCAAACAAAGTGAAAATACCTCATGTTTTATGCCAAGTTAATTAATTACTTAAAGGTTAGTTCAAATGTGTATATAAATTATTATGTTAAAGCATTTTAAAATTGTATCTCGTTAATGTTAACTGTCCAAAGCGGATATGTTCGAGTGGGTGCAACGTGTTATTGTCATTAATTACTTATACTAATATCAAATAAACTTATAATCCAGTAAATCCCCTTAATACCTATATCTTTGTAAATTACTATTTCCGAATGACTTATTGATAAATTTAATCCTAATTCTTACACGCGCTCTTTCACAAATAATATACTTATCAGAATGGAATTTGCATGAAGGCTTGTCAAATACATAGGTAGCTGACAAAGATATAAGGAAAAATAATTTTATAGAATTATGAGTTTCCGATATGTGATCGACACTATTAAATTACCTGGTAATGGGTTCACAAGTAACATATCACATTGTACATAAATATATATGTTAGTTATGTTACGTAATGCAGGAAATATGCCTAAACTACTTCAAATAAATATGAATTAAAAGAAGAAAATGTTTTTGAGCGGTGATTAAGGTTTTCAGAACTCCCCTATTGGATGCGCTGTGGTGGAATTTGGCAGTATTTTTTTTTGTTCTTTATGCTGCTAGATCAGTGATTCCTCTCAGCTTAATTGATAGGTGTAGCATAACAAGTGTGCATAAGGTTACGGTGGCCGCTTACCATCAGGTGGACCTCAGTCAGGTGGCTTGCCACTTTTGAGTATAAATAATTTAATTTCTTAACGAGCAAACTTCGTATAATGTAAAATGTAATTTAAAACAAAGGTGTTCCTTAAAAAAAGGTGGATATTTCTGTTAGCACTTTTGAGGCTTGAATTCCGTCGGTTGCATATACCACCTGTACATGGTTACAGTGACCATGGTCGGGTATTAATGGCCACTCTTTAATGCCCTGAAAGGATTGCATTATGCACCTAGACGGCTTCGTTGTGCTACAATATTGAATCATGATAATTTCTAAATCCATTGTCTAACAATCCGTAAGCAAAGAACATATCTTCAGTGGGTTCTGGCACCTACTTCGTAAGCAAATATTAGTAAAATTTCTTAACGCTTTCGCCACAATCATGTCCATAAAATTGATTATAGGCATTATAAAAGAAATGGCTGTACACGCCAATGGATCTCGGTAGGTATGTCTCGTTGATTGATAGCAATATTTCAAATTGGCTATTACCGCCTTTGTGCTATTACTGGGTACACGGTTGCGAACAAAAGCTAATGGTCTAACAGCCCATAACAGAATACTTGTCATTATTACCTTGTCACTTCCTTCACCTAACCTCCACCTTCTATAAACATTTTCGCTTTACTTGGCTTTCATATTAAGGTGGTATTGCTTTTACAAATAAAAAAACAATTACGATAGCCTGTTTTCTTCTAGTTTATATACGGTGGGCCTTTGGGATCAAGCAAAATGTTATAAAAGTGTTTTGTATAAATATCCGGATTATAATAATAGTGAATGCGCCAAATAATTTTGAAGGAAACTTTTAGAAACGCTATCAAATATTTTTTGTTTGGTTGTGACATGTTTATAAATATATATTTTATGAAGCGCTAATGTTTTTTTTATGTTCTGATTAAGCAAATTAGTATGATCTTCAACAGTTTAATGGGTATGCGTATCTCGAAATGACACTATTTTAACGACCTTTCACGCATAAGAATACTATGTAATTTAAATTATCTGGTATAAATAGTTACGTAAATGCAACATAGGACATAATAAATGCAAATATGTCATTCGAAGGATAATTTGTGAAATTTATGTTTCGACACCGGTGGTCTAGTAGGTAAACACGACAGCTATGATAGCCGGACTATTACATTTATATAATAAAAAGACTGGTCTCAAACTAAACCAGGGTTGTCGTATGGGATAAAACAACTGAAAGAATATTAAAATATTTTTTTAATGCACAAGTATCATATCAATCACCTTTTTAATCTTAACCCTGCACAAAATGTTCAACACATACAAATATCGCGCTCGCGGCTCTTCGCGTATCGTACCTAAATCGTAACCAACTTCATTTCTAGATATAGAATGTCGAAAATCCTCGGTCTGTGCTCTATCTAGATTCTAGATCAACGATTATAATATAGTCAAAAAACTGATTGTCAAAATACTGACTGCTAAAAACGTGTCTGTCAAATAACGCAAATAACCATACTATTATCACACTACACAATACCATGTTGTTGAGCTTGGGAACATACAGTACGTGTAGTGGCCGTGTGAACCGCATTGCCTGATAAATATATTGTAAGGTATACAGAATTATTTAAGATTAATTACCGCGGCAGTAATCAGAAGTCATGTTAAAGATTTTATGATGAGTGAGATTAATATGCACCTAATGTTTATGGCGTACACGGATTGAAGACAAACAATAGCAGTTGAGAATGCAGATATGTAACGATCCAAAAGGAGTATAATGCAACGTCTCTTTATTATGTGTATATAATACTTGTATTAATGTAGTCTGCGAAAGTTTCTCGGTAGACACAATGTGCCTGCCGTATCAGATTGGGTGCTAAGCGCTTATTCTTAGTCACACTGGAATATTTTTCCACATAATTGAAATATTATGTACTTACCTACTTACTTCATGTTTGAGAAAACGTTTGGCGTGATTATTTAATGAAGGATCTAGTTGCTGTAATATTCAGAAATGATTTTATATATCTATAGTTACGTTGTGTTGGGTAGCCTGTCAATAATTGAGGCAAATAATTTATCTTCATCGTTGTTGCTTCATTTGTGTGCAATTATAATGTGAACGATACAGCCAGTCAGCCGTCACTGCGGCCGCACTGCAATAAAAACATAATCCCTCGTGGTTGGCCGTTATCGGCTACAACAAACAGTGAAAGTGTCGCGTCCGTTCCGTCAGACACTTCGCGAGACCTCTTTTTGCATGAAAATATTTTAATGCCCGTGCTGTGTATTGTGTGCGCTAATTGCCGCTGTCGTCTGATGGATTAAGTTCAACGCTCCGTGAATGAGACCTCGCTTTTAAACCTGGCTGTAAACTCGGATTACTGGTTTTACGGCGTTGGTTTACTAACTTCGTAGGTACTGCATACGCCAATAGAGCTTTTTATGGGTGATATGTTTTATACAATGTTTTAAATTAATATCGATGGAATTATCGCAATTCGCAAACTTAAAATAGAAATTGCACTAAGCACTCAACCCTCTGTTTTATCGAACGGAAGACATTACCCACATTTTTTTACCCACGACGGAACGGAGATGGTTTATAAGCGTTTGGGGCGAGAGCTGCGAGAGGATGTTTGTTTGTGCAAAAGCCATGTTGCCATTTTTCTCCAAAACTACTAGTTCGATTCGATTAACTCCCGTTACATTTATTTTATAAGTCAGGGGTTTTTAAATATTTTTTCCCTTTTCATTAACTTTTTAACGCGACGTCGGCATTTAAAAAAAATGCTTTTTATTTTTGACTAATAGGAAACCATAATATGAATGATTAGACTAAAAACTTTTTAGCTGATGCTGAGCGAGAGGTTAGGAAAAAGAAAAACGGGTTGTTGTACATTAATCACAAAGTAAATTCATCACGAAACGAAAAAGTATATGTAAATTCGTCACAATTCTAGTTTATATAATATACATACATGGATAGCAGAAAAATTAAACAATGCCTAAGTAGAATAAAAACTATAAAATTCGAAAAACAATGTTCTGGTGCGGGGCAAAAATGTTCTATTTTCAAATTTTAATAAAAATCCTATAGATTTTCAAAAAGTCAAGGAATCAGTAATCTGTAAAAATAAGTAAAATTAGAATTGTCTGTTTGTAATGTCAAAATAACTGCTTTTTAATGCATATGAAACTATATGCGGCACATATAAATAATAATGAATTTTTATTTCTGTCTGTCTTTTTACAAATATGACTTGTTTGAACCATTACTTATAAAATAAATGAGGTAGTTTTACAACACAGTTACCTGTGTAGATCACTTTCATTGGTAGTTATGCCATCTTTAAGAATAGTACCAATTTCTGTACAAAATATGGTTATGTCAAGTCATCTTACGTTACAATTAGTTCAATAGTGGCCGTCTGTTACTGAACAAATATCGAGTCGTCATGTTACCAGTTACGACACGAGCTATCTAATTGCTACTTGCAAGGTTGACACCAATGTTATATCGCACTTGTGAAATGAAAATAAGAAATACCTGGCTTTAAACTGATGCTCCAACTACGGCTTCGCCCACTGCACTGTAATGTACCGTACTGTGTACCGGTTTGAGGGCACTGTAGCGAAATTATATATGGGCTGAACCAAATTAGTAATGTCTCAAGGTGACGAGCGCAGTGCTATCATCTAGGAACTTATTCGGCATAGAAATAATACCGTTAGGGGTAGGCATGATGAGCTCCTTGCTTATAACTCTGTCTTATAAAATAATCTTCTTAAAATGTCTTTATACCTGATTTCATAGGCCGACAAAGCAACCGCAACATTATCTGTCTAAGCCTTCCTGTAGTTATAGTACTGCACTATTGGTACACTACTATTATTACACGCTACAGAACACACACGATGAGATACTTATGATGTGATAATGTGTTCGTTTTGCATTTTTGCGACTAAATAGGGTTGTACTTCGTACTTATTGTATTTTATGGTAATAATAATAATTATTGTAGTAGCTTCTAACTGTTTTCTGAACTATAAAGATATTTTCATTCGGCGTTCTCATTGTATCGGAATGTAATAAAATTTATATTTTTTTGTCTTCTCGTTTGGGTACGAGTAGGTGCGATAACTTGCTCAGTTACGGTTCTATTACCTTTAGCCAACGAAGAGTTCCCACTGGACTCAAAACATCTGCCCTTTATTTGCAAAATTTCATCCACCGTTTTCTTGTCTCTCGAGATATCGTTAGTCACACAGCATATAATTGGATTACATATTTATAGGGTCAGTTGAGATTGGATTGCGAAAAGCGGTAAGGCGAAATGGGTTACCTTGCTGCCTTACTAGTATAAATAATCTTAGTTAGGTAATGTAGCCCAACTGTATCTAATAATATTACCAGTTGATTCCTAGTTTGCTTAAAACTAACGGTAAGCGTTAAGTTTTAGTTAGCTACTAACTATTGTAACTCTCCACGTAATTTATGCGAGATGCGATTTACCAAGATGGTAACTATTGTCCATATACTAAAATTGGTAATTAAAGCGTTTAAGAAGTCATTAACATTTATTTTTCGTTGAAAGCTTAAATTAAACGGTTGGGCGTTTTTGTAAATTGCGCATTTATGAGATTATGAACAATAATATTAGGCAGGTATGTTTATCTTGGTCTTAATGTTCGTATTTTATTATTATTTATTTATCTTAAGCCATATTATATAACCATAAATATAAAACATGAACTTCATTAATTAATTCATGCACACGCCATAATTAAACTAAATCGAGAATAAAATTAATTCTACTTTCTATTTCGTTGAACAGAATATGCCTTCTTAACCTTTGCGGTAAGTAAAAACAGTTATATGTGCTTGGAAAGTGGCAGTCTACAAAGTGTAATTAATTATTGAACCAATAATTTAAATAAAACATACTAAATTAACTTTATGATTTGTGAAGAGGGACTAAATTATCATTAAAAAATGTAAATGCCCTTCTTCTAAAGAGGTAGAGGTTTTCGTTTTCTGTAAAGTATTCAAGTGAGAGTGTTTAACACTTGTATTCGGAAATGATACCAAACCGCTTAAATGATTTAACTTGCTGTAGCTAATGTTTCCGGTAATTAATAATAATAATATAATATAATAATATATTTATTTCAAGCTCAATGACTCATATTTTGTTAGTTACAAAAGACTTAAGGACTAGGTTAGTATAATTACATTTCTTTAAAACATACGTATTTTATTGAATCACTGCTTCAAGGATACCGCTCCACCTGAAACCTTGCAGCAGTGATTCACAAAAGAGCAGTCTAGCCTGCTAGCAATCATGCTCAAGATGCTGTTGGCGCTGGCCCGGACCCTGCGCACCAGGGATGCGCATTTCTTACGCATTATAGCATAAAAGCAATCAACGCGGGCTTCAGTAAACATCCCTGACGCGCTACAGAAACGAGGCAGCCCCATCAGCACCCAGAAAGCATTATTATACTGCAAGCGAAGAGCACTGTAAGATTTTTGCGTAAAATGAGCCCACAAGCTGCTTGTATAAAAAGAAGTGCAGTACGCTCTAAATAATGACTTTTTGACATCCCGCGAGGCACGTGCAAACCTGCGGGCAATCATATTCGCTCTCACTGACAGCGCCCTTCGCTCCCTTTCAATGTCCTCATCGTCTGGTCTGGAGTCAATAGGTGTCCAAGGTACTTAAATTGGTGCACCCTATCTAAAAAAAAAAATGAATTATTTTTAAATTGAATGGCTGTTCTAACATGAGAATTAATTTAATTTAAAGAGGCAATATGACATCGCCCATTTCAGCTGCCCACTGACGTAGTACCTTAAAGAAGACCGCAATTAAATTGTACTGGAACCTGGGTTCCTGCTGTCAGACAGGATGTCCTCTTTAAGGAGGCACCGTGCTAGCAGTAGGGTGACTTTTCGAACAGCTAAGACAGCGATTCCTCTTAGCAGAAGTATTCGGAGGCCTATGGACGGTGACCAAGAGTATCACCCCGTATGCTTAGTATTGGCTACTTAATAAATACTAAATAAATAATAATAATAATAATACTAATACTAATACTAATACTTAGTAAATCAATAATTTAAAAAACTTAAATAACTCCATTGATTTATTTTTCGCTAACTGAAAGTTTTAAACACGTCAATCACCTAACTTGTTATCGTATATTTTATGCAGATGCGGCGTCGATTAAAGTCGTGAGCCATGCGCAGTGACATGGCGTACCGGGGGCTTTCACAACACGTGGAGCTGGATCGGGCCGCCGACCCGCGGGACCGGTTCACGCTCCAGGAGCTCATTGGAGAAGGCACTTACGGCGAAGTCTACTGTGCCCGGGACAAGAAGACCGGACGACGCGTCGCTGTCAAGGTCTGTATTATCTGATACATCATACAATATTATCACATATCGGCGGGGAATTGACCCCCACACTTTGGAATCTAAATGGTTTTAAATCTAAAGAAGTTTTCTCCCGCGCACGATCAAATTGTGGAATGAACTCCCCGCCGAGGTTTTCCAAAAAAAAAAAAACATTAACACATCGTAGCAGAGTACATTGGGTTAGATCTAATGCCAACCCCAACAGTGATGAATACTGCGATCAACGTCATGCTTAATCGACCACTACAATATCAAATCAGTGTAATCAAAGTAATTAAACTAGTGTGTCAGATCGTACTATAAAATGAAAGGTAAAGTACCAGTTCGAGACACACCAAGAATGGTCGATACTTACTGGTTCAGTTCAGCGCCTTCCGAAGACTAAGGCATGACATACAACCAAAAAAACTGTCCCAATTAGTGTTCCAAGTTATCCTCATTTGTCAAATTATAATTACGGAAATGATATACATGCACACGACGGTGCACGTAAATCGTTGATTTCTTTAAACGACTTATTATAAAGGTACATTTTGCGGCGATGTTGCCCCCCACGCATCCGCGTTGCTTGCAGAAAAAGTTGACGACCTTATTTTCAAACCCTGCGAGAATGACTCACAATCACAAAATAAACTAAGCCTTACGTTCTAGTTTGTTTTGCGTTTTATTTTTAATCCAACAATCATTGCAACATGCATTTCTGTACGTGACCAAGACCAATAACATTTTAAGGGCTACACCACCATTACGAAACGCATACGAGCATATTTATGACCGACATTGTTGAAATCCGAGAATTTGCAGCTCCGCCATCACTCTACCATCACACTTGAAAACATTCCTTGATTAAGCACACCATTTTCTATGCAGCATTTTCTACATAAAATTTAAATAATGTTTATAAATTTAACTGAGCTGATAAGCGAGGCGAGCAACTTCTTGAAATGAGTTAAAATTTATAATTAAAACAGTTTCGAATAGTGATACAAATATGTGTGAAATTATATTAAAAGCAGTTTAATATATTTACCCACACACGTATATGAGAATAAATAATGTATAGGTGTATTTTATGGGGGTATTGTTAGCATACCGTTTGTAATTGATTGTATAGATGTAATCTCAAAACATAACATTGATGTCAAGGCCACGAAACAATAGGTGCCTCTCAGCCTCTCATTTTACACCTAGCATCACCGTATGGAGCTTATATCAATCGTATTATACAAGTAATACAACCATTCGAACTTTATACTAGATTTACATATAAATTATTGTTTTTAAATATTTAGGTATCATCACGCGAAGTTCCCCACGGAGTAGGCACATAATATGGAACTACATTCCGTTTTTGATTTAGAGAATTCCTTTTTTATTTCAGATTTTAGAAAATATTGCTGAGAATATAGAGGAAATTGAAGAGGAATTTCTAGTTTTCCGGGACTTATCGAGCCATCCAAATATTCCCGAATTCCATGGGTTATTTTTGAAACGCGGTGTAAGCTCAGACGACGACCAAATATGGTTCGCTATGGAGGTGAGCATAAATAATGTTAACATTTCAGATTTCCAACTATATCCGCGAGCCATAAATCTACTCGACCTTACTTACCTTCCAGCTTTGTACTGGAGGTTCGGTGACTGATTTATGTGCGGGAATGCGGGCTCGCGATGTCAGCCTGACGGAGCCGCAGCTTGCGTATGTGTTGCGGGGCACTGTGCGAGCTCTCACACACCTCCACGCGCATCGATGCATGCACCGTGACGTCAAAGGACATAATATTTTACTTACTGAAGACGCTGAGGTCAAACTCGTCGATTTTGGAGTATCGTCGCATTTGGCGGCTACAGCTGCCAGGAGAAATACTTCAGTTGGTACACCTTATTGGATGGCCCCAGAGGTAGATATTTATTCAGTTTTAAAGTTTGTTTTACTTGACCTATAACGTAATCCTGTTTTCAAGTAAACAGATTATCTCAATTTAATGTCAACAATGCTTAGAGAGTTGCTTAAATTAGTCTCGTGTTTGTATAATAAACGTGAACATAAGTAGTTTGGTTTTAATTCCAGGTGATAGCGTGCGAACAACAGCTGGATGAATCGTACGATTGCAGATGTGATGTATGGTCAGTTGGTATCACCGCTATAGAACTAGCAGAGGGCGAGCCACCACTCTCCGGGCTTCATCCAATGAGGGCACTATTCCAAATTCCTCGTAATCCACCACCAACGCTATCTCACCCAGAATTATTTTCTCCACAACTCGCCGACTTTATAGCTGATTGTTTAGTTAAAGACATGAATCAAAGACCGTTTGCAAGGGAGCTTTTGGAACATCCTCTACTACTCGCCGTCAGTAGTTTTGAGGATAAGGTAACGAAACAACCTTATAAAATATCTTAAAAATTGATCGTGTTTTTTGCATAGATTAAATTGCATAACAATTTACAGATCCGCAAGGAACTCCACGCAGAAATAAAACGTCAAAGAGCAGAAGGTCGAAGTTCTCGGGCTCCTGATGCAACCACAAAAAGAGGAAAACTCAAGTCACATCGTAAAGCGCGACCAGAGAAAATGTATACAGACGATTTAGCCACTCTTGAAGTCTTGTCTGAAGATGCCATTGTTGAGCAATTGCAGAAGAGATACCAGCAAAATCAAATATACACGTATATAGGCGACATTTTAGTGGCTGTTAATCCTTTTACTGATGTTGGAATATATACGACGAAGGTACTTATCTATTGTAAATAGGTGTAATTTTAATAAAAATATTGGCTCGAAACTGTATAAAGATATTTTTTTCTTTAAGAGTCAGCAAATTTACCAAGGACGATGTCGATCAGATAACCCTCCGCATATCTTCGCAGTAGCTGATGCAGCACACCAAGCATTGATGCACCAAAAACTGCACCAAGCAATAGTAATATCTGGTGAAAGCGGTGCTGGCAAAACGGAATCTGCAAATCTTTTACTGAAGCAACTTGTATTCTTGTCCAAGGTATAATATGGCGTATTATTGGTTACGTTATCTTTGTAAATTTAACAAATCATAAACACATTTTGTTTCGCAGACGCAAAATCGCAATTTAGAAGAAAAAATATTACAAGTCAACCCAATAATGGAATCGTTTGGAAATGCTCGTACTGGCATTAATGTTAACAGTTCACGTTTCGGCAAATATTTGGATATGTCCATGATGAGGGTTGGCCGAATATCTGGTGCACGGATGTCAGTTTATCTCCTCGAGCAGAGTCGAGTAGTCCACCAAGCTTTGTAAGTGTAATACATCGTATTTATTTAATTATTAAACTAGGAAAATTATCTCAAAATTTGGATCTGCTAATGTGAAACAAATTTCGTTAAAGATTGCCAACGAAATTTTTTATGTCAGTACTAGATTTTAAAAGACACCAAAATATAAAACAGTTAATGCGTGCTTAGAATGTTTACTCAGAATATCAGTTCGTTGTTAATTTGTCAATCCGTCATTATTGTACAATAAGCTATTATTATATCGCACACCGTGTGGTTGCTATAACTCACCAATGACGGCTATGTCGTGATTGAAAGTAATCAATTACATTCGTGTTTTCAATCTTCAAAAGCCTATTATATGAATTAAGTTTAGTTTCTTCAATTAATTTTAGAGGCGAAAGTAATTTCCACGTATTTTACTATCTTTACGATGGATTGGAAAGTGAAGGACGATGGAGGAAATTCTATCTAGACGAGCAATTGAAGTCGAGACACAGATATTTGCAGCCCTTGTCAGTGACGCACAGGGAACATCATGTGCATCGTTGGCGACAACTGAACCAAGCATTTAAGGTAAATGCTAATGAACGAACCTATTGTATTCGTATTTGAGGACCTTATGGTTATTAAAATGTTGTATATTTAAAGGTAGTCGGATTCCAAGAAGATGAGGTACAAATTATATACAAAATGCTAGCAGCAATATTGCATCTTGGCGATATAGAGTTCGGAGAGACAGCAGGCGAAGATAACACAGATAATCGAGCCACTATAATTGACACGGCACCGCTGCATCGAGGTGAGATAATGACAGGCATTACACACAACACAACCTGAGAACTTTTCTTAGATATCATAATGAAATACTGTATGAGAACGTGTAATTTGCAACTAAATGTAGAATCGCTACTTTTATGAGAGAAAAAATATCGTATTGTGTACATTTACTTCTTATTATTATTTTTTATTATTTTTTATTTTGTACACACAACAGTTTAAAAAGAAAAAAATTAACAAAAAGGAAACATACTGTACAAGGGCACTGCTTATTTCAAAAGAAATCTCTTCCAGCAGACCCGCGAGAGGAAAGATTAATAGGAAAATAGGCATAGTGTGCATAGGTATACATATTTCAATAAACATACATACACTACATACTTAACTTCTTAGTACGATTTACGAGGGTAAAGTTTATATATTTTTAATGTCTATATCTCTAGCGTTTTGGTTTCAATATATTTTTGGGATTCACAGATTTTTTACAAGTATTCAATTGTTTTCTAGCCTCTTGTCTTCTTGGTGTGGAAACAGCAGACCTCCGCGAGTGCCTAACAAGCAGCAGCGTAGTGGCCCGAGGGGAGACGATCGCACGCCATTGTTCGCCAACAGAAGCTGCTGTGGCCAGAGACGCGACCGCCCGAGGCCTTTATGCGAGAGCTTTCGACAGAATCGTGGAGAGGATCAACGCTTTGCTATACCAGAATAGGCCTAATGGGTTAGTTTCAAGAGTTATAATTACTTTGTAGCTCCGAACCGATAAACACAGCCGAATAACAAAATATACCAAGCCAAGGTTTACAAAAATATTTGCTTTTGCACTAAGTGACATACGGTATACCAGTGCACTTGAATTTCTTATTGAACCTTTTTTCATAATATTAAGTCAAATTATTAAACTTTAAGTTATTTTTATTAATGAAGACACGTTACGTTATTGCTATGTTAAATATATGTTTTTTGTTATCTTTGTCTTGTTTATAGTTGGATGTTAATAATTGCGTTATTATTTGAATCAAGCACAAATGTTTTTCCTATTAGTGAATATAGGTCGCAATATTGTATAGTTAGATTTGAACGATATTTCTTCCTATGTTTAAAATTGTATCAACTTGAAATTCCAGGGTTGAGCAGCTATCTATAGGAATACTAGACATCTTTGGGTTCGAAAACTTCGCAAGAAATTCATTCGAGCAGCTTTGTATCAATGTCGCCAATGAACAAATTCAGTACTACTTTAACCAACACATATTTACTTGGGAACAACAAGAATACATGGCTGAAGGGGTGCCGGTAGACCTGGTGGAGTTCTCGGACAATAGGCCAGTTTTGGATATGCTGCTGTCAAGGCCAATGGGGTTATTGGCACTACTCGATGAGGAAAGCCGATTCCCACGTTCTACAGACAGAAGTCTCATTGGTAAGTATGTTGCTATACATTGCGTACTTAGTTTAATACTCAGTGTTGCAAATTATTATGTAAGTGCAGGTACTCTCGCACTAATGAGTGATATGCCCGAATTTTGTGAACTAAATTATATCAATAAATAATAACTAAATTATTATTCCGTGCTTCGTAGATCCATAATAAGATATCCTGGTTTAGTTTCTTATTTAACGCGAATTTAATGTTAGCACAGCAAGCGTTCACGTATCATGATATTGCATTAAATAACCAGTGTGCCACTAAAAAATATTGTCGTTGCAGAAAAGTTTCACAATAACGTTAAAAGTAAATATTACGTCCGACCGAAGTCTGATGCAATATGCTTTGCGATTCACCATTTCGCGGGTCGTGTGGTCTACCAAGCGGAGGGTTTCCTAGAGAAGAACCGCAACTTTTTGCCTCCAGAGGTGGTGCAGCTGATGAGGCAGAGTCAATACGACATAATCAGATTCTTGTTCCAATGCCCGATTACCAAAACAGGCAATCTGTATTCGCCGTTACAAGGCGACATTGATTCTAGGGGCGTGGAAAGCCCTTTATCTGGAGACTCGAGGGTAATTTAATTAATTAGATATTATACTCGATAATGGTGGTTTGAGATTATACATTTTAAAAGCTGTGGTCGCCTTGTGTTGATGTGCCCGCCATCCTGTAGGTACCTATAAGTTAATCACACCAAGAGAAAAATAAAGTTAGGCTATAATGGAATTTCACATTTAAAAGTTTTTGCTGCCCAACTAGGGACTGTACCTACCTTACAGAAAAACCCAAATAACACTACTAAGCAAGGTTTCCACTGCTTCTCAAGGATATGCTGTGCTAGCAGTAGAATGCTGCGAGCACAAAGAGTTTACACCAACAGCCAGGATATCAACGCGCTAATGTCCTGTGACTTTGCAAGCGTCTATAGGCTACGGTGATTGGCATGAGATCATGCCACTATATTAGTATGAAAAAACATGTAATAAATACATATACCAGGTTTTGATTAAATCATCCGTATTTAATCTGTTATAAGGATAATATATTAAATGATTTTTTTTTTATTTCAGGATCGTTTTAACAGTCGCGGCTTGGCTTCACAATCGCGAGCCCAACAAACAGTATCCACATACTTCAGGTTTTCCCTCATGGAACTTCTCCAGAAGATGGTGAGCGGCACCCCACAGTTCGTGCGCTGTCTCAAGCCTAACGACTCCAGGTCACCAAAACACTTCGACTCAGCGAAGATTCTGAAGCAGTTGCGGTACACCGGTGTGCTGGAAACCATCAGGATCCGACAGAATGGATTCTCCCACCGACTTACGTTTGACGAGTTCTTGAAAAGGTTAAATTACTTAATTATGCAAATTTCTTCGGTTTTATCTCTACACCATTTTAATTAAAATATTTTGTGCTTAGTGTAAAGTAAGACATACCGAGTGATAATTATGGCGAGAACAACTTCCTAGTAAGTATAATATACCTCTCGTTACGGTGCAGATTTTTATACGCTTATAAATTAATAAGTGAGCAAATTTGAGTCTTTGTTAGTTGCAGAATTATTATTATACATTAAAAAAACCTAGCTGGTAATTATACGATGAAAAAGCAGTGTCCGATGCAATTAAAGAGAGTTAGGGCGAATTGGGAGCACCCGTGGGTTTTCCCATTAATATTGGAGCCGCTCGACTGGGGACTGTACCTCCACCTTACAGAAGGCCGCAGTGAAATAATATTACTTTGATGTCGTTGTGTTACTGCGGTAAGTAAGGTTGCCAGTGCTCCACGAGGATACGCTGCGCTAGAAGTAATAATGCTGCTAGCACAGTGAGTACTCATCAACAAAATAGTTGGAAACGCGTTACTGATACCCCTAGTATTGCTAGCGGCTATAGGCTTCGGTGACTGCTTACCATCAGGTGGGCCGTATGCGTGTGTCAACTTAGTGGTATACAAAATCGTTCGTTGGAGTTTGATTTATGTATTCAGAACAGTTTTAATCCACCATCTTAATAAAATCTAGTTACTGACGCGATCTCTGATCTGCTGATAAAAGAATAATGTTTATATTCACTTAATAAATGTTGCTTTTCAGATATGGGTTCTTGGCATTTAGTTACGATGAAGAAGTGAAAGCAAACCGCGACACATGTCGTATTTTACTATTAAGACTGAAAATGGATGGGTGGGCACTCGGCAAATCCAAGGTGTTCTTGAAATATTATCATGTCGAGCTACTCGCTAGAATTTACGAGGAACAGGTTAGTATTTATTTATAACAATTGTGAAAACACAGCCTTAACTATATACGTATTAAATAAGTAATTTATATTACCCCATACATAAAAATATGCGTTCTAAATCGCTTCGGGTCCCCTCTGGGTAGGCAGCCATGGTGTATGTTTACAGCATTACTTTATATGCAAACCATCTGTGACTTTTCTTGTGTAAATTAATATTTAGATAAATGCCAACCGATTACGAGTTCTTTCACTGAGCACTCTAAATTAAATTTAAATAATTGAATACTCTTTGCACTCACTCTAATCACTAGATATAATATTTTTACTGTTACTACTGTTATGAAAAAAAATTGTGATATTTTGCAATCTAATTTAATAAATTTAGATACGCAAGATAGTGCTAGTCCAGGCGTGCGCTCGAGGTTGGCTGGCACGTCGTCTCTACTTAAGACTAAAAGCACAGATGGCCATATCAATACTGACGCTGCAGCGACACGTCCATGGCTGGCTGACGAGAAAGCGACTTCAAGAACGACAGAAACAGCTGGCCAGAGAGTTTCAGAGGCAACAGGACAGTCAGAGAAGACAACAAAATTCAGGTAAGATCATTGTTACAAGGAAAATAAAATTTTAGATTCATTAAATTCTTAAGAAAAAATACTAATACTATTTTCAAAAGCTTAACAATAAATTTGTTAATCTAACTAAATTATTATAATAAATTTACACAGATTATTTCAAAATTAATATAATCATAAAGTCAAGATATAAAATAAGAGAACATACAGACTTACTAGAAATAATCATTTAAATTAATAATAATAATGTCTTGGACATTATCACACAGGGCCATCTGGCTCCAAACTAAGCAAAGCTTGTACTATGGGAACCAGCAAGGCATACATAGGCGTACAATGGCATACACAAGGCATATATGTTTGTCACATTGAAAATTGAAATAACCTCAAACCGTTATGCTTAAAGGTATTCCAAACAAGAACAATGCAATTCTGAAGGCGAAAATATTGAGGAGGCTGCCGTCAGATGATGACGACTCGAATGATAATTCTGGCAACAAAGAGAATATTGACACCAACAAGGCGGCTGTGGTTATACAAAGTCGTAAGTATCATATTGCGGACAAAAATTTACACATAATGAGCAATGGTGAGCCATGTTTCAAAATATGTTTCCTACTTAAGAAATCCAGAATAAATAAATAGTTTTATATAGTATGACAGAAAATACTTTGGCTGACACAATTACTAATTGTAACAAATTACATACAACACATATAACCAAATACTATCGCGATTGTTATTTAAAGTAAGATATAGCTCTGAAAGTTGAAAAGCAAGCGCCTATCATTACTATGCGGAACATTGTACTGGGGTTGAGGCAAACCTTAGAAAATATGGATGAACTGTGAGAAAGATGACATGAATAGAAAGGAACTAAATATAGAGAGAAATGGAAGAAAAAGACGTGACAGTGCGACAGTGTGCAAAACCCGAATAATGTGGGATCACGGCAGGAGGATGATGATAGTAAATGAAGACGAATTTGTAAAAGCTTTCGAAGAAATATATTGATTGCTTTACAGATTTCCGCGGGTACACAGCTCGGCGCAAGTGGGCGAAGGGCCGCGCGCCTCCCCCGCCCTCGCACCCCGCGCCGACCCCGCAACAGATCATGCAACACTACTCCGTGCAAGAGCGGGCTGCATTACTACAGAACTTTGCAGACCAGGTACTGAACACATCCCATATTTTTACTCACCGCATAAACAACACAATTTTTTTATTGGTAAGTCTTATCACGGCCCTTCTCTTATACTTCCTTTCTTGAAACTTTTTTATTGGCATCTTCTTTTTTATTCAATAGATACGAAGAACATGCTCTTAAAACGAATATTGAAAACTAGTTTTCTCTACATTTAGTAAAAAAATATACCTAATTGTAGGTACATGACAAAAATCAAGAAGTACACAAGAACCTGAGAAGAAACAAGCCAGGTATCCGCTTGCAACAAGTTCAACGTCCGCCGGATGAATACAGATCTCCGCCAGGCTTCACTCTAGTGCCATCCATCGTTAGGGGTCAGCCCTCGCAAATTGAAAGGGACGCTAGTCGACTGTCTAGGTAAGAATGTAAAGATGAGTCATAAGGAAAATATAGTCAGATAGGTTTATTATAAATATCTTCAGATCTGTAGACGCCTCTAAAGAGAAAAGTATAATATTAGGAACTATAAAATGACTGTTGTTATTTTTATTTACGCACGCTTACGAAATGAAATGGATCAAAATAGTCCATCACCAGAATTTCTGGAAAGTCCAGCAAGACCATGGGATGAACCATTGTTGAGTAAACAGGTCTTTGAAATCAGACACAACAGGTTTGTTTTTGCTAATAGTTTATATCGTAGCTTTTATTTAAAATTGTTTTATACCACTAAGGTGGGGCACACAAGCATACGGCCCATCTGATGGTTAGCACCGTAGCCTATAGCCGCTAGCAATACCAGGGATATCACTAACGTGTTGCACACATTGTTGATGATGAGGACTCACTGTACTAGCAAAATTACTACTAGCGCAGCCTGCACAGCGTATCCTCGTGGAGTAGAAGAGCAACCTTACTTACCGCAGAAACACAACACTACATCACAGTAGTGTTATTTGACTGCGGGCTTTTGCAAGGTGGAGGTACAACCCAACGGGTCTAATTTTAATGGGAAAACCCACAGGAGATCCCAATTCGTCAGACCTCTCTTTTATAATGATGAAAATGTTTAAATATTAACTTACAGATACGAACAAAGCAGCAAGGGCCAAGAGTACGAGAACCATCACGCTCAGTCCAGCCATAATAAGCAGTACCTTCCATGCAGTCGGCAATGTAGTGGCCTCGTCAGGTACGATATAAATGATGTTATGAGGTACTGGCCTTGATCACTAATATCGTTATTGTACTGTCGCATGCGGCCTTTGACGGTGTAGTAAAGACAGGTATGTCTCTAATATGGTATCGTTACTAGTTTGATGATCATCTACTAAAACTGTTCCCGATTCTTTCGTCATTCACAGCAGTAATTGAGTAGAAAATATTCTATCTATATAATCCTTCATGCAGTCAATCCATCTCATATTCACTCTCAACTGCAGAAAATATTGTAGTTACGTATCAAGGTGCATTTATCATAATATACTACAATGGGCTTAATAACCATAGACACAGGTTTTTACAATACCACGCTTGATGAACCTTTCACTTACATTTTTTCTAAAAATTGTTTCGTCTTACAATTTCCTCATGATAATGAAAGTATTATCTGTTTCTCCAACAGCAATAAAATCAACGAGTTGGTACGCAGCTCTCACAAAGAACCTCCTTTGCGGCCGTCATACAACCCCACCTACGACCCTGAGTCTGACCTGCGCAAGTTCCTACGCAACTCCCCAGAAATACTCGCTACGCCAATCTTCAGCTCAGACGACGATTATACCGAGGGACCATTTAGGTTTAAACAGTTACTGAGGCCAACATTAGGCCCCACTGAGAGCTTAAGAAAGAGAAAAGTAAAGAATTCTCCCGGTCAAAGTCCATGGATGTCTGACAGCTCCCAGGACAGTACCAGCTCTAAGCAAGCTCAGTATAAAAGGCGACCTCAAATCAGCATGGGCGTGTTTTATAATTAGAATCCCTTTTAAAGTCAGGTGTATCCATATCTATGTCCAGACTATCTTCCAATGTGTTTTATATTTGGTTTGTTAAAGTAAATTTGTGGGATAACGAATTACAGTTTTTTTGTCTGGGTGTTGGTTTCTAAAAAGATATGGATTAAATACAAAATTTAAATCAAATAATCGTTTATTCAGCTTAGCTTCATTTATTAAGTGCCTTATTAGGGAATACGGCACTTATGAAAGTCAAAATAGCACCGTACATGTACCATACATGTCCCATTATCAAGCCAAATGTAAGCCGTCCCATTGTTAACGCATGTCTATAATAATATTTCATTAAACTTCAATACTGAAAATACCTTCTGTGCCTTGTTATTAAATGCAAATAATTTAAGTCTAGTATATACTTTAACCACTTCTTAAAGTTATTTTCTTGTACTTCAGACTCTAGCTATGTTAGAGTGCTAGAATGCAAATATATGTTAATGTAATTGTACGAAATACAGATAAAAAATGCAAAGCATAAGATGTAAAAATGCTTACCATGTGCCTATAGCTAGGGGTAGATTATTTTGAAATCATAACAACTACTCTAAGTTATTACCATTCGGAAGCCACGCGACCGACCTTATAAATTGTCTTATAATATGAATTTCTTTTATATCTCCTTGTAAATTAATATATACTTGTAGTTTATTTGTCTATTACGTTAATTACTATAACCTATCATAAGATTCTGCTGAAATATTATTATGATGATATGTATAGATGCCACCTTTAAATAAATAATGATTGAGATTGTTGAATTAATATTATGTACTTATCTTAATGCAATTGCCAAAGCTATTAACGTAGAAGTAAAGTATAAGTAAATTTCCTTTGAAATGGTGTGGTGTTGTGTGTTCATAATATTGCAGATATTACCGAGTTATTGATAATGAATATTTTCATATTGATTTCGCAATCATGCACTTAAATCAAAAAATATTTATGTACTTGTATCGAGTAGATCTCATCGGGGCCGTTGAATTTATTAAAAGTTTATAATGTCAGCATACAAAGGTATCGTTGTGTATAAAACTATACATAAATCATTGACAACTTTTGTGATAATGTGCCAATGATTATTATATAAGATTAATTAGTTATCTACGTATTTGGATGTCAAATAAATCTCATGCAATCAAATACACCAATTTATTATTTATCCTAAAACAACTTTGCATATTTATGTATTTTTAAGTGAACCAAATTTTCATGTCAATCTTAATAGAGTTATCTTCCCAATTTGTTGTTGATTTTGGATGTAACTTCACTGACACTTTTTGCCTTAGAAGTTCTATATTTCATATGCAGTGATGCTAATCAGCAAAATAATATTTATGCATTTAATATCATCATGGAGTTTTTAACGCTGTACGCTGTTCAGTTGTTCCCCAAACAAGCTAAAATACATTGAGAAAATACTGTATTATTTATGAAATAATATTTTACTGAAAGAAGTTACTTTTGGCTTCACCAAATAGAAATCTGTTTGCGTCCACTAATAGAAAAAATATCGACTGTATTCACGTGCTTGTTAGGACACACCATAAATAGCATCATAAATCTATCCAAAATCCGATATTGTTAACATGTTCATATAATACATTCGTGCACATTGGCGCATGAAATCAAAACAAAGTTAGACACGTAAAGTTGTAGTTTTTAAAGGCCACAAGAGTACGTGTTAAAATCTAAACACGCAATCGTTGTGTTTACGGCGGGCGGGCGGCTGAGGATCGCGGGGCGGGCACGCCACGTGACTGCGGCCCGGCCAATGGGTTCGTGGCCTGCGCGCGCACCCGCGCAGTCGCGCCCGCGCTTGTCATGGCGGCCGCCGGCCTGCCCGACGTCGACTTCTCACAGATAAAAACGCGCTCCATCGAGAGAACCCTGCTCCCCCTCATCAAGCAGGTACGCAGTGTGCATGCTCTGGCACCCTCCAGCCACACCCGCTTGTCTCAGGAAATGTGACGTGCCCGCGTTGCAGCCGGCTCGGTCGACGGCCCCTCAGCTCTCTGACGTAGTCAGGGATGTCGACGATACTCCAGCGCATACGTCCGCCGTCTAAAATCGTAGTTTTATTTTCGGAGTGGCAGTAATTTCGTGTGCGACGCCAGATTGACGTTTACTATTAAAATTTCCCGCGTGCGACAACAATCTGTTGCGCGTCAGTACGCGCAATCGCACTGACGTTAGACGAATGGCGCACTTTTCAAATTAAATTGTAGAATAAATTCGTGACCAACAACGCTCCTTAAAAATATACCGACACATTTTTCGATAATTAAAGTATCATATGAGCTCTGTTATCCTTGTTAGGTTTTTAATGTCACACGTACTTGTTTCGAAAACTTAAACATAATAAATTAAGTAAGAGGGGTGAGTGAGCACGTGTTTCGGTGGGCGGGCGGGCAGCAGCGTAGGGCGGGCGCGCGGGTAGGTGCGGATCGATGCACGCCAGGTCCGGCAGTGTCGCCGCGAACGCGGGCGGAGCGGCGCGGTGCCGCAGCAACACGCCAGCATCACGGAGCACGTGCGCGCGCCCGCGGACTGCGCGCCGCCGAGCGCGCGCCCACCCTCCGTGCGCCCCGCGCTCACCTCTCCGACATGGACGCGCTCTCCGATGACGATGAGTACGCGCGCCGGGAGCCGCAGGTATGTCAGTGCTGCTGCACTGCATTGTCTCAGTAGAGTCGAATGTAGCTGATGCAGTCAGCTCGACGGCCCGCGGTGCCCCAGCCTGGCGCAACAAGTCGTACGAGGTGGCGAAGAAGCCCGCATGCAAGGACGACCTTGATCGAAGCTCGCGCCGCTGGGTCTCGCTCCGCTTCCCGGCTGAACGTAGATAATGATGTTTTGGATGATTAATTTGAGCCCCTTATTATTACGTAACAAATAGGAATCATGTGGTAGTTAGTACCTAGTAGAACTTCAACCTACTTAAAATTGTATTTACCATACCGCATTTTTTATTTTTTTTTCTATATTTAATTTGAGGGTAAATTTATGTTAGAACTTACTACATTATCATTTCATAAAATCAATGTAGTTTTTTTAATCTCAAAAATTTGCCAAGCTTACCTTTAAGTTAATTTCTATCATAATTATACGAGGGCTTCAACTGACTTATCTTCTTGATGTATTAGAGAGATAATAATGGTGGTGAAAGTTGATTATATGATTTCATGCTTTCTGTCTATACAAATCACATTAAAATGAAGCCACAAGAAGATATTCCCGTCCCCAATCATTAATAGTTACCTACCTAGGTACTTAAAATTCCAACAAATGTAAATAAAACAATCAATACCGACACAAAAGAGAGGTGTCAGAGCTCGTAGCTTGGAGTACATATTCTTTCGTAGCAGGTAGTAGCATATATTTATGAACTAGAAAGAAAAATTCAATCAAATCAAATCAAAATCATTTATTCAGTTTAGGCCCTAATAATTATGAAGGTCTAAATTACCACCCATATTCCAATCCATATTCTTTTTATAAAAAATAACATACCAGTTTTATTAATTTAAAATGTAGTGATGCCTTTGATAAACATGTAACACCATTTAATAAGATAGCATAAAAATAAATTCGTTCCTTTGTCACGACCACTCTTAGAAAATTACTAAATAGATAAATGAAACCCGTTGCAGAATCCGTTGTTATATTCCCGGATCTTCCCAGAAATTATCCATATTTATTTTCTCTTTGGAGTGTACATAGAGATTATGTAACTACAGAAAGTAAGTACATTAATTTATATGAGATTTGATTATGACTTGAATTTGTGTTCGTACTTTAAAGATATATTTAATTCGTGTTTGAAGTTGACCTATAGCAAAAGCTACTTCTGTTCTTGTTGCATTGAGTGAGGTTTTGTTGTTAAATTCGTGGGTACATATATGTAGGTCAGATGGACTTAATCGATCTTTGTGAGACGTGCGGCAAGCTTTTTAAATATATAAAGTCTTTCAGTTTGGTGTTGAGGTAGGACATAAATGTTGGGATCTTTCCACTGATTGGAATCCGAGCTTCGTAACCCATTCTACACGGTTAAAATATAATTAGACAGTAAATGATACAGCCGATACCACTGGCTTCACGATGACGAAAACAAACCACCTGAGAAGGAACAGCACAAAAATCATTGCCTTTTTTCATATTGTGGCAACAACCCACTCAAGGGGTTACCGTGAGCTCTAAGAATACAGTGGATCTGTGGGAACAGTAGCAACTGTAAAACTAATTCTTATTAAAATTGTCACGAAGTACCTGGAGACTAAAATAGGTGTGTCCAAACAGATCAGCACGCTGGTGGCAACACGCGGCGACGCAGCGGCTGGCGGCGCGGCCGTGCAGCGAGTTGGTGCTGCCGTATGCTGTGCCGTCGAACGCTTTGTCGCAGTCGGCGAGACCATTGCTGATGATAACCCTGACGTGCGCCATAGCATGGTGCTGGCGTGCAAGGAGGCACGAGCTGCAGGTAAGGCTAGCATTACGGTTTGGCATGCCACACAACAGCATGCACAGATGCCTTGGGGTACCAAGGCATCTGTGCATGCTGTCCACGATTACTGGAGGATTTTTTTTAATATGCTAATTATTAGAAATGTTTCATTATATGGGGTATGTGCTTATTATTTTTCTTAGTCCTGCTAAAAACAGGTTAAAATAATTCAATTCCATTTTTATAACATTATAAATCAAATGAAATCTGAAATTGCGCGCCCATTTAAGGCCAGCATAAAGTATGAAAACTTTCGGCATAAATTGGGTGCGCTGTGCCATTATTCCCAAATAGTTCCTCAGGTATTTAATTAAAGCTAAGCTCCTTTAATAATGGCATCACCTCTCGTGTCAATAAACTTTAATGTGATCATTAAAGTTACTAACTAAGAAAACAGTTGCAAACTTGTGAGTAGTTCCGTTCGATTAACGTGCAAACTCTGTAATACATTTCGATTCTATTAACTGATTAAAAAATTACTTCATCATCTATATATTAAAGTATTAAATTTAATTTTCGTGAGATATACAAAATGGAATGCCGGGAAATGAAATTCACCCTCGTACGTTAGTTACAATTGAGAGGGTTTTTAATCAAGGCTTTGCGTGACCTATAAATCTCGCCGATATCTCTATTGTGCGTTTAAGGGGCAGTCCGATTGTGCCATAAAGTTACAATAGAAATTCTCGTTTTAATTTGCATTTAATTTTTAATGGCGAGGTTCTGTTGTCCTGTCGCACCCTGAGAGAGGCAACCGAGAACTTCAAATGGAATAACGTAATCAAAAAGCTACATTCTGAATGCTTTGTTCCATATTATAGCATAAGTTTTATTCCAAAACTTAGAGGACAAGGTGGTCTTGTTGTTCAATAAATCTAAGTATACATAGAGTATAGTATACACATTACTGTTCTAGTTAAAGTTACATGGTAGACCATCTCGACAAAATTTAGTACCTACAAGAATTTTCGTAACCTACATGACATAGAAACTTTCCCTTAAATAGGTTGGAGAAACCGTTGTCGTAGGTACCTCTTTTGTCTCGCTTTACTCCCACTGACACGAGTCTGTAGACGATTACTCCTCCAGAAGCTATGTCACGTCATTGTGACTTTTTACGTTCACAATTTTTAACCGATAGAAGCAATTTATTCCGCATATTTATTTTAAATTCATGGTAAACCTTAATAAGCATTCTATTAAAAAATAGCACAAAGAAATGTTACCGATAAACATCTTTTGTATAAGTACCCTGAACGTTAAATCAAGGCTACCCTTTTCTAACAGCCCTCGATAAATTTATGTCAACAACCTGACCCGAATTTTAATGGGTGAACGTTATTACCGCATCCAGCATGCCAACAAACAAAAGATGCAAACAATAGCTGCCTCCGCCTCCGGGAACACCGATCAATTTCGACAAGCACCATTTCTAATATTAGAATTCCTACACACTTTTTATCTCTTGCCAACCTTACATTATTATAAGATTGTTTTATTACTTTTATTATTATGTCAGTTAGGTAATATTCCCTTGTATGGGAGTAGGTACCCATAATATATTATTATAATTTGTACGCTAGCAAAGGCGTCCTCATGATATTCATGATAATCACTCATGATAATTATTAACTTTTTTTAAATTATAATGTTCGTGGGGACCCAAAAAGTAAGTGATGCGTGTATGTCATTCCATCATAGCTTACAATAAGAAAGTGGTGCTAATTAAAAGGCTTTAACATGGCGAAGACTAAAGATTATATAAAACAAGCTTTTTCCCGCACCTTCGTAACGTGTTTTCCCCTTAGGTATACGCCTAAAGGGGTTGAATTTTGAAAATGCCTAATACACGCATTTACTTATTTATTTACAGAAATACTTCTGTGAAGTTCGTATAAAAAATACTACCTATCTCTTTTCTCTATACAAACTTTGGAACGTCTCATCCCCTTAAGAGGTGAATGAAATTGTGGAAAATATATTTTTAGTGTACCTCATAATAAACATCTGCGTAAAAAATTCAGCGCAATCCGTTCAGTTTCTTTAGCTGTGTGTTGATAGATCAGTATTCAGCCAGTTACAGTTGCTTTATTATACACACATAAAAAAGAAGGAAATTCATATAATTTGGTTTCTTATGTAGCAACTCAAAAAATTACCTGGGTACGTTATGGATTTGTAATTCAATATTAGGCGATCCCAATAACCAGTCAAAAGACAATCTATAAATTTCATTGGATTGGAAATCGAATCAAAATCAATTCACCGAAATTAGCAGGAACGCGAGTCGTTTGAAGTGATATTCATTAAATTAATTTGGAAAATAAGTGACTTTATCATTTCATAGCACTACGAATCGGATTTTTAGGTTCAATTTTATTAACTCAATACACTTTTTTGGTAAATGTTGCTTCCTTATGAAAAACATCCTCAAGATGTTTCAACAACAAAAAAATAAAGAAAAGTATTTTCACTCAGCACAGAAAACAGTAATTAATCTTCAAGAGATGTCTTTCCTTGATGCATCTTTATTATTATTATACTTTTTAGAACAGAGCATCTGAAATATGAAAAGATATATTGTTAAGCTAATTTATATATTATATTCGTATTTGCAAGCTTCAAAACTTTTACTTAAAATTATTATGTAGTGTCAAAAAAGCAGAGATTTGTACGCCGAAGCGTAGTATTGGGCCGTGAATGTTTCATGATTGGATGCATCACATCACATACATATTCAAAATATAAGCTGCGCCTCTCTGTCAGAAAGACTGTCTGTATTATTCGGTGAAATTTTAGTAAATACATACATGACTTCTGCTGCGTAATATAAGTTTCGTAGACGTAGATTACCGCGAGCAAACGATTCGGTATCGTATAAATCTGGCCGATGAGAGAAGATTTTAAGCTCCGTAGAGCTATTCGTAAGAAAAAGAAAACTTGCACATTATTATGTCCCGGGAGAGAGCTCTGAGCACGACAAATAGACCCACCCAAAATTGTGGCTCAAATGTATTTATTCTGTACATTTCGCGATAACCACGTACCGGGTATTGAATATACACTAAAGGGCTACGAGAAAAACATATTTGGGAATAGCAAAATATTAGGTCCTTACATATGAAATTGGCGTTTTGTATGGGAGGAACAAAAAGTCGAATATTTTTTAATATAATATATTTAATTAATCAAAGTATGAACCATTATTTTCTATGCACTTTTGCCATCTCATAGGTAGTTCATTGATCCCTTTACTAAAAAAACCAGTCGGACGGGAATCAATAAAATCTTTGAAGGCGATTTGGACTGCCCCATCGGAGTTGAATTTTTTCCCTTGCAAGAAGTTATCCAAATTTCGAAAAAAATGGTAATCTGTTGGAGCAAGGTCCGGGGAGTACGGAGGATGTCTTAGACTTTCCAATTGAAGCTCTTCTAATTTAGTAGCCGTCTGTAGCGCAGTGTGTGGTCTAGCGTTGTCGTGAAGCAGCAGTGGCGTGGAGCGATTGACCAGCCTAGGTTGTTTAGCCGCTAGCTTTTCCATCATGGTTTGCAATTCCTGACAATAGACATCAGCCGTAATAGTCTGGCCAGATTTGAAAAAACTGTAATGAACAATACCGGCACTAGTCCACCAAACGCTTACAAGTAACTTTTTTGGGGTTAATTTTCGCTTGGGGCAGGATTTGGCTGGCTGGCCAGGATCTAACCATTGCGCTGAGCGCTTCCGATTATCGTAAAGAACCCATTTTTCATCACAGGTAATGATTCGGTTTAAAATACCTTCATTATTGTGCCGGTTTAGTAATGTAACGCAGCAGTCGACGCGCGTTTGCCGGTTTGTTTCAGTCAATTCGTGAGGTACCCACCTTTCAAGCTTTTTAATCTTCCCAATTTGCTTCAAGTGAATTAAAACAGTTTTATCACTAACATTGCAGCCTGCAGCTAACTCGGACGTGGTTTGCGATGGATCCGCTTCCACAATAGCCTTCAACTCTTCATTATCAACTTGAGTCTCAGGCCGTCCACGGGGCTTGTTCTGCAGGTCGAAATTTCCAGAACGAAAACGTTGGAACCAAAAACGAACTGTGTTTTCTTTTGCAACACGACCGCCATACACATCATTCACCCTTCGAGTTGTTTCCGCAGCACTAGTGCCACGGCGGAACTCGTACTCGTAAATAATGCGATATTTAAGGTTTTCCATTTTGTAAAATGAGTGACGCAAACAGAAAAAAAACAGAAGAAAAAAAACAAATGAATGACGATCATCGAAGCACAAATACATGAGTCTATAGCTGTACAAATTTGAATTTGGAATTCCTTACCAAAGAGGACAAATTCGTGATTAAAGTGGCCAGTACGAAAAACGCCAATTTCATATGTAAGGACCTAATATTTTGATATACCGTATTTACAGAATATTTACTGTATCTTCGAATTGTGTCATAATAAATATGTGAGTATAGGTTTCACATCCTATTTTTTGTTATGTGTTATACTGCGGAGAAAATTACGCCCTAATATGCAACGACGGGCTCTGAAATAATCTATAAATGACACTATCTGCTGGCTGTGTGTGTTGCCTGTTGACGACTAAGCTTCCTAGCCAATTTTCATGTTATATAAGATAAAGTCTATGGATATTTTTACTTTAGCGGAAATACACTTGGGCTAACGGACCAAGTTGCAGAGAAATCCCGTAGTATTGGTATATAGATGTAATACAATTACCCGTGAAATTGTCCATCAGAATTGGAATAGTCCACGACCGCAGTGGGTTGTCGTAAGGCCTGTAACGAGATTATCCTGGATCGAAACAAATCTAATAAATAACAGGTATCTACCTACGGTGACCTCGCGTTTTACTTTTATAATTTCTAAGTTAACAACTACTGACCGAATGCCGCTCAAACCCCTCTCATTTCTATACTCTCCTTTACTGGAATGGAAACCTGTACAAGTTTAACATGTATCACATTCTCGGATGTTTGTGAAGCCCCTCACTCACTAGATTGGCCGCGTGGGATATGAGTTGTTTGCCCTCTTAATGAGTTTTCCGGGTGTACACAGTACAATATAAAATATTATCAGTATATCAGGTAATGTTTCGTTGGGTTTGACTAAGTTGCTTTTTAATATGTATTAAGCTATTGCATAGCTTTTATCGCGGGCCTTGAGCGTGGGGACCGAATCCAGAAATTCCGTAACGAAAAAAACCTAACACTCCCCACTCCGACCGGCACAGCGGTGATACTTTTTAGTTTTTCCATCTATCGATAAATACCAGAACTTTTAATGACTTTTTGAAATATCACGCTTGTCTCTTTAGTTCAGCAACCCGCCTTTAGGTGGCATTGGTTGTATTGGAAAACTACCGTAATCAGCTGTTTGTGAGAAAGTATATAGGTATATAAAAAATACTGCATTAATAAAATAAATAAATAATTATAATTGCATAAGTTGATAAAAAATGCTATGCAATAGCTTTACCGCGGCAGTCTCCGAGTGCCTCACCTATTTTTCTATTTTATTAATTAGGTACTAAGTATTGAAGAGATATGTTTCTTTAATTATTCACTGTATTTATCTCATGTAATATGAGCGGAACTTACAATAGAGGTCAGTTTGTCACTTACTGTACTACTGTACTAATTTGTGACAGCAGCTGTCGCTCCAAGCCTGGGAGTGGGCATAAATGACTCGACCCTGGGCGTAGCTTGACTTATTTATGAGCTTTGATAACGGAGGGATGTGTTTTAGAGAGGTGGTAAATTTACTTTATACCATGTGAGCACTCGTATTATTATTTCGTACAAAATTTCCCAAAGCAGATGGGAAAGCTTCGTAATCTTCGATAAAACAAAGTAGTGCTCTCCGCAGCTCGACTATGATGACTACATTGTAAAACAATAATCGCGTCTGTTCTAAACTAAATTTTAACCGCTTTCAATATAGAGGATTAAACTCGACTTCGTAAAAAAATTGCTAAATTAAAAAAGGCAAAAAGCTAATTTATTTACGTGTTAAGCAGAATCAATTCAATATTGAATGTTTCCTTTGCAGTCGTAAACACGCCAGTACCGTAAATTTCTTTCGAAAATATATTCCTGCCTACTACCCCAGGATAGCCATTACCTGAAGTTAGCTCCAGTTCAACTTTTACTGTTAACTAAATTCAACACGCGAAGCTCGTAAAATGATCCCAACAACATTTTACAGTTTTATCCCTTTATTCATGAACGTAACTCCGTCAAACGTTAAATGTTTAATTCGTATCCTTCGCTATGATCTAAAAGTTTCAATTTACAAGTAGCTGCTACTGTTTCAGGTTCACAGTTATACCTTTCTCTGGAAATAGCTCAAATGGAATAAATCCATTTCCAAAAATAGCACCTATATCAGTACAGAGCTTGTCGGCTTATCTCCAATAGACAGCCGACATATGGGTGACGTTATTGTATGCTATGTATTGGAACATTATTACATATGTTTTATATGACGTCCCGTTGTATGAAGAATATTGGTATGGTATTAGAAATAAAGCAGATATTATTTCATCACTATTCCCTTGATTAGTCCTAGGGACTCAAGTGTCTACATCATCATAATTATTATTGTCCTAACTTATCCCATATTATATGGGGTCTACATTAACACAATTTAATTTATAAATACTTACTATCCTTTTTTGAACTTCATCTCTTACTATTGTTATAGAATCTGACACCCAAAACTAATTTCTAGCGAATTGAGAACCCGTAAATATGTTTATTTAAATTCAAATACAACCCAACCCGCACTTTTAGATATACAAACCATTTTCATACTGCAGACAAGAAAAGTCGTGTAATTACGTGTAATATGCTAAAACATTCCTAATGAATATTAATGGCACAGAACCAAACCAGATAAACGTTGAATGTAGCTACGATTACTATTTATTCTGTGGCATTGCTTTGCTATATATTTTTTAGATTAGGGTTACTTGATTTATAGCTTATTTTGGTGATGAATTCTAGTGCATGTATCATGCTGTTCAATATAACGCAATTATTATTATTTATTTGTATATCTAAGTTCTGTGATAAGGATTATACTCAACTTCGTAAAAAATTTGCTAAATTAAAAAAGGCAAAAAGCTAATTTACTTAAGTGTTAAGCACAATCAATTCAATATTGAATGTTTCCTTTGCAGTCGTAAATCTATACTTGTAATAAAACTGTAACAGTTCTAATTTCTGCACATGGAAGATATTTTGATATTGTTTTGCGAAGGGATTCATATTCGAGCTGAACCCAATATTGTAATTTTTTTCATTTTTGTCTGTCTGTCTGTTTCTTAGCCGCGCATCACGCCTAAACTACCGAACAGATTCAAATGAAACTTGCCACGATATGAGTTGATACTACGGTATAATAAAGGATACTTTTATGCCGAAATTCAGCACGGGTCCCCTGGGATAAGAGATAATTGACAAAATTTGTACTTGCCTCTAACTCTGAAACAGCTGGGCGGATTTGAACGGGTCTTTCACTGGCAGGTAGCTGCTGCCATAAGGCGGCTTTTATTACTTTAGAAAAATAATTAGGGTTCCGTGCACAAAAACTGAAACCCATGAAAAAAAAATTCTACGCGTACGAAGTCGCGGGCACAGCTAGTGTATCATAAATACTCATTTCTTTATTTTATTGTTTAAGATTATTCAATCTTGAATAGTATTTACAGTGAGATTCATTCGTTGATATAATGAACCCTTGGGATTAACACTCATCTTAGGGGCTAATTCTCAGCTAATCCTCCTAGACACGTATCTATTGAATTTAATTTTTATAAATTCAAATTCTCTTCTTTGTTTTTTTTTTATAATCAAGAATGTTTTACATTACAATAATTTCATATAAATATATATAAAGAAAATGATTTTGTATTATATTTATTTTGTAAAGTGTATACCTATGTTCGAAATATAATGGTGTTTTGTGTTGACATTAATTGTGTTCATATTACGTATGTACTTAAAACAATTGTTAAGATTTTTGATATGTTATCTTTACAAATGGCCGAGCATACTCTCGCGGGGGCTATAACGATTATAGCGCGTACAACTGCGTATTCCCGGATGAATCGTAAAAAAGAAGTTGTGAAAGCTTTATTGGATAGCGGTTCTGCTTACAACACTTTTAACTTCGACAAGCCCATTCGGACAAGAAAACTTTTGTACTGGGGAGAGATTTTAACAGAGTGAGGCATTATCCGCCTCGGCGGCGTATATCACTATTCATCGCCACTCTTGAACCGTGGTTGCTCTTATTCCATTCTGTTTCGTGACCAGCTCTTGGCCGTGACTTGGCCCGCTTAATAAATTAATAGCCTTTAGTTAAAATGGAGCGTTTGTTAGGATAGTACAGAATTTTTAAAGTGAAAGATTTTATAAAATGAAAGTTCCACAAACAATATAGAATAGATTATTTCCTTGATGGTATAATTATTATGTTGTGCTATTTCGCCCAGGATGATCTATTCTATAGGTGTTCGAACAGCACTGCAAGTAGTATTTTTTTCTAATGCAACTCGCGATGGCAATGTGGAACTAATCAGTTACCTATAGTTCGCGTCAGTACGCGAGAAGACGGACACACGTCACGCATACCATCAGAAGGACGACTCAATGGTTACCCCAATTGACGAAATAAGCTTCCGTATTAACCTTATAAGGTAAGCGCACGGTATATAAGAAATAAGGTTAATCAGTAATAGATGGATATGAGTAAATAAATGACCTGCGGGTGAGCATTGATGATTTATCATAGCGCGGTCCTGGTTACCAAAACAGTAGATAA
This sequence comes from Falcaria lacertinaria, assembly GCA_951449985.1. NCBI lineage: Eukaryota > Metazoa > Arthropoda > Insecta > Lepidoptera > Drepanidae > Falcaria > Falcaria lacertinaria. The sequence goes on along the minus strand of OX602109.1, from coordinate 6,752,548 downwards.
TAATATGTGCATGCTTTAGTAGGGACAATACAATTCCAGAGTTAAACAGATCCACCTCCACCTCACGGTGTTCACGCATAGGAAACGGCGAAAACTTGTTGGCACGTCGAGTTTCAAAACTCATTAACATCATATCTTCGTTGCTTATTGAAACAGAATTAATATTATTACCCTATAAAGTTTATGGTTTTCTTTATGTACCCGCCGCTCGTTTCGCCCAAGTGTCAGCTGAGTTTTACATAAACTCAGTGACTGAAAGCGCGACGGGCGCAACGACGCGTGAGTCTGATAGAGACGTCCCTAACTTCTACCATTAACTTCCAAGCAAAAAACAACCTTAACCCATCTAAGTTAAATACTATTACGTTTATATTAGAACAGGCTTTTTTGCTCAACGTGTTCTGTTTGGTTAGATTGTATGGAAATAAAATGTTAAGTTTCATTATTATTCGCATTGCTGTGGGCAGGAATCTAATATAAGATTGGACAAAATATTCACTCATATTAATCTAAAAGTCATAAGTACCAATATTCATTAATATCGGTCATACTTCTTATAGCCTGGAGGATATATGTCTGCCTATCGTATGACCTAGGATACTTTTCATTCCTCGGCAACATGCCAATTATACGCAGACGTAGTCGCCGTCTGTAAGCTAGTGGTATTATAATAAATGTTAAAGATCTGAATTGAATTCAACCCAAAGTCAGTACCCCAAGCCAATCAAACTTATTCAATGTTTTTATTTACTTAATTTTTGGAAAATCAATATCGCAATAACTATTCTAAATTAAAGTAAAATTATTTAACTTAGATACCTTTTGACTCAGGAAATAAAAGGCTATGGGAATTTACTCATAAAAACGGCTAGCCGGAGAAAAAAAGTTTTGTATAAAAGGGGACCGGATCATTATAAAAATATACTCTTTCCTTTCAAAGACATTGTGGAACTTGAAACAGCGGCCAACATTCGATACGTATGTCTAAACCAAATCACTACTTGCTTTGATGTAAAAGGTCAAAATGTGCCCACGCACCGCCCTTTCGATAACAAGACACATCACAAGGTACTGAACGCTCGCTAAAGTAGGTACTTTATTTATTTATTGGGTCCGTTTTTGTACCTATACCTATACCCTGAAATGAACACATTTATCTACAACAATTTGCGACACGTCTGCACGAAATTTTATTTAGCCAGAGGAATAATCACGTTAACCATAAAATTGTAGCTATTTATACATAGTATATAATTTTCTAGCTTTATATTTATTTTCCCCAAACATGTTACTGCAAAGTAGCTACAGAAAATGTGTATTATGTTACTTCACAATCACCATCGGTACATACGTTTTGTATTTATAACTGTATACCAATGTATTCTAATGAATACACTGTTATGATTAACACAGTAAGTACAATCAAAATGCATAAATATCATCAATGGGCTCTTAAAATGTTTCAAGAGCTACCAGCATTTTCCAGTGCATTTAAGCGTATTCGTAAGAAAAAAGGTATTTTAATTTAGCTCACAGCAGTTATTCAGTAAGTAAAGGGCCTCTTATAGGGTCTTATACTAATATTAGTATAAATCTGCAATAAACGTGACAGTGGGCTCCCGGGCTCGCATCAGCATAATGCTACGATAATGCTCTCCTCGAGTGCGCCCTACGTCCTCGCCCTGCGGATTACGACCAGCTCTGCCCTTAAATAACTTGGAATAACCTCACCCACCCATCCCTTGTGTTAGATAGATAGACACTGTTTCTGAAACTTTCACAAAATACTGCAATATATATACAAATCTAATTGTTATGCATACACGACTTTATAGTTGCAATGAAATTGTACAGATAATCACATACATGTTACACGTGTGTATCTACACTGATATTATAAGGAGGAAAGATTTGTATTTTTGTGAGTTTGTATTGAATAGGCTCCGAAACTACTGGACCGATTTCAAAACTTCTTTCACCGTTAGAAAGCTACATTATCACTGAGTAACATAGGCTATATATTATACTAGCTGCCCGCCCCGGCTTTGCACGGGTAGACAAAATATTATTTTGATATATGTCTACTCGTGCGAAGCCGGGGCGGGCCGCTAGTATTCCATATTCTATTGATCATTTTCTTTGGTTAGTTTTTGGGTTATGGTATCACAAAAACAAAACTAAAAAAACATTTTAATTAGGTCCGTCTCTTCCCTAAACAAATATTAGCAGAAACTATTTTTAAGGGAACGCAGGAAGTTAGAGGGATTTATTGTTATGATCTGTATTACATATATGCTCTGAGTTGTTATTAAGGCTATATTTAACAAGTGTACATATTAAAAGCGGTTATGCGGTGCAAAAATTAAAGACTAGAATTCGAATTTAGAAAAATAACTAACATAGTGCAGATAATCATTGTATTATGTTACTAGATACGAGGAATTCCTTTCTTAAAATTATATTATTCTAAAATGAATTGCTTCCAGTTGGACTCACTGTGTATTTAAGACATAAACGAAAAATGGACTTTATTTTTAATCACGTAGCAACAGCTGGGCGATTCGAAAGTAATTTGATGTAGAAAAAACTGTTCGTGATTCGAATACTTAGTCGAAATAACATTGTCACTCGGACCTACACAACGAGATCGTTTCAAAAACATAAACATAAGGTAGCGCATTTCTACCTTTATTTCACTCTGCTAGTGGTAGTGTTGTGCATTAGATGGCGCACGAAAAATAATCATCGTATTTAAATTGTTCATTTTCATTCTCCTGACAATTATTGAATTTTGAATCATATTTCCATTTATTTACGTTTAAAACGCAATTATATATTTCGCATCCTAATTAAATGGGCCTTTACACACTATGTTGATTTTTTTTATTTCCCATAAATGAAGTACTTATTCAATGATTTACTCTTTGATTAATAAACTTGGATTTACTATGGCATTTGGCTCGAGACTGAGTATTTGGAACTTATTTGCATTTCAGTGCCAACTGACAACCTTTGCGGGCCTGCCAACGACTTCCTGTTGTTTTGACGAATACCTATTTCCTTACAAAGTTCACCGGAGGGCTAACTATTACACGAATTGTTATTTATCAAGTTCACCTTGATCGTGAGAGCTACTAAATTTTCCAAGGCACGCGATTTGACTGTTTATCATTTTGAGCATGTATACGTGTTCTAAAATTCAAAAACGATGTTTAATTATTTTAATAACATTGTCGATCGCTAATAAAAGTTGCAGCTATATACCAAGAGAATACAACCGCTACGCTAGAGCTATGTATACAGCAGTCTATATAGTTATTTAAAAAGGTTGTCATTGTAATTGCAAATTACCAATAATGAAGGCGTAAAAGATTTATAAGCACATAAGCTATAATTTTAATACATTATACAATTATTTTATAATATAGAAACTAAATCTTCTCCAGCAACTGAAATTTGTTTCCCATTTAAACAGCTTGTACAAACAAAGGACCAATTTATATCACGAAATGTTATTTTCATTAATAATTGCTTTAGAAACGTGCTTAATTCGATGCGGCATCTGTCAGTGAGTTATTGTGTGACAATATTAATTTCTCTCATCGTTTGAAATTAATCTCAGGGAGGTACCGCACAAGTTAGACTACATTCCTAGAACAGACAAGTCTGAGGCAGTTAATTTTGCAAACAGCCCGTTGGGGACTGGCTATGAGTTCAAACTTGTCGTTGTAGGAAACTTCATTCTCTTCACGAACAAATACGTTTAATATGTGTTAATAATTAAATTACTTTATATCGTCATATTAAGGAAGCAAGTATTCTATTAAGCAAGGTTTCTAGTTAACTATCCTTAGTTATTATTGATGGTTAAATGCAGTACTTGTATGTATATCCTCACTCCTTCCTAAAGGATTTCCAAATGGTAATGCAGAGGTGTGACATTAGCATTCGGCCAGCGCCCGCTTCTGCATCGTCGTAATCATTCCAATTCAAAGCTATACGAGTAACAAACACATGAAAAATTCGAAACATATCATATTTTTCTTATTAAAGACTAATTTTCATACTAATGCCAGATACATCCCTAGGCGCACTGTGAAACCACCTTTTGAAAGTCCTTATTACCAACAGTGCACATCATCGGGGAGCTCTAAAGTCATTAATGATTTTAAGCCCAGAACCTCAATGTCGCAAGTCAAACACTCATTACATTCTTATGTATGTATAATAGTTACTTTACATAATAATATGTTTATTCCACAGCCGCCGCTCACTGACACGACTATTACGACGATCTATAATTCTATGTTATTCGAAAAATGATACGACGCCCACGCGCCCTCGATACATCCGCCGTATAAAATACTGCGGAAATAGGGAGCTTATAGCTAAAACGTCCCGCCTGTCGTGCCATCATACACTTTTTATTATGGGATAAAGACTACATTATCCAGAGATTACTTATATTACTCTTTGTCCAAATACAGTCTTCAATATCGGAATAAATAGTAATATAATCTGAAACTTATAAGTAGGTATGAATACATTTATCGTGTTTTCATATGTATTGTGCCAAGCATGTAGCAAGTCTCCATGAGAAGTAAGGTAATTTTTTTATGTCGTATTTGATATTTAAACCAAATAAAAAATTATGTCGTATTTGATATATTAGGTCCTTACATATGAAATTGGCGTTTTTCGTACTGGCCACTTTAATCACGAATTTCTCCTCTTTGGTAAGGAATTCCAAATTCAAATTTGTACAGCTATAGACTCATGTATTTGTGCTTCGATGATCGTCATTCATTTGTTTTTTTTCTTCTGTTTTTTTCTGTTTGCGTCACTCATTTTACAAAATGGAAAACCTTAAATATCGCATTATTTACGAGTACGAGTTCCGCCGTGGCACTAGTGCTGCGGAAACAACTCGAAGGGTGAATGATGTGTATGGCGGTCGTGTTGCAAAAGAAAACACAGTTCGTTTTTGGTTCCAACGTTTTCGTTCTGGAAATTTCGACCTGCAGAACAAGCCCCGTGGACGGCCTGAGACTCAAGTTGATAATGAAGAGTTGAAGGCTATTGTGGAAGCGGATCCATCGCAAACCACGTCCGAGTTAGCTGCAGGCTGCAATGTTAGTGATAAAACTGTTTTAATTCACTTGAAGCAAATTGGGAAGATTAAAAAGCTTGAAAGGTGGGTACCTCACGAATTGACTGAAACAAACCGGCAAACGCGCGTCGACTGCTGCGTTACATTACTAAACCGGCACAATAATGAAGGTATTTTAAACCGAATCATTACCTGTGATGAAAAATGGGTTCTTTACGATAATCGGAAGCGCTCAGCGCAATGGTTAGATCCTGGCCAGCCAGCCAAATCCTGCCCCAAGCGAAAATTAACCCCAAAAAAGTTACTTGTAAGCGTTTGGTGGACTAGTGCCGGTATTGTTCATTACAGTTTTTTCAAATCTGGCCAGACTATTACGGCTGATGTCTATTGTCAGGAATTGCAAACCATGATGGAAAAGCTAGCGGCTAAACAACCTAGGCTGGTCAATCGCTCCACGCCACTGCTGCTTCACGACAACGCTAGACCACACACTGCGCTACAGACGGCTACTAAATTAGAAGAGCTTCAATTGGAAAGTCTAAGACATCCTCCGTACTCCCCGGACCTTGCTCCAACAGATTACCATTTTTTTCGAAATTTGGATAACTTCTTGCAAGGGAAAAAATTCAACTCCGATGGGGCAGTCCAAATCGCCTTCAAAGATTTTATTGATTCCCGTCCGACTGGTTTTTTTAGTAAAGGGATCAATGAACTACCTATGAGATGGCAAAAGTGCATAGAAAATAATGGTTCATACTTTGATTAATTAAATATATTATATTAAAAAATATTCGACTTTTTGTTCCTCCCATACAAAACGCCAATTTCATATGTAAGGACCTAATATAAAGCATTTACACTACAAAAAATAAAGGGCCCGGGTCCAAAACGAAAATACCTGTAAGCTTACATTCATTTGTAAGCTGACATACATTTCTAAGCTGAAATATATTTGTTAGATACGGGAGTCCAACTCGGGCCCCAGGCTCGACGGCTAATCGGTAACGCACCAGGTCAAAGAGACCGTCGTATTTCATAACATAGGTCTAGTGTATTAAGGTGAATGTATAAAAGCAATTTATAAGCTACTACTAATATTTCCATAAATAAAACACGGAATAAAAAGCGTCGTGCGTACTATGCTGTGGTGCTCTTTGATAAATGCGCAAAGTTTCCTTCCTAGGTCATCGTGAAGAGATGGCACCCGCATTAGGCGAATGTACGGGGCTCATGTGTTACAAAAACAATCGAATAGGCAGTCGTCGTCGTCATGTGCCAAGAAGTATCAAAAGCGGGTCACAATAGACCTAAGCCAAGGATTTCCGCCCTCCGGGGCTTCGCTGCAAATTGAATGAGCGCAAACATTTACATGTGTGTAGATACCAAACAGACAAATAGATGCAGTTATTACAAGGCATTGTTCCCGATACGAGAACGACACGATACAAGATAAGATTTTAACCTAATGTTTTTTATACCACTAAAGATGGCACACAAGCATACGGCCCATCTGATGTTAAGCCGTCTATTAGCCGCTAGCAATACCAGACATCACTAACTTGTTGCCAACGCTATTGTTGTTGAGGACTCACTGTGCTAGCAGCATATCCTACTACTGGTGCAGCGTATCCTCGTGGAGCACTGACAACCTTACTACCCGCAGCAACAAAACACTACATCAAAGTTTCCAGTCGGGCAGCTCCAATTTTATTTGGAAAACCCACGGGAGATTTTATTTCGCCCTTCCTCTCTTTTTTTACTCTCGCGGTGTTATTAATCACTGTACTTTAGCTTAGAAACTCATTGGTACAAGCAGCTGGGGTTTGAACCTAGGCCCATCCATCTGATGACAGGCGGTTGCTTCAAACGGGTTTTTTTTTTTAATTTCATGTATTAATATTTTTAACAACCTTTACTATGTTTGCAGTAGAAAATAATGATTTAAGTTAGAGCAGTGTGAGCATGTAGAATGTTTTTATTGCCTTGGCATGCGATAGTTTTGAAGTGACAAAACAAACGAATAACTAATTGTTTTAATAAAACCGTATATAACATCTGTAGTAAATTGTATAGAAACATATAAATACATAGAACATCTGTTTTGATCCATGTCTCATTGTTGGAAGTATAAAAGAAATTCGATCGTTTTCGTAATCAAACTGTCGTCCAACTTGCACGCGATAAATAAACGATCGCATATGGTGCAAACAAACGTAGCATGTCGACGTCTTTACGATACGGAGTTCACGTAAGTGTAAAATAATAAGATATATTAATACTAGTATCGTAAATGTGTTCAAACAAGATCATACATATTTTTTATTTTGACTGCTTCTGAAAGGTTAGATTGCGACGCACTCACAAGATGAATGTAATTTATTAGACAGCATGTAAAGTAGGGGTTTATCTCACCTTCTAGGATTAACATTATCTCATTTCAAATATAAGATTGTTGGACATTAGTTTTGATAGCAGAGGCCCTATTAGGCACATGTGAACGCTTCGTCATTTTCAGGAAATGTGGAGCTGCCCGCCGGAAATTTGTCGGAGGCGTGAGCAATTTGTAGCTGTTTTGAAAATTCGCAGGAAACTAGTACAAAATACCCACATCAAATGACTGACCATTTCATGGAAGCCACTTTGCAAAGTTAACATTATCAATGGGTGCGTAGATTTCTCCGTACTTTTGAAATAAACGTAGGTATTCTAAACAGGAATTAGATGTTTTAACAGTTTGGTTTAATTGAGTACTATTTTCAGATTTATAGCACTAAGAACAAATGGCAGACTCTTTATATAATCTGACCTTAATGTTTTGCACACATGTTAAACATGTTTTGCAAATTTTAGTTTTAAGAGCCGTATCATGTTGTTTTAAAATGGTATAAATTGATTTCAAATGATACGGTAACATTATGCTAGGTTGAATTGCAGGTAAATTAGTGGATGTGAGGCAAATTGCTTACTAATTTCGCTTAAATAGACTTTAATTTCATTAAAGGAATAGACTTGCGCATAAACTATTATCTATACATATGCTGGAGGATTATCTATAAACGGTCGTAATTACTTTCTATTTTCTACTGATCGCCACGTTTTAGGTCAAATAGCGATATGTTACACCACTGGTAGTGTCTATGGAGTACGGTATGGTGTTATCTTGATAGCCTACTTTGTTTAATGGATATAGCTTGTAGATACCTACTGTCATCGGTTCAAACCCCAATAAACTAAAAGTACAGTAATATTTATTTAAAACAATTTTGTGTACGTGTGCTTCTAGCCGGAATTACTTATAGGTCCGTATCGTCTGACTCAAATGATGCATGATTGCTTATTGCACAAATTATAATTATCTAAAGATGAAAATGTATACACAAATAAAAATAATGTCATTTGTTTAACAGAAACCGCATCACAGGCACATTAATCAATGTCCGTTGACAAAGGCAAACGATCCACAAAAGAATCACGCTCCGCGTTATATTCCTCACGAAATTAACGTTTTGCCTTCCGTGACTTTCCGCCGTAATGACGCCATATTAATTGAACGCTCCGAGCACACGTGACCACTGATTTCCGTGCTGAAGCTCAATAATTTCACTAAAACTTCGGAGGCCATTTAGAAGTCTACTTGATTTATTCAGGGCAGGGAGATAAAGATAAACCTAAAAATTATACTTGAAATATCAAGAGCTCTGGAACTCCTGTTTTTTTTAAACGAAACCCTAAGAGAACCTTTTTGATGATTTCTTAGACTGCTATAATAAGAACTGTCAATTTTAGCTACGAGATACTTACTTGGTTACTCAAACAAGACATGCTATACATAAACATTTATTTCTCTGTCTATCACATAGATCTACGTGTATTCATATTATTTAAGTGTGACAACTAGGAATTTTACTGTGCTCAGTATCAAGTACATTGGATTTTCTTTTGAGTTTGATGCAGTCAGAGGGAGGGAAAGTCGGCGTTCGTCACTTAGCCTCAATATTGATCCAATCATCCGGCGAACTGGCCCATTCATTACTGTCAAACGAAGCGAATGCCATATTAGTCATATGGCACTCGCTTCGCAATGTATCACTCTTATTTATTAAGGATTGCAGATCACAATAAATATACATCTACATATTAGTAGGGAGGGAGTATATAACAAGAGGACAGGCAGGCCGCTGACTAGGCGTTTTTGGCCTCAGCAAGATACGAAAGCATTAAAAACCGGACTAGGAATATTTCCTACGAGGATTCGCACACTATGGACTAAAGCCAACAACGCCGGTAATATATTAATTATATTGGTACATATGATCATTAAGTAAGTGTTAAAGATGCAATTTATATCGATATAATAATTATTAAGAATTAGCTGTGTTAATTGTGTTTGCGTTTTCAATGCCTCTTTTTCTTTACCAGCCTTAACCGAAACGGATAAAAAGCTTAGAAACGCGTATACAAACAAAGAAACATAATTTTTTCAACTTATATTGATAAGCAATACTAAACTACCTGAACAATATATAAAATAATAAAGAAGTCTGCAAATATTCAACAGCTCCGTTAACATACTTCCGGATGACCTAGAGGCAAAACCAAGTGAGTAAACGAATTAATTTAAAATCTGTAGTATTTCCAAACCGTTTAAACTTTAAAAAGAAAATGGTACAAAAGAATTTGCATGAAAGTCTTATTCGGTTATCTTAAAAGTAAGTATACGGTTAAAGTTCGCAATTTACGAGTTTGCCTTAACAAACTTGTTTCTGAAGTTACAAAATAAGTCGTGTATAATATTTTCGTACGATGTCACTGGATATGAAATGTAATAAACTCACTATAGACTGGTGAAACAAAAATTAGCGTCGTCGTATACTTCCAACACATTGCCATTGGCTGAGAGAAAGATTCAATTATTTCCCAGGAGGCAGCCGGCTGGCTAGACACGATTTGTTCAATTACTATTTTCTTATGCATTTTACACAGAACGGGTACTTTATTGACTCTTGCCCCTGCAATTGGGTACCAAAATGACAGTAAAATACTCTCTTAAAAAATATTTTTCTGTTACACTAATTTATTTACGACGATCCAAAAATATCCCTAGACAAGCATATCCTATCCGATATAAGACATGTCAAATACCTGTGTGTGACATATTTCATAAAGATTTCGTATAATATTATTAGTTCAAAGCGTAGAATGTACCAAACGTTCATGCGAGGTGAAGCAATTAATTTTCCTCGCATATTGAATCGACATGCGAAGTAGTCATAATTAATTGAGTAAGTCTGCTATGTATGCTATGTAATATACATATTATAATACATACGCAGACGTAGAGTAGAGGTCGCGTATTAGACAAGCGTATTGTAGTACTGCCTCCAGCCAGATTAACCGATGACGAAGTTGGCTGGTTCCAACTGGATGTGGAGCGCTGATTGCAACGGTTGTGTTTTACCTAGTACACGATCCTAGAGGCATATATGTAATATGATACGCCGATTGATCAAATATCGTCTGCACTATGTTAGAATTTTAGCTTTCTGTGCGAAACTACGTCCCAATATTACTTTTTTATTGGTACAAATATAATATTTAAATTAGGTACCTTAGACTGCCTTAACATTACAAGAGCCTTCTTGTATTCCACAAATTCTTATATACAAAACATTAAAACAAATTAGAAAAAGTATACTCAGGCAAAGTTAATATATGGAGCTTTTTATATGAAAATTATGTTTACCATCGGTCAGTAGGTATTCTACGTTCAAACAAATAAAGACATATAAATTATACCTTTTGCTAATGTAAGTGTAGGTTTATTAATAATTTTCTCGAACTTATTAGAAAGCTCCTTTAGTGTAGAAATTTACAGCAAAAAATATGTACAAATATCACCAAGGTAGACTAAGAAATATAAATATCTAGTGTAGTGCGTCACGTAGCCACGTTTCCTTCATAAATTGCACCACTCTGGCGCGATGGCGTGCCGTGCAGTACCAATGCCAGCATTCCTTGCACTATCTTTGTTATATCACTAATTATGTACATATTGAATGTGATCTTAGTCTTCTTACGCTAAGAACAAAGTATTCATGCCCAGTTATTTAATCGAATTTTATACTTTAAGGATGTAAGTTGATACAGAAAAGCACTATCAGTCTCGGAATTGCTTGAACTCTTCCAATAAAAGAACCTAAACCTTAACTTTTGTCCAGCTATAACAAAATACGCCCAATATGTTTTTTAATTACGTACAAGGAAAAGATAAAATGTAAAATGTACAAATGATTACTTACATTCTACATTTAGGTATAGTGCGGCAAACTCGCTAACTGCTAGTAGTTCGCAGTACAGGATACTACGACAAAAAGATAAATGATATGCTACGACAACGAGCATAAACTGCCGTAGAGTAGGTAGTGTCCTTGTGAAAGAGAAAACTTGTTGTGAAAACTTACATAATCTTTATTAACATTTGTATAGTCGTAGTGACGACGACACGCGGCGTAGGGTAAGGCTTCAGTCAACAACTTACTATTGGGATTTAGCAACAAAGGTAAACAACTCTCTGTAGTACTGAACAATACAAACAGCAACGTTCCAAATGATACCATTTACATTTTTGTTTCGATTTCCCACGTCACCATTTCAATTGACTAATCCGGTCGTAACTCGTAGGAGGAATCATTTTATGTCGATAGATCGAAACTAAGTTGGTCGTTAGGTGACTACTATATAGGAAACGGGCAGAACTTCCCGATAAAAGACATTAACAACATTGTGTCCTACAGACCAAGTTTTAGGGGAACGAAAAACACATTCCCCTCCATAAATCCCGAGATGTTGCGTAACTTTGGGTCGAAGTAGCTGCGTAATACTTCGCATCTGCATTTCATTGCGACTTTTGCTCCTCGTTGTAGCGTTAACTTGTACACTGGGATTGCTTTAATGAATAAAATTAATATCTACGCCACCTTGATTAAGAGTATCCTGCGAATAGGCATTTACGGTGCACATCCAAAGGCACTAAAGCAGCGTACCGAAATGGCTTACAAAGTTTAACTGGATAAGTTTCTCTTGCATTACTCTGGAGACCTAGCGAGTGCTGTACTGGTACTTCACCCGCTATTTATATTTATAGCACCTTCCCTGAATAAGAAGCCAATGACTCTGAAAGTCAATTCCCACCTGTCAAGGGCAATGCTATTTATATTAAAGGGCAGGCTCACACTATCCATTTGTTGTGAATGAATGGAACTAGCGCTACATTATGTATCGCATGAAAACAAATTTTCTGTCTGCGAACGAACGATAAGTTCAAACTGAGTAACATGAGCTATTATTCAATGCCGACGACTGGGTATTTGTACGCGCCCGATGGGCAGTTTTTCACGCGTGTGTACGCGTGTTTTTTCGGAGCAGTAATCGGGGAAACGGTCTTTAGTAAGTTTTTATTTAACTTGATTCTCTTGTCTTTCCGGCTCAAAATGTTTGACTTTTGCTGACTTTTAAAAGTTTTGTGTAGCTTTGGTGACATTGCCATAATATGATATGGCCATAGTGCTGGTCTGCTGATGAAACTGAAATGTATTCATAGAAAGTCCTCAATTTCATTATTATATAACTCAGTGGTGTACGAACTCATTTTCTGTAGTTCCATAAAAGTTGCGATATTTTCATTGCAACAAGTTATATTACTATCATAAATGTGTACTTCAATGCAGTATCTACCTACAAGAAATCTCTGTCTGTCTGTCTCTGAAGTCTGCGTCGGGGATACATAATAAAAGAGTTGACGGAAGGACGCGCGGCCGGGACCGCTTTGTGGCCGCGTTGGCCGCACCCGTCGGTCGCCGGCTCCACGGACGTAATACGCTTACTCCAGCTTATATCTCAACATATTACACGCAGCTTAAAACCGCAACCTCATACGCATTGTCTACCAACAAATATATTTCTACATAAATACATAGCTTACATAACTAACAATAAAATCTTTGAGTCTTATGGAATTTTAATTTTAGTTACGAAACTTACACATACTCATACATTCACCTAATCTTTAATTTGTAAGTTGATATTATTACTTCAAGGCTGAAAATTTAAATTCTGAGTTAACGACCTTTCAGCATTGATTACTTTAGAATAAAACTTGTTGTGTATACAACTCCATTTCTACGAATCCCCTCACCCTCCCAGTTAAGTAATGTGTATTCCAAGTCGAACGTCCCTGACCGCCACGCTCGAACAAACAGCTAAAGGATGAGAGAAAAATTGTAAATATAAGGGATGTAGGTAAGATGGCTAGCTGGCGAGTTGCCACGACTACTCCGCAATGGGCTTCTCGGCAATGGAGCCATTACTAATATCGCTCTCAAGCTTTGCACGAAAGCCCATGCTGGTATAACACATAAATTCATGATTAAGTTTAATAACATAAACAATGGTGCGATCTCGTTTTATTATACTTTTCAGAAAAAAAACAATGTAGTGCTAGCTGCGAACCGACTTGTTATAGGTACCGTAATTAAATAATATTAAATAAGCTGATTATGTAATAACTTTTTTTATGTAATAACAATATGCAGGACTTTTAACACAATGCCAGCCGTGTCCAAATGGCAGACTATACGATTTAGCAGACATACATACGTAATAAATAAATACTACAAAAAGACAGAAATTCGCAATAGCAAACTGGTGGATATCAAAATGCTCTCTGTATTTTCTATCTTAAAGAAAGGGATAAGGATATAATTTAAAATAAAGAGAGAGCTTATTTTGTTCTTCGCTGCCTCTTCATTTTTATTACTTTCGTAAACTGAAGACAATTCCGACTGGGTCACTTGAAATGAGCGAATAAAGAAACACTCTAAGTAGAAATTTCATGCCTAACATAAGAAGATAATATATAAATTGGATAGAATTTAGGAATATATTTATACGAACAACTACGGCGTCACAGTGAAAGAGCAGATTAGTACATGGATACCTTCGTGAGGCGAATGCGGCATAAATCCTTGTATTACCTAAATATAGCCTTTTACTTCGTAATGACATAGCATATATTATACGCTTAATTGATTTAATAAGAAAGTTTGTATCCATTTATAATAAGGCGTAAGAAGAATAAATAAGGAATCAGAGTCGATGAGCACATACCTGGAATAAGTATATAATAAGAATAACTAATACCGACACTAAACGCAATAAAGTTTCATTTTTAATCATCATTTAAAATATTTCTATTTCTATTTCTAATAAAGTATTCATTTTATATTTATTATACAGCTCGAAGTCCGTATTAGCATTTGAAAAGATACGAAAAGTTTGATGTATTAAATGATTAATTTTACCGCAAAATATATTTAAATTCGCTGTTAGTTTAGTTTCCACGAACTAAGTTTTCGTAACATTCACGGTACGATGACCGTATTTAGCGATAGGTAATTTGCTCAAAATCTTGCGTAGACAGTTAAATATCGAAATTATCAGATAGCCCGCCTGATGGGTCACCGGAACCTATGGACTATGGTCACCGTAATGTGCCTCCACATACACTAACTGCACACACACTTACTGCGGGACTGTCCAAACAAGCATTGAATATGAGTTTTCAACCAACATAATAAATCCGGATGTAATCAGGAAAAAGCAACCTTCTTTTGTGTCTTGTTTCTGTGAATCATAACCGTCAAAGGTAATTCAATTTTGCTATATTTTTTTCACAAGTTAACCAAATTATGCAACCTCGCGTATAAGAGGCAAGCTTGTTTTATGCAGCGCGGCGACTCTATGATATTAAATATTTAACGTTTTGTTTTTGTTTGTCCTGGACCAAAGTGACTAGCAACCTAAAAGTGTATTATCTGCCTATGGTTTCCCTCCAATTCGACCGATTTAATGAGTTAAATTTTACTTCACCCGTCTTAAAATGTAAAGGCGTTACCACTCACGCATATTAATCCAATCAATCGTAGGACAACTAGCACAATACCTCAGTTTCGTGTCAAAATAAATTGAAGAAACGAGAGGTTTGATTTTTCATAAATCTGAACCGTTTATGAAAAAACAAGCCTGGCGATCGATAGTACCGTGTAGGCGGGATGTGATAAGTGTTGTTTCAACATGCCACTGCTAACGATTTATGTGTGGCCTGGCCTTTACAATAGTTCATATAGTAATATTCATAGTTATTGTAGACCACTCGCATTTATTTTATCGTCGAACATTCCAATCTAGATCCTTATCTTCATGAAAAATTGAGGTAAACCATGGTTCTCATGAGATTTGTAAAAAGTTGGATTTATTTTCCTGAATCCACGCGAAGGCGACCTCCTTCGCGTGCGCGGGCAAAAGCAAAAACGATAATCAATTTATTTACATTAAAAAACTCAGCCTACGACACATACTTTATATAAGCTGAGATATTATAACAAATTCAATAAACATTCTAGGGTCGTATTAATTCAATGTTACAAAAGTAATTTTCACAAGTATTGTTATTTAGTCTATCGATATTACTCATTTGGCACAAATATGAGAAAGAGATGGATATATTTTGTCAATATATTTAATAATATATTGACAGTGGATAAATCTGCCCCTTTCTTTTTTAAAGATCCTACTTTGTCGAAACCTGAGGTGTATTCTAACCATTTTTACGAAGCCTGCGCCGTGGATATAAATCTGTATTTTATTAAATAAATATGATTAATTTTCGTAAAAAGTAAAAATAATAATAATAGAATCATCCATTACATAGACGTACCCTGTATCGGTATATTAGGAAGGCTGTGTCAGCTGTGCAGTCGCCGCGGGGCCTCGTTACTGCTGTGGGGGAATGTGCTCGTTAACAAAGCTAGAGGCATAAGGGCGCTGTCATACCACATACACCAATACAAATACCAATATCACTTACACACGCTATCTGATAGTAACAAGCAACAAGTACCTACTTAGATACCATAATTATATTCCCAGAACATATGTGTTTGAGAGATGTCAGTCAGTTACAAATTTTATTCACACATGGTGTTTCATGAATTTCGAATATGAGTAGAAAGTGTGCGTTATTATCGTATGGGACTGTGATAAGGTATTGAAAGTTTTTAATGGTTTTTAATTTAAGTAACTAATTGACCGCGTTGCCGTAAGCTATATTCATCAATATGATCTAAGCTATCTTAAAGAAAATGTTGTATAGTTGCTGCTCTTATCAAAACTACAACTGAATTTATGAACGTCTACTGAAAGTGCAAAAATTCACTAAAATAATTTCAGACGTTGCCAATGCTCCAGAAGCAGGTAGATAAGTATCTGTGAGGGCGTCAGATTTATCTCATGTTTCATTAGGGTGTCTTAAAGACTCGTCATTTAACAAAGCTACGATTATCTAGCATCCAAGCAATTTCAACGTAGGTAGGTAATATCGCTTGTGCTAACGGCTTGAAGGCATATCTAAGCTAACGAGAAGCAACATTTAGCTTGCAGCTGCTCTTTCGTACCGAAGCGAAATTTACCGGATAATTAGTGCTCGACTTACCCATTGTTTTTCAGCTTTGCTTTCACGATGCAGTCTATGTTATGCAAAATTGTTTGAAAGTATTTTTACCTTAGGTGTTTTATCAAATGTACAAATGAATCTTAATAACATAAGTAATAATTAATAATAATAATAATAAATAATAATGCTTGGACATTATCACACAGCGCCATCTGGCCCCAAACTAAGCAAAGCTTGTACTATGGGACCAGCAGCTGATATAATACTTACATACTTTATTTTTTTCGTAAATACATACTTATAATACATACCAAACGCCCAGACGCAAGACAAACATATTTGTCACATAAATGTTTGCCCCGGCGGGAATCGAACCCGCGACCTCTAGCGTAGCAGTCAGGTGTACTAACCATTTTGAATTGTAAGTTGCGACTAGACCAGCGATCTCGTCGCAACTTACAATTACAACTTACAATACAAAAACTTTTAATTTTGTTTTATAAACTAAATAAAAATAGGTTGAACTTATTTTCATGTTGATATTTCCACGACAGAAAGCCATTTTAATATTCCAAATCACAAAGAGATAACAGTCGAGCTCCAGTTGACAATCGCTACCGCAACAAGATGTTTTAGTGTCTAACTAACTTGTGCCTGCAACTTTGTTCCCGCGTGAGGTGTCACGTTCAGCTTCTCCGGATAATATTGTGCTGACTTGGCACTAAGTATACAAATTGCAAACACATATAGTATAGTATGCATTTATGTGGATACTATTCTATAAAAGTTTTGCTTCAAATAGGCTATCTATGGAGATAGACTATTTGAAGCGAAACTTATATTACTTTTTAAACTTTGAAAATTCATACTAGAATGAGCACTCGACGAGCTAATAACTTAGCTGATAAATGTACGTATTATATTTATTTTAAACATGTAACATAGAATTCACAGAAAACAATGATTTGGTGTACTTATAATCGACAATTGTTTCCATACATAAATACCTAATAGAATCTCAATTTAATTACAATCAATCAGTTATCTGTTTTTAGTGTTTGTAAATGAATTGCGAGAATCCTGAATCCTTTAACATCCTCATAAAATTCTGTTTATGACTGAAAACGTCTATACAGCCTAGTACACTAGTATTCCTAACTAGCGGGAGCATGAATAATAATTTGCGACAGCGTTTTTGTATCGCCTTAGACTATTTTTGAATTGAAAAATGAACAGCGCTGCAGCGGAGATAAGTGGAACTAAAATTTGTATGACAATTTTTGCGAGTTACGTTTTCGCTTACGTAGTCGAAAAATTTTCCTGCTACCGGCACTGTGCGCTAATGTCGTTTTGCATCCCAATTTTTCGTGAGAATACAGCCAGTTTTTTCGCTCTTCATAAAGAACTCTGCAAACGGAAGCATAGAATTGTATTATTCAGAAATAGAAAGGCTGAAAATAGTAGCACTGCCAATATGGGTGCTCTCTAGAGCAATCAATCTGTCAGTTTCAAACATAAGTGAAAAGTCTGTTTTATAAGTGTTATCATGGTGTTTGCTGTTTTTATAACGTAGGTGAGTAGTTATAGACCCAACAGTTAAATTTATGCCGCAATCAAACGGACTACAAAACATACCGTAGTTGAAAGTAATTAAAGATTTTGTTTATTACAATATTTACAATATGCTTGTTAGACAGTGAAATTTAAAATCTGTATTTAAACGTAGGTATAATTCAAATTCACGACATCGAAGAAAATTTGTAGACGACATTATACGTACATAGTTTCTTCGGCAAGCAACTGGAGTTCCCATTAAACGGGAGCTTACATTAAATTCCAGTTTGAGCGTTCTTATTATTCTTCATAAACTACACTTAGTTTATGAAGAATAATAAGAAAATCTACATTATTTTTATAAGATAAAGTAAATATTAATCTTACACTCTTATTCAAGTAACCAAGCATTAACCATTTACGCCGTTAATTTTGTTTTTTAATTTGATCCATAAGAAATATGATCGATTCGCATCAATTGGTTTGGTGGAAGTTGCCCATTTTTTGAATGCAGATCAAAAAAAAAGATTCTTAAAAAGTTTTTATGCTATCCAAAACGCGTTTACCTGTATGTACAACTATCAGAGTGCATGCCCATCAGAATCCATTAGCAAGGACTAAAAACCGCACTTCGATTGTCATGTTTTCATTCTAGTATGCCAGTAATGCCCAGTAATAATATTACTAACTTCATTTGACTGCAAATGAAATGCAGATTTCAAAAATAGATCCAATTTCTGTCTACAAAGACAATTCTAAAGTGTCTTTAAAAATGAAGGTGTTTCGCCAGAGGCAGACAAACGCGGCGAAGTAAAGTACACATTCTAAAATTCGTTGCGACAAGCGCGCGAGCCCTCTCAGCGCCCTCCGACAAACAAAGCCATGAATATACACAGGTGCTTGCGAAGAGCTTTTTCTTTTCATACGCCCGTTGAAAACGGCATCCTCTCAGACGGACCCAGCGGATGAATGCAACTTTCCTAAAAGGTAGGTCCCTAGATCGAACTTCGTTATCATATCTCTACTTAACTAATAACGTAAGCTAGTATTTAGAAAATATACAAAGCTTGATTATATTATGCAGAGACGACTGTCCCCTGACACAGAGTTAAATAAGTTTAATAACACACTTCAGCTTGGACAGGTAAACGGCAACAATATTTGTAAATAATATAATTAGGAATTTCCTTACCTTTTTCTGAGCTGAAATTCCCTTAGGGATAGATTTATCTTAACTCGGGTATTATATAATTTTTTCCAAGTAATATCGCGCTGTAATCCTTACATCAAGTAACTACCAACGAATTTACTGAGCTCTTAACTAATTTGACCTAGTGAAAACTTGAATGTGTGTTCTTAGCTCGTTGAAATTAGCAACACAGGTTCTGCTAATCCATCTAATTAAGTAAAAAAGTACGTTTATATGAAATGTCGTAGAGAATGATTAAAAAAGTCAAGCACACCGAGTAATTAAGCTGCATAATTTAAAAAGGGTTGAATACCGCATTAATCCTGAGTCGGGGAGTAAAATGCCAGCGTCATTACGCGAGCACCTTTCAGAGCGCAGCATCCGTCACTATTCATAACCCTTATGGCCGCGTCGCTCAATTGGTGTGCGGCAGCCTCGTTACATATCAAATGCAAAATAAATCAATAATAATAATAACAATATTCTTTCACTATAAAATTATTTACCATGGAAATATACTCGTATGTATACTATTCGTATGGGATTGATCTTAGAGGCTTTAGTTGTTTTATTTTGAACCGTCGCGAATGTCAATCCTAAATGAGTTGCGTACTACCTATATTTCGCTAAAAGTTGCATAAATAAAATCTAATTCCGCGTGTAAATCCTCCCAGATAGGAATCGTCAAGAGCCTTTTAAGTGCGTCTAATCCAAAACTTGATTCGAGTCGCAAATACGGTAAGATTAATCACGAGGATGTTGGTAAGCCGCACCTGTACGGGCCGAAGGCTGAAGGGCGCCCCAGAGAGCACGGCCTTGCCCCACTACGGCGGTCGTCTATATTTAGCTCCCCCGCGCCGCGCACCGCCCGTCAATGGTGCTATTTAAAGTGTGCCTATTTATTATCTAATATTATACAAATATTTAAATGCAAAAACAATTTTTTATAAGAATATTGCCGGGAAAATTAAGAAACAAAACTGAAACTCCTTGATAAACTTTTCGTTCACCTTCTCATGAAAATGTATTTTACTTCGCCCGGATACTGCAGCGAGAAAATGTATTCATATCCACGATTTCGGCGGATTGTATATTATTTATTATTATGTTTGCGGATCTTATCTTATTATCTTATAAATTAGTAATTAATCTGATAGCCGTTTTTCCAAGCATAGCGTGTGTATGTATTCACAGGACTAAAGTGACTTCGATTCCTGAACCGAACAACATATTTGCTTTGCCCGCAGGAGCCCACAGGTATTTGTTCTGTGTGCATTGTTGTTGTTGTTATGCATTGTTGGAAAATATACATTTGTGTGTACACCCTTACATTCGCGTACAATCGATACTTGCCACGTGTAGTTTCCGATTCCTTCGCAACAAGTTCTAATAAGCCACAACTCACGGCTTAAGCTCGTGTACGGCTTAAAATAATCACTAACTACTCCTCTTTTGTCTAAGTTAACATGAGCCTTATGGCCTATATATGGCTGGGCCGTTAAATTTGATTTTGTTCACAATTTATTTTTCTAAAATAAAAGTGGATCAGCAATCATTCAGTGAAAGTTCCGTCAAAATCGGTTCAAGCATTTCGGGGGATAGCTGGAATAAACAGACAGACAGAAAATTTGTTTCTTTGTTTTAGTGTCGTATTTATATACATGCCGCATGAGAAAACCCAATTATTATCGAACAGACAAATACATTTTAGTCATTTGTATAGTATAGATACCAAACGGCTCTACATATTACAAATCTACTTATTACAGCAAAATGCTATTATCATAACGCTCACTAATAGGGATTTATTGATCAGAATCTACGTTCGTACATAGGTAGCACATACATGCGATTGGCAGATACCATTGTGCTATGACAAAGAAGAGGTTTATACGCAAGTGAATAGCTAGGGTATTTGCATTTAGGTGGAACAGCCGGCTTAAATTCGGTGCGCTTAAAGGAATTGAATGCTGAACGGTAACCAAACTAATTTGAATACGCCTATTGGTTTTGGTTTTGTACTACTGAATTATACGGACCCATTTCTGGTATTTGCAGAAATATTCAAGTAAATTGAAGTTACTTATTTAAATGAATTCAGCGTATTGTACGAACATTTCATAGATGAGCCTTTGATTATAATCACTACATTTTGAATGGGAATACCCCCTGAACAGGTAATTCTGTGGGAATCCCCATTGCGCCCACCTCTCCAAATAATATTTTATACCTTCCCTCAATATCCCTATTCACTGCTAGTCATACACTATTCGGCGCGGTTTATTTCCTTACCAAGCAGGCCAAACGGTCGTAAATTCCAGCCCTCTTCGGAAACATTCCTGTAAAATATTGAGTTTATAGATCTTTATTTTACACTGGATATTTCACATGAAAATTATTTTATCAGAGCCGGAAAGGGTTTGGCGAGAGTAATTACGATTATTAATCATCAAAGTCGATTACTGGAGGATGCCGTAATTAATTGGCTCGTTGGTTTTCAGGACTCGTTGTTAGGTACAGAAGACATGCCCATCTTATAAAAAATACATTCAACAATAAGGCGTATTCCGGAGACGTGCCGGGGCTTATGAAACGCCCAATAGGGTTGTGACAGTGCATAAATATTCAAGGAAATTGACTGGTTCTACAGGTGAAGCAAGAGCGAAGCTTTTACGTACCTTATCTCACGTACTACCCGCAAAATGGGATGTAAAGTATATTGATGTGTTATCGGAAGGCGTAGTAAAACCACTTGCCGGCGTGGACCAATATTCTCGTGTTGTCAGTGTTGTGACACCATAAATCTTTCCTGACGAAAGCTATGGATGTGTCATTACTTGTCACCAATACCTACGATAAAGTATAACATGGTATCAATGTTATATTCTTGGCCGTATAATTTATGTATGTCGCTCATAGTTGTATTTTCCATGGAACGGTTTTTGCACAAAATTTATGTTTTTGGACCCAGTTTATGAGCTGCAGAAAACTTCCGAGTTGTAAAGATATAGTGAAAATAACGTTTGATACATGGAGAAATTTGAACCGCAATAATCGTAATGGTTACGTACGGCTACATATGGAAGTGGCGAAACTTGGCGACCCGTTTCCGTAACGTCAGTGCGTTATGAGACGCGCACAATAACGTGCCATACATGCCTTTTTATTTAACCCGGTTCACAATAAATGAACCTCCGGTTTACAGTACTTCGATATGTGTTACATTTTTTTATTATATCACATTGTCGCCCCTCGAACTAATGCAGTGAAATAAGTTCCTTTGAAATTAAATAAATATGATACATATTGGAAATCTTATATCGAATTCGAAAATATTTTTTAACCTTTGTGAGAAAGCTACGCTTCGAGCTTAGTCGTGCAGGCATGGGGTTTTAGGAACAGCTTGTTCATCTCATGGCTGACCTATATGCTGTTACTATAGATGCAGCCTACGGATTTTGTTTAACTGTCATTTAAATAATAGTAGTTTATTAAGCAATTGAACTTGCGATAACGTTTGCCTTCCACCTACGGCACCAATAGCAGCGCGGTATTAATTTACGTGTACCATAACCTCCGGCCGCCGCATCATCCGCATCGGGTCACATGCCGCATCCGCATTGGGGAAGCCGCGCCGCAGGTGCGGTATATAATGCGTACAAAAACTTGATAGGACGTGGTTTACAATATTTTATTTATAAACAGTTTTACCTAATTAAGAGCACTCCATCAGATTTATAACCAAACAAAGCCTTCTCAACTTCAAATAGTAACAGACTTACCGCAATATTTCACTTTTTTTTTAAATTAATTTAGATAGGTGCTTTTGACATTTGTATATTACGCTGAACGGCGCTGATACAAAGCATGGATGTGCTTGGTGTACGTACATATAACGAAACATAGCAACATTCGTATTCACAAGTTATTTCTTTTGTGCCGTTCTTTACACAAATAATCAATGCATGAAATAGTTTGCACCAGAAGCAATCAATTGATCCAGTATTTTTTAAATTTTGCTTGACATATATAACATTTTGATATAGTTCTATACTGTACACCTATACTATGTTTTCAAAGTATTCAGAATTGTAGAGCGATGCCTATCAGCGCTTAATAACAGCGTAGTTCATTTTACAGTATAAAATTCCACCGCCAGTATTTCGCCTCATTTTACTCGCAAATCATTCTGTTACATCTCAGTAGGTTAGATAGCTAACAATTTATTAAGTCGCTAAAGAGATTAACGTTTTACGAGCACATTTATGTTTATGGCTTCTTCGACTCGGTTTATAAACCCGAGCTACAGTACCCGCTGAAACTGAATGTAACTCGCAAAGTGGATGAGTTATGTTTACATATTTGTTCACATGCAACATCTACATACATACCTTGGTGGGTTACAAACATATCAAGGCTCACTATATTGATAAATATGATTGCACACCTTGCAATTTAATAGACAAAATTATTAACGAAAGTAGTAGTCAATATTATTATGTATCTAACCTAATAATAACTTTAAACACACAACTAATATAAGAGTACCTACTCGACTTAAATAATTCTATATACGGTAATCAAATTACCTCATAAGTTTTTACTCTAAAGAGAAAAAGCTATCAAACTAAATAGATTAGACAGAATAAATGTCAAATTTGGATCATGTTCTGACCCTGTCGCCCTAAATTATTTATTTATTGCTTCCATTTGATTTAATGAAGCTGATAAGGCGGTAATAGGTTAATTAGATTTCACGTCACGGACTCATAACGCTTTTGGGCGGATAAGCTTTGGGCACTTTGGTTGGGCGGCGACCGCGCGCATTCCAATGAGACGGCTTATTCCACTAATAACCAGGATGAACACAAACATTTAATGCGTTCAGATTATAATAATCCTTGCTAAAGTTATTCCATCCTTATCTACGATCGAAATGCATAAGTAAAACATATTTCAATCCATTCCTTTCTAGCGAATGCGGTAGGTACATGAAATAATTCTTTATATATATACATACATATATTTGTTTGTATACGTGGTTCGTTTGAAATTATTCTTCTTATTAGAAATTCGGCTAGAGGGTAAAAGTTGAAGACATTTTAGCGGAATTTTCAATAATAGGTACAATCATAACACTTTTGTGTAAATAAATAAGGTAGATAAAGAAAATATTTATTTAAATTTTGGGATACATGTGTTCGTAAAATACACGAACCGAATGTGATGAAAAATTACTTTGTTTTATATTGGGTATAATAAGTTCAACTTTAAATTTTAGTTGTGATAGGTCTTATCATAATATCAAGGATTGTGTACAGATAATCTCTCGTCAAAATCCAGGTTAATGAAAGTTACTATCATTTATTTAAAACAGGCACGGCTTTGATCTCCTGAACATGACTTTGTTAATAAGCCCGCCCATTAATATTATACTCTCCTGATAAAATATTTGAAATCCTTTAAATTAACGCTTTAAGATGATTTAATGTTAAATGTATTAAGTATACATGCCTCGGGGAGCACGTTTAGCCTTCGGACCCAGTTGTCAATTAGTCTTTGAAATCGATAGAAGACTGTCACAAGACGAAAATTTAACAAACCCAGGTAACCAATATTCACTGAATAAATAGATTGCGATTGCCAGATGGCAGTTGTATTGTGTAAATATCTAGTAACCAGCCACATCCAGTTGGATCAAGTGCCAATAGCAATGTTTGATAGGATTTTGGTGTATAAACTTTAACCTTAGATTCACTGGTAACTATAAATATATTTTAATACGCTTCACATTTGATGTAGCAACGTCGATCCTGGTTATTGTATACTTAGTATGAATAGACAACTATTGTTGCAATATTTTAGCTGCTTCTCGTCCTCGCCCTGCAAAGAAAGGACATTACTGCCTGCAAAATAGTTTATTTACCAACAGTATCGTGCAATGCAATATCGAACGTATTTTTCCAGTGGGAATTGACAGCCTGCGGGCTGCCGCCAATCGATTTAGGTAATAACTAGGTAAATGTGAATAATAAGCGGTTTGTTAGCGCGCAATTAACTCGGTCGCGTTAAGCCATACGTTGCGTGCGTGCTGCTGAGAATTGTGATTCCTAGTCCTAGAGGGCACGGTAGCTACACACAACACACCAATTTCAAGTCGATTTCTCACGATATCCCCACAACCACGACATCATGATTACAATTCGTCATTTCCCTTATCCCATTTCATTTGGAGTCGGCACTTTATATTTAACCACTCCTTTCCTCTATCAGCCATTATCTCTGGATACACTTCCTCTCATAGACTCGTGTACCTTCTTTTCACAGTCTATCCTTACTTGTAGTTAGTTCAATTCTTACATGTACCTCTACCCTCGTTGCCTTTCTCAATTCTTTCACGAACTTCTCAGCTATAATTATAATACAAGAAATATAACCTACTAATTATACGAAATTGGAATATAGATAAAATTAGCGATTGACACAAACGAAACCACAGTTAGTATTATAATAAGCCTAACAAGGTTCATGTTTATATTTTACTTATTAGGGGTTCCTATGGTGAATGTTTTGCAGCCAACAATAGCCTGAAAATGTTACATGCAACCGGGACTGTTCGTGCCCTAGATGTTATATTCAAATTACTTGTAAACTGCACGGAAGGCCAGCTGGTTGGGAAGATAACAGCTCTCACATTACTTTTTCTCACTTCTTTTACGTTTGTTTCTTTCATAATTTCTGTCTCCATTGTTGAAACTCCTAAATACTACCATACTATCGCAGACTGCTCATAAATTATTAAAATAATTATTTGAGTTATCATTAAATGTTATTTGATTAGTCTGTAAGCTTTTCATGTTGAAACAGAAGGTCATTTATGGGAGATATTAATTTTCTTTATAAATCAATTGTTAGGTTTGCAAAAACTTTAGGTACAGTTTTAAAGGTGTATCCTTATTCGTGTAAAATAAAATTGAATTAAAATTAACGATTTCCAGAAACATTTTAATATTATTATTAAATATATTTGTCTTTGTATATTAAACACATTAATGGAAAACATAAACTAATTTAAATCTGTTCATGTATTCAATAAATCAATAGACTACCTTTTTCCCTTATTAACAGCAGTTTATGTTCCAAAGCATGGGCTTAACGATAACAATTTTAACGTTATTAAAAATCATGTAGAGCTGCGTTCTCTGTGCTTAAATGAATTGAAGACGCTGACTCTCACCCCGGGTCCACTTTGTAAGCTCGATTTAACGTCAAGACAATTGACAGCTTGCTGACGCGCCACCCCGTGTTGTGAAGCCTTCGATAAACCGTAAATCTCACCCTCTTCCGGCTTTGAAGGACTTGAATTAAGTTGAGTTTTATATTGTTCATATAACAAGAAATAACAAAATATATTAATCAAAACTACGCGCAAAATATAGAGGATTGCCATTGCAATACAATATATTATCTTCGTAAATTATAGACGCCCTCGTGCAAGTCAGGATAGTGCAAGAATATATTTTGCACGAATTGGTTTATAGTACTTGTTAAGACAAATAAAATGTCAATTTGTTGGCATAACGTTGAATGAATTAAATATTTGTTTAATAAAGATAAATAACGAATTCAATATAAGCCTTATTTGACAATAATCTTGACTTATTTTTGAGATGACATCCTTTCACGATATACTTAACTAGCGGCCTGCCCCGGCTTCGCACGGGTAGACATTTATCACATATTTTGTCTACCCGTGCGAAGCCAGAGCGGGCAGCTAGTATATTATATAGCCTACGTTACTCAGTGATAATGTAGCTTTCTAACGGTGTAAGAACTTTTGAAATCGGTCCAGTAGCTTCGGAGCCTATTCAATACAAATATACACACAAAAATACAAATCTTTCCCCTTTATAATATTAGTATACCTAGATATAGAGTAATATTATAGACACGGTTGTTAATGGTTGCCGCTTTGTCCCGCTGATAAAATAGATATTAACTATGCTTCCCAACCCCGATGCGAAGTTCAATCTATTTCCCAATTAAGTTAATACGGGGGCGAAGTTTCTGAATTTAAAGGACCTCGTCTAAGTAGTGTTTGACTTGCCGCAACCATTCAAATTCAAAAGTTTGAATGACTGAAAATTTAAACGTACAAGAATAATAAATATAATATAATTTGCTCTTGATAAAAGAATACAGGGGTATTCGTTATGGTTTGAAGCGTTATAATTTAAATTGTTTTTAAGGCGAAACATTATGTTATGTGGCCATTACAAAGCAATTTCAAACGTTAAACAGTGTTCTTATAAAGGTGTGGTAGGAGAATACTTTGTAATGGATAGTCTTATTTTTATTTACAACAAAGATGGCAAACCAGCGAACAGCCCACCGTAGACTATAGAGCCTACAATGCCGGGGGTATCAATAGCGCGATGCCAACCTTAATGTTGAGAGGATTTGCTGTGCTAGCAGCAACAGGACGAACATGTATCCTCAATAACAGCCCAAAATTGTCACAGGAATGCGAGCAAGCGGATTGGAATGGGAACAGAGAGAAAAGTGGCTCCAACATTATAAATTATAGAATGGAGGTGCGCAAATCTCAGGGAGTCACATTTGGAGCCCGTTTATTGATCTCATTTAAGCTCGATTGCCGCTCCAATCGGCCGTAAGCGATTTCCGTGGATTTGCAATTTCGAACGTTAACCTAAAAATGTTACGTATTCAATACCTATAGATAGATATAATTTTCCATTATCGGCGGATAATTATATTCTATAATGGTTAAATTTTATTGGAGAAAATTAGGGTATTTTCAGCAGGTATTTTTTACTAAACACACTGATTCTAGATGTCAATCCCGAAAAAATAAGTAATTATAGTTTTACACACAATTGGCACTGCAGTGCTCAATAATTAATCAAATGAATCGAGTAAAATGCTCATTTTAATTTCAACAAATCCGTCGTAATCGTCCCCAATGTAGCAACATTGAATGAGAATATAGCAATATTCTCCACCCAATATTGCTATGTTAACCGCAGTAGGACATAAGCTGCAGAATTTTCATCTACTCAGTTTTTTTATACAGTTGGTTTATCTCAAGAAGGCGGATACTTTATTGCACTTTGCTCCTCCTGATATTGAGTCATGTTCGCTGTATCTATAACTAATGTACAGATATCATCAAACTGGCTCTGACCTACATACGTTATAATTTCCGAAGAAATATTTACCTTTTCGGTGTCTTTTTATAATCATTGAGGATACATTTCGAAGCAAAATATAGTAAATCAGGCCTGTCCATTTCGTTAATGAATCAGTATTGTTCTCCTGATTATAAATCTATTTAAACACTGGGACTCAGTCAGCTAGGTCAGCCCCCGGGCAGCAATGATACAGCTCCGCTGAACCAAAACACGTACACGGATGATTGTGCCCATCAGACCCTACACTCGGCTGTTTTATTTTTTCCGAATGATTTATGCGCTGTTTCATTGTATCTGACGCATCGTTTGATTACGCTGTCAGGAAGCACCTACGTATCGTTTTTAAAATAATTTCGTTGACATTCCCATTTTGTTGCATAAATTAATTGCGTATTTTGTTCGAGACAGTTGGTTCTATGGCCGACTTTTCGATCATAATTACTCTTGTGGACTTAAAAACACATTTGCAATCTGAATGTGGCTCAACATGCAACCAAAAAGAACTTCTTCGTCTTTGTAAGCTAGATTTTTAAGTAATTTCACATTAAGAAGACAATAAATGAAATAAAGAGAAAATAAAACGGTCCTGATTAAATTTGCAAGCGAAAATTATCAACAGACCCTAATGTTGTCTTTCTGGTAGCAGATGACTACGGCATTGGAGGATTAAAAAAGGCATTTAGATACATTCTGATTAAGTAGGCAGAGTTTGTGAATCGTTGTTTTAGGTTAGTAGCTCCTGGCAAGATTTTGTATTATAAGTAAATAATAAGAAACTTATTTTTTTGCAATTTCAAAGCAAAATAATCAAGTTTGATGCATAGCAAGATTCGATACAAATTTTAGAAAATAGTCTTTACTTTAATAGCGTTTACTCTTATTCTGAGGTCAAATCAAATAGCAAATTTGAATCTTCCTTCAAGGCGGTTGTAAAGCCTTATTGGAAATTAGGCATTTGTGTATCTGCTTTCTTTATCAAAACATTTCATACATTAACAACTGCCACAAGCTCGGCTTGCCAATCAAGGGACCATTGGTCGTGGCCTTTGATTATATACCTGTCGGCGTGGCAGTAACAGAATCTTTCAATGAAAATTTTACCGATATCAAGACGTTTGATTTTGTAGAAAATTTTGCACAAAAATAATTTCATAACCTTATATCTAATATCCTGACAGGATCATCAGGATTTTAATACATTTTGAAGCATTTTTTGGTTTTTCAAACTAGTATTTTTTTGTTTTGGTAATAGGTCGTGCAATCGAGCGCGTGTGCACTGGGGCGGATGGCGCCGGCATGGTGTCGGCGGCGCGCGCGCTGCTTGCGGCGGTGACTCGGGTGCTGCTGTTGGCTGACATGGTAGTCGTCAGACAACTGCTGCTGGCCAAGGATAAGGTTCACCATTTCTTACTGCTCCGTGTTTATTGTATGCTTGTCAGTTGCCAAAGTAGCCACATGATTTAACATTGCTATATACCACTAAGGTGACAAACAAGCACACGTTCTGCCTAAAGGAAAGCACTTATCGTAGCCTATGGACGCTTGCAACACCAGGGGTTTTACTCGCAGCCTTGCACAATGCATTTGTAACGTCAGTTTTGTATAATATATAGCGCAGCAGTACTGGTTAAGACCCTGAAACTTGCAGTGGTATTGGTTAGTTTGTTCCAAATTCAGTTTATTCAAACTTTATTTCTTACCATCTAATAAGTGTCGAAGCGTTATTGTGTACAGGTAGCACGTTCGCTGGATCGTCTGGAGTCAGTGTCCAATTTTGCCGAGTTCGTGCGAGCATTCACAGAGTTCGGCGGGGGCATGGTGGAGCTTGCGAGGTTGACGGCGGAGAGACGGGCAGACCTCAGAGACGAGAGGAGAAGAGCACAGGTCGCCGCCGCCAGAAATGTTCTAGAACGATCCACGCTCATGCTCCTCACTTCATCGAAGGTATGTATAAGCTTACTTTTAGTGTTACTGATATGATTACTACTGTAAAATAAATAGTATAATATAATTTGAGCGGACTCTGGTGAATTAACAGCCGGTGCTGATTACCAAACCACCCTCGTAAAGAAAATGGGAAAATTTGTGCTAGAAACGCAAAGGTTGTAAATTGCAACCTACCTGGATATAAATTGCAAGTTAAATAAAAATGAAGGGCGACTGAAACTTAGTAATTAAACCCACATTCAGTAAGTAAACATAATACGAGTATGTAGGTGGTTTTAATTTAAATGTAGCCAGAATTACGAAGATATAAAATTATTATGTCAGAATTAGAAGACTTTTTAACATGATAATCATATCCTTTAATTGAACCTTATATAAAGCACATAACTGCAGAGCTTCATGAATTCCATCAAGACAGGTATAGTGTTCAATAAACACCATGGCTGCCTTTGGGACTGTTATTAACAGCGAGGGATCGCAATAAATTATCAATCCCTGTGTCCGATGAGCCCCGTGACTCGCGTAAATTAGTCCTGTCGCCTGACCTCCTACCCAATCAATTATGTAAGAACCGAAGCAATGCCGAAACACGATACAACCTCAGAGTAAATAATATACTACGTACAAATACAACGTTCTCGAGACCACGTTCAAATTATAAGTCAAACAACACAAGATAAATAATATTTTTTAAGATTAGTCAATCGAATATATTTTGTATACAGAAATTTATTCCCAACTATGTACGTATTAGTTAAAATGTATTGAAATTTAAATGATTACCTGTGATGTAATAAAGTTAAAATGTGAGGTTAAGTTTGCAAAAAGCTAGCAATATAGGCTTTTTATTAATATTTATTAGCTTAGCTCAGCAAATGATGAAAATAAATCAGTCTCAGTTACTGTTACTTTTAGCTTAGCGAGATAATAATTTAAAGTTTTTGCGCTGGAGTGGCATGAAGTTGTTGTTGAGCATTTTGTATGAAGCGATGCGGCAATCTCGACTGAGGCCCGCTTGGCAGAGAGAGCAAAAACCCTTAATGAGCCGCCGTAATCCAGATAATGATCTCATTTATTGTGTAATGTGTATCTTACCCTCCCTGCGGCTAGATTGAGTTTATCATAAGATTGAGCTTCGTTGGAGGCAAATTGATCTATCTATACACGCATTGTAAAGAGTTCGCAAACATTTGTTTGTTTTATGTAGGGGTAATCTCTGGAACTGCCGAAGTGGTTATATCATTTTTGCGCCAAGGAAAACCTCCACTATCCTTGAGGTACATGGGCTATAATGTTATTGTTATTTTATATAAAGAAATAGATTTCTACGCTGTCGAAGATGGTGATAAAGGCTCGTAATAGACGAAATTGTATTAATCCAGGAATCACTCAATGGAAACATGAAATATTGTAGTAAGACATTTTCATCTAACTATGTGTATGACAAGACGACAGTGGCAGACCGAGGGTGGTGTGCAAAGCCTGCAATCTGTCCACACTTCCGGTGAGTGTTCTCCGATGCCTTCCCGAGCCGGCACATTTTTCAGAATGTCCCATTTTTCATCTCCCACCTTTGTACATGCGTGACATGACATGACGCTCATTAAACACCGAAGTATTCCCAACAGAGCGGACCGCTTCATTTTTCAAGGGTCTTTACCAGAAATGGGTATATGAGTGTTTAGTGCGAATTTATGGTTATTATAAGAAAAAAAAAACACATTTCTTAATACATATGTCATAAATTAACACGTCGTCGATGTTTCGTCATCGAGCATCATTATATACGTTTTAAATTATAC
The DNA here is from genome assembly GCA_951449985.1 of Falcaria lacertinaria. Classification (NCBI taxonomy): domain Eukaryota; kingdom Metazoa; phylum Arthropoda; class Insecta; order Lepidoptera; family Drepanidae; genus Falcaria; species Falcaria lacertinaria. Next base: position 6,720,225 of record OX602109.1, on the reverse strand, counting down.
TACTGTGAACAAATCTTTGTTGATAACTTTATTATTAACGTTCAGCTCTGACTAGTTCAAAGTAAAAATAAATTGTATAAAATTTCATGCATATTATATTATTCATCAATTAATTTTATTTCTGTTATCTAACATCCTCGTCCTTGATTACACAATCGCTGCTGGAAATAGCTCGGACGTTACTTTAGCTTATCTTTGCTTAGGTTTCGGCAAACAATGTGTCGAATTGTGACAATGGATGGAGCCATTAAAGTTACGTCTCTGCCTAAATCAGCACACATACATAAAGTAAAGTCATCAAGTTTACCGCTATGCCACGCTCCGGTACCGCGAGTCTTATCGCTTCTAATTCAAATATTTAACGATATTTCATAAGAACAAATGTTCGAATACTCAACATAAGCTTCGTCGTAAACGGATATGGGTAGTAATTAGCTTTGTTAATCAAGTTACACATCACATCTTTGTATAAAATAATAGAAGCAGGGCACAGTGTGATCTCTCGTTCAATACCGAAGCTGCCCGACTGATGGTACCTACAACTACTCTTAGTGATGTGTTCCTGCGATAAGTATGGGTATGAATTTCCTAAGATTTCTAATGACACATTTCGTTTCCAGACGTGCATGCGACACCCAAGCAGTGCATCGGCTCGAGAAAACCGCGATACGGTGTTCTGCCAGATGCGACGAGCCATGGACCTTATACACTACGTGGTGCGAGACGGACTACCGGGCCACGACGACCACACGCACGAGGTTTGATACAATTACACACTTTATTACACCGCACCATATAGGTACTAATAGTTTATTTTGACAAATATTTATCTACAAGAAGTAACCACATTAGCACCATTTGAAGGATTGTTTCGATCGTTCCATGACCAATGTTCGAAATTGAAATTAGTTAGTACTGAAACTCTTTGCTTTTAAATTTGTAACCCAACACCTTTAAGTGTGACCGGTGTTTGTTTCCAGTTAGATCCAGTACAAAAAGGTCGCCACTACCCGGAAACCGACTGGGCCGAATCCAAATCAAAATATCGGTCGTCGAAATCAGAGGTTCTATGCAAGTTTTATTACTCCAGTCATTACATTTGACACCTTTTTTGCCTATCAATTCAATCAGTATCTAATCAATATCTAATTTTATGAGTTAACAGTGTGATATTCAGATATTTTTCAGTAAAATGTTGGCTCTCTTTAATATGGAAGTATTACCTTAAGGACAGGGGTAGTAAAACTTTCCAATAAATATCGCAAATAATATAAATTTCATCTGCTAAAATTACGTGAAAGTGGACTTTGAAGTGCTTTTAAGAAGATTGTCATAATACATCTGGCGTACCCACTTCGGGAATAATCGCGATAAAGTATTATCCAAACTACTTACGTCATAATCCGATATAGTAACGTACGACCAATCTATAAGATTTCTATTAAATGTCTGATTTTCAATACTAAAGCTGCAAAGTGACCAGAAGGCGTACAATTATCATGTTAGTATATAGTTTCATAATTATGTTTACTTTTAGAACTCTGTCGCATGCGCGGGTCTTGCACTCTCTTATCTAAATCCATACAATTTTACGAACGGGACATACATACACCTGAAACAATGGTGCAATGTCAGCCTAACGGTTGAGTGTAAATTACTTCACTCTAATAATAGCTTTGTAAATGTTACCTTTTACATACATTAATTTAAATTAAACCAGGGCCCATTGAAGTGACTCATGCCAATATTATAATAGGCTGGAAGGCTGCCGGATAATAATGCTAAAACAGGTCACGATATAATACTTTATAAGGGATTGGATAAAAGCCATAAAAAAAAACATTTATAATGAATTTAGACTTAATAAACAAGAAATTGTTTTTGAAAACTCGTGGAAATTTTCCAAGAATCAGGAATATCTCAGTAATTGGGTGCTCTGATTAAAATGTTAGCTGATTATGGTTGTTTAGAACAGGAGTCACATATGAATATTTTCATAAGTAGTTCCATAAGCCGAAATTATCAGATCTGAATTTGAAAAAAAATCTATAAAAAAAACATTAAAAACAAAATAATAATTTATAAGAAATTATGAATTACGTAAAATGCAGTGCTCATTCGAAAATAGTTAATTAAGCTTACTTATTGTACTGTAAACACACTGTTTTGGAACTATAAAATAGAACAAATAATATGTGGGTACCACTAGAATGATTACACAAATTATATTATTGAAATGAAACCCATGACATGCCATGAAATGCCATGACTGCACAAAGCACAAGGTGCATATATAGGTATATTACCGGACACTTAAGAGCCTTCCCCGGGTGCGACATAAACCAGAAATACCGACACAATGCTGAATGTAGAGGGGCATAAGTGTCACTTAACGAACAAAGCTATCGCCAGCTACTGATGGACATAATTTTTTTTGTTTACGTGTTAACGCTGTTGCTACGGTGTTTTGTAAAGTGCTCAGTATAATTAAGTAGATCACCATGATATTGAAGCATAAAAAACTTTGTTGCGCAATTATTTCATTGAATCATTACGATATGTATACATATATATAGTTACAATATACGAATAATATAATGTAAATGTTTCGCGTTGTCTAACACTGAGCCTAAAAATAGTTGATAACACAAATCCATAAATTAAGGGTCGGCAACGTACGACTGATACTCCTGGTGTTGCTAGCGTCCAAAGGCTACGGTAACCGCTTATCATCAGGCGGGCCGTACAACAAGTATACAGGTTGGCCACCTTAATGACATAAAAAGTCAATTAAATATTTAAGGCAGTAAGGGAATCCACCTAGAATCGTTTGCGAAATAATGACAAAGTTACGTAGCACTTTGAATTGCATTTTAAGGGTAACTAGCGATGGAAGGAGAAGTCTGCAATCGGTCGATCGAGTCCTTTCTTGCTGAGAAATTTCAAAATTATTCCAGACAGACAACACCTATTTTTTAATTTTGCTGCAGAACCCTATTACTATCACAGTAGATTGGGTTCTCGATGCGGCTCCGAGCGATAGACATCGTCGCGCTATCGCGATGGGCAACCCACGACCCGTACGCCGCCTTTATAGAAAGGTTATCATTTAATGACTTTATTAATCTTCGATTATAGCAATCCAAAGTCTCCTATATGAAAAATATCAAATACAGATAACAATAACTAATAAAATAAAGATAACAAATGAGGAATGAATTAAATCATATTAGGTATATATCCTGAAATGCTAGTTTCCGCTCTTCTCTAGGTGGCACACAAATCATTTAACAGATTTAGTCAGGGTACCTTTATTTTCATTTTCTCTTATACCATTTAAGAGAGCGTCTTGCAGGTGAGTAATTTACTCGTATGTTTTTTATTCACAAAGTCTTCAATGCACTCAGTTCTACGTTTAACTCACATTACCATCTAACTTTAATTCCTTTTCTTCTATGAATAAATATTTCTGATGCATAAACGATATTTTTTCTTTATTTGTAGTTGAAACCATTCTCGGATAGTCATGAGCAGGTATTTGTTACGCAGGTAGACAATACCCAATAATATGTACTTAAATCAATCTTGCACTAGAGTAAGTTAAAATATCAATTTGCTTGTCTCTAATATTTTAAAGTAAAGTATGCCTTTAGTAACATACATACAATGCTTTTCTAGACGACACTTGGTATATTATATTGTCTTATGTTATTATATTGTAAGATATTGCTCGAGAACGCTGTGATAGACTTAGTAAGTATTTATCTGGAAGAATGATTGAGGTTTTTGTAACCGCCTACAGAACACTAGTACCTAGTTAAATATGTATGATTTTCATAATTATTGATATCGTAATTGTGTATTGTATTAGTTCTCATTACCTTATCCTTACTTCCATTTGACACATTCCGCTAACACCCGCGTTAGAAATCCTAGGATTAGGCCTCGCTAAGCTTCATGTAAATTGTATTATTAAACATAGGTATAGCTTGGAATTAAGATATTAGTTTGGTTTAGCCGTGGATTAAACGATGTCCACAAGCAGGAGATATGAGACATAAGAGCATTTACACATAACTGTAGATTATATATATAAATTGCTTCTATATTTGCACACACATATTCGAAGAGTACGCAATAACTCATGCTTTTCCTTCTTCTTCTCTATTAAGTAACATAAAACAGCATTATAAAATCAAGTAGATAGTTCTTCCATTGACACGCCAAATAGATTTATTTTTATTACCGATGATTTCCATAATCAAGGGTAACTCAATGTTCCTGCAAAAAGTATCGTCAAGCAAGCGTAATATTACTAACAAACATACACGCCAAACCACAGCATGTAACATTTCTTAGAGTTTTTAAAAATAATATAGAAATCTTCCACGTAGCGTTTTCTGCCCACTGCCGGGGCCCGTTTTCCGGCAAAAACCTCCTCTTTGTTTCTTTTAATAACATTTATCAATAACAAGGAACAACTCAACCGAAGACGATGTGAAGTCTTTGCAAAACCTTCCTCATATTCATATTATTATGCAAATGCTCACCATAATACTAAAGACAGTTTTTCGAACATTGTTGAGGTCAGCATTCAAGGTAACCCTATTCAATATGGATGGAAAATCTTTCTTGAAAATTGTAATGACTTATACTTTAAAAGATTTTTTCGGTCCCTAGTGTAAATACATGGTTATAGAATAAATACACAATTTTCGAAGCACAAATAATTCTAAACGTGGTGAGAACTGGTTAAAATGTTGTATAATAGAACTGTTTTGCATCCCAACAAAACAGATATTATGTGTGGAACAACACGCAGCGTCGCTGTTTGAAGAAGCTGTCTTTAGATCTTGCACTTTTAGTAAATTAATTGGTTAACTTACCATACTTCATGGTTTATATACTCATCTGTCTTTCACTCATGCAGGAGCGCGCCAACAATACTCTGTGGTAAGCTGTCAACTGACTGTCACTCATAGAAGTCTTCAATATTCACCAGCAAGCCCTTGCTGCGACGCTGCGTGTTGTTCCACACATAATATCTGTTTTGTTGGAATGCAAAACAGTTCTATTATGTGTCTTCACAACACGCAGCGTCGCTGTTTGAAGACCTGTTTGATATCTGCTGGTAAAAGAGAATGAGTATCTGGAAATAGACGCTATGTGATCTGAATATAATAAGAAAAAATTAAAACGTTTCCTTCTTTAAGGATAACAAAAATTTCAGATTTTGTTCCACATATTATTATAATATAGAACTAATAAATTAGTCTAAACGAGAATTTAATTTGACTGAGCAACTTGTTAGTATAGTTATTAAATAGAAGGATGCACTTTCTGTCAATAACTTAAAATATTATTTGTTTTCATTAAATAGTATAACTGTGATCAATTGTTATACTATTTCAACATTATATACAAGAGACAATCATTATCATTCATATTCAATCTTTATATGGAGAAAATTTATCATATATAACCCCCTATGTATAAGCAGGGTTTTAATCTCTGATGTGAGTAAACAATTTTAAATGTTTCACTTCTTCTTCTTCAAGAACTCATCTACATGCAGTTTCAAATGCTGCTACAGAGCATCTATGTAATCTGTCTTGAAACTGAAATTAACCTACCAAATAAAGGTTATTATGTAACATGTCATAACCTGCCTTTTAACGGAAATCACACCGAAATCATAATAATGCTTTAGGTACCAGAGACTGCCATACCCACTCACTCAGATATAGATTACATACACAACAATAAGTTGTTATACCTGGATGGAACTCACAAATTTCTTCCTTACACAAACACTTGTCCCGAACAAGGTTCGTATCCCTCACCGTAGTCAGAAGGTAGGTCCACTAGCAACTAGGTCCAACGACCAGCCATTAACTATTAGTGAACTTATAGCAAGTGCTGCTTCTCTATTATAGAAATTAATAAACATGTGTGACCGCCTCTTATCTTGCTTGATTGTATAAGGTGTAAGGTCTGTATACCTGGATCAATATTAGGTTAGGGTTACGGTATACCTTGGCTAATGATACTGTTAAATTCCAGGCTTTCCTTGAATTAAGTTGAGCCATAGGGTATTTGGCTTCAATTGTATTATTATCTGAGTTGCTAAAAAGCAATTGTGGTTTACCATACAGGAGGCTGAGGTGTGGATAAATCAACATTGTCACATTTTGTGTGTGTAGTGCCCCGAGCACTCATATTGATCTGTTCTACGCTTATACAGGCGTGAATGACAGTTAAAACAATTTGCAATGTTCAACAAGGTTCTTTTATCAATTGGAATCAGGACACTTCTTGTGTGTGTGTGCGGCGCCCCGAGCACCTATATTGACATCTGTACGCTTATGTAAGCGGTAATGGAATTATCCTGCTTGGTCATGTCCAAAAACTCTTGAAAAAAATTATATTAAAACAGGTTGTCGTATTGACTCTCTGCCAAATTATCCCTTAGTAGGTGACTTCTGCATTAGTAAGAGTATTGTCATTGGCTCAAAGCGGGCCGATGACCTTATCTTCGGAAGTTATCACTGAGTCATGTTTAAAGTACTTTATACATATGTAATTATGTATATTATTCATGGCATGTTCAGATGGCTTAGTACCTGTGGTATCATCAACAACATCAGGTTAGATGGAGGAATAATGTAGGCCAGCCTGAACTGCCGCCTACAACAAAAATCTTGCAAAAGCTTGTTCAACCCTTCTGAGTCCCAAGTATCCGTGAAGTCGCACAACGGCTGACTTTCTTAATAGGATAGATACAGTTCGGAACACCCCACTTTGAATAAAGCCTCCGAGGCCTGGGGCAAAAGGTGCCATTCCGGCACGGACATTGTCTGGTAAACGCGGCCACGGCGATTGGGTATGCGCCTTGAGCTGGTATACCTTTCCGGAAGGTAAGCCGCAAATCGGGTGATGTTAATAGGGTTGGGCTTTGTTAAATCCAATAAAATGGTTAAATTTAATAGTGTCAGGGAGTAAAAGATTCTTTCCAACCCACTATTGTCGAAATTACGTCTGCTTAGAGCATGGTTAGACAGACAATGTTCAATGCTTTGCTAACTGGAAACATTAAAATATGCAGGATGCGAATTATTTGATAATTGTGACAGCACCTAGGGGCTATGGCTGTTTTTATTGTTTGTAAACAGTGGTCTAGTCTAGCGCAGCCGAGTTCCGCGACTGACAATATGCACGTGCAAACTCATTAGCATCGCTCAAAGGAACCATCTTTAATATTGTCTGTCAGAGCCCTGATTTTTCATAATTCTAGTATGTCAATAAAAACCAGAACACCTGTACCTGATTTCGAATTCCATCATAAACATGTAGTATGGTGTATGTTGTACGTACTTTACGAAAGCATGTAATTTAACTGCTTATTTAATAAACAATTACTAGCTGATCCAAATCAATTGTTGGTACACTGTTTATATACATACATTGTATTAAGTATGTTGACTGATTGATTTAATTATCTTAGTGTATTATAGCCCTTGATTATATATGTGCTTATATAATTTTCTCAGTTCTCACGCAATTTATGTAAAAATAACAAGCTTAGGACGGAATCACCCAAAACTTAAATTAACTACACATAAAAAGTCTCCCTCAGGAATGACTACATCCATTAGCGAAAAGCATTAAAATCTGTTGCGTAGTATCGGTTGCATAATACTGAAAATCTGACATAATCTTATTTAGTGCAATGTTTTCCTGAAACACTCGTCAAACAGTGCCTACACAAGCACACAGTGCCAGTATTACGCATCTGCAGATCCGATTTGGATAGATTAGGTTAGAAGGCTAAGGCGGGAGCGAAGCGAAGCGGAGCTACCGCCTTAGCATTCGAGGGTTTCTTTTTTTTTTTGCAACTCATATTATTTTCACTGACCTTGTCACAGAAGGAAATACATATTTTTATTCCAGAATATTTCAGTAATAATTGATGTGTCAAAAGCATTCCTTTATAAATGTTTTTGCTAGACACCTTGTAAGTACGACAATTTGTAGATTAAATGACATATCTTATCTTGCCATGTTTTAAAGGATAACTATTTAAATTAAAAAGAGGGATATTTTCTTACAATTACTTGTTGTTCTTTATGAATATGAATTCAGCTTATTGAATTATTCCAATATCAAAAATGATTAAATTTATTTAAACTTTGCAATTCCTAGTTTTAAGTTTTCCAACATAGAGAATGAGCTTGAGGATAATTTGAACAAAGAAGCTGTCAAATTTTAACTGTTCTGTCCTTGGATACCCAACTTCTATATAAATTAATCACATATATCTTTTATTATTCAGAACTATCTCATATTAAACTATAGTATTAAAACTATTTAATATTAGTCATGCCAGGACCAAAGTACATGATAGCCCTCTCGAAAGGTAGAATGTTAGATCATATCCTGAAAATTAGCCATTGCTTTAACTGCTCACCAAATCTAGCAGACAATGCCGCACTGATTCCTTCTGGTGAAAGCCTACATTAAAGCCTAGTAACTATTAGCCCAACTGTTGCTATATTGATCTTGGCAATGCACAAATATCTAACTTATCTTCCACTTTTTAGATGTGTATTATTAATTTTAAATGATCAATTGATGCATAATGACATTCAGATGTAATGTAATATCTTACATGTTATTAACACATAAATGGGTCTAAGCCCCAAATTCTATATTGATATTTTTAATACATGAAATAAATTGTCAATTAATTACTCATGTAATTAATCCTTATAGTAAAACTGCATATGTGTAAGCTCTGCGGCTTATCTACAGCACTCTTTAAATTGTATTTATATCTTGCACTGTATTTTATATCTTTATGATTATAATGTAGTACCTACTTTGATTCACCCATAAAGGTTATTAAATTCTATCTAAACTTCATAATGCATGTGAAGCACTATATGCCTGCAAAGGAATCTTAGGAGGAAAACACTTTCCCTCCTGAACTGGTAAACTACTTTAAGCAAGTTATTCTATGTCAGCATTGTCAATAATAGATCATTCATAACACTACAGTCTAATCCGTCTAGCAGAACCCTGCCCCGGACTGCATTTATGTGTGCGCACCTATTTGGATTACGCTCACGGGGCTATGCTTAACAATTACTAGCTCAGATATCTTAGGCGGGTTCTCTAAACAGGTACCTTATGTGCTTCAATTACAGGCACCACTAGGGCTCTAGAGATGCAGGTGCAGTGGTAGATTATCATAGGCAGAAATATAGTTTGGTAGTTGTATTCTATATCATATCCTTTTAAAAGGTAAGCCTTTTGTGCGCACATTGAAATCCTATTAAACCAGGTAAGCCTGGTTTAGTAGGATTTCAATGTGAGCACTAAGAGCATTTATAAGGTGGTGAGACAGGGCTTTCATCCTCCGAGGATGGGGGCTCCTACCTCTTTTCTCTCACTTTGATACCGAGCAGCTAGATCGGTAAGTAGGTATTACTAGCCTTCGCGTAGCTACCGGTCTCATCTCTGAGCATCGGTAGCAGCTATTAAACGGACAATATGACTAGTAACCTTACCTGGTGGCAGATTCTTACGCAAAGTGACTGTATCGCTGTACTACGAACTTTGCAAACGGTTTCACAACGAATCTGTTACCACGGTTAAACAATCTAACAAAACTTTCCAAAGTTTTGTTACGTTCACTGAACATACAAACACTAAATTACTGTGTCGCAAACATTCGTTTCAACTCCATTATCACTTATTTTCTTAAAATAATATAATGATGCATTAATTTATTATATTTATGGCTTCTGTCAATAGGTTGACAATTCTGCCAGTGTCAGGGTTGAAAAATACACGTGATTGTTTATGACTTTTTCGTTCTGCCAAAATGACTAGTAGCACGATCTAAAACAGATAGGACATCACAATATAATTTACCAACACCAACACCCACTAAGTTACAAAATAATAAAACTACCAACATAAATATACTTAGGATATAAATAATACATTTAAAGTTTAATGTTATATCTTTCAATATACTTAAATAAAATAGCTATAATAGAACTTTCTGAGGAAGACAAAATACAGGATATGTTGAAAGGGCGAGGAAAAGTAGGAGGAAGAACATCATACAATGAAACAGGGAATCTGGTGCAAGCAAAGAAAATATGTTCAACGGTACCCTCATCAAGGCCACATTCACATAAAGAGTGGTCCCGAACCCTGATCTTTGATAAAAAATGTGGGCTGCAGTTATGGCCAAGACGCAACCGAATTATTGTCGAAGTAGAAAATTTAGAGCAGTTACGAAACTCAAAGAACCAGGGTTTTAATGGAATATCAGGTTGCAAACTGCCATAAAATTTACCTTTTAGATGACGGGTACAGTTCCATGCATATTCCAGCGCTTATTCAAATCAATTTTAGCGAGAGAATGTAAATCTTGGGCAAAGCAGTTAGCGTAAGTCTCCGTACCATTGCGAATAGACCACTTAGCACACGTATCAGCCTGTTCATTGCCAGAAATACCGGAGTGGCCAGGAATCCATGCAAGGACTACCTCAATTCCAGCAGAGTGACACTTAAAAAGGAGTTCTCGAGTTTTGAGGTTAATAGGGTGAACATCTCTAGAACGTAAGGGAAATTTTAAAATATCCTCTAAACAACTGCGACTATCAGTAAAAATTATAGTTTTATTAAGGTTGTGGGATTCTACCAGGGATACAGCTTCATAAATAGCTATAGTTTCTCCAGAAAAAACAGATATTCTGGGAGAGCATTTAAAACTAAGAGTCAGCTTCATGTCAGGGACCCACACCGCAGAACCCACAGTGTCATCTGCAGATAGTTTAGAGGCGTCTGTAAACATAGTTCGCCACCCGGGAAACTGCTCATTTAAGAGTGTTTTAAACCGAACGTTGGCTCCAGAATCTTCTTTATTAATACCAAAATATGTAATTACATTGGGCCTAAAAACAAGTGCATGAAAAGGAACAGCAAACATAAGATTACCAGGAAATTGAAAAAGAGGAGATGCTGCAATAATTTTTTCATAACTTTTGAAAAGGCAAGGAGCTTCTTCATGAGTCCAATAAGTTGAGGATGGAATAAAATTTGAAAGGTGACAAAGAGAAGTAAGTAAAGGGTGGCAAGAATTTTGAACAGCTTTGTAGAGAAATCTATCAGAGAGATATTGTCTACGAAGAAATAAGGGCGGATCCAGACATTCTACTTGGAGAGCTTTTATGGGGGAGGACTTCATGGCACCGCAAATGATGCGGAGGCACTTAGCTTGAATCTTGTCCCAATCAGCTATAGCAGCTTAATTACACGGTTCAAGCAAGAATGACCCGTAATCAAAATGGCTCCGAATAATGGCGTTATAAAGGAGTTTCTGAGTGTAGGGGTGAGCACCCCACCACACACCTGAAAGAGACCTCAAAACATTTACACCAAGCTCACATTTTTCCTTAATGTAATTAAGGTGGACAGTGCCAGTCATACGAGAGTCAAAGTATACCCCCAAAAATTTTACATTGTTTTTTACTTCAATGGTCCCATTTTCCAGAACAATATCAACATCCGGTATCAATCTTCTTCTGGAAAACACCACTACAGAGCTTTTAGGACCGGACAGACATAAGCCATGATCCGCTAGCCAGATATAAAGATTTTGTATAGCCGAATTAAGGCGAACAGAGCAATCGTCGATAGATTCTGAGGCATAATACAGGGCTATATCATCTGCGTATTGTAATATGTCACAATCGGAAGAACAAGAAGAGTCAAGTTCAGAAGTATATAAACTATAGAGTATGGGGCTTAAAACCGAGCCCTGTGGTAACCCCTTCCATACTATTCTTGGAGGATGTATAGTTCCTTGGACTCGAACAGAAATATAGCGTTCCATGAAAAGGTTACAAATGATATTAACCATCCTCGCGGGAAGACTCAGCTGAAGCATTTTCTGCCTGAGTAGCGGGAGGAGTACACTATCATAGGCTGAAGTGATGTCAAGAAATACACCAACAAGATGGTGTTCCCTTGAGAGGGCCAGGCGAATTTCCGAAGAGAACACGCTCAGGCTGTCCATCGTGCCCATACCTTTTCTAAACCCAAACTGCGATTTTGTCAAGATATTCCTGCTTTCAAGAATCCATTCCAATCTATTTTTTATTAAGTGTTCCATAATTTTGGCCAGGACTGACGATAAGGCAATCGGACGATAGGAGGAGGGATCTTTAGGATCTTTATGGGGTTTAAGGATAGGAATGATGATTTGATGTTTCCATGACTCAGGAACAAACCCAGTTTCATAAATTTTGTTGAGAATAGCGAGTAAAATTAATTTTAAAGAGTCAGAACATTTTTTTAAAAAGGAGTAAGGAATACCATCAATACCAGGGGAGGAGTCGTGAAGATTATCTAAAACAGAGCAAAGCTCATCAAATGTAAAAGGATCATCCATTGGATCACAGGAAGGAGGAGAAGGGGACGATGATGGAAAACAATTTTCATGAGGAACAAAAGGTGGAGCCAGTCTATCTAAAAAATCATAGAGCCAGATAGAAGGATCATTGGAAACAGGATTACTATAAATGAAAGAACTCGAATTTTTTATTTTTTTCCAAATTAGTGAAGAAGGGATTCGGGGAGAAAGACTCTCACAGAAACAAGACCAGCCGTTACGTTTCTTCAAGGATTTCCTTTTTTGATTTGGCTTTTGTATTTTGATAATTTAAGTAGTTTTCTAAAGACGGAAATTCCAAAAAGATCTCTTCCATCTCTTCCCGTTTGCGGATGATTTCCGTGCATTCAGAATCCCACCATGAAGGGGAAGGAATGAAATCTTTAGGAGACTTTTTAATTGGAATGAATTGATTGGCCGAAGTTAATAAAGCAGAGATAAAATCATTATAATTTTGTAAAAAGTTCTCAACAGTTATTTCAGGGAATAGATCTGTCAGGCTTGTAACGGATTGCTGAAATTCTGTCCACTTAGCCTTCGAGGTACGAAACTTTAAGAGAGGAGGAAATGCCATAGGCGAGATAGGAACACTATGGGATAAGGAGATAAGGATGGGGAGATGGTCACTACCATACGAGCAGGATAATACCTTCCAGTTACCCTGAGAGGCCAGATTGGGGGACGTTAAGGATAAGTCGACACAACTGGGATTCTGAGAGGGAGGAGTTCTTCTAGTAGGCGAGCCATCATTTAATAAACAAAGGTTATTATTATCGAACAAATCAATAAGGAGAGCAGATGGGTACTCACACTGGAGGGAACCCCACATAGTATGATGGCAGTTGAAGTCACCTACAACAACTAAGGGGATAGGAAGAGTTAAGAGGATAGAGTTTAATTCGGAAATAATGGAAGAATTGGGAGAAGGAATATAAATTGACACAAAGGTTGTATTTATAGCCCTGACGGCTACAATATTGAAAGAGAGAATGGGGAGGGAGAGGAATCAATGAATAGATAAGGGAATGTTTAAGAAGAAGGGCACTTCCATCCCATCCACTAACATGATCATCGCGGAGACATGAATACCCAGGAACCCGAAAACGAGAACCCGGCCTTAACCATGTCTCCGAGATGGCCAAAACATGAGGATGGTAGGAGTTAATTAGAGAGATAATTTCATGTTTTTTATGCCTAATGCTCTTGCAATTCCATTGAAGAATTGTCGTCATTTTTATTAAAACAAGTAGGAGTGAACTGGTTAAGTTTTTCAGTGACAGTGTACGGTAAGCTGATATTATGTTTGGTAATAATATCGATTAAAGACATCAAAAGTTGTATGATATCGGATAATTCAAGATTTTGTCTAGAATGATTATCTGAAGTTATAAGAGCACAGCCATTAGGCTGGGAAGATTTTGGAGAACTAACTAGGGCAGAGTGAGCTTCTTTGTCGAATTCCTTACTAAGGGGAGGGCGAGGTCGTTGCTTGCGAGATACAGTTTTCCATTGGGATAAAACAGGAGGGATTAAAGGTCTGGAGATTTCATAAATTGGAGTAAGCGGGCTCATTGGGGGGCGAGTGGGAGTGGACATAGAGTTGGGAGAGGAAGTGGGGTTAGACAAATGAGAAGAGCGTGTGGAGTCAGCAAAAGAGCGACGGGTAGGGCGAAAACGGAGAGAGGCTTCAGAGTATGGGATATTTTCCTCTGACATTACAATTTTTATTTGTTTCTGTCTTATATGTTCAGGGCAATTGGGGTCAATAGCCAGATGAGGACCTGAGCAAGACAGACATGTAGCCTCACTACGGGGTATTTGACAGGAACGTCCAGAATGTGGTTGAGCACATATAAAGCACCTTGGTTTGGACCTGCATTTATCTTGAATGTGCCCAAAGCGACAGCAATTATTGCATTGTATAGTGGGAAGGGTGTAAAGAGCTACTGGAAGCGAAGTGTAGCAACAGAAGACTCTCTCAGGCAAGGTTTGACCTAAAAATGTCACAACTACTGTCTGCGTAGGTAACCACTCAGTTTTACCGTCAGTAACAGATTTACGATTCAGCCTTCTTGCTTTTATAGCACGGCAACCGGGGGTGGAGCATTCAATACTACTCAGGAACTCCTCCATAGACCAGTCGACGGGGATTTGTTTCACAATACCCATTCGGGTAATGTGAAATGCTGGGATTAAGATTTTATAATTAAGCTCCTGAAACGATGGACTGTCGAGGAAATTATCGGCAGAACAAGCATTATCAAATTCAACAACAACACGGTTGCGTCCTACAGATCTAATTCCCCCCTTGTGAACACCAGAGACCTTGTTTCTGTAAATAATGTGAGCGAATTTAAGCAAACTAATAGTATAGCCAGCTGATGGGTCGGGTTCCACTCGTGAGACGTGGACAATAAAAGGGCCTTTATCCGAGTCATTGTACTTCAGTTTAGTACCACTAAATTCAGGGAGTGTATATGTATGCTGAATTGAAGCGGTAGGGGGAGAGGAGGCATCCCGTTTGCTTAGAATAATCTCTGCAGCGGGTTGAGAGCGTTTGGCAGCCTTCAAGACTTTTTTGGGGTCTTCTCTAATGATGGCATCAGTAGACATCTCAATATCATGACATATGGAGTCACCTCCACCCCCATCCGGGGGCTCCTCAGATTCCATCACCAGCTACTAAATGATTAATGGAAAACTTACCTCACAAAAAGTAATACACAAGAAACAACACAGGACAACACAAATATTAGTGAAACTAAGCGATATTAGTACAAAAAACCTAATTTAGAAATCGCGCACGTGTAGTAAACAATACCACAGACCGTCGGCCCTTAATTTTGCATCCGTTACCGGCAAAATCTATAGACGCTATGAGTGACAGTCAGTTGACAGCTTACCACAGAGTATTGTTGGCGCGCTGCATGAGTGAAAGACAGATGAGTATATAAACCATGAAGAATCGTAAGTTAACCAATTAATTTACTAAAAGTGCAAGATCTAAAGACAGCTTCTTCAAACAGCGACGCTGCGTGTTGTGAAGACACATAATAATATTTTGAGTGTTGTGTAATAAGGTTGTACTTATAATGGTTAGGCAGCGCAGTGGGAGGCGGGCACGGCCCTGGGCGCGCTGCGCGGGCTGACGGTGCAGGTGCGGTCGGCGCGCGCGCGCGGCGGCGCTGACAGCACGCGGCGCCGGGCGCTCGCCGCCACGCTTCGCGCTCTCGTCGAACGCACGCACGACTTCACAGACTCCGCCTATACCTCGCACGACCATCGCCAGAGGATACTCGCTCTAGCCGAGAGGATAGCCTACGAGCTAGAGCGACTAGTAGCTGTCGCTGTCTCGGTGGTGAGATTTCTTTTATACCAGCACTGTCAGCATAGCATATCGTCGAGATGCTCTGCAAATCTGGACAGTGTTTACTTCATTGATGCATTTGTTTGCTGTATGACGTGTCTAACATGCTTATGTCTACCAGCCGAACCTACTAGCAAATAGTTGATTTAAAAAGTGTGTTGGTTGTGTAATGATGATGATCGTCCAGGAGGAGCAAGGCGCGACGGGGGGCGGCGCGGCGCTGGAGAGCGCATGCGCGGGCGCCACGAGCGCGGCGGGCGAGCTAGAGCGCGCGCTGGTTCTGGCGGCGCGCGACCAGGCGCGGGACCTGGCGCCACTGGCCGACGAGGCCAAGCGCCTCGCCGCTGACCTCGCGCACATAGGTAACCACCGACGGAAATTAGGTACACCGGTGTTCACATAACGAGCAAACGCTTTTGCTTAATGGTCTAGAGCAACTAGAACAGTGTACGAATTTTTTATTCATAAAAGGGTCTTAAATAACATTACTTACTTTATTTCCACCGATGTAACAAAAAAGCAGACAGATCACATCCAGCTATGCCAAGTAACCGATTAGCAGAGTTTTTAGGCCTGCTGGGCTGCTGTATGCTGTATTCGTCGTAGTCAATCCTGTAGAATCTTTATGCTATTAAAATAATAAAAGTGTGATAAATAAACTACTTACAGAATTGACCAGTTTGTATTTGTATTGTAATTTCAGTATTTATCGCGATTATTTTATAAAATAATATCTAAACCACTATGCAAAGTGAATTTGCTGCCTATCGATCATGTCTTTTATTTATAAAATTGATTATTGCACAATCCAATACATTGGAAATAATTCTTATTTGCAGCAAGTTCCTGTGGTGAGAGAGAATCAGAGAGACTGCACAATATAGCCAGCCGGCTCCACGAACAATTAGATCACATTATAGAGGTGAAATTCCATACCGTACTTAGGTAAGTGGTGAGGATATATAAGTTAATGATGGATATTATACATCAATTTTATTCTCAGGTATGCAAATTACTTAGACATATTGCGATGTCGGAAACCCTACAAGTAAGCGCGAAGTTCGCGGAAATTAACTTGAGGATATACGGGCCGCAAGTGGTGACGGCGGCGCGTACCTTGGCTGCCCACCCTGGCAGCGTGGCGGCGCGGGAGAACCTGGACGTGTTCGTGGATATGTGGGCCTGGCTGCTGGCCGACGCGGCGCGCCTCGCCACCGACCTGCTCGACCTCACCGACGACAGACCCGACAAACACCAGTATAGCAGTTTACCCAGGCCTGGCGTTAGTTATTATTCTTATTTTACTTTTTCCCAGTATCGCGTATAACGAGATTCTATTTAATTTTATTTTGCATTCTTCTGGAGAACTATAATCCAAGTTGGAGATTATTGGAGAATTATGTCCAACTAGAATTACCTAAGCAGTTGCAGAGCCTGCTCCTAAGTCAGAGATAACCTATACGGTAATATAATGGAAAAGCCACGTGTCATAAATTTATAGAAACAGTTTAGTGCCAAAACCCAAACATTTCTTTTTACACTCAAATAGAGAACAAAGTAATCGCAGATTAAATTGAAAATCAACAGAAACACGGGACGACCAGTAAACCGCTAAAAGCGGTGCGACTGGACTCGGACGAGCAAGCCAAAATTGCAAAATCGGGGCTGGAAATGAAAATGATTTCCTCAGAAATGGACGCCGAGACTGACAAATGGCAGGGTGCAGCTGCCGATGAAAATAACGACATTGTGAAGAGGTACAAACTTATGAATCACAAATATCTTTAGATTCATATAATTTTGTAAGCTGTAATTTATTTTCAGGGCAAAAAATATGTCTTCCATGGCCTTCGCTATGTACCAGTTTACTAAGGGTGAAGGCCGCTTAAATACTACGCAAGACCTCTTCACACAAGCAGAATATTTCGCAGAGGAGGCGAACAGACTATACAAAATTATTCGACAATTTTCGTATCAAGTAAGAACGAATGCATCGTTTTTTATATTTATATCCATCTTCATATTTTCTCAATGATAAGCAATCGCGATTTACTTTCAGGTTCCAGCTGGTACAACAAAAAAAGAATTACTAGAGCATTTAGATAAAGTACCAACGTACGTCCAGCAACTACAGTTTACGGTAAAGGAGCCGACTGTGGGGCGAGTGGCCACCTTCAGCAAGGTGGACAACGTGATACAGGAGACGAAGCACCTCATGAACGTGATCAGTAAAGTCGTCACAACCTGTTTCGACTGCGCGAATAAGGTGATCCATCCACTTCTGATATTCTTACACATACAATATTTTTCAATTACGACCATTTTGAGCAACACGTCGCACTTTTTAAAAGTTTAGTACTTATTTATTTTAGGAAATCTAAAGATTTTAGTGCATTGGAACGTAATGTTCCTTAGGTACCTATGCCGTGGGAGGCCAGTGTGGGAGTGGTTAAAAGGCACCAGAGTGTTGCACCTGTTAAGTACTTTACAGATTCTATTTCATTCGTGATTGTTAGAGTTTCGGGACAAGGGTGAAACAGTGTGGTCACAGTTCCAAGATTTATTCTTGGTTTTATACTAATATTATTACTATTGATTAAAATTTTCACACAAGATTTCATCATACTAACAAAGTTGTTCGAACAAAATATACAAGAATAAATCTTTTTAGTTCCTAGTTTCTAGTTTGTAATAGTTATATAGAAATTCGATATATTATATAAAATCCCATTGTCTTAACAGTGCATATATTTTATTTGTTATGTTATTTCTGTTTTCCTCTCGGCACGCACCGGGTGTTCCCTCCACCCAGGGTCTTATACCGCTGGACAAAGCGATAAACAAATCCTCAACGAATGCAAGGGACGACTCGGTCTGTCTCCGTGTTGCACTATCATATACATGCCAATATGTACTCGTACCTCTGTGTCTACTGTGTATCTAGTGTATCTGAGCATGTTCCGTTCATAATTATCATACCCATATGGCCAACATGTCACTCTCATTTCACTGTTGCTAAATGTTTCATTGTGTATCTTATTACCTAATGGGTACACTATCTTGGCTAAAATATTGCTAGAGCTTTGTGAGCTCACGATTTCCACATACGCTCAATCAAGATCATACTCCTGCGGCTTCGCTCTTGTTCTTTTTATAATTTCTTAGCTTTGTTTATTTCTCTTTTTATTTATTTGTTTATTTCCTAATTTCAGTATTCCCTGTGTATGCCTGAAAGAGTCCCCATGTATTGGAAGCCAAATTTACAAAAAGCATCCACATTTAAAAGTGAAAATAGTGTATTGAATGGTTGAAGTAGGTATTGGTGTGATTCGAATTTGTGGTTTTTCTGTTAAATCAGTTTGTACACGCTGCAGTAACAAACAAACTGTCAATACCAACTAACATATCGACTGATTGGTTTAGAGTAGAAGTGTTTGATGGTGTAACTCCTAGCTAACTATTGAATGTTTTTGATGTGTTGTTGCAATGTTCATTCTACTTTAGTTTAGTATATGTGTGGTATATTTTATTAATTCGTCCTTAGGTTTATAAATTGAGTTAACTAAATCCCCCTGTGATGTAATATCTGCTAGATTAAAATCTGTAAAAAAAAACAAAGTTTCTTTGAAATTATCTACCAATAAATTGAATATACAAATATGAAAGTTTTTGAAATATTATTGTATATCTATGTTATTGTGATAAGCCGCTGCTTTTATGGCGATATTTTCGTATGCATGGTGTTTCTTGTCATATCGATGGGTAAATAAATTCCCTAGTGGCCACGTAGACCCTAACCTCGGGCTTCGGCATTCCGTCTAACAGCTTTTAATCCTAAATTCATCCAAATCAAAATTAATTGGAATCCCGATGTTCCTAGTTTGGAGTGTGTGAATATTGTAGCTATGGTGAATAGGTATGGTAACGTGTGTTGTTGTGTAACGCAGTACAAGTTGGAGTTGAGCGGGTTGTCAGCGGGCGGGCGCGGCGCGGGCGGCGGCGCGGGCGGCGCGCGCGACGAGGAGGCAGCCGGCGGCGGCGCCGGCGAGCCCAAGCCGGGCGGGGCCAGCTCCGACACGGCCATGTGACAGTACGGCATGGGCCGGCGCGGCAAGGGCGACGCGCGCCGGACCAGGGTCAGCTTCCTCTTGTTTTAAACTGAAAACAACTCGTCGCCTAACCCCAGGTCTGACCACCGACCCGCAATACACGAGCCGGTAGGTACATAAGCTTCGCTGACCATTGAATCAATATTTTTTACTAAAGAAACCTAGTGACGTTTACTCTAATTTAAATGCATAAACTACGAGATGTAATACATCTCCCCTGGCACTTCCAGACAGGCCAGTAGGGTAAAAAATATTACCCCTGGCAATACCGGTAGTTCAACTGGTAGTGACATGCGTAAGAAGCGGTGAGAAAATATGCAAGTCGTCATAACAGAGTAAGCGTCCATTATAATATAAAGATCTGCAATGAAACCCCGCCCATGTCAGATGGGTAATTGCAGAATCGTTCGAGTCCGCGCCAAAGTTAGCTAATTTAACACATACAATGGAAGTAGGTTATTTAATTTTACCGACATTCTTAGCTCGGGTCCGTTTTGCTTTTATGTAGATAAATAAATGTCAAATTGTATTAATCGAGCAAGTGTCCTTCTATTCATCAGTTGTAATGTAAGAAGCCAGCGAAATGAGGTAAATAACTATTTACAAAGCTATTTACTTCGACCGACTCGTGTATTGGGGCCAGATGCTCATTCAGCGAACCACACCCTCTAGTGGCTACTAATATATGAATTGCCTAAAGCGAATAAGGGGCCGTTAGTGGATGTGGTGCGTTATGACCGGCAATTTTGCTAGTAATACATTACAATGCGCAAAACGTTTGCGATTGTAAATGGTTACAGCAAATAGTTTAAGATGGACAGTACGATATACGAGTAAGTTTCGGCAGAGCACTTGCGACACACAATAGCGCCCCGACTTAGCTCTACTTTACTATAAAATAGAAGATCGTTAGAGTGCGCCCGTGACGCAATTGGCTGTGGATCTAAAATTAATAATTATATAATGTTATGTTATTACTTGTTACTATTACGCCTTTAATGTCAACACCACAAGTCTCTTCTCATTGATAGTATCTATCTAATATTCTTAATAATTTACTAGTAACGAATGTAGGAAAGCTAAATAGACACATTGTTACAGTCATTAACGAATTTTGCCTCGGATAAGTAGACTATTTGTGATAATTAAGAAAAGAGTGAAATCGTACAATAATTCTTGTTACACTTTCAAAATATTACACATTGTTACATAGTACTTAATACGTAAACAACACAGATTAAGGAAGCCGTTTTTTTAAGTTCCCTTTTATAACCTATATATAAATACTTATAACACGTGCAAAATAAAAATAGGAATGAGAAACCGCCAGTATAATTATATTTTTCTTTTTTAAGACCTGTGAGTGAGAAATACAAAATTAGGTAATGAGGTTCCACATTCCTATTATTAAATTGTCTGTGTTATACCAACCCCATCGGTCCCCTATGTTAAGTACTATCTATCTTCTAACACTGATCCTTTTCTTTGTTTATCTAAGCTAACTGCACAATAATTGCACTTCCGTGTTCCTGTTGCACTCTTCCTTTACGCACGTTTTGCTTTCACACTTTAGTTTGGCATCAATGGCGAGCATAATATAATTTCGGAACATGCTACTTTACATTATCTATCAAAAAGACACATTGTTAATCTTGCATTCGATGTTATCGCATACTTAGTCAACTTGGTGTAATTACATTAGACTACTGACGTGAACAGACATGGTACGCTCTCCGCGCGACAATTAAACATTGCATGATTGTGGATCGGAACAAATAGATGTGTGTTGCATGTGTGTAATTATCGTAATGGATGTCGTACGTCATCTTTCCGACGGGAGGATGTTTCATGTTAAGATAAGGGAAATTGACTCTGGTGGTTGGTAAAATATACTACCCCCATATCGCCCGAAACGCACAGCTCAGTATTATATAGACCCGAGAACGCTTCACGCTGACACAGACCGCAGGCAGCCGTTTCAGCGAAACTGAAACATGCATGCTTTCAAGGTTTCATTTCGCTTTACGTCTGCATCTTCTATTCTTTGCTCGTTGGGCAAATATTGATGAACATTAATTTCTAAATTATAACAAGCAAAACATTTAGAAGATCATCGTGGAAATATGACTAACAAAAGTAAAATAATGTATATATTTTGCAGACATCCACCTATTCTATTCACAAAGGTGCTTTAAGTTGTATGATGGATAAGAAATATTGCAACTCAATAAAATGACAACCTTATTTGAAGAGCGACGTAAAGCGAATAAACCCTTAATTGTGACTTGGCTACTGGCCTTGTAATCAAGTACGAGTATATCGCCAAGCATGCCGCGCTACCGAGCATCTGCTGCATCGCTGCGATGTGAACTATTGGCCTAAATATTAATAATATCATAAATGCTATTGAGCATTCGAGGCAATAATGAACATATCAATGTTAAATAGGTTTAACGTTATCGCTACAGACAAACGACTAAGTCGTTATTTAGTGTTTAAGTACTGTTATTAGATAATATTAGTGCCTATCAATGAGTTGACGTAATTTATTTAAGTGTCGACAATCTAGGAGACACGGAAAGTCGGCTTTAAATTATTAGGTGGGCTTGGTAGAACCCGCGTTTGCAATCCTAGGTACTAACATGCATTCCTAGGTACTAACATGGTTAAGCCAGAATTTTGCACTTTACGAGTTGGCAATACTTACAATGCACCTCTGTACTTATTTACTGGCCTAGGTATAATTAACTTTAACATTACTTGAATGCTTTTAAGGTATCTCTATAAATCTCTATAAAAGTTTTATCTTTGACTGTATATTTGCTCTCTAGTAGTGCAACACCTGCGCTTGACGCCACTGCTGCTGTTGTCTCTCTATCGCCAAACGATGTCTGTTGTCTGTTCTCGAGCTAACCTGTCGTCGGTCTATATAACACTCCGTCTGTTTCAACATATTCTAGTATTTAGGAACCTACTCTTAAACATTGTTGGCTTTTATTTCATATTTATAAAATTGTTATTTAATGTAACTACTTTATCTACTCTCTAAACTTGTTTAACGCCTTCTTAATTAATGCTAATGTTCTAGATTTCTATTAAGTAAGTCCAATTTGTAATTTGGAAATTAGACTATTTAAGTACTAATGTATTGTATAGCTAATTTAAAAGAGCTTGACTAAGCTTTATAATGAAGTGTTGTGAATCGAACTTGTGGCCACGTAACGTAAGATTCAAATATTAGTATAAAACTGCTTCGACTGTTTATTACCAAATAAGATACTTCAGTAGCTAAGGTCGGCTAGTGAACACTTCAAACGACCGTAATTTGTCGCAATTCTTTATTCAACGAACTAACACTATGTAAGAGATCAGTCAGGTTACAAGTCAACCATTTCTATAAGTATTTTCTAGCCTAAATTCATATATTCATACATAGACATAATATTATTCATTTTTCAAAGTTATGGCAATAAATAACATAAATAAAATAGTTGACAGTTTAAGTACCTACTTATCAATTTCCAAGACAATTCTAAGAGGTGCAGTACCTACTACTATATAGTTCAAATTAGCTCAATACAAAGAGAAGCAGCTACTAGGCATTGGATAGGTATAACATCACCAATCTGTCGATGACCGAAGTCATTTTGATCGCTACTAAGCCATTGGGTAACAAAATTAGAACCGTGAAATTTATACTACCGTCTTATTGTCTTCTTACGGCCTTTCCTGTTACAGTACCGTAACATATTATTATTATATAGCTTGGGGTTGGATATGCTATAAAAACAGCCGACACTGCTATAGCTCCTAAGTAGATAGGTAATAATTCTAAGTCCGCCTCCGCATAATCACTGCTAATTCAAAAACTCGTATCAGTGTATAATATCATTACAATAGCTGTGCCATTGTGCCTCCTCACGTAGAAATTAAAGAGTAGGTACCTACTGGGGTACCTACGGAGTCATCCGCCTGACGGCAAATATAGCACCATCGTTGACGTAATCAGAGCATTCTGTATTACATATAGTAGCTTTGATTATAGTAGGTACTACAGCAAATTTGTGAAGTACCTACGCAATAAATAAACTTCAAACGTTTTAAGTAGATAAATCTATTAGAGTATACGTAGGCATTAGCGATACAGTCAAGTGATTTGTGATATTACAAGATACTAATTGAGATTTAGTACAACGTCCTTTAATTTCAACGTTATATAGACATAATTAACATTAGTGACACAACAAGAACACCAAATAGTAACCATTAATTCTAAGGTGTACGTATAATCAATCTTAGAATAATTTAATACATGGGCGGTGCGGGATGTGGTGAATATACCTACTCTCGCGACCTTTTGAGAGTTCACCAAATGAACTAGAGAAATTCTATTAATCTAAGTTATTTCATGGAATATAGTCTATCACAATTAATTGTTTTAGTACCTATTTAGAAATTTACCAAATCAAATAAGTTTATAAAGTATAATGAAATTATTTATTGCTGATACATACATTATTATTCAGTTTACGAGGACAGTCGAACGGATTCGGTACATGTTAGGAATAGGTAGGTAAATGAGATTTTTATCTTTCACTAAGGCATAAATCTTAAACAAGGCAAGGCTATTCACAAGCAAAAACTTAAAGTAAAAGTGAGCTTCCCTGGTAGAATGAATAGATAAATGAGAATAGTAAAATGTAACAACTTACTAATAATCGGCTGTATTTAAACAATTCAAGCTGATTGTTTCAAACGAACCAAATCATACAGGCTAGTACAAACGTGCTATAACTCTGAGTACCTTGCAATAACTATATAGGTAGGTAGGTTGGTATATATTTTTATTGTGTTCTTACAATGGGTATGTGAGTAAACCCTGAAGGAGTATAACCCCGATAAATGAATAATTTGTAAATAAATACATTTTGTTAGCGTTAAATGAAATGATAGTATCTTAGTTAAATCACGTATCGTTGTCGAATATTTTCAATAAATGTAATGTTACTTTATGTGTATAAAGATTGTATCGTCGAGAAACTGTTGTGATTGTTATAAAAATAATATTTGAAGTTGCATTTTCATTAATATATTTAGAAGTATATTTTCCATAGCGCTGCCAAAGATATAATGAATATACATAGATAGTAGTAATGTTGTTTACATAACAGAATATTTTGAGGTTGTTCGCGAATTTATGGATTGTATTTTGATGTGGTCGACGAATCCAATAACACTGTGTACGTGATTTTATCATCACCAAATAAAATGATTCATACGAAACTAATCTGTGTGCATTTATTTACTCCACGATTTTATTAAAATTAATCTTAGTTGTAAGAACGATGTAAGATGGGGATCCTTAGATAACAATAATGAATAGATTACCTATGGTAAGTGACAAGTATATAATCAAAGGGTAGAGTTATTCTTCGTCATAAGCTTATGAGCTTATGACGAAGAATAACTCTACCTAATAATACATTATATTATGTAGTTAGGATATTTGAAATGAAACAATCAATGTCCTATATATTACGTATTTATTTATATTTTCTTCAAAGGTACAATATATTACATCGTCTCGACATCATTGCTCTCCTAACACACACCACAAGTCAGCTGTAACGACTTAGCAAATGATCGTATGGTAAAGTGGGCCGCAACCCTACACAAAATACAAAATTAAGCATAATCTTACAGAACTAAATTACTTAATTTAATGCGGAATTCAAATACTGTAGTGTAGGAATAAATGATTATGCATGTCACATAATAAACTTGGAATCGTTTAGTGCAAGTTGACTTATTATGTTCTGGTCATACAATCAGTGACTAAACGGAAATATGTATATACATATGTTATTAAATATAATATAAACTTACATACGTCACTCGTGTTGTTCACAATCCATATAAATCTACGTTATAATATAATAAAACATGTTAACCGTTGCATGATGTTCTAATGTTAGTTTAGGTAGTTGGCGAGAGATCGTTCCTTCATTCCGTTACAATTGTTTATAAAGAAACACTAACACGACTAGCTATAGCAAGACACTAGGTCACAACTGAACTATGAGCATAATATGTTTCATCACTAAGCATCATATACTAACGTATATGACTGACAAACGGCGTGCTTCTCCGAATCTAATACATTCGAAATGCACCGATTAAGCCAAAGTTGTAATATTATTAAATTTGTAATGTTGATATAGATGTAAAAAATATCTCTTACCTAATTCGTGGTAAAATTTAGAATGATGTAGAACCTATTGAGGAATATCTCAAAGTCTACAATACGTAGGTGTCCCTACTTATAAATATAACATAAAGCAATTATATTTCCGACAATATATTTATAATGCTATATTTATTAGTAAAGATAAATTTATCATAACTATATTGCATAGGTAGATAATATTACTCAGGTATTTTGAGCTGAATAAATCACATCACTGTCACTAGATGACTATCTTTCTAAAAATATCAGCGTAGAATGTATGTTACGAATTCAGCTAATAGACAAACGCCGACGAACAAAGCAGACCGTATTACAAGCTATTTGGCATCTTTATGGACGTAAATGTCTAATGATAGTTATGCTGTAAAATATTTTGTGCCAAACCGAAAGCCACTAACAGCTAAAATCTCATCAAATTAGTGTAAATTAAAAATATTCATATAAAATACGTATCAAAAACGTCTTCGGAAACACAAGATATACAAAATTAGGCCACACTTATCATATAAATGCTTTGTCATGGAAAAATCCTAACATACACATAAAAGTAAAATCCATTACAATTCGTAATACAATTTTGAATTTATTTTCCCTAACAAGTGTGTAGTAGTACATAAAATAATTGTGTAGTTATAGTCTTTATCTTATAGTCTTTTAATAATCGTTGTTCCATTATGCTATTTCATATGACTAACTGCCGCCAGAATATAGTGCTTCGTGCACGGAGCCGCGTCCCAATTATATTACTATTCCGGTTGCAACACCCTTAAAAGACCAATCTGGAAATTACATAAAATGCGTAATACAACCCATCCATTTTACATTGTACAGAACATTGACTACAGCAGTCACATCCTCTATAACATTCAAGTTATACACGTTCTAAAAAGCTACTAGTCTAGCGGAAACTCTTTAATTTAGTACTAATAATAAAAACAGTGAGACAGTATGTGGTACTGATATTTACATTGTTAAAACCGTACACAATACAAAGAGAGGAAACCGATATTTCGGAGTGAGTTAAAATAGCCTCAAAACACAGATAGTGAGACATGTTGGAGAGAAGACATAGATTTGCATTTGTGAATACATAAAGATATAAATATAATTCTATGATTTTCTAAGTGAACCGTAGACGTAACCGTCGTGATGTTGAAAATGGCACTATAACAAAATTTTAGGAGGTACATGAAGCCTACCAAGAAATTTTCACAGCAAAATTGTTGCCACATCCCGTATCTCTCGATACATCCGGGTATTCCCGGTCGACAAAGAAGGTCTATACGTATGTACAATACGAATAAATTAACATTATGTCAATGTTCGAATGTGATTAATCTCAATTTAAAATGTGCGAGTCAAAGTAACATAGATACTTTACGTAAATAAATGAGTACATTTCTAGTTTATTACAGGCTACCGCATTAAGAAAATGCGGTTTACAGTAAAATTATGCACTAGGAATGTCATCGATCGAAGCCAGGATCACATGACTACATTTTATATCAATAAGGCTAATTAAAGGCCTTTTAATTTATGACGAATGTACCTCATTATACTGTGTCGATCGATGACTGACAGAGGCGCGCGCCGGCGCAGAGTTAGTCACGCATATATAACGGTGGGTGCGAAGGCCGGCGAACAGTTCACGAGTTTAAAACAAACCTTTCTTTTTCTTATCCTTCTTATCTTTTCCATCTACGGTCCTGGAAAAATGAAAAATACACATTAGATGCCACCACTCACAAACCGTATTTAAATTAAGATTTTCTGGCGGGTGTAAGAACTAGTTCACAATCCACATTTGTGAGCACAATTTTTATGTGGTATGTTAAACAGGATTTTCAATCTGTTCCTTTATTCTCTACTAGCGTGATAGCTCAAAGCAAAGACCCTCGGAACTTTACATATACATGCATACATACAATCACCATGCCAAGTTCCTATCGGGGTAGGTTCACTAGCAGCAAGGGCGAGGGCGCGGGCGAGCCTGTATGTATGTAGCAAGGTGTTGGGACGTACTCCTTGCTGTTGGCCTCCAGGGAGCGTCGCCGCAGGTCGTCGAGCGAGAGGCCGGTGTCCCGCTCCCAGGCGGCGCGGTCCGCGGCGAGGGCGCGGGCGCGCTCGTCCAGCTCGCGCGCCTGGGCCTCGAGCGCGCGCCGCGTGGCCTCGTGCCTCCGCGCCAACTCCGCCTCGGACTCCTTCAGCTTGGCACGCTTCTCGCGCACCTTCATCTCGAATACCTACATCAAACCAATAAGTCATAAGTCTTCGTCGAAAATAGGCAAAATATGTCGATCTTTATTTCGCTAATTATTCTTGTTCGGGCTACAGAACCATAATGCGAATAAGCGTCCATCCACACTAGAGAATTAAAATGATAGGCTAAAAATAGATCTACAAAGCGATACCACGAACGGGTTACCAAAGTCCAATCATGTGTGGCTTTGGCATAATGTGGTCACACTCAATACGCCAATCTACTATTTCAACAATCTCACCTGCTCCATTTCACTCTCCATCTTCTTCATCTTAAGGTCGTGTTCCCGTTTCTCCTCTTCCATCTGTGCCAAAGGATTCCTGTGGACAATTTTCAAAAATTGTTTTGTTACCATTACTTTTTAACTCAACCAAATCATAATCATCTGTCACTCCAAACGTTTAATATGGTTAATACAATGATGGTTAAATATAACCCATGCCATGCAAACTAAAATCTGGATACATTCTTCTCCTGTTTTATTTTTAAAACATAAAAAATTTCAAATTTACCTTTTAAAATTGAACTAAACATATTTACAGTTGCTGCAAAAATCAATAAACACTTTGTAATCGCGTCGCCTATGATAGTTATATAACTTCATGTCTTAAATAATAAAAATAAAATATCAACACTAAAAAATATAAATTACGAACTACGTATTTAAAAAATATGAATTACCATGCCACCTCGCATGCAATTAATTATGAGGCTACTAGATACTAGATGCATATTTTTATACTTATGCAATATATCCCGCACACCAATAAGCAAATAACTATGTTTAATAAGAAACCATGCTTTATTTTAGTTTACTGTAGTATCACAGTCACTCCACAAAAGATTTAAGTAATTAAGGTTTATTGGAATATTATCTACTAAAAGTTATCAAAAACGTTGTATGTTCGAACTTCAAGAGATACAGTCAAGTTAGGTCACCGCATCACGGCTAATATTTGAAAGCTTTTGTGTTTGCTTTGGATGATCCCTATTTAATTATTTTTTAGGTAGCCATATTATAAGCTTTCCTAAGTTGATACTAGATGGCGCTGTGTGATAATATCTAAACATTAATGAACAAATATTGATAATCGGTGGGGTGTGTATAGTAAACAAATAATGTTGGCGAGGCGGACTTACCACATGGTCATGAAACTGTTCATCAGTCCTTGCGGGCACAAACTGAACACCAACACAACCTTAGTTAACGACACGTGTGCGCGCGCAAACACTCAACAGTGGCATTGCTAACACTTACTTATTAATCTTATTATACGACCTCATTGTACTCGTATGGAACTCTACCTTCATTAATTGTATAAATAATACCTTCAAGGATTACCTGATATGAGAATAATTGTATCAGTAAATTTTAAATAATGTATTAGTGACTGTCAAGTTAAAATAACAATAATTTCCGCTTAAAAATAACCTAATAGCAATTTATTTACGTTTAATAGCAATACAATAAATGTATTCTGACTATTTGAACACAATGTAATTCCATTTCTACAAATGGACGTTTTAAATTGTAAATGGCCTGCAGTTACGCAGAGCAATGACCTTTTAATACAAACAATTCAACAAGCGAAACTGTCTCACATATGTAATGCATTTCTAACCAGTCCACGAAATAGATGATCTCATCGATACGACGTCGACGAAGCAACTGCACGTGTTTAGAATTATATTTGAAAAGCGGTAAATGAGTTCAGACTGAGCACTAATGTGTGACGCACGCAAATTAGCGCGCACGCACTCTCCATACTTGAATACGTAATGGCGTATAAATTGTTATTAATGCCACTGTTAAAGCGTATGAACTGCAAATTATTGTGAGTTATGAACTTATGCACAATTTATCATGGATATTTTAAAAACATATTTCAATTTTATCCAGGTGTTCCATTTTATCAAATCAGTAAGCACATGATTTTTAAAACAATCCATGAGATGAGTATGATAACGTGAACAATGATTATTTCATTTCTGCATGCCCAAGCACAGAACATTCCAGTCGTTAGAGAATGTTATATGCAGTAATAAATATTATTTCTAATATTATATAAAAATTAAATAAAAATATAGTCTGCAGCACACAATGCGACAGTAAGATATAAAGACTGGCAAAGTTGAAGGTGACCAGACATGCAGCTATGAAATGATGACCAAGTTATAATAAATTAATAGAGAACAAAGTAATTAAGTTTGAATCACATTATGATTAGTAGGATGACAATACTTTATTATGAGTCTGGTCACCTTTGACACAGTGCTCACCGCATCAAAGGTTTTATAGAATACAAAAAGTAAAATGTATTAGTAAGTTTTAATAATTGTTACCAACCCTGTCTACTCAGGTTGTTACATACTAGCCATGCCTGTTTCAAAGAATATTAAACCATCATTTTATGTATAAATATATACTTAGCTATGGCCGATTACTGAAAGACCCTGTTTCGCCAAGTGTAAAAATAAAAATTAAAAATGTGTATGAGAGCATTCGTAATCCTCAGATAAAATTATTCCTCATTGATGCTTACTAAAATTGTTTATAAGACACATTTTATTGATAATTTATTTGAGGATCAGTGAGTGAACTTGAAATTGATGTATCGATGAATGAGAAAGTGATTACATACTTGTTGGAATTGATCCTGTGAGGTTTGCCGTCGTGGGAAAGGCCAGCGAGCTTGCGGCATCGGTAGTTCTCATAGTGCACGGAGCTGGTCACGTCCTTCAGATCTTGCAAGTGAGTCCGTATCACCATGTTACGCAGCGCCAAAAAATCGCAGTGTTCCAAGTTCTCCACTGAAAATATTCCAGGTGACATCTTAGGTATGCAGATAAGAAAAAGATTTCTTGAGTTTTTTATATGGCACCAGATTAGAAAAAGGAATCAGAGTACTAATTTTGTTAGACGCTTATTACCTCTTACTTATAAAAAAACACAATATCAGAAGATAGAAGATAGTTTATTTTGCGATGTATATTCGTATTAAGTGAACCCTTTTGATTTCATGAACGCGTTTCCATTAATTTTCACACTGATGCACTAACATTAGCGTCTGCCATATATCAATATCATTCTGTTTTATTCATCCAGATTTCATTAGACCATTCATCATAAGATGTAGATTTGAAAAAGCTTCAATAACAGTACAAAGTGAAGTTTTTGGTACTTTACGGAATCAAATTATATAGGTACAGCTTGATAAGACGTGTAATTGTGTTACACGCGCAAACAGATTAGATTATATTTGACTAGGGGTGACTAGAAGTGATTCACTGACACACTTTATGGAGACATAACATTTTATTTGGTTTAATGCCGAAAGCATTAGTCATTCACCTTTATGTGAATTTCATCAGTATTCGAGTCTGAGTCAGAATTTTCGTAATAAAATAAATCACGCATGAGATATCCTTAAATGAAAATAAATAACAATAAAACATATGTTTCGTAGGACCGAAAATATAAGATAATTATGTTTAATGTAAGATAATTAGACCAGCTACCAGATAGTTTACGTGTAATGTCACGGTGGGTGGGTAGGTAATTTCAGACTCTGAATAATAAATAAATAATTATAAATTGGAAGAAGTGTAGGGTTGCATGTGGGGTGTGCCTCTTCACCCCATATTAGTGTATGGGTGTAGGGAGGTAGCTGTGTAAGAATTTAGGGGTGTTGTGGTGTAGAGATGTAGATGTGAAGGGGAACTCACCCTCGGCGACGCCCCAAGGGTACTTGCGGCCGCGCACCCGGCGGCCGTCCTGCTCGATGACGGTGTTGGCGCCCACCACGGCGAAGGGCACGCGCGCGCGCAAGGCTTTCGTGGCGTCGGCCGCTTCGCCCTCCTCGCCGCAGCTCTCCGGGAACTCGTATATCTTAATCTTGTGCTGTCCAATCTCTTTCATTATCTGGAATGAGCACCAATATCATCATTCACTTCCTTAATCTAATACTTTTCACCATCTAATTACTAAAACTGTTTTCTCTGTCAGTTACGACAAATTGTGATTTGCGTTTTAATATGCTTAGTTAAATTTAAGGTGTTTGTGCCGCTCACAGCCCCCGCATAAGGTTGAGAACGCACCACAGGTACCCTTGGTACTATAAGCGTCTATTTTAGTATAGACTATGGTTTCTGCTTACCATTAGACAATCCATAAGCTTGTTTGGCAACTTTGCAGTATAATATATGATCTCATGTAATATTCTGTTATTTCGTCATTAACTTATCCTCTTTCCTTATTAGTTGATACAAACCGTGAGTTGTAAAGTAAACTATGGTGTTCGTACATTATGTATTATTCATATCAACGTGTGTATTTACTCAAGTATTACTTTGATAGCCCAATTAGACTAAATGTGGCGTGCCTCTATAAAATCTTTATTTTACATTTTTCTCTTTGAGAACGTTACAAATACATTAAAATCTATAACATCGCACATGCATATGACTACATCAAACGATTTATATTTACATAAACTTATCCTACATTTGTCATTACATAAACTTGTCCTACATTTGTCATTAGCATACAGGTCCAGTGTGAATCGAGCAGCAGAGTAAATATCTGACCTGGTCTTTGAAATCCTTGCACTCCTCGGGCGTCATTGTATCGGCCTTCGCGATGACGGGGATGATGTTGACCTTGTCCCCAAGCCGCTGCATGAACTCCACGTCGAGCGGCTTGAGCCCGTGTCCACTTGGCGCGATGAAGTACAGGCAGCAGTGAACCCGCGTGTCCGGCGGCGCCGCTTTACGCGTCACACGGGACTCCGCGTTCAAGAACTCCTCGTATTTTGATTCCACGAAGTCTATTATGGGTTGCCAGCTGAGGAGCAACCATCAATATATCAAAGTCTATCGTTAAACATCACACATTAAAAAGTCCCGCATTGCCAAAGTAAAAAAATGAAGAACATTCATCTTTAAAATATTCACGGATCGTTAGTCATAAAAACTACAACATGCTTTATTCTACGTCACATTGACACATGTTTCTCATATATGTAGTGCTGATAAACATAAGCCAGTTCGTAGGAACTGGTTTTTTATGCTAACTTATAACAAGTGTACCTACTATAGTATATTGCAAGTCGAAGGACTGCGACGCGACAGACATGTCCTGAGAGACTTTTATTGTTCCGTTAGGGGCAATGATATTTATTGAAACAGGTTTTCACTAATTCAGAAGAACAACCAGGGAATGCAATTTCTATCTCCAATATTGGTACGATAGTTGATACCGACGGAATGCTCTATAACACGTTTAATGATTTTGACGAGACCGCTGGTCTAGTTGTTAGTATACCTGAATGCTACACTAGAGGTTTCGACTTCGATTCCCGCCGGGGCAAACATTTATGTGATAAACAATTAGTGTTTGTTTGGGTGTTTGGTATGTATTATAAGTATGTATTTACAAAAATTGTATATAAGTATTCTATCAGCTGCTGGTTTCCATAGTACAAGCTTGGCTGACTTTGGGGCCAGATGGTGCTGTGCGAATTGTGATAATGTCCAAGCATTATAAAAATTACATATTACAAATGTTGCGATTTCAGGTATGTCATACCAATTGCTATTATCGACTGCGTCTCCAAAGCCAGGCGTGTCAACGATGGTGAGTGTGAGATTGACGCCGTTCTCCTTGAGTATCACCACGCTCGTTTCCACGCCCACCGTCTTCTTGACGCGCAGCGAGGGGCCCGGGTGTTTGTCCCGGTCGTAAACCTCCGTCAGGAACAACGAGTTTATTAACGTTGACTTGCCGAGACCCGTCTCACCTTAAAACATAACAAGTAATCAAACACATATTGCCCTGATTATATTTTACAGACCAACATCATTAAATTCTGAAACGGCTCATTGTTCAGCTGATCACGCCAACTGTTTTCAGTTTAGTCAGTCAGTACACAGCCCAGTATGAAACAACTAATGCTTTATCCTTACCTACAACCATTAATGTGAACTCAAATCCCTTTTTGACCGCCTTCCTATACACTTGGTTTGGTAAATTGGCGAATCCAACATATCCATCTAATTCTTTGGTTTTTGGCTTTTCTAACTTAGGTAATTCCGGTTTTGGCGCGACAGGCGGGTGTTCAGGTTTCTGAAATAAAGACATTCATTGTTGGAATATAACTGTATACTCACGCACGCAAGTTACTAATACCTCCACTTCGTTCGCATTGTTTCAACAAGATCATTAAACTGAATACAAACATAACCATGCATTGTTCATACAGTGGAGATATTACACTCGTGTGATATTTATAGTATTTTTCCTATTATAGTTGTTAAATAGGTGGAGATCACGTAAAATTAACGAAGGGCACTAAATACCATATTATTATACCGTATTTCAAACTCTTCCTACTAATATTATGAATGCAAAAGTTTGTGAGTATGGATGGATGTTTGTTACTCTTTCACGCAAAATCTACTCAACGGATTTGGATACAATTTGGAACACAGATAATTTATAGCCTGGATTAACACATAGGTTAATTTTTAACCCGGGAAAATGTTTTTATACCGGGAAAATTTTAGGTTCCTCAGAAATTCTAAGCTCAACGCGGGCGTAGTCGCGGGCAGAAGCTAGTATAAAATAAATAACACAAACATTTAACATTCACGTTAGTATCAATATAAGGTCCTTAATTAGTTAGCGATGTAATTGTTTATTCTAGACAAAAGTGGACGACCACAATTAGGTAATTACCCTGACAAGTGCCTCTTAACCTGATAACACATTCCGTTCCTTAGTGAACACATTGTATATGTATGAGGGGAACAATTAAGGACGCAATTGACATAGCTATCGTATAATGTTACGCACAACCGCACAACGAAGTCTACCTAAGTACTCATCCGTAGCCCCAACACACGGCGATGATTCAGCCTTGCATAGAACGACTCCCACCTACACACAACTCTACGTTCAAGTCGATCAAAACACGATAAGTGCTTACGATACTTGTACAACCGCGTCTGACAACGCAGTTGTGTGTTAAAATGGAATACGTGAGTGTTCATACAAAATGCAGTGCTTTAGAACTAGCATTAAAATGTTTAAACAACTATTGACAAGGACCGAGTGCCTAAATAAGACGAAATGAAAGTAGCAAGTCCTTCCTGCTCAGATAGGAAACAGGCGCGACGACACTTACCTACATTTTAATGAATTATTCAAATAGAAAAATAGTATAGTCTGTACGCCAAATGAACGCAAGCAGTTTACTAAATGACTTCGGAAATGGACTATAGACAATGCCGTACGTAGACAGTCCCACGCATCTTTTCAATCATGAGGTATTGTCAGTTAACGTAGTGTGCTTGTTTCTTGGCATTCTTGTTTGTATTGTAATCAGACGTCTCTGATTGTAATATACACTCGGTTCCAAAAATAACGGGTCAGTCACATAAACCCGAATATCTCCCGAACTACGTATGCCATCCTAATGAAACGAAGACTGTTCAATTGAGAATTTAATTATACAGATAAAAAATAAAATAAAACTTAGTTACACCCACAATATTAATCTTAAATTAAAAAAAAACTAAAGTAGTCATATTTTTCTTAAGATTACATTTTTTTTTATGATTGTTTTTTTGCTGTTTTTCATCACTTTCTTCATTTAATACTTTGTATTGCCTCCACGAGCTCTTCTGACAGCTTCCAGGCGATTAGGCATGCTGTACACCAAATTTCGGAGCCGGTGCTGAGGAATACCTTCCCATTCCTCCACCAGTGCTTGTATGAGCTCGGGAAGCGTGATTGGTGGGGGGTTTCGACCTTTCACGCATCTCTGAAGCTCGTCCCAGGCGTGCTCGATGGGGTTTAAGTCCGGGCTTCGCGCTGGCCACTGCATGAGTTCGATACCGACCTCTTCAAGGTAGTCATGTACAATTCTGGCGGTATGGGGACGCGCATTATCATGCATTAATATGCCATGCCGGTCCATCCTGGCCATGAAAGGACCTACATGTTCATTGAGGATCTCTTCCACGTACCTCTCTGCATTTAGAGTTCCATTTTGAATGAGCACCAGCTCGGTGCGGGCCTCAGCAGAAATCCCAGCCCAAACTTGTACGGAGCCTCCACCGTACGCCACTTTTTCCTCCACACACGCTTGATGGAAGCGCTCCCCTGGTCTTCTGTACACCAACTGCCTACCATCATGCTTATAAAGCATGAATTTAGACTCGTCCGTGAACATTACCCTAGACCAATCGTCTAGTGTCCAGTTTAGGTGTTCGCGCACGTATCTCTGTCTTGCAATTCGATGTCCCCGTTCCAGTTTGGGGCCATTTGCGGGCCTCAATGGTTTCAAATTTGCTTCAGCAAGACGTCTTCTTACTGTTTGAGCGCTTAAATTGCCACCTCCAAAGCGAATAAAGTGAGTTTTTAGACCAACAGCAGTTTGAAAACGATTTCGGAGCATTGTAGCCACCAGTTGTCTGTCTTCCCTGGCCGTTGTGCATCTTGGTCTGCCATTTCCTGGTCTTCTAAGGTGTGATCCGGTCTCTTGGTACCGCTGGACTACCCGCTGAACAGTCGACAAAGATACACCAATGTTTCTGGCTGTTTCACGCTGGCTCCGCCCAAGTTCCAAAAAAGTTAGGATTCTGGTACATTCCTCTAGCGTGACTGCCATGCTTCACCTCACAGAATAATAATTATGCACGTGGAAGACGTTCACGATAATTTTTTTGTGACAGAATAGAAATGGAAAGCATCCATAATGACATGAAACAAAAATTTTGTTTTTAAAAATAGTCATTTTTTTAAATTTTGTTTTTCTAATGAAGTTTTTTTTCATCAACCAGTTTAAATAATATGCTATTAGAAGCGCAACTAAAAAGTCTTTATTCTGTTTTTTATTTCATTGATCTAGCTTTTACAGTTCTGGAGGTATTTCAATTTTTGTGACTGACCCGTAATTTTTGGAACCGAGTGTATTATTAGCTTTTAATCTAACACTCTGATTTCAATAAAGCGTCGAGCCTATATAGTCCTACGTTAGTAGGACTATATTCATAGCCTATATAGTCCAACATTAGTAGGACTATATAGGCTATGAATGAACATTTTTCTTTGTAATATTGCTATACAATCGTGGGTAAGCATTTAGTAGGAATATACTTAAATAAAGTACCTTAACAATATTTTCTGTACTCCTGAGTGGTGGCTGCGCGGGTGGTGCTGCTGAAGTGGGGACCGGTGGCGCAGGAGTCGGTGGCGGCGCCGAGCTGGGGGGCTTGGAGGGTGCATCGACAGAGACACTGTTGCTCAGCTTGGCCGTGGCGGTTCCATTGGCCTCGTGGTGATTGTTCTCGTGGGGCTCGGGCAGCGTGGCAGCACGCTTGGCGAAGGCATCCTTCAAGGCGGAGGGGGGCGCAGGCGGCGCCGCCACCGGTGGACCAGTGCCACTCACGCCGCCACTGCTCACCGAGTCCGATTTGAAAAACAGCTCTCGTTTACTTTGTAACTGGAAAACAAAATATTTTCAAATAAGAGGAATCACGTAAAAATACGAATTTATGATTTTTATAAGGAAAGCTATTTATTCAGCTGATGACCTCATAAACAACACATCGCAGTGTCTAACGCTGGTTCAAAATAGACTTCTGAGTCAAATCTGCAAACACTCATTGGTCTCTACCCTTTTTTCATATAATAATTTAATAATAAGGACTATGATAAAATCCAAATGCAGACATAATTACAAACACAAAAATAATTATGTACTTTTTTTTTAATTTAGAGAAAAGAATAAGTGTATTTTTGTTCATTCCAATTACTATTAACTTATTTATTAAGAGCCAGCTGTGTCAAGTGAATCTATTTCCATTTTAATACCATTCACATAATAGCAAGCTTTATTCTAGAAAACTGTCTTGACCTCACTTCAAATTATATTGGCCCTAAGCAAGCTGTTAATCACAGATTAACTAAGTATTCTATGATAGATAATCTCAGTCTTCGACAGCGCAATGGCCTTTTTTTACTGAAACTTTGGCATCGCATTATACCTAGGTAGTTAATTTCGAACCAAAATAATACCGAGGAAAAGAAAATATGACAAAAAAATATAGAAACAAATTAATAATGTTACTGCCTATGAGTTGCTGTGTACATAATTCAAACAAAGAAATAGGATAGTTACACGTTACTAGTACCTATATTGTATGCTCGCAAGTCGGGTCTAGCCGGCTCCGAACCTCTCGGCGTCAGATGACTCATAGAAACCAAGGTAACGTTACCGAAGATTGCTATAATACACAGTCATTCTATCTGTTGCCTATATCCACCGGTCGTACATCCGATGCGACAAGATATGCACACACGCACATACACATATGATTATAATAATATATATGCATACATGTTAAGACAACACGCATTACGCGCATAACTGATTAAAAAGTATCAATTTATTTAAAAAAAAAAAACAAACGTTTAGTGAATTCTATCTAATGAAGAAATTAAACATTATTTCACTATATGGAACGAATAAGTGTTTTCATCACGCACCGTTGGTCGACCACGTTTAAAACCTGCCAATAACTGGTAAATAAATATCAATTGGCGCATAATAAGTAATAATGGGTACTACGGACGTACTATTAGTGCGAAGTATGCTAACAACGAAAGCGGGTTCGTGTGTTTGTATACACCGTGTCGTCGCGCCACGCTGTCACCGTCACATACCAAATCACTTTACTTCAACTTTTTACGATACTTCTGATATAACTGAGACGGAGCCGTTTCCTATAATTTAACCTTCACACGAATTTCCTGAAAGATTCATTAGTAGGTACACGCAGATGAAATGCACGTATCTACAAATTGTACACCAATGAGCCGCTAAGTAAAAGTGTCGTGAATCTGCGAATAAATGAAACATTTCACACACCCAATTAAAATAATGAATAGATAGAAGGCCCCTAAATTGCTAGAGATTTATTTTACTTAACATAAAAAATATTAAATGTCAACCAACGGGAGAACCACAGGTACTCGCACTTTCAGTGATTGTGACGGCAAAAATATTTTACAAGCGTATTGAGCTCGAATAAACTATATAGATTAATATAAATTAGCATATCAATAACACAAGTGAGTGATACTTATGTCAGGTAACGATAACTGGGTATGCAAATGCAAATACAAACGTGTAAATGTGCAGCAATTGCGAAGAGCGACGACCGTATGCGCCTGCGATGGCGGATTCTAATAATATCTTCAAGCCTAACCCTCAGACTCGGTCCTCGAACTACAAAACATACAAGGCCAGATTCAACCCGTCGCTTATGAAAACATTTGAATTTTTCACAGACATCAAAAAGGATCCTGCTGTTCACAATTCAGATAGCTTTGTTTTTATGTACACCGATTACTCCGGCGTTCTTGCCGGCAGAATCCTTCGATGTGGTCCCATTGATATTATGTGAGAATCTGATAAAGCTCTTCGGATAAAGACAATAGAACTCCTGGACTAGACAATCCAGATATACACCAGGAAGCAACACGATTATGATCTTGTTTCTTCGAATATTCCCTCCATTATACTGATACTGAGTTAATTTCTCTCTGGTTGGATTCCAACAGGTAACATGCCATTTGAAACAACTTTTACTTAGCATCAGTCGGTAGCCGGCAGAACAACCAGGGAACCGGGGACATCTGATTGCATGTACTTCGAATCTTCAACTGAAACGTTCAAGACCGATACCAAATCCTAAATTGCATACACATTTCCGACATAATCTGATCAGATCACATTATACTTCATTTAATAATTCATGTATAATTAGCCAAATATATATAAGGAATCCTTCTAATTCTTTTTGAGAATTTGAAGGATTCCTTAAGCTCGTGCGAAATTGAAATTGTGAGGACCTTTTCTTCTTTCACAGCATGCCAAACAGTGGAGCTGCGAGACATGTGGGATAATTGGCAATTACATTCACGAAGTAGTTGCAGGATCGACACCCGTCTCATCACACACAAAGCACAATTCGCCATACGTAGTATACAACATTTGAGAACTTGTTCATTACTGGATATTCCACTTTTGGAACACTTTTTGAAGTATTGCAGACCACTATTATCCGTATCGCAAGAATATGCAACACGATAATAGGACACCTCAAATAGGCTACGTAGGCGCATGACAAGTCCTAGTTGCTCACTGATCATGTTGATCGGCGCTGAGGCATCTTCATCCGGCAAGTGTTTACCCGAGCACGCGCGTTGTGCTATAACGTAAATAATCAAACGGACTCGACATCGAAAAGGAATTTGTTTGTTGGCAAAAGAACGCGCAAACAAAACGATACGATTGATTGGATTAAAAAATTAATCCATACGTCCACGCACTCACCAGAATTGAACCCATGTTTAATCTGATCATCACTTACATCACAATGGTCAACAACTTCACTCCTCGTTCTTTTATTTCTTTTCAAACTAAGCCTCTTTTTCATACTATCGAACATTTTATTCGTAGAAATCACAGTATTCGAGGATAAATATTTAAGTGCCTCATGAGAAAACATGTATATGTATTAGCCAACACCACACCAGCAACGATCCTACACCTAGTTGTAATATTTTTTCAACAATTCGCACAGGGTAATATCACGGAAAACGAACAAATATAAGGAAAATCCTCAGAACAGTCTTCACGCTCGGCGTTTACTCAACTGAGTCAAATTTTACATAAATTATTAGCTTGTTTGTGTAATACAGTCACTAGTGTATCGAGGATCCAGGCGCTGACTAATAGTTCTACGATTATGAATAAAAATACATAGCCTGAATCCCCGGATAAATACTTATGTATTTATAATAGTCAAAATTATATGACAATGTTTAGCAAACAACAGGGTCAATTTAATTAGCTATTTTATAAATCAAGCTAATATAATATCGATCACATTAGCTTTATTCATTTTGTTTAAAGTTTTCAATAGCTCAATTTACGGGAATATTCATTATTGATTCACATCTTACGAAGATTTATGCTGTGATATAGGTAGGTACCTACAGGCATTTCCTGTCCCACACCACACCCAATAATTTTAAGATTTAACAATAAACGATAACAAAAAAAACATTACAACACTTTCTGGTATGCCCCCGAATAGTAAGTAAACATCACAGATTAATTAATGTCATGCAAAATTTTTAACAACAAAGTTATAATTTATTTGAACTTTTTACACACCTTTACATTTAGAAGGTAATATAACTTAAAATAATAATTACATACGATAGGCTGCTTTTGTGGACGTTCGTTATAAATACATTATTTTCATCGCTAATGCGCCAGTGACAGACGGACAGCGATTGCGTAATTATAAGTAAAGGTCCCGTGGGTTTCATCTGAACCCTAAGCTTTTTGTTCGTGTGAATGAGGCCTTAGTTGCAGTCATTACACGATTGACTGGCTTCGATCGCGACAATACGGCATTGTCCTAGCGTCAATAAACCGAAAAGTATAGTTTGTACTTTGTGGGCTTGGCTTCAATTTTATGACTAATATATCATTAAAAATAATGTGTCGGTAAAAATTGTACACAATAAAGTTCTGATTTAAAATAATGGTAAATAGTAACTTGAATTAATAACCAAAAAATATGATTAGAATCCCGATCAAAGCAAAAAGCCTTACTTACACCTCAGAGTAGATAATATACTACGTACAACTTACACTAAGGTATGATCTGGGCCATAGCTGAACTATCTACGTTGATTGTACTCGACAGCAAAAACCCTCCCGAGAGAGCCCGAGACAGTTCTCAGTATAATTGCAATAC
The DNA here is from genome assembly GCA_951449985.1 of Falcaria lacertinaria. Taxonomy (NCBI): domain Eukaryota; kingdom Metazoa; phylum Arthropoda; class Insecta; order Lepidoptera; family Drepanidae; genus Falcaria; species Falcaria lacertinaria. Next base: position 6,677,931 of record OX602109.1, on the reverse strand, counting down.
TTTTGTTCGCGGCACGCGGCGTGAGTCGCCATTATACTAAAGATGTCCCTTCAGGAAACCGACGACTCTTCCTATGTCTATGTGACGCATTCATTAACCTTGCGGTTTTATAAATAAAAACATGAGCCTTAACTCGGCAATACAATAACATTTATTTTAACCGACTCTAGCTTAGCCATCTAGCCTAGCATAATCGATATTATTTCTTATTGACTTTACCTACATACAGGCTCAACATAGTTAAATAATTTCATACCTAAAATAACAAGATTGGTCATTTCACTAAGAAGCAAATAATGATGTAGGACAAATATGTATATATACATTATACATATGTGAGACGACCTTCATCCTATTATGTATATGTGTGAGAACTCAGTCAGTTCATAGACAACATTTACACTTTCCAGCCAGTGAGCTTATTTCACATCATCAGTTATTACTTCAATAACAACATTAATAAACATATGCCGTTGTAAGTTAACAAAACTAACAGGTATGGGAAATCGCATATTACCAGTTTAATTGCACGTTTTCATTGCACATGTATCCGGAGATGCCATTTGGGTCATCGACAGTTCGTTGATCGTTCATTTCAATCTTGGTAGAAACTTTCGCTGTACGATTCAATAACAAGAATTTCAGAGAGTTTGCAACACAGATCGTCGGAAATCGGCACCAATTTTTTCATCTCATCATTTTTATGTCCTTTTGTTCAAAGACTATAAAATAACGTTGTACCACTACCTACCACACCACTAGAGCAAACCCCCGTGTATGTTACCCCGTGTATGTGATGTATTGTATGTATCGTGTTCAATTCCAATCGTAACACCGTAATATGACCTTAAATGATATCCAGACCAGAGGAGTAGATGTTTAAGTGTGGGTGTAGGGGTCTACGAGCGAAGGCAAAACCGGCACTGAGACAACGGACTTATTGAGCCACAAAGAAATACGGGTATTGCTATTACTCGCTGGCACCTGGACTCATTCTCGAGTGCATATTAAATATGGATCCACAACTGAGTAACTACGTAACAGATGTTGTACGCTTACCTAACAAATTTCCCATAACAGATTCGTAAGTCTACTATATTGAGACTATTTATTGTCGTCCATCTATTTAATTGTATTGGTATAAAACAAATATTTAAAGTAAAAACTAGGCGGTGTTAACAAAGTTGAATGCACGGTTAAAACATTTTAACTTTCAATTCAGGTTTTGCAAGAACAGTGAAAATGTGTTTCATTATTCATAAATCGTGATGTGCAGACGACTCATATAAGACCAGATAGTAACATAATTATGTATTGAACTGACTTTTAGTGAGAGAAATTATGATTTACTGTTATAGTAAAGGTACCTAAACAATTATTTTCATCATTTCCAATGAGGATATTTACAACTACTAGGTACCTAAAACCAATTTTAGTCTTTATTATAAATGCGTAAATAATTATTTGAGTTAACACGGCAAATATCTTTTTTTGGCTTATCGTTCCCATTCGAACTGTACCGGGTACCCACTAGTTATAGTTAGGTACTGACTGACCATGACTTTTAATTGAGGTTAAATTAATTGTCACCCATATTAACATCGCGAACCTTAGATATTATTCGTAATGTGCATAAATGAAACAATTTAATGATACCTTTATCGAGTATCTCGTGATGACCCGTTGTAAAAATGGACAAATTATCTAGGTAGGTTAGGTTAGGTACTTGACAAATATGGCAGCTGAGCTGAAAGGTTAATCCAAAAAACCAAGAAAAATATAATAGGTAGTACAAAAGCTCACACGAGTTCACTTGTTTGGCAAAGTACAAATAATTTGGAGTAGGTGTAACTATATTAGCTTAAAAATTGGCAAAGTACGAGTTGAACTCGCGCACCGCGGATTCTGTACTAAAAGGCAAACTAGATTAAATGACAAACTTAACTTTGCCGTTCGGTCCCTAGACACGGATATTGTACCAAACGCAAATAATAGTAAATTCGCTGTCATTATTAGCGAATATATTGTTACAAGCCCTGTGAGAGTCTGCTTGTTACCATTATTAAGATCGAGCAAAAAAGCAATAAGAAAAAACAAGTTTCTAGTCGGCGAGCCCCCTTATTTTTCTTATGTAATATTATTGGTTGTTATAGCGGCTACAGAAATAGACATTTGAAAATTTCAACTGTCTGTGCTCTAACAGACATACGGACGGACAGCGGAGTCTTAGTAAAAACGTTCCGATGGTTAGTTAGTTACCCTTTTGGTAGGGAACCCTAAAAACTGGTAATGTGCTTGGCGTCTTGATTGATACCGAATATAGAATACATGTTCTGTGTATGTAGAGCCGAGGTCCGAAGATGAGACACAAGTTGGTACCTTGCTTTTGCTTTAGCATAAGTTCACTATTATATTTTAACTAGCTTATGCCCGCGGCTTCGCACGCGTGGTAAAGTGAATAAGTCAACATGTACCTATATCTAAAATTATAAATGATAGCTTTTGCCCACTGCTACCTATTTTTATGGATTTAACTATAAAAATGACGGAGTTTCATAGAAACTTTCATCCCCTATTTTATGCCTCGTGGTTGGAATTTCTAATAATCCTCAAATACGGATTTATGTATTTTTAACTGAAAGGTCAAATACCAATGTTCATACGTTAATCTTCAAAAATGACGGATTTTCATACAATACTCTCATCCCCTATTTTACCCGCTTACAGGTGGAATCTCCAAAAATCTTTAACTACGTATTTATTTATTTTCAACTGTAAGGTCAAATACTAATTTTCATGCTTTTAACTTCAAAAATCGGATTTTCATACAAACTTTCATCCCCTATTTTACCCTCTTAGGGGTAGGAATTTCCAAAAATCCTAAAATACGTAGTTATGTATTTCTAACTGAGAGGCCAAATACCAATTTTCATGCGTTTAACTTCAAAAACGACGGATTTTCATACAAACTTTCAACCCATATTTTAAACCCTTAGGGCTGGAATTTCCAAAAATGATTTCTTAGCGGATGCCTACGTCATAACGTCTACCTGCATGCGAAATTTCAGCCCGATCCGTCCAGTGGTTTGGGATGTGCGTTGATCACTACGTCAGTCAGTCACCTTTGAGTTATATATATTTAGATTGTGCATTAAATTTAAATAAATAAAGAAAAATAACCTACTTAGGTACCTAATTAAACTAGTAACATAAGAATGCAATTAGGTACCAAATAAAATGCTAATGGATTTAATAAATTTGTTGTTTATTAAGTACCTACACCAAATGTAAGAGTCAACAACCAATTTGACACATGGAAATATAATTAATTAGAATGCACTTTGCCACTGATAGCAGTGACTGGATCAATAATTAATAGATATAGACGACCGACCGACGACGCATTGAAATAACGATATAGTAGGTACCTATGATATTTTAATCACCTCGGCTTTCCTGCGTAACGACAAATTCCTCCAGATATCACGCGGACTTGTCCATCCAACTTTAGCTTTGTCGGTGCTCCCGTCGCTGCTGTCACATACACTACTTGCACATCTAGTTAATTTTGTTTGATGTGCAATGCCGTTACCTAACGCTCGATTTGCCATTCTCGAAACGTACAAGAGAAAAAATATCGACGTAGGTAGATATACAGTATGTACAATACAATGTAGTGCCTTTCTGAATTCACACGTTACTCTCTAACTTGTTGAACTTTGTTAGGAGAACATTGAAACTTAGTTCACATGAATATCACAATAATATTCAATCCTCGAGTACTTTTTCTGATGCACTTATTCATATCTGATAAACCTATAAAACACTGAGTCACTGACAACCTACAAAACAAACAACTTCACATACAAATTATGAAATGTATTGGCATGTGTAGAAAGAATACAAGTCCGTGCATTGAACACTGTTCGATGATATTTTAAAACAAATAAACTGCTGTAATATGAAGCACCATTCACGACTGTGTCAGTTTGAGGTTAAGTTACAAGCGATACGATACCGGCTGCCGGTTGGCGAGGCACACAAGCGCTTCGTTGAGCACCGTACACACGGGGCGAAACTACAAGGTACGGGAACAAATTACAAATATAATAACTTTCCACCCAACGATATCTATCTATATTAACACCATTCATATTTATATTTCTAACCTTTAGCCCAAAACTATAACATAAAAATAGCATTTTCCTTGACTTCACCCGATCAAGTACAGTATGTAACTGAAGGCTTTTTATTAGTGAAAAATAAGTAGTAAGGAACCGTGTGTTCAGTGGTTTCAAACATTCTTGAAATCTCTTTTTTAGGGTTCCGTAACCGAAGGGTAACCAACGGATCCCTATTATTAAGACTGCTGTCCGTCCTTCCGTCTGTCCGTCCGTCTGCCTGTCAGTGGGCTGTATCTCATGATTCGTAATAGGTAGACAGTGACCCTCATAGTTTACTGTGTTCTTATTTTTTAATGGTGATACATTTTAAGTTCCACCAAACTATTTGACTTTCGATAATGCAACACGTGTAGCCCGATCCGCACTGCTTCAGGTAAGCCGAAGTTAATTATGTCTATCTATATCTCTATCTACAGCGACGCAAAAGGATCGTACCCGTCACACCACACATAAGCACACCAGACACACAAAAGCAAGGACCAAAGTGTACCAAAGAAAACAAACTTAACTTTAAATGCAATATGAAAAGAGTCCTAAATGTTATCGGAGGAAAGCTGAGAACTGGTTGTGAGCATATGGCGGCGGTTAGCTTTTTTGTATCGAGCGAAACAATGCAAGAGGAGAACGTGCCCCAACCGCTTTGGCCGGTTGATGAAAACTTCAGGCCATATTCGTTTAAAAAGGATCATTGTAAGTACATATGTATTGGAATGGATAAAGGCCAAGTAAAACAGACCACAATTAAATGCAATTCTGAAAGTGCTAGTTTGTCTTATCTTAAACTATGACGGCGTGTCCACACTCCACTGATAAACTGTAACTGATAAAGCCATTTCTTAGAATTTGAACTTCTATAAATGAGACGATAATGGACATGTATACAATGTTTCTTATATAAAGGGAATGCTCTGGAACGAGCTATTTACCAAGCACACAAAAGCAATACTCAGATTACTTATATTAATGCAGTACAATTGTACACAATATAAATGTTACTTGTTACTCGGTATCCTTGTCTAGTACAATTTGTTCTCTTCCTTGCACCATTTTGGCCCTATGAACCAAATATGTAGGTCCATTTGGAAGTAGAAATACTAATATGTAAAATGTTCTTAGAACTTAAATGTCAGGGTGTGACCATGAAACGTTGTTTAATAAATTCGACACATGCGAGCAGAATGTCCGCCGCAGCACGAGGTTATTTTTAACCCTGTAGACATGGGGTCAGTCACCGGCTCACCCCTCCCGCTGAACCAGTCCTATCACACGAGGAACTGGGAATATGGTGAGATGCCTGCCTTCCCTTTACCCAAGAAAAAGTAAGATAAACAGCAAAGCTTCTCATGACCACTGTAGGCGACGTACGACCTACATAGGTATTTTTTCGGTTTGCTTAAAATCTGTTCTGTCGGCTACAATCACTATCACATTCACATGAGTCTTATATGTATAACCGTTAATATCAATGGTCGGTACAAAAAATACTATATCACTCAGAGGCGAAATGATTAGAGGTTATAAGCCAAAATTAGTAGAGACCGGCAAAAAAGAAAGATTGATTGGTTTAATTCAAATGGTTACAATAAACAACGCTTTTTCAGAAATTACTGCCAAATAGGTAAAGTTTATCTTGATTTTATTATTTTGGAGCCTAAGGTAGATTAAGCTGAACGGTAATAAAATTCGCACAACTGTTGCGCTCACGTCATGATGCCATACCACACCACAGCCTAGGCACTTTCCCGGATTGATAACTTTTCTTAAGAAATCATAAGTCTATTGCTATTTTACCAAGGTTAACCAGTAACTGAGATCTAGTCTAGTTTATATAGTAGGTACCTATGGCTGTTGATATATGTATACAAAGTTGTTTTATGTAATTCAACACCTGCCTTACATGATTACGGCATCGACATGCCTACTTATACCTCAATGTTAACAAATTATAATACATATTTTAATTATATCAGTGCATATATTGCCTCTAGCTTTAGCACATCTTTTAAGTTTCACATTTTTTAATTACAATTTGCAACGGTAAATTTAATTCAGGGCGAAAAAAATATAATACGAACACTGTAATCAGCGTATGTAAATATTGAGTACTAAGGACCCACATTATTGATCTCATACAACATATATTAAAATCCAATGAGAAAAACAAAACTAGCACAGTATACCCACGTGCTTATAAGGGCTTAGTTTAAGGCACAAAAATAACGATATCTCCCTCTTTCGGGGTGCGTTAACTACGACGAGGGGAACTGTCCGAGGGTGCACAAACGCACTGCACTGCACCTAGGGGACTTACCGTGGCCGTATCGGTAAGGGTGACGGTAGCAGAGGTAAGCCCGCCATTGGAAGAAGTGACTAGGGTCGGCACACCCGACACCTGATTATTCGCGGATTGTTCTATGATGCGCTGACGAAGTGCCAATCTTTCGAGGCTAGCCAGCCGATGCGATCCACCCGTGCCCTCTCTGTCGCGTTCTCGAAGACCTGTCGTACTGCCTGCGCTGAACGAGCCACTGTACTTGGGCAGGGTTGGCGGTGGCACTGGCCTGGCCGAACCCCCGCGGCCCAGTAGCGAGCCGCTGGACGTATACGCATAGCTGCTTGGAGTCCCGAGTGTAGCCGTACGTGGAGTGGCACCGATTCCGTTCAGAGCCCCATTAGTCCCATTGACGGCTCCACCATTTACTGTGGTAGTACTGCCGTTCATCTCCCAAGACTGTTTTCCGACATGCGAGTATGTAAGTATTACGAAATCACACACTGAGTCACTGAGTGCGCACCACTATACGATCGCGAGTTCGAGCGATTGAGGTAGAAGCGTTCAAGCCGGGTGCCCGTCTGAATCGGTTTGACAGCTCGAGCGGTGCAGACAAGCCGCGCGGGCGGGCGGAATCGAATAGCGCCCCGCACTCGACGCCGCCGCCGTCGCCGCCGCCAGCCACCACCGCCGCTGCCGACCCCACTAGATTTCAGGATTATTGCCACACAACCGCCCGACAGGAGGGTTGAAATTACACTGTTGCTAGTTCTTTGCCAAGGTCAACAGAGCCAGACATACTAACATACCGTAATATACATCATCGTTCTACTTATGCTTATTTTGGTAGTTGTTGGAAGTCGCTTAAACATGAATTTGAAGTCATTGGATACTAGTATCTAACTACCTACGGTACGGCCTAACGGCAATATAACTGTTATTTGGCATCAAATATACATAATATATGATTGATTTAAAAGAGAAATTAAGCGAAGCAACTTACATTATTAAAAGACAGTAGGGAGGTAGCTTTAAATCTCCATCTATTCAATATATGTATAAATAACTAAATAGTGATAGTCAGAGATCTGGAGCTAAGACTAGTCTGTTATAGCAAGTTATAACTTAAAGATATATTAATTAATGTTGGATGGTATCCCACATAAAATTAAGAATAACGTTAAGAGCTGAAAGAAAATGTTCAACATGTAAAAAAGGATGTGTCGTTTATTGGTTTAACTGTCAAACAAGAACATTAGAGGTACATTTAATGTACAGAGAATAATGCAGCTTCGCAGTTCGGTACGAACGATGAATGGAATGGACTTCTTACAAGCTCTAAAAATATAGCCCTTTGGTAATCAAAGGAGAAACTTTTGTAATCAATACATGACATTAAATTATGTAAAATTATTAAATGTAGAATAAGTAGGTACACCTACTAGCATTTATACTAGTAATTTACCAAGTTTGTCACTAGCGGGACGCCCCCACGTTCGAACGAAAGTCACTACCTGCAACTTGCCGTTGCTGTGGATGCTAAAATATAATATCTTTACGACATAAATGAAATGTAAAATATTAAGAATTGTCTCCATATTTTGTATACAGTCACTTCATTACTCATTCCCTGCAAGTGATTAAATCGGCTCCCTGTATACTTCAACAAACTTTTCCAAAGAGCACGTGTTTGTCGCATGTTGTCGGCGATCGACCGCCTCACCACGCGCGCGCAGGCGCGCTAGCACCCTAACCAATTTAGGTTTCTATTAGGCCATAGTAAGCGAATACAGGCGATCAACATGTGAACAAGTGTAGAAGGAAAGTCCGTCTACAAGCTTTCAAAAATTTAAAAGAAAAACAGTCATATCGACAGATTTTGATAGTGTAAATGGCCCACGTGTCTCGGTTGACGGACGTATGTTAATCTGCCCATTTGGATTATGACCCCCAAAGGAGGAAAAATTAATACTCGAGCGCGTCTGATTTTCAGAGGTGGTGTTAAGTGGAATCGAAAGAAGGTCCTATTCAAAAGACTGACGATTGGGCAATGATGTAACGCAAGCCGGTTGCGGATTTTTGAAAATTCTAATTCAAATTAAAAAATATAGATATTTTGAAAACTCAAGCGCGAGTTATTTAATCACGAAAAGTTCATCATAGAATGATGCTCGCTAACACTATGTCTATGCTCGTTAAACATAAACATCGGTGGCGAAAAAAACTTCTTTAAGGTGGAAGTTAGGTAGCGCCATCTAACGGAGTTAGTTGTTTAGCGGTAGTTGTATTGTAAAGGCTAGTGTTGTTGAAGGTGTTACTTAAATCAGCATGAATAAATTATCCTACAACACGTGCACGCTCGATAGATGGCGTCGGTCAGTCTCATATTGCACCTTCCATAGCCGATGTCGACGTAGGACATAGGAAACCTTTTATGAAACCCACAAGTTATTAAACATCTGAAAAAAATAGCGATATTCTTAAAATTACACTGTTTTAATACAAATCAGAATCCTACTAAAGCTGCTGACTAAAAAGCTAACCAGTCAATCCGGGGAAGATTTCTTCCACAATAGTAAAGAGTACCTGAAATTAAAATAACTTATAATAAGTAATTTAAGTCCTAAATCCACGCGGTAAAGAAGTGGACAACAAGCTTGTTTATAAAATTAAAAAAAAAAAGACAATCACATTTTCTCTCCATTGTAAAGACGACGTTAGCGCCTATAGAAAACTGTATTGCGTTACAGTTGTACAGAAAGTGAAATCTAAACCAGCAAATCGTGGCTTCTCATTGATACATAGAAAGTCTGTTGAACCGTAAACTGAATACTTTGAAAGATATATTACAAAGATGTGTACCTACCAACACGTGGCTGTTAAAAACAGCAAACATAAACACGAAACTACGGGTTTTAAGACTTTGTTTGGATGTAATAATATCAACAAGAATAACATAGAGCAGGATACACAGCCAGGTTTACAGCTTGGGTAGTGATTTTGGTGCAGCTAGACCATCACCACAACGGAAGTACTACTCAGGCCTAATCATAGGCACTGTAAGGCAAAATTTAATCGGGCTAATGCAACCGATTTATACACATCTCTCACACTCTGAACTCTATTCAAAACGTAGTTATTTTTTCTCATCTGCAATCAGTCTCTAGTACTATAATCAGGCTTGTGCCGAGTGGATTTGCGTTTGACCAGCTCGTATGTACCTAAGTATTTTCGTTCCGATTCAATATAAGACGAGAGAATAACTTATTAATGTGTAGAAGGATAGCTTCAGCTGTAATAAAGGCAAAGTACCTAATATGCATTATATACATATGAATTGGTAAATTATGTGCAACGTTAATTTAATTATCACCATATTTTGGTCAAATTGTTCCTGAAAACCAGTAATGGGATTATTAATTCGTGATTTATCACTTGCCACGAATACTCGGTCGTTGTGTGTCGAACGTGCCACTAATCCAAACAGGCACGTGCTCGCACCAACACGCAATGTTTCTAAAACAAATCCCAACATATAAAGTACCAACGACTGCAACTCAAACAATTATTCGAAGTTAAACTCAAACCAAAATAGACTAGGGCTCCACAATTTGAATGGCGGACATGCGGATAAACCAATCTATTGATTTTAAGATTATACATCTGTAATTAGATACCAAAACAATCAAATTTAATAATGATATCCCACAAGTGTGGGTGAGATGGAATGGAATCCCATAACATCGTATAAGATGTGATGATGCAAATACGAGAATAAAAGTTGCGAACCTATGCAACGATATTCAATCAATTATGAAGTTTGCGTGCCCATAAGTACAAAATGTTAACAATCACTATGGTAATCATAATGTTTTGTAACAAGGCTAAAGAAGTATCTACCAATTCCCTAGTGCCATTCACTAGTGTGTCCCTACGTGTAAGCAATAAATTTTGACTACAGTTAAAATTTATATGGAGAAGGAGTGCGGAAAGCTTATATTTTTATAAAATATGCATTAGAAATAAATAACATCATCGCCCTGGTCTCATCCCAAAATTTTTGAAGACCAACTGCCGTCTCCCTTTCTAACCTAACCCGATCTTCCCCGACATTCACATCGCATTTATAAAGGATATTCGGTAGGGTAAGCTTAAAAGGTAGGTAAGGGTAAACCAGTTCAAACATTCTGCTTTTCATAGTCCTATAACAATTGACTATGCAGTCCGAGGTGACTAGGTTTAATGTATGGGCGATCATTCGTCAAACTACTGGCCATAGGTTAAGCCGTAAGGGTGCTTATCTTCGGTTTTTTTTATACCACTAAGGTGGGGCAGCTAAGCATACGGGCCACCTGTAAGGTAAACGGCTACCGTAGTCCATGGACGCACGAGGGGTATCACTCACGCGTTGATGACCCTAAGCGGGAACTAGTTCAATGGGTATGCGCAATGACAACACTGACAAAACAACAGTAGTAGTGCCAGGAGCCACTTGAATGATGCACTAACACTACACAAACAAATTGTAGAGGTTACAAAAAAATATATCTTTAGTAGTATTTGTAAATATTATAAAACCATAAACATAATATATATCGCGCTTAGTTAGATTATGAATTACGTCAAACATTGAACAGAATAAGCTAACAACAAAATGTTTTCATAAAACAAAAATAATGGCAGCGTAAATTTTTGAAAGCTACTGCTATTTGGTGGTTTCCGATGGGATGTCCTGTCACTGACCTCACTCGATAGTGTTAACTTATCATTACAATTGAGCATTTAGCGACTTTAATCAATGCAACAATTAATAATGTAAATACACACATGAAAAAAAATTTTAAAAAAAATCTTCGTATGCAACGGCTCACAATACATCTAATATATAAAATTCTCGTGTCACAGTTTTCGTTGCCATACTCCTCCAAAACGGCTTGACCGATTTTGATGAAATTTTTTGTGCTTATCCGGTATCTATGAGAATCGGCCAACATCTATTTTTCATCCCCCTAAATGTTAGGGGTAGTCCACCCCTAAATTTTTATTTTATTTTTTAGACCGATTTCAAAAATTCTTTCACCGTTAGAAAGCTACATCATCACTGAGTAACATCACGGCTATATATTATACTAGCTTCCTGCCCCGGCTTCGCTCGGGTAGACCAAATATTTGATATAAAAGTCTACCCGTGCGAAGCCGGGGCGGGCCGCTAGTAATATATAATATAATAATGAGAATAAAAATGTTTTCGTCGCGGAAATTATTCTATTGATTAAAATGTCAATGATCGCAAAGTAAATGAGTAAAATAACATACATGAAACAGATTTACTATATTTTCTCACCTGATCGCTAGCAGATGCACCTGGCTTATATCTAGCCAGAACAGGCCTGTTTCTTAATCTGCTCAGTGGGGACTCCGATATTGATGACATGGTTATTATATCACGAAATTGTAGCTTTTTAACCCACTCACTGCCTTTATTAATATTTAATTTCACAAAATGTGCTAAAGTCCACACCCACAATGGCTGACCATTCAAGAGGAAAACATTGTGTTTGTTACAATTATAGCCAGTATACGGTGCTAACCAACATGATAGCACATTTTTCCGTCGACAAATCGTAACCAGACGAGAACCGAGTGAAGCCCGAGCGAGTGAATCAACGATTACGAGTGACTCCGCCTGAAGCCGCCACTGATATCTACTAATGGGGTTCTAGCAACAATCTTCAAACTCAAACACAGTAATGGTTACCCAAAATGACTCAATGTTTTATCATCATCAACATAAATTTGAGACATGGGTAGCACTAATATTTTCTTGCTTTCTATAAAACTGAATGATGCCGAATAGTAATAATAATTACTGTAATGAAAAAATAAAAAGAAAGTCACTGTTATGAAAAGTACAAATATGAAATTTACACTTAAAACCGAACTAAATAATTCCTTGGTAATACCAAATATAAATAAATATCTTGAATGAACTACTTCGAACTTTTCGGTACTATTTCAGAGATACAAATTCACAATGCGACGACCGTTCGACGATTACAAATTGGATAACTGAAACAATAAAACAAACTCCGCTTCGTGGATAGCAAACGCGTTAGTCACTGTAATCGACGATATGCAGGCACCGGCCGAGCCTGCACCGACTACGATGACCATAGGGACCCCGGTATCGGTTTCATGGTGATTGCTGGACTCGACGCTCGAGGGCCGAATAGCGGTCGCAAATTCCTACTCGTAATTCAAACGACGCACGCAACGTATACGTGCCTAACGAACGAACGGTCCTGACGACCCAATAACTACCGGACGATATCACTTCATTGCAACTGATATCAATGTATAAATAAACTATATCAATTCAAGTGCTCACTTACAATTAAACGATGATTTACTGTTAAATTATAATAATAAATGAAATAACTTACCGCTAAATTTTCACGTAGATTAAGCAGCACATGAAACAATAGAAAATATATTTAATGTTATCACATCACACATTAATACCCATAATAATACACTATTTAGAATTTACTTTAAAATTCGGATGTCGATAAATTGTCGGGGCTATACAATAAGCGATTGTTTACAAACTCCCACATACCTAGGCAGGGAAGACAACATGTACCTACGTCCTCAAGGCTTTCTGTACTTATATAATCAACTTCCATTTAAAAATATTATCGGTCCATTAATAAAGATGTAAAACAATTAAAATACCGAATGACACGCAGATATGTGTGGCTAAACGAGGCATACTGCTTACGCTGCGTTGGCAAAGTCAACGCACGAATCAGTGAATCACTAGGCCTGTATGCTAGCATTGTTTTTCATTCCCGATTGTTTTCAATCATATCGATCGTAACATTGATGAGCAAATTAAACAAAATGACGCGGTCTCTTAAATATTAATTCCTATACAACAAAGACACTCTTTTCGCACCATTCATGCAAATAAATAAAATTTAAGCAGATGTTTCGAGCATTCCGATGAATTTAACAGTAACAGTTGAATTTTATAATATCAGTGATGAATGCGTATGAATATGTAATAAATAAATAAACATTACTTTATCGCTACATCAAACTAACAGTTACTAAAAATATATTATATTAATTTAATAAATAAAATAATATCTTACATGATGACATACATAAAGTATCAACAATTTCCATGGCACTATTATTGTTTTCTTAATAATATCTTGTTAAGTTCAATTTAGTTTAAACAACTTTGAAACATTCCAAAACTAGATAACATGATATAAGACACTGCACTTATGAGCCTTTAATTTCGAATGACTTGAGAAAAAGTAAATAAAGCATTGATAGACTGGTTAGCAACAAACATTGATAGACTGACAATGTTTAGAATACGATGATAGGCCGTAGACGGATGACTAAGACTAATGTGTGAGCGACAAGTGTACGTTTTACGGTATTGTCGGAGAGCAGGCGGTATGCTCGCCCGTCAGCGAGGACTGAGCTGACAAGCGCGTCACAGCGTACACTGTGTGTAAATTTGCATTTGAAGCTATTTCAATACATGCAGGGAATTCGCAACTTGGCGGATTCCACACCGTCGGGTGCCACCGTAAAACAGCACGGATCTTCGGGTCAATCTTCTTAAACTCCAGTCATTATTAATTTACAAAATACGTACCAAAATTTTATAACTAAATTATTTTTGATATTTTTATGTACACTTAAATCCTAATAGTGAATCAAAATTCATTCCACTCGTTGATTTAAAAAATATTATGATATTGTAGTTCAGTAATACGAAGGTCAGATTAATTTATGTTGACGATGCAATACAATGTCATCGTAAACGTTCATTTAAATAAATGAGGACTTTGATCTGATTGTACAAGAAAGGAACAGAACAATAGCACTGATTGGACTTTATGAACAAATAAATTATTTACTTTTTATTGACTTATCTAACATTACACAATCACGTTGACATTGGTAAACCAGTAGAATTCCAATCTAATTAGGTACTCTACTCTTTACAAAATTTTGTACTGCATTTTTTCATCTCAATAAAAAAAGGTCGGAGCAAAGATCTTCATAATCAAGAACCGTTGCTTGTGGTGGATTGTGTGAAGTACGGTGTATATGTACTTGTAAATGGTTTAAAAGGAAAAATTAGTTTAGAGTTAAAGCATAGAAGAGTAATAAAATGTATATCAACTAAATGTTAAAAATGTGTGGTTAATAACGAATGATTATAATACACTCAAATCCCGATTAAATCACTCTCGTGTCGCGATTGTTATAAAAATACTTATGTAGAAACAAGCCGTGGTGGCCGTGTGGTTGAAGTGACCGCCTGCCATTTCAAATGGTCCTAGTTCAAACCCCAGCGCGGTCTGTACCCATGAATCTTTCTAAACTTAACTACGGCAAATTAAATTATTATCCGGCGGCCCTTTGGCGTGCATCTTCGTAGAATAAAAAAAGTCTTGACACTTGACAAATTTATATTATTTCTGGTCTATTATTGGTTAAAAATATTTACAAATCCGAATCATATTCCATTAACAGCAGTTCGCCATCTTCAGGGTACATAGGTGTCTAGATGTAACAGTTCGCTAATTGTCATTGTAAGCATTTTACCAATCCTCGTGTTCACACACTACCTTAAATTACACAATTTTAGCTAAGTGCCGTCAAAATCAAATTGAGTTGTTAAAACAATGACAATTGAGAAAAGGGTACATATTTTAGTCTAGAACTAGAAATGAACTAGTTAGAACATGGTAATTGGCACCAATCTGCATTACAAAAGTTACAATTAAATGTAAATAGTTTTCTTAATACTTAAAGTAATTGGACATCTCACAACAAAATGCACCGCAGCGGCACGGCGGACAGAAAGGGTGTCGGTTACAGTGACAGGGGCATCGCGGTGGTCAGTTTCCGCGTGAAGGCGCAACTCTTGGGATGAGGTCACACGCTTCATGAGCACGAAACAATTACTTCTTCCTCCGACTTATATGGGATACAATAATGATGAAAAGTAATAAGTGTGGTCGACTGTTTAGTTAAACCTGGTCACTAAAAGCATAGCACTGTTGGGCTGGGCACAATGGAATCTTCCATTCAAAGTTAGAGCTAGGTGACTGGGACAGTAACGGTATAAGTATACGTACTATATCTTAATTTTTTTATCAAAGAATCATAAAGTGGTAAGAATGTAAGGCACCTTCGATGTGCGAAATCCCTTCTTTATTTATATCCAAGGGACATATTGCATACGACCTGCCTGATGGTATGGTAAGAAGTCACCACAACATATGGACGCGCGGGCGTTGTCAATCTTAGTGTAGGCAACATCCTTTCAGGGGGGCAGAGGGGGTTAATGTTGCTGATGTCCATAGACGTCCAAAATACACTGCTTTCATGCCATGAGATGAGACCCTTATTGTAACCACAGGGTAATGTTAACCCAGGAGCATTTAATGACATATTTGTGATGAGACTGCTGGTCTAGCAGTTAGGATACCTGACTGCTATCCTATAGCTCACAGTTTTGATTTCCGTTGAGGCAAGCTTTTATGTGTTAAACAATTGTGCTAGCCTTATGTCTGGAATGTATTATAATGTCCTTTGCTGTGTATTATAATTTATGTACAACAAAAAGAAGTATTTATGTATTCTATCATCTGCCGACTCCCAGTTTGCATTTGTCCCATTGCTTAGTTTGGGGCCAGATGGTGCTGTGTGATAATGTCTGAGCACTATTATATAAGTTACAATGGGAGATCTATTTTAAAATATGTAGCATAGTACCTCTGCCTTATATAAGATTGCAGTTGAATAAGACTGCTCTGATGTAGTGTTTCATTTCTGCTTTCAATAAGGTTGCAGAGGTACTGGAGAATTTGATGTGTAAGGAGACCTGGTTAACCCATATGCTGCACAGTGAGTTCACTCAAAATAAGGTAGGCAACAAAATAGTGTCACCACAACTATTGCAAGCGTCCATAGGCTATGGTGATGGCAACCTTTATTTCCACCTTTAGAGTATAACAAAATATTACTGGGTTTATTTTTCATATTTTTTTGTGTCCTAACTGAACTTTATCAATTAGTACCTATTTTATTTTGAAATTTAAGTATTTATGTGACAGCATGTATTTTTTTTATTTTTTTTAAGGATTGCCAACATGATATGCATTACTCCTTACATAGTTTTAATTTAACAATGAGACATAACTAAATGCTGCCACAATTATAGGCAAACACAGCATGCAATATCTATCAATATAATTACAATAAATTGTCTTTTATGATATGATACAATAAGTAAATGTTATTAAAAGTAGGTAGTGTAAAATGATGGGAACGTATGTTTATTTTAAATAATAATAAATTGCCAGCATTCTTGGCATGATTCCAGCTTGGGTAAGATCTTTTATCTATAAGTAGGTAGGTTAAGATATGTTTTTGTAAATAGTTTAATCTGTTTTTTTGCAATAAATAGATAGTAAATTTAGTTCAAAAATAAAAAAAAATACAGCTCCAACCTTTAAGATAGCAAAACAATGAAAATAAAACCTTACAGAAGCCAAACATCTCTTAAACTTCCAATTGCTATTGCCATTTATGTATATTTGTATCAAATTTATAGACCAACTCCATCTAAAACATAATTAATAAATATCCTTACAATGATTATTTTATACAATAATAATTTCATGGTTATATTTTATTGGTTCAGTCACAAAAAAATATTTCTTAAAAATTAATTTCAAAGCGTCATTGAACAGGTTACATTCAAATGCTAGTTAGCATTTTAAGATTCATACCCAGTTGGGTATGAATCTTACCACATACCTATCAATATAGGGTACCTCATCTCACACCCATAATGTCTGATTTAAGAGTGAGAGATCAAAGAGTTATCCCTTCAAGCACTGCTTAATGAGCTCAGTCATGCATATTGTCTTTTATGAAATTTTATACATACAACAATGTTTGTAAATAATAAGTCTGTAAATAATATATATAATTATATTGAGAAATCTAATATACAGGAATAGATTACTGGGCACCAATTATTATTAGGATTGTGGTGGGTGAGCTATGATATCTTTAGACTCACTAATAATGCTTCCAAAGCAGTTTATTCGTAGCTAAAATATATATTGAAACTCCAATTTAAATAAAGGTGTTACAGGTTTAGGTAGTATGTCCAATTAACATTGTTAATAATAAATTCAATTAATCGTTTTGCCACCTATTTACAAGTACAATACGGATGATACGGATGAACTGTCCGAATTTGACTTGTCTCGAAAGTTGAATGCAAAATTATCTCAACGAACTAATCAAACAGTTCACAATAAAGCACTGGCGGCGCGAATTTGTTGTTCTGTGTATTACGTGTAGAAAACCTGCCATACAAATATAAAATAAACGGTTACCTGATCTCTGCATGTTGATAATGATTTTATGACCAAAATTCAAATAATAAACATCTCTTGAAACGCATATAAATATTCACTTCACGAAACTGTCAACAACAGTGTTTCTTTGCTCCGCTCACTCGTCTCGTCGTCACTCACCCACCATGGGGCCGTGGCTCTTCCTTCCGTGGTTGAACCGGACCGACCGAAACGAGTACCGGGTGGAGAAAAATTGATTTTTGAATATTCTTGCCAACATTAAAAAAGGTTAAAATTTATATTTGAAGAAGAAGGTTACAGATCTACGTTCGAAATCAGTATCTATTGTGTATTGTAGATGATCTATTGGCATGCTCCCAAGAGAATACAACCGCTACGCATGCTCATGCACCCCTGGTTATGTACTCTGTGATGCACCCCATATTATGCCACCTCGACCGCCAAATGTCGCTGTTCTACGGCTGGGCAAAGGCTTCTCTCCTCGTCACCCGTGTATTCGGACATAGAATGTCATATATCTATTAATCAATGAGTCTAGAACTAGATAATTAATAATAATAATAAATCTTTAATTCGGACGAGTGCATAAAAGTACACATGTTATAAAGGGCTCTGACAGAAAATATGTAAGTTATACTATAATTATTCAATCTTTACTTAGGTATTAAAATTAAAATAAAACAACCATTCATAATGTGATAATGTAATGACTCACAGAGTACATAATCACTACGTTATGGGATCCAAAAATGTATGATGTCATGAGTCATAATTTTATTAAGAAACTAAAAAAGCTAAAAACCCTACAGCTATTTTTATTTATAGCTCGCTAATATTCTGAGGGGAAAAGACATTAAATGCCGTCCCCAAAGCATTTACAAAACATTTAGTTTTTGTCGGGAATCACGCAGAGCGGTTCAGATGTTTCCAGTGTTTCGTAAATTGTATTATAGTGATCTTTAGTGTGTATTTTCAGCGTCATTTAGTTCAGTAAAGTTTCATTTAGTGACTGATTGCTAGGAAAATTTTGGGTAAAGTAATATACCATTTTGGTCAATAGGTTACCTTTGACCTAAAGGTCTGTTATGAAACTTATGATTCTAACGTAGCGGTTGTATTCTCTTGGGATCCAAGATACAACCGCTACGCTCGACTTGGATCTGCTACTGCCGTGGATTGTCTCCAGAAACAATAAACAATAGAATGCTTGACACAAGGCATTTAAATCACAGATCTAGTATATCCTAGATCTATGATTTAAATGCAACAAACACAAAAAATATAATTTTGATAATTCTCTAACACTCGACACTGACAAAATAGTTCTTGAAAAGAATTGATTGCCATAGTTAGGAAGAAGAAGAACATAGTGGTAATGTACTGTACTGTCTGTGGCTGACGCCTGACATATTACTTTTATCTAAATTTGGAATAAGTCATGAATAAGTACTCTGTCGGAGTTTTTGGCGGGAATCAGGCGGAGCGGTTGAGATTTTTTCCAGTGTGTCGTAAATTGTGTTATAGTGATCTTTAATGTGTATTTTTGGTGTCGATATGTGCAGTAAAGTTTCATTTAGTGACTGATTTATAGGAGCATTGGAAATAATGCCATAATACGACTTTTGGGTTAAGTGATTTATCATTTTGGTCAATAGGTTACCTCTAATCTAAAGGCGTGTTACGATCTGCTACTGCCGTGGGTTGTCTCCAGAAACTCCATTGGGCGTTAGAATGCATGACACTAGGCATTTTAATGCGGCAAACACGATAAAATTTTGCAACATGAAAATTCTCTAGCACTCGACACTGGCAAAAATAGTCCCTGAAGGGATTGATTGCCATACTTAGGAAGAAGAAGAAGAAGTACTCTGTCTGTGGTCATGTTTTCTGCCAAGAGAATACAAACGCTACGTTTTTTAGTCAAGAGAATTATTCAATTCAAACCGCTAAAACCGTATACAAACGCTAAGTAAGATATACTTTTTGGGTGATTGCTATGTGGTGCCAAACCAAGATAATACAGCCGCTACGCTAAAGTGCCAAAGGAATAAGAAACTAAGCCCATTTATTAACTTAGACATAAATGTTTGTATTATGGTTTCTTTATTATTTTTATTAGGTAGGTAGTACAATTAAAACATAGTAAAATAAAACACTGGGTTAAAACAGTTCTAAACAGAAAGTCCAAACATCATGAGTTTTTATAGAAAGTTTACTCCAGTGTTGTTTAAATATGTACAGTCAAACCCAAGTCTCATTAGCAGCAATAATTATAAGAATTACTCAAGAAAAGTATTGACACTGGTAAGTTTCGTAAGTTTCACTCCACCAATACACAAATACATGAAACTAATCATTAAATAATTTAATGTCTATATAATTTAATGAAAAACAATTTTATTACAGCAAAAAGCCTACCCAAAGAAAGAATTTCTATTAGCCACAGGGCTGGCGTTTCTATGGCCAGTGAAGAAGATTAACCAACCAGTATCTGAAACCTCACTTTCCCAGACTCCTTCAGTATTAGATACTTCTGATGAATTATTTGAAAATGGCCACTATGAGGAATGTTATCAATTACTTATAAGTCAAGAGGTCAGATAATTACAGAATAACTTTTTTTTAGGTACTTATTTAATTGCATTACACTTTTTATGTAAAATTTTAGGATAAAAAAAATGTGGAATATCAGTGGAGAATTTGTCGTGTCTTATACAATATGTCTAAAGAGTCTAAATATGATAAAGATTATAAGAAAGATCTTGTTTTTCAAGCTTATGATATTATATCTAGTGAATTGATTGAGCATGGAGATAATTTTGCAGTTCACAAGTGGTATGCCCTATTATTAGATGCCAAAAGTTCATATGAGGGTATTAAGGAAAGAATTAAACAACTAGAAAATGTGAAGAAACATATGGATGTGAGTACAAACAATAGTAATTCAAAAATTTCCTGGCTGGTATGCAGCAACATTTTTCTGAAAGGGTATCCAATACTATAGTTGATGATGTGAAGAATTACTTTTACTTAATCATAAAAAAACACTAGTTTTAAGCTATGTGCATAACATGGAAACTTACTCACTACAAGGCAAACAGGCATTATCACCAGTTGCACTGTATTTATACGATAAATTTTTTTTTACGTTCATAAATATTATCTTAAAAATGGTAGAAAATTTCATAGAATGTGTATTTCTGTTGCTGCTATAAAAACAAATAAAAAATATGGGAGCTCCCCCATTAAAAACATGTGTATTATTTGCTCTATCTAAAAAATGGGAACTACTAGGCATTTAATATGCTATATTTTCTAAAAATATGTGTGAGTTTACTATTACAAACTTATTATTTGCAGTTGATGCAATATCCATGTCTAGGGATCATTTAAACTGGTATGTTTTTAGTACAGAATCCTCAGTGTATGAGTCCGTCCAACTCTCACTTGGCCAATTTTTGATATTTTTATTATTATTATAAATTAACTATTCATAGTTTCAGCTGCTGAGTATGTATAATACTTCAATTTGTCACATTAATTTTTTCAGCTTGCAGTTACTATAAATCCTAATGATGCCACTCTTCTACACATGTTGGGTGAATGGTGTTATCAAATAACTGAGCTGCCTTGGCATCAGAGAAAAATCGCAGAAGTGCTGTTTGCTACACCACCTAATTCGACATATGAAGATGCACTTGAATATTTCCTCAGAGCTGAAACAGTGCAGCCAAGATTTTACAGTCTCAATTTACTTAGACTTGGCTGCTGTTATCTTAAATTAAAGAAAGAAGATCAAGCTAAATATTATTTAAAACTTGCTGCTAGTTATCCAGCCAAGTCAAATGATGATCATCAAGCAAATAAAGAAGCAGCAGAGTTATTAAAGAAGATAAAAATATGAATATTCAATATTTAAGTAGGTATATAAAGACTAGAGAGATATAATATTACCAGTTCATATCACTTATTGTGTATATGTTAGTTATTATATAATATTATGAATATTATTAAATATAAGTTAATAATTTGCATTATTTAACTTTTAGAAAGTATGAATTATATGGCTCAATCTTTGATTATATACTTGGCTCAATGTAAGGATTGATTGCTATTATACGGCACGAACATAACATAAAGTACATAACCACTACCTTTTACAACATACGCGCACACAAAGAGAATACAACCGCTAGCGTAGCGTGTGCACAAAAAACAGCGCTAGCTTTACTCGTTTACTATACAGCTACATACAATGATATCAACATTATTAGCTGCCACACAGTGCCCTTAGAAAATAGAGAAGATGATTGATTGCTATAGTTAGGAAGAAGACTTAGAAGTATCATAAGGACTTGTATCCATAGCAGTAAAATCCAAACTATAAAAGATTTTGTTTTTTAAATTCAGTTGACCACAGAGTACATGTCCACTACGTTTTACAGTTGACTTTTTGATTTGAAATGAGCTCGTTGATTTGAGAAAAGCATTGATAAATTGCTTTCAAAAATGGATATTCCTCATGAAGAAGATTTAATGAGTGACGATGAGATATTCTTTGGAAAACTGAGCCTCAAAGAATTCAAGAAACATATTTTGTGGGATAAGAAACGGCAAATGTCTCCGTAAGTATTTAGCCGCTAGCCTTTGTTGTGTCTAAGTCTGTGAGTGAGTGGATGTGTAGGTAGATGATGATTTGACTGCATACAGCCACCTAGGAAATTATAGTTTCTACATAAATAGTGGTCTGTACTGCTTAAAACACAAGCACTGAGTGGCAGTGCTTGAGATTCAGCCCATTTGATGCTGCTTGATAATCCGTACTAATGAATGCGATGCGAAAGTAACTCTGTTTGTTTGTTTGCTACCTTTCACGACTAAGCGGCTGAACGGATCGTAATGACTTTTGGCAAGAGAGATTATAATGAGAAGGACATAGGCTCACTCTAGAACCACGCGGGCGAATTCGCGGGTAAAAGCTAGTTCGTAAATAAAAAGAACTTAATTCTTTCTTTTTGGTAGAATAACGGATTATACAGATCTATTAGGTCAGTAGGCATGAGTGCATGTGCTAAGGAGTAAATCATAACATCCCATTAGAAGTTATCATAAAGTGTATATGCTAGGGCTAAACCATGCCAATTGCCACTCCTGCACAAACAATACAATTGGTTTATAAGTAATAAATGAATACAATACTAATGGCATACCTACTGTCATTTCACCTGTGAATACATGGATGCAAATAAGTGAAAAATAGATTTCATTGAGAAGTATTTTCTTTTGTGTTATATTTTAATATTTTTTTCATAAGCAGATGTGTTGCAAGAATTATCACTGAACAAGAGGACCATGATAAAAGTTTGAAACTTATTGAAACCCATTCACAACCAAATTTATTGTCTACATGGGATCCTTTATTCCCTACTACACCTATAACACCTGCAAAATCATGTGATTGGGACAATAATGTATCAGATGACAGTTTTATTAATATGGAAAATATGGTTGAGAAGTTATGCATGTCTCCTGGTCAAAGAGAAACAACTGAACTTAACAATACATTAGAAGTTATTGAATATATATTAAAAAATGGACCTCCCAAACCAGAAACTGTACCAGAAAATAAGGAAATTGTAAAAACAAATTATAGTCCCAAGAAAGTATTTAAATCAGAATGTGATATTGACACTGAATCATTTAAACTGCTATCAAAATGTCACACTGTGGATGTAAAAGCAGAGAATTGTCACACTCTGGATGATAAGGTAGATAGTTGTCACAATTGGGATGTTAAGGCAGATAATGGTATTCCAGATGCACTTCCACAATCCTATGTTACACCAGCCAAAGCTAGAGATCAGCTATGTGATGATTTTGGTACTCCATTACCTGAGATGAAGCCTATAAGGCAACTGTTTAAAACTCCAGCACAACCTAAGTCACACAAGAAACCTTTAGCTTCTTCATTAAAGAAAACACCATGTAAATCAAATGTATATCAACACATAACTAGTCCAATAGCATCTTATATTAATCAAAGTCCTCAAGTCCCACTGGTAAAAGATGTACATCCAAGAAAGCCACTTCCATGTTCATCATCAATTCCTAAACTTCAAAAAAGTACAGTAAAACCTAAGCTATCTAACAAAGAGAGTATCGTCTTTCCATCCATTGCATACAAAAGTGCAATAAAGACTAAAGTTGTAAGTATTTATGTATAATATTTTATTATATAATAACTTTATTGTTTTGCAATCAAACTAAAATACGAAAAGTCATATTATGTAATTGTATTTTTTGTTAAAGATAAATGTGCCAGATAAAGAGAAATTGCCACAGAGTCAATGGGTAAAAAAAATTACATCATCACTTCCAAGACCAGTGGTAATGAAACATGACCAAAGGGAACACAATCATGCCATGAAGCCACTTAAACCTCAAGAGGACAGTTTTGCTGACTTGTCCTATCACCAAGCAGATGTATCAATTTGCACTCAGAAATCTGCATTCAAACTTAACAAACACTTTTGAATTGTGATGCAGTTATATTTCGCGTCATTGTTATTAATAAAATAAAATTATGCCAATACTTAGTGACCATATTTTATTTGTTCAATCGGCTACTATTACAGCCTCAGTCTTGGGATGATATTTACTTCAATAAGCTTCAATAATATTGTGAGAAGAAACCACATGTTCATACTAACCTTTTTTATATTTATTAGGTTTGAATAAAATTTAGAAGAAAGAGTGTTCAATACCTAGTCAAAATCTAGTATAGGTTTAGAAGGGTGGGTTTTACTTTAGCGACAAAACAAATATTTATAAAGCACTTTATTTCTTTATATCGCAAAACGAAAGTAAATGCATAAAATATTATTCTAAACATTAATATGAGTGCAAAGCAGACAACCGTAACATAATTAATGGTTATAATTTATTTGATACACAACACAATACACTAATCTAACCCTATCTTACATTCTGTAGGTAATATCAAATAATTTCTGTCTTCACTATGCTCGACGGAAGGTAATAATAATAAATAACAGCACCTTATTGGAATATCTATCTATCAGTTCTTTTAACAACATTGTCAAACTAAAATTTTACATTGCTTTACAGTTACACAATAAATTGTATTTAATTTGGATAGTTAATTTGAACTAAGTTTAGATCCATTGAATACAGTATACCAGTATGCATATATTTATAATTTGCGCGTAAGTATGTAAAATAAGTATGAACATCAGCTTGGCTGTAACGGCTACAAATGTCTCACATGATAAGTAAATTTTATCGTTGAGTAGTTCAGTGCACTTTGTTTAGAACATGTTTAGCAACAAATAATTATCTGCATAAATGAATGAAGACTAGAACCGGTGTTTATTTGGCTGAGACGGTTACCACTTTTTGTCTATATAAAAAGTTTTTTAATTTTACATTTTAAAGTTGCCTTCTTTTCTAATTGTCTCTTGTCTCTTATTTTCTGGTAGCTACCGTCAATAGTTAGGTGAGCACATTAGCTAAGCTACGCTTTTGTTGGCAGATTATATCACCAGATCACACGCAACCGCACTAATACATACATTAAAATGAAATTTCTGTCTTAACATCTTATACTTAATACATACACACAAATACATATCAAATGAATGAATATAAAAAAATAATATTATGCATTTGAGAGAAGAGACTCGATTTTGCCAAATAGTCATTAAGTAAACACAAGTTCGTACCATAAAAGCGAACAACAATAATTAACACCGACTAGTTCACGAGATAAGCAAATTAACATTATTTATACATTTACATTTTAAAGATATAGATTATGTTGTTGTTGTATAGGAATAAAGTTATTCGTGACTGGTGAGTAATAACATTAATACTGTTATTATGACAGTTATCTCTGCCCTATTTAATATAAAATAAATTAATAATTTTCAGATATTATTAATCAGACAGATCCAAAATAATCACAGCTATTAGAAATTTCGTTCTTTTTTTAACCTATATACCAAAAAATACACAGACTTAAGGCAATCACAAATGTTCTTTATGTCACGTTCGTTAAATATTTAGTTATTCATTTTATTTGTTTATTTCATTTTTCAACTTCAATTACAAAGTTAACAACTATGAGGTACCTATACAGTTAATTCGCATTGCGCTATTGGCACTTGAGGTTTATTACGTATTATTAATATAAATATGTTCATACACATTTATGTCATCACTCCAATTAGAAACACGAATTGAAAAAAACATTGCATTTAAGTAGGGACAATTGTAAAATGTAGGAATTAAGAAAAAAGTCTATAATAAAATTATGTTCAAAAATAACCTATTTATAAAACATGTTTATTTGCTTTAACAAATCTTTGAAAGTTAAAGAAAAATTTGCAACATATAAAGATAATTGCAATTAAATTTAACCTAAGTTAGTACATTGGAGAGAAACAAACATTATTGTTAAGCCAGATGGGTTTTTGTGTCAGTGTTCATTACACACGAAAATTCAGCTATTAACTTTATTATAGCCTAATATCGACATTTTGGTCAACGCAAAGCTATTTCAGGTTTATAAATAACAGGAACTAAATATCTTGGTGTGAAAAAAATTAAGAAAATTGTATAATTATTAAAACAATGCTATCCAATATAATCCAATTAATAATCATTAAGTAAAAATCTAATATATAAAATTCTCGTGTCACAGTTTTCGTTGCCATACTCCTCCGAAGCGGCTTGACCGATTTTGATGAAATTTTTTGTGCTTATCCGGTATCTATGAGAATCGGCCAACATCTATTTTTCATCCCCATAAATGCAAAAAAAAAATGTCCACACGAGCGAAGCCGGGGCGGGCAGCTAGTATTTTATAAATTTATATCAAAATCATTCAAATGTAATTTTATTGGTACCTTATATTTTTATTATTTATTGGATATCCAATCCTTAAAAACATCAAACAGTAAGACCTACGCAATAAACAATTGTGCCACCAAACTGAGCTATCAATAACAAATTATTATCCTTAATTAATATGCCTCATCATCAATAATATAATAATCATCACACCATTCAACTTTAGTAAATTATATAAAATATTAACATTGGAGATTCTTAAATACTGAAATAATATATAAAAGGTGTACATATCAAAACGTTTTTTGCAACAGAAATAGGATGTAATTTTCTTACGTAAGTATAAAAAAAATGCTGTGACTAACTTTGTACAGGTAGGTTCCATCAGTAATATCAGTGTACTTGGACCTGTTACGTGTCATTCTTGTTCACAGTTTGCCTTAGCGATTGTGCCTGTTTCCACTGCTCTCAAAGAACATGAAATCCTGTAATGAAAAATATGATTTTTAGTTTAATTTTATTTATACTAGTTCGTTTCAGTGGCGCAGCGAGGGTTTTTCCGACCGGAAATTCGCCACCCTCCGCCTGCCCTTCAATTATACAAATTTTGCCGCCCTCAATTAAAAAGCAGCAGCGGGGCCCTACTGTGTTCGTAACCATTCTGGTGGCATAAAACTGAGCTAATTAACAAACTTAGTTAATATTTTACTACGTTTGTCGCAGGAAAGGCGAATTTGCCGCTCTTACATTCAAAAATACTTCTATATTGCAATGAAATATACAAACATGGTCAAAATACACTTTCTTGGTACACTTAGGTTGAAACAAACAAGAAACGATCCTGCAAAATTCCATAAACATTTGGTGGGTAATATGGCTGTAACATACATTTAACGTTATTTATTTTAGCTCATAATATTAGGTCCTTACATATGAAATTGGCGTTTTTCGTACTGGCCACTTTAATCACGAATTTCTCCTCTTTGGTAAGGAATTCCAAATTCAAATTTGTACAGCTATAGACTCATGTATTTGTGCTTCGATGATCGTCATTCATTTGTTTTTTTTCTTCTGTTTTTTTCTGTTTGCGTCACTCATTTTACAAAATGGAAAACCTTAAATATCGCATTATTTACGAGTACGAGTTCCGCCGTGGCACTAGTGCTGCGGAAACAACTCGAAGGGTGAATGATGTGTATGGCGGTCGTGTTGCAAAAGAAAACACAGTTCGTTTTTGGTTCCAACGTTTTCGTTCTGGAAATTTCGACCTGCAGAACAAGCCCCGTGGACGGCCTGAGACTCAAGTTGATAATGAAGAGTTGAAGGCTATTGTGGAAGCGGATCCATCGCAAACCACGTCCGAGTTAGCTGCAGGCTGCAATGTTAGTGATAAAACTGTTTTAATTCACTTGAAGCAAATTGGGAAGATTAAAAAGCTTGAAAGGTGGGTACCTCACGAATTGACTGAAACAAACCGGCAAACGCGCGTCGACTGCTGCGTTACATTACTAAACCGGCACAATAATGAAGGTATTTTAAACCGAATCATTACCTGTGATGAAAAATGGGTTCTTTACGATAATCGGAAGCGCTCAGCGCAATGGTTAGATCCTGGCCAGCCAGCCAAATCCTGCCCCAAGCGAAAATTAACCCCAAAAAAGTTACTTGTAAGCGTTTGGTGGACTAGTGCCGGTATTGTTCATTACAGTTTTTTCAAATCTGGCCAGACTATTACGGCTGATGTCTATTGTCAGGAATTGCAAACCATGATGGAAAAGCTAGCGGCTAAACAACCTAGGCTGGTCAATCGCTCCACGCCACTGCTGCTTCACGACAACGCTAGACCACACACTGCGCTACAGACGGCTACTAAATTAGAAGAGCTTCAATTGGAAAGTCTAAGACATCCTCCGTACTCCCCGGACCTTGCTCCAACAGATTACCATTTTTTTCGAAATTTGGATAACTTCTTGCAAGGGAAAAAATTCAACTCCGATGGGGCAGTCCAAATCACCTTCAAAGATTTTATTGATTCCCGTCCGACTGGTTTTTTTAGTAAAGGGATCAATGAACTACCTATGAGATGGCAAAAGTGCATAGAAAATAATGGTTCATACTTTGATTAATTAAATATATTATATTAAAAAATATTCGACTTTTTGTTCCTCCCATACAAAACGCCAATTTCATATGTAAGGACCTAATATATAACTATTAAAAATAACTGGCAGCTTGCCTCCTTTGCCGATCCGTCCATAGATAGATTACAAATATGCAGCCACTAACACTTGCACAGGCAAGAACCAACTAGGAATATTAACAGATCAGTTCTTCATTTATTTTGTCTTTCAGTTTAGCATGACTTTTTCTTTGACATTATCTGTATTAAAGAAATTAACTATTTAGAATAAGTCTATTAATTTTATTAAAAATACCAAAGTTAATTAGTAAAAACATATAATAATATACTTACAATTAAGAAGCATGCTCCTAAAAGCACAGCTTTGGTTTTAACATCCAAATCCATAGGGAAGGAAATTCCGAAGGAATCTGAGTCCGTGAATGCTTCCCGAGCGACTCCCGACCACTGCTTTGTAATTTTGCCGACTTTCGTTTCGCCGTCTGCTGAATACACCTGGAAATATGAACCTTCGGTGAGCAATATTTGCAATGAACCATAATGAAGTACTAGCATTCTGCCCGCGATTTATAAACGTGATCAAGAGGGCTTCAAATTATATTACGTATTCCCCGAGTTTTAAAAAAGTAGCCGAGATATTTAGGTTGTAATCTTCATAATTTCTTCCTTACAGTATCCTATTAAGAACTGTATCCCACATTTCTTTCAATTTCCATTCAGTGTAATACTATTCACCAACCCTACATGAACACACTTACATGAAATTCAACATCCCCACAAATGGAGAAAGTGCATACAGGTCCTTTGATCCTGAGCTGGATGTCACCGAGCGCGTTCTTAACGACGTAGCAGGGCTTGCAGATGGACCACTCCTGATGGATGGAGCCTATCGGAGTGCCCGGGGGGGCCGTCACCTCCAAGCTCTGCAGCCAGCAAGGGCAGCAGCAGGAGTCGCATGCCAGTGGGCGGTTCAAATGGATCACCTACGGAAATCATAACTAAAGTGGCGTACTTACTGTTTGTTCATTCTATACGTTCCTATACCACTTATTTGATTACAACGAAGCATTGATTTTGATGAAATATAGACGTTATTGTGCGGGCGACCGTGAAGGTCTTACGTAGTAGAAAAATACTGTGGCGGCCGCGCCATTAAGGGTTATTTATCGGTGCCATTAATTAGTGATACACAAAAGTATCCTTGTAAGTAATAGCTTAACACGATTGAAGAAACTGCTTATAAGGAATTTACTATTTCTATACAATTAACTCCTCATGGTTTTAGGAGGTAGGACACAAAGGAATCTCCCATTCACATCACAGCTAAATAACATTCTCACTCTTTTCTGTTATTTCAGCATTGAGTAAGGTTACCAGAGATAAATGGTTTGTGCTTGTGGTGGTAGCTTAGCAATTCCTGTTACCATAAGTCACAAATAATTAGTATGGTATAAGGATTACCTCTTTTCCAAAGTTATCCATAATCTTCATATCAAATGGGCGCAAGGGGCCACAGCAATTCCTAGTGCAACAGTCATTTTCCTCTACTGCATAGTAAACTTTCTGTCCGACACTATTCTTCACTGTATATTTATTGTTAGTCTCAAAACCCACAAATGCCTCCAACAGCTCAACTTTCTGGTGCACGAGAAGTGTATCAATCATAGATAGGTATTCCAAACCGGGGGGGCAGTTGCACAGTCCTTGCGGTATACTCATCCAACCACCTGAAAAACAAATATCGTACCAGTGTTAATTTAAAGTATCCTAAACATTGACTTACATAGTAGGTGTAACATACAATATACACTCAAAGTTAGATTGTTACATAAAAGATAAACATATACATTAACAGCATATACATACATGAAATAACGTTAGTAAACACCCTCCACCAAACTTTAATTATCTGTGATAAAATGCAACCTTTTTTCTTCGTCCGAAATAAATTTCTCGTAACCACTGCGACGTGATTTAAAAATACGATTGTAAGCTCTACAAATACTACGCTTTACACTAGATATGCTTATAGTTTCGATATACACTCGTTTATCTTTCACATTACGTATTTTAACACACTTGCTAGAGATTTCGTGTTTGAACTTGGACCACTTTGACGAATTAGACTTGCTTTGATTCTTAACTGGATCTTCTTGTATACTATCAAAAGGAGGTTTAAAATTATCATTTAACATATTTGATTTATTTAAATATCAATGTTAAACAATATTAAATACTCCCAAATATTACTAATTAATATTCAAAATAATTTATTAAGTTGCTAGCTCAGCACCGCATAGGTGTAATGTAATGAAATTACTAAATATGTATCAATACAAGAGCCCTGCAAGACATAATAGTGCAGAGTAAACAACCTTATCAGGGAAGGAGTCATTACCTCCACTGCGATACGAAACAAATAAGACAAGGACTAAAGCAAACATGCACCTCATATCAATCAACTAAACTAGATCTTAATGTACTATTGTGACTTTAATATTAAAAACATCTCTGGGTTCATTACACGAACGTTAGTGAGTTATCCCAACACATTCAAACTCGATACGCCACTAGGTTCGGGGTATCAAAGGTTCGGGGTTCAATTCCCGCTCTGTGTTTGGCTGTGGGACGGTGCATTCTCTGCGCTTACGCCCGCATGTTTGGGCATTTAAAATAAGTTTAAGGTAGATATAAGTGGGTACCCATATTGTTTTGTTCGCGATACGCATCCTGTGCCAGGACAGGGTTAGTAATTATGTGGGTGTGGATAGCCAATAAAGGTTTGCTTATTAGCTCAGGCCGAAACTATGAGGAATTACGAAAAGTGTTCAGAGGAGTCTCGAGCCCGATTTGTTTGAACTAAAATTGCATCATTGGACTTTTGAAAAATCAATTTTTTTACTCAGGATTCGAAACCCTTGATTTGGAAAAAATCACAGTGTATTATTACATCATTCTGAATTCATTAAATTGAATTGAGACCATGCCAATCTTACTACTAAATTAAAAAGACCGGCCAAGTGCGAGTCGGACTCGCGCACCGAGGGTTCCGTACACACTTGTAGGTCAGGCTTGAGATAAAAAAATCTTCCTTTTATCCTTTTAAGGAATGGAATCCTAAAAAACGTTTAGCTGTTTTGGCATGATTTAGTAACAGAAAATAATCGGCCTAGAGTGGCTTGGACTCGCACACCAAGGGTTCCGTACTAAAAACAACCTTAACTTTGCCGTTAGATCCATTGACACGGCTTTTGCATCAACCGCAAATAATAAGTTTGTTATAGTAAAAATCATTAACTTCTTAGGTTTCCATACCCGAAGGGGAACCCTATGCACATTACCAATGTGCATGATTATGATACCTTCATAATGTTATAGTGACCAGACAAGTTTTAGAAAGTATAATTAAAAAGTAAAACATAAATATAGCAGCCTGGCAAGCAATCACTCATCCACTAAAAATTAATCAACCAAATGGTTGGCAACCCATTAGTGATACCCTCATATTTCTAGTGGCTATAGGCTATGGTGACTGCTTACCATCAGGTGGGCCGTATGCTTCTGTGCCATCTTAGAGATATAAAAAATAAAATAAAAAAAAACCTATTTTTATTTTTACTAGCGATCCTCCCTGGCATTGCACTTTACATAAAAACTTTCCTCTTGAATCTCTAAATCTTTAAAAAAAACATCAAAAATTGGTTCTGTAGTTTTAAAGATCTAAGCATACATAGGGTCAGACAGACAGCGGTAAGCAATTTGTTTTATACTATGTAAGGATAAACAGCATAAAACTTGGTGTGACCTTCTCATATAAATGACTTAACATCATCATCCTTATATTATCACAATAATTATTGGGTTAGCCCTATATTTATATAACTTTATGTTCACAAAAATTACCTGGTGTCATATGTGGAGCAGGCTGTTGCATTATTGGTGCAGGATATCCTGGCTGTGGATGGGGATACCCAGGAGCGTAGGCAGGCTGGTAGCCTGGCTGGAAACCAGGCTGAAAACCAGGCTGAAATCCTGGTTGCATTCCAGGAAGTGGCTGTGCACCTGGAGGCAGGTTTGGTCCAGGAGGTGGCATAGGACCTGGTGGTGGGCCAGGGTATCCTACTTGCGGTGACATGGGGTAACTTTCGCTTGGTTTACCTTCTAGTGGGGGGGCATACCCTTGACTAGGTGGAAAGTTAGGTGAGTATGGTGTTGGCTTGTGTGACATCTTGGTAGCTAAAAGAACATATGCATTAAATTACAATTTAATTGAGTACTAAATCATAATTTATAAAGCACAGAATTATAACAAAAGTTCTATGTAAGTATTATTGATTGCCAAATAATATTTTTACCAAAACTATATGGTTGCATTACTTATGAACAAGGGTAAATGTTTATTTTGGAGGTAGATAGAGAAGATAAGCTGTGACTCACATACTTTATTAGCAAATTTGATGAGAGCTCATTCCCGTTCGACATACATTTATAGGTGGTGCCGGTTTTCGCCAAACAGAATTACTTTTCAACCAAATTTACATCTGGCACAGATAAAATTAGAAATCAGTAGTCGACAGCTTTATTATAGGTCGCGGCACGAAACTCTAGCGCTGACCGTTATTGCGCAGAAGTAAAAAATAAGGTGTCTTGGCGGGGTACAGGGGTGAAGGGCGAGCGTGCGTTGCGCCGATTGGCTCTCCAGTCGTACTCCGTCCCCCGTGCCGATACGACGCTCCGCGCACTTCCAGTGTACAGTCGCGTTCTGAATTGTTTTGTTGTCATCGTTAATTTTTGTTGTTGTTTTTTGTTAAGTTTGTTTTGTTGATTTGTTTGTTGTGTTTGTTAGTTTATTCACTGTTTGATTAAGTTTGAACAGTTTTTAAACAGTGAAAATGCCGAGGCCGAGAAGGAATACTGTTTTGAAAAGACAGGCACGGAAAATGGTGTTTGACGTGCATTGTTTTCTGAAAAGGGAATCGAATGATTTCATTAATTCCCTGAAACAAATTCAAAGTGAAATTGGCGAAGCTGCGAGTATTTTACTCGATTCTGACCGCAGCACTGTAGATATAAGTGAAATAAAACAAACTGCAGAAGTTATTCAGGCGGGAAATATAAAATTAAATAGTATAATTAGTGACTTACAGAAAATTCAGAAAAGGACAGCTGAATCTACAAAGACGTCCATAGCAACGGTAAGGAAAATCTCCACTGAAGCCAATAATTCCGACTTATTATCAGTATTTAGAACACCAGGCAAAAAACGCTCCAGATCAAAACCGGTCACAGATATTGATAACTTTGATCAAGGATTAATAAAGAGGTGCATACATAACTTTCATAGGACAAATAATGAACTTCCCACCGTCGGAAAGTTGAGAAAGAAGCTAGAGGAAGATATAAATTTCAAAGGCTCAGAACGAAGTCTTCGACGAATAATTAAGAGTTTAGGGTTTCGGTGGAAAAATACTGAAAACAATCGAAAAGTACTGATTGAAAGTTCAAATATACGTTTACTACGTATCGAATACTTACGCAAAATAAAACAATATCGCCAAGAGGGAAGGCCCATCGTATATACAGATGAATCTTACGTAGATTCATCGCACTCTGCTCCAAAAGCCTGGACCGATGGTACTACAAAAGGTCTCAAAAAACCTATCTCCAAAGGACAGCGGGTGGTCATTGTCCACGCAGGATCAGAGGCTGGGTTCATACCGAACGCACTGTTAACTTTTAAAGCTGGTGCGAAATCAGGCGACTACCACGACAATATGAACTACGACAACTACGAAAAATGGCTGAGGACACAGTTATTGCCGAACTTACCGCCTAATTCTGTCGTGGTAGTCGACAACGCATCATACCATAATAAACAATGGGACCTTGCACCCACTTCTAATTCCAAAAAAGCTGACATGCAGGGTTGGCTTACTGAAAAGGGCATACAATATGAGGAAACTCTACTAAAACCTCAACTATACAATTTAATACGGGCTAACAAAGATAGATTTAAAACATTTTCAATTGACAGGATACTAGCAGAGCAAGGACATCAAGTGCTAAGACTGCCACCATACCACCCAGATCTAAATCCAATCGAAATGGCATGGTCTGACATAAAGCAATATGTAGGCAGTAAAAATGTGAAGTGGAGTGTTGCTAAATGTATAGAACTAATTCAAGAAAAAGTTTTGCTGATGGGTGCTTGGGATTGGGGAAAGTTATGCCAAAAGGTAAAGGACATAGAAGAGCAATATGTCAAGAGTGACCATGTCGTGGATTTGGTTACAGAAGAATTCATCATTCGCGTTGATGGTGACAGTTCAGAGGATAGCCTTGGTGAGTCTGATGACGATGACGCTGTTAGTGCCGACGACCGAAGCAGCCCTGAGCCGGGGCCCTCAGTAAGCAAAAGGCCCTGTTGGGATACTATTGAAGGTGTAAGACCATTGTCTGATTCGGACTAGATATCGGAAAGGAGAATGCGGTGTCTGATGTCCACACCCTGCCGAACTCGCAGGTTTCTTCTATCCTGAGAAGAAACTTCAGTAGGTTCTTATGTAATTCGGACTTAATATATTTTTTTTTATTATTTGGTATTTAATATAAAAATTTACAAATCCGATAGTGTATTTATTTTTCTACTCCCCATAAACTTGTTAAAAATTATATTGTAGGTAACATGAAGTAATATTTGCGTGCGTGACAGTACCCATACGCAGTTAAGTTCCACATTTTGTTCACCGCTAGACTTACTATTTGACTTTACATTAAAACATTATTTTGCTGTTTTTAACTAAGCAATTAAATTACTAATTTGTATTGCGTGCGCGATGGTACCCATGCGCAGCTATCCCCTCCACGTTTCGCTCAGCGCTAGAGTTTCGTGCCGCGACCTGTATCTCATCTAGCTATAGGGTAGGTACACTAAATACGTGCCCATCTACAACTCTGTAACTAGGTACCTACGTAAATATAAATTTTTGTAGGAGTAGAGAAGTAACTAAGTAGGATAGATAAGAACACTACTCACCAACACGAAGTAAAAAGGCATAAATTAGAAAACAAAGAATTTCATTGATTACCAGCCAAAAAACTTATTTTCTTGCCCAATTTATAAATAAATGTTTTGTAGCTTTTGTATCTGAGTTATCTGCTGACATTCTAACCACAGAGTACATAACCACTACGTTTTATTTTGACCACAGAGTACATAACCCTACGTTTTAATATTAAGATTCTGACATACGTTACTGACGTAAAGGACGTTCTTCTTCTTCTTCTTCCTAAGTATGGCAATCAATCCCTTCAGGGACTATTTTTGCCAGTGTCGAGTGTTAGAGAATTTTCATGTTGCAAAATTTCTCGTGTTTGCCGCATTAAAATGCCTAGTGTCATGCATTCTAACGCCCAATGGAGTTTCTGGAGACAACCCACGGCAGGCGGAATCAGGCGGAGCGGTTGAGATTTTTTCCAGTGTGTCGTAAATTGTGATATAGTGATCTTTAATGTGTATTTTTGGTGTCGATATGTGCAGTAAAGTTTCATTTAGTGACTGATTTATAGGAGCATTGGAAATACGACTTTTGGGTTAAGTGATTTATCATTTTGGTCAATAGGTTACCTCTAATCTAAAGGCGTGTTACGATCTGCTACTGCCGTGGGTTGTCTCCAGAAACTCCATTGGGCGTTAGAATGCATGACACTAGGTATTTTAATGCGGCAAACACGAAAAATTGTGCAACATGAAAATTCTCTAACACTCGACACTGGCAAAAATAGTCCCTGAAGGGATTGATTGCCATACTTAGGAAGAAGAAGAAGAACAGTGTTGACAAACTTCACAATCACAAATCGTATCCGGCGCAATGTTACTAGCTTATGTGCTTCCCCTGAACTTATTGCAGAAATATTAAAATACAATGCCTTTACTTTTAATATTGTATATTTATTCAGCAGCTAATTGCTATTTTGATTTTATAATTATCATTAATTCGTTTAGACTCCGTGAGTACTAATAACTTATCTAACATATGTTACAAACATTTAAGAAGCCAAAACTGATTGTACAGCGCTGTAATAATTCTTTAGAGAATATCATAGCAACATTACAATATTAAATTGTATTGATAATGTTCTTGTGATATGGTCTCAAAGGAATTTGAGCAGGCGCTGTGCAGTATTGGAAACCGTGGTTCTTTTAATTTGATACACCTTATTGCAATTCATCACATGGAAAATTAGGCTCAGGTACTGCAATTTAAATAGTTTACTCAGGTGCCGCAAGTTTCCATTTCGTACAGCAATCAATTACTTTAAGATAGTCTCTATATGTGCTTGGTTGGCAGCTTACTGTAGTAAAAAAAGTATACATTTTAATAGCTTATCATTCAAAATAAAATTTATGACAGATAAACAATAAATACAAATCATACAATTAGTCGCCATAAAATAATAAACGAATTCTTGTAATTTTGGGTGAATTGTTTGTCTTATACTTGGCAACACTGACATCCGGTTGGCATATGCTCCATTCACCAATCAAACCATTGCAATAAGGTGCATTGACCAACCTGCTGCTGCCGTTTCTAGCGAGCAGGCAGGCAGAGTACAATACAAATCAGTTGAATATATGTTTGCTTCAGCGTCTGTGTCTTGAAGTTATCGTACCGATGCAATTCGAGTTGTTTTGCTACTCATCTATCTAAAATGGCGCCGCTGTTTATCAATTAGCTCGCTATATGAGTGTTACTCAGTGATCGCATCCGAGTGAGTCATAAACCAACATAGCAATGACATTTTTATAGCACACAGTGAGAATACGTTTCTAAAACGTCGAGTGGAAGACTGGCAAGTGTGATTTACGGAGCACAATAATGCGCGAATTCAAAGTGGTCGTGCTGGGTTCGGGTGGGGTCGGGAAGAGTGCATTGACTGTGCAGTTTGTGTCGGGATGTTTTATGGAAAAATATGACCCCACAATAGAGGATTTCTATAGGAAAGAAATTGAAGTGGACAATTCACCGTGTGTCTTAGAAATACTGGATACTGCTGGCACGGAACAATTTGCTTCCATGCGCGACCTGTACATAAAAAATGGACAAGGATTTGTCGTAGTGTATTCGTTAACGAATCATCAAACGTTCCAAGACATAAAGCCGATGAAGGAGTTGATCACGCGCGTGAAGGGGTCTGAGCGCGTGCCTATCCTACTGGTCGGCAACAAGGCCGATCTGGAGCACCAGCGCGAGGTGGCGCAGACGGAGGGTGCGGCGCTCGCGCAGATGTGGGGCTGCCCCTTTGTCGAGGCCTCCGCCAAGAGTCGTACCAATGTCAACGAAATGTTCGCCGAAATCGTCCGCGAAATGAACGTTAGCCCCGAAAATAACAAGAAAAATTATTGTTGTTGTACAGTGCTTTAATATTTAGAGTGTAATGTGGCATTTATTTCTCGTAAGACTGCAAGGGTGAAGCGGGAGTGCGCCCGCGTCGGCCCGACGGCCGGCCGCCCGCGGCGGGCAGCGCGGCGGTGCGCCCGCGATGGCTGCTGCAGCCCGGCGGCCGCGATGTGCGTCATATCACGTTGTTAATATCTTTGATACATACCATTGTCCAATCGAGGTGCTTTATCTTATATTTTCATACTTTAGTACTGGTAGATACTCCCGCAGTAATGATTACTATGTGAAATGAATAGACATCCTCGAGGGAGGATACACAAACCTACTCATTTGTGGACAAGCATCACAACCAGCTTGATTCCAGTCATCATTAACAGAGGCCCATGCATGTGGGCTGTGCCAGATTAAACAAAAACATATATGTATGTAAAGTAATATTAGTCAAGTTTGTATATAATTTCATGAGATTAAAAGTGTTGAAGGGAGAGGATGGTGTAGAGAATAAAAAAAGCCATCCAATATGCAATAAACATTATGATTGTGTAGATTGGTGTGCGATGAATAACAGTTTACACCTAAGTCGTGTTGCAGATTGTGTTTCAATGTGTAAATTATGTTTATAAATGAGAAATCAATAATCAAGGACATACAGTAAGATTTGACAGTTGCGTGATTGTGTTAAGTCTACCAGGATTTGTGATAATACATATAACAAAGTATCTATAATAAAAGTTTTAAGTGGGAGATTATCTAGTGAAGTTTTATTCTAGTGACACCAAAGGTAACCACTTCTGTTTATTTGTCAAGTATTAACATTCAGTTGCTTTGAATTCCAAAAACATTAATTCATACACAATATTTGTGTCCCCATGTACATACTCTAATAATGGCTTTAGAGCAGAATAATGTGCCAATAGTTTTTTTAAATTAGATTTGCATTTTCTCAGCAAATAATCTGATGAACGGCTGAGGCCAACATGTATTGTTTGTCAGCTGAGTTGCAGAGTGATGGGCTGGCTTGCCTTGCTTAAACCAAGTTCATACCTAAATTGTTAAATATTCTCGCACTCTTAAATTAAAAGTAGCGGGATCAAAATACAGCTTACTTTAACTGATCTCGACTGACACTATTCAAAATATTTTGAACAAATAACATCTAGGTACTAAGAAATTGATTGCATGAAAATAACAATGTACCTACCCTATTTAGTAAGTAATCACATTAGATGAAATTTTGCTACTAAATACATTTTTTATATACAATACACAGAGTCTATGTAGATAATGTTTGCTCCTATGTAAATTAGATTTTTTTAATTAAATTCTTTCAGCCTTCATATCTTGCCATTTTAAGCTTTTTCCAAAAAAATACTTTGTTTATAGGTTCCAAAAGTTTTTTGTTTAAAGCTATTCCATGTTTACAGTGCAAAGATGATAATATTGTTACAGACATTTTTGTTGGTATAAATCGAAGTTTTATTTAAAAAAAGGACTTAAATTTTACTTATTTAGCTACATCCACACAATTTCAGACAAATACAAATAGAAAAACTGGCCGTAACATAGCAAAAAGGACATGGCAAAACAAAACCAAAGTATGTACTCCTACCTAAGCCTCGGAACCCTTAAAACTGCTTTAACAAGGAAGGCGACATATCATGTTGTATTGTAATTGTTTGTTGTTTAATCGTAAATTTTCATGTACATTGTAATATTGTAATCAACGTAACGGCTTCTTGCAGTCGGTGGTATCGGAATGGGCGCGTGCTGGTAAATGCTGGGCAACTGTTGGTCCGTGACGCACAGTGTGCGGGAGCGCAACCATCCTCGGTTTCTAGAACACTAATCTAGCCAGTAATTATAATTGCACTAATAATTCTATTACTAATACCTACAATGTTTGCCTATTGGTCATCATCAAACTACCGACTTGCTTTTTTATGATAGGTATGCCACGATGAAGTTACATGCACATTATTTATTGATTTACCCGCCCAAAACTCGTCTATCAAAACATTTCAATAATAACAACTTTATTAAAGTAGGATTTTACGTTTTTAGCCACAACCTTGATAGACGTACATTACGTAGCTACCCAGCCGTTAATTACTTATTACTTAATTAAATATTTTATTCGACCATGATAAAAGTTTTCGAGCAAGTTGCTAGCTGTTCTATTGTGTTAACTGTGAACTACCCGCAACATACTATTTTATAATCTAGCCTAGTCTAACGAACTGCAATCTCTTCTAAGTGCCTACTTATAAACTCGAAGTCTATTCACATCGTCTTAATTGGATATGTCCAATAGAATTAACGGAAACCGAAAAGTGTTAATCCTACGCAATACTGCAAAGTTAGACGTCACATGCCATGCCAATTTGAATATTATGGAATACGTTGACCTAGGTTCTTGTATAGATGGATTAGTTAAATCCGACCTAAGTTGCACATTGACGAGTTAGGCTATAGGTAGGTACTTGAAGTGTTCAGTGTTTTGGTTTTCGTGCGCCACTACTGTTTAGATGCCGTTACTGGCCCAGATAGAGAGCTATTTTGCCCGGACTTCGCGGCATGGTGTTGTAATACCATATTTACCTACATCCTTGTTTGTCGGTTATTTTCTAGCCAGTGACATTGCACTGCCAGCTGTCGCTTTGGTATTACCTACACCCTATTAATTCCGACCCCTAATTATATGTCATATATCCCCTTGTTGTCTATTAATACAAGTACTGGTTTTCCTCGGTGCAGATTTCCTCCAACAATTTCAGACAATCCGCAATTCTGGTGATTCATAACTCAATTATTTTTATGGGTGACCTGTACGGTTGACTTTATATACTTCTCAAAAGACTTCTCATTATACTAAAGGTGGCAAACAAGTGAACGGCCTGTCATGGTAAGCGTCACTAGCCCAATACTGGCTAGTACTTGCAGTAGTTGCAGTATTGTGTTTGTATGTCACTGGGGAATCACTAGCGCATCGGGCAAACATTTTGCTAGCAGTATAAGGTAATAATGTTAGTAACTGTATATTTAGATCATTTGCATTTAAAGTAATACCAACTCACATTGCCTATAACTATGGTTGTCTTATACTGCTACAGCTGGTAGGACTCGGTTCATCGTCACTTGGCGTACACAACTTAATTGATGCCTAAAACACGGTGCCGTTGACTCTGTTTTATTACCGTTTAACGACTGACTCCTCGTATGTCTGCAGCTAGTTTAAAAGTCTATAATTATGTATTATCGTAAATCTCATCTGCATCTCAGAGTAGATAATATACTACGTACAATCTGCATCTACATTTTAATGTATGTAAGATATTTATAGATATATAAGTAAGATATATTGTAGCAATTTTGAATACCGAAGCATTATACAATTAATTCTGACATACAAGGTCGCGCAATGCATGGCTGGCAAAAAATCGTGTACAAAGCAGATAAACGAGTAAGTACCAAAATGCCTTTACCATATTAATAAGATTCGTTGCTGGACGGCTCTAGTCCTATTTTTTAAATTTAAGAAAAGTATTAACCAAACGTCGCAAACAAAACACGAGTTTGAGGTTGGGTGTGTAGTTATGTTATGTAGCAAGGACGAAAGGTAAACGACGTAAAGCCCGCGGGCGAAGTATTGATTACATTACACAAAGGGAAAATACATAGTTTCCCCCCTGTCTATTCGTCATACTCCTATTATTGTCAATACAAAACAATGTTTCGATTTTATTCAGTGGACCCAACAATCACCTTGTATATATGTACAAATAAAGATATTCCCACATATGTATTAGTGAATGTTAGTCTATGAATTGGTAGGTTTCAGTTTTTATGCTCTCCTTGATATCCGAATAAATCAATGTCTTTCAAGTATTCTTCTATAAGTAAACCAAATATGACATCTTTGAAAAAGTAAGCAATCCCAATAGTTTCATCCATTTAGGACACGTTAAACTTGTAACACCCCTCTTTTTGCGTCGGGGTCAAATACTAATTCCAATGTGATGGAAGGGTCGTCATCACTAGCGCTCTTTTACACTTGCACTTACGTGCGTTAGATTTTGATCCATCTTCAAGTGAATGTAGGAATTACTTTTGCTGTTAACTCGATGTCAAGCAGTTCATTTCATTATGATAACTCAATAACCTGCCATATGACTGCCATGACGTAGGATGCTGACGATAGTTGTCTTGTAGTATTGTGTAAGATCCGAATGAGTAATAAAATTGCAGCAAAAGTCATAACCACTTTTAAATTCCTTTATCTATAAAGGAAATCGATGAGGTTCTGGTTCTGCATCATATATCATGTCCTTTTAGGCAGAACGGTTTTTTATCTGCTTTATTACGTCGAATTCCATAGAATAATATAAAAGAGCAAAATATAGTTTCAGCCAATGTATGTTTCATCGATCGCTTCATTTATCAGATCCGCGGAAGTCATTTTATTGTTTAAAATGTTCTGAAATATTTTTTATCGTATGTTG
This sequence comes from Falcaria lacertinaria, assembly GCA_951449985.1. Lineage (NCBI taxonomy): Eukaryota > Metazoa > Arthropoda > Insecta > Lepidoptera > Drepanidae > Falcaria > Falcaria lacertinaria. Next base: position 6,635,129 of record OX602109.1, on the reverse strand, counting down.
CCTTTATGTCAACTGGTAAGAGATGAGATGACCTCATCAGTTTAAACTTTACCTACAGTCAGTATTGGTTTTCATTCCGATATTCGAAAACAAGTTCATGTTATATTTGTCCATTACGTGTCATTTTTATTTCCGGACACATGTAGGTATGTAATATGTATCTACCTTTATCATATAAATGATAGAGAACATTGGCCGCTGTAATATATTGAAATGATCCCGATGAGAATGCAAGGTCTCTCTTGGAATAGCGTCTCGGCGAGTCTCCCGCGCACCTCGTGCCGCTGTACCGCGTGTGGGGCTGCTATAAATACCGTATAACGTATATTTCACGTCCGTTATACACAATGTCAATAAAAATATTGCGTTAATAATCAGATTTACGTTTCACGTATTAAAGGAGATTTAATCACAACAAACCGAATACAATCTTCAAAGCAGTTTTATGAATCTTATTACTTCAACAGCCCCTTACGAAGTTGTTGAAACGCTGTAAAGTTATTAAATTGATGTGGTACTTTAAGTTTAGTTGTTATTCTACAATCTACACTGTCCATACAATGTACTTACGGCGAAATGAATGGGTGCCCTCTAGTTCTCATGGTTCAAAATGTTCTCATGTTGTGGAGGAAACAATCAAGCGGGTGCAACAAATAATAAGTACATGCGGGAACATTAATAGAATTTTATTATTATTTAGAATGTGAATATCAAATATATACTCGAACCAGAAGATCGAAATCCCTGCGACGAGACGATACAATTAAGTACCATTAGTGAGTACTAGTTATTGCATGACACTAGGAATAGTGTCAACTTGTTTGAAGATTACGTGATTCAGAAGAGAGAGACTCCAGTTATTTGAGTTGGTATTGTGCAAGCTGCGTAGGAAGAAATTGCCTTGGCGGCGTTCCATACATGGTGGCGGTCTGTGATGCCGTATAGTAGGTATACCAGACTCTATGGCGCACCTTGCGTCAGTTACTGGATCCTCTTGGCATTGTTTTTCAGGTAAGTATTATATCCACCACCCAAATATTGATGGTAAAATCTTATAGATTACATAAGTACAATACCTACTTGTTAGAAGTTAAAGAGTGTCATACGGTCAGAACATGAGACTTCTTGTCTTGTTCTTGCATATCTAGGTTATATCCTGCAATAAGTAATTTTTGAATGTTAATTATTTAATAATGTTAATTTGTTTGGTTTGCTGGTTTCGCTCCAGTGGCTGAGCGGTCCTCGGAGAGTTGCGCAAGCGCACACCTTGACTCGCATTTCTTGCTCCCAACATGGCACGAATATTCAATAGACGTGCCATTCCAGCTCCATAAAATGTTGAAAACGATGCCACTTAATTCTCTTTAAGATAATCTAAGTACAGTACCGATACCTTATTTCATATAACTTGTGTTAACTACTTACATATATTTGCCTCAGGCTATGTACGCTTATGTTTTACCTGTCCTCGTTTGGTAGTTCTCTGTGAATGTGTCATCTCTAACAATGACCTCACATTTTTCTTTGCCAGCCCTACTGTCATGTCATTAAAGTAAAAACGGCTCTCTGTGGTAACTTGGAAGTTGGGATTGGCTTTGTCAATGTAATCGTTGTCTCATTTGTTACAGAAGTAAGCAAGGCAATAATGAGTTTTAAGTTGATGATGATAGAAGACGGTTTAGTTTGAATGATGTTCGTGTTTGCGGGTGGGATGTACAACACGTGCTTGCTTCCGAGCCGAGCGCTCGTCACAATAACAAAATGTGAGACGTGCATTGTTTGCCGGCTCTCTACAGGCGTCTAAGACACCACGTGTTGAAAGTCTTCAAACTTCCGTTTAACCATTGCATTCTTGAGTACAATTTGGTAATTTCTCGAAAATAATGACATGTGACAATAATTACAAACTAGGCTACTACTAATGTAATGAGTATTACATTTCTAAACTTTGAAAGAGTGCATTTCGTGCTCTTATCACGTAAATAATAAACAATGTATTTTATATTTTTATCATTCATACTTCCACCGATTTTTCCAATCATTTCAGTAAAACTGTGACTTCATATCGCGTTCGTATTCAAATACAGTATGGCGTGTTTAAATTGTATTTATGGCGTCGGACCCAGCAAATTATAGAGTCTGTTTCCGTTGCGGGAAGGTCGTCGAGCTTTGACCACAGCACACCCAATTTCTATCCCTTTACACTCTAACTAAACCAAAAATTCGAATCATGTATTGTATTGGAAGTTCATTCGTTTTTGTTTGTTAATAATGCACGGCATAACCGTTAACGAATGTTAATTACATTTTTAATATTTAAATAGTTAATTTAGTAATATAATGTAATATAATGGGGTATGTTTTTAATTAAAAAAACAACCCCTAGTAGTAGTGTCATGAGGTGACAAAGTTTAAACTGTTCAGGTACCCATATACCTAAGTAAATTGGAAACTGAATTCAAAGTCAATTGCAATAATCACATGGAACAAAACGTAGAGCTGCGGAGCACAGCTTGCATTAAACAATCAATATTTGTACCTATAAGATTTAAAATTCTTTTAGTTTTTATGTTAGTAAATGAAATTGTGATATGGGTGTTCCTCGTAGCTTGCCCGCCTACATTAGGTCAGCAAATCGATTATCTTACTTATCACGGGTTACTTTATTGCAGAGATCGATCGCGTCATCAAAGACTAACTGGAAATAACTCCACCGGCGCATCGCTGGTCGAATACGTAATGAGAATAAAACTGGTAACGTAATGACCAAAAACGATTTCATAGTTTGCTGGACTGCTAAGTATTTAGAACGGACTAGCTAATTATATTTAATTTCCTCCATCTTTTGTATTGTAATATTATAAAATGTGTAGTATCAGCGAAATCGTCAATAAAGTAGTGGTCTATTAATGCACGTTAATGAAATAGATTAGCGTTTTCAGTTCTGAGAATATATTCTGCTCATTTATGTACACTCATTTGCATAAGAATTCCCAAGTAAAAGTTTTGCCAGGTGTACTATAATGAAACTACAACAAAAGTAACTAGGTACCCATCTGAAGTGAAACCATATCGAATCGAGTATCACGAACAGACATTTTGTACATGCCTAGTTTATATGTTGCGTGAGCTAGTGGTACTATTGTAACATGCAATGTCGATATTTACCAATTACCTGCCAAACTGTAAACGTACCAAGGTGTAAGCAAAAGTGAAACCTTGATTTATAAATCACAATTTGAAACATAAGTAGTGTCGAATGTCTCGACGAGGCTTGAGACTTGATTTTCTAGGAACATGACAATTGAGGAACAAGTGTTTTCATCTAGCTTTTTCTATAACAAAATAATTTCAGACAAATATATCTGTACCACTGTACAACTGACTTGAAAATTATCCCAGCGGACATAGATAAAGATAGCGAATGAAGTTTAAAGAAAAATGTAGATTGCACTATCCCGAATATTATTCATATTTTAAGGAAGGTACATACTTAGTATATTTTTCTATGCAAGGCTAACAATTGCAGTCAGATCACAGGGTATTTACCTTCAGATTTAACCCCGCGAGAGCCCCGTGAGACGTAGGGAGCTGGGCATTCAAGCTTTGCTAATAACCCGCTTCTCTATTTATCGGAGGCCACTCAAAATGAATGTGGCATCAGATTTTACCGGCATTTCGGTATTTGGCCACTATTCTCTCTATCCAACGTTTTTATGGCATCTAGATCGTCTGATTTCTTGGTCAGATGACATAAAAACGCAAGAAATATGTAAGATACTTGTCATTCGTGAGTAGGTCAAATTTTAACATTACGTGGTAGGTATAATCTATTGTTCTTTCAATACAATTGTGTTGAGTCATACATATTAATATTAGAAGACATCGGACTGATTAGCATTTTATGCCATGTTTATTGGTTCATTTATACATGGTGGTGTAATGTTACATCCTGTAAGCTTGGTGAAGATATTGTGAAACATCAATACTTTGCCGCCCTTCATTTAAAATGATTACAATTTTCTCATTGGCCTCCACCGTCGTTAAGGTTTAATTTTCGATTCGTATATAATCAAAACTCGATTCTTAGTTTAAATTCTAATTCTCATAACCAACACAGTATACCTTCATTCTCATCGATATTCCGAAACAGTGTTATTATAACAACCTCTTCTAAAGTAATAAAGGGAAGGAAGTTGCAGAAATTGCTAAGCTCATTCATAAAACATATAGCGGCGCACGTGGCTCCGGGCTGGGACCCTGGAGGGCGAGGGTGACATCGCCTTTATAAACTTTCTTCTTAATAAGCAAATGAAGACTTCTTAAGTTATGTCGGTCGTACCTAAATAATAATCCAGTGTTAAAATGATTTCTGTAGTAACATGTGGTTTGGTAGTGTGCCAATTTCCTTGCGCAGCCAACACAAAGTTCAATGTCGACTTGAATGTGCGAGGAACTCTTTGTTGTGAAAAATTCATTAAGGGATTCGTAAAAAATACAATTGCTAGTGTGTTTTGTAGAAAAAGTATTTTCTCTATACAACTAACTAGTTCATGCTGACAAATTACCGGTGTTTTCTAGTAGTTGGGTTGTAACAAAGGTCAATGGGAAGTGGCACAGCAGTTTTTGCTGCCTTTTTATCTGCGTCGGCGTCGAACCGAGCGAAAGGTAACATCATTCATTCTTAGATTCGTACCGTCGCGTTTCCCGGTGAAATCGCGTCGTATAAACACAGGCAGCTTGCAAAAAATAGGTGGTATAGTTATTGAAATATGCGATCTTCGCGTCACAAGTGGCGGCGTAGCGTGGAATCAAATCGGCTGTGCGTTGAGTCACGGTTAGATGGCACACCGCCAATGTTTTACATTTACACAGAACGCGAAGCAAGGAATATAGGAATGGCGCGGTCAATGAAAATAAGCTGACTTATCTGTGCCGCCTAATGCTTGCCCTAATTGTGTTTTTACCGCAAACAGTAAACAAACAGGGAAAAATAAAAACATTTCATCATTACACATTTATTTACTTGACCACAGAATACTAAATGATGGTGAAAACGTGTATTTTTGGTGCCTTCAGTTATTCTCACATCAGGCCAGGCAACAGGCAATACCTGCTGGGGCTGCCAGACAAAGGAGGAGGTACCTACGCAATTTGCTGGCAAATGGTACTATTCTTATAGCTAATTTGATAAACTAGTGGATGGCAGTTTCATACAGAGTGGATTTAGTCCCGGCCATCGCATTGGTCTACAATTACTCTGCTTTTGAACTAGTCTCCATTACTGTTATACGTAGCTACTTTAGATACTTAAATATGCACGTACATGTATATTTACATATTTATGTTTAGTTCATGATAATTGTTTCAATATGATTCATTATATGTCTTATGCACTAGCGTTATTCATGGCAATGCGGAAAATATGTAACAAAACGTGAACAAAATCATAAAACATGTCTCAAGCCTCAAACCCAATAACTAACAACTGGCTGCCGGATCGTTTGTTCGGATTTACAATAAATAAATAAACGGGCCAAATGGCAGTAAAAATAAATATCATTGAGTAGTATTATATGTTTGTTTGAATCTCTGTGTAACGATAGTCTAGGAAGCATTGTTTATTTATATGTATGTGAACAATAAACAAAATGTTCATAATGTTTCTTCAGACAGAACGTAAACATTGGACCTGTCGGTTAGTGTAGTAAGTTAAGTATTGTGTAGGCTACTATGGCATTAATAGGCTGAAGAATAGCAATTTGGATCATAATTGCATTAAATTTAGAAGCAGTCGTGATGTGCTTGACAGCTTGTTGCGGCGGTCACGGCTCACTGTCACGTTAGGAATTTTACAAAGCTTCTGTATTTCATCAATATTGTGTTCAATGTAACATTTTACGTTATTAACAATTAAACATTTTGCTGAATACCACAAATAATAACTCTGGTTATGTAATATAACAGACTTGTGGTATACAAATAAAACGGCTTATCAATTTAATCTTATCTAAGAAGTCAGGGTGCAGACTGCAGGCGCTGCAGGCAGTGGTTTAAGTGTCGGTTTCAATGTCACGGTAAATGTAATACTTTGTATCAAATGGTCACGCGGACACCGTACGTGTGTGGAGGTAAATAAAGAGAACCTACTTCACTCGCAGTTGGCGATTTACGTAAGTAAAGGTCTGCTTATCGCAGCGTCGACGTGACGCCGCGTAGAAAGCGATTTCAAGAACATTTACGCAACATCTCGAAAATCGGTTCCATTTGATTAAGAACATTTAACAGTACTACTGCGCTCACTTACAGTACTTTATGCAGGTACTTAAATATGTTTTTATTGAAATAAGATATATGACGATAGTGGTATTTTTTAATTATATCGGATTTCTGGTACAGATTTTTCACTTCGCATAAAAACAATGTAGCGTGTGGAATTGGTAATTGGTTTTGGTCCAATTAACTCCAATATTTGTATTCGTTTTCAGCCTAGGTTTAAATTTATATTTTCGAGTGCGATTTCAACAAAGACATAGCTCGATTCTTTTGTTTCTGTTATAGCGTACATAGTATCCGTGTTCTACCATAGTCTCCGTTAATAATTCATTGGTAATACAGGTGATACAAGTTGAGCCAGTTGACTTAATAAGGATATAGCATCAGATGCATGATTAAGCTATCAAATTAGTGATAAGTATATTTTATAATATGACATTAATTTGGTATTTATGTTGCAAGTGTATTCATATTTAATATCCCATGCCAGCAACGCAGTGGCTGATATCGAGTCACAACATTTGCTGCATAACAAGATATGAGTCGGCTCAATGCTTGTATTCTGGTTTGTAATGTTGATCCGTGTATGTCGTCGGCATAATTACTCTCGGCTGCGTGAGTGCGAGTGGGAAAGCTGTATCCATATTACATCAAGGACTGGTTGACATAGAATAGGATCACCTCGTCATACAGGGAGCGCGAGCGCAGGCCTCGACTGTGTGCGTGACTCACACACATTAAGTTGATTGGTTCATCCTGCTCTCCCACATTTAAACTTTTTAACTAGCATCATATTTTATTATTTGTTAAGTACTTACTTATTAGCAAGTACATACACGGGGTAGTCGATATGCCGATAGTTCGAGTCGGGTACCAAGTAATGGAAATTCGGGATTCACTACGTATGTGAAGTGATTAGGTTAGTAGCTACTTACTTTGGATTTGGATGAGATCACCGTATATGGGTCATTATAATAGGATTTTATGTAAGTAAGTAGGATTTTATGTATCTCTCCAAGTCAATAGTGCTATAGTCATTATCAGCTCGTCTAGACGTATTAAGTAATTCAAGCTGTGTATATAATCAAAGGCTGTGTGTCATAAAGAGTGCGGCCCGCGGGCTTGAAGCGGACTCCGGCTAACTGCATCTCTTTATTTATTTTTTGCTCTCTGCATCCCCCCATGCTAAGTTCAAATGCAAATTGGTGCTCGTCTCGTTTACAAAGATGTTTTTATACCATTATTGTGTTGTGTGATCGTCTGAGAAAAGTTACAAATGAAAACGGGTCATATAACTGTTGCAGCTGTAGAACGAATGAAACATATTAAATCTGCGAAATATATAATTAATTAAAGGTTTGCTACTAGTAGGTACTCCACAATCTTTTTATAGTTGGAGTTTTAAAGATTGTAGGTCGGAAATTACTCGTTTTGGTGCGAATAATTATATTCATGTGTACGAATGACACAGAAGTACAAGCTTCTGAACAAGCTGGAGTGTATAAAGTAGGTATAACGAAAGACTTTGCCATCGAGCATAGCCCATCCTATGCGAATCTCCATAAACAAATTTGAGAAAAAGCATCACGTAATTAAACAAATCCACCATTTCTACACTGAATTTCTGAAATAAAATCAGGAAGCCTGTTTTATACATCAAGCGCGTCATTACGAGTACCCTCAGATTACACGTTAGCTATCTCGTTACATACACTCGGATATCATAATAAAGTTCAGGTAGCGAGATACTAATCAGAAAGTAGGTACGTGGGAGGTGGTTTTCGCCGATCAGCCTACGTTTGAAATGTAAGGTGAGGTGACCCGCAGTCGCGCCCTGCGGTCAAACCAGTTGATCCTGCTCGCCGCCGCACCGGGAACAGATCACCCCCGCTCTCTCGCTCTAATAAAACAATAAAATAAAGCGGTAATAAGGGATATCATTTTCTCAGTAGCGTTTTCAATACTCCGTTAGCTAAGCAGTTGGGTATCCTGTTTCTCTAACGAAATTGACTTTCAAAATCAGCATTTTGTGCTGTAAATATAGTAAGAGTGCAAGCACGAAGTCTCCTTTAATTCCTTAAAGCTTAAAGGTATATGAATGACGGTTTGTATGTAGTAGTGTACCTTAATCTACGTTAATTAGGTAAAGGAGTCCAAATGTTTACAATAATTTATTTGTCTCTGTAAGTTTAGATGCGTTTTTGACAATTGCAAAACGTTTCTGGAAGTTGTTGTTGTAAATACAACATCTGAGTTACAAGTCAGAGGTAAAAACGTAGTCGATGGCGACCCGTTTATGATAAACAGAGGTTAATGTTTACAGATGGTCGGATAGAGGAGGATTCAAACAAATTACAACATCGAACCCGGACCCTCAACGCACAGATCGCGGCGCAGTAAGGGGTTTACACAGTTGCTTATTAGATAAGTTTAGTTTTGGTTCACTTTATTGCAATCCTAAGTAAATAACACTCTAGGCCTGTTGTTTATGTAATGCTGATGTCTACCGCCCATCGACGAGCAGGAGATAGAGGTTTGGTTTGTGTAACATTCATGTCCCGTTCATTAATAGGACACGGCTGTGTATTTGAAACGCAAATAGGTGATTATTTCTTATCTTACAAATGTAATCACTGGATATCTTCGAGTCAGTCTGCGGCCAACATTTCATCGTTTTGAGTACTAGATGTGATTGATGGTGTTGGTTCGTTAGATATTAGTCTATAGATAAGGTTTAAGTAACGTTGACAAGCATGATTTCTCCGGTTAAATTAGAGATTTAATCGGAATGTCCCGTTAATATGGTGGTCGTGGTAGTCTAGGCGAGAACAGACGACTAGCAATTATCCTGGAAGGCAGGCGCGGGCGCACGCAGCCACATGATGCACGACACGAATAATAAACCAAGCCACTTCCTGCCGAGCGATAAGCGATACATAACGTACATCACAGCACAGCACATTACAATACATTTACCACACGCTCACACACACAAACACACAAGACACAACGTGAAGATGTCATACTCATAGGTGTAATATACTTACGTGCCCATTATTATGGCGAACACACTCGCAGCACAAACCACTCTACCGAAGTGCTAGGCAACATCATATAATAATTACAGTTCTTTACTCATTGCTAAAAATAAGGGGAGGTGGACTGATTCAGTATAATTTTGAAATAAGTACAATAATTATTGAGTTTCAGGGATATAAAAATTAAATGTCACTACGGTGCGCTGCGCTCGACACCTCATGACATTCGTAATAAATAATCCGAGAATTCTGTTTAGTAAGTTCATCAGTTCATATTGTGATTCAAGCAGTTTAAATAGAATTTGAAATCAATTTGAGAGGCAGTCGACACATGATAGCGAAATAGCCGCACGAGAGGAAACTGTCAGATTAGATAACGTGGTCGGATGACTCAGTTTAGCTGGAAGACCTTGTTTGCGCTATCGGCAATCTATTCCAAACAGACCTATCCGCTAAATATTGGTGATTACCCCCCTTATCTACGGAATGAAAGTGATTAAGGGTGGGCATTATTATTTATTCAAACGATAATAATGCCCGGACATATAACGCAGAGTTTTTACCTTGAAAGTCTACATTACTAGCGTAATTAATGTTTGACTCATTGGTTGCTCGTTTATGCACCCATTGAATACAAGACAAGCTTCGTGGAAATAACTGTGAGTAAAGTACGTAGGAACTCACTACCTTAATGCATGATAAGTATAAAACTTTTAACGGAAATAACCGCAATTGTTTAATGACCTCTTTTTGAGAAGACGACAATTAATTATTGTATTTGGGACTAACAGCCCATTTTCAAAACTTGCTAAGTTAGTAATAGGTACTTATTTTACTGTACGACTCTTTTAAATTGTTTAAGAAATCATTTTAGTTGCCTATTGTATTGAATGTAATTAGCAGGAATTTATTTATGTCATATTATTCATCTTTCAATCTGCCTATTAAACTATTTACAAAAACAGAACTTAAGATACCTACTTATAGATAAAAGATATTAGGATATTATTAGCAGGAATAAATTTCTCATATTTGTCTCTACGGGCGTAAAGTCTGTCTCGATCAGCTATAGTAGGTACCCTCTTTTCCCCAACCACATACCTCTGTAGAGTAGTGTCTCATTACACTAATGCATTGGATACCTTTTAGCTTAAAAAACCTCATAAGTTAGCTTTTTATACGATCTGATTATAGACGAACATTTTCTAGAAGTGATATTATCAGTTAGCGATGAGCACGATTGATCACAAGGTATAGGTACTTACGCTTTATATTATATATGTTAATGCATTGGTATGTATTTAATGTCATGAACAGCACACCATTGTCATTCTCGAGGAGCTGCGGTTCAAATGAAACTAACTGTACATTTATCCGACGACGAATGTATGGCGGCTGTATGAGGGAATATTATAGCGGACTTTTGACTTCCGCTATTGTATTAGGCACCCAGACATGAGTCTGGCGACAGTGGATACGTATAATAAACTCATCTCCATTATTGTACTCAGCCTTATTCTGTTTTCTTACCCGGATAAGCTCGGCTGGTAACATTTTATTTACTTCTAGGTAGATAATAATAATACATACGTTCGATTGTTTAACTAAAAACATCGATATATCATGCTTTAACAACGGTAGAAATTAATATATATATATATGTAAAAATCGAAGCCTGCACATATTACTATATGCAGAATAAAGTAAATTGTATTATCAATCACTTTTATCTTCCTTCTGTTTGAGACGAATCGTATGAGATAAAAATATGCGTCCATAGTCCCTACCCACCACAAGAAAAACATGTAATCTGCCATTTCAAGCAAGAGTAAACCGTATCGGACACGCTTTGCAAGTTTCCATAGCTGTAGTGATCCCGGGAATAGATCGTTTAATTCCTGTCCGTTCATACCGGTTTTAATAGAGTGGTAATCTAAAAAGTAATTAGGAATGGTCGCACTGCATGTCGATAAATGGTGGACATACTTTCTTAAAATAAAGAAAATACATTGATTCTTGAATGTATTAGCGAGTAAGAAACACAAAAACCAAGAGTTTATTGCTATAATATAAAAGGTCGCAACATTATGGCTGATGGCCGAAGACATTTACAAAATGTTCAACTTTTGCAAATTACTTTTACAAGACGCAATCTTTTGACTTGGTAGACAGTAAAACGTTAACATACACATATAAAAATGAACTTCGGTTTCAGGTACATATTTATGTAACGGCTAAAAGCCAAAGTGCGGTTACACCTAGTTTTAGCCGGCTGGAGCTGGGTGCAGCCGGGCTTCTAAGGACAAAAAAGTTAACGTCGGCTGAGCCTTCTGACCTATCATGGCCATGTTGAACTATAAACGCTGTGCTGAAGGATAAGTACTGCCATAAGAATAAGTAGTTATTACTTATTCTTGTGGTACTGCAAGTAGCTACCTCCAGCTGGCTAAGACTAGGTTTAAGCGCACTTCGGCTCTTAGCCGCAACATATACATATTTTCCTTAATACAAGGGCTAGAGCGTAGTTAAATTTAACGTGCGTTAATTTGTAGACAGATGTAACTGTCATTCCTTACTGGAGCAGATGTATCGTGGGAGCTGGTGCCAACACCAGTGCCTTTGGGACTAATTGCTATGCTATGTTTATGGCACGTAAATTCTGATCTAAAATTACAGCAAAAGCCATATAAGTATAACTTTGGATTAAAATTTTTACGTTATAATATTTTTTTTATCAGTCAGCTAACGAATCATTGCAAGTCCCATTTAAAGATTAGTAATAGCATGGAGCATTTAACTTCAGGTTTAAATACTCAAGCATCCAATAAAACTATTTCAATAAAAAGAAGACGATGATAATTGAAATTCGTGCAACCATTATTTGACTTGTTCACGAATGTGTTTTTTTATTCGGAATTAGTTTGACTGAAAATGTATGATTTTTGATCAATTACCGTGCTATTTATTTTGTGGTTTCAATCAAACTGAATTGAGATAATGCTCATAAATATTACCCTATTATGTAAACTGTACTAAATTTATTAAAGTGAATATGAATAATCAGAAACCGTATTCATGACTCCTTTATATAGTGATTCTTGAATTATTTTCAAGGGAGTGATCCGTGGTGGTCCGACTGGTTGAATAATCACTATTGCGTCCCGGATCAGGTCACGGTCTGTACAGATTCCTCTCGATCTTCTAAAGTTACACTAAGCAATAGCGTGGGCTTCTCGGTGAACATGCATATGGTAGGTCAGAGCAGCAACTCAGCGACGCGGGTATATACGAAGTCCGCAAATCTGGACTGTAACCGCGTGGCAGGCTATGGTATTCCCCGCCCGCCCTTCGAATAAATGACGTAGAGAGTAGTCTCAATCGAAATGACAAAATACCGATATGGCTCGAACATATGTGTCAGACTTGTTTAGCATACTGACAAACACGGAACAGAGTCACGTGTGGTGGAAGACAGACAGGCGGCGTTGCAAATTCGGTAATTGTACCATAGAAGTAAGGGTTATGGGTGTAGGAACTGGTTTGGCGGCCCCGGCTCGGTCGCAAGGAGGACACGATGACACATGTCTAACGGTAATTCGATTTTTACACGGGCTGTGCGCGTGCGCATTATTCGCGAAAAAGGAAAATCGTAAACGAACTCTTGAAATTGTTTATACAGATGCTGAATACAATAAATGATTCGTGCATGCTACGCGGTACAAAACATCGTTACAAAAAAATATTGACATTACTTTGTACTTCTCTTAATACTTTGCCTTAGAATGATCTAAGTACTTTGCAAAGTGAGAAGAAAACGTTTGCAAATATGTAGGATGTCCATTGCGAGTACTTCATAAGAGTACAGCAGTAATTTGAATATGGATGAAGTAATAATAAAGATATCAATATCCGATTGTACTACATAATATAATTTCATTTCGATTCCAGTAATATCAAGTTACGCATATTACCTAATAGGCGTGAAAACCAGTGTAACTTGATGTTAGTAAGGAGGTGAGTTCTGTCATCTGGCGACTAAACTTTCTCCCAAACCGAGGGTAGTAAACAATAAGCTTTCAAAAATTAATAATGTTTATAGGGACTGTGTGTGTGTAGGTAATAAGAATATCAATAAATAATAGCACCTACAAGTTACTTGGACAGGTTGCATCGTCTGGTGCCGCGGAGCTGTGGTGACCGCTCTGTCATGTAACTGTGTGAAGCAGGCTCGTCATGATGCAAGTAGGTAGATCGAGTCTCACAATAACATTATACAGACATACGCTCAACTATGCCCAGTGCTTTCAAATTGATATATTTTCGAAACCGGTCGTCGTTTTCATAACACGCCCCGTATTATGAGTTTATCTCGAACCTACTCTATTCAATTAAGAACACCTATTCATTTTGTTATTGGATGGAACTTACAGTCAGCTGCTCACAACTTCTACTAGCTAACATATAAACCCAATAAGAGGCATTTGTTCATTTCTATGGAAAACTTCTTAAACAAAGGAAGGGCCTAGGCTTTGATTATATACTTGGCCTAGTATTACTACAGTGTTACATTATAGTTTGATCAATTGTGTTATTAAGATGACATAAAAAATAGATGACAAAGAAAAATTTAATTTGAATTGCTTAAGTTGTTGATTGGCCATTATCTTATTATATGCACCCTGAATAGAACTCCATATGGCTATATGATACAACAAATAAAAATATGTAGTAATAAAATCAGATAGAAATGTTACTCGATGATGTGACAGTCTTCAGAGTGATCTGACGCTTCTTGTGTCGGTGTCATACAAGTAAACATATAATATAATTTATGTTATAAGTGTGTGCGCAGAGTGGGTGTCCCACTTCAGTGGTTCGAAGGCCAGAAGTCAATTTGGGGCGAAGCCGCAGGCTGCGCGCGATTCGCTCCCCGGCTGACTAAATGTCAAGCACTGTCTCTTACAGCTGTTACATCATGAGTAACTGGTGAGGTAATGGGTGTTTCTTAAATATAGTGTTAAGGGTGCCGTTATTAGGACAAGTAAGTATAATAACAATAGGTACAGGTTTATTTATAGCGTATCTACTTTACCTGCCATTTAACATCTGGGAGTTTGTTCCACCTCTAGTAGTCTTTGTATTGCCTAACGTAGTAATCTATATTTATTATTATTCTACGTCATAAAACACATGAATATGTTGGTATTAAATTATTCTCGTATAACGCACTAATTATTTGAACGCCACCATGAAAAGCTTGATTTAAATTGCTTGACATGCTTTTTAAACCGCTGCGGCTCGCATGCTAAGTATCATAGGCGTAGGTAATAAACGCACCTGACGTAAACCAAATTTCACGGACGTGGGAAGCATTTTGGTTTTACTGCCCAATAGTGGTGCATCAAGAGCAAGTTATCAGATATTAAACTGAATAAGAAACACAAGTATAAAACTGACCAAATTGCTTGGGTTAAGCCTTGGCCGCACACGTACTACATACATGTAAGCACATAATAGGCGAGGCAGGCTTTACAATAAATTACAATAGAATAGGAATGCGTCAATTGCAAAATATATGATAAGAAAATCTCACGCTACATGATTTCTTTCATTATAGTCGCAATATTGTTTATAATCATTAAAGGTCGTATGAACGAAAACAAAAAGAACGTAGAGAGTCATTGTTTAAAGCAAAGCGTGCGAACTCCAAGTCGAAAGTATGCGTTCGACGGCAGATTGAGCTGAAGAATTATGTGTTCTAAATGGAAAACAATAGGAAGCTCACTCCGTTGGTACTGTTGATATTGATTGCAAAGCTATTCACAAGTGTCCTACATAATAGACAGAGAGACTAACTCCGCGACTCTTGATTGTAACAAATGAGTTACGAAGGCGTCTGTCTTATTGTCTGACGCCTCCGACTTGTCGTCATTCCAGTCTATATTTAAGTAAGTAGCTGATATCGTATTAGTTACTTATGAACTGGATTATAAAGCCCGTTAATAATATTATTGACTATGAAATACATCAGCATCCAGTTTCCAACCTTATTTCTTCAATTCACGTTTTAGCTACACCCCGCGATTTCATCTACCTATATATTGCATAATTGCATATTATCACCTCCTTCTTGCACTAGTAGAAGATCAATTAAAAAAACCTAACTTAACGGATTTACTTCCTATAAAGAACATACCTACTACATTTTAAAGTTTATTTCAACTTTGTACTTCGAGCTGCCGTGATGGATGTGAATTAGTCGTATAACCTATCACTTTTATATAAATAGATACAGATTAGATATTCTATTTTTTTACCAGATTTATTACTTAATATCAGCATGACTTCTGTGCTCCTGAATAAAACATTGCTAATTGAATCCCAAAATTGTTTGACCCAGTTACTTGAATATTGCCTAAAGTACATTTCAAAATTTTCTGCTCTGATGTTGCGATATGAAACATTGGAATACACAACAAATTATGAATTTAGGAGACACACTTTGGTGTGTGAAATATTCATGTTAATGAGCATAATACAATTTGCAAGGTTTCTACAGAGAATACTGCAATAGGACTCTGTGGCAATGTGATCAGTAATAGATAGGGCGAAATAAGAACTTTTTAGGACATTCGTATTTTACCTATTACCAATTAAAATGACATGGATATTTCAAATCCTGCAAAAACGATGTTAGTTCTAATCATACACTTTGGTCTGTGTGCTATCGTTTAATAATCCGCGTATTGATATATGGAACGGAGTATAAGACAGCTTTGAAGTAGATACTATCGTGTCTAAATATATAAAAGTAGGTTGAATGTGTTTGTTTGCATAGACCATGAGGAGATATTTATTTTCATTCGGTAGCAGCGTTAGCGTTTTCACATCTGCTTCACATTGTACAGATAAATCGTAATCTACCGTGTGTACGGTTTCATTTAGTTTCAAAATGTATGTCCTATTGAATTGGATTCAATTAATTTTGGCTCGTAGTCGTACTTTGTATGATTTATAGCTTCAACTAGTTGGGTTGCAAAATATTTTCATTGCGGCTCGTTGAAAGTTGAGTTAGTATATCAATACAGATGGTGAGTTTTACACAATACATGTGCAGTATTAGGTCATGTGAAAGTTTCATTATGTGCAGCCGCGGGCCCGTGGATTCCTGAAGTGAGCAATTGGATCGTTTCGCGTCTCGAGGGCTGAACTGGAGTAGTGGGACGGATTAGGATAATCCGAGTCAATGGCCGGGTCACGGGGCTATTTGCGTTCTATTCCCTTCGCACCGCGCCCGCCACCTTCCGTTCCCTTACTTCAACTACCTGCAACAAACTAATTTTGGTAACAAATTATTAGTCGGACAATATTTTTACTTTGAAAACGTGCCGGGATTTGGTTTTGTTTTAACTGTCTTAGAAATAGCTCAGCAATTATCATTAACGTTAGGAGTAGTCTTAACACATTTCAAAAGTCGATGACAATAATAGTTACAATTTTCTCGTGCTTCAGTTAGGATTCCATGCTACTCACCTAGAGTAGCATTTGTACTCTGACTGAAATTAATTAGGACTCATTTGAAGTAGTAGTACCTATGCCTGATATAACTACGTTCACTCTCTACCATTCAACGTCCTTATTACTCTCTTACATCACACTGAGCGCAATACTAGGCCACTGGTATTGTTGGAATTAGTCAAGATGTTTAACAATGATTAATTAACTCATTTATGAAGCGGTATATAATATTAGATATTAGGAGCAGCTGCGTCCGCTCCCCGCCCGCCCAAGTAAACACTGCTCCACGTAATAAAATTAATATTTATGTCCTATTATGGCTTTATTGTCGTCAACCAAACATAGGGGTTGATGTGAACATTCCTACTACCATCGAAATAACCTCTTCAAGCCATGTTAAAAATAAAACTTTTACGAGTTTTACGTTTAACTTTTAAAGTTGCTGTTATCATAAATTTATCGATTTCCAGGCTTATCTTGAGTATCTGAAAGAAATATTAGGTCCTTACATATGAAATTGGCGTTTTGTATGGGAGGAACAAAAAGTCGAATATTTTTTAATATAATATATTTAATTAATCAAAGTATGAACCATTATTTTCTATGCACTTTTGCCATCTCATAGGTAGTTCATTGATCCCTTTACTAAAAAAACCAGTCGGACGGGAATCAATAAAATCTTTGAAGGCGATTTGGACTGCCCCATCGGAGTTGAATTTTTTCCCTTGCAAGAAGTTATCCAAATTTCGAAAAAAATGGTAATCTGTTGGAGCAAGGTCCGGGGAGTACGGAGGATGTCTTAGACTTTCCAATTGAAGCTCTTCTAATTTAGTAGCCGTCTGTAGCGCAGTGTGTGGTCTAGCGTTGTCGTGAAGCAGCAGTGGCGTGGAGCGATTGACCAGCCTAGGTTGTTTAGCCGCTAGCTTTTCCATCATGGTTTGCAATTCCTGACAATAGACATCAGCCGTAATAGTCTGGCCAGATTTGAAAAAACTGTAATGAACAATACCGGCACTAGTCCACCAAACGCTTACAAGTAACTTTTTTGGGGTTAATTTTCGCTTGGGGCAGGATTTGGCTGGCTGGCCAGGATCTAACCATTGCGCTGAGCGCTTCCGATTATCGTAAAGAACCCATTTTTCATCACAGGTAATGATTCGGTTTAAAATACCTTCATTATTGTGCCGGTTTAGTAATGTAACGCAGCAGTCGACGCGCGTTTGCCGGTTTGTTTCAGTCAATTCGTGAGGTACCCACCTTTCAAGCTTTTTAATCTTCCCAATTTGCTTCAAGTGAATTAGAACAGTTTTATCACTAACATTGCAGCCTGCAGCTAACTCGGACGTGGTTTGCGATGGATCCGCTTCCACAATAGCCTTCAACTCTTCATTATCAACTTGAGTCTCAGGCCGTCCACGGGGCTTGTTCTGCAGGTCGAAATTTCCAGAACGAAAACGTTGGAACCAAAAACGAACTGTGTTTTCTTTTGCAACACGACCGCCATACACATCATTCAACCTTCGAGTTGTTTCCGCAGCACTAGTGCCACGGCGGAACTCGTACTCGTAAATAATGCGATATTTAAGGTTTTCCATTTTGTAAAATGAGTGACGCAAACAGAAAAAAACAGAAGAAAAAAAACAAATGAATGACGATCATCGAAGCACAAATACATGAGTCTATAGCTGTACAAATTTGAATTTGGAATTCCTTACCAAAGAGGAGAAATTCGTGATTAAAGTGGCCAGTACGAAAAACGCCAATTTCATATGTAAGGACCTAATATAATGTTTAAAAACAGATCTATTACGAGTACACTAATAGAGCACCTGTAGATAAAGAGGTTGACGACCCAACAAACAAAGAGCTCTTTAATGCATCAGGTAGATGAGGTCTTGAATAAATTGATGACATTCTTATAAATAATAAGTGGCATTCCAATGTATGCGATGCACACTTATTGGATAAACTTTGTGTTGTGAGCTGAGTATCGTAATGTTATCTAAGACATTAATTGTGACAATCTTTACGTTAGTCATTAAACCATTACAAATGCGTATTAAACCGTCTGCTTGTGTGTTGCTTTTCACGACTGTAAAATTATGGATGATTTTTGGGTCATCATGTTGATATATATGATATGGAAATATTCCTCGGAAGCGTGCAAATTATAAACGGAAGAAGTCGTGAGCGGACGGTAGTGATAAATACATTTAATGTAACGTGGTAATATTTGAGTTCTAGGTCAGGTCGTGCTACTCATATCTTCTCACGCGTACCTCTAACGCATGGATTCGTAGTTTAAAACTAGAACAATTTGTATTCGCTTGTTAACTTCATAAAAGAGGTATAAAAACGTAGGTAGTTAGCTAGCTACCTAATGTAAGTGATAAACTAATAAACCACTTGAAAAGTGATAAACGAGAAATAATAGTGTCGATTGTGTTTTTGTCTTTTGGGAAGCTTTCTCTAACATAAGTGTCTTCATATACCTGTGTGATTATGTGTAAAGTTTGTGTTGAGATCGCGGGAATCAGCTCGAGCTGAGAAAGGTAATGACGCATTGTTGTTTGAACACAATCAGCCTTGTAACGAGGAGGACCGGCTGCCATTATTGGGCCCACGTGAAGGTGATACAACGTCCTCAACGCGCCATCCTGCCACTCTCTCCCCGCGCCACTTCACTTCCCTGATACTCGATCTGGAATGTTGATAGACTCGTTGAACACTAGAACAATACGACATTGGCGACGCTTGAGACCTATTACAACATTTAATCCAGCTATCCTACTAATATCATAAATGCGAATGTTTGTATTTTACGATTTCGTTACTTAATCAAGAAATAGCTGACCATATTTAACTTAACTTTAATGAACTAAATGTTTGTTTGATGAGAGAGCTGCAAGGCGCACACTACAGCGGCGTTTAACAACTCATTTATTTAAAGTTTATCAATTCCAATGCTGAATGTTGCAGTGTTGAAATTCTAAATTATTTCGATTGTTCACTATTGTCCAGTAAATTTTGATAACCACAGAATCCTGTACCTTATAGTGAATTCCGTTTTATGTGTCTTCATGGTAAAAAATCATCCCAGCAAACGTAAGATCCGTAACTATGACATAAACTGATTGCAATAATGAACTAAATATTGTAACATAAAGCTGATACGAATAAATGTTACATTAATTTACACCTGACTGTAGTAGTTATAAAAAGCATTACCTACTTGCCAAATACGAAAAATTGCGGGTGGAATTTGCGGATGTTTTTATTACCGACACACCTGGTTTGTACTTTTATTTAGTACGTTTTTCATTACATAGTATTTGATCAACCTTTCAATTTATACTAGAACGGTTGGCTAACAGAACAATAGTACGGTCTTTGATTACAGTATATAATCAATCGGTACGATGCAATCAGTCAGGCCTCAATAAGAAGATACTGAGAACTCGCAGCAAGTTTACCTACATGAAGTCGAATGTCGGTGCGATTGTTTCCCAATTAGCATATTACTTCACTGGTAGTATAAAAATATGAATATTGGTGTGTAGTTGAACAACGCATACTTTATATGGGTTTAAGCGTGGAGTGGGTGGCTGACGGCCGTGAGCTGGCGACTTGCGCGATTAGCCTGCCTCGCCCGACCGACGCGTTGCAACACACAACACAACTATTAGGTACTATATACATTCATAATTGTCTATTAATATTACTATTTATTACACTAGGACACTACGAACGATTTTTTTTTTCATTAATAGTTTTAACCATTATAAGAAATCAATGATAAAACCTTATAATAGATAGGTACTGAATCAACCGACTTTCATCTGGTATTATGTAAATGTGTCCAGTTTGTGTAATCGTGATCGGTTCGACATGAAAACCTACAAGTGACCAATTACGAAGTTAGTGGTTCTAACCGAGAGCATTTATCCACTTGTGTGGTGAGTGCATTCGTCCCAGATTTGTGATAGCTCCGGCACCGGCGCGATCCCGACAGTTGCGTATTGTGTGTGCGACCCTCGGGGTGAACGATCTGGCCGGAGTCGTCGACACGGACGATAATTACTGTCGCTTCGTCCGCGGCCCTGGCTTGCTCACTTGCCCTGTCGCCCTGCTTGTGGCCCTCCGAACAGCTGCCTTACTAGATTCTAACACCTTTAAGGAAGTTGCTACATTGGACCTCCCCTAATACATAAAATACCAATTACCCTTAAGTCAATGCAAGACGTTGGAACTATAAATCGCTTAACTTTGGAACATCTTTTGGACCTCCGGAATAGATGATTGCATTTGGCTTCACTGTGAACAATAGAAGTGGATTGATTGAGACTATTGAGAGAAAGCCCTCCTATCGCCAATGCGCTAACTTCGCTAATCGAGACACTTCTCAACCGCCTTGACCAAATTATGTTCTGATATCGTTGCATCAGATACCTATGTTTGCAATGAAATTTACATACCTCTCAATGCATTGTGTTCATAGATTTGATGTACTTTCCTCTGCAAGGAATATCTACTTAGTCAGATACGTGTTTACTGTTGAGACTTGGTAAATTTTAAATAGTTTAACAAATCTTCCAACTTCTATTATGGAATAAGTTTGAAGGAGCCATTTTTCAGTAGTCCATAAAAGGATACTAACATCCAAATAGTTGATAAGTATTGATGACGCAACGTTAATCAACTACGATAGTAGACTTAGGCATCTAAGACATGTGTGAGTATCATACACTTGAAATACAGCAATCTAATCCATCCACGATGATAAACTCTCGCGTAACCTCTAGTATCCCAGCTGAACTAAACCGAAGAAAGTATTTCCAGTTCACTAGTTTGATATGGGTGGCAATGACAGAAGGTTAACAACGTATAAACTATTTGTGTTACGTGACTGGATTGACCTCTATAGGCTCTGTCTCGTTTATGGCTACAAAAATTAAGAGAAACGATTAATTACAATAGTAAAATAGTATATCTGTAAAGCTTAAACATTTACATGGAGATTGTAAAGATTATCTAAGCTACTCGTAAAGTTGCGCATAGTTTCATCGCGTTCTGTCACTATACAAACGTGACAGGATGAAATACGACGGGCGCACATTTTTTTGATTCTACCAATACCAATAGTTAAGGTTGTAGGAAACTATCAGAGAGAAAAATCAAACCAGTACACTTTCCTTTCTTTCCGAATAAAATAAGAAGGAAAGAGGTGGCAAATAAATACAATGTGATGTGACCCTTTGAACTTTGGAGGTATTGGTGCATTTGTGTAATTAAATAGTAAGAAAAATACAATAGCTTTTGCAGCATTTTATGTGTGTGCTGCTAATCATTATGGAGTTCCCTAGTTAGGACCCACCTCTGAGTACATCAATCATGACATTAAACTTAAGACCGACTATCATACATACTACACAATATCACAAATACTAGGTATACAAATTTTGTGAACTCACGTTCACAAAATTTGCTGACCGTTGAAGAGTTTCTTTATCTCTTCCTGGATGCCGATTCAAGTCAAGCTTACAATAAGTATAAATGCATGCATAACTGAACCAATTTGTAAACAATCTACTCCGTAGGATAAGTGGAAGTGGTTTTATTCAGCTTACAAGATTTGACCTAAACAATGCATTGCAAGATAAATAAAAGCTCGTAATAATAACAATACGTATTACTTACCATATTTTACTTCACGTTCATTAATAGTACATAGTACAAGGTGCTAA
The DNA here is from genome assembly GCA_951449985.1 of Falcaria lacertinaria. NCBI lineage: Eukaryota > Metazoa > Arthropoda > Insecta > Lepidoptera > Drepanidae > Falcaria > Falcaria lacertinaria. The sequence goes on along the minus strand of OX602109.1, from coordinate 6,612,553 downwards.
AATGTTATAATGGGCTTTAAGCGCCGTGTGTAACACTGCTTTTCACTACGAGTGAGAAGAAATAAAATAATCCAATACAAATTAAATATGTATTTAATTTATTAAGTATTAAATGAATTTTTTCTTACTATTCTAGATATTTTACGAGATGACTTGGGAAAAAACAAAATGTAATAAAATTTATTAAAAATATCGATATAAAGAAATCGATATCAAAATATCGGTATCAGTGTATCCGTATCTAAATACGACAATTTTTCGGTTTTCCTTAACCTTCAAATTTCTTTGGTTTATCATTTACCCACTTTAACTGAGTAAATGTGGTATGGTATTTCCTAAGTAGTAATGACTTTATTATACTTATTGGCGTGTAGTTAATTAGTCTACTATATCAAAATAAGTCGGGTTTTCCTTCCTGACGCTATAACTCCAGAACGCACGAACCGATTTCCACGGTTTTGCATTCGTTGGAAAGGTCTCGGGCTCCGTGAGGTTTATAGCAAAGAAAATTCAGGAAAATTTGATATAAATGTCTACCCGTGCGAAGCCGGGGCGGGCCGCTAGTTTCTTTATAAAATTATTCCAGTACCTACCTATTAGTTTGAAGTAAGGGATACTTTTAATTAAGGTAAAAATAACTAAATTATTTGATGACCTATTTTTATGTATAACTAGCTGTGCCGCGCCCGCTTGTACCAGCAATGTACAAGGAAAATATATTCTTCGTACAAATCGTACGCGTGGAGTCAATTTTGTTGAAAATTTAATGTAACACACTTTGTAACATCAGCTATCTGCCAGTGAAGTTCCGTCAAAGTTGGTCCAGCCGTTTGGGAGATTAGCCTGAACAAACAGACAGACTTTTGACTATACAAACAGACAGTTCTATTTTAACTATTAGTGTAGATTTTACAATCAGTGAAATGACGTCATCACAGATTATTTTCGATCACAGCCCTGAAGCCGAAAATAGTGAACTGAAACGCATAAACATATCAATTTGATTACACCAACATTGAAACTGTTTTCTAGTATAGTTGCTACGCGTGGAACGGAGCTACACACAATTATTCTCATTTTAATTATACTTGTACAGATGGTAGGTGATTTGCTAATTCTTATTGTTTCTATGTCGTTTTTGCAAATGCAGTTTGAAATACTGAATATAGTTTTTGTGTTGTGACAATATTCTGGATATTTTTCAGCGTCAGTGTCTTCAATTTTAATTTAGATAGGTCCATTACATTTCTTTATGTCAGGCGTCTGTTCTTAAGAGGAAGTTGTAAATAGAGGCAGGCGGTCTCAGCCACCGTGCCGGTGTCGCTGCCGAGCTACCACAGTCCGTGAACTGATTAATTATTATTGCTCCATCAAACGAAAACCCTTGAAAGTGAACGACAAAGCGGCTCAAATTGATCCACTACTACCATTGACGTTTCAAAATTACATTAAATTTGCTTTAATTAGGAGTTCAGCTAATGGAAAATTCGGGCGTATTCTGAATGAAAACTTCCGTCATCGCTTAATTTAGCTGATGAAAATTAAATTGACTATCGATTTCATTGTTACGAAGTTAACAACTGGATCTACTGCAGATATAGGCGTAACTAGGTTATAAAAGTGTGTGGCGGTATTTTGTTACACTGTTGAGTATTCTGTGCCTTTCAACATAAATTGTTTAAAAGTGGATTCGACTCGTAGTGCAGAGGGCTATTTCTTTGTTGATCCGCATCGCATTTGTGGGAACGTCATGTCCACTCACGGGAGGGTAGCCTCGCAGGGGGATAATGGAACGCCGTTCCAAGGGGATTTAAATAATGGTCCGTGAGACCGCACGGGCCCTCATCCTCCTCTGTTTACGTGTCAATGTGATGCGACATCCGTACCACTGACTGCGTGATATACTCAAAGGACTGAATAGTAAAGCTACTTTTACTTAGCACTTAAGATTATTAATATGTCAGTTCTTCATTTTATTACGTTAGGTCGTTTGTTAAGAATTATTTACCATATACACAATCAGTCTTACGACCTAGCTGGGTTATTTATTTGAGTACCAACTAAACGATCGTAAGGTGTACCATATAAATGAAAGTCTACGGAATTAATTGAATGCTGGAGCTTTTGGGTTGGCAAAAAATACTGAGATAAATAATTTTTATCATTAGCAATGTATATAATCACAGAATAAATAGTTCCATGAACTTGTCGAAACCTATTATCGGAAAATCAGTTTACTCTCCTCCCTTTTAGTTCAGCTGCACCTCTGTCACATCAAGTTCACATTACATTTGGTTTTAAAAAGCTGATTGTTATTTTTTGGCATCAAGCTATAGCATAAAGTCTTATTATGTGTGGGCCATTAAACTGGAATCTCAGGGAAATGTAATTGATTATGTAGGTATAAAATGTATAATATGATAACAATCTTGAATCATAAACATATTATATAATATGACATGTAAGTGGCCGGCTCGAAGGACCAGTGTACTTACAATGGACTTAAATCGTATTTTCTTCTGACAGCCTTAAAGCGAAAAAACAAGTGAACTGACACATTTATACTTTTTAAACAACTAATTTTAGTCATTAAGGTCCGAAAACAATCCATCCATAACTTACGGTTTTTTTTATTACTAATTGATTTATTATTACATAATGCAACTTTTATACGATAGATATTAAAAAGAGATATTGAGAAGTACTTTAGTACTTGTAAATAAATGTATCAATTAAGATTATGATTATGTAAGAATTTGAAGAGTGAACAAAATATTGGATTGAGTTTAATTTACCATCTCTACATAAGTAATTGTAAGCAACCTACCTATGGTAGATTACTGTAATTACATAAATACGTGCAACTTAACGCAAACATAACTCCACCGTATGAATATCCTCTTAGTTGACATACATACGATGCACATGATACCGAGATATCTAGAATAGTTAACATCAATTATTCATTGGATCACTTTTATGTACAAACAAAGTTAGAGTTTTGTAATGCTTTACCGCTCTACATTACTCGATAAATAATGTCGCCTTGAGATGAATATGCAAAGAGGTCGGATGGTTTTAAACTCAATCATATACTTTTTCTATATTTAGTCCGTGTTCTTAATCTTTAATTTATTCTTCAGGTAAAGTTTCTGTGCGTCTGCAAGGAGAGTTTATTCCGATATAATTATATCTGACGGGGATTCGGTAAGTACCCCGAAACGATAACTTCCGTGTGCAGACTTTTGATGAGATGAGTTGGAAATAATCATGAGTAGTATTCATTTATACATCTTGCTAAAGACGAAAGCTGGGTAAGTAGGTAGGTATACAACAATGAACCTACATTTAACAGTTCTCATGTATATTGAAATCGAATCTGACAATCGTCTTTGTAAATTGCCTAACTTTACGTCTAAGATGGATTGGCAGATAAATTCTATAGTTACAGTCTTAGAAGCAGCACTAGTAGTTTTTTTAGCATTCCTCGACATTTAGTTCAAAGGATCAGATCGGCGGTTATGCAGGGCAGTGGAGCGGTTGAGGTTGTCCGCAGATAGTCAACCGTGCGCAGCTGTGACGCAACAGCCTGCGCGTGACCATGACATCAGCACAGTCAGCCAACAGTCGGCCGTCGCCGCCGGCGCCACCGAGACACCTTTGATGAATTGCCTGACGCTTGCACTCTCATATTACTTAACCAAAACTTCTGAGTAAGTAAGTAGGTATGCTGAAAGAAAGTAAAATGTTTAAAAAGTGTGCCAAAAACATGTCAGTGTTGTTGAGTGGAGGGTTTCTTCTTTAGAACCTATCTATTATAATATTACTTGAACATGTTGCCAGTGTATAATTGATATTATATAAGTACATTACATTTGATACTCGGACATTACGAGGAAAATAATTAAATTTATTGATTTATTTTATATTATGGGCACAACAATGTGGTGACATTGATGACGTAGAGATTAACATGGAGACAGACCAGGATTACTCATCACCGTGACACCTACATGAATCAAGAAGTTACACTCGAGATGACATCCTGGGCGGGATGAGCAATCAATGAACGTCTAGCGTCTTACGTTTATTAATAAAACGGTTATTCGCTTCATTGTGACTGCCGACTAGCTAGCTGGCAACAACAATAACAAACTAGTAGATTTTTATTGTTGTGATCAACTGAATCCAATCCACAGGTAAAAACCAGTTTTTGTCAGTATCTTGCATCAATCAACTTATAAACAGGAAGCAAAATTGGACAGAGAAAAAATTTGAAGTACCATCCACTTATCATACGGACAGCGAAGGTTCACGATCTTACCTCGTCTTACGGTGAATATAATAACGTCGTCATGTCCTATAAAGACCTTCGAGAATGGTCTTACTTACGTACAAAGTACACGTCTATTACTTAAACATGCATTGTGTTCACTGCTTAGAGATAGCTGATTTACAATTGTGGTATTTCGTACTAATACAGTATTAACAAGTATCTGTTAATGCAGATAATTGGTTGGGCAGGTTTTTACGGATTCTGTCCATAAAATTATGGTTGTTCGTAAATACCTCAGAATAATAACTAAAGCTCGCTAACGTGAAAAGATTGTCCTGTAACTAAATATACCGTCCCGCTAGATGGCGCCACTTACGCTAAGCAAGCTGACTGCTTAATAAATAATTATTATGTTGATATTTCATATATTGACTTAATTTGGCGTTCTTTTTATATTGATTTTTAAATTGATAACTGATAAATACTGTAGGTTCACTTGAATCTTGATAGTGTTTGCTCCAATTAAATAAATAATTGTAGTAAAACGGTTTTTTGGCATAAGTGGCGCCATCTAGCGAGACAAGAGTTTTAAGCAACTCAAGCAAACCAATAATTAACCGAAGTAAATTGAAAAACCCGAACAGGCATTTTGCCATGCCAGAGTAAAGCGAGAAAAATTAATCTCTTTTTCGGTATTTTATACAGATATTATTTTTAATTACGTGTACCTAGTTACTTTTAGGCTTGATATTTTCTTTAATTTGTAAAATTGTGTGGATGTGATAAGTTACGTGATGATAATTTCTGTTTGTTTAGACTTGGGCAGTAGCAGGCCAGGTTAAATAGTGTTATCGAAGACTAGCCCAACAAATGGAGCAAGGCAATTGACCCTAATATACATCGTGTTATTATCACCATCTGACTTACTTATGACGCCTATCTAAGTTTATAGATACCTGATTAAATTCGAAGTTATTCAATTGCGTTTTACCTACTAGTATTTCTTACAGCAGTAAAACGATTGCCGAATAATTTATTTTTCAAATCGATGGGTCACTTCACTTCACTTTTGGAGCAAGCTCGGGTATCGAGTGATTGAAAGGCATGAGTGTTTCGGACTGTCAAATACGTCCTCATTTTGGTGGAATTAATTTTAAAATTTGATCAAAGTAAAAGTTGAAAGGCGAATAGCGGTATTATTGAAATGTTTTTATAGGGTGAGTGAGAGTGGACGGAGATAGGCCGCGCGGGGCGGAAGTCGATCTGCGTTTATCGGCGCAGCGGCGACGACGGGAACCTATCGCAGGAAGCGGTGGTCAACACCACTGGCCTACTACTTTTGAAACTAGCTTTATAACCAAGCCGCACTCCGACAGAAGGGTAACTGTCTACGATAAGTTATTGACGTTACAACGCGCAACCACTTCTTTGTTACACATAGTATATATATATATATGTAAGTATTATAAATGAACACTTTAACGACACCTGCTATTGAAAACTGTCAGTTGTTTTATACATTTGTTTGTAGTTTCTCCATTGTGATTTAAAAGTATAGCATAGATGAATCTGAAAATATACCTATAAAAGTTTTCTAATGCCGCTATTACGAGAAAATACTAAACAAAGTTGAAATTGCTTATAAGTAAGTGCAATATACTCGTAGGTATATACATTATAGGTACCCGTATTGATTTGGAACTAAATGTTTGTTTATTGCGTTCAATATGTAGGTACACTTCGATAATGGTTTACCAATACAAGTTAAGTAGAATGTGACTGTACAGGAAAATTAATTAACATTACAATATTTTATTAAGGAAGAACGAGTATTAAATGATCATCATCACATATTATGTTCGAAGCTGAGGTTTATTGTTTACATCATTGTCATATACACATGCCCCTATTATGCCGCTCGTGTAATGGCGTGGCGGTCAGGTCAGGACTTTTAAATTCAGTCACTATAAAATTTCCTAGAAAATATATTTAGGAATCCTAATCAAATTATCCCACAGATTAAATACTGCCCCTCTTGAACAACTTCGAAGGTCCGATCAATGGGTGCCACTGCTTCTTTTAGAATATACATAAATATAGCCTATAATAATATTAATACCTAAAATTGATTTTTTCCTATTCTGTGCCCTCAATGAACTAATGTATAACGTATTGGCTTGTTTTCAGTATTGGAACTGCTGTGTAGAGGAAATTCTTCTGGGACAAGTCCTGTTTCAATCTCTAACTCTAAAATGTAGGTATTTATCCAATGAATATAATTATTTATTTCTTTATTAAATATTTCTTTGTCCAACGGAGCTGCAATAATTCAGCCGAAGATATTTCTTAAAATACCTATTAATACAGAAAACCGATATTACTTAGGTATTTACAGAGTTCAGAGGCACGGCAGGTCGTTTGAGTTTGTAATCTACAAATAGAAGAAAAGTCGAGGCAAAGCATAGGCACGAATGACTAATGAGGGGTCAGGTCAGAGGCTGTGGTGTTTACGTAGGTACGTATTCGATATAAAATGATAGGCAAGATGGCGGCTTATCGGGCGACCCGCAGGCTCTTCACCCCTGGCACGCGGCTGCAACGGCGAACTGATAACTAGGGCCTACGTTCGATTGTGATATTCCCCTCACCGTCCCAAAATAGGAATAGTAAGTTAATATTGGTTGGACACTATAGGTCATTCATTTTGTCGGCACTCCACATAGCGTTACGTCTTCGTGCATTTGCTTTATTTGCCGAAAAACAGCGATGTGTACCTTCTAGCTCAGAGAAGATAATATACTGCGTGTAGTGTACTAGAGAAGACATAACATCACGGTGTCTATCGCTATACGACATAGGTTATGTACATCGAGTCTTACATAAAACAGACCATCAGAATACATAATAACTACAGCAGTATTTATATTGTACAGACAATGAAAATACATAATGTATAAATACAGTATGTAATGATTCATTTATATGTCAGCGATAAGAAGTGTCAGCATTATAAAATTCTTTACGCATAGACTTCAGCTGAATATAAATTTGATTTGGAATAGGATAAATGACATAACGTCTGCTTTAGTTTCCAGTAGTTTACAGTTCATAAAGCAACAGTAGTGTTCGCTTAGAGACTATTGAGAGTTTGGTACGTCGAGATGAAATTGCTTCAAATACAATGACACTTTAGAAGGAAGCGAAAGGCCGCCTGTGCTAGCGTGAGTAATCACCGCAAAGTTATAAAGAAGTCAGAGCCCCAGTGGTCAGAACGTGCGTAAATATGTGTAATGGTAATTGGCCACAAACACCTGGAAGCCAGTGTCAAGGTAGTGATTAATTTACAGTTCATTTGTCTGCAATTGATCGCTCTTTGCAAGTGAAAACATAAGGAAACTCGACTTTGAAATGAGTCGTTATTGTGTTGACGTGCGTGGTTATCTATTTGTAATTAAAAGCGGAATATTATTTATGATTGATATATAGTGGCAATAATATAGTGGAGATGTGATTTACGACGTTAATATTTGCACGCACTGTACTTCTTATCACCCGTTTGATTAATGTTTCCATGGCCTGTGCAACGGACAGGAAACAAACACATTGTTTTATTTGTGTTAATATGTGCTTCGATTCAAATTGAAGGGCAACGAACTGGAATAATCTAAAAAGTGAACGTTGATCGTTCCTTCGTATCTACGACGTGTACATAACAATGTATTTATCGATATGTGGAGATTTATAGTCGGCGGTGTTATTATGAAGCTTTGTACTTGAGTAAGGATTCATAAAATTGGCAGGACAGATTCGTTGAAGGCATTTGTTGGGTTGGAGTGTGCGCGCCGGATGGTGTCTCCGCGCCCAGCTGAGGACGTGCGGTGGTTTGCAAATACATACAATTTGGTATTAGATACTTACAATGTTTACAGAGGCATGGCCACCTTATAATATTTTCGTTCTAGACTTTAGCCATAAAATATAAATAGATTTGACATTATGATAGACAGACATATGTGAACCTAAATTACATAAACTATTTGAACGATTTAATAATACATAATAATAATGCTTGGACATCACATAATAATAATGCACGCAGCGCCATCTATCCCCAAACTGGGCAAAGCTTGTACTATGGGAAACAGCAGCTGATAGAATATTTATACCCCTTTTTTGTTAATACATATCTTATTATACATACCAACGCCCAGACGCTAGGCAAACATGTCACATAAATGTTTGCCAAGGCGGGAATCGAGCCCGCAACTCCTAGCGTAGCAGTCAGGTATACTAACCACAAGACCAGCGGTTTTTATTTATTTTTATTCCTAGATATCCGATTGATCATCTGAATAACGTGCAACACGATTATTGGTTTAATTTTCTTTCACACACATTATGTACCTACCTTTGTGTAACGGATCCATTTTCCGATTTCCAGGTAGAATTATAATTTTAGGTAGGTAGAGGAGAGGTACTGCGTGACTACGGTCCAGGGGGCGCACGTACAATTCATTTGAATGCGATCGTTTATGGTAGACAAGGATATAATAAGACGGTTCGATTGAATGCGTGAGCGCATTGGGTCGGGCGTGGACTCGGTTGAATGAATCAGCAGGCCAGCGTGACGTCATCGAGAAGGCGCGTCCCATCCCAACCTTCCACAGTGTTACACAGCAGTATTGGACAGACCACGTTGCCCTTACAACACAACATAACTGACAGCACACTGTCAAATAGAGCATAAAAGCTGGAATATTTGCGCACTTATTAGGCTATTTAAAATTATACTACCAATCTAGGCTCGAAATAACGTGCCTTATTGTATACTTTCTACTAATAGGTACTAATAGGTATTGCTGTTGTAGCCATGTCTTAATTTGAGACACTGTATTGACACCATCTGATGATCCTGGTCATGAAATTAGGATAAATATTATGCAATTATTGTATTGTCATCGGTCCTTAACATGTGTGCAAATTCACAAAACGATACGTTCGTCTATAATCGGTAATAATTAAGTTGATAGATTCCGTTTCATTTATAGATATATAAATACATACAAGAGGTGAAGCTAATAAAAGCGTGTTAGAAAGAAAACTACACATAAATTAGGACACTGCCGACCTAGTAGTACATGGCACCTAGACGAGTATATATCAATATTATTTGCAGGATTGATTGATACCTAGTTATTAATATCTACATGTTTCGGCTTAGATAAGAACTGTCAGTTCTCAGTACTCTTACAATTATATGATTCAGATATTAGGTAGGTACCAACTTACTACATATAATGATGTGCATTGTGCATACTGTAAACGCAGTTATACTCGTATTAAATATAAACATTGCGAATCAATGCAACATAAAATATACATGGATTGTCTGTGTGTAACGCCAAAATGAGTCCGATTTCCTAAAACCTTGGATAAATCATTGGTGATATGATAACATCGTTAATGAAAACTGACCTTTCTATGTCCGACCCAGATATTAATTACCACTTTAGTTGGTAGCATCACTTCAGTATTATGCTCTTGCTATTATTAATTTTTGAAGTACCTATGCACGTAAGGAGTTATGGGGGTTATCTTTGGTCGCAAGTACCACAACAAACTTTGACCTTAATTAATAATTTGTTAAGTGGACGTAAGATCTATTATTAAACTGATTACTGGGCAATTCAGTGATGACGGTGACAAAGCAAAAAAAGATAATAATAACTAGGCAAACATAAAAACAATTAAATGTAGGTAATCGGGAAACAACAGTAAACATAGCCTCAGTTTATTGATGTTCTACGGGTTAAGTACTTACACACACAAAGGACCGTAAAGAAATTGGTCTGCCCTGGCCGTCCGTTCATTTGTCATAGTGCTATAGTTTTGTTCTCACATACCTTCCTTTTTGCATTCATAGATAAAACACAATAGTATACCAAAGACCCTTGTCAAATTCTCGTTGGAGTTTACATACGATACGATTCAGGGCTGGGGCGGGCTGCGACCACAATTTAAACAATTATATGACTACCTCTTTTCATATACTTACACTCGAACATTGAGACTTGTAACTGTTACGCCATCTACCGAAGAAATTTAATAAACAATGATTATTTGTATGAATATTGATACCACGAATTTGGTACAATAATGTTATATTATAAATCTCATAGTCATTCTCATAATATGTGATACCTATATCAAATATCTTGCTATAAATTCAACCAGTTACTTACCTTATCAAAATTATAAGATATGGCATATCTACAATATCAATTTAGTCGAATGCTTACCAGACTGAAATGATTTCTATGTAGGCAATATTAAATAGCAGGTGATAATTATGTAAAATTATAACGCAAACTAAAAAAAACACTTATTCACTTTAGGCCCTAATAAGGCACTTACGCCGTGTAATATAAATATTAATATTTTCTTTATTTACTACTCTACAGCTAGTGATTAGCCCAAGCACTCATTATATTATTATCTAGGTAAGTAGCTTTTCGCCACTGCCATCGAGTAGCCATCACCGACAAATGTAATCAAATACAATGTGAAAGCCTCCTTTCCGCGTTTGTTTTCCACTCATCGTCGGATGCTCTAATTATAGGAGGGAATAAATGCAGCATCATAATTACCATGTGATGCTTAACTAGTATCAAGAATGAGAATTAATTACATTACATATTTCTGCGCACATGGCTGGCCCTGGCAATTAGCCAGTCGGCAGGGCGTCTAGTATTATATTATAAAACAGTTATAAAGAATACTGTTGGCAAGCGGTTACCGCAGTCTACGGAACGCCTGTTACCGGTGGTATCATTGTAGGATTTCTATCTTACCTTTTGTGGACATAAACTTATTTCATCTAGCACAACATCTCTGTTACTGGACGTATTATTTAGATGTGACATTCTTTAAAGTGGGGAGGTATAAGTATGATCCTATATCGGGCATCTGAATTGTAATGGGAGATCCTCTTCTGCCCTGACACTCAGTAATCTTGTAAAAGCTGGTGAAATTATAATGGAAATCATTATAATCCACAATACATAATTTTCATGCATACGAAGTTATTTTACTTTGTTTACATAGGAAGGTCCGCAATGTCCACACATTGGAATGACTGAGTTTGACATATAAATATCCAGCGTATGGTTATACGCTGGATTGGCACTAGCCGTGCCTTATACAAATGATAAAGCGTTTTCATCGAAATAATATGAATGCTTTGATGATATACTTGACAAGTATATAATCAAAGTATTAATGTAAGACGGCGTACGTTCGTCTGATCTCGCCGACTAGAGAGCCGATCCGACGCCACCCTCCACGAGAACGAGAGAAAAAGTTTTGTCATTTATTTGTTTGCCCTTAGAAATGATACTCATCAGTCCTTACAACTTTTTCATTCTTACTTCGAGCTGTTTACACCAATGATTAATGAAGGTATTATTTCGTATAAGATTGCCATTTTGTTTATTTATCGGTATTAAATTAAAATAGATGTACCTACTCTATTGTAATGTGTAATGTAATGGACGTCTATAGGTTATGATAACCGCTTGCCATTATACCATAATGGGTACCGTACGCTTGTCTCTTTTGTATAATTTATTTAATTATGATCAGTTTCTGCCAAATTAATATTTTTATTATATACACACGTCACCATAGTAAATCGGGGGCACCCCCTCGTAGGGAATTCTATTATTAAAGCATTTATAGCAAAACATGACTTGTGAGATACCTAATGTGTTTTTTACAGAAAGTGGTGACTTCAAAGCGTGCTCTTTATGTTGTTGTTCTTTAATAAGAAGGTCAGCTGGTGTAACGACCTCATCCAACAACACCATCGGAACTTCACCAGTAGGTAGTTGACGCAACACATATTTACGTACATATTCGTGTGAATTGTGTGCAAACATGGGTTTGAAAACTCACGGTAATGTACTACGCCATACATAAAGTAGTGTTGCTAGTTGTAAAATGATTTTATCATGATTTTGTCGTACACGTGTAACGAACATGAATTACTGTCACATTAGCGCACTGATTAACGTTCGCTAGTATCATTTGCATGATAAAGCCGGGCCTTGGCCTTGCTCCAGCCTCGGAGCAAGAACGTCATCTAGCGTGCCGTCCATCATTGCTCTAAACACGCGATTTGAAGCGAAAACGTCATCAGATCTCTAATTCTACAGGAGAGTACCACTATTAGTTTCACAATGGCACGTGCCGTTTACTTTTCGCGGGAGGTATATATTATTATTAATACTAAGCGATACTTCTATCTTAATGATTAGTGTTTAATGATAGAACAATAACAATATAACGCACAATATTGAAAGGCCTTCTATCTCTAGATAATTCTGTATAGGATTTTTGTACGCATCTTCTGAATAATAACTGACAGTAGTTGTAATATATGTGATAAATTAAAATTCTGGCCTAATTTTATAATTAAACCAACGTTATACGATCCAGTATAATATTATATGAATCGTTTTAACAGAATTAAAAACACAATAAAATCACAAACATATCTTCCGTAACTGTTACATATATGTAAACTGACTCAATGCACCTATGTACAATAATGCCAGATTATAACAAAAACTAAATAACGCAATAGAATATAATTATGTAGGTAATTCCTATGACGGAACTTAATTATATCATTCGCTTCATGTTATTGGTTTTCAAGTAGTCAAGGATTTTGTTATACCGTAGACAAGTGAATAGGCACAGACCTTCGATTCAATGGACAATCCTTAGGTAAGTACTTTGTGCGTACCAATATATTAAGCGACACAGTACCATAGAAAAATACCCATAGGTATTACTAAACTAAATGTCGAGTATTCGAGTAGTCGAGTGTCTGTAGTGTTGTTTTCTGTGGTGAATAAGGTCATAAGGTTTCTAAAGCCCTATGATGATTCGCTGGAACTTGGCAGTAAGGAGAACGAATTATGCTGCTAGTACTAAGTGAATTCTCTGTTCTCTGTTAACGCTCTTGTGTTATAATTGTTAATGCAAGCGTCTACAGATTATGATGGTCGCTTACATGCTTAGTTAGGAAGTATAAAAAACCGATACAATCTAGGAAAAATTGCAAGCAACGCTGTGGTATAGGTGGTGCTGCCAACTTTTTAATTAGCATGCTACGTCTGTCAAAGCTCAAATATCGGGAAAATGCTGCACGAACCAAACGTGCGAATGAAAAACTGCCGAACTGAAATGCTTTTGACTTTTGAGTGTTTTGCCTCAGAGGACTCCACTGCCAACCAAACTCTCTCAAAAAGTTCGAAAACTGCGCACACAAACGAAATTTCACATTAAAATTATTGTGATTACCTACCAAGACCAACTACATACTCGTTCGTATAAATAGTATTAAAAGTTAGTCCTACTAAAGATAACTAAATAAATTTCACTTTGATCGCGTAACTTACTGAACTCTGAATTTATTTTGATGTTTATAGGAATACTTGTTCGTAGAAGTAATTTTTGGTATAATTAATTTGAAATTACCTGCAACATTCTTAAATCTGTGCAGGGTCGAGTGGCAGAAAATAATTATTCAATGGGTTTTTGTATCTGTAAAATATGCATAGGAACGATTTTTTGATGTGTCGTATTATCGTCAAAACTGAAAAAAAAACATACCTATATATTCTTGTCGAGGTGGATAGGCTATATAGAATTTGATTAATCTTGGATCAAGACAAGTGCCTTAAAACACCCGAAAAACTATGTACCTGTTTATCGTTTTCGTCCGTAGATGTATTGCATTAATCAAATAAAACATTAATTTCGAGTTTCAACCGAACTCTGTTTGCTACTGCAAAATTTTCAGGAATTATGTAGGCTTATGGAAATCCACCTCGTTTTACCGGTTTGCAACACAATTTATAAACTATTTGTTTGGACAATTATGGAGTAAACCACTGTCCTGAAATATAGTGGTTAATCTGCACCGCACTTTATATCAAATCCTACACTTATGATGAGTAGAGAAATTATTAGATCTACGGGAGACTCATGGAACAACTTGTCGAAACTTCCCTCGGCACTAATCCGGTTGGATTCTACGTAACTCGCTGAAGATGGCACACGGATGCGAGATTATTAAGTTAGAGCATCTCCAATTTGGAGGCGGCAACAGAGCTTCTGCAGCCAGACAGCGACAGCGATTATTACTTACATTGAAAAACGAGGAACGCGCGAGCGAGGGCCATTTTGTAGGAAACATTTTAAAAGGAAAACATGGTTTGGGTATTCTCGGAAGTGACTAATTGGAAATCCTAGCGTGAATTAATGTATCTAGTCGGTTGGTAAATACTATTTGTAGAGAGATAAAAATATGGCAGCTCTAACAAATATGTAGTAGCCTTGTAGCAAGGAAACAACTACAGTCATACTGTACATACATACATAATAGGTTAGAGCTTCTTTCATTAAGTATTTAATAATAATTCAAGCTCACAATCGGTTTAGAACCTGGGGAGTGACTTTCTGTCTACGGTAAGGTATTGGTCGACATTGATGCGGCAGTAGTCCACAGAGTACATAATTACTACGTTTTACAATAGTCTATCATCGCATCTCTCGTCATCGTCGGGGAATTCATCCGGAGCTTTTTCTCGCACATGATTGTGGAATAGCTCCCCACTGTGGTTTCCCAACGTAGTACACCATGGGGTTCTTCAAGAAGAGTGTGAAGAGATTTTTGCAAGGTCAGCAACGCGCAAGTGTCACCCTTGGTGTTGTAAGCGCCCACAGTAGACTGTGGGCAGTAATGCAACTTACTGTAGTGGGTAGACCCACTACAGTAAGTTGCATTACTACAATATTATTTATTGCATTGACGGAAATCGGTATGTCTGGCGGTCGTTACTTACAAGGATAATATAAAATTTCATTGAAATTTAATCTACACCGTTATGTGATAGTAATATTTAATGTTAACAATAGAAAAGAACTTGTAGGTAATGGGCGACGCGTGTGGCTAAAGAGCGTTCCTCGGCGTTATGTACAGTGCAGTGCACACACAATAGTTTCAAAAGCTCGCGCTGTTGTACACGTGCTGTAATTGCTATCTGGAGTTCTTCATATTATGAAACTTAGAACCCAGGGAGAATAATTACATAATTGTACATGTTATGCCTAGGTACTTACTCATTTTAGTGTTCATTTCTCACGTTGGTAATTCACTATAGCTGTCGGTATAGTCGGTGTCAATTCTAATCCACATCTCCGACTGACAAACTGACGGAATGACAAATATAGATTACATCTCAAGACAAATCGCGTCAAAGTATCGTTGTTTGTTTCTTTTAACGTTCTATATCAATCCATAATTTTACAAAACAATGCAAAATTGATATGTTCATCTGGAAATCTTATTTATAATTGACACAAAACATCCGTCGTAGCAGCCGACATTTACAAAGTAGTTATAGTATGACAATCAGTGATAATATCTAATAATAATATAATAACACATGTTTTCTCTCTATCTAAATATCTATGGAACACTCATCAATCTTTAAGGCAACAACTCGTGACCTAATGATGATGAGTTCGAAACTTTCGTTAACATGGATGACAATGAATATGTGAATGTTTCCGCGGAGCCAAGAAAGTAATTTAATTTTTTACTGCCAATAAGATAATATTTCTGTTCATTTTATAGTGACTTTAGACTTTAAATATTACATTTATGGTCAACGGTCACAATGCACTCTTAGTCATAACGTAACAAATTATTGAAATGTTTGCTACATGATTCATCAACGCGTGCAGCTGCATACCAATTCTTATCCTCCAACCTTTTATTCAAATCAGGGTTCTGACATAACAGTTGACTATCATAGAAAAAAGCAATTGAGTTATTCGATTTATATTTATTTTATTCTGTCTACGGTGGTGCTGTAAATAGTAACCGATATACGCTATCAATGCGTATTGCCTAGCGTGTTCACAAGCTTATTTCAATCAAACTGAAACAAAATAGGCAAGTATACAGTTTAGGCCCTAATAAGGCACTTATGACGGTATTCTTTATCACCGGTATTTTTGAGAGGACTCTCAGAATATCTTGTCAACAAAGCGTCTGCAAACCGTAACCGGAAATCGTTTACCTAGTTTGGATTTAGTGCTACATCGTTAATTAAATGTATCAGTTTTATACGCCTGAAGCGAATGACTCAGCAACGGTGTATTGTCCAGTATTGTATTTTCTACGTACAGGCACGATATAGGTAAATGCTACATGGAAAAGATCATTTCTGTGCAGATTAATAAAATTAACAAGCAAATTATACGACTGTTATTATAAATGTTATTATTTTCCATATTTAAACCAAAACTACTTAAACTTACCCTCAGATACATTGCTATACGTTTTATAGATGTACTTAATAATATTATACCAAATCAAGGAATGAATTGAATTATTATACTATTTGTTCTAATTAGACGCAATAATTTACTCCGTGATTTATATAAAGGTGTAGAATAAAAATTAGGTGTGGCACTCGGAGACTGCCGCGGTAAAGCTATTGCATATCATTTTTTATCAACTTATGCAATTATAATTATTTATTTATTTTATTAATGCAGTATTTTTTTATATACCTATATACTTTCTCACAAACAGCTGATTACGGTAGTTTTCCAATACAACCAATGCCACCTAAAGGCGGGTTGCTGAACTAAAGAGACAAGCGTGATATTTCAAAAAGTCATTAAAAGTTCTGGTATTTATCGATAGATGGAACTAAAAAGTATCACCGCTGTGCCGGTCGGAGTGGGGGGTGTTAGGTTTTTTCGTTACGGAATTTCTGGATTCGGTCCCCACGCTCAAGGCCCGCGATAAAAGCTATGCAATAGCTGAAAAAGTATCACCGCTGTGCCGGTCGGAGTGGGGGGTGTTAGGTTTTTTTCGTTACGGAATTTCTGGATTCGGTCCCCACGCTCAAGGCTCGCGATAAAAGCTATGCAATAGCTTAAAAAGTATCACCGCTGTGTCGGTCGGTGTGGGGGGTGTTAGGTTTTTTTCGTTACGGAATTTCTGGATTCGGTCCCCACGCTCAAGGCTCGCGATAAAAGCTATGCAATAGCTTAAAAAGTATCACCGCTGTGTCGGTCGGAGTGGGGGGTGTTAGGTGTTTTTCGTTACGGAATTTCTGGATTCGGTCCCCACGCTCAAGGCCCGCGATAAAAGCTATGCAATAGCTTAATAACTGTTACAGTTTGGCAATAGCCCCGCACGGCCCGGGATGTGGGAAGTGTCCACGTGCGGTAAGAACTCCCGGAGCGCCTGCTCGCCTTTTGTCGTGAAGTTTGCCGCGAACAATACCCGGCCGCTTAGGATTTTGGCTACACTAGTTCGTGCGCCGCGACACATACTGATGCCGCTATTCCGTGTCGTGAATAGATTCTCTTTTGTCTGACATGTTGGTGCTCCGGTTTGTTTCACAAAAGGCAGCTTTTATATCTTAGATAGTAAAAGTACCTATGGTGTGATGGTTAGGTATATAAAACGTTATGTTATTATTTACAGTGTGTTATTTTATTTACAACATTCAACCTCTGGTTTTGCTTTTTCTAACATTTAAAATTACTTTATGGAAAACATGCTTGGGGCATAGGTTGGAGAAGTTGGCAAACGGTTCTGATGAGATTGTCGGAGGCTTGAGCCTGGATTCGTAGGTCTGTTGAGTTGTTGATGACTAAGTAGGGTACGTATGGAGGGTGCAACGCGTGAGTCTCTACTCCGTAGTCCCGGAGGAGTGAGGCCCCTCGCTCTCCATTCACGCACTCAGCTACTCCATACATGTGTAGGTGAAGCTTGTAGGTACACTGGAATAAACGTATAAAGTATATTTAAATTATTCGATTATGCTTTTGTTCGTCTCGTCTCACGCGTAATGTTACAGTACAGTTGTAGTGCCTGCGCAGAGAGAGATGCCTTAGTTACTTCGAGTCGTTTTTCGTTAGAATACACTTGTAAGCGTGTTTTTGCAAACGATTAAAAGTTATATCAGACTTTGTGAGTTTGTCAATACATACCCAGTTAAATATAGAGTCGAAGTTAGGTGTATAGCCCCGGCGGTGAGTGGAGAACTGCAGGAGGCAAGCGTTAAAGTCGACCGCCGCTCTCGTGTCGTTCTTCAATTGTTCGATAACGCACGCGTGCAGTTTGTTTGAGAAACACTCCTCGGGGCCGTGCTGGCACCTGAAAACGTACCGGCCTCGAACGCGACGAGTCTAGCACAAGAAATATAAAAAAAATCTTTAAACTTACTTCTCATTATCTTATATTCCTTCCTGAAGTACTAATATATTTTGTAATATAAGTTGTTTTGTGTATAATTAAAATGTAAAATCATCTGAAAGTAGTTTTAGCAGCTACGTAGGCTACGTTCTTCCTGTTTACATAGCAGGTAGCTAAGGTTCTGTTTATAGCTAGCCTGCGCTCTCCTTCGCTGCCAGGAGTATGACGCACGAATTACCGACCATGGGTTGAGGGAATTTGTTGTACTGTGTGTACTAGCAGTATAAGGGCCATCGGGGTCCCCCTGCGGTTAGGCAAACACAGAGCAGCTATGCTCTAATTATTACATATAATATAAATATATATAGAGTCTATTTTTTCGAACGCTCGTCGCAAATTTTGTATGAACTTGTGTTTTTTTAGTTACATTCGTTTTTACTGATAATGTTTTATCTGGCTGTGAATTATTAGCACTGAATACTTATTAAATACCGGTTAGTTTGCGTCAGTTTAAGTTGAAATAAATTAAAACTAGTTGAATTTGGGTAGTTTAATTGTCTAAGCGTGTAGGTGGGATCAGAAATACTTGATGGGTGTGATGTAATAGGATTTCTTTCCAACTCAAAGTTTGAAACATAATCATTCAGAAGATTGCAAACAAATAAAACTTAAGACTACTCTGATGTATAGGTATCCTTCTGTGGTGAGTAAGGGTTACAGAGATTTCCGAGGACATGCTATGCGTAATGAGATCCGTTCATCCTATTATGCTGCTAGCAGAATAATTCCTTTGAATATAATTTTTGGAATATTGAAAAGTATATTAAACAAATACAAATGAAATAAAAAAACACACCCGCGCATTTCCATAAGGTACTAAGTGCACGTCCAGATATTGAGCGAGCTTGCCCATCGCAGGCCGCAGTTGTTTGGTGATGAACCTCACACTGGCTGGACACAGCGTCTCATAGTACACCTTGAGGGTCACTTTAGTCACTCCCGATTCAGAAGACTATAAAAACACAAGTTTAAAAAGTTACGAGATATGTAACTAGTTCCAAAAGAATTTTGTAAAAAAAATATATACATTACATTGGTTGGTTGGTCTGTAGTGTTGTTGCCCAGTGTAAAATTAGATACATTTTCTGCAATAAACATAATAGTTATTAATTTCATTAACACGAATAAGAAAAGACTTAAATCTACTTACTAACCGTAAAGTGACTTGAAACATTCGTTTTAATATCAATTTTATAAATTTAAAAGAAGCAGACTTACCGACATGTCCTTTGTTTGTGTTACTAACAGCAGGACCAACTAACATACAAAACAATATGACTTGAAAACACAGCATCGTTGCCTTGTCAATTCACAACTGAAACTAATTTGACCGGCAAAATTTAAAGAAGCAAAAATTACGATTACAAGTTCCTATAGCCTATGACCATATATATGATAATAGGCCAGTGGAGACGATAACAAATAATCTACAAACTTACCTAAATATTTCAGTTATCTGCTGGTTAAAAATAAATTATACCGATACCCGTGCGAGTCTCTTTCACTGGCACAAAATTATCTCAGTTCATTGAATTATATTATATATTCCGGGTTAACAGAGGGTTAAAAAGAGGGCAAACAATGCTAGGGCGTCCCCCTCAAGCGACGATAACAGTGATGGAAATGCAGCAAATGCTAGGGCGTACCCCCGAAGCGACGCAAATGTCATCAGAGCTCCCGGGATATCACCCACGATGCGCATAGCGAGCTGGAACGTGGGCTCGATGACAGGACGCAGCTCAGACGCATCAACATTTGTTGCATCCAGGAGACGAAGTGGAAGGGGTCCAAATCGCGTAATATCGGGTATAACTACAAGCTGATATATCATGGAACAAGGGCGCAGAATGGAGTAGGCATTGTAGTAGACAAACACTTTCAAGACCGCGTAGTCGAAGTAAACAGAGTAAGCGAAAGACTAATGTCAATTAAGCTTGCCCTGGACGATCAACCGTGCATGAACATCATAAGCGCATACGCCCCCCAGCCCGGAACCCCGAGTTCGGAAAAGGAATCTTTCTGGGACCAAATTAGCGATCTGCTGCAGTCTATCCCAAACTGTGAGCTGAAGTTCATCGGCAGCGACTTGAACGGTCACGTTGGTGAGATAACTACCGCTTACCAAAGAATACATGGCAACTTCGGATATGGTAAAATCAACCCGGAGGGAGAGAGCATCCTTCAAATGGCACTAGCACACGACCTTGCAATTATTAACACCTTCTTCACAAAACCTGTAGAACATCCAGTAACCTATAAGAGTGGCGGGGCATGCACTCAGATAGACTACATTCTAACTGATAGAAAACAACTAAAGACATGCAAAGACTGCAAAGTCATACCCGGGGAACCCCTTACATCACAGCATAGAATACTAGTGGCAGAGTTCAAAATACCAAAAACATACAAAGTCAAGAAGGAGAAAGTCATAAGAACAAGGTGGCATAAATTAGAGGGTGAGGAAGGTCTCCGACTATGTGAAGACATTGCACAACACCTACAGGAGCAGCAGGATGATACAGCCGACGCAATGTGGAGAGATTTTCAATTATACTGCAATGAAAAAGCAAAACAATATTTAGGAGTATCTAAAGGTGCCATCAATAATAACAAGGATACTAGCTGGTGGTACGAAGAAGTCAGAGAAAAATTGGAAACTAAGAAAACACTCTTCAAACTATGGCAACAGACAAAAGATGATGCTGACCACCAGGCTTATAAAATTGCTAAGAAAATCGCAAAACAAGCCGTCGCACAGGCCAAGGAAACCGCCAGGGATGATTTCTACGCTAAACTTGAAACTGCCTCAAACGATAAAGAAATCTTTAAGTTGGCAAAACGCAAACACCAAAGTAGTAGGGATACTGCCACGAACAAATTTATCAAAAACGTACAAGGCAAACTACTAACATCAAACGAAGACATCAGAGACCGCTGGAAAGAATACTACACAGAATTGTTAAATGAGGTATTCCCTAGTGAGGCACCACAAGATATCCCTGCAACAGAAGGCCCCATCCCATGTATAAAGCCTGAAGAGATAACTCAGGCAATCAAACGAATGGCCAATAACAAAGCCGCTGGCCCTGACGATATCCCTGCTGAATTCTGGAAGCGAATAGGAGATACCGGCGTGCTGTTCCTGACGAAACTTTTTAACAAGTTCCTGGCTGATGGAATTCCCGATGAATGGCGAAAGAGCTTCCTCATCCCTTTCTATAAAAATAAAGGTGATATAAGACTCTGTGGCAACCACAGAGCTGTAAAGCTAATCTCACATACCTTCAAAATATGGGAAAGAGTCATCAATAAAAGGCTACTTGAAATAACTAGCGTCACTGAAAACCAATGCGGGTTTGTCGCCGGTAGATCCACAACTGGTGCCATACATTCGGTCAGAACACTGATGGAAAAGTACAGGGACAACAAAACAGACTTGCACATGATACTCATCGACTTAGTAAAAGCTTTCGACCGGGTGCCGAGAGAATTAATTTGGCACGCTTTAAGGGCCCAGAATGTTCCCGAGCATTACATAATGATTGTCAAAGATATGTACCACCAAGTATCAACCAAAGTGCGAAGCTCTGCCGGAACAAGCGATGAGTTTGATGTAAAGGTTGGTGTGCACCAGGGTTCCGCACTCAGTCCTCTGCTATTTAACATAGTAATGAACCATCTCACCGCAGATCTGCAACGAGCGCCGCCATGGGACATTCTATATGCGGATGACGTCGTCATCATCAGTGAAGATGCGAACAACCTACAGCAGATTTTAGAAAAGTGGAGGGAAGCTCTGGAAACATCAGGACTGCGAATAAGCAGAGAGAAGACCGAGTACATGCATTGCAACTTTAGTGGCGTCAATAGCAAACACACCATCTGTCTGCAAAACACCCAGCTAAAAGAAGTGGACCATTGCAAGTACCTAGGGTCAGTCATCAGTAAAGATGGGTCAATAGACACTGATGTCACCCATCGCATAAACACCGGGTGGTTAAAATGGAGGGAATTATCCGGCGTGTTATGCGACAGCCGAATGCCCGTGCGCATAAAGGGACGAGTTTACAAAGCAGCCGTCCTACTTGCCATGACATACGGAGCCGAATGCTGGCCACTCAAAAAACAGCACGAAAATCAATTACACTGCGCAGAGATGAAGATGCTCAGATGGGCAGGTGGTGTAACTAGGCTGGACCATGTCAGAAACACACACATAAGAGGCACCTTCAAAGTGAGACCTATCCCAGATAAACTACAGGAGAGCCGTATGCGGTGGTACGGACACGTTATGAGGCGACCATCCGACCACATGACCAGAAAAGTGCTGGATATAAAAACTAAACCCCGAGGACGAGGAAGACCCCGAATCACATGGATGTCCATAGTAAATAAGGAACTCAAAGACGCCCAAGTCAGCAAAGAGACGATCCAGGATAGAGCTGCCTGGAGAAACATGATACGGAGGGCCGACCCCAAATAAAATGGGAAAGGGCCAGGTCCAAGAAGAATTCCGGGTTAACAGAAACTACTAAAGATAGATTTCAGGGTTTAGGAGAAACCCGTTTTATTCGTTGGATTCTTATAGTGTCGCTAAGTGGCCAATGGTGTATTAAATTATCATAGTTTTTCTTTTTGGAAAACAGGTACCTATCTACTTTACACACTTTTTATGCAAAATGCTTCGATGTGTTTATTTCTAATGTCGTTGATCGAAATTCAAAATGCATGAAAGGTCGCAAATAAGTATATGGCTCGCTGATGGTTTTGGGGTTCTGATAACACTTGATTTATGAACAGAACTACTATTAACGTAGCGATTTTAATAAATACAGCATTAATACGGAAACCTAATTACTTTTCTAACATAAATGTAGTATATGATACGTCGTGTAAAATCAGCTATATACCCATGAAAGCGTGAACTATTTTTATTCATGGGTTTAATATTTTTTCCCGGATCCCTAATTCTTTTTCTAGATTAAAAGTAGCCTATTTTACTCTTTTAAGCAGCAGTTATCTACCAGTGGAAGTTCAACTGTTCATATTTTGTTTACAATTCATGGGTTATTTATGTTGCCTGGAACACGAATTATTTTCCCAAAATACATGAATCCTAAGTTAGGAATTATAGCATCAGCTGCCAGTGAAAGTCCTGGTCAAATTGCTCCAGCCGCTTGAATTTTGTTCACAATTTCATGGTTTTTTTATTTGCTGCGCGGAACCCTAATTATTTTTCCAAAGTAAAAGTAGCCCAAGTAAAATGAGCTATCTGCCAGTGAAAGTCCCGTTCAAACCGGTCCAGTGGTTTCGGAGTTACAGCGAAGTAGATATTTTGAGTTTAGTCCCCTATCCCACGATTTCAAATTTCGAACTTTACGTCAAAGTTCACGTCCCTTTTCGAGACATTCCAATTTTAAAGAGTATTTGCTTTATAAATCGGATTGAGTTTTCAGTGAAGTTTTTAAACACGTGTCACAAAGCACTAAGGAGTATTGATATCAAATTCGAAGCAAATCACCACCAAAATAACTTTCTACTCCTTTTTAACACAGGTAGGGGATGAATTTCAATAAAATACGAAACACGTTTTCCATTCCAATGAAACACGTTTTACATTACAACTCTGTCAAAAAAGGTAAATGCAAAATTTGAAGTAGATTGGATCACGGAATCACGTTGTCCCATACAAAATTTGCCCCCCTTTTCAGCCCCTTAGGGGCAGAACTTCGGAAAAACCTTTTTTTAGCGGATGCCTAGGTCACACAAAGAACACACCCTCCAAGTTGGAGGTCTCTACGATCAGGTTTAGGCTGTGCGTTGATCCGTCAGTCATTCAGGACAAAGCCTTTTATATGTATAGATAGATTATAAAAAGGTACCTACATTTAGTTTGTATTGTATGTACAGGTAATCTTTGAAAATACAGCACCAATTTAAAAAAAAACTACTGAGAAGGTACACTATCACTAGTGTATACATACTTATACCTATACATAGTTAACATAATATGCGGATGAAGTTGTGAGAAAAACGTAGTAAGTACTTGTGCAACATTATATTATGAACTGTTAAGAAAGAAAAAAGCTACCAAACATAAATGAAATAAGTTTATTTATTTTGGAAAATCTATCAATACGACCAAATATTTACACTTGTGGTGGCGTGTACGAGGAATTTTGACACGGCGGCGGCGGCGGTTGAGGGAAGGCTGCGCAAATGTCTTTCCATAGATCATCAGATTCTTTACCATTGATAAGATCATAGGGCACGTATTTGTAACCCACTTTTACACTTTCCTTTCCGTAATATTCAAGAAGTGCCTCACCGCGATCACCTTTAGCGCACTTTTTAATTGGCTTTGAATTAATGCCGAGCTGTTTGCCACACTGAAAATAATAATAATTAATAAGGTACAATTATGAACAAATTTAACAAGTTATTGCAGACTCTACGCAATACCTTCAAAGTTAATACTTAGGACAACGCGCCGTTGGACGTTGACCCGCTCACATTCAGCTAAGGCTCTACGTACTACGAGACCTTACATGCAGGGGCGGCCTTAGCCAATGCGAGGCCCAGGGCGGGTAGATCTTTGCGAAGACCTTGTCTTTGTGGAATTCGTTTAAATTTAGACTTGTTATAGACCAGACGCTTTATTGGTTGTTAATAAAAATAAAAAATTCGCTCATCGAGCTCATTTCGCCCTTTCATTTGATTATATCATAATGGTTGCTATGGATACTACGTACAAATATTAGTAAAAATAAACAGACACTTCAATTTTATTTATGTGTATAGATACAACTCATCCCTTATGCTTACCTATAATGTGGAATATTTTTGATGAGTAACATCTTTCCCCTTGCTTGTTTTTCAGGGTTCCGTACCCGAAGGGTAACTAATGGAACTTTATTACTAAGACTTCGCTGTCCATCCGTCCGTCTGTCTGTCTGTCAGCGGTTTATCTCATGTTCCGTAATAGGTAGACAGTTGTAGAAATTTTCACAGAATGTGTATGGGTATTAAATTTTTTGCACGAGTCGAACGCAAACTTTTTTTAAATGTTCCGATGTGTATAATATATTAGTATTTGACCAATAAGGCGATGTTTCACTTCAAACAATTCTGTTCATATATCAATATTTATACATACCAAGTCAGCGGCTGCGTCGTCTGAACCGCTATCTGTTCGCGCTGACTCCATGAGACAGGCGTTGTAGAAAATGGCGCTGGTGATGTTCAGGCGGTCCAGGGCACACGCGTGCAACTTGTTGCCATAACACTCCTCCGGCCCGTGTTGGCACACAACCGTTATATTGCCGTCTTTTATTATAGTCTGAAAGTGATTACTCAAAATATGTATACTTATAACCCAGAGTAGAAAATATACTACGTACCTACAATTAGAATAAAACAAAACTGTAACAGGTCCAATTCCTAACATTTACTAAAAATTTATTGGTGGTGATGTTTTAAAACTTTGTCTGTAGGTTTATCTGACTGTTGTCCTGTTTGAACATGCTTATCTCCGAAAGTACTAGACGAATTTTCATGAGGCTATGGATACTTGAAGCGTAATTAGGGGCATATTTGCGTCAGGAGATGCTTTATTACATTAAATTATTTTCTCATTGGAAATAAAATTAATTTTGTGTATGGAAATCAGCTCAGCTTAATATAGTAGTTAGAAAAATGTAACGAAAGCGCTTCGATAGGTTTATAAGCTATAAATAAATTCCACGCGTACGAAGTCGCGCACCACTGCTCACTAGTAACGAATATGAATGCTCTTCCGACAATTCCATGTGATTATGGCTAGGCATAATAAAAATACGTAAGTTCTTACGTTTTCTTACTTCACACATTGTAACAGTTTTTTATAGTTTTCCTTATGACCCTTTATTACCCATTATGTGTAATATCTGGATAAAATAAACGGTAGCCTACTCACTATATATAATACTTAATTTAGTTTAGATTAAATTTTAATAATTATCTTGTTTTAGTAAATATAACAAACATATGACTCATCACGAAAAATCTTTACATTTTTGTCACCATCAAGCAATGATATTATAATATGTGTGTGGACAAAAATGTGTCGACTTTTTTGGCATGTGAATCTTAAGTTAACCTACCTTTGCGTTTCCGTACGGATATAATTGTATATCCAGATCGTCAATATATTGATGTAACTTCTCTATGGCAGGTTTCAATTTATTTGTAAAGGTATATCTACAACCGGGGCAAAAACATTCGTAGTACAATTTCACAGATATCTGAAACAACATGAACATTTCAGTTTGATTTGACAGATAGCGTAGACCTATTTCAATATTTTCCAGTTTTATTAAAAGATTTGTGATTCCCGGTGTGAGTGATGACATCACTCTCAGAGCAGAAAATACTGCGTATATTATGTTACAATTCATACATAATTTAGTCCATACTATCATCGTTTGATCATGGATGTCGCACAATATTGGCATGGCACCATTAAACTTGTACTTTTGGATATCCAAAAGTACAAGTTTAATTGTTTATTGATGTATGTGGCAACTGTGAGTAACTGTGGTTGGTTGTGTACGTAGTATATTATCTACTCTGAGATTGTGTAAATATTACCTTAGGCTGAACCAAATATTTGTCAAATTCCTCAAAATCGATAAACTGTCCATTATATTCCAAAGTATTCAAATTGAAATCTGTAAATAAGTAAATACAATACTACATAAAACAAATTGTGAATGAATCCCAATCAAAATATAGTACCTACCCATTATGTACACTGATGACTCGATGTAGATAAGCATATTATTATTAATTTTACTTACCATCTTGATCTAGTACCGCCACTGCAGATATACATATAGCGTAAATAGTTAAATAATATATTAAGCACATAATTACTAGCGATATAAACAACAGAAAAATATAATGTCAACGGTCCGACTGTCCCCGTGTAAACTTACGATAACACTAATTTAGTTCTGCTATTTAAGTACGTTTTATAAGCATAGTATATAAGTTAAGGCTATAATTAATGTTATGTTTATGACATCGGTCAATATGTCAGGTATGCGTACCTACACAATGCATCAAGATACTAAATATTCACTACTAGACGCTCGCGACTTCTTTTGCATGAGATTCGGAAAAGGCAGTATGTATTTCGACGACGAGATAGAAAATAACTGAGTTTATTAAACTGTCCTATACATGTGTCAAAGATCAACGAATTAAAAAACGAAAATTCATTAGGTTAGTAATATTCTTTTTAATAGTGAGTAAATGAAAGAAAATTTGTATAATTTTGAAAACTAATAGTGACATAAATTTATTTATCTTTATGCCTATTTGATTTTATTTGTATTTGTATTTAGTAATGACATGAAAACGGGTCTTATACGCGATATTAAATTGTTTATTTACCTCCCGACGTTTCTTTGTATTTTATTTTTATCGTTATAAATACTTCATGCATATTGAAGAATGGTTTTATGACCATAAATTCCAAAATTGTACGTGGATTGTTTGAAAGTTTACATTATTTACGCCTGAAGATCACCAACGCCATTTTGAAATATTAATAAAGTTTCCAGAAGCTATAGCAGAGATGTACATTGTACA
Organism: Falcaria lacertinaria; assembly: GCA_951449985.1. Taxonomy (NCBI): domain Eukaryota; kingdom Metazoa; phylum Arthropoda; class Insecta; order Lepidoptera; family Drepanidae; genus Falcaria; species Falcaria lacertinaria. Next base: position 6,584,291 of record OX602109.1, on the reverse strand, counting down.
ATGCATGGCACTATTTTTTTTACGAGTTCTATGTACGTACTGGATCATAATAAGAAATGGTGTTGAAATATGTTTGCCATTTCCATTGCCATTTTTATTTAAATCAAAATTAAAACCGAATGATTGTTTATTGAACCATCGACCTACGTTACCAATTATCTAACTAGTTTATCCTCGCTACAACTTGTAAAGAAATAGCAAATCCCTTAGTCAATGCCAACTTATATTTACTTATGGGAAATAAAGTTTCTTTTTTATCTAAGTCCTTTATACTTACAATATGATCAAGAACCAACGAAGCTTGAAACATATATGCACATATGTATAGGTTTTGAGCTAATTGAGCCTTTTTGCAATTAGTCGCTGTTTGCAGTTGCGAGGTGACCCGGCGATGACACGCCCTCTTACACGCTTTATTCACAGAACAGTTCCGGATGTTTTTTCGTTTGTTTAAACACCAACTTGCATCTAGCAATCCAGTACCTCCAACAGAACACGTAACTTTGGTCAACAAAATTTTATTTTTCGTTTTAGGCACTAATAGGAGACACTGCGATGTACCTTTTTTGTTTAGACAAGGACTATCTGAATATTGTATTTAGACTAAACCTCAAACGTTATCTTATTTTTACAGCTCTATTTAAATGGCGTGTAAGGTGTGAAATAGGCAGGCAAATCATTTCGCGCAAATCAAAAAGCGATTCTTCTAACTTCTATCGAACCAAAACGTGTTTTTTGAGCTTCTGCATAGGTACTCGTATATGTATGTGCAATGCAATGTTGTGCAACAAACTGAAAAGCGCGCTTGGAGATGAAACGTTGGATGCTTTATTTTTTTATTTTAGCAATACAAATAAGTCAGTCATGCATGAAGTGTCTGGTTATTTTACAACATAATAATTGATATCTGTAGAACAAATAAATAAAGTGTTTGTTTTGGGTTAAGTAAGTCAAAGTAGATTATCTGAAAGTAAAATTGCTTTAAATATTTGTTTACTTTAAAGGCAATAAGAAGTATAATTATGTTTTAATTAATATATAACATATTAAAGTATTTACAAAAAACAGAACTTGATGAAGTACCTACTCATAGATAGAATGTTTTCCCCAAGCCAGAATCACGCGTGACAAGAATGCTGTCGGGCTAGATAGCAATGCTGATTATCTGAGCGAGATATATTGTAAGGCCCAACAACATAAACCAAAAGATAAATCTAAGGATTGGAATCGATTTTCTGACTTTTCATTACCACTACAATCCCGGAATTATCCCGGGATCCCGATATTATATTTAGATAGTCCCGAAATCCTGGGATCAGAAAAAAGAGCTCGGATTGTATTCTCTATTCAGAATACACAAGTACTGGTGCCAATTCTGTTGTACGAAATCATTAAACTAAACTAATTTTACAGGTCTAAAAATATTGCTATAATATAGGGACAGTAGACCTGTCAAATTAGTTGAGTAATTTTGAACAACAGATTCGATACAACTATATATATTTACCTTATTTCTCTGCACTCAATGGAAATTAAACTGTAGCGATAGCAAATTGTATTTTATTCTTATAACTAGCTCATCTTGCACCTGTTATTGGGAATGATGCTCTTCCAATTTATTTCAGTATCCAATTTCAAATACATATACTTATAGCACAGCTTCAAGTTCAGTGCCGGTAGCATGAACATTTTTCGACTACGTATTCGAAAATGTACCTCGCGAAATGTCAAAATTGTCATACTAATATTTAGTTCCACTTTTCACCGCCACAGGGCTGTTCATTTCTCAATACAAAAATAGTCGAAGGCGATACGAAAACGTTGTCGCAATTTATTCATGCTAACACTACTGTGCTTGAAAAGTGTTTCTCTTCAAAGCCACAGATTGCCATATCTTAACTTGCTTACATATCTTATCTTAGCTAAGATTTTTCAGATGCAGGTAATTTGGCTCGCTTCCGTCGGTTGCAAATTACGATTCCTATTTCCCTCTAATGAGATCTCGTTCCAGATCCTCCGCAGATTACGAAAACGACTAATAAAACCATTTACAGATTGTGTTTGACCATTTCTAACGAGAAAACGTTTCAAGAAACTCCAGTTAAAAGAGAATAAAAGTGTGTTTGACTAACTAGATGTGTACGGAAAATGGTAGCCGAGAATATTCAATTTAAAACGTGATCTATCGAGATTCAATCTCGTCCCTCTTATCCGCTTATCTACCTTACATTGGATCCATTTAAGGAAGACGGCACTGGAGGCATATGATGTAAACCCTTTAAATATTATGTTCATAGAAATCTTAATAACATTGACCTCTATGAATGTGAGCTTTAAATTCCTTTATTTTAACAATTCTGTAAATTATTGCAGTTGATAGGAAATAAATGTTCTTAGAAAACAGCATTAAAATAAACTTTTCCTGAATAAAGGAATTTACAATCACTGATTTTACTTGGAAAGTTGGTTGGTTGTTGGTTGCTTTAACAACCAACCAACTTTACGCTCGCTGGACATTTCCGATAGTCCAACGAGTCCAACTTAATAAAAACTCAGTCTGTACTCTTACCTCCAACTATTTGATTGTTTATATCTACCTACCTCTGTTTAGAACCTATAACAATTTTATTTTATTAACCTGTTTTTCCATATGCAGATGAAATTCTCAAATGTTAACAATGAGTTAAGACTACCATGACTGTATCACAAAATTTGAAAAGATTTTGAAGGATTTTAGTATATAAAAGACGTAGGAGAAAAAAGGCAAGTTTATAAAACGTGGGTGCTGAACAGCTCGTAAGGCAGCGGCAGGTGGTCGGCGGCTCTCTGTTTATTTTGCTTGCAATGAAATGAAAAATTGAAGTGAATGCTGGAACTCGTCGGAAACATTTCTATATAAGTATTATATTTGTGTTCCTAGTATCGTATTCGATTTATGAGAAAACTATTGAAGGCAGTTTTAAAATATGTGTTAATTATAATAAGTTTTATAATAATGTGTTAATTTTACTTTGCTATATAATTATTTTATTGTGACCTATATATATGTTTACTTCTAAAAAAGATAATTCCTTATAGCCATTTATTAGTATTAACTCAGAGTAGATAATATGTATTACGTACGTGTTTGTTTTAATTTCTGACGTCACGTCACGTCTTCCCAAAAAAATCTATGATGACACATTAATATAATGTTTTGAATCAATATTTATAATAAATATATTTTCGTATGTCTTTCTGCAAAGGTAATTAATTAAACACTATCTCTGAGTAGCATAGAGTTCATTTATTAAATTGTTTTCATTTCTTATATTTCTTTCAACCGCTTAATAATTAACTTTGTGGCTAATGTAATTTAATATACCTAAAATAGTATTTGTGTAGCAATCTAAATTTATATCACTGGTTTGTTTTTAATACGGGACGATGCCTATGCGATGGCAATTTACATAGCTTAACCTTAAATCGTCTCTTTAAACTGGCAAATTAAAGAATCTAAACATTTGCGAAATAACTTTTAGTTAAGATATATAAGATATATTTAGTTTTTCAGGGTAAGCTCTATTATACTACGTACCTAATTATTGTATAGAATAGATAGAGCGTAACCTATAGTTTCCGTGGCAGATGTAGGTTCACACGGTATAATGGCTCATTGGATGGGATTCCCTAGCCGCGTTAAATATTAATTCCGTGGTTGGTTGATTCGGCGTACCACCGGAACCTTATTTGTGTTGTGTGTGCGGTGTTACTCGAGTAAACCATTCGTTTACTTAACAGTATCTAATGGATATCATTTTTTAAGTAATATTATTGTAGTCACACACAGGTTTATCAAGCGCAAAACTAGATAAAACCCTTTGAGAATAACCTTAGAATCCTTATTCATGTAATAATGTGTGCACGCTGTCTATTCTAATTGCTACTGCCAATGCACAGACTAGCCGTTTATGAATAACCTATCACTTTTTGCCAAGGAGACTTGGCATTTCTAATATTGATATGAATTTATCATCGTTAGTAGGTTCCAAGATTCAACAGACCTAGGATTCTTTAAGAATTTGTCTTAAAAGTATTTTACACTTACCAATGGTTACGGCTATTCACGATGTTCCTTATTTACCTACAGGTTTATTACATTACAGTAAATATATTTATTACAAAAAATATCTTGAAGCCTACATTAAACATTACATTACGTGTCCCAAAGAAATGTAATTGATATTTTGCGCGGAGATACTAAACATAGACATTTTGGTTACATTTTAATGATCGTAACGACCAAACCCGCCCCGATCTCATTTATATCGCTTATATGCCACATAGTTATATCGAATGATTATACACTTTGTTTAATTACGTAATTTTAAGCATCATAGAAGCTAATATATTTTTTCTTTGGAAGATGGTTTTAACATAATATGGGCCAACTGTTTTTTTTTAAGTCGACTCGCGAGCAATATCAATGTAATGCTAACATAGTTTTTGTTCGCTTCGGCCTCGTTTCATTCCATTCGCGGGGATATCTGAGCCAGGTCAAACACTGAACACTGCGCTCAGTCCTTTGTTTCAATACCAACGTTGCTCCCGACTTCATTTATGGTCCTTATCTTTTTACATGCGTACATAAGTTACTGAATACCTAAATTATGTTACCATTCCACTTTTTCTTATCTGGTAGGCAAGAAATTTCTTAACTGTAAGAAAATAAATAAATGGTTGTGGGATCCAAAGTTTAGTGGAGTATGGAGGACATATTCGGAGTTAGAAGTGTATGTAAGGGTTTACTAACTATACTTAGTGTATGGCGAAATATAAATTTATTTTTGGCACCTTTATCTACACCTCTAGATATTGTATTTTAGTTATTCGTATGCTCAGTTATTTCTCTAGCTATAGGTAATATTATAAGCCTATGGCCCAACAACTGCCATGGTTCAATATAAAGTCTTGTTAATAATTTTATTTAGAGTCAAGTCTAGCTCTTAAATGTTGTACATCATAATCCAATGTATTGATATCCTCTTTTATAATTATTTTTATACCATATCATTTAATATTATTTACATCTGCGTAAATATATGATACACGAGAAGCATCTGATCTCCTCTTATAAACCGTCAATCAAATGCGCTTATGTGAACTCCACTAATGAAATTTATTTTCAATAAGATAAAGCGGGCGGTCGCAGCCGCCCTAATGGCATGATTTACATCTAGATTTATTTACGCCCACCGGAGGACCGGGTAATGAAATGGAAACGGAGAAATTGCCGAGACCTCAACAAAAACTGCATAATCCTTGTCGACACCGAGCCAAATAGACTTTCTGCATTGTTGTTTGCTTTCGTTAACAGAATATATTCAAGTAGAAGTAGGAAAGTGGGTACTTATATTGTAACAAAAGTAAAAAAGGTAGGTAGCTAACCTATATAAATGTAGGCAGCTGATAAGGCTTGTTACATACCTAGTTAATCTTGTCGAACTCACATCAATTTTACGCCATTCGTTTCTTCGCTCTGATAATCCACTTTACATAGCAATCCCAGAATAATTTATTCGTACTCTGGTGTTGCAGATATTTTTTCAGAAAGATATGCTGAATATTGTATTCACTCTTAAGTGGGTAGGTATTGCCAGCGTTTGATGAAGGTACTGATACATAAGTGTATATATAACGTTATGATAGCCATCGGCTACACTAACATTTACGCGCAAGTTGATGAAATATGTATTACTTTACTCTATACGAGGGAGATGAAAACATGTTTCCGTCAATTTACTGCTCGTGGAAGATATAAGGGCAATATTTTTGCGCTATCTGCGAAGGGCGCCGAGATTGCACTATTACATGGGTTTTATTAGAATAATATTAAACATGCTACGCTTATAGAATGGGAATATATATGATCTGTATAAATACGAATTAAATTTACATTTCTGAAGCCATCATAGTCGCCATTTTACCACTACCTATTCAAAGTTCATACTCACATCCCATCCTGAAACGTTTGGGATTTATTCACTGAGGTACTAAATACAATTAAATGTTGTTCATTTTGGTTTCAAGTTTAATTTAAACACGTTTGAGATAAATTAATGAGCTTGTAAAAATCCAGGATCCTACTTAATATTACATACAAATCCTACTTAATATTTTTATTGACTATTAAGAGTAAATTAGAGAGTAATGTTTATTTGGGCAGCCGGTAAAAATCGTAACATCTTCCTGCATTTATATTTATATGTTCGAGTATGTGCATATATTGCCAGGAGCATTTGAATGTTCATGAATTATCAAAAGCCCCGGGCCAGCACTCCTCGCTCAGCTCAGTCTGCGTCTCGCCCACACTGAGCGAAAAAATGCTTCTAACTATTTTCGCCTCGTAGAGGGTGTGCGTAGACAAACACATGGTTACGCGCTACGAATGCACAACTACAACACGAACAAATTTTTTTCCTGCGATAAACCAGAGTTCGTTGAACTGAATATTTCTGCTTTTTGGTTTCTATTTGATTTTCAAGTGTTGTTACATAAAACCATTTAATATTTTTTCATTGAATCCTTTCGACGACGATTTGTTAATTTCGTTCTAGCCCGTTACTTTATACATTCTGAATTACTCACAAAAGCATTACTAAGTTATGAAAATGCACCATCAGTAGCTATTCCTAGGTCAACCTAGATAAATTCACTTCGTGATTTTAAAATGGATAGTTAAATTAAAAAGTGGCAACAACCATATACACATCTACACCTGTATATGTATTAAATTAAGTACTAATATAATATAGTATAAAGTAATACATGTTAGTAATTTATATTTAGATTCCCTCGACGTAAGAATATATACATAGAAATTGTATCTTCAATTTGAAATGTGAATGTTTTTCCTACCGAATGTTTTCTGTCGCAGAGTCTTATAGATCTTCCTGTAAAGGAGAGGGACATTGATTGTGATGTATCGTTTTCTCCCTGGGATTTACACAAAATAGTGTCGAGTATTTTAGCAGAGGTGTTTTCGATGCTCGTCCCTTTGTCAACACTTTGATGCTTAGAGTATATACAATGTACATACAGGTAAAAGTCTGGCTCTCTTAATCAAAGGTAGGTGATTGATTTTTACCTCAGTTGGATTTGTTATATGTTGTACTTATATTGCACGTCTATACCTGATATTCCTGATATGTATGGCAGATGTATAATAATAACGAACAAAGAACACATTACAGACAATCCACCCTATGTATGACTAAGATAAAAAAAAAGCTAGATTAGGTAGGTACCAATGTATGTACATACGATACTGTGAATGGCTTATAAATCATATTATTACGATGAAACCTATTCTCTAATAAAACGGTTATTGACTTGGTTCAGCCGAGACGAGGCATAATTTAAATATGGAGCGAATCTACAGAGTTTCGGATTAATTCTAATGATTTGCAGCAGATTCGCGTCTCGGCGCCCGCCGGCCGAGGACGTGAGAGGGCGAAGCCCCGACACGTATAGGTCGACACACTCCCAATGTCGCAAGGTTGTTTCTCTCTTTTGAACTTTTTTATTCGGTTCTTTTACCCCTCATTCTTATACCGTCTACGTACCTAACTAAGCTAACCTACTTATAGGTAGTACCTATTTGGATACATAGTTTAAACTTAGGTATACGCATTTAGGCTTCGCGTTGGTTGAGCTGGTCTATCGATATTGACATCATGTTACCTTTACCTTTTGCAGTTAGATGGTGTTGCGACTGTATCTAAATAGTTGAGTAGGTATTACTGCAGCTTATATGATCGTAACGTATTTATGGCATGACTTGCATTAAAGCCGCTCTCGATAAAGCTGATAGGTAATGAAAGCGGACAGGGTAGGCATTATTACTTTCAGTCTGTCATCTCTACTCTCGTTACCCTTATTAGATGCTTTACGTTACGTGAGAAAATTCAACCTTGACCAGATCTAAGTAATACACATTGTCTTCATAAAGCTAGGCTTAGACGCGACGATATATAGGGCGAAAATTCTGGAATTTGTGTCAACCACACTTTTTATCTGCTAAGATGAAAGGCTAGTTTGTACAAACACCTCGGTGCCGGAATATTATAGTAATGGCGAGGTCGCACGCTACTGGCATACTAACTACCACACCACTATAAAATGCTTTTTTTTTGTTTAAGATACAAAAATACATCAGTTTCCGACAATAATACTGTTATACTGTACTAAAGCCAGACTGCGTATTCACGATTTTTTTTATTCTGTCTGGATTAATGACCTGAATTAATTGAAAATTATATATTTGCCTTACTCGTTCCTGTTGGAACAGTATTACATAAAAGTTAAATAATTGCGTCGACGTAAGAGCGTGATACACGCGATGTTTTTGTACATTAACCGCGACAATTTAAAAAAGGAGTGTGCTTTTTCAATTGCAATAATAACCTACCTAATCACTGGCTATGGGATATATGGCTATGGTACCGGCTATGGGATATTATTTCCTGAATGCCGTTCAAACGAGAACATTATTACTTCATTGATGTATAATCTTATTGCCGGATAAAACGAATATAATATTCACATTTCATACGTCTGCATGGCTGAGGCAGGAGATAAGAAACAACTTGTAGGAAATTGTAAAGTACAAAACGAAAGTACATTGTAATATGAAGGTTTTCCTCGGAAAGTTGTAGTACTTATACCGAACGCGCAGCTCACATCAAACTATGATTAATATTCTAAACTTGAATTTCAGTAAGTGCTTGTATATCTGGGTGCTATATTAATATCTGGTATATTGATATTGATCTAGTAGTTCTTATTTACAGAGTCTTATGCTAAGCTGGTTACAATGATGTTATGAATTATATTATTATTATCTATTTTATTTTACCTGAGTGAAATTAAGCGTCGTAGCCGTAGCGTTCACGCGATTTTTCGTAGACCCTTCAACGTAAGAAGAAATTCTGTTCTCTTAGTAAATTAAAGACTACAACAATAAAACATACAGTAATTTAATTTTATTTCAGATCTCTAAAACAAAGAACAGAGATCAGATAAGCCGAATCTCAGACACAAAAGAGCTATCATCCCCAAGAAGTACAACGTCTTGGCCTTAGTCATCACCCTTTTATTGTCAGTTGAAGGAGTTCGCAAAGCATTTCTTTGCTCTTATCTCTGATGAAAGAAGCGAACTTAACACCAAGACGGGCACAAAGTAAGTAGGAAGGTAATTGGTGAAAGTGCGGTGGATCTCGGTGGGTTCAAGCGGGTATAAATTGTGAGCCGGCGCCGTAATTAGGTAAGTTGGGGCACTGCAATTAATTACGCGGAATAATCTAATGAAAATAAGCTTACTTATTAACTACTGTCTTTTTTATATAAAATGCATACATAAAATGCTGCGCTATTTTATTATCTTGAGTCCTTATTTAATCTTCTTACAGTTTTCTACTTTCTCAGTCTCATTTAAGATGGAGTATGTGCTATATATGCTGTATGTGCGGTATACTATTACTATAACGTACAAAGTGACATTAAAAAATAGCTTAATTTACACACTATAATAAGATTTAGGTGTCACTGAAAAACAAAAAACTATTTAATGCCGCCATATCGCCAAAAATGCCTCAAATTGCTCTCGTGGCATAAGATATAGAAATAAAATGTTTGCACTTTATTGCTTGAATAATGTAGTTGTCCTCTGCGTAGTGGTTGTCTGGGTTGGCAAGGATGATCAAAGGCGTGGTTCGCCAACCACGCCATTGGGTACTTTTTAGTACTGTCGGTACTAAAAAGTACCCTGGTGTTCCGACTGCAAGCGTCTCTAAACGCAACCGGTTGCCAGCACGCCACATATGCCTTTTTGTGATCACTGGTACTAGAAACGTGTGCCTATAATCGGGTATAATAATTCCGTGTGAAATCGATAAATAAAGGCTATACAAAGGGCTAGACTTAAATTACAGAGTATTGGTATTTCAATTGCTTGACCAAAAGATCAAATGGTTAGTCAAATTGCTAATTAGACACGATCGCAATACCAATATTGCCAATATGTAGGTTATATAAAATAGGTATCCCGTGTGATTGTGAATAGGTGATTGGGTAGATGTAGATCCGGTGACCACTGAGTTGTGGTCGATGTGGCCGCCCGTCTACTTTGCTCGCTTCGCCGCACATTGCCGCCCTTCCATAGACAATTTGCCTAGATTGAACACGTTGGCGGACGATGAAATATTAAGAGGTACTTTGCGAGCTGATTATTATTTCATATTGTGACATATTCTAGGTCATTTTTCGAAATGTCCGACTTTGTGTGAGGACTAGTGACTAGGGTAAAGCCCTTAAAGGTTACAGTGAAGTCCTTTAATATACATTTATTAGCCTACTGGTTTGTAATTGGAGAGGTCGGAAAAAAGCAGTATCTATTTTCCAGAACACCTTGTGTTTGTATCGCCTTTGTTATTTCCCTTGAAAGTCCATATAATACTTTCTTTACGAATGTATTTTCGAAGAGAAGTTACGTACGGACAATACCGAACAAAAGAAGTTAGTTTAATCAAGTTGAAGCTTTGAGTTGCACAGTCTTAAACAATGAAGCACCACGGTCCAAAAGGAAAGCGGCCGGGAATAAAGGAAATAACATTTAAGAACATTAGGATTGATCAGCTCTTCTTGATTATGACTTAGAACATCCTGATCAGTAAAAGCATTAGTCACAAACGGTAGCTTTGAAATTAATGTATACTATAGGTGCGTCCTAATAGAGATACAGGGCATGTATTTAGCAACAATTCTTGATAGTTATCAGATTTTGAATTTATCAGTCATCAGATTAAGAGTTTAAGAAAAAGCTGCTGTGACATCCGCTAATTCTTGCTAGCTGATTTATTTTGTATTTGTCCGTTTGGATGATGACGTAAATTACTAATATTTTTATTTTATCCTGTAAACTTCTAGGTAAAAGTAGTGTACCTATCCATTAAAATATATAGCGGTTATAAAGCATCTAGAAATTAATTTAAGTACGCATAATTTATCCATATTGAAAATCGAAACCTAATGAATTCCAGTGTGGATAAAATTTCTTAAACACTTTTTATGCATTTATACGCGCAAACGGAAAACCGTTTTCCAGTGTCATATTTCCCTGGCTCACACGGAAAATACGATTGAGTTGAGCCATTCAATCGATTGAAATAAGAGACCGCAACCTTAATCCTGTGAAATTCACCGACTCTGAAGACCTTTCGATGTCTTTGCTATCTGCAAATCCGGCCGTTCGCAAGTTAAGTCCACGCATTTTTACGACTTCTTTGAAAGACGCTAGGCTTTCGGTATATTTTTCAATATACTACGTACAACTACTAGTTAGTTGTACCTCAGAGTAGATAATACTGGTAAGATGTACCAAAGATGAAGTTCATGAGGCCACAATGTCTTTAATAAAAATAACCTAACCTAACAGTGTATGTGTATTTCGAGAAGAATAACCACAAATGTAGGTAACATATATATGTTTATATGTATATTATTATGAAAGAATTTGCTTGACCGAAGGACAATTATTTATGGGCCTTCTGCTAATGCATGAATTTAAATTTTCTTCCAATTGAATCATTACTATACCACCCCGACAGATATGCAAACTTTTGGTAGTTTTCTAATTCGATTCATCTAATTATAGATGGTAATTGTTTTTAAGTCAAATAGCAAACTCGAGGCCCAGAAGGAGAAGCCGTGAATTAGTTTAACCATTATAACTTCCTAGTAAATAAAGCCAGCGCGTGACCGCTACAGAGCTGTGGAGTTGTCAATTCTAAGTCGTGAACTCGTGAAAGGAAAGCACGTCTTCAATCCACTTTATTGTTGTTAAGTTGCATCAATACTTTGAGACTGGAATACTGTCAGCTCGTCGGTATAATTAAGGAGCGCGTTAAATCAGCCAAGATTTAAAATCCACTTCCATCTTATATATCTACGAAATTGTAGTTTGAGAGTCAAATGCGATTTGAAACATGTCGACAGTAAGTACAAAATCAATGAAACCAAATCACATCGCATAGGCTATCAATGCAGTCAATATTCCCAGAGGTCGGAAGTACATGAATTGAAGGCAGCATTGATATATAAGCGGATTTTATTCCCATATAGGCACTTGTGAGTTCGCAAGGGGGTGCGAGGAGGGAGACGGAGGAGCTCGATCGAGACGGCCGGTCACACAAATCAATGTAATGCGCTGCACCAAAGCAATCTAAGCGAGAGGAACCCGTCTAGACTTTGACGAGTAAGCCTTCACCAGCTTAATTAATAAAATCCAACGGATCGCAGAGATGCAGTTAACGATTCCCGATGTACAAACCAGCGAAAAAGAACAATTTTTATTTGAAATTAGCGTTTATTATAATTTATTTTACGTTCCCCGGGATACGGATGAGTTGTTGAGTAAATTAATATTTACTGGGGCTAGGGAATAGATGGGACTCTACAGTTTACCTTCTAGGCATGCTTCGGCATCACTACACCACAAATACCTAATAAAAATCTGTTTTGTAGTTCCTTAGACTTTTGAGATTTACACCATATACCTGACCGAATGCTTCCTTACTTATGAAGTGAGTAAGGTTGAGGAGAAAGTAATACCTTTAAAAAAGTTCTGCCGAATTGTACCCAATTCTTCTAAATATAATTAATAAAATTGTATAGCTAATACATAATGAAACCGTACATTATAGTTCTCTGTTAATCCAATTATGTTATGTGCGTACAAAATGATAAAGGTATTGTTAAGATACAGACACTCAGGGCGTTACATTGTTATGCTTGCATATTTATTTGGGGCTCGTGCGTCTACCCACGGGGTGGCGCAGTTCGGTTGCCTAGCAACGCAGCCCCCGAGACACCGTTTGACCCTGGCTAGAGGCCGTTCATCTCAAACATTACGATACGACACGAGGATTATTTAAAAAAATGCGAACGATATAAGACTTTTGAGCGTAAGGTAAGTAAATAAAAATAAAGACTAATGTCTTTATTTTTATTAGACATTTAAAGACATTAGTCTTTATTATTATATACTAACCTTACATTTAAAAGTTATCCAGACAAATATTTATTAAGATGTAAATTCATTCGAATTTTGTCATTTGTTTTTAACTTTTCTAAGCCGTATAATGATTCACCCGACTAAATTGACTAACAAAATTTTATTACAACGTATTCCGTAATACCTCAAGATAATATACTACTTACAAGTAACACTAAAAAAATAATTAGAACATAGATGTCCTATGTTCGTCGGTATGTATTATCTCAGAGTAGATAATATACTGCGTACAAGTATTATTTTAGGCTCTGTGTGATAGACTCGTTCTTTTTTAAAGTCGGCTAAAAATACGACAGGGTCATTTTTCAATTATAATTTACTGTTTTTTATATATCATTAAGGTGACACACAACGGCCTAACTGATGGTAAGCAGTCACTGTAGCCTATAGCCGCTAGCAATACCGGGGATATCACTAACGAGTTGCCAACCCTGTTTTTGATGAGGAGTCACTGTGCTAGCAGCATTACTACTAGCCCATCAAAGTAGAGTTATTTCACTGCGCAGTGAAATAACTCTACTCTTCTGTAAGGCGGAGGTACAGTCCCCAGTCGGGGGGCTCCAATATTAATGGGAAAACCCACCGGGGATCCCAATTCACCCTACTTATCTTTTTTAGCTCATGGTGTGATTAATCACTGTACTTAAGCTTAGAAAAAGTCATTGTTACAGGCCGGGATTTGAACCTGGGCCCATCAGATGACAGGCCTTTACTTCAACCACAAGGCAAAGACGGCTTGTGATGTAATGGTAGCGCCATCTAGCCGTATGAAGAAAACTATTATCAAGTTTGTTCATTACATAGAAGTATTGGAATCAAATGGCTAGATGGCGCTAGTAGCTAGTATCTGAGAGTCTAACTATTAACTCCACAATATTATGAGTACAACATATTTATTCACAATCTTCAAATTTTAATTACATATAATAAACAGTATGCAAATATAAAGATCTTACAATTTAAGTGCTAATTACAATAACATTTACCTAACACGAGTTACAAGAGTTTCATTGGAAAAACAGAGATGTCACTAACGTAACATGTTTATATTCGTTCAATGTAAATGTTCTAGATACATGGTAAATAATACTGTTTATTATAGCATTTTTATATTAAGATGTTTGATCGCATCATAAATAATAAAGGTAATTAATGTAAAAATATTACATTAGAATATAGTTAAAAATTTAGGTTACAGAGCTATATGACGAGGTGGCCGAGTGGTTAAGGCGTTGGACTGCTAATCCAATGTGCTCTGCACGCGTGGGTTCGAATCCCATCCTCGTCGATTCGTTTTACATATCTTGGCTTGTAAGAGCCGAAAAAGTTAATTATTAAGTTCTTTTAACATCGGCTTTCCCATATTAGTGCTATTTTTTTTTTGATAATATTACAAATATTACAATCATGAAACTGTTTCTAAATTGTTTGAACGACCGATATATTATCTCATTCATATTTTTTTACTTAAAATATAATTATAGACTAACTACATAATTTGAAGCCATATTGTAACAGCAACAGTTTGTACACACAGTTTTCGCTATAATCAGGTGTTATCTTTGTAAACGTTAGCAAAGGGAGATACGAACAACCTGTTCGTATACCTATCATTCGTTACGAATTTATCTAGACCTGTTTTCATTATCTTATCGCGAGTTCGAGCTTTATTTCATATATTCAACTTCAGTCAGTGCTGGGCATATCTGAATCGACCGATTGAATCCCATTTCATGGCAGTAACTCTACGGCTAGGCTAATTACGTGTCTGAAAGTGAAATGTTTTATGATAAGTAGGCGCGAGTTTTAGTGGAATATACATTGTGTGAACTGGGGAAAAGATTGACTCATAGGCAAAGTATCTTCAGGACTATCTAAGGTATTTCTGACATGCACCTTGTAAGATTATGACTAGTTGAAATATTATGTTTGGCTGCTCTCTTATTGAACGATCATGAGAAAGAAATGCATCGTTGGTTCTAACTGAGACAATAGTATTTGACTCATCATCAAAGATTTGAAAAATATGCGTCATATTGAGTCAGTGTCAGAGTTGGAAATTTTCCTCCAAACGAATCTTCCTCAAAGATATAGATCATTATTATTATTATTCTATGTATGTGCTTTGAAGTGTTTTCATAAAATAATATTGGAACACCCATGACATAATGACTCATGAAATTGTTAACACTATCGCAAACGTTATCAAAACTAGAGCAAGTCAATATAAATTGAATTGGGCAACCGTCTAATTCCAATTTTGTAGGTAATCTGATAAAGGTGACCTTAATAGAAATGTCCTATTATGTAGCTACCTGCGGGCTCCAGCCCATGCGCTCATGTATACCGTAATAGACCTAATTTTTATACGCATAATATTTATAACACAGAAGCCCCGCAACACTTTTGCCGTAAAAGGTTTTGTGGTCCCGAGAAACCAAGTCAATCATTCTTGTTGGTATACAACTTTTACTTGACAGTTGTTTAAAAACTACATACACAGGCAAAACAAAAGAATAATTTGAATATCAGATTATTCCTCAGAGTAGATAATATACTTGTCATTACTAATCTATAAATCAACTGTTAGTCTCGCAAAAACTCGATGATGGCTCGACCAACTTTAAATATGATTTAGGGGTGGTTTAGGAAATAGAAAATTATAAATAAGGTCAAGAATAGCAGAAGAATCAAACAAAAATGTAGATTTTTTGTATGCGAATTGTCAGTGCCGCCAATGTCTTCGATCTGACGTAAGTAGTAGGAGGTTCATCGGGTCATCCAGTTTGCGATAATTAACACATTTTAATTATATTTACAATTTGTAAATAGTATCGTTTGTTATGACTGATAAATATTATTATAAAATTTGTATTTACGTTTTAAAAAAAAGCGGCCAACATTCAGTGAGCGAGTCAAACTCGCAAACCGAGGATTCCGTAGTAAAAACAAACTAGACAATCTTAACTTTGCCGTTTGACCCCTATGATAGGGGTAATAGGGATCACACTAGTTTAAAATAAATAAACAAAATATTAATTAGTTTTGGACACGTCAAAATGAAATGAAGTCCTGTCAAAAAATGAACATAATTAAGTTTTAATGAACAACAGGATAGGTTGAATATTTTAATTTAGTTTTTCAGGATTAGTACCAATTTATGTGTGCACGGATTTACAGTTGTACGGATTACAACTGTAAATCCGTTTATATGTAAATTATAGTTATAATATCAAAAACATCAATTTAAATGTAAATTATTGTTTTATTTCAAAAGAGTAATTGCCGCGTTTCTTACCATTTTCTTTAGTGTAATGTGTAGGCTGTACTTACTTACTTACGTTACGAAAAGTCTAGTCAATTAAAGATGATTTTGAGTTGTCATCCCCGATGAAAATAAATTTACAATACTTCTCTCAATAATCTTCAATAATCTTATATCATTTATTATTATGTTGATTTCCAAAATGTATTTCTTTATATCCGACTACAACTATACGGCAGCGAGTAGGTGACTTTATCATTAACATGTCATTTTAAGCGCCTGTCTGTAGCTGCCTAAAGTAATTAAATTTTGTTTACCTCATATATCCACAATTATTATTTTAGAGACACAGATCCAATAATTTACGAAAATCTTGCTATTGTACATATATGCTCTTGTAGCATTAAAAAAAAACGATAATTTATTTTCAAATTCAATTTAATTTATTGCGTGATATGCATGTAAACACAAAGATTTTACATATATAAACATAGAATTCGAGGTTCGAAGCATTCCAAGTCTAAATTTATTTTGTGATTCTTGTATTGTCTTAGATCACCCAAAAAAAATGTCTACTTGATACTTCCGTGATTTGATATGCCCTACCTACAATTCGTAAAAAAATGTAAACTCTTGGGAACAACAAGGATTTAGATTTCCTCGGCCGCTCCCTTCACTACTGATAATACGAACAATCATGAATGCCTGACACAAGTCGTCATCGATTTCTTTATCGTAGCTATACTACATGGGTACTTCATATCCATTTATGACCAATCAATAGTAGTTTATTACAATGATACCTACGTAGCGAGCGACTACAAAAGCAATTTATCAAATTAATCATACTTAAAAAAATAAAATAAACATGGGTACCTTACGTACGTACTTATGAAACCATTGAATACTTAGGCTTATGCAGAGATTGATACAAAAATCAATTTTGCATCTTATCACTTCACTTGTTTCTCCATTGCATAAATTGCATTATTAACTTCTCAGATCGAAGTATGGATTAGCAGATAGATAAGTCTACATACCTATATGACCGACTACATCAAACTAACATTAGTTCTTACATAATTTCTTAGAACTTCTCTAGACTTCTCCTTTTCATATTCTAGCTGCGATATTAATTTAAATTTTAAAGTGGGTTCAACTATGTAAAATGCACATTCTAAATTTTATTGATTATAATTTCAGATCGAACCAGAATGTACTGGTTTGTAGTAATACTGGTGGCCGCTATAGGCGGAGTCCATGCACAAATGACAGCCCAAACAAGTGTAGCGCCCGAATTGAGGGAATGCTATATGGACCCTAGACTGTTAGACAGAAACAATCTTCCCCCATCAACTATACAAGTACTCATCGATATAATTCGCAAGATTGAAGACAATCCTGACATAAACATGGATATGAGACAACTTTCCGCATTGCTACTTCATACGTAAGCATAATTTCATTTTTTATACCACTAAGGTGGCACACAAGCATACGGTCCAGCTGATGATGGTTAGCAGTCAACGTAGCCTATAGCCGCTAGCAATACCGGTGATACCACTAACGGGTTGCCAACCCTGTTGTTGTTGAGTAGTCACTGTGCTAGACTGTTAGTAGCATTACTACTAGCCCAGCGTATTTTCGTGGAGCACAGACAACCTTACTTACCTCAGAAACACAACATTACATTCTATTCTATTCTATCTAGCCGTTGCTGTCCCACTGCTGGGCAAAGGCCTTTACACAAAAGTATAACATTACATTAAAGTAGTTTATTTCACTGCGGTCTTCTGTAAGGTGGAGGTACAGTCCCCAGTCGGGCGACTCAAATATTAATGGGAAAACCCACGGTAGATCCCAATTCGCCCTACCTCTCTTTTTTAATCTCATGGTGCTTAGCTTCTTGGAAGGTTAAAAATTAAGTCAATTATTTATATATGATATTTCAGGTATCGTCAGGACGGTATTGAGTTCCACCAGCCAGAGACGATGGCAACGTCAGCATTGGTACTGCCTTTTGCGCCGACTTTCCATTCCTTCCACCGTCACAGGCTGCTGGTGACCAGACTGATTCCTAGTAATTTACAACAACTACCCAACACTACTTTGAGCCCTGAACAAAAGGTAATTTTAAATTAAGTCTACATGATGTTAATACAACCTAATGAAGAGACATGTAATTTATAGGTCACTATACTACTATTACTACATTTCTTTATATTTTATACCACTAAGGCGGCAAACAAGCATACGGCCCGCCTGATGGTGAGCCTATATGGACGCTTGGGGTTAACCAGAGGGTATCACTAGCGCGTGGCCGACCCTTAAAGACCTACTTGAGTTTATTGCAGTTCTTAGCAGTTGCCACGAGCGTCCAGCTTAGTTGCACGAGAGTCGAGCGTAGTTGCGCTAATAAACTGCAGACTAGCTTTAGTCACATATGCCCAGTTCTTTCTATTTAGACAGCAGTGATGGTGATTACCTTAGTTCTTACTTAGTGCCATTTTTTCACGGTAATTGTATCAACAGCAACACTACTTATTGATTACTCACTGTAATAGTGTTACTCGTGAAACAGTGTGCCATTCACCATATGCTGTCGACTACGGTGGACGCTCGAGTTCGTGGTGACGAGAACAGCTGCAATCAGCTGTCGCAGTACCGCGCCCTCAGAACGGCACGAGCCGCGCCTTCCATTAAAGACGATGTGGAAATCTTAGATGTGACAAAATTGTACGTACAGATTATATATCTATAATAAAAAAATCTCAATGTATACAATTATAACGTAAAAATAATATCAACAGAAATAAATCGAATATTATAGGTCGCGGCACGAAACTCTAGCGCTGACCGTTATTGCGCAGAAGTAAAAAATAAGGTGTCTTGGCGGGGTACAGGGGTGAAGGGCGAGCGTGCGTTGCGCCGATTGGCTCTCCAGTCGTACTCCGTCCCCCGTGCCGATACGACGCTCCGCGCACTTCCAGTGTACAGTCGCGTTCTGAATTGTTTTGTTGTCATCGTTAATTTTTGTTGTTGTTTTTTGTTAAGTTTGTTTTGTTGATTTGTTTGTTGTGTTTGTTAGTTTATTCACTGTTTGATTAAGTTTGAACAGTTTTTAAACAGTGAAAATGCCGAGGCCGAGAAGGAATACTGTTTTGAAAAGACAGGCACGGAAAATGGTGTTTGACGTGCATTGTTTTCTGAAAAGGGAATCGAATGATTTCATTAATTCCCTGAAACAAATTCAAAGTGAAATTGGCGAAGCTGCGAGTATTTTACTCGATTCTGACCGCAGCACTGTAGATATAAGTGAAATAAAACAAACTGCAGAAGTTATTCAGGCGGGAAATATAAAATTAAATAGTATAATTAGTGACTTACAGAAAATTCAGAAAAGGACAGCTGAATCTACAAAGACGTCCATAGCAACGGTAAGGAAAATCTCCACTGAAGCCAATAATTCCGACTTATTATCAGTATTTAGAACACCAGGCAAAAAACGCTCCAGATCAAAACCGGTCACAGATATTGATAACTTTGATCAAGGATTAATAAAGAGGTGCATACATAACTTTCATAGGACAAATAATGAACTTCCCACCGTCGGAAAGTTGAGAAAGAAGCTAGAGGAAGATATAAATTTCAAAGGCTCAGAACGAAGTCTTCGACGAATAATTAAGAGTTTAGGGTTTCGGTGGAAAAATACTGAAAACAATCGAAAAGTACTGATTGAAAGTTCAAATATACGTTTACTACGTATCGAATACTTACGCAAAATAAAACAATATCGCCAAGAGGGAAGGCCCATCGTATATACAGATGAATCTTACGTAGATTCATCGCACTCTGCTCCAAAAGCCTGGACCGATGGTACTACAAAAGGTCTCAAAAAACCTATCTCCAAAGGACAGCGGGTGGTCATTGTCCACGCAGGATCAGAGGCTGGGTTCATACCGAACGCACTGTTAACTTTTAAAGCTGGTGCGAAATCAGGCGACTACCACGACAATATGAACTACGACAACTACGAAAAATGGCTGAGGACACAGTTATTGCCGAACTTACCGCCTAATTCTGTCGTGGTAGTCGACAACGCATCATACCATAATAAACAATGGGACCTTGCACCCACTTCTAATTCCAAAAAAGCTGACATGCAGGGTTGGCTTACTGAAAAGGGCATACAATATGAGGAAACTCTACTAAAACCTCAACTATACAATTTAATACGGGCTAACAAAGATAGATTTAAAACATTTTCAATTGACAGGATACTAGCAGAGCAAGGACATCAAGTGCTAAGACTGCCACCATACCACCCAGATCTAAATCCAATCGAAATGGCATGGTCTGACATAAAGCAATATGTAGGCAGTAAAAATGTGAAGTGGAGTGTTGCTAAATGTATAGAACTAATTCAAGAAAAAGTTTTGCTGATGGGTGCTTGGGATTGGGGAAAGTTATGCCAAAAGGTAAAGGACATAGAAGAGCAATATGTCAAGAGTGACCATGTCGTGGATTTGGTTACAGAAGAATTCATCATTCGCGTTGATGGTGACAGTTCAGAGGATAGCCTTGGTGAGTCTGATGACGATGACGCTGTTAGTGCCGACGACCGAAGCAGCCCTGAGCCGGGGCCCTCAGTAAGCAAAAGGCCCTGTTGGGATACTATTGAAGGTGTAAGACCATTGTCTGATTCGGACTAGATATCGGAAAGGAGAATGCGGTGTCTGATGTCCACACCCTGCCGAACTCGCAGGTTTCTTCTATCCTGAGAAGAAACTTCAGTAGGTTCTTATGTAATTCGGACTTAATATAATTTTTTTTATTATTTGGTATTTAATATAAAAATTTACAAATCCGATAGTGTATTTATTTTTCTACTCCCCATAAACTTGTTAAAAATTATATTGTAGGTAACATGAAGTAATATTTGCGTGCGTGACAGTACCCATACGCAGTTAAGTTCCACATTTTGTTCACCGCTAGACTTACTATTTGACTTTACATTAAAACATTATTTTGCTGTTTTTAACTAAGCAATTAAATTACTAATTTGTATTGCGTGCGCGATGGTACCCATGCGCAGCTATCCCCTCCACGTTTCGCTCAGCGCTAGAGTTTCGTGCCGCGACCTGTACTCGAACGAAACCATACTACTTGTACATAGTATATTATCTACCCTGAGATACTACATACTACTATAATGAATAACAATATACTATAATGTAATATGTGGAACAATACCTTCTTGGGACAGATAAATCGGTTCTCCTCTATTATATCAACATGCTCTCAGTTTTGATGAGAGAGCATTTATAAATGAAAACCGAAAAATACAGCTCTCTTTTTCACAAAATTAAAGCTTCAAATTATTGAATAATTTTTAGGAACTCAGATTATAAAAATGGCAAGATGAGACATTACAATCCTAACAACGATGTTGAATACACGAGCAACTATGGCAGTGCGAAGTTAGAGCGCCAGCTGCTTGGAGACAGCCAGTGCCCCCTCCTTGATGGTGTAGTCTCTACCGCATGGGGTGCAACCAGTGCCGGAAATTTAATCGCTGGTATTGCTGCAGGAGCACAGCCGCAACAAGTCTCAGTATTGGAATTAGCTAAGGGCTCGGCTCTGAACTACAATAACGTTCAACAAACTGTGACGTCCATTTTTCCTGCAACTTTATCGGGTTTGTTAATATTGATTACCGCAGATTACCGTTACAAGTGACCTAATTTATATAATATCGAACCGGTATGAAATCGCATCTTCATTTCGGATTCCAGGTGATTTGGCTGAAGCTATCCTCATACAAGGCACTGACAGAGGCAGCACTTCTATCGCTATTGGAACCGCAGGCAACTGGAATAGCACCCAGGCTACCAGACACTACATGTTGCACAGCCGCAATAACGTTGAAATGACGGACCCTGAAATCCGTGGTGATATTGACGGATTCGTTCTTGGGTCAACCATAAACTCAGCTTTATCAATTTATAGCTCTCTAAGACTGTCCCAACTTCTCGACATGTACTATTCTCCGAGGGTAGGATATCGAATTCAATAACAAAGTTTTATTAACACTAGTGCGCGTTAAATATACTCCTATAGTACTCTAACTATTTAATTACGTAATTTTTAGAATGGTGTTTTTGATCGAGACCTCAGAGCATGCAACCGCCGGTCCCTTAGTCAGCAATATATTACAAGCACAAATTTGGTCAGTGAAACCTACGCCTTCGCTGCAGCTTTGGACACAAACATGCCTTTGAGAGGGACAATTGTTGGAGGTCTCGAGCAACTTGTCAACAGCGCGGTCACAAATTTCCAAACATACACAAGTAAAATAAATTTGATTAATTCAACTGTAACTCAAGTCTATTTTGTTTATATTAATGTTCATTACTCTAATATTTTCAGCTAATAATTTGAACGATCTGAACTGCGTCACAACTGATACTACGAGTCACGACTATAGGCCTAAGACTAACCTATACATTGTCCTTGATGCTTCATGGCCGTATCAAACCGTGTACCCAGCTATCTCATATCTTGCGGATGCCATTGAGGTCGGCAAATTTGGATCTAGTGTAACTTTGTTGAGCGCTTTTGACGGAAGCGTTATTATCAATACGACATTTTCTTTAGCTGATTTCCATTCAAACTACACCTTAGCAAGACATCAAGCGAGTGAGTGTTTAACATCTTCCTTTAGATTAATATAAACTTAAGTTTAATGAGCATTTATTGTTCATTATAAAAAACATTTTAGTGCTGACTGGAGTCAATCTGCAATCAAGCTTAACAAATATTAGAGACATTATGGAACAGCGGCTGCAGCATGAGAGCGCAATTAACTACGTCGGTGGGAACTCTACTGTACTGCTTTATCTAATCAACAGTGGAAATTTGCAGAATAACGAACTAGTTTGGGAACAAGCACGACTCCTCAATGAGACCGTCCCAGGTACGAAGAAGCATTACTACAAACATCTCACATTTTACGAGATTGGCAATAATACCTAAGATATTATATTGCTTTATCTGAATTTCAGATTTAAGGATCATTTTCGCCACAAGCACGAATCAGTTTGATAACCTTTGGAATTTGGTGAGGGATATGCACAACGACATCAAAACTATTGCCCTGACAAGTACGGGCACGAATGTTGAAATAACCATGGCGTTTGTGTTAGAGCGTATCCAATCAGGTACGCAATTTTATTGGTTATTTAGGGCAAACACTAACCAGTTAGCTATCTTAATGGTGCGTCTTTATTATGTCTTATGTCATAATTTGCAGCTGGAAGAAGAATAATCAATCCTGCATGTGGTTATGAATTCGTGGATGTGTCTTCTGGGACAAGGCAGTTCAACGACTTTGTGGAGCCTGGTTACATTAACTTCTACTCCATCAGTCCTAACTACTTCTATGGAAGGAATGATAACAGGAAGGTCAGGATATCTAGAAGTGCCGGTGGAATTGGGAGCCTGGTTATTTGCTTCTCTCGCACTATATCCCAGCCACGGTAAGTGTAGATAAGTCTGGGGATTTCCTAACATTGATTACTAATAAAACATTGAACCGCATCTACGATACGCAACGCAATGACCACGCTGTTCAATGCAAGCTGGTTTCATTTTCTTCGATTGCAAGTAATCATATACGCCTCCATTTGGATTACCACGAAAGAGCATTTTTAAATATACCTATTCTATGGTATATTATATTTATAGATTTATAAATAAAACCAGGATAATTATTGTTCTGTCTAAACACCGGACGCGTCGGAATCACGTCTTAGAGATGTGGGGCGAGCGAGGTGATCATGCTCAGCCCCCGCAAAGGGAAGATCTTCCAGCCAGGCGGGTGTTGTGCCTGGGGAACCGCGGCTCCGACTGTTCTAGTCGGAAACTTGTATATATGTTGAATTGCGTAGAAAACTTCGCTAGCGCGTGGCAGGATTGTGACGTCATTCGTTGAATGTTGTCCTGCTAGTTAGTCGATTTCTAACGTTGGTTTATGTAGCCGTGAGGTCGCTACATCACTCCCCCCCGAGACCGGAGGTCGATCCAGAGCTTGATTACAGTCAGTGCTTGAATGCTTGCAAGTGCCAGTGTGCTTCGAAGTCTGCGGTGAGTCGAGACTGAGCGTTAGATGCCGACTGAGTTCAGTATCTCAATGCAAGCGTACGACGTGGAGATAAGACGGTGAGCAATGCCGAATGGACTCCAGAAGTGGGCTGTGTGAGGCGGACGTATGTAGTCGGTGGAGAGGTGAGTGCCAGGACCAGTAGCGCGGTGAGTCGGCTGAGTTGGACCTGTTGATACTCGATGCTGGCTTGCTGTGTGACTGCTGCTGAAGACTTTGATGGGGGTGGAGAAGGTTGCTGATGTTCACGCCAATACTGACGCAACGGGGTCACCAGTGTGGGGCGAGCGAGGTGATCATGCTCAGCCACCGCAAAGGGAAGATCTTCCAGCCAGGCGGGTGTTGTGCCTGGGGAACCGCGGCTCCAACTGTTCTAGTCGGAAACTTGTATATATGTTGAATTGCGTAGAAAACTTCGCTAGCGCGTGGCAGGATTGTGACGTCATTCGTTGAATGTTGTCCTGCTAGTTAGTCGATTTCTAACGTTGGTTTATGTAGCCGTGAGGTCGCTACAGAGAAATAAAATAGGTAATTATAACAATCGATGTTTTGATAATAGCATTATGTTCCATCGTATGATTTGCACGATAGACTACAAACAAACACAGGTAAAATTCAGTAGCCATAATGTTTCTGATTATATCGGTTTGCTCACTAGGTACTTAGCCACTCCTAACTACATTCCATCTCAATAAGACTGTACCTACGACAACTCTTTGTTTATATTAAATTGGAACCGTATATTTTTAGGAGGAACTCAACTATAATCGGATTGGATGACAATGCGATCACATGTGAAACTATTGCCACAAGCGGCAACGTTGAGATCCCTATACAGAATGCCTGTGATGGGTACCAAACAATCAACTCTTGTCCTTTCTTCCACATCTCTGTGCAATCAGATGCTGGTGCAGCCAACGCCAATAGCGCTTCTTGTACTGGTA
Organism: Falcaria lacertinaria; assembly: GCA_951449985.1. NCBI lineage: Eukaryota > Metazoa > Arthropoda > Insecta > Lepidoptera > Drepanidae > Falcaria > Falcaria lacertinaria. The sequence goes on along the minus strand of OX602109.1, from coordinate 6,558,810 downwards.
AGTCTCATCTATATTAAGAGGTACTATTTGTTTTGGGAAGAGGGGGTAATCCCTAGAACCGACTTGGCTGTGTGTTCTACGCGTCTGAAATCACTGTGAAGATCTTAAATTATAATTAAATTAGAGTTACTAGGATAAATATCTACAGGCTGTCACAGCACTCTGCCATGTACCCAAGAATACATATCTTATCGTTTACAATACCTTATCGTACCTCAATGTGACACATGTTTCATGTTTTTTTTACCAACAGAAGCTGCAGTGTGCAGGTTCCCGTACGACATAAGATATCAAGTACAGATCGAAGAATTTGGTTGTTACAGCAGTGCCGGAAGCTTAGTTGCAAGCCTTGCCCTCATAATTACAGCTATTTTCTACACTAGGACTCTTTAGATATATATAAGGAATATATATATTTGACAGTAAATATTATAACCCCTACCGATTATTATTAGTGGTTATCTTAAGTTTTGACTATTGAATGGTTTGTTTAGGTCGCCTGAAATATTTGTCTTGCTAGATGGCGCCACTTATACCAAACTAATTATTTCCGTAAATACCGAATCCGGACTATTACGAACACTTTAAATAAACTTTATATAAAAAAGACGATTATTATTACCAACGAAGAGTATTCCATATTTGTTTATATAGATTGGATGATCTTGGAATTTACCAAGACGCCGAGTATACATAATCAAAGCCATACGCCCTAAATTTATATTGGTGTATGCCTTTATGAGGTTGTTTAATTGATAACTGATAAATGTTGCAGATTCTTATAGAAATACCGTTTGTTAATATTAAAGAGTTGTTTAATTCGACCTAGACTGGCCACCTTTGGTTTATTAGGTATACATACATATACAAAATGACAAAGAATTATTAAATATCTAATAACCTATTATAAGTATATAAATTCAATGAAATAATATATATTAAAAAGTGAATTTCGAATGGAATTAGCAAGAGAAAACAATAGCAAATATACGAATGTCAAAATCGTATTCATATTTAATTAAGTGCATCCACGAAATGTTTCAGATTCCGTTGGTTTATTTTTGCTAATTTTAGTAACACAATTTTTTAGTAGATTCTTAGGTAAACATGAATAATAGTCATACAGGGTATTGTTAACTTTACAGATTTTATTTATTTAATTACATACACCATTATGTACAATCATATTTTTATTCCGTATACATATTAAGTTAAGCGAATTTATTTTTTGTAGGTCCTTAAGGTTTTGTATGGTAGTGACTATAAATACTATAATAATAAAGGTATACTTACATTTATATGTATGGTATAAGTAAGTACTTACATAACTTTTATTAATACCGAGTTGTTTAAATATTTAGTAATCCATAGGTATATTGCAAATTTTAGTGCGGTTAGGCACGACGCTATCCCAACATTTCTTAATTTCGTACTTTTTTCTTTTTCTTATCTTAACCTTTTTTATAGTATTCCCATTCCAACTAAATTGCACATTTTATACCAATTATTAATTATTACCAATAATTACTCAACAATCAAAATTAAAATCGTGCCGCCATGGTTCCAAATAACGCGTTTTATTTATTTCTTTCTTAACTGTCGCTCACAGCGGCAAGGTCGTGAATCCGCCGTTATAGTTATAGTAACCCCACACGCCGCTTTCAATTTTAAATTTTTCAGTGGCAATGGCATTGGCATTTCAGCATTTAAGTACCAAAAGTGATTAAACACACATCGACCATTAAAAAAAAGGAAAGAGAAGTAGTAGAAAAAAACAATCCACCACTCTTTAAGTAATTAAGTTTCTGTGGTTCAGAGTTCGGACACATCAGCACACAGTGCCATCTAGTTTCGAACTCGATCTTGAATTATCCGTATGTTATGGATGGAACAAACAATCTGATGTAATACTTAAATAGCTACTTTTCAAAATACATAGTATAGGTGCTTATGTTAGGTACATATTAGTCCGACCGCGTACTCACTGACCTAGTATTAATATAACAAGAACTATTTTTATAGGGTTATATAATATATATAAGGTTATATAAGGTTACGTTCTATTGCCATTTAATACATACCTATTAAAGTCACATAATTATCTTGGCCCTACTATAAAAGAAACACAAATTAAAATATATGGCTTAAAGGTCATAGCAACGAAGCCATAAAAATACAAATTAAGCAACTAAACTGTCTTTTTGACTGACATAATGACGTAATGACTGTCAAAATCCAATCAAACCAATGTCAAAGTCAATGTGTCCTGTTTCTACTTGTTTGTTTGGCTTTGTAAATAAATAGACTGAAATTAAAGCTGTTACACAGAACTTGCATCTTTATAAGCGATGTCCGGAGAAGACTGTGATGCTATGGACCGTGGTGATAATGATGGGCAGAAGCCTGACAAGATGTTCACTTTGAAAAAATGGAATGCCGTTGCAATGTGGAGTTGGGACGTTGAGTGTGATACCTGCGCTATTTGTCGAGTGCAAGTAATGGGTAAGTACTTAATTAATATACCATATTAAATATTGCTACCTGTAGGGTATCCTTCCGTAAGGAGGGGTTGTAAAACCGTTTTTAATGTTCAATAATTAAAGATAACTTTTTGTCAGTGTGAGGTTCAATTCTTCAATTTATTTAAGTATGTAGTGAAGTATTTATAGGCTTGCCTGCATATCTTGTGCAGGTGGGGGTCCACGACCAACTGGGGACTGTACCTCCACCTTACAGAATACCTCAGTGAAATAACACTACTTTGATCTAGTGTTGTGTTTCTGCAGTATGTAAGGTTGCCAGTGCTCCAAGAGGGTATGCTTGACTAGTAGTAATGCTGCTAGCACAGTGACTCCTCATCAACAATGGGGTTGGCAACTCGTTGGTTATATCCCTGGTATTGCTAGCCTGGTATTATAGGCTACGGGGACTGCTCACCATCAGGTGGGCTGTATGCTTGTGTGCCTTCCTTAGTTGTATCAAAAAACAACTATATTTTGCTGCTGCCCCATCTCGATTTTCTATTGAGAGAATTCAAAACCTTCAATAAATTTGAATAGGTATGTAGTATTCAAATGTTGGCTTTATCCCTGCTGCATGAACATTGACAATCAACCAGTCATATGATCACTGAACCTTCACTACTGGACATAGATCTCTCGCAACTTGACACAATGTCAGCTGATAGATGGTAAATTTATGTTGACAATGAATTAATGTAAATATTGAGGCTTATTATAAAATATGCAATGAATATCTTAATTATTATATTTGTAATCATTACTTTTATGTACATTTATGATAAAAATAAGTTGTTTCATTAAATTAAAATCATGATTTCAAAGAATACTTTATTTTTATAATAGTGAGTAATGCAAGAAACAAAACTTCTACCTTTAATACTTAACTATAGTAGCTGTTTAATTTACAGTCATTAAAAACCTGTTGTTTCTATACTAATACATGCTATACCTGCTTAACTTATTTGAAGATTAAAAAATAAAAACTTTTTTAATATCAGAGATATATTATTTTATTTATTGTATATTAGAGATATTTTAATATTAAACTTATATACTACATGTAGTTAGATTTATGGAAAGGTGTATGATCTATAGTAATATGGACTCAGAAAGGTTTGATTATGTATACTGGTTCGGGAAATCAGGATACTCCTTAACAGATATACTAGTTAAGTGAGTTTACAGACTAGTTGGACATTGCAATAGCGGCAGGTTTTATAAATAAAATGCTACTCTTTATTTTACTTTAAGGAATGAGATAATAACAGTATCATGGTATTCATTTTAATAAGTACAGAAATTGAACATATGTAAATGTACATACAATACACAAATGTTTGGGTACTTTTTGATACTTATTTATACTATGAAGGGGACAAACTAGGATATAGCTCCTCTGATGGTAAGTGGTCACTTTAGCATATAGACTTGCAATACCTTGCATTGCCCACCTTATTGTTGGAGAGACAAGTCTCTGAGCTAGCATCATAATTATTTTAACCATAACTGCCACCACAGCCCATCCATATGGAGCTCTGGGTAGTGCTCTCCATTAAGAATGCAAACTTCCCACAAAAACCACCAATATTTAAGATTAGACTAAAAATAACATTATTTACAATGAAACAAAAGAAGCAAATCCACTATTGATACTACTGAGATATAGGTAATTCTGAATAATTTAATTTCAAGTAACATATGATATTAATGTTTTATATGTAATTCCTAAATTAAAGTGATGGCAACAGACAGATATTTTATTTAATATTAGCTTATAAATATGATGGCGTCATAATATTTTAATGCTAAACTACTCCAAATAACACTTGGGTTAACACTTTATACTGACGTAATAGTATATACCGATCCGTGACCGATTCACATTTATGTGGTGAGCACATTTATACATACAGGTACTCATATAATACCCAAATACATACCAAATATCTTAGTTACGTAAATTCTTTTATATTAAATAATCTATTTACAATACACGTAAAGCTAAAATAAATGTATTACTGATAATTTTTTTGAAATTAAAATAATATATGCTAAAGGCAGCTGATATTGTATCATTTACATGCATGGTAGATGCAATATAATCTATCTGTAGTGAAATAGTAGAGGCTATTTAGGATTAATTAAGTTCAGTCAGGTTTACTATTTTATATATATACATACCTAGACAAGTAGATCCATAAAATACTGGCAATGCATTCTAATAAATTATTTTTAGTCTTAAAATTCATCATATTATTCAACCTGTTAGAATACTTAGATTCTTTAGGTAGGTTAGGTATAGCATAACATAGTTTATACTGTTTGGAATTGCGTGACAAATTCATTAATATAATACTATTAATTTTATCAAAGTAAGATTCAATAATAATCTTAACAACCACTTGGCAATGGTTTGATGTTAGCAATTGAACTCATTCTGCGTGTCCTAGTACTTGCTCTACCTGTCAGTTTATTTTCAATTTGCTCAAGACTTTTTCCTCGAGTTTCTGGTACACAAACAACTACAAAAAATAATCCCACAAAACAAATGCATCCAAATAACCAAAATGTACCAGCCGGCCCAATGCCGTCAATAATATTGTGAAATGATTTTGTAACGGTAAAGGTACAGAGCCAGTTAAACGCTGTGCAAATGGATGCAGCGCTGCCTCTTATTTTGGCTGGTAAGATCTCACCCATCATTAGCCAAGGTATGGGTCCAAAGGCGAGTGAAAATCCTAATAAATATATCATAAGACTTGTAAGTGGCAGCCATCCCAATGAAGAAACATCTAACTTCAGATCGTGGCGAACATAGAAATATGTTCCTAACACGACTAAAGTAAGGGTCATCGTCACAGAAGAGACATACAATAAAACTTTACGACCCGCCCGATCAATAAGCCCTGTAGCTATAAATGTCGATACAAAGTTAACAACTCCAACTATAATTGTAGACAAATTGTCATCTACTGAACTCCCAGACATTTCGAATATTGTTACTGTATAAAATATAACTGCATTGATGCCGGATAGCTGCTGGAATGTCATAAGCCCGAGTGAAATGAGAATAGGCTTCATATATTTCATGCTCAGAAGTTCTTTTAAGGTGGTTTCATCGGCTTGTGACTCAGCATCGGAGAGCGCTATATCGCACATTTCATTATCAATTATTGTCTTTTTTCCTCGAAGCCACTGTAACGCTTTTCTTGCTTCCTCTGTACGACCGCGAGATATATACCAACGAGGAGTTTCTGGGATCATAAGCATCAATATAAAGAAAGGGACAGGCAAAGAAGCACCAAGATATGCAAGCTGTGACCAGTCTAGGTATTTGCCAGCGGTGTAACAAATTAAAATACCAATATTGCCAATTGCTGTCGGAAATAATCCTAGCGTACCCCTCACTTCAGGTTGAATAGTCTCACCGAGATATACTGGGAAAGCAAGTGATCCAATGCCGACACACAGACCACATAAGGCACGGCCAACAAGAACTTGATGTATAACCCTCGCAGAGGCTATCAGAATCCAACCGACAAAGAAGGGCGGTGCGATGAAAACGATGGTTCTGCGTCGACCGATGTAGTCCACCAGAGGGCCGCCGATTATACCGCCGGCGAGTGCAGCTAGTGGCATCAAGCTGCCAATCCAACTAGCCTGATAAATAATAAATAATTAAAATTAGAAAACTCTACCGGTGCTGTGACCAGATATAACAAGAATATAACACATTCCGGCACGGGGTTTTACCTCTTCTTTAGACACAGAGATAACCGTACTGTTTCGCATGGTGACTAATGCTGGTGATGTGTAAGCTGATGAGAACCCAATGACCATGGAACCCATCGATACGGCTACAGCAGCCAAAACCTGTAAGATAATTATTAAAATTACAGCCAATAAAATTATACGGAACAGCTGATATCGAGCTATTTGATGTAGATAAATACCAATACGGCGCCAATTGTGTCCTTACGATTGTCATTGAATATTATCGTATTGACGCGTGTGGAAAAGATTTGTATAGATATATGTGGGTATGACGTGATTGCGGGAGGTGTGTGCGCCGCGAACCGCCTATGATTAATTTAAGCAATCGACTCTGATTGTGTCCACTTGCAAGTTCCAGTAGGTACTTACCCAAATCAATTTGTAGCTAAGAATTTAGTGATGCTTTTATTAGTTGAAGACATTATCAAGTATGCCTTTGACAGGCATAATTTTGCTACAGATCACACTAATATTATAAATGTGCAAGTTTGTGTGTGTCTGAATTAGGAATGGAGGTAGACTGTGCTAACAAAAGCGCGTCACTAAATAGTATAAAAAAGTAGCTTACCGCTGTCTGTCCGTCCCTATGTATGCTTTGATCTTTAAAACAAAGCAACGGATTTAGATGAGGTTTTTTATTAGATAGAGTGTGGTTCAAGAGGTTTTTATGTATAATTCGTTTGTCTTTTGTAGGTATTTAACTTATATGGTATTACTGGTTATCGCTGGCCGTGCGGGTCGCTAGTTAATATATAAATATTACATGTACTTATGTTTGTTCGTAATAAGAAAGACGTACCAGAAAGTTGAACGGATACTAGTTTACATCTTGAATATTCTAAATTATTTTAATAATACCTATATTTAAAAAAACATACATACATTTTCCTACATGTTGATAACAAAGGCATGTTAATTTATGTAAGCGTGAAGAACGAATAATAATATAACAAACATCCTCCAGGAGTAAAAGTTTGTAGAAGCTGAAAATATTTGATGTGACGAATTAATTTCGTGGCAAAATAAACACTTGTTTTTACATAATATGTTTTCACCCATGTACAATTTAAAATTAAAGTTTCTCAATTAAAAACTTAATATTTTTATTGTTTACCAACTAAATACAATCTAATTGAACTTAAACACTGAACGGAAAGATTTACTGTTATTGTAAAAAGAAAAATTTTACGTCAAGCCCTTCTCATATCTCTCTGGAACGATAGACGGGAATGTTTTAGATTTGAGATCAGAAAAAATGAAGACAAACATTTATTCTCGTTTAAAATTTGAATTTGCATTTTTCATGGCATGTTAGGTCAGTGATTACCTGCCTGCCAATTTAAAACCAAAACAGTTTTCGGAGCAGAAACAATATGAAAATGTTTCTTTCTGAACAATACGTTGAGTTGTTTCACAGAGGTTTCACATTGTTTGTGAAATTGGTAATAATAATAAACAATTGGAACTTATCAATCCAATTGCACATTGGTGCACCATGTTGGAATCAAGGATAAATAATAAAAAATACGATAACTAAATTTAAAATTGACCAAAAATTCTAAGTTAAATAAGAAAAAAACTTTATGATGTGGTTTGTTTGTTACAGTAGACATGGCTTTCACTTTGGGAGGTGTGATGTACATTATTTTGAACTCAACAATTTCTTCTAATTAACTTTTAAACTATGCAATCTCAGTCTGTATACGTTAAGATGTTTTTTTAATCCTTAGCGATTATTTTTGTATTTATTTTATTTTAGCTCATATACATTTACTTAAAATTGGTATTCAAATGAAAACATTGTCAAAGTCAAGTAATTTATCAAAACTTTGTTAAATTGCATCTGCCTCATAAATTGTTAATTAGGCTTACTGCGTTTCGTAAAACTCTTAACGATGTGAAATGGTATATTTTGATTAAGCATCTAAATTCCCACCTGCGAAAAAGTATATTTGGGCTCCGCATATTCACTAGTCCTCACTGCTATGCTGTAATGTGTATCAGCTCTCATCAAAACCTTCATGGTGAGATTATTTCCGTAACATAAAATAGAACAAACACAGCACTAATTAATGTTCATAAAACAAGCGACTTGTTACCAGCATGTGCTACCGAGGAAATGGACACATATCGCCACGCTCGCAGCGATTTATAGAGCACAAAGTGTGACAAAACTGATTGCTTTTCGAGGTTGTACGATTCAAAACAATGTCCTTATACAAACAAAAGTAGTCTTAGTTGTTAATGTAGTTCATTAATATCATCGTTATAACAATAAAACAACTAAAACTGAATGTTGCTATCGCAATCAATATGTTCTAAACTATGGCGATAGAAAAGAGAAATTACTTGAAAAATATTACGACCCTGATAAAGCATAACTCTTTTCGTCAATAATTATTTCCGGATGCAATAATACTTGATTAAATTTAATGCTTTATTATAAAAATTTAAATCTCGTGCTTTATTCGTCATAACTTAACGAATATAAAATAATGTTTTCACCGGCATACAAAATTCTCAACTACTTTTTACAAATTTATGGGAAGAATAGAAAAATATCCTTTATTAAATTCTTCGTTCTCACTTCCTTTAGCGATTCTGGATATTTAACGAGAAAAATATTATTATAATAATTATAAAAATCCATAAGATAAATAACTAAATATTATGTTACGTATAGGTATGTAAGTTTTGTACTTCTTAGTGTAGTTTATTTTAAGTTTCTTGTCTTAATAGGTTATTGATAATATATTTGTTGTTTATAAAATAATATACAACAACAAAAAAAATATATATATATAAAAACATGCTTTTAATAAAACTGTAACAGGTCCAATTTTGTATATTGCATGTATTTTGAATAATTTCTTCGAGATATATTCTATATTGAACACATTTTTTTTTTCATTTTCATCTGTCTATCTGTATAGACAGGAAACAGACAAAAAAGGAATAGTCCTTGGCCGCCCATTACGCCGAAAGTACTGAATGGGTTTAAATTAAACTTGGCATGTTTAGAGTTTATACGATATTCGGATGAGTCCCTGAGCGATTCGCCTTCGATAGCCTCAATAAAATTATGTTTATTGTATAACATCCAGAGAGAGTCCTGCCGTCTTTTCAGCCATAAATTTTCATGAGATGATGGTAAAAATTGATGTTTTTTTTGCTCGATCTTAATAATGATTTGGCAACATGTAAATGCTTGCAAGTCCAATTCGCACTTAGCTGATTATTTTGTATAGCCTATTGTGCACCGTTCAATTAAGACGCAAATAATGATACCGGTTAATTTGAAATGAATAATAGCTTAACATGTAGGAAGCTTGTTAATAAAACGACATGTGTACCTGTGTATCTGACCTGGACACATTTCTTCCAATAAACATGTATTAATGATTCAGTCGTTAATTATATGTCTTGCACATGTCTGCCTGAAGATATTTATCAGATCGTGAACTGGTCCAATTGACGCCGACACGCAGAGTTTGTAACAGGTCCAATTCTGTACATTTAAGATATTTTTTTTAATTTTTGGAGGGCACTACATTCGATACGGAAGCCAAAATGTATTTTTAAAAAAAAATATCAGTCTGTCTGTTTCTTGGCCGCGCATCACGCCGGCACTACTGAATGGATTTAAATGAAACTTGGCACAATTAGAGTTCATACTACAAGGTATAATACTTTTTATCCCGAAATTTAGCACGGTATCCTTGGGATAGGGGATAAAAGTCAAAATGTGTACTTGGCCGTAACTCCGAACTAATTGTGAGTAACATTAAGTATTCTCTATAACCTGTGACAAGAACGCCTCTAGCAGGCTAGTGTGACTTAATTTCGGCCAATTGCAGTCTTCATACAGTTTTAATGCTTACTGTAAAGCCGGGTATCCACTTAGGTTCGCCGTGGTTTGCGAACGCACCCGCTCCGCAAACCAAACATAATGGATACGTCGTGATCGCGGAGCGCGACTGGAGCACGATCGGAGCACGGCGGAGCGCTCGGGAAGCGGTTTTTTGCGCGATCTCAAAGGGGAGCGCAGTTTGTTCCTACAGGAGCACTGATGTTGCAGCCTAAGTGTGTACACTGTACACGTTCACGTTCGCGGAGCACACAGTGTTCGCAAACCACGGCGAACCTAAGTGGATACCCGGCTTAACACCTCGAACTTCTTGAAGCTTCGTTCTTACTTCAGAAAAAATTAAGGTCCGTCAATCAAACTCAAAAGTTAGGAATAATATCGCAGTATGAGAGAATACAATTTATGCATTAATTAAAATAAAAATAAAACTCAACATAGCTTTCCTTTTTTTAATGGGATATACTTGTAGTAGGAGAGCCTAGGTGGGATTTTTGGATTTACTCCAGCGCGTCAGATTAACATAAGGGGAGTACCTTGCACCCTAATGAGTACCTCCACCTCCATCCACCAAATATAATGAGCATATAGGGCCGCGTGTCTAGGGCAGAGTTTTTTTTTTTTTTCAAACTGTCTGTTTAAGAAATACCCTACCTATAATCGTCGGAATATGGGTCAGCCTCTGTATAAAAATCTGACTCTGAGTTTTCAAAATCCAGTTATTTATTTATTTTGTTTTGCATTTTCAAATATCCACCAAGATTTTGCGTCACGTTTGAACCGTCAGTCTTTTGAATAAGGAGCTTAACACTCCCTCTGAAAATCGGACGCCCTCGTGTATGTCTATGTGACTGCTTCTTTAACATTTTTTAAAAATTGTAGGAAAGTCGGTTGGGGGCAACGGGTTAGGAGTATACATCATATAACCTTTTTTCTTCCTTCTATCTAACCAATAGGTCCCCATGAAGCTCGAGTAAATCCCCAGTAGGTATCGTGGGCTCCTCTACTATTGTGTGGCCAGTGCGCGCTATAATTACAACAGGAGTATTTAAACTTTGTTTCATGCGTTCCTCTAAATTTGCCCATGAGTGTATACATAATTATATCGCAGTCCAGTGCCGGTAGCAGGAACATTTTTTGACAACGTAAGCGAAACTCGCGAAATGTCAATATTGTCAAATACATTTTTGTTACACTTGTCACCGTCGCAGCGCTGTTCATTTTATACAAAAATAGTCGAAGTCGATAACGTTGTCGCAATGTATTCATGCTTGCCCTGCAGTTCTAGACAGAAACGTTCAACTAGCAGCGCCACGTTACGCAACGCCAAACTATTGCTGTACTGTAACGACTCTTAAATCGCAAGATGTCGCTACCGTTTCCGTAGAGTACGTTTACTAATAATTTTACGTAGTATATTATCTACTCTGAGCTAATAATAATATGTGTTCACGCCTTCTCACAAAGGTTCCGAAAGGGTAGACAGAGGTGTTAAATCACTCAATTTCCACCGAAGAAAAATAAGTGCCGACGTGACGTGACAGATGGTGAGACGGTCGTCGTCTCTTAGGCACTACATACAGCTTTGAATTTCTTCTCTGACGTATGCAGGTTTCCTCACAATGTTTTGCTTCACCGTAAACCTCGTGGTGTAACTAATCACTGCACTTACGTTATAAAAGTTATAAAAGTCCTCAGCCGGGCGGTTTCAATTTTAATGGGAAAACCAACGGAGATCCACTTTCGCCCTACCTCTCTTAAAATTATCTTACACTTCCTAGACTGCCATTTATCTTATGTTCTTAGTCTTAGCACATGACCGGTTGACAGATAGCCTAAGCCTTATATCAATGCTGTGATAGTAGGTATTTACCAAATTTGACGCTATTCTACATAGATTTAGAATACCCTATAATATCTATTATAGATCAGTTCTATTCTATACAAATTAGCGTAGCTGCTGAATTCGCCCAGGTTAATTAAGTCTTCCGCTTCGTTAATTTGAAGATGTAATAGATTTCCCTGTTTTATTAACCCCTGACACAACAAAAAGGTTTTAAGTTAAAAGTGTGTATGTATCTGTATGTGTCTGATGCGTCGTAGGTCCTAAACGGTTGAACCGATTTTGTTTTTTATTTGTTTCAAATAAGGTCAAAGGTGACTTAATCGAGAGTGTTAATTTTAGCCATGACATTTAGATGATTTTGAGTCGGGGGTGTTTTGTTTTAAATTTAAATTTAGGTGTACTCGTAGGTTTATTTATCATTGATGAACCTATATGATCTGTCACTGTTATATATAAATATTCCGTTATCTATTAGGTATTTAAAATCTCTTTTAATGTACAAAAACGAGAATCCTGAGTTAGTGTACTGACGTCACTTTTCCTTAAGTTAATACATTTGTATGATAAGTATCAAATGAACTTGACTGGAAATACATATAAATATCTATCTGACAGAAAACGTAGTATGTATGTATCGATATCGAGATTGATAAAAGATCACACGCACGGCCTTGGCACGGCCGCTTAATTATATCTCAGAGTAGATAATATACAACGTACTATTAACCAATTACTTTAAACAGATCATTCGCTAATTTATTGACCTGCAATGTTATGTTGATTATAATGGCAATGTGAAATAAAATACTACAAATTAGATGTTAATTTTATATTTAAAAAAATAACAATTTGAATAAATATTGCCTCCATAATATACGGATTCAAATAATAATAAAAATTAATATTATATAGTAAATAAATTAAACTAGTAAATAAATCACTTAAAATAATCTTTTGGTCATAAAAATACCTAAATATAATATTTTTGTCATGATCAGCTTTAGTTTAGCTACAGATCCAAAAAAAAAATTCAGAAAGAAACAGAAATGTGCTTATATTTTTTTTAAAACATGGAAAATTTTACATATGACCAATGCAAATTGTATATTTCTAGATTGATATGGTAGACTTACACCGAATATGACTACATTAGTGAGTCTATTTACAGATCCAAAGAGGAACTTCAATAACAGAAGGCGATGGTCGTCACAGGACGTAACACTAGACACTATTATTTATAATTAAAGGAACATTAATGACAATTTGTATGCCTATATTTATACAATTTTCTATATTTACAGTAAAAAGAGACTACCGCTATGAAGATAATTTATGGCTACATTCCCAATCAGTCTTCAGTATACACTGATTATTCAGCGCTTTGCACCCCCTATTGATCCCGAATCTATGCTCATTGCTCACTAGAACATGATCTAGCAGCTTTGGAATGTACTCGTCATTTACATGACTCCATTTAAGGCCGCCTGTATTCTTAGCATCCATTCTGTGTTGGTTTATTGGTATTTCGCACCCTGCGAATACCACCTGTCAGTCTCATTTCAATTTCTTCCAAACTTTTACCACGAGTCTCGGGTACGAAGAAAATAACGAAAAATAAACCGAATAAACAAATAACGGAAAACAACCAAACAGTGCCATACATATTGATGGCATTAATCATGTTATGGAATGTTTTGGTGACTATAAATGCACAGGTCCAATTGAAACCTGTTGCCAGAGAGGCAGCCGTGCCTCGAATCTTTGAGGGTATTATCTCTCCCAACATTAGCCAAGGTATTGGACCGAAACCGATTGAGAATCCCAAAACATATATGACAAGAGAAGCCAGGGGTAACCATCCGTAGGCGCTGAGGTCGACACCAACGTCTTTCAAATAGAAGAAAGTACCTAAAGATATCAATGTTACTATCATTGAAACTGAGGAAATGTACAATAGAATTTTACGCCCTAGACGATCAATTACAGCGGTTGCCAAAAATGTTGATACAAAGTTCACAATTCCAATAATAATACTGGACAGATTTTCATCCACGCCACTTTCAGACAATTTGAAAATAGTTGCAGCATAAAATATAACCGCGTTTATACCGCTTAGCTGTTGGAAAAGCATCAATCCAAGCGATATAAGAACGGCAGGTAAATACTTCATGGTAAATAGTTGACTGAAGGCGTTTCCACCTTGTTTGTCTGAATCAGCTTGAGTACGCGTTAGATCGCGCATTTCACGGTCAATGTTTACATTCTTCCCTCGGAGCCACTGGAGAGACTTGCGTGCATCATCGACACGTTTCTTTGTGAAGTACCATCGTGGTGTCTCTGGTGTTAATAGCATGAGTAAAAAGAACGGGACAGCAAGAGTTGCTCCAAAGAAAGCTAAATTTGACCAATTCAGATAGCTTCCTACGAAAAATGCTAGAAGTATTCCTGTGTTACCGAATGCAGTTGGCAGCAAGCCAAGAGCGCCTCGAACTTCCGGTTGCAGGGTCTCGCCGAGGTATACGGGGAACGCCAAGGACACTACGCCCACACAGATTCCACAGAGGGCACGTCCGGCCAGCACCATGGGCACGTTTGGTGCGTTAGCAATCAACATCCAACCAATGAAAAAAGGGGCAGCAGTTCCCATGATGGTAAATTTTCGTCCCACGTACTCAATTAGCGGACCCCCAGCGATGCCGCCTATCAATGCAGCCAGAGGCATGAGACCACCGACCCAGCTTTTCTGAAACAGAAAATAAAATCCTTTGAAGAAAATAGCAGTGACTGTAACGTGCAATCCGCGTAATTAAGTCGTCAGAAGACAGTTTCATGTGTACAACAGAAATCATTGTTCGCGCATAATATGTAGTAAAAATAGTACTCAATATAATACTTTATTTATTATTTATCTACATAATATAATATCGTCTGCTTAAGTACTTGCAATCGGTAATTCGGTAGTAGCATTAGCATTTGAAGCTGGGAAAAGTCAGGGTAATGTAATATGATTGGATTTATTGTACAAATTACCTCTTCGAATGAAATTGTTAATGTTGAATTCATATTAGGCAGCGCCGGCGACGTGTATCCAGAACAGAATCCGACAATCAACGACCCCATAGACACAGCAAAAGCAGCTAAGATCTGCAACAAATTAAACAAAATATGAGTTGATTATACTGTCTTGAAAGTAAACAATCCTACAAACCTGATATACTATTATACTCCTCATTTATATAGGCATATCCATCCACCCGATATTTTGGTTAAGGGAATATAATTCTATTGAGTGCCATGGTTTGTCTGACGTGAACGCACAAGCCGTACTTAGGGAGGTATGAAGTTCTGCGGGCGTCTTATTATGTACTACTCAAACATAACCAACACACGTATAGGTAGGAATCCTAGTTTTATGAGACATTTACTAACACCCATCAAACGGCAGCGGGTAAGACTTATAGCTTGTTCCACCCTACCTACATCATAAAAAATGTTGGCAGCGACAAAATGCATGGGTTGTTTGGAACTGTCATGTGATATACGGATGATGAGGAAATAAGGATCACTGTAAATGAATGCATTACTAGTAAGCATTAAAATAAACATAAACTTACATGAATTTCATATGTCTTTGAGATGGTAATATGGATAAACTGCGATACGGATATATTTGTAAACATTTTTCAGTCTATATGTACATATAAACTGTAAAATGTTGCAAAACGTGCAGAGATAGGATTCAGACTTCAATATTCGCGAATCAATCAATTCTAAGTTATTTCAAAAGCAATTAAAGTTTATGTTTTAATCTCTTGAATTCGAAGAAATTTCTAGTACTTTGAAATGTTAAATTAATGAATTAAAAAAAATGAATAAATTCAATTTAATCTTACCTGTGTCCAGAGGTATAAACGCTGGGTAGTCTGGCCGTACGGCTGAGCATCGCCATTGATGGTGTTATCAGTTTTCACTTTATTGCTGTCCAAACTCAGTTGTTTCACGAAAGGGACGGAATTCCGCAAGTTTTCATCCTTTGCACTCTTAATTTCCATTTCCATTTTGTATTTGAACTCGTTTCCTAAACTGATTTGTCTCAGTTGCTGGAAATGGCGGCGCGTATTTTCAAAGGTGTCGTCCTGTTCTTCTTCACTACTGCTTTCAGTAGATACGTTTTCAGGGATTGTAGCGTAGTTGGGCGCAAGTGTTCCTTGGGAACCGCACGAAGTTGCGAGGGATGTGCAGGTTGTTGACGTAGAAAGCGTCGGGCGCGATGGTACTCGAGCGTACTTTGGTCCTCGTGCTCGGTACAACCGCTCCTCGTCGTTTTGTCCACGTCGGCTCTGCTCGCCACCCTGGAATTAGTCGATTTACACGTTAGTTTATACTTTTTTATGTATCTACAATCATCGGTCAATCAATCTGCGGTCTTCTTTGTAGAATGTATCTAACACCAATTACCTCAATTAAGAGTGGTCACTCAGGCACTCTGGACATGCGATACTGAAGTAATCATCCGCAAACATACCCCATTTATTACATCCGCTATCTCATGTGCGTAACTCACTCAAGACGATAAGAAGTATGAACTGAGGGAGTCGGAGGTCAGATCAAGAAAACACACAATTGCTTACTGACCACCGCCTGTCATTTAGCCACTGCATGCTTTTGATAACCTAATGATATGCATAAGGCCCACCCTGACCAGTTTCACACTTATGTCCCTGTCCCGGACACCACTTCACACATAATACCCAAATCCTTATCATTATTATCCACTGGAAGTCACGGGCGCGGAGCGAGTTATAACAGACCGGACTGTATAATGACCAGACAATGCTGATGTCTGTATTCAAGTTTCTTGACGTTATCAAATGATTGTCTACAAGTTATAATGATGTTTAAAAAACATTCCTGTATAAACATTTTCTTTAGTTGTCATACCTGTTACCGGTGATTCTTTGACGGCACTACGATGTTGATATTCCGCAGTGGGCATTGCTGGACTTAGTTTTAAAGTTCTTAAGTGTTATGAAAATAATTAACTATATTGTTAAAAGAGCCTACTCAATCATATTTTTTCTTAATTACCTCCAATTCATTTTGAAAAGTATCATAATTTATTGAGGTTCTGCAATAAGGTAATAACGGTTTCATTTAAATGCACTTCAAAATTTAAAGATCATACTCATGATTTAAAATTGATAAATTATCAGTTTTGACAATTTTCTCGCCCTCATAATTTTGACAAATTAAGTTGCAAGGCAATCTATTCACTATGCTTATGTAAAAAGGTTTCAATAATTTTCACCTTCATATTCCTTTTTTTTTGTTTGTGAATTGCACAGTGTGTGTAACGGTAAAATATTATTTTATAGATAAGTATATTTATTTGAAAATATTTGTTACATTATTTGTATGAATATTTTTCCTAGTAAGTATAAATTGTATTCACACAATTATAGTTATCTTTGTGTTTTTAACTTTCCTTCCGAAGATATGATTGACGTGCTGATATTTTAAGAAACAGGTCATGAGAATGACCTTTACGTCTTGACTATTCGTGTGTCAGGAAGTCAATTAGATTACGATTTGCAGAGTAGGAATAGTACCAATTAGTGACACGTTAGATAATGAATTTGAATAATTAATGTACATCAAAAACAATTCCAATTCTTTAAAATTTGTTATGAAATGGTTCGACAGGAATTGGTAAACACTACATTCATAAAAAAAATAGTCAAAGTGCTAACAATAAGTCGTCGTATGTTATGTGTCTTCGAAAATGTACAGTACATTTTCATTTCTTTTGACTACCTCCAAGACTGTTTATTATAAGTCTCGTTATTAGTGTTACGGAAAACAATGCAATGCCTTTGTATTGGTCGAACTTTGTGCTTTGCGTATATCACGTTGAGTAAATATTTTCAACATGTGTTAGCCCCTTGCCCTGGTTTTGCTTGTGAATGATAATTATAATAGTTTATTTAATATTATGTACGTGTTTATATTCCTCAAATTAGTTGAGGAATATACAAAGTTGCAAAAGTAGTTTGCGTTTGTGATTGAATGATTATCTTCAAGTCAATTGGATACGGCCTTGAAGTTGTTATTGAAGGGTGCAAGCCTTTATGAGGGTGGGTCTCGCCCACATCGCCCAATGAGGAATATTGTGTTTGTAGTTCGTTTCGTACGCTTTCTTGTATGGATGACGAAGAACCGCCCGATTTGTCGATACCTCAGAGTAGATAATATTGTCGATACCAATTTCAAAATTGTTTTGGCACTATACTTAAATTATAAATACTGTCTTGTAACTAAAGTTAAAGCGTCTCGAGTCTCAATAGCGATGCTCTGATAAAGGAAATCGTAATATGGTTTAAGCAAGGTTTTTTGGTATATATAAAAACAGTATATTTAAAATAATCTTAATCAGAAATTATAATTCTAGTCGTCTCACGAGTCATGACTGACGATTGAGTATGTGAAAAATAGGCGCCATCTGTCGGGCATCAAGTCTTGTTTCAGCAATGCCATCTATACATTGAACCAAAAACTAAGCGGTTCTTTACGGTTCGTAGTTCATACTTTCGTATGAATTACTGTCGACCACTTCGAATGGCCACTGGGTGGCACCACTGCACCGAAAGCATTATAAATTTTAACAGTACACAGTTACGCATGACAAGAAATTTAAAATATTACGCTTTACTGTTTACTAAGCTAAGTATCTGTCTACTTGATTCCGAAAGAAAAGCATATATGTTTTGATTGGCCCGAATAAATATTACTTGCTGTAGGTACGTTAAACGATAGTGCTATAATATTTTATTCAATGTGAAATTATATGGAGGTTTCGATTGGTGCACGTGTAAACAAATGAAAATGAAAGTATATCAACATAGCCACATCACCACAACTATTGACGCTACAAGTCATCTCCGTCGACCTTGCAAGGCCAACAGGATATAATTTTGATTCTCAGAGTACATAATGTTTGATAACGATGAGAACTGAGTTATCATTTTAGTTAGTCTGAGTAAGTAAACCATTGTATTATTACATGTGTTTTTTAAATGATAGAATAATAACCACCATTCGTGCATGCTGGTACCTCAGAACTGACGTAAACTGACGTACAAACATCAAATAGCTCAATGATAGTAGTCTAATAGTGGTTGCCAGGCAACTGCCGGCATCGACCGCCTAATATCGCAGCGCGTCGTTTGTCATCGCTTTGAAAGCAAGCTGAAGTATTTCTCAACCGCATGGAAACTTCGCGAAGCGTGTGCTGTTTTCGTAAAACCAATAATAATTTTATAATTCATGAGCTAATGCCATTTTCGGCCGAATGCCGATCTTAGGAAGTGATGTCCTGATATTCAACTATCATAATATAAACATGCAGTGAAAAGAAAAGAAAGCATTTTCCGGTTTTTTGGTGTTTAAAATCGAAATCTAATTACTGAAACTGAAATTTACCATTTCGGTGGAGAGCTGCTTGAGGTATCCCATGATTTTCCCCATAGCGTTGGGGTTGTTCTTATTGAAGCTCATCTTGATGTCTTCACTTAATGTCTACGATTAATAAGTTCACTTGTCAAGGGACGTCGAAGTGGTAATGTCTGTGGAAATTAACACTATGAATAACGATATCCTTTCCGCAATTGAAAAGATTTTTATACTCCAGGTTCGCGAATATTACCGGTATACAGTACACATCACTTAGCTAACGTCTCGAAGCAGTTGCTTTTAGAAGTACTAGTAACCTATGTGCGATGCACGAGCACCATGATTTTACACAGTTTTAAAGCCAGCGATTGAAATATTTTGTTATTTTACAGTCCATCAAACTAAAGTTTTACAACGTTTATATTTCTCGCTGCGGTCCTGCAAGGGTGCACAACATTCAACTTTCTGCTCAACAAATGGAAATGTTGGCAGCGCGTACCGAATTGTTCAGAGCTCAAGTTATCTATTGAAACTTGCAGATGGCAGCGCAGTGTTTTATATAGGAGGAAGGTGGCAGTGGAGGCGCCGCTGCCGCGCGTCGCCTACCTCCCCCCTCAACCCCTGCATACCCCGAGTTCGTTTGTCCCGCAGCACACGAGTGTGCGTTTGCGTATGTTTGTGTGTGTTTTAACTCGATGCACACACACTACGTATCAGTTCATTGAATATTTGCACCTGAATATTTTGTAAAAGAATATTAGATACTTGGGTCGTCGTTTTATCCACTCAACATTCTTCAGCAACTATTCTGGATTAAAAATGTGATAGTTCATTGTAAATCACTAAAATATGCTTATGCTATTCCTTCATTATCATAATAAATAGATCTAAAAAGAAGATGACAGAAGCTTTAATATGATCCGGGTATGATGAGTATATAATTATAATCAGTGTCAGAAAGTTACAATGGAAATATTACTCAACAAATCTTGCTTGTTTAAAGTTCTAACAACCAACCAATGTTGTCTGGTTGTCTGTCGGTATACACGCTTATGCAAGCGTGAGAAATTCCCAGTACAAAGAAACACGTCTGTGTTGTCCTTACTTGCCTCTGTTGACCTTGCTCGCCCACAAAAGTCAGTACCTTCATTGCGTCTGGGGGTGTGTCTCGTCTTTGCTATGCACTGTCTCATACTTGCCTTTGTCGCATAAATTACACAGGCTAACTACTATAAATAAATGCTTGCGCTCGTGCACTTTGTATTTTGTAACGATGACGGACGCACGGCCAAAAATAGCAAATTGTAAGGCGGTCAGGCACCTACATGTTACCGTCAAAATTTAATCTTTATGTTCTATTTTACGTAATGTTTACGCTACAAAGATTAGTATGTTAAGATATTAAGCATTGATATGTTATTAAAGGCTGAATGGAATAAGATATCAGCTCGGTGGCGCAGTGGTTTGTGGTAAAATAAAACTATTTATATGTCGGTGGATATATAACAGAACATCGGTGGCTGGCTACTCGGAATTGATGATATGACATATCATACTACACATTGTGTAGTGTCTGGCAGTAAATGTAGGCGGGTCACAAACGTCACTAACCCACACGCAAATGGTTTTGTGCAACGCATTCTGACTTGCTTAATTGAATTCAATGGAAGAAGTTAGTTAGCGAGCCCCACATATACTGACCGGGCGACAGACCAATACACACACTATGCGTTGACATAAGTCATTTCGGTAATGCTATGCGACCGCTAGTTAAATTTTAATTATGAAGCTCCCCAATTGTATGCATATGTCTATTGCACATTTTACAGTGTTTATTGCGATTGTGACGCTGAGTCATTGATAAAATTAAACGAGTCACTGCTTTGTATTTTGATAAGACACTTTCAGTTTATACCATCGAATTAACGTCGCTAATAAAATACTGAAGTGAATATGCAGATGGCCCCAGAGAGAATTCCTACATAAATTGCAGTGCGTTTGTTTTCATTATGTTGCAAGTATATAATCAAAGCCAGTACCATTGCTCGCAACAATTAATATTGCATTGCAACCACCACAACACTGAGATGGACGTAGAACATTCTAGTGCCTTCGCTTACACTTCGATCAACGTTGTGTTGTGATATTGAACATGAATGAGCGTGCCTTGAATCACGTGCGCTATGCTGTGACGGTATTCCCAAAAGCTCTGCCCCGCCTCCATTACCCACACACCCGAAAGGAGCTTTCACGTCACGCAACAGACGTCACACACATGATACGAAAATATAACTCGTGTGAGAACTATTTGATTTAGTTGCGCCCCTAATTACGGCTTACGTGCCTAAATGAATGTTCGCCCGTTACGTGTGACCTGTTTCAGTCAATGTTTTCATCAATGTTCTTTATTTTAGACCTGAAGAAAGAATTATTTATTTATAATTCATGTATCATATGCGGTTATTTTATATAAATAGGAAATCTTCATATTTAAAATGTTTTCAGTCTTCCATCACACCGGTTTGAAAAAAAGCCTCCTAAGAAGTACCGGCAAGACACCTGCCTACTAAACGTTACTTTAGTTAGAGTATCAAAATCTATTTACGTTATTTTAATGTATACTACGTTATAAAGCATTTTGTGTACTAATAAATGTATAATTTGTAACGTGACCTCTGGTTGTTGCTTAGCGACCAGTAATATGAATAGAGGCGGAGCACATCGGGAGCTCCTGTTAAAAATCGGAACTAGTATGTCATGGTTCCTGCGGTGAGTATAGCTTCCAAAGCTCCTCGAAGAAAGCGTAATGCTGACAGTAGACAGACCTATTTGACACTTATGCTACTGGCAAACACAGCGAATCTTCGTTTCACTCTACATAAGGTAGACATGCATGATTTATTCGAAATGTTCCACAGGTTACTGTATAAACTGTTTAGCTTCAGGCAGGCTATACGCTGGTTTTCTACCTGTAAAGTATGAAAATAGCGTACAGTAAATGTTAGGTCAGGTAGAATCCTTTCCTTTCCCGCTTGTTAGGGACGTTACGTCAATCAAATCGATAAGACGACACCCTACCGCTGCAGCGCTGACGTCTACAAAGTACAAAACACAGCTGACTCACACACTGAAGTTTAAGTGTCAACTTACTTACATTCACAAACACAAGCATACAGTCAAAAAAAGCTAGTGGAATATTACTAGCGATCGCGAAGTGGCGGGATGCAAGTCCTACGGATTTCTCGAACCTTCTTATGGGGAACGTGCGCTCGGTCATTGCAGCTTTTCATTGCGTCTTCGCCGTAGCGGCAATTTTCAACAACAATTTATATTTCATAGAATTCAGTCGTGCCTGAAAGTGCTCGTAATAATTTCGAGTCATGTTTTAGAGACAGCTCTTTTCACTATAATACAGATTATAGTATCTATATCAACATTTTATGTATTATTATAGTATGAGCTAAGATTCTGAGAGAAGAATATTACGAAGGTAGTACTACCTACCTAAGAATACTTTGCTTGGAAATATAAAAGTAACTATACGTATTACTTGTCTCTGAGGCATCGATTTGCAATATGTTTATCATGCACGGAGGTACATAACAAAAAATCTCAAAGTACCTACCTAATCATAGATTTATGAACCTCATAATATGCTCATTCCATGTTGCATATGCCACGTCACGTGTATATATAAATAAATCTTTGAAATATTATACGCACTTTAAAAAATGTACGGTACTTTCTTTTAGGGATTAGTCACGGAGTGCCAAGTGGTTATTGTGAAAATATTTTATACGTAACAATTTGTTGTACCTTTCCAGATGATAAAAGATAACAATTAATAATCGTACGCAGACGCAAATGTGTCACACGTCTCATCCAAGAAGGAGTGTCTTATCTTATCAAATATAAATTGAGATAAATTTCCGTTACTAAAAGTTTCCATGTAGAGTTAATGAAAAGTTACGACACATGCCTGCTGACTGCCTGCTGGGTTTGTGTTGTTCGAATTCGAAATTGAAGAGATGAGATTAGAAAAAAATTGCAACTACAGAATATCTGCAATAATACCTCAGAGCAAAGTGATAATACAAACAAATCTCGGAATCTATATAAAATGGGCAAAGAAACATCTATTTCTAAAATTTAAACTAGATATATGCATGCGTGTCAAATCAATTTTCGTAACACCATAAGGTTAATTAGGTATGTCTTGTAGTCATACTAATGTGAAAAAGTGCTCGCTAAAAGTGTCATAATTTGTAGGTCGAGTTTAGGAACTGCTCTAATTGCATGCCAAAATGCTCAGATACTTTTAGAAATAACTAACTGCACCCGGCATACGTTGCAATGCCACATAAAGTAAAAGAGTGTGTTTATACAGAGTGGGCGTCCATAAAGACCCTACGAAAGATTCATCACAATCTTATCAATGATTTAGTAACGCATAGAGGACCAACGTAGAAATATTTTTATTAATATAGATATAAATTATCTTTTATACAGTGTTCGAACACTTGGGATGAAGCTTTCGTAGGGTCTTATGAGGATTTTTTTAAGACCATCCGCAATAATGTATATGTATGTATATTTTAGAAAACCAATATCTTACCAATATACAGCCGTACTACCGGCCACGGTAGAACAGAATAGAATAATAGTAAGTACCCATTAGTATGCCTGGTATGTAGGGCAATAGATGGTCCTTCACCTATGCTAACACTTCACAGGTAATCTGTCCGCGAGTGTGCAGTGTTTAGCTAAAAAGCTTATCTATCTATATAGAAAAATGAATCCCTATTTCCCTTGGTCACGGAATCGCGCGTGAACGGCTGGACCGATTTCGCTAATTACTTTTTATTTTGTGTTTGTTATTGTCAGGAGAAGGATATTATGAAAAGAAAATTTAAAAAAAAGAACCGGAACATTTTTAATTTCCCCATAAACTAAAGGTATTTTTTGCTATAGTGTATTTGACATATGAATTCATAGCTAAGACAGGACAACGTCTGTCGAGAAAGCTAGTAAATAATAAAAAAGGAGTTCATTGACAATCTATACATTATTAATTTTGTTTTTGTCTATGTCTGTCTGTCTGTTTGGAATAATCTCCGAATCGGCTGGACCAATTTGAACGGCACTTACACTGGTAGGTAGCTGATGCGATGAAGCATAACTAAGGCCACGTTTATTTTGGAAAAATACGTAGGGTTCCGTGCAACAAATAAAAAAACCCATGAAATTGTGAATAACATCCGAACGGCTGGACCGATTTGGACATGACTTTTACTGGCAGGTAGCTGATGATATAATTCGTACAAGGCTACTTTTATTATGTAAAAAATATTAGGGTATCGCGCATCAAAAAAAACTTTATGAAATTGTGAACAAAGCGTTCCGCAATATAATTTTAAAAAAACACATCGATCCGATCTGTATTCAAATTCCAAATCACGTGTTGAAATTTATGGGTGTTAATAAATTAGGAATGCGAATTCGTCGCCAGCCTTTTAGTTCATTATTAAGGTTTTGTACAATCCAAATTATTTTAAGTTAAACCTAAACCTTTTAAGCAAGTTCACTTTCGCGGTTTTTCTGCATTACATAGAATTTAACTCGAAAAGTAACTTTGCAATACATACAAAGCATGTTATACCGTTCAGGCCGAGTAAATTGCATGGGGTGGAAATTTATACATGGTAACATTAGCTCTGGGTACTGGCTTTCCACCCGCGATTTCACCCACGTACAACAGAATAACGCGCGCAGTGCCATCAGATGAAATATAGCCTTTGCTCATCAGGGATAGTATAGTTAAAATCAATGGTAGTTTCAGACATTAGCCCATAGAGAAATACAAGCAAATTGTACCTCTTGAGATAGTTTACATTTAGGTTGGTACCGCGTACGAGCCTGATAGGTGTTAAACAGGCTTTAACGTTTTTTTTTGAGGAAGTATGTACCTACCTACGTAGAATTAGCAAATGTCAATGTTTTTATTTAACACCCGTCATGTTCAGTATTAATTAGACACAGATTGAGTAGAATACACATACTTTTTATGAAGCACATACAAGGATATGCTTAATAAATATTTCCTTTCAAATTATGTAATAACAGGGGTCATCGCGTTGCAAAGGAGTTGCATAACCGTGGCCTGAAAAGTCAGTTAACGTCCTTCGAGCACACGCGATCACACCAAGAAGGCCAAAAGTATCAGTAGGCACCATTGTTCGACCATTATTGTATTGTAAATTTATTATGGTAAAAAAATAACACCACAAGGAAATTGCAGGTGCTACTTAACCCAGAAAAAGTTTATTAACCTATGTGAGAATAAATAACGATATTAGAGATGCCATGAGTCATTTCACAACACATATATTACCATTTCTTTGGAGGCACCTGCAACGGAGCCGAAATAATATTGAAACCCAAGGTAAATATACCAAACTTATGTGATATATACATACATATATTAGGTCCTTACATATGAAATTGGCGTTTTTCGTACTGGCCACTTTAATCACGAATTTCTCCTCTTTGGTAAGGAATTCCAAATTCAAATTTGTACAGCTATAGACTCATGTATTTGTGCTTCGATGATCGTCATTCATTTGTTTTTTTTCTTCTGTTTTTTTCTGTTTGCGTCACTCATTTTACAAAATGGAAAACCTTAAATATCGCATTATTTACGAGTACGAGTTCCGCCGTGGCACTAGTGCTGCGGAAACAACTCGAAGGGTGAATGATGTGTATGGCGGTCGTGTTGCAAAAGAAAACACAGTTCGTTTTTGGTTCCAACGTTTTCGTTCTGGAAATTTCGACCTGCAGAACAAGCCCCGTGGACGGCCTGAGACTCAAGTTGATAATGAAGAGTTGAAGGCTATTGTGGAAGCGGATCCATCGCAAACCACGTCCGAGTTAGCTGCAGGCTGCAATGTTAGTGATAAAACTGTTTTAATTCACTTGAAGCAAATTGGGAAGATTAAAAAGCTTGAAAGGTGGGTACCTCACGAATTGACTGAAACAAACCGGCAAACGCGCGTCGACTGCTGCGTTACATTACTAAACCGGCACAATAATGAAGGTATTTTAAACCGAATCATTACCTGTGATGAAAAATGGGTTCTTTACGATAATCGGAAGCGCTCAGCGCAATGGTTAGATCCTGGCCAGCCAGCCAAATCCTGCCCCAAGCGAAAATTAACCACAAAAAAGTTACTTGTAAGCGTTTGGTGGACTAGTGCCGGTATTGTTCATTACAGTTTTTTCAAATCTGGCCAGACTATTACGGCTGATGTCTATTGTCAGGAATTGCAAACCATGATGGAAAAGCTAGCGGCTAAACAACCTAGGCTGGTCAATCGCTCCACGCCACTGCTGCTTCACGACAACGCTAGACCACACACTGCGCTACAGACGGCTACTAAATTAGAAGAGCTTCAATTGGAAAGTCTAAGACATCCTCCGTACTCCCCGGACCTTGCTCCAACAGATTACCATTTTTTTCGAAATTTGGATAACTTCTTGCAAGGGAAAAAATTCAACTCCGATGGGGCAGTCCAAATCGCCTTCAAAGATTTTATTGATTCCCGTCCGACTGGTTTTTTTAGTAAAGGGATCAATGAACTACCTATGAGATGGCAAAAGTGCATAGAAAATAATGGTTCATACTTTGATTAATTAAATATATTATATTAAAAAATATTCGACTTTTTGTTCCTCCCATACAAAACGCCAATTTCATATGTAAGGACCTAATATTATGCATAATACGTAACACTTAACCAATTATCCTTGTATACGTGTTCTATACACAATATTGAGTTAATCTGAAACAAGTGGTTCATAGAAATCTATGTAGGTACTGCGGTGACCGCTTGCCATAAGCATAAGTTGGCCCGGGATGCCTGTTTGTCATCTTCGTAGTACGAAACAAATTAATGAGACCTACATGATACACGAATATTTGCTACATATACATACATAGTACATGCATAAGTATAATAGGATGATTCACAGTTTTGTATGCAGTGGAAACCTTTGAGAAATAACCTCCAATGCAATACGGGTTGCGTATCCAATTCTTGTTTATTTATAGTCTTTATTACTATACAAAATACTCTAAATGTACCTATATTATATTTCGATTTGCGTTAAACTATTTCGAAATATTCACGTGCTACAAGAATTGAGGATTTCGCAACCCACTTGTGGGAGCGGTCAGGAAGATACCTCCCACAGATAAGATTCAGACCCCCAGGTAGTACAGACCACGAGACTAGGGTACCAATAGTAATAGGTTCAAGTAAATATAACGGTGCAGAATATTATCGATCAATATTTCACATCGATTGACTATGTCGCCACGGACCGGCATTAACATAAAAGCACTATTAAGAATTTCTGAATGCGTAATTTGCAGTTAGTGTATCTATTAGAAATTCTTTTACGAAACTGTTTCCCTTAAATAAATAACCAAGAGTGTTATTAAAACTGTATGGTAATGCGGTTTCTATATCTAAAGTGGATCCTGCAGGTTGTTTTAAAATAGTCGTAGGCGATAGTTGCAAACCGGGTACCAGTGCTATGTTTAGCGAAGAGTCGAAGACGTTGCTTAGCGAGTACGCTTTTCGATCGGTATGTGTTACTTGTAATGAATTAACTTCCAACATCTCGCATTCTCCAGTTTATTGCTTTATATGTGTGTGTGTGTGTGTGAGAGAGAGAGAGAGAGAGAGGCAAAGCTATATTCGTTGGTACCAAATAATGTAAGTGCCAAGGTTCCAATGGAAAATTACTAAGAAAAGTGTGCGTACCAAACGGTCAACCAATGTGGCAGCAGTAGTAAACCTTTTCTTAACTATATTAATATTATAAAAAGACACCGTATGCCCCACGTGTTTCTTCCATTCAAATGCTGTCAAGCAGATTCTAAATGTTGTATCGGCCGGGTATTTCATGTAAACCACTTAAATAAATTTAATCTAATAGGCTGCATAAGGCAAATTTACCAAATGATGACATGCATTGTGTAGCATATACATGCAGTGTGATGATTTTTTCAGAAAGGTTTGGCGCCGCTGACGAACCTGAATTAGCCAGTAAACACTTGCATGAAACACTCACACAGCGCTACCATTTTGTAATATTCATACGACCGTCGCACACGTTTACTGTCCACACAAACACCATTTTGTATGTGTGAAAGTGTAAATCAAAGCGCCTTCTACATTCAATTTACTGGTAGATATTGGTGAAGACGCATGTATGATGCACAGAAAAGCTTGCAGTGCGTGCACACAAAAAAGTGCACGTTACGTTGGTAAAATATATATTATAAATTATCACATGAACTATTTACGTAGCAGTAGGTATCGCGGCCTTACTATTAATAAATCAGACTAGGTACACTGACCACTGACCTAAATGTTTAAAAGTTATATAACATATATTTACAATTTACATATTTAAAAGTTATACATATAACTTATGTTTGAGTTTTTAGTTTTAGCATGAACTACCTCGTATTTTGCAATATCACGTACCTAGTAGGTAATGTAGCTAGCTTTCTTGCTAACAAGCCAAAGTTATTATTTAATTAATTTATTTTTGACAATATCTCTCGGTTGTTACCAATATAAATAATTATGTTAATGTTATTAATTAAAAATATATATTATTACGACGTTTTTTGAAAAGCATATAACAGCTTTGTTGGTCAGGTAAGGGGATAAGGGGGAGGGATACGGGTTGTAATGTCTAGCAACTGAACGAGTTAAACTAGGTACTAAAATATTGTGAGCATATTTATATTTAATTTTATTTGTAGCAAAGCGTACTCAATAGAAGGAATAAAAAAATAGAAAGACTATGGTCATATGTTCGATAAGATTTCGTAAGTGATTGCGCCCACGCTTCTCGCGTGTTGATATTTATGTAACTGGATCTTAGGAATAGCTGAAATATTCAAAGTTTCAACACGTGGCGGCGTCGGGAGCAATCACCCCGTTTTCGTGAATCGAGCACGACGCGTCTATCTGGCACGTAGCACGTTCAGCCAGGGAACGTTGGCGACTACCTTGGGTTTTAAACTGTAACAATGATACTGACACGCATTATTTGTGTATACTTTACTTGACCAATAAAGACAGACTAAGAATTCGGAAGTTATTTGTTATTAAGCCACAGCTAGATTTCGGTTCTATTTGTGTGAGCCAAAACATCGTCACATTTCTATATTACATAACATCGCTGATATCTGAAATTAATTTAATTGTGTTTCGGAGGGACTACTCGTCGTTATTTATAATTCCTTTCATTTTTTTGTAGTTCAGTTCAAATATGTACCTATGTGAATTTGAAGGATTCTTGAGATCTGCTCAATCGTGTTCGTCGAAAGTAAGCTTTCTCCTTGTTTTCGCAACAGCAAAATTATATTTATTAAGCCTACAAAAAAACAAAATTCATGACAAAATATAAATCGATAAAGTGGAAACCTGATTATGTATAGACCTTTTATTAAACCTGCGGTTTTAATTGCATTGCAACCGCCAAGAAAAGCAAGTCCGGGCCTGCTGCTCAATAAGAGTCACATCACGTTCATAGATTCGAGCCGCAGACAGGACATGCTAGGTTGCCTGGTTTCACTCTGAACTGCTTCTGAGATTATCGCCTTGGTATTTGTTTTTAGCATGTTCGATTTAACATATAATTTTCTGATTTACAATAACATACCCTAAAACTTTATAAAAAACATTACAAAACTTTTGGAATTTTATCTACAGAAGTTGTTCTTGTTCTTGGATCTTAAAAGAACATACTTATAAGTACGCAAACAGAACAAATATGTGCAATTATATCACCACTTCCTACAATATTTGCGCGCGCGTTTCGCGCCGCTATTGTGTCTATGTACAAATTAAAAGCTTTTATCACCAAAGGTAATTCGAAGAACCTGGCAATATTTACGCAATTCGAGAATATTCTTGAAATGTACGAAGTACCTACGTACACGATACAGATGGAACAGCGTACAAGTAGTTCAGAAAAAATGCCCATGTTCGTATAAGCTTCTAGATAACCCTTTGCTTAAGCGTAGGTGAGATTTATGCTCTCTATTACGGTACTGCGACCACAGAGTTGGTTTGTATAGTTGTGTGCCATCAGTGCCATGACTTGCTATTCTCAACTTACGTAAAAAATTGAGCTCGAGCTTTTTTTCTTTACCTGTCAGTCATCAGTACGAAAAAACAGACGCACGGAAGCAGAGAACAAAATTAGCACTACGTTAAAATGTTATATCTTAGAACTTAATTTAAGGATGAAAATTATATGATTGTTTTTCTTTTAACTTTTCAGATTACTTGTATAGATACGGAAAGACCAAAGATCAGAGATGTGCATAATACTTCTGACCATTTAGGGTCTTTCAGAAGTTCAAATGTGTTCAAAACTATTATCTCCATATTATCGTATCACTATTGCAACAACGTCGTACAGTTCCTTATCATCATTTATTTATCGTCCTTGAATATCGGATGTGATGTGAACACACCGTCAATTGTTTGCAAATGTCTCGTTCCTAATTCCTTGTTATGACGAAGGTCAATACTGCAAATTGAAAAGTGTCAACATAGTTGTGTATGCTTGGCGTGGGCGCTGCCACTGACGCTAGCCGTGATTGAATTTGATTGGGACTTGTGAACATTATGATTTATTGATCGTTTTATATTTCATTACATCACCACACACCGATCAAATCAAATCAAATCAAAAATCATTTATTCAGTTTAGGCCCTAATAAGGCTCTTATGAAGGTCTAAATTACCACCGGTTCGGAAAAAAAGCCACCTGAGAAGAACCGGCAAGAAACTCAGTGCTCTGTCTTTTTTTGCATTTAACAATCATTATATAACAATTTGTAACAAAATTCTTCTAGACATTGGTATGAAATTACAAATATCAAAATGAAAGCTACCAAGTTGGTTTTGTCACTGCTTTCATGAAATACATATTCCAACTATTACAATTACCAGGAGCGGGGAGCCACTTGTGCAGAGTGAGTCTATACATTCCAAGCATTTTTATCATTTACATAATCATTAATTTTATAATAGGCTTTATTTATCAAAACTCTTTTGACATGAGTCTTAAACTTATCGTAATTCAATTCGGTAATAGATTGTGGGATTTTATTGTAAAAGCGGACGCAGTTTCCCATAAATGATTTGTTTACTTTTGTAAGTCTAAACCTAGGAGCCACAATTTTGTTTCTGTTTCTTGTATAAATATTATGGTTGTCTGAATTTAACTGAAAACTTCTAATGTTCTTTTTTATAAACAACAAGTTCTCAAAGATGTAAAGAGCCGGTAACGTGAGAATATTAATTTTCTTAAACAATTCTCTTAACGATTCTTGGGGACCCATTGCAAAAATTGCCCTGATTGCCCTTTTCTGTAGAATGAATATCGTATCCAGATCCGCCGCAGATCCCCATAATAACACGCCATAAGACATGAGGCTGTGGAAATATCCGTAGTAAACTAATTTTGCAGTATCAATATCTGTCAATTGTCTGACTTTCCTAATGGTAAACGCAGCTGAACTAAGTTTCTTTGACAAAGTCTCAATGTGAGAGCCCCACTGCAATTTTGCACCTAGTGTTAGACCTAGAAAAATCGTGTTATCAACTAAATCAAGTTTTCTGCCATCTAATTGTACATTCGTGTCTACATGCGATGAGTTTGGAGGAGAAAACCGTATACATTTTGTCTTTTTTGAATTTAAAACTAGGTTATTGGCGTCAAAGTATTTAGAAACGGATGCTAGCGTTTCATTTAGACTTATCATTTCTTTGTCTTTTCTGCTCACTCTAAATACCAGAGACGTGTCATCCGCGAATAAGACTATGTCACAGATATTATCCACTACAAGTGGGAGATCATTTATGTATGCCAAAAATAAGAAAGGACCTAATATTGAACCCTGCGGAACTCCCATTTTTATTAATGTGCCTTTGGAAGTTATGCCTCCGACACCGACTTTTTGCTGACGACCGGACAAATATGAGGCTACAAGATCTAGGGCATTTCCGCGGATACCATAATATTTTAGTTTGAGCAGTAGCGTACTATGTTCAACGCAATCAAATGCTTTAGATAGGTCGCAAAATACACCTAAATATAATTTACAGCTCTGAAAAAAATAATTCTGTGTTTGATCCACGTGCTTTTCTTTCAGCTATTAAGTACTTATGTATAACATGGCTATATATACATAAAAACATTTTGATTAGGGTACGTATGTGCATTTATGTAGGTAGACATATACGGTTGGTGTTAAAATTATAAATTAAATTAGTGAGAAAAATACTATTATTTGCGTCATGGAATATTATTTTAGTAATAATAAGAAAATAGAAAGCGCCTTCACTGTTTTGGTCCGGTTCTTGTCTTCTCAGAAGGTTATTTACGAACTGGTGGTAAGTTCCGACTTTAAAAGCGCCTTAAAGAAAGTATTCACTTTCTTTCAATAAAATAAAGTTCATTCCAGTATTTTATAAATAGGAACTTATTGAGATAGTATGTAGATCAACATAATTCAACGCATATTGACGAAGATAGAGAACTTATTCATCGCATCGCGTCGCTTCACTGTAATCGAAAAATATTAATGTCTAACTCAGTAAGTAGGTACCTTATGTTACCTCTATCTGCCAGTGAAAGTCCCTTTCAATTCAGTCCAGCCATTTCGGAGATTACCTGGAACAAACAGACAGACATACAGACAAAAATATACCTATTAGATAATTGAAATACTTGAGTGCATATCCCGAAATGAAATATGTAGGTAAACACGAAAAGTTTAGCAATATAAAATGTAAATAAAATTTATAATTTTAGGTCTGATACATTTTCTTAATTTCTTCGATAACGTTATGTAATGTAGTCCCAAACAATATTTCAAGCTCATTTCTACATCAAGTCTATGAAATATATTTTTTAATAATTCGATCCTTTATTCTGTAATTGCAATGGAAAACTACTGCTCCGTGCGTTCAGATCGTGATCCAATAACAACACAGTTTATCGCTTCCAGATTAACGTGATTGGAATAAGATAGCCGAGGTGCGTCAACGGTGGCACCAAGTGCATTTGACGAATTTTCCGTTTAGCTCTCATATCGTTGAAAATAAACAGTACCATTTTTTTACTTTAAATCTGCTCTACCGCTCCCTGCGATAAATACTGACGGTGTTGGAATTTTTGCTTTTTTCTGTTTTCCTTGGTGTCGAAAACGGAGAGATATATTTTTAAACAAGTTGTGGTCTTTGTATGTACATATAAGCGAATACCGAGGTCACTCGACAAATATGCGGCAGTGTGGTTTTAATATTAATTAATGTACAACCATATATATATATACAAAATAATAAGTCCTACATATCAGATTGCCATAATATAATATCCATGCGGAACCTAAAATGATTTAACCCAGAAATATGCCGTGGCAAACATACCCATTAGGGTATGTTTGCCACGGCATATTTCTGGGTATTAGATTACTAATGAAATAGAATAGGATAAAACACGTATTTATTTAGACTATCACTTACCTGGGGGGTAAAACTGGGTCTTGAATTACTGAAGTCATTTGAACAGATTTATTAACAGTTACTGTTCTGAGATTGTTTTCCAATTAAAACCTAATCCGGATTACTGCGAACATTTTAAAACAAAAAACAGTAAATCGGTCCAGCCTTTCTCAATGATGCACTTAACAATGAACACCATTTTATTTTTAATGATGTCCCATACCCAAGTGGATTTGTGTGTCTAACTGTTGTATGTCTAATGACTATATATGACCTGTTTTGTTCTGCGCCTCCAAAAGCTGGTATTTCTTAAATGGACACAGACAAAGTCGCGAGGCGTTAGCAGCAACGACTTTGCAAATACATGTAGGTTCTAAACGTGCTATTTATTTCGTAGAAAGCATCGAAAGTTATGATATTGACCTAGTTATTATTTATTATTCCAATGTTTAGATATTCTATGAATACATCATACTTGAGAGATGTCTCCGTAGATTACTAATTAAGATCTACATATTGTAGAAAGATTGTCATTGAATATGTCAGTCACCTAAGTATACCTACGTTAAGCTTGTGCTCCAATTATTTTAGTAACCGGAATGGTCTTATATTACCTACATAAGTAGATGACAAGGTTTCGTGTAGTTAACCAATATTGAATAGAATGCTTCTTAGTAAATTGTTTGAACAAACATGCACATATTAACCCCCTTTTCTTTGTTCATGGAAAGGTAAAATGAATTCCGTAGATCCTGCGAATAGAACATAATTGTACCAGCATGTATACAGATATCGGCAGATTCTCGTCAACAATACATAATACATTACTTCTGAGTACGTCATAAGGTCTCGGACCTGACTTAATTGTAGGCTTCTGTATACGTTAACGTTTCATTATAATGCAGGTAGACCTGTTTTCGGTTTGCTTAAGATTTTTAACTAAGTATGATTCAGTGCATGAAATATGTCACACAGGGTATGTAGTTACGCCATTTTAATTTTGGCACAGATATAAACTGCAAAATTCAGTTTCATTATTATATTTAACGTCACTTAAATGTAGAAAATTAAGAAGCAGTGATGACCATGTCGTTGAAGTGACCGCCTGTCTTTTGATGAACGTTTTTATAAGCTTAAGTACAGTGTTTAATCACACCACTAAACGTAATGAACAAAATTTAAACAACATATACATTAGGGACGCATCGTACGTAACGCAAATTTAAAATACAGACGCAATTTTATTATAAATCGCTTTTACTTATCGTAGTTATTTTAAAGCCATCAGTGATATCTATATATATGTAATGAAGATAATATAAAGAAGAAATATGCAGATGTGTGTGTTAAAGTAAATTGATGGTTGTGTGTTTGTGTAGCTACATATTTAAGTCGTGATATACGATGGTAACATAAAAAATATTTTGTTTCTTTCTACATAATAATAATGAGAGTTGTTTGTAACTGATAATATATGTATTATTATTGATATGCCTATCAGTATACAAATCTGTCTGGTGTATGTGTACGATGATTAAAATCAATGTTTAGTGGCGTTGTGTGTACAATGTACATAGCCATCGTTCATACTACCTACGTCATGTTGATTTTTCACACTCAAACAAAATCCCGTGATATTTGTCCCATAATGTACGATTATGTATGGTGTTGTGACATCGATAATTTGTTAAGATTATGAATGTGGAGTAGTATAATGAACGTCACTATTTATACATAAGTAGTATATCTACTTTGGTACATATTGATATTTTTTGTTGGATATTTTCATACAGCAAAAACTAAAATTTTATGTTTGTTTGTTTATCGTTGCTCGTTTACCTACTTTATATAGTACTCTACTTTTGCATTTAAATGTGATAATTGAAGTGATATTGCAATTAATTAATAAATACGTATATTTTTTTATTAGTAGATGGTACAGTGCGATATTTTCTGATGTGTATTACTTGATTACATTGCTTTGTGTATTTAATAGAATACTTTATTTGTTATTTATAATGGATCTATTGATAAGACATTTTATCATTTTATTTAAACGATGTATATCGATGTATATGCTACTTGCTTATCGATGGTGCATTAACATCAAAGCCCACATAATGGTACATGATTCGATCCAAATATTTTCCGGTGGTGATAAATTATAATATCAAGTATTTATAAAGCATCTTTAATTTGATTCCAGACGCGTGTCTCCGGTGTCAGGGCGAGAGCAAGAAGGACTCTTACGGCAAGCAGGACTGCGTGGTGGTGTGGGGCGAGTGCAACCACAGCTTCCACTTCTGCTGCATGTCGCTGTGGGTCAAGCAGAACAACCGCTGCCCGCTCTGTCAGCAGGAGTGGTCCATACAACGCATGGGCAAATAGATTTGTACCATTAATTCGCGCTGTAATCTTAGAAGGAATTAAATAATTTCAGTTTCAGTTTCAATTTTAAATTCTGGTCTCATGTATATGGATTTACCCTCTACGAAGTTGAAGCGAAGCAATGTCTACCATGGTTTGTCCACCATGTGCGGTCTGTGTTTCGGTTTCAAGTGAGTTATTGGTGCAAATGGATACTTGTTCTTGTTCATTTGAACACCGTCAACAATCAACATGGGTCTGACAATAACCCAAGAGAGTCATCCAACTGGTCCAGTCAAGTTTACCGGTTCTCCCAGTAAAATCTGTCGGACTCGGAAGGTCAAGACGCGGAAGCTTCAAGTTAAATATATTGTTTTAACCGATTTTCGGGCAAGATTGCGTGCCTACTTTAACAATGTATGACAAAGGTCAAGGTTATTATTAAACAGATCTCAAAGAGAGATGCAGTAAGTACTACGTTTGGTGTCGCAGACATCCAAAATAATAGTTTTCTGTATATAGCAACAGAATATAGTGAAGTAGTTGCATTCATTACCTAAGCTTATCTCTTTAAATAAATCTAATCTGTCTTTGTTCTGCTTGCTTTAAATTTATGTTTTCGCTCGACTGCGAAATTGTATTTTTTGTTGCAAGGCAATACTGCTGCTGCGTATCAGTTGGGTTTGATGACAATGAACATTATTTTTTGGTCCACCAATGATGCTGATAGGTTCTGTTGACAGTAATTTGAACTTGTGGCGAAACCTGCTAATAGTCTGGAACGCAAAAGGCGCTGCTTCATACTGATACATGCCTAGTGTTTCCATCTCTGAAAATAAAAAAGCCGGACTTACACGTCAAAAAGACGGACTTTTGGGTCCCAAAGCCGGACATTAAGAAAAAATAAGGTTTTATTAAGAAAATATAAAAAAAACACATACTTTATAAGAAAATGGCTTTACTGGTATCTACTGGTACTTTCCTAGGGGTGATATTGTATGTTTGAGTTCATATAATATGTATAAGAATATTCGAATAATTTTGTTCATCCTCAATTTTAATGATACGACAAATACTACTTACCTCGTTTTCAATTCATTGCATGCATAGGCTATTCCGTTGTGACCTTAACTTCACAGTATCTCCATATTTGCATTTACATGATATGTAAAATTTTATACCTACCCATATCAACATTGGCAAAAGTAAAGCAGCACTCAGAAGGCCCGCTTATTTCATGTTACAGCACGAAATTATTGCAATAAATTACGAATGTAAGCTTACTTATTCACTGTCATATTTTCTGTAGAGTTATTACTTCCCGATTGCGGCAAATTTTCAAAAACTACCAGGCATTTGTAATACTCTTGCTGTATTTGTCCAGTTAATTGATTTAGTATATGATTTAATTTTTTTTATGTGTCATTGAATCTAATTAATACGGAATCGCAGCTCTGGCGTAGTTGATTATATAAATATAATATACTCATTTCAATGAAAACATGTAATTCTCCCTTCAGTAGGTGTTTATCTATAATATAAAAATGAATCCCTATTTCCCTTGATCACGGCTTCACGTGTGAACGGCTAGACAGATTTCGCTAATTCTTATTTCTTTGTGTTTGTTATTGTCCGGAAAGGCTCTTATGAAAAGAACAATTTGTTACTGAAAACTGTAACATTCTTAATTTCGAGAGTAACTAAAGGTCTTTTTTTTCTATGATGTATTTGACATATTACAGGACAACTGTCGGGACGGGACAGCTAGTGTCTGTGTTGTAATAATTACCTCAAATCAAATAAAAAATAATTAAGTTTTCGAACAACAGAGTGAGGCCGGCTTATTAAACATGTAGTGCGTGGACACTGGGCAAGGGCATCATTTCTTTCTATGTAGGTGTGTGGGTGTAATTGTGTATATTTACACTGCAAGGCGTAGTTTTAGCCGGTAGCATCACTTCGTTGTTCGCAAAGTCCCATCTACGTTTTTAGTTCTTTTTGAACAAAGTGTAATACCTACTTATCAACTCATACGGCGTTGCAGGTTTATAATGTGATCACTCATTCAGCTTTCGCAATACAATAATTGCATGCCATTCCAATAAATTCACTTGGTTTACCGTTATTGTACCAGGATAATACTTGTTTTCTTTTTGTATTTAAGGGCCACGCCGAATGAGAGAAGATTTAAACATTTAAAAAGCTCAAAAGTTATTATTGAGCGCAAAAAGTATCTTTCCATGCAATAAATACAAGAAATAAAAGTCATATGCAATGCGATTTTCGGTCCATTGCATTGGAAGCATTACAAATTACAATTATAATGTAGGTACCTGCAATGCAATGCAACGCATGGGTATTACAAATGACCAAATTATGACTTCAAGGATATCTATTAAGATATGCATCAAATTCTACCAAGTAGGTAGTATTTTTTATTATATAGGTAGGTAGGTATCACACAAATTATTAATCCATACTAATAATATTATAAATGCGAAAGTAACTATGTTTGTTTGGTACCTTTTCATGACTAAACGGCTGAACGTATAGTAATTAAATTTTGCAATGAGATAGGTTATAACCTGGTGAAGTACATAGACTATCTTTATCTAGAACGACGCGGGCGAAGCCGCGGGTAAAAGCTAGTATCTTTATATTTGTATCTTTTGGATTGGGAAATTCAATTAGAAGATTAATGTTATAGGTATTCGGCTGGCAGAGGCAGTTTAAGATTTTTAAATATATCTAGTTTTTCTCTTACCAACTCGTATAATATGGACACTAATTATTGTGCTCATTAATACATAGAGTCATTGCGTTATTATTCGCAGGAACGCATATAAGTAAACTTGTCCTAGAACAAAATAACAATGCCTAGGATTTCCGTGTTGAGACGGTTACGTCACAAATAAATATTGTATTGACGTAAGGCATAATATGACGCTTTGAAATCACAAAGCTTGGCCTATCTACAAGTACCTATCTATAAGTAAGTATTATGAGTGGGGGGCTTTTGGACCACGTTCCCGGAAGCCACACACGTTTAATAAATATTTTTGAGGGGGAAATCGGGACCACGAGCGTTATAGCGAAGCAATTCATCATCAATAATCGACATCGCCAATGTCAAATCAATAATAATCACTTTACATTTAATTAATCCTTCGAGTTATTGTATAGAAGACGCAAATCTGTTCTACCAATAGTGATATGGATGAAGAATGTGACGTTACAGTGGATTATGTAACATAATTTTAACCAATGTGTACCTAATAGGTACTTATTTAGTTTACTGAACCAACGTTTAATGGTAAATTGTATTCTAGTTGAAAATAAGTATACTTATTGAGGCAAGTATAAAATAACATACTAATAGTGCGATGTGCACAGAAAAACCAGCACTGAAGAATCGTGGAATAAGTTAGCTTTTCTCTCGAAAATAATACATACTCCGTGCCATGTGATGGCGCCACTCATTGACCTTACAAACAAAAAAAAGCCCAAATAGGTAATAAGTACGTATTAAACAAGAAGAAATTGCTTCGACCTTAAGCTATTTCATAAATTATTTAGCAGTTACAGAGACTGTAAAATTGAAACTTCTTTATGAATTTATAAATTCAC
Source organism: Falcaria lacertinaria (assembly GCA_951449985.1). Classification (NCBI taxonomy): domain Eukaryota; kingdom Metazoa; phylum Arthropoda; class Insecta; order Lepidoptera; family Drepanidae; genus Falcaria; species Falcaria lacertinaria. The sequence goes on along the minus strand of OX602109.1, from coordinate 6,518,757 downwards.
AACTTAGGCCAAGGCCTGACCAAATGTAAACAGGTCAGGATATTTTTAGGGTCGGCAAGGCGCGAGTGATGCGGCATCACTGATGCCCAAGCGACCATAGGCTACGGTAACCGCTTACAGCCACGCGGGTATCCTTGTTTGCTACGTGGGTTTAAAAAATCGGCCAAGTACGAGCTGGCCTCGCACACCGAGAGTTCAGTACCAAAAACGAACTAGGTTAAATGACAATTTTAACTTTACGGTTCGTTCCGTATACACGGCTACTGCACCAACTGCAAATAATAAGTTCTTAATAGTAATTTGGATGTTATTTTTCTGAAAATATAGCAATACACACTGTGAACATTACAAGCGTCTTCTTGTTGCCATTATGGATTAAGATAGATCGAAATTTGTATATATTAACGATAGTGCTAAACCTTTAAAGAGTTGAATCTAGAACTAGGCGGATGCTTACCACAACAGATTGTAGGGTCGGCAACGCGCGAGTGATACCCCTGGTGTTGCAAGCGTCCATAGGCTGCGGTAACCGCTTACCATCAGGCGCGCCGTATGCTTGTTTGCCACCATAGTGGTATAAAAAAATATACGTACTCTTTTATTTTTAGTTCCATTAAATGACCAGCCATATATCATAGGTCGAAAGGGCTGGTCTGCTTGATATGTTGATGGCCAGTGCAATGAGATAAATAGAAAAGAAAGCATTTTTTTTTTTTTAGTTCTTTCGACCGTCGCATAATCTTTTCTGGTTTCATGAATATTATACCGTTTCTTAAATTCCCCTGCAGGTCTTATAAGGCGATTGTTTAGTACTAAGAAAACGATAGAATATTAATACAAAGTTTATGTGTATTTATGATGAAGTGACAGCAGCGCCAGTCTCTAAAGGCCAAGTACCCACTATCGACTAATTGCCTTTTTATGACAGGTTTTTTAATTTACGGTAACGAAGCGATCATGAACCCTCAAAATTAATCTGAAAATACCAAAATAATTTGCCTGCGAGAATTAATCAATGTCAAGATTAGACATTCTGTACATATTTTTGGTACAATGATAAAACAGGTTCGCGACGCCTGTTATTGTTTTTAACATCCATCTTTTTACGATCTTTTTTTTTATCAAAAAATTACAGAAGCCAACTAATTCTCACTTTTTTTGATTTGTCAAATTGCATTATAATTTTAAAAAAACTACAATATATGTAGGTACAATATATTTTTTGCGATTATCCTTACTTATTCAATGTCGTTTCATACTACTTAAAATTCAAAAGCATTAAAGCCAGACAGTACTAGTTAAGGCTTAATCGCAGAATAGCGGCGCCGGCGCCGTTCTCATTGGCCTGAATTATAAATAAATTTATGCTCACTTACCATCTTACGTGCGCCTTAACAAGAAAAGCAGACTAAGGATAAAGTATTTTATGAATCGTATTCAAACAAATTTTTCCGACGTGTCATTAATATCCAAAATAATTTCGTTGACATGTACAGAAATATATCAATAGTAGGAAACATAGCGACTTCGTTTATAAATCAAAAATATATACTTAATGTCTACGTGTTCAAATGTTATTAAGGCAATACCTACAAACACGAGAAATATGCAAACTTCACGTGCTTCAATTCAAACCCGGCTATAATACTTCTGCAAGCCAAGCTTCTAGCAACTATTTTCAAACATATCTAAACTAGTAAATTAAGATAATGTATAACCAAACAGTTCCTGATTGTCCGTTTTTTATTAGATCAGAGTATATTGGAGAACTAGTGGCATTTAGATTGGAATGCACAATATCACGTTTCGCCACACCCGGCCAGGCCTCCGTCGCCAGCCAATCACAAGCCTCCACCGCCGTCAGTAATCGGTACTTTCGACGCATTGGAATACAGACAGCCTTGGATGGAAATAAACATTGCGTCAGGTAATGCTGATAATGACTAATTACCTATTCGCGTATCTGTAGATTTTAGGTGATCTAATCCAATTCTACAAAAGTGCCGAATCATACCATATCACGCCATATAATTTTAAAGTAGCAACGTGACTTTACGTGACTATCATAAACATCTACCAAAGAGGAGTTGTAATTGCGCAACGATTCACTTGGACGGTTTATCATCGATAAACGATGTTTGCTTACTTTCGACATCAGCTCGGAATTTAAAAAAATGTTTACTACACAGTGGTCCGTTATCATGTCATACCACTTGTATAAAATTCGACGAAGGAGTTCTATCGAACTTAAGTTTCAGTGGGATGGCGAACAGGTTTCGAGTGCAGGTTTGATGTATTTTAAACTGAGCAAGACTTACATTCGTGGAGAAAACGGGACGTGAAATCGACGATAGCTTTGCAGAATGCTCACTTGTTGTTTATTACTCCTTAAGTCCTTATGATCTGCAATTATTTTATCCCTTTGCCACGATTTTGTATATGGGATTATACACATCCATGAGCGCATCTAGTTCTTGGTATGGGGTTGTGGGCGGCAATACAGGAATTTTCTTAAGTCATTCATGGGAAGTAGAATTGGATCAGGAGTGCCAAGTTCATCTTTACTTTGCCGATTCTGTCAACAATTTTTCACATCCTTTCATGCTATATGTACTTCATTGAGAAAAACTACGATTTCACCGAACACTTCACCGACAAGCTATGCGTCGATGAAGGAAAGCTCCTTTGAAAGTAGCACCAGCCAATTCAAATGAAACCAATAGTTACTATCTTTAATGAACTACTGAATGTACCTACAGTCATGAAATGAGTTAAAGTCTGGTAATAACAAGTAGCTAACTCCAGTCGGCTTAAGCTTAAAACTTTCCAATTTCGAGTAGGTAAGTACGATTTCCTATGATTTATTCCATTTAAAACGACGGGTTCTTCGGCAGCAGTACTATTTATAATCCTGTAAGCTACGTTTGAATACATTTCTGAATAAAAAACTAATTAAATTGAGGTGGTGCTTGTTTTTGCGTTAATATTTTTGCTCGATAAGGCAGAAGGCTGTAAGTACCTCTCAAATGACCACACAATTTTAAATTATTTTCAATTACAATTACATGTGTGTAGTTTTTAAAACTAACATGACCGTAGTTTTCCGGTACATGTAGTAACTTACGAGATTCTGATCCTATCAACAGTATAACCTTGTCTGGATTCTACATAGTATTCAGAGAACTGAAGTTGAAAATAAGATTTTTTTTAAATTATAATGTAAGCGGAGGATGTTTTGTTATGATGGATCAAATGTTATCATGTATAAAACTTGATTATACATTGAATTATAGTATGTAAGTGTCTCGGCTGAGAAGAACAGCTAGTTACCGAGGACTTGAAAACAAAGTAGCCATGCATTTATGTCTCAATTTACATACAAAGGATATGGTAACTCAGATAGATTCATCACGTTAATGGGACGGATGACACAAGGTGAAACTATACTACGATCATGTACCTAGGCGTTTTAGAACTGAAACTAAGAACATCGACTATCGAGCATGAATTATGCATCCGTAGCACAGATTACTGAATAGTAGATCCGTAGGTCGCTTTATACATCAGACAATCAATGATTGGAGAACTGTGCGTGCAGTTTGTTTTTGCCTATAAAGCATATTGATAATACTATACAAGTAAAACTTTTTATTGAGGATTGAAATATGTCTAAATGCAAGCATAAGCATACATTGAGACCACCAATGCGGGTACACTGGCTTCGATGGCGGTAATTTTCCATTCCACCAATGAATAATGAAACGATGTTTTGAAACACGACGCCAAGGAACATGACGTGCATGCATATATGTCGTTCAATCGGAAACCAAGCACGAGAAAATTCGACGACTTTCAAGATGGCTGAGCGTCGCGTCGCATCGGCGGAAAACGGTTTGTTTGTTGATTCTTGGCTTGTTTGTTATTAAATATTGTCAATTTAAAAAAAAGTGTGCATCCTTTTTAAGGGATATCACGATCCTGTGCAATTCGCGTTCATAGTTTGCCGCACATTAATACGGCGGCCCATTTAACGACATGATCTAATCACGAATATATGAATAATACGCTATTATATTTTCCGTTCTGGTTATATCTTATTTTGTTATTTCAGGAACCCATAGTACACATAACATTAACATTTAAAAATTATGTATGTAAGTTCTCTTTTTCGCATCTAAGTTCCTTGACTTGAGGAGGAACTGGGTTTCAGATAAAACATGCAGTTATTAATTAACAAACGTAATCTATATTCAAACTTATTTTTTACCACTAAGGTGGCACACAAGCATAATGATGGTAAGCAGTCACCGTAGTCTATATCTAGGCTATCTAAAAATTTCTCGAAATTAATTAATGAGTAAAATTATTAAGACATTTACTATAATCAAATTTTAACGACATGACGAGATGTCCTCAAGTTGTTACCGGAAAGTTCTGGACCAACATTTCATTCGACCAACTTTCATTTATATGACAGATGCCATTCTCGAAGCGGTCATGTTGATACACATTTAATCTTTGTTGATGACGCCTAACGAACCTTAATTAGTGAGAGTCGCCGCGTGACAACTAAGTACCAACGGCTTAATCTTAATCTCGGCCTTAATTACAAATCATTCAAGTGTCAAGGCAAGGCAGTTACAATACGTACCTGAGAACAATTATTACATAGACTTTATCTCGAATCTTCTCTAATATACTGACCTACCAGGCACGGGGCGCTCACCGATTTTCGTTCTAATTTTAGTTTGACTAAAATTAGTACGGAACTGGTCACATTTACAATACAGGTATTCCATGTGGCTAGGTGTGCTTGCTTAGACCCAGCAAATTATATGTATGTATAGGCAAGGTAGGTAATTGAGGTTTTCCATAAACCTTCGACTTAGAACTTTGAACCTGAGACTATATCGGTTTCACTTTAAAATTATAGTAAATAACTTTTAAAAAACTGCACCTAGATATACAATACGAAGCAAAATGTATCTAGTATTTTTTTTATAACACGATTAGCTATTTTCCCCGCGTATCAATATAGCCTACTATGTTACTCGGTGATAATGTAGCTTTCTAACGGCAAACGAATTTTCGAAATCGGTCCAGAAGTTTCGGAGTCTATTCAATACAAACAAACAATCAAATCTTTCCTCTTTATAAGATTAATGTAGATACATATATTAATATTTTATACAAGTACATAATTTTATATTAAATAACTGAGTTAGCTCTACCCTACCCTTAGGGTTAGGGTTTGGAGACCACACAATATAGTTTAAAATTAATGTTACAAGCAAACCTAGGTTTTCCTTTCGAATACTGAATTTTATGTTGAGAGGATTCGCTGTGGTTGTAGCATAAAGGGAAAATGAACACATTACTATCAGCACAGTACTTTAGGTACCCAATATTTTTGCTTTTAAGGTAACTTGTAATGGTAATGAAATCTTTAAATTATAATACCTAATTGTGTGAATCGTGCAGACATTCCTTAAACCGTGTTTAAGTAAGTATGCATGAGGTGGATTGAATAAATTAGTTTAGTGTGAGAAGAATGGTTCTTGTAGATAAAAGTGCATACATTATAAACAATGTTGGCAAATTTATAAAATAATGTATGAATTAATTGTTTGAGCGTGTAGTTTTGTAATTTTATAGATCTTTATTATTAAAATTTTCATAAAAAAGTAAGCTATGTAAGCAAATATTATTTACTATGTTAGTTAGCTAAGACTATGTTACTTCAGTACCACTTGTGTCATAGTCATAGTTTGTATTTCGAATGACGGTCGAATTTAGATCGGTTGGCGACCGCCAGTACTATTAAATACATGTAATTTAATAACGGCCTTTATTTTATTTAAGGTAAGGTCTATCGATTCATATATTTTTAAATAAGAATTATCTATTATATGAAAAATAAGCTACAACATAACTTCGTTAAATGCTATTCCATCGTATGTGTCTTACCAACATCAAGAATATATCAATAAGGCGGTTGCTTACTCTACCACCGCACCGTCCCACAGCTCTAGTAGCTCTTCCTAGCCGAATTCTAACACTTAGATAGTAGATACACTTCAACTTATCTGTAGGTATAGCAGTCAATTGTCAACCTTTGGATGGTAGATGCGAGGTTGTTCCAATTTAATGACTATCGGAAAATTCCTCTCTCGATCGCCAGCAATTACATCAATCGAGACAGTTAACGCCGGTTGATACTTGATACCCACGGAGACAATCTAGGAGCACTGGCCGAAAAAACATACGTAAGTAATTGTCGTCCATCAAAATATGACCTCCCTATGAAGCTATGAAAAAGACACTGTAGGTTATTAAAAAAAGATAAGAAAACCAATTGAACACTTTAATGGCAACATATATTTTAAATTTATAATTGGCCATAAAGAAGCTCTTACGACACGTAAACAACTTTGTCTAGATACACGGCTAGGAACATTTTCTATACCTTTATCAGTAGTGAACTCGCACATAATACATAATATTACTTAACCCTAATTTAACCGAAATATAGTAGAGATATATCCATGATGCAACCTTAACTATCTAACCTGAACTGAGTATTTTTTTTTAATTCTTGCTTTCATTGTTACTTAATGGTCAGATGAATATTATAGCCCTAATCATAGAATTTCTGGGTGTAAATATTAGAATATGGTAGGTATTGGTTATCTTCTTTAATTTTCATCTAGAGAACGTGTAGCCCAATATCAATAAATAACTTGTAAATTTTCAGGGAATCTTAGGAGAGTAATGAGAACAATTGATAGGTAGGTAGTAGGTAGGTACGCGTGCAAATCTTTTTTGCTCAGGTTCAATACCCCAAAAATCATTATCTCACTACTGAGCGTGACCGCGGAATGATACATGTTACACGATAATCAACAGTCATCATTACTCTAACAAAATTGCACATGAGTGAGTGTCCGTGATGAGATTAGCTCACGATTGTCTAAAAAACACTAATCGCGTAAATGTTGACCCCAAGCTGGGACACGAACTCACGACAATCGACACGAGGTACGGCCAGCTGCCAGCTGAGCCAACGAACCAGTCTCAGTCATTATGATTACATACCAGACTTGTTAGAGGTACATGCTTCACTTGGCCTTCTTCAATAACATGCATATTTGACTGCTGCCTTGTAAAGAGGAAGACAAGCAAATGCTGATTTATTTTATTTTCAAGGGATTAGCTCAAACCGAAAACTCGCCGAAAACTTATCTTTTCGGTCCAAGGGGAATGGTTAAAATTTTCCTTCGACTTCTCTTTTCAAATGCCTAAAATAGACTTTGTTCTTGTATTGTTAGTACATGTATATGTTGTTAGTATTCACGTAATGGCCTCCTTCCATCACACGTAGCACCTGAATAAATTGAGTACGTAATTTGCAAGTTTAATGAACCCAATCACTAGGCACTGGAAATTGACATTGGAAATGTACCAATTTAACTGAGGTTTATCATTCTCATTCTGATCTCATTTTATACATATACGTACTAAACTATTCCCTCGTTATCAATCCCGGTGTACCTAAGGTACCAAGGTGCTTTGCTGATTGCTAACAAAGTTCCGACCTTCTACAAATCTATACTTTTCTTTAATACCGCCACTCACAGTCCGGTATTAAAGAACGATTTTACACCGTTCATTTTTATTAATATAAATTACATAAAAATTAATTAGTTACAAAGCGTTTGGTTACTCTTATCACCATGGAACAGGAAAAGTTGTTAATTTTAACTAACAGGAAATAATTGCCCTTGTTGTGACCTTCATACCCCAATTGCTGGAAATTTCAGTAAGAAACCAGTTTTGTGTTTAGAAGTATGTTCGTGATACTTACATAGCTAAATTAGCTACATATCTATTGAAAATGTGAGCAACTTGCTTTTTAGTATATTTATTATAGCCAAGCTAGCGGAGTTAATGACGCCAGGCTAGTGATTAGAAAGCAGTTCTACAGTGGTGTAGCGAATACTGTGGCCGCATGTGTACGCTGCGCGGAGGTGTGGCATGTGGCGCGGCGCCCGCGCGTGCACCGTCTCGCCATGTCGCCATGCCACGCGGCTACTTGCGAGGCGTACATGCGAGCGAGCCCCCGAGGCCTGCAATCGACAAGTCACTAGTCATACACAACTACCGATTGATATTGCATCATGAAACATTTAGACACGTGTGCCGAGCTCAGCTAGGTTAGGTTTTACACTAGAAACAGCTAAGAGAGATCCCAATCAATTACTGATAAAATAAAATAAATCGAATTTTGTTATTGTTATTCGTAACAATTGCATGACATGTGAGAATGTAATGTGTAATGTAACCTATTATGGTGCTGAAACTCTATTACACCAGCTCTTTGAAATATTGCCACGACTGGTTCAATTATCGTCTGATAGGCACTTATGCTTTATAATTTCCTTGAATGTGGGTTGTGTGTGTGTGTGTTCTTAGAAAAATAATAATGGTATTTTAGTATTGTGTGTGACGCAGCGCGCGGTCGGGCGTTGGCTGGCAGCCACCGATTGGTCGACACAACCAAGCCCCCGGACGTCACACTATTATCATGCTGCCACGACTCTTGCCCATGGTGTGTACTGTGTATGGAGGCCCATAGTCGCTCTAGTCTGACAATTACTTTTCACTTACATCACCATTCAACCTGTTTTTAGATTTTGACTAGCAATAACCATAACCAATACTTAATCTAGATATTCGAGTGAAAATATGTATGAAAAGCCTTTTTGTGGTTTTTGTATTGAGATGCGATATACTATTATATTTATTTATTGTAGTATTTATCCAGTGAAGTTGTTTCCTAAAATAATTACTTACCTAACATACCCACTCAAACCATAACGTACACGTGACAAAGGTCAGCTAGGTACATGTCGCTAAAAATTGGTTTCCCGTGCGCATGAGTGTAATTCCACCCACCAGTGTGACAGAACTAGTAGAGAAGGTATTAGTAGGTATATTATTAAAAGGTATGTTAGTATGTGATGTACTATATGCATATAATTATAGGTAGTTAGTTACTGTACATACTAGAATTATGTTGAAATTCATAAATGTAACTTATATGTACGTACTTTGTACGTATACAAATAGTCGCCTATCTAGTTAGACAAAATAGATTGATTTTTGTTTAGGGACTGGACAAACTTTAGTTTTGTCAATAAAAGAAATGTTTTTTTTTCTATTCTTTGCCGTAGCGATGTGTGGTATTGTATTACAGTGAAGAATAATGATATATACCTACCTACCTGACGTCAGACGCATGTGAATCCCAACATTAATATGTTGGGATTCACATGCGTCTGTCACAGACGGATGATGATGAATGATGATGATGATGTCACGGAAATATTGAAGAAAATTAACCTGAATACTCAGTCAAGCTATAAAAATAGTATCATGTATCCTCCATCAAGCTACGTCCTACCTTTTTTTTTGTTGACGAGGGGGAAACCTCCAAAAGTTACCCACCTGCTTAAGGGCAGCAGACGGGGTATGTGAGATTTTGACTCCATAACCCCCCCGGTGGCCATCCTCCGTGCATATAGGAGGGCTCCGGGATCTATGCTACGGCTACGTCCTACCTACCGTCAACTAACAAACGACATTAATGTAATATAAGAGTTAATCATAAAATAACTTGCGAATGATAACTAAAACTAGCTACATAGGTATTTAGTTTACTTTGGTACCTCTTGAGTTCCGCACACAGCCTGATATGATAAAGTACATCAACCTACATAATGTTTCGACCATGTATCGACATTGCTAAAGTAGCAATTTAAAATAAAATACCTATGTATACATGTACAAAGTAAAGGGGATACATGTTACATTAATATATATTAAGTTCAGTTAGTGGTCAGAAGTAAGTGACTGTAATGGTATAATATTATAGTGGGTACCTAGTCGAATCAAACTATTTCATCAGAAGAATCACGGCACAAACCAACGTCTGCAACTTTACGATGCGGAATTTATTGTAATGTATGATATTACCATATCCCATGTTATGAAAATGTACCCTGGTATAAACGAAAACTACAAAAACACTTCATCGTCAGTCGACTGACGAAGATTCTAGGTCCGGTCTATGGGCGATGGACAGCTCACGATGGGAGTTGAGACCTAAAATATCTTCGGAGACAAGAAATATGTACGATGTACATACTTCATCAGTCATGCCACCGTATTTTTTTCTGCGCAAGAGTGACAAGCGTTTTTCTTTTAATACCCATAAAAAGCATTTTCTTGGGTCGTTAAACTTATTTTACCACTTTACAATAAATAACCAAGAGTATTCAATAGGTATTATGTGTTCAGTGATTCAGTATGACGATGCAGAGGGCGGGTATGACATTCATATGTATTGTACTGTGTACAGTACGTTATTATTACATTATCATTTTTACTTATTCCTCTTTTTTAATCCATTTTGTCTAAAGATTCCTAAAGAAATCGACTAAAATATTGACATAAATAGTTTCTCGACGAAATACTGAATTAGGATTGTGTCGAATCCTATGTCTGCGTCGTATACCTATTTCATAATAAGTAACTAGTGTACGTACATAAAGTTTATGTGGTCATAGGAACTTTAATCCAGACTTCAGTTTTCATCTTTTATTCGTAGTAAGTCAAAATATTGAGTAATCTCCCTCTTTCAATATTTTTAGACGCAATGGTAATGAAATAAGTATAATTACCACTTTGGGTGGAAAATAACGAACTCTTGCATCAGATATTGTATTGGTACAGACAGACATTATTGGGCCTGTGACTGACTGGACTATGAATGAAATACATCGAGTAATACTCCCGGCTGTGTAAACAATTCTGTATTTGTAATTATATTCATTCAAAACCTGTACATATTATACATACAACTAAAATATGTTTGATTCAATAGCTCAAATTTTAAACTACCTACCAAGTTACCAACCAATTCAAGTGGTATAGAAAACTTAATTTGCGTAAAGATTTCATTCAAATAATCATTTTAAACCACCTATAATGAATGAATGAACGCATCTGAATAAACAGCTCTATTTGTTTGTCCATTTGCATTTTAAAAATGGAACTAAATAAATATGTTGTACATAATAACTATTTAAAATGAATACTGCTGGTAGGTGATAGAGCGGGTGGCAACTGGCGGAGATAATCACGATGCCTACCTTACTTAGCATGTTTAAATTAGCCATAAATCCAGAGTACCACCCAGGGTAACCGTGACAAGACCAGACAATGTCGCCCCACGGCATTTATCCTCCCTAAAATGGGTAAAGTAAAAGCCCGGAGCATATTCTCCAAATAAATAAAATAATTGTGTCCACAAATTATTGTAGTTAAAATACCGCCACTAAATTGCCAGCCTGAGCACTGGCTTCCGGTGCCCATAGAGTAAATTCACCTACCGGCACCGAAGGGTCGAACAGTGATGTTTGCTTGTTGTTTTTTGTTTTATAAGTAGAGCGACGTTACCGGTAAATTTGTGCATTTATCGACTTAGTATAATTAAATAAAAAGTACTTATTCAATACATATCATCATGCCAAGTCCCTAACGTGGTAGGCAGAGAGTATAGAGCGCCATTATACTCTTGACTTACACATATCTTTTGCTTCTTTTATATGCCCGCTGGTTCCAAGTCCACTTTGCCGTTCAATCATTAAATATGTGCCTTTGGTGCCTTGGTAACAGCCTGTTTGGCAGGCTGTTTGGTTTGGCCAGAAATGTCAAAGCAATACAGACTTACTTTATGGCAATTTTACTATATTTTAGCTTTCCATACACGTGCCGGTTTAATAAAATAATATTGTATTTTCCACTAGTATTTTCTTATTTAAATGCGCCATCCGTTCCGGCCTAATCCGGATTGAAACAAATTTACTAATTACATTGCTTTAACTGTAAAAAAATATTGGTTAAAATGTGCAGCACAGCTGTGGTCTGCTAAAGCTGTCTTTTCTGTTAATGGTCATGTGCATTCCAACTTTCAAGAGTTCACGTAAATAGTCAAATATGTACTTACATATTTTGAAAAATAAGTACATAACATAATTAATAGCACGAGGAAGCCGTTCTACGTAGTGTTCCATACAGGAGAACTGTGAACTATTATTAAACTGTTTGCTGACGAATGTGACAGCGCTCACGCGCGCCAAACCGAATCGGGGTCAATTGAATCGAAAAGTTCACAAAAAATACTTAATGAACAGCAATGAAGAAACATTATCAGACGCTCTACCATTTGCGTCAACTTTGTTTAACCGTTGACGTCACCGTTTATATGAAAGCCCATGCATTCAAGGTCAGAAAAACAAACTGAAATGACAGTCACGCGAAGAATATTAAACCAATGCTCATTAAACTCAATGATTCCACAGGAAATTTTATGAGCTACGCACACGTGGAAATTTTGTTAAAATTGCATTAAGTATGACTACATTGCTGATAATAAAGCCTCGGCAAACAAAAACTCGAATCAGGCGAAAACGAATCTAATAGGTGTTAAGTAAACCTCAGGTGTTAATCAAACAAACGTGTATAACGATAGATATGAAACCGCCTAAATTGTGCTCCAATCACTTGTTGACCTCCAATGTGAATACAAACAAACCTTGCACACAGACGCGACAAGAAGGCGTGTTCGTGTTCATGCACATGACTATTCGTATTTACAGGGAAACATACAAGGATATTTGCGCATGTATGCGTTCAAGAATGCGATTCATTTAGATCGGCGAAGGCGCCAGCAGACACGTAAGCCAGTCACCTGACCGTCTCGACCACCAACCCCCCTTTATTAGACAAACGTCAGTACTGCTCGCACGCAACACTATATTAAATTATACTTTATTATCTGCAGCTAGATCCTAAAATGTAATGCTTTAAGGCTGTCCTCGCCATCGCAATGGCAATTAAGTCTTAGCTTGGAATGAAGATTTTCCAGTTTAGATTTGAAAAGCCGTATCATGGTACAAGATGTTACGAGAAATTCAACTCGGTTACATAAAATAAAAGCTGAGCTGACAGTTATAATCATGCTTGTATTAATATGTTTTTATCTGAGTACCCTCGAGACTTCACCAGTTTGGTTGGTATCTATAACTGCGCTCTTTCATAACAAAATGCATTATAACGTTTCCACTGCAAAGAAAAGCTATTTTATTCGATGGTCATATCGTCGGTCGCGTCGCACCGCACAAGCTGAGTCGCTGGGACTGGGTGATTGACCGGGATAAGGAACTAAGGTTTTTGTAGGTCATGGCATGGATGATGCTGATAGAAATTATTTTGTTCTCTCAACTGTATCTATCGCCAAGCAGAATGTAACGCAACGAATATAATATCCTGTATTTACTGCTGTAAATAATTTCTTAGATGAATGTGATCAAAGGTAGATTGGGCTTGATTTGCATCGATCATTCTACGACCGACGACGTCACAACATCAGTTAAATTTAAATTTGTCTAAGGTAAGCATACTAGATACCTTTCACTCAGTTTAGATACCCAACGATAAAATAGTGTCAAATATTGATATTGGTGCATTAGCTGTTTCGTTGTTGTTGCAAATGGATGGGTTTTGAAATATCAATTAGCTGGATTTGAACAGAACAAACGGATGGGAACAAGGAAAACGAAATACCTCCTATGGTTATTTATATTTCCCAAAAGTGACAAAAGGATGACTTCTTGACGATCTTCAGTGCAGTGCCCCTAACGTTAGTGTGTTGACGATAAGTAATGAGGTTTTTGTCCAACGTTGTTCATTATCAAACACATTTAAATACTCGGTTAGAGTCACACCATCACGCCTTCGAGGTGAATAAAATTAGCATAGACCTTCTATGAAACTAATGTCGCCATCGACAATTTCAGCATAGACACTATTGTAAACTTGTAGGTATATGTACTTATAGTACATTTGTATTTTTATTATATTTGTGTGGTTAAAGCGGGCTATTATTGATGCTGGTTGTATTCTGAAGTCGATTGAAATATAAAACAACGCCTCCTGTTTGCTTTTGATGAACATATAGGAACATTAATAAAATTCTTATAATAATACTTAGGGTTCAGTAAAAAAAAAGATTGACCCCGACGTGATTTGAACACGCAACCTTCTGATCTGGAGTCAGACGCGCTACCGTTGCGCCACGGAGTCCATATTGCAATGGATGAAATACGCATATATAAATATTTTTAAATAAAATTGAAATTTATCTTTATTAGTCAGAGATTTATACTCTTATCTCAAGAATTTTAAACACCCGACTATTATATTTTTACACGAGATTCGATATCTTTGTTATAATGGCAAACTAATAATCAAAAGAACACCGTGACCTCTATTCCTAGTATCTTGTAACAAAGTGTATTGTGCGATCGGTACGTGAACAAACTTGAATATAGGTTCGCTTTTAGCTTACATAGATTGATAAAAGATGGCGCTCAAGTACGCATGATTTTCGTGTACTTAAATTTACATCACTTATTAACTTTCCATGCATTTAATTTAAACCATATATTAAATTAAACTGATCCTTATACTGGATTACAACCCATATTCAATCATTATAGATATACCACTTACATACAAAATCACGTGTATATTTTTGTGTGTAATCAACCAAGTATTGCATGTTTTCACTTACAATAATATTACGTCGAAACAATACAACGATTAATAAAATACATTTAACTTCAAAACGCTGAACACAAGTTAATACAGTTAAATTAAACCTTAAATTGGAACTTATAACGCAAGCCCCTGTGGCCTAATGGATAAGGCATCGGCCTCCTAAGCCGGGGATTGTGGGTTCGAGTCCCACCAGGGGTAAAACGCATATTTTTTTTTACCCAGTAACTAGCTCTATGAATATACCTCAGAGTGGATAATATACTACGTACAAAATATACCATATCGCGCAATATTATGTAACGTAAGAAAACACGCAGTTACACTTTTTTATTTATTAGTAATAAGTAATAATATTGTGATTAACAACATAAAGTATTTTCGTACGGGTTCCAATATGATTGCAGAGCCTTTTAAAGGCAGACACCGTAAGCCTGTGTGTCTTATGTAGTACCCTACTTGGTGCGGAAACCGGCAATCATTATCTGAAAGAGCAATTTAATTAAATTTTATTAATACTAAGAAATAATTGGTTGAATAAACAAAAAATCGACCAAGTGCAAGTTGGATTTGAAAACCGAGGGTTCCGTACTAAAATCAAACTAAGTTAAATGACAAGCTTAACTTTGCCGTTCGATCCCTAAACGCGCCTCTGCACCAACCGCAAATAATAAGTTTTTAAAAGAAAATTCGTTCTTTTTTTTAGAAAATATAGCAATTCAAACTAAAAGAGCATTTCAAGTGTCTATTTGTTGCCATTATTAAACAAAACACGTAATTTTAAATTGATTATTATTTGCTGCTAAAGCAGCAACAGAAATAAATGTTCTGTGAAAATTTAACTGTCTACCTATTATGGATCATGAGATAGGGTTGGACAGCGGACTCTTAGTAATAGGGTTTCGTTACTTGCCCTTCGGGTACGGAACCCCAAAAAGTTTTATTTATTTTATATTTGATACATACTCTAAATTATCATAGTAGTAAATAATTTCGTCATTAGGTTCAACGGCGCCGTGGCTTAGTTGGTTAAAGCGCCTGTCTAGTAAACAGGAGATCGGGGGTTCGAATCCCCCCGGGGCCTACTGTGATTGATTGCAGTGTTCGTTTTTTTGGAGTTAAATTACATTTTTTTAACTTACTTGCGCATAAATTTGATGTTTCAGGCGCTGTTACGACAAATTGTAGCGGTGGGCAGAAATCAACCGACGGACATGGTGTAGTCAGGTTATACATATAGAGCTGACGCTCACTGATGGTCTGACAGCTGTGGGAGGTATCAGCTCCACGCCAAAAGCAGATCATTAGCCTACCCTGGCCATCGTTGCGTAACTAAAAACAAAATAATGTTCATTTCACTAGCAAATAAATTAAAAAATTTGAGTTGATAGCACCCTCATGACCATATTAGTATCACGTCAAAAGATGGCGCTTTAATGGATAAATTTAAGTTTTTCAAAAGTTCCATCAAAGAGTACCTACCTCCACTTGAATTAAGGATTGCTGCTGCAAATTAAATGGGTGTATCCGGTAGGAAGACTGTCGCCCTGGTAGCACGTAGTCCTCGTACTGCACCTGCTCATACTCAGTGCCATTGAAGGGACACTGAGCACCGATTATCCTTTTTGGAATATCACTTTTCACAAAATTTGTGTCTATGGCTTGAATTACATCTTGAACGCTTGTGGATGGAGTCTGAAATTGGAAAAAATAAACATTCGCCAAACATATATTCTATTAGTTTTCCCTATTTCCCAATGCAGCACTTTTACGAGATAAGGTAATAATTAGATAAAAATTACAATTTGTATATTTTGTGGAAGTATGTGTGAAGCGCGAGCTGCCCTTTAAAGTCGTTTTTATTTCGTATACGTATACGTTTTCCTTCCGACCTTGTTATCTTTGGTTTAAGCCAAATTGAAATTGTACGAAAATTGTTTAATAGATGTATGTTATTAAGCATATTCAATATTAAGAAACGATACATTTGAACACTTTTATTGACATATAATGGGCAAAGGAATATTAAATATTACGAAAACTACACTTGTGTGAACATAAACAATCTAGGTAAGGCAGTCAATATTAAGTGAAAATATACCTACCGTTATAAACAGTTCCGAATAGTCCAAGTATTCGTTATTGATATTTTGGTAGGGGGTTAAATCTTCGGCGACGTAGGCGAAGTAAACGTCAAAGTAGGAGGCTCGCAGAGTGGTCATGAGTTCTCTGGCGCGCTCTACTTCCGAGGCCGAGGGCCGGTCGCTAGGGCTCACAACGAGCACCACGCTGCTCGTGCCTGCGCTCGCGCCGTGCTCTATGTCCCACAGGGATCTATTCAGGGACATCTGGATGGTAGTTGATATTATCGTCGGCACGTTCAATCTAGTGGGCCCTGTGACACGGTAATTTGTTTTATTCTATCAAGGTAAATATCCACTAAATAAGGACCTTGAGTAACCTAAGCCATGGCTGACAGTCGTGTGGGCTCCCGCCCGCACTATGTATACGAAGTCCCCTACGTACCTCAGAAAGTAAGTAAAGTTATCATGTTCAAAAGGCATGGTTATAATTCTTGATTAACCACATCCATCACAAAATCAAAAAACTTTTTTTTTAATGGTGTCAGAAAGGTAGGCGTTATTTAAAAGTGAAACAGAATGGTTGTATTAGATCATCATAATAAAAAGAGGTTTGTGTTGTGGACAGTAGTATGCATTATTTGCAAACAAAAAAGCCTACATGTTATGCTACGCAACATTAGGTACTTATTAGGTATTAGGTACGTACTAGGTAGTTTAGTTGATGGTAATTAAAAATATATATATTAGTCTTTCGTTGGTGTGCTGTGCCCATTCCAGTTTTGTTTTACTACCATGTAGAATACGTCTGTACCTGTTACAAATAAATAAATGAAGGGGTTTATTTACACTCGTCAGTATAGTTGGCCAAGTGGTCGAATATAGTGGTCAGGTTGTTGGAGGGCGGCGCTATAAAGCGGCCCGTGTTCCCATGCAACAAGCCCAAAGTGCTGCGTTGTAGGTTTATCAGAAGTGCACCGCCGATCCATCTAGTTTTGTGAACATTTACAAATCAGAATAAGTTTATACAAAAAAATCTATATCTAAACGGAGTCACCGTTTTAAATTTGGCTTAGCTGGGGGCAGTGGAAGAGGACAAACAAGGCTTACCCATTAACTTCTTATGAATATTTTTTTATTATTAGCAACTCCATAAATTGACAGATGTTTCAATGGATATGCTTATTACAACCACTAGATGTTTAGGTTTATGTATGTCTATTCATAAAAAATAAATGAGGTTATCTCTCAGTAAGCGAAACTCTTTCTCATAAAATAACGCTTGCAGCGCAGTGCTATGACACAACAGCCCTCCCTAGTTATGTTGTTAATGCGAAAGTTTGTGAGAATGGATGTATGGATAGACGTTTGTTACTCTTTCACGCAAAAACTACTGAATGGATTTGGATGAAATTTGGAACATGTGTAGCTTATAACCTATTTATCCCGGGAAAATGTTAGGTTTCTCTGGGATTCTAAGCTCAGCGCGGACGAAGTTGCAATCAGAAGCTAGTAATTCTATAATAGGTGTTTAGCGACCTCTTAGCAATATAAACCAACGTTGATATCCAACTAACAGAAAATAAAACAGATGGCGCTATTCAAGATTTGTGAAATTCCATACAAATTCACAATCCTACAACGCTCAACGGGAGTTTTATTCGTAGCTGGCGTAAATTGCAAAACAATAGTGCCAATTCTATTGTACAAAATCACTCAACTAAACTAATTTGTCAGTTCTAAAGGTATTGTTATCCTTATTTAATCCCGCACATGAGAAAGGGATAGCAAGACTTTAAGAACTGTTAAATTAGTTTAGTTTAGTAATTTTGTACAACAGAATCGGCAAGTAGATGTTTTAATGTTAGTCTGATAAAATGCTTACATTTACTTATACTTACGAAATAAATTGTTCTACATCGTATCCTTTCCAAGCGCCGTCAGTCGCAACTACGAGGTCTATCACAGGCACATTCTTACTAGCTTGGCAGTTTTTATGATTTCTTGTCAGTAGAGTGTCTGGAATAGAAAACACACAAGAACATGATAACAATATTAACTGATAGAAAACGCCTTAGGACTGCCTTACTATTTAAGGAAGATCAAGAGACAAGCAGCAGACACATATTACTATCTGCTCACTCTGCTCCCATAGTACTGCCTCAAAGTCGATAATAATATATATATTATGGTACTGCCTAGGTACACAGCAGGATGATGAAGATTGTTTTCTTAATATATATCCATCAATTATAACATCCAATTATACATAAGAATGCTTATAGCTGTCTGCCCGAGCCCTTTTTGGCGCAATTAAGTTTTTTTTTAAATGCTGGCAAATTTCATCACGATCTATGATTTATCCGTGAAAAGGATAGACGTAATACTAGATTACATTCAAGTGTTTCAACTTTAGCATGTAATTCATGTAAAGTTTTAGAATGGTCAATTTTAATATTTAACTAGTCTAGCTAGCTATTTGAGCAGTTACTCACTGATATAGCTGGTGAAAGCTGTAACGGCAGCTTCGGCGATCCTTTCCATTTCTTCCACTGGTATGTAAACAGTGATCTGTCGCAGAGATAGCACGTGGGCAAACCTCGACGTTTGTGAGAACAAGTCTGTACTTTTAAACAAATCAGAGAACAAAGTTTGCCGGTTGCATGCCTTGACTGACGGCTCGAAGGACACACCTTCGTTGGAATAGTACATTTCTATCACTTGCGATAGCCGCAGTGTCCTTCTTTGTTCTACCCAATTAGCGATATGTTTTGATAATATTAAACCTGAAAGAGATAACGGTATATCAGACCGTGGTTACCGTTTCGGTCACCC
The DNA here is from genome assembly GCA_951449985.1 of Falcaria lacertinaria. Lineage (NCBI taxonomy): Eukaryota > Metazoa > Arthropoda > Insecta > Lepidoptera > Drepanidae > Falcaria > Falcaria lacertinaria. The sequence continues at coordinate 6,499,159 of OX602109.1, read as the reverse complement.
AACGACATGTAGACACTTAGGTAAAATGTATGCACTAGGTGCTTTACTAATAGGAGTTAGTGGAGATTTACATTGCAAACGTAAGGCAACGATAAGACTAAGTAAATTCAAACACAGCATATCTTAAAGGTATCCGAAGTTGGTTAATCCTATTTAAGTAGGTAAATATATTTCCTGCTTCACATTGTTATAAATTCGAGGATTAAAATTTGAGAAACCATTAATAACAATCTGCACTGTAAAGAGGGCCGGTGGGTCTGTAGTGGGGCTAGTGGGAGATTTCCTACGCCCTACTAGAACTAGAATGGTAAGTCCTACACAACAATGCTATAATTATTTATTTATTAAAAAAATAAACACTTAAATAAATAATTTTCTTACCGTCAACGCCGGCTAATATTTCTGCGTCAGTGAAGTGCCAATCCGGGACGGACGCGTTCGTTGGGAAGATATAGAAGTTGCGAGGCAGCAGGGTATCGTTCCATCGATTGTTGCTGCCCACCACCATTCTCTGGGCTACCGAGCCCACACGTGGACCTTGGTTCACCACCACCTCTGCCAGATCGCCTTAAACATAATGCATTATGAACTCGTTCATACCCTTTGCATACTTTAAAGGTGTGCAGCTGTTTTGAATGCTCACCTACCTATTAGATAGTCATTCTTTCTCAGACTAGAATAACATTATTTGTGTTTTATACTCTTAGACCAAGCGCTTCTTTAACTCCGATAGTAGATAAAGCTGTGGATTTAATAATATCCGTGAAACTCTATGGACCGGTTTTTGTACATAGAGTGTTAACTAATTAAACGTTATTTATTTAACTACTTACTGCTATAAGTACAAGTAGTAAATAAGTGTAAGTCTGGTGGCTTACATAAACAAATGCCGATACAAATCCTCAGGGGATCAGATCAGCGATCTCGATGGGTGCTTTATTAAAGTCATACCTAGGTGGATGAATGAACTTTGCTTACCTCAGTCTTTGATTATACATAGAGATACGGACATACATTACATTCCTGACAGACCGATACCTAGAAATTCTTTCGTGTACCTATGTAGAAGTAGATGGTAGTATAGATGATTGATTTTTGAATATCAATTAGTTATCGTCGACTAATTATTAGTAAATTACGATTACGATTTACGAGTCAGGCGTTTTAAAAGGCCTTCTGCTCAGGTCGCCCTTTCCCTACTCGAAGTCGCAGATGTTACGGTAATAAATCAATAAAAAAATATCACAGGTACCTGCAAGTGTTGCCACCCAAACATTGCTGATGTCAGCTGTTTCTTGTTGTCGATCGATTTGAGCCGTAGTGTTTAGTGTCTCGATATCATCATACCACTCTTGCAGTGCGGCAGCCATCAGTGGCTCTGCCACGTCTTCTTTATATATATTCGCATTAAGAATATCTGTGATGGACACCTGCTGCGTCTCAAGAGCCGACGCTGCGGCTGACATAAGGGTACCGGCCGCTATCGGTCCCCACTCCGTTTGAATGACGCCTTCCTCTATTGGACATCGGCTATGGATCCTGCGATAAATGCTTAGGTATACTAAACTACGTATCGCCAAAGAATACTTACTAATAGTACTGAATACCTACTACCGTTTTAAAAATGTATTTGAATGGCGATTAATTCGGTACACCCAATTCAAGGCGTACTCGATTCCCGTCAAAAACATATAAGTAAAATAGAATTGTTAAACCCAGACAAACGTATTCCAGAAGTAAATATGAGATTGAGATCACCTATGATACAAGAAATGAGAATGTAATTTCGTTAAGTAGGTCTTTTTTATACCACTAAGGTGGCAAACAAGCACACTGCCCATCTGATGGTAAGCGGTCACTGACCTATGGACTCTTGCAACACCAGGGCTATCACTCGCGTGTTGCCGACCCTACGTGTACGTACTTTTGGTGTTGTTTCCATACAAACCTGCCACTGCCTTCTGAAACCATGCTCTGCCTTTGCTCAGCCGAAACGGGACAGACAACACTCTCGTCGCCTCGCTCCCACTGGCGCACCGTGGAGCTTATCATTCTGTGCAAGAGACACTTCTCGGCCAATGAGAGTTGGTCGTCGATGTCGAGAAGATTCTGGCTCGGCAGGAACAAGTCCATCAGGAGCTTGTATCTGTGAAACTGGAAGGCGGACGCTCGGTACGGCAGGAGGAATTCGGTTTCCACTGCATTTGCCGCTGATTGTTCCACACCGTCCAGTCGGAGGCTGCAAGTGTATAAGATAATGCGTTACCAATTTATACATGACTAGGTTTCACCCGCGGCTTCGCTCGCCTTAAATTTATTAGCCCATTTAACGCCTTTGAGGGCCGAATTTTGAAAAGCCCGAATGAATCCCGTATTAGCTACTTATATATTTACAAAAGTACCTACTTCAGTGAAGTTTTGAGTAAAATAGTCCATCTTATCTTGTTTTTCCATACAAACTTTGAACCTCCGTTTAAGGGTTTTCAAAAATTTACCACCTAACAAAGTGGAGCTAGGTGGTAAATTATTGAAAATCCTTTTGCTTTAGCGGATGCCTACGTCATAATAAGTATCTGCATGTCAAAATTAAGTGCAATCCGTTCAGTGGTTTGAGATATGTGTTGATAGACCAGTCAGTAACTGTTGCCTTTTATTCAATTAACTTTTTTGCGATACCTATGTTGCGTATTGTGCTGTGCATATACAACAAACAGAAAGAGTAGATAGTGATATAATTAATACATAATTTCATTGAATAAAATAATAACACACTTGCTGACACCTGAACACTTTTATTACTTAATTCATTAAGTTTCTTTTGTAAATAACTAAAGTAGCACTCACTCATATGAAAGAAAAAAAAGAAATAACTTTTTATGACAATTATATTGATTGAGAAACCAATAACGTACATAGGTTTGGGACAAATTAAACCTTCATATGTTATCCTCTTCTTATGTTGTTTAATTAGTGCATACTTATAAAATGGTTACAGGTAACAGACTAGGTGTCAATGTAAATTACCTTCGAAGTATAGCAGTGGTGAGCATCCTCATGTCCAACTGAGAGGTTTGCTCCAGCTTTCTAACAAGGGAGAGGTACACATCTAGTCTTCGAGGAGCTCGTATGACCGGCCCACCGCCTTGGTAACATGCCCGGAGATGCACCGGTATACTCGGCAGTACGGCACTTTCACACACTACACCAATCCATACGAACAACATTTAAGTAAACAAACAACACAAAGTAAAACACAAAATCTAATACAAAATACTTACACGGAACGAATAGAAAAAGTATATAAAACTTATTCATTATTTAAAAACAATATTTACACGGCGAGCAGGCTTATTAATAAAACTGAAGGAGCAACAATACGTTCATCGCCGGGCAAGGTGTGTAACAATATAGATCAGGGCAGTGTTAGATAAGATAATAAGATAATGATTCACGCGAATACCGGCTAGATACGCATACATCGTAATTGGAAAATATAATTAAGAGGAAATATTCATAAAGAAAATATACTTATAAAGAATACAACTTTATTGACAAAAATTGTTCAAACAGTCTATCCTAACTTGCATTTAGTTGAACTGAATTATCTCTATAAACAAGAAACAGTCTTCACAAGATATTAAAATTTAACATAAGCGAATACAAAATGCTACTTTCAGTCCAGTTAAATTATTTACCAACAAAGTTACTTCATAATTCATATTGCGACTGCAAATAACATAAACATATATAGGTATTTAAATAGAAAATTGTATCCATACATAGACAATTTACTTCAATCTAGTTAAAACCGGGAATGAAAACAAAATGAATAAAAACCTACCTTAAATTATATTGTGTGTTTAACATATTTAACATGCTATATTTTGTTCACAATTCATTAGGGCCATTGAGTTGGTTTGTTCTTAGTAGAATTACATTATGAATGTCAGACTCTAGAATAATTTAACTATTATACATTTAAATCACAATTTACAGAGAAACACCCATTATTAATAAATAGGTACAGGTTGTAATTAATTTACTGACTACATACCTACTAATATATTTTATATAATAAAAAGCTATTTAAAACACAATGGAAAGATAATGAAAATGTATATAAGTAAATTAGAATTATTCACAACAAAAACACACTTAAATGCAACCAACTAGCGGCCTGGGAATATCATAGTAAGGTTATGGTATTTTATGACACTGTATGGGCTCTATAAATATCTGAATGTACTTTGTATAATTGTATTTTTATGTGGTCTATACCACATAAAAATACAATTATACAAAGTTGTGTTGTGTGTGTGTTGAATAATGTTGCAGGTCAAGGAATACCTTATCCACAAAATCTATGCCTACTTGTGACAATTAATTTAATATATATGTACAATAATTAGTTTCCTAACTACACTATAAAATAAAAATATTAATATATTTCAGACAAAAAGACTTGAATAGGTTATCCCATTTAAATTGGAGCCGCCCGACTGGGGACTGTACCTCCGCCTTACAGAAGACCGCAGTGAAATAACACTACTTGATGTAGTGTTGTGTTTCTGCGGTAAGTAAGGATGCCAGTGCTCCACGAGGATACGCTGGGCTAGTAGTATTGCTGCTAGCACAGTGAGTCCTCATCAACAACATGGTTGGCACCCCGTAGTGATACCCCTGGTATTGCTAGCGGCTATAGGCTACGGTGACTGCTTACCATCAGGTGGGCCGTATGCCACCTTAGTGTTATAAAATAAAATAAATTAATACTTGAAACAGGAAGCTTCTTGAACACAAAACAATACATTTTGGAATTCGTGTTTGTTTGACTGACTATCACACAAAAACTATGGAAAAGATATTTTGAATGTGGTTTCTAATGTTCGAAAATGTATGGTCCACAATTAAGAACTGCTTTGTACCTGTGTTATTTATACAAGGAAAATAGGGCGAAAGGCGGGAAACTGGATTATAATTATGTTTATGAGGCTGTCTGCTCTTTTTTTTTCTGTCCAGAACCCACGTGGACGAAGTCGCGAGCGGACCCGAAGTACATCATTATAAACAACATAACAATATCACCCAAGTCACTTACAATAAATGCAATTATGCTCCTTTAATTATTTTCATTCCATAGTTTGTTCTGTTACTTATCATAAACATATTTAGCGTAACACTAATTTGGCAGGTTTGTTATCCAGAAGACGTGAAGAACCATGCTTCAGTGTATATTCCCTCTTTATGTATGCAAAAAGCACATCGGTTATAAGGAAAATCTGTGCAGTTGCAAATGCTAGTGTCACACCAAAGAAGAAATTTGCATTAGCTGAGCCTGAATATATCCATAGATGCCAAACTGTTGGTCCAAGAGTCGAGGCAATTACAAAAGCACAACCCACAATGAATTTTTGCTGCATAACTGAAATAACAAAGGAAATACAGGTTAATCATAACAACCAAATTTATTGACCAGACCTAAGATTGCAGGTTCAATTCTTACATTGTGCAAAAGGTATTCATATTATATGTGTATGTATTTACACTTTTAGAAAGTTTATCCAAATCCAGGTACCCTTTATTGTGTTACATTACACCACACAACATACAAAGTCTATACTGATAAGCTCTGACTGGTATACATAAATATTTTTTGTATATATTTTAATTCAAACTGCTAAAAATGACATATGACTTATGTATAGACAACCCATGAAATTTGCATGGGATAAGTAGTTAATTCTCTGAGCTATATAATATATAAGTATTATATGATCTGCTGGTTCCCATAGTAAAACCATTGTGTAGTTTGGGTTCAGATGGTGCTGTGTGATGTGATCCAAGCAGTTATTATATTATTATTTAAGAAAAACTTACATGATGATAAATGTTTCCACATGGGTAACAGAGCCAAGTAGAATCCGACATCACCTACACAAGGGTAGGACCTGAATATTGCCAGTAGCGAGACTAGAACTGTGGCAAGCAGGACGGGCTCTTTGTGGAACCTCAGTGTGAGAGGCACTATATAGAGAGCTAGTGCATTTATTTGAAATGCACATACAAACAACAGCCTGAAGTGGTCAAACATTTCTGTGAAGAAATACCAGAACAAACCAATGTTTGGTTTCAAATCTGGCACTGACAATCTGAAATGTGAAATATATATTGTTTATTATCCTTTGCACAGGTTTATTTATCAATTATAGGGGAAGTTATATTATAGTCTTTTCTTAATTAAATGTCTAATAGCATTTCTGAGCAGTTTAGCACACATGGTAACTATGAAAGTTATATTATTCCAAGATAAAAGATATTTCAATACTACTAATATTATAAATGCAAAAGTTTGTGAGTATGGATGGATGGATGTTTGTTACTCTTTCATGCAAAAACTACTCAAAGGATTTGCATGAAATTTGGAACACAGATACATTATAATCTGGATTAACACATAGGATACTTTTTGTCACGGGAAAATGTTTTTATCCCAGGAAAATTTTAGGTTCCTCTGAGATTCTAAGCTCAACTCTGACATAGTTGCGGGCAGAAGGTAGTACAATAAATTGACAAAAATATAATGTTGACTCCAGGTCAGTATCTACCTGTGTGGCAAATGCCAACCAATTTCCTTCAGGTAGATTAGCTATTTGAAATTCAATGAACATCCAACCCTTTGCATTCACTGTAGTAGTAGGGAGTAGGTAAGTTAGTATTAATCAGACTTACATGAATCCATAAGTATTATAAACATAGTTGTAAGAGCCATTCATTATGTATGCAGATATGTATATTAAAAATCCCCAGCTGAGCACAAATACTAGCAGTGTTCTTATGTAGGAGCACTTATTGCAGCCATTGCTAACATCTGCTAACAAGATGGCAATGGGCACTATCAGCAATATAGGGTATAATGCCTGATGTGTAGCAAGAGCAATGAACACACATGCTACTATTCTGTGTCCAATGGAGGCTCCCCACAGGGCCGAGGCCACCAATACATTCTGTATCACTGTTGTTGTCATTCCAACACAATTCAATACAGAATATGGATTAAATAAATACACAGACAGGACATATTCTGAAGAATCATTCAACTGCTCATCATTCAGGAGCATAGACTTCGAGTCTTCTGCATAATTAGCCAGCTGCTTAGCCTGCGTATCCTTAAACATTTGCGTAAATGCCTTTGATGTTTTGTACAGTAAATGTGCTGTTAAAAGATCTAGAAGTGTGAAAAGTAGTGGCAATAGGTATGGCACTTTCTTCAGTAAGTAATAGAACAAAACTAGCATAATAGGGGACTCGTGGAAGGAGTCTCCATCGTAAGGGTCTATGTTGTGATCATATAAATAAACTCCTTCGATTAACCTCCTCCAAGAATTCAGCGGCGTTGCAATTTCCACTCGGTTTGCTATTGCTTGCCAGTTATCTATGTGTATGAGCCAAAATCTCACAAATCCAGCAATTAGATATTGTATTAACAAACCCATTTTACTTTAAATATTTCGAACAAAATTATCCATATAACTGAAAAGAGGAATTTAAGAATTTGATTTGATCGAACAACGACGTTCTTTCTGTTTCCACACCAACCAACCCATTACCCAAGTTGAAATTGATTTTTGACATATTTTTCATTTATGATCATTGACATTGCTTGTCTGACAATTGGGTGACAGACCACAGAGTACCCACTTCTGACTGACACTCAGAATAAGGACTCAGCTCGCTTACGCTATAGAAACCGTACTAAAATAGCATGAAAGTTAAAGCTAACGCTGTCAATTATGACTTACTAGCATTAGCTAACGATGATGTAAGTATATCGTCTTGAATATCGACATTTATGTTAACTAACTCGAAGCATGTAACAAATTTTAGGTAAAAAGGAATATTATTTTAAACTCGATAAAAATAATTTGTATGTATGTATTGTCAATAATTATCCAACTTGATCATATATTGTCAATAACTATCCAACTGCGCCTTAAAATACGTTGGGCCCATAAAACTACTTTAGCTTACTTTATCTGCTTCATTTTTAGGGAATCTAAAAGAAGTATGGGTAAAACAACAACATCGATATTGTTTTGCACTCACTAATATAAAACTACTACCAACAAATACTAACAACCTGTTTGGAATAAATGGACAAAATAGGACACTTAAGTCCAAAATATTGTAGAAAGTTTCAGTAGATATAATTTACTACAAAATTTTGACTATTTACTTGTTTTATAATCACAAAAGACGTTTTGACAAAACTTACCGATTAATAGTTACGAGTTTATTCGTTTCTTCCGTACTAGTTGTATTTGATTAACAGTCGTCAACCACACACGTCATGACAAATATAGACTTCAAGAATACCTTATAGTCACTAAATATATTTTCAGAAGTATGAACGTAGTTTATTATAATTAAAATAAATATTACATTCACCAAACCATGTTCAATGTTTCGCGCCACTATAATGCGACTATGTTAAATTGACCAAACTTCACGATAAATGTCAAGCAGTGCGTAGAGCCGGGCAGAACTATAACTAAAGCTCACTTATTGTCTTCATATAATTTAAACCACCTTTTTTTTTCACCTGTCATGAAACGATTCAAACATGCTTCGAACATGTGACTGCTTAATAATTATTTTTTTACATTTATTCAAGGAGGAGTTTTTGTTTCACTCACACTCGTGTACGTTATATTGTAATACTAAAATATGGATAAGAGAGCTGTTACACAGCTTTTATTTTAGTATAATTTCTAAAGCTGTTATTTTAGTTCTGTTCTCATTTTATGATAAACAATAAAGTTTCTTTATATTTTATGTATAAGTCAAGCTGTTAACGCATTATTTGGATTATTATCTAGTTCCTATATAGTTTATTTCCATGTTTATGTTATTTCTATTGATCGCAATCTGTTTGTATAATATAAATAATTTTTTTTTGTTTTTTTATTGTTTTATTACTGAATAAAATGTTGTTAGTATATTTTGACATCATTTAACACCAAAAAAACCACTGAAGCTTAACAACACTGGTGTTATTTAATAGTCTACGTCGACATAATATAGTTGAGGCATTATATATTACTAAGTTACTCACTTAATTATTAAGTTATATACAATCATAGTTTGCTTAATTACTGGTACATTTTAATATTGGATAAGAAGTATTCTTTTAATTTATACTTAATATTGCTGTGGGTGAGGCTATTGCGAATATTAACGGGTAGATTGTTAATTAATCGAGGTATCATGTGAATGGCGGTCCTCTCTCCGTAGGCATTGTTTGCGCTAGTTGTATACAACCGGTTTCGTGCCACTGCCCGAATATATACAGGATGTTGAATTTTTTTTATTAGTGTTTTATCAAAAAAGTATTGTTTGAGTTACATATATTTTACTTTTGCGTGTACGGGTATTATTTTGCAATGCTTGAATAGATCATATTCGTTGTTCTGGAGTTTACTCTTAATTTTGTTGTTAACTATTTTTTTAATAATTTTTAGTTGTAACCTATATATTTGATTGAGATATGTAGTATACGTTCGGCCATAGCTGCTTAGTCCATATTGTATATAGGATTCAGCCAGCGAGTTGTACAGCATTAGCTTCACCTTGAACGGTATACGATCTTTTAAGATTGTGATATTAGCCAAAAACGTTCTCAATCTATCGCAGACCTGCTCTATGTGATGGGACCAATTAAATTTACTATCTATTATTACACCTAGATATTTATGAGTGCTTAGAACCTCGATATGTGGGCATCCACAATTAATACTAGTATTGGCATTGTGAAGACAACTATGATCATGAGCGAGTATATTGTTTAATGGGGTATATTTAACGCGAGGGGATTTGATAGCAACAAGTTTGGTCTTATTAACATTTAGTACTAATCCAGCATCATGACACCATTTCGTTAGGTTATTAAAATCAGTCTGTAAGAGGTTACAAGCCTTTTGTGGGTCTTTATCTGCTACTATGAGACAAGTATCGTCGGCAAACTGATAGCATGTGCAATGCTTTATGCAGTTGTTCATATCATTGACGTAAGATAAAAAATGAAGCGGGCCCAGTACGGATCCCTGGGCAGTGCCCTCTGTTGTATTTATGGGATCGCTATATGTGTTGTCGATTTTAACCCTATACGTACGATTTTTCAGGTAATTTTCGCACCATCCTAGCAGTGGGCCTCTTATTCCGCAATTATTAAGCTTATTTAATAATTTTGTGTGATCTAAAGTGTCGAATGCACGTGAAAAATCTATGAACAATGCTAGTACATGGTTTTTGTTATTTAGATTCTCATTAACTTCATCAGTAACTTTGGATAGTAGGTCGGTAGCACTTTTTCCACCTTGAAATCCATATTGGTTACTGTATATAACGTCTTGGTTCCTATAAAATGTGTGTATTTGCTCACAAATAAACTTTTCAACAATTTTGTCGATAGATGAGAGCAATGTGATCGGACGATAATTTAAATAAATATTGCGTTTGCCTTTTTTATGCAGTGGCCTAACACACCCTTCTTTTAACATATTCGGATACAGACCTGTTTTGACGCTGCGATTAATTAAGTTTACAATAGCTGTCGATATATCTAAACCAATTTTTTTAATATCGATTACTCTGATGTTATCTGGACCTGGAGCCTTATTTGTTTTTAATTTTTTTATAATATTATGTATTTTGACGTTGTTAGCCTTCTGATAGAAAATACTAGATTCATTTATCTTACAATATGTCTTTGGGTCCATTAGTTTAATACTACACTTTGGAATAATATCCTTTACTGCACTGTCAAACCCTGTAGCGAATTTATCTGCAATGGATTTGGTTGCTAAGCCTTGTGCATCAAATGCTTTTTTTATAGCTTCATCGATTGATAACGTTACTCGCCCTAACATCTGGTTAACGATTTGGTAAACTTTCTTTGTATTTTTAAAATTTATATTTTTGTAGTTTTTGTAATAATTATTTCTTTTAGTTTCTAATATTTTATGTATTTTGTTACGAATTGAATTATATTTAAGTCTGATATTCGGATCATTCATATTCTTTTTCCATGATTTGAATATTTTATCACGTTTTTCGCAAAGGAAAGTGACGTTACTATCAATCCAGGGTACTTTTTTGCTTTTATTTTGCTTTATTGAGCATTTATATGACTTTGAACTAGTTGCTAAATTAGTTGCGTTATGAAATGAGGTTCTTATGAAGCTTAATATATCTTCCGGTGAGTTCATATCATTTGTTTCTGTCCATTTCACCTTTTTCAATTCATCATATACCATCTCATAATTAATTACTTGTTTTGTAACCCGCTGTATACGAGTACGCTTGGGATGTTCGTCTTCAATGCATGCAAAGATAAGAGCACGGTGATCGGCCAGTACGACGTCTAGCACTGCCGAGTACGGATTTAATGTGGGAACCCGTGCAAATATATGGTCTATGCAAGATTTCGTTGTAATGTATTTGTTAATGTCTTTCATAAGTTTTGTTTCAATTCTGGTGTAGTCCGATATTCCACACATCAATCCGTGTTCGCTAAGTGTTTCTAGGTATGCGTCTTTGTATGTCGATAGGGATTTCAGGTCAGTGTTGGTGTCGCCGATCAGAAGAAGGTTACATTTTGCATTGAATTTGGAAACCAACTTACCCAGCTCCATTATAAACATGCTCTTATTTGCGGCGGGTGGTTTATAAATAGCACTCACAACTACGGATTGTTTAGTGTTTAACTGTAGTGTGCCGGTAATATTTTCAAAGGTAATAGTCTTGCTTTGAATTAAGGTAAACTTAAGATGGTTCCTTACGTATATTATGATTCCGCCTCCTTTTTTGTTTGAACGAAGTTGTGCGTGCATGTTATAACCCGCAATATTAAACAACTTGACAATATTTTCTGATATACCAACTTCAGTAATTACTATTACATCTAATGGAAATGAACAGTTGTGAATAATCTGTTGTAGCTTGGTAAAGTTCTTAATTAAGGAACGAATGTTGACATGTATACAAGTAAAATGTAGATGGCTTTTAGTCGGTAGTTGTTGGATAAAATCATTAGTAGAGTTACAATCAAATATTTCCTTAATTTGTGTATCCATTAAAAGATCAAGAGGACTATGAAAGGTTGAATTAGGATTTTACTATACATACACAGATACATAACTAACTATTTAGTAGGGTAATTTACTGTAGGTGCAGCTAGTTGTTTTTCAATTTGGTTTATATCCCTAATGGAGCGAATATAGTATATTTTGCTATCGTTCGTTATCCTAGCACATACCTTGCCATCTTTACACCATACAAATTGAAATGATTTGCTTAGTTGGGTCTTTGCTGCATATAGTAGTGTTTTTGTGGATTTTGTTAAAGCTTCTCTGATGTAGATAGGTCCATCGGCTTTTTCCTTGGGGACGTCCGGAATCAAAAGTCCTGCAGTAATTCTCTTCTCTCTTCCAGCTGTTATCCATTTCCGACGTGCTTCTTTCGTTTTCATTTCAACCAGGATTGGTTCCGGTTTTTCTTTAGTTCCAGGCAGACATCGCGACGTTTTTATATCATTCTCGTCCATATTCAATTTTGTAGCTATAGTTTCTATAATTTGGCTGACATTTTTAGGGTTCACTTGCGGTAGTCCAGCTATTTCCATGGAGCTCTCAAGGGTGTTTTGTTCGAGATTGTTGATTCCTTGTTCCAGTACAGCCATTCTCAACTCCAAGTGTTTATTTTTATTTTGCAAATCTTGATTTTTGTGCTCAAGAGTTTTTATGATAACATCTTGATTTTTAATAGATTGTTCTATTGTGGTGATTGTTTCGCTAAGATACTCGAGTGATGATTCGATGTTTCCAAATTCTTCTTTGAATGTTTTTTTTAGCTCACGGCTGATATCCTGTACGAGTTTTCTTGTATCAATAGTATGAGGACTCATTGCTTCACCTATTACGGATTCTCCTTCTTCATCATCCTCCTCTGGAATCACAAACGACGACCTTCGAGATATGTTTTTTAGGCAGTCTTCGCAACTCCATTCGATACCAGAGGAGTTCCGAAGGGTGTTTATCTGTTTGTTGGAAAGTTTGGAGCATACTGGTTCTGCATGAACAACTTTATCACATCGACTACATTCTAATCCAGGTGCTTTTTTGGTTATGTTTTTCTTGCACTTTACACATTTTTTTAATGCCATTGTGGGTAGATAACAATTTTGTTTATCGATTTATGTACTATGAACTTGTCACATTGGCGTATCGACGACGACTGATAGCGTAAGCGAGCTGAGTCCTTATTATGAGGACTGACACGTCAGTCGAAACAGGCAGTCAGTATGTACGGTCTTCTTCTTCCTAGCTATGGCAATCAATCCTCTTCAAGGTCAATTTTTGACAGTGTCGAGTGTTAGAGTCTTAGAACTTATTCTAAGACTCTAACACTCGACACTGTCAAAAACCAAAATAAGTCCATAGACTTATTTTGGTTTTTGGCGGGAATCATGCGGAGTGGTTGAGATTTTTTCTAGTGTCTCGTAAATTGTGTTACAGTGATCTTTAATGAGTATTATTGGTGTCGTTATGTGCAGTAAAGTTTCATTTAGTGACTGGTTTATAGGAACATTGGAAATAATGCCATAATACGACTTTTGGGTTAAGTGATTCATATTTATCATTTTGGTCAAGAGGTTACCTCTGACCTAAAGGCGTGTTACGATCTGCTACTGCCGTGGATAGTCTCCAGAAACTCCATTAAGCATTAGAATGCATGACACTAGGCATTTTAATGCGGCAAACATCAGACATTTTTAAACTTTAAAATTCTCTGACACTCGACACTGGCAAAAATAGTCCTTGAGGGATAAGATTGCCATACTTAGGAAGAAGAAGAAGAAGGACTTATTTATGTTGATCAATAAAAAATGGTTGGTAAGTATTTACATATTTTATTGTTTTAACACTTAACCATTTCTTTGAATTTAAAAGAAAATAAAACAAATAAATAAGTGGTAATACAAATTATCACAGGCATGATATTACATAATTTCTATGGGTAAAATTTTACAGAGTAGGTAGGTAGTAGGTACCTAGTGTGTTGATAATACTAGTTTGGGAAGACCTGATCATAGGGTATTTTCCCGAATATCTTATTAGCTACCCTGATTCCAATTCTGTTCCAATTAGATTGTGCGTACGGGAGAAATTCACGGTAAAGCGGTCTCCAATTTTCGTTTATGAGTCTCATTCCAAGCGCAACTGTAAGATAATAAAAACACATCCTTGAAACGTTAAATCGACAATACAAAGTTCATTTTTGTTCAAAAGTATCCCTAGAAGACTTAATGTGTATATATATCTTATAATATATATCTTAGATATCTGTCCAGGTATAAAAAATGTTTAATCATCATACGAACTAAACATATTTGGTACTCACTAAGGTCTTTGCTGTCTGCATTATTGTTGCTTAAGTTTGTGACCATGCTGCCGACATCAGGTCGCATATAGAAGGTATTGATGTGCATGAATGTGTCAGTGCCATTCTTCTCAGGGGTCCCGTCTAATTTCCACGTGAACACCAAATCAGCTGCAAGAATTATTAACAATTTATTCTGCAAAAAGTTTTATGTAGGTTGTATAGATACAAGTGATACTGTGTCATAGCTATTATTCAATATTTCAATATAGAACATTCGTACAACAATGAGCAGTGGAACCGAGCATTTGTAAAAGCCTATTAAATACAGTTATTACTTAATTATGCTTGAATTAAACACCAGCACGCCATAGGAATATAACCGACGAGAGAGCCCGCTCAGCTAGGTAAATGGTGTGATGTAACTTTTAAACGTCATCTCATTTGAGTATTACGAGTTAATTACCACTCTGACCTCCATGCCACAACCTTAATTTTAAAAGCGAATTCTTGTACGCAGTATATTATCTACTCTGAGCTAAAGTTAATCAAACAACGGCTAAAGCACCTACTTAGCGTCGTTACTATTCATCAGGCTTTTAAAGAAAGGGCGAGTATCTGCATCAGCGTACGTTCGTACCCTCTAAAATGTAACTTACGAAGTACAAAGGTTGCAATTTGTAATCAAGCATAGGTTCTGCCACCGGTAAGTGGCAACCGCAGCGGTGCCGTGGCATTGCTCTAATAAGTTTATTAGGTCAAGGCCTATTGACTTTAAGACGATCGTTGACCTTGTTAAAACGAATCTTAGTATTCGTAGTGCCAAGAGTATCAGGCGTGATCGGATTACCTATTCTGTCAGTATACGGTTTATTCAAGGAACTTTGTATTTAAACACTTTTATACGTAGTTAATTCGTTTAGTTTGGTAGTTAACAATTTCGACTATTTAAGTAGGTAGGGTTGTCTCTAGCTAGATCTTAGCATACCTCAGAATATACACTTAGTATCCAATCGTGCTCATTCCCAAAGTAGATAGTGAGAGATGACAAACACTGGGCTGGGTGGGCAGGACTGATATGAAATAAGTTAGTATGAAATATAAAATAATGCCATACTCATAGTATTGTTGAAATCTCCAGCCGCATCAAGCTTCAAGGAATTGTATTGTCCAGAGCCCTCGTATTCCCCAATTACACGGATCATAGGAGCGGTCAAATCGACTTCCAAATGAAGCTTGTCGTCGTCAGCTTTCAGCCTAGAGAAATATTCATGTTTTAAAAATATAAAAATATAATATATTTACAAAATTGTAGATACCATCACAATGGTAAATTTCAAAGGTCGGGCGGGAGCCATATAAAGCCCGTGGATCCGTAGGGTGGCACTGAATTCTTACATAAGATAATTAAAATTGATCATCTACTCATTTGAAACATTAAAAAACCTATATGGCATGCCCGATATTTTATTAATGTAATCGAACAAGATCATGCGGTCTTCATCCATCATCACCACGATAGTAGGATCTATCTATGTCATCGGTGACCCTTCCTTGAATTGGAATATATTTTATCCAGAAGAAATCCATGTCTCATTCTAACAAATAATAATAATAAGATTATCCTTGATTGCCGGTCCTGCCACCTAACAATTTACCTACGGTTTATATTTACCCATGCCTTTTCATTCATTCCACAAGAACATGCCCATGGTAGTTGATGGTGGAGGGGCGCGTAATTTTAGCATAGATCATGTCTAACGACTTCTTAGTGAGGAATCTGTATGAATTGGGAATAACCTTATAAAATCTCACTTACCTTGCATCGTGAACTTTAGCATTCTTCAAACCAATCACGTAAATATTTTTCAAGTGCATCTTAGCGGATATCTATAAACAACGAAATCATTTTAAATTATATTAGAATACGTGATACGCATTAGAAGTGTTCCTCTAAGTTATTAGCCTTTTCCCATCCTTCTTACGTATTGATAAACGGAATAACACAAAGAAATCACGTATCAGGTAATGTAATAAGTTTTTAAGATGTTTTTGAATACTATTTAATAGTTATTTGATTATAATACTATTTAATAGTTATTTGATGCATACATTATAAACTACCTTAATAATAGTAATTACCAGGTCCATAATTATAAATAGAAGGAGAAAAAAAACAAAGCAAAACTAACCTAATATACAATAAATAAAACACTTGTCCAAAATTGTTGTTGCGCGGGAGGGTGCCAAGAAGGCTTGCAGCATTGCCCCGCTGTATGGCAATGCTACTACCCAAACCTGATGAGCAACACTTTCATCCAGATCGATATTAAATATATTACAAAAATTTTGCCTAATAATATTGTCCAAATTGTTCAGAATTTCTTGGTCTTTCCACAATGGACTTCTGCGAAGTATGTATGTAAATTTTGGGACGAATAACCAATGCCGAATTACAATACAAGCCATGTAATTATTTTGTTGTTTTAAATTATCAGCAATATGATAAAAAAATGATTTTTGTAGTCCAGAAAAGTTGGGAAGGACTCGTTAGGAAATCTTAATGGTGGGCATAGCATGTATAGCAATTCCAAAGAAAATTATACAATGTCGGAATATTTCCTTTTATTTGTGTCAACGATGCGCCTCGGTCCACACTATTGAATGCATTCCGCACATCCATCCCCTCCGCGATTATCCAAGAACGTTCTCAAGCTATGAATAGGATATTTATTAAATATTGATGTATAAAAAATGTATGACTAATGTGCATAAAAGGGAACTGAAACATGTTGTCTATGAAGATGAAAAGTTTTCAATTATTCTGAGAAAAATATTCTTAAAAGAGTCGCAGACCAGTTTTGTAGTAACACATAATATCATCTAACGGGCACCTAACTTCGATAAACAAATTAAGATTGTATTAAATTCTTGTAAGATAGTACGCTACGGTATCTTATATGACATGCCGACGATGGTGCTAGTTGTTATGGTTTTCAATTATTATTAAATAACTTTGATAATAAATTCAGCTGACTACTATTTATCCATTGTTAAATATATCTTTAGTTTTAAAATGTCTTCTTCGAATTGTAATTTATTCTTAGACATTTTTCAAGATTAAACATACTGAGTACCTAGGTACGTACTCACTTGTCAGGTATATTCATTATTCAAGATTTAATCTTACCTGTTATTTTATGCTAATTATATTAAAACATACATCAAATATTATGTTTATGAGGAAATATAGACAATCGT
Organism: Falcaria lacertinaria; assembly: GCA_951449985.1. Classification (NCBI taxonomy): domain Eukaryota; kingdom Metazoa; phylum Arthropoda; class Insecta; order Lepidoptera; family Drepanidae; genus Falcaria; species Falcaria lacertinaria. The sequence goes on along the minus strand of OX602109.1, from coordinate 6,481,462 downwards.
ATACTTTATACATAATTATTAATTACGACCTTGTGAAGCGCATTTTGTATCTTCCTACTTGTTAGTAAGCCTCTTTGTGTCTGAAGGTCTTCTAATTAGTTTAATGATTTCATTATTAATACCTTTAACCACAGACCACATGAAAAAAATCTAAACTAAACTCCTGGTTTTGCTGTTGCTAGCGTCTAATATCTATCTTTCTATAGGCTACGGTGACTGCTTACCATCAATTATAATAAAAATATGGTCTAGTGACTGGTTATAGTAAGCTTGACTGCAATGTGTGTCGCGGGTTCGATCTTCGTATAGGTTTATTGGCTTCTAATTAGGTAACTACAATACGAGAAGTGACAAGGGAAAAATCATAACATTCCTCTCATAGTTCTTTATTATACACACTTAACGTGTTATTACACTTTTAACTAACCGTGACACATCTCTAAATACAGTACCTAAATGTTTAATTGTACCTACTACGCAAGTCACGTAATTGTAGTCGACAAGTAGTCGTCGGTCGTCAAAAAGTTCTAATAGGCGCTACGTTTACGTGGTCTTTAAAGTTCATCACTACATAGTATAAAACAAAGTCGTTTCCTATCCCTCTGTCTGTCTGTCCCTATGCATGCTTTGATCTTTAAAACCACTCAACGGATTTTGATGAGGTTTTTTTAATGGATAGAGTGATTCAAGAGGAAGGTTTTTATGTATTTCATTATATACCTATTGTATGCATTGTGTTTTGTAGTTATTACCGCATGGCTAACGCTGCCCGTGCGAAGCCGGGGCGGTCGCTAGTTTATGTATATAAAAAAATGTTCAGTGTTTTTCCCGGTCCTATACAATTGATCCAATTACGACGAAACTTTGTAAAGTTTTTATCTGCGTGTCCGCAAATTTTCCTAGATATCTAGCCTGGCGCGTGAATACTATAGTCTACTTACTAACTAATATTAAGCTAAGTTTATTTGAAAAGGTTAAGCTACGGAACTAATAAACAGATTAAAACTTATTTCACCGATGAAAAGAAACACTATCCCTCAGTGACAAAAGTTATTTTTCCATACTCACGGACAAATACTAGTCTATATATCAGTACTTATATTTGGGAGTGGTAATTCGTTGTCTTATTTGTATCTATTAAAATGATTTTAAAACCTTTCACTAATGGAATGGAACGCTACATATAATAAAGCGGGCGAATGCATAAATAATATTAGGTCCTTACATATGAAATTGGCGTTTTGTATGGGAGGAACAAAAAGTCGAATATTTTTTAATATAATATATTTAATTAATCAAAGTATGAACCATTATTTTCTATGCACTTTTGCCATCTCATAGGTAGTTCATTGATCCCTTTACTAAAAAAACCAGTCGGACGGGAATCAATAAAATCTTTGAAGGCGATTTGGACTGCCCCATCGGAGTTGAATTTTTTCCCTTGCAAGAAGTTATCCAAATTTCGAAAAAAATGGTAATCTGTTGGAGCAAGGTCCGGGGAGTACGGAGGATGTCTTAGACTTTCCAATTGAAGCTCTTCTAATTTAGTAGCCGTCTGTAGCGCAGTGTGTGGTCTAGCGTTGTCGTGAAGCAGCAGTGGCGTGGAGCGATTGACCAGCCTAGGTTGTTTAGCCGCTAGCGTTTCCATCATGGTTTGCAATTCCTGACAATAGACATCAGCCGTAATAGTCTGGCCAGATTTGAAAAAACTGTAATGAACAATACCGGCACTAGTCCACCAAACGCTTACAAGTAACTTTTTTGGGGTTAATTTTCGCTTGGGGCAGGATTTGGCTGGCTGGCCAGGATCTAACCATTGCGCTGAGCGCTTCCGATTCTCGTAAAGAACCCATTTTTCATCACAGGTAATGATTCGGTTTAAAATACCTTCATTATTGTGCCGGTTTAGTAATGTAACGCAGCAGTCGACGCGCGTTTGCCGGTTTGTTTCAGTCAATTCGTGAGGTACCCACCTTTCAAGCTTTTTAATCTTCCCAATTTGCTTCAAGTGAATTAAAACAGTTTTATCACTAACATTGCAGCCTGCAGCTAACTCGGACGTGGTTTGCGATGGATCCGCTTCCACAATAGCCTTCAACTCTTCATTATCAACTTGAGTCTCAGGCCGTCCACGGGGCTTGTTCTGCAGGTCGAAATTTCCAGAACGAAAACGTTGGAACCAAAAACGAACTGTGTTTTCTTTTGCAACACGACCGCCATACACATCATTCACCCTTCGAGTTGTTTCCGCAGCACTAGTGCCACGGCGGAACTCGTACTCGTAAATAATGCGATATTTAAGGATTTCCATTTTGTAAAATGAGTGACGCAAACAGAAAAAAACAGAAGAAAAAAAACAAATGAATGACGATCATCGAAGCACAAATACATGAGTCTATAGCTGTACAAATTTGAATTTGGAATTCCTTACCAAAGAGGAGAAATTCGTGATTAAAGTGGCCAGTACGAAAAACGTTTTTGTTTGGTGAGTGTAAAATGTTACCAACCTGATTGTTTTTATAATCAAGCTTCAATTCCCTCTGGAGATAAGGGTCCAGAGGTGGGACGTCCAGGTCTTTGATCCCACCAGCCATCTTATCTATTCCTTCTTGAACTGCTTCCACCAAGCAGTCATTGACGTCCACTGAATTTCTGTTACATATTTTCAGATAATTTCCTGTAATTATAATTATTATTATAATGATTGTTAAACTGTTGTTGTTGCAACTCAAACTTCATACATATTTTAAAAATAAAGCTATTTGATTTGATTGGATTTATTATAGGCATGTTCATAATATTTTAGTAAAAAAATACTTGTATAATCTTACTATGTATAATCTTAGCGTAAGAATAAGTAACAAGAGTACATTGAAGCAACACATTCATTACATCGTATCTAAGTAGTTCTGAAATGTATTATGTGATAATTTTATTAAGATGGTAACATTACTTTAGATAGATAAAAAAAACAGTCCTAGCTGAACTAAGTATTTTTAACCGATCATATTTTCCATATTGCGCTGTCGTACTAAATTGATGACTGGTGAAAATATCGGGAATCGAACTTGGACAGCAGTGTGGTCGGAATGTGATGTTAAGAAAAGTATTTTACCTATAAAACGTATTGTTTGTAAACAAACCATGGTTGTCGATAATGATTATGGGATAAATAAAAAAAAATATGAAAATATTTCTTAAGGATTGAAAATCTTTGACAAATGCATTGTAACCGAATATAAGTATTACACAGTTAAAATTATAATAAGTATTTATAATAATATCTGATAATAATTAATTATTATATAAAATTTACTCACCCAATTCTATTGCTCCTTGGCAGCCAGCAAGCACAGTTAAAAAAAATAAGCCTCTGTATAGCATATTGAGATTTAAAATTATAAATTAAATATGAAATGACTATTTTTCTTAGTTAAACACGAGTAACAGTGGCTAGGTTAAAACATCGTTTGTATCTCGCGCGCCGTGTACTTTCTGCGCGTGAGTCGACAAGCGATTGCATAAACGAGTCCGCTCCTCAATGACACACACAAGTTTTGTAGGATTCATAATAATATATAATTCTCACGTTATCTCTATCAAAACCATCAACTTTTTGCTCTTCATACTTCATACAGGAACAATACAGCGAATATATAATATTGTAGATAGAAAAAGTTTTTCCTGAATAATTTGTAAATACTTGATGCTTAAAACAGCTTTTTGTAACACAGTACGTAATTTTGGAACCTATACTTACGGTACGAACGGTTGTATAAAATATTTGTCAAACATTCGTCGGACATTATTTTCCTTACCTAACCAAAAAGCTCTCACCTTCAGGGCAGTGCTCCTGACATATACGAGACTTCGAATATTTTACCTTCTCTTGTACGAATAACTATAGGAATAATTTTAGTAGCAAAAACCGGAATAACAATTGCATTTGGAGCAATGTTGAAGCACAAGTTCAATTCACGGACACTGTATTTTCTCCTAAATTTGCTACAGATTTTGATGCGAGATGTCAGACGAGAGTTTTAGTCCCTGTCGTTTTACATCTCGCATCCAAACTTAGGTGGAGTATTCAAATGTGACTTAGATGATTTTTAGCTGACTCCCATATATTCACTGCTATATATTGCTAAAGTTACATTCCTGTGGATAGTTTGATAGTTACTATTTTTTGTACGTAGTATATTATGAGTTATTAATGAATGAATACAAAGTCAATTTGAGACCATATCTTATCAACGATTTATTGTCATCTGACAGGAAGCAAAAACAAAACCAATAATCAAATCAATATAAAAAGGCTTACCTTTTTATATTGATTAAATACTTATATTTAAATGAGGTTTATCAACAAGTAGATAAGTAGTTACCTCGGCGTATTTTTCTAAATAAAAAATATATCAATTTGATTGCTGCTATACATTGAAAATTATTCAAAATGCAAGTCCTTAAAAGCGCAGGTTGCTCGACAGGCTTTGTTCAATGTCGGATGATGTCAAGGTTTCGAAAACCGGTAGGTAGTGTAGGTATAAATTTATATGTAGTATTAAAAATAGCATGATATTCTACTTTATGTGATCCATAAATATACCTACTTGAATCTCTATAAGTGTAGATTTATTATAATTAGATACATGTATTTATTACGTATGTGCGCATGAGCAGCATAACTTCACCTCTAGCACTGAGTGTTGCAAACGTCAGAAAATGGTACTACGTGCATAAGAATAAATAATACTGGGTATTATTTATTCTTATGCTATACGGCAACATAATCTAGCGTATAGTGCGCAGTTTTTCTTCCTCCATGGTATAAAAAAAGACTATATACCTATTTTCAGCGACGTCTAAAAGGAAGAGGTTCCCAATTTGGAACTTGTTGGTATTCTACTATGTACCAGTATAATCAAAGTATGTACCCAGTAAGACTCAAGAAAATTTTATAAAATAAACTGACTGCTGCAAACACTAAATAGTTGTGATGATAACTTTAACTAACGAATTAGTATTATATTTATATGTATAGGGTACTCATTTTTAATGGATTCGTGTTTGAAGTCAGTTTTTTGTTACAATTTACTGTGTAGATATTTTTCCCGGCTTTGAAAACAAGGTGACGGCCATCTTGGCATAACCATAATAAGTACTTAAAGCTAATACTAATATATAATACATTGTAACAAGTAAATATGTATTGTTATTGTACCCACTGCCCATTCAGTAAGTATTTTTTTCTTGTCCTTTAAATTGCCTAAATCATTTGCTTGGTTCAAGGCAAGGTCAATATTAAAGTGAGTTTTCCTCGTAACAAGAGTTCCCCTCATAGTGGGTAACTTTAATTATATATTTCTCGTTGCATTGTTATATCTGTACTTATAGTTTTTATAAGGCGAAAGATTTGTGTGTTTGCTTGTAAAGAATATAACACTCAAAAACTACTGGACCAATTTAAAAAAATTTCACCATCAGAATTCTACATTAAGTAAGATAGGCTGTATATTAAATTGATATGCGAGCGAAGCCACGGAAAGAAGCTAGTTTAGTATACTCGGCAGGCAGGTGACTATATATACTGCATTACATCAGAGTACCAGAGTATGTTTTTTGACTTCGAGTTTCTGTAAGGAGGGGAGGACTTTCGGTCCCCAATCGCCCAATTACGCTGGTGATGTGAAATAATTACTACAGACAGCCACTAGTTACAAACGAGATAAATTAGAAACCTAATTCGTTCAGGTTTGAAATTTGAATCAGGATCGATTCAAATGGCAGGCGGTCACTTTCGACATGGTTTACCGACAGGTGATTTTTGTCTCGTTTGTAACTTTTGTAACCAGTGGTCAGTACTGCCAATAAGCGCTTACTTTATAGTAAGATATATACATATTTAATAAAAACAGTAGTCGATGGCTGCAGATCAAAAAAATTGTCTCACAAAATTATATGTTTGGTATTTGCCTTATAGTAATTAAATAGTATTTCAAATTTATACCTGTTTGCTAAAGATATTTTGCCAGGCAGTATTGCGGCTTTATAGTATTTTGACCTTATTCTTAGTAAGAATAAGTAAGAAAGAATTTGTTTCTCATGTGCTTTGACAAAGATAATCGTCAACATAGGTATTATTGATAATACATGTCTGTCTATAGAAAATATATAATAAAAATATACATCAACATATTGTATGTAATTTGTAGTACACAGTTCTAAATATCAAGAATAAGGATAAGGTAAATTAATAAAGTATACAAAAATGAGACAATTATACCAAAAGCTTATTTATAGTTTATCAACACAGAGTTAGGTTAGAGTTTTAAGCAAACATCGTTATTTATCTTACTATACCATCTTAAAATACAGCAGACATGCAAAACTCAAAACTATAAGCAGCACCAAAAAATCCATAAAACTAACCGCTCGCTCCCCGGAAAGGGCAGTCCATACTGGTTTTATGAGACATTTATCAGTAGGTATTTAATAGCTTATTTTAAAAATAATCCGTTGTTTCTATAATGCTATTTCTGGTTAGTTTGTTTTTATCCGCTCAGTGCGCATTGAATTATAGATAGGTGCTAGATTAGAATATAGATTGTTAGTAGTAGCTCAGAGTAGATAATATACTACGTACAAGTAGTAGACAAAAAACTGAAGAAAGACTGAAACTGAAAGACCTGCAAAAACGTTAAAGATTAAACATTTTTTGTTATTTTGTGCCAGTAAGGTAGAAAATAAAATAGCTAACAGACGCTCGAATCAACATAGTGTTAGGCATGACATCATATTATGTCAATTATGTGTAAGGATATTTTAACTCAAAGTACTATAGATAATCCATTCGAATCTTATAAATGCGAAAGTAACTCTGTTTGTTTGCTACCTTTTCAAGAATAAACGGCTAAACGGATCGTAATGAAATTTGACGCTGCGATCGATTATAAGCTGGGGCAGGACACAGGCTTTCTTTATCGAGGACCACGCGGGCGAAGCAGCCGGTACACTATAAAAACTAGACAACCTGTTACTATTTAAGTAATGATTGCAATTACCAACAATGATCATGATGTAAGTATAAAGAAGGATTATAAAATAAGTAGCTGCAGAACTTTCAGTACACTAAACTGTATAACATTATCTACTAACTGTACAAAAAATGATGAATCATTGCTTCGCCAAGCAATAATTCAATTTCCAAATCATCTTTATTCGACTATACTTAACAAAGTACTTTCAAATCATCAGAAGCTACCACCGAATTTAGAGGGTCATCTGCTGAGAATATTCCGACAAAAAACTCAGCAATTACTCTTTTCAAATCAAAAATAACAACTAAATTATAGAGAGCAAGTAAAGGCTATCTATCGAATCAGCATTCTATCCAGAGCCATAAAGCGACTGTAGGAGAATCGACGCAAACCATTGACTGCGAGGAATTACTACGTGGCGTAGCAACCATACGTTACTGAAACGAACGACAGGAAGGAGCCTGTGGATAAGTATCTGCAACCATGAAACACAATGCACATTAATATGCACCTGTGAAGTACTTACAATAATCATTCATTATCATACCAATACCCTTTCGGGGAAGGCAAAGAGTACCTGTAGTTAAATGAATTACAGAACACTCTTGAAAATGTATTTTCAGGATCTTGTTCAGGACATACAGGACTAATTTTCATTTAAAAAAATACGTTGATAGTTTCCGTTGCATCGATAGTCAACTTGATAAAAGTAGATCAAATTAGATTGGGGAACCTAAATTATGCCAGGCAAGATCTGTCGGCTAATACATACATTGAATATTTTAACCTACCTGGATGGAACAGCATCATTATTATCATAATCTCAATAGGTACACTTTTTGTCGAAGGTTAAGAGTTGTTCGACTATCGACATTTGATGTTGTCAGTCTTTAAGTGCTCCTTACAGCAACAACCTCTAGATTTTTAGAAATCATTTGGTGTCATTGAATACGCCCTGTTCTCAACAATAGCATTTATAGAATATGAGATCTATACTATATAATGTCGTTTTCCAGATCAAATGTGGGGTAGCTCTTACCTACCCAGCCAAATATATCCATTATAATAATTTCATCCGACCCCATAATAGAAAGACTTTCGATTTTTCCGGTAAAATAAAGGCCAGAAATCCTATTTCTAAATATTCTAATTGGAGCCTAACCCGCTTTAGTCACAAGTAAGTGCCTCTATACTCTCTGCCTACCACGAGAGGACCTGAGATGTAATGCATATAAATTATTATGAATAATCGGTAAGATACGGATCACTTCAAACCACAAAAAAATGACCAGCTATTAAAATATACCGGTTTATGGGAAAGTTAAGTAATGTAACTTTCGTTATTCTGCCTTAAATAAAGGATTAAGATTTACATAAAGAATTTACTTGAAAATATATTAACAAGTTAGCTCCGTGTGTTAGAATAAATTCCACTGAACGTACTTTTATGCCGCGATAAGTTTTTATAGTCGACTGGCTTGTCGGTAATGATTACAACGATATATTGCAGTCCAATTATTCAAAACTCTTACAGTTATCTTGTAAATTAGGGGCTTATGAATACATGTCAAAACGTCAAAAGTATTTAATTGATATTTCAATGAGATATTGCTAACTATAAATATGTTATGATAGTACCGTTAATGCTTTTAAATTCATATTATTATTTTGCGAGAGCAAAAATAAGTAACTTTGCTGCAATCATTGCAGGATTATAATTTTATATAATCAATACGTATTGCACCTAATAAATTAATGTTTGCCTGGGCCTACGTCTGGTCTGATCGTTTATCATCATCAGGTTACACTACACTACTTTGCAGCGTAGGATATACTGCACTTAACTCTTGTAGGATATGAAATACTCATAAAACAAGACAATATTAGAGACAATGCGATCAAAATTTGTTAATGTAAAACCAATACCTCCATTACCTCCTTACTTTTAAATGTGGTGCCTTACTATGAATTATAACGGACCAGATGGATGTTAAGTATGAAATGTTTTATGTTTATGTGTTTATAAAACGGAGTGTTATCATAAAATTTACATTTATTGCCTCCTTTGGCAAATCAAAAAAGGTTTGGATTTATGTTTTATGCGTATATTGACATTTTTCATCGCCTTTTTTCGTACGTGCGGGTATAATTGAAGTCAAAATTGATGTTAAACTTATTTTCCTCTCACTCACACTGTGGTCAAAGTGAGTGCGATAGAATGACGATGAAGCTTTTTACCTTTTAATTTTTTTACTGACGCGGATTTCAAGCGCCTCTTAAATTTTGAACAGTGTCCTAAAATAGACAGTCAGGCCATCAGGCATTGACATAACCACGACCACGAAATAACGGTATTGGAAAAGATTAATGATGCAAAACATTGTACGTACGTGTGTACGCGCTAAATCCAGCCTGCTCTTGCCAAGTATTTACACTAACAATTTGAAAATAATTACATTTCGGAATGACGTTGATGAAGAGCTTATTGCTTTGCATTTTTTTAAGAAAATTTCTTTATTAATTGAATAGAAAAAAAGAGACCAAATATTGTTATAACTAGGACAATAGGGTTTGCATTCAATCGGTATTTTGGTAGATTTTCCAATATTTATCGAAGATTAGCAGTTTTTCCCGCGACTTCGCCCGCGTATCAATATTATGTATAGCCTATGTATAGCCTATATATAGCCAGTGATAATGTAGCTTTCTATAGGCAAAAGAATTTTCAAATCGGTCCAGTAGTTACGGAGCCTATTCAATACAAACAAACAGACAATCAAATCTTTCTTCTTTATAATATTAGTGTATGTACGAGCAACGACCCGACAACGACAAAGGGGAAATTTGGATTAAAAAAAATATAAAAAAAACTGCCCAATCAGTCAATCCGTTCTCAAATGACGATCTTTCATACATGCGGCAATCGGTTTTTATTATAATAGATGATCTTAATACTCGAGAAACGAAATCAGACGCTGATTTTGTACCTAATGTTTATAAAATAGTACTATGCAGCGCGTTGATGTCTTTAATACTTATCGCTCGAGCGCTCGACAGTCAATGTTATGGAATTGAAAAATCGCACCACTAGTCTAAAAAAATGTTTTAGAACTGTGTTAGAACTCGCAATGCTATTATTACAATTATTTTGTTGGCATCAAACAAAGGGTTTCGTCTTAATTATATAATCAGTTATTTTTTTGTATTATAACGTGGCAAACAGCAGCTTGTGGCTGTAGTTGACATCGGCATCGCTAATCATAAAAACTATTAGGTTGGTCTTAGGTTGGTACTATGCAGTAAAGTACCGTCAAGTCAATTATTTATTGAATTTGATGATTGGGGATATCATTTTAACGATATCCCCAATTGCCGTGTCAAAATCATTTGCGTACTATATTTTCATGATATAATAATATACAGTTTGGCTCAAGAAGAAGCTAGCATAATCGCTTTTCAAAAAGGTAATTGACTTCCATTTGTGGTTTCGAACGTATAGGTGCCTGCCTATCCACTATCGCAATCTCGATTATATGGAACCCTACCCACCAGACTCTTGACAAACAGGAAAACTGCACTATAATCTTAATTACAGAGTACAAGCTCCAATCTTTTAGTTGACGAAATTTTAAAACCTGTATATTGATAATACCCGTATTTAAGGTACATATGGATAATCTAATTGATCACGAGTGTTCAAAAATGCAATACTTGTATTTGTACGTAGTATATTATCGACTCTGAGCTTGTATTATTATACTACGCTTAGTTCTAGTTACCAAACTATAACTCACAAGTGGCAGAGAAGTAGAAGTATGTTTAAACCTCAATCGTTTGCTTTATCTTTACCTACCGCAAGGTCTGCATGGCTCACAGTCTCGATAAAGTAAATAAAAACATTATGCTCAAATTATTAAGCATTTTCTGCTCTTCCGATGTTGGATGTATGCTACATTGTAGTTGCATTGAGTATGATTTTAAATTTGGGGACCCTTATTTATCTGAGCCACTGGATGGGCGGTTATCGGCAGCGGCGCGGTGGCGCCACGAAACAATTTGTTAAAAATACCGACGTTTTACAAAATTGACAGGCACTGATTGCACTGATTGGAATGAATCGAACAAATTTAATTTACTACGCTGCTACATGCATGCTCACCATTGTTGCTTTGTTCTTAGTGACGAATTTTGTCGGTGGGTTCAATGATCTCGCAAATCATTCTGTGTTGTGGCACCGTGTGAATGCTGCAAAAATAAACACCATCAATCGATGAAGCCTTTTCGAGCGTACTAAACGGAATGGTTGTCATATTTTATAATGATCGTTCGCATCGCCCGGCAAATTTCAGCTCACTACAAAAGGAAAGAAAAAGCTCTGTTATCTGTTTATCCTAATGTAGAGCGTGAGTTTAAAATATTATAAAGGCGCGGAGTCAAGAGCCCGAAGCATTTTGCGAAGTGACTCCTTGCGGGGCGCACACTCGCTCGTCGCGTACTCGCCCATACCCTGTTCGCTCCTGCCACCACTTGTAGTGAATGTCGCATTATTTAGTACATCATGTTACAAACTACACTACTGATTCTCTGGATGGGGGTCCTGGCGACCATTGGCGGGGGAGTGCCCGACGAAGTTGCTAACGGATTCTCAGAGAAGGACGGCGCCTATTATACTGACGATGCGGTTATTATTAATGGTAAGCTTAGTTAAGATATTTAGGTGGGGCTCTAAAAATATAATAACGTCGCTGTATTTTATACGGGCCCACGATTACTAACGATTTGATTAATCATATAAATATTACCTGATTTATTCATACTTTCAAAACATAAACTTGTTTTTGTTGTTTATAACGAAGCATTTGTTTACACTATCATTTATTTATTATATATTAAGTGATACCTATTTCGTCCAGTTCTTGTGTCGTGGGGACTCAAAACAATGCGCGACACATGTACTTATTAGGTTTTGAGGCTAGAGAAAGTTAAAATTTGCAACTGAGATGTCCGGCCACACGGCCAAATAAAATAAACGATCGGAAATAAATAAACATTGACATGCGACGATCGTGAAAAGTAGTCTAATATCTTTGCTCCATTTTAGTTAGTAGGTATGTAACATTTTTATGAAATATTTTCGTCCATGTAAATATTGATGAAGAGTGGAAAAATATATGACTAATGAACTTTAAGCTGTACATTGACGATATTTGGCAAAGCGTTGGTCGTCAACCCGAGATCGGTGCTAGCGGCTGCGAGGCTGGTCTTCACGTGGGCCACAGTTCGGCCAACACTTATCTCGGCGATTCAATGCAAATGTTCGGACGCCCACACGCCACCAGTCGAACACATCAATCACAGCATTGTCCAAAGCCGACATCGGCGGTTCTTGACTTGTTACACTTTTTGTGGCTTACTTCGAGGACATTAATTAGATTGGAGATTGGATATTTAAGCGGGATGACGCCGTTGACATTTCCTTACATTAGATTGCTGAACCCGGAATCCTGAGAATAATTCGCTATTTCAAATGACCTACCAAACTAGTTTGCATTTGAATTACTTAAGTCAATCCACACTGGTGACACTTAAGTTATTGATCTACCTATGCATGTTTTTGTATCCTAATTAGCATAAAATGTCCTATGTCTCCGCCCTTATTGGTATCAAGTTCAAGGCATCGCGCAGTTGGCATACCACAGATGCTATTTAAAGCGGTGCATGTGCAGCTCGTGCAAAAATGAATTCTGGCTCGTCTCCTTAAGGTCGACGTTTCGTTAATTACGTTTGTAAATGTTTTTTTTTATTGGATTCAGGACTTTTAAAGGCCGTATATACATTTAACATCAGGAAATCGTTCTTAATTATTTGGATCACTCCGACGTAGGTATACTGCGTGCCTGTAACTTTACAACGTCAGCCATCAATATCCTTAAGACCGGTTATTAGCTTGACACTTTTTATTTGATTTTTATAAACATAAACAAAGCGAGTTCCATGACATGCGATACAATATAAGCCAAACGATAATTCCTCCATTTGAATAGAGGTTAATCACCTATCAAGGTCTCAATTTTTATGTTGGTTTAATAAAATTCCTACACAACGAACTCTCAATTTGGGTCAGTCGGTATTAGCATGCTGCACATGTATTCGCGGTTTCCAATGAAAATACTTCTGGTATATTGGAAACCGTTATGCAGTAATCCGAAATAAATAACATGCACGCTGTTTTGATCGCCTTTAGCATATTAATTCCACTTGTTTTGCAAGTAAAGTCTTTCTACAAAATAACTTTAAAATTCTTATAATAGTTTTCTACGTCTCTATATTTTTACAAAGGTCACACTAAGGAATCTCATCCTTAGTGTAAGATAAACGAACAAACCTGTGCCTTTCGATTTTATACTCGTAAGAGAACCGTGATAATACTGAACTATATAATATTTTAGAAATTACACATACAAAAATCCGTGGTGGCCTTGTGCTTGAAGCAGAAGCAGCAGGTTCAAACTCGGCCTGTACCAATGAGTTCTAAGCTTAAGTACAGTGATTAATCACAGCATGAGCTAAAAAAGAGAGTTAGGGCGAATTGAGATCTCCCGTGGGTTTTCCCATTATAATTGGAGCCGCCGACTGGGGTCTGTACCTCCACCTTACAGAAGATCGCAGTAAAATAACACTATTTTGATGTAGTGTTGTGTTCCTGCGGTAAGTAGGGTTGTTGCCAGTGCTCCACAAAGATACGCTGCACTACTAAAAAAAGCTGCTAGGACAGTCAGTCCTCATCATGTTGTGTATACCTATAATAGACATATACATTAGACTAAGACCTGGAACTACTTTGTATAAATGTTTTATGTGTATGTTGTTGGTGTACCTAAATAAATAAACACCATGGTTGGCAACTCGTTAGTGATATCCCTGGAATTGCTAGCGGCTATAGGCTACAGTGACTGCTTACCATCAGGTGGGCCGTATGCTTGTGTGCCGCCACCTTAGTGGTATAAAAAAAGTGAAATTAAAACTGTTACCGACTTTGCTAAAATATTGCGTTCTAAAATTTCAACGCATTTGTTTACTGCACAAAAACATCTGTTACGTCTATCATTTATTTGAGTATTTGATTTGCCAATTAAGGCATCATTATTGATTCAAGGGATTCAAACTTAAACAAAACAAAACCCATCTTTTATCTTTATGATAATGCTATGGATCTTTCTCACAGTAGGTAATAGTTAGGTACTCACATTAGATGTTATTAGAAATGTTCTAGGTTCAGTTAAGAAAGTTTCTTCTCATACTAAAATCTCACTAAATGGACCAATGTAATGTAGGAACCTACTGTAAGAAGGTTCCGTACCATTTTAGTTCGCTCGCAGAATATACACGCATATATTAAAATGAGGCATAAACAATCACCGTAAATCTAGAGTAGATAATATACTACATCTGTAAATCGTTTTTACTATATGGCAGGTAATTAATGCTTAAATCAGCGATGATTGAAATGACATTATCCTACTCTAAATATCAAACATAATATTAAATACCTAGTTATTGACAGTTGCCTGACAAGATATCATGTATAATCAGCGACGGGTTTTAAAAGTGTAGTATTAATCACACATGTACACCGTTGGTACTTTTACGGTACTTATGTTGGTACGTAAAACAACCGTTACTTATTTGCAGATGTTTGGAGATTTATGAGAGTTCATATGAGTCACCTCCACATTGACAGTTATTTGTAATTAGTGAATAATATCGCTCTCCTTTGGTTTTAATAAAAAAATATTTGAGATGTATTAAAAACAATGCAGTGCTGATATTATAATGGGGGTTTTATAATATGTGGGAGATTCAAATCGCAAGGGCATCGCTCTCGTTAAAATGACTACGCTTCGATCAGCCACGAGTATCTAATTTAATTGAAATTTTGAATACTTTTACCTCAGACCAGATAATATACTACGCTACGTACAACTTTAACCTTCTTATCTATTACTTTATTAGGAGTAGTAGGAATATGTTAATTTTTTAAACATACCTACAATATTAAATGTAGGTACAACATCCATATAGATGCGACTTTTACTTATCGAGCCTGTGGCCGGTATTAAAGTCTAGTAATGTTCCTGAAGTCCTGAAATAATAATCGTGAATAAGCGATTATTATTATAGCAAGTGGATATAGATATTTATTTTTTGTTTAAGCACACGTGGGTCGCTCAAGGCGTGAAGCCAACTCTACTCGGGGCGCAAGGCAAATGATATTATTGCGACCTAAGCAGGTAAAAAAAGCACCTATTACTACATAAATCAGTAGAAAAGCAACGTCTAGGATTTATTGAATTAAAAATTGCAGAGAAACGACGATGGTGCTTTTGGGTTGGATTGCGAGACGACGTTGGGGAAGAGAGGAACTTGTAAAAGTTTCCGAGACTGCTACCCACTAATTAAAGTGGCCGATCTGTCTGGCTGGGACGGGTGGGTCATGGGACACTATGACACATGCAGCTATATCAGTGGCGACAATATGGAGGTATTGCTTTAGTTGTTAGATTTTACCGTCAGCCAGAAACAGCCTTCTGAATCCAGTGTCTTAGATTTTTGTCAATGAAAGCATTTATTGCAATGTTCTATAAAATATTTTAAAAAATGATTTCTTTCTAAGGTAGATGTTATCTGAAGTTTATTTGGTGTCTAGGTGTTCGGGGTTTGTTGCACGGAGCCAGTCGGCACGCCACCGCAACAAGAGCCTGATTTGCAAAGACTAGGTCTTCTACCACAAGCCATACCCATGCAACTTCCGCCGTTGCCAGTAACCAGGTAATAAATTAGTTTTTTCCCAGCTCATTTTATGTAGATTTTATAGAAGGTACCTACTAGGTATACCCGACCTAGCTTCGTTGTGGCAAAGACAAAAACTGTTTCAATTTTTTTATTTATAACACAATCTAAAGCTGAGCCTAAAAATCTATTTTAAACAGAAGAGAAATGGTATCTAATTTGTCTAGCCTATTTGACAAGCACACAATACTTAATTTTAATTCAAAGTACCTGACGATATATTTATTCTCTAGAGTCAAAAGCTAGTAATGCTAGGACTAGCAATAGGTTGCTGAATTAAGTAACCGAATACGAGTACTTCACCGAGACAAATGAATTAGTTTCCCAGGCCGCTTCGCGTCTCCCTTGTCCGCGCTGTGGCAGATGGCGGAGAACTCCAATGTCCGCCAGATCCCGGCGCAATGGCCGCCTACGCTACCGCCGCTGCCGACACATCCTCCGCACCACACCGCGGCTACACACCCACCCTCATTAAGTAATTTTAATTATTTTCTTACATCTTTGCCCTCGTCTTTATACGTTTAGAACAAAGAAATCTCAGTTTTTTTATTTTAGCTCTCAACAAAGGTGTCGTCAAAATCAGTTCAGCGAAACGGCTTTTTTGTTTGTCCACAAACAAAAAAATTACTGACAAAAGTTAAACGAAACGCGTTTTGGGTTTTGTATAACGTGCAAATAAGCAAATAAGTTTTAATATAGAAATAATACACGAGGGCAGTGCTTGCAATCCTCATTTTTACGCACCTACTATACTAATTAAAGTTTCTTAATATGATTTGAAGTCCGTTTAATACATGTTGTATATAGAGGTACACACATAATTAATTAAACCACACACATAATTAAGTAATTAAACCACAAAGGTAGTAGATAACTTAATGCCAAGCGGGTGTAGCCGCAAACAAACAGCTAGCCTCTGATAAATACCAACAAGATGTCAATCTTGTCTGGACTGGACCAAATTGTATAGTCTATAAAGGTTCACAATGCACAGCATTTTGTTTGTAGCGAAGGTAAGCAGGTTGTAAGTCGCACTACACTTGAAATTCCATTCAAGAAAAAACATTTTTTTATTACAAATATCCGTCGGCCGAAACCGACTCCATAAAGCTTTCAATGTTTAGAAAGAATACACCTAACTCAAATATGGCTTTCATATGTGCAGTTGCTGGGGTAACTAAACCACCAAATGGTTTCCCAACTGCCCCCACTACCTGGGCGACCAAACCACCCACCACTACCAGACCCACCACCAAACAAGTAAGTACCAACCTAGATAAAGTGTACACTGTTAAAGCAGCATATTATTCTACTAGCTTAGTTGGGCTCAGACTGTTTGTGAACCAAGCTTATCTCTACTCTATTCTATTCTAATCTATTCTAATATCTAAATCCCAACTTTAATCGTAGGTAGCCGTATGTTCTTATGGATATAATTTGGCGTGTTGTATCGTATGGCTCTTACTACTTAGCCAAATTCATTGCAGAATATAGGATAAAACCATTCCACGTTTTTGCTTCTCCAGACATGGGCAACAGCATTCCCCACACAACCGACCAAGCCTGCTGGACTACCAGTTGTAGATGGTTCCTGTGGCGCTAAAAATGGACCCCAGGTATGTGTAACAAAAAAAAATTAAAAACCGAATTGAATACACAACAAAGTTCAATTGACATAATATTGTCATATCCAATCAGGTAGATAATTGAAAGCAGGGGCGTGCATTGTATATAGGCAAAAACTCATTGCCTACCTACATCAAAACCAAATACACTTTATAACGCAGTATCTGATACATTTATATGTGCGTATTTTTTTGCGCTAGGCAAGATTTTATGTTAATTCCTTTGGCTGCCTATCTAAAATAAAATTCAATGCACGCCCCTGATTGAAAGCCAGTATAAGATATTGGGGTATTTATGCATAAACCACGTCCTAACAGTTGGGTTACATTCCTAACTAATATTGAGATAAGATGAAATAAACGTTCACCTACGAATAAACAATGGTTATTCGTAGATGATGCTAACGATAAATCCAATCCAAGTAACGTAAACTCTATTCAACTTTTTTGAGTAGGTTTTTATTGAATTATTTGCGTTTGTTTAGTGGCCATCTCCAAAATAAGATAAATAATCGTAAGAAATTAAGAATAGACAAAAAATACCTGCAAATAGCTATATAATAACATAGGAAAGAATCACTTCACATCACACCTAAATTATTAAAATTTCTTAATATTTGACTCGCTATTATTAATTATCGCAATGAATACCTACCGTAAACCACACCAACGAAATGTGCAATTAGATTGATTTGAATCTATTTTAAATTGTTATTCCTGGGGCATGCGTAGCTCTTACGACGTCATTGAAATTGAAAGCTACTTTCTCTTTGCCCTTTATTGACGTAGTTCCCTTTCAGACCTATGGCAGCACATACGACTTGCAGGATGAAGAGCGGATTGTTGGTGGTCACAATGCTGATCTCAACGAGTGGCCATGGATAGTCGGCTTGTTCAATGCCGGACGCCAATTCTGCGGAGGATCGCTTATTGACGACAGACACGTACTCTCAGCGGCTCACTGTGTGGCACAGTAAGCTTCTTACCATTTACAAATACCTTGTTACATTGTGCTTCGTTTAAAATTTAAGTCATTTAACCAATCATAATATTTTTATAGTATGACATCATGGGACGTATCGCGTTTGACAGCAAGGCTTGGTGACTACAACATCCGCTCAAACACAGAGACCCAACACATTGAACGGAAAATCAAAAGAGTAGTGAGACATCGCGGGTTCGATATGAGAACATTGGTAATTGAGAAATTTTATTTAACTTAATTGAAAAACTAACACATAATAGGTCCAGCTACCAATTTTAAGTAATTATTTTGGTGTTGATGTTCACAGTATAACGACGTTGCAGTACTTACGTTGGACCAACCAGTAGCATTTACAAAGAATATTCACCCTATTTGCCTGCCGAGCGGAGCTCGATCGTACACCGGCGTTGTCGGCACTGTGATCGGATGGGGAAGTTTACGTGAGAGTGCGTATTATGCACGATCTTTCACATCAAAGTAGATAAGTACATATATGGTATTCAAGCGACCTTTTAATTTTTGTTCATAATCATTTTCTAGGCGGACCCCAGCCACAAATTCTGCAAGAAGTGTCTATTCCAATTTGGAGCAATTCTGAGTGTCGTCTTAAGTATGGCGCTGCGGCACCTGGGGGCATCGTTGAGAGCATGCTGTGTGCTGGGAAGGCGAGCATGGACTCGTGCAGTGTGAGTGTTTTATGTTACCCATAACCAGCTTCTAGGTGATTAGATCACGTGACCGCTCATAAAAACTATGTAACTACACAGCTCTATTTTACTTCTTAAACACTTATCTATATATTATACACCTATCCCTTTTCACTATTATGCCAATATAGCCTTGTTAGGGTTGGGCAGAAGTAGAATGTATTAGGGTTTCAAATATAGGATTTTACACATTTTTCGTGTAACGAAAAGTGTGTTACATATATGCGATGGTGACAGGGAGACAGCGGCGGCCCGCTGATGGTGAACGAGGGCGGGCGCTGGACGCAGGCGGGCGTGGTGTCGTGGGGCATCGGGTGCGGCAAGGGCCAGTACCCCGGCGTCTACACGCGCGTCACATCCTTCTTGCCTTGGATTCAGAAGAACTCGAAGTAAACGCATCGCGCACAGATCACACACAGCCGGTATTGGTTGTATAATCAATGTATTACCGGAATAATTTGTCTCAATTATTTTGAGAAAAACAACGTTAAATATCTTGCTTTTCTCAATTGATTGATAAATTTGTGCCAATTTAATTTAAGGTTCTAAATTAAAAATAAACGTATATTTCTTAATATGGTTTTTATTTATAACTTTCTCTATAGTATCACTAGAATAACAGCAATATGGCCCTATTCGTAAATGCGTAGTGTCAATATTTGAAAGATCAAACATATCATAATTATTAAACAGCTCCAAAATCAGTCTATATATTAAGATCATATTAGTACTAACATAGATTTAGATAGAATAAGAAAATAAAAAGCTATAAAGAACTTTGTACAGAATAAATTGCAAATTCCGTGATTTTTAACTAACTTCATGAAAGGAATAAGGCAGGCAATTGTTTTTCGAAATTATTAAATGTTTGCAGTATTTCATAATTCGACATTACATAAGATTACATTATATAGACGAACATTATATAAAACATCAGGACATGGACAGGACATCAGGTAAATGTAATAGGTAGTGCTAAGAACATACATAACTACAATATATTTACTTATTTAATATATGTGTAGGAAGTAGTTATTTATTCGACATATACAATTATTCGACTTACATATCAAAGTTGGACACGTGCAGATGTTGCAGAATATTACGAGCTGAAACAAACAAGAATAACAAAGTTAATTGCACACTTCTAATTTTTAATTATGGCAACTTTGACTAGTTGCCATAATTAAAAATAAGAAGTGTGAAATTTACTGATGCAACATTATTTTTGATGCAACTTTACATGCGACATTGTATTCTGACGACGCTTCAAACGATTACGGGGGGCTTCAAACTTTGTATGTCGTTTCAGTATTCCGTCGTTTGTCTACCAGGATCGAGTGTGGGATGTTATTAACTTTTACGATTTGATTTGATTTGATTTTCCAATAAAATGCTACTACTACCACATAAATTTGTATCTCGGATTATAATGCTTCCTGTACTGGTAGCATGAACATCTATCGACTACGTAATCGAAAACGTAACTCTCAGTGTCAAAATTTTTAGTTCCACTTTTCGCCGCCGCAGCGCTGTTCATTTTCCCATACAAAAATATGTTGTCGAAAGCGATACGAATACGTAGTCACAGGTAATTTTTGCTCGGCCCACTGGAGAACATCCTAAGCGGTACCAGAATCCAAAATACGCAGAAATATTTTTTCTGCGTGTACACTTACGTGTTGAAAAAAATTTTGAGATACTTATTTACAAAAAAGAAAATCTATTTTTTTATTGTAGGTATAGTGTAACTAAATACCCGGGACTTAATGGATGCTCACTTTCGTCATGATCCTTGCAATTATATTAATTTAATCGCATTGCAATTGCACAGATCCAGTCGTAAACATTAAGAGTTTAAATGTTTTTATGGAACATACCTTGAAAATAGCCTGTGTCGTGTAGATCATCTGGCGTGGGCACGAATGGCGGTTCTGTGTTGAGTTGATTCTCCCAGCACACGTTGCGGAAGAGCGGCATGAGTTTCACGCTTTCGGCGGAGGGCCGCTGCGCGGGTTCCATCGTCAGCAGCGCCTCGATGGCACCCACTGCCTCGCTCGACAACGCCTCGTCATCCTCAGGCCATTCCAAGTCTGCGTATCACCAAGCACAACGATTATCGCCTTGCAACTCCCGATTTACTTATTCCCCGATTTGAGAACAATCGAAAGAAATTACACTCAACATTGCATGACTATAGAGTTTAGATTAGTATGAATTTTAGGCATATATCCTATGATGCAAATTGTATTTCGCCTGACAATCAATTCATCATGTACCAACATTTCTTGTATAT
The DNA here is from genome assembly GCA_951449985.1 of Falcaria lacertinaria. Classification (NCBI taxonomy): domain Eukaryota; kingdom Metazoa; phylum Arthropoda; class Insecta; order Lepidoptera; family Drepanidae; genus Falcaria; species Falcaria lacertinaria. The sequence continues at coordinate 6,459,962 of OX602109.1, read as the reverse complement.
TGTAGCAACATACTCTATGTTACTTTTTATTAAAAATAGCTCTTACTTCTAGACAGTATATTTTTGAACACAGCCTGTGGAGTTTCGTCATTGAATGGTGGAACGCCAGTCATAAATTCATAAAGGCACACACCAAGAGCCCACCAATCCACTTGAGGACCATGACCTTGTCTGCAAAATAACAAATACAAGTAAAATTAAACATTTTCGAAGGAATAACGTAAAATTTTTATTGTCGCGTTAACTGATCTCATATACTAACTTCAAAAGTAGTTCAGGCGCCAAATAATCGGGAGTTCCCAAAATCCTCTGGTCTGAGATCTGATTACCGCGCCTCACGCTCTTTGGCGTTCGATACGGCGTAATAGCTGTCGCCAACGGCGTCTTGCATAAATCCGTTGGAGACTTTTCACCCTGAAATCATTAACCTATTTTTATTACTCAGCTTTTGCCGATACCATATTTGTAAAAAGTTATCGCCGATACCGATACAGTTAATACAAATGAAACAGTGCACGCTACTTACATTTATTCAATAAACGCTTATGAAAATTATAGATGAGTAAAAAAAAATTAAAATTTATCTGTTATCTGTTCGGTACAACATACTTTAAAAAAAATTCAACGTACATCAATGTCACTCATATCACATCACATGCAGTAAGAATGATTGATTTTGATTTATAACATTACCTTGCTCATTCTTCGTGTGGGAAATATTTCCAGACTTGTGGATATGTGTTTACTGAATGTAATAGACTTATCCTTGCAGCTCAATATTGATTCATCATCTTTTGGCAGATTGAACCGAGTCTCTTTCAGTCTTTTCTTTGAACCTGGCGATTTACTATTTGATACTGGGGTAGAAAATATTACACCTACATTAAAGTGGTGACTATCGTTTTGGGAAACCCATCTGGAAAATTTAATAAAAATTAATTTTGAATAACATTGTCAATGTCATTGCAAATGGTACCTACACACAATTTTGCGCATGTTTTTAGGTCACTCAAAAATCGTCAGATATTTTATCATGTCTCACCTTTTTTTCAAAACGCCTTTTATCGGATTTTTACGTCGATCGGGTGTAGGATGCAACGACATTCGTTTGGGTGTGTTTTGAGTAAGTTCTAATGCCATAATCTCTTGTGTAAGTCCACTATGATTTTCTTTCGATTCTGTCAAACTGGCTACACCAGTTGGTGTGTCCCCATCACAATCTAATATTCTTTTCCTTTTCTTTGCTCTAAAACTATTCGTAAAAAATGTAGATTATAATAACTAACAATAAAATTGTATAGCTTAAATTATCTAAAGATTTAATATAAATATTAGAAATTATACCTATCTAATATATGAACTTAGTTGGCCATTACTTTATATACAATAATTACATACATACCTAGGTATCCTTTTCAAAGAGTGTCCTCTACAAAGTGGTGAAGTAGATTGATTGTGCTGGGAATCTGTCAGATCTGTGGAGTCACTAACTGAACTATCGGTGGACTTGCTTCTTGAGGTGGTGCTGTTTTTAGAACTTTCACAAGTGTGGTAGGAACTAAGAGATTCGGATCCAGAGTCTTGAGACTGAAAAAAATACAGTTATTTAGTGTGTATTGTAAAGTGAACTCCACTGTGGTACAGACGAAATACTTCATAAATTATATAAATTGAAAAGTCAAGGTCATACTCACTACAACATCATCTAAATTGATACTCTCTGCACTTATAAACGGATGGATCCCTGACATCTGAGAGTTGTCTAACAATGGTGAATTTTCCAAACCACTAACACCATCAAAAAGCCCTCTCAGCTTACCTGAAAGTTTAAACTGTTAAACTATTTTAGAATTATTGTAGTTATGTTATATTAAGCAATAAGCTCATACAAGTGTTGTTTAGCTCATCAAGGAGGTTCTCACAGGCATCAGCAGAGACAGAGGTGTGAGTACTGTCGCCGCCACCAGAGCCAAACGAGAGGTGAGATGTCAAGGACAGCAACTGGCCAGGTGTCCTCATGTTCAGACTAGGTGTGCGATTAACAAAGTCCGAAAACTCCAAATCTGTACATCAAAATCACCAAATTGTATTCATATTTAACATATTACTGACCTTTAAACTGGGTAATATTTTTAGTTAGATTATATGATTTTTTTATAAATTTTCATCATTCATATCCTCTCAACCATAATTGCATGCCTACACATACATATACACAGCTTGGGGCATTGGGGCATAAATGCATATTAAGGTTCTGTTTTATGGATTGAGGTTCATGTAAAAATTACACATTGTATACCAACATGAAACAACTAACCAGGCAGTACATACATACTTATTTGTACCATATACCAGGCAAAAACCAAACCCACTTACTGAGGTGCAGAGTAACCAGAGCAAGTTATTTAACAAATTTCAAGTTAAACCTATTCCTACAATCAAAGAAGGTTCTCACCTCGATGGACCTCAATTTTCGACAAACCAAAATCAGTAAGTTTCACATGCCCACTCTTAGATATAAGCATGTTGTCAGGCTTGAGGTCTCTGTGCACAATATTATGTTTATGCAAATATTCCAGGGCAAGAGTCACTTCTGCTACATAGAACACTGCCATAGACTCTTCAAGAAACCCATACATTCCCAATAATGACTTCATGTCACCACCAACCATGTATTCCATTACCTGTAACATATTTGATTTAATATCATTTAATCATTACATTATAATTTTTGGGGTACAATTATTCAATTTTTAAATTAATGAAGAAAAATAAATAAGAACAATTTTTAAATTAAATTACTGGAAGAACTCATTATGGTTATGTAAGTAGGTGTTAAGGATGAATACCTCAAATAAGCTAAAAATTATATCTTTACTTCGCTCCTTTTCATCAACAAATGTTAGTTCATATTTTAATTGCAATGTCTCATTCATACTTGTGGGGGGTTCCAATAAACCTAAATAAGGCAGAGCAGGCGTTGCTCTCATGGAACCTCACTATACAAAATGGGTAAATGGGATTCAGTAGTGGCTTTACATCAATAAATTTATCTTCTTTAGAATACCAGGTAAAGAAATATATTTACCAAGTAAACAGATGAGGCTGACTGCAGTGAATAAAATAAGTGCACACAAAATGGACTTCTTGATAGTGCCAGAGCATTCCTTTCAGTTACAACTTGTGTAACCATATTCTTATTTATCATCTCGGACTTTTTCATCACTTTTATAGCATACATTAGCTCTTTGTTATTTTTCTTGTGAGCCAAAAACACTTTTCCGAAAGCTCCTCGGCTGATAGGCTTAATAATCGTAAAGTCGTTTATATCTGGTGGCTGAAATTTTATTAAAATGCATTTAGCTGATGATTCCAATAGTGGGTACTCTTTAACAATTGTCAGTTTCAAGATATACCTTCGTTATAACATTGTCGTCTAGGGAGTTTATTTTCTCCAAAATAGTGTGACATTTCAAATTATCTTCAGTATCCGGATTATTACTAGTCATCGTGGAACAAATAATCTTTTCAAATTACTTACAAAAAGTTAAATTCTATGTTCAAAATAAACGACATTTTTCGGTTTTACTTTGAACTTTGAGCTCCACAGAGTACATAACCACTACGTGTTGAACTCTTTGAAGCAAGACCAGCCACTGTCACTTTTGTGACAGGACAGTGACAGATCGACTATTTGTATTTATTGTGATTTTCTTTTTACAGGTTTATTTAACATAGTTACAAGTCGTATGTCCTTCACCCTCTCCTTTATCAAATTGTAATACCTTGCATTATTATGGCTTCGATTTAAGAAGAATTGAATAGAGCGATAAAATAACTAGTCAAAGGCCACATAAGTAATAAACAGATCAGTTTAGGGTCTTAGATTAGAGCTTTCTATATACTTAACTAAGGTATTTGCGTTGTTGGCCGTATGAAGAAATTCGTCTCATAAGGTGCTAGCCATTTAATACCTTTCAAATTATGGGAACACGCTAGCGACTAGCTAGACTACGGTTGCCGTCTAAGATCAGGCAGGGCGTGCGTTTGTATTGCTACCTTTGTAGTAAGTGGAAGTATAAAAAACATTAATGTATGAGCATGAGCAACTTTTATTAAATGCAAATCATTCTTCAAATCTGCACGAAGTTACGCATTTAGTAAACGCTTGAACAACAGGCGAACACACCAAAGGTTGATGAGGATTGTCTTCGTAACATTGCAAAATCTGCAAAAATTTAGTTTTTATTTATATTCTAGAAAAAAAAAATATTTAAAAAGGGAAAAACAATTTTTAATGTGCAGAACTGAAGAATGAAAACGAATCATGTTATAAGCTTATAACGTTAATCCTAGTATGTACAGATGTTTAAGGTAACTAAAAAATACGGTACCTTAGCTCGCCAATCAATGCAAGGTTTTAATTTGTGCATTCTTTCAATGGTCATCTTTTGCGTTTCAAAAATGTCATTTGCACTTTGTATTTTTTTCTCATATTCAGTCTCCATAATTTTATTAATAATTTGATGTTCCTTATTAAGATTATCTATTCGGTGAGACCAATAGTCTATTTCACCATCTTCCTGGATTTCAGCAAAATTATTTTCTCTAAAATGTATTTCTTCTTTAGTGTTCTGAAAAGAAAAAGTATTTAATACATATTTTAGCAAGTGCTACATATTATATCTTTGAATCAAGTTTGGACGTACATGCTTACTATGAGCTAAAGTGCTAAAATAATGTGCCAAATAGGTACCTATCGACCGTAAATCAAGTCGGAGAACCCTGAAGCTTTTCTCCCGAGTAGGCGAGTCGTTATAAATGTTTCGTAACAATATAATTTAGGCCACCGGGTCGGTGCTAGAACAATAAGACCCATGCCATCGTTTTATTTTAGGAAATCAACAATACTACTATAGTTTCTTAATTATTATTATCGATAGCCAAATATCGAGCGGCTGCGCTAGTAACTATTTAAATACCGGCCATGTGCGAGTGGACTCACATAAGTGTATTATCTATGGCACTAAGACAAAAAAAAGTTTATAGTAGTAATACAAGTTGTTATAGTGGTATAATTTATTATTATTTGTTGTAGTAGCGGCAACAGAAATACACATTCCGTGATAATGTCCAACGTCAAACTATTACGGTTCATTAGATAAAGCCCGCTGACAGACAAACGGACGGACGGACTGACAGCAGACGCTAAGTAATAGGGTTCCGTTGGTTACCCTTCGGGTTCGGAACTATTTCGAATACCTTAAAAACTGAGTTATTAGTGTAATCCTTTGATTATATGTGTAATCATGCTATGCAAAAATGCACTTATCATGGGAACCTAGGGTAGTCTAACTTCCTATGTGGAATACCAGGGAATATTTTGTTTTTCTACAATTACGGAAAGGCAAAAGCACAGACAAAAGTACTCGTCGGAACCGGTGGGCAAAAGGAATGTATGACAACATTGGTGAATTTTAATTTTAAAAAGGAAATAAGGTGTGAGGTGAAGTCAAGAGTAAAATTGTTTAAAGCGCTCTATCTATACTCTTTATCTTTGTCTAGCTTGGCGATGTTATGTATTGAATACTCACTGGTGAATGTGTGGTTAAATTATATGCTAAGTAATGTGCTTATTCGCAATGTTGCCTTAAAATTTGTAGGTACTACTTACTTTTGCTAGACTATTATAGCCCATAACGTGTTCGTCTTCTAAGGAATGTTGCACTGTTATTGGAGGAGACAGGGCAAATGTATTATCAAAACTAATCCTCCTTGTGTCTTTAGCGGATAAATTTCCCATGATGCCTAAATATTTTTAATAATCAGTAACAAGACCATTATTGCTAGTTTATTACAAAATGTTCGACAATTCTGTTTCAAAATTTCATCAGTATGAAAATTTCACGAAACTATTATTTTGCTGGACAGGAGATTTTTCAATTTACAAATTGAAAATAGAATGGAAATAGTTGAGTTTGTATTTCTGCCACTGGCCCATAAAGTAGATGTTAGAGGTCAGTATTTCAAAAAAATATTTCCATATCGTCTTTAAAAAAAAAATGGTTTAAGTATGATTAATTATTAAGCACTCAGTGTAAGTATCTCTTAACTCTATTAATATGTATTTGAAGCCGTGGTAGCCTTGTGGTTGAAGCAACGGCCTGTCATCTGATGGGCCCAGGTTCAAGCCAAAAGAGAGGCAGGAGGATATACCGTGGGGTTTCCCATTAAAATTGGAGCTGCCTGACTGGGGACTGTACATCCACTTTACAGAAGACCACAGTATTTTTTTAATTAATAATAAAACAACACTACTACAATAAAATAACACTTACTTCAAGGTAGTGACCAAATTTCAATGATGCACTTTTATAGTTTTTATCAAAATCGGGCGCGTAACTCCTTTCATATTTTTTATTTCCTTTTCCTATTCCTCATGGTCACAGATTTGGTAAGATGGTTCCATGATCCACACCACTAGTGTACTCTGTGTGTCACGACACTAGTATACTCTGTGTGTCATGACACAATTATGTTAAATATATCAATGTCAAAACCATTAATAATAATGTCAACCAACACTTTTGACACCTTTGCCATCAGATGTATTGTGTTGGCTTGGAATGTCAATAGCGTATTTTACGCTACCTAAAATTGATTTCGTAGCGGTTGTTTTCTCTTAGATTGATTTCATAAAGAAGTTGAAATTGAATTATAATTGATAAATCTTTATTCCATACTTATTATTATATCCTAAAACAGAATTGAACTGATTATTTTTAGGAGGTTACCTTAGCAAATAATATATAGTGCAAAGTTATTTGTTGTCTGTAAAATGTCTTTATACGATGATCTCGATACTATTAAGGCTCGTACAACGGAAAAGGTGGCTGGTTGGTCTTCAGGCATTAAGTTATTGCAGTCACAATTGCAGCTTAAGAAAGCTGCTGTAACACAGCCTAAAAGGGAAGCATTACGACGAACTACTCAGGTAAATATTTGATAAACATGTATAAATAAAACTGTACCTGTATTGTATCAGATTCCTTTATTTTGTTTATAACCATAACTTACATATTGTTAGGAAAATTTGTATTGATAAGATACTCATTTCCGCATTTACTTTTTATTAGAATAAAAATTTAATTGTGGCAGTATAGATACTGCCACAATTAAATTTAAAATCATGCCACTTTATTTGGCATTGTATTTTGACACTTTTTTTTAGAGCCCGGTGGCAGGGCAAATTAACATTAGATGATCTTCAGAAGCATATTCTGCTGTTTAAAGCATATATTTCTTATTATTTTGCTCAAGTCTTAATTTGATTAAGTAAGTTTTGTAAATGTGAACACTGAGGAATAGTGTTATAAATTTGTTTGATGCAACAACAAGTATATAATAAAAGAATAACCCCTTTAATCAAATAAATATAAATTATGCTCTTTTAAGGTCCTGACCCCTGTAATAGACTTGAAAAGTAAACAGAGAGATGATGATGAGTCTAATTCAAACAGCCCCAATAATTCACAACCAAAGACATTGACTGCATCACTAAATGTTCGTGATTTTGACTGGAATGTTCCTAATGAATATGATCCCATGTGGCCTAATGATTATGAAAAAGTCTCTAAAGGTATTGTAAATGTTATATTGGTTCTTAAATGTAATAAAAAATATACCAATAACACATTGAAAAAAATATTATATCTACTTACCAACTTATTTGCGTGCTACCAAAGCATGCTATTTATACCATACCTATAACTCCACTGCTTCATTCTTTTTTTTATGAAAACTGACTTGCCTTATAAATTGAAGATGAAGGTCCATTTGTGTAGATACTGGTGCTAATTCTGGTGTACGAAATCATTAAACTAAACTAATTTTACAGGACTTCAATATTGCCATCCTCATTTAACCCCTCACATGAGAAAGGGATAGCAAGACTTTTGGTCCTGTTAAATTAGTTAAGTTAATGATTTTGTACATCAGAATTGACACCATTGTGTGAAATAAATTGTTACATAGTTAAATATAGGTAATATTTTTCAGAAATGCAAGCAAAAAGGTTGCAGCTCGATGGAAATGAAAGAGGCGACAGGTCAGACAGGAAACGCAAAAGCAGATTTGGCAATGAGGAAGATGCTTTACCTGAAAAAACACTTATACCTATGGTATCATTGTTTTTTTGGTTTTTAGGAATAAATATACTTCTTAATTAAAAACAAATACAGCATTTATACAATCAATTTATTATAAAACACTACTGAAATGTTGTTTTACACATTTTATGTTACTTCTAAAATGCATCTAAAGTTCCATACATAATCATAGGTTGATCTTACAATATAATTTATAAAAATATCAGCAACCTGAAGAAGAAGAAGCAGAGGAAATATCAAAGCGTGCAGCTGGTGTCGCAATAGCTCCACCACCATCTCTTACGGTGGAGGTTAATTCTCCACCACCTCAGCCAGCTGCCTCAACCTCTACACCAAATGCTGGCTCTATTGGGGGATATCGTTCCAGCTCCATAGCAGCAAAGATAATGGCCAAATATGGTTTTAAGGTATTTATTCTACTATTTTTCTTATTTGTGTCTCAAGAATTATATTAATATTTATCCCTTTTGTGGGCTTAATTTTGATTAAACTTATTTCTAGGAAGGTCAAGGTTTGGGTAAGAAGGAACAGGGCATGTCAGTAGCTCTGCAAGTGGAGAAGACGTCTAAGCGAGGTGGGCGAATCATTCATGAAAAAGATGGAAGTGTCATGCCTCCTCCTAGTTTTGCTATGCCTGCACTACCTGGATCAGGTGATTCTCTTTTTCGTAATGCAATTAATATTATTTTAAATAGAATACAAAATATATTATAATTTGCTTTTTCCGCTTAATGAGTGTGATACGGTCGAACGGCAGCGTCACAGGATGCTGTGACGCTGCTCCAGCATCCTGTGACGCTGCTCCAGCATCCTGCGACGCTGGTCCAGCATCCTGTGACGCTGCTCCAGCGTCCGACCATCGTGCTGCGGCGCTGCTCCAGCATCCAGACCTCGATGTGACATCACGCTGCTCGACCAACGCGGCGGCACCCTGATGATGGGACGTGGAAGTCCTGAAACACGTGTCGGAAGAAACCACTTCTGAGCTCACACCTGGGCGCAGGCCGTTCGATCGTATCACACTCATTAAGCGGAAAAAGCAAATTATAATATATTTTGTATTCTATAAATATGAATTTCCGCAAAGTAAAACCTGAATCAATTCAATTTATTTTAAATATATTATTATTAAGGTATCATGTACAATGTAAGAAATTGATATTGTTGTAAAATTATTACTACTTTTCAGACTCACCAAATGCTTCATCAAACTCACCTCAAGCCGGTAAACAAGAACCATCAATCACAGAGATAATGAAATCACCAAGCAAAGTGGTCCTACTCAGAGTAAGTGTTTTGTTAAATTTAGAATGTATGTACATCATCCATTTAAAATTATGTTACAGATTTTTAAAAATTACCACTACTAACTAAAACCGAATATTTAAATTTATCTTAATTAATAAGAACTACTTTTCTTAATGATTCAAATAAATTAAATTTGTCCACTTATATTATTTTTAGAACATGGTGGGGCCTGGAGATGTAGATGAAGAATTGGAACCTGAAGTAAAAGATGAATGCAATACGAAATATGGTGATGTTATTAAGGTCCTTATATTTGAAATGCCTAATGCCCCATCTGATGAGGCAGTTCGAATATTTGTCGAATTTAAACGAATCGAAAGTGCTATTAAAGCAGTTGTAGATCTTAATGGAAGATTCTTTGGAGGCCGACAAGTGAAAGCTGGTTTCTACATCGTAGAAAAATTCAATTTGTTGCAATTAACTGACTAGCATGTATACCGGGGACCATATTATGTAAATAAATAATAATATTCAAAATATCGTTTTATTCAGCGTTCCTTTCCATTACCGCCGATACTCGGTATTAAGTAGTGATTATTTGATTAGTTTATACAAAATGGAAGCTGATTCGTCGGAAATTTTTCTTGCAACAAAGATTTTATTTATCTTTTTACATATAATATAATTGTTTCTATCCTCGAAAAGTCTCTATCTTGAAGTAACCTAAAAGTCGTTGTATCCATGCCATCAATCCATGAATAAAATTACGAAGTATTAACTGTAGCTGTCAATAATGTCAATGTCAAATCAAAATCGTTTCGTGTTTTTGTAATGTTCCTCTACTTTACGATTTTACCCAATGAATCAATGTGGATTGTACCTGTAGAGATTGTACCTATTGTGTGTGATGTGGTGATGACTGACCTGAAATTTTAAATACTGTGATTTGGAGTATGGGACGTCTTCTTGACCCAAGAGAAGAGAATACAAACGCTAGTGATGACTATCTACTGACCATTGACCAGTAATAACGTCGATGAAGTGCTGTTGTTTATATTTGCAGTACAATTAATTTTGTTTATTACATATATTTTTAAATATTTTACGAACTCAGTCAATGAAATACCTACTTTGTATATTCAGGTAGTGGATAAGTACTCTGTGTTCAGCGTGCCTTCTCTTGTGTTCATGGACGTTTTAGCACTTTTATAAAGGAGGATTATTTAATTATATATTAAATATGGCTTTTTACTCATGCAATCGGTACAGATTAATTGTTTTCTTACTAGTAGTTCTGATTATGTGGCAATTTTTCCGTTTATTACTACAAAAACCACACAGTGAACTATCTCAGGTAAGCATGCATTTTATAAATACCTACTATGTAAGTTAAATCCTAATCATTGAGTAGGTACATGCCATAATTTAAATATCAATTTTCGTCATAATTGCATGACACTATAATATCCCTGATATTATATTAGGGATATTAATTATTACATAATAATTATAAAATATTGTCATTATCATAGCTGTGCATTGCTTATATTAACAACAAGTATATAATCCAAGATATTAACATATATATGATTTAGTCCAATACACCATGAGTGTCTTGACTCTTGATATCTCTATAATCTGCAATATGATAGAGAGTGTTGTAGTGTACGACCAATAATTATTTTTCATAGGTTGTAGTCAAAGGAATTTCACACTTGTTGGTCACCACATTTAGCTATTAATTCCATTCCATTTTTATTTCCAGTCTGACATATTAGAGCTAGAGGATAGCAAATATAATATGCATAAACAAAACAAGGTGAAAGTGAGGGTGTACTATGAAGCACTTTGCCCAGACTCAAAACATTTCTTCATCAAACACTTGGGACCTGTGACAGAAAATCTATCAGAGTTCCTTGAGATCACTTTAGTTCCTTATGGAAAAGCTACGGTAAGATCTGGCAATTTTATGATACTACTATTCATTGTTACATTAGATTGGATACACTCATGGTAATTTTAGAGAAAAAGCGGTATGAAGAATTTGAGTACAGAAACTGTTTGCTTTGCTTGTATTCAATAAATAGTTTCTGTTCTTTGAAGATGAAGGTAGGACCTTGCCTTAACATACCAATTCAGTACTACAAAAATAAACAAATTGAAGTCTCTAAATACTACTTTTATTATAAATTATGCATGTGAAAAATTTATGTATTATTTTACTGTTTGTAATTGATTAAGCTTTGATTAATTGCATTCTTCTGTTGTAGACCAAAGTGGAGAATGGAAAATATTATTTTAAATGTCAGCATGGAGAAGAAGAGTGCTATGCAAACAAAATACATGCCTGCTCCATAGAGAATATAGGCAACATGACCATGTCAGTTAAGTTTACTGAGTGCATGATCGAAGACAATATGGATGCTGGTAGAGCTCTTGAAAGGGTAAATATTTATTAAAGCTTGCTAATTCCTAGGGCCATATAATATTTGTTATATTTAAATGTAACTTATTTTAAGATGACAGTCATTCTTAAAGTGGTAGTAAGGAGCATCTCATAATATTTTTAACAGCTATTAACAATTTTCACTTCACGCCTTCCCACAAGGGTCCCCAAAGGGGTAAGCAGAGGTGTTACAACACCCACTTGCCAGCGAAGATAATTTGGTGCCAATGTGACAGATGGTGAATCTGTCGCCGTCTCTTAGGCACCATATACGTCTTTGAATTTCTTCTCAGTCGTATGCAGGTTTCCTCGCGATGTTTTCCTTCACTGCACTTAATTTAGAATAACTTATTGGTACACACCGGTGGGATTGGATCTTGAGTCGCTAGAATAGCAGACAATGCTTCATACCACAAGGCCACCACGGCCCTTATTAATTTATTTTTAATAATATACATTATATTAATAATTTTGTTTAACAATATTTTTTTTTCTAGTGTGCAAAACAAATGAAGGTGGATACTGAAGCAATCAGCAACTGTGCTACAAGTGACCATGGGTCAGAGTTACTGAAGAAGTATGGGGATGACACACACATACTGAAACCAACATTCATACCAACAATTACATTGAATGGGTCCCAGGGCAATCAAGCTGCAATATTGAAGAACTTCCTTTTAGAAGTGTGTAAACTGATTGACATGCCATTGCCACCACCATGCTTGTGACATACAGAATTAGAAAGGGCAAACAGGCATCACATTTTGCAAACTGATGTTTGATTGCCTAGATTTTTTTAATCTTTTTAACCAATATCTTGATCTTGGTGCAAATGATAACCATTGTAGTGGTATAAAAGTTGATTATGTAGGTTGTAAGGAATAACTGTGGAAACCTATGCCTACTATAAAAAATCCGGAATTTATATAATTGAGTTAAAGTCTACTTAGTTGCCCAAGGAAGAATAGCCTTATAGATACGTACACGACCGTTTGCTTCACATTTGCCGTATTTTAACAAATGCAGACTGTCTTTTATTTTTACCAAATCACCAAAAGGAGTGAACAATTAATCACAAACCAAATAATTAAATGCAGCATTTTCTTGTGGGTACAGGGTACCAAAATAGAATATATTTCTAACAACCTACACTACTATACTACACACTATTTTATCCTAATAACTTAAGATACCTTTTTTAAATTATGAGTTCAATCCTCAAGTCACATTTTTTTTGTTTAATATCTCTGTTTGCAGTTTATCGTACTCTAAATTTGGTGAATTGGTGTTGAGACAAGTTCTCTGTATCATATAGGTTCAGACTTCCCCATACTGATTGATTTTGATCACCTGGTATATGATGACAGGATTTGGTTTACACCCGCAAACAGAGGTGATTGGAATTAACGACATACTTAAAACCCTCCAATTTTGATACTCATAAAATGATTACTAAACTGCTACATTGTAAATAACCTTCATGACGCTCAAACTATTTGTCTATGTAGATGTATGAGTATGCCTACATTATAGATCACTATATGTGACCACACACATCATTTTGTGTACTTTGACAGATATATTTTTTAGAATGTGTGTATAATTTTTTTGACATTTTATTATTTTATAAATGAACAGAATATTGACCAACGAAGCTATTTAAAATAATTGATATGAAAACGCTGCATACATTATATCACCGTATGTTAGATTTAGATCATGGTTAAGTATAATCTTCTAGCGTGAATTTATTGTAAGTACCTAACTATTAATCTATGACCTCATAAAAGACGCACAAAATGTTAGTCATTGCTTAAAATTATATATTATAACTATAGGGCTAAATAAATTAAGTATTTCAAATAATTTATTAGTGAGTTTGAAGTTCCAAAGTTGTATTTTTTTATAATTTACTTGTGTCCTTAATAATTATTGAACAAGTTATTTATTTACGCATATCTATACAATTATGTAAACAATCTTTGGTTGTGTGAAAAAGCATTTAAATAAATTTAATGATTGTGTGAAGTAAAAGTATTAAATTCGGTAATATATTTATTTTAAGAATTGATATAGGCACCTAGTCGTTATACATATTATACAAGAAAAGTTTACATTATGTCGCCTAATATCAGCTGACGAAAATAACTGTTTTGTTTGTCTTATAAGTGTGTGCTCTGAACTTAAGTAATTAATGGTCAATTTAAATCTGGTATGTACAAAGACAATAATATGAACCACATAATATACTATACATATATTTGCCTCTCTTGCCATCGTGATCATGGCATGTAATGTTTTGTAATGTGTGAACCACAAATATAATATCAAAAAGTATTTAAGTAGTTAATGAGGTATTTATTTCTTTGTTCCTTAAACAAGAATAGTTTCTTAACACATTCTCTTCGTAACGTTCATTTGCACAAGTAAAATACGGGCAAAGGGAAGAAACATCCCCATCCACATTGCCCCTTCTAACAGATTTGAAACACATCTCCTTCATTGAATCAGACTCGTTCCGTTTTTTACGCAACTAGCGTTAGAAACATCTCTAGAAATAAAAAACCTGGACTTTCCCGTGCAAAAAATCTAGCACTGTCCGCTTTTATCCGGACGCATGGCAACACTATACCTTAAGCCATGTTTTTAGAAGTGTTTGTTGTTATTTTGGTCGCATAGGCGAAAGAACGAGTATGTAGGTCTTTTTGTGGCTCCTAATAAACAACACGCATTCTTTAACGGTGGACATGAATCACTCGGATGGCCTAACTATTGCTAGTTAACCTTGAAAATCAGATAGGATATTGATATAGGTATGTAGCAATACTATCAACACTTGCTACATGGTACGTACGTAGTATATTATCTACTCTGAGATGGTACAGTCGCCTATCCTATTTAGAGGCAACGCTACAAGCACTATATTATCCACTCTGGGCTACAAGCAAGCATACGGCCAATAGATAATATACCTACATAACACAATTATTACAGAATTATTTTTTAGACAAAGTCGCGATTTATATGACTACAATAGTTACATACTTACCAAGCATTCAGACTAAGAATCTTTTATTTGAGTCAAATTTTCAAAACAATATTTGTTTCAAAGAAAATATTGCCATGCGGGTATCGAATCTGCGGCACCCAGACTTGCCAACTCACTCGTTACGATAGGTGTCTATCAATCAGATAACCATCAAACCAACGGTGTTGATAATATTAAAATGCATAATAGAATGATTAATTAATTAATAAAAAATACCCACATATACTTGAGTCTTGAAGGCATAAATTGAATGATCCAATTAGGTACACTACCTACGTGTTACACTACGTGCAGTCATCAATCATGCGGATCAAGCCACCGCCTTCCCATATCGTATAGGAGAGGGGTAATAAATTAACAGTTTTTTCCTATATCCCCGTAAGTTAGTTGAAAGCAAACACCCGACTTGGGTCAATTCAATTTGGAACCCACTTTGACAACACCAATTTGCCTCCGACTAAATGTCTACCTTTGCTCCGAAAGCCATTTCAAACACAACAATAAATCTTCACTGAAATCACGGGCTAATTTCGTAAAAGCCCCGTCTCGCTTTGCTAATTAATATGAATGGCATTTGCATCCGGCTTTTTCTCGCGTACACCATTTCCAACTATTGTTTTGCAAAGATTCTCACAATTTATTCCTGTTTTACCCGACTGCGCAACGTGGAGGAGAGTTGCCTACTACGAATAATAGCATTTGTTTTAACTGTTTCTCTTAAATTAAAAACATTAGTTCCTTTTTGCTGATTAATTTAGGGGATTTACCAACTTTTTTTTTGGTATCAGGCGCTTACTGTATTAACAATGATATTAATTAAATTGTTAAACAACATTTATAAAGTGTCTTGCTTTGTTTCTGCTTTCCTCATATTCTCATATAGGTATATCAAATAATCTACAGCCTAGGATTATTTGATTGTAAATTACACTTACCAACATATCACATGATATGATTAATTTTGACTTGATTAAGCACAGCAAAACAAAAGTTATGATTGTTGACCGCGCCAATTTTAATTTGACAGAGTTCACATCAATCGCGAACTGCGATGTCGTCCAATCCATACATCAGCTACCTGGGAACACTAATCTCAAGCAATGGAGGATCGGTTGTTGAAATCAAACGACGCATGACTATATCGAGATGCCATGGACAAGCTAAAAAACATATGGGGAAACCGGAATACTAGTACCTACCAAAATCGGACGGTGCAAACGACTAAGAAGAAGATTAACGGCTTGAATTGTTGCCAAAAAAATGCATTTAAACAAATAACATAAGTAAATCCATTTTATTATTAAATAAAATGCCACTATTAAATAAAATTCATTTCTGAAAATGGCTTATGGAAAATATTTCATTGTACGTATATAATATAACGACTATCAGAATATTTGAGTGGTAGAGTGGAGAGTGGATCGGTGCATGCTGCTGATGATAGGAACGCAATAAAGCCGCTTACGCACGGTCAAGTGAGGAGGCCAGGCCGTTCGCGCCCCTCCCGCCCTACGTCGCAGTCGCTCGTTTAGCCAATGCACAAATCTAATGGATTTTTTATGTTACCCGAAAAAGTTCCGATATGAATAAATGGAAAATGCACCTTGCCAAAAGGATTTTACTCATGCGTTATAAATCAGTTTTATTTTTATCGTTTTATCATTGAACTGTACATTGAATCTTTTAGTTTGCCTCTTTTCAACTGGCTTTTAGCTTGATAGCTCAAAAGAATATAAAATTGGAATGAAGGTGAATAATCCTTAGGGTTTTATACACGGTTTTCTTTACCGCGAATTCCGTCTTACTGAAACATGACTCGATGGATATTTACGAAACCGATTTAGTTAATGGAATAAGTGGTGAGTGGTTACCACCGCAGTATCAGGTATTGTACCGTCAAGCAGTAGTGTATGCATTACTGAGTTCTAGTTCAAAGAAGTATGGTTTGCGAAATATGTAGGATGTGTGTGTGTTGCACCCACGGCACAGATAATGAAATAGCGACATGGATAAATATCTCATACTAAATGACGGAATGAAAGTAAGGCTTCGGACATCGGAGTGAATAAATGCTATATTAAGTATTATACCTTAGACAGGTCAACCGAAAGACGTTCTTGCAGAGTAAAAAGTGTTTTCATTTTGAGCATCATCCAATTTCAACGAAAACTCAGCACATATCATAAAGTATGTTGCCCATCTCGAAATATTCCATACTTCACACCGACCGAGCGGTTTGGCTCGTTGGAAGTACCTTATAAGATATTCGTAAAACGAAGTATTTACATACATATTACCTCAGAGTAGATAATTTACTAATATTACTAAACCTCCACACACCGAAACAAAAGTGCATATAGTACGTACATTATTATTAATACTATATTATAACTTCCCATATGGTAGGCCGAACGCTTAACAGCCATCTTGGCCGGCTTTTTTTATCTGTTACTAACCTATAATTGTATTATTACTATTATATATTATCATATCCGAGATTTTATTGTGATAAACTCTGACTATATACTTACAGTAACAGATCCAAATACACACAATAATTATGAATTCCATTAGTAAAAAGTACTAAATATTTCATTGTTTTTTTTCAAGCCTTCATAAATGTTGCATCGTAGCACATAGCTCGTAGCTTGTAGAACTTATAGACTGCATGCGTAAAGGATAAGTCCGGCCGGGTATAGGCGTTTATAATGAAGTATGAAAAATATTCACTTGTATTTTCCAACCATTTGGAAAGGTTTGCATCCATTATATATCACGTAGCTCGTAGACGTTGAAGACAGCATACCTACAGGAAGCAGACAGCCCGGCGCGTCGCGTAATGTATATATTATTATTTATTCTGTGGCATAAGTACGGACGGACCTATCTCTTTCGGTGGAGCGCAAGCCGTGTACTCATTAAAACTTTCCTCAGGCTGGCTTGCACGTGTTTTTAATTTTTATCGAGAGCTCTCGTCGTTAGCGGCGGGCGGGGAGCGTGCTGTGGTTTGGGTGCTTTGATTGCGGTAATGACGTCTCTCGTTCGCCACTTCACTCCGCTCCTACTATCTTCAAATGATGATTTCTTCCACTTGCATCTTTTTAATTAAAGATTTATGGTGTTGCATGTGTTCCAAAGTATGATGTTTAGGTTCTGGCATTTGTATAATAGGTATTCCTAATTTTAATAATTTATAAATCTTATAATATTGTTATATTTTAACCTTAAAGCCGTGGTGGCCTTGTGGTTGAAGCAACCGCCTGTCATCTGATGGGCCCAGGTTCGAATCCCGGCCTGTACCAATGAGTTTTTCTAAGCTTAAGTACAGTGATTAATCACACCATGAGCTTTGAAAAAGAGAGGTAGGGCGATTTGGGATTTCCCGTGGGCTATCCCATTTAAATTGGAGCCGGCCGACTAGGGACTGTACTCCGCCTTACAGAAGACCGCAGTGAAATAACACTACTACAGTGCTCCACGAGGATACGCTGGGCTATTTGCTGCTAGCACAGTGAGTCCTCATCAACAACATGGTTCGCACCCCGTTAGTGTTACCCCTGGTATTGCTAGCGACTATAGGCTACGGTGACTGCTTACCATCAGATGGGCCGTATGCTTGTGTGCCAACTTAGTGTTATAAAAAAATATATTTACTCGATGATGGGTTTTTATATCAATTCTTGCATACGCGCGTTTCTGTAAAATAAATGCCATTTTACTGGTTTTAACTTACTATCAGATAATATTAACGAATTAAATACTTTGACAGCATTACTTTGAATTATTAAGTTTTTCATTATTTCTTATAACGATAGACACTAATATACATATGTGTAGGTATATATAAGAGTTTAACTCGACGTCGAAAATGTTGAAAGCAAAAGTTTATATGTAGAATTACGGATGTTTTGTAGTTATTCCGAAAATGTGCGTGCACAACTCTTTATAAGCAAGGCCCGTCGCAGTCGCAACAACTGCATAAAGCGATGATACAATCCTCTTAAGCACGGTCACTGCCGATGCCTGTGCCCGCCTCGTTGTTGATATATACAACCTAATGGATTTTTCATGTCGATTGAACACGCCATGACTATCTATGCGTGCAAGAAGGTATCAGTTTTATATATATATAGGAAATTGGCATTTCACTTATAGAAAGGTAAAAATTGCACAGATGCATGTTGAGATAAGCTCTATATGATCCCAAAATAACCATTCTCATAAAATTATGGAAAATACGATTGAATTCAGTTGGTTCAATATACTTCCCTAACACCGACGTGATTTTACAGGCTTCAAACCATTAATAATCATTAAGTGTGATATCGTCGGGCGGCATATTGTAGCTGCCCCTAGCGAACACCGCAAATTATGACATTAATTTTATAATTATTATTGTTTAGAGTACAATAGAGAGGCAGGCACAAAAACAGGCGAACTCCCTCGCATTGTTCACCGCGGAAACAATGAATGATCGCTGCAAACTTGGGGAATGACTCAGGCAACAGTGATACTACCTAAATACTGAGCTAAATTTTCCTACTTGGTAAAGATCTTTCAATTCACGACGGAACATCTACTCGTTCTCGCGCTTGCTTACATTTTAAGTAAGCGTTACATTACTTACATTGTAATCGCTGTATTACTTTTATACTTCGCTTTAAACACAATATGTGTAATATAGTAATAACACTGAATACCTACGCTAATACAAGGTATCGCGAAGATTAATGATCTGTAATGAAAACTATGCCACTCAACGATTAGAATGAAAACTTTGCCACTCAATGATCGGTTTGTCAAGTAATTCTAATCTCGAGTTGTAAATTTATATTTGCTTATAAGGAAATAACAATAATTAAGCGCCGTGAATTTATCAAGGACAATGATAATATAATCATACATATCGGATAAGTAATTTGCGTGGCTAAAAATTTGATACCGAAAAGTACTAAGTTCTCGTCTATTAGGCCAATATTAGTAAATATATTTTTTGACGCACTTCTAGATTGTGTACCTAAATAGTAGTACAGCAATAATAACTATGAATTAACTGTACATAATATCTTAGTGCAACTATTAAGGTTTTTTTTAGGTATAAGTCAGGTTAATTAACGATAAAATAATCCAAACAGATTTTAGTACCATAATCTGTTTAATGTTTTATACACCCACTTTCTTATAACAAATGCATACATATAAATTTAATTACATTCATAATGTTTAAAAACATATAGATTATTTAAACTAGCCGTAAGGACATTGAACGAGGGTACCTAGCTAGCTTAAAATATATTTGCGGAAACAAGTTAAGTTACTGGTTGTAGTCGGGCGCGCCCAAGATAGCAGGCAACCTGCTAACTCATTCATGACCGGAGAAGTTCCGCCCGTGATTACAGCTTGTAGCGCAACACGACCGCTAATGTGCTAATTGTGGTAACTACCGGTTGTGTCGTGCCAATTAGTTAGCTGGATATAAAATGGTGTGTGTATGTGAAGGTGTGCTCTGTGGGCCGTGGAGCCATGACCCCAGCGGCGTTCCTTGTGGTCTACGCACTGCTGCCGCTTTGTTACGGTGGTAAAGATAAACCTGTAAGTATTTGTATTAAGTACTAGCCGTCTTGTGCCGGCTTTGCTCGGAGTATTGTAGCATTTGTAGCACTGGTAGAAATAAATGAAAATATTTTCAGAATCCGATCAGCACCAAATCTTACCCTCCACATTCATACCTATTAGTAACACCAACAAGTACCTAATACCTACATAATTCAATTTTAGTTATATAAAAATACTTAACAAAAATGATATGCTTAACGATTGAAAGTACGGCTGACCCAATCTTATAAAGATATAAGATCATCTTTGTTACGTATTTTAATATAACTTAAATATGTTTCGTGTCCTCACACTTGTGTGGTTCGTAAATAACGGCTATAATAAAGGTTATTTAGCCGGTGGAAGTTTTGTTAAAGTTATATCCCAAAAACTAGAACGATTCACAAGCAGCCAACGTTTTAAGCAGTATTCAAAATTAAAAAATGTCTAGAAGTTTTTGAGTGTAAGTGGAGAAACGGAAAAAATAAATAAAACACATATATTGACGCCAGTTTCTGGTTTTAATATAAAAACAGAAACTGGCGATATGAATATTATACATTTTGCTAGTATAACCAACTATAAATTGATATTTACACTACATACCCGTTACGCATAGGTAGGTACGTATAAAAAATGCTAATGTAAATTCGTAAATGCTAAATCGTGACATGTAATAATCATAATTAAGGTTCTACTTTGACGTATATACATCCGGTGTAAAATATATATGCGAACATTTCAGCTACAAAGAAGAAATCTTAGAATGTATTTTGCTCATTGCTATGTGTTACCGTTTAGTAACATTTAAAAGTAGCAGCTAACAAAGTTTGATAAGTTTTTCATAGGATGTAGTTTATGAAGTACTTCAGCTCAATAGCCGCGGGGTAAGAGGTGATGGATGGGTGTGGACGATGCACAGGGACGCGCTCGGCGCGCGACTCTATTGCTCAACGTCGTCTCGTCGTGCGAATACGTAATGGGGACTCCACTTACACACGATAATAATACTTTTCCGTAGCGTAGTACCCGTCGCGCGACGCATAAACCACGGAACCCTGCCTATAAGTAGTTTAGTTTCTATTTGTATTATTCTCTAGTATTCATGGACTGTGTTATTTATATTTTTGTGCGTTATTGTAACGGTCCTGAAATTATAATTGATGAACTTCTGTGTTATTATTAAAAGTGTCTTGATGACACTTTTAATAATTGGTAGACAACTCGAATAAAATGTTGAAAAATGGGATTTATATAACTTATTCATTCAATGTTCGGCTTGTAGGTACAATGGAAACAAACTCGTACCACTTAAATAAATATTTAACAGAATGATAAAAGTTGATGCGCATCGGGTATGTCCCGACGGAATCGCGACTTAATATTTTCTTTGAGAATGTTATCTCATTTTTAATATTGAAAAGACTCACTTCACCCACGGTGTATACTAGGAGTCCCTTTAAGATCAAACAAGATACTAAGATAATCTTCTTACTTGTTTTTTTTTTGCACAACCTTTTGTTTATTATTTAGGTATGTACTATGGATACTATAATAACAGTTAAGTGCGATAGAAGAGAAATAGTCTCAAATGGATATTACATAACTCTATATTCTTAAACAAGAGTATTTAAAGGGAATTTCATTTGAAGTCGTAAGAAATAAAATCAAGAAAGGTAAATTGATTTTATGTAAATAAATTCTATTTCAGGTTTTCAGTGACGAAATCAAAGAAATAATACAAACTATTCACGACGAGTGTGTTGGCAAGACTGGGGTCGCCGAGGGTGAGTACGCAAAGAACATTTGATTTCTTTGTTCTGTAACGTGCGGATGACGGGAAACAATCGAAACGGCTACGACTAAGCGCACCACAGCCAGTACCAAGTATAGAATTGTCGGTTGTTATTTACAATGTAGGATGTGTTTAATAAAACTGATTTATTTTTTTATAGCACGTGAACATCTTAGTAGAATTCACAACCTTTGTACAATCAATTCGAAATAATTTTTTTCCCGTTAAGGCAGCCAGCCGGTTAATTCATGAGCATGTGGGTTGTACCTCAGAGTAGATAATATACTCTTGTACGCAGTATATTATATACTCTAAGATGTTTGTAATGATTTATCTTTATGTACAAAGTCTACATACTTTTAGGCCAAGTCTCGTTCTGAAGAGAGTATGAGCGTCATTTCATTCTTGACTTGCAGATTTATTTTTCTACAAATATAAAGCAAAGGTAAACACCATTATAAGCTTACAAAGAGTTGAATACGAATAATTAAACATTTTATTTAAATGATACAAACAAACATATATATCCCTCTACACGTGTTCCACTAGCATTGTTTTGGAATAGAATGTCTCATGTTTACGTACATTAAAGAGTCTTTATTCCTATTTGCCCCCAGAGGATATAACGAATTGCGAAAACGGCATATTTAAGGAGGATGTGAAATTGAAGTGCTACATGTTTTGCCTCCTGGAGGAAGCGAGCCTCGTGAGTTATCTACCTTTTGTTTGTTCCTCTTCACCCTTGCCGGGACACAAATTAGATACAAACACGCAAGTCATTTATTTTTAATTCTACTCTGTGTACTTTGCATTTCAAAACCTTTAGTAGCATAACTTCATAAATACGATTAGTGTTATACCTACCCAGCTCAATCTCACTATTCGCTACACAATTTCGCTTAAAATAAAGATTTATCATAACTGCGGTTATATTATGTGCGTTATTAACTCGATTATACAGACAGACGAAAATGGCGTAGTGGACTACGATATGCTGGTTAGTTTGATTCCGGAGGAGTACTACGATAGAACTACAAACATGATATTCTCCTGTAAACATCTTGGTAAATACTCGCAGTGTTTATATACATATATCTTCACGGTCTACCACAATGGTCCCCAAAGAGGTAGGCAGAGGTGTTACAAATATCTATTAGCATGGTTTTACACTTCCAGTATTTCCACTTTGCCACTGAGGACATACCGATATTTATAAGCTGTTAGCCTTAGTGAAGGTGGCAGTCAAATAATGATACCTTTGTATAGTGTTCCTGTAGTAATTTAGGTAACCAGAGCTACGTAAGGAAGAGATAAAATATTTGTAAGTGAATAACAATACATCTTAAAACTGTATGACAATGTCAATTAATTGTGGATCCAGTAAAAGACAAAATATTTTGAGTATCTAATACCACTTTTTACCGGCAATGGGACACATTGTCCTGGTGGCTGGACTTTAAAAGGAGATAAACTGGAAATTGTGATTATTTTTAGACACACCTGACAAGGACAAATGTCAACGAGCGTTCGATGTTCACAAATGCTCTCATCAAAAGGATCCTGATGTAAGCATAAAAAAATGTTTCTAGTATTTTTTCTTACACTATCCCACACCGCCAGTTGAACTGAAATTAAGCAAAGCTTATGGACATCGGACATCTGAAACATTACTTAATACTTTTTTGTAAATACATTCCCAATATCTAGACTCAAAGTGTTCATAATTACTCCACATGCTTTAAGGCGTGGTAAATTGAGATTAGGCACTCAAGTCTGCGAGAAAAGGAGTATTTTTTCCTTTAATTAGTACCTACGCAGTCCTCTATATTAGGCAATAATAATGTTATTAACCAGAATAATCATTTGTTTCAGTTATACTTCTTATTTTAAGCTTAATTAATACTGACGAGTGGGAGAGTTATGTTAATTGATTAAATTTATCAATAAAAATATCTTGTTACATGTAAATATATTATTATTATTTTTCCAAAAACCCATGATCATTGCTATGATCTTTAATCAAAACAAAAACATGTAGGGGTCAGATCTAGTCCAGTGTCATTGGTAACCTGATTTCGATACACAGCGATTGGCCTTCGCAGCCTCATTACAAGAAAAACGGGTACCTCGGTTAGACCTGTGCCTTACTTACCATTTCCACCGACCTGTAACGATTTCCAATTAGTTACATAATTACACCGTAAATATAACCAAATACAACTTGTATTGAATCGCTCTTCTTTTTTATATAAGAATATGGGCCGGCTGATAGTAGGCTATCCGTATCCAACGGAGGTCTGCTATAGTAAGATTATCACTAGCGCGATGCCAATGTAATAATATCAAAACACAAATTATGTCTCATATTTAATATTAAATTACTCAATGGTACCGTGGTCTATACAATTATATGTATTTAAGTCTACTCCCCAGTGAGAAGAAATTGTTTGCGTACTGGTAAATAAAGTCGTAATTTGGCGTAAGCCGCGGGCCTTCAGCCCGTTTATTTTTTATGAAATCTTGTTCAAAATTATTCAAATCTTGAAAGAAGTATAATGCTAAGAAATTAATTTGCTTCACGAGAAATATTTTCTTCGCAGAAAAATAAATGAGTTGGAATCTTACAAAACGTGTAATTGTGATCTTTCTTTACCAAAGATTAAATTTAAGGGACTCCCCCCGCAATAAGCAATTTTGGAAAACGTGTTTGTAGAGCGCCCACTCAAAGTAAACATTTTTTATTTGGCGAACTTAACGGACAAAATGAGAATTAAAATATTGCGTACTTATAGGTTTTTATAATTGAGTTTTTAAATTACGTAAGACTGAGTAGCTACAAAATGACAAATAACCGTTGTTTATTACACCTTATCCAGTGTTCATCTTAACAAACAATCACAATAGATGGTAGCATCTCTGTCTGTTATCTTTTCACAACTGAACCAATGATGATGTTCGACAGCCAAATTATTTGCATATGATTATGACGAAAGGTTTTTTTCCAATATACGCCAATAACAATACTCAGGTATATTTTGAGTATGCTTTTTTAAGAATGTACTAAACCATGTAGTTTGATTATTGTAGAACAAGTCTATTACATAATTTTTGTTTCAAGAACAACATTAGAAAGGTGTGATGATGAATACTTTGACACCGACTTATTGGGTTCTTGATTTAGTGTGTGAAGATGGTGATATAAAAGCTGAAGCAGAATGTGAACTCTCAAACCTCAATTACAATAAAAGAGCACGTTATTTAACAGCAAAACGACGACATTCAAAAGACGGAAAACCGAGGGTCGGAACATCTGCACATAAAGAGGCAATTTGGAGATTGCCGGGGGCGCACAACCGCCATGGAGAATTGTGCTCAAATGTATTCAAAATTAAAAAATGTAGAAAATATTGCAAGGAAATTCATTGCGGTAAAATAAACACGAGTGGTTTGCTACTGTGGACAGTGAGTGCGGAAGCGGGACGCGTTACGACGCAAAGCTCGCGCGCCGCGGTTCACTACTCCTATCCTCGGACTGGCTGCAAAGGTAATATATGTATAGTTATAATTACATGTTTCAATATTGTAGCATGATAAATTTTACTTACACATATTTTTTTGAATATAAAATCGTTTTATGAATAATATACGTACCTACATATATAAATGTCGGCTACTTACTTCATGCGCATTAGCGTCAAGCTTTGTCAAAACGAATATATATACGTTGTGTTCAGAGGAGTCAGTAGACAAGACAGCGGATATCGCAATTTGGCGCGGAGCCGCGTAATGAGAGCGCGCGGACGCTGCGGCCGTACGTGCGCTGGCCGGTCGCCCCCACCTAGCCATACTGTCTCCAATAACAAATATATAAATGTGTGTATATTCAACCAATTGCAACGTACATTCCTGCGAAACAGGCTTCGAATCTAGTTTTAATGGTTTTAATGGTGTAATACCTATATGTAATATTGTTGATAAGTTAATAGATTTATTACAAACTTTTAGGAAATACAAGAGAAAAATATTAATTAGTATTTTATTTATTTTAAATTTGGACGTATATATATCCTTAGTAAAGATACACCTAGAAAATAATATATCGGCAGCTTATATGTATATCGCTCGACAAGTACCTAATTCTTCCGATGTTGGTACCATTTATATGTTAATGCATACTATCGCTACGAACTGCTACGAACAGAAGTCGAACGAATTTGGCTGCTACGCCTCTACACCGCTACGAGCGCCGGACTTCCCATAAATTATTCCATTGCGTTTCCCATTCAGAATAATAATGGACCTTACAGTAATGGTGTAGTGATTTGATAATAACAAATAACGTTTAGCAACAAACAGATCATTAAATTGAAGCGGCTTTTGAAAATACTAATTCACTATTACTTATAATCGGCACGGGTGAAATTATCACACAAATGAAAGAAGAACTTATAAAATTTTGTGATTGATAGTGGGAACGTCATGCGCAAGTATATATCACTCGCATAGCATATAGGCATTATTTATGAAATGTATATAATTTAGCAGTTTTTTCCATATAGCCTTTTCATTAGGTACGAACTGGAACCATTAAGGTGAAATAATGAATAGGAGACGGCAGTTAGTGAAACAAGCCAATTATCTAAATAGATTGAGTTAGCCCTCCCGTACGGCGCGGCCCCGGCATAGTTCCCTCAAAGGAAGCGTGGTGCCCGTGGGAAGGTGTTTGTTTCGAAGGCGCGCCGCTAAATGAATATTGATGACTTCATGGGGTCCGGAGATGATTCGCTGAAAAATTAGCTTCTTTTCATCGTTTTATTGCCTCGGATCGTTTGGGTAGCAAGCGCCAGTGATGAAGACTAATTTAACCGTTAATTTTGCTTAGTAACGATAAAGGTGGATTTATTATCTCATTATGAACGAATTCTGAGCTTAATTTACTAATTACTAAATATCTGCTAATAAACGCTGCTAAAAAAGCAGTGTAAATAGTACACTGCTTTGACGCAATACTGACGTGGGAATTTAGTTAGTCAATCATGAATGTTATTTAGTTGAGACACTCTGAGATAAGACCATGAATGACATCGACCATCGTGACCCGAGCACCTGTGTAGAATGCAACTAGTAAGCAGAAAGGAATCAGTATACCTATCTGATCTAAATAAATAAGTGGCACACAAGGATACGGCCCCCCTGAAATCCGAAATCGTCCTACGTTTCTTTTTAAAAGCTCATGGTGTGATTATTCACTGTACTTAACCTTAGAAAAACTGTTTGGTACATGCCGGGAATTGAAGCTGGGCTCATTAGATGACAGGCCTTCAACCACAAGGCCACCACGGCTTTTTACGGCATATTGCCGTTGTAGTTCGTATAGTCCCATTGTAGTGTTCATAAGAAGGTATACGTTGTACGTAGTATAGTATATGATCTACTCTGAGGTATAAGTATGTGTATGCAAGTGTAAATGACTCATATGGGTTCTTAGGAGAATGAATATGAATCGACGGTGATCAGGGACGTACTCGTACCACGGACGCATGTCATCTTGGTAGTCTGACCTTAGGATACAATTTATATGCAAATTCAGCGCAAGATACAAGCCTCTGAAGTCGGGTACTACACGGGGTGCGGCCCCAACCAGCTTGTGTTACGGATTTAATATTATATTTGCGGACATTTTTGTAAGTATTCTTGGGATGTTTAGAGATTTGCAGAAAGCTCACTGAGGTATCGTCAAATAAAAGTACAGACATTTGCACTATGAACATTTATCAATTTAAAATTTTATGTGTTATTCTTTTTAAACTTAAATATTTTAGATAAATGTGTGCCACGTAAGGTTGCCCTATAAGTAAAGTATTACCAGTGCTATGAGCAGGCTTAAGTTGGTTTCAATAAAACTATGAAATGCTTGTAACCTTCCTTCTTAATTAAAGCAGTGAACATTTTGTTTATTTCAGAAATAATGACGTATACTCGAGATGAAATGTAAATCTTGTAGCTAACCACAATGATGCATCTTCATTGATTGCCTGCCTGAAACAACATCGAGATATATGTATGAACATGGATCCGGCAATCTCTTATCGTTTATTGGTAAGAAATAGTAAGAATTATTATTATTATATACTCGTATTCTGTATTTTTTTTACATTAGCGTATTAAGTGACCTTAATAATCTTATTTAATTAATTAATTATGAATGACTTATTACGTACTACGTCTAAAAAGTCACAAAAAATATGATACTTAAAAATGGTATTTATACATAAAGGTAAGTAAAAATATTTCCACTTAACGCTACAAAATAAATACTCGTGAAAACCTTTATTTATCGTGTCTCGTATATCTTGGCACAGATCTTTTATATAACTACCTAATTTTGTTCATTTAGCAGAGAGGAACAGAACTAAGTAGCCTTATCAATTAGTGAAATAATCCCAGTTTGTTTTAGTTTATTGTTGACGGCGACGACCGCTGGCTAAGGCAATTAGTGTACACTTGGTAAACACCGGCTCGTTAGTGGACTTGTGTGTTTTATTCAATTCAATTTGCGAACTCCACCGCACTTATTGATAGGACATACTTTTCTTGGTACGTTCTTTATTTGTTGGAGCTACGTTCGGACTTACAATTGCTGAACATGCTC
Source organism: Falcaria lacertinaria (assembly GCA_951449985.1). NCBI lineage: Eukaryota > Metazoa > Arthropoda > Insecta > Lepidoptera > Drepanidae > Falcaria > Falcaria lacertinaria. The sequence goes on along the minus strand of OX602109.1, from coordinate 6,431,009 downwards.
AAACTTAAACGGACCTAGTTTAGGTAAGCACTATTTTATAAGGTTTTATACACATAAGGACGAGTTGAACCATATCTAATATCATATTGTTAATAAAACTGTGTTAAGTGTTAACTTTTGTGCCAAATTAAATAGACAGTGTTTGCGTGTTTAAACAAAAAACAACACAATAAAAGACAAACGAGAAAACTGTAGCATATTTGTAAACAATATTTTTTTTATCATAAAACAGATTAAATTACTTACATAGAACTTAAACTACATACTTTACTTATATTATATCATCATCATATATTAAGAGCTAGGCTCTTGTCGGTGGAGCAATCGCCAAGCCGTTCTATACTTTACTTATATTATATATAAAATACTGTTGCATTCATTTATTAATAATAAAAATAAAATATATATTAGTAGTAGGGTTGAGGGAGATTTCAATCAGTGTTATGCGTTAACGCTTTCGTTAAAGTAATGTAATATGCTTAGCGAGAGGCTGCAAATGCCAAATGCCGAAAAATCATCCGGATATTGCATGTTAAGGATAGGGAAAAAACTGCCGTGTTGACCTTCGACATCGACTGATGGATCTAGGCGGTTTTAGGCGAAGATAGCAACTTCTGGCGCAAGTAACTAGTAATGAAAGCATTAATGTTTATACTGAGGTCTGTCTTGAAACGCTGGCAAATAAATACAAGCAGTCATACGCGTAAGAACAGTCCCTACACCCTCGGGCTCGGGCTTTGAGTACTCCAACAAAGTTTGCAAAATCTATATTTGGGTCTGTCGCTCTCGCGTCGGTCTTCTTAGCCATGTGCTGAAAAATCGCGAAATTTCGCGAAAAAATTGTAGTAGAAACTGTGGCCCATGATGATGATGAATCTGATATGATGTGGACAGACAGCAAGGATGTTTTCTTCAAACGATCTTGAAATCATAGACTTCGTTTTTAGTAAAGACCTAAAGCATGATGGAAATGTGTTCAGTTCAATGGTAGAAGATCAGCTAGCGCATCGAAAGGATATGGGTGTCCCGCGGTAATCTAGTCCGTGACTTGCAAGTGGAATCCGTGGTTTTATTACCACCCCTCGGTCCCTCGCCCCGACGGCGCGCCGACAGCGGGCGTTGGGTGTCGTTAGTTGTACCGCATTGTGCCGGTTATTGGCGCACCGACGACAACTGAACATGTGAAAACACCGCCGTGTCAGGTGCACGTAGTATATACAGGAGGTTGCCGTTGACATTTAATATAAAAAAATCGAGTTTAAAAATGTAAATGTATCCACACAAAAGAAATCAAGATTTTAAACAAAACTTAAAAAAATATATACCGCATCCACAGCACGTGAGAAGGATTGATATAATTTAATTTCTCAATAATTAACTATTATTATACAAGTTCACACAAGTGATAAATGATGGGTCTATGCGAAAAATTATAAATGATAAAGATAGTAGGTATTGTTAATTTTTTTTTAATCTTTTATTAAATATTGGAATCGAAAAATTCTAACGCCACTAATAGGTTAACCGAATTTTGCCAGCATTATATGTTGAAGTTTAAAAACAAAGTTACTTTCTTGAAGTAGAAAATTATATGCAAAATCACGAAAAGTCACAGCTTAACGTGAAGGTTGAGAGAGGAATAATTAATACAGAAGCTTTGTGGAGTTTCACATTATTTTTTTCATTATAACAAAGCATATTTCTCTGAACAGATTATCCCAGTTTTATGTAACAACGCTGTAGTAGGGGATTAATTTGGATCACGGCTATGCGCAATTGAAAGCCGTTTTAAAAACATGGCGCGTCCATAATGATTGCTTGATGAGACCCGCGTCAGTTTGGTGCAGTTCCTCCTCCGCCTCTCGAAGTTGCCAGTCAGACCTTATTTATTTTACATTTGCCTACCAACATTCTTATTACAAGTATATAGTTGTATCAACGAAATAGTGTCTTATATTTTAAGTAACGAGGCTATAGAGTTCCGAAGCATTGAAAGAGGTGCGTAATATTATCGATGTCGATGTTTTCATATTATAAACAACTTTAATGGGATGGTAGTTACTTTGCAAACTCGGCATGAGAGTATCCAAAGTTGCTCCGACAGTATGTTAACATACTTGCGAGGAAATTTAGAGAACAAACTGAGAGGACAAACAATTAGTTGCTTAGTGATAGGCGGACTACAATTCCCTAGTTATATTTAACACAAGTGGTCGCACTAACTGCTCTATTTGTGATATTTTTATACGTACTCAATACTCATCATCAAGAATTAAAAATAACTCAGTGAAGACTTTTTTTGGTTGGGATGTTGGAAAGAATAAAATATGTAATAATTATTATTATGTTATTTTCCAAAAAGCATAAACCTGAATTTTACTAACGCTTTCATATAATTATCACCCTCCATATATTTAATGTAAAAGATGATAATCCAAAATGATATCAGATCAGCTAGATGTACGTATCATAAAGAAGTATATGCGAGTAGGTATATGTAATAGTAAGCCGCGTTTGCAGCGTGGGTAATGGTATGTAGCCATCTGTGAAAGATTATTTCTAAACTAACTAACACTACAATACCACTGACCACTCCAGTTTAGTGTTGTGTTTTTGCAATAAGTAAAATTTCCGAAGCTCGGAAAGGATACGCTGTGCTGGTAGTAAAGTAGACTATGCTGCTAGTTTAGTGTTCCCACTAAACAATAGGGTTGGCGACGCGTTAGTAATAGAGACCCTCGATTTTGCCGCTTACCGTCAAGCGGGCGGTAATTTGCTTACCACCTTCGTAGTATAAAAATATATTGAAATTCACTGCGTAAAAAACACACAACAGTACAAGTTGAACGAGAGTTTTTGGAAACTTTTCTTCTTTACTTATTTTGAGGACGGTCGGAGCGAGCGTCGAACTCTCTAACTCGTGTTATTGAATTTAATGTACCCTCCCGTACCTAGTTCTATTCAGTGCCGATAAAATCATTCGAACCTCTACATACGTATGTGTTAATGTCCTGTGTGGATTAGCTTCGATTCTCTCTACGTGTTTTGTACAGATATCACTACAATTTATTTACAACACTAATCTATAGTTATAATAAAACTATAAATAATAAAACTGTGTTGTCTGTTTGACTGTCTGTCTATCTGTTTCACGGCCACGAATCACGCCGATACAATATAATGAATGGATTCAAATAAAGCTTGGCTCAATTAGAGTTCATACTATAATATAGGATTTTTATGCCGAAATTCAGTAAGGTTCCGTTTGGATAGGGGATAAAAGTCAAAATGGATGCTTGGCTGTAACTCCGAAGCGATTGGATCGATTTTAACGGCTCTTAGTGATAGCTGTTTAGTTAAATCAGGGCTTAACTTTTATTTTGGAAAAATAGTTAGGGATCTGCGCAGCAAATAATATACCCGTGAAATTGTGAACAAAATCCGAACGGCTGGTCCGATTTGTGCAGGACTTTCATTGACAGGTAGCTGATGCTATAATTCGTAACATAGGTTTAATTTATGTTGGAACAATGATTAGGGTTTCGCGCAACATATAAAACCCATGAAATTGTTACACACAAAAAAATAAGCCCATAATAAAAAAAACATTCCACGCATACGAAGTCGCGGGCATAGCGAGATAAGGAATAATTTTAATTATAGTAACAGAATAGATAATGATATAAAGTAAGTGTAATTTTTAACCGACTCGTTGTAATACATTTTATAAAAAATGCACGTGTAATGATCGTAATATTTTTTAGATTAGGCAGCCATATATACATTGTTAGACTACAAAATATGTATGTATATTTTTTTAAATAAACCTCATACTTAACATTGTACCCTTTGATGTTATTTGATTGGAGATGAAAATTTTATGCAAAGAAGCAAGCTGGATGGCGAATTTTTCTCTCGGCTTCCCACAAGGCTTTCGTGAGGCTAACATTTACATTTGGCATCGTCGTCGTGCCGAGTATTTGCTGGAAACGCACTTTAATCACAGAGAACAGGTGGGAACAACCCAGCAATTTTCATATTGAAATTTCTTATCAAATCCCCGCTTTTTCTATGCGGAATATTTTGTTTTTCATGTTATTCCTTCCTCATCTGTCTTGATTCATAAAAGTCGGAATCATTAATAATGCAGGAATTATTTCATTCATTTGATATATTGATAGAAAGTTTCATTCAGATAAATGTTTTTATTTTTTTATAACAATAGATCAACTAAGTCTCTAACATATGTGTTTTTCTAACCAGTCTTATGGTTTCACCTCTTTTATATACGTGCAATGATAATTTACCATCATGAAGGTATTTTTGTCCCAGTAGCCCATATGGTAGTAAAAGGGTGTCAAAATGTAGTGAATACTTGCACGTTTCCAATTTTCCCGACTATATTTCACTCTAGTGGCACTTAAGTCTACTTCGACACATTATATCGCCACAAGAATGACTCAAAACATATTTCAGTATTTACAAGAACTCAATTTGCGAGGGCACGACGCCTTAACGTCACTTGAGAAAAAGAAAATTGTACTCTGCTGAAATCATTAAAATATCCGTCAGCAGTGTTTGTTTCGTATCAATATCCGGATTAGGTCGAATCAAATTTGGTTTGTAGGATCAGGATTTATGCAGCGCTCTCAATTTCCTGCGACGACAGCGGAACATCCGGCATGCAACCCTCGCCCCGCCGCCGCAGCCGCAGCCGCCGGCCCGACCGTAAAATGGAGCGCGCCCATTTGCATAGAGGCACTCGAGTTGAGCGGACCGGCAAATTGTTGTCGCATCGATGACTCGATCAATATGTCATATCTATCTTACACTATTCCCTATTTGGTCCACCTTAGGCAATATTGAGGTACTCCTATCCAGGCCTACAGGCAGACATGAGCATAAATAAATTAAGTTAATATACTTGACTTAAGTTCAGATGGAAGTAGTAGTGATAATTTCAAGCTGAACCAGGAAGGGGTTACAATAATATTTTGATTTAAACATTATTGTCATAAAATAAAATAAATCTGATCAGTTACAAAGCTAATCTGATCGAGTAGATCGCAGTTTAAAATTTTCTCTAATGTTCTTTATAAGGTAGGTAATGCTAGCTAGTTTCATTCGTAAAAAAAATGTCAAATATAAACAAAATATTTCAAGATTCTAACTTTTAATTAAAACTGGAATGTCACAGTTTACAACTACTGTTACAATTAATGCGAGTCAGCGCAATCTAATTAAGTGTCCGAAAATAAGTAACTTTTGGTAAACAATCCTTGCTCGCGTCTCGTTCACAAGAACTTTCATAATATATCAGAAATCTATACTTTCATTTCAGTAATGTACGCTGTAATTACCGATCACATTGTCAATTACAAGATACAAGAAAATATGCTGGAAGGTAATAGAAATCAGAAAAAAAAAAACATTTCGTTTCTTCGATGCGAATTGTGTCGACGTGTTGATATTATCTTAAGCATGTTGTCGGAGGGTTAGCACATGTGCCACCCGTTTGATATACTCGTAATATGTTGTTAATATACCTGTGTACGTACATATGTACGAGTATTGTGGAGGTATTCGGATAGACAGCTCTGCTATATGAAAAACGTTAACATGTGATAGTAATTGAAAACATGATCAGAATATTTAACAGCGTAAGGCAATGTTTTCATTACCCAGTAATATATTTTCAGCTTTCATTTGTATCATTCAATCAAAGTAGCTAAAATCGTTTTGATTTAAAGTGGGTTTAATTAACGTTTTGGTTCCTGCGTATTTCTTAATTTCAACGAAGTACTAATTTCTTCTATAAATGTTATTTTAAGTACAATAATTAAATAAGAAATTTATTGAAGTATATCGAAGTATAAACAAAATTGCTTGCTTTTAAAAAAAACATTGTATTCCTCATACATATATGCATATTGCATATTTCTAATACCTAGGTTCGTTGTAGAGACTTGACTATTTACGTTGATTAAACACATATTTTTTTTGTTATATTTTCATCCGGTATAACTGTGATGTGTACTTTACTGTAAAATAGTCAGTTTTTATGAAGCTCGAATTGCACAGTTTCAAATATATAATGAAAAAAATAAATCAAAAATGCAAATTACTTATATATTTAGTTCAGTAAACTAATCTTCTTCTTCTTATTCAGCCCACGTTCACCCACTGCTGGGTATAGTTAACTAATAATCACTTATAAATGTTGAATTTTACTGCTCACGATTAAAGTTTAATCATCTAACCCCAGATGTAGAAAGTGGCTATAAACGTATGTATTTCTATTCCATAATACCAATGTTCTGGAGACAAGTTTGAGACACAAAGTCTATTTCGGTTCGTTTAAGTTTGGCATCCATAACGCGCGTGTTTGTGTAGCCAGCCCCCTGTGTATGTAGCACGATGACAGAATTTGCAATGAAAATTTACTATGTCAACGTGCGCTGCAATTGTGAACTGACATCTGGCCCGTTATGCGACGTTCCCATCTAGTCATGTGACCACCCATCATTTTGAGCTCATTACCATAATTATAGTTTATACAAAAAAATACAAAGCGCTACGATCTCACTAGCTCTAACAATATATTAAGTACGACCTACGACATGCTCTACGAAAAGATACACGAAGAAATAATATTGGCGAATCAGCAGGCCTCTTATAAAATATTGTTCATAGGGTGAATGTCGTCATTTGCATAAATATAAAATACATTAATAGCTTCTGTAGGTAAGTGTGTACGTATTCTGAAATGATAAAACGGGATTGTTTGTTGTCATAAACGCACCGAGGTAAAATTGCTCCCTAAATATTTTAAATCGTAAAATCCGTTATTCCTGGCGGAGTGGTGGTATGTTTGAGCTGCGGTCCTAAACAAATAGCGGGATTTAATGAGGCCAGAGAACGACTTACACCGCACCCAGAGACCAACTACAGCACGCACGTAGACAATATTATGTGTGTAGTTGGCCGATTTTTATCACTCATTAATTATAATTTTACTAGCCATAATTTTTTAAAGGCCATTTTTATTAATTATATTGCGGTTTGAAATAATTAAATGGTAGAATTACCATAAGGATACTTAAATGTTTAAGGTGTATTTTTATTATCAGTTTGAAAGCTGTTTATTTTAAGGTAAATAATGAGTGGGAAATTATTTTTGGACTCATCTGATCACCGTAGCTGAATTTATCTTCAGTCATAGTTAAACCACGAGAATACATAAAAAACTCCAAAGGCCGCATCATATGTCTCAGTTACTTAGTATTCACTTAAATGTTCAGTAAGTTTAATTATTGCCATGCTATGATAGGAGTAGAGCAAATAATTTAGAAGACGAAGGACGCGATTGGTCGACCACAGAGTGCGAGAGCAAAGAGACACTAGTTGTGAGAGTACTGCTGAGAGAGCGAACATTTACGTACTCTAGTGGAGTTGATGAAACTTAAATAAGGATTGTATACCCTATATTATATTTTTATCAACTGCGGTTTAAATATTCTTAATTCTGTTCGTATGAATATAATGTAGGTATTTGTCGTTTTGAAACCATGGTTCCCGAGTATATAATATACTGCGGCCATGATGTTCTACGCAGTTTATCCAGTGGTGGTATTGAACAATATTGTGTTATTAATATGCTCAACTATGAATTTGCTATAACTGTTTTATTTTGTATGAAATTATAGAAAAAGTATTTCTTAGTAAAAATATTACCATTATCCTGCATATAACCACTATCCTGGCTCTGTGGTTTTAATGATCCAATCTACAGTAATCTAAGAAATAATTGGTTACAGAAATAAAAACTTAAAAAAAAAACCAAAAAAAAAAAAAAAATGAAAACGTGGAATCGAATTGCTACGCAGCTTATCGTCGTAGCAAATTTTAATACTGATCCGTCTCAAAATATTTTGTTTTAATATTTTATATGATCAAAAAAATCCGTTTTATGCAGCTCTGTATAGGTTGTCGTGACATATTAGCTTTCATTAAAATATTTCGTTTCCCTGTTATATGAGCGTAGACTCTGAATACTGATGCACGAAGGATTGTACAACTTTATATTAATTTACTTAAGGAGTTTGCGAGTGCGCTCTCCCTGATTTATTTGTATTCATTACGGCGATGGGTAAAGTCTTAGTTATAATTGCAAGGATTGCGGTCAGTCGCAAAGGGGCTTATTTATCATATAGATAGAAAATATGAGTTATCACTTGTAATTTTATATTGTTAAGAAAACAAGTTGTATCACTCAGTTGATAAAACTTGAAATCAATTTAATTAAATTCTCTTTATTACAATTGTGTTTTTAAAAACCCAATATCAAAAAGTTTTATAGGGATACACGCATGTTAAAACAATTAGCAACTATGATATTGGCAGTGAAATTAGTAAATTATATTATATGTTGCAAAGTTATACAATTTGTTGAGTCTTTAATTGAGAACAAACTTTGAAAACAGCTGCAATTGGAAATTTTAATTAGTTGCAACTTCGTAGTAGAAGTTGTTCATTTTTGTGGCAACGCGAGGACAAATCGCGAGTAGCGTCAGGATCCAATTAAAAGCTACTGACTACCTTTAGTTTCAATCTTTTCAAAGGTCGCAGCACATATAGCTTGCGCTGTCATAGGGTTGAAATGTCAAATAATTTCAAGGACAATACTCATTATAATTTAACATATAATATGCATATGTTTCAGAATGAATAACATACGTTTTTTTAACTTTATTTAAGTAACAAATATTTAAATAACAATTCACTGTAAATCACGTATTTGTTTCACATATTATTACATTACACAAAGAAAATCACCAGGTAACTAACCAAGCAGCATTTTTATTTAAATTATATTATTGGATGGTGGCTCTTTTTTTTTTTTTTTTAAACAAATACCCGCCTGTATTTACTGTGCAGCCCTAGAGATGTCTGCCAGAATTGCATTCATTTTTAATTCGATATAGTCCAAGTTTGGTTTAAGATGTGTGCGCTTGCGACGTGCGGTGAATAGACTCTTCACCCTTTTAACCCCAGACGCAGAAAGGGGGGTGTTCTAAGTTTAACGGGTGTATCTGTGAGTTTCTGTCTACGGCATCGTAGTTCCCACATTGTGAACGGAACCTACAGAGGTATAAAGGAAAGTTAGTTTGTGAGCCTTTCTCATAATTATTATGTTTCGAAAACATGAACAATAGAGTAATCATAGAATACTGCAAGTAAAGACATTTTCGAAAAAAAAACGTTATTTTTTAAACTAATTCCAGCCTTAAGGCGGTGGGTGGACGGGTCATTGTTGAATTTGTTGATTAGACGTTCACTAGTGGGTGAACATAGAGGGTGGACGGGTAACGACTCACATTATCTAAGTTACATTTGCTATGATGAAATCTTTATTTGTATCTTTTGTACCATGTAGAGTCGTAAAGCAGTCAGAGCAACGTGTAAATTTTCTTTCGACAATATTGGAGGCAATATAGGTTTCCAATCGCAGTAGCGGGTCAGCGGAGAGTCAATGAAAAGCAGTAAAGTCGTGCCGCGGCGCTGATTAAAGCCTGGAGCAATCGCCCCGGAAAGTATTTATAGGTGCACCTGTTCGTTAGCGGCGCGATCCCGGCCAACTCCTTGATTAGGCGCCAGCGGGCAACGCCTCTACAACTAATACAACATGCTTCACAACACTACCACACAACACATTCACTTGTTAGACGAACGAATATGAACACTGCCTTTCTTCCATTTTCTTTATGTTAGTCACAATAAATTTAGTGTTTTCGTCCAACTATAAAAAAAAGGTGTACCAGGTCAATTAAGCTATATTCCGGGGAATGATTCAGACTTATTGTCTTATCATGTATGACAATAGAATTTGGAATAATCGGACTATTATTCCCAGTATACCAAGTTTATTGTAATATCACAATTGTATGAAGAATGTGATTGATTTTCATACAATACAAAGACTGCCGCTGGCGTATTTAGTGGATTCACATTTCACGGCAAGTCGCTAAGAATTAGGTAAGCATTTGATTTTGCATGTGAATAGGTCGGTATTCGATGCACGCGTGCGTACGCGCCCATCGCGACCCCGGTCACGGCAGCCCTTAATAACATCACGTTTGATGCGCCTCTATTATTATATTTTCATCTCCAACCGGTCCCATGACAGCGCCGTGGCGCGTACCTAATACAAGAAGTCATTCTTTGAATTCCTCCGACACGTTTAAATTTTTATTTCTTTCCCTGTTCGTCAACGTTTCAAATGTTTCAATGTGTCAATGATCAATGTTTAACATTTCAAAGTAGAACCTTCCTGAGCCGTTGAAAATTCGTAAAATGTAACGTATTATGAATAAGTAATATAATAAGAACAATTCTTGTCAACTATAATAAGTAATTGCATATATAATAATTTCTAACGTTATTACCTTTACCGTAAGTATTCTCAGATGGGCGCGAAAAAACCTTTAAAATGCAGTTCTCGCGACGACCCACCCGCTACCCGACCCGACGTGACAGTAGTTTTACCTTGAGCATAAACGGGGCTTACGCGTATAGGAATAAGCCTGAGTACATACTGCAGGCCGATCACGTTCAACAAAAGAAGACGCTTACCTGAAACTTTTCTTACCCCTTAGCACATTAACCAACCGACTCCGGTTTAACCGGCCCATTTTCTTGAACAGAATGTAATTTGCCACAACGAGCTTTATGTTTTTCCTAATATTTAATTATTTTCTTAAATATTCTAATTTTATTTTGTGTCCCATATCATTAGGTATAATAATAATCTACATATTTTCTATACTTCAAAATGTTTTAAAACTACTTAATTTGACATGTTTTCGCCTTCCCTTCCTTAGTGTATGATATTTTTTGGACTTTTAAATCCCTAGAGAAATAATATCATATTATTTAATACGACATATTTTTTTTTGTTTTTGATTGATGTTATAAACCCTTTATGTATATTTGTTTGATTGATCGACATGTGAGACCGCAATAGCTTATTAAGCTTATTGCTTAATCACCAGTAACTGGATAGAGCCAGTAATTAAATCACTTCTCGTAACGTAAAACTGACATTGTAAAAATGTTACAGTCGGATGTGTACAACGAGCCAAAAAAATCCTAAGTCTGTGGCACAACGTGACCACACATTTGTCATGTCATGAGTCAGCGTTTTGTCTCACAATAAAATGGACGCTTACAAATATTTGAACGTTAACGAATATGTAAGGGCAGCATGTTCTGCATGGTGTTCTGTATACAACGACCGTATTTTCCGGGATGTGGGGAAATTGTTAGCTGTTGAGCTGAGTATTAAAAACGGGGGAAATATGTTGACAAATTATTATATTTTATATTTACGTCAGCGAAATTATAATGTACTGGTACAAAATGCTAACAGACAAATAAGTTGCGTCAATATTTTCCACCGGCGGAGCTCAACATTACGTCTATTGTGTTCTAAAGGAATCTCGTATTTGCATCCAACCGTAGATAGAAACGAAAGGGAGCCCAGGGAACGTACGCTGCGAGACGAAAAAGTAATTTTTCATAAGCATCGAGTTCTCTTTTCAATAACACGCCAACTGAGTGCCGAATGCTGATACAATGTGCTTACCTTCCATTGGATCTCGGGTTAAAAATAATGGATTGGATTGCATAAAATCAACAACGTCATACTTACTATAAATATATGAATAGGTAGAATACGTTTCAATGTCGATATCAGCAGTAGATGGAAACAATTACTGAACACATTAATTATTATTTCTGACATTATAAAAGGTACATATTCGAGTTTTTTTAAGTATCCGTTATTTATAAGTTCTACGTTAGGATCGTGAGCTTCATTGATTGACAATATTAACGTCATTAGATACTAAATGTATAGGATAGGTGGAGATTCTGGAGATACGGGTGGAGATTCTGACGATTTGAAAGTGTTTGCCGTAAAGTCTAGTCATATAAAGATCTTTTTGAGATTGGGTTTTCTGTCATTGGTGTGACTGTAGTTAACTGTAAATTTTGAAATATTCGCGAATGTAGTCAAGTCCCCTCGTGGCGCGGGAGAGTGGCCGGCGCGCTCGTTACGCGCGCTCCGTTGACTCCGCGAGTGACACCGACTCCGCCGAAATACATTATAACAACATCAACGACTTCAACTCTTCACAACGCGGCAACGGTACAAAATTTGTTTAGGTTAGACACTGTGGTCTGTGAAGCGTATTTAATTGAAGGGGGCATCCATGTGACTGTAGGTATATATAGACATACGTACCTACGTATCGTGAGTCAAATAGCCCGTTTGTCTGTCTAGCTGAGTTATCCATCGTGTGTTCGTTCTTCCTCATATATTTTCTGTGTCTGAGCGTCTTGATTGTACGTAGTATATCATCTACTCTGAGGTCTTGATATGTTCGCTGAATTAAAAAAAAACAATTATGAATAAATACAAAAATAAATGTTTAAGTTCTCTCGCGGACTGTGCATGCACCATAGAGGTAGAAAAGTTGCAGCGCCTTAACAAGGCTTATCGTAGTGTAGCGATAGTGGTGGTGGCGGGCCAGACGATACGATCGACGTTGATATTTAGCCTTCCGTCACGTCACGTCAGCTAATTCTCATTTCCAACAAAAACGCCCGGAAATTGGATATAAGGATCTGCGCGCTCGGATCCGGCTACGTGACGTTTGTCGAACACGTCACTACACTATGTGGTAATTTCCGCTCTGTGCTCGCGGAAAATTACTTTAGCCACATGAAATTTCCGATAACAGAAATAAAACCGATAAAAATGTTTCTCAGATAATACAAGATTGATCGAAAGCTTCGAAGATGTGTTTATTTTATATCGCTATTTTCATTGTTGTTTATTTTTTTATAATCGACGACCATTTAATAAACCACAATATCGATTTTTATAAACTAAATATATTATATTGTCTTTTATGTTGTATACACATAAAAATACAAACGTTTACATTTAAAATTTATTTTTTGAAGAACAAATGTATGTTTGTATCTTTAAAAATGCTAATTATTTGATCCCGGATATAGTTATTTTTCGCGGGTCTGTTTAATGTAGTCTAGTGAATTAAATAGGAGTACCGCGTAGCGCGACTGTCGACACGTGACATCAATAGTGCGGGGCGCGTCACATCACCGTGTGTTCCACCCGCAGAGGATGTCGACGACATGTCACATTTATAACGTGACGTGAGGAAATAGTATTGCTTTATTTAATTTCGCTCACGGTCTTACTACATTCGCAATATTATGTGTTTGATTTTTAATGCTAAAATAACGGTTTGAGTGGATACACTAAATTCCTACAATTACCTACCTTAAAATAATGACCATGTCAGTTACTGACTAATTAAAGCACCAATATTATACATTGTAGGGCCTGGTAAATATATGAAAAGGCTTAGTTTTTATAATGATACATTCGAGTGATCGCATTCGGATCTACTAGTGAATAATAATAACATTATTCCGGTGAGTATTAGATGAGGTACACGTACACACGTACACGTGTTCCCCAGGGTGGCGGCACTGGAATGACGAGGAGCTGTCCCGAATGAGCAAAGCAATACGGACCGGACGGGGCGCGCCGATGTTTGTCTACCTATTAATATTACTGAAACGGAACAGGTTTCCCAGATTACCATAATTTGCTTCGATGCATTTGAATAATGAGAACGTGCTCCCTCCGTGCCACAGCCAACTCGAGCCTCTACCTATGAAACTTATTCGATTGTAAAAGGTAGTATCAGTTGTAATAAAGGCGGGGAGCTAATCTCAATATTATAAATTGACTTCTGTCGGAGGCAGACTTTTATATGAAACCAATAACGGTGGCATAGCTATGAGGAAATATATTGTATGAGTAAGTTACATGTAGCGCATGGCACGGAATATCTTAATGTAATAATTTCAATGTAGGGTGGTGTGATAGGTGTTGTGTAGCGATGGCATCGCTGCAGGAAGGGGTTATTGTGATATTGCGGCGTCTCATATTGCGAGGTAGATTTATGTGCGGGCAGCGTGCCGGTCCGGGGTCCGCCGCGTCGCGACGCTCCCCATCGCGTCGGGAGCTTCACCACACCACACACTTCATCGATCGCTCCCAACACTATTAGCTCGCATTAACCTCTATCTACCGAGTAATAGTCCTAACCTAAACTCAATTGGGAAATACACCAATTTACATGACATGTGTTTAATTGACTTTTGCATAGTTGCATTTATTTTTCATCCGGAAGTTATTTTCTCAAATCTGTAAGCATTGAACATAAAACTGCACCACAAAAAGTATCCATATTGTTTTATTATTACATTTTTCATGGCAGCAACTGTGCATAATTCTTATCTACTCCAAATTCGATTTAATATCTATGTAAACAAGTTTGTAGCATCCAAACATTTCCTCATAAAATTACAATAAGCAAACTTTTCCAATTGAATTGGAAAGTATGGCTATCATTTACTATTAGTGCGGTAAAAGCACAAACATTATTTTTTATATAGCTTTATTCTGCTCCGGTAGTTTTAAAAATAATAGTTTATTATTAAGCAGAAAATTGAGATTAAACAGAACAAATTAAAATATTTAATTTATACACGCTTCACTATAACATTGAAAATAATATATTTTTTATCGACAAAGCTATATCAATAGCTACTTAACAAAATTAACGAAACAAAGTGTCACAAATAGAAGAGAAAATTGTACTTAACTATTTATTCTGTGACTATTTATAAATTTATTTTAGTGTCGTCACAAGATCGTACTTAATATATACAAATAAATACGGCTTGTAGTTTTAATATGACATAATAGAAACCAGTATAGTAGAAAATACACGAGACAATTATTCGATACGTCGCTATTCAAGTAAACATAACGAGGAGCAAGTTGGGAGACACTCCGTCTTTCTACAACTCCAGCCAACTCGTAGTTGTACTTAGTTGATAAGCAAAATATAGCCGGGAACTGGTAATATCGATCTCGTGAATAAAAGTTTAATTGCTAAAGTTGTTTATAGTGCACGGACGGCAAGGCGTCTCTTGCAAGATGGTTCCCGAACTCAGAACGTTGTCATCTGTTAGACAATTACCAACTGTTTCTTAGTTATCAATTCAATTCAATAAGTTCACTACCCAATTTATACGTATGGCGTGTTGTAGGCAGTATAGTCTGGAACGGTAATTATTTATTAACATGTTATGAAGAGTTAACTAACCTAACTTCTAGGAATAATCACAGAATGTGAATGCTTTATTGTACCTTCCTCATTAATACACTTCCTAATAACATTAGAAGCTCATACTCATGATCATCATCAAAGTTAAATTTACTTAGAATTAGGGTATATTGTTTCGACATATTGCAATGAATATAATAATAACATAGACTTATTATATCCCCAATTCCATAGAATTTGTATTGCTCTGTAATTACATAAAATTTTGCTATATTCGGAAAAATTATCATATCATTCATCACATAATTATTTAAAATTAATTAATATTTATGAGGTACATAGGTACTCCACATTTGGTGATGAATACCTGTTTGAAAATCTCTTCAGCAGATATAACAAGTAGGTACAGAGTTAACAAGAACTTCAATAAAATTTTAACAACATAAACATTGCGTACGGTTTATTAAGCAACATACGGCACATTTAAGAAAACTTACCCAGGTAATCCATGCGGGGATTACGGCCGGGATCTGGGACCAAGTAGATGTGGGCAATGAAATCTGTGCAGATTTATGTGCGGTTGTGCGTTACCGCTGGCCGTGAGTTTATCTTGTTTACGAACGCTTCGCAGCCACCTCCCGCCATCTCGGTGCCTGGTGCATTAAGGTATCATGCAGCATATATCTCTCCGCGATCATTCATTCCGGCCAAATTAGTATAGCTTATACACTTATTTTGTTCTGAATACTAGATTGTCCGCCAAATCACAAGATGTGCAGGAATTGGTATCTAATCTAATATCATAAAAACAATGTAGGTTCGTCCTTTCGAAAAGATATAATTCGCACATGAAAATAAACAGGGTATTATGTAAAAAAAAATGGTTTTCGTATTGTTTATATATTCGGAATGTAGATTTTTTACTGAAACTGACTGGTAAATTGTCTTAATTCTAAGTCATGTTTGGCATTTAAGCCTCTTTTGCGTGTTAATCGCGACCACCACGCACCCTTGTCATATATTGCATATAGTCGCATCTCTGTTGATGCATTTGCCGCTCAGTGTTCATGGAGGTTACACGTCAGTTTGGGCCCTATGTTGAATTAATACACCGATCCGCAAAAATATCGACAAATTTGAGTACTCAATACCGTATTAACTTTGACTTAATGCTATACTGCCTGTCAAAAACAGTATAAACAGATTTTTGGATTTGTACACAGCTCTTCACTGTCTGATCTCTGAATTATAGGATCTTATCCGAGAAATAAATTTATCTTTACTGTGAATTCACTTTTCCTTGGTAGGTACATCACTCCTATCACTGGTAATGCAACTTGGTTTAGTAGAAGGAATAAATAATTCGTCGTACATTACCCGGTTTTGTACGAAGAATATTTTTTCCTTCTACATTGCTGGTAATGTACGAGGAACAAGCGCTCAAAACACCGTTTTTTGAGATAATACACTGTTGATTTTCATGTGCGTATTAGACAAGCAGCGTTGTTGTTAATCAATAAACGGTTATTATTTGGTAGCCAATGTGTCAGGTAGTCCCATTACGCTGTTTATTTTCAACGTGGGACTTACCAAAATTGTCGGTTGCAAGGTAGTTAACCCTTGCGCGGGCACGGGCGAGTGTGAGCGAGGGGTGCGGGTCGCGCGCCGTAAGCCCCGCAATAGATAAAACAGTGATAGAACATGCACCGCGCCGCCGCTATGAATAATTCATTAGTTTCAGTTGCCACTTTTGTTGGTATCGGTGGATTTTCAGCTCTTCACACCGTCAAAAATATGCGTTGAGGGTTTGGTTATTGTTAGATTCCACTCTTTACAGTCTCGTTTATATTTTGATATGTTGTCGCTATGAGACAGCTATGCTTATTAAGATAGTATATATGTTTTCACTGTTTCTACAAACAAAAACATATCAACAACTTGTAACATCAAAATTGGAAGTTCGTTTTTATTTTGATAGACGACATCAGATAAATGTCACTTGGGGAAGCGAGCACTTTCAGCGGAAGGGCCGTTAAACATATCGTGCGGTGTCTCGCTAGCACCTCCTCCAGCCACCCTTGCGAATCCCGTTATAATTTACGATCATCCCGAAAAATCCCGGGATTATTTTTATTTGATAACAATAAAGGTGCCGCAGAGGGTTACCTTTATTATCACTCAGAGCGGGACGCCTCTTTTACAACTTTACACGTGTTATGGGAAAGCTAAAATGGCCCGGATGACTTAGTTTATAGTTATCGCGTGGGAATATGTTGTTAACTGCAGTCAATTTTTCGGGAGCAGCCTTACTGGCCTATAGAAAATTATAGAGTAAGTATTTTTAGAAGGTATATCTGTTTGAGTGTGGAATGTAATTCCATTGTAATTCTTTAAAATTAGTTGTAATGGATAGGAATTGGAAAACCGTAGCTCAGAGCACGTGCTCAGTGATCGAAGCGATGTCGAGGCGGATTAGACGAGCTCGAAAGTGATCCGTTATAATTTGGAGGGTGGACAGTGACGGCTGGCGCGCAGAGATTAGCCCCTTCGATAAACAATAGCATTAGTATGCGAGGACGCACTGACCGCCGCCGATCAGGCCGCCCGTGCTCGGATTAATTTGCCTCCTGAAAATTATGGAGGCCGCTCGCTCTATGTGGACCGAAACGATCACTGGCCCGGAGAATATTGCTTTGTTTTCACATGTACGGTGAATTAATTTATCGGCAATCATTTTATCCAATATCTCTTCTTTTAAATTTTATTGCGTACTTTTTCATTTCTTGTGGATGTCTACAGACATATTAGTTGTAGAAAAGCTTTTTAGTAAAACTTTTATTCTAATAACGGGTCTCGCAATATTTCATTTTATTTTAATGTTGTGCTTCAAATTATTTATACTAATTGTACGAGCATAAATAATTGAATATTAAAAACCACAAATTGTGATATTTCTTTCGACATGGATATATTATTTTTTATTGGTTTATACTACTAAAGTTACTTTAAGACCCAATGTTTTGAGAGATGGATGGACCCTACGGAAAGTTTTGGAAGGGGATAGAACGACGTATATTTTTATATTCACCTATGTGATACAAGATGTATGCGATACAAGCTTGTATTAATAGTATTGTAGGGCACTACGTGATAGGGTGCACATAAATAAACACTCGCGATCGCTTCTCATCAGTATATATTCTTCAATTAATTAAATAATTTTACTGTTACAATATTATTCTGTGACGGGAGCCTAACGTCATTCTATACATTCTACTCATTTTCAAATAAGCGTGTTGTTGCCTTTTATATACTAACTAGCCAGCTACATAACAAGCAAAACGTTACTGTACCTACATCACACCTAAATACATTTGAGATAATCTAAATTTTCAAATTATGCCCTACAAAATGCGATTAATGGTATCCTGTGAACGTAAGAATTCTAATTGTTTTCCGAGTAGGTTGAAGACGGCTCTTATTTCTTTCGTATACGTTCATCGAATGCCAATCAGCGTTAATTTTATTTGATCGCCGTGCAGTATCCGGTTACGACGGAAATACACGCCTACTACGCCGCCACTAAGTAATGAGGGTACTGTTACAAATACTGTGCCAGTGACCAAAGGTAACACACACTCTGAAATAGCCAGTAAATTATATTCTTTAAAAGAGGAAATAAGAAAGAGTAAGTTAAAATTGGTTTTGTCGAGCTATATTTTAGCCTATAGCAAGACCACTAACCATTGACTAACTAGTGAAATGTAAGAGGCTTTTGAATACAAATTAAATTGACTGAATGTATTTTTTTTATTATTTAAAGAATTTATAAAGCAATAAATTCTCCCCTAGCGAGCAGTTCTGTTCTCCTTGTTTTCAAGCAAGACGTTATTCCAATGAATTATGGAAATAGCAAAACTTGTAGAGTTTGTACACGTGACGAAGTTAAAGCCTTGTAAATCAAAAGCTAATTTGGTCCAAGATTTGAGAGTCGGGAGGCGATGCGTACGGTAATGTGTTCTTTAC
The DNA here is from genome assembly GCA_951449985.1 of Falcaria lacertinaria. Lineage (NCBI taxonomy): Eukaryota > Metazoa > Arthropoda > Insecta > Lepidoptera > Drepanidae > Falcaria > Falcaria lacertinaria. The sequence goes on along the minus strand of OX602109.1, from coordinate 6,411,750 downwards.
ATCAAAAACACATTTAAAAGAAGTTAGATTGGCTTAGAGGAGTTGGCGTGCGGCCATACGTAGTTGGAGCCTTCTCGGCGCGCCAAAGCCAGCCCTAATCTTCAAAGAGTCGCCGCAGATTGTTTGCGAGCATTTTGGTCCATCAAAATATGACGGGGGAAACTTTCTCTACATAAAAAATTCAGACACTCAAATTCTGGCCAAACATCTAATTGGATAGCTGTAAAAATTCTCGCGCTCTTATTTTGTAATTTGTTATATTCAAAATTTTATTCGTAAATGAAAAAATACCGCTGTGATTTTCATACATACAGACCGTTATTCTTTATTTCTACCGACACAATTTTCTTTGTATCTGAATAAAACACTGACTATTTTACTCTGTCTTACGGCGGTAATTTAGACCTTCATAAGTGCCTTATTAGGGCCTAAACTGAATAAATGATTTTTGATTTGATTTGATTTGACACCTCTTTGAGTTCTTTTACATTCATCAATCTCTTCATATATGTTCCGAGTAACCTTTCCGTCATTCCGTCTGTCAAAATCAAGTTGTATTATATTGCTGACAAGTATTATAGTCGATTGCTGCATTGCTAAAACGGTCTGTGAATAAAACCTAAAACCTAAAATTATACGTTATGTAATAGCATCATGAAAGTACGGATATTAAGCCTGATAGGGATGATTACTCAGATGGGTGTCATTGAAAGATTTATATTTAAAACAAGCTTTATTTAATATATTTAACCTACTGATTTTCAATATCATTTACATAACGTGTGTGACGTAAGTATGCTTACATTACTTTGCTGTCATGTCATTCAGTGTCGCGTACATTTGAGACAATTATTACAATTTCTGATAAAACACATTGAAATTATTCTTTGATTTTAATATAGTATATTTACAAAACCTATCTATGTAGCATGTTCAATCTTATATTAGCATTTGGCAACATGTTTAACGGTAACAGTTACATACAAAATACTATGTATAAACTATAATTGACAGAAGAAACTTGTAGTATCTGTGCCACTGAAAAATGATATATTTGGGATGAAAATAATATTTAGGATGAAGACACCATTGTTTATTAGGCCCCGTTTTTTACTGATGTAAATGATTTAAGAGAGGTTGGGTCCACTGGGAATTAAGTAGTACCTTCACCTTGCAGAGGATGGTACTCACAGAACACTACTCTAATCATAATAGTTTTGTTTCTGCGGTGATGAAGGCTTCTATATCTCCTTAGGTAAGCAACTGACATTTTAGTAGGGGGACAAGATTGTCTCTTTAAGCTGTTAGCTTAGCGATTGCTCTTTAAATAAGGTCAGCTAAGCAAGGTTGATACTGAGTACCACAATCGAAGTATCAATCTTGCGGAGTGCGGTTCCCTTTTCGTAGTAAATAGGTGCGCCTATTTGTACACATTATTATATATACGGCTCTCTCTTTCACACTGTTTCTACTTAAATTTCCAATATCTAAATTTATTATGATATTCTGCTTACCGATCACAATAAAATAATACATAGTAAAAATTTTAACCGCCTAATTTAAGTTGAACTGAAATACTGTGGTGTAAATTTTGCAATTACTGCTTAGTGTGTTTCGTTTGATTTTTTTTCTATCACAGCGTATGTGAGGTTTATTTTAAGCACAACTTAGTTTGTAACGTCTCCTTTCTAAAGACAGCCTAAATTGTTTACATGTATTTATCAGTCTTACTCTACTTAAATGTATTACTTAAATAATAAAATATCTATTAGTGCACTTTATATACCTTAAAACTGGATGTGCAATATTTTATACATTATCCACGGCCCAGCAGATATACATACATCTTTTAAATATAATGATTGGCAAAATAAAAAATAAATAATTGTGGTGATCGCTGAACCGGGATGCTATAATAATAGTGAGTTCAAGGAACTTGTACGTTATTACAATTCAATAAATAAACTATGTAATATCATATCTTTAACAACGCTTATAAATATGAATGTACGTCGATTTACAAACATAGTTTCATATAATATTTTACGTATAATAATGACAATAATGTTACTACATATTTAGATATTTTAATCTAATTTTACCTGTTTTGGACATTTACAATTTCATTAATAGATATATTATGATTTAAAATACAGTGTATATTTTGTTTACCAGCGTTCAAATTGTAGGTATTTTAATTAAAGTTGAACTAATTCGTTTGGTCGAAAGCCCTAAGCTCGGATTGATTTAACATAACTTTTATAATTTTGTTGACGCACTGGTAGGCTCACGCAGATAGCACATTTAATAAAATGATTTTTTTGCAATGTCATATAAACTCATTATTTGAAATACCTACTATGGTGAAGCTTTATATAACAGAATAGATTAGACTCGTGATCTTTTAGCATATATATATATATATACAACTAGTTAGTGTGCATCGACTAATAACTAAATATGTATTTTTTACTAGTATAAATAATATTAAGTATAAAATGGACACATGAATTCACAAATTTTAATGTATTTTTATATTAAAAGTAGCGATAGAAATAATAGAGTTAAATAAAACCAAAGAAGGCTTCTGCTCCTTTCGGCGTCACCTGTAAAACACAAGTAACAATACGAATTTATGTTTGTATTCGTGCATTCGTAAAATATTTGTGAAACACTTTGATACCTGTAACTTGCGATGCGCCTCCCACCCAGTTGAGATGCGTCTTCCCACCACCTTCGTCGGTTTTTTGTTTACCCTTATCGATCTCATTTAGATTGGACTGATATTTTGTACCTGCGAAATAAATTAAGGAAACATATTTTTTTCTTTGAACTCAAATGATATTTGCGTTTCGAGGATATTTGCACGGAAAAACATATAGTGGTTAGTCTAATCGAAGTGATCGGGTAAAAGATTCAATATGGAGGGTCAGACCCGCAGCAGGCGGTCCGCCAACAGTTATTGAAAAGTTGCGCAATATTGTCGAGTAGCCGGGCTATCCGTAAATTCGTAATGGTTGCAAAAAATAAAACGGTAACGGCGGCCGATGTCGACGCTACACCGCCGCCGCCGTCGCGCCGCCCTCCGCGCAAAAACAACCACCGGCTAAACTTATGCTCCGGCTTCGTAATGCATAAATGGATTTTTCAAGTTCAATGTGAGTGATCTTTCCATCTTATTTGCTTTTTTAAATAAACCATAAGGAAATGCATGGTGCGGCAAAGGTTTAGTCTCATTCTAAATTAATATGTATTCAAGATAGTCTTTAGGAAAATCGTGTAATCGGAATGAAATGTATCCATTTAATAATAGCACTTATGTACTATAATAATTGTTATAATATCAAAGATCAACTATTTTTATTTACAATGTTATGCCTGGAGCTCAACGTTAATGTAATTATATTTTAATCATATTGTACATTGTTATAAAATATAATATATATGTACAATACAACAACTTTTAACGTTGTAGTTTCTTTGGAAATCATAATAAGTGAGCATGATGAGTTTGCAAGGAGGAAGGGCTGGCGAACACTTGGCAGTAATAGGTTGTCGTGCAAGATGTTGTCCGGCGACCGGCGGCATGTCCGGGAAATGCCCAACTTCCCAATAACGGCGGAGTAATGACGCTAGCCAAACAACTTATGACTTCACGATATAACCATACATTATACGTCAATATGTAGGTGTTCATAACCACCACTTAATATTTTGTGGACCATATTAAAATTACGGAATCAGTAAAAACGTGTACCTATTTAAAAAAAAATCAGTGACGTAATTTATATACATGCCTTACAATGTTTTAGGTTGAGTTACAATTTTAGAATGGCACTGACATCATCAATTACTAGCATAAACCCGCGATCTTTCATACCTTACAAAATAACTACACAATGTCGTTATTTAGGTATATCGCATTACATTCAAACAAGTAGGCGATATCGACAGCGTTGCTAAATTGTTCTTAGTACTCAACAGTCGTTTTAATCAAGGTATTATTAGATTTCTTCTACTTTAAAGTGACGCTCCCTCCACCCGTCTAAACAGACTCATAAGTGTTCAACTCATTAAAAAAACATAAAATATAAAACGTAGGCAAAATCAAATAAACAACTTGCAACCCTTCATAAATCGTTTGCTTGTAATAGATATGTTTAAATTTTATGATAGCTGCATAATGTTCGAAGCCTGTTACCAAACTACTGACTGGCGACGAGCAGATCGTCGTAACAGTTTATGATCTATAAACAAATATAACGAGCACTAATAATAACTGGAACAGAACAAACAATGAAAACAAAATGAACGATTTCGTGGCGGATACAATCGTAAAGGTAATATTATCTCTCAATAAACAGAGTCGTCTACATAAAAATGTTGTTTCGGTGCATTTTATCGACAGCTATATCAGAATTTAACGAACTCATTCGACCACTAAATTTGTTACAGCTATTTTAATTACTATTGCGAAATGTACTTTTATTGACACTTCCCCAACCACAGGATTTTCGCCGGAAATTCTGTGGTGTATTTATAAATTGAAAAACGCATTTACTAGTAAAATATCCGAAAATTAATTACAATTATTGTAAAAATAACGTTAAATTCTAAATTCATATTAAACATAAACTTGAAAGACAATAATGGATAATAAGAATTTCTAATCGTTTCACAATATAAAAATATCTGTTAATTGGGTTTTGTTTCAAAAATATAAATATGTATTTAGAATATAATTTACCAGCTAATAGTATGTACCTTTATCAGTGAAAGGCGTGTCACGCCGTGGAGGTCGCGATGGCGGAGGTACGGTCATAGATCGAGGGTCAGGCGTGGTCGTGGGCGGCGAGGAAGCTGCAATACAAATATCTTTTCAATTCAATGAAGGTATTACATAATCTCTTAATAAAAAAATGTTGCCAAAAATATACCATAATCCTGAAAACATTGTGGTTTGACGTTTTATCAATAAATGTTATATTGCAGTTACTCACTGTATAAACGTATTGTCCCATCTGATTCCCCCCGCGGATTCTTAGCTACGCATTTGTAAGTCCCATAATCTTCAGTAGTGATGTGTCTAATCAATAGTCGCATGTGTGTTTTGTACGCTGGGATGCCAACAGTATTTTCCATGTGATATTTAGGGCTCTCGTGTATCATATGGCCATCGTCGCGAGTCCAGTAATTCAGAGATGTGGGATGTGCTTCCGTAAAACATTCCAGTGTCACGTTGTAGTACAGAGGTGCGCCCACCAGCTGATGTGGTATCCATAGCATTGGGGGAACTAGAAAGATGCAGATGTATATATAAGTCCTTAGCGATTCATATGAAAGCGCCGTATTTACCATTTTTACTTACAGTCAACGCTAACTTTGACTCTTTTCGACACTGTAGGTGGTACACCGTTGCTCGCAATGCAGAGATACGCGCCCATATCCAAACGTGAAATACGTGCCATTTCCAGTACTTCACCCTCCCATTCTGAGACTGAAAAAAACCAAATCGATGAAGAGCAAAAGGAACAAAAAAAGCAATAAGTTTTCGGTCATTAGGTAATCGATAACCAACCGGAATGTCCTTTGCTGATGGAGATTTTTGAGTTGTCATCTCGTTTCCACTTGATGGTGGGCTTAGGAGAGCCATTAGCGCGGCACGTCAGGGTGACGTTGGCGCCCTCCCGCACGATAACGTCGCTCGAGCTCAACGAGTCGTCAATCGTAGGCGGTACTGGCAGTAAACATTACCCACATTTTACTCATAATTATATTTCAATCTTACCGACAACTACTACGAAAACAAAAACTACCCAAATACAAACAAATGTATTTTGTCTGAGCAAAAAAAATATGCTTTATCATCGGAATTTTCACAGAGGTTTTTATGTACTATTACTGCAAACAGAGATGGGGTATTACCAACTACATGTAAATAGCCAAACTGCGTCTTAGCGGTGACGGTGTTGATCTGACACATGTACCGGCCGCGGTCCTCCTCACGTACGTCAGAGATGTGAAGGAACCAGGTGCGGTGCTTATCGTGGGTCACGCTCACGCGGGGGTTTCGCGTAATCACGTGGTTGTGCACTGTTAGTATAGCTGACTGCTCGAAATGCATCCATGCTACCTGCCAAAACACATTAAGTTATAATTTCACTCTATAATAGTCGGTGGCTCCGCGTTAGCAAAAGTCTTGCTTCAAACAGACTCTTAGAAGGCTTTATCAGTAAAATTCACCAAATTCGGTTTACTGTCGACATTGAACAAGTTCCTTACCAATCAGTTCACGTATCGACATCAAATTCATACGCGCCAGAGATATGCGTGAGCATAATTCATAAAATAAAATGAGAGAAACAAGTGACACGAGTAAACTTCTTTTGAAAGCCGCAATAAAATATAGTAAGTAGTAAAATAAAAGCAACAATATGCTTAAATCGCAAAGGCATTATCTTAAATCAGTAGTTTGTAGCTGACTAGACTGAGCCTAAGACAGCCCTCAGAATCTTAACATAGGCACTGATAAGCATACAAAATCTGTTAATGGTTCATAAACGTTTAATTTGGGCAAGGATCTCAGGGTAATATTTACGAAAAAAGTAAGACCGTAGATGCTCAGAATTGCGTGCCTGAATGATTTCCAATCGTTCTCTCAATTGGACGAGTGACGTAACGGAAATTAAAGAAAATTTCGCTTCTTCACGAGGACAACATTTTCTTTGTGAATAAACTAGGTACACTACATACCAATTCTAAATAATTTTTAGCTTATTTATATTATTCGTATATTTTTATAATACAAGTAAGTTAGTCAAAAACTTTACTTAGAACGACGCGGGCATGTATGAAATGATTCATGTATAAGAAGAGGTGTGAAAGTCAAGAGTGCAATTAGGGTCTATTATCTCTGCCTACCACCTGCATAATGGACTTGGCGCCATGAAATGTATGTATGTGTATGTAGTTACAAACTTTTTTTGTTTTGAAAGGAATAATCGTATGTGTTCTTTCTTTCTACTTCATTCTTGACACACATCTAACTAATCACAACAATAGTATTTTTTAAAATTTGTTGAATGATACATGGTTTATTGAGCACTATACCTAGGAGTAATTTCGAGACACATGACATATAATATAATATAAAATAGGGCGCGAATCGCGACTATTGTGTAATATTTAGGAGCTGCCACCGCGTACTCGCTTCACACAATTTCCACGGCTTTTAAGTTTATTAAGCGCTTGAAATCCATTTTCACTAAACTGTAACGCCAACCCAGAACAATATTTCAATTTTAATTCTTAGCTAAGCATATAAAATAAATATAACTATTATAATACCAATTTATTTGACAATCAATTATTGTTTATCCTATAATTATGTTTTTCAGCATAGCAAAAAATTTTTGTGATTGTATTCGTGCATCGAATACATAAATTAAAAAGATATTTTAATTTTTTTTTTTTTTAATGTATGCCTACGATGTACGAAAGCAATCACAACAAGTTTTTACCATACTGTAAAAATCATTTAAAGAATAATGTGCTACGTAATCAGAGAGTATTTTCGAGTCCACTTCTCCAATAAATTAAACAGCAATTGATAATACCAAACAATTACTTTACTTTACAGTTTTATGGAAATATACTACTCCTTATCTATAAAATTAAGTTATTAAGTGGAAAAATAAAATTGATGTTTGTGGCTTGCGGTGGTTCGAAGTTGACCATCCTTTGTGTCTTAATCCGGCTATAAGTTTGACTCATAGATAGTGTTTTTATCAAGATTGCAGAGGCAATATAGGAGAAGTTTGGAAGCTAAACTGGTACCGGGTCACATCTTACCAACCTTAACTGATGCGGCTCTCAGCCGCTGTCTAATTTATAATGGACTTGAGGAAACTTCGCCCATTTTATTATGCAATGGGACGGTAACCCCTCTAATGACGGCGACCTAACTTGTCGCCGTGGTTGAGGGCTTAGGGATATTAAACGAAGCTTAGTAAAATTTCAAATCGGATACATGAGAATATTTTTAGACGTTAATTTTGACAACGTAAATACTCGATTCATGAACAAATGTGTAAATAATTAATAATTATCTATACTCTGGACATTGAAAATATTTTGCAAACCAATTTTGGAGGGTACTCTATATTCGGTACTGAACCCAAATCTGTATTTTTTTTTCATTTTTGTCTGTCTGTCTCTGACTGTCTGTATGTCTGTTTCTCGGCCATCCATCCTTCTATACTCACAAACTTTCGCATTTATAATATTAGTAGGATATACACATACAATACAATTTATTAACATGCATTAAGCATACTTTATTTATTAATACGCAATTTGAAATAATAAGTCCCAAAACAATGACTCTATTAGACTGGTACAACCTGTATATGACAGAATACCGGTAAATGCGGTCAAATGATTCAGTATATTTAAATAAAGTTAGATAAGAATGTAAACGAGTGAGGGTCGCCGAGGACTGAGGAGTAAGGGTAGCGGAAGCGCGCGGCGCGACGGCGGCGGCGACTCAACGACGCTTCAGACGGTAGATGTAAATCTGATCTGCGTAATTGTGGCCGGCGTCTAATCTAATCACGACGGTGTGTCCCTCTGCACCGCACTGATTGAATTACAAGCCTCCGCCGCCGTGGCGTCGCCATCTGGATGGTCAGCCTTTCCGCGTGAGGCGATGTCTTCACATCAATGTCACAAATTCATATTATCGCAAATCTCGACACAACCGAACTAACTTTGGCTAATAAAATTTGTATCCAAGATTTGAGGCGTTATCTTAAATCCATTATAACCTCAAGGGTTATTATCAAACTTCTATTTTACTGTTCGAACAATTAAGATAAAATTAAAGAGGAATCAAAATTTTATAAGCGGTTGGAAGATAAGCGTTAAGTGTTGAACTTGACGAACTTCGTAAATTGCATCGCTTTGCTTTTGAAGGGTGGTACAAACTTTATTTGGTAGAAATATAGAATGGAATATAGCGTACAGCTTACGTAAGCTGTACGCATCCAGACAGATGAGCCACTCAAGTCATTTCTTTGTTTTCTAGAGATGAGCAACGACACCGAGGTAGGTCCGGAACAAGGTGGCGTGACCTAGATTCTAGATGCCTTCTAAAGTGGCTGGCGTAATATTGTTGAGGATGGGAAGACCTGAAACGAATTGGGAGAGTCCTTTACCCAGCAGTGAGACACTTTAGGCTAGTAAACAATGTGTGTGAAAATTTTAAAATATACATACTTCACTACTTATCAAACATATATTTATATATTTATTAATTTGCCATAGCCTGAAATGCAATAATTTCATGAAAATAATATGAACATAGAAGAAGCAAAACATTAAGCTGGCGGAAGATGCAGAAATGATGTTGCTAATGCCGGGAATGGCTAACGATTTAATTCGGTTGCTGATCCTAAGCAAGTTAGCGATAGTACGCCGTTGCTGTCAGCCGAGCTCATTTCAAATTCATAATTGCCCACGTTAAATAAAACTACATGTTTATTTGCTGAAATACGACACGAAATTCGTATTAATTATTGTAAACGGTAGCTAAAATCTCAGGTTTTCTCCAACCATCTCGGTGGAAAGTTCGAGCGGCCTATTAACTCGTTATCTTTTAACCACCTTTAATTTAGGCTCTTCTTTCTTTTTATCTTAATTGTTGAGGCATTAAGGGCAAAGTTGAAGTTTGGAGGCACGGTGGGAGACGGTGGCGTCCCTCAGGATATGCCTGGAAGGCGTCGTTTGATTTATAATGGACTCGTTGCAAACTTTGCCCATTCTCCCCGTACAGCACCGAACCTCTTTAACGACGGACCCTATCGCCGCAGGAGATGATTCGTAGACGTGTTTAATAATATTACGACAGATTTAATTATGGACCGTTTAAGGAACTTCAGCTATTACCCTCACTTTGTTTGTATTTTGTTCGAGTTGTTGGACAGCTCTGGTTTCAGTTTCTAAAATTTAAGGACTCGCATAATTAAACTATGTACATATTAAATTTAAAACTTGGCTAATTTAATATTATGAACACTTGACCTATTTGAATTATCCGTATAAATATTCAGATACTATAGGTCTTGAGATATCTCTAACTCCCACATTTTTCAGGACTACATTACTGCGGCGTACTTTGAATGTTTTCTTTTTAAGTGCAAATATAAATAAATACATTGAATTATATTAATTTAAATAATTCCAATTGCATAGTTAGTCATTTCTCCTGAGCAAGTTATATTAATTAAAAATGTAATTTGCAAGCCAATAAAAAGTCGAATGTTATGTATACAAAGTATATTTATTGAAAACTGAAACTAATAACAAAATTACTTTAAAATAACTGGCTATAGGAAGCATGCGATGACACACTAATGCAATGGCGTAGACAGAAATAAGCGAACATCTTGCAGGAGACGGCTTAGCTTACTTCTGCTAAAAGCCCACTTAGAGATCACTTCAGTTCGGGATTTGTGCCGAGGGTCCTCGAACTCCGCCCACTATGTTATTTCTGGGTTTAAGTAACTCGTTTGATAAAAATAATTTCATTTCGTAACTAAAATAAATAAATGTAAAGTATGGAAAAGTTAGTCAGGCAAATTAAATTTAGTGAAATTGTGTGAGCGATGAATATGTATTTTTAATTAATTCATGAATGGTTCATTTGGCGCACCGCATACGATCGCTGCATACCGGTGGACCGGTTTGTGGAACAAGTACCCTTTGCTCCCCTGATCTTGGGCTCAGTTTGCTCGTGCGAGCACAGTATCAAGCCACGGGAAATATGCCAGAATTTGAACAGCCGGCGCTCGCATGCGGCGCGAGTGTAACATTGCTGTGACTCGTTGTGGCATGTTATTGCAAACCCACATACGTGATGCTGCCGACTATTTGACATTTCATGCCGATGAACCGGCTACATGCGCATACTTACCCAACGTTCGCATCAAATACGAAAATTTGTCGAGTTCTATAATATCATATTCCCGATGTAAAACCGTGTCCTAAAAACCTTACATACGTTTGATACGTTAATTATGTAAAAAGTAATAATCACATTTAATGTAGAAAACTTCATTAAAAAGTGTATGGTTTATCAAAACTTGGGCAATACTGATAATGGCGAGCGGCTAGTACCGGTACTATAAAATGGTTTTCTGGTACTCGCGGTTCCAACTTTGCATGAGAATTCGGTTTTGACATCGCTATTTGCTGATAAAAGTTAGAAAACATTAAGTAGTTTGAAGACTCGTCTATAAGGATCGGGGGGCACGGGAGTGCCCCCGCCGAGTCGAGCGCGAAGCAAACACTGCCGTACCATCCTTTACCCGAACCATTTCGCCGCATTTTCAGGCCCCTATTTGAGAACCTCCGGATAAGACCAGAACGTAGAAATTTTCGTCATCCAGTAAGCTATAAAATCATACTTAAAATTAAAAATTTCAAGTCTGTAGGTCATTTAGTTCCGAAGTTAAGCGAAAGCAAAGTTTCGCATTTATGACACACACTCACTCATGATCATCAAAATAGAACTAGTACTTCCCATAAACTCAGAGAGCTGAAATTTGGTACAGAGTTAGGGTTTAATGGCCACATAAAGGGAAAACTATAAAAACTAGGATAATCGAAGATCTGGAGTACCTGGTGACCCTTATTTGAAATTTGAAAACATATGTCATCCAAGTAAGCAAAATTACGTATTTTGCTTCGCCGTGACTTTTCAGTGGTGTTTACGATAGTTCCAATGAACTAATGATGAAGCCGGAAGATTTTCTGTGGCTTTATTGGTGTTTACGGTCACCAATGAACTGATGTTGTAGCCGGACGGAAACTGCTGGAACTCTCTTATAAAACAAATGTAACAAGTCGCACAACATTAACTATAATAATAAAGAAATCGCAGTAAGGAATCTTAGATCATTACTTTTGAGAGATAAACAAGCAGCTCCATCGAGACTAGGCTAGTTTTTTACAGAATGTTTTTGGTGGGATATAATTTAGCGCTTAGAGCGAGAATTTTTCTGTCAAGTCTTGCATGCTGACAGTAGACAAAATGATCGAGACATGATCCAATACATATTTTTAATAAAAAGGTTTTCTAATTAGTAAATTAGAGTATCTTAACTGTGCGGTATTAAAGTGACGTAAATTATTTATTGAATATTAAGAACTAATAAAACACAAATAGAGTACACATAGAATATGTTCTTTCGTTTCATCGTAATATTTTGTGCGAGTCAATAATGTAAAAAATAAGAACAAAGAAGCAAATCTTTTTAACCGATGCGAGAAACTAATGGCACAGGCGAGGCTTTCGGGAAAATCCGCTTCTTGTTGTCAATACAGGGCAACCGTGATGGCTCCCTCAGTTAAGCCTTTATTTTTGAAGTACACTATCTTGGCTTTTATTGCTCCCGCCCGCAGATAGATACAGACGTAAGTAAATGCAATAAAATGAACAGAAGAAGTCGCTCAAATGGAAATCGAAGAAAATTCTGTAGATATCTCCTCATTTTTGTTCAACGGAACGGACCAATTTATTCATACGTTGAGGATACGTCTAAGAAACATTAATCAAACATTTAAAGTAACAGAACATTCACCATGATATCTATACCAGACTGAAGATTAGCTAAATACTAAATTAATCGATGCACATTTAGCTAAAAGTGGGCGCGCGGAATGGGGAGATTCAGTGGGAACCAAATGAAGCAGGGGGTTTAGGAGCGTGCGGTCTCGGCAGTTAGCCGGTGGTGGCGTCACCTTGCGGCTTATCGGTCGTCCGGTCACACTACCGGCTGCCGGCTGCTGATCCGGGCTCCTACTAGCTGGTTACTTACTGCACCAACACATGTATTTCTATTTGCTTCACAACCGCACAGATGTATTTGAAACTATATTGCATTTCAGATAATCCTTCATCTAATGCACTCTCGATGGATTTATAAGATGAAGATTTCGCAGTTTGACTTTATGTTACTAAGTAGTTTGATTTAGCTTGTCTAGGTTTTGTTTATATTACGTACAACATGCTGACTGGTAAAAAACTAATTTCTTATTTTATTACTTATATGATTGGTAAACCTGATACAGTAGCATATGTATGTTTAAATTATATCAAACGTAGATCTGAGTGTCTAGGTATAAAATCACGCTTAAATTACATATAATTATTATTATAATTCGTAAATTGCAATCATATCGGTTGATCAGTGCTAATTATAACCTAATTGTGAAATCAGCCCCCTAGGGAGTGAAGTGGAAACTCCGTATAGAGGTTGTACATCATATCTGCCTCCATATAAATGGACACTTTATTACGGCGGCGCGTTCTAAATCAAATGATAAAATGCTTCTTATTTTATGTTTTCTTTTGCCGCTCCACGCATATTGTCGTCTTCCCACTATATCGAAGGAGCTGGCTTTGTACTTAAGTGATACTTTTTGGCTAGCGAATTCAATATATTTTTCTTTATGTACGAGTACTTTGAGGATGTAGCTGCGTTCACGTAATAGGTAGATATATACTTTTTCTCGTACCTGATTTATTCCAACATGAATTCGTTACATAATATATGTCACATTTATTTATTGCATGAGCACAAGTAGAAGAAAGGAGCTTCAACACCTTAATGATAAAACTATCAAAATTGAATTTTAATTCATGTATGTACTTTCACACAAACTTCTGTTCTTTCTACGTCATTAACATTATTATTACATTAATTTATATTAATAATACATAATAGTAATAGACTTACGTTAACACACATTAAGTTTGGCAACACGCTAGTGATACCCCCCTCAGAATGATGACCGCTCGTCATCAAGCGGGCAGTAGATACGCTTACTTGACACGTTACTCAGGTTTACTAACCAATTCCTAAACCACGGTGTAGTCAAAAACTTTTATACGCCTTTTACTGTGGTTAACGTAATCCATCATCTCTCGATTAATAATGAGTAAAATATATTCTACAAGTAATATGAGTATACTGTAGGCAATATAGTGGCATCGCGTAGACGTGATTTTTTTTCCTTCGCACTCAAAACCCTAGTTACCTTATAAGATCCAAGATTCTTGACTGAGCAAGCAAGTCGCACGCTCCTTCCAGCCGGTACTGTTACGTTCTGGATGACGTCTGTAAATTCAGGTTCCTCGACCACTGCAACAAAAAATATGTTTGAACGGCACATAGTTCTTCACCAAGTCTTCTCACTTCATTCATCAAGTCTAATACATTAAAGCTATCTACATATAAATTAAAATAAATTGACACAAATCTCGTCGGTTTTATTAAAGAGCGGGTAAAATTTTGCAGTTGTAATGACATTTTAGTGTCACAAAATACGATTTGTAATTTTCAAATTATCAAAGCTGAACGTTTTTAAACAAATTGAGTAGGCGATAAGGAATAATGTCGTCGTTTATCAAGGTACAAGATAGATGGCTGCCGCTCTACTCTGCCCATTTTAAATGCGTTTGTCTTCGACTTGCCAAATTGGCGTTCTTTGTTTTCTCCTTAAGGTTTTACATTTATATACTTACGTAGAAGGCGGCCATGGCGAAAAAGTACTAAATATGATTTAATTTACTAGCTGTGCCGGCGACTGCCTACGCGTGTAATGAATGTTTTTCATTGTTATTTTATGCGCGAAACCCTAATTAATTTTTCAAATTAAAAGTAACCGAAGTGTCACCTTATAGCATCAGTTATCGACCAGTGAAAGTTCCGTTCAAATCGGTTCAACTGTTCGGATTTTGTTCACAACTTCATGGGCTTTTTATTTGTTGCACGGAACCCTATTTATTGTCCCAAAATAAATTTAGCCTTGGTAACGTCTTATAGCATAATCTACCTGTCAGTGAAAATGTTGTTCATTCATATCGGTCCTGTCGTTCGTTTTTTTTTTTCACAATTTCATGGGTTTCTATTTGCTGCGCGGAACCCTATTTTTTTTGTCCAAAATTAATGTTACTCAATTGCGCCAATTAAAATCAGCTATCTACCACTGAAAGTCCAGTTCAAATCGGTCCGCTGTTTCGGAGTTATAGCCTAGTATACATTTTGACTTTTATCCCTTATCCCAGGGGAACCGTGCTGAATTTCGGAACGGAAAATTTTATCAAAAGTATCCTATGTTATACTTCGCACTTTGAACTCATATCATGAGGTTTATTCAGATCAGTAGTTTCCGTGTGATGCGCGGCCAATAAACAGACAGACTGACAGACTGTCAGACAAAAATGCAAATAATATAGATTTGGATTTAGTATTAAATACAAAGTGCCCTCCAAAAACACATTTCAAAATATCTGCTATGTACAGAATTGTACCTGTTACAGCTTTATTATAAGTATAGATAAAAAGAAAGGTTGTATTCACGAACCAAATCGCAGAGTCAATTTGGCAATACCTTTATGTACAAACTCGGCATGCAAGCCCCGTGCCCCGCGCTGTGTTTGGAGAATAAACTTGCTCAGTGGCGATAGTTCGTCTGGTTCTCACTTGTTTACGTATCACAGTCTCGTTCAAACTGACAATAATAGAATTTACTTTATCTTGCATTTGTACTCACGAAATAGGAATAAAGGATAGCCTTTAGTCGTGCAACGTTGTCACAAAGAATTACATGGGTAATTCTTTGTGACATCGTTGCACTGATTAATCACTTTAGTACTTTAAGCTTAGAAAAACTCATTGGTAAAGGCCCGGATTTGAACCTGGGCCCATCAGATCACAACTCGCTGCTTTAACCATAAGGACACCACGGCTTAATTAAATACGTATATTTATTATGTTCATCCCCTGATAATACACAAAGTAAATTATAAATTGCTTCGGCAAATGAAATAATTATTAGGAAAATAAACACGACCCGTGTTTAATGAAGCAAGTGAAACGCAGGTCGCCACAGCGCTGCATCATTTATATATGTGTTGGTTTGTGTGTGAGTGTGTTTGTCAAACTCAACTCCAGGAGACAGCGGACTGAAGATGAAAGCCCCGTGTGTTGCGTGTTTGCTCACCTGATCGCATTAAGCTATAAGCACGTTGCTCCATTTTCTACACCGGTGAGCCTGACTCAACCGATGTAAACCGCGCAATATCGTCTATAACGCACCCTATTAGCTGTGTATGCGTTTCTCAACCAAATATTATCGCTAGTTGTACGGCGCTAAGCATTTTATCGTCGCTATACACCATACAATATGTGAAATTTGTGATCGGTAAAGCAGAGGAAATGAGGACACCACTGCGTTATTTGAACTATTTGATTAATTAGTGATCGCTATTTTTATATAAACGTCAAAGCGTATAAAAAAGAATGAAACATTGTTTATCATATACCTCCAACAATGGTGGAAAACAGGCGTGTAGAGTACCACCTGTTTGACTGGGACATGGTAGAGTACTATCCCAGTCGGATTGCTCATGTACGTAAATATACCTAACATTGTGTGGCATGGGGCTTGTAAGACTCTTTTAGAAACTCAAGGTGAAGAAATCTTTGTAACAGTTTAATATTTCAAAATATGTTTACATTGAGGTCTTATTTTCTATTATAAATTAGACACCAAATAAAAACAAACGTCGATTAAAACATTTAACGCAACCATAATAATGACACAAGAAGAGCTTAATATTTAAGTTAATAAGGCGCTGATGTAGACGCTCATATATTTGTTTCAATAATACTGAACATTAAAATTAACAAGGGTAACGTTGGCAATAATCTTACAGACCGAGCGAGGCATTGCGGCGCGTGCAAGGGTATTTAGGGGTTAATTAAGAAACCGCAGACAGAAGCGCGCGGGCGGGCGGGTAATCCCTTTGTCACCGTTCAGACAAGACGCTGCCACAGCCCGCCAGTGTCGACGTATGCTGCCATTACAATGTTATCACTTCAATCAGGTCATGTATTTATTATTGGGCGTACGGCACATAAAAATACTTGGTACGGCAACCACTACAAATTTGTATACCTATCAACCAATGCATCATTATTACCTATGTATTATATATCAAACAATGCATATTTTACACAGAAACCAATTTATAACTATGTGATATTTCATCGTGTTTTCCCAGCGAGCATACCAAATAAGCGTAGCAGTCCAAATAATTACGTTCGGGATTGGTTCGACTAAATATTCCAAAACTAATAATGAATAGGACCGCTTCGGGCGGCTCTAACTCGAGAATAATCTCATATTAAAGCTGGCCCTTATGCAAATCAGGAGCGGTCACTCGGAAGTCATCAGGCGCGGACGGGACGCCGGCGACGGAGCGCCTCCCTCGCCGCAAATTGACAGGGCCCATGCCGCCAAATTGATTGCGGCTACACAGACACCTCGTTATAACCAGCGGCATACCGTTGACAAATAACATATCGTTCTACGTGCCATTGTTTCATTACTCATGAAAACGGACGCATCTATTATGTTGAATAAATTCCCAGTCACAGCATAAGTACAGACTAGGTATGAGTTACAGTATTTTAGGAAGATCTCGGGTGGTCAAACTACAGGCATATGATTGTTTGTGAAACCAACCTTGATTTTACATACATTATGTAACCAGGAGTACATTTTGAGTCGTATTTGTATTCTGAGCTGAGCTGAGAAAGTTTAAAAACAAACAGAAAAGTCTGGTGCATTGTAATGTGCGATAATCTTGTTTGCCACATTATTATTATGGTTATTTTTTCCTCGACTTAAAGTGTTCCCAGTTATACCTTGAAGATATTTTATAGCTTAGAGCTACTACTTTTAGTTAGAATTTAAAAAGTTGCTGGAAAAAGTCCAAATACGGGGAAGGTATTGCCTTCATCCGCTATTATTCCGTATTAGCATTATTGGTTTTTCCGAAGTAAAGTAAACTAACTGTGTTGTATTTGTAAATAGCTGGCCTTGTATTAGATTTGTTCATAGTACTAGTATATTTTGAATATGTGATAGGAGTAATATATCAGAAGAAGAGAAAACGAAGCTTTAGTTGATAACAATCTCTTCATAAACATTGCGCCAAGAGTGGCTGATTTATTTTAGGAAAGTGCGGCCCGAAGAGCCAAATATTTAAGTTTATACGTCCCTTGTCACAGATGTTGCTCGTAATATTCCCATATACGATCAAATTCTTTTAAGAGATCCGTAGATAAAGAACATGGCGTCGGGTGTTTGGGCGGTTTCGGACTTTCACTTATTTGTATGCCTTACCCTTCGCCGGACGGGGACGTGACTATTCGAGATACATAAACCCTGAGTGAATACAGAAAATAGAAATAAAGTAACATACATAATACCCGTTAGTGGACGGATTGTGGAGGAATTTGTGGTGATATTTGTTTTATTGCAACCCACGTCGTCGTTCCATTGTAGCACATTGTGGTTTATGGCAATTGGCATATTTTAATGTGTATCCAGTAAGCAAGGGATATGTTCCTTTGCTACGTCAGCGATATTAACACATACAAAGTAACACCCAATCTTGAAGATCATTAACTAAGCCCGTAACGATGTGACTGTGAATATATTCCTCGCAAAGCAAACACCACCAAATTGAAACGGCAGATAAAAAGATCACGAGACAGTTCTCACTTATGCACGTCCAGATCTTTGTAAAATCTAGTCAAATAAAAATGATTTTAATTTTGAAAACCGACCATGCACCTCACATGTCGCTCCGAGAAGTAATATGAATTGACACTGCTGATGCTGTACAGTATAACCGCCCGATTCAAAAGGTAAATCTTATGGAGTGACAGACGACTTGCAAAATTATGGTTGTACCTTGAGGGTCAATTCAAGGTGTAGCAATTAATAAACCAATACTTTCATTTAGATAAGTAAGCCTAAAATAGAAACTATTTGTGATTTGTGATTGAACTGTGTTCATACGTGTTGGTTTCCGGTAATATTAGGTGACTGTGATGGGCAACATGTTGGCAAGGCTATCGGGGTCGGGTCATGTCGCGGTCAGTTAGGCGGAAGTGTGGAAGCAGATGTTGACAGGCCGCGCCCGGCCCCCTCGCCTCTATCGTCGCTGTCGCCTGTCAACGGTGTTCACAAGCGCAGAGACGAGCTCCCAACACCCATTCCATATCTCCCAGTCTAATATAAATTCAGTAACAACTTCCAGTAACTACTTAGTAGTAGTAGTAAATAGGCATGGTGGCCCTGTGCTATCAAGCGCTGTCTGCTATTCTAACGCACAAGTTCGAATCCCACCGATCTGTCTGCACCAATGAGTTTTCCTAAAAATGTAAGTGCATTGGCTAGTCACACCACGAGCTTTATTGTAAAGAAAAACCTTGCGAGGAAACCTACATACATATGAGAAGAAATTCAAGGCCGTTACATGAACTGTGTTACGTTGAATGTGCCTAAGAGACGGCGGCGGACTCACCGTCTGTCACGTTGGCACCAAATTATCTTCGGCGAGAAGTTGGTGTTGTACATTTCTGCCGATCTCTTCTGGGCCCTCATGGGAAGGCGTGACGGTATATTATTATTCTTATTTTGACAACTTAGGAGCAAATGAAAGGAACTACAAACAGTCGAAAAAGTGCTTAAAATTAAGGAAAATGCAAATAATCATTGCAGTCCTAAACAGGTAAACGTTTGCATAATAAAGAATCTTAAAGCTAATCACTAATTTGAACAAGTGTTTTGAGGCTGAGGGCGTAAGTCGGGGATCTAATTAAAGCACCTACCGCGGTGCGCCACTGAACCCCGGAGCCTATTATCACGACTCCACCTCCTATTAGCATTGTCTCCTCGAGGGCGATACTTATCTTTATTTAAATTCACTTCTTGGTAATTGGGTTGACGAGTCGACAACGTGATTTGCATTGATGAGAATTGGCCAGTGTAGTCTCTCTACCTTCCTAACTTAGTTTGACGGCTAATTTGTTTTATTACCGATGCGAAAAGTTTTTTTTTAATATTTTTTACTTACTGCACCTACTCGTATGTTATCTATTAAAGTGAATTTACTTCTGGTAAATCAAACGGATCCATTCTAAAACGGTCAGTGAAATACTAGGGGCGCGTTTGTCAACCTTGCTTTTCATTTAATAGAATCACTATTGAATAAGGTTTGAATAGCTACGATAAACTAGAAAATATGGCTGTAACATGTGTCATTTTTGCTGGCAGCTCTGTAACGAGTGCAGTCAAAGAGGATGCGCTAGGTTATTTATCATTACTGCACACGCGATAAAATCACAGAGTTGTTGCCTCATTAAAATCTTCTGGTGCGCGCATCTGTAAGCCTTTTGTGAAGGCGGAGCGCGCCGCTCTCGACGCCTTTCGCGTGTCATTTGGGGCACAATGCGGTGCGAGAGACGCAACACGCTGGCAATTTCTGCTCTGACATGCCGCCTTGTGCTTTTATCAGTTTATCGAAGAATATTTTATGCGGATACACCGTTATTATATTCTGCTCACGAAGGATTCGTATTTTATACTTGTCAGCTGACGTTCTTACCTCCCATATTAAGAACTAGTACTATCTGAATGTTTCTCATGTTTGATTACTTTTATTTTATACAATTTTTCTATTAGTATAGTATCTAAATCATGATTGAACATTAACGATATCAACATTATAAAGAAATCCATGTCCGAATATTCTAATGATATGTATGGTATCCAAACCACCGCACCGGTCTGATGGATAGTAAAGCTGACACTAAGGCAAACATTTATGTATGTCTGAAAATATATCTTAAATTTGGCTTTGATTGTATTCATTTGATTAAAAAATCCAATCAACCAACGGGTATCATATAATTTAGGATATAATTTCAAGCCATTTCGACTGGACTTTAAGCGTGAACTAGATATGCGTTCTTAATATTTTCTAAGTAGTTAAATAAAGTCAACATATAAAGTCAACAACAAACAACTGTGATACCTGATAAGCATGCTTAAATTAAATTTATAATTTACTTGATGCTTGAGAAAACTAAAAGATCACTTTTAGTCGCAACACGGTGGTTCAATATTTAACGTATCTCACTTTGCATATTGACAAGGCGGTCGGGCTGGCTGCCGCTCACCTAGCGGCTTGGAATGGTAATACCGCCCATTAGGCACACGGTGCGGTGCGCCCCGCGTGCTCCAATACCGATTAACCATTAGCCAATTACGAACATAATTTTACAACACAGTCCTCCTGTTATTATTTTGTTAAGATAAAAACAGGCCAATAAATTTAAAAAGTTGGTATTAAAGATTTTTTAAGTAATCTGGGTCAGTACATACCTATGAACATGAAACATTTCCAGTCTGATTATTGGAATGTTTCCAAATCAGCTACTCTTACAGTGTATAGAAATATATTATTGACCAAAAACCAAACTGACAATTTTAAATGAGGCTTAGAAAATAAAAATACTAATATGTAAACGTTATATATACTCGTATAAGATATGTATGCTTTGTAGTTTCATACAGTACGCTGACACTACTTTAAATCAATGTATATCTGGACACTAAACTTTACGCCGATTACAAATTGGCAATATAATTTTATAAGTTGAGGACCACGTCTACTCTGCGCGTATCGACGACATGAGCGGCGGCGCGGCGGAATGGATGCAGGTCACAAGCACACCCCTGAGGGCTACGCACCGCCACACCACGCCACTGCATCACACCTTTAACACCCATAAACACAAGCTAGGTACTAGACACTCCTTACCGCTGATCCAAATATTTACTTCGTCAACATCGCTCGAATGTATTTTTAGCTGTCTGTCGGACTTTTACTAGGCTACGATTCCGATAAATATTAATCTTTACACGAATACATATTGTAAACGTAGTTAATAAATCACATTTATCTTACATCTATGTAGTCCAACCTAGCTTGGCGCTGTTGCAATGCTATGCACGAATGCATGACGCGGCATCTCTAAGGAATCAATGTTCGATCCGCGTTTGGCGTGTAACCTTTGTGTAAAACTGTTCTCATTTCCGTCTACTCAGTGAATGCGAAGATTATAAATAATTGGTTGGTTTTTTTTTTATTTATACCTTTCAAAAACCCTATCTCTCTTATGACATTCTATGTTCATAACATATTGTTGTGCAAATTACATGTCTCCGGTTGTGCAGCATTTTTTTGACGTGATGTATATACACTGAAATCGAAAATTAATTGTAGACTTTTAAAACGAATGAAGTTAAGTGTCAAACGAAGTTAATATCTATTGGAATAGCAATTTGAGCAAGATTGCGATCGACGTCTGCACTGACTGGGCACTTTCTCCCTCGTTTAAGGGACTGTTGTGCTAGGATACCTTTGATAGGCAAAAGTGCCGTTAGTATGTAGATGTATGCTTAGTGAGTGCAGTTACGTATTCTGTCGTCGGCAGCGGATCGTTATCTGTTTCCACTAAAGGAAACTGACTTTTCTCCGAAAGAACCACCCCGACGGTTTCACCGTCCCCCTTCATTCGGCCCGGCTCCTCGTTTTTGCGTGTTTCATTTTTCTTTGCTAACGTGCATCTGTTAGTTAGCTGCCTCGATATCTCGTCATCCATGCAATGGTAGATAAATTCTCTCATCATGAATGCTTAATAACTTTCGCTCAATATTGAAGCTATAAAATAAATGTTATTGTTATGTTTTGCTTTGATGTTAAGCAATATGTCTCAAGTCGGTACAAAGTGCACTTGCTGAAATACAAAACACAGGGCAGGCAATGAAGTTTAATGTTAGATGTCAGTACAAAGGATGGCGCGCGGAGGAGCGCTAGAGCACAGTTTCCTTGATACATTTGTATTCCTTACAGACAAGTAATCAATATCCGTTGAACGTTCAGAGACAACAGGGTTGTCCTATATGGAATTTTCACGTGGGTTCAGTATGAAATTACTTGTACTTTTTGAGTATAAATAACTACATTAAGGAAGAAATAATTACTTGTGATGATAGTATATTACAAATTGGAACGCAGGACATTCATTTTTCATTTCATGTTCATAATAAACCAGTCCTTAAAATAATCATGATTCACATTGCTAGCCAAACTGCTATATTATTTTTTGCTATTCTAGTGTAATGGTAAGCATTAAAAATATCCAATCTCATATCAAAATTATAGTGAACAATTTTATAATAGTTTTCTGCAGATTTTTAAACTTCATATTTTTTTTTTTCGATACCAGTGTACCATTACAAAATATACGAAAAAATACTATAGGGGCGTGACAATATGATATCCTGGTATTGCGAAAATAAAGCTGGTGCGGCGTCACGCGTATGAAATAAAATAACAACGGCAACCCGGTGCGGATGGGGCTTGATACATATTTGAATACATTACCGAACACGCAGATAATGCCCGAGACACGCTATACTTATTCATAACGCCTCCTTCAATGAATACTGACACTCGACAAGAAATCGCTAAATCAAAGTAAACTTGAATATAGCTCTAATAGATTTTTCCACTTACATTACAATAGTGAATGCATTCAGAGAGTTGTAGGTATACTTATCGAGCACTTTTAGCTACCAATCATTTTACAGTTCTCGACGGAGCATCCCGGAGAGGCAGTGAATAGCTTCAATTACATTGCGGTGAATGATTGCCCTGTAACTTATTGATAGCGTTTATACATTTAACTATGTTTTTTATACGGATTAAATTTGAATCTTACATTATCTACACATTGAAACGTTGCAAAATATGAATCGTATTGTATTTTTTAATTGTAAACTATTAAGCGCCTATGTCCAAAATGGAACAGTCAATTATGCTTGTTTCTATAAAAATTTTTTTCAAATAAGGTAACATGTTTCTCGTTAGCACAGTGTGGGCATTATTTATTATATGTATAAGCTCACGTATGTAACGTGATAAACTATGACCCAGTCGGTACAGCCAGTAGCTATACTAGCTATGACTTGAACTTGTTATATAACCATCGGTTGTCTGGAAGAGGTCGCTCTTATGCGATAAGACCGTCAATTGTACATTAGAATACAAGCATTGACTTGATCACATATTGTATCCTGTTATTGTGCAATAAAGTGTACCTATCTATAACTTAAATTATGTTTTACACTTTCAAACGATTTCTACTTGTGTTTGAGGGTCATTCGTGTAGTCATACATGTACACTATACATATTTTATGAAAATTAGTACCCGGTAAATTAGTACCTGACTATAAAATTTAAGAAAAAATCTAATCTATACGAAGAATTTAAGGCAGGCCCTGAATTTGTTGAAAGTGAATTTATTGTGCATGAAGATTGAAGACAGACTGTTTGTGTACATGAGCAGAGGATCCGGCGAGGCGTAAGTCAGTACGCAGCTCGCACTGGCTTCCTGTAAACACATCCATTGTGTCGGCCGCGTCACCACCTCGCGTCGCACTCCCTTCATTCTTGCTACTTTATTAACAAGATTTTCTCACGACTAATTTCGATATTATTATTTATGTTTCCAGCCGATGATACTAAAATGAAAATATTGTCAGAATTGAATCAATAATTTTCAAAGTGTTTCCATAATCGTATAACCGGATAATTTAATGACTAATAATTATGTTAAATTAGTAGAAGGCGGTGATAACTTGGGTACTGGGGCGTTTCGCACCACGCACGGGTCGGACCACGGTGTGAATCGCCCAACTGCTCTTTTTGAATTGGGCCTTTCGGACCGCGGTGTGAATCGACCAAGGTTATTTTGTACTGGGTCGATTCGGACCACGCTGCGAGTCGCCTAATTGTTTATTTTCGATGGGTTGATTCGGACCACTCTTAAAGGCTTATAAAATTCTTGTGTCTCGAATGGTTTTGTACGTCAGTACACAACCATTCGACCGGTCACGGTAGAAAAACGTTTAGTAGAATAAAATAAACACTTTTAATTTATAACACAGTGTTTATTAATATTTTATTAGAGGAAATATTGATTATAAAAATAAAATTAAAATAACAGATGTGTAGATTAATAATTTTGACTCGACACACAAAATTATACATATATAATAGTAGGAAAGCAATTCTTCGGGCAAATAGATAAATAATCACAGATTCAGCGTACATTACCTACACCATTTTACGTATAACTTTTTTGTTCTTGGTTTAGTGTAGATTACACATTTAACTAATTATTTAAAATTACAGATAAATGGTATATAACGCCTAAATAGTATTACTAATATATAATGACAACAAATACATATAAATCAACAAATATATAAAAATAAATTAACTCTCAATTTTTCCAAGCCGTGACCAACACTTATCTGGCCAGCCAATAACTCGTCTATGATTTTATGAATTCTTTTGTTCATATCAATACTAGCGAATGTTCGTTTTGAAATTTTGATGTTGCCAGGTCGCTTTAATGTGCCAGAATAAAAGTTTGCATCATTTTTTATTCCTTCAAGGAATTGTGCAATATTGGGTTCTACTGGAATATATTTTTTAATTTTTCCATTCCATGATTCCACCATATTATTGGTTCTGTGGATTTCATGAAATGTGTTCCATGTGTTTGAGAGCACGGTGTGTTCAAACCACGTTTTGACAAAATAATCGTTAAAATTTGTGACTGCTCTTATAAATCCATTCCTACGAATGGATTCCCTCCATTTTTGAAGTCGATAATAAGGGGCAATCTACCCATATGGTATATTGATTTTATCTTTACAATAAATATTTCTTCTAATAACATGTACACCTAATAATGTAACATAGTGTAAATTGTATAACTTTATTTGTAGTATTGAATGATTTATTCATAATAATTTATAAAAACATTTGCGCCCAGGTCTGAATATAATACGCGCCCGGCACGATAAAATGGAACATAGTCGACATTGGAGCTCTATTAATAGCAATTGATTAGGTAATATTGGTGGAGTGTTGTTCGAGTGCATCAATAAGGAAAGCTCTAAGCGTGGAGATTAGACAGTGGCTGTCAGTCGCGAGGGCTCTCACCGGCTCAAGAGCCTCTCGAGACGAGCCTCAGCGCGACATTTGTGAGCAGACGCACCCCTCGCAAAATATGCAGAACACGCCTTCAAATTAAATTTCAGCTATCTATCTATAGTTATGTTACACCCACTCAAAAAAGGTCAAAATTTCATTATAGCACCGTTGTTCAGTGTGTCGTAGTCGTTAGAATAGAGTGTGCGAACGTGAACAACAAAGATGATAGTAGCACATTTTCTTCCCCGATACAATAGAATATAGCCATGTTTTTATACAGCCCATCTAAACTGTGTCGTATGTTTTATGACTCGAATGATACCCCAGTGAAAAGTCAAGAAACACGGTTCTTGGTGTGAAAGTGTTAATAGTAGAAATTGAAGCGGTTGAGAGCGGAGCGAATAATTAGAAATGTTCAGGCGCAGCGTCCGCGAGTGATTGATGTAGTGGAAGCTGCGCCGCGCCCGCGCCGCGACCCACGATCCCCTGCCGCTGCGACAACTTGGAGACATTAAGAATATTTAAATTGTAAATTGCTCCCCTGCACTGAATACCTATTTGGCAAAAGTTTGCCCTTTTACACAATCGCCAACAAAACTCGGATTTTAGCGTAATTAACGCGTTGTCATCATGTATTTTTAACTACGGCAGAATGCAAAATGTAGCACGTTCTTTCTTGATTTTCACAATGTTTCTTCAGTTTCAGTACTGTTCGAAATTTGTTCCAACTAATTGTTCTAATGAAATAACTAAGCATGAAGTGCATAAAGTTTTAAATATATAAAGTGGTATTCGTCACTAGAGTAATCAAGTTACAGTTAGATATTAATGTAACAACTTGTTGATGAACCTAAATTAAAAAAAACTTACGTTCAGATATAGCGAGAACACTAAAAAGACCAAAACCAGTTCCAGTCAGTTTACTGTAATTGGTAGGACCTATTTTGGCGGTCTAAGGTATAATAAGTGCTACTCTGTGGTGCTACGCGTAAAAACAGAACATAAATGCTTCTGTATAACAAAGTTTTAATAGAAATTCTAAGTAATTATCGTTATACTTAATAACTTTTTAATGTTATGAGAATATTTTTTTTATTACAAAACGTGATTACCTATTTAGATAAGAACGGAATTATAAAAGTATACATGTCAATAAAAGTTTACCTTATACTTTGAAAGTATACATTATAATTAACCACAACTTACATAATCAAGCATGCATGGCATAGCGATAGATTGCATCTTAAATACTTATTTTTAGCAAATACGTACAGTACATACCTACTAGCAAACATATTTTACCTAAAACCTCGAAAATGAATATGAGAAAAGAGAAATTAATAAATGGAGCAAAAGGACAACATGCTTCTGACAATAAAGCCCGTGGACGGTTCCTGGTGGACTATAACATGAATATAACAAACGCAAGAACGGGCCTGATTGAATCATCCGCTGTTCTTTGTCATAAATCCGACAACGGGCAGCCATCTAACAATACGCCTGAAATCGTTCCATTTCTCATTTTGTTACTCTCCCCTTTAATCTCGCATCCGTAGAAAAGTGGATCAGCGTTGCAAAAGGGCATAGCAATGCAGACATGGTTCTGATTAATCCATTGTGAGTGTATTAACCATCGTAGTACCATGCATATTTGCGACTTAAGCTTTTACTTCTTTTAAAAGTTCTGTAGATATTAGGTCCTTACATATGAAATTGGCGTTTTGTATGGGAGGAACAAAAAGTCGAATATTTTTTAATATAATATATTTAATTAATCAAAGTATGAACCATTATTTTCTATGCACTTTTGCCATCTCATAGGTAGTTCATTGATCGCTTTACTAAAAAAACCAGTCGGACGGGAATCAATAAAATCTTTGAAGGCGATTTGGACTGCCCCATCGGAGTTGAATTTTTTCCCTTGCAAGAAGTTATCCAAATTTCGAAAAAAATGGTAATCTGTTGGAGCAAGGTCCGGGGAGTACGGAGGATGTCTTAGACTTTCCAATTGAAGCTCTTCTAATTTAGTAGCCGTCTGTAGCGCAGTGTGTGGTCTAGCGTTGTCGTGAAGCAGCAGTGGCGTGGAGCGATTGACCAGCCTAGGTTGTTTAGCCGCTAGCTTTTCCATCATGGTTTGCAATTCCTGACAATAGACATCAGCCGTAATAGTCTGGCCAGATTTGAAAAAACTGTAATGAACAATACCGGCACTAGTCCACCAAACGCTTACAAGTAACTTTTTTGGGGTTAATTTTCGCTTGGGGCAGGATTTGGCTGGCTGGCCAGGATCTAACCATTGCGCTGAGCGCTTCCGATTATCGTAAAGAACCCATTTTTCATCACAGGTAATGATTCGGTTTAAAATACCTTCATTATTGTGCCGGTTTAGTAATGTAACGCAGCAGTCGACGCGCGTTTGCCGGTTTGTTTCAGTCAATTCGTGAGGTACCCACCTTTCAAGCTTTTTAATCTTCCCAATTTGCTTCAAGTGAATTAAAACAGTTTTATCACTAACATTGCAGCCTGCAGCTAACTCGGACGTGGTTTGCGATGGATCCGCTTCCACAATAGCCTTCAACTCTTCATTATCAACTTGAGTCTCAGGCCGTCCACGGGGCTTGTTCTGCAGGTCGAAATTTCCAGAACGAAAACGTTGGAACCAAAAACGAACTGTGTTTTCTTTTGCAACACGACCGCCATACACATCATTCACCCTTCGAGTTGTTTCCGCAGCACTAGTGCCACGGCGGAACTCGTACTCGTAAATAATGCGATATTTAAGGTTTTCCATTTTGTAAAATGAGTGACGCAAACAGAAAAAAACAGAAGAAAAAAAACAAATGAATGACGATCATCGAAGCACAAATACATGAGTCTATAGCTGTACAAATTTGAATTTGGAATTCCTTACCAAAGAGGAGAAATTCGTGATTAAAGTGGCCAGTACGAAAAACGCCAATTTCATATGTAAGGACCTAATATTTTAATTTATTAGATACGCATTGCATTCGGCAATATTTATTTAACATCCTTTCCCTTAAATTTGTTTGGTCGTAACTTTTCAAACTATATTTTCTCCTCGTCAGAATGTTGCACTAAGATAATAATGATAATTTATTACTTTACTCAGATATTTACTTTTACTTCTACCTTATATCCATGGATATGGTTAGGTAAATTATTATCTCTCTCATCTTTAAAACGATATCAGTACGACACAGCAAATAATGTCAAAACAGAATCAAATTGTAATAATATATTAAACAGTCTAACCGTTGTGTTTACTGTAACAACAGCCGCTAAGGGTCGCACAAAACGTGCGGCAACATTCAACTTTCACAAATACGTACTTACTTAAACATTTACAAGTTCCATAAAAATCTAAGCGAGTGTTTTCACAACGTAATGAGTGCGGATGGGCGGCCATTGACCAAAACTGTTCCCAACGAGCCCACTCCGCTCCCTTGTCAGTTCACAGGAAAACAGGGGGATTTATTTTCTCAAGCTAATTCGAGGTTACTTTTCGACTTTTATCTACCACCCCTAACGGAATTCCGGACCTCAGGTATTCTGTATGCAGCCGCCTTCCTATTAATTGCAAAGAAAAACTTTTACTCTAACCAATTTGTTCTGGTTCGCATTTAACCGATTTCATTGAGTTGCTAGTTTGTGTTGACAATGGTAGATAATATACACCAACTCAGACTCAAGGCAGAACATTTTTACGAGGGCGTTCAGTAAGTAATGAGAATGTTATATATACTTATTGATGGTCATTTGGAAATAGTTAATACGTATAGCTTAGCTCTTTGTGAAAAGCCCTAAAAAAATACTTCGTTATCGTAGTTTTGAATAAAGTGACACGCATTTGTTTGTGTCTTGTCTTTGAGTGTTGATACAAATTTTAATTCGTGCAGTGATTAAATACTGTGCCTTGAAAACAATGTTTACTAGGAAAGTTTTATAAAAGATTCGGAAAACATAAGGAGAGGATGCTCCGCCATATTCTGCAATAGCAAGGTAGTGTGTAGAGTTTAAATGAGCAAAAAAAAAATTCAACATGACCCTTGCTCGAGCCACCATGCGCTGCCTTCTTTTAATATTGGTACCTTGTTGGTTGGTGCAACTTTCAGGCTGTGTGCTTGCTTGCGCTTAGGTGTAAAGTGTATTGTCCCACATCGGTGTCATTGCGGGGATAATGTTGACGTGTTTGGGCACCATGGCCTTTCATGTGTCGGTAGCGCCGGTCGTCTGTCACGTCATTCGACCCTAAATGACCTGCTATTGGTCGCGGCACGAAACTCTAGCGCTGAGCGAAACGTGGAGGGGATAGCTGCGCATGGGTACCATCGCGCACGCAATACAAATTAGTAATTTAATTGCTTAGTTAAAAACAGCAAAATAATGTTTTAATGTAAAGTCAAATAGTAAGTCTAGCGGTGAACAAAATGTGGAACTTAACTGCGTATGGGTACTGTCACGCACGCAAATATTACTTCATGTTACCTACAATATAATTTTTAACAAGTTTATGGGGAGTAGAAAAATAAATACACTATCGGATTTGTAAATTTTTATATTAAATACCAAATAATAAAAAAAATTATATTAAGTCCGAATTACATAAGAACCTACTGAAGTTTCTTCTCAGGATAGAAGAAACCTGCGAGTTCGGCAGGGTGTGGACATCAGACACCGCATTCTCCTTTCCGATATCTAGTCCGAATCAGACAATGGTCTTACACCTTCAATAGTATCCCAACAGGGCCTTTTGCTTACTGAGGGCCCCGGCTCAGGGCTGCTTCGGTCGTCGGCACTAACAGCGTCATCGTCATCAGACTCACCAAGGCTATCCTCTGAACTGTCACCATCAACGCGAATGATGAATTCTTCTGTAACCAAATCCACGACATGGTCACTCTTGACATATTGCTCTTCTATGTCCTTTACCTTTTGGCATAACTTTCCCCAATCCCAAGCACCCATCAGCAAAACTTTTTCTTGAATTAGTTCTATACATTTAGCAACACTCCACTTCACATTTTTACTGCCTACATATTGCTTTATGTCAGACCATGCCATTTCGATTGGATTTAGATCTGGGTGGTATGGTGGCAGTCTTAGCACTTGATGTCCTTGCTCTGCTAGTATCCTGTCAATTGAAAATGTTTTAAATCTATCTTTGTTAGCCCGTATTAAATTGTATAGTTGAGGTTTTAGTAGAGTTTCCTCATATTGTATGCCCTTTTCAGTAAGCCAACCCTGCATGTCAGCTTTTTTGGAATTAGAAGTGGGTGCAAGGTCCCATTGTTTATTATGGTATGATGCGTTGTCGACTACCACGACAGAATTAGGCGGTAAGTTCGGCAATAACTGTGTCCTCAGCCATTTTTCGTAGTTGTCGTAGTTCATATTGTCGTGGTAGTCGCCTGATTTCGCACCAGCTTTAAAAGTTAACAGTGCGTTCGGTATGAACCCAGCCTCTGATCCTGCGTGGACAATGACCACCCGCTGTCCTTTGGAGATAGGTTTTTTGAGACCTTTTGTAGTACCATCGGTCCAGGCTTTTGGAGCAGAGTGCGATGAATCTACGTAAGATTCATCTGTATATACGATGGGCCTTCCCTCTTGGCGATATTGTTTTATTTTGCGTAAGTATTCGATACGTAGTAAACGTATATTTGAACTTTCAATCAGTACTTTTCGATTGTTTTCAGTATTTTTCCACCGAAACCCTAAACTCTTAATTATTCGTCGAAGACTTCGTTCTGAGCCTTTGAAATTTATATCTTCCTCTAGCTTCTTTCTCAACTTTCCGACGGTGGGAAGTTCATTATTTGTCCTATGAAAGTTATGTATGCACCTCTTTATTAATCCTTGATCAAAGTTATCAATATCTGTGACCGGTTTTGATCTGGAGCGTTTTTTGCCTGGTGTTCTAAATACTGATAATAAGTCGGAATTATTGGCTTCAGTGGAGATTTTCCTTACCGTTGCTATGGACGTCTTTGTAGATTCAGCTGTCCTTTTCTGAATTTTCTGTAAGTCACTAATTATACTATTTAATTTTATATTTCCCGCCTGAATAACTTCTGCAGTTTGTTTTATTTCACTTATATCTACAGTGCTGCGGTCAGAATCGAGTAAAATACTCGCAGCTTCGCCAATTTCACTTTGAATTTGTTTCAGGGAATTAATGAAATCATTCGATTCCCTTTTCAGAAAACAATGCACGTCAAACACCATTTTCCGTGCCTGTCTTTTCAAAACAGTATTCCTTCTCGGCCTCGGCATTTTCACTGTTTAAAAACTGTTCAAACTTAATCAAACAGTGAATAAACTAACAAACACAACAAACAAATCAACAAAACAAACTTAACAAAAAACAACAACAAAAATTAACGATGACAACAAAACAATTCAGAACGCGACTGTACACTGGAAGTGCGCGGAGCGTCGTATCGGCACGGGGGACGGAGTACGACTGGAGAGCCAATCGGCGCAACGCACGCTCGCCCTTCACCCCTGTACCCCGCCAAGACACCTTATTTTTTACTTCTGCGCAATAACGGTCAGCGCTAGAGTTTCGTGCCGCGACCTATACGCCGGGCTCTAGTCACCGCCGGAGTACCTGCTGTACTGGAACCAGTCGGCTTGCCGCGAGGCGATGGCCGGAGGCCGGATGGCATGTCGTTGGTGCCATGGAGATTAGGTCGGCCCCTGGTGTGGGATGCAACTTGTGTCGATACCCTGGCTCCGTCTCATCTCCCTGGCGCCTCGGTGGCGGCCGGCGCCGCTGCTGCTCAGCAGGAGTGCCTCAAGCGCCGGAAATATGCATGTCTTGGTCCAGGGCACATATTTTCTGCATTTGCGGTTGAAACTCTGGGTCCCTGGGGCCCGGATGCTCTTCAGCTTTTCAAGGAGGTCTCACGTCGGCTGGTTGAGGCCTCCCGTGACAGGCGTGCTGGAACATATCTCGCTCAGAGAATCAGCATTGCTATCCAGCGTGGCAATGCTGCCAGCATTCTTGGCACGCTACCGCATGATTCCGGTTTGGGTCAGATCTTTCATCTATAAGTAGGTAGGTTAAGATATGTTTTTGTAAATAGTTTAATCTGTTTTGTTACAATAAACATGAGAAATCCGCAATCATTGCATAATTCCTGTTAAGAGAAAGGAGAAAATCCGGAACAGCCGAGATTACAACCGTTAACCAACTGATCCCGGGACGGAAGAAAACAGAATGTCTCGCGACTTGGATAATGTTAAATTTATTGCAGCGCTAAAATGTTTACGGATATCGTGCGGAAACGTAGTGCCAAGCCTGGAGGACGAGCGACGGCGAGCTCTACTCACCCTTGTAAACACGTTTTATTGGCTTTATAATATGTTTTACGCGTGACGTTTTACAAACGATCCCGGAGGAGCGACGAATTATTTTTACGGCACGATCTCGCACGCAGCATGAAAACATTGGAAAAGTCGCAGTACGTGGGATTTTGTAATTACACCTTTCATATAAACAGCATTTTGTTCACTGATACGCGACTGAAGCGCTATGTTAGAATATATATACATTTTAATTTGTGTCATAAATAACGATATAATATCACAATACTTAGTTTGGATAAATGACAGGTTTTTATTGAACGGGTCGTATCCAAACAGGGGTGGTAATTTGGTGAAATCACGGAGTGAAATATGTGTTGTGTCGAGGATGGAATGCGGCGCAGTGGAACAATTGCACACCCTAATACCAGTCAGCCACTTGATGAAGGTCCGGCGCCCACCCACACCCCGGCACCTTGCTCACACACAACACACCCGCGCACTTAGCTCTTTATCTGTCTGTATCAACTATTGCTAGATGCTTAAAGGCTTGCCAAGGCGCTAGTTTGTCGCTTAGTGGAATTATAGACCACAGGCCATGGTAACCGTTAACGTAAAGGTGAGCTACTTCTATTTCTCGGTGTGAAACCTATTAAGGACGCGTTTACGAATTTGAAGCGCTCGAATTTAGTTATTTGAGCGTGCACACAACAACATAGCGCGCTCGCACACATTGACACCGCCAGCCGCTCCGCTTTATACGCTAACTAACTAATATTGGTACTTGAAGATATTATTTAATGAAATGTCATACAAATAAGTTATTTCATAAGATTAAATGGTGAATAATTGCAGTCGCAAATGATATCACTAAGCATAACTTCATAAAATAACCGGCCAAGTGCGTCCCGGGTGACCAGTTTGTTTTTATTTTATACTAGCTGTGCCCGCGACTTACAAATTGCGAATAGAACATTCGAACAAAAATAACAAACACGAGAAACAAGTATATTAGTATAATTACATAAATGCAGGTAAACTATATATAATTACATAAAAGGCTTTGTCCTGAATGATTGACGGATCAACACAGCCTAAACAGCGGATCGCAGAGACCTGAAATTTGGAGTGTTCTGTGCATGACGTAAGCATAGCTTTTACAAAATGCATATGAAAGTAAACACGATACTAATGACAAAAACCAGTTTAAAAAAACTGTCTATCTATCTGTCTGTTTGAGGTAATCTCCAAAACGGCTGGAACAATTTGAATAGGGCTTTCACTGGCAGATAGCTGCTTTTATTGGGCGTAACATAGACCACTTATATTTTGGAAAAATAATTAGAGTGCCGCGCAACAAATAAAACCCCATGAAATCGTGAACGGCTAGACCGATTTGTACGGGAATTTCACTTGGAAACTTGGAGGGTGTGTTCTTTGTATGACGCAGGCATCCGATAAGGAGAAAATAAAAAATCTACCCCTAAGGTAATGAAAAGGGGGGGGGGGGCAAATTTGTATGGGACAACGTGATTCCTTGGTCCTACTTAAATTTTTGCTTAAACATTTTTTAACAGAATTCCTTACCCGCTTCCCTCAAGGCTAGATTTTTTTAAATGATATTATAGATAGTATCAGTGAATTAAGAAAATACCATTCTGGCAGGCATCTCGCGGTTGCGTCATCATTCCATAAATTTTTGAAAATGTATTTTTTTTATCCGCCACCCACAAGGCTGCAATTTTAATATGTTGTTATTTACATATGTCTTAGTGTACAAAAAAGCCAACCTAATTTGAGGGTTGCAAGTATGTGCCAGATGATAGAAAAGTTGTCATATGGATGGTATTTATTTTCAAAACTTTATGGGATGATGACGCAACTGCGACATGTCTGCCAGAATGGTATTTTCTTAATTCACTGATACTAAAATCTTGCTTGCTTGCTAAATTTGCTTCCGAGTAGATTGGAGCGTAATTACGAAATAATGATATATTTCTTCCAAAATTAAAAATAGGCTATGGTGACTGCTTACCATCACCCGGGCCGTACGCTTCCTTTGTGAACCGTAAAAAAGATATTCTGATATATATTGATAACCATAAAAAACCGGCACCTTGCATAGAAAAATGATGTCATTTTCGGTATTACCAACCCCAAAACTCCAAAAATGACAATACTATCGATGATAAATATATAAATATTATTATGATATCATATCCCCCATTATGAATTATCAGCCACATGACAACAATGTATTATATACAAATCTTATATTACTATATAATAATACTAGCTTTTTCCCGCGGCTTCACACGCGTGGTGAATAAGTCAACATGTACCTATATCTAAAATTCAAAAGGATAGCTTTGGCCCACTGCTACCTATTTTTATAGATTTAACTTAAAAAATGACGGATTTTCATACAAACTATCATCCCCTATTTTATGCCTTAGGGGTGGAATTTCCAAAAATCCTGAAATACCTATGTATTTATTTTTAACTGAAAGACCAAATACCAATATTCATGCGTTTATCTTAAAAAAAGAACGGATTTTCATACAAACTTTTACCCCTTATTTTATGCCTTAGGGGTGGAATTTCCAAAAAGCCTGAAATACGTATTTATTTATTTTAACTTGAAAGGTCAAATACCAATGTTCATGCGCTTTACTTCAAAAACGACGGATTTTCACACAAACTTTCAACGCCTATTTTATCCCCTTAGGGGTGGAATTACCAAAAATTCTGAAAAATGTATTTATTTATTTTTAACTGAAAGGTCATATGCCAATATTCATACGTTTATCTATAGATTTTCATACAAACTTTCACCCCTTATTTTATGTCTTAGGGGTGGAATTTCCAAAAATCCAAAAGGCTAAATAACAATTTTTTTAAAAGAGAAATTGCTGAGTTTCTTGCCGGATTCTTCTCAGCAAAACCAACCTTCCAAATCCGGTGGTAGATTCTGTCGATTTGAAAGTGCTTGCCTGTAAAGTCTAGTCAAATAAAGATCTTTTTTAATTTGTTTTTTTTTTTAATTTTATACAGATTATGTAAAGAACATTCTTATGTGCAAAAAAAAACGTTCCGAAATGTATCAAATTTTGCAAGCACCGTATAGTACACGGACAGTCTTTTATACAAAGTGTGACCTTGAGAGCGCGTGGAAAAAAGTTGTACACGTCCGCTCACAAGCGCGTTTCAGCGCGGAATGAACGATCTGTATGTGCGGAGTTGCTAAATATGTATGGAAAATCTTGGTGTATTGAATAAACTCTCTTATATTTTGAATAGTAATGCTTTGTTTTGAAAAAATTGCTACCCGCATAGAGGGATAAGCCACATTTTCTAATATTTCTTATGTGAAAATATGCAGTAGATTTAGTTATAATGGTACCTTCCCGGACCCCATTTTTCCTTATTTTTGACGATCATTGCGCCGGTAAAAACGTTTTTGTGCAAAAAGTAATAATGTTACTGTTAATTTTTATGCCTTATATCGCGAGATGAATAAATTATCTTAAATTTGATATATATTACATCTTAACATTTGCTATTCTTGACACATTAAAAAGTACCTGAGAAACGTAGTTTTTAACAAAATTCGTGAGTACGCCCTTAAATAAAATAAATTTAAATTTGAAAATACATTTTTTTTATACCACTAAGGTGACACACAAGCATACGGCCCACCTGATGGTAAGCAGTCACCGTAGCCTATAGCCGCTAGCAATACCAGGGATTTCACTAACGGGTTGCCAAACCATGTTGTCGATGAGGACTCACTGTGCTAGCATCATTACTACTAGCCCAGCGTATCCTCGTGGAGCACTGGCAACCTTACACACCGCAGAAATACAACATTACATCAAGTAGTGTTATTTCACTGCGGTCTTCTGTAAGGCGGAGGTACAGTCCCCAGTCAGGCGGCTCCAATTTAAATGGGATAACCCACGGGTAATCCCAAATCGCCCTACCTCTCTTTTTAAAAGCTCATGGTGTGATTAATCACTGTACTTAAGCTTAGAAAAACTCATTGCTACAGGCCGGGATTCGAACTTGGGCCCATCAGATGACAGGCCGTTGCTTCAACCACAAGGCCACCACGGCTTCGAAATACATTTTCCTTTACATAATAATTATAACGCCAGTGTTCCTAGTAGCAAATAAAAATAACTGAAAATAAATTGCGCATATCTCTCAATAATTCCAAGCTTATGGGGTCTTAAAATATGTCCATTTAGATAGAAACGTCATCCGACATTAAGTTTGGTATATCGAAAAATTTGGTATGTCATGATCAAAGAAGCGTGGTGATATTAAAGGTGTTTATATAAATGCAAAACAGATCGGCAGCTTGTCAGGGAGGCTCAGTGCAGATCCCGATGATCGAATGTGGATTTACAGTCGTCCCCACTTCCAAGCCCGCACCCTTCTGCCCTATTGACGCAATCGGACAGCCGAGAAATAATCCGTAATCTTATAAAATAACTCACGCAAATGGACTGCCATCAAATATTAATATCTTTTTGATATATATAATATGTTGGAAGTTTTTATTTTCTAAAAAATAAATGAATGTACTTAAATATATTATTTGGTGTGTAGCGTGTGTGTGATAATTAGTACTCGGATTGTATATGTTGAAATACTGGATAAAGATTAACGTTGAAAATACTGCCCGATTTACAACCAACTTCATATTATATCTTTGACAGTAAGAACCTAAAAGAAACTGTTAAAACCCACGCTCTGATTCAGAGCCTCTGAATTTTGAAATAACGTGCCACGTACTCGTGTGTTTTTCAAGCTATTATTTTACAAGCGTAATTAATCCAGTCTTGAATAGATGCCATTGAATGCATAATGTCAGTCTCATATTCTTACGGATGGTAGCTAAAAAAAAGTTTTCAGTCTGAGGCTGATAAAAGCGGTCTATAAAGCTATGCTCTGCTCTTCTCGCTGTGCTCG
The DNA here is from genome assembly GCA_951449985.1 of Falcaria lacertinaria. NCBI lineage: Eukaryota > Metazoa > Arthropoda > Insecta > Lepidoptera > Drepanidae > Falcaria > Falcaria lacertinaria. The sequence goes on along the minus strand of OX602109.1, from coordinate 6,373,444 downwards.
GAAAAAACATTTAATCATAAAATGTAGAGATGGGGATATTTAAGTCCCTTCCAAACTACGCCCGACACACACTTGGCCGGATTTTGAAATCATCTTTTTCTTAATTTTGGCGCAGTGAAGTAAGAGGGTGTTCCTTATTCAGCCTGCAGCGCATAAATAATTAAGAAAGCGTTCGACGCAGCCCACCGACCTGCCCCAGCTCAGTTCTAATTAGAACTACTTACACCGTCCTTTTCATCGTTCTAAAAAGAATAAATATGTTCTGCCTCTAAAGATGAAAGATACTATAGCTATTAATATATACTGCGCTAGGGAATAAAAAAATGACATCGCGTTTTATCTCTTTTTTTTTATCTTATATTATATTCTCGTTCAGCTGACTATCTATATAGCTACGTCCGGACGTGCCTATATAGCTATACGTGAGTGGCTTAGTAAGATAAAACTATCTGTATGTTTATCAGTAGGTAATATAAACATATCGCGTCAAGTTCCAGTCGGGGTAGGCACAAAGTATATGTAGAATGCCATTTCACTCTTTACTGGCCCCTCTTAATAATATAAAGCATGTTAACATGAATGATATTCCTCACCTACCTTTCTGCAATCCAGATGTTGCACATATTATCTAGTTTACCGGGAACGAAGTCTGCTTCTTAATTTGTATTCGACCCTCGGCTCGGCCGGGGGAGGCGGCGTGTGCTTCTTTTGTAGCTTCAGAAACCAATTTGTATACCAGTAAGAAAATTAAAAACTTTCGGATATTTTCCTACTTACCTTTCAAAATTAAAAGCTTTTTCATCGTTTATACTTACAATATCTTTACGTCATTATACAACTTATTTTACCTTAACTTTATTAATGATAATAATCGTATTCTCACGCCCACGGACAATATTGTTGTTAGTAGTGTACTCACAAATGTTTTTAGGGTTCCGTACGGTAACCAACGCAACCCTATTTTATTTGCTAAGACTTGGCTGTTCGTCTGTCCCTCCGTCCGTCGGTCCGCCCGTCCGTCCGTCTGTCTGTCAGCGGGCTATCTCATGATCCGTAATAGTTGGACAGTTGAAATTTTCACAGAATGTGTATTTCTGTTGCCGCTATAATAACAAATAATACAATTTAAAAGAATAAATAAAATCAGTCGGTGACTCTCAACAGTGCGATTCAGGAATATTTTTTTAGTAAATTTACATTAAAAAAAGACATATTTACGGTTTTCAGATTTTTTCCTTTACTTGTGCTGTAAGACACTGCTTCTTGCCAAATTTCATGATTCTAGGTCAACGGAAGTCGGAAAGTACCTTATATAGGGTAGTATATTATCTACTCTGAGCTATAAGGTTTTGATTCCCTTGTCAAATCGCTAAATATGCGAAAATTTGCGACATAAACGTTCATATCTTTTCTTCACGTAGTATTACAGGTTTGATTATTTTACAGCCGAAAGAGAACATAACCCGGGGTATTTCATATTAATTTCAATATGATAACTCCACGCGATCTTGAGATAAAAATTCTTGACACACAGACAGACAGACAGGCAGACAGAAGGACTTTTTCCTTTTAAGGTACGGAACCCTAAAAACTAAAGGGGCTCTCCTACTAGAATCGTGTTCTTTTGCTCTCTTAATTCTAATAATCTTAATCTTAATAATGGTAGACAGTTGACATTTTCACAGAATGTTTATTGCGATATTTTCTAAAAAAATGCGATTTTAACTAGTACTAGTACTAGTAGTTTTTATCCTATAACGTCACAAATAAACGACTTAGATGATTAACTTAATTGCTTGCGATAAATTACGCTAATCAAAACCTGCTTCATGAATTTAAAGAAAGTACTATTAATTCGAAAGAAAACCCGTATAAAAGAATATTTTGTAATTTCAAATATCGCAGTCCCCAAAATAATTAAGGTCAAGGAATTAACATTCATAACATAGGCCAAGGGAAAGAATTTGGTATTTAAATGTAAAGTGACACTGAGACAGATGTTAAGAGCCGGAACAATAATTAAGAGGCTGTCGGTTTGAAACCGCGCCGTCGCCAGCGAGATTTAATTAGTGAGAGAACAATCCCCGCGGCCGGGGCGCGCCTTGTGCATTTGGACGGACCATTGTTCCAACACATATACCTACCCTACGTTCCTATTACTAATTAAAATAATTAATAAATTTGTCAGTTAGTTTAATAATTGTTTTATACTTAACTAGCGGCCCGCCCCGGCTTCGCACGGGTAGACATTTATATCAAATATTTTGTCTACCCGTGCAAAGCCGGGGCGGGCAGCTAGCCTATGTTAATTAGTGATAGTGTAGCTTTCTAACGGTGAAAGATTTTTTGAAATCGGTCCAGTAGTTTCGGAGCCTATAGACATTTACCAATATTTTGTCTACCCGAACGAAGCCGGGGCGGGAAGCTAGTATAATATATAGCCTATGTTACTCAGTGATGATGTAGCTTTCTAACGGAGAAAGAATTTTTGAAATCGGTCCAGTAGTTTCGGAGCCTATTCAATACATACAAAAATTCAAATCTTTCCTCTTTATAATATTAGTATAGATGAGTTGCTACTAATCGACCTTGGCTTGCTTACTGTTTACGTAATTATGGTCTGTTTTAACGTGCGAGTTGGACTCGCACACCGAGGGTTCCGTACTGTTTATAAAAGTAATAATTCGCTCTCGTTAGATCCAATCGCGGAACCTTGACTGACACCAGAACGAGTATGATAGGGCTGGGACTCAAAGATTCCCAACTTGACATACTGCTGGCGATCCCGGAGGTAGTCAGCTAGTAACATGAGAAGACCAGGAGGAAAGTCAATGCTACTGAGTTTTGCCAGCAGTATATCATTATTAACTATATCGAAGGCTTTCGTGAAATCAAAATCAAAATAATAAAAATGTAGCAGGTGTCTGTTTGTACATGCAAGATATATGAATAAAACAATTATTGGGAGTTATCGACGCAATGAAAACAACCATTCATTGTAAAATTTTTGTCTGTGCGTTTGTGCGTGCTCATCATAGAAACGGCTTAACCGATTTGGATACGGTTTTCACTAATGTATTTTTGTAAGCTTCACTGAACATTGACTGTCGTTTCATTGCAATCAGATAATACATAATATATAGCACATTGATTTATTTATAAGCGCTAAAAATAAATTTCACGCATACTGAGTAGCGGACACAGTTAGTCAGTAATTAATAAATTGTCAGTTAGTATGGTCTGTTTTAACTAGTTACTTTATCAAACCTTTGCATTCACGTATTTGCCTACATGCATTCTAAAGTATAACGTACATAAGCAAACGGCAATTCGACAAATTCCTGCAACATACTACATTGGTCTGTATACTGGGTGTAAACCCAAATAGATACTACTTAAATTCAAGTGGATGCCGAGATTTGACATAAAGCACACTTTGCCTGCGGTCTTTTTACATGATACAGTTATGAATATTATTATCTACTCTGAAGCTTGTCTTATTAAAATGTGATATGTTTCACAAAAAGAGTCCGATAATACGACACGTCTGGGACTACTGGCAAATCGGATTTCCCTATCTCCCCATATTTGTATTCGAAGCCCGATCCATCTAATATTTCCTTCCAACTCCGCCAACGCTATCTGGGTTCCTTCCTGACACTGAATCTAATCGGAATAGATATTAAAACTTTTCTTACAACGAACTCGTTCCTGCTACGATATTTGCTAAAATATACGCGTAGGTAGGTACCTATACGTATAATAAATGTGTTTTATATGTGATATTAAATGTATATTATTACATTACATTTATTAGAAATATAAGCTGACGTACGAATTGGGTATCTCACTAGATATTACTATACTCGTGTATATGTATATAAACGTGATTCGATTCTGCGACCTGCGAACTCGATAATTGTCAAGCTAAAAGAGATAAAATTGTGTCCATGTTAATAAATACCATATTTTATTTATGGCGACTATATTACGTACTGGCGATCTTAAGAGTTGCAACGAGTTCTTGTCTCAACAAAATCAGTGGCTTATCTCGGCTTAGAATGTATTTTTTCACAATTGATTTGACTATTCATGCTCGGTCTACCTACAGAATTAGAATTCAATTTAAATGACATTAAAGGTTAGGCTTTTCCCCAAAATAAGCGGCGGAGAAACCAGTTTTAATCAAATATAAGTAAGTTCAATATCCCGTGGTATTCTTGCACTGTCACGGTCAGCTACAATATAGGTCACACTCGCTGGCCTTTGTCCCAAACATTTTAGGCTATGTCACCCGATCTAACGTAATGTGACAGGTTTGATTTTTACACGAAAGGACTGCCAGGGTTTGTTTGGAAACAGTAACACGTTACTGGGATAATCGGTGTGCAAGGTGTCAGACTTTCTTTGGCTTCCAAATAACTTGTAGGCAAAGCTAAAAATATTCAACTTATGATCGAAACCGCCATCTCATATATCATAATGTGCTCGCCGAGCCACTAAGGAACATTATTACAAGCGATCATCCATCCAAGTACCTACTGAACGCAAGCAAAATTGCTTAACTACGCTACGAATTTTGAACTCGATAGCATCTAGTTTTTATAAGCTGCCTTTCAACTACTAATTCAATTCGTTTATCACATGATTGTATGGGTGCAGTTATATATATTCTCTTTCTGAATTAGCGTAATGGGTCAAACTCAATATACACATAAAAGTGTTGACGGCATCGAAAGTTGGTAAGTGCCTTCGTTGGCGGGGCGGCGGCCGGCGCGCAGCCCGTCTTATCTAATTTATTTAGCGGCCATTTCGAAAACAAGCACTTTCCTTGTACTAACACATATGATTCTTAAATTGAGTTTCCGAGTAATAAATAGCATAAAATGCATATTAACATTTTAGACGAGTAAAATAGATTTTGTCCGCCCAACTCTGAAATGTTCAGGATAATAGTACCTAGCATGCAGTTATGAGTATCTTATTTCGGAACCGAATCAAAACGGCTTATAATAGAAAAAATAACGGTTCATTGAAATAACGCAAATAACTTCCGCACACCACAATACGACTACGACTTCATTTCTTTTATTCTGGCTGGCTTCCCTTTTTATCTATAATACCGATAATATGTAATTTTGTGCAAGGAGAAAGCAGCACCCGGTTCAACACAAAATTCCGGGCGCACGTTTTCTTTATCCGGGCTGCTTTCAACCTGACCCTCTCGTTTTTGTAATCTCCCTTCCTTTTGAAAACAAGTTCACAAAAATTACAAGACTCTCTGTAAACCCGGATTAGCGCAGACTTCACATCGATTCTGTATTGATAAGTAGTTTGTTCCGACTTTCAAAGAAACAAAATTGCGTACATCCAAATTCTATATTTTCGTCTCGTAAATAATAAGTATGATATTTTGATACGACGATACACAAAGAGCAAGCAAGATGAATATCAATGAGGGACACGGAAAAGAAAGCAAAAGAAACTATTTTAATCTAAACTAGAAGAAATATCGCAAGTTATGTGTGGTGGAGTCGCGAGGAGCATAAAATATTTATCAAAAGGCTTCCGAGTGCGGTAAGTCCCCAGGGACCAGTACCTACGACGCGACTACAGTGCACTCCCCACTACTTAACACCTTTGAATAACGATTTACGTTGAGTGACTGACACGACTCCGCAACGCTAACAAAAGATAATTAAAATGCATTGCAGTTTAGAGTGTACTGCTTTAAAAAGAGGCGAGGATAATAAATCCATTACAGGTATATATCTAATACAATCATTGTTGATTAACCAACTTATATGTCATATGTATTTTATATGCATACGCTATATATGTATTTTCTATCAAAGGTACAATCAGGTGTGTGGGCAATTTGGGTGGTGTATACGATTTTGTTTCAATTTAAAGGTTGACAGGCGGAAAAGCGGTGCACTGGAGCGGCTGAGCGCCGCCGCTGCTCTTGCTTTGTAGCCAGTGTGTGGATGAGTGAACCCCATGTTGTATCGCTCAAATACGTGACAACTGTAAAATATATTATTTTGTCCAATCTAAAACTGCCGCTTTTGCTAGTGACCACTGAAATTTGGACTGAAGAATAATTATTTTAATCGTCTTAGCAAAATCTCACACACAATTATCTGTTATCATGTTTTTTTTATTGCAGAGACTCAATGCAAAGATATTGTGGCAAGGAAGTATTTAAAACAAACTTCTACGTCTTTGTTTTGAGGAGTTCGAACTCGGAATGAAGTATGTATTGAGGTGCCACCGATAGCGCTCGCTCAGTTATTATACAACTGACAACTTTTTAATTAGTTTGGTGACAATCGTTTATTGTCTTATTGTTAAATAATATTTGAAAACACAAACCCGATTTCAACTTAAGTTGTAACATTTACCAGACACAATGAGACTACATATTGATTACAACTGAAAAAAGATTAGTTACCTACCAGGAAGTTCAGCACTTGTTGCCAAAATCTACTAGTATTAGGCTTTGAGCAATTCAAATAATTATTTCAAGCAATATTAAAATTTTCTGGGTTAATTGTAAACAAAATACACAACAAAAAATTCGAAATCGCTGTGGACCACTAACGATATCCATAATTAATTACTAATAAAAGTCATAACAACGTTGCGGCAATAGCTCCGTATTATTATGAATGTCTGCAATTATTGTTATACATACAGACGAGCGTACGAGCGCTTCCATTAATGTATGCGAATGCTCTAGCGACCGCCGCGCCGCGGTGGTGGGACGGCGAACGAATGGCCATTGAAAAGCCATCAGTTATGTAGGGTGTACTGCCGCCATGTGACCACCACGGCCTTGTCTCTACATAGTTTATCCGCAGGATTTTGTTATCGCATTTTACAAATAGCAGCTTTGCTTTGCGATTTATTTTTACTCCATCTCTAATAATGCGGTTATAAATTTTGAATATCATTAACATTCCTTTACATTTTTATCAGTCGAAGTTTTTTATATCTCAAAGTGTGCATACCAGAGCGTACCGCCGCATATATTTTAATTAAACCTACTTGTATAATTTAAATAATATTTCTTCATAAGGATATTTCATATTTCATCATTACTGCTTTAAAATAATCATTATATGTGAACTGACCACTATCCTGCCCTAATCTAGTAATTTAGGGTCGACATTCCTCTATCAGCCGTCGCCTGTATTTCTATCCTTTCTAGGCATACCAGTTTTTACGCAGTCAATCCATCTCTTATCAAATATTCGTACAACCCTGTACCAATATTTATACACAGAACTATTCTTGCAACGTTACCCTCGTCCCTGTGCACACCAAGACACACCAAGCCTTTCAACTTTTTAGGAAATTGTTCCACTTAAAACTGTCTTCTTAAAAAAATCCATTTATTAACAACATACATTCATCTCAATCTCAGTTCTATGCGGTCTCCCATCCATAATCTTATCATTAGTATATGTAAATAACTATGATGTTTTCAGCTTATAATGATTGTTTCGGGTAAAAGCTTTTTGAAAGGATATAGATAGCTGAAAGTGATAAATTGGTCGTATAATAAATACATAGTCAGCTTAAAACACGAAACCGTCGCAATCCACCAAAACTAAAAGGTAGCAATAAAAACAGCTAAAAGCCGATGCTTTCTGCAGTGAACCAAAATTCATGCAAATTAAATGAAAGTGTATTGATAACAACTTTGGAAACCATTTTGATTGCAAATGAGTCCTTCATAAAGCGACTACTCGCTATCGCTATATCAGTAGGTATAATCTACACTAATATTATAAAGAGGAAAGATTTGTATTTTTGTATGTACAAAAAGTACTGGACCAATTTTAGTAATTATTTTTTCATTAGAAAGCTACATTATCACTGAGTAACATAGGCTATATATTATACTAGCTGCCCGCCCCGGCTTCGCCTGGGTAGACAAAATATTTGATAAATGTCTATAGGATCCGAAACTACTGAACCGATTTCAAAAAATCTTTCACCGTTAGAAAGCTACACTATCACTGAGTAGCATAGGCTAGCTGCCCGCCCCGGCTTTGCACGTGTAGACAAAATATTTGATATCAATGTCTACCCGTGCGAAGCCGGGGCGGGCCGCTAGTAGTATAATATACTGATAAAGATATTATTATCTACTCTGAGGCGATATGAAGCAGCTAGTAATAATATAACAATTATTCATATGGGCATCCGACATGGTCCATAATATGCACATAGATTACCTTCACTTTAAGTATCCATAAGTTTCTTTAGATACTACACCAGAATTGACTACAAGTCATAATGTAGGTAATAAGATAAACTTACGTAGAGTCCAATATATGTGCAGTTACAGGCTATGTAAGACAAAACAGGTAAAGTTGGTTCTATTAGAAGTCGAAAAACCCATATAAAAAGTTACGTTCCATTTAGTTTCATCCAAGTCCGCTATAGTTTAGGGAACCGGTGCAAAAAACTGCCAAACAAAATTAATAAAATAGAAATATGGAAAGGCATCTGTTGTTAGATTAAACATCGCCCAATCTGATGCTTTTATACACAATACTATTATTTTACATATAAATTAAACTATTTACAAAAACATATCTTAACCTACCTACTTATAGATAAAAGATCTGACCCAAACCGGAATCATGCGGTAGCGTGCCAAGAATGCTGGCAGCATTGCCACGCTGGATAGCAATGCTGATTCTCTGAGCGAGATATGTTCCAGCACGCCAGTCACGGGAGGCCTCAACCAGCCGACGTGAGACCTCCTTGAAAAGCTGAAGAGCATCCGGGCCCCAGGGACCCAGAGTTTCAACCGCAAATGCAGAAAATATGTGCCCTGGACCAAGACATGCATATTTCCGGCGCTTGAGGCACTCCTGATGAGCATCACCGGCCGCCACCGAGGTGCTAGGGAGATGAGACGGAGCCAGGGTATCGACACAAGTTGCATCCCACACCAGGGACCGACCCAATCTCCATGGCACCAACGACATGCCATCGCCTCGCGCCAAGCCGACTGGTTCCAGTACAGCAGGTACTCCGGCGGTGACCAGAGCCCGGCGTAGCAGGTTATTTAGGGTCGAATGACGTGACAACCCTCCAAACCGGATAGGGAGGGAAGCCTGGGACCACGTAAGGTCATCCAAAGCTATATTAAATATAGATGAAATACTAGACCGAATGATCTCATCTAAATTTAGTAGAATAGAATGGGCTTTCCACATATGACTACTACGTAAAATGTATGTAAATTTGGGGACAAAAATACAATGCCTGATAATATAATATGCCATATGGCAATTAATATTTTTCAAATGTTCTGACGATCTACGGAAATTTTTAATTTGATCATCAGCGAAAGACGGGAAAGCCTCATCGAAAATGGGAGACCCTAAGAGACGAAGTGATTCTTACTTAATATGTTAATATTTGGTGCCAAGGTATTAAATTTGGATATGATTGAACGTTTTGTCTCCGAATCGAGGTCGGCGATAAAAATTTCACATTTTGTGAAATTTAATTCAAGTCCTATGGTCTTGAATTCCGAAATAATAATTTCGAGATCCGAAAAAACTGAATTCACGTCTCCGCCCAGAGTCCGATCGTCCAAATACCAAATGTTGAATTTAGACGTAATTTTCGCAATTACAGTGTGTATTGCGAGGCTGAATATGGCCGGCCCAAGAGGGTCACCCTGTTGACATCCAACAGATGAATTTAAAAGATTGCCCTGTTACATTAATTTGGTCGGTGAACTGTAGCATTGCCACAGGAAATTATAGGTAGAAGGAATTTTTTGTTGCACCTGCGTCAACAAGGTACCCCCATCGACACTGTTGAACGCGTTTTTAACGTCCACTTTCAAAACACTACCTCAGCCCCGCGGTTATATAAAAGAGTCCTCAAAGAGTGGACAGCCGCTTCACAGCCACCCTTCGAGCCAAAACCCAGTTGCCTTGGTTGGAAGTGGGAGGCTAAATCAATAGTGTTCGGAAATACATATTATTATTTATGGGTAATATATTAATTATAAATGTAGAAGAAGCAAAAGACGGGTGCAAATTAGAGTGAAATGGCGCTCTATACACTCTGCCTCCCCGAATGGCAATTGGCAAATTATGATATGATATGACTTTTTCTAATGTTTTAAAACCTATTAAGTTCAATATGACTGACGCTAATATGACTAATATGATGACTGAAGCTAATATGACTCTTTTGATAATAATTTTATACGCTATAGTAGGGCCAAGATAAAAGGTGACAAGGTGACTTTTGATAGCTATAATGACGTACTATAATGGCTCAGAGTTAATGATTGTACGTAGTATATTATATACTCTGAGCTAATGGTACTAACATGCTAATCGTGGTAACACGTTGATTAAAAATATGAATCGGTAGATATACATACCTTTCAAAAGTTATCTTCTATTTGGCCCTAGTATAACTGTTGCGATCACAGCTTTAATATTATTTTTCCTTTTTTAACCCAAAATCTTTAGCATTTCCTAATATATTTTTTTCTGTGATCATCAAAACTGCAACATCTCTGTAATCCTACTCAAATTTGCCTATTTATTCTTCACAAAAAGAACAAACTGTACTGAAAGCGGTCTGGTCACACAGCAGGAGTTAAAGAGTATGGCGTCAGACTAGTTTGACGTGCACTGCTGACGTAAGTACGTGTAAGGTATTGGCATTGTCGTGTAATTAATGTTAATAAATTAATCTCTAGTAACAGGAGACAAATTAGACGCAGGCTGCTCGACTAACGACGGACTATTTGGATTAAATGGAGGGTTGATGTTTATGATTAACGGAGGCCTGTGTAATTGTGGCGCCTGGCAGTCGCGGGCCGCGACCACGGCGCGCCTGCTCTACATCTCGACACTTGCAAATTAACACTATCATCACATCGCTTTCAAAACCAATTACTTCTCGCTTAGCGCTACATCAAACATTAATATTATTGTAAGCTTCAATCTTCCCTTATACTACTTTTAATCATATATCTACTGTTTGATATGATACTACGATAACAAACGCTAATATAACGAGCGATATGAATCTACACTGCTGTTGGTTTGTTGACTATTCATTATAGCATCTCGCCGGTAGGGAAACCATTCATCACTTCATTATAGATATTAGAATTCCTGCATAGTCGGAAAGATTCAGAGTTTACTACATAATTAAGGAGTAAATTAATTTAAAACTCTCGATATTGAAAAATGTATTATACCGCTATCAAAATTGTTATTCCCTATCGCAATACTCTTTGATTATAAACAATGTACATAGCTAGAGAGCTCATGTAAGATATAGGAGAAACTAAGAGACACAGCTTGTTTGTCCTCGCGGACTAATTAAAAAGTTTGTTACCAGAACTTGCGAGCTGAAGTTGCTTAGAAGTACACTCTCAGTTGATTTGGAAGAGAAATACTTTTATACAAACGTTCACAAATAGTCGTGTTCGCCAATAGGAAAAAATAAATTAGCTTTTATCGGGATTGATTTAGTCGTGGAAAACCGGAGCGGTGTGAGATTCATCGACCGAAGTATGAATATGTATGGCTGGGTGGACACGATCATATTGTTAATAGAATCTGCACATCGTAGCTGATCCGATTCGTTTCTAACACAATTGGCAATACATCCGTATTAACTAAAAATGATTTTTTTATTTTTGTTATTGGTCACGTATTTAGGTCATATAATATAATCTTAGCTGTTTCTAGCTTTTATAAGGTCCTGGGTCGACTGAAAGTAATTTTACCTATTGTATTTTCTCGAGTATATGAACATTTTCCTAGTTACTCAAACTGAAAGTATAGGTTAACATATTCCAGGGCGCACTCCCGCATGCTGCAAGTAAATATGGGACATGAATAAAGTTTGTATACGAGGCTGGAGATGCGCGATACTACAACCCTAACATAAGCACGTGCCTTACAAATACCACTTAAGAAAAACTGAAATCTACTACAATCTTATCATTTAGTTAGTAGTTTAGCCAATGTTATTGGCTAAAAAACGAAGTAATGGTAAAAAAGTAGTTCGTTTTATGACGGTGTATCCGATCAAATTCGCTAGATACAAGAGGTAACAAAATGTCATGTCCCATTCTTGTTCGCAATGTGTCGGCGCGGTCGACACCGGCGCGGCGCGTGGTAGTCGTGGTCGCTAAGCCCGCTAGTATGCCCTAATAAATTGCGATTTAACTTGTCTCCCGGATAACGCCAACTTTTCCGCGTTTGTTCCGAGCCCGACACTTTTTACGCCTCTTCATTTCCTATCTCTTACTTTTGTATTTTCCGTTCTTTCCTCGCAGAGATAAACAGGCGAGAAACGTTGAAAGGGGCTTTACAAATTCAAATTGAACTTATCACACAACTTTTTACATTTGTTTCTGGTCTCGAGTTCGAGGGAAGAGAGCGAAGAGGCATTTAATAGTACAATCTCGGGAAAGATTGATGATTTTGTATCACACCTCGCTTCGGGCGGCCCGTAACGAGTCGGATGGCTCTCGACGTGGGTCGTGCTGCGTCTTATCTAGAATGGAATGCCGCTTTATCTCAAATTACATATTTTACTCGAGACGTTCCTTGAATCGTACATTTTTAACTGGTGTTCTTACGAAAGTATTAAGTAAATCAGAATAACAAAAAAGTTGGTTGAGTACGAAAATGTTTATGCAACCATCGCGTAAAAATATACATAAAATATGTATTAAAGTGGTTCATCTTATGGTTAAAAATAAAGATGACTAGTGACTAAAGCTACTGTTAGCAAAAATATTATTTTATGTTCATGATCTACTCATAAAGTATTCATCTCATAAATGTAACTTTAAAGTTCTACTCGAGCTGCCATAAATGCGGCGTTCAAAGTAAGTACACCTCGTTTAAATGCAGGCGACACGTTGCACTGCACTCTTGTGGAAGAAGCGAAGGTAAACACAATCTAGTTAATCAAGTGGCTAAGGAAGTTTCGCCGCGTGTAGTAAATAGCGCTCGCTTAATTTGAGGGCCATGTGTTGGCATAACCGCAGCATATTTATCCCATTACCTAGGGCGCGGCGGCCGCGGCGATGCGAGTCACGTCGTTTGAAATGAATCGCATGTGACATTATTTGTGAAGATCGTGCTCTATCTTCGTCGGCGACATGGCTGGGACGTGGAGGGATTACTCACAAAGAAGTACGATTTCAACGGTACGATAAAGAAGCGAGAAGTTACACACAGGCTATATTCTCCCTGGGATTAACGCACGGTTAGGCACATTTCTTTTATATGCGTGTTTTTTAGAGATATCGATCGTTCTTGATATTTGCCGATATTTTTAAACATTACAGAGATATACATTATCTCTTTCTATAACTAAAAACTTTATATCATCTGTGCCTCTACATATAATATTATAGTCATCCGGTAACCGGGCGAATAAATAATATTACCTATTCGTCCGGCAGGTGACTTATGAAAAGAAGTAAGACAAAAGGTAAAAATGCGGGCTGATATTGACATAATAATATTGTCCTAATATAAAATGCTAAGGCGACAGCAAAGTGTAGCCGAGCGTTTGGTATTTTTTTGTTTTATCGTATTATTTTGCCAGAAATAATATCATTAAATATTTATTAATTAGATACATCTCGAGCGTAATGTTTATTGCAATGTCATTTTTATACTGTGACGTTTCTATTCTCCGACATATTTAATCATTTTTATTGCCAGACCTCTAGCAACAGCCCTATAGTGTCTCGGTAACCGGACGAATAAAATTGTGCTATTCGTCCAATTAATACCGGACGACTAGCAAGATCCGAAATACTTTGTAGAAAAAACAAGGGATTGGGTATTGCCAGGAGTGACTATGTACCCTATTTTGTAAACTTATTGCCTACTATTGAAATCAATGGACTCAAAATCTTCTTTTTCCAGGAAGTAACTACATTAACCTATTTTCTTGGATATGATTTAGTTCGCTTAAATTAGATTCATAATGTGATAACATCAAATGACGGGACATGGCTATAATATAGCACACACGACTAAGAATCGACGGTTGAGCTGTTATTGCATGCGTCGTGTCAGTCATTTGCATCGAGTCACAATAATATCATTATAATATCAATACATAGCCACGTATATATATTGGATCAACAAATGGCTTTCAAAATTAAAATAATTTTTTTTTTCGGTTCGAATACCTACTTTATCGAAATGACAAATGTCACGGGCCTGTCTCTTCAGAGTTATCCAACTAAGTCAAATTGTTCGTTCTGAATAAGTGAAGCCGTCTCGAGCACAGAAATGTTGATAATTAAAATAATATCTAATAGCATAAAAAAATACGCTACAAATCCTTAGATTTGCATTTAATTAAACATGTTTAGTCGTATAGTGACTTGGAAAGGAAATAAAACTATAAAAGATGTACAAGTACATACGAAGGTATGTGAGTCAGCACAATATTAGGTGAGGCAGTCAAGCAGGTCGGACTGCGCAGCCCTGCTTGGTATTCTTCGCGGCGCGCTACCCGCTCGGCGGCCGACTCGCGCTCTCCGCTCAGCTTAAACACATTTAATGCTGGACGATACGGCTATCTTATACATAACACTTCCTGTCTATCTATTACCTTGGTCCCAATTTACACCGCTGATAAAGCAAATTGTAGAAAGTATTCCCAATAAAAAAATAAAATAATTGATAGACGATATCAATAAAGTGGTGTATATATATTGTCTGGCGGTGCTCGCAATTATCGCAAAATACCCATTCATTTTTCCGGCGGCTCGCAGCGCGCCCAACCATGCGTGATTTTGTTTTTGTGTGTTTGTTCAGTGTCTGTGCGCTTTACTGTGGTTACTCGAACATTTCCAATTTGATCTGAAATAAAACAGTTGTGTGATATTTGATCACCGACCGATACAGACATAATTATAATAAACGAGTCATATAGCCTGCTGGGACAATATTTTATAGGACCTTTTTTGCTATACCTTTAGAAGTTTAAGAACGACCCATCATTTTATAGGTAAACTAGGCTCACCACCACAACAATGTTGACAAACAGAGATATAAATACAAATATATATAATATGAAATTTTGTGGTGATTTGTGAACAGACACTTTATGTACAAATAGAGTGTACAACGCTTGAACAGACACTTGGACGGTGGAACTAAAAGATGCAGTACATGCATCATTCCATTTTATACAATACGTTAGTTCCAGAAGTGTAAGCGCCGTAAAAGATTGCATGATTCAATAAATTCAATACAAGAGATCCCCAAGTCCCAAATTAAATTATGGGGCGCTCCTGCACCTGGCAGGAGCCTCGTGAGGCGTGTTTGCTCGCTTGCTGACTAACGATTTGGTTTCATTACTTTTATCTTACATTCTTTCTTAATGGTTTATGCACAAATAAATATGATTTAATTATTTGAAATTATTGATATTTTTTGCACCAGAAGTATTCCTAGACAAATAAGTGAGTCCTAAAATCCAATATATTGAACGAATTTACATTGGGCTTACACTATTTTATAAAATTGGAAAGGGGCTTGTAAACATTGGGGAATAATAATATAAAGAGGTGCAAGTCACAGTGAAGTTGAGTGTTAAGGATTTAGTGCGGCCTTCGCTGAAAGGGACTGCTATCTCTATCTGTCCATCGAATGTGCGAAAAAATCTGCGGCTTTAGCCGGACAAATTCGTTTCGATTCAGTCACGTACCGCCGAGATAGCCTCTTAGCAGATTTACTAAACGTATGTTTAGATTTGTCCCAAACTGTGTATTGAAAGCCCTGCTGTTGGATGGGTCGCTTGTTTTATTATATATCTTTTAATCAATCCGGCACTTGAGGAATATAAACATCTTCACATTTTCCGTATTTTGTCCATGTATATGACATTTAATGTTCAAATAATAATATCACTAATGTTCTAATAACAATGCACTATAGCATAGATTGAAGCTTACGAGTCCAAAATGAACTGTTGATCAATACAATTGTTTTTATATACTTACTTATACCTTTAATTAATTTAACGGTTTCTATGTATAAAGTAATGCGCCTTTTCATGTCACTCACAAAAATCCAAAGCATATGTATTACAAAAGCCGCGAGCTCTATGCGCCGCCGCGCCGTGGTACTAATAATAAGAGCTACGTGCATTAGTGCCAGCTACGACATCATCGTAGCGTGTAGCAATATCGTAGCAGCCAGTACGGTGAATGCAGCATGCTTTTTTGTTAATTGTGATGATTGATAACCATCATTTTAAATCTATGAAATGATTATTATACAGCTTAGCAGAAAAAGTACAAATTGTAGTATTGTTTTTAAGTTGAAACGCTTGCACCCCAATGTCCGAAAGGCTAATTTTGATACTGGATAGATACCTACGATTATCACACCTTTTAAGGTACCAGGTAAGGAATTAGTCAGAGCTAATGACGTACTGAACACAACGTGAAATGTGATTGTGCTTTGTATTATTATATTTAATACATTATTTATACATACCTCACAGTACAGACAAGGCGTACGTGGTGAGTGTAGTGTATATGTTCCTTTAATATTTTTAGTTACACTAGTTATTAGGTTTTTTATTTATGTTCTTTCTTATTAGAAAATCTTTTGACACAATTAAATTGTTCTTAACCAAACCTTTAATAGGTTTGGTTTTTTGGATACTCTATTTAATACTATTTTGTAAAGTAGATGTCAAAAGTAATTTGTACATGATATAAAGCGTGAAACTTTCTGTCGCCGCCCGTACAAACATGGATAATTAAGAAGCATGAAACCATTTTGAATATTTTATGAAATGAGAATTTCATATGTATGAGACATGGCTACTAGAGGAAAATTATATGAATTTGCATCCCTAATGAATACATTTATGATTTTACATGTTTGCGTTTCGAAAAAGAGGTATATCTGATTTAATTCCTCTTCTTGTTTAATGCCAATGCGCGCGTGTATCTGTTGCGTTGACATAAAAACGTAAGTGCTATTGTCGACATAGAATGTCGACTAAAATTGAGCATAATCATAAGCCAAATGTGGCGAAAGTGAGTTTCGCCCGCGTCATTTCGCTTACATTCATCTGATGAACGCAACAAAACGATACCGCGCGGCTCCGGCACATTGCGCGTGTAATTGCCGCGCGCGCGACACGCCGCCAACCCCGCCATTAATCTCCTAACACTCGATAAAGCGCAAGTCATGGCACAATGTAATACTTACGCGCATACAACGACCGTGGAACTTGCTGTGTCGCTAATTTTAAACGAATTAGCCGCATGTTAGATAATATTCTGAAATTACGTACGCGAATTCCACAGGAATTCACAGTGCTTTGAAAACATAGCCTAACACATAACATTTTTTGGTTTTTTTTTATATCGAATGAACTAGTAGAAAATAATACGCCTGAAATATAAATAAAGGTACGTTTTTACATAAATGATAAATAGTATCAAATGTTTCCCTTTATAGACAAAAAAACGATGTTAGAGATAATATGACTAAAAGAAACTTTAAAATAGGATCTGTTATTTTTAAACTGTTTTTTTTCTTTTAATTACATTTCTAGATTCATACATGATGCTATGCAAAATAAGCTGAATGTATTATAATAAACTAAAAGTATATTATTGCAATTAAAATACATTCGGTTTATTTTTATAGCTGCAAATAGAAAATGAACGTATAAAAAAAGTTATGCGTTTACACCTTCAAGTAAAATTTACACACAGCCGAAGATAACGAGACTATCAAGAAGTGTCATTCATAATTGAAACCAATGACGCGTACTTTTCAGTAAGTCTGTGTTTTCCTCTAAATGTGGCAATATTCGAAGCGTGCATAGTGCGCGCCGTGGCGGACAGTGCGCGCCCCGTTCGCTCCACTCTCCTGGAGCGTTCGAGACAAATTCAATTTACGCGAACGCCGGCGACGAGCCAGTTTGCGCTGCTAACTAGCTACGACGTAAATGCTGCTACGCTACCCTTGTCTTCAAAATATATCTGGTCCGCCTATCCTTCCAATCCATCTGTAGATTGGCTAAATAGGCAGAAAAAAACATAATCTGAATTATACCTTTGGTGGTATTTGATATTTTTATTTCATAATATTCTATTATATTGTATTTATTTTCAACATTTCCATAAGGCGCTCAAATCCAATAATAAGCTATTGTTTTCAATCAAGATCTACGGAGCATGAAAGCAGGAGGCAGTGGAAAACTCTAATAGAAGCGAGCAAGAGAAAACACATTTGTCATGTCCCGGACCGTTAGCGTATATTACCCGGCCAAGACATCGCCCGCTGCGTGCTTCTTAACTCAGTCTCACTATATTTAGATAGCTTTTTCATTATTACCTAACTAAACAAATAATTTCACTCAAACATTCATACATTTTTGTTTAGTAATAATTAAAGTTTGACAGCACATCAAGACATAAAAAAATTGTTTACCCAATAAAGGAAACAAGAAACTTTACGACAACAATCTGCAGCAAGATGTATTTTCCATAATTAGTGAACAGCGCAAGCTTAAGAAAGCATAACATTTTAGTTTACTTCGTAGTTTTGTGTACAGAGTTACACGTGATTCTTGCTTTGATCAGCTTAGTGCGGGTTCTCTATATTTTACAAAGTTCTTTTTCCTTTGTTTTCTTTGAAGTCGCCTTTACAGTATTATATGGATTACAGAATACAGTATTTAGTATGTAGTTTGTATATATAGTATTGTATTTATAGTGCGAAATTGTTACGATATCCTTACCATCGATTAAATATCAACAAAATTAAAGCACAGTAATACAAATTACTGTTTATTACTCCTTCCCATATACATTTTCTTGAAAAATTGCAATGGATTCATACTGGAAATGCCTCGATACGCTCACCGCCAATACCCGTCCTTAAAACAGTAGATCAAGGCGAGAATTTGTAGTGAACTCAGTAAGATTAAATTCACGGAATTGGATAATTTTCTATTTTTTTTTAAACTGACTTTTAATGTTTATGAGCTTAGGTAGGAGATAATTATAATCACCTTTTATTGCATACTAGCTGTGCTCACGACTTCGTACGCGTGGATTGAATTTTTTTTCATGGGTTTAATGTTTTTTGCGCGGAACCCTAATTATTTTTCTAAAGTAATAGTCACCGTGTGCCGCCTTATAGCATCAGTTATCTAGAAGTGGAAGTTCTTTTTAAATCTTTCCAAGCATTCGGATTTTATTCGCAATTTAGGTAATGGGCTTTTTTGTTGCGTGGATGCCTAATTATTTTTCCAAAATAAATTAATCCTAATTTACCGCTTTATAGCATCACCTACCTGCCAGTGAACAAATCGGTCCCGCCGTTCGGTTATTGTTTACAATTTCATGGGATTATTTACTTGTTGCGCGGAACCCTAATTATTTTTCGAAAATAAATGTACCCTAAGCAACGTCTTATAGTATGAGCTACCCAGTAAAAGTGCTGTTCATATTGGTTCTGTCGTTCAGATTTTGTTCATAATTTCATGGGTTTTTTATTTGATGCGCGGTACCCTAATTATTTTTCCAAAATAAAAGTTGCTCAAGTTATGCCCAGTAAAATCAGCTATCTGCCAGTGAAATCCCTTTTAAATCGGCTTAGCTTTTTCGGAGCTACAGCCAAGTACATATTTCGACTTTTATCCCCTATCCCAGGGGAACCGCGCTGAATTCCGGGATAAAAAGTATCCTATGTTTTACCTCGTAGTATCAACTCATATCGTGCCAAGTTTCATTTGAATCCGATCAGTAGTTTCGGCGTGATGCGCGACCTAGAAACAGACAGACACACAGACAAAAATTTAAAAAAAATACAGATTTGGGTTCAGTTTCGAATATAGAGTCACCTCCAAAATTTTTTTTCAAAATATCTTCAATGTACAGAATTGGACCTTTTACAGTTTTATTATAAGTAATAGATATACGTAGTTTATTTAGACTCAATGTATTCACCAATCACAGTGAACTAACTTTCGTTTCTCTCTAACCTTTTTATAGGTACTGTACTGTAAAGCCTAAAGTGATGTATGGTCCGCCTACTGTTTCCATTGTATTCAGCTGCTCAGTAACTTTTTTAAGTTGTTAGTTCTTAACATGGCGTGCAATAAAAAATATAATGTTCTTTATGTTCAGATTTACGTTAATAGATGAAATACCTACAAGTGGTATTCTAAATTACTTGCATTTTTAGAAGTCTCGTCTATTTTTGCGAGTTGATTAGTTAGGTCAGTGATTCGCATTAGATCAAATAACATCTACGTACGGTAGTTATGACAAAGGGGGTACGTTGCCGGCGCCGCAGAGTCTCACTTTGGTCCCCTCTAAATCTTTTAGTTACACGGTGTCATGTCATAATGCAAGCAAGACACAAACAGCTACGTGCGCCAAGCTTGTTAAGTGGTTCGGAAGAAAAACATCACTAAAACTTTTTTTATTGTCGTAAGCCATTTAGGACATATTTAAGAAAGAAAGAACTCGCAACAACACCAACAAAGAAAACAGATGGAGGCTGTTCTTATCAATACTAGAGAAAGCGAAAGGAATAGATTAAACAGCCATGGAGATGGGTGTCATTGACATCATTATATCTAATGTTATCATGGTTGGTATCTAAATGACCATCGCATAGTTCAGTAGACAAGTCCTCAAGGCTAAGAAAATTTTAAAGGAATCGTAGACAAAAGTAAATAACAAATTCGTAGAACAGTTTTATCAAAAATAAGCGTCTAAGGAGAGGGCGATAAAACTTTACGGTTGTCAAATACTCATAAAAAGATCGATTTACAAGAAGCGCATTCCAAAATTTCCGCCAAAGTTGTGAAACTTTTAAAAGTAGTAACTAATAAGTGATGAGATTATTTTTGGTTAATGATTTTGATAGCTTAACTCGTATTAAAATCTAAAAGAGATCGCAACAAAAATAATTTAGACGACATGCATACAACAAATATACACGCCCGTCCCTCGTAAGCTCCGCCGCGCGACTACATCATATCCCTCGGTCCCTCGCTCAGCCGGCCCTCGCTCGAGTCGAACGACCCAAGCCCCTAGGCCCCCACACGACGAATATTTTTTGTGGGGACATCATAATAATAGCTCTGTATTACTTCAGGAGAAATTCCAAGAAGTTTATAACTTGAGATGAGTTTCGTGTTCCTTGTCGTAAATAATAAAGCGGTCGTCGACTACAACCTTGTGCAGATTTTAAGTGAAGTAAAATTTGAAGAAATAATTTTTATTTTTGAACTCCGCTTCAAAAGGATATTGTTGAAAGTTTTTATAAGTTATTAACATTTCATGGTAAAAGTGACTTGTTGAATCTGGCCAACTGTGAACTGAAAAGTTTTAACAAATTGATTGAAATTGCATGTGAAATTAATTATGGCGATATTATTAACTTGCGATAAACTCTTACGCAAGTGGATAAGGGATATTATATAAGACTGTGCATTTTTTTGTTTATACATATTGAAAACGATTCGTACAATTTATACATAATATTTTAAAAATAATACAGGCATGATTGTTAATCTTTCATCGATATAATGAAGGAGGATGCAAGTCCATTACAATATTTTCATTCAATAGAAGGACTTCTGATGAGGTTTTTTTTATTTTAAATATAAAATAAGAGACCCAGAAGAATAGTAAAAAGTAGCACGCATCACTTACCAGTCAATCTATATCATAAATTTCGTTTAACGCTCAAACTATCTCTAACACGACGTCGGAAGCACTACCCTCTCCTGTGCTGTCTACAGATTCTACTTAAGTTAATGGATAAGTTGCGAAGGCACTGAGTTTACTTTGTATTCAGGTAGACGGACTTGATCGAGAAGTTTTCTTCGTTAATTTGAACAAGCTTTACAAAACTGTCAGTATAGTTTAGAAACAATCTTCTTTGATTGCTAAGTTCATAAAATGTAATACTGTTTGTGATATCACGGTACTTATTGCGCATATTTTTTTTGATTACAAGACACAAAAATGAATATTCCGCTTTTTACCTGCAGATTCTTTGCTCAACTTACCCCAAGTGTTCAACAGCGTAACAAATTACGACTGAATTACAAGTTATTCCCAAAAAAGTAACTTCACTGAAACTTCCTCCGCCTAAAGAATTATGAAGATTAGCATAACAAAGTAAGCTGAAACTGTGTTCATGGTGTGCGTTGCCTTTTGCAACTTAATAATCTTATGCCTTAGCTTACTACATGGAAGAGATTTTGTAAAAAAATATAATAGGTATGCAGCAGAAGCGGTCTAATGCACCGCTGCGAAACGAACGCGAGCTTCGTAACCGGCCTTGCTACCAATTACGCTGATGGAATTTATTTCATTTCGAGCCCATGCCTCTAGCTAGACTAGCTGGGGACCGCTCTATGCAGTGAGAGTGCACTTTATATCAAAATGTTTTTTTTTATTATCATCACCGAAGTATAACCTCACCTATAAACATGGCCAAAATGTTGTACCAGGTATTGGTTTTTTTCTTTATTGTACGTTTATTAAAAGTTAAAAAGTAGCCTTTGCAAGACGCGTACGTGTTCTTTGTATCAAGTTTTGTGCTCACCTCTAAGGAAGTTTCCCTACAGCAACTAATATTAGTTAATTAGGTATTCAGAACGCGCGCGCTCGCTGCGTCTAGCGACTGCGGCCCGGAACGCGGAGTCGTTTTCGCTTCTACACTGGCTGCGCTGCAATGCCAATTAAAAAAACCGGCCAAGTGCGAGTCTGACTCGAGCACCGAAGGTTCCGTACAAATTTGTAGGTATATTTTGGTGTGTGGATTGTGGATTAACTGTATGCACTACAATCGAAAGTATCGATATGTATCATTAATTGGATGTAGAGGTCCAAAAGAACCGCTCAATACTACACTGCCCCTGAATACCTGACAACAAAGTGATCCGATAAGGGTTCTTTTTTTTCCTTTTGTGCTACGGAACCCTAAAAATACTGCCACAACTAACTATCCTGAAGAATTGCCATACTAATTCTGAAAATCTATATACTTATTCTTAGCTTCCGGAATCTGAATAAATCATATAAATGGTATGATCGCACGTGATTAAATACCCCTTTCACAAGTGTGTCAACTGTGAAAATTGCATCCTTTCAACATTCTATGTATGTCATCCTAATTCACTATTAGAATGTGTTTCATAACAAACTCACTAGTTTGTTAATTATACCACTAAATTATCAAATAAGCATACGGCCTGCTATACCGTAACCGGTTACCGTTGTTATTTATCAGTGACTTCCATAGATTTTATCAGTGAATCTTAAAATTTTACAAAGGGTTACTTACAACCGTTATATATTCAAAAATGAAGGGAGATTTTCCTATCATATCTTAAGCGCTCTTTTTAGAACACTCCTGGGTGTTACGACTTTTATCGTAGGAAATCTCTCTCCTCTCTGCATAATTCATCGCTATGAAGTTGAAACCGAAGTCGTAAAAGAAATCGTTCTATGATTTCATGTCTTTGTCCGAAAACTTTCTTCTTGTCTTTCTTTTGAATCAATGATCGCTGCGGGGCGCAGACACGCCGCCTGCATTATCAGCAAATGCAATATTTAATGTAATCACTGAGAGGCATTGGCATCCAATAGTTTATGTTGAATATTATAAAGAATATAATACATACGAATACAACTTTATATTCCAATGTAAATAATTTAATGTATGTGTTATCTCAGAGTAGATTATATACTGCGTACAAGGGGTATCAATAAATTACCCAGTTCCTAAAAATAAATTTACTATAACATAAATACGATTCGCAAATGTAGTGAACAACAATATTAATAGTTCAAAATCCAAATGCTGTATTTAGGTCGTATTCATTTGCCAAGATAATGTAATAAAAATAATGAAACTAATACATAAAATCTATTCTAGTATTTCTACGTCAATACCAACTCAGAGTAGATAATATTATGATACCAATTTAGGTGACTTCATTCAATAAATATAATTGTCTTTCATTTGTTTAATCTTCTGTTATTGATCCTACTTTTTTAATAACTTAACCTTAGCACACAGTCAACGAAACCATAACTCAGGAAGGTTCCTAATAATTTGGTACGACCCATCTTTGGACACACAAAAAGTAAGTTTAACTCGATGTGTAGTTTACCAACTCCGCGAGTACATTTCGCGAACATTTTACATGTTGTGGCCCGTCTAACTCCGGGCAACGTCGGTAGCATCTCCTTCGCAAGAAATGCTTTAAAATACATTCCGAAAATTTCCCCTCAACATTGCGATTCAAAGAAACAAACTTATATTAAAGTAATTTAAATGGCGTCTTTGTTATTCTTTGTTTGGAGTTAGAAATTATACATTCTGTATTTTATATGAAATAGAATGGGCAACAACTTAATTATGCATTTGATTCAACCAATGAAAAATAATGGAGTCTACAGTTTACTATATATTATTGGACAACCAAATATTATCTAAGTCACGCGAACAAAATAAATATAAAACTCGTGTGCTATAAATCTTAAGCAAAATAGTTTATTCACTATCTAATATGATTAACATGTTGCAGTTACGGATTGAATTAAACTCACAAGACATAATTTTCACCTTATTTCCTTTTGGTAATAAAAGTATTATTTTAAATCACGATGTTGTCTCATCAAGTCTGCTACAGCGTGGGTCAATTTGAAATTATAATTTGATGAGCCCACTCTTAGAACGAGAACGGGAAGACTTTAGCTGTTATTATTATTATTTACCTCAGAGCTCCGCACAAAAGCCCGCTCTTCCACTTACACGGCGTTTTTGTCAATTCATAATTAGATTATGCCGGAAAATTATGATAACGAAAGGAAAAAGCATCCGCCCATTGAAGCAAGCTGCTACCGATATTAAATTCTCAATACTGGCAAAGTTGACATATTTAATATATATAAAATTTAATATTTTTATCTACACTAGTCAGATGTCTTCTTATTTCCTTCATGATGATTTTACGAAATCCATTTTAGTTGACTTCATTTTCGTTTTCGTTAAATTTTAATGTAAGACTATTTGCTATGCTTCCATAACCTATCTACTGTTTATACCCTATGAGCAATTTGTATAACAGCATGGTCTCAACCGTCAAATTACTTTTATAACCACTTTTTTGACATTGTGACAACCCCACGCTAACAAACAATTTATTAATATTCACCAAATCGGATTTCTTGCAGATTTAATGTGTACGGTATTATAGTATAAATAATGGCAGTTTCTCGCAGCATGTGTCTGCCTAATCCCGTAATAAATCATCATTTAGAGTATAATCATCATAAAGCTGGCGCTGGAGAGTGAGTGGCGACGCGGGCCCGATCGCTCCCATACATCATGTGGCGATTACATGTATCAAATAAACATTACGCCGGACTTGCCTTCTCATATTACCTATATCTGGCGAACGCCTGCGGCTTTACCAATAACGATATCACTTTCGCGCAAAATTGATTTACAATTAGTTTCATCCAAAACAGCGGATCCACAGATGTAAAATAACATTTTAAATTAACGCTTTATAAAAGCCCGACAATTGGATTATCGTGCACTCAGCATTGTGCTACCGGTAACCAGTCTTCTTTTTTACACGGAATAAATGTACGGGATGCTACAAGCCAAGCGTTTATACTAGACAAGTGTTTATCCACTATACCAATCAAGGCTAAAAGTGTAGCTGTATACGACCATTAAATATCATAACTACAGCTTTTTCACTTTTAAGACGTGTGTATGGGTGTTAGACCAATAATGTAGGTTGTTTTAAAATCGTTCTCCACAAGTCTGGTTAGGTATCATTTATAAATGTGTGTGAAGGGACGGTACAGTGCAGTGGGCACGGGGAGCCCGCGGTGCCAGACAAGCGACGTCAACGGTTCTGATAAAAAAATCGACAGGGGGCGCTCGCTTACCATCGCACAAACATCCGAGGTGTGTACATTTTACTAGCTTGCAGAATGATGGTGTGATAGCCTGGGTGCTAACTAAAATAGCCGAGTATATTAATTTATAGTTGGCCAAAAGGAGTAGAAAGATATGGTAATGAATTCGGAAGGGTTTGCCTGGCAGCGGGACTCAGGGCCGGATTTAAGGGAGGGCAATCGGGGCTACCCGGAGCCTCCACAAGGGAGCCCCCACGAGTCCCCACGAAGAGATTTCAAAAAAAAACTTTCAAATTCTGACGAGGCATATTTTTAATTTATAAAAAAAATCACTTACTAAAAAATACACATAAATTATTTAGCAGTTTCCGAGCCGCGATGAATTATTTTCTACTAAACCTTACCACAATTAAATAAAACAAAAATATACTTGACATAATAAAAAAAATGCAAGCTTTAGGTACAATACCAATATAAAAATATTTTTTATATAGTTAATCTAAATAACTTGCGAACTTGTTGATAGAAAAAGTGAGTATAAAATATTATTTTATTCGAACGGTGACGTAGCTAGCAGGGTACATCCCTAATACTCTCAAATTAAAAGCATGGCAAGCCCTGGGGACTCCTATTTTGAATCGGTAAAGATTGGAGGGTTCCGCACGATATTCTCTCTATGGTCGACAAGCTACAATAGATCATTAATTACGTTTAGTTACATTTACGCGCCACATGTTACCATACTTGTATGACGACTCCTTGGTATTGGATGTATGTAATTTTGTAATCGTACATATTTATTACCTTTTAATCATATTGAATCATATTGAATCATGTATTGATATACATTATGCCTCACCCATACCTAACAATAAGTAATAAAACATACAGATGCTCCAATAATATCTACGCTACATAATAAAAGAACAGTTTTGCGATTGATATATAACAAACCAATAAAATACGTCGCTCATCCAGTCAGGAAATAATCTGTCAAGTCAGTAACAATTAAGCACAGAGCATACATGAGATTACAGTAAGTAAGATAATGAGCAGCTATTTACATTGGTTCGGCGGGAGCTGGCGCGGCGTAGGCAGCGGCACGGCGTGGAGATAAGCATCTGCTGAGTGTACCCCTTGTGTTTTCCGATCGACACACGCTCCGCGTTGCTATTAATTTCCGAGCCCCGTCACAGGCTTGGACATAATGTGATTATATTTGCAAGTAAAATACAAATAACACTGTAATTTTATGCAGCTCATTATCATGTCTAAGGATAAATCCCTGTGTGAATGTTGATGGACTCCTTCTGTGGATTATTGGATATCTATATCTTCTGTTTATTATTGGCTGTCACTTCAGATGTAGGTTACGAACCTGTTACTCATATTAATCATAAACCAGATAATATGTTTCATATATTCATTCTCCATTACATACTTATCTACTTTATCATATAGCAAGATCTAGATCTACATGCAACGCAAAAGAAATTACAACGCCTTACCTACAAATGTAAGTACCAACAATTCAGTAACAAAAATATATTTATCGCAATGATACAGAACATACTCGTGCTCAATGAGGCCCAGCGGTAACGGGTAATTAATCGATAGCGTTATGATGTGGTCCTTTAGAGGTTTCTAGGACTCAACAGGTTCAGCCGCAAACTGCTAACCGCAGCATATCCAACTGTAATCGATTTGTTTATTCGTGTCTCACAACCTTTGTGCCGGTGTTCTCAAAGGAACGCGAAAAGAATTGAAACTTTGTCTTCACCTTGACTCGCAAATAAGGGGCACATCCCTAAGATGTAAAGTGAGGGGAGACGTTAATAAAAATTCCACGCTGAAACAACAAATTAAACGAAGCCGAGCCACTCGAAAAGCCATAAGTACTCATCTCAATTGCTACCGATAAGAAATCCAAGCCTTGGCAATGTATTCCAGGCACGTTTCGGCTCAGGGTTTTTTCTCGCTATGCTACTGTGGCGTTTAAAACGAATTGACTCTTAAATTCTTCAGAATTAAATGTTTCGGAGTTTTATTAAATCGAGTGTAACCATTCCTGACATTACGCAAATGGCAGATCCTCCCCTACATCTGTCGCAGGGATGCACCCCCTTAATAAGTGTTAACGCTCGCCGGCTGCGATGAACACTCCGGGCCGGCTCAAGCTAAATCTCTACAAATTCTTGATACAAATTAATGCCGTAAAAGGACTCCGCGAACGTCTCGTGTAATTTCATTGCGTAATACCATTGTGCGCCCCTATGAGCGAGACAAAACACAACGGCACTAACTTCACCCCTCACGTTTGGTGGTGTACGTAAGTACGTACGCCAACTGTTTTCTTGGCTTAGTTTGAACGACATTTCGCTCTCTCATAACAGATCTTGTAATTTACATTAATTATTCTTTATTAAACATAAATAACGCAAAGTTGTATTTACTTAAATATCATCAAATGATGACATGCATTAGACTAAAAAAGAACATATATATCGAGAACACTAAGTTACTTACAGACATAAAAAGACAGAACACACCAGTGTTTTTGTAGGCCGAAAATCAATTGACAAAGTTTCGTAAACAAATCGAACAATATGCTATAACTGACGTACCTACAATAATATCATACAATTTGCGATTCATTTCTATTTTTCAGCCCATTAACCCAGGACAATAACACGGCAGCGGAACGGGAGAATAAAATAAACGCCGAACGAAATAGTTCGGAACTGGTATCATCGTTGCAAATGTAAATGAACAATTAAAGCGCTCGCCGTGGCCAGGGACAATGATGATAATTATTTTAGTTTGCTGTCGGCGCGGTTGTCAGTCGCGCCGCCCGCTCGCCGGCTCACTGGAATGCTCTTCGGACCCCATTTTCACCATTAAACAGCGACACTTCTGCTATTACAAAATTATTATCAACTAGCGCTTTCATTACTCGGTTTGGTAACAAAGGATATCTCCCAGTACGTAGTGATTAAAGTTCGATTCGAGTACGCCTCCACCTCTATTGTTCAGCGCCAGAAATCATGACTTATATTACGACCCGAGGTGAAATTTTGATCAATTCGTTACACTGTTCCAGCCGGTTACCGCTAGTTTTAGCTGGCAAACTTCTATGAATGGAATTTCTCAGCTTTATTATACAATCGCTGCATTCATTATGATCTTAACTTTGCTAGCTATCGTGTTTGTAATAATAGATGCAAAATTTATTGAAAAAAATCATAGACAATTTTGCACTAGTTTTCCGCGCACTTCGGCTGCTTTCAAATGGGATGGCTGAGTATGTTACTCAAGGATAGTGTAGCTTTAATATAGTGAAAGGTTTTTTTTATTGATGCCTATGGAATGTTCTAGGTACCAAGTTAGGTATCAGTTTTAAAAATAAATTGCATTCATTAGGCTCGTTTCAATGTAGTTTTATGTTAAGCTGTTCTTTCAAAATAGTTTACCCGCGCCGCCTCTACACAATGACCGAACTTTAAAAAAATACCTATTACATACTTATTTAGTATAAGCAATCCAAACCGATCTGAAAACAGTATTACTGAAGCAGGAAATTAATATTTTTAATATCAATTATATCAGTCTTTAGTTCTGATATAGCTAGGTATGATACAGTCAGTATGGATAGCTAGTGAATCGCTTATTTTATTTATCTAGAACTCATTGTGGAGGTGCCGAAAGGCTACATATCAATGGCACGATCGTTGCATAGGATGGAAATGGTACGCATTCGGCACTAACGGAATGCTTTCAACTCGCGTAATTCAGTTAAACGAGTAATTTATGACTGGCCAAATTACTGGCATCACTTTGTCTGACTATTTGAAACACGAACCACACACAAATTCCCTTGGTTCATCATCACCATCATCATGTTCATCTCTACACTGGTGTGGCCATAAATTAAGGTTTAATAAAATCAAGGTCTATAACTGGAATCAATGAATATATACGAATGAAATAAGCTCAAAAACACTGCAAGTAAAGTTTCATACTTAAGGCGTTGTTTTTTGGAATAGCATGTTTTTTTTATAACACTTAGGTGGCACACAAGAAAACGGCCCACTAGCAATACTAGGGGTATCACTAACGCGTTGCCAACCATGTCGTTGATGAGGACACACTGTGCTAGCAGCATTACTACTAGCGCAGTGTATTCTCGTGGAGCACTGGCAATCTTACTACAGCATAAGCGCAGAAACACAACACTACATTAAAGTAGTGTTATTTCACTGCGGTCTTCTGTAAGTATCAGGTAGGTAGAGTACGGTTCTTATTTAAATGGGAAAACCCACGGGAGATCCCAATACGCCCTACCCCTCTTTTTAGTCTCATGGTGTGATTATTCACTGTACTTATACTTAGAAAAACTCATTGCTACAGGCCGGGGTTTGAACCTGGGCCCATCAGATGACAGGCCGTAGCTTCAACCACAAGGCCACCACGGATGTGCAAACAGTCTGTATCAACCTGACGAACGTGACAATTTTTTTTTACTATTTAGAATTATAGTATAGTAGTAGTATAATAATATTGAACTGCTCAACACAAACCAAATGAGACTAACATTGAAGTTTTTCTCCATCCAACTCCTGGTTTCATGATCTGATCAGTTCAATGGTACCCATATATTATCTGTGATCCGACGACTTACATACACACACGCTACAAATCGATAAAGCAGTCGGAAATCAGTCAAAATCAACTTTAATTTTTAACATAGGATACATATTTTATCGGTCACGCATATTGTAGAGGTCCGAACTATTATCGACCCTGAGCGGTGCAGTAAGCAATTGTGAATATATTATCACGCAATTACAATTAAGATAGAAAATAATTATTTTATCATTTTATATAGAGTTACCCTGAACATTTTATAGATCTACGCATGACTGTAATTGGACAAGTGAGATTTTTACTCATACGCCGACAGTTTTGCCCCTTTTTATCAACATTTTCATGAATTTAATGCAACCGTAAACCGCACAGTTTGTAAGTACGTACGTTTCGTTTATTTATTTCTCAAAGGATATTAACACAAGCTATATTAGGAGGGTACGGTAATTTTTTAATAAAGCCAAAAATGTAATAATACATTAAGTTCTATATATGATACCCTACAAAACTTTGTTGTTTTTCATTTCTAAATCTGTACTATCGGACGCCATTTTTAAAAAAGCAATTCGATAAATCATGTAGTTCCCGAAATAAACCGATATCGTAAGTAGTCGTGGAGGCCTAAAATTTACTTAACCCCTTACGAGAAATCTATTATAGAACACAGTATATATTTTTTATTCTAAGCAAGGTGGGTAGCAAGCTAGCGCTTATCCAATGGCAAGCGGTCACCAAAGCCTATAGGATTTCAACAGCAGGAGTATGTACCACTAGCCCGTTGCAAACGTTTATTATTGAGAAGACTCACTTTGCTAGAGGTATAATTACCTATGTTATCCTTACTACGAGATTAAACGTACAAGGAGCTCTGGAAATATTACTCACTGCAGAAACATAAGACTACATCGTCAAGGTAGTGTTATTTGACTGCGAGGTCCTGAAAGCGTGGCGGCTCCAATTTTCACAATGGGAAATCCCATTTATCCTGAATCTCTCATTTTGATACATATTTGTAGTGCCTATACAAAGTTTTATAGAAAATAACAAACATACCTTCTACACATAAAGGTGGCTTCTTATTTACATAGCCCATTGTGTGTGGTAATATTGCACAAGAATTCATGGAAGTCTTGTGCAATATTACCACACACAATGGGCTATGTAAATAGGGTACCGAAGTAATACTAGAAAAGATTGATATTTTTCAGTCATGTATGTATGTTGTGTGTCATCTGAATGCTCTTGCATTCAGATGGCAGCCTAGTCAAGATTTTTTAGCTTCAATTTTGATATACTACTGTACTGTATTTTGATATACATATATATACGGTGGTAATTTAGACCTTCATTCATGGAAGAATTCATGGAAGTCTTGTGCAATATTACCACACACAATGGGCTATGTAAATAAGAAGCCACCTTTATGTGTAGAAGGTATGTTTGTTATTTTCTATAAAACTTTGTATAGGCACTACAAATATGTATCAAAATCAAAAAATCATTTATTCAGTTTAGGCCCTAATAAGGCGCTTATGAAGGTCTAAATTACCACCGTATATATATGTATATCAAAATACAGTACAGTAGTATATCAAAATTGAAGCTAAAAAATCTTGACTAGGCTGCCATCTGAATGCAAGAGCATTCAGATGACACACAACATACATACATGACTGAAAAATATCAATCTTTTCTAGTATTACTTCGGTACCCTAAAAACCTTAGCTTTGTATATACTATACATATTGCTTTCTGGTTGGAATGTTGTCAAATAGCGACGTTACAAGGATAATATTGTACATAAGTAAGTAGGTGTTGTTCTGTTTAGACACCGCCCACCGCCAATCTAAATAAAATTAAAATTTTGTGAATAATGAATTTCTGTCGTATGTAAAGAAATGAAATGAAATGTTGACTTAGCTTACACAAGTCATTACAATTTATTCATTTCATTTCACCGAGATACCAGTGTAACTCAAATATTTATACCGGAATATGAAGAAGGTATAATAATCTTGAGTTCTTTTCCAAGCTTCAGTTAATTTTCAGTTCCTCTCTAGGCTTATGTAAAATGTAAGTCCACACGGCGAGCGATACAGTTCAAAATATCAACACAATTATCAGAGGGGTAGACGTCAGAGGTAAATATCACAGGTCGATAAATTAAAAAGATAAACATTCTTTGACCCATTTCCAAACAGTGTTAAACATTACTAAATCACGTGAAACTATTAATATCTATATGAAAAGGCTCAAAGTGCTCATTACATTACCTGTAGTGGCGGAACACTAAACTCAATTTTAACGTCATACAAAATACATAATGTATTATGATTTCTACCATAAAAAATGTATGACGATGACTGACCATAAATTGCCAATTAAAACCACCAGCAAGAGAAATGTAAGTAAATATTTTAAAATTACTCAATTTACCGACTAATTATACAGTATTTGATTCAGAAATATACCTTTATAAAGCACAATCTCTGTATTCATGGAGTATAAATTCTTTGAACATAGGATTTAATTTAGGACAGTGATAACTGTATTGACGTCGGTTCAGCAGTTTTAGAGTCGTTCATAGTTCGTTCACAAATAATAACAAATTTACTACGTACCTATTATATACGGAAATACAAACTCATTAACAGTTATAAAGTATTAAATGTAAAAGTATGTTTATAAATGTATATAATAACCAAAAGAGTACCTATTTCTTTAAGAGTAATTCGGTACAACCTTTAAAACCGCCGTAGTAAAGCTATCTTTATATATTGTTATTTAAAATAACTATTACTCAGTGATTACTTACAATCAAGCTAGCCTGCAGAATTAAAATAATAACCCTTTGCAATGTACGTAAGGTAATGACAATAATAAATTAACGCAACATCAAATAAGTGTATTTTTATTGATTTTAACTAGTAAAGTTACTTATATCACTTCTTTATTAAATAAGTTGACAAAGCGAGCAAATCTTGTCACCTTACCTGGTGGGTACACACGCCTATGCAACAGATGCAGTCCTACTGTACATTAATTACCTCGTGGCACTGCACCAAGCTCGTCACCTCAAGGCCTTGATTCGTAAGTCACAGTTATTTCATTAACTACAGTGTCCTTAAAACCGACAACCCGCTACCCGCCTAGTTGGTCCTCACAATAAGAGACCTGTCACGTGTTAAGATTATCTAAAGAGCACAGCAATAGCAAATAAATTTTGCATATATAGAAATAAGCTATAAATTATTTAGTTACATTGGTCCTTTAATCGATTATTAGTTTTAATATTTACATTACACCTATCTATCTTACATGCAATGCAACTGATAAACAAAAATAAAGATTTATCGTAATAAATACTATCTTTTTTAAAAAGAATTTTGCTACTCTTTCATCTGGGTAAAGTATCTTGAAATCTCGAAAGATTCTAAGCCCATACATTAAATTCAAAACATAAAATCCTTATTTGCTCTAAAAGCTTGTGGCTTCAGATAAAACTGGAGCAAACAAAATTTTACATCAATGAAGTAATACAAATATATTATTATTTTTATCTTCAAATGGGTAAATCTTGCCAATTTATTTAAGTTATATTTGGAAATTATATTTCAACTAATAAGTTCCATGCCACCTCACAAGAGCCTAACAGCCTAAAAAAATGCTTTTATCTAGTTAAATACTGTATTACTTCGTAGGCTGTAATGCTTAAAATACTAAAAGGTATGTTTTATGCAATGAGTGAATGAGTATTACGTAGCAATTTTAAAATAAGTCACATAGAATCGAACCGTGCTCATAATCTTCTCGAACATATATAAAACAACACCCTTACTGCACTAAACTAAAAGATAATGATAATATTCAATAACTTTAAAACACTTGGAACATGAATGGAGGCAATTTTCCGTCCTGTTTCTTTTTTTATATACCACTAAGGTGGCTCTCAAGCATACAGCCCACCTGATGGTAAGCAGTCAGCAGTAAGATTGCTAGCGGCTATAGGCTACCAGTTGGCATGGCAAACCCGTTAGTGATACCCCTAGTATTGACCAGTGGTATTAATAACGGGCTGCCAACCATGTTGTTCATGAGGACTCACTGTGCTAGCTCAAACTCAAACTCAAAATCATCTTTATTTGACTAGACTTTACAAGTACTTTCAAATCGTCAGAATCTACCACCGGATACGGAAAGTCGTTTTTGTTTTTCGTCGCAGCGTATCCCCTAGAGCACTGGCAACCTTACTTGCAGCAGAAACACAACACTACATCAAAGTAGTGTTATTTTAATGCGGTCTTCTGTAAGGTGGAGGTACATATATTATTTTTATCTCTTTAAAATCTTTATGAACTTACTATACGATGCCTACGTAATATCTACTTGTATGACATGACAATTGTCCCGAATCAAAGTCTCATGGCAAACTCAGAAGACAAACATTAGTACTCGTTTTACCTTAAACGAGAAGTATAATTTCAATTCAAATAGCTTAATGAACTTGTATCAAGTAACGAATTATATATGCCTGCGTTGTATTAATGAATGTGGTGGTGACAGTACGCAGACTGCAATTTTTTAAAACTTTCTACCGACCAATAGTTGAAATTATGTGTGAAAAAGACTTATAAAACCAAAATACCTGAATTAGTGAGTGTGTTATCGCCAAGCCCCGTGGAGGTGTCGACATCGGCATAGGCGTCAGGAGCGACAGCGGCCATCAGCGCGCATGCCCACGCGCAGTGTGCCAGCACTGACCATGCGCACCTAGCCCCACCGCAACTCGGATTTCGACGCTTACCCATATCACATCACCAAATTATCAGTTTCTTATTTAATTATTACGAGCACTACTATTTAATACAAATCAAATAAAAGTTTTATAAGAATATTTATTGCCGTCTTAAAAGTTCTTAGTAAGTGATACTTTAACAAAAAAACATTACAGCTGTCCTCAATAGGTTTAAGGCGTCTTAAAAAGTTTGAAAAGGTATCAAATGCGTGTATAGTTCACGACGCGCGCTCGCGTCGGTGTCGTGAAGTGTATGCGTAGCGGCGGCGTAGCGGCGTGGTCGCGAGAGCACTGTCCGCGAGCCCACATCGCGGCCGCGACCGGCTCCACCAGAGTCAGAGCGTCTCACACCCGACGCGAGGAGGGCCGCTGCGCGCGCACCGCCCTCACCGACCAATCGCACCTCGGGGGAGGGTCAACGCGTAAGACGCACGGAAGTATATGCGAAGGCCTATGTACAGATGATAGCGGACAGGTGGTTTCGCGGCCGTAATTAGGCTCCTGATAACTTATTGCTACATAAATATGCTTAAACGCTGGACGATTAAGATAGCGCCTGGAACATGCAGAATGCCGACCCTACCCCGGCCGTTTTCACCTCACATAGTGCTCCAACAATTCACGTCACATCTTTAATCCTGTGTATTACCATAAATGCGTTGTAATAATCTAATTGAATTGAAGTATATTTAAATAATTTTAACTTACACTGCATTAGACATCAACTAAACATTGTCTTTGATTCAACCCTCACCTCACAGTGTTGTCTGTCAGTTTCTAGCGGACTGGCGAAATAATTGTATTCATTCAAATATATTATGTTTACGTAAATGTTAATAATTAAAACCGAAGTGCTCTTCTTTAAAAAAATATTTTATTACAGTTAAACCCGGACCCGTCGCAACCTTCTTGATGACACATGTTACAGTGATATTATGCTGTATAGAGATACCTAGATAGATAAGTAATAGAATATCCATCTCTATAATGTACAAGGAACTAGAAACTTGGCTGGGAATTACGATAACTCACTTAAAGCGATACCATCTGTCAGGCAGAGGTAAACTTCAGTGCCTCACTTCCCGATACTCAGAAATTATACCTAGTGTAGAACTTGTTACTTTGTCATTTCCTCAATGTTTTATGTTCCTATTTCCAACTTGATTGGGTACATTGTAGATTAATATCTAAAAGTACTCATTGTTTTAGAATTAATGGATACGTTACGACCATGCAGGATTTTTTCACGATATCCAAATAAAGTTGCAGTTAGGATAATTTTAAACTAAGGTACCGTGCACCGCCAGAAACTTTGTCTAATCCATTCCTAGTATGTCGTTTCGCAATCAACCAGCTCATGATACCAGATTATAATCGATTGATTACAATAATATCTACACCTACATCTATATTTTGAAATTTAGGACTCACGCTAAACATTCCATAGTGCAAAACGAACAGACTACAGATAGCCTACGAATGTTACAAATTCCGTAGCAACATGCTACGACTGTAGCAACGCTTCACAAACGTAAAAACGTATTTTTGAGTGTACTAAGATGCTAAATCTATTTAGTGTAATCCAAGATATATATTTTATACCACTTAAGTGGCACACATGCATATGGCCCACCTGATGGTAAGCAGTCACCGTAGCCTATGGCCGCTAACAATACCAGATGTATTACTAATGCGTTACCATGTCGTTGATAGAGGACTCACAGTGCTAGCAGCATTCCTACTAGCCCAGCGTATTCCTCGTGGAGTACTGGCAACCCAGTCCCCAGTCCCGGCGGCCCACAGGAGACCCCAATTCGCTTCCCATCCCAATTATTATCTGTACCATAGAGAGCTTTTTAAACTTTATTAACTGCATAAAAAATACAACGAAAATATACTTTCGACAGTGTTTCAGGAAGATTTTCTATCCTTACCATCAATTTAACTTTCCGTTAAATGTTTATCGACTCACTAACAAATCGTAATTTAATATAAACAAATTTAACAATCGACTTGATATACTGATGATGGTACCTTAAATCAAATTAATGCTTCTGATATACCTACTTAGCATTAACGTATTTTAAAAAGTATGGTTATTTTTAAACAATGCTTTTGGATCGGGCTGAAATATGAAAAAGTTGCATGAGTGCGCGAGTCATATGCAGCTTCGTCAATATGTTAATAAACATACCTTGCATTTTTCATATATAAATAGAAAAATAGAACTAAGTTACAAAATTCAGGCAATATACATTGTAATTCGTGTCTTCATTTACCCCGTAATCTTCATAACCTCCTTAACATTTTTATCCTGAAATGCACGGTTCCCTTGGTATAGGGAATAATAGTCAAAATTATCGCGAGGATACGCTCTGGGCTAGTAGTAATGCTGCTAGCACAGTGACTCCTCATCAACAACAAGGTTGGCAGCTCGTTAGTGATATATCTGGTATTGCTAGCGGCTATTATATAGACTACTGTGGGCTGTATTGTTGTGTGCCACCTTAGTGGTTTAAAAAAATTGTACTTGGCTGTAACTTGAAAACGGCTGGACCGATTTGAGGAGGACTTTCACTGGCAGATATTTGATTTTACTGGACGTAACTTGAATTTATTTCATATTTGAAAAATAATAAGGGTGCCGCGCTGCATATAAAAACCCATGTAATTGTATCAATAAACAAAAATCCCATGAAATTGTGAACATAATCCGAACTTTTGGACTGATATGAACGGAACTTTCTCTGACAGACAACTGATGCTATAAGGCGCTTAGGTTACTTATAGTTTAGTTAAATAATCAGGGTAACACGCAAAAAATAATTAACCCCATGAAAAATAATCATTCCACGCGTACTAAGAATAAATTAAATTATTACGCGGGCAAATTAAAAGCTAGTTCGTTTATAAAGTTTACGTTATAATAGAGGGTAATTAGTTCGACTAAGCTAATGTGGATGTTGATTTTCTATAATTATTGGAATATCTATAACTCAATTCAATACCAGTGCTTCTTCAAAATAGTGGTAGGTTTATCCAATATTATCCGATCCGTATCCAAGTTTGTGGAACCTAATAAATAAAAATATAGACTTAGATATCCTTGTTTAAATATGAAAGGGTAAACAACAGAGTAGGTACCACAACTAATGGAAAATAATTGTAGCTACAAGTCACTTCCTGTAGAAATGGCGAGATCGGTGCGTCTTTAAAATTCCTGGTTTGAGTTCGTTAGGATTTTCTCATAAGATTTACATTTTAAAATTAAGACTGGTTGAAGCGACGTAGGTATGCATGACACACGATGGACGCGACGTGACGCAGTGAAAAGTTTTGTATATTTTCTTCTTAATATCTAATAATAGATAAATAATAAAAACTAAGCCCAATATCTACTGCCTGTAATTTCAAATATTTTGTAGTGTTCATTATCGATTATACGTCTTGTACATAGTTATTTCGTAATGACAATAAATCCTCTTCAAGGACACCAAAGAATTGCAATTCGTATTTTGCCATGGCATCAATCCCCAGAAAAAAACTGCTTAGCTGACTCAACACGATTCCTGTCCGCCGATATCTAGCGTAGCGGTTGTATTCTCTTGGCGCCGATACAAAAACTCACTCCTCCTCGCTTACGCTAGTCTTTATTCTGAAGACTTCCGATTCGTCAAACTTTGACTTAACGTCTCTGGATACAAGTCCGAAACGAGTCCGAGTAACACAGGTACACGGTGCACAGAATAAAATAATTTCGTTTCTCTACCAAATAAAGTGGTTTTAACATTAACTAAAGCTCATGTGCATTTATCATTTTGGTTAAATAGGTTACCTCTGGTGTAAAATGATCTGCTAAGCTGCCGTGGATTGTTTAAAGAAACTCCAATGGGCATTAGAATGCATGACACTGGGCATTTTAATGCATCAAATACGAAATATTTCAGAAACTATACATTCTCTAACACGACACTGGCAAAAATAGTCCCTAAAGATGATTGATTGCCATATTTAGGAAGAAGAAAAAGATATGGCAGATTTGGCGGGAATCAGGCGGAGCAGTAATTGAGTTTATTTTCCAGTGTCTCTTAATCGGTTTTAGTGATGTTTAATGTGTATTTTGTGCAGTAAAGTTTCATTTAGTGACTGATTTAAAGGAATGATATTGGAAATTTTGTAATAATATGACTTTTGGGTTAAGTGATTATTTCCAATCAACATTAGGATGCATGGCACTAGGCATATTAATACAATAAACACGAAAATTTAGAAACTTGAAAATTCTCTTACACTCGACACTGGCAAAAATAGTCCATAAAGATGATTGATTGCCATAGTTAGGAAGAAGAAGTAGAATAATGATGTCAGAGATGTGTCATTGACGTTGCTGTCAAACTTACCTTTCAACGTAACGTAGCTTTACATTTTTTGGTTTTATTTCTCTCTTTTCTTGACTATATGATAAGTAAACAATATATATTAATATAATTATGCATAATTAAAAAGAATTTGATATATCAAAATGGAGCAGAATAATCGGCCAAGAAGAAATGATTTAGATATAGATAGTTTTAGAAGTGATGAACCCAGTTTTGATAGAGCACGTATGAGGAGACAGTCGGGCGGGTTTGTAGATTTGGGAAATGAATCACAATATGGTACTGGTGGTCATCAGGCATCAGGGGCTAACGAAATATTCGCTGATATACAGGTAAATCTATATACCTAAACACAGTTAATTTACGAAGACGTGTGCTAATTATGAATTTCACATCTTTCCTG
Source organism: Falcaria lacertinaria (assembly GCA_951449985.1). Lineage (NCBI taxonomy): Eukaryota > Metazoa > Arthropoda > Insecta > Lepidoptera > Drepanidae > Falcaria > Falcaria lacertinaria. The sequence continues at coordinate 6,333,230 of OX602109.1, read as the reverse complement.
AACACTTTTTTAACTAGAAAGATTGTAATGCAAAGTATTTTTTCATAAAGTTTACGATATTTTGCTCGTTGTCATAATAAATTGCAGCCTCGATTATCTGAGACATAAATAAAGCATACATTTTATAAATAATAAATATAAATATATATGTACTTGCAAAGTTTCTACATTATAATTTCAGGGTGATATTCCTTGGTGGAAATCAAACTTCTTCATATCACAACCAGTATTGTTTGGGACATGGGATGGGGTATTCACATCATGTCTTATCAATATATTTGGTGTCATTGTGTTTCTACGTTCAGGCTGGATTGTTGGCCAGGCCGGCTTAATTAATGCAATTCTAATAGTCATTTTTACTGGTTAGTAAAATATAAACATTTATAACTACAGTTTATTGTGATAGAGTTTTTGATATAAAACTTTTTATAATTATTCCTTGCAGTATTTGTAGCACTGATCTCAGTATTATCAGCAGTGGGCATATGTGAGAGATGTAGGATAGAAAGTGGAGGAGTATATTTTCTGCTGGCACATACTCTAGGCTCCAGAATGGGTGGAGCACTGGGTATGATTTATTGCTTTGGACAGGTAATACTAAGATCATTAAATAATAAGTTGTAACCCACACCACTTAACTTTATTAAGCTACTTACATTATAAGTTAATATTCATACTAACTTTATTTAAACTATTATTTTAAAGAGGTGATGTTTATTTGTAAGTTTCCTAATTTCTGAAACTACTCCTGTAACTGCTCACTACTTACCACTGGTAGTCTGGTATGGTCATGTGCTTGCATGCCAACTTAACAGTATAACAAAGTCAATTGGTAGAAATTAGGTGTATTCAATTAATTCAAGAATACCTTCCAATATTTGCCATTTACAGTTGTTATGGAAAGGAAACTGCTGCTTCACTGTAAAAATATAATTGAATTTATTTAGTCAATATAAAATAAAGTCAATATATTTTTTTTTGCAGGCTGTAGGCTGTGCCTTAAATGTTTTTGGTTTTGGAGAATCAATGGGTAACCTAGTTGGTACTGACAATACTTGGGCAGCCAGAGGGTTTGCAGTGGCTGCAGTTCTTCTGCTTGGCACCATCAACATTGCTGGAGTGAAGTGGGTCATCAAACTACAGTTTGTGTTACTACTAGTCATATTGTTGGCTGCATTTGATTTCTTCATTGGTTCACTCACCACTGTACCTAGTAAGTATGTATTAAGAGTCTTTTTAAACTTAAATGTGCATATTTTTTTTTAGGAGTCTTGCATATTTTCCTTGTGCTACATAGCTAATAAATAAATAAAGTTCTAAAATAATATTTAAAATTTCCTTGCCATAACTGTAGATGCTGAATTCAAAGGCTGGCTAAGCGGCACATTGGCTAATAATACATGGTCTGAATACAAAGATGGTTACACATGGTTCACATGTTTTGGAGTCTTTTTCCCAACTATAACAGGCATACTTGCTGGTATCAATATGAGTGGAGACCTAAAGAACCCCTCAGTAAACATACCCAATGGCTCACTGGCAGCAATTGGCACTGGGTAAGTGATACAATAACACTCTCCATGTGAATATTAAAACCTTTATATGAACTTGCAAACCGAAATGGTATCTTTCTGACTAAAATTGTAATTTTGTTAAGTAATTTAAGAATTGTTCATTAAACCATCCTTTGTTTATTTAGGTGTTCATAATTACTTATCTGTGTAAGCAGTAATCACTGGTACATATGCTTGCATGGTATAATTTATGAGTATATGCCCTGAAAATAATATCATATATTAGGTACTTATGGTACAAGTAATTATATTGTAAGTATTAAAGCATTTATTGATATTGTTTCAGAACATTCCTATACCTGATGTTCATAATAACGTTAGCGGCGACTGTGACTCGCGATGCGTTGCTAAAGAACTTCTCGATAACGGCGGACATATCTGCAGTGACAGTGCTGCTGTTGGCGGGCTTATACGTCAGCTCCATGAGCTCCTGTCTCGGGGCCATGTACGGCACGCCCAGGGTCTTGCAGAGCATTGCCAATGAGAAGGTCATACCTGGCTTGGATATACTTGGACATGGGGTAAGGGTTGATGATATTCATCATGCATCATCACATCACTCCTTCATTCCTATTAAATATATGTCATTTTTCATCTTATAATTTTATCATAGTTTGTGGTGATAATTAGTAGAGGTAAAAAAAATAGATTTGATTTAGTTTTTTTTGATTATGGGTAGATAACACTTTCGTCACCAGCTTAATCATCTTATTAAACATATTTTTGCTAAAAAGAAGATAAAACATCTAATCTTAACAGTATTTTTGAAACCGATAATACACTGCTCATGAGGAAAAAGATATTTTTTATTATAATTCCACCATTCACCATTATTTTTGTGTTTCCTTTAAACTAAAAGCAGTACATTTTCTTGAGATATTTTCATTACATTGAATATTGTTCAAATTCCTGAGACAGATAACATAAGCCGATAAAATCTAGGCCAGTGACAGATAGGTATTTTTTTCTGAATAGAAGCATTAAATTATAGGTGATCTTTAAGTGTTCATATTAAGCTGTATGTTCACTGATATAAGTAATGTATTAATTTCAGAGAGGTCCAAACAAGGTGCCCCTGTATTCGATGGTAGTGGTCGCCGCGGTGACAGTAACGTTCATCATCATTGGTGACATCAACAAACTCGCTCCAATCGTCACCATGCCCTTCCTTATCACATACGCCAGCATTGATTACTCCTACTTTGCTCTCGCACAAACCTTTGATTTGCAACACAGGCGCGAAATGAGGTAAAGATATGATATATTATGTTTTGTCTTCTCTTATTCCAAGGTATTCTTCAAGTTAATTTATGTATGTTTTCTTTTTCTTTACTTGTAGGTTTCAAGGACACTCGCAACGGGATACTCAAGTATACGGCGCTACGGGTAGTGATCTCGATATGTTATTTCCGGAGAGAATTCGACATAAGACTGTCGGTGTAAGTTTCTGATATAGATTCATCATCTTAATTTTTTTGTAACGTCAGTGGTTATAGGCCAAATAGTATTTTTATTTGAATTGCTCAACAAATGTTGTATATATAACATTCATCAGAGAGTATGTTATTTACACTTGCAGGATTTCACACCATCTCCAACAGACCCCGCCATCATGAACGGGAGGATGTCAAACGGTGACGTAGGCCGACCAGACGTCAGCGTGCACTCTAAAAACACTAACTGGTATTCACACTTCTGCAACAGATGGCTCTCCTTAGTTGGTGTAAGTTTCACTTTGCAATTTTTACAGACTATATTGTAGTGGGCAATTTGAGAACAAGACCCGATCAGTTTTTGTTCTCCTGCTGGGCTCTAATTTGTAAACTGTTGCAGAATTTTGTAAGACATGTCAAATTCTAGGTGGCAATAAAGGTGGTGCTCATGTTTCTGGTGCACTGGGGCTACGCCCTCGGCTGTCTGAGCCTGCTGTGGTTAGTGTGGCTGTACATCGGCGCCGCCAACCCCGCTGTCAAGCCGGGCCGCGCACACGAATTCCGCTTCTTCCACTGGCTGCGGCTTGCTTTCCTGCAGGCCATTGGGTACTTTATCACTTACTTAAATCTATAATATAAAAATGAATCACTGAATGTGTTGCTAAGCTAAAATCTCGAGAGCAGCTGAACCGATTTCACTAATTCTTTTTTAGAATATTTCTTGAAGTACGAGGATCGTTCTTGTGAAGAGATTTTTTTTTAAAATGACTAAAAACGGGTAGACAAATATGTTATAAATGTCTACCCGTGCGAAGCTGGGGCGGGCCCGCTAGTATGCATATAAAATGAAAGTGTGTGGGGTTTTCGAGCCATCCACACTCATGGTTGTAGTGGTAGGAAGCCGTTGGTCTGCATTTGTGACTACTGGAGTTTGGTCTCGGTTGTGAGTGGCATAAAATTATGTTGCGCTTGCGACCTGGACAGCTCCGGGCTTAGAAACAACCACACTATATTGTTAACACGAAAATTGATGGACTCGTTGTAGATTTGTCATTGCGCGTATCCGCGTAGTTAGATGGTAACCATATAATCTCTGTCTGTCAGAAACTGGTTTAGCCAGTTGCCTGACTGACCTGAGAAAAATCGGTTACTTGGCTTAACTCAGTGTTTCCCGGTAAAATGGTTAACTAAGGTTCGGTGGCAGTCGCTTTGTACAAAGCAGAGTAAATCTGGTGCCGATCCCAACTTGGCTTAGGATAAAGGCAAGGCAATGAGGTTAAATCGAAAACAATTAGAAATTAATAAATGGTTCTGCATTAGTTGTTCGAAATCGATTATTTTTAAACATAGATTGTCAATCTATGTTTAAAAATATCTATATATATAATCTTGTAGCTGATTGTTTTGATCTCTGCACTAACGAGCATGATTTCGGTCCTAAGTCTTAACACGGAAAACTGTATATGCTTTTTTTACATAATTAAACTTATTGAGTATTTTCGCAGGAAACGTCCCTTAGAATACGAGCAACTAGTAGTGACTCCGGTCCACGCGGACATATCAATGGAGCAAGAGAGGCTCAACGACGACAACGAAGACTTCGCCTCGCGCCGCCGGTATCACCAGTCCACGGCCCTCCAGAGCCACCTGGTCAGCGTGGACAGCTAAATCCTTCACCTTTCTTTATAAACCCATTGAAATAATATACGTACGTCTTTGACATTGCCTAGTCGAATTCTCTGGCGATATGAAGGAATCTTTCAATGGCAACTGCGTATAATATAAATGGCCAATTCGTATATGTTTACCGCTACGAAAATTAAGACTGGGATCGATATAAAATACAATTACATCGATTGGCTAGCTGCCTATTTAGAATATTGCCGTTCCATATCAAAATTTTGCTTTTAGCTCAATTGTTTTTCTTTGAAATTATACTCACTTAAACTTGAACTTAAACTTGCTGCCCAATTTAGATGCATTATTTATTGTCTGCCAAAATGTGTTGTAAGTTTATTTAAAAGAGGTAAAATATTATACTATATGACAAAATAATCTTATAGAATTTTAGGGTGATACCCGAATAAACTACTGACATATTATTAGGAAAACCTGTTGGTAATATTTTTTATACTTTTTATTTATTAACAGTAGCTAAAACTTTAGTATTAAGGACCAAATTGAATTATACATTTCTTAATTTATTATAAGTAATTGTAAATTAATTGTACTTTTTATATTAATTATATGCATTTTACAGATTAGTTTCATTCGTTTGATTACACCTATTACGATGGTAAGCATTTAATTACATATGCGTATCGGTTGTATTCTCTTGGTACATCATATATGGTCTCATACCTAGTAATCATTGGATGATATGACTTGCGCTCAGATCTTGTTCAAATGTAATGAACTTCGTTTTAAAATTACTCTAAATGAATTTAATGCGGTATTACGAGAATCAATTTATAATGTAGTGATTGTATATTCTGTGAACTCTTTGAAAGAATGTATACTCTATATAGAGTTATGTGTAATACACAACATAAATAAAACTGGTTTTGAATAAAATTATTTCCAAAAGATGAATATTAAAAGCTTGAAATTTACTACAAATTATCTTTATTCATTGTGTTCCAATAAATCCATAAGGGATTTAAGTGGCCTTGATCCTAGGTATAAGGCAGGTCTGTCTATGGTGACTTCTAATCCGACACATCCACTTTTAAGTCTCATTTAGTCTTAATTTAGTACTTTGCTTCGTTCAAAATGTAACTCATATCCCTATTGAGATAATACTCAAATTGAAGACCTCACTCTTCATGCACAAAGTCAACATGGAATTTGGTAAATGTGTCCTCGTTATTAATTTTTGATAATCAGACAGGGCGGTTGAAATTGTATTTTCTTACAGTCGACACAAGCAAAAATAGTCCTGGAACAGGATAGAGTGCATGACACTAGGCATTTTAATGCAACAAACATAAAAAAACTGAGGAACTTGATAAGTCTACTCGATACTGGCAAAAATAGTCTTTGAAGAGGACTGATTGCCATAGATAAGAAGAAGAGGAAGATGTGGCATCCTCACTCTGTCCACTCCCTAGAATAAGAACGTACAATTGCTTAGCGGTTGTATTCTCTTGGAATCGTTTCGCTTACGCTACTTCACTCAATGTCAATTGTCTGTCAAGTCAACTTGTCAAGTCAAACAAGAAACTCAAGAAAGGGATCAGGGTCGGAGGACAGAGAAAAAAAAAACGCGTCTCCTTTGCACTTAGATGGTAGTAGTTTAATTTTTTCATTTTTATCGTATATGATCTCATGTGGTGTTAAATTAATAATCAATTGTTAAAACCTCTATACTATTCTCTATCTATTCTACATTGCATTATTTTAATCCTATATCAATGGCGGAAGATTTGAGAAACTACAAGCTGCAATTACAACAGGTATTTCCTATTCAAACAATAGAATACAATCTGCTTTCCAACATATTATTGTTCTCGAATTGAGATTGACCACGGTAAATCAAAATTACAGGTAGAGGCAGCGTTGCTCACTGACTCCCAAAATGAAGAGCTCCTGAAACTGAAATCGGATCTGGAGGAAGTAATTGAGTTGACACAAGATCTAATTAAAACTCAAGACGGTGATTCGAAAGCGTCTAATATACATGGTTCTAGTAATGATGATGATGTTACAGCGACCCTGCTGCTGGAGGAGAACACTGGAGCCTCTGAGAAACAGTATGAGAAGTGGCGGGTGGGGGAGAAATGCTTGGCTAAGTGGAGAGCTGATGGCATGTTAGTAAATTTTAATTTATTTATTTATTTATTTGGTTCTTCAACAACAACAACATTAATTTTTTAATGTGGTACAAAAGATATACAGTTATAGTAACAGCAAGACATAACATGTAACACGATTCAATTATGATTGATATAGGTCCCCACAAGCAAGTAGCAAGCCCTAGAACTTTTGTTGTATGACATATGACAATGGTGCTTTAACAATGATATAATTGTATTTTTGTGATTGTTTTGTACCTTTCAATGTCAAATATTGATTGTTTATATGGTTGTGTTAGGGATGCACTAATATATATGTAGACGCGGCAAGCATCCGCGTCATCAGAAGTAGGTTTATAGTTAGGCCTTCTAGTTGTCAGGTTCTGTTCAGGATGGCGTAGGTACTGTGGGCACTGACGACATTCGCTCGAGTACCCACGAGGGTACTCGAGCGAATTTGAACAAAATAGCAAAAGTACGTAGATAATCACTTTACTCTTTTTACAATTACAACTCTCAGGAAACTAACACGTGCGTTGGCTTGGCTCTAACAAATACTATGACTATCACATGTTACAAATAAGAAAGTCCGTCTATCGTGGCGGCCTGTAGGTTATACACTGGCCAGTGCACTCTGCTTTCTGCCAACAATCGCGTACGAGCCGGTGGGGTCGACTGCTCAGGTTTCCTGTCCAATAGCAAGCGTTGTGGTAGTTGCCCCGTGGATCTGCTCAGATGGCGCTGCCTGATGTGCGCTATCGCCGACATATAATATAGGGAGGGATATTTGTACCAATATTTTGATAAATTAATATTCCAATAATGCAAAACAATACTCAGATTGTATCTTATAGCTTTGATATGACTCTGGGGACTCCTAATAAGAAATCATTAATTTGGAATGTACTTATCAAGAAAAAAACTTTTATTGGTTCTACTGCTTACAACATTAAAGAGCATTCCAGTACAAACCAAGTACTTAGTACATACATATAATAAAGCTGATCTATTGATCATGCCAGTTTATGGCCTCAGCCTATAAGGCAGCCATAATAGGAATATGCAATATGTATATAGAGTATACATGTGACATAAAAAACATAAATGTAACAGAGTTCTATTTCCAGCATGCACACATCTGAAGTTCATGTAAATGGCAGTGATCACAAGCTACACTTCAGCCTGCTGGCACCTTAAATCAGTTATTAACCAGTCCTTGTAGACTACATTATAATTTGGCCAGAACTGTAATCCTGCACCTTTATTTCAAATTGATATCAAATGTAAATTATTAACTCACATTGCTGTTTTGTGTCCTGCAGGTTCTATGAAGCCCTTATTGAGGATGTTTCAGAAGACAACCTTAAAGTGAAATTTGATGGATACTCAACTTTGGAAGTGGTATCTATTAATGATGTGAAGATATTGGGAATAGGAGTAAAGAGACCCTTAAGTGTAGATGAGAGCAAGTAAGTAATCCTGTCACGCAAATTAAGCGCAACACATTGTAGGTACACAATAATACAAGTCAATAATTTGCTTATTGCTCTACTATATGCAGTACTGTTGTTTAAGGCCTTAAATTGCTAAAGTTTAGGTTACTTTAATAGTATGTATGGATACATAATGTGAATGTGAGTGGAAGGCCAAGTACCAACTTTCTAGATAAAATTACCATAGTACTCAATGATGGAAAGGTAAAGAGTACTCGGTACCAGTGGGCATGTATGTATATACAATAATCAACATCAAGAACACTGGGTTTAAATTTGTAAAGTGATTGTTACAAAACTCAAAACTGCATATAAATATCAAGTTAGCAAATACTCAATGATGGAAAGGTAAAGAGTAGCTGTTTACCCTCTTCCTGCCCTGTGACGGACTGTTCCATGGGCTGTATGCAACTATGTAATTAACCTTGTAACATTTGTTTGTTGTTATTATTTTGCAGACATGGTAAAGGATACAATAGAGAATATTTGAAAAAGAAAAAACAGAAAAAGCAACAGAGATTCAAGCAAATTGAGGAGGAAAGAGAAAGTGAGAAGAATAAATGGCTTTCATTCCATACCAAAGCAGCTAAAAAGCCTGGTGTGAAAAATAAGAGTATATTTGCTTCACCTGATAACCTCACCGGGAGAGTGGGTATTGGGACTTGTGGCATATCAGGCAAACCCATGACTGAGTATACCCCTGGAGAGAAGTGGAAGAAAGGAGGATAATATAGTGCTCATCTGTAAATAACTAGTGTGATATAAGTTAGGACCTTAATCTTTGTTAATGACTACCTGTAACTTACTTTAGCAGAAATGCATTAGACTTATACCTGTATACTTTAGCAGAAATGTATTAGACTTAACGACCTCATCATGAAGGCAATAGTATTTCATGTATATTATGTTTTGCAATGCACAACCAGATTTCATTGAGTTGCATATTTCAATGAGATGGAATAGTGACTTCGAATTGATTTGACTGATCGAAATCAATAAATACCTATATGTATGTAAAACAAGATTTTATTTGCAAAATCAGTAAACTTTGATAATATGTAGTTTCACGTTAAATGATTAAAGTAATGGTAGAAATGTTGCGGAATTAAGTGCCATGACATCAAAGGATAAACATCCACATATCAGGTTGACCTACATGGGTGAACAAACTCGCCATATAACCATTCCCAGGAGCATGTTGCGAATGTACGTAGGAGCCTGCGACACGCAAAAGTGCGTGTCATTACCATTGCTACTGACCACTTACAATATTATTACATACTTAGATACCCTCATTCAGAATACTTAATTATTTCGTAAGGTATGTCTAGAGACTATGCCTATGTAGCTCAACATTACATAAAAATATATTTGTTTTTTATTCGCCATAACGTGGGAGTAAACCAAAAAACTTGTTGCCTACACCGTTGACGGCCGTATATTAGTGTGCAGGTAGGTACGTACACACCAAAGAAAAACCGTTCAATACACTTAAAAGTTAAAAATAACTTAATAAAGGTTAACTAAACATTAGTACGTACTGCTTATTGGAGCTATGGCAATAGTCCAGACTGGAGTTCTATTTTCCATCTCCTAAGGACACCAGATTTCTGAAACATGATAATCGGTCGAGTAGAAATGTCGGTGTTATCGGTGTATTTACTTATAGTAATAGCTCAGAGTAGATAATATACTACGTACAGTAATAGGTACTCCAAATTGAAAAGCGCGTTCTTTTAAATCGGTTAAAAGGAGACATTAAAATGCATGCCTGGGACAGTTAGTTCTTAAGTAATAAAAATCATTATTATTGAAGCGGGCGGTCAAAATAATGTAAGTAGGTAGGTATGTATTTTTAGTATCACTTACCGAGAAAATTTAACCTTCATGCAAAGTCGATTAACCACGGCAAGTGTAATTTTCCGTAACCGAAAATATGGATATAATCTTGAAAGTTCAATCGTTCACCAGAGTGGCTGGCTCTATATTATGTATGGTTTATCCATACACATGCTAACCAGTAGCCGTGTTTACTATATAAGGGAACATACCCATCCTACGTGACCTGTTTAAGGGGGGGTGGGGGTGTGTGTATTTAGATTTTTGTTACGTTGTCAATTTTGACGAGTTTTTTTCGTAACTTAAGTTTAGGTAGCAATATTTACTAGTAATAATAAAAGCATGCATGCAGTGTTATGCAATCTACGTCGTAACAATAAAAACTAATATGGGTCAAATTATTTTATATTGGTCTGCCTGCGAATAATACGTAACATTTTAAAGGGGGGAGGGGTGTCTTTGCATAAACTAGGAGTGGTCACCGAGTGGAGGGACGGATCGAAAACTCTTAAAGAATAGGTCACGTAGTATGGGTACGTTCCCTAAGGGCACACGGGGCCCGTGCAGAGCGACTACGGACGCAAGCGTTTTTTTTTACTTACAAAGGGTCCCCTAATACTTGTGGGTCCCGGCCTACCCTAAGACGGCCTTAATGCTAGTCTTCCTCCGTATGCCTATGTCTTCAGAACTGAGGGTCGTGAATGTCGTCGCTACATCAACGTGAGTAAATATATATTTTCATGCCTGCAGTCATAAGTAGGTAATTAAATTGTAATAAAAACCAATTTATACACTTAACAATGCAAATTAATTCTAAATTTAATACATATACCTCTTGGACGGATATGGTTCTCCCTCCATCTGGTGCTGTCCCTGCGGTATGGACCGCATATCAAGCGTAGAGCGCATGGGACTCTGTCTTCAAAGTTTTAACCGTATCGCAAAGGCAGGCGAAGCAGTCTTCCACTATTTCTATTCGTGAATCCTGAGGTGATATACACAGTAGGTATACAGAGCGCCCCATTTAGTACCATTTACCTATCCTGAAAAATATGGACAAAGGAAGGTACGCCATGTTACTTGTACTTACTGAAAGCTTTTTACACCTACATTTATTTTGGATTTCTGTAATACCTACTATTCAAAATATAGTCTTTTTTTATTGTCAAATGTCATGACAAAATCAAGTGCTTTTCTCTCTTTGCGTTAAATTAGCACCGTAGCTATGTATGTACAAAGGTATGTACCTACACAAATATCTGTGACATTATATGGTAATGGTTTGGATCAAACTTAACAATCTGTTAATTCTACATTAGATACCTATTATAACTACTTTATAGTCGGTTTGTTATTACAACCCTGTGGTTGTGTGGTCGTCTGCCATTTAAGATTATAGCCGCAGCCTGTACCAATATCTTTTTAACACCAAGAGCTCTTTAGTAAAAGAAAACATTATGATAATACCTGTCTAGGACTACGTTCAGAAACAATTCAACGATGTAGTTTAAGTAAGGGAAAGAGAAGCGCAATTGGCCCACCAAAACTGTTTAATAGGCAAATTTTTACCCCCTTTGGGGTGATATTTCCAAAAACCCTTCCTTAGTGGATGCCTCCCTCTTAAAAGGTACTACTGTCAATTTCCAGTCTTTACCAACCCCAGTCGCTTAGGCTGTGCGCTGGTGTCAGTCAGTTTCTTCTCTTTAATATAAATATACAGATTTTCTTAAATCTATTTTCTGGTGGCCCATGTTTTGCTTGCTATGTTAATAGTGTCCGTAAAGTGTCCGAATGTTTTTTTAGGTTATTAGCAGAACCCAGGGCCCTGTGAAAGGTAGGTAAGTAAGTAGTCTTACCAACCTGAATCTTCGTAAGGTTATTAATTATTAAAAATATTTTGTTAGGAATAAAAAACTCATACAAGTTTTATCGGAATCGGGTGATTGTATAGCACCAAATAGCATAAGAACGAAGAAAAAACTATTCATTGTTATTATAGCTTACGAAAATTTGCAGCACCAGGGAAATCACTCACGCATTACCCCATGTTTCACGGCTCCCACAGTATTTTCTGTTAGGTAGGGTAGGTACATCGATGTTGCGGTAACCGATCCCATATTTAATTTGAACTTTTCTTGTATGAGCGAGCTCGTGTACCTACACTTCCTATGCCTGTGTTGGGTTAGTTTACGAATGTAGCCCACCGCTCCATGAGGTTAAGGTAATATTTCCATCTACATAGATAATTACATACATAGGAAAGTTAAAATATTTCCCTACAAATAAGTTAAGAGTTAAAAGGCCAAGTTAACTTATATCTATAATTCTTTCTACATAATATAATATTAAACTCTTAATTTGTATCCTTATTATGGAAGCAATAAATTGTCTACAGAAATACCTACTTGTTGAATGAATTCAGTGCCTTCCTATAATATGTACCTATATGACGTACCAACGCGTAGAAAAAAAAATATGTACGAAAATTAAAACAGCAGAATTACAAACAAACTTGTATCCCTAAATAAGTCCCCGTGCGGATGGAACGTCTAAGTCCTGTAACACGTATTTCTTTATTTTTATATGTAAGATAACCCAATAACCAATTTTCATAAAATATATTACTTGCTTAATTAAATACTTCGGTAACTTTTATCTCCGATTTAACCTAACAGGGTGTAATTTTAAAACCTTTCTAAGTGAGTGTCTATGTCTTAAAAAAATCGGTAAATGTTTCTAACCCCAGCGTAGGCGGTGCGTCAGTCAGGGCAAGTATTTTTATGTGTATACGTAGGTACCAATAGATTTTGCCCGCTCTAGCTTTACTCACTCTCTAGTTGGTACCGATAAGGTATTTTCAGCACGTTTGCTATAAAAAGGCTATTATCCGGCACCAAGTTAATTTGATTATATCGTCCGGCCAGCTGAAACCCGTCCGAGAGCAATAAGATTGATATTAACAATAAAATATTGACAGTAAACCTTGGACGCACGTGTCGCCGAACTGTCTCAGGAACAAAGAAAAGTACCCAATGGTGAGTAACTAGCATTAGTATGTTCTACCTAAATTATTCTTGGTACAAGGTATTTGGTCCGGCTTTTGATGAAGTTCTTTGATATCAACCTTAACAAACGAACTTGGCTTTACATTTACTACCTCAAAATCAAACCAGTAGGTAGGTTATATATCTAGACTATTTTTACATTGTCATTGTAAGACAGGTAGTTTTGTAGGAAGCACATTTTCTGGACTATAAGTAAGGAGTTACATATTCAAATTTTCTATACAATGATATAAATTATCGCGATTTCTATACCAGAATGAATCGCGAAAAATGCTAATATTTGCGACATAAACGGTCATATCTTTTCTACATATGGACTTACAGGTTTGATATTTTCACAGCTGAAAGAGACCATAGACCCGGGTATTTGATATTTGATTAATTTCAACTTTATAACTCCACGCGTTCTTGAGAAAACAGGTCTTGAGACAGACAGACGGACAACAGTGATCCTATAAGGTTTCCTTTTTTCCTTTTAAGGTACAGAAACCTAAAAATGAATCCTTCATTATTAAAAAAATAAATGGAGGTAAATAATAGTGTTCGTACTACTACAAGTACCTAGTCAAAGAAGTCAACTTGCTTCGTCAGCACGGTCGGAACGACTAGGCCGAAATTTCAAGGATATAAACCAGCTAATAACGCGTATAAGACGCGTTTTATGTGTTTGCTTTGTGTTTAAATGGAGACAGTTTTTTTTATGTGATTATAACGCAATGCAATTACCTAACTATTTGTTCGAATACTCAATTTAAATGGCAGTACCATTTAAATTGTTTCTTAATATTGAGAGACCACGTTGAAAGTATAATCTCTCAATTCAGAAAAGCATTGTCCAAAAGGTTCTTCTTTATCTGATTTAAGTCCAAATAAGTAAAAACTTTACTCGTACAGACAAATATGATGTAACCGCCCCAATTGAAATTTATTAAAAATATAAACTAAGTATACGCCGAGCCAAGTGCCAGAGCTACTTTAGTTTTGCCATTTGCCACACGTTTCCCGACTATCGTGCGACGTGGAACTTTTATATTCGTGAACTTCGATCGTAGGGATGCGGTCGTTCATTGCATATGAAGCCTTCTTGAGCTACAAATTTGGGTTGAGAACGGCGGGAACCTCCTTAGATGTGGTGCGCCCTGGACACAGGTCGACAACTCTCCTCGAACGGGGCTGTTGACCGATGTCTGATAGCCCGTCAAGGGGAGAAAAGCTCTCTGCAAAAAGAGGGTTACGTACAGTGCAAGGTATCTGTAGTTAAATATGACCTGCCTGAACGGGATAGTACCTCTACCTTATAGAAGACCGCCGCGTACCATCAAGCGGACCTTGTTTGCTACCTTCGTAGTATAAAACAAAACTATATCCATAATGCCTTCTTCTTCGCGAATATCTAAGTAAAAATGCCAATACAGTGGAGTGTACCATAACTACATGTAAGTAGGTACCTACCGTCGAGACTTTCTTTCTCCCGGTTAAAAATGGTTGTTCTCTCTTCTTAAATAAATAATTTATCTACCAAAGTTATTTGCTAGTAACTTTTTATGAAACTGAAGGTAATCCCAGTATGAATTGAATCACACTGTAAATTATTCAAATTCTAAGCGGGTTTTTCCGTTTAGGGAAGAATTCGAATGCAGGTACGATGACCTGGATCGTCAGAGGTGGCTAACAATTAGAAATTAGAGGAGCGAGGGCGGGCGGCCGGGCGGGCGGGCGTCGGTCCGCGGGCTCGCGGTGGCAGTGGCGGCGTCGGCGGGCGCGTCAGTCGGCGCTGGCGTCCCGTCTCGTCGCCGCGCCGCGCCGCCGGGTATGAGTGGAGTGGCGGGTATTATGCCGGCGCTCCGGGGCCGCTCTCCACGTGCCGCGCGCTCGCCGGCCCTCGCCACCGCGCCGCGACGCCCGGACACTGCCACCGTCTCTAACTCTTATACCAAAACGCACGCGAATACACGTCTCACGTCTGCCGGAATGTAAATATTTATGGATGTCAGTTTTCAGTTGTTTAGATTGGCTGTGAATTTTAAGGTACGTAAGTAATGTCTGGTGTTTCCATTTTTTTTAACGACGTCACTTAACGATAAGCAAAATCAATTGAATGGTGATCAAGAAAATGTTAATTTGCAATGATTTACTATCTAAATGTTAAATATAAAATTAAGCATGAATGTTTGGTATCGCATTGTGCTTAAAGCCTTTGTACATAATTGCTGATGACTTCATTTAATGGCGTTCGAAGTACCCTTCTATATTTGGATCGATAGTTTACCGTTAAACGAAGGTAGCGT
Source organism: Falcaria lacertinaria (assembly GCA_951449985.1). Lineage (NCBI taxonomy): Eukaryota > Metazoa > Arthropoda > Insecta > Lepidoptera > Drepanidae > Falcaria > Falcaria lacertinaria. The sequence continues at coordinate 6,317,744 of OX602109.1, read as the reverse complement.
TGGTAGAACAGATTTTTCGCATTACATTACGTGATTAAAATATGACGGCGGCAAACGGCATTGCGCCGCCGCGGACATGCCAATTTGTATAATAACAATATGTAGCAATTGAAAAATACCCAAATTACCGAAAACATAAAGAACACAGAAGGACTAGCCCCCGTCCACTCAAAAGATATACATTTCACAATCACACAACCAATTGCAACTCACCTTCTTAATTTGACCCCTGTCTATACATAACTAAAGCGTAATTCTTTCGAAATGTGAATGAAATAGGTACTAGCTAGGTAGTTCCTTACTAGGTAATTATTGCTAAGTTTACATTTACCGCTGTATACATGTAAAGTAGTTCCCAAATACTTCTTTGTGGCTGCTTATTTACATATACATAACAATACATATCGACGACAGTCTTTGTTTCTGGCATTGCGGAACCAATCAAACGTGAGGCTTTCCAAAATATTGTGTGACATTGGGGTACCAGATTTTGTTCGCTTTGTTGCGCCAGTTACCAACACATACGGAGGTTTATTATCATGCATTAGATAGGTAATATAACTTACAGCTTTATTCAGGACATTATTTACCTACTTACTTTGAGTAAAAGTACCTATGCTTGTTAGCCAAAAACTTATTTATAATAATGATTGGCATAAAATGTTCAGGTGAAAATGAAATCGACCAGGCGAGTTCGGGTACATGAAGACGCTATACGTCATAGGTAATATTTCCATCAATTTTATTTCATCTAATAAATAATCGTAGTTTCTTGCGTAGCAAATAAAATTTCATTTATTACGAGTGTTTTGTTCCTTAGTTTCATAACTATGACCTCTTACATTTTGTTTGCTATAATTTTGTAGTTAGTCTTAACAAAGAGGTCAAGCTTCAGTGTGTCGTACTAAAAATTACTAAATAACCTAGAAAAAGTATATCTAAGTAACCGGATTTAATTTAATTTTAATTTCTTTCTAACAAAAGCTTATGCGATAATTTTGAAATTGAATCAGTTTTAATATTATTATTTTCTGTAAAATACAGATTAATCAAATTTAACACACAATTAATTACTTGAATTAAGTACTTGAATAAATTACTTTTTATTTCTGTACATGTTTTTAAAACAACAATTTTATAAAAGAGATTTTTAGTCTTTCAGTAACTTCAAAATGTTAATAAGTTTTGACATGCGCTTTCCAAATGTATGTTTCACGAACTATATATACCTCATTCAATTTTGACATGAAGCACCCTTATGACTTATGTGACAAATTACACACTAATTATTACTTAGCCCCAAAACTATCCATCTACACAACTTACCTGCTTTACTTTACTACCAACCTTGTAAATAGGAGTACAGCACATATCCTTTAGTCTCCGTAATCACTTATTTAAATATAATTATCTCATAAGTATTATTAAAAACGCATGTACTCGTACATATACTTAAGTGCATATAATTGTGGGTTGCTAAAGCTGAGGTTTCTCCCCCATTATGTGACTGCACTGACTGCAGTGTTCTGTTACAACTGTAAATACTTAAATCGAATTATGCCACCGACTCACATCACGGAATCTCAGGAAGTTTATAATCCACTAACTTTAAATTTGGCAGGAAGGTTCTTTATAGGGAATAAGAATTCACTAAGAAAGGTTAGTCACTTTGAATGGGTTGCAGCTGTAAAACTTCCAGGGCAACCCGTATTTTTTGTAGTTAGAATGGTAGGTATTAAGCTTCTTCTGACTACAAATTAAAATAACAAACTTTTTAACGGACTTAATACTTTAATGTTTTTCTATAAAGGCATCTTGGGACGGCTTGCATATTATTAAACTGTTGGTGTAAATCTCGTGGGAACACTGTATGTCTGATTGTAGTAATTAAACTATTTAAAACAGTACATACAAAAATCATTTAAAATATTGACTGTTAAACCGATTTTAATGAAATGTAAGTCGCAGGCTGTCTTGAAGAGTACTTCCTCAATTGCCATCTTTTATCACAAAAACTAAAGCCATGCGGACGTTGCCGCGGAACACAGCTTGTTATAGATAAACACAAGATGGGCACGTAATATCATTTATGGATAGTAAAAATAAGATTGGACCAAAAGGCAAACCCCAGAGAGAACACCGGGCCGAGGTCACTACTCACATTGCCTGGTGTCCATTTTATTACACCTAGCTACGCATCGATACCGGAGTGTGTTGTGAACGAATCTACTATTTAACCACTTATGTTCTATGTATTATTGGTATGTGCTCTTTTTCACTATAAAGGAGAGAAAATACTGCGTGCGTAAAAATATTAACGTAATTTCCGACAACGATCAATAAATTTACGTATGGAGTTAACTCCATGCAGTGAAGCTGCTGAGAAAACGTCTTTCAAAAATTTTATGACATGTATGAAAATTCTAAGAATTATATCTAATTAAATATTTTGTACAATCTTATATTTCGATCATTTGCAGATTGTAAAATAAAAATATATTTAGTAAGAGGAGTAACTCATACCAAATATATTTTTTCATAAATAAAACATATCCATCAAGATGAGCTGAAACAACGTTAAGATATCGATAAAGTTTACGACTTAGAAAATTAGAAGAGACAGACAAACTGACAGGAAAGGATTTATAAAATGTAAACTTGGCTGGCACTCAATATAATAAATATTTTAATGTGACATAATAGTTGAACATAGGTGAATCGAAATAGAATACAGTTATTAATATCTACACTGTCCGAAATGTTGTCAGTTAATTGTGTCTGGTTCGTTGGAGATATTAAATATACTGTCTACTGAGATACTGTTGTATGTTATGCATTTCTATGTGGTATACCTATAAAAATGAAAATATACATAGGAGTACATAAGGTATTTAAATTGATAATTATTCCTATTCATTATACAGTGTGTACAAAAAGATGCGGTCCTTTTCAAAGCCATGCTGAACAAACTCGCTCTGCTATGTTGGCAGACATCTGTAGTCAAATGACTTAATTATTTACAAATATCAGTATATTGACGTTAATATTACAGACCAACAGGAACTTGAAATGAAAAATGGTCTGAAGTCACAGGTTAAGCCTAAGTAATCGGGGCACTCAGGGCAGGGGTCAACTACACGAACTCTCTAATAGTATTCAAGCGGAAGAGGGCCATAGCCAGTGATGATATTACTAAGAAGTAATTAGCTTTTATTCTTAAGTATTTTGGATTCAATAAAATAATTGTTATTTGGAGACTTCTTTATAAATTCTATAGATACAAACCGAATACAACCTTTAAACACTTTTATTTTTGGATTAAGTTTTAAGCAGTCATCAAAAGTTATACTATACATACACTATGTATGTTCTATTGTACATTAAGATTCTATTATAGCTATTGTACACGCATAAATATCGTTTCTCTACAACACACTACATAACTACATTATAACACGCTATACAAATCTCTCGCCTCTCAGTTTGTCAACAAAACAAAGCCAGCAGCGAACTTGTGAAGAACCAAACCACGACGTATGCACGCATAAATACACTTACTCATTTACAAGCGAAGCTAATTTTCACGCCCAAGGTAATTAACTAGCTTACCTACGGTAATGATGGCATGCGATATTATATTCATTGAGAGAGAATAATTAAAGGCGAAAGTTTGACACGTACTTTGATGTCAGCTTACCTTCCATCTTACAACTTGCTAAGCTCCAACTTGGGCATGAATTTTCTGACCTAGTGATGACTAACTTATCCGAAGTACGTTCTTAATTAAGGTTTATAAAGGCGTCATAAAATATTAAGATTAAAGTGATATTCGGAGATTGTTAATATACCTAATTATTAAGATAATGTAAATAGCCCGACTATGTAAAAAGACGCAGATACCTATGTCATTGATAGAACATTTAGGAATTTAACTCCTGAAGGGGTAAAACGGAATTAGAAATGTGTGTGTAGTATGGAGCCTTGAACGGTCTCTTCGTTGTATTTCGGCGATATGTCTTGTTTACTATAAATAGTAATAATTAATACCCTGGTATTCAGGAACATGAACACATTCTTGCTACATTAAATATCAAATAGATAACTACATACGTATACAGAAAGAGAATCCGAATATAGGTTTATCTCACAATATATTTAATTTACTCTTATATAGTGATCGGACATGGAAACCAGCACATTTCGCTGCCTAATTCAGCGTTAAATTACTTGTAGTCTTCATTACGTTCTATTGGATGGGCAATAATTAGGAGCCGCCTGGAAACTGAATTGCTCGTTCTAATACTCTTGTAATTAAGGCGATTTATTTATGACAAATGTCTACCTACAAAACTGAAGCCTCGTAAACGGTGCTGTAGCAATTCGGGCTCCCCACAAAGATCTCATATGAGAGTATTTAAATAACGGCTTTACTAAATCATTAATAACCGCATTAAAAATATATAAGTATCAATTGAATATTTATATATTAATTCTTTGGAAGCTGGTTGGGTATGTAATTTCTATTTTTGATTGAATGATCATTATTTATGCGGGTAATGTATATTTTGTTTGCTTCGTATATCGTGTGCCGATCTGTAATTGTGACGCTGTAAACTAGTGGCACTTTATGATCCTCATATTATTTGATTTGTTTATATGAGATTCGTTTGTGCTTCGTATCGGATGGCTAAGGGCCAATAAAATTTGAAACTTACACTCAGAACTTTTGATACATACGTCTTAGAATAATCTTAATTTGATTTTTTTAATGTTAATTATATGTGTAAACACTTCTATAACAAACTATACATATCCAGATGTTAAATGTGTAGTCAGACCAGGCACGGAATAGACAATAGTTAATATTTTACAAAGTTTCATAAAACGTTCCACATATCGTGTTATTTAAAACGGAATTACGTGGGATCACTTACCGTTACGCTTAGAAACCAGCAAAAATCTAATTCATATTTGTTATAGAGTATGTTTATTTGATAATATAGAAAGATTATTATTATACAAAATTAAAGGCCAACATTTTTTTACATAACTACCGTTTGACAGCAAATTCCGATGTATGTATTTGCACTGTGTACATATACCTAGTAGCTAACAACAAAATACCGAGGTCATATAAGAGTATCTAAATAGTTTGTTTCGAATAATCGTAGGAATGATAAAAAATATATTTCAAAAACAACAAAATAAAAACAATACCAAGCTGTTTTTGCTGTCACCTTTCCTTTACAATCTATGGACCGCAAGTAAAGTTGGTATCCGTTGTTGTGAAAAGAAGGTTAGGTGCCTGTCCAAAACAAACGGGAGCGACCGTCTCCAGTGGATAGAAACGCAATCTTTATCGTCGTGATATCATCGCTTTTCCGCTGATAAACTGAGTTGTCGCGCAAACTGCTTTCAATACTTTCAATAAAAGTTTCAATTCTACCATAAAACCTTAGGAACTAGTATGGCTTAGACGCTATGGTAGCCTAGAATAATAATGGTGCCAATTCTGTTGTTCAAAACAACTAAACTTAAATAATTTGACAGGTCTAAAAATATTGCCATCCTTATTTAACCCCGCACATGAGAAAGGGATAGCAAGAATTTAAGACCTGTCAAATTAGTTAAGTTTAGTAATTTTGAACAACAGAACTGACACCAATATGTATGCGTGATAACTTTTATGTCCTTTACTTTATTATAAATAAAATATAATGTTGTTTGCCGATCTTATCATTCAATTAGGAACAGTGACAGCAACGGGATGTTGCTAAGCTGCCTCCTTTAAATATCAGTAACCATTATTCACAAAATTCACATATTAACAAGAATAAATTCCCCAAGTAGGGTTTAATCGTACAAAGACTTCAATGGAGAGTGGGAGACGGTTCTTATGAAATGGTCCTCACTAATATATCATAGTGATAATAATTTATACTGTAAATCAGTAACTACGAGTTTTTTTTTTTAAATACTCGTGAATTATTTAATATGGGCTCTACGTATTAGTAGTAGAATAAGAGGACATGTTTTGCGAGCTTGAAGCTGAGCGCGTGCGCGGTGTGGTTGGTTGCAGTGAGTGCAAGAGTGGCGGCGACCGGCTGGCGACGCCGCGGATGTCGCTGCTGGGCAAGCCGCTCAGCTACCGCGCCACGCGCCGCGACGCGCGATACCGCCGCCTCCAGTCCAAGTTCTACAATTTCCTTGAACGGCCTAGGGGTGTGAAGGCCGTCCTCTATCATATGATCGTGTAAGTCTACCTCGCGAACGTTAATCCACCGCGCTGTATGAAAATAAGCCAATTCAATGGTTTCCTCTCGCATAAATAGGCAGGTCCAACACGCCAAGAACTGTTTTTAATGTCCCAAACGTGCACAAAATGAGGTTATGATAATTTTACCCGCACTACGTAAGTGTAGGCACATTAATGTAATCTTCATCACAAATTAATGCTACATAGCAATTTATGAAAGTAAATATGTACATACATATTCGTATTCGACAATTAACTGCATATTCAGCAACGAAACTCAATTACGGTAGCTTCTGGTAGCGCTAATACGACATGTACAGGTTATAACGTGGCATTTTGCATGTTTCCGCGCAGGTTTCTGATGGTGTTCATGTGTTTGTCTCTGTCGGTGTTCTCCACGATTGAAGAATACGAGAACAAGGCCGGGATTGTGCTCTTCTACATGGAGACCGTAGTCGTCATCTGGTTCGCTATTGAGTTCTTTCTGAGGTGAGTCTTATGATTCCATTTTTGTTTTACCGTGTTAAAAAACCACACGATCTATGGTAATTATTTTATATTATGGGTATTACCTATTATGATGCCTAAAGTATATACCTAGTTTTGTTTCGATATCAGCCATGTCTAATCGAGTTGTCACTATTTATATTTACAAAGTACCTATCATATACATTCCTCAAGGTGAATAATATAATAATATTTTATATGTTCATAATGATATTCTCCATTCAGTTAGTTAAATTCGGTCGCAAGTAACTCTGCATCATACAGTGAATATGTAAAGCAATCACTGAAGATTAATAAACAAAGAGAGCGTGAATGAAACTACAAACCGAATCTATTTTCCATTCCCTAGAGAGTGCACATTTCACTTACCGGATGTCTGTACAGTCGAAGTGCACGCCCGACCCTCCCTGCACAATGCGCATACCATTTGTATTGGCTTTCTGTTTCGCTAACTGCCTTTGTTGGTCTGTTTTTGTGCTCAGATGTGCGAATACAACGCACTCACAGATAAGTGCGGAGAGCTTTCTGCGTGGAGTAGGCAATTCGTCACTCAATGTAGACGGATCACTCTGCCTACAACTTGCGACTTACACTCCATTATTTTTGTTTGTTTTATTTATTTTATCTATCTGTTGAGCTACCTGCTACGGGAAGGATATGCGCGTGAGGGAACGTTCGTGATGCGCATTTCATTTTGTATCAATGATCTAGACTCCTGAGATATTGTAACTTTAGGTTGTCTGTAATATTTTCAGTTATCTAGAAAATGCACTGAACACAAACAGGCAAAGGATTTATTTGCTTACTCAATAAGTTTGCCGTGTTATGAGTGATTCAACATAACATTTAAGATCACATAAATAAATCATAATAAAGATTCCGAATATAAGCTGAATCATTAATAAGTATTATAATAATGTATCACTCCTAAAGACACAAGTTTCTGAATTACTTGATGTTTCTTTTTTGACATAACAAATTAGAGTGTTTATTTCAGCGAATTGAAACTACTGATTAATAAAATTGCTAAAATTATATATTTGTGTCGTAGGTTATGGTCATCAGGATGCAGGTCTCGGTACCAGGGTTCGATGGGTCGCCTCAAGTTTTTGAGGCGACCTTTCTGTATAATAGGTGAGTTAATAATAATCAAGATTTATTACCCAACTTATTTACAATCTTATAATAGTAGGCGTCCCGCGGCGGCGGCGTAAAAATATATAAATATTTTATCTTCATATTTCTTTCAATAGCACCGTAGGTATTTTCAGTCGATATCTTTAACAGATGATGAGAACATCTGGTCCTAAGATATTGATGTTTTAAATAATATTGTTTCCCAATAGTTTTACCATTCCAAACATACATATTAAAGACTAATGCACAGATCATTTAAAAGGTTTACTCACTTCACTTTTATCTGTATAGGTAAATTGATAGACCTTAGAATAAGGACTTATACAGGGTCACGGTCATGACGCAGGGCCACATAACAAATATTTATGATTTCTGTGTTTTACTTGACTTTTGCTAATAGCTTTCCGGCTAAGTGCGCCATACAGACTTATTCGTGGTATGTGAATACTTCACGCAGCTTAGCGGTTGTATTCTCTTAGATTCACGCAGTAGTTCGGACTCGACTATGCAGACTGGTCCTAAAAATATAGGCTAATGATGACAAATACACACATACGGCCACAATTATGAGGTAAACGACTAACCTGTCAGAAAGAAAGAAACTAATAATACGCAATTATTTTGTGCTTAGTGCAGCCATGTCTTACGATTTCATCGAAAATGTGACGAAAGTAATGGTGTAGTAGATGTATACCAAAAAATGTGAATAATAAGAAAAACAAAAATCAACTCGACGGAGACTTGTGTTCTAGGTACTTTCAGCCTCAACATTTCCAAGTAAAAGTCACGTTCTGTCTATAAGCCGTGACAAAGTGACCCTATTTTAGGTGCGAGCAATCTGCTATGACCTTCGCATTTCGAGGGTGGTATCCACTGGGGCTTGTTTCGTGCGGCCGCGGGCTCCCTCGGGAGCGGCCCGCCCGAGGCCGGTCGCCCGACACGCCGCCGATGTTACACCGACACCGAATTGACGACGACAATAAAATAAACCTTACCAAATAATTCAACCGCCTCCTTTACTTATTAACTTCCACCACTATCCTGTCTTTCGTCGCACAATAATTTTAAGTGTGTCGTTAAATATTTCACCATTGATGCTGAAGCAATTAGCGGATTTGGTTTCTATTCTCGATCAAAAAAATACTTATATAATGTTGAACTGAATCCTATAGAAAGCGAAATAGATTTATACCAAAACTTACTCGGGGGCGACTTTACTATATACCTAATACCTTTGATTTCAAAGACCTAATACCCCAAGAGAATACAACCGCTACGCTACGAATACCTGTCGCTATGACACATTAAATGTCTGAATGTTTCGGAAAAATATAGATAGTGAGTACTTTGAATACGTATTATGATTCGTTTCCTTTGCATTGAACCACTTTTGAACAGATTAAATAAATTTTTGGACTATACATTCTACACAGAGTGTAGATAAAAAATAGACAGAAGTACAGTTATAACGCAAAGAAAACCAATTAAGGTCGTGTACAATTTGTTACTATCTCGTGTGTCCCACAGTTGCACAGTGTCACATCAAATGATTGTCTGTAGGAGTGCCACTGAAACCCAATTCGCTACGGATGTAAATCAAAGCCACAGCAGTGCTCACAAAGATATATCATGCTAACCACTTAAGCGTCATGCGGCTTGCCTGCAATAACTGTTAAAATGTTAAGAGAAAATGCAATTTCAGTGGCTGCATTTGTTTTTTTATACTCGACTCGTTCGTATAGCGACGGTAAAAGTGGTTAAAATAAGTGGCCGTTGTGAACAAAATGGATATGAGACATCCACCTATCCATGCAGCAAATAAAATACATGAGCATAGTACTCGTTGGAATGCTTTAGATGTACGTAGTTTGGTAACCGTAACGAGCTTACATCCTCTGAAACCATTTGATTAATATTGATTCCTTGAGGCTTCTGTCACTATATATATAGATTCTGTTAAAGCCAGTTACTTAGTGTGTTTATGTCGTGTAATTTGTTTGTTCATAATGTCAATAAAGTGGTCAGTGAACCTATTAAATTGTCTGGCAAGTTTAAACACTTTAACATTAAAAGCCCCTGTTGCTAGAATGTTCTACAAGACGTAGCGAATATCTACGGCGTAGAGGAGCCAAGTCAATATAATTGAAATCACAATAATTATTTAGTCCATTTACGCTACAAAGCTACATTAAGGCTAATCTATGGAAGAAGCCTTTGTTTAGCAGTGAACTTCCTTCAGCTGTTATAATGATGATGAAGGCACTCGTTGAGATTTATTTATGGTTTGTACGTAGATGTTACGACAATATTGGCATCGCTGGTGGTGCTGGGGATGGGCTCGTCGGGCCAGGTGTTCGCTGCGTCTGCGCTTCGTGGGCTGCGCTTCTTCCAGATACTGCGCATGGTGCGCATGGATCGCCGCGGCGGCACCTGGAAATTACTCGGCTCTGTTGTTTACGCGCATCGGCAGGTAATTTTTTCTGTGCCAAGACATGAATTGTGCAGTAGATATTTTCGATGCAATTGCATTTACAAATATTCATAAATTTATACCTGTCGCACAAATGCGTCTGCAAACGAAATACATGTTAGAATTATGAATAAAAATATTAGTACATAGCCACTAATGAAACACCCTCATTTTGGAAGCAGCTAATATGTGATTCATGCGTAGGTATTCATCTATACATATAAAAGGTTTTGTCCTAAACGACTGACTGGCGGATCAACGTACTGCCTAAATCACTGATCTTAGAGACCTGGAACTTAGAGGGGGTGTTCTTTGTATGTCGTAGGCATCCCATAAGAAAGGATTTTCCGAAATTCTACCCTTAAGGGGGTTAAAAAGGGGGGCAAAGTTGATCCAATCTACTTCAAAATTTGCATAAACCTTTTTAATTGAATTAATGCAAGACGTGTTTCGTATATTATTGAAATTCATCCCCTAAAGGGGTAGAAAGTTAGTTTGGCGGTGATTTGCTTCGAAGTTGATATCAATAATACTTAGTGCTTTTCATTTAAATTACTTTTTGTTTTGACATATGTTTGAAAAGTCAATACAACATCATTTAAAAAAACCGACCAAGTGCGTGTCGAACTCGCGCACAGAGGGTTCCGTACATACTTGTAGGTAAGGTTAAAAGTAGGCGAATTTCAAATGAGGTCATTATTCGTCGGTGACTCTGAACAGCGCGATTCAGGAATATTTATTTGGAAATTCGTATTTAAAAAAAGTACATATTTACGGTTATCAATTTTTTTCCCTTACTTGTGCTGTAAGACACTGCTTCTTGCCAAATTTCGTGATTCTAAGTCAACGGGAAGTACCCTATATAGGTTTTGATTCCCTTGTGAAATGTGTTTTAATAAAAAATACCGACTTATTTTAGGAGTTTTGGAATTTCTATCCCTTAAAGGGTAAAATAAGGGTTTAAAGATTGTATGAAAATTCTTAATTTTTGAATTTAAATCCACGAAAAAAGGTACTTATATTATAAGCCGGGCTAATGCTATCATTTATATATCGCTACATGTTAACTTATTCACTTATGACGCGTGTTAAGCCGCGTGCAAAAGCTAGTAGTATATAAAAATAATGGTGATTGATGCCGCCCATCGCACGATTGCCCTGAAAAACTTAACATGTCAATAGAAAGAATATATCCTAGGTCTGTGATAGAAACAATCAATGATTTGTTGACGTACACAAGTTCTTTCATTATTCGTATGTGTAATATTGGCCGCGGTCTTGTATAATATTACTAAAGTGTCGTGTCATCTCGTTTCCATACAATTTACATATGCTCGCCAATGCGGACACGAAAACTTAAATTGAACAAGAAATTGAAATTCAATGTATACTGTTCTAACTTTGAAAACACCTTCCTTTTAGTATAAAGAAAATATATCTTAAAAGGCTTGTGTATAAATTAAAACATAATACAGAATTTAGTAACAAAAAGGATTTTTCATAAGTACATATTTTTGCCGAAATTGGTGGGATTCGCTTGACAACTTTTGTGGTAAATAAACTAGAAGCCTCGTAGATTGGTGAACATTAGTGTTGCGAATCTCGCATTTATCAAGAAGTCTTTGCGGAAGTAGAGCGTTCTTTGTTAAATTTGCATAGACACGATTATCACACGTAGCACGCCAACTCTGTAGACTACACGGTTAAAGTTGTATGCATAAACTAAAATATGTATTCCTTATAGAAAAGAAACACTGACAAAAATGCATGTAAAAGAAGCAACAGACCTCTGTTGCAATTGCTATGTATACTTGGCGTGATTGTATTGTATGTACGTATGTATTCCCTAAAAGACTTCATATATTTAAGAGTGAACTGAGCTAAGACCAATTAAAAAAGAATAAACCCATACCCAGACAGCAATATTGTGCTAGAGAAACACAAATAGGAGCTCCGCTGTTTTCCAACCCTTCCTGTAATTGACCGTGTTAATCGTATTTTTATATATACCGCATATATATACCGCAGCATTTGTGTTAATTTCTATTAATTAGTTCAAAATGAAATACAATTTAGAAAAGTTCAGTTTTAACTTACACGCATCGAAATCTTCCTTACAAGTTAAAAAATAGATTAAAATGAAAGTATTTAATTATACTGAAATTAAACCTTCTTTACAGGATACACAAACAGACGATGATTCAAAACAAACTGAAAAATGGCTCAGATTTTACAGCCGTAGTAAAGTCATCAGATAATGATCAATAAAATTTTAAAAGAACTATAAATTTCGCAATGTTAGTGACAATTAGTAACATTCTATTGCATTATGAGTACTGAATCACGTGTATCAATTGTGGTTTTCAATTACTACCGAACTTGGTAATCATGAACCGCTTTACTCAAGCCACGGGTTTAGCGTTGAATTGAAAAGCACTTAGCCCTTCTTCGAAACGGAGTCACGTTGAAGCAATTTCAATTACAACTTTATAACGATATAACTTATACATAAATTCCACTTTGACGTTTAAAAGGAAGCATTCAGCTCTTACATAAGGTGAATCCAAACCACGAGAACACTGTTGCTTAACTTCAAATATAGCAAATATTTGATGTGATATAGGTATGATATATAAGCTATAAAGATAAGATACAAGCCCTTAAAATTATTCTGTTTTCTATACAAATAGAATACAGTAGTAACAACACCTGTAAGAAAAATCTTACAGCTACCCAACACATATGGATGGATGTACGTACACTTTCTGTCAACACGCGTTCCGCTAGTATCTATCGATACTAACTCCGCCAACACCTGCCCGAATTGACATACAAATTTATACTCTTGATTATTGAGAGAGATGAAAAAGAGATGTAAATAATGCGAAATCAATTAAAGTAAAACATGTAGGCACTAATTTACAAAATACATTTTGTGTACATTACTCCAATTTAGTTACAAATACTTTCATAATATTTACTTAACCTACTGGCTGATGGGGTTTCGTACGAGAGCGAATATACAAGGTGATATGAACTGAGGTTATAATATAATGAATATTTTATAATGAATTACCTGTGTTACACGGTTCTACTCGCGCATACAAATATCTTTAGAAGATAATTAATAAAATGTATGTGCTACATTTAAAGATTGTAGACGCACCGATTTAGTTCTCCTATTTCCACGTGAACAAAGTCGCAGAGCAAAAGAGCTAGTTAAGCTAGCTATTCGATTATAACGCTCACCACAACATGTTCGTGTGTATTTTGTGGACTCTCCCGAAACGAAACTATAATACCGGATGAACGAGTAACAGCTACATTATTTATATACAATATATACAGGAGGAATACATTCTTACCGATGTTCAACATCAAAATTAACTTTATTCCATTAGACTTTACAATCAAGTTACAACACTTTAAAATAATCAGAATCTACCACCGATTCTATTGATAATTTACTTACACTATACAACAAACTATACGATACAAAATACCTATGACCCCTATTATTTTTCACGTAGGTAATGTAGCTGAAAATTACTACTAGCCTTATTATATACGGCAACTTTATATAAGTATACAATAATTACCCACCCTGTTGTTAATATTTATCGGAACTCGCCTACGTAACTTGTATTCGTAATAATTTAAAGCAGATGCCCAATGCTGATTGATTTATCTTCGTACATGATTTAATGCGCCGCTCCTTAACGATTACTCTGGTGTATAATGATTAATTCATTAAAAGCTCAGCGTTTGTATAAACTGCTACTCTTGTATAATATATTAATGACGTTTGTGAACAGTTCATAAAATTCTCATTAGAAAACGACTTAAACTTAAGTATTCGACGCGGTGTTTTAGTAATTGGACTCATTTAAGTTTGGTCTTCAATTGCTACCTGACCCACTGACTTTGCAATCAATTTTACTTCTTTATTGCTGTTGCCTACGAGAAAAAAATCCATACTCTAGGAGAACGCATTTCAATAATGTATACACGACCATCCTGCCGGGCGCTGTGTCGAATAGTGAAATTCGACGGAAACATACGCCACTACTTCCCGAACTGAAACGTTGGCATTATTAATAAACAAAGTAATGGCTTAATTTATGTGCTTTAAGGCAATATTAATATTAAATCAAGCCAAACGATTTTTATTATAAAATTATTAAACTATCGTTTTTATAATGTAGAAGCGCTATTCTAGAAAATAACTTGTATGAACCCTCGCTAGAATTGGTATATTTTAAAAGTGCATACGATGAAGCCTAATTATTCCTAACAGATCCCCATCGAAGCCCCTATTCTTATTCAATCTAAAATCACAGCCAGGTGCACTCGCTTTCATAGAAATACCTTGGTTAACTATATACAGTGATTACGGAGCTCAGCCAAACAATTGGCTACAGCAAGCGTATCGTCGCCGTGCCGACCACGTTTAATGCTCCCCGCTCGATGCCGCGTGCATGTAACCAAACAATTACTAAGGTAAACAGTTCAACCAGGTTTGCTAAACAGCTTACAACTTTTTACTATCATCGTAATTGCTATATTGTAGAATACAGTGTGAGATAAACTTAATTGTTTACTTGAAAATTGTACATGGACTCGTACTCGTATAGTGGTAAAAGTAACTGCAAAGAATTAAACGACTGAACAATATGTTATGATTTTATAAAGCAAGTAGCAATCAATGTTTATTATTCAAATGACACAACAAAATCACGTAAAATACCAGGGTATTTTAAAGGAGATATATTCTCTATGCTCTCCTTTTCAAACTATCAAATTAAGTTCGGTATCCATGTAAAGAATATGATGTCAGAACTTAGTAATAGGTAATTGTTCTTGCTGCAAAGTTCAGAGCTGAATACTAGAACAAAGGCTGATTTTGCAGTTCTGAAATTGAATTAAATTTTGCTAACAAAGTTAATAACACAATTGTCTGTGAATGTGAAATAAGTACCAACAATAATAACACAACAGCACGCTAACGCTCGCCCAGCTAATTTATAATTTTGGAATTACGTGACATAGAAAATAAAAAAGAACGAAATGTATGCTCAAATGTTGAGAGCTATAAATAGAAGGTAATAGTCGTTAACATTCAGTGGAAAGCATGTTGGTAGCTACTTTAATAGACTCCATGTGAAATTCACGTGAAAAAGGTAAAGTGATTGATAACGTCATTCGCGGTCGGTGTAGGGTAGTTGCACAGACATGGTGAGTAAGCATAACTCTGACCCGAAAGCAATGCCCAATTTCCGTTCGCGTAGCCTTTGCACGCGGCTTCGCATGCGTTGTAAAGAAAATAAGTCAACATGTATTTTATATATAAATGATAAATGTTACCCGCGACTATTTTCATGTATTACACTTTAAAATGAAGCATTTTCATACAAACTTTCATCCGCTATTTTACCCTATTAGTGGTGGAATTTCCTTAAATCTAAAAAAATATAGTATGGTGTCTATTGAGACATTCCAATTTTAAATAACGTGTCAAAATAAAATGTAATTTAAATCAAGAGCACTAATGGTATCAACTGAATGAACTTCTATAAAATACGAAACACGTCTTCCATCAATTCTGTTAGAAAAGGTTTATGCAAAAATGTAAGTAGATAGGACCAAGGAATTGCGTTGTCCCATACAAACTTGGGCCCCCTTTTTAACCCCCTTAGGGGTAGAATGTCGGAAAAATCTTTCTTATCGGATGCCTACGTCTTACAAAGAACACATCCTCCAAGTTTCTCTAGGATCAGCGGCTTAGGCGGTGCGTTGAACCGTCAGTCATTCAGGACAAAGACTTTTATGTGTATATATAGAACACGGGACAATAATTTAAACGCGTGTATGACAGAATGAGAAAGGAATTTTCGTTTATACGCTGCCTTTGACATAGTATGTGTTTGCTGTTTGTGTGGCCCAACCTGAAACAAAAGGCAATCGACTCGTATAGATTATTATCTTTGTAGCAATGCCTCGAGATTGGAATCACTATCTCACATATTATGTATTGGGATCTCTCTATTATTAAAAATAAATGTTAAAGGTTTAAAAAAAAACGTTTTTTTTTTATCAATATCTACGTTTCGTTCAAAATAATATTGCATAAAATATTCCCTGCTATAGGTTTTTGTTGGCGTCCTTACGTTGAGAATACAAAATTGGCGACATAAACCATAAATCACAAGCTTTTATAACTCTCTTACATTTAGCTTGTCAATTGTTCCATAAAAAATAATTGGCAATAAAAGTTAAATAAATTGAAGACATACATTTAATCCGGACCATTAGGTTCCATTATTTTTAATGAAGTACAAATAAAATATAATTATTTCTGCTTTATTATCTTTTCAGGAACTAATAACAACATTGTACATAGGATTCCTCGGGTTAATATTCTCATCATTCTTAGTCTACTTAGCGGAAAAAGATGTGCCAGGCACCAATTTTAAAAACTTTGCCGAAGCCTTATGGTGGGGTGTGGTAAGTTATTCATAAGATTATTTATATTATGTATGTATACCATGATTGTTACAAACATAAAACATTTATAATATATCGTAACGCCTTCCAGAATGGGATAGGTAAGAGAGTGATATCATTCACCACCCAATTCCTAACGAAGGTTTAACATAGAAGATATTTTAACCTATTTTTTGATTCAAAGATGACAGATGATGGGCCTATTTCTTAGGGCACATTCCAACCATGTACTAGGTATTTCAAATTACATCAAATAGATAGGTGAACTTTTATTGCATTCAAAAAGCCAGACAATAGAACACAGAACCTCACCGTCGTAAGCCAAGTGACTGAGCCTCAGAGTAAAAAGACCATCATTTCAACTAAATATCAAGACCACAACGAAGTTAGGCGGCAGCGCGCGAGTGATACCCTGGTGTTGCAAGCATCCATAGGCTACGGTAACCACTTACCATCAGGCGGGTCGTATGCTTGTTTGCCACCTTAGTGGCATACAAAAACACATTTTATTGCCGTGGTGACCTTGTGGTTGTAGCAACGGCCTGTCGTCTGATGGGCCCAGGTTCAAACCCCGGCGTGTACCAATGAGTTTTTCTATGCTTAAGTACAGTGATTAATCACACCATGAGCTTTTAAAAAGAGAGGTAGGGCGATTTGGGTTTCCCGTGGTTTTTTTCATTTAAATTGGAGCCGCCCGACTGGGGACTGTACCTTCACCTTACAGAATACGGCAGTGAAAAAACAGTCCTTGATGTAGTGTTGTGTTTCAACTTTCTGCGGTATCTAAGGTTACCAGTGTTCCACGAGTATAAGCTGGGCTAGTAGTAATGCTGCTAGCACAGTGAATCCTCATCAAACCAACATGGTTGGCAACCCGTTAGTGATATCCCTGGTATTGCTGGCGGCTGTAGGCTACGGTGAGTGTTTACCATCAGGTAGGCCGAATGCTTGTGTGCCACGGTAGTGGTATAAAAAAAATTCTATGTATTGTATAACAGTACCACCTAGCACCTGGCGTTGCAATTTTTATAGACTTCAGTTAGTCAACAGCTTACTATTTACTTATTATAGTGGTATAATTCCTAAGTAATGTAGATATAATGTAATCTAATGCACATTGGTGGCAGATCACGCTGTGCACGGTGGGGTATGGCGACATGGTGCCGCAGACCTGGCAGGGCAAATTCATTGCCTCTTTCTGCGCGCTGCTTGGCATATCCTTCTTCGCACTCCCCGCGGTGAGTGACACTTACATGTCATTATGTATCGGCTTATCTACACTGTTCAAATACTAAATATAGCATGTTTCCAAATTACAACTCGGTCATTCAGTATATTCAAGGACCTTATATCTACGACCAACATTAATAAATAATACTACATATTACCTAAATAAATGTAATATTAGGTCCTTACATATGAAATTGGCGTTTTGTATGGGAGGAACAAAAAGTCGAATATTTTTTAATATAATATATTTAATTAATCAAAGTATGAACCATTATTTTCTATGCACTTTTGCCATCTCATAGGTAGTTCATTGATCCCTTTACTAAAAAAACCAGTCGGACGGGAATCAATAAAATCTTTGAAGGCGATTTGGACTGCCCCATCGGAGTTGAATTTTTTCCCTTGCAAGAAGTTATCCAAATTTCGAAAAAAATGGTAATCTGTTGGAGCAAGGTCCGGGGAGTACGGAGGATGTCTTAGACTTTCCAATTGAAGCTCTTCTAATTTAGTAGCCGTCTGTAGCGCAGTGTGTGGTCTAGCGTTGTCGTGAAGCAGCAGTGGCGTGGAGCGATTGACCAGCCTAGGTTGTTTAGCCGCTAGCTTTTCCATCATGGTTTGCAATTCCTGACAATAGACATCAGCCGTAATAGTCTGGCCAGATTTGAAAAAACTGTCATGAACAATACCGGCACTAGTCCACCAAACGCTTACAAGTAACTTTTTTGGGGTTAATTTTCGCTTGGGGCAGGATTTGGCTGGCTGGCCAGGATCTAACCATTGCGCTGAGCGCTTCCGATTATCGTAAAGAACCCATTTTTCATCACAGGTAATGATTCGGTTTAAAATACCTTCATTATTGTGCCGGTTTAGTAATGTAACGCAGCAGTCGACGCGCGTTTGCCGGTTTGTTTCAGTCAATTCGTGAGGTACCCACCTTTCAAGCTTTTTAATCTTCCCAATTTGCTTCAAGTGAATTAAAACAGTTTTATCACTAACATTGCAGCCTGCAGCTAACTCGGACGTGGTTTGCGATGGATCCGCTTCCACAATAGCCTTCAACTCTTCATTATCAACTTGAGTCTCAGGCCGTCCACGGGGCTTGTTCTGCAGGTCGAAATTTCCAGAACGAAAACGTTGGAACCAAAAACGAACTGTGTTTTCTTTTGCAACACGACCGCCATACACATCATTCACCCTTCGAGTTGTTTCCGCAGCACTAGTGCCACGGCGGAACTCGTACTCGTAAATAATGCGATATCTAAGGTTTTCCATTTTGTAAAATGAGTGACGCAAACAGATAAAAACAGAAGAAAAAAAACAAATGAATGACGATCATCGAAGCACAAATACATGAGTCTATAGCTGTACAAATTTGAATTTGGAATTCCTTACCAAAGAGGAGAAATTCGTGATTAAAGTGGCCAGTACGAAAAACGCCAATTTCATATGTAAGGACCTAATATTATGTTATGCCAAAGGTTAACTGTGAATTGTCAATGAAGAAAATCTATAATCATATGAATTACATACGGTAACATCTGTTAACATACTGTACTTACTAATACAATGTCACATATCTTTTCTCCGGTCATATAAACGTATTCATGTAAATATATTCAAATCTCATGTGCATAATATAGGTTGCTGTGGTTGTGAATTCGTTTGAAATGTATATTTTTCCGATAGGGAATTCTCGGTTCCGGTTTCGCTTTAAAAGTGCAGCAACAGCAGCGCCAGAAGCATATGATCAGGAGACGGCAGCCGGCTGCGACGCTTATCCAGGCGCTGTGGCGCTGCTACGCGGCCGACGAGCACTCCATGAGCATCGCTACCTGGAAGATACACCAAGTGCCGCTGCCCAGCCCGCAAACCAGGTCTCATATCCGTTGATAACACCATCCCTCCTCATTGGGTGATTGGCTCACTACAAAAATACTTGAACCTCTTTTTACATGAAACTTTTTCTGCAGGAAATCAAAATTCCATTTTATTTGCACAAACAAATTATAGTTCGTTAGCTATAATTAAAATTCAATAAATTCCTATAAATTATTAACAGTTTTGTTTGAAAATAGTTGAGTTTAAAACGCATTTTGTGAGAAAAATATAAGAAAATGCGATTTCGACGTGAAGAGTTTGTGTGTATTTGACAGCCGTGTGATGAGTGCCTCGTTCAAGAACAATGCATCCTTTGTGTCTCGGCTGCCGACGATTCGCCGCCACAAGAGCACCTCCCTGCACTCGCCCGCGCCGCACTCGAAACCCGCGCACAGATACGACGTCAACGCCAGCGCTGAAAATCTCGGTAAGCCACTAAACTCTACCGCACCTACATAGTAAATACATGTACTTCTACCTACACATTGATATCTACTGTGTCAACAATTGTGACGTGTTTATGATGCCACACAATAGAAAAAGAATACATCCACCCGATATCCACTCAGCTATATTACTCAGCAGCAAAGAATTTCCATTTTTATATTAAATGAAATTGTAACATAAAATTGCGAACACGCATGTAAAAAGTAGCTAAAGGTAATCTGATCTCCAATTTCTGTTTTGTTTTCTCCTTTAATTGTCTATTAATATGTATAAAATTTACACATATCGCAATAACTCAACATGGAACGATTTTCGTTTAAACAAAGTGAAGTTTTCCAAATGCAGATGACATTCTGGTTTCCTATACGTGGAAGATATGATAAAAATATCTGAGGAAAATGTAGCTTCTATTGGCCACTGAAAATATCAAGAAGAATTTTCACCAGTTTTACTGTTGAGGTGACACTCATGAATGTGGAGAAGAAATGAGTAAAAAGTTATAACATGAATAGATAGAAGAAAAAGAAAACTATATGTTCGCGCATGGCTACCTCCATCGACCATCAAACTCACACAACAGTCACAACAAGTATCTAATGACGCACATTAGCTGACAGAGCTCTCAATCATGATAACACAAACGAAAAGAAACAGCAGTCTCATGTACATTGTACACCCCAATACTTGACGCTAGCCATTGTAACAGTCGCAGTGATGCAATGTACTCGACAGTTTGATGGAATGGAGTGTGATGTCATTTATTGCCCTGTTCCGTAGATAATCATACGTCGGGCGGGGACCGTGCGTGTTGTCTGCTACATTGTTGGAAAAGCTGCTTTAAAGGTTCTATTCTACATCTTTTAGAAGGCACTATGGCATGACAATATTACAGTCGAAACTTCTGCTGCGTTTCTTATAATTCTTATTAGTAAAACTTTCCAGAAAAATGTGAATACACGAAAAGCGAACATGTTGACGTAGCATTGAGACCGGAGATAATATCCGACTTCCGGCGATAATGGCTACGTCTCCTAGCTCCAGACACGATTGCTGATATCCTACTTACCTCCTACTTCTTTCTATATTTTTTTCACTTTTTGGAATAAAAATGCACCCGCGTAGATTAAAATACCGCTTCGAGATGTTTACAATACCTATTATATGCAATGAGAAGCTTCATGTACTTACCTTTGACGAAGTGGCTTCTAAATGATAATCGCTTTGGCGTAATGTGCGTGCTGAGTTAGAGAGATTGCCGAGAGATTGCCTGGTTACCCACTATTGGTTGTGGAGAGTGCCAGAGTTGCGTTCATTTAGCATCATACATAGAGCAGCGCGGTTCACACAATGAATTTCCGGTTTTTACAAGCGATCATAGACCCTCATGTTACTGGAATGGCTTCGTTCAGAGCTTATACTTTAAGTTCGGTTACGTACATACCTAAGAAATGACTAATTTGACACTGCTTTGCATTCTTTTATTATATGCATGCCAGATAGTTATAAATAGGAATTTTGTATAATATATTTCCTACATGGTATCTTTGTAGGTATTCACACATTTTGAATATAATTATTAGCATCAAACAAGTGTGTAACTGCAGTGCAAGTAATAAAATCTATTTGTGATATTGTCTACTAGCTTCTGCCCGCGACTACGTCCGCCTTGCCCTTAGAATCTCAGAGGAACCTAAAATTTTCTCGGGATAAAGAGTCCAGGTTATAAATTATCATCCATCCATACTCACAAACTTTCGCATTTATAATATTATTAGTAGGATGGAGCTCGCTGAGGATATTGTATGGTGCTTGTGCCTTTTATGAAAATCATCATCCAAAAGTAACCCGTTAGCTGAAAAAATTATCAGTCCGAATTAATCAGAACGTAACGTGGGCACATATGCAATCGATATTGACACATTACGTAACGAATCGTATGAAATTAATTGGAAATGAAGCACTTTCTACTCATAGCGTTACGTTGGAGTTGAACTCATACTCCCATTGGTACCTACATTGAAACTTACGTTAGGTACCCAACAAATTCAGAGGTCTACGCGGTACGACCAAATACATCTTTAAAAAATATTGACTGTTATATTTTTCTTGTATTAGAGTAAGTTGTTACGTACTATGATTAAGAATGGGATTATTGCAAAACTTCTAAGAAAAAATAGTGGACGCAATCGAAGTAAACAACTCTTGCTGTCATAAAAACACAGTCAGTTCTGAAACTCTTGTGTTAAAAGTTATTCAGAACACATATCTAAATGTTTGTCCGCTGAATGATGTTGGAACGTATTTATGTTTTCAACACAAAATATGTAATGTCCAAGACGACAAAAATGGTTTTCTTTCTTGACGATATTTTATTTTCGTCCATATCATCTATGGGAGAATGACCTATCATTCTCCCATAAATGACCTATCATTCTCCCATAGATGATAGGGACGAAAATATGCCATACCACGACCTATCGTGGTATGGCATATTTTTTGCTCAATATAAAATGTATCTAATACAGTAATTGTCCATGAGCCACCGTGCTTATTGAAATTTGTGTCAGACCTAGATAGCGAGTGGGGCGGCACATACTATCTAAATGGAATTTATCGCTACTGCAAATATTTTACTTATCACTGGATTTTCTCTAAATTAAATTTCTTTCATAATATCAATAGATTTTGAATTATTAATATGAATAAATTATATAAAAAGAACACTCTTAGTTTTCTCTATATAGGCTGCATAGTTATCTGTATATTTTATTTATATAACATTATTAATCCACAACACAACGCGGCACGTAAGTCGATGAAATACCTACTATCTCAGAGTAGATAACATACTACGTACAACTACTATATAACTATGTCCCTTCGTGGCAGAAAATCCGCGACGTAAGGTGCAGTGAACCAGTCATGGTGCAATCATATCACCGACACATAAAATTAGTCCTTTTTCCCCTATTTTCACAAGATACTTCCCAATTTTCCTTTCATAGTTTGAATGCCATTGTACATTTATAAAGCCTTGCAGCTTTGAAAGAAAGAGATAACAGATGGATCGATAGTTTGCTGAGACGTTTAATGGCAACTGCTGCATTGACCTCATTATTTAGGTGTTTCTTCGCTACATTGCCTGTAGAACTTTCATAATAATACGTTTTAAAAATTAAAGCTAAGTTAAATGTCACCAGTTTACGAAAGGGATATTTAATTTTAATACATCTTTAACATGCAAATTACCTTCATAGGCTGCAATATCTAGATTGCGTAAAGATGATATGAAAGGTCCCTTAGAGATTTTCTTCAACCCCGTAATATGAAACAAGATGAAAGACGAATCCTACTTAGCATAAGCTACGCGCTACAGAATATGTCATTTGGAAAGCATTATTCAAAACGGTTTTGCATTAGGTGACATTTCAAAGAGTTAATCTGTATCAGAATAATAAACTTACGCTAGCAATTGGATAATACTCGTAACCTCTCTCACATAATGTAATGACGTAATGACAGTTAAAATTAATTCATGAAATATCATGGCTACGCTGTAATTGATGTATACATATAGATATTTTATTTACTATTTCATATTAAATAACAACTTTTTATTAAAATAAATCGAAATCGATAATACCTAAGAATTGACAGATTTTTTTTTTAAATACGATATTAAATACAATGTACCAACTCTCCGGTGAAAGTTATCTTCGTCAATGGTAGACTCAACTCGTCGCGCATATACATCACAAAAACAGCGGGCTGACAGGCCAACGGGCGGATTCATGATTGAAGGATACTCTGAACAAAACATACATCGTTTGACGTGGGTCCCGTGACTGTAAATGAATTTTTCATAAATAATTGCAATTGAAATCAGTATTTATAACTAGAGGATGGTTTATACAATAATATATATGGCATACGTAATTTTCAATAAGTAGGTAGGTGCGGGGCGTGAAGAGGCAGCTCAGAGGAGCGCGTGAGTCTATCAGTGAGTTGAAGTGAGCGTGTGTGGCTTGGCAGGCGCGAGTAACGGGCGCTCGGGGCGCGCGCGGCCCGAGCACCCTGCGCACAGCGAGGACTCAGTGGCAGAAACAGCACTCTCCAAGAAAAACTCCGACGGTAAGAAGCAGGACCGCCTCCGAGGCAGCCTTCCAATAATATCTACTTAGTCCTTTCGTCTTAGACAAAACCTGTTCGTCTTTTGACATGCTCTTACTGTCGCTTCTGAGTAGCTCTCTTAACCATAGGTGTGTATTTGTATCAAACTTCGGCATTACTATCGACACCTCTTCTTCAAGTACCCATATTATGGATTGTGTGTACACTTAGATTATTTTATAAGCTACATAAATCTAGACCACAAGAATAAATTCCCAGGTAGTTGTTAATTCGTGCTTGATATCCATGCACGATTTGCGTACCGTACTGTTAATAAAACGTCCGCAAAATATTACTTCAACATTGAATTGTTAATAAACCTAAATGCACCTGTGTCATTAGAAATTATATTAGGTCCTTACATATGAAATTGGCGTTTTTCGTACTGGCCACTTTAATCACGAATTTCTCCTCTTTGGTAAGGAATTCCAAATTCAAATTTGTACAGCTATAGACTCATGTATTTGTGCTTCGATGATCGTCATTCATTTGTTTTTTTTCTTCTGTTTTTTTCTGTTTGCGTCACTCATTTTACAAAATGGAAAACCTTAAATATCGCATTATTTACGAGTACGAGTTCCGCCGTGGCACTAGTGCTGCGGAAACAACTCGAAGGGTGAATGATGTGTATGGCGGTCGTGTTGCAAAAGAAAACACAGTTCGTTTTTGGTTCCAACGTTTTCGTTCTGGAAATTTCGACCTGCAGAACAAGCCCCGTGGACGGCCTGAGACTCAAGTTGATAATGAAGAGTTGAAGGCTATTGTGGAAGCGGATCCATCGCAAACCACGTCCGAGTTAGCTGCAGGCTGCAATGTTAGTGATAAAACTGTTTTAATTCACTTGAAGCAAATTGGGAAGATTAAAAAGCTTGAAAGGTGGGTACCTCACGAATTGACTGAAACAAACCGGCAAACGCGCGTCGACTGCTGCGTTACATTACTAAACCGGCACAATAATGAAGGTATTTTAAACCGAATCATTACCTGTGATGAAAAATGGGTTCTTTACGATAATCGGAAGCGCTCAGCGCAATGGTTAGATCCTGGCCAGCCAGCCAAATCCTGCCCCAAGCGAAAATTAACCCCAAAAAAGTTACTTGTAAGCGTTTGGTGGACTAGTGCCGGTATTGTTCATTACAGTTTTTTCAAATCTGGCCAGACTATTACGGCTGATGTCTATTGTCAGGAATTGCAAACCATGATGGAAAAGCTAGCGGCTAAACAACCTAGGCTGGTCAATCGCTCCACGCCACTGCTGCTTCACGACAACGCTAGACCACACACTGCGCTACAGACTGCTACTAAATTAGAAGAGCTTCAATTGGAAAGTCTAAGACATCCTCCGTACTCCCCGGACCTTGCTCCAACAGATTACCATTTTTTTCGAAATTTGGATAACTTCTTGCAAGGGAAAAAAATCAACTCCGATGGGGCAGTCCAAATCGCCTTCAAAGATTTTATTGATTCCCGTCCGACTGGTTTTTTTAGTAAAGGGATCAATGAACTACCTATGAGATGGCAAAAGTGCATAGAAAATAATGGTTCATACTTTGATTAATTAAATATATTATATTAAAAAATATTCGACTTTTTGTTCCTCCCATACAAAACGCCAATTTCATATGTAAGGACCTAATATATGGAATAAACTTGATATGTAGCTTTAACACATAGTTAAATGTTCGTGTATGTACTAGATATAGCTATATATGTAGAAGCATTGATGAGCTGAGCTTTCTCTAGATTTAACGACATTTTATATAATATAGGTATAACACCAATACTATGTATGTAATCTATATTATATACTAGCGGCCCGTCCCGGCTAGTCACAGTCGCACTGGTAGTCAAAATATTTGATAAATGTGTACCCGTGCGAAGACGGGGCGGTCCGCTAGTTGTTAATGTTTTTGTTTACATTTGGATTCAAATATTTTCTATGTATTTGGACATCTTTCTGATTTTTTTTTACTTCAATAATTTTAATAGTCATTCCGGATTAAGATAAATCCAAGACGACAAATATCATAAAATTTAGTCCAGCCGTTCATGAGTTAGTGGTGTAACTAACACGACTTTGTTTTATATATAGATAATGTTTTTAAAAATATCGTTAAATCTAAGTGTCCAGCTGCGTCGTTGATGTGGTTAAATTGAATAACCACCCGTTACACAATGTATAATATATCTGGTTGTGATTCAGCCGATGCTCCTTAATAATTATATGTACCTACACCGGCATGATCAAACTTCATATCCATAGACACTATAACATGAATGCATGCAAATTTAATGATACCCACGGAAATGCAATGTGTGGACTGCGAACGTGGAACAAATGGAACTGTTTTACCGCATTAACAATATAATATATCTTGGCGACTGCTCGACGTACTAGTAGCACCTCATACAAAGATTCTGTGCATCCGTTAAAATATGCTACTTCTGGTACAGATATTTGGACATTCCGTTTAGACGTGGCTTCTACGTGAATAATCTAAAACTAACACTTCATTATATTATAATACATATTAATTTTAAAACCTACTTTCCTGGAGCATACTGGGGTATATTTTGTATAACAAATGTCTTTCCGTTATAAAATGTATTATTTAAGAGATATAATACACATTTGAAGGCGACTGGGGACGCATGCACAGTTGCACACACCCGTTTTACAACAAGACCGCAGTGCTCTAACGTCACTTCATGACGTTGTGTTTAACTTTTGCTTCCAGCTCGGTGTTATCAGTGCTGAAGCGATAAAAGAAATGCACACGGCAGTATATCAGCAAAGTTTAGGGATTATTCTATTTATTCCTCATGTTGCTCGCAGTATAGGGTTGCCAAATGCCAACACGTGAGAAATCTTTCACCGGTTAACCGTTGACTGTTAAATAATAATTTGATATTTGGGCAAATATATAATAAAACCTTCGTAGTACCCGCTACTTTGTCTGACTACCATTTTAAAGATTTTATAAAAATGATATATAGCCTATATTTCTGTTCACACAGTACAGTTTTACAATAATAATACGGAACCCTAAAAATATAAATAATCGTGTTTTTTGCCGAACTCAATTTAGAATGATTAATTTCTAGAACGATTGAAACATAGATGGGCCACACTAATCATTATATGTATATTAAATAACTAAAAAATACAAACTTACGTATGAGGGTCATATACTGTACCTCAGTGTAGATAATATACTACGTACAAACTGAACTATGCGACTCCAAAACATATTGCGCCAATTGTGTTTCGACCAATCCACCAATGGAAAAAAAGGATATTCATTTTGACGAGGGAGCGAGATACGACATAAACCATAAATTTTAAAGTAATATATTTACAATATATCTGTCACACTCGCACATCCGCGACGATGTAATTTTAACACCTCTCTTCAAAAAAACAATCAATCTATTTCAGTTGCTGTTTTTCCAGAATTGCGCTGTTCTTGTCTACGAATGTGCTACGCATGCTACGAATACTACAACGAATGCCGCGATACCATTACGAAATTAACTACAATTAAATAGAATACCTAACTTTTCTATCGTAAGACAAATATTACTTAAAAATTGACAAATCCTTTAGGAATATTTATCTGCTAGTCAGTCAGTGTTCGCTTACAATAAATAGAAAAAGATGCATCACTAAAATACGTATTTCTAATTACATGCACGCTGTCGCAGTTACCAATATAATGCTAGTAATTTATAACAGAGCTTTGATCTAATAAAATTAATTAATGTTTGTCATTTTATAATAATGTAGGTTACACTGATATAAATGACAGTAAATCGATAGTTATTGTAATTAGGGTGGCACGCAACACTGCGCAGCAACTCGCCACGTAACTTCGGTCGACTTCGGAACTTAACTAGAACACAGTGGCTATATCTTCAGAATCTCATATTCAGCATTTCATTTAAAGCTCTATATTCTTACACACTTATAGAAATAACTGCTTGCAGACGGTGTTTTTATGACAGTTGAAAACTGCGCAGTATAGGTGAAAATACGCCACGTTGCGTTGTAATAATTTCACCATGAAAAGGTCTACGCTTTATTCATTAGTTAATTGACGTAACAAAAATAACTAATAGAGTAACGTGCAGTGGTAACAGCAAAAAACCTTGCTTCAATTTTAAAACTGGTTTGTATAAATTTACACGCGAGAGTCACACAAATTAGAACTGACCTCAAATGCAGGTAATCGTTATCGTGGTGTGACCTTAACTACGATTTAATACGACTACGTCGATCATTCTGCAAGGACAAAGGCCATACACATTTTTGTGTGTGTTTGTAAAAATAACAAGTAATGCTTTTGATATCCTAGTCTGTCTCTGGGAGCAAGTTCAATGTAGATGTTTATTAGCAATAAAAAACATGTGCGATTCACAAAATGTTAATTCCAACAGGTTATGAATTCAAAATAGAACATATATACATATGAGTGATCGTATGATGCGACGAGCATAATTTCACTGCGTCGTGCACACCCATCGCATCGCCTACGCGCCTGTAGTGTTCACATTACTTAACATAAACAATGTTGCATAAGAACATAAGGTTAAAAACTTGCTACTATAGTAATTAATTACGGATTCAAATAATCAATATGGAATTCTGCTTTATCTTTCAGAATTTACAATGTAAATAGTGTCTGACAACAAATTTGATTAAAGTCAGTGTTTTGTGCAGATGAAGACGAAGAGCCGCGTTGTGTGACGTTGACGCCGCGACATAAAGCTGCTATTCGATTCATAAGAAAGGTATGTAACGCTACACCCTACATATTGACTCATAATTCATCGCTATTTCCACCAACTGTCCATAATCTTATGGACTTATGAGTACGTTTAAAACTAAAATGAATTATCCAACTTTGTGAACTGTACAATTTCTTATCGGACATCTTTACTCATTAATAACAATTAGAATACAATACACAAACATATGCATATTTACTATACATAATCCAGACTGGAACATAATGATTATGGCCGGATATTATCTTCGGGTACTTTAAAAAGCCAATTCTGATAGTCTTATTAGAAACAACATTAATTTAATGCTTTGCCTTTACAATTAAGTCATCTTTAAAATAAAACACGATACAGTATGTTAAAAATGTTTTTTTTAGAAAGTCGCAATAATTTGATCTGAATAAATCACTACTCAGCTTATGCATGACGTGACGTTATGTCATGAAAGTATTTTCTTTAAAAGTACCTAATTGTAGGGATATATAAATCCTACATGCAAACCCTTAATATTGTTAAATGTATGGGCCTTTTTCTCTCAGAGTATTTAGTTACTTGATGTCATAAACTATTAACTACTTGTTACGACTTGTAAAGGTTATAAAATCCCTTACAAATTATTGAATAACCAATACACCTTTAATCAGTAAAGATTTCTTCATTCTTGTTGTTTTTGAAGTGGTTATAATGACGAGTCAATTATTTCTTTAAGTATGCTTAAAGAAATAATTTGTAGTAACACTACATACATCGACCGACTGTAAGAAAGCGCTTCGATCTACGAACTGTAGTCAAAGAAATAATATGTTGATAAAATTGCCCTCCTTCCCTTTACAGAGCTAATATCATTGTATTATTCAGCATGTTTTGCATTGTTCAAACTTGACCTAATTTCTTATCCCATTTTTGGGACGATGAGAAACTATGAGTAATATTAAGTGACATTAGGAGATGAGAAAATGGCTCACATATTTTAATATAATACTCTTTACAGTACACAGATCTAGATGAGGGATATTTTCGTATATTTGAGTAAAAGTCCCTTAATTATATTAATAAATAAGTTTGTGAGTTCTAAGCGCTGTATACAATTCTAACAGATGAAGTATTTTGTGGCCCGACGTAAGTTTAAAGAAGCCCTAAAGCCATACGACGTCAAGGACGTTATTGAACAGTATTCCGCGGGCCACGTGGACTTGCTGGGCCGGGTGAAAAACGTCCAGACTAGGTACTGCCGCTGAGCGAGCTCTCACCATGCACCGCCACCAACCTTCTATAAGTTCTCTATATTGCCTCTGGGCTGTACCTCCGTCCTGTACTGTGTCTTGCTACCTCTGTAGTCGACGCTGGCCTCAAACCTAATAATCTACAGTAGTTAGTGTGCGTGTGCTATTTATTACCTACATACCTCTAATGCATAACTTCATATCTACCTATACACACGGCTGACACGGAATCGCTTTAATCTGTTTGTGAAATTTTCAACATTTAAATTGTTTTTTACCTAATACACATTCACTCAAATTAACATTAAAATAAAGCGTAATTACAAAATATGTTAATGCAGCGATTTCGGCGCGGTCTTTTCACTGAAAACTTCAAGTAAATACGTATTTTGACCTCAGACCGAGAAAATAGGTTTTTATGGTATGAGATTTATCAAGGCACTCTGATGTACGTTGATTACCAATTCATATGCAAATAACACAAGCAAAACATAAATAAAATTCCGAGGAATTTTTCAGTGAAAGTAGGTATACAACCCCAAACTGACAACATCTTACAGTTAAACGAACTTTATTATGTACTTCTTATATTTTATAAATAATAATAATAATCGTTCCTAAACCTACCTATCTATAAAGCCAGGAACTTGCATGACTGACTACTTATTTGGGTATGAAATTTTAAATCGTACATCCTATACACACGATAATAATTTTAATATACTTACTATAAACTACAGATATGTATTTTCTGCACGTTAGTTATTATTATAGGTGTAGGTACGCAATTCAATAGTGAAATGTTTTCCATGAATCATCTAAAAGCTAAGTACAGCCAGTCATGACAGACATTGTAATGGACATCAGATAAATTTTAATACACTACAGGGCACAAGGGTTGCATCCGATGATTGACGCCATGCCATGTGTTCATTAGCTATGAGGACTATGTTTTATTCCCGTATAGCTCAAGTATTTTGTCGCGCGCAAGAGATTTAGAGAAGCGTTGAAACCTTACGACGTGAAAGATGTGATAGAACAGTACTCGTCGGGGCACGCTGACCTGCTAAACCGAACCAAGAACCTGCAGTACAGGTGAGCGCCGCCGCCGCGCTGTTTCACCCACCCTCCTCATCTGTCCGCCACACCGCGGCTCCACCGCGCGCGCTACTCACCACGACCCCGCAGTATACCGACATCTTACATGACTTACATACTATCATTCCAAATTTTGTCTTGCCACATCAGTTTTAAATCATATGTAGGTGACATCATGTCAACATTTTAACATACATTTTGCATTTTTATGCATTTTAAATTAGTAATTGTTATATAATGAAAGTCATTCCTACAAGAGTAGGAGTTCATTAAAAGTATCCTGACATAATTGACAGAGGGTAGGTTGTGTCTTTGCTTGGCAATTATGAGACGGCACGGGACGGTACTAGCGGCCCCGGGGAGGACCTACATCGCCCGCAAGGAATTCAGCGCGAAATCGACAACCGACCTACCGCCAGCATTCAGAAGATAGATTAGGATGCACAATAGAAAATTATTTATATAATTAGCATAGAAATATCGTATGATATCCATTCCAATAATAAATGTTTACGTAGACACAACTCACTTGTAACACATCATCAGTCACTCACCAACCCATGATTTGCAAGCTTGGTACAATAAAATATTTAATTTCATTTCAAGATCTCTGTTTTCATTGCTTACAAACATGCTATGTCCGCATTTTAATAGATTTTTACTTATCACTAATCGACTTGGTCGTATGCATGAATACATCCAATACAAAACCAGCGGAAGTAATTTGCATGCATGAGATTGATTAGCGTCGTGTACCCACATCGGCATTAAATATTATACACACGCACGCCTGCCTATTGCAATGTTAGATCACTGTTATTTACATTTCAGGAAAACTGGCCAGGGGGGTTCCGCAAATAATATTCAATACAAACAGTCTGTGAACTGCCGATGTTTTAAGACTGCTTAGAATAATATGAATAGCAAATTTCTAATTCAGTGTATTTTTTGTCTCGCCATAAGTAGTGTACTTTTACAAGTTAGTATAATTTTGTTGCCTAATTAATATTCGGAATTTTAAATGTTTTACTTTCTACGTTAGAAAAGCTCATACGAAAATGGATAGCTACAATTTCATGAAAGCATAAAGTTATATAATGACTTATGTAGTTTTCGAAACACACACTCTTAATTATTAGTTAGAACTGAGATGAACTATTAGTGAGATTTTTTTGTCAAGTTCATTTACGAATCTGTAGGCTACATTATCCATTAACTACCAATTTGCTTCCATTTTCTGTCGTTCTTTCTTAGCAGGCATGCTACATATTGTTTTACATTATATATTATGTATATCGGTTATATAGGTATATCGGTTATGTATTATGTATAAAGGTTAAAATTATTTTAGTTTCAAATTTCTAATTGTAACTGCTTTTCTGCAAGATATTTTCAGTATCTTTAAATAGTTGAAATTCAGGGACAGTTACTTTTTTTTTATATACCTAATAGTGATCTGAATTTATTTGTGCTTATGGTAGATTTTTTAGGTACAAGTAGAACATTACGATATTTTTTTCAGAGACAGCTGGATGCTCATTTTATATTTCTTTATGCTTAACTGAACCAATAGATACCAAACCGTAGGTATGTCAACTTCAGCTGTTTCCTAGGCACAACTTTACAAAATGTATTAAGACAAGGACTGTGTTTTTTAGTTATGAATATCGCTTTTCGTAGCTTTGAATTGGTCCTGACAGCGACAGTGTAGGTATTCTTCTTAGACTAATTTATACACGGTTTGTTCTACATCATGACAGCTGATGAGCTTACCTAGTGTAGTGATATCCCCAAGTATTTGATTATTATGGTTAGCCTTTTCAAATATTATTAATATGTTCGAGAAGCTACATGCCCTGGGTGTAACAATCAAGCATTAATTAATTGGTTTTTACATACCTATATGAGGAGCGGTGTCGTTCGGTACACCACTCACATACGTACACCACATAATGGCAGCCTACTAAATCAGTGACATAATTTAACACATTCACTTGTTAGCCATATCAATGTAGTTAATTTGATAACAAAGCGGCTCATGTATCCAATTCCTTTTTGTTTCTTTTTAATTGACTATATTACATGATTAAGATAATTAATTGAGATGTTTAAACCCTCAGGTTAGACCAAATACTTGGCAAACAAGGTTCAAAGGCTAAAGATGTCTACGCATCCAAAATCAGCCTAGCTTCCAGAGTAGTTAAAATTGAAAGACAAGTAAGTTTAAATAACAATTTATAAGTTAATATAATATTAGCTATGTTTATTCATAACACATAATAATATTCATATGTGTACTTTTAGGTAGATGATATAGAGAGTAAGTTGGATCATTTATTAGAGTTGTATGAAGAAGATAGACGAGCTTCAAGAAGGATAGGTAGTGGAGTGCACCCGGGAGGGAGCGGGCCGTCTGCGGAGGGCGCGCTGGCGGTGCGCGCTCGGCCCGCGCTCTCGGAGAAGCAGTGCTCGGAGCCCAACTCACCCGTGTCGCGCGCCTCCGAGCAGCCGCCGCCCGCCTCCGTACAGCCCCTGCTCCTTAAGCGACCCATGAACCGGGGCTACTCAGACCTGGGTACCAGATTTATGCGGAAGAAAGTCATCGTAAAGTGTGTATACTTTCTAGCAAGCTAACAGAAATCTCAGCTATCACACTTGCATAATCTATATCAATTAATTATTAACGTACGCATATTGTCACTTTTCTTAAATTCATAAATAAATAACATATGATTTCTAAGTTGTACGATCTACAGAGCAGCATTATCTTAGCCGTACCTTACTCTAACACCGGTACCTTTATAACTTTCACACCGAACCCTAGTAAGTTATGTATGGTGCAAGCTATGTTGAAAACAGCGATCGATGCTTGCAGGACATCGTCCAGTCGAAACGGTGATTCCCCAAGGGACGACGAAGTAGTGATAGTAGTTCCCACCGACCGGGAGGATACACCCCCGCGCCTCGCCACAGACAGCTCAGGTCAGCCTATAATTAATTTATTATTAATGTCTTCCGTTGACTCATGCCTCTAACTATCAACCAATAATCATCACGGATTTTTTTAATACCAATACACATTGTAAATATTAACGCGAACTCTACAAATGCACCCATTTATATTAACAATGTATTTAATTGCAGCAATACCTAATGGTAACTTAACTCTAATGGCATCTGTGTCACAGCACCTTTCCATGTAATGTACTGAATGCTTGTTTAACCAATTAAACTCATTGCCATAGGTATAAATATGCGAATATTACAAAATTGCAGCATCTTATGAAGACTATTCGTCGTCGACCTCTCTCTGACCGCCACCTTGGGAGAGCCCCATACCATTCGGCCGCCGCCGGCTGCGTGAGTCCTGCACCCTTCCCATATCGATGTGTGGAATGTACAATAGTATATCTCTGTGTCCTCCATACCCTGCCTTATACTTGTTCCTCATTTATGTACTATTAAAGGTGTTGTATTTTAGATACTTCATCTACATTTTTTAACTTAATTGCATCAATTTTCATTTGTTTCTGTACATGTATTTTATAACTGTATTTTATTTTACCATAAACCACAGAACATGTCGGATTCGGAAAAAGTTGCAAAAGTCATTTTCCTCTGTTTACTGATTAGGAAAATTCAATTAAGGTAACAGCGTTCACGCAGGTGCTTGTTTGAAACGAATCCTTGAATCCATATTTAACTTCGTAGTCTTACTGCATTATTTTTGCCTACTTACAACACCTTTCATCAGTTTAAGCATGTTCTGTGATGTAGTCATTTATATTTATATTAATAAGTAGATATGAACTTAAAGATATTCACCTGCCGATATCTGCCACAATTTACATAATAGGTACCAGATGCTAACCTGATGATTTGTCACGGATATGTAACAAACCTTCCACTTTTAAATCTAAAATGTTTGGAGGAGATTATTATATCAGATACTTAATGCGATATCCGGAAAAAATGAGGACGATACAATAGCCTAGTACTTCAGAGGACAACGTGTGCACCGGAAAGAAATCGCGAAACATAGAACTGGCAATTTCAAATATTCTGGACAGCTGGTGACATTTAATTCAGTGGTCTTACAAATACAAATCGAAACAAGTATCTTACCTCCTTACGTATGCAGTATATTATGTACGCTGAGCCTCTACATACAGATATTGAAAATAAAAACACAACTATAAAATACAGGGAAAACAAAACTCACCCCCCTTTCCCTTGTAAAAACTCCTTTATCAATACAAAATATACATATGCTAGCAACTACTAGCAACTGCATTTCGCGTCGGATATTCTCCACTATAATAATAAAATGCATGTACTAAATGATCAAAATAAATTACACATGCAAACGTTCCTCAGGTATCACTCCGTCTATTAGTGAAAACCTCAACAAAATCCGATACGTAGTCTAATAGATCTAAGTGTACACCGGCGGTGGCGACTTTGTTTTATACTAGGTTAAGATTTAATGCTTAATGTAACTTCACCCACTATTTATCTTCACGGCATTCTATTTCCTATTCATTTTAATATTAATTGTGGCATCGAATTATGCATATAACGAGGTAAGGCGTAGAAAATTAAGTTTAAGAAGCCGTTGAAGTCTTTTAAAGGTGCAATGTTGCGAGTTTTGCAACACACTAAAATTCCGTCATAATCAGAATTTTCATTAATTTCAAATAAATAACTTGTCTATTTTAAAATCTACGTTTTAAGGCTAATCTAATAATAATATTTTTTTTGTCATTTTTATTAAATTTATATTTTGACCCTTCTTTTCTTAAGACGTAAAAATGTAAAAGAATGTATACACCAATAACAAAGTACCCACAGATGACTATAGGATGTATTTTGGAAAGTGGTATTATGTTTGTAATACAGATACAGGGAGTGTATGAAAGGAATGGTGTGTATTTGCAGAGGTCTGTGCAAGCTGCTCGGTGGAGGTTGAGACGGAGGCCGAGGTGGGCAGCTCTGGCTCCGCGTCGTGGTGCGAGGGCGAGGCGGGCGAGGAGCGCGGCTACGGGTCGGGGGACTCGCTGGCCGAGGACGCCGCGCTGCTCGGAGACGCGCCGCCCGGGCCGCGCCTCGTGCGCGCGCAGCGCCGCGACGTCGCCGTCGACCTACACCTGCTGCGCCCCGATGTCTGATACCTCTACCTCGACACCTGCACAATAATTATAATTAAGAAAGACACAAAAAGCTGTCCATACACAAAAACTTTATACTAGATAGGTGCTTTAATAAACTGAACTATCGTAGTCATCATAGGTTAAGTAGCTTTAATTTGTATTAATGAAAGTGTGTAGCTATACTACTCCAGTTAATAAAATTATACAACGAGTAGAATATTTATACTGTGGTACTAAGTACGAGCATCTCAAAAATGTCTAACCAAACCTGACTCTTTTAAATAGTCAAGAGAAGCTGAAGCTCGAGTAGAGATCGTCTCAACCAGAGGAACCATTGCACATGGTCACGTGGTCCACCAAGCTCCACGTCTTTCTTTCCACTTACAAATGTACACGATGAGATGTTTCTCGGCAGTTTAGTTGGACGATCTCTACTTTACTATAGGTAATAGTCATTATATTATTACGCTTACCTGTTTTATTCATTATTGCTTTAAAGAAGTTTAGAGAAGTTAGATAGATAGAAGCTTTTAATTTATATAAGGAAATTGTTAGTACATAGCTATATATTATGATGTAAATATTTGATTATTAAGGGGAATTAGTTATAATCTTTATTTATTGAATTGAGTCGAAACGAACACCATCATGTCTGGACGATGGATCAAAGATCGCTGGAAGGCCTAAGAACGTGTACATACAGTAACACTATTCATTAATTCATTAATCAGACCAAACTCATATTTATGATAAGCATTTAAAATTTGTATAATGTACCATATAAAGAGATTTCTCTTATGTTTTCACTTGGCTTTGACCGGCCGGACGTCACCATGGATGTCACTTCAAAAACACCTTGATAAAACCATGATCATATGCTACATACTTTTTAGCAGCCTTGCACGCAGGATGTTAGTGAGAACTTCGTACTTTGAATTTTTAATTTCTTTTTAGTAGTTTTCTTTACCCAACACAAAGCTTGACGAAAACACAGACTTTTATAATATATCAATAGAACGTGTATAAGTAATAGATAGTAATAATTTACTGTTTCCAACACCGAAGTTCCTATTTCACATAAGAAAATACATTTATATTTTACCTACGTAGAGATATTGGTATTCACAAAAAAATGCCTTTGCCTACTTAAATACACATATGTGTTTTGGAATTTTATTCTATTAATGTTATAATCTAGAATAATACTGACCTACGTTGTTTGTGTTCAAAAATTATTGGCTGACATTCATGCCAAGTGGAAACATAACAAATAAATATGACTTTTGTTGAAATTCGGCACTATAACACAGCTGTGTGGTGTGATAAACGCAGACTTTCTTCTATCACACCTAATTAAATATAACATACTTAGATATACCTTCGATGATACTTACCTTAATTATTTGAGGAGGAAAATCTTACTCTTGAACCAATTTTTAAAGATTTTGGACACGTTTCTAAAAAAAGCAGGGTAAATTGCCTGAATTTCAAAATAAATTATGTATTTAGTATTTAATGTTCGTAATTAAAACATTCGACCAATTATAGCAGACAACAATTTTAACCAGAACATTTACCTACTTACTATTCAATACATAACTAAATTATTTATAACCAATAAGAAAATATTCCCTGTATATTTCTTTAATAAATTCAATAAAATAATAAATTATTAAATAATAAGTATAATGGGACCTACTGTGCTGTTGCCTAACTGTTAGATCTTTATTATTGTGATATTCATATGAATTACGTACTTAGATATCTACCTCTTACCTATGTCAATTTAACTGGATAATGCAATATTCACAAGAACATTCAATAATTTTGAGAGCGGTTACTTTACTTGCATTTCTGTAACACAAACATGGCTCAGTATCAAGAACGACTTTGTGTTCCCCAGCCGTTTTTATACAGCAGATAAAGTTAAAATCATAGTTCTTTTTTTGAATCTAGGTTTACGCACACAAGCCAGCCGGATCGAATAAAAGGGCCTGGAGTACAAGATACGATTGATAATAGTCATCTGTGTCATATCTTGTGTCAGTAAGACTATTTATTCAACCTCGGTCCTAGACTGCGTGAATGAGTAACATATAGAGTTGAAACTATTTCATTGCGACCTTAGGTAATTATAACCCCAAACCAATTTTACTTAAAAAAGCTTACGTTAGGCTTACTGGACCTGCCCATTTCATGTCCATATCCTAATATTCTGATTTATATGCCAGTGCAAATGGATTGGACCATCCTGAGTCAGGTATTTACAAACATATGATGCTAGAGTGTAATGCATAACATCCAATTAATGTGCAAATAGGCTTTTTGACTTAGGTATACCTATGTTGCTACTCTACCTTTATATAAGTAGATTTAATGCATCATGCAATTCACGCAACGTTGCCGACGCATGTCATTTGCCGTAGCCTTTCATATGATACTTTAACATAATTACATAATAGATGTAAGTTTATTATTAATGTAATATTATTATATACCTACCAACCTGCCTGATTACCTTACCCTGAGCCAAATGTGACCAATATCGCCTTAGGTACCTATATCTATTACCTCACCTTGTGCAGTAATCAGTTGTATCGTTTGTATGTGTACCTTTATTAAGTCACGAGTAACATAGACCATGTATCATAGACCGTATACATTATTATACCTACACATTCTTTTCCACACAAGTACATTCTAATCTAAGCTTCCTTTTGTGTAATCAAATCAACAAAAAAAATAAAGGTGCACTTTGTCTTACTTGTTTGTTACTTTAAAGGTCAAGCAAATTACAGAGTATTTTTAAATATGTCCGTTATATTTGGCAATAATTAGCTCAATAAATAGTAACTTACTTTGCAGTTATTAGTGTGTGATTATAAGTTTCGCCCATTTTTACAAAGCAATAATTGGTTATCAATTCCATGTTACGGTGGCTTTTTGGCCACACAGCATAATATGATGTACTAAAATAGACAGATAAATAAGATATTATAGATTTTCTAAAATTGAGAAGCTAATACAGTTAATACCTAAATCTAAGCGCAGAATAAATAGTATTTGCCCTTACCTGTACATTTTAAATTGCGTATCACTGTAGAATGATACATAAGTAGGTACGTACTAGACGCGTATACCTACTACCCTACTATAATTTCATAACCTACCTAATAATAATACAAACGATTATTGATCCAAACATATACTTTAAGATTTAAATTATCTCATATCATTACTGATTTCTAATAATAATCTTGTCAGGATGGTCATTTTGTTAAGGGAAGGTACAAGCTGGCTACGACTTCAAGCAATGCACAAGCAATTTAATTGTAGGTTCATCAATCCTTAAAAAACCTTGTTATTAAGCCGTCGATCTCGGCAGAGACTACCTGTTTTAAATTATGCTCATTTAGGTACAACAGGACAAAGGGTCAGAGCCCTTATCTGTTCTAAGTTTTTAACAAGCAAACAAGCATCTAAGCTCCACATTTGCTATATTGTGTGGGATGCTGAATTAGTAGGATAATAGGCCTTAGGCCAAAGAAAATGTTTTATCATTGAATACAATATTTTTCAGTCTGAGAGGCTGGTACCTATCATTTAAAGTTAAATGGGTTGCCTAGTCCTCTACCCAGGTGTTTGCCTTAACATTTTAACCATTTTAAGCCTATGTTTACAATCATGTGTGTGTGCCTCCCGGACCAGATGTACTTAAATAGCTGGGTCGTTACCCTGAAGATAGACTAAGGTTACTTCTATTGATGTGATAATGAGATAATCGCACATTTCTGTTGCACTGTTACAGTGATATGGACAGTATTACAACAGTTTGTACTATAGGTTTGTATGTGCTTGCTGTGTTTCCTTTCAGGTTTGGCAAAATTTTCACCCCGATAATCGAACCGTAAAGGTTCATAATGTCCTAACTACAGTGATTAAAAATCATGAAAAACAAATCGAGTCATATTATTTATTTTAGCCCTGGAAGGATAAGAATGTTGTGAAAAGTTTTAAATGCACTTTTTTAATGTAATAAAGATTAATGAAGAGAAGAATACAGATGTATGGACAGTATGGATTTTACACTTTCTACTAAAAATAAATAATTGTAGGTATTTCTTCAAACAACGCAGTTGCGGCGCACTCACACACGTATTTGAATATGTTCTATACCAATGTGCGCCTAAATATTAACAGTGTTTTTAGGGTTCCGTTCCTTAAAAGGAAAAAGGAACCCTTAAAGGATTGTCTGTCCGTCCGTCCGTCCATCTCAAGAACGCGTGGAGTTATCAAATTGAAATTAATATGAAATACCCGGGTCTATGGTCTATTTCGGTTGTAAAATAATCAAACCTGTAAGTCAATATGAAGAAAAGATATGACCGTTTATGTCGCAATTTTTCGCATATTTTGCGATTTCCTAAGGGAATCAAAACCTACAGGGTACTTCCCGTTGACCTTGAACCATGAAATTTGGCAGGAAGCAATGTCTTACAGCAGTTACAGCACAAGTAAATGGAAAAAAAACAAAAGAAGGCGAATTTACTATTAACAATCTTATAAAAATAGACGGCGGTACGTTTGTTTACATTATTCCTGAATCGCGCTGTTGAGAGTCACCAACGAATAATGACCTCATTTGTAGTTCGCCTACTTTAACCTTAACTACAAGTTTGTACGGAACCCTCGGTGCACGAGTCGACCGGCGAGTTGGCCGGTTTTTTAAACCTTTCTTTTACATATCTATGTAGGTATTACAATAACATTCCAAAACTTGTTTGGTCTTGCTCAAAAGGTGTGTCTTTGTAGCGTACTAGAGCGGGAAAATAGTAGATAAGGGAGCAAAATAATATTTTTACGGCGAGGGCGCTTTTTTTAATTCAGAGCGAAGTGAGGGATTCAAAGTACGTCGACCGAGCCAAATAGTAGATTGTATCATAAGGGAGCAAAATAGTATTTTAGGGCTCTTTTTTTAATCCAGGGCGAAATA
Organism: Falcaria lacertinaria; assembly: GCA_951449985.1. Lineage (NCBI taxonomy): Eukaryota > Metazoa > Arthropoda > Insecta > Lepidoptera > Drepanidae > Falcaria > Falcaria lacertinaria. Next base: position 6,275,896 of record OX602109.1, on the reverse strand, counting down.
AAAGGGATTTTAGTGTAGAATACTGAACGTAGCGAGGGATTTGAAGTACGTCGCCCGAGCCAAAAATTTTGCGCCCGAGTGATACACCACTTTTCATCAACCACTATGAGAAAATAAAAGGCGCCTCATATTTTATTGTAATATCATTATTGAATAAAACAGACTAACAACTAAATTGAAATTAAATAGTAGGTATCTAATAATAAAACAACTAAAAAGTTATATTTACATTTGAGACATTTTTGCAATTATGAAAATGTATTTATTGAGCAGGCGGCGCGACTATGGGCCTCCATACCAGCCAGTCTTTATTCAAACAATATTTGCGTTCGATTTCTTTGGCACTGAACACTAAGATGTTCCAAATTCAAAAAGTGCGCGGTAAAGATCTTTTCCGCGCACTTATGCGGGCGTAAAAACTCATTACTGCCCGCTAAAAGTTTCTTATAGAAAATACCACCTTTGGGCGCACTTAAAGGCGAAGGAAGTCGTCCTTTTCTAATAGGTGGGATGAAAAGATCTTTTCCGGGGAAAGTTTTTTTTTTTTAATTTTCTGTTGCCTGGAAGTACTACATGTATCTTGATCTTAATATTGTTTATTAGTTCATGACATGGATACAAGTCCTTCAGTCGCATACTTAATCGACATTTATCATTAGAAGACACCAATTAGGTTGTCGGTTGGGATGGGCAATTAAAAAAATATACCGATATTTTTCGTATGTATAATTATTGTCGATATTTAATATCGATACTTTTGTTATTGATATTGATCCTATCAATATAAAATTATATAGATATTTTTGGTTTTCGATAATTGTCTTATCCATATTTTTAAACAGTATCGATAATAAAATTTGGAGTTTTGGCGGGAATCAGGCGGAGCGATTGAAATTTTTCCAGTATCCCGTAAATTGTGTTAAAGTGATCTTTAATGTGTATTTTTGGTGTCGTTATGTGCAGTAAAGTTTCATTTAGTGACTGATTTACAGGAACGTGGGAAATAATGTCATAATACGACGTTTGGGTTAAGTGATTTATCATTTTTGGTCAATAGGTTACCTCTGACCTAAAGGCGTGCTACGATCCGCTACTGCCGTGGATTGTCTCCAGAAACTCCATTAAGCATTAGAATGCATGACACTAGGCATTTTAATGCGGCAAACACGAGAAACTTGCAAAATTCTCTGACACTCGACATTCACAAAAATAGTCCCTGAAGGGATCGATTGCCATACTTAGGAAGATAATAAAATTGTCGGGTGAAAAAATAACGTTCTATCGATACATTTTGCCCAAGCCATCTCGTTAAATATCCAGAATAGTAGGTACATACCAATTACACATTTATTATTTTTTTATGAAAGCATTTCATTATTTTTAATATTGTATTGGAATATTTTATTTTTCGCACTCGTAGTGAACAGCAGTGTTGTTACACAGGGCGCTAAAACCCATTGTAACTCGGTTTCTATTAACTTCCCATACTTTCTCGAATACAATGGGTCACTTTAGCCCCTTGTATAATCTACTTTATGTGTTCAGTTTGGTTTGTTAATTAAGTAAATAAGGTAAAGCAGATAATTAATTAAAACACAAGAATCATATGAAATTTTAAACTATAATGCGAAAATAGACACTTGTTAATAACTACACCTTATTGAAAGCAGCAATATCAACACTTTGGACCTGAAACCAAAGAATAAATAGGTTAGGACCTTCAATATTAGAAAATATCTGAATATGTTCGGGTGAATGCATTTACACTGCTTATTATTTCTGGAATATTATCAAAGTAGATAGGTCTTCATTGTAGTGTTATGTATAAATGAGACACTTACAAAGTCCTCAATTTTTTCGAGTTCCTCAGTTAGCCAGTCAACTGATACTTTGTCATCCTCTACAACACATGAAATCTGTAGTTTATGAATGCCATAAGCTAGAGGAACTAATTTAGCTGCTCCCCACAGTAATCCATCTGCCTTTATATCCCTCACTGCTTTTTCCATTGCTGCCATGTCAGTCTCATCATCCCAGGGTTTTACATCCAGAATAATGTTAGACTTTGCAATAAGCACTGGTTCTGGAAGTTAAATATGGTTATTTATAATGATCATCATTCTTAGACCAGTATGAGCTCAAAAAAAATTCAATAGAATGTACCATACTTTTAGATTTCTTCGCATTATATGCGGCCAAACGTTCCTCTCTCAATTTAGCAGCCTCTGCACTTTCTTCTTCATCATCTGAGCCAAACAGATCCACACCATCGTCTGAATCTTGAGCAACAGCAGCAGATGCAGCAACCACCTTTAAGAAATGAATCAAATTGAGAAAAATACTTGAATGATAATTCCCCTGTCCTTATCGGCAATCTGCATGCACCAGGGTACCTGCACTTGTGTCACCGATATTAAAGTATCCATAATCAACAGGAACAGGTATTGACTTGGAGCCAACCCTTGGTGCAGGCCTACCTTGTCACTGAACTCATCTGTGATTCCCGAGGCCGAGCGGACATGCCTACTTGATCGCTCATACATATAACAAATTATCTCCACATACTTCACAGGCACACCTTTCTCTTTCAGAGGCCACCAAATAACTGTTTGGAGCACTCTATCAAAATCCTTCTCTAGGTCAACAAAAACCACGTGCAAGTTCTTATAAGCATGTCTGCACTTCTCCTACATTCAGCAGTGTGCAAGTATGGCGTCTATTGCCCTCGTCTCGGCATGAGCCTGAACTGGTCTTGTGATGTCTCACTTTTTTATATAACGATCACCTTCTCCCCAACTTTCATACTGTATGACGTGACCTTTATTCCTCAATAGTTATTACACTCCGGAATGTCCCCTTGTTCTTAAAAATGGGCACAAGCATACTTTTGCACCATACATCAAGTGCAAAAGACTGCTCATTCTCTTTGTACGACAACTTTTTGAGAAAAAAGTCAGCCACTTGCACCCATCTATACTTCCACTCATATATCATGTGGGCCTACCACTTTTTCATTCTTCATACTCCACACTGCCTTCCTTACTTCTTTATCACTGATCTTCCTGATCAGATCAATATTCACTACCTCATCTTTTAAGACTCCATTCCCCTTTCCATTGTATCTTTATCTCAACATCCAAAAAAACTTTACCAGCATCATCATTTAATTTTTATCTGAAAGTTAAAAGTGAGGAAAAAACTTTAATCATTAACATTTAAGCAATATAGGTACTAAGATACTTACTTTAGGTTTATCAACCTTAATATCTCCTGAATTTTCCACCATCTGTACTCTAGCTTGAAGACTGATGACCAAATTACGTAATGAATCAATTGTTTTTTTTAATTCAGAGTTCTCCTTTTCTAAATTTTTCAGTTTGTTGGTGAGCTCTGTATTAGGGACTCCAGCTAGAGTAGCAACACCATCCATCTAAAATGTTAAGTAGCTATTATAACTTACTAAAGAATTATCTATATCTATATATTTATAAATCACTCAAAATCTCAACTAACTACAGCAATAGCAATTACATTTACAAATGTTATAGTTGCATATTTTGTACAGCTTTGCAAAATTATTCAGATTGATTGCATTAAGTTTTAATAAATTGTATTCAATAATGTGTGTTGCAAAATATGATAGTTTACTCACACATTCTAGAGAGTTTTTAATATGTTGTCTAGCTTTAGCAACTTCATTGGCCAAAGAAGTTCGAGTCAATTCAAGGGGAGAAGCTCGAACCTATAACATACATTTAAATACTTAAAAAAATAATCAACTATTAGATATTATTACTACAAAAGTTGCAATAAATACCTAGCAATAAAAGTAATAAAAAATAACATTAAGATATTCACTCCACATCAAGTTACAATAATATAATGGAATGCATTTTCTAAGTTTGCAATTGTTACTTTAAGTACCTACTTAAAGTTATGTTATCAATATGTTTTACTGTAAACATAGGTGCGTAGATGATCTTGCTAACCTTTGACAATGATTCGTAATAATTTCTTTCAGCATCATTGTAGATGCTCCTGTCTAGCCAAACGTTTTCGTGAGTGAGGGCAGACATGTTCTGAAAATAAAAGAAACACAAAGTTCAATAAGACAAGGTTATAAATTTAAGTTGAATAAGCATAACATACAATGATACCTACAAAAGTTTTAAATATATAAAATTATAAGAAAATTATTAACGAAACAAAAGTTAATTTTTTTTTGCTAAATCCACCGCACTTATGTCGATTTTCAAAGAAAAGAAAGAAATTTATTGAAAAACGTTGCTGACAAAAGTGACAGACGAGTGAGGACGAACGCAAAAAAGTAACCACGTTGGTATTGGTTATGGTTAATGATCAATCAATCAATCAATCAATTATTTATTTAATGGCAGCACAAAAAAATACAATTCGTATTTTGCCAATGTCATGTAGATAATAGAGATGATCCTCTTGGCAACGTCGTACGGTGGGATAGCCATCAAGAAGGTTGGCAACGTCCTTCTTGGCAGTCTATGGACACCATTTCATCAATCACCAGAGACTTTTTGGCGGGAAGTCAAACTGAGCGGGAGAAATTTAAATTGATCTTTTCGTTTAAAATTAATTTTATTAGTTTTCTTCGATAAATCGTTGAAACCAATTACTCCATCACTAAAATGGGTCCTCCCGATGATGGAGAGGACCCCACAAGCAGTCCAAAGGGCAGAAAAAAGAAAAGGAAGCTCCGCGAAATATCGGGCAGTTCCCAAGATAAGTATGATGGATATAAAGTATATACAAAGCCCAATTATAAAAGATTATTTCTTGAAAACAGCTCGGCGGACTACGTTGTATATGTAGAATCCACCGAACAGGAAAAAATTGGTAACAAAAACCCCATTTCTTTGACAACACTTTTCTCGGAAAATGTGAAAGGCATCATTGGCGTACACCGAATCAATGCTCATAAAATAGGTGTAACGTTTAAAAAAGCTATTACTGCAAATTCTTTCTTAAAGATGGAAGACTTTTTTAATAAACACAAATTAAAAGCATTCATACCAGCACATTTAACGGAAAAAAATGGGGTTTTAAAGTTTATCCCAAAGGATATCTCCAACGAAGAAATTTACAAAAATATTACATGTGACGCAGAGATAATATCTATAAAACGATTCATGAAAAAAGTCGATGGAAAATTAGAGCCGTTAGGCACAGTAGCAGTAACGTTCGCATCAGCGTTTTTGCCACAATATGCATATATACAACTGTTCAGATATAGAGTCGAACAGTATATACCACCTGTACTGCAATGTTTGAAATGTTTAAAATATAACCACTCTGCAAAAGTTTGCAGGGGAACCCAGATGTGCTCTTGTTGCGCTGGGCAACACTCTTACAAGGACTGCGATGTGGAAACAATAGTTTGCATTAACTGTAATGGCAATCATTTAGCTATTTCTCGAGACTGTCCTATCAGGAGAAAGAAAATGGAAGAGAATAAGAAAAAGTATGTAAGGAATCCCTATGCCACTGTGGTGAGTGCTCCCCCAGCAATTAATGATGTCAAATCTTTCCCTAACTTAAATAGCAAAAATAACAACAATGTAATAGACTTCAGTAAAATTGCTGAAAACGAAATTATCATTAATGCCATTGTGAAATCTATAGTAGCTCTAGGCAACAATAAAGACAATGTTCCACTAACTTCAAAAAAAATTAAAGAAATATTTTTATCTAATTTAATTTAATGGATAATTATTTACATATTGTACAGTATAACATACAAAGTGTTCAGAGTAAAAAACCATTATTACAAAAATTATTAACTGACAAAAACATTGACATTTGTTTATTAAATGAAACTTGGCTTACTGACAAATCAAATGTACCATATTTTCCTAATTACAATTTCATTCATAAAAATTCTAAAAACAAACATAATGGTGTTGGTATCTTAATTAAGCATGGTTTGAAATATACTGTTTTAACTACCCCTTTTTATGAATCTATACAGAGTGTGGCTATTTCAATCCAGACTCAATCTGGGAATATAGCTATTCTCTGTATATACTGTCCACCTAATAACAACAGATTTGATACAAATAAAATGAAAAACATACTGAATAATCTACCTAAACCATGTATCATTATGGGTGATTTTAATGCACATCATATAGCTTTTGGATGTCGCAGTAATAACAGTAGAGGCAATAGTTTATATAATATCATTGATGAATGTGATTTATGCATTCTCAATGATGGCGCACCAACTACCTTTCCTCATCCCAATAAACAGGCTTCTGCTATAGATTTAGCTCTGGTTAATTCCTCACTAGCTCCTTTGTGTGAGTGGCAGGTTCATGATGATCCCATGGGTAGCTATCATTTTCCAACTTTCCTCCAATTAAATGTGCAACCATCTACATATGAAGTTTCTTCTGTAAAAGAAAAGTTTATTTATAATAAAGCTGATTGGTCCAAATATAAGGAATTGTCTGAAACATGTTTCTCCAATCTTGACCTTGAAAATGGGAACTCATTGGAATTATATAATAACTTTGTAAGCATTTTAAATTATATAAGGGAAAAAACAATTCCAAAACGAAAGGAGAATCACAAGCTTAAAATTCAAAGAAAACCAGTTCCTTGGTGGAATGCTAAGTGTGAGGATGCCGTCAATAAATCTAAAGAAGCATTGAAACAGTATAAGACAAACCCTTCTATTAACCATTTCATAGATTATAAAAAAATTGATGCTCAAAAGAAAAAAATCATACAAGAGGAACGGAAAATTTCTTGGCAAAATTTATGTAGTAGTTTTAATAGACTAACACCTGTGTCTAGAATATGGGAATTTATTAAAAGATTTAAAAGCATAGGAACAACTAAGAACAGACATCTTAATGATGAATGGGTTCCAGACTTCTTAAATATTCTATCTGATAATTGTGAATATGATCATGATAAACTTTTAACATTATTTAATACTTCAGAAGAAAATAGTTCAAATTCCTTCCTCAGTAAATGCTTTTCTATTGATGAATTACACACAGCCCTACAAAGTAGAAGAGATACCACACCAGGGTTAGATAATATACCATACATATTGATTAAAAAATTACATTTAAATGCACAAAAAACATTACTTAACATTTATAACAAACTATGGGTTGATAACATTATACCAGAATCCTGGAAAACACAATGTGTAATTCCAGTTTTGAAACCAAACAAGCCTATTAATACAGCTTCTTCTTATAGACCTATATCATTATCTTCTTGCTTAGGGAAATTATTTGAGAATATGTTAAAATTACGTTTAGATTACTTTGCTTTCTGCAAACAACTTAATTCCAACAATTCAACATGGTTTTAGGAAAGGTAGAAGTTGCTCTGAAAGCTTTGTATCACTTATACATGATATAAAAAATGTTAAATTGAATCACTCTAATATGATTTGTGTTTTCTTAGATGTGAAGGGTGCTTTTGACAATGTTAACATACAAGAACTGATTCAAGTATTTCATGATATTGGAATACAAGGAAAGATATCACAGTGGCTTTTTGAATTTCTGAGTAAAAGGACAGTATATGTCAAATACAATAATAATATAATTGGTCCAAAAACTGTTAACAAAGGAACAATGCAAGGGGCCACATTATCCCCCCTATTATATAACTTGTACACCTCTGAAATACTGAAATTTGTGAACACTGAAAATGTTAACATTTTACAATTTGCTGATGACTTACTTTTGTATAGTACAAATCAAAATATTGAAATAGCTCAAAATAATATTAATGAAGCTCTAAAACAATTGTATTTCTATTATCATGAGAAACTTAAATTAGATGTTAGTCCAGAAAAGAGCTCAGTTTTAGTTTTTAGCAAAAATAACAGTAATATAAAAATAATTTATAACAACATTGAAATTCCAATAGTAAATGAACATAAGTTTTTAGGAGTTATTATTGATAATAAATTAAAATTTGATAAACATAAAAACTACATTAGTAAGAAAGCACTGAAAAGTATAAATATTTTAAGACATTTAGCAGGAACTTTTTGGGGTTCAGATCCCAAAGTTATGAGTATGCTATACAAAAGTATAGTCAGAAGTCATTTTGATTACAGTAGTTTAGCATACATGAATGCCAGTAGCACCCTTTTAAGAAAACTAGATGTTATACAGAATGCAGGCTTAAGACTAATATGTGGAGCTATGTGCTCCACACCTATTAATTCTTTGGAAATAGAAACATGCATACCTCCTTTATCCCTGAGACGGCTACAACTGGCTGAGAGATTCCATCTTAAAATACTGTCTTGCAATAACATTCTCATAGATAGGTTCACTAATCTATTTGATGTTTATCAATCAATAGCAGTTGTTTAGTTTAACAGCAGAGTCCCTTGCTACAGGACCTGAAATAGTTTCAATTTTTACACATGTTAAAAATAACTCACAAAACATCAATAAAAGTGATATCTGGCCTCTTTACAATTGTTCATATAATGGTCTAATAAATTGTGATATTAATAATTTCCATGTAAATACTATCACTAACAAAGAAGATTTTTTTGAGTTTAAAAACAATAAGTACAATTACTATTTCATTTATACAGATGGCTCAAAAACTGAACAAAATGTCAAATCAGCTTACTATGATGCACAAAATAGTTTTGGAAAGTGTTTTAAATTAGACATTCAATGCAGTATCTTCACAGCTGAATGCTATGCCATATACCAAGGTTTGATTTATGTAAATACCTATGTAAATAGTGACAATATTACCATTGTAACAGATTCTAAAAGTGTCTTAACTGCATTATGTAGCAGAATACTATCATTTAAATGTAACTTTATATTGTATAAGATTAAAAACTTAATACAAGAATGTAAATCAAAAGCGATCAATGTAGAATTTGTATGGGTACCATCTCACAGTGGCATAGATGGGAATGAAAAAGCTGATTCACTGACGCACGTTGAGCATCATGAAGACCACACCAATATTCTGAAGGTTCCATTCACTGACTATTATGCATGCTTTAGACAAAAATCAAAGGAACTATGGAAACAATACTGGAATGTGACGATTTCAACAAAGGGAAAATGGTATTATGATATTCAAAAAGAGCTTCCAATAAAACCTTGGTATAGTAGATTTAAAAATTATCAAAGCCGGAAATTTATCACAATCATTTCACGCATGAGACTTGGCCATTGTTTAGTTCCAACTCACTTAAATAGAATCAAGATCTACAGCAACTCCAACTGTTTCCATTGTAATCAAGATAACGCCGATTTACAACACATCGTCTTCCACTGTGCGGCATTTAATTTGCAACGGTTAATTTTAGTCAGTGAACTTAGTGAAACTGAAGAAGTGGAAGAACTTGTAAACATTAATAATGGCAGTAGTAGTTCAAGTGTTGCATCAAAAAGTATTCCCCGCAACATTCATGAATTATTAAGCGATTGTAAATATTTTATTCCATTATTTAATTATATTGTTAATACTGTTGCGAAAATTTAGATATTAAGGACGATTTTTGTTTGTAATAGTTATTTTCAATTTAACACAATATAAATGATAATACTCAAATATTGTAAATTTTAATATTATTGTGCTTCATTCGAGGTATTGTTGTATTGAATACTTTGAATTGTTGAATTGAACTTTGTAATAATATGTTAAGAATTGTAATAAGTATGCGACTGAAGGACTTGTTTCCATGTCATGAATAAACAATTTAAAAAAAAAAAAACACCAGAAATATTTCTTCATTTTGATAATTAACAATATTATACGATTTACTTTTGTTGAACACGTTGTGGAGTTTTGATCACATTATACGTTGCCTATATAATAAAATAAAAACCACTGTATATCTCACATTATAAATTAAACAATATCAAGACAAGATCAAGACAATATTTTCCTTTGATTGTCAAAATTGAAGTCCATGGTTAATGATGTTGTCGCCATAAATATGGCAGGGGCTACCAATCATTAAATAAACGGAAATATTCTAAGTCGGACCAAAACGAATCAACGTATCGCCATTCTTGGGCAAAACTTACAAAAAGACGTAATATTACTTCGTGCCTTGGTAAGTATAATGTAGGTAACTATAGTACTTATTTTTAGTCACCGATATTTCATATTATCATTACACACAAGTGAATCCGCCGTACAATGTTTAGAATAAATCCGACCATGTATTGTCGATAGTATCTAACTGTGCCTACTTATTACTTTATTAGCTACTTCATCCTTTGGGAATCTAAAACAAGAAGTATGGGTAATCAACAATATCGATATTTATCCATCACTACTATAAAACTACTATAAACTACTTACTTTCGTCATATCAATTTGTATGGTTTTTTGTATGGAATAAATGGACAAAATAGGACTTAGCAGTTCAAACTATTAAAGAAAGTTACAACAAAATTCTGACTATTAACTTGTTTTATAATCTCAAAAGATAACAGCAAATGTTCCAACCAAACGAACGATGAATAGTTACGAGTTTATTCGTATTTTCCGTTCTAGATGTATGCGATTTACAGTCGTCAATGACACACGCCATAACAAATAAAGATATAGGTATCGAGAAAACTTTACCTAGTTTATTATTTATATTAATTAACACATTTACCAAACCGTGTTCAATGTTTCGCGCCACTATAATGCGACTATATTAAATTTACCAAACTTCACGATAAATGTCAAGTTGTGCGTGTGCGTAGAGCAATAACTCAATCACCTGTCAAGAACCGATTCAAACCACAGACCTAGGATTTCTTCTTCTTCTTCTTCTTCCTAAGTATGGCAATCAATCCCTTCAGGGACTATTTTTGCCAGTGTCGAGTGTTAGAGAATTTTCATGTTGCAAAATGTATCGTGTTTGCCGCATTAAAATGCCTAGTGTCATGCATTCTAACGCCCAATGGAGTTTCTGGAGACAACCCACGGCAGTAGCAGATCGTAACACGCCTTTAGATTAGAGGTAACCTATTGACCAAAATGATAAATCACTTAACCCAAAAGTCGTATTGGCATTACTTCCAATGCTCCTATAAATCAGTCACTAAATGAAACTTTACTGCACATATCGACACCAAAAATACACATTAAAGATCACTATAACACAATTTACGACACACTGGAAAAAATCTCAACCGCTCCGCCTGATTCCCGCCAAAAACTCCGACCTAGGATTTGTTTCGCTACGCTAATCCATGATTCAAACACGCTTGGAACATGTGCCTCCTTCAAAATTATTATAAACAAGGAAGTGCTTTTGTTTTACTCACACTTATGTACGTTGCATTACTAAAATGTGAATAAGAAAGTTCTTACACAACTTTTATTTTAGTACGGTTTCTATAGCGCAAGCAAGCTGAGTCCTTATTCTAAGTCAATATTGAGAAACTTGATAATTCTCTACCACTGGCAAAAATAGACCTTGAAGAGGATAGATTGCCATAGCCGGAAAGAAGAAGCAAACGGTAGAATTTGTATCAATATGACAATGTCAATACTGTCATTTATTTGTCTGCCATTTCAATTTTGGCGGGAATCAGGCGAAGCGGTAGAGATTTTTTCCAGTGTGTCGTAAATTATGTTATAGTGATCTTGAATGTTTATTTTTGGTGTCGTTTGTGCAGTAAAGTTTCATTTAGTGACTGGTTTATAGGAAAATTGGAAATAATGCAATAATACGATTTTGGCTTAAATGATTTATCATTTTGGTCTATAGTTTACCTCTGACTAAAGGCGTGTTACGATCTGCTACTGCCGTGAATTGTCTCCAGAAACTCCAATAAGCATTAGAATGGATGACACTAGGCATTTTAATGCGGCAACCACGAGAAATTTTGCAAAATGAAAATTCTCTAACACTCGACATTGGCAAAAATAGTCCCTGAAGGGATTGATTGCCATACTTCGAACGAAGAAGAAGAAGACTGCCATTTCATTTCATTTTAATTTCCATGGCGTTCTTCTTCTTCCTAAGTATGGCAATCAATCCCTTCAGGGACTATTTTTGCCAGTGTCGAGTGTTAGAGAATTTTCATGTTGCAAAATTTCTCGTGTTTGCCGCATTAAAATGCCTAGTGTCATGCATTCTAACGCCCAATGGAGTTTCTAGAGACAACCCACGGCAGTAGCAGATCGTAACACGCCTTTAGATTAGAGGTAACCTATTGACCATAATGATAAATCACTTAACCCAAAAGTCGTATTATGGCATTATTTCCAATGCTCCTATAAATCAGTCACTAAATGAAACTTTACTGCACATATCGACACCAAAAATACACATTAAAGATCACTATAACACAATTTACGACAAACTGGAAAAAATCTCAACCGCTCCGCCTGATTCCCGCCAAAAAACCTCCATGGCGTTCTTCTTCTTCTTCTTCTTCCTAAGTATGGCAATCAATCCCTTCAGGGACTATTTTTGCCAGTGTCGAGTGTTAGAGAATTTTCATGTTGCAAAATTTCTCGTGTTTGCCGCATTAAAATGCCTAGTGTCATGCATTCTAACGCCCAATGGAGTTTCTGGAGACAACCCACGGCAGTAGCAGATCGTAACACGCCTTTAGATTAGAGGTAACCTATTGACCAAAATGATAAATCACTTAACCCAAAAGTCGTATTATGGCATTATTTCCAATGCTCCTATAAATCAGTCACTGAATGAAACTTTACTGCACATATCGACACCAAAAATACACATTAAAGATCACTATAACACAATTTACGACACACTGGAAAAAATCTCAACCGCTCCGCCTGATTCCCGCCAAAAAACCTCCATGGCGTTCATTCAGTCGTAGCGTAGCGTTATATTCTCTTTGGTTCAGTCTGCCTGATGTTTTGGTTTGGATTTCTTTTGTGGATTTTAAAAGAATGCTAAAGATAGGTTTGTTTCGTGTATTCATGTTATTTTTTTCTTTTGTTTCGATGTGTGTATCACAAACAAATAGTGTTCTTTTTATACTTCCTGTATTTAACTACCCTAATTTTTTATAAATTGTTTCAGCTCGTTCAATTATTATACGATTATAAATATAAAATGCCAAGCCAGTACGAAGAGGAACGAGTTTGGGAAGCTCCTACCACTATTCATTATGAGGTTTAGTGTTTTTTGTTGTTGATATGATAGTAAGCTGTGAATTTCTACTTAACTTTTCTTCTAAACAGGAAGAAGGCAATGAGGATGTCATTGAGAACCCAGAGGAAGTACTTCATGAATGTTTGGAGAAATTTAAAACACCTGATTATATAATGGAACCAGGTATATTTGGACAACTCAAGAGATACTTCCAAGCTGGAGGAAATCCTGAACAAGTCATTGAGCAATTATCAATTAATTACAATGCTGTGGCTCAAATGGCCAATTTATTAGCTGAGTGGCTAATTCTTGGAGGTAACCCAGTGTTAATAATTTAACTATCTTAGTACACAAGTAGCAAACAAGCATACAGCCTGCCTTTTTGTCAGAGGTTACTGTAGCATGAAGTAGCATTTATAATGTTCTCATTCCTCTTTAGCCATTTATTAACTATATGTATACCCATTTGAATTTTTAATGCTATTTTTAGATTTTAGGAAAAAGGGCCCATGTTCTCAGCAAGGCATACTTATACATACAACATGTCTATTGCAGGTGTAAAAGTAACAGAAGTGCAAGCAATGGTTGAAAATCATTTAAAAGACATGATTCTAAAAACATTTGACCCCAAAAAAGCAGACACAATATTCACAGAGGAAGGTGAAGTAAGTAGATAGTAGACCAAGAACAGTTAATTTAAAAGCAATTTTTATATACATGATTCCATGGATGAGTCTGGCATAATACTTTTAGACACCAGCATGGCTGACGGAAATGATAGAACATCCAACGTGGAGGTCTTTGATCTACAGACTAGCAGAGGAGTACCCAGACTGCCTCATGCTTAACTTCACCATAAAGGTACCTTTTTTATTCACCCAGACAGATCTAGCTGAACATGTGCCTGCAAATATACAATGTGTTAAATACCCTGTAAAAAATATAATTAATTTTATCAAAGCCAAAAAAATTGTCAACCCTAGTAAACTGGCATGTAAGAGAACCAAATTATTTAACAGAAAGGACTAAATACCTATTTTAACTAATAATTGACTACCTTATTAGTTTTTTCAATTTTTTCATTCATAAATGTTTGCTACCTCAATACAAGGATGTAATTATATGGGTTTAAAAAAGTTGGAAAAAATAATATATTGTAAAGTTCAAATCTTCCGTTCTGCAAATTAGGTAGAAATGTAGATACATTCTGCATAGTTTACTCTTAAATTTTACTGAAATAGGGTTTGCACATCAGTGTTTTTTTTATTTTAATGCTATATAGTGTTACAACGGTTCTTAAATATTGTGAATGGAGTCGTTATAAGGCCCCATTTAGCCTCCTTTCGGCTTTACGGGTAGTTTTGTAACATCCTGTATATGTATAGAAATAAAGACTGCAATCCACCTTATTGACAGCCATTCTAAATGAAAAGAAACTATACATATAGTTGATAAAACTTTACTGTAAAAAGTTTGAAAAAAGTTGTCACCCTGTAACAAAATAGGAATAGGTAACAAATAACAATGTTAGGTTAGTTGAATAGTTTATTTGTTTTTAGCTAATATCAGATGCAGGTTTCCAAGGGGAGATCACCAGCATTTCTACTGCAGCACAGCAGATTGAAGTTTTTTCAAGAGTTCTGAAATCTGCTATAGTAGGATTCTTACAAAGTTCTGATGACTGGCAAAACAGCGTAAATGAATGTGCCGTGAGTATTTTAATCAAATATATTATTCACATTCTATTTGCAATTTATTATTACAATTTTGCATGGTGTCTAGATACTCATTATAATATCACATTCCAGAAAATGGTATGTCATGGAGCCCATACCTATGTGTACAGCCAAGTGATCGTGCACATCCTGTCACAAGAGCCCCAGGGAGGAGCTATCATGAAGAGGCTTAGCCAGGAAATAACACGCTGTGCCCAGCAAAGGTAGGCTCTGGTCCTTAAGCAACAAATGTATGTAGCGCGCACGACGTAAAGCCTATGTCGCTGTTGCCGAAGGCGAGAGTGGTAATAGAGCAGTTGATGTGACTGGTGTGTGTGCAGCGCGCATGACGTGACTGCGATGACGCTGTTGCTGAAGTGGAGTGTGGTAATAGAGCAGTTGATGTGATTGGTGTGTGTGGAGCGCGTACGACGCGACGCCGATGACGCTGTTGCTGAAGGCGAGTGTGGTAATAGAGCAGTTGATGTGATTGGTGTGTGTGGAGCGCGTACGACGCGACGCCGATGACGCTGTTGCTGAAGGCGAGTTTGGTAATAGAGTAGTTGATGTGATTGGTGTGTGTGGAGCGCGTACGACGCGACGCCGATGACGCTGTTGCTGAAGGCGAGTTTGGTAATAGAGTAGTTGATGTGACTGGTGTGTGTGCAGCGCGCATGACGTGACGCCGATGACGCTGTTGCTGAAGGCGAGTGTGGTAATAGAGCAGTTGATGTGACTGTGGTGTGTGTGCAGCGCGCATGACGTGACGCCGATGACGCTGGCGCTGACGGCGGGCGCGGCGTGGCGCGGGGCCCGCGGCGCGCTGGCCGCCATGCTGGCGCGCGGTGCCCTCAACCCCGCCGACATCTGCCTGTTGTTCCGCGCCTACACGCAGCCCGACCCACCGCCCGTGCACTTGCTCAGGATACCACAGTTCCTAGGTACGCGCCCAGCCCTAGTACACCATGCTAATAATACTTCTTTATTTCACCATAACTTACTGTCAGTGCGTTATAAAATAAACTTTATATTACCTACTATATTATATTAACGCTGTTATATATACAATATTATTTATATATATATTATATACAATATTGCTTTCAGAACTGCTCGTTGATTCACTATTCAAATTAGGCAGCAAATTAAATCCCGAGCATAAATCCAAGTACATGTATCTGTTGGCGTATGCCGCAAGCGTGTGCGAGGGTATCACTCCAGGCAAGCCTGTTAAAGATGAATTGAAGGCTACAGTGCAAGCTATTGAAAAAGTCCATGCAGTTTGCAGTAGTTCCGCGAGTTCGAGTGAATTGATCGCAGAACTACCTACATTGTACCACTGCATCAGGTAAGTTATGAGGGAACAGATGAATATATACACATACCCGTCAAAATCGTAGTCCTCCTTATTGCCGCCGTAGTCAGGTAAAAATATAAGAATCATCTTTAACCTGGCCATAATTCTCTTTGAAAGGAACATTCTAGTTGGCGTAATACTTGACTGCCACCGTAAGCAGAAGCCGTCACATTGGTAATGTGTTATGGCTATAATGTTCCAGGTTTCCCGTGGTAGGTATGGGCGTACTTGTGTGGGTTGAATGTGTTGTAACAGAACCTTCGTACTTCAAACTGTGCACAGAACACTGCCCTGTGCATTTGGCATTGCTAGATGAAGTGGCTTCGTGTCACCAGCTACTTCACCACCGGCTGTTACGATTACTAGTGCAATTGTTTGAATCACCGCAAGATGAGCTGGAGATATTGGTTCAGGTTAGTATACTGTACATTTGAGGGAATTCTGTTTTCAAATTTCTGTACATTACCCTTAAATGCGACAACAGTACAAGTAGCATTTTAAGAAAACTTAATGACAATTAAATCGCAATTTCACAATATTTTCAATAAGTCGTTTTATTTTTTAATTAAATATTCTTGTACGCACGTAGCCTATGGTGATCGCTGTCAATCAGCCGGGCTGCCGCCTCTCTATACCACTATAATTGAAGTATAATGTGTCTGGTTGTAAAAAAATTGGAACGTAGCACGTAATTTATTTCAGCTGGAATTAAAAAAAATGCTTCTCGACCGAATGGTGAACCTGTTGAGCCGAGGTTGTGTAGTTCCCGTGCTGCGATACATCAAGCAGTGCTGGCAGCGCGGAGATACAGACATCTCATTGATAAGATATTTTATTACAGAGGTATGTATGTGTAAATATGCAGATTTGTAGTTTTATTGAAAATCAAACGTATATCTTGATGATATATTTAGATATTGTAAGAAAGTGTCAGAACAATACAATACAATACAAATATTCTTTATTGCACACCAAGTAAGAAATATGTGAAAAAAAAAACAAAAAAGTAATGTGTAAACAAAAGGCGGCAGAACATTAAGGACTTATGAAATTCAAATTGAGGATTTATTTTTCTGTTGTGCCCGTACGCGCACAGTATGTACAACGTAAACAGTGCACTCTATACCACGCAGGGCAGTGGTTTACACAAGTTGCTTGCCAACCTTATAAAAAATAAATACACTACCTTACTTAAGAACATTGTATTAATTAACTAAATTAAGAGATCGCGCAGTTATATTAAAGCGCGCACTGCAAGCACGCGGGCCTTTTTATGTAATTGTGCGCATCATAGACAACTCGGTGCCCGAAATGAATTAGAACTACATAATAGAATAAGAAGAACTATATAATTATATATTAGAACTACATTGGCAACGCGCGTTTGATACTGATACCCCTGGTGTTGCAAAGGATATTCTTGTTTGCCACCTTAGTGGTGTAAAAGAGTATACGAAATTAAGACAGATGCCTTGTACATTATAACCGAAATACGGTGACGAATTTATATTAAATGAGCATGTATTCTCGACAGGTTTTGGATGCAATAGCACCTCCTTACACCCCTGAGTTTGTCCAGCTTGTATTACCAATGGTGGAAAATGAGGAGATAACAGGAACTATGAGGGCTGAAGGCGAAAATGATCCAGTTTCTGAATTTATAGGTAAGTAAACAGTTTTAATCATAGGAAAATATTAAAAGTTTTAAGAATACGTTAAAGTTATTTCAATCCTATAACACCGCTCAACAAGTGTAGCGCACGTTATTTGCAGTGGCGACAGTCAAGTTTGCGCATAATTTTATTTCAGGAATGAATTCTCTTACGTATGATACTTAATAATTTTTTCGATAAACTCTACATACTTATTTCCGTTTAATTTGAAAATAAAATAATCTACAATTAAATAAAACTCGTTAAGAGCCTAAGTCACACTAATACTATATACTCTATAATTTTAAGGTAATCAAGTTAATTTATAGGATCCATTAAATTAATATTGATTTAAACCGGGAGCTTCATTTCAGACTGCATGTTTTGACTAATGTGTATATGAAATCAAACATAATTAATTATTACTTTTCTATGTTTCAGTTCATTGCAAGGCGCATTATAATGTCGCATAAAAATGTTATCACTAAATAAAAAGTTATTAATATTTATTTTGTTTAATTACTAACATCCCCTGGCTGCTTTTCTTTCATAGTATCTTTTCAAAGCTTGATCAAACACCTCTCCTACAGTTCTTTTTTTCCAAATATCTGTCTTAGGTTTAGGTGTTGGAGCTTGCTGTACTTCTTCAGATGGTTTTGCTTTGGCTTTATTGTCAGGAGGCTTAAATTCTTTATCAACAGGTAATGGCTTTCTGAATGTATTATCTTTATCAGGTTTCTCAACTTTCTTGTCCATATCAGTATCTTCATCACTAGACTCATCTATGGAAAAATCTGAATCTGCATCAATATTTTCCTCAGTGTGCTTACTCTTTTTGGCTGTTCTTATATCATCAAGATTTAATCTATTAATTTCCTCATCTGAATCCTCAATTTCTCCATCTGACAAAATATTTTTACCTTCTAATGATGTCTTTCGTTTTCTGTAGTTTCTTTTTTTGGTGTCTACTAGAGTTGTTTTTAAATCTTCCATAGACACAACATTTTCCTCTTTACCAAACTTTTCTTCTGTGTTTTCATTGTTATCCTTTCCTATCTTTTGCTCATATAGATGACGATAAAACCCACCTGAAAATATAAAATATTTCATTTATGCTGTGCACACATACCTTGGAGCACAAGTCAGATCAGATTTTTACCATTTTACTTTGTACTTATTTTTTATAAAATTGTGATCTGTTTTTTGTGCTTAATAAATAAAAAAAATCAATTTAAAAGAATATTACTATAACTTGGACCTTGTAAGATAATAACAATGTAAAACAAACCATTATACCACAAAATAGGTACCAAAGAAAATTTACTCTTTGTTACCTATTTTGAACCATAGCCAGTAAAATTAAGCAGGCTGTGTTTGAATAGCTATTTAATACGTAGTTGGCCAATTTTATCCATAATAATATTATAAATACGAAAGTAACTCTATTTGATTAATGGAAAATATACCTAAATCGGCTTGTTTTGTAACATCTCCAATACTTTCTAAATATTCTTCCCGTTTTTCCTTCTGCTCCTCTAATTTCATTTCTTCCAATTTCTTTTTATATGCAGAAGTTACAAAGATTTCCTTATCTTTGAATTCATCACCTTCTTTTTCTCTTTCCTTTTGAATCTGCAAATCAACAACCATGAATGATTAGTTTGCATTATCTTGTTGTTGTCAGACTGTCGTCTGGGACATTGCATAATATGTGAACTCATTAGTCACACTTAAAGGGGATATAATAGTATGCAATTGGTTTTGGGCATTATCACAGCACCATGTTATCCACGATAAAGCAACGCTTGTACCATGCGTACCAGATATAGTAAAATTTTGTTTGAAAACATACTTATAATACATACCAACACCTAAACTCAAGGAAAACAAATATTCTTAACACAAATGTTTGACTAGGCAGGAATTGAACCGGCAACACAGTTATCAGATATTTCATATCAATATCATATGATAACCACACAAATTTTTTCATTTGTTTTATGGAAAAGAACAATAATTCTACCTGACGTTCAATGCGACGCTCATTCTCAATTTTTCTTTTATTAGCTGTTTTTATTAAATTTTCGATGTACTTTGGCTTTTTCTCTTCTTTGCTCTTTTCTTTCTTTTCAACTTTCTTGTTGACCATGTCATCATATATTTCATCATATTGATAGACTGTTGGATCTTCAATAATAGCTTTCTCTTGACTTAGTTTTGCCTGTTGAAAGTTTAAAATTTGTAATAAGATTGAAATTCCTCATGTGGCCCAGTAGTCTACCCCATGGCATGTGTGTGTGTGGCCATGGTCCACTGTATACTTCCATATTTGTGGCAACACAGTGGAGTGTTGGCTTGAAAATCAGCAGAACCAAGTCTGAGTACATGTTCTACAATTTTGGTGACAGAGAAGTTGAGGAGCAAGCATTTGTCATGGTATGGCCATGTTATGCTGAGGAATAAAGGTTTTATGTATGAATGTGGATGGGTACAGGGGTCGAGGTAAACCTAAGAAAAGATGGATGGATTGTGTGAAAGATTACATGGCCAGAATGAAAGTGAATACAGCGATGCCAGCTGATAGAGAAGGATGGAAGAGAAGTACATATTATGCCAACCCCAAAAAATATGGGATAAGGGCAGGAGAATGATGATGATACTGATTAGTATACCTACATACCTAGTTTACAGTCTTCTAGTAATTCAAATTAACACTTACTTGTCTGTTTACATTGGCACTTGGCCTTAACAATAAGGTTTTTTTACTGTTTTTGGATTCATCTTCCGAATCTGTATCATTACCGAATACGTTTCGTGACGCTTGAAACGATAATGATTTGGTCTTGTCTTTTAAAATAAGTCCATACCTGGAAACGACGGAATCTTCTGGATTAATATTGATAAGACCCTATGTAGTATGTACACTGCCACCCTACCACAATTAAAATATATAATCTATGCTGCTATGTAGGGTACTTAGTTATTTCGATTTATAAAAATACTCACTGTTTCGCAGACATGTTAAAAATCAAATATAGCTATTTTCTTTCTACGTTTGGTATAGATTAAAATTGCGATTAGTAATTGTTGGTTATAGACTAGCGTAGCGGTTATATTCTCTTGGCTCTTGGAAGCGTAGCGGTTGTATTGTATTCTCACAGAGTACATAACCACTACGTTTTGTATTCTCTTGCAGCACTCTGTGAACTTGACTGACAGCCAGTGTAGTAACACAGAGCACAGAGTACATAGCCACTACGTTTTAGCACAGAGTACATAACCGTTACAGCCAGTCCAGTGTGAAATAGTCCTTGAAGAGGATTGATTGCCATAGTTAGAAGGTAAGTATATAGATAGATATAGATTTATTTAATGGCAACAGATAAAAGTGATAAGTATTTAAAGGAATATGTGATTATGTACTCTGTAGATACAATGACAGATGTCAGTGTCACTGATGTCAAACAGAGGTTAAATCACACATTTATTTAAATTCAAAGGACTTCAATTTTGACAATCAAAGGAAAATGTCGGAGTTTTTGGCGGGAATCAGGCGGAGCGGTTGAGATTTTTTTCCAGTGTGTCGTAAATTGTGTTATAGTGATCTTTAATGTGTATTTTTGGTGTCGATATGTGCAGTAAAGATTCATTTAGTGACTGATTTATAGGAGCATTGGAAAAATGCCATAATACGACTTTTGGGTTAAGTGATTTATCATTTTGGTCAATAGGTTACCTCTAATCTAAAGGCGTGTTACGATCTGCTACTGCCGTGGGTTGTCTCCAGAAACTCCATTGGGCGTTAGAATGCATGACACTAGGCATTTTAATGCGGTTAACACGAGAAATTTTGCAACATGAAAATTCTCTAACACTCGACACTGGCAAAAATAGTCCCTGAAGGGATTGATTGCCATACTTAGGAAGAAGAAGAAGAAGAAGAAGGAAAATGTCTTGATATTGTTTAATTTATTATGTGAGATACAGTGGTGTGTATTTTATTGTATAGGCAACGTATAATGTGATAAATATTCCACGACGTGTTCAACAAAAGTAAATCAAATAATATTGTGAATTACCAAATTGAAGATTTTTTTCTGGTGATTGGTGAAATGAAGTTCATAAACTGTTAGGAAGGACGTTGCCAACCTTCTTGGTGGTTATCCCACCGTACGACGTTGCCAAGAGTTTTTGGCGGGAATCAGGCGGAGCGGTTGAGATTTTTTCCAGTGTGTCGTAAATTGTGTTATAGTGATCTTTAATGTGTATTTTTTGTGTCGCTATGTGCAGTAAAGTTTCATTTAGTGACTGATTTATAGGATCATTGGAAATAATGCCTTAATACGACTTTTGGATTAAGTAATTTATCATTTTGGTCAATAGGTTACCTCTAATCTAAAGGCGTGTTACGATCTGCTACTGCCTCGGGTTGTCTCCAGAAACTCCATTGGACGTTAGAATGTATGACACTAGGCATTTTAATGCGACAAACACGAGAAATTTTGCAACATGAAAATTCTCTAACACTCGACACTGGCAAAAATTGTCCCTGAAGGGATTGATTGCCATACTTAGGAAGAAGAAGAAGAAGAAGAAGACGTTGCCAAGAGGATACTCTCTATTAACTACTTGACATTGGCAAACTACGAAATGTACTTTTTTGTGTTGCCATTAAATAAATAAATAATAAATTTGTGAACGGACAGGCTTATGCAAAACGTTAGCGAGCATTTTAATTTTATTAATTCTGATCTAAGTGCAAACCAACGGCATAACACATACATTTTCGTGGTACCTACATTACACTACCTACCAATATTGGCGATATTGAATAAAGTAATAACCTATTTAAAACACAGGTTGAAAATGAAACCAGAAATGAAATACAATAAAACAACACGTAATGTTGTTTCTTTCTATATTAAATTGTATTGCAAAAGAAAAGGCTCAACTAAAACAAAGGTAGATAAATGAACTATTTTATTGTATTGCTCAATTGCGATCTCTTTGTATCGTTCAGATGGGATGGAATTATTTTCACTTCATTACTTTCATTTTAGTGTTCCAACAGCCTTGTTGAGGCTTCTAAATCCTGGCTGTCGTTATCTGACGAAGAGAAACACAACTTTTATACAAAGTTCAAAGAATGTGAGATTAAATTCAATAATAAGTTTATAAACTGCTTAGAGAAAGCTGAACCATTTATGAAACAAAAAGAATGTGAAACTGAGAGGTAAGATAGTAATATAACTACCAAACACAATTTGTTCCATGAAGACTTTGATTAGTAGGTACCTATCAACCTCCAGAAGGTACTAGAGGTTTAATTTAATAAGTCATAAGATAGCGCCACCTGATGGTAATGTGAAATATAGAAATCCTTTTAAAATAAATTGTATGGTTACAGAGTTCCTGACATGATTACTGCAAACAATTCTTCAGGCAATAATAATGAAAGTGGTGATAATGACCCATCACAGTCAATAATGAATGAGCTAAGTGATGGTGTTGATCAAGATATCATATCAGAAAACTTTGGTTTTCTGAATAATGTACAGTAAGTTTTGCTTGTTACACAGTGAGAAGGAAGTAAGACAATAGTTATTATATGTATGAAGGCTGTGTGGTGGCATTAGATTATATTTTCAATTGCCACATTCTCCCTCTATTTCAGACTACTGTGTGGAGTAAAGCTTAAAGTTGCATCAGTTATATATACAGTCAAGAGTTCAACTAGAATTTATCATGATATTAATATCATGGTTTTCAACCATTATTAAATAATCTTGATATTTCAGAAATGATAAACCTATTATGCTAGAACAAGAGACAGTTAATTTACAACAAGACACGGGCAATGCACTTTGTGAGCCTGCACCCCCAATATTAAAGTGAGTTCATAAGAAATTTTGTCAATACTAAATCATTTTCCTATCTTTACTAGTAAAAGATATGACACACAGTAGGATCTATGATACTTAATGCTGGGCTTGCCAAACTGAGACAGTGCCTCTACTTTACATAGCAGAATAAAACTACTTCCCTGTCCTTGGTGCACATAAATTTATTGAAAAGATTCATTAATGGGTATTGTGATAATGTGGTGAATTTAAGGTATCCAGCCAGCTCCTTAAGATGCTACTACTAGAAAATGTCCTGTTTGTCTCCTTGTTAATCCTCTCTCTTATCAGAGTGTTTACAATGCGTGAGTGGTACTGTTGTGGTAATTGCATGCATATGTAGGCTCCAAAGACCATTCACTGCTTACCAACAGAAGCATGTTTCCACCTTACAGAGTAATGATAATATGTATATGTATGTAGGTAGGTACATAATAAAGTATTAAGTTAACTATTTCATTTTCCAGGTCAGGAAGAGAGCTATTTGAAATGCTACAATCAATAGGTGAGAAAACTGATACAACATGGACATCTTTATCTAGCATTGAAAGAGTACGCTACAATTGTGCTATCCTTTCTTTAAAATATGATTATATACGCAAATATATGGCTTACTTAGATAGTTTGTCATCTAGAGACTTATTCAACCATTATAATAAATTGATTAGTTAATTTTATTCTCCTATGTTTAAAACTATAAATGTAATAATAAAAAACAGGCCAACTGCGAGTCGGACTCCCGCCCCGAGGGTTCCGTACCACTTGTAGATAAGGTTAAAAGTAGGCGAAATACAAATGAGGTCATTATTCGTTGGTGACCCTCAACAGCGCGATTCAGGAATATTTTTTTGGTAAAATCGCATTAAAAAAAATAAACTACAAATTTACGGTTTTCAGATTTTTCCATTTACTTATGCTGTAAGACACTGCTTCGTACCAAATTTAATGATTCTAGGTCAACGGGAAGTACTCTATAGGTTTTGATTCCCTTGTGAAATCGCAATATATGCGAAAATTTGCGACATAAACGGTCATATCTTTTCTTCATATTGACTTACAGGTTTGATTATTTAACAGCCGAAAGAGACCATAGACCCGAATATTTCATATTTATTTCAATTTGATAACTCCACGCGTTCTTGAGATAAAAATTCTTGACAGACAGACGGACAACAAAGTGAGATCCTATAAGGGTTCATTTTTTCTTTTAAGGTACGGAACATTAAAACAACAAAGCTTTTTAGCTTAGCAAAATTGTAACGCTCAAGTTCTCAATTAATTAGGATAGGCCCCTAATTTGTCAGATATAGGGCTAAATTCGCCTTATTGCACATAATCATTGGCTAGAATAGCATATATATACATACCTCTTCTACCTTATCTAATTATCTAGGCTTCATTAAAAAAAACTTCAATTAATATGCATTTGATATCTTTATTAATGTAGGCTTAGAACACTTAGTTTTCTACATCAAAGCAAACTACTATCTACAAAACACGGAATTTAAATCTAAAGCATATAATTTACTATATAATTAACTTACTTGCATAATTATAATAAAATAATATATTAATGTACATACTTGCGAATGAATTAATGTGTACATTACATATTGTTTGTTTCCTTTTCCACTAGACAGCAATTATAGTGTTAAAAATGTTTTGATTTAATGTTGACAGAGATGGCATTATTTTTACCTGCATTTAAAAATAATTATTAAGTGACGGAATTCTTTCATTCTTCTACCACATTGCGAGGATACATATAGGTCGCGGCACGAAACTCTAGCGCTGACCGTTATTGCGCAGAAGTAAAAAATAAGGTGTCTTGGCGGGGTACAGGGGTGAAGGGCGAGCGTGCGTTGCGCCGATTGGCTCTCCAGTCGTACTCCGTCCCCCGTGCCGATACGACGCTCCGCGCACTTCCAGTGTACAGTCGCGTTCTGAATTGTTTTGTTGTCATCGTTAATTTTTGTTGTTGTTTTTTGTTAAGTTTGTTTTGTTGATTTGTTTGTTGTGTTTGTTAGTTTATTCACTGTTTGATTAAGTTTGAACAGTTTTTAAACAGTGAAAATGCCGAGGCCGAGAAGGAATACTGTTTTGAAAAGACAGGCACGGAAAATGGTGTTTGACGTGCATTGTTTTCTGAAAAGGGAATCGAATGATTTCATTAATTCCCTGAAACAAATTCAAAGTGAAATTGGCGAAGCTGCGAGTATTTTACTCGATTCTGACCGCAGCACTGTAGATATAAGTGAAATAAAACAAACTGCAGAAGTTATTCAGGCGGGAAATATAAAATTAAATAGTATAATTAGTGACTTACAGAAAATTCAGAAAAGGACAGCTGAATCTACAAAGACGTCCATAGCAACGGTAAGGAAAATCTCCACTGAAGCCAATAATTCCGACTTATTATCAGTATTTAGAACACCAGGCAAAAAACGCTCCAGATCAAAACCGGTCACAGATATTGATAACTTTGATCAAGGATTAATAAAGAGGTGCATACATAACTTTCATAGGACAAATAATGAACTTCCCACCGTCGGAAAGTTGAGAAAGAAGCTAGAGGAAGATATAAATTTCAAAGGCTCAGAACGAAGTCTTCGACGAATAATTAAGAGTTTAGGGTTTCGGTGGAAAAATACTGAAAACAATCGAAAAGTACTGATTGAAAGTTCAAATATACGTTTACTACGTATCGAATACTTACGCAAAATAAAACAATATCGCCAAGAGGGAAGGCCCATCGTATATACAGATGAATCTTACGTAGATTCATCGCACTCTGCTCCAAAAGCCTGGACCGATGGTACTACAAAAGGTCTCAAAAAACCTATCTCCAAAGGACAGCGGGTGGTCATTGTCCACGCAGGATCAGAGGCTGGGTTCATACCGAACGCACTGTTAACTTTTAAAGCTGGTGCGAAATCAGGCGACTACCACGACAATATGAACTACGACAACTACGAAAAATGGCTGAGGACACAGTTATTGCCGAACTTACCGCCTAATTCTGTCGTGGTAGTCGACAACGCATCATACCATAATAAACAATGGGACCTTGCACCCACTTCTAATTCCAAAAAAGCTGACATGCAGGGTTGGCTTACTGAAAAGGGCATACAATATGAGGAAACTCTACTAAAACCTCAACTATACAATTTAATACGGGCTAACAAAGATAGATTTAAAACATTTTCAATTGACAGGATACTAGCAGAGCAAGGACATCAAGTGCTAAGACTGCCACCATACCACCCAGATCTAAATCCAATCGAAATGGCATGGTCTGACATAAAGCAATATGTAGGCAGTAAAAATGTGAAGTGGAGTGTTGCTAAATGTATAGAACTAATTCAAGAAAAAGTTTTGCTGATGGGTGCTTGGGATTGGGGAAAGTTATGCCAAAAGGTAAAGGACATAGAAGAGCAATATGTCAAGAGTGACCATGTCGTGGATTTGGTTACAGAAGAATTCATCATTCGCGTTGATGGTGACAGTTCAGAGGATAGCCTTGGTGAGTCTGATGACGATGACGCTGTTAGTGCCGACGACCGAAGCAGCCCTGAGCCGGGGCCCTCAGTAAGCAAAAGGCCCTGTTGGGATACTATTGAAGGTGTAAGACCATTGTCTGATTCGGACTAGATATCGGAAAGGAGAATGCGGTGTCTGATGTCCACACCCTGCCGAACTCGCAGGTTTCTTCTATCCTGAGAAGAAACTTCAGTAGGTTCTTATGTAATTCGGACTTAATATAATTTTTTTTATTATTTGGTATTTAATATAAAAATTTACAAATCCGATAGTGTATTTATTTTTCTACTCCCCATAAACTTGTTAAAAATTATATTGTAGGTAACATGAAGTAATATTTGCGTGCGTGACAGTACCCATACGCAGTTAAGTTCCACATTTTGTTCACCGCTAGACTTACTATTTGACTTTACATTAAAACATTATTTTGCTGTTTTTAACTAAGCAATTAAATTACTAATTTGTATTGCGTGCGCGATGGTACCCATGCGCAGCTATCCCCTCCACGTTTCGCTCAGCGCTAGAGTTTCGTGCCGCGACCTGTACATGTGTACATCTGATCTTTGATAAGGCATTATGTGTCAGTTTAGAATACATACATAATATCTCAATGATCACTAACAAGACTTGATCAGTGTAATGTAACTACAACAACACAATGGTAAAGACAACCTCTATTTTCTACAATTTATCCACCAATTCTTTTTTTAATCGCATACAACGACATTATATTTTGCTACAAATAGGAAGCAAGTTTTTAGGGAAAGAGATTTATTAAACCAATACTGATTAATTTTGAACAAAAAATTGAAATTTTTATGAACTACCAAATCTTTGTTGGGCGAATTCATTTTCCGCAAAGAAGACCAACTGCCATGCCAGCAAAAAATGATGCCACGAAAACATGTGATTCAGTAGCTTTGTAGCTATCATCTCCAGTAAAGTTGTTGTACCAATGTTTGGCTTTTTTCTCTTTTTTCTTCAATAAGTCTTCAGCCTTATCCAATTTACGATCCACAAACCTCTCTACCTAGAACATAATAATTATAAGAAATGCACTTTAGTTAAATTTAAAAAAGAAAATTAATATTAACCACAATTACTTTTGGGTACTTCATAAAAAAACCTAAACCTAATTATTTAAATAAGTACAAATGTCGAGAGAGCATACTTTTTATATATTTTTGTAGTCAGCCCTAATACATTATTCATTTTTATTTTATCTTTGCTGCTCAGTATACCTTTGATACACAATGTTATAAGTATCATAGGAATTATCTATCATGATCAATATTATTTCATACTGAAATTGATTTTGTTAATTATGATAACTTAATATTGGTTGCTAAATAAAAGAAATAAAATCTATTTCTGATCACAAACTCACTTATTTATAAATCAATTCATATTTATGAAGATGCAATACCAAAAAAGAAGCCTCCAGTGAATCCTGCTGAATAATATGAATTACTTTTGACAAATGATAGCACCTGCAACAAATAAGGTATAAAATATCCATTATTTACAAATTAACAAGGACTATTTTGGCAAATCCTTCTCCAAACAAACATTGGCCCAAAATTTGGTAGGTGCTATGGCCATTACATTTTAAACCATGGTTCCAATTCTACTCTTGTAAAAGACTATTTCATTGAAGTTTACTACATTAACTTTTATTTTGTCTGCATCAGACTTATTAGAATAAAATTGCAGCCTTCATGGATAATCTCTTTATAATGGTATAGGACAAATATGTTTTAGGATAGAACACATAAAAAGAGTGATATACAAGACTACTGTCACATTACTACTATAAATTAATACTAAAATAAATAAACAACAATTAGAAGTAACTGAGGGCTTCTTTGTCAAATACTTGCATCCCCCATACATCATCATATCCTAAGCATATCCACTGCTGAACAAATACATACAATGTTGACTCATTATTCTAAATACAGAAGTGAGTTTGTTTATTTGTTCCATTTTCAATATTCTATCAGTATTAGTAAGTTTCTAGAGGACCAGAGGCAATACATTTTATTTCTTAGGAAAGAAAACAGATTTAAAACAAGATAACTTACTTTTTCAAACCAGTCAGGTGACCGTCCAGTTGCCTCTTTTTCAATTTTGTCACTAATCTTATCCACTTTCTTGTTGATTTTGTCCCAATTTATATCAATGTATCCTTTTTGGCTTGCAATGTGTAATAAGATTACTCCACTGCCTAAACCAACAGCTGCTATCTTTCCAATTTTCATAGAAATGAATCCAGTAATCCTATAAAAAAAATACAACTCAAGTTAACAAGAGACAAGAATACACATAATACCTACCTACCAGTATACATATACAACGAAAATAATCAAGCTATTATGCCAGAATGTAAGTACAACAAGGCTTAACTAATTCAGTCTTTAATTTGGCGAAGTATATTTCCCCTGTAATAGCTATGTGTAGAGAAGTTACTCACTATACATATTTTAACAATTAAGGCAAATTGGAACTGATTCCTCAGTAGTGAAAATTTATGGAAAAGTAATGTAATTGTAATTTATAAAATTGACAAGGTCACAAGTCTAGATTTATCCACGATGATATCATCGCCAGTTCATTGCATTTCACAAGTATTACAAACAAAGAAATAAGACTTTGTAGCGTGTGCACAACACTAGAGACCCCCGCGCGGGGCAGGGAAGCCGTGCGAGTCGCGTCCCATCGCCTTTAAAAATAGTCGGTTAGCAACGGCGAGCGAGGCCGCTACGCACAGCCTTGTGGCAGGACTCGCGACACCTCTCGCGCTATGCTGTGACTCTCTGATTCGAATTGTTGTACTTTGTGTGCTTAATAAACTGTTTAGCGTCCATCCACCGCGTATTATTGCAACCCCGCCGTGCTACATTGGCGTCCCAACGTGTGTATAGGTATTTAGTGCCGTGTAAAACCGTCAGTGCCTATACAATTAAGTGTTTCGGGGATTACGAACTCAAACTGTTTACTACGGTGTGGTGTGGAAGTTTTCTCGGTTGCCTACAATGCCGCGTAAGCGCAGAAATGCGTCTCAAGGAAGCTCAGCCAGTAATGGCGGCGTCGAGGACTGCGTCGCGGATGCTAACACGTCAACCGTCGTGATGTCCCAGGAGTCTTTGTCGCATTTGCTAACCACAATGCAACAGTCACAAAAGGATTTCTGTCAGCAATTACTGCGGGAAGTTCGCTCGTCGACGCCGCAAGCCTCCGCCGCCGACTTTACAACGCCGAGTTTTGTCAGTGGTGGCGTGAGCAGTGGCCATTTTGCGCAATGTACGGCGCGTTTCAGCGGGCGATCTGACGAGGTAATCGACAATTTTATTGATGCGGCTGTCACATATAAAGAGTGCCTAAACATTAGTGATGACAGTGCCCTACGTGGATTGTCCATGCTCCTCACGGGTTCCGCTGCCGAGTGGTGGCGAGGCGTCAAACCGTCAACCCTGTCATGGACTGATGCGCTTACGAGTTTGATCAGCGCTTTTGGAGAGCACCGACCGCCGTACCGAATTTACAAGGAAATTTTTTCGCTTCAACAAGGAGAAGAAAACACTGATATATTTGTTGCTAAGGTGCGGGCGTTTTTCTCAAAGTTGCCCACTAATGACCTATCTAATAAAGTGCAGTTGGACATGACATTCGGTCTGTTAAATAGGCGCATAAGAAAGCGTCTGGATAGAGATAGCATCTGTAGCTTTGATGATTTGCTGCGTAAGGCCCGCGGCATAGAGGATGCGCTTCAAGAGAGCAGAAGGCTGCCGGTGCAGTGCGATAAAGAGCCGCCGACACAGTCTTGTAAGTCAGATGGTTATGCCTCTCAACCGCCGCCGGCAGAGCCGCGTCAACAAAAGTGGCGCGATACTGACGTGTCGTCGGCGCGCCGCCCGCCGCGTGCGCCGTTGCCACCATCGTCTACATGTACACGCGTCGAAACCCTGGACAATAAGCGACAGTTTTGTGTGTACTGCAAACGCTCTGGTCATTCAAAGGAAAGCTGTACAAAATTAATACGCAAAGGTGATATATGTGATATAAAATGTTATGGTTGCGGTGCCGCAAACGTGATTAAATCTAAGTGTGCTAATTGTAATTCACAGACTGTTAAAAGTGCGTTCTACGCCGTTTCGTCCTCGGGTCATGTGCCGGTCATACCGGCCACGCCGCCGCAGTCGATTGGGATATCCCCGCAGCCCGCGCGACACACGTCGTTGCCTCGCGAGCCGCGCCATCGTGCTCGCGCTCGCCCAGGCCGTCGCCGTCGAGCGCGCCTCGCCTGCGCTCGAGTAGAGTGCATCGACCCGCCGACTGCCACGCAAACGCCACGAGGTAACCCTGCGCTTAGCGCAGGCGATTTTTGTAACGACTTAAATTGTTTGAACACTAGTTTACAAAATAAAAATAATTGTAATGGTAATTTGAATGATCGTTCTCAAAAATATAATGTTTTGTGTAAAAATAATTCTGTTGTCGATTATAGTGAATGTTTGGATAAAAATTATAATACGAATAGAAGTTATTTTCGTAGAAGTAAATCTTTTGTAAACCATATTGTTAGAAGTTCGGGAAGTTGTACTCGTTCAGAAAATAATTTAGATAAGTCGCGTTTGGTTAATAACGGGCATGATAATAATTGTATTGAGATTTGTGATTTTAATAATGCGTTTTGTTCTCAATCTGACAAAGAATGTCGTAACTTTGGTAAGTCACTTGTTCGACGCCCTATTTTGGATATTGTTATTTCTGGAAATCATGGCATCGCGTTAGTCGACACGGCAGCTCGGAGCTGCATCGCCGGTCACACGCTGCATGCTCTCCTGCAAAAGTTAGGGTACCATTTAGTGCCGTCTACGCAAACTGTTAGGTTGGCAGATGGGGTTAGTAGGGAAATGCGTGTACTTACCACAGAAGTAGAGGTGACACTCCGACATAAGACGAAACGTGTTCCATTTTTAATTTTTCCGGGTGCGGATAATAATGAAAGTCTTTTAGGAATAGATTTTCTTATGGCATTTAATCTCGTTCTTAATTTTGGTAATAACAGTTGGCACTTCGCCGAAAATAGTCAGCAAAAGTTTGAGATGCAGTTTGAAAGAGTGTCATCTCCTGCTTCATGTGCAGCTGTAGATATACTTCGGGATGATGAGGCGACTTCGCTTAGTAGGGAACAACGCGACGTTCTAGCTCACGTCATTGTTGAGAACATGGATATCTTTGAGCCAGGGGGAGACCCTACTCCATTTGCCGAGCACATTATCGACACCGGTGACCATCAGCCTATTGCTGTCCCGCCTTATAGGTTAACACCAGCTAAAAAAGAGGTCATGCGAGCTGAAGTTGAGCAGATGTTAGCTGATGATATCATAGAAGAATGTGAGTCTGCTTGGGGATCTCCCGCTTTGCTAGTGCCCAAATCTAATGGAAAAGTACGTTTTTGTGTAGACTATAGAAAGCTCAATGCGATAACTAAAACCGATGTCTATCCTATGCCTTTGATAGACGAGCTCATTCAATCAACAAAAAAGGGTTGTTATATGTCTTCTGTAGATATGCGTAGCAGCTATTGGCAAGTGTCTGTACGAGAACAAGACAGAGACAAAACGGCGTTCGTGACGCCGTTTGGGATATATCGGTTCAAGCGTATGCCGTTTGGCTTAAAGAATGCGCCGTCGACATTCCAGAGGTTGGTGGATCGGTTGCGTGCAGGTGCTTCTTTACAGGACGTTACGTTGCTGGCCTACCAAGATGATATTTTAGTTTTATCAGAAGGGTCTTTTGACAAACACGTGGCCGATTTGCGTGCTGTTTTTGAGAGGTTGCGTTTATTCAAGTTGCGAGCTAATAGGGATAAGTGTATGTTTGCACGCGATAAGATCAAGTACCTCGGCCATGTCATCTCGCAGGAAGGTATCTCTCCTGATGAAGAAAAGGTTAGTGCAGTTTTAGATATGAAACCACCTTCGTCGTTACGCCATCTTAGAACCTTTATCCAAACATGTTCTTGGTTTAGGAAATTCATCCCAAATTTTTCTGCGGTTGCCGAGCCTTTGACGCGTCTAACGAAGAAAAATGAACCGTGGTCCTGGGGTAGACAACAGGATCAGGCGTTTAATGAGTTAAAAACCCGTTTGTCTTCAGCACCTATATTAGTTCAGGCAGATTATAGTAAGCCGTTTATTTTAAGAACCGACGCTAGTAACTATGCTCTTGGTGCCGTACTTTTGCAAGGTGAAGATAAAAATGAGCGGCCCATCGAGTATGCCAGCCGTCTTCTAATTCCGGCAGAAAGAAACTACAGTACTACAGAGCGGGAAGCTCTGGCAGTTGTGTGGGCTGTAGAACGGTTTAGAGGCTATATAGAAGGTCATGATGTTATAGTTGCCAGTGACCATCAGCCGTTGAAGTGGCTACTTACCTTAAAATCGCCGTCGGGTAGATTAGTCAGATGGGCGTTGAAATTGCAGAGTTTTAACATTACGTTTCAGTATACTCCGGGCAAAGCAAATGTTGTTGCTGATACACTGAGTCGTCCAACATGTGAAGAAAAAGACCAAGATAAATGCGGTTTGTGTTCAGTCGTGATCGACTTACCCGCTCGTAGTCCAGCTGATATCCGTCGGGCGCAGCTCGATGACCTGGAATTAAAAAAGATTATTAGTGATTTAGAAGACATATCAGATTCAGAGTCGGTAGGTGCGAAACGCTGGTCCGAGCGAGGTTATTTTATGCAGCAAGGTGTTCTGTATAGGTATAATCCCGATGCTGAGAGTGAAGAGCCACAGCTGGTCGTTCCTGCGTCCTTACGTCTAGAGATCATAAAAGAATGTCATGATTCTGTAATGGCTGGTCATCATGGTGTTGAAAGAACCTACAATAAAATCTCTCAACATTTTTATTTTCCGGGAATGTTTAGAACAGTAGCTGCGTACATCAAGACGTGCACGAGTTGTCAACGTTATAAGTCTTCAAATACAAAGCCTTCAGGTCTCCTTCAAACTCCCGTTCTTAGTCAAAGAGGTGAAGTGTTGGCAATCGACCTGTTTGGTCCACTGCCGGTTGGAGAGCGTGGTGAACGTTGGATTCTACTGGTGGAGGACACCGCGACTCGTTGGGTGGAGCTTTATCCTCTGAAAGAAGCTACTTCAGAGGCATGTGCTCGAACGTTGATAGAAGAGTATTTTCTTCGGTATGGTCTTCCTCGTCGCGTAGTGTCAGACAACGGTGTTCAGTTTATATCGGCTGTAATGCAGCAGTGCATGTTTGTCTTAGGTGTCACGCAAGATTTAATACCTCTCTACCATCCATCGGCGAATCCAGCAGAACGAAAAAATAGGGATATGAAAGTTCAGTTGTCTCGCCTAGTAGATACAAACCACTCCTCGTGGCCTCAACAACTTCCTATTGTTCGGTTTGTCATGAATTCTGCAGTGTGTCAAACTACAGGCGTTACTCCGGCATACCTAATGTTAGCTAGGGAGCTTCGTTGTCCAGTAGATGTTCAAAATGATATTAGGGCGGTGTTAAACAAAGATAATTTTGTCCCGCAAAGTACGCCGTATCTCAAAAAGTTTGTTAATTCCCTAATTGCAGTGAAAGAACGTGCTGAATCACAGCAGGATCGTCGCAAAAGTTGTGCTGATAAATCTAGAAGTCCTTCCGAAGTGTTCAATGTAGGCGATCATATACTTTTGAAATCACATGTTTTAAGCAATGCAGCCAAAAATGTGTCTGCCAAGTTTGTTCCTAAAAGAGACGGTCCTTATGTAATAGTTAAAAGAGTTAGTCCTACTGCATACGTCATAGGTAATATAGAGAACCCTGAAGAGATCTTGGGAAAGTTCCATGTTTCAGAGCTTACTCGGTTTCATAGTCGTGACGTCTCGCCTCCTCGTCCCGTAGTACAAAAGCGCACTAGAGGTCGTCCTCGTAAACATGTTTGCCCTGTGTGTGCTGTCTGTAACGTTTGTTCTTGTTTGCGAGTTGATGAGCGAGGACGCTCTCATCTACTCGAGGGGGAGTATGTAGCGTGTGCACAACACTAGAGACCCCCGCGCGGGGCAGGGAAGCCGTGCGAGTCGCGTCCCATCGCCTTTAAAAATAGTCGGTTAGCAACGGCGAGCGAGGCCGCTACGCACAGCCTTGTGGCAGGACTCGCGACACCTCTCGCGCTATGCTGTGACTCTCTGATTCGAATTGTTGTACTTTGTGTGCTTAATAAACTGTTTAGCGTCCATCCACCGCGTATTATTGCAACCCCGCCGTGCTACAACTTACCATCCTGACGCTGTACCTAAAATTAGTTGCTTGGTTGCTGATGTTTTTCCAATGTCTGCAATTGCTTTTTCAATGAAATTTTTTGCATCATTTACTACTTTTTTAGCTTCGTCAGACGCTTCGTCGATTTTAGGTTTAGCCATAGTATGTAGCAAAGCGATTTGTAAAGCCACACAAATAATAACACCGCTTAGAAAATTTCAGTTGATTAATTAATCAACCACTCACTGTCACTGTCTTTGTCTTTGGTAAGAAATTAACTAATGAAATCTGAGAACAAAGACATGAATGTGAAGAATTCAACAATGAGCTTATATAGATAGTACACCTACGCCCACAGAGTACATAATCACTATACCTACGCCTAGGTCGTAACTCGTAGTAGGTGTTCTTCTTCTTCTTCTTCCTAAGTATGGCAGTCAATCCCTTCAGGGACTATTTTTGCCAGTGTCGAGTGAGTGTTAGAGAATTTTCAAGTTTCAAAATTTTTCGTGTTTGTCGCATTAAAATGCCTAGTGTCATGCATTCTATTTATCATTCTGATGCTTATTGGAGTTTCTGGAGACAATCCACGACAGTAGCAGATGAAGAGGATTGATTGCCATCGCAAAAAGGGAAGAAGAGCCTGTACCGTAGGGAGAGTAACTGCCTTTACCTCTAGCGTAGCGGTTACATTCTGTTGGCCTTTACCTACCTACGCTTTGTACGGTGTCAACGGTCAGATGTCAGTCGGTCAGGTCTGATAGCGAAGCGATGTTCTTATTCTTAGGGTCTGATTTTCTTTCCACTGAACTTAGAATCTCTATCACTTGTTCTTTGTTCTACCAAAAACGCGACATTGGCGAAATTGTGGCAGCCCCGTAGAAGCCATTCATAATTGAAGTTGAAGTTGAATTAATCTTATTTATTTGTTGCCCTGCCTGTAAAAAAGTGTAAGCTTTTTAGTTTTCTAACTAGTAACTTACTAACACTATAGTGAATAGCTGTATTAAATAAACTCCTCGCCATTAACTTAAAGAAGAAGAAGAGTCACATATGGCAGTTGACACTGACAGTCTGCTTATTAAAGTAACCATAACAGTCTCTCTATGTAGAGGTAGGGAATTCAGTTTTGACAATCAAAGGAAAATGTTGTCTTGATCTTGTCTTGATATTGTTTAATGTATTATGTGAGATACAGTGGTGTTTATTTTATTATATAGGCAACGTATAATGTGATAAATATTCCACGACGTGTTCAACAAAAGTAAATCAAATAATATTGTGAATTATCAAAATGAAGATTTTTTTCTGGTGATTGGTGAAATTAAGTCCATAGACTGTCAGAAAGGACGTTGCCAACCTTCTTGGTGGTTATCCCACCGTACGACGTCGCCAAGAGGATCCTCTCTATTATTTATCTACTTGACATTGGCAAAATACGAAATGTACTTTTTTGTGTTGCCATTAAATAAATAAATAATGTTAATGTTATGTAGACGTATCTATTCTAGCGTATCTGTGATTGAGTTCAAAAGGGGGTGGTGGTTGTATTGGTATTAAACTAAACGTAGTGATTATGTACTCTGTGGTTGTAAACTCTTGGATCTAGCTAGCGTAGCGGTTGTATTCTCTTGGCTCTTGGAAGTTGGGAGTCTTGAGAGAGGGTGAAAAGTGGTGGCATATAATATTTAAATAATTTTACACATTTATAAATTAAACTGATACGTCAATTACTTGGTGTAGAAGTGTACCTGATAATATTAGTTTCGTTTGATTTACTCTTAAATTACTTGCTTGCAGACTGCAGTCGTCTGCTAGCTTTCTTAATTTCACCAATACAGCCTCGGTAATAAATGAACAATTATATTAACCTATAAGTCCATTCATCCTAAGTAACATGCGATTCGTCGTAACCTAAGTACGTCGTACATAATGTTTCGAGAAAATGTCAACACCTCGTCAAGGGTGTGATCTGGTGTGATATAGTATTTACATAGTACTACGAAAGTAATACACTGAACACTTAAACCTACCTTTTTCAATCATGTATGTGCTTCAATTACGAAATCAAAAGTTTTTTTACCCTAACCTTATCAGAAATTATTTACATCTCTGTCACAGAAAGAAAAGCAGTTTAGGTTTGTGGGTAAGGCAAATGATTATATTAATTATCCTTTGCACTTGAGACAGTAATAAAATATTTAAATTTTGTTTCAGAATGAAGATCTTAATACAGATATTAAATTAAATATTGAAAAGCATTGGAAAGATGAAGTGGTACACAACAAAAATATTAGGAATGATAAAAACAAAACATTCTTTGTGTTGCCTATGTTTCCTTACCCATCTGGAAATTTACACATGGGCCATGTGCGAGTATATTCAATATCTGACACCGTAGCGAGGTTTCAAAAACTGAATGGAAATTGTACCATACATCCGATTGGGTGGGATGCTTTTGGGTTGCCTGCAGAAAATGCAGCAATACAACACAATATACCACCAGCTCAATGGACCCATTCTAATATTAACTCAATGAAGCATCAGCTTATACAATTAGGTTTTAATTTTGACTGGGACAGGGAAATATCAACATGTGATCCTCAATATTATAAATGGACTCAATACATATTTCTTAAATTATTTGAAAAAGGCTTAGCCTACCAAAGTAAGGTAAGATAAAAGTTCAGGTCTAGTTGTAGGTACTATTATTGCAAAATGTCATTTATCTTAGGTTTTACACCTTGTTCCATGTTATAGGCTAAAGTGAACTGGGATCCAGTAGATAATACTGTATTAGCAGATGAGCAAGTAGATGACCTGGGCTGTTCCTGGAGGTCTGGAGCCAAAGTTGAAACTAAATACCTAACACAGTGGTTCATCAAAACTACTCAATATGCAAAAAAGCTATATGATGGCCTAGATAGTGACAATTTAGTAAATTGGAAGGATATAATTAACTTACAGAAACATTGGATTGGAGAATGTAATGGAATAGAAGTGACATTTAAATTGAAACTGCCTTATAATGATAAACCATTGAATGTATGGACATCAGATCCTTATAAATTTCTACATGGTCAGTTTCTGAGCATTAGTCCAACTCATGTAGCATTACAAGATTTGGAAAACAAACCAAATATTATACAGTGTGTAAACCCTCTAACTGAATGTGAAATGACTGTGTATGTGACTAAGAGTGCACCCTTCCCAGATGGCAGGGAGGTGTTGATAGCATGCCCCATGTTAGACATACATGACCGGGAACTTGCCTCATCTCTGAATGTTACAATCCCTGATATTACTACTACAATCAATATTGAAAACGAAAATCAAAAAGCTATAGATAAAGCAATTAGTAAAGGAGTAGGAGGATATTTGGTCAGTTCAAAGCTCAAAGACTGGCTTATATCTAGACAGAGGTACTGGGGCACACCCATACCAATAATACACTGCCCTGGATGTGGACCTGTGCCAGTCCCATATGGTGAACTCCCAATCAAGTTACCAGAGACTGCTTCAGAACCTGGAGGAGCACCTTCACTAGCAAAATGTGATGAATGGATAAACTGTAAATGTCCTAAATGTAATGCAAATGCTACAAGAGAAACCGACACAATGGACACATTTGTTGACTCTTCCTGGTATTACTATCGCTTTTTAGATCCTCAAAATGTAAAAATGCCATTTGACAAGCAAAACATAGTAGATTATGCACCTGTTGATATTTATATTGGAGGAAAAGAACATGCAGTGTTGCATTTATATTACGCTCGCTTTATGAGTTACTTTTTACATTCCCTGGGATGGACGCCAAGTGAGGAACCCTTCACGAAACTAGTTGTTCAGGGCATGGTAATGGGACAGTCATATAAAGTGAAATCTTCAGGGAAATACTTACCTGCAGATAAGGTGGAAAAGGTAGGAAAGCAATACAAAGAGAAGGGTACTGGTGAACCTTTGTTAGTGCAATGGGAAAAAATGAGTAAGTCTAAAAATAACGGTGAGAACCCCGAGCGGCTATTGTCGGCATATGGATGTGACACGACAAGGCTACTCATGCTTGCTGATGTGCCCCCAGCAACAACTAGGCGCTGGTCAGATGCAAGTGAGTTCAGTAAACTTACTGAAAGTATGGAAGCAAACTTAACAAAACACTTATTACAAAGTGTTTCAAAATAATGCAGTATTTTTTAACTTAATTTGTCTATAAATAAATTTGATTTTCAGCTTTGCCTGGGGTCCTGAATTGGCAGCATCGGCTATGGCTCACAATCAGAGATTTCTTGAAACATAGAAATAATATGCCCGAGTCGAAATTATCCAAGGAACAGTTCAATGACTTTGAAAACAAAATTTGGACGTCAAAAAATTTTTTCATAGCTACAACCACTTTTCATTTTAAACATACACAAAAAATTAGTGTTGGAATCTCTCGTCTACAAAGTTTGACTAGTCTTTTAAGGGTAAGCTAACATTTTACAGATTTAGTTACGATAAATTAACCATTAAAAATGGCTGTATAAAGCCTATTTTTAAATTAGCATTTGGTAGCTTTTGGCCGGCACGTCGCGTCGAAGTAGGCGAAAAATCCCGAGGGCTTTTTATGTTCTGTGATATTAATAATTAGATACCCTAACTAACCTTAACTCCCGTAGTCAGTCGATCAATCATGGTCTATCTATGTGCCCAATTCATTAAATTGCGTTTAGTCGTTATGGCTCGATGGCACCTCGATGAAGTAAAATACAAACCATAAAACTAAACTATCGCATATATCGTATTTGCACACTGCACGCGGTTAAGAGCTATTAGTTTCAATTATTATTAAAAAGTAAACAATATTTTATATACAATAAAAATAATTTATTTAACCTAAACCAACATATATAGGAATCATTCAACGAACCTTAGAAGGCAGTTCAGTTCAAACCCTTTTTATTTTAATATTATTTTATTGCAAGTCTTAAAGTATGTCTATTAGAATATTTTTTTGTTTTATCACAACAAAATAAAGTCCAGCACCTTGTTTCAGAATCAAGTACCGCCAGAAATAATAGCGAGAAGTGAAGAGTTTGAAAAGGCATTGGCAGCTCTTATAATAATGGTGTCTCCGGTGATCCCGCACATGGCGTGTGAGTTGTGGGCGGGCTTGGTGGAGGCGCCGCACGCGCTCGCCGCGTCCGGGCCTCTATCGCACCAGCCATGGCCATGCGTCGACACTCACTATCCACTGTCATTCTTGTGTAAAGTAAGCATTACTTACGTAAAACACAACATCAAGTCCACAAAATAACACAATTCTAATATTGAACTACTTATTCTTTATCAGGTAGATGGGGTAGATAGGTGCGATCTGAAAGTAAAAGCAAGTGCTCTTGTCAATATAGATGAAAAGAAAGCTATGGAAATGATGCTCAAGGAGGAGACAGTTACTAAGTGGTTGAAACAAGGCATCCTTCGGTCGAAATATGAATTGTACCCTGAATGTCGTGCGATATTATCTATATTTACACATAAGTCAGACATAAATGTAAAGAAAGAGGAAGCTATGCATATACCTCGATAAAGATTTCTCAAGTCATTGTGGGGTAAACATCTTGTCAATGATGTTATTATATAGAAGGAAACATGCAATCGTGTTGTTATTCTGGTAGGTATTGTATATTTCTGATAGAAATAGATTGAAAAAAATCATTACCTTCCAAGTATAGTTACCTATCCGCCATAAACAATGGCTATCTTCTATTCCTGGACTTTTTTCCTCTAAATATTTCATCGGTATACGATCGTAAATTTGCGAATGAATCCTGCAATTGCAACAATTCATAAAGAGCATATAATCGACTCCATGGGGTTTCCTGCCACATACACATGTCATGGCATGGTCATAATTTAACTTTTAGCCACAACACGCCCAAAATAACATTTTAAAAATTACATACATATCATCACGCCAAGACCCTCACGGGATAGGCAGAGATTATAGAGCGCTTTAGCTCTAGCTTTCCATCATTGATTATTTTGCAAACTTGATATTTATATGCAGTTTTGAGCTTTGTATGTAACAATCACTACGAAATTAAACCCAGTGGTCTTGATTATTCTGCTTAATGAAACCAATGTTTGTTACCTTCGTTGCCTCTCTCCATTCTAGTCTACGCAGGCGAGCTAACCCTTTTAAATTTCGGTTGAGTATATTCAGGAATTCTGCTCGACTAATCTTCGGCGTCTCCGTGGTTCCGTTATTAGAAGAGTTGGTAGGCTTTGCTACATCCTACATAAAAATTAAGTAATTTGTAAGGTACTATACCAATTATAAATTATTTCAATTTCCTCAACCATATTTTAATTTATCAAATGATGTAGGTACCTACGGCAAAGTCTAGCCTACTTACAATTAAGAAACTTACTAACAAAACCAGCCAAGTGCGAGTCGGACTCGCGCACCGAGGGTTCCGTACACACTTAGTAGGTAAG
Source organism: Falcaria lacertinaria (assembly GCA_951449985.1). Classification (NCBI taxonomy): domain Eukaryota; kingdom Metazoa; phylum Arthropoda; class Insecta; order Lepidoptera; family Drepanidae; genus Falcaria; species Falcaria lacertinaria. Next base: position 6,233,843 of record OX602109.1, on the reverse strand, counting down.
GTTAAAAGTAGGCGAACTTCAAATGAGGACATTATTCGTCGGTGACTCTCAACAGCGCGAAACAAGAATATTTGTTAGTAATTCGCATAATAAAAAATAAACTACATATTTACGGTTTTTTTATTTTTAGTTTACTGGTGCTGTAAGACACTGCTTCCTGCCAAATTTCATGGTTCTAGGTCAACGGGAAGTTATGTTTTGATTCCCTTGTGAAATCGCAAAATATGTGAAATTTTGCGACATAAACGGTCATATCGACTTACATGTTTGATTATTTTACAGCCCATAGAGACCATAGATCCCCGTATTTCATATTGATTTCAATTTGATAACTCTACGCGTTCTCGAGATAAAAATTCTTGACAGACGGACAACAAAGTGACCCTAAAAGGGTTCCTGTTTTCCATTTAAGGTACGGAACCAAAAAAAAACATACGAAAATCGTTTCTAGAGATATGGAGGTGCTGCAGCGCTGGCATTGGGGGGATTGCTAGCAACTACATCCTACAAGCTTTACAAAACATCCTGTTTTACAAGCATCCATTTGGTATGTTACGTACTCCTTGAAGCAAACCGTTTGTCGTCAGCTTGTATGTCATAAAAAAGGTAATTCTTACATCCATTCTTGATTCGACATCCATTGTAAGTATATAGAAAGCTTTTAAAAAATTATAATCTTCATATTTCAAACTTACATTTTCGGCGAATTGGTTATTTACTAATTCGGATATTTGACTGTATGCGCTTTTCGTGTCGTTTACTTGCTGGAAATTACAATTTACAATGTTAATTAAACATTCAGGCAGTAAAGAATTATTTATAATAATGAAGCAAAAGCTCTCGTATAAAATGTATGTTTTTCTTACCTGTACAATAACATTAAAGATGGTTCCAAAAAATCCCCATTTGGGTTTTGTAGCTACAGCAATACCCGCCTTGATTGCTAACTGCCTCGAGGACTGGTCTTTACCTATAGCATCATCTGCACTGGGCTAAATATAGTACACAGGTAAAGTTAATATCAAGAAAAACAATCTAAAAGTTTATATTTTTATAAGCGGCAAGGATAAATAATATCAAAAATTCTCCGTAACGTGAAACAAATGTGCGTAATCGATAGAGAGTTCTGCTGTGGTTATTAAATTCGTCCGGAGAACGAAATGGATTAAAATACGTCTAATAGTGCATTTACCGTGTCTGTTAGGAGCCATGCGCCACCCTAATAAGGGGTTGGCAACGCGAAATTAATATGTAGCTCAGTAGTGCGAGCATGAATCATTTGCGACAGCGTTTCCGTATCGCCTTCGACTATTTTTGTATTGAAAAATGAACAGCGCTGCGGTGGTGAAAAGTGGAACTAAAAATTAGTATGACAATTTTGACATTTCGCGAGCTACGTAGTCGAAAAATGTTCCTGCTACCGGCACTAGAGTCGCAAGTGTCCATAAGCTACGTTTACCGCTTACCATCATGCGGGCCGTATTTATTATCATTTGCCACCGTAACATTTACAAATAAATACCTATACCTTTCCATATTTATATTCTTCAATTTGGATCGCATAGAAGAAAAACGAAACTTCCATCTGCGTTGTCACTTGTATCTGCCTTTGCGCCTTTTCATAGTCTAACTTAACTAAATTGAAGCTTATGTACACTATACCACACTGTAGGTATGTGTATGTTTTACGTGCTTGAGATTGAGTTTATGACTTGTGACCTTAAATAAATAATTAATAACATTATAATAAATACTAACTGGCTGTGCGATGGTGCACTGTGCTAGAACAGTGATGACACATATAGCGAACACGAAACCTTTTGCACCGTGACCCATCTTCTGCCCTCGCCACTTTGATGCCTCGCCTGAATCAAATGAAGAAAAATGTGTGGGTACGTGTGCGTTTTATGTTCTGTTTTTAGCCTGAGTGATAGATATACGCTATGTTTTATTCGTTACCGATCTAGTAGATTATGAATATGTAGCAGATGGGGTTGGGTAGACCTCCCATTTAAATTTTGAAATAATACATAACTTAAATACTTACTATAATGCCTTCGAGAAACTTCTCCGAACCTACTGCTTGCCTGTAAATGGTAAATGTGATTGTCGACGATCCCTCGAAATTTCTGACGAACATCAGCCATGTTGTAATATTATTTGCAGCGCAATGACAAGGTCGAAATCCTGTTAGTTTACCGAATCTATTGGTATTATTTGGCAAGAAACGGTAAGAATGTAGGTTGTGACTAAATACTCCTATTTCGTAGTCTCCGTACCAAGTACGCTCTTTTATCTACATACGAATCATTCAAGGTTTGGGTTCCTATATGTGAAGGGATATTTAACAAAAGATACGAATGGAAAGTATTACTTGTTAAATCATGAATAATTCTTGATCTGCTTACTTATTTTTATGGTCATATGTAGCTACTAGGAAGCATTAATACAAAACGGGTTCCACGTTATTACTCCATCCATTTACGTAAGCGTAAGACTAGGTGATTTGTAAATTAACTAGGCAGGTATGTCCAACTTCTTTCTTACACAACAGGATCTTTATAAATTACAGGTTACCTAACAATTCTAACGTTTGTATTTAGAGGAATACAATTATTTAAATACCTACTTAACTTCGAGTAATATAGGTACTGGAACGAAGGTTCCAATGAGAACGTTCTTAGGAAGGAACCATGTCGTCGATAATAGAGATATGAAAAGCGGAATTATATGATTTAAAAAAAAAACAGAGTCCCCCAAATGTACTGTATGTTGCGGTTCTCTATTTTCCATCCGATCATATAGGTTGACTTTTGACACCTGCGTGCGCGTGCGCTTTATGCTTTTAAGGAGGGAATTGAGTTTTTTGGCGGGAATCAGGCGGAGCGGTTGAGTTTTTTTTCCAGTGTCTCGTAAATTGTGTTATAGTGATCTTTGATGTGTATTTTTTGTGTCGTAATGTGCAGTAAAGTTTCATTTATAGGAACATTAGAAATAATGCTATAACATGAAGTTTGGGTTAAGTGATTTACCCTTTATTTTGGTCAAGAGGTTACCTCTGACTAAAGGCATGTTACGACTGCTACTGCCGCGTATTGTCTCCAGAAACTCCAATAAGCATAAGAATGCATGACACTAGGCATTTTAATGCAACAAACATGAAATGTTGAGAATCTTGAAAGTTCTCTAACACTCGATACTGGCGAAAATAGTCCCTAAAGAGGATTGATTGCCATAGTTAGAAAGAAGAAGGAGGGAATTCTTTTGGCACAAACAAACAGTTCATCTTCCAGGCCTTGTCGGCACTAGTTCTAACCCAAAATCCCAAAATGTTATCAGATTTTTACAGACACCATTGGTGTAAATGTAAAAGGTAAAATTCTTCACTAGTCATTTTACGCTGGGGCCGACCGACACACAGTATAGATAGGATGTTTTGAGTCAATACTATTGACTCTGTATTGTATGGTATGGGCGGTCACCCATGCAATTAATGGCTATTTCTGAGATGGACCTTTAGTAAACTTTTTATCCCGTAAAAACTCATTTTATAACGCCGTGTAGATAATTCGCGAATTGACTGAAATAATACTTAATTTGAAATATATACTTAAACTAGCTGTGCCCGCGACTTCGTACGCGTGATAAATTTAGGGGTGGACTACCCTTGACATTTAGGGGGATGAAAAATAGATGTTGTCCGATTCTCAGACCTACCCAATATGCACACAAAATTTCATGAGAATCGGTCAAGCCGTTTCGGAGGAGTTTAACTACAAACACCGCGACACGAGAATTTTATATATAAGATGTAATAACACTACATTACAACACCGTTGTACGTACGTAGCTAGACATGCCTGCAAACTGAGATACCTGGCGAGTATAATAACTCCGGAACTTTATAATTTGTATGTTAAATTATCTACATTAAAATCTTAATGTCAATCAAGTTAATATAACAATTTCCAAAAACATACTTTCGTCATTCGTTTCGTATTGCGACCTTATTGTTCTCCTCTTTGATTCAAAGGTTGGCCTTTAGAAGTTAAGAACTTATCGAGGTACTGACTAATTCCAACATAATATGTTACAGGTCACGAGTCATGAACTTAATTATAATATACCTACGCAGACCCGGCCTTAGCTATTCGTGCACGCGGGTTTCAGCGCCTAAAATTATGCCTTACACCAATTGAAATACCTACGACAGTATGCGCACTGAGCATTCCGTCCTGATTAATCAATAACATTTTCATCAAGTTATTTTTTCTAAACTATTTGTCAATTTCTCAAAAACTGATAGTTGGGAGAGACTGATTTATTTTTCTTTTAACGTAGTTTGTATTCTCTTAGTTTTTTGTGTTCTTTGCATCGATTCGCATCAGCGTACGGATTTACGTAGAAACTCAACGTAAATAATACCTACGTTTTAACAGAATAGAAGAATGAAAGAATATTGCTTCCCTACCTAAGACTTTACTACTCTCGGTAGGAACATCCATTACTATCACTACATAGTATAAACAAAGTCGCTTCCCGCTGTCTGTCTGTCCCTATGTATGCTGAGATCTATAAAGCTACGCAACGGATTTTAATGCGTTTTTTAATAGATAGAATTCAAGAGGAAGTTTTTTATAAATAATTCATTTGGTTTGTGTAAATCCGTGCGAAGTCGGGGCGGGTCGCTAGTGAGTAATAAGCAACGAAGCTACGAACGAATTCGCTAAATTAAGTTTATTTTTAATATTTGCAAACCATAGGACCTGCGTGCCTGATCGGGTGCCTAATAACCTATCGCCTTACTCCTATTCCTAGTAGGCCTTGTCTGTATTTTGTGTGTAGGATTGATATGATTCACCGCACGGCAGTGGTTAGCAATTCTAATGATCTACTTTTAACGATATTTACGACACCACTGATTATGTGTCTGCTATGTATTACAAAATTCGGATGATGTCAGAGGTCGTTAACGTTCCCAATTGTTTGAATGCGGAATATGCAGGCAGGTTGGTCTATGTTCTCGAAATGAAGGGAGCTTAACGTATATATTCCTATGGTAAGGACTAGAGGTTTCCCATTGTAGATTTAATCCTGAATTGTTCAATACCTCGTACACAATTGTGTAAAATGCAGATCCTAGGTACCTATATTTCAAGTAGACTATAGTATTTTTGCCATATATTTCTAAAAATATATTCTTTTTAGGTTTCCAATGAAATACTAGTTACTTAATTAGTTTGAAGGCAGACTCTAAAGAAGTCAACCCCCATCGATACACAGTCGTTTACGTACAATTTCAGAAAACTCTTTAGTTACTCATAGCATTGCATTGGGAGTACTGAGTCAGTGATAGGGAGAGTTAAATACGCTCATTATTTACAATTTAATTTAAATTTGCATTTTAACCCTCAGTCTAAAATCAAACGAGAAGTGTTGTTTCAAGTCTCGAGTCTCGACATGTATGTCTATGCTGTGTAGCTCAAACGGGTAGATGTAGAATGTTCCCGATTAAATTTACCAAAGGACCTACCTACTACCTATTGATTAATAAATCAAATCTTTTACTAAATTTCATACATACATATTATGATTTATTTTGGATATTGTATATTTTGTTATGAATTTGCATTCATTGAGCATTTTGGCAAACTGCAATTGAATTGTGGATAAATTTAAATATAGTTTCAAATCTAACAATGCTAATACCCTTTGTTTCTGTTCTTACCGTTCCTATTTCCTCTCAAGTAAAGCATATTGCATACAGTCTCACCATTAATTAAGTTTTAAAGGCAATTTCTTACATTCGATGTTGGTGTTTACTTATTAAATCTTAAACCTTCCATTTTAATTTTGTATTATTTTATACCACTGTTTTACCACCTTTAAAAATTAACACTTTATAAATTAAATCCACAACCGAAAGAGCATATTATAGAATTAATAAAATTACCTAACAATCGGCCGAATGAATAACTAATTAGAGTGCGTTTAAGCGGAGCCACGCGGAACGCACCAGCTTCGTTCGCAAAGCGACCGGCAGCACTGTTTGGTGCAAGCGCAGCACGAGACGCTCGAGGCTCACCCAAACCCGCCACACCGACCATCGGCCATCGGGGCCAAGGCCGCCGGGGCTGATTGCGAAGGCACTAGCTATTCGTTATGTCAGCCTACGTTCTACCTAATTAAGCAATACTTACAAATGCAGTTCGATGTCCTACATTTATTCTGTGTAAATGTAAACATAGTGTGAGTAGTTTAGTGCTCTCGGTCGATTGAGATGAGAGTAACCTTATATTGCGGTATAAATATGATATGACAAACACGCACGTTGCATTGTATGTTTATCGGTCTGTGGGACTCTTACATGTGGGATAATGTACATTAAAAATAATTCTTAATGTTTTTATGCGTCGTTTTATTTCAAAAATGTAAATTTTTGAGAATAAACAAAAGAACGTTTTTGTTTATTCTCAAACATCTTCTTTCTTGTCTTCGTTGAGTCTTTGGTTATGGGACTTAAATCCTGACTAGGTTCAGCAGGTTAAATACATTCTAAGCACTGACCTAATAATACAGTATTAATAAGACTAAGCGTGTTTATTTTCAACTGTAATCAATATCTTCACAACACCAATGCAATTTATTTCAGCATGTATTAGGACAAAATACTGTAGATAAATGCAAAATAATACGACAAAACAATAAAGATTCCGATTAATTGAGAACCTCCTTTTTGGAAGTTAACAGTAACTTATCATGGTTTTTTTCTATTAATAAAATATATAAGTAATAATTAATAAAATGTTATAGGCCGGTACATATTAGGTACACATGAACTGGAAATCACTTTATACATTAAATGTTTTTAATTTGATTATCAGTGAATATTCGTATTCGCGGAAATTATTATGTATGAAGATTTTGGAAACCCTATATACCTATCTAGCTAAAAATATGGATAGGAATACGAATAAACTTATTTTAAAATGCATAGCCTCTTCGATAATCAAATTAAGTAAATTAACATAATGCTACGATTGCTACATTCAGAGTAAACTGCCTGTGCTTCTTTTTATATTCCAGTGTAACTTGAAGCATTCCATGCTAATAATGCTATGCGGCTGGGCATATAATATACATTTTAGCCAAAATAATTGAAGATTGATCTTAAGAAGTGACGAGTTCCATTTTTCTATATTTTTTCCTTAGGATAGACACAGGATCCTTAAAGAGTATGGGATCAAGTCTTAGTACAGAACGCATAAGGGGCATGTATCCCCAGGCGGTGGCGAATGTGTTCAAACATGATTGCCGCTGGACGAAGTGTTCCGGGTCGCTCCACGACGACCTGCAATTTAATTGTAATAGATAAATTGAATATGTGAGCATTAAGTATTTTTTATATATTGATTAACCTGGAGATTGGATAGTAAGGGCTGGATATAAATTTCATATTTTTTAGAACGAAATACCTACCAAATATTTTTTATGATCAATACCGGGTCTTACCAAGTTTTCACAAAACAGTGGAAAATAAATAGTAAGAAAGTATAAATGGCGATGTTGGTGGAACTGGTTGCGGAGGAGCTAGAGGCAGTGGTACCAGTACCGGCGGTGCGCGGGCTTGTAGCGACGACGCTGCGCGAGCTTGAGCGGCGGGCGGCGGGTGAGGTGCGCCACGAGGCAGTTGAGCAGGATGTCCTCGCAGTTGCGCGCGCGGCGCACTGCCAGGCGGAGCGCGGGCGCGCTGGCCGCGTACTGCGCCAGCGCCGCGCGATGCACCACAGCCGCGCCCGCCAGCACCATCGAGTATGAGCCGCCCCACTTGCTGCTGTAGCCCCACGCACCCTGCACCATATGCCATTGTCAGTGATCACTGTAATGACCGAATAATTAAACACCAGTAAAATTTGATGGCACATTAACTTTGAGTGGCCTCCGATTTTACATTGCGAAAATGCATTTTGACGACGCTTCAAACAGTTACGTAAACTTTGACTTTCAACGTTTCGGTATTGGGCCACTTTAATCATATACAACTCATAGTACACAGACATTTTTAGGCATTTTTTCACACGGTAAAAGCTGTCGAAAAATTAAATTGGTTCATTTATCACAAGGAAAATAATAATATGTTTTCAAATCATTGTTTGTTTTTCTATATAACCGCTTATTACTTTTTAATTAGAGATTTTTTTTTTATATTTTGCCAGTAGGTACATTTTAAATACTGTATAGGGACATCCAAACCATGGTACCTTTGTTTCATCCCAATAATGTGTTCGTGCAGGATATCCGACGATACGTTCTGGAAAATGTTGCCACACTTGGAAAGCAAAGTCGAGTTCTTCAGCTAACAGCGGTGCATCTCCATCTAATGAAAACACGGCTGCAGTAGGCACTGCCCACAGCGGCCGCCACCGGGCGGACACACCCTCTCTATAACAACGAGGTACATAAACAAAAATAAAAAACCGGCTAAGTGCGAGTTGGACTCGCGCACCGAGGGTAAGTCACTAGTAGGTAAGGTTAAAAGTAGGCGAATTTCAAAAGAGGCCATTATTCGTCGGTGACTCAACAGCGCGATTCAGGAATATTATTTTGTAAATTCGCATTAAAAAAACCTACATATTTACGGTTTTCAAACTTTTTTCCTTTACTTGTGCTGTAAGACACTGCTTCTTGCCAAATTTCATGATTCTAGGTCAACGGGAAGTAACCTATAGGTTTCGATTCCCTTGTGAAATCGCAAAATATATCGTTAATTTGCGACATAAACGGTCATTTCTTTTCTTCACATTAACTTACAGGTTTGATTATTTTACAGCTGAAAGAGACCATAGACTCAGTATATCATATAAATTTCAATTTGATAACTCAACGCGTTCTTGAGATAAAAAATCTTGACAAAGGGTTCCTTTTTTCCTTGTAAGGTACGGAACCCTAAAAAAGGACATTCTCAACTCTGACTATGTAACACTGTTACATTTATTTAAAACATGATTGCATTTCGTATACCTACACTTAAATAAGATGGAAAAAATCTACAACTCCGAATTTTAGGGGCACGCACGACATGTTAACAACTAAAGCTATATTACTGATAAACTATCATACTTTTAAATGCTTTGAAAGCATGCGAGCGTTCGAATCACACCCAGCCATGTATTTTATTATATTTTTGCCAACGGAATGGCATGTAATGTAGTAGCAATCACCCGGGATAGTGCGTAGTGGCGTCCACCACCAGCAGCGGCAGCGGATCCCTCGCGTCCCCGGCGGCGCGCGCCAGTGACTTGAGCGACGGCGCCGCGCGCTCGCTGTCCCACACCAGCACCACCTGCCCACCACATCCACACTCGCACTACATTCATAATGTACTAGCTGTGCCAGCGACTTGAGCGACGGCGCCGAGCGCTCGCTGTCCCACACCAGCACCACCTGCCCACCACATCCACACTCGCACTACATTCATAATGTACTAGCTGTGCCAGCGACTTGAGCGACGGCGCCGAGCGCTCGCTGTCCCACACCAGCACCACCTGCCCACCACATCCACACTCGCACTACATTCATAATGTACTAGCTGTGCCAGCGACTTGAGCGACGGCGCCGAGCGCTCGCTGTCCCACACCAGCACCACCTGCCCACCACATCCACACTCGCACTACATTCATAATGTACTAGCTGTGCCAGCGACTTGAGCGACGGCGCCGAGCGCTCGCTGTCCCACACCAGCACCACCTGCCCACCACATCCACACTCGCACTACATTCATAATGTACTAGCTGTGCCAGCGACTTGAGCGACGGCGCCGAGCGCTCGCTGTCCCACACCAGCACCACCTGCCCACCACATCCACACTCGCACTACATTCATAATGTACTAGCTGTGCCAGCGACTTGAGCGACGGCGCCGAGCGCTCGCTGTCCCACACCAGCACCACCTGCCCACCACATCCACACTCGCACTACATTCATAATGTACTAGCTGTGCCAGCGACTTGAGCGACGGCGCCGCGCGCTCGCTGTCCCACACCAGCACCACCTGCCCACCACATCCACACTCGCACTACATTCATAATGTACTAGCTGTGCCAGCGACTTGAGCGACGGCGCCGCGCGCTCGCTGTCCCACACCAGCACCACCTGCCCACCACATCCACACTCGCACTACATTCATAATATCATGCACGCACGACTGTCTACTGCCCATCCACGTCCAAAAACGTGCCGGAAGATTATACTCCACGGCGCTCTTGTCCGCGAGTAGCCACGTGATTCCCTCCGTATGACTAGTCGGGCCGGGAAGGAGCATGGGAGCTGGTGGGTCATGCCCATTTAATTTCGAGGCTGCTAGCAAAAACAGCACAGCAGTGTGTTCAGAAAGCCGAAAGTCTAAATATTTTTTATACGACATGAAAAGTGATATAAAATTATATTTCTCGTGTAAGTTCCGAATTACGACAGCAATTATTGTATTTACATATTCACCATATAGGTACACTAGCGGACCGCCCCGGCTTCGCACGGGTAAACATTAGTTTCGGAGCATAGATATTTATCAAATATTTTGTCCACCCGTGCGGAGCCGGGGGGGCAGCTAGTATAAGCCTATGTTACTCAGTGATAATGTAGCTTTCTAACGGTGAAAGAATTTTTGAAATCGGTCCAGTAGTTTCGGAGCATATTCAATACAAACCCACAAAAATACAAATCTTTCCTCTTTTTAATATTGGTGTAGATGTAGATGTAGAAGTGTAGATAAACAGACATGCCATCAGATAATAAAATTACGAACATTTAAAGGCAAAACAGCATACCTTTTCACAAAACTCGCTACTGGCAATATTAGCGAGGAGTTTGTGGAGAGCTGGCGAGGTGGCTTGGACATAGAGGAGAGCGGTGAATGTGGTACCTGGGGTGGGAGGCGGGGCCGCGAGGGGCACGGCGGGGGCGGGGAGCGGGGCGGGGGGAGACGAGGGCGAAGGGGGCGCGGGCGGCGCGGCGGCGCACTGCGGCAGGTGCGCGCGCGAGTCGCCATAGGCGCCCAGCGTGCCCAGCGCTCCGGGCACCGCATTCCAGATCAACGCCTCGCGCTGCCGCGACGTCCTATGGGCCAGTACCCGTTCCAATATTATCTGCAATACAATATCGTTATAAATACAATACCAAATTTATTTTAATTGTAGCGACTTGCGACTTCGCCGTTTCATAAACCAGCACCAACATACACCAATAATTGGTTTATTGGTTTCATGAATTGCGAAATTTGCATATATGTATGTACATATAATATCATTCTGCAGTATGCATGCCAAAGCTTGATAGAGGATGTAGTATGTTAGCTTAGCAGTAAAGACCATATGATACCAGGACAGTGAAGTCCTCTCCACAATAAGGTTGGCAACATACTAGTGGTAAGCTTGGTAACACAAGTATCTATAGGCTATGCTTGCCAACAGGAGGGCCATACAAGTGTATAGTGGCAAGTAAGCACAAGCAAGTGCTTGCGCTTACTTGCCATCGCCGTATTATAGAAAATATACATGGGATGTTTACTTAAATAAGCCTATTAAGACTCCCAAGTAGGTTCATAGACTACTGTGTGTTTGATGTGCTGAATAAATACCTCAATTGTAGTAAATACAATTTTTTCAATGGATGAGAAGTACTGTTCCCATAGCAGTTGTGTTTGTTGGCGCAGTGCAAGGATCCTTTCTGGAGAAACTGAGCGTACCAACTCAGGGACCTTAAATAAAGCAGGATTAAAATTATTAATAAATAATTCCCGCTTTTACCTACAGAAAACTTTATGACTACTTACTCATTGTTCAATGCTAATAGAATGTGTTAAATGAATATGCCTGCACTAATTTATATTCGAGAAAATGGTGTTAGAAAGCAATTAAAAATATTTTAAAATTAACCCTCTATTTGTAAGAATACCTAACATATTCAAGTGAACTGGTTTAAATATAGTTTTCACAGCTGAAAAGTACAATTCAAGGAAAAAATTAAAATCCCCAGTATATCAAAAGAAATTAATTATTTGTAACCTGTAACAACAGCCGCTCATCTGCCCAAATAACAGCTCGACGCCAATCTATTCGCTCATCAAAAGGCAACCTCCAGCCATTACTTAGAAGCACAGGAATGCAGCCTGCTGCCAAGGCTTCTAGGAAACGATAAGATCCGAGGCGCCGCCCGCGAGCCACAAGGCAAAACGTTGAATTAGCTAGAAGCTGCTCATAATCAAATCTGAAACATAATCAAGGACTATTATGTAACATATCTTGTAAAATATTATATGAAATGTGAATGTTCTTATTTGGTTAGATGTTTCCATTTATTTTAAACTACAATGGTGGCCAGCAAGTGTATATGCTGGGTAAGGCGCTGCTGATGATAACACTCTTACAATACCAGGCTTATCACTAGCACATTGCCATCCTTACAATGAGAATAACTGTACTAGCAGCATAATTGACAAAGAACAGAGCTCCTTATGCCAGCTCAGCACATACTCTAGTCTAGAAGCTCTAAAAACCCGAATTATCTCTGAAAGTGTAATTAGGGTGTGTTCTTAAGGAGATTTGAAAGACCAACCCCTTGGTTGAATCCAATTTTGTTGATGGTCGATCCCTCATTGTTCTACCTCTCTTGGATTGTTGTAATGTGGCTGATTGACCATAATGAACTCTGGTAAGAGACAATATAATATTGTGAAAGTCTTACTTGTCATATTCTTTATTATCTTCATCACATCTTTCATCTCTTAAGTCCTTCCATGATTTACCATGCCTACATGTTGTTACCAAAATTAGACTATTTCCATCATGCAAATGCCACAAAGAGTTTCTGGTTTCACTGCCAATTCCATGCACATACCTTTTTCCTTTAAATGCTAGTAAATGTTTTTTTGGAGCTGGGAAGAAGTTACCAGTAGCTGCAGGGGGAGCGCCCCCACGCTCAGGATGCTCTTTATGGAACAGTGGAAGAGAGATGTCAAAACCATCACGAAAAATTGTTTCTGATGCACTTGCTCTAGCTAAAATAGCTTCCCCTGGGTCAAAACCAAGAGCTCCTTCAGAGTAATCAGGCCAAGTACCAGCATAAAGATTAAATATGAGATGATTTCTCCCATTTTTCCAATGAACTAAGCGAGATAAGCGTGTTGCTACATCTGACACATGTTCAGGGGACAGCGGGTCTGCATCTAATGTGTCAATGGCAGGAACAAACAGACAGGCCTCATTAGGGTCTCTCGTGACATATCGTGACTCCCGTAGGGCTGATAACACTTTTCGATATGAGGCACTAACTGGTCCATCACTGGGATACACATATATTTTAGGCTCACTACCACATCTTGAAAAATCAAAGCATGTCTCCATCCTGCATGGAATTGATGTGGTAGTAGGATTCCTCTTCCTCTGTTGTCTAGATGGTAACTCTGAAAGTTCGTCCAGGGATGCGAAGCTAGGCAGCTGATCACGGTGGCTACTTTGAACTAAATCAGACTTTGAACTGTATTTTCCTATACCAAAGTAGCAGTATAACAAAAAAACACAAGATATAAATAGAATAACGTAACGCTTCTTAGCCTGCATTTCAATTTAAAGTATTTCAATGTTTAAAATGCAAAAATATAATGCAGAGAGTAACTGCTGACTATGTTCCTTGCTTTGATTATACAAGTATATAATCAAAGGGTCCCAGCTAGATAACTTTATCTTTAATTTAGTTGGGTTCAAGAAAAGTACTTCAAGTTACGTTTATTATTGTTTTCATTCTGATCACACTATCACAGAGTACACAACCAAACCATAAGTTAAATTTTTGCAATGTTCTGTCTGAGAAGACATCGAACAGACAAACAAACACGGAGTACAAACGCCAACAACATAGTGCTTATGTACTCTGTGGCCAACAAAGCAATTAGAGCGTGCACGCATAGCGTTGCGGTGGAAAAAGTTGCTGTAGTTCCAACAACAGATATCTGCTATACTAGTCTGTTCCAACGTACCGTGGACTACAGCAACTTCAGGGGTCCGCGCACTGCGGCCAGTACAGGCAAGTTGAGGGATGTAACATCGCTCATAAAAACCGACTCCGATTGTTCTTCCTAACTATGGCAATCAATCCTATTCATCGACTATTTTTACCAGTGTCGAGTGCTTATGCTTGGTTCACACTTCTGTGTCGTGGTGTGTTGTGGTGCCGTCTATCGTGTCGCGGAGTGTTCATTCTTATGTGTCGTGTTGTGTTGCAATATGGCGCATATATATTAATTTTAAGTTTATAACTCCTTGCGTTCTTGAGAAAAATGGTCTTGACAGTCAGACACAGACAGACAGACGAACAACAAAGTGATCCTATAAGGGTTCCTTTTTTCCCTTTAAAGTAGGGAACTAAAAATACGGTTATTACTCGTCAGAACTATCAAAATTGTGTGTCAAATTTACAAATTCTAATTCACTTCCATTCCATTGATTGTGTGACACGAAAAAAATTTAGACTTGTAAATACTCTTACATTCTACACTGGCCAAAATAGTCCTTAAAGTGATTGATTGTCATATTTAGGAAGAAGAAGAAGAAGAAGACTCGACTGGCCGGAGCCACAAAATCCTACTCGAGGTGCATCACTAACACCAACTGAGCAAGTTTGTGGCGATGAATACAACCGCGAGTTTTTGGCGGGAATCAGGCGGAGCGGTTGAGATTTTTTTCCAGTGTGTCGTAAATTGTGTTATAGTGATCTTTAATGTGTATTTTTGGTGTCGATATGTGCAGTAAAGTTTCATTTAGTGACTGATTTATAGGAGCATTGGAAATAATGCCATAATACGACTTTTGGGTTAAGTGATTTATCATTTTGGTCAATAGGTTACCTCTAATCTAAAGGCGTGTTACGATCTGCTACTGCCGTGGGTTGTCTCCAGAAACTCAATTGGGCGTTAGAATGCATGACACTAGGCATTTTAATGCGGCAAACACGAGAAAATTTGCAAAATGAAAATTCTCTAACACTCGACACTGGCAAAAATAGTCCCTGAAGGGATTGATTGCCATACTTAGGAAGAAGAAGAAGAAGAAGAATACAACCGCTATGGTCTAGTGTAAAACGTAGTGGCTATGTATAATCTGTGGTGTAGTGAAGCCTACAATACGACTGTAGCAATTTTGCTTCAGCTTGCTCTCCGCTTGGGTTGGGTGGGTACAAAACTAAAACTAGTGAATGGTGTTCTTTGTTTTAACACTCCGTTGTTGTCCCATCGAGTCGACGAAGTGCTGCTAATAATTGCAATGTAAGTATTCCCCAGTCCGAGTTTATTGAAACTGAAATTGAGCTTGATGTATTAGCGCAGCACGCCCGTCTGTTTGCCACCATTGTGATTTGTGAAATATGTCGTCCATTTTCCTACGCCGCATTCTCGATGCTACGGAACTTGAACAATTAATAGGATGAAATGAACCCCTCAAATACGTAACCAGTTCAGTCAGTTTCACAGCATAAGTATGAAATTTGTGATTGTTAACCTTATAATCAAAGTTGTTAACCTAACCAATCACGTATGAGCAGCTGGATTCCGGGACAATGTGTTTCTATAAATTGAAAATAGTTAAATAAATAAATAATCAAAAAATATCTCATTCTAGTAGTGTCCGATTGGGGCAGTGCCAACTTGGTTGAGTTTAACACCGCGAAAACTCAGGCTTGTCTTTTCGCTGCAAAACTTAGTTTGTTCGATCTAATTCCTACTTTCCAGAATGTATCCATTTCGATTATCAATCATCTCGAGCTTCTAGGTTTGGATCTCGGTTCAAACCTAAGCTTCGGTCGCTCTATTGAGTATAAGGCAAAAATCGCTGCTAAAAAGCTTGGCGTCTTAAATAAGGGTAGGCGGTACTTTTCAACTGGACAGCTTCTAAACCTATACAAATAACTCAGCTCTGCTTGTGTATGGAGTACTGCTGCCACGTCTGGGACGGCTCCGCCAAATATCAGCTTGCAGCACTCAACTTGGTTGAGCGCCGAGCCAGAAAGCTCATGGGTGATACATCTCTGGCTGAAACCAAACTCCAGAGTCTCGAGCATCGACACAGAATTGCCTGCCTCTCAATTTTCCATTGCATACATTTTGGAGTGTGCTCAGGAACTTAGACTTAGTTCCTCCATCACCTTTTCGACATCCGAATACTAGGCTTGAGGATGGCGTTCACCCTTATGTTATGGACATACCACCAATACGCATTAAGCATTTTGTGTCATCTTTTATAATGCATACAGCAAAGGACTGGAATTCTCACCCCTTGTCAGTGTTCCCTGAATCTAAAACCTGAGACTCTTTAAAACTAGAGTGAATAAGCTACTAATGGGCAAGCAAGCTCCATCTTCGACCACATCTTCACTTACCATCAGGTGAGATCGTGGTCTATCTCTGACCCATAATTAAAAAAAAACTTAAGAAACACTTGCAAGTTATTTAATGTTATTTAGAAACAATAAATTATATTATTCACAAAAAAAAAATGTTTATCTTTTGAAATTGAAATAAAATTGTTTTTTCAGTTTAGTCTCTATTATTAAGTAAGAAGGCACTTATGAATGTCATAGGTACCTACTTTACTTTAACATTTACCTTCATTTATTATTTGTATAAAATGTGCATTTACACATGATGCTACATCATTATGTTGGAAAGTATTATTGCAATAGCTTAAAATGGGCCAAGTCACCATTTTTATTATACAAATATTTAAGTGGATACTCATCATAAAAATAATTAGGACAAAATTTGTGTCACTGACTGTGATCTATTTAAGTACTATTTCAGATACAGTACATCATTAGATTGAAGTACCCTATTATTTATATATATTTATCAAATATTTTGTCTACCCGTGCGAAGCCGGGGCGGGCAGCTAGTATAATATATAGCCTATGTTACTCAGTGATCATTTAACTTTCTAATGGTGAAAAAATTTTTGAAATGGGTCCAGTAGTTTCGGAGCCTATTATTGAATAGGATATTTATATAATAGATTTTTATAATATTAGTGTACAATCTACACTAATATTATAAAGAGGAAAGATTTCGATGGGAATGGGCCAATACTAGATCTACACTGTAGATAGTGTAGATGAAATAGATAGTACCTCCCACCTATAGTAATAAGAAGTCACATATTGGTAGAGGTACCTCTACCAATATCTGCCTACTTATCAATGATTTTGATGTTAATTTATATTACTTACCTGAGTTATACTCTCAATGTAATTTTGATATTATAGCATTGTTTAGTGCCAATGGCATGTAGGTGTTGAATTTGAAGTTTTATTTATATTCTTTATATCATCTAGCTAGATGTCATCACGGGGTAGGGGCTATGGGGGCTACAGTGGGCGAGGCAGCTACAGTGCACGGGGAAGTGGCTATCGTGGCTCCTACAGAGGAAGCAATAACCGAGGCTCCTATGAAAGTCGTGGAGGACGAGGAGGTGGCTACTCGTCCTACAACAATGACTCCCGCTACAATAGTAGCAGTGGTAACAGATACAATACTGGTCGTGACCGAATTGAAGATTCATACAAAAAGTCATATAGATCTGTAAGTAACTTTCACAATCATTTAAATCATAATTAATCGTCACTTTAAAGGTATTTTGAAATTAAATAAAATTAATTTCCAGGAAACTTCAGCTAACTATTCAAATCGTGATTATGTTGGTCGTTCCGGATCACCTGAACGGAAAAGAATGAGGATGGAGGTCAGTATATAATAATTATAATAGTTTGCGCAGATCCAATAGCTACACTGATATGTATTGCACAGGACAACAACCAGCTATAAAAAAAACTAACTGTGCACAGTTAAAGCTTACTGCAGATCAGTTTTTACAATATGCTAACTACATTATCCAAAAGGTTGTGAGAAAATATTTACAAAATTGTAGAGACAGGAATTGACAGATGATAGAAGAAAGATGTAAATAATACATACATACACATGATGTGGGTTTAAATATTCTCTAGAAAGAATGTTGTAATAATATCCTATTTGTATTATCTATGGCTATGCACTGTTACAAAGTATCCTGGACTTGAAACAATAATATTCTGTATGTTATTAAATTACATATTGGACTTTGATTCTGTATGTTTTTGAACCATTGATACAGTGAACAAAAACCCAGATGCAGGCATATTTTCAAGATTTCTGAGGAATGTTAAAATGAAATAAATATTTATAACAGCCAATTTAACACTGAATTAAATTCGTGACTTATGAAAAATAAGAATATGCTATTTGAATGTGATATCTGACATGACTATATAGTACAGCGTTGCAAATATGGCGCGGAGCTTTTCTCACCCAGATTTGGAGTTTTGTCTGTTTAGCTATGATCTGAAATATGACAAAACCTTAAAAAAAATCGATCTACATATCAGCCTGCTTCGATGTAAACCATAATGACTGAAATCAAATCAGTAGAGATTAGTAAAGCTAAGATTATGCATTTCATGGAGGTTGATTTGTTTTGTGAGATTTTGACAGCGGCGATGGGAATGGGCCAATACTATAATGTAATGCCCACCTGTAAAGATTTGATTTTCAAGGGATCGGAAGGAGAGAATCCAAGCTCGTGTTTGCTCGTAGAAAATTAATGCCGTTCGATTTTCAAAGCGCACGGAGAGAACAAAAGAGAGTTGTGTACAGGGGTCTTCGAGCGATAGACGTAGCCACGATGGTGGCGGACATTACGGCGGATCGTACGGCGGTAGGCAAGAGAGTTACAGCAGCGAGCGGAGGTCGTTCGGTGAGGAGAGGAGGCGGTCGCCGGCGCGCGACGGGTACCGCAAGGGCGGGATGGGCCCGCCGCGCTCGCCCGCGCGCGCCACGCGCCCGCGCCGATCCTTCCGCGGCCGCTCGCTGCGCACGCGCCCCTACCGCGGCGCCCCGCGCTCCCGCGGCACCTTTACCACGCGCCGCTTCGCCGACCGTTCGCTCGGCTATACGCGCGCCTTCCGAACCCTCAAGGGCCGAAGGTAATTACAACCGTTGACTCATCTCCACAATTAGCTTCCTTGTGAGCCCGACGAAGACTGCCACCCAATGCCCCGACCAAATAGAAAGTCGTGAACTAGGCGAGATATGAATAAAATTGCTCGAGTGAGGCGTCCGTGGACACGATTAATGAGGCTGTTAGAAATGGACATAAATGATGTGCTAACTAAATACACCCCTGTGATATTAAAGAGACAATTGAGAAATACAAATTGAGTTGGAGATATCTTGCGAACATAGAAATGTTAGGTAAATAATTCATGTTTTTTAAGACACATGAATGTGGCGGCAGTACTAACATATGTTTTGTTAATACAGCTCTATCAAGTCCAAGGAGGAAGAAGCGTCTTCAACTGAAGAAGAATGGGATCCTGAAGAAAAAGAGGAACCAACCGAAGAAAAGAAAGATTCCAAGAGCAAATCACCCAAGGTAAGTGTTTACTTGACTCACTTGTCTACTAATAATATGGGAAGAGTCTTATATGTTTTTCTCCAAGTACAAAGTATTTCATAAAAATATGTGTAAAATAATTGGTTACCCAGCTATAAATAAAGCATGGTTGGCTTAAAAATATTGTCAGAATTGGCATAGTCAGGGCTTGGTAGCAGGGGCCAGCCCTTATTGTTGTTAATAACTAACTAGCTTTATTGAATTAAACAATAATGAACTCAACCCAATGTGATGTATGTCGTTATTTTATGTAATAGGCAAGTGATAATAGTTGTATGTGCAAATGTTTGTCAGCCGGAAGGCGAGTTGTCGGAGGCGGAGGCGCAGTCGGGCGGCTCGGACACGGACAAGGAGCAGCCCGAGGAGGAGGAGGCGGCCGCCGCGCCGCGCGCGCGCCCCTACGTGCACCTCGTGTGCGTGCACTGCAAGGACAAGTGCTCCACCTTCGCCGTGAGACCTTTTCATACACTGCCACGTCTCACACGTCTGCCACTGCTCTCGCTACTCCCCCCTTTGGACTCCCTCCCCTTTGGACGCTCCAATTATAATTGTAACAATCAATTATTATGCTGTGGCCAGAAAACAATATTATTTTAAACAAAGAAACAAGTAAACTATATGTTTCTTTTATAAAATACAAATACACAATGTAGTCGTAGATTGAGCATGCTTACGTTATGATAGTCAGATAGCGTTGTGCTGAGAGTGGTGTGTGTATGCAGGCGTACGCAAAGCACCTGGTGTCGAGCAAGCACCGCGCGGCCATGGGCAGCGTGGCGCGGCGGCACAAGGCGCAGCTGCTGCGCATGCGCGCGGCGCAGCGCGGCGCCCAGCGCGAGCTGGAGGCGGCGGCCGGCGCGCAGCTCGCCGCGCGCACCGCCTTCTGCCTCGTGTGCCGCCTCAACCACCGCACCACGCGCCACGCGCACAACCTCACCGACACGCACCACGCCATGAAGCGCTTCCTCATGCCCTACTGCCGCATATGCCGGCTCACCTTCCGCTCGCCTATGATCTACGAGCATCACATTTGCTCCCTGGAACACCTCAAGGTACCCTTCCACGGTTCTCGGCAATGCGAGAAGTAGTTTCACTCGCGGAAAACTAATAATGGGTGAGGACTGTGCTTTTAGACGTTGATGCATTTTATCTTTGCAGAGAAAGGCATCTCAATCGTCTGTCCGCCGGATGAGCCCAAAGGCTGAGGCAAGCGGAGACGAGGGTATGGATGTCGACTTGGAAAACTTCATGACCCTCGACTCCGTGGGGGATGTAGATGGTCAGTGAAACAGTCATTTGATTTACGAATCCTAGTCGTCTATGGTAAGGATAAATACGATCATCTAGTGGAGGGCAATTCATTAGTGTACCCTAAACTGTACTTAAAAACCCGAAAACGATTATAAAATTGAATCACACTTTCGCTAGAACTGTAGTAATATTTTGTATTAAATCAATGGAAATAACACTGATATACAACAGCCACATAATGTGTTTGTTTCTTTTTATCATTATTAGAAGTGGAAGATGAAGATTCTGGGGCCGAGAAAAAAGAAGATTCGTCACCCAAAAAGCCGAAGGTCGAAATAAACATCGGCAGCGAGCATATCAAAAAAGTAGAGGTACGGGCTCGCGTCCCAGTCGGTGATAGTTGATATGGAGAGAGCGTGAAGTAGTAACGTCATGCGTGTGCAGGTGTGGTGGTGCGCCCTGTGCCGCGTGTACCTCGGGCGCGGCGAGGGCGAGGGCGCGGCCGCCGCGGCCGAGGCGCTGCGCCGCCACTGCCGCCTGCGCGTGCACCTCGGCCGCTACGTGCAGCATCGCGACACGCGCACGCTGCGCCGCCAGGCCGAGCGCATACACCGGCAGCTGCACCAGCAGAGAGGTGCTAACCCAACCATAGCTACCTGCCAACCACGTTCCGTACCTTAAAAGGAAAAAGGGAACCCTTATAGGATCACATTGTTGTCCGTCTGTCTGTAAAGATTTTTTTATCTCGAGAACGCGTTGAGTTATCAAATTGAAATTAATATGAAATGCCCGGGTCTTTGGTCTCATTTGGCTGTAAAATAATTAAACCTGTAAGTCAATATGAAGAAAAGATATGAAGGAACCCTCGGTGCGCGAGTCCGACTCGCACTAGGCCGGTTTTTTTTATTCAAAAACTAACTGTAGGAAACTACACTAGACTTAAACGTCAATCTCCATTTAAAAATGTACATTTGTTTCATTGCCACGTTAGAAGAGGAAAAGGAGGCTACATCGGAAACCGGTGATAAAATCAAAATGGAGAATGAAGAAACACCAGATGAAACAAAAAAGAAGCTAGAAAATGGCGCTGATGCTTCTAACGTTTCCGGTATGTATCTTCGAGCAGAGTTTTATTTGTATTCTAAATTTGGTTTGTGTTTATTTACTAAAAAGCGATGCACAATAATTTTTTAATTGGACCTTATAACGAGTCCATTCGCAATATTTAAGAACCGTAGAAACGCTGCGCTGTATAACACCCAAAAACAAATTCAAAGATGTGCAAACCCTATTTCAATAAAATTAAAGAGTAAACTACGCAGAATGTGTACGTACCTACATTTCTTACTAATTCGCGAAACGACATATTTTTTTTACAACTTGATTTTTTTTAAGCCAGTACTTGAGTATAAGGACATCCTTGTATTAAGGTTGCAAAAAATTATGAATGTAAATAGAAAAACTATTAAATAGACAATTATTAGGTACTTCGGTACCTTTCTATTAAATGATGGATGAATGGCTTTGATAATTAATTATATTTTTACGTGGTATTTTGTAACACGTTGTATCAGGCAATCCCACGATCAATTGTATAATACCTAGTCTACCAAAAGGAATGCTTCTCCATTTGTAGGTTAGGGAATTCTGGCTCCATCGGGTCACCCAGCAGAGATAGGATAACATACAACTGATATTATGTATGATAATCAAAATTTATTTGTTTATATTAATATTATTTGAATTGCTATATTCAACTAAGCTATCAACCAGAGTTTATCGAAGATTTTTCAATAATGGTCTTTGTTCCAATACTACTTGGTATACTATATTTTAAAAAAATGTATTGAACTCGAGTTAGATTTCCTATTTTGGTTTATTTGACCTTTCGTATATTGTTTTCTTTGAATATTTGATACTAAAATTAATATTTAGTATTTATTGAAAATATTTATTTATTTGTTTTATGTTTATTTTGAATATTCCAATTATTTGGATTTAATATATGTTACATATTATTATATTACTAGCAATTCGTGTCCTATCGTGCCCCTAAACCATTCCTAGTCTTCTAAATTTACATTTAATCGTGTATGTGTTGCCTATCTAATATAGCTAGTTCGAGATGGTAAACTCTTGAGTAGCACCCCTAGACCACCCTAAGAATTTCGAATGGTAGGTGCCCCAGGGCTAAGCTAAATGGTACCACTAATTTGTTCCTTCATTAGAGTATCTCACTGCTTGTATATGCTTATTTAGTATCGCTATAATCGAAAAGGTCCTAAACATTGTTTTCCTTTCTATTTATGATCAAATAGTTTGTGAAATTTTTCTATTTTGTTTTTATATACCTTTTTTTTTCTTTAATATTAGTCTCAAAGTAGATGCCTAAGCGAGTACACTAAATTGTGTGCTACTAAATATCCCTCTCCTTCATAACAACATCATACCCCGTTGTCCCCGTCTCTCATCATTTTCATTAATTACAAAGTAATAAGAATATAACAATACAATATTAATATGCTTCAGATCTAAATTATAACAGATTCTACATACACATACACAAGCTATGACGAAATGTATAATCTGAATTGTAAACTATTTGTACTTATCAAAATACTAATCGAATTGAATGAATGAAGATTTGTACTCTTTTTGTTAATTTATCATATTTTTTATCTCGAGACTAAATTCTATTTAAATTTAATTACATGCTTAAAATATTTTGTTGGTAGCCTTTCCACAGTACTAGTAGCGTTATCATAACAAATCTTGCGACCAATGGAAAACTAGAGGCTCGATAAATAAAAAATATGATTACTTAATATTACTACTCCAGATCTACACAAAACATATTATTACTTAATATTGCTGTTAATTGTGTCATTAAACTAAACTAATTTGACAGGTCTTAAAGTAATGCCATCCTTATTTAACCCGCACATGAGAAAGGTTTAGGGATTTTGTACAACAGAATCAGCATCATTGTCATATTCCTCTAGTTTTAATTTGACTCAAATTCTTGATAAAATCTACATTATAATTTGAAATTACTAACGTCTTAAGACAAATATGTTACCTGAATTCACACAACCTAAAAAATATTTCAATATAAAAAAACAGCTCTACGCTTTATTAAGTCACCTTTACGTTAAGAGTTGATATTCCAAAATTAAATTGGTATTATGTACATTAATAGGAAGCGAAGATAAAATGTGGGATGATGTCGACAAAGACATAGGAGAGTTGCTACGAGAAGTGGTTCCACAAGAAAATGAGGGTGTCAGTGACGATGAAGAAGATCTTGGCAGGTTAGTTGAACAATTTATCTAAAGATAAATATGGGCTACGAAAATAAATACTAGATTTTCCGTTAATGTATATATGTCAAACTTATTCGCTACTAGCTTTTTCACAGCGACTTCGTCCGCGTAGCGATCATATAGAGACAACCGTTACTGACTGACTGATTTATCAACTCAGCTCACACTGCTGAAATTTTGCACGTAGATAGTTATGACGAAGGCATCCGCTAAGGGATTTTCCAAAATTCACCCCTTAAAGGAATAAAATGGGTCCAAAGTTTTTATGGAGAAACTAGATAAGATAGAATTTTTTATTCGAAACTTCACAATACGTCTTTCAGGCTTTTTCGCATTGCATTCCCTAAAGACGTGAAATATACGTTACCCCCCAATTCAACGCGAGGGAAGCTGCGGGCAAAAGCTAGTATAGTATATAGCCCATGTTACTCACTCACTACTCAGTAATAATATAGCATTCTTCTGGTGAACGGCTTTTTAAATCGGTCTAGTAGTGTTTTGAGTTTGATTCATTACAAACAAAGATACAAATATTTTCTCTTTATAATATAAGTATAGCTAGTTTTTTTTAATTCAATCAATTAGAACTGAGTCAAGTACTTTGGTGTTTTATCGTGCGCTTTTCAATATGTACGTTGGTCTTCGGAAAAAATAAATCTTGTACAAAAAAATTAAAAGCCGTTTTGCGATGTACCTAGTTTATTCATTATGGTTGAGATGGTGTCTTTGTTACAGATATGATAAATTTCGTAAAAGTGACAAGAACACCAAGAATGGCGAGGGCGCAGAACCTGAAAAAGCTGTTGTTGAAACCGCTAACGAAAATCCTGCAACCGAAGTGAATACACCTGCTTAATAAAACTATATTCCTCGAAATGTTATAAAAAACATGAATTTAGGCATGCATTTTATTAACTGTAAGTATGGATTGTTTTAAGGATCTACTTAGGTACTAATTAAAGTTAATAACAATTTAATTAGATTTTGAGTAAAAAACTATTATAATTAATTTGTTTTTTATTTAAAGCCCCCCAATACTCCGCGCGTAAGCTCACACTAGCACGTCCTTGGCTGTGCTCAGTTACACATAACATATTTGGTTCTCAGTATAAAAAAATATGTTCAATGTATCTACAATTTTACGTGGTTAGTGAAATCTTTAACCTCGCTTACAAAACAAATCGCTCACGCGCCTTGGCTAAACTACGGACACTAAATAAACACAGTTGTACCAAGAAATCCTAAAGAAAAAATGGTTTGTATGGGCTACAAGTACTGGGCATCCCTAAGCTAAGTTGGTGTCCCTCAGGTATTTTTCTGTCTATTTTTAGGTGTGTATAACGCGTTAGCGAGCTTTTAGCGATACATTGTTGTATGCTCAGAATAAGGACTCAGCTCGCTTACGCTAAAGAAACCTTACTAAAATAGAACTGTTTGTACTATTTATACTAATAACATTGGACATGTGTTAGATAGGGACGAATATACACTTGTGCATTCTTAAGAAGAAGGCTTTCGCAGGTTTGTCTAACTGATGACAGCTAATGCTATCGCTGTCAATTATAAGTAGCATTAGCTAGCGATGTAAGTATAGCGTAGCGCTATAAATTTTCCACTGACCAGTCTCCATCGTTTATCTTCACCTACCAGGCTACCACTAGTAGGCGTCCACTACGTTTAGTACTTATGTGCTCTGCGCCTACCACACCACGTGACATTGGCAGAATAGCTGTATTAAAAGCTCGTCGCCATTTACTTAAAGATGAAGAAGTATTCTCTTGGGTAAGTATACAAATAAGTAGACTAACCCGAACCATGTTACATTTTAGGTAAAAGAAAATATTTTTTTTAAGTCGATCAGAACCAAGGGATATGATTGTATTTTTGGAGAGGGTACGGAATCAGGACGATAACATAATTTAAGATATATTTAGACAAAATATTTTATTAATACATACCTGATTGCAGATTTTTTTCTTTGACGCCTTTGGGCAATACTTACAAAAAGAAGTTTCAAAATTTCTCGTGTTTGCAGCATTAAAATGCCTAGTGTCATGCATTCTAATGCTTATTGGAGTTTCTGGAGACAATCCACGGCAGTAGCAGATTACACGCCTTTAGGTCAGAGGTAACAGATTGTCCAAAATGATAAATCACCTAAACCCAAAAGTCGTATTATGGCATTATTTCCAATGTTCCTATAAATCAGTCACTAAATGAAACTTTACTGCACATAACGACACCAAAAATACACATGAATGATCACTATAACACAATTTCCAAAACACTGGCAAAAAATCTCAACCGCTCTACCTGATTCCCGCCAAATCTCCAATTATTACTTCCTTTGGTAAGTATTAAGTAAGTATAGTACTTATTTTATGTCACAGATATTTCATGCTATCATCATTAAACAAATTGAATTTTAAAAAACCGTGGTGGTTGAACTAACTGCCTGTCATCTGATGGGCCCAGGTTCGAATCTCGGCCTGTACCAATGAGCTTTTTTAAAGTTTAAGTAGTGATTATGTAATCACACCATGAGCTTTTAAAAGGTGGTAGGGCGATGTGGGTTTTCCCATTTAAATTGGAGCCGCCCGACTGGGGCTGTACCTCCACCTCACAGAAGACCGCAGTGAAATAACACTACTTGATGTAGTGTTGTTTCTGCGGTAAGGTTGCCAGTGCTCCAAGAGGATACGCTGGGCTAGTAGTAATGCTGCTAGCACAGTGAGTGTCCTCATCAACAACATGGTTGGCAACCCGTTAGTGATACCCCTGGTATTGCTAGCGGCTTTAGGCTACGGTGACTGCTTACCATCAGGTGAGCCGTATGCTAGTGTGCCACCTTAGTGGTATAAAAAAGTATATATATTAAAATCGCCTTAAGTGAGACGGATAAAAATAAACATTTACGAAAATTTATCTGATGGTGACGCAACCGCGAATGTCTGCCAGAATGGTATTTTCTTAATTCACTGATATTAAAATTCGGTTAAAAAAGTTCTTGCCTTGAGGGAAGTGGGTTAGTCAAATGGTTCAGTACCTATTAGGTAGACCTACCATTACATAACCTCATGTTATTTCATGACATGAAATCCCTTATTAATTCCCAACATGGCAGATTTTAAAAATAAATAAAACAATTAGCTTTACATATTTATACTTTTATTCTCACTTTTTACCCTTAGTTTCTTTAACAGCTGTTGGGGCCTTGGTGACATCATCAGGGTTCTCTGCAGCATCCTTCAATCTCTTGGCACGAATACCAACAAGCTTAGCGATGGAGCGAGCCTGTAAAATATCGTAAATTACTACTTGGGTAAAGCAACTAGTTAAAACAATGTAGAGGTGGTTAAAATTGAGGCACCAACAATTTAAAACCAATATAACAAATCAATGAAATGCTTCAACATCATCAATCTTGAACCATTTCATATGGTTGGCGCAGTCACGAAATATCAAACATATGGCGTAATATCCTAGTGTTCACGAACGGAACGCACGTGCGGCTTAAGTAGCGGGCAAGCTAGCGACTGGCGCGCACGGCGCCCGCGAGTCAACGTGAACAAGCCGCTAAGCTTAGGGTTCATGGACCATGGCATCATATTTGCTAATGAAAAAAATCTTTCTACCAGTTGAAGGCCCACCCACAACAACTCGATTGTTTATTTAAAGAGGATTCATACAACTGGGCAAAATCGATTTTTTTATTCAAGGTCGTATAGATAAATAAATCTATAGCAGTCAGATCCCTTCAGGGCATTTTTTGATGATCATTGTGGCATGTTAATCTGGGTTATGATAATATTGGTAGCACATACCCCTCGAAGGTACTGGTAGACCTTGAAGTCCTTCTCCTCGTCAGTGATGGGGCGCGCCAAGGCGCGCGGCGCTGGCTGCTGCACGCGCATGAGAGGCCCGCGCAGTTGCGTCGCCAACTTACGCTCTTCCTCGCTAGCCTCGCCCTTCAGCACCTGCACAAATCACAATATTGTTTCATAAAACATAACAGCTTTTTACCCGCGTCTTCATCCGCGTAGTAATATAATATTTATGATAATGTTATACAGCTTAGCCTTCCTCGATAAATGGACTATCCAACACAAAAATATTTTTTACAACCAACCAGTAAGTAGTTCCTGAGATTAGCGCGCCCACCAAAACAGACTAACTTTTCACCTTTTTCATATGCGCAAGACAATAACATTACATAATAAACTGTGGAAGGGGTTTATAGTACTTTAGATTTCACTTGCTTTACCATTAGGATAATTGTACATTTAACAGATTAGTTGTTTACAAGAACCTTCGCTTACTTTTAACCTTACCTACAAGTGCGTGCGGAACCTTCGGTGCGTGAGTTCGACTCGCACTTTGCCGGTATTTATGTATTCAAACCTCAGAGGTAGAAAACAAGGTTGCAACACAAATTTTAATCTAGTTACACTGACATTAATGTGGCCAACAAGCCAGGCTGGACAAGAATTCTATAATTATTTTTTGAAAGGAAACGGGCGAAAGGGTTAAGAAACGAAGTATTCATGTTAAGATGTCGAATATATTAATGAACCGTTAAAATTACGAATAATTGAAAATAATCATCATTTTCAATAAAAAAAAGTAACGATTTTGAATAAAAATATCATAATATGTATACCAACTTCATTAATATCAAATCTACACTAATATTATAAAGAGGAAAGATTTGTATTTTTGTGGATTTGTATTGAATAGGCTTCAAAACTACTGGACCAATTTAAAAAATTCTATTCCTTCACCGTTAGAAAGCTAAATAATCACTGAGTAACATAGGCTATATATTATACTAGCTGCCTGCTCCGGCTTCGCACGGGTAGACAAAATATTTGATAAATGTCTATGCTCCGAAACTACCCTTGCGAAGCCGGAGCGGGCCGCTAGTCCCTAATAAAAATATTTATATTTTCAACTGTTAAAAATATCATTATTTTTATTTATCAATTAACGTTTAAGGAATAAATGAAATCAGCCAATATTGACACCTCCAATTCATGTACTCAGCAAAAATATCAAAATGGTAAGTAAGGAACATAAATCTGTATTAATGTTACTACCTATATGAAAAAAAGAACCTTGTTTCCATTTCAGAGATGCTATTTTCCAAGCCAGGGATAGACTCTACACCTTTTATTCAGGCCTAAGCTGAATAATTTATTTTCAATTACAACATTTTGAAACATATAATGAGTAATGAGTAATAAAAATATAATTTTATAAATACCTTCTTGCCCTTAGGGAACAGGATAAGACGAGCCCTATATTCCTTTAACCTCTGAATATTGATTTGAAGTGATTCAACAGATTTGTTGCGCCTGCGTGGATCCACAGCAATGCCAATGGTTCTGGCAAAGGCAGGGTTCAGACCAGAAGCCTGAAATAAAAAAAATCCCATGTTATAGGCAGTTTTTAACTTTATCACTTATTTTTAGTGTCCGACCGAAGCTTCGGCTTCGGCCAAAAAAGCACCTTCGGCCAAATCTTCGGCTTCGGCCAAATAATTGCCGAAGGTTTGGCCGAAGCCGAAGGTTTACTAGTTGTCAAAATTTGAAATTTACTGAACGATGCTAGAGCGAGACGGAGAGTGTGCAGAGCAGCAGAGTTTCGCCGCGCCGCCGCACCAGACCAAACGAATCGCAGTTAGTAAACTAAACGAGTCAAAACAAGTTTGAGAGCGCGTCTTAAAATTCTAATAAGTGTTTTGTTTTTAAATATTTCATATTTGTTATTACAAATTATTTTATTTATTACTGTGAGTAGTACTTGTGGTGATACGTTCATTATTGTGAGGCACTCTAAGAACCAAAAAACCTTCATATTTTCTTTTAATTGTAAGTTTTTATAATAGTTTAGTTTTCCCAAATAGGTATATTATTGATAATTTTGATAAATTACTGCTTCGCCATATAATTAAGTATAAAGAGCTATTTTTAATTACGACTAGTCGAAAAAAGTGAGTTTATTTTTTATTAATAAGGTGCCGTGCCTCAAATTGTTACCAAAACTTGTTAAGTTTTTATTTTCTCCAATTGTTACCAAAAATGTTTAACTTAATTATCCAAAGAAATTACTTATAAGTATTAAATTTTCTCAAAAATTCCAAACAGTTATATGTAAAAAAAAGATATTGAAAAAGCGTTAAACTTTGCTCAATTATTTTATAGAAATATTTTGTGTTCATCTGATAATAAAAAAAAAGTGACTGATTATTTGATTATTTTTTATAAAATTACTTTAGGTAAATAAATATTTAATTAACATTGTATATTTGAAACTTTTATTTTAGACAATATTTTATTACCTACTTGTATATGTTGGTCACTCGGCTCGTTATTGGGCTAAATCTCTAAAGCTCTCACAATATGTATCTAGTATATTCTGAGATCAAAGTAACTATCGTATTTCTCAAGGTCAATGACACCTTCGGCTTCGGCTTCGGCCGAAGGTTTTGGTGAATACCGATTAATCGGCTTCGGCTTCGGCCAGAATTGCACCTTCGGTCGAACACTACTTATTTTAACATCCTTGTATTGTTATAATGATGACAACTAATCAGTTAGTTGAAATCATTTGAGTAACACAGATTGCAATGACATAGCTAGCGATGGACAAGCATACATACCTACAGGAAGCAATAACAATATCAATTCATTTAGTTATATATCTTATATTTTGTTTCAATAATAGGTACCACTAAGGCAATCGAATTCTTCGGGATGGAACAACGTACATTGTGTAAAATAACCTGGTTTAGTTTGTTTATGTTAAAAGTTAATAATAACAGAATACAAGCATAGTTACCCTGATTTCGCGCAGAGTAAACCCACGTCCCGCACGAACCTTCGTGTGGTATCTCACAGTGGGGCAGCGAACTATAGGACGCAGAGGCCCGGCAGCCGGCCGTGGAGCAATGGCTTTGGCTTTCTTAATTCGGTTTTGCTTTCGTCGATGCCTTCTAGCGGGTTGGTTGAACCATGTTTTAACAAATCTTTGCCAATCCTTATGGAAATGTCCATTAGGGATCATATTATTTCCCTTCCCCATTTTTGTATAACCACAACTTCACCTAAAATCAAATAAACAAAATAAAGGCGCAAATCGACAAAGTGCCATAAAACTGTATTGGTATCAAGATATTAACACAACTTTTAATATGATTAAGGTAGTAAATAGAGATTTAATAAAATATTACGACTAACCACTACACGCAGAAGTTAAAAAGAACTTATTTATGAAATTGACAGGTCTAGTGTTGTACGTTGAACGCTTTCGATACACCGACCGCTGGTTGAAATCGATTTAGTCGATTCGAAACAAAACAAAATAGGGCAATTTTAAAAGTACTAATATTAACAAGCCCGTAACAGTCGAAGACCTGTGCCGGTAGCATGAACTTTTCGACAACGTTTTCGTATCGCCTTCGACTATTTTTGTATTGAAAAATGAACAGCGCTGCGGCGGTGAAAAGTGGAACTAAAATTAGTATGAAAAATTTTGACATTTCGCGAGTTACGTTTTCGAATACGTTATCGACAGTGTTCCTGCTACCGGCACAGGTCCAAGAATATAATATTAATAACTGTCGTCTGCGACAGGCAGCTTTTTTTGTTTGAATACTGTTTGATGCAATTGTTGCTGATACTATTCCCTATACTTTTCTTTGAAAATTGAACTTATCCGTACAGACATTTCGTACAGTCTGG
The DNA here is from genome assembly GCA_951449985.1 of Falcaria lacertinaria. Lineage (NCBI taxonomy): Eukaryota > Metazoa > Arthropoda > Insecta > Lepidoptera > Drepanidae > Falcaria > Falcaria lacertinaria. Next base: position 6,201,999 of record OX602109.1, on the reverse strand, counting down.
AAAAAAAGAGTAGAAAATAATAGGGGCTGCAGCGTCATTGCGCCGGTCGTATGGCAATATTGGCAATGGCAACACGCCGCAGCTCGTGTAGTAGAGCATCTGCTTCTTCTTCTTCTTCCTACCTATGGCAATTAATCCTCTTCAAGAAGTGCGCATTGCGTTGCGTTTAGCTACCGCAAATTCTGTGAACATCTCATAGAAGTCTCATAGAAGTGCGCGCACTGCGGTGAGTAAAAGTATGCGGCCAAGGTCATCGCCGCAAACTTGGTGTTAGTGATGCGACTCGAGTAGGTTTTGTGCCTACACAGTTTTGATAGTTCTGACACGTAATAAACATATTTTTAGTTTTCCGTACTTTAAAAGGAAAAAAGGAACCCTTATAGGACCACTTTGTTGCCTGTCTGTCCGTATGTCTGTCTGATTGACTTATTTTATGGTTTTTGCCTAAACGTTAGCTCTATTTGCGATATTTAACGATAATTTAACTCAGATGTCTGTTTTTCTTTGTTTAAAATGTCCGATGGACTTATCGAATTAGTGCGTCAATACCAAAGACTCTATGACAAAAATGTAAAGGATATAAGGATTACGGTAAACTTAATTAATTAGCAAAAACATGAAATAAATCAGTTAAGAAGTTTATTTAGTCGTTAACAGAAAAAGAAAATTATCTGCGTTGAAGCCAGTGCCAGTATCAGACAATTCCATTTTAAAACACATCTTCACTCCACAACTGTTGAAATGAGAATAGTCCTTGAATAGGTTTGATTGCCTTAGTTAGAAAGAAGAAGACTTCGAGTCGGTTTTTATGATGTTACATCCCTCAACTTGCCTGTACTGGCCGCAGTGCGCGGGGCCCAGAAGTTGCTGTAGTGTAGGTCCAACGCACAGTGAACTAGTTGAACTACAGCAACTTTTGGCACGGCAACGCTTTGCGCGCATGCCCTAAACGACCATATACTTTAGGGAAAATTGGCATATGATATTGATGATTAACCATGCCTATCCTCTGAACATCACTATAAATATGGTTTAATTAAAGTCATTAAAATATAGCAGATGAGAATATTTTTTCATTTGATACTTTCTACTTTGACTGCGGTCTTCTGTAAAGTGGAGGTACACTCCCCAGCCCAGCGGCTCCAATTTTATTATAATGGAAAAACCCACAAGAGATCCCGTTACGCCCTATCTCTCATTAAAATAAAAATCAAAATAGTAAAAAAAATTATTTCTACACTTAATACCTACAGGCAAAATTAATTCTGTAGAGATGATGATTTGAGTGCCGTATGTAGGTAAAAATATTGTAAAAAATATCTTCTTATTAGTTAATTATGTATGTATCAAGAATGTAGTACGAATGTCTGACTATTAAGGCTTTTGATTATGCAAGGATTTTGCTATAATATCGCGCGCACCTCTTTGTGCTTCGCTCATAAACAAGCTTTGCTCTAGACTGCGATACGCTTGAATTGTCTATGAATGAACTAGGAATACGATGAGGAGTTTACATAAAACGCCATATTGGTTTTTCCGCAAACGTCACCTTTTCCTTTGGTGAGCAAGGTGTGTTCACGTGAGGTTGTGTGTTCCCTTGAATACAGGTCACACAATCCTCAGAATTTCGTGAAAATATTCTTGTAAAATATAAAAAAAAAATATAAAATTAACAAAATCCAAAAAAATAGTAAAATTATAAAAGTAAAACGGGAATCACTTGATTTTAAGTTTAGTGTACGTAAGCGTGCAACGTGGTCTGAGGAATGCGATAGTCATTGTAAAGAGAAAGTGAAGTTTGTTCTTTGCTCACGTAGAAGTTGAATGTTTAAAACAGCTACAGTAAAATTCTCACAATGAATCCTGGTCCACCCAATTATCCGATGGCGTCTTTATATGTTGGAGATCTGCACTCGGATATAACCGAAGCCATGCTCTTCGAAAAGTTTTCAACGGCTGGCCCGGTTCTTTCGATACGTGTTTGCCGTGATATGATAACTCGTAGATCCCTAGGCTACGCTTATGTAAATTTTCAGCAGCCTGCCGATGGTGAGTTTTGCAATTTACAATTTAAAACAAACTACTTCTTCATTAGTTAGGTTGCATATTTTCCGTTCAAGGTTGTGATTATCTAGTACGCATTAGTACCTAGGCGCTTAACTTACGCCACTCTGATGTGTGAGTACTATTCTACCATATGGGATTCTACCATATCAAAAATATTACTCATTGTCAAATGCATACATTTTATGAGGAATCCTTATCAACTTCAGTGTTCATTTCCAGTTAAGATTGCTCAAGCAATATTGAGTAATAGTGTAATATACAATTCTTTAATATGTGTAGTAGCATCCACCGCATTCCCACTATAGGAGATTTCTCTGAATACTTTATTTATTATTTGTCACTAATATAAATCATCGACAATATGATATATAATTAACATTGTGTTTTTATAGTTTAATTTATTTTTATAGCTGAAAGAGCGCTGGACACTATGAACTTTGACATGATCAAAGGAAGACCTATTAGAATCATGTGGTCCCAACGAGACCCTTCTCTGCGAAAGTCAGGTGTGGGAAATGTTTTCATTAAAAACCTCGATAAAACAATTGATAACAAAGCTATGTATGACACATTTTCTGCTTTTGGCAACATCCTGAGTTGTAAAGTGGCCCAAGATGAGACTGGAGCTTCTAAGGGTTATGGCTTTGTACATTTTGAAACAGAAGAAGCAGCCAATAAATCAATTGAAAAAGTAAATGGAATGCTTTTGAATGGGAAAAAGGTTTATGTTGGCCGATTCATTCCTCGTAAAGAACGCGAAAAGGAGCTTGGTGAAAAAGCCAAACTTTTCACCAATGTTTATGTGAAGAACTTTGGAGATGACTTCTCAGATGAGTTGTTGAGAGATATGTTTGAAAAATATGGACGTATAACAAGTCACAAAGTTATGTACAAAGATGATGGCAACTCCAGAGGATTTGGCTTTGTGGCCTTTGAAGATCCAGATGCAGCTGAACGGGCCTGCATGGAACTCAATGGAAAGGAACTAGTTGAAGGCAAGCCTTTGTATGTTGGTCGTGCCCAGAAGAAAGCTGAGCGACAGAAGGAGCTAAAGCGTAAATTTGAACAGCTTAAATCTGAACGCTTAACACGTTATCAAGGAGTAAATTTGTATGTGAAGAACTTGGATGACACTATTGACGATGAGCGTCTTCGCAAGGAGTTTGCACCATTTGGCACCATTACTTCAGCAAAGGTAATTAAACAGCTTATATCCTTGTTGCCACTGAACCTGTTTGTCAATAGCTAAAAATCTGTTAGTCAGTTTTATAAAGTCTTAAGAGTCAGTCTATCCTTGGTAATCAGTTTCAGTACCTAAATCCCAGGCCACAATCACTTGTGTAACAACTGGATTTTTTTAAATGCAGACAGGTGCAGACCCAATTGGGCTGGGAAATTAACAAGAGTTGCATTATCTGTAATGTCACTCACTCATGAGTATCTTGATTGTGTCTTTTATTGTTTCATATAATGGAGGTTATTTTGTATCACAGGTTATGTTGGAAGATGGTCGTAGCAAAGGTTTTGGCTTTGTATGCTTTTCATCCCCTGAAGAAGCTACCAAAGCAGTTACAGAAATGAATGGTCGTATAGTCGGCACGAAACCTTTATACGTAGCCTTGGCTCAACGCAAAGAAGACCGTAAAGCCCATTTGACATCACAGTACATGCAACGTATGGCTAGTATGCGCATGCAACAGATGGGTCAGATATTCCAGCCAGGAGGATCTGGTGGATATTTCGTGCCAACCATCCCACCAGCTCAACGTTTCTATGGTCCAGCACAAATGACCCAAATAAGGCCATCACCACGTTGGACTGCACAGCCGCCAGTTCGTCCAAGTACTCAGAATGCTGCTTCTGGTTATCCTAACATGCAAGCACCATTCCGTCCTCAACCTAGAGGTCCTACTCAAGCTACTCTACGTACTTCTCTTGGAGCTAGGCCTATAACTGGTCAACAAGGTGTGGCTACTGCAACATCAATCCGTCAACCTTTAGTGACACAAAGTGGTCGTCCAGCAGGCTATAAGTATACTGCTAACATGCGTAATCCTCCCGCGCCACAACCAGCAGTTCATATTCAAGGTCAAGAGCCTTTGACGGCTACCATGTTAGCAGCGGCACCACTGCAAGAACAGAAGCAGATGCTTGGTGAGCGACTATTCCCGTTAATTCAAAGAATGCATCCTGATTTAGCTGGCAAAATTACAGGAATGCTTTTGGAAATTGACAATTCTGAACTGCTGCACATGTTGGAGCATGGAGAGTCTCTTAAGGCTAAGGTGGACGAAGCTGTTGCTGTTTTACAAGCTCACCAAGCTAAACAGCAGGCCACCAAAAAGGAGTAATTTTATTTTTTTCAGAGCTGGCAAAAATATGTATGCTACCAGCTCTTTAACATATACTTGTTATTTTATGCTTTGAACAACAAAAGTTGTTAAAGAATCCCGCTAATAAAAAATGAATAAATAAAAATTGAAAAAAAAAAAATGAAAAAGTGGGTGCACTTTCTTAAATATATAACTTTTATAATGTACAATATTGAGAGTGCATTTCCGCAAACAAAAATAACGCAACTGTCAACATTTCTACATATAAAGAACAGAGCTCATTAACCGCTCTGAATTCTGACTTTTTACATTGACTAAGAAGTGTGATTTTAAGTTTGTCATTATTATTATTTTCTTGTCCTATCTGATGAAATGGAGTTGGCTTTTGTTCTTGCACTTTTATCTTTCTCTTCTGTAAATCGGTTAACATTACAGTTACGATACCTTGGATTGTAAACTTGGTCTCTTTAATTTTGATGTAACTGATCTTATTTGTTTCATTATATTCTGTGGAGAATTCACAATATTTGAATTGTCTTTTATTTTTAGTTTAAATACTAATTACACACGATTCCACCAGGGGCGTGCATTGTATATAGGCAAAAAGTCATTGCCTACCTCCACCCATATCTAATACACTTTATTACGCAGAATATTACGTGCGTATTTTATGAGCTAGGTAACATTTAATGTAAATCCCGTTGGTTGCCTACCTAAAATAAAATGGAATGGATTCCACACTTGTAATAACAAACATCGTTAAAAAAAAAAATAATGCTATTTATTGCCGACAGTGGAAATACGGGAAAAATCTCTGAATTACTAGCAAAAAAGATTTTTATAAGAAACTTGCAGCGTTTTATGTGTGCTGCTACCCATTGAGGATTTCCCTAATCACGACCCAATCATGAGTAACCGCTAGACTAGCGTAAGCGTAACGTTTGTATTATCTCTTGGATCATGAGTGCAGCAAGCATGTCATGGTCAAACTAAACTGGCTGTCATACAAAAATGCGTACACGAAATTTCGTGTCTGCTGTCGACTATTGAAGAGTTCCTTTATCTGGAGGTCTTCCTGAATAATGACTATTCAGGTTATGCATATAATAAAAAAATGCTTTGTCATCCGAACCAACATGTAAAAATTTGCTGGAGGTACTTGAAAGATAAGGAAGTCAAATAAAATCCAAATATCGTCAACACTCTGAAGTGCAGCAGATAGCGCAACGCTTTCTGGTGACAACTCCTTCCGTCCCCTCTACCGCCTATCTATACTTCGTCGTCCATATGTAGCGGTTGTATTCTCTTGGGTCCATATTACTTACGCCGTTATACACTTGGTCGCCGTCGGTACGCAGCTTACAAGGGTTCTCGCATATACCAGTACCTACCACCTATGTAAAAAATAGCTGTTACCGCGACTTCGTACTCGTGGTTGTTTAAAGTTACGCCTTATAAAATCAGCTAACTAAGCCAGTGAAAGTCCCATTCAATTCATTCGTTCCAACCGTTTCGGAGATTACCCGGATCATTTTTTTTACAAATTGTGCATTTGTTATAGGTAGGTAGCGTCAATGATATGGTAACGTATTATTTGTACGTAGTATATTATCTACTCTGAGGTATTATACAATATACCTTCATATGCATTTAGAAAAAGCTGTTATTTTGACATTACTAACAGACACATCAATTTTATTTATATACCGACCTGATGGTAAGCAGTCACCGTAGCCTATAGCCGCTTGCAATACCAGGGGTATCACTCACGGGTTGCCAACCATGTTTTTGATGAGAACTCATTGTGCTAGCAGCATTACTACTAGCCCAGCGTATCCTCGTGGAGCACTGGCAACCAAACTTACCGCAGAAACAACACTACATGAAAGTAGTGTTATTTCACTGCGATCTTCTGTAAGGCGAAGGTAGTCCCCAGTCGGGCGGCTCCAATTTAAATGGGATAACCCACGGGAAATCCCAAATCGCCCTACCTCTCTCCTCTCTCATAAAATTATCTATCTTATGTTTTTATGAAGATAATATTTACAAGCCACTCATTCGAACTCCGATGTAACTTTAGTGAGTTGTTACGTTACGCGCCCGCGTAGGTTCCTGAAAAAAAAGGCTGCGTGTGGCATTGCAAAATTTGCTGAACGCTGCGCCGTGTCACAACTGGTGAGAAATAAAAAAGTATGAATTATGTTATAACGTTATCATTTATTATCAAGAGTTTACATCAAATGTACTCCACGTAACGGGGCAATTGCACTACCTTTATAAAATCAAGATAAAGAATGTATCAAGCTCAAAAATGACAAAAAACAATCGTAGATTGTAGTATCCCATCTATTCGAAACGGTCGACTTGGTTCGCCTTTAAGTGCGCCCAAAGGTGGTGTTTTCTATAAGAAACATTTAACGGGCAGCAATGAGTTTTTACGCCCGCATAAGTGCGCGGAAATAGTAGTTTTTTTTAAATTATGCAGTGCGAAGAGGGATTCTTTAGTAGAATCCTGAACGTAGCGAGGGATTCAAAGTACGTCGCACGAGCCAAAATTACAGGTCGGGATTCGAACCTGGGCCCACCAGGTGACAGGCTTATGAAATACCTTTTAATGGACTAAAATTATCCGTAGGTAACTACTCAGGTATATAAGTTATCCTTATAAGGTATTATGATGACTAAAGTTCAACTTTCGGTAAAAATAAATATGTAATAAATAAAAATGTCTCAACAAAATAAAAGATAAGACAAAAAAGGGTAAGTTGTGGCCGAACACATAGCCAATGACCCTAGCTACTCACCCTTACCGTTTGGTACACGCTCTTCCTAACATGTTGTATATTCATTCACCACCGAGAAAGAACACTAACGTCAAATGGTGAGTAAAACCCACTGCGCCGTGCTGCCTTGAGTGCGACTGTGCAGTTCTCTCTGCGTCAAATATACCTAGTACCTACCATGTCATGGGTTTTGGAGTAGCCAAGCGAATGACGAATCACGTAGTATGATTGATTGGCATATAGAACAAAATTGTATCCTAGTAGCGTCAAATGTTTGTGAACGGGTATTTAGCAGGGTGAATAAACTGCATACAATATAGCATCGCTACTTGTAGGGCTAAAGTACAAAACAACGCAAAATTAAGCCAAACACCTCTTTTTGTACTTGAATTTATGTATCTAATTAGTTGTATGTTACAGTGTAATTTACAGACACGTTCAAGTATACATATACATTCCTGTCTATATATTTAAACAGTGTCTATAATATATTTTAAGTAACATTATTTAAATTAAATATTATATTCCTTTGATGTTCCAATTTGGTTTTATTGGTTGGTATTTTATATATGTATAGAATAAAGTTATGCATGGAAAAATATTCTATTTTAGGAACAGAGACAAGGATATAAAAGGTTAAAGGATAAAGTCTAGTGGTTATGAACTAAACCTCTATATTCAAGCAATAAAAACACTTTACATAAAGTAACACAAACCAAAATGTACCACCAGTTATTACAAGCATAAGCTTAAATAGAATTTAGCTATTGTAGTACTAGTCCAATTTTATTTGGTGTCATACTTGGACATCGCCAATTATACAAATAATATTGCAGATTTCCATCACCTATGCCAAATTTAAGGGGCTCTAAGAATTCTTTATTATCCATTAGATCCAATGCATTGAATACATCAAAACCAGAATTTTTTGCAGTAATCAATGCATCAAGCATTAAATCAGTCCACTGTGTTTTAGTTGAGACATTGTAATATGAATATGCAGCTTTGAGAGTTTTATGCATTGGGTGGTAGACAACAGTTGAGGGCAAAGTGTAATAACTGACAAAATCAGTTATGTCACCATCCTGAGCTTCAACCACAAAGCTGTCAATTATTCCCAATTGTGGCATAAACCAATGCTTGAAATCTTCTTCAGAAAAAATTGGAGCTAGTTCAAACTTGGACAAATAGTCATTCAGCAATTTCACAACTTTATCACTATCCTGTGGTTCCATTTTACGAAAGCCAGGTGTTTTGGGTAGGTCAGGCAGTTTAAATAATTTTAAAGTTCTTTGCATAGTCATATTTCTAGATAAGTGACTGAATTTGATGTCAATCAATTTCTTTGGATTCAGAGACCTATGCCAATAACGGCATGTAGCAACGGGTTTGGGCAATACAATACCAGCAGTATAAACCCCTTGGAATATCCCTGTCAAGTTGACTCTTCGTGTTATTTCCCTTATCAACACAGGAGCTACCCGTTTGGCTCGCAGCTTCTTGTGCACACACAGAAAATTGATCTCAACAACAGTCTGCACATGGTTATAGATTCTTAATTGGGCTGGTATAGCTGAAATAAAACCAACTAACCTACCTGATTTAACTACCCGAACACCACAGTGCCAGATCATCCTCCAGCCTGGAGGCTGGAGAGCCCACTTAAGGAACTCGGTTTGATAGTCGAAGCGAAACATGCAGTCATCATCTTCAACGTAATTCTCGTTGAGCAATGTATAAAGTTCTTTCAATACCAGTGGTTCATTTAAGTTTAAGGTATCCCACTGGAAACCATCAGGCAAAGTGTATGGTTCCGATCTTATATCCTCAGCTGATTTAGGTGGTTCTATAGGTTCATTGGATATTATCTTTTCATCCATTTTAGGTACGGGTTGTGTAGACCAAAACTGATACGACTTATGTAAAGCTTCCTCAGTTGTTTTCGCAGGTTTTTGTTGAAGATTCAGAACTTCCATGGCCATTTTTAAATCTTTTAGGGATATGTTCTGTGCTACATCACTTGAATTTGGTGCTGGTACTATACTGTCACCTAAAGTTGAAACCCCATGGTCGCCATCGCCACCGCTACGTTTTTTCTTGTTTCTATTTTTTTTCTTTTGGTGTTTTTCATCATTAGCTTTTTGATATTCACTAGATTGAGCTGATGTAGTGTCTTCCGTTGTTCTGTCCATTGAGAAAACAATTCAATTAAAATTGCAGCCAACCAAAGGCAACTCCTGGATTTTACAAAAAAAAGGTTTAGTAGAGCAGTACTTAATAGATATTAGGATAGGGATGTACAATGCGAACCGATACTTTACAGTATCGATGCAGCATGACTCGATATTAAGATATTTTGAATAGATATTCAGTAAACACTGTTGTTAAGCTATGGATATCTATAAAGCAAGTTTTACATTGCAAGATAGGTAATACAAATGCTACGCTCGAGATACATTTTACAATAGCTATATTAACTTCGCAATCTATTTATATACAGGTTACCGCAAAGGATAAAGTGATACTTATCACGGGAATTGAGGATGGATAATCTGTGCTGTGGCATTATGCTGCTAAGAAAGTGACGTCCTTCCAACAATAAGTTTGGAAAGGAGTTGTTTGGTAATACCTATTGGTTTTGCAATCGCCTAAAATAATTTACAATCTTAAAATTAGTTTTTCTACCCGTAATGCTGTGTATACATGTTTTTGGACACAGTTAAGATTATATTAATATAACTTTGAACCTGTTTTTATATAATTGTGTCCTGTTGTGTTTTGAGCCTTATAAATGCGAAAGTTTGTGAGTATGGATGGGTGTTTGTTACACATTCTCGCAAAAACTACTCAACTGATTTGGACGAAATTTGGAACACAGATAATTTATAACCTGGATTAACACATAGTACTTTATATCCCGGGAAAATTTTAAATTCCTCTGATATTTTAAGCTCAACGAGGACGTAGTCGCGGGCAGAAGCTAGTACATATATAAATGAATTCCTATTTCCTTTGGTCGCGGCATCACGCGTGAACAGCTAAGCCGATTTCGCTAATTTTATATTTTTGTGTTTGGAGAAGGTTCTTATGAAAATAAACCGGAACATTTTTAATCTGGTGATAAACTAAATGTACTAAAAACATGAAATTGTAGTGTCCAAATCTTTTTTTCGTTTTTAAGAGGTCGATGATGTTACACATCATATGGGACAACTGTACAGGTTCTCTCGGGTTTTAAATTTTTGTTCTTTTACAAGGTGTAATATTTTTGTGATTCGTACTTAGAATTTTTATGACAAGGTCTTCTTATGATAATGGGTTGCACGATTCTTTACAATATTTTGTAGAATCGGATTGAACGGAAGAACCGATTCAAATTTTCGCGCATCCCTAAAACAAAATAGAGGATATTATGTCTTAGAATAAGGACTCAAGCTCTCGCTTACGCTGTAGAACCAGTACTAAAATAAAAACTGTGTAACAGCATTAATAAGGACTTACGCTTGTCCTTATTCTAAGGTAACAGCTCTCATATTCTCATTTTAGTAATAAAATGTACACGAGTGTGAGTGAAACAAAAACTACTCCTTCTTTATAATAATTTTGAAGCAGTCACATATTCGAATCATGTTTGAATCGGTTCGTGACAGGTAATTTTAATTTGGTTTATATTATTAATGCTACTAAATAAACAACACTTAGCGAGCATTAGTTGTACATTGTTCTGCGTAGTACATTGTTTTGCGTGGCTCTATGCACGACTTGACATTTTATGCTAGTTTCACCAAGGGTTCACTATTTGTGGCGTGGTGTGTCGTGGCGCCGTCTGGTGTGTCGCGGAGTGTTCACACTTATGTGTCGTGTCGTGTCGTGTCGCAAAAGGGTGAATTTTTGAATCATTCTCACACAGAGTACACAATCACTACGTGCATTCTCATTACAACAGTTGTGGAGTGAAGACTTGTTTTAAAATGGAATCGTCTGATACTAAATTTCTTCTGTTGACGACTAAATAAACTACTTAATTGATTTTTTGCATGTTTTTGCTATTTCCTCCCAAGCATACCGTAACCCTATTTTTCCCTTTTTATCATAGAGACCTTGGTGTTATCGTACTAATTCGATAAGTTCATCGGACATTTTAACTGGTTTATTAATGTTTTTGCTATTTCCTACCAAGCATACCGTAATCCTTACATCCTATACATTTTGTCATGGAGTCCTTGGTATTGACGTACTAATTCGATGTGTGCAGACATTTTAAACAACGAAAAACAGACAACAATAAAATGGACTTCTTCCCTCGCAGTAACGCGTCTAAAACGTAGTGATTATGTACTCTGTGAACGCGTCATATTAGAGATGTCAATATTAGCTGATTTTATTTATTAGATAAACGTTATTTGAAAAAAATACGATATTTTTAATGGGTGAAAATATTAGTTAATATTTAATTCTTATTCTTCCTAAGTATGGCAATCAATCCCTTCAGGGACTATTTTTGCCAGTGTCGAGTGTCTGAGACTTTCAAATTTCAAAATTTCTCGTGTTTGCCGCATTAAAACACATTCTAATGCTAAATGGAGTTTCTGGAGACAATCCACTTTAGATGCAAAAAAAAAACAATGTTCCTATAAATCAGTCACTAAATTAAACTTTACTGCACATAAGGACACCAAAAATACACATTAAAGATCACTATAACACAATTTACGAGACACTGGAAAAAATCTCAATCGCTCCGCCTGATTCCCGCCAAAAACTCCAATATTTTATTTAGGATTTGATATTAATACATAAGTATAAATCACGTGTGTCAAAATATCACATGCATGAAAATATCATTGGCATTAAAACATCTTGTATCTCGTCCACTATAAAAATATCATGTATCACATCTACGATAACAATATTGAGTAGTTTGATTTGATTTGTTATTTTATGCGAAAACATTATTTTTGTTTATCGAATAATTATGATGATTACTTTATTCGTTTATTTTAACTGCTACTTATTATATTAGACATCTCTACGTCATACTACTAGATTCACACACTATTGAGGCGCGCCACAATCGCCAAATCCCCACCACCTCTGTGTCGCGACCAGGCGTTCGATTTCACCGTACCACAACACAAAAGTGTGAACCTAGCCATAGATACACATTACATAACCTAGCATTATCGTGAAGTTTCTTAGAATAAGGACATCGCTTCGCTTACGCTGTAGAAACCGCACTAAAATAAAAGCTGTGTAACAGCTCTCATAAATGAACTTGGTAGGTGGGGTTCCAGGCCGGGCTACAGTATTCTAATCGTTTTCGGACATAACTATTTGTATAATTAAATTATGGTTGATGGTTTCTTAAATTCCCTTGACATTCGCAATCGAAACCCAGGGACCGGTATACAGTTGCCTTTGATTATAGACAAGTATATAATCAAAGACAGTCGCAAGCAATGTGTCTATGTGCTCTGTGAATCGTAGCTGGCTGTCCAAATGAACACCTAGGTCACGGATAAGCTAATTGGTACTGAATCATTTGATGTGCTTTCCACAGTGTACATAACCACTACGTTTTGTTGTACGTAGAGCCGCAGAACAATAACTAAAGCTTGATAAGTGCTTTAGATTTAGTAGCATATAATAATATTTAACCCGGGAATAAGAGAGCTGTTACACAGCCTTTATTTAAGTACGGACGGATTCTATAGCGTAAGTCCTTATTCTAAGGCTCGATAAATATTTTTGATTTAGTAGCATATAATTTATACCGAATTTACCACCACCGATTCAAACGTTAAACAGCTTTTTTATTTTAGTACGGTTTCTTCGGCTTAAGTCCTTATTCTAAGGCCTGAATACATCCTAATTATGAGTGCACAAGTTGTAGCATGTGCACAACACTATAGAACCCCGAAGTATATATATTCCTCGCCTTCTAACACATCTCAAATGTCATAAGTAAAAACAGTAGTGCGGTTTCTTCTTCTTCTTCTTCTTCTTCCTAAGTATGGCAATCAATCCCTTCAGGGACTATTTTTGCCAGTGTCGAGTGTTAGAGAATTTTCATGTTGCAAAATTTCTCGTGTTTGCCGCATTAAAATGCCTAGTGTCATGCATTCTAACGCCCAATGGAGTTTCTGGAGACAACCCACGGCAGTAGCAGATCGTAACACGCCTTTAGATTAGAGGTAACCTATTGACCAAAATGATAAATCACTTAACCCAAAAGCCGTATTATGGCATTATTTCCAATGCTCCTATAAATCAGTCACTAAATGAAACTTTACTGCACATATCGACACCAAAAATACACATTAAAGATCACTATAACACAATTTACGACACACTGGAAAAAATCTCAACCGCTCCGCCTGATTCCCGCCAAAAACTCGTAGTGCGGTTTCTATAGCGTAAGCGGACCAGAAGTCCTTATTCTGAGTGAAGTTTGGTAAATTTAACATAGTCGCATGATAGTAGCGCGAAGCATTGATCACGGTGAATGTGTTAATTTTTTCTATACTTCTTCTTCTTCGTCACTATGGCAATCAATCCTCTTTAGGGACTATTTTCGCCAATGTCGAGAGTTATAGAATTTTCAATTTTCTAAAATTTCCGGGTTCGTTTGTTGCATACCTGTTTTTAGAAAGTAGGCTAGATAATAAGACAAATTGTACTCATTTATGTGTGAAATTAGCCTATAAGCTGTTGGTGTGCCAATAAAATAAATAAATCAACACAACACATTAGAAAAATCTCAACCACTCTGCCTGATTCCCGCCAAAAACTCTGTTTTGCCCATTTCCTTTACGGCCTTTCTAAAATTCATAGACCACAGACGTCGTACCGCTTCGCTAGCAAAGCGATGTCCATACCGTTACCAGTACAACGTATATCGTGAACGTCGTAGTAGGGAGTTTTTGGCGGGAATCAGGCGGAGCGGTTGAGATTTTTTCCAGTGTGTCGTAAATTGTGTTATAGTGATCTTTAATGTGTATTTTTGGTGTCGATATGTGCAGTAAAGTTTCATTTAGTGACTGATTTATAGGAGCATTGGAAATAATGCCATAATACGACTTTTGGGTTAAGTGATTTATCATTTTGGTCAATAGGTTACCTCTAATCTAAATGCGTGTTACGATCTGCTACTGCCGTGGGTTGTCTCCAGAAACTCCATTGGGCGTTAGAATGCATGACACTAGGCATTTTAATGCGGCAAACACGAGAAATTTTGCAACATGAAAATTCTCTAACACTCGACACTGGCAAAAATAGTCCCTGAAGGGATTGATTGCCATACTTAGGAAGAAGAAGAAGAAGAAGAACGTCGTAGTAACTCTACTACGACAGAACAGACTAGACCATAGATATATTAGATGTGATCTATGATCAGACCATTCTGATTTCTGACAGGTAGGCTAGACAGACATACAATACAATACATTTACATACATATAGCACAGAGTACATAATCAGACATAGTATACTACCGATAGACAAGTTTCCAAACACGAGTACCTTTAAAGTTTGAAAAGATTTCCCTAAATTTTCTCTGTAATCGGGTAAGAAAAAATATAGTACAATATCAAAATAACATTCTTATAATAAAGTCACAAACGTCTTGTGTTACCAAGTGCGACAGGCATAATTTCACTTGCTTACGCGTCAAAAAATGTTTCAGGATTACATGGCTTACTTTGATGTATGTAATAATTGAAGATTGAAACATTCAGAAAATGTGTAATGTGCTGAAGTACCGTGACTAAATCGCCTTTGAACAGCTGACAAATCTCTCTGTTTGCAGACTTAATAAGGTGGGTTCAATAGATACGTTGGTATCTAAAAATCGATTTTTATGTAAACAGATTTCACCATTCACCGTTCGGCATAAGTAATAGTTTTACTCCGCTAGCTATCTTTCTAACTTACCATACCACCATTTCCCCTTAATATTAGAATTTATACCATAGTATTCTAGTTTTACTTAATTAAAATTATAGGTAAGTACTTGAAATATTTTAGTTACCACTATCAGTATAACTTTCGTTTATTTATCCTTTGCAAAAGTTAGTATTTGTAATACTAATACTTTAATAATAA
Source organism: Falcaria lacertinaria (assembly GCA_951449985.1). Classification (NCBI taxonomy): domain Eukaryota; kingdom Metazoa; phylum Arthropoda; class Insecta; order Lepidoptera; family Drepanidae; genus Falcaria; species Falcaria lacertinaria. The sequence continues at coordinate 6,186,713 of OX602109.1, read as the reverse complement.
TTTATGGATCTACTCTGATCTACTCTTTGTTTTGCATAAATCATTATAAACTATACAGATCAAGAAAAAAAATAGTTTGAGGTGTAGCATATGTATGCATCATTAGTTTTGTAACACATGTAAAAAACAATTGGCACCAATGTCTATATCATTTGTAATTAGCAAGAAATTTTTGTAAATGTATTTTTTTTATACCACTAATGTGACACAAGCATATTGCCCACCTGATGGTAAGCAGTCACCATAGCCTATAGCTACTAGCAATTACATTTATAATATATATAATTTATAATTTATATAATTACAATTATAGAGTTCATTCATTAACAAGATGAAATAATAACTGAAATATGGATAATATAACCATCTCTTTATTCTTCATCTATTTAATCACATTATTACTCTATCTTTGTTAATTTGTCCATAATATATATGTTGTAAGAATCTTGTGAAAGTTCTGTGCCCCATCCCTTGTTGTCCATTTAACTAATGCAACATTGAACCAAAGCCACAATAGACAAGTTTTTTTAATTAAGCTTTATTTGGATTGATGTTTTTATTGCAGGGCTGAGTTATGGCTGACAAAGAACAAGTAATTCAGGCACTGCGTGCTACACTTATATCTGTTAAAGGAGCATTAACAATAAAACAGTGTAACCGTAAGTTTGCTTCATCTAATATATAAAATTCTCGTGTCACAGTTTTCGTTGCCATACTCCTCCGAAACGGCTTGACCGATTTTGATGAAATTTTTTGTGCTTATCCGGTATCTATGAGAATCGGCCAACATCTATTTTTCATCCCCATAAATGCAAAAAACAAATTGTCCACACGAGCGAAGCCGGGGTGGGCAGCTAGTATCCTATATTATTGTGAAAAGTTACTGTACAATGTTCTAATAATGATATCTTCGAAATACTAATGAATAAATATAATTATTTATTGATGCAGGAGATTATAAAGAACTTCAAGGAGAATGGATACCTTTCAAGAAGTTGGGCTACCCATCACTAGACAAGCTTTTTTTGGATGTTCCTGGCTTCAAAGTAACTCAAAACAATGGCGAGTGGTATGTTGACGCCATCGCCAGCCAAGAGACACAACACATTGTTGCTATGATTTCCCGCCAGAAGCCAAGTAAAAAAGCTGCAATCAAACTAAATCCAGTAAATGTTTTTTTATTACTAAAATAGGAATAATTAACTTGAATGGTATGAAATTAAATGTATAATGCATTATGTATGTAAATATGTACCTTATAAATTTTTAGAATCGATTACCGAAACGGCAGAATTCCTGGTGCAAACCAATGACATCTTCCAGTCAACCATCAAACTACAATAACCGATATTACAGGTTCAGAGGAAATACTCAATTTCATAATGAAAGTTTCATCAGTAAGGTATATCATTAAGTACACAATTTATTGCCTGATATAAATACACTTGATGTGCTTCTTGCTTGAGGCATTGAATGCAAATGATTTTTTTTAGGCGAACAAAAATAACACATACAAACCGAACGAAACGAAAACGTCACACCCGACCCCCAAACCATTGATAAAAACATATCAACAAGATCAGCCTGATAAAGGTCCTAAAAGCGTGATATCTTCGCGGGTTGTAACTTCACTCTCTGAAGAGGTTGGTATTTAAATATGTTATCTTTTTATGATTATGTACCTCCAAAGAAAAAAAACGGAACACTATCACTTAATTTATTTATTAAACTATTAATAATTGTGTATATTACTTAATATAGTTACTTGGTCGGTAGTTGATAGGTGCCCGCAGTACGCGCGTCGTAATTGACCTGTTTCTTTGCTGAAATAATTTCTTGTTACATATTTTAATTTTTTGATTACAGTTCAAACAATCAGCTCGAGCCTCAAAAGAGCCAGAAGTAAAACAGAGTAAAATTTCTGCATCTCAGAGACTCTCTAATCTAAGGGACCGTCTCAATACTGTTGATCTCATACCTTTGCAAATGCCAGCGGCTAAACACGAATGTTTGGTATGTATTAACACTGAGTGTAAATATTTAACATAGATCTCAAAGCAGTACCACCACCCAGTGAGCACTGAGGCTTTCTGAGGGGACGATTGAAACTAGAAATGTTAGGGGCGCTTAATAATAATTGGTAAGCAGTGAAAGTATAACGAAATGTGAAATAAAATAAGTAAAATTTAGTTACATAGAAATTATAATCTGGATACTAGGTGGACGTCCTATATATCAGTTTCCAGAAGGTGTCTAATAGAGCCTTACATAATTTTCAGTTGCCTATGCCATATTTGTGTCGTGTTATTTTTTTATAATTCGGGGCCAATACAATTCCTATATTATATGTGTATCTTTGTGGTATGTGAGTCAATATATTCATTAAATTATTAACTACTATGATCGTACATGACTCTTTATTTATTAGATTATATTCTTATTATAATAAAGTAATTATTTTTTGCGGTTGTTGTCTATACCAGCCATGCTTTATTATAACCATTTGATTATGATGTAATGATATACAATGCGAATGTGAGTGGAAGAAAAAGCCGTGAACGACCAAAGTCAAATTTTCTTGATTAAATTACCAAACCGGCGGGCATGTCTGAAGAGATTGCTGCATGTAAATGAAGCAAAAGAGGAGTGCAATGGGCTTAATAGTCTCTGTCTACCCCTTGAGGGACTTGGCGTGATGGATGATATGTATGATAAAGTCATTATGTACAGGACAATTTGTATCGAAAAAAAATGTTACAGGAGAGCAGCGGTCCTGTCACCAATGTGGTGCCAGCTCACAATCTGGAACCCCCTCCAGAGTCCACATCGTCGGTTATCAAACTGGAGTGGACATGTAAAAAGCTCGGCCTTACACAGCCTGTCTATAAGGTGCACGAGATAAGACCCAAGCGAGGTGCACCCACCTTTGACTGCACTGTTAAGGTGGGTTCTAATTCTAAATAATTCCTACAAATCATGCTTCCGTTTATTATGACTAAATTCAGAGTAATAACGGGCCAACATTGGAGGTACAAATTGATTGTGTTGTTTGATTTTTTGTGTGCTTGGTGTGGTGTTACAGTTAAATAAAATTTGCCATCAGAAATGCCGAATACAAAGGTGTTAGAAAAATACACAAAAGTGGAAGATGACGTTCTTTATAAATCTAAAATCACTACATAGTATAAAACAAAGTAGCTTTCCGCTGTCTGTCTGTCCCTATGAATGCTTAGATTTTTAAAACTACGCAACGGATTTTGATGCAGTTTTTTTAATTTTTTTAATAGGGAGTTTTTTATATATAATTCATTAAGGTTTGTGTTAATCCGTGCGCAGCCGGGGCGGGTCGCTAGTGACTAATAAGACGATACTAGACGGAAAAAAGTTTGCGTTCGCGGTTTAAGCGTTAAATATGTTAAGGAAGGCTGAAAGCGTAAAATCATGCCACTTGTTGACTGGAGTTGTTTTGCAGGTAGGCACATCGTACTCGACCTCGTCATACCCGGATTCGTCTCCGTCGGAGGAGTTGGCGAAGGAGGTGGCGTCAGTGAAAATGTTGGCGGTGATCGAGAGCTCGGAGTTGGGCGGTCTGCCTACCTCGTCCAGCAGCAGTGCCCTCGCCTTCCTCGCAGACCTCGTCGCCGAGCACGAGGCCGGCCTTTGGGCCAACATGGTGCCACATTTGTACAGGTATCTATCTATTGTGGCTTTTCCGTCAATTTCAAAATAAATCAAGAATTTTATAATTTATTTACAGAAAGCATTGCTTTCTTTCTCGGACACTTCCACATAGACATAAGACAAACAAACATTCTTCTATAGTGGTTCAATTAGCGGCACTCAGCTCTTTTTATTATAATTCCGTAACATTGGAGTGCTCATATATTAGGTCCTTACATATGAAATTGGCGTTTTTCGTACTGGCCACTTTAATCACGAATTTCTCCTCTTTGGTAAGGAATTCCAAATTCAAATTTGTACAGCTATAGACTCATGTATTTGTGCTTCGATGATCGTCATTCATTTGTTTTTTTTCTTCTGTTTTTTTCTGTTTGCGTCACTCATTTTACAAAATGGAAAACCTTAAATATCGCATTATTTACGAGTACGAGTTCCGCCGCGGCACTAGTGCTGCGGAAACAACTCGAAGGGTGAATGATGTGTATGGCGGTCGTGTTGCAAAAGAAAACACAGTTCGTTTTTGGTTCCAACGTTTTCGTTCTGGAAATTTCGACCTGCAGAACAAGCCCCGTGGACGGCCTGAGACTCAAGTTGATAATGAAGAGTTGAAGGCTATTGTGGAAGCGGATCCATCGCAAACCACGTCCGAGTTAGCTGCAGGCTGCAATGTTAGTGATAAAACTGTTTTAATTCACTTGAAGCAAATTGGGAAGATTAAAAAGCTTGAAAGGTGGGTACCTCACGAATTGACTGAAACATATCAATCGCTCCACGCCACTGCTGCTTCACGACAACGCTAGACCACACACTGCGCTACAGACGGCTACTAAATTAGAAGAGCTTCAATTGGAAAGTCTAAGACATCCTCCGTACTCCCCGGACCTTGCTCCAACAGATTACCATTTTTTTCGAAATTTGGATAACTTCTTGCAAGGGAAAAAATTCAACTCCGATGGGGCAGTCCAAATCGCCTTCAAAGATTTTATTGATTCCCGTCCGACTGTTTTTTTTAGTAAAGGGATCAATGAACTAGCTATGAGATGGCAAAAGTGCATAGAAAATAATGGTTCATACTTTGATTAATTAAATATATTATATTAAAAAATATTCGACTTTTTGTTCCTCCCATACAAAACGCCAATTTCATATGTAAGGACCTAATATAAAGTGTCAATGCAAAGTTTATACAATTATGGAACCTGGTCTAAACGGGATAAATAAAAAGGTAAAGGACATCATCCATATTTCATAGAGATGTGGTCCAAATCTGAAAGTGCCGGCCAACGAATTTTCTTTTGTATATTCTTAGAATTTATTATTATGGCACCAAAGCTGGACATTACAGGACATTTCATACGTTTTAGTTATTTTGCATTCCTATTTTCATAAAAAATGTATGAAAATTCATATTTTCGGACTCGATTGAAATCAACTAAAATGGTACTACAGGTTTGTTTGGTGCCATAGTAAAAAATGTTCAAACTGGCAAGCTCTAACAGGATATACAAAAAAAAAGTGTTGGCCGGCACTTTCAGATTTGGACCAAAATGGATGATGTCCTTTCGCGTTAACTCCCGTTTTATAATTGTCAATATATAATTGCCGAATCATCTGGATCTTCAAATACATAGTTAGTATTGTTGTGATTATTATTTTTTAGGCAAAAATATGGTGAAAATCTTCCTAGCAACTGGCAGGAACTTGTCGAAAATTGTCCACAGATAATAAAAGATAGAGTGGTGAACGGACTTCTAGTACTTCTACCTAACAATGAGGTATGTTTATTGCTAATCCCAGTAAAATTTTTGTTTTAGTAATGCTTGATAGATGAATACTTTTGTACTTTATAAATATGCACAATAAATACCCAAATACAGTTTTTTTTTTTGATACAGAATAATGTATGTATTTTTGTAATAAATTATCCAAACATTTATAGAACACAATGGTTTGGTAACCAAGCATCTGCTCCAATCGCGTGGATTATAATATTATACGCTCTCTTTAATAATAACACCATGAATTTACCATTCCAGTGGAGTCAGACAGCCAGCTGCTTGTATACACAACACATAAAAGACACGACGTTATATAAGACCTATAAGAAGCTATGGCACAAATATTGCATATATCTATGTTTTTAATTTCTTTTGTTGTGTTTCTACTCTCCGCAGGAGGCGTCAGTGCATCTTGATTCCACCATTGTGTTTGATGAAACTATAGACAGCGAATTACCACCGCTACAGTTCCCCGAAGACGACTTCTGGAATGTTTTTATAACGGTTGCGAATTCCACAATAGAGATCTGGCTTAGGATAATAGGACCAGAATATAGTGTATGTAATCAGGATTAAACTACTAGCAGGCAACCAGAATTTCTAATTCCAATAAATTAATTATTATGATTATGATTTCAGGATGCTTTTGAAAAACTTCTAGCCGATTTAGCAGCATATTACGAACACCGTGGTACGACAGTCGACAAGTCCATGCTGATAAGGAATGCTTGGTAAGTTGATGAGTCACTTGCACATATAACATGTTCTGATTAAATGTAACTGCGAGTTTATTCGATGTTATGTTTCTGCAGGTACGCGGTCAATTTGAAAGATGGAGGCTGGCAAAGAGCCAAACTTTTAGAGATTAATGGCGATTCTGCGGTTGTATTTTTGGGAGATCACGGAGATGACGATAATGTTCCTTTAGATAGACTGAAAATCCTTGAACCACAATTTAGGAGACTACCGGCACAGGTGGGTCTTCCTTGTTCGTCCATTGATGCAGTCGAATAGGCAGGCAGTCAGGCATATTATTGAAGACAATACTCGCTAAATTACTGGGCAAAGAGGACTTAATATGAACTAAGGTATCAAAGTAAAGAGCGCAATGCATTGCCATGCGAGAATTAACGATTAAACGTCCTGTTGCAACGGCGGATTGGGCGGACGGACGTGACGTTCAATTAAATTAGGCGAACGAGCGTCACTTAGTTGTATAAAGAAAAGTGTAGGTACTTAGGGTGTGTGTTACGTGTGCAAAGCTAATTTTATAAAAAATACAGTTTAAAAAAAAGCATACATAATTGTTACAATCACAATTTGGCAGAAATACTAGCAACATGTTAAAAGATTTCAGTCTTCAAATTTTTTTTTCGTTTCAAGATAATACAAAAGTAACTTCTAGCGACGAAATAGCTAAATTGGCAACAGTGCGATCCTTGTCAGAACACTACTTGGACAAAGTTATATCTTGAAGGCGGTGCTGTGCCGGCTGGAAGGCGCGGAGGGTCTGTGTGTGTGCCGCATGGAGTGTGTGCAGGCGGTGCTGTGCCGGCCGGAAGGCGCGGAGGGTCTGTGTGTGTGCAGCGTGTAGTGTGTGCAGGCGGTGCTGTGCCGGCTGGAGGGCGCGGAGGAGCTGGCAGCGAGCGCGGCGGGCGCGGAGCTGGTGCAGCGGCGGCTGCCGGGCGAGGTGCTGGTAGCGGCGCCGGGCCCGCGCCCCGACCCCGCCGACCCCTCCGTAGCGCTCGTGCTCTACGACACCTCCACACCGCGCGACCTCAACCTCAACAAGGAGATCGTGCACGACTTCTGCATCGCTGGAGCCTTCACCATCACACAGGTTACTTTGTTGTTTGACTACTCGACACGACCGAAACGAGTAGCTATAATGATACCAAAACACAATATTAAATAATAAATTAATTTAGGTAGAAGTACCTACTATGAAATATACAGACAAAATCACTTCATACCCCACGGCCACGGGCTATCACGGCTCTTTGACTTGATCTTGTGGTTAAGAGGCTGTCTAAGGAGGGAATATTTGAAATGAACCCGTATTGGTGTGAAGGATCTCGCAGGTGTATGTGTGTGTTGCGTGCAGAAGCCGTGCGAGGTGGAGGTGGGGTGCGTGTCGGAGGAGGGCCGCGTGTGGGTGGCGCGCGCGGGCGGCGCGGCGGCGGTGCGCGCGGCGCTGGCGCTGCTCACGGCCGGCGCCTACCGCCGCCCGCTGCCCGCCGCGCCCGCCGCGCCCGCGCCCAACGCCACGCACCTCTACATCGTGCGCACGCTCGCCGGCGACTGGTACAACAAACATACAACCGTACATACAATACACTACACTACATTCATTACTAATCATTATTATTATATGCTCGGTCGTTCAACCTACATCACAATTTACATAAACTAAAATGTTTAACTTATACTGTTCTTCATTGAAATTTAATATAATCATAGTTTTGACAGGGCTAACCTAATTCGACTTAGACGGCACTAGGCAAAATGAAAGTGAAATTTAGACAAGCATGTAGTGTCCGACTGAAGATCGATTTGTGGTCGAAGCTGAAGCAGGTTAATCGTCCATCGCCACAAGGTTCGAACAAAGCCGAAACCTAAAAAAATCTTATATTAATGCAGTGTGACACCTCGCGTGTCGTCACATCTATCGCACTCTCGCTGATTATAACAGTTTGTAGCCGAAGCCGAATCGGTTGCTAATGTTTCGATCGGATACTTGTAATGTTAGGCAAGACTATGACTACGTTTTTAATTATATTCAAGGGTATTATTATTGTAATTATTTTATTTTTATTTTATTTTATTTATTTAGGTAACAAACGGTCTCTAACAGTAATATTTGCTTAAATTAAATAATGTATGACTAGACCTATAGTATTATAACTTAAATTAATATTCTGATTAAACAAATTGAGTCCATGAGAAACTACTTAGTTACTGTTTACAAAATGTTTCAAAATCCTTACAATCTACTAGTACAACATCTCGCGAACCAGTTTTCTGAAATTATTATAAGTACTTGAAAAAATGTCAATATTGGTCAGGTTTTTGTTATAAAAATCAAGTGATCGCCTCAAATATGAGTTTTTTGTGTAATTTGTGCGATATGGCGGGACATAAAAAGTACTCTTAGACCTTGAGGAGGGACGAGGAACCTTAAGGTGGATTTTATCTAACAAATTAGTGCAATCAATTTGGCTATTAACTATTTTATCTAATACCATAGTGTCCAAAAAAGTACGTCTAATTTGTAATGGGGTAATGTTATATTTTGAGGCACAAGCCCTGTAATCGTTTAAGATAAGTCCATCACGATAGCTCAATAATTTTAAAAACTTGTTTTGTACCTTTTCGATACGATCAACGTGAACAGCATACTGTGGGCTCCAAACCACACTACCAAACTCTAAAATACTGCGTACGTAAGTGTTAAATAAAATTATTAAAGTTTTTGTATTTCTAAACGGTTTCCCTAAACTATTTATTAAACCAAGCTGTTTGAACGCACGTGATACTATATTATCAATATGAATATTGAAGTGAAGTTTGGAGTCCAGAGCTACACCGAGGTCACGTATGAGGGAGACTCTTTTTATAGTGCTTCCAAAGAAGTTATAGTCATAAACAATCGGATGATGCTTACGGGTAAATGTAATAGTATTGCATTTATCAGTGTTTAAGACAAGCTGATTTCTTGAGCAGTAATCTTGAAATCTACTAAGATCATTTTGCAGCTCACAACAGTCATTAAGAGAGGTAATTACTTTAAAAATTGTAGTGTCATCAGCATAGAGCAGATGGTGTGAATTTACAAAACAATTATTAACATCATTTACGTACAGAGTAAAAAGATATGGGCCCAAATGCGACCCTTGAGGAATGCCCGATGGTATATTAAGAAATCCAGACTGATATCCCCGTAGAGCCTGACTCCGATTTGAGATATACGATTTTACCCACCGCCAGAGGTCGCCGTGTATACCGATTGCATATATTTTTTCTAATAACAAATCATGATTTATTTTATCAAAAGCCTTTGAAAAATCGGTATACACGGCGTCCACCTGATGTCCAGAATCCAGAGCATTTATAATAAGATCCGTATATGTAGTCAGATTGGTCTCCACACTACGACCACTGGGATTATACCCATGTTGCTGAGAAGAAATAAGTTGTTTTGTTTGCCAAGTCAAAAAAATGGTAACGAGCTTTTCAAATATTTTTCCCATTACACAGAGCTTAGATATGGGCCGGTACTGACGGACATCATGTTTTTCATCTCCCTTAAATATGGGTGTAATTAAAGCTCGCTTCCAAATGTCTGGAAAACAACCTTCGGAGAGTGACTTGTTATATATAAGGGTCAGCGAGACAGAAAGCTCCATTGCTAATTGTGATATGAAAAAAGGGTGGATATTGTCAGTGCCTGAGCTCTTATTTATGTCTACATGCTTCAGTGCTTTAAAAACTTCTTTTTGAGAAATATACAAACTAGATAAATTTAAACAAGTTTTACATGAATTTTCTAAATTTCTTTGAGAATCACCAGTGCTAAGTGCAGAATCATTTGTGACAAAAACAGAATTAAAATAGTTATTGAACATTTCACTTATTTCCTGAGAATCTGTAGACTGAGTATTATTATAAGACATACACGGAGGCAAATCGTTTACACGACGCATTGATTTGGTATATGTATAAAAGTACCGCGGACATGTGTTTATTTTTTCTTCAGCGTAAGAAATGTAATTTTCATAACATTCAGTCTCCAATAGTTTGACTCGAGCGCGCAGACATTTAAACTCATGATAATCACGCGGATTATTATATTTTTTCCATCTAGAATGCACCGTCCGCTTATTGCGGACTAATTATATTAAAAGGTAGTTTTTTGCCAGCAAATATTGTGATATGTATAAAAATGAGTGAATGTGGTGAGCATGTGGAGTGGTGGAGTGTGTGAGTGTGGTGTGTGTGCAGGGTGCGGTGCGCGGTGATCAGCGGGCTGGACGGCGAGGGCACGGTGCGCACGCAGCTGGTGGACAGCGGGCTGATCCTGCGCGCGCCGCTCTCCTCGCTCGTGCCGCTGCAGGCCTTCTCGCCTGCGCTCAACGCCTATCCGCCGCAGGTGCACTTTTTTTTATGTTGGCGAGTGGAAAGGAAACCTACTAAAGATAGGTAAGGGGCTATTCAAGTATTACTTAAGCAGAATTTTAGTAATGAAATTAACCCTCCTCCCACTTGTCAAAAAATTGTATGTTCTGAAGAAATTCCAAAAAGTTAATAAATAAATAATGCTCAAGTAATCACTATCGTGATCCTTCCGTCCCTCATGTCACCGAAAGCAAAGCAAAGATCCTTCCCTTTGGTGCTAACGATAACAATAATAAAATACTTGAATGGGTTATGTATGATTTATTTTCACTAAAACCTCCGGTGGCTCTGGATTATCGTTGAGGAATGCACCGGTGCCCTCTTGCAATTTTCCTGAGTAGATCAAATAGCTTATGGTGTTTTTTAGGCGATGCAGGTGCGGCTGGGCTCGGCGGAGCGCGCGGCGGCCAGCATGGTGCCGCGGCTGCGCGAGCTGCTGCTGGGCGCGCGTGTGCTGTGCCGCGCGCTGCCCGCGCCGCCCGGCGCCGCGCCCGCTGCGCCCGCCGCGCCGCCCGCGCCGCATGTCGAGCTCTTCGTGCGCACCGGCCCGCAGTCCATACTCGCCTCTGTCAACCACGCCATCTCCATGGAGTTCGAATATCTACACCAGTATGTATACACTCTATTGTACACTCACACTGATGTACTAATACATGGACATTGGGTCTAGTACAAAATTCAAAATAAAAGTGTCCGAAGCTCACCTATATGAACTTGGATACATGTATATGTATTATACAAATCTTCAACACTCAAGATTCAATCTTATCTCATTATCGCACGGCTTAATTTTGCATGCATGAAAATATGGGCTGACGTGAGACTAACATATGCTGCACTGGTTTGGTTTTTTGGTGATTGTTTTAACAATTATTACAATTTTAAATAAAATACGATGCTCCAGTACGAAAAACCGGCCAAGTGCGAGTCGGACTCGCGCACCGAGGGTTCCGTACACACTTGTAGGTAGGGTTTAAAGTAGACGCACTTCAAATGAGGTTATTCGTCGATGAGTCTCAACAGCGCGATTCAAAAATATTTTTTAGTCAATTGGCATTAAAAAAATATTTACTGAATACTTACGGTTTTCAGATTTTTTCCTTTACTTGTGCTGTAAGACACTGCTTCTTGCCAAATTCTTCTTTTATTCATATTGAGTTACAGGTTTGATTATTTTCGGCCGAAAGAGACGATAGAGTGGTGTCATCAATTGAAATGAATATGATATTTTTAACACCACTAACACACAAGCATACGGCCCACCTGATGGTAAGCAGTCACCGTAACCTATAAATACTATAAAATACCAGGGGTATCACTGACGGGATGCCAACCATTTTGTTGATGAGGACTCACTTTGCTAGCAGCTCAGGCGTATCCTGGTGGAGCACTGGCAACCTTACTTACCGCAAGTAGTGTTATTTCACTGCGGTCTTCTGTAAGGTAAAGGTACAGTCCCCAGTCGGGCGGCTCTAATTTAAATGGGAAACCCAACAGGTAATCCCAAATCGCCATACCTCTCTTTAAATACCCGGGATTTCATATTAATTTCAATTTGATGACTCCACACGTTCTTGAGATAAAAATTCTTGACAGACAGAGAGACAGACGGATAACAAAGTGATCCTATAAGGGTTCCTTTTTTCCTTTTAAGGTACGGAACCCTAAAAATTATCTATTTATATAAAATATGGTACACCATCGGCTTTTTTCACTTTCTGTGGATAGTGTTTACAAGTTTTTATCATACAGGACGGCATTGTTGGCCTGACTTTTGACAGTCGACCAAACGGAGACTGACGCGTGATTCGCATATATTCCACGTTTTCCAAGTTATTTGTCTCGGACACTTTTGAGCGCAGACTAGAAGTCCATGTATGTGAGTATGTACTGACATACTCACATACATGGACTTCTAGTCTGCGCTATACTAATGTGAGTGTACACTGGTACACTCACATTAGTATAACTTTAGTACTAATTAATACTAAAGCGACAAAACATCTCAACTAATTGATTGTAATTCAATGCCCAGTGATTCAAGAACTAATTGGCATACATATATATCTCTATTTTAAATAACAAGATTTCCACGAATTAATTTTCTCCTCTTTTGTTGTTATGAAACTAAGTGCCACCTAGCTTTAAATAAGCCCATAGCATTTTGCTGTACCCGTGCATCAGGACTCTTCGGCCTGGCATTTCAGGGACAAGCTACAGGACGAGGAGAAGGAAGCGACCGATCATGTGGAGGCGCTACACAAGAAGAAGGAGCGCATCTTTCGCAGCCTGTCGGGTCCGGGGGGCGCGGGGGACAAGCGGCCCGGCAGCCTGCCGCCGCCGGCGCTGCCCGCTCCCGGACGCTGCTTCGACGTACACATAGCTATGGCCGCTAATCCCTGGAATTTCGTGGTTAGTGCACATATTTTAAGTTAACAAAAATTGCGTTATTAGATTTATTAATAATTGCTGACTTATAAATAATTAAAGTAGGTATTTAAATATATTTTATGCATTTCGGATTTGGTTTCTAATGTAGGCTTTTTAGTTTACTACACACATGAGCATACAGACTGATGGTAAACAATTTCCGTAGTCATGGGTATTAAATGACCGGTACCGCAGTACCGTTTATATGTATGTATGTTATGTAAAAATAGACGTACATACAACAATTAAATCTGACATATTTCTCAACGTAGGTCCAGCCGAATAGTACGCGCCATACGCTCCAGACTATGATGTCGTCGCTGCAAGCTGAGTGTCCAAAGATATCCGAGTTGGAAGCACCCACTAATCCAGTTAGCGGAGAATTGTACACCGTGTATTATGAAAAAGATTCTTCATGGTACAGGTATTACCATTGCCCCTAGCATTGCTGTAGATATATAACTATTGATATATATATATATTATATATATATATATATATATAAAGATATATCTATAAATAGATATATATATATATATATTTATTTATTTATAGATATATCTTTGCTTCAAATTGACTTAGAGGTTTGATTATTTTACAGCCGAAAGGGACCACAGACCCGGGTATTTCATATTAATTTCAATTTGACAGCTTCACGGGTTCTTGAAATGAAAAAATCTTGACAGACAGACGGACAACAAAGTAATCCTATAAGGGTTCTTTTTTTCCTTTTAAGGTACGGAACCCTAAAAAGAATACTAGTCATACTAAGGCAGGCTATGCTTGCAACCTTGAGTACTTAGTAATTATATAACATGATAAATAATCATGTACAGTGGGCTAGACGTTAGTGAATTAGTTGGAATTACTGAATTGATAGGTAGTTTTTTGGTAACATAAATAGTTTGTACTGTAGTAATCATAGGCTGTGCCCGGCGCCTCAACTCATCTCACACAAATTTAATTGTAATTGGATAATAAATGGCATAGGAGCCATACAACAAAACAATATGTTTTTATGTATAAGTCTACCGAAGGGCAACCGGAGTAAAAAGATAATGTCCTCTCGACAGAGTAACAGTGGCTGGAACAGTTTCGACGGAAATGGTATCGGTGTATTTCTGCGACTATGGAGATCTGGCGCTGTTCGAGAGCGCGGCGCTGCGCCCCGTGCCCGCCGCCGCGCCGCTGGCACGCTCGCTGCCCCCACAGGCCATCAAGGCGCGCCTGCACGGTGCGCACACACCATACAACCCCTCATTCATCTCCATACACACCCCCCACACAAACGCACCTCATACCACATCCTAAATACCTCATATCACACACCATACAACACCAATAAACAGTCAAGTGTGATTGGGACTAGCATCCTCAAGGGGTTTCGTGCCATTATTTCAATACGTCACAAGTAGAGTTGTGTTCCAGTCAGTAATAATATTTTTGAACAATTCCAAATGTCCCTCAAATTGCTCATAATTGGAAATGTAAATTTCCGAAACAAATTAGTCCTCGTTACTCTTTTTCCACATTTTTATAGGTCAGGGTATTTTACATTTAACTTGATCCCCGAATATCTTTATGTCCATTCCATCCAAATAATGAAAATCATATTTTTACAGATGTGCTGCCTCTCCATCAAGACTGGACTGTAGAAGACTGTATAAGATTCCAAGAATTGTGTGTGGAGCAGCAATTTGTAGGAGTTTGCAAAGATGTTGGCAAGGACCCCCTGAATCCGAACGAACCTCTCATTATCCTCGACCTTATCGACACGTCTACGGACGAAGATATTTATTTAAACAAACAACTAGTATCTGAAGGCAGAGCTCGTCACGCTTCTGCTTCCTTATCATAAGCAGCTACTTGTAAATATATTTATGTTTTTAATATAAAAAACAGAGTGTAACAAAATAGTTTTAACATTCTCTGTTTGTCCATGTGCCGGTGTGACTGTTGAAAGCGAAGAGCAAGACCTCGGATGAACATTATTAAATACTTCATTTAGGTAATCAAAATTGCGATTCGTTCTTTGCGCTATCAGTGCTCTATGTCTGTACTATTGCAGTTTGATGATACTATTTTGCTCCCTAGCCAGTCCTTCAATGCTGAGGGTTGTGACCCCGACGCGTGGTCTTATCTAGGATTAGCGGACACCCGGTTCAATGATATCCATACTGTCTGGTTTATCCCAATTAGTCGGTCTTCTATTGCGTGGTCGACACCCTTCCCACATTTCCTATTAGGGTGGACTTCCATATTCTTGGCTTCTTCGTCAAAGTATTGGAGTTTCTTTTAGTTACATAATGAATAATGAGGGTTAAAGTCGATCCTTAATGGACCGATACTGACTATTTATTTCTGTAAGGGGAATCACACATAAAAATCCAATTTGAAGGAACTCTTAGCATACATATTAAGCTGTTGACAGAAATGATTACATAACTTTTGTTATTTATATTTAGTTATTTATATTTATGATGAACATTGCATACATACTCTGTAAAAAAGAATGTATTTTGAACATAATAAATGACTATTTTGTTGCATTCTGTGTAGAACCTTGTATGTTTGTATTATGTTAAAATGTTTTGTTAAACTGTTTTAGGTTACTTGATATAAGACTTGATTAATCTCCTTGATGTTCATATTTATATCACAGGTAGGTAAGGGTGTGCCCTCATATTTAAAATACTCTTAAATACATAAAAAGACATGTAACGACACTATATTAAGAAGCAGAAACATATAAATCCATGTTTGTTAGATATACGAGATATATTCCATATTGTATTTTTAAATCTTTGATTATTATATCAAATATACAATTTATTGGCATACTGCATATTATACATATAGTCTGCCAATAAATTTATTGGAATTTCAATACTTTACTGATCATTGATGTCAACAACTATATTTGACATTCATGATTTTAAAAATTACTACATCTAATATTAGTTTCAAATTCAGTTTAAATGGAACTGTCTATAAAAAGTCGATGGAATTTGTTATGAGTGTCCGATGAGCTCAAAATTTTGCGAAATACATATGTACAACGAAATAATATGGTTCTCTTTGCAGGTGTACCCGCGGCTTCTTTATGATACCTATACCTCTAATTTAGTTTTCAGTTACCAAAATTGCGGGTATAGCTGCAGATAGATGAGAATAATGTTGACATAATAAGTTTTTTAATTCTCCAAACTTTTGTTGTACACTTAATAGACAAGGGTTACCCACCCCCACGTTATTAATAATTTGTAAAGCTGATATATCGCATGCTATTCACTTAAAATTAAACTTGATTTTGTTACTGAACACGGACACACGTATACGGCGTAGGTAGGTATGGTGAGCTACCTTGTTTTTTCTCGTTATTAGGTACACATTCTTAGAACATTGTATGGCCACATTAATAAATAATAGTTAATATTTTATCAGAATATAGCTTTTGTAGTAAATATAACGTATGAAAAGTACTTGTATAGTAATTACGTGAAACATGACATCAACTATAATAATTATTGTTGTAGCTAGTGCTATTAATAGCACTTTTATTTAAATTATATTGGTCCCTTTGTTACAAGTTGAATGAAAGTTGCTTACATTGTCGTCGTGTCGATTAACAGAATTAGAGCAAGACTGTGCATCGTCCTATCTACCTTCTATCCTACTAGGCTGTTTTTATGTAGGTGAAGATTTAGTAACTGGTTAGTGGTCTTAATATTATCTACTCCACTTTTTCATGTGCAATCTCATATACTGACTTTATAATAGACTAGCGGCCTGCCCCTGCCTTGCTCGGGTAATCATTAATCAATTATTGTCTCTACCCGTGTGAAGCCGGGGCGGGCAGCTAGTATAGCCTGAAGCTTTCCTCGATTATGGACTACCCAACACAAAAATATTATTTCAATTCGGACCAGTAGATCCTGAGATTAGCGTGTTCAAACAAACAAACTCTTCAGCTTAAAATATAAGTATAGATGTAGTAGGCATAGTTGTTTAATTTACACAATACCTACCTATATGGTGCAGTTTTTTCTTGGTATTTCGCTCTAAACAACAAACAAAATGTTATAACCTGTCTTCTAGCTCACGAAAATAAACATACCACTCTCAAATGATGGATTTTTATTTTCCCGAAATTGAATTGTCCTAAGTGAACATTTTAGCAGATTTGTTACTAAATTAGTAGATTTAAGTACCATCACTTGGCGCGCCCCTCCAGTGAGTCCAGAGGATGATACTACCAGAGCTTCATAAAGTTATGAGTATTTCTTTATTATTTTTAACCGTAATTTTTTATAATGTTAAATCATACCACTAATATTAAAATAACATTATAATATCGTTACTGTATCGGATTACCCGACCCAAGCGGCAAATAACGTTATTAATATCATTTTTTGTAAATATTGTTTACTTATATGTAATTCTGATATAACAAATAATGTTATATTGCATATAACGCTATAGTCATCAGCATGTGATAATGTTATGATTATAATGGTATTTGAAGACCCACATTTAAACAGTAGGTAATTTAGAGGGGGCAGGGCACGCCATGTTATCATAGTCGCAGAGTACTTAACCACTACATCATAGTTTACAAGGTATACAATAATTATGTGTATGCAGAGCCTTTTCTCATAATACCCTATCCAACTAAGTTGTTTCATTTGTTAAAGATATTTGGACACAATTTTTTTTTACTTTTGGAATCCAATTTCAAAATAGTTCTATTCAGTAAGAGTTATGAACTAATTGCCAAATTTCAAGTCAATTCTGTATTTGATTCCTCCTGAGTGAGATAAATCGGGAGTGAGATAAATTTATTACAAATGTATTTATTTCAGTCATATTTAAACCTTAATAGAAGCAGGAATACAAAGCTAAGTTGTTAAATATGACTAAAATATTCAATTTCATTTTCGAAGCTCTTCAGTAGTGATACCATATTTCTTTTTCAGAGTATCCAACTCTTCTTGCTTCTTCTCAATATCCATACCTTTGAATGCTTTATTAGATCTATAATATAAAACTACTAAGTACCTATTGCATACATTGAATCCAGAGAGATGATCACAAGCATTTTTGGCATCAAATATGTCTTCATATACTACAAATGCTGTACCTCTACTTTCAGGAGTATTTCCTCTGAAACGAAAAATACAGATTTTATAACAATATTTAATATTATGAATAACTTAGTACATCTTCTGTAGTAAGAAGTTTGTTCACTCACACTCGAATTTGTCTTATTGCTCCATACTTTCCAAAGATGTCATACATTTCTTCTGCTGATATCTTATATGGTAAATTTCTTATATACAAAATTCTGTTCACTTCTGGTGGCAAGCGAACCTGAATAAATGACAAAGTAAATTAAAGGGATATACAGAATGAATGAAGGATAGTGTTTGTGTGTTTAAGGTTTGACTTGAAACTAACCATAAAATATAGATGTAAGAAAAATATAAGTTTATTTAATGGGACATTTCTTTTGTTTAAAACAAAGTGGTGATGATAAGTAAACAAAACGAATTTGTAATTCCATTCCACTTAGGTATTGTAACTAATTGCTAAAATAGATTGTCAGTGCGTAAATAGTTATGAGCATCTGATTGTGCGGTACAGATGTACCCATAAGTATGTAATCATTAATTAAGATGTGTGTATCATCAGTACAATCAAGTTATCAAAATTGCAGTAAAGGATAGGATTGTAAATTACATTTGCACGCCGTTGGAGAGCCACATTCATCGTCACACACAAGGAACTTAATTTTCAATTCGAATATATCGAAATTTCGGAGAGTAATATTGCGTCTATATTAAACACGTGTGAATTGCTTTATAATATTGGTAAAGTAAATAAATATTTAATTATATTTGAAAACTTTGAAATTATCCGTAATTTAATGTCACCAAAAAAGACCCAAGAGAATACAACTATATTATTATAATAGTGTATGATCTATGAATATAACACAAGACCACAGAGTACATAACCAGCAGTAACCACTACGTTTTCACAAGACCAACAATGTTTTTATTTTATTTTATTTATTCATGACATGGAAACAAGTCCTTCAGTCGCATACTTGTCAACAGTTTACACAGGTCTTCTTCTTCTTCCTAAGTATGGCAATCAATCTCTTCAGGGACTATTTTTGCCAGTGTCGAATGTCAGATAATTTTTAGTTTTTAAAATGTCTCGTGTTTGCCGCATTAAATGCCTAGTGTCATGCATTCTAATGCTTAGTGGAGTTTCTGGAGACAATCCACGGCAGTAGCAGATCGTAACACGCCTTTAGGTCAGAGGTAACCTATTGTCAAAAATGATAAATCACTTAACCCAAAAGTCGTATTATAGCATTATTTCCAATGTTCCTATAAATCAGTTACTAAATGAAACTTTACTGCACATAACGACACCTAAAATACATATTAAAGATCACTATAACAGAATTTACGAGACACTGGAAAAAATCACAACCGCTCCGCCTGATTCCCGCTAAAAAACCTTTACACAGGTCACAGCACAGAGTACATAACCACTACGTTTTGTTAGTTACGTCCTCTACGTATTATTCTAAAAATAATAAATAATTTATTTAAATCGCTCAAGATTTTCTTATAATAGTTTTTTTTATTATCAATGATGATAATGATGAACAGGATGAATGTAAAATAGTACTGGACATTTATGGTTTTTTTTTATTCGGTTTTTATTTTAGTTTTTGGGACAATTAAGTTTGTCATTTTGTTGGAATGCTTATCATTTCATTTTTATTATAATAAATAAAACGTTTAATAGTACTCAAATTTGTGTCAATAATGCTAACAGGGTTCCTAATTCCTTACCTTAAAATTGTAAATGCCTCTGATTTTTAGTTTTGATTTGGTTATGATATATTGTTACAGCCGTGGTGGCCTTATGCTTGAAGCAAGCAACGGCCTGTCAGGTGATGGGCACGGGTTCGAACCCCGGCCTGTACCAATAACCAAAAACCAAATTACCAAAGTTTTTCTAAGCTTAAGTACAGTGATTAATTACACCATGATCCTTAAAAAAGAGAGGTAGGGCGATTTGGGGTTTCCCGTGGGTCATCCCATTTAAATTGGAGCCGCCCGACTGAGGACTGTAGGTATCTCTACTTTACAGAAGACCGCAGTGAAATAACACCACTTGTGTTGTTTCTGCGGTAAGTAAGGTTGCCAGTCCACGAGCATACGCTGGGCTAGTAGTAATGCTGCCAGCACACTGAGTCCTCATCAATCACATGGTTGGCAACGCGTTACAATACAATACAATACAAATACTCTTTATTGCACACCACAAAAAGAAAACAAAAATACATACAAGAACAAAAACAGTGTAGTGAAGACAACAGGCGGTCTTATCGCTAGAGCGATCTCTTCCAGACAACCTTAGGGTACAGGAAAAAGTGAAAGAGAAATTGAAGATAGGCAGGTGTGATTGAAGGGAAAATATTTGTGATAAAATTGTACTAAATATAAATATATAACAATAATATATATATATATATATATATATACACTACATAGATAGGTAAATACAATTTATAAAGATAAATAATAGTCAGACAGCAGTCTTTTAAATGAGTCCAGTGATTGAGCTTCCCTGATGGTATGAGGCAAAGAATTCCATAGACGAACAGCCATCACAGTAAAGGATTTTGAGTAGGAGGAGGAGGTGAATGTAGGAGTATTTAGGAGTTCTCTGGATTTGCGGAGTGGGTGCAGGTTTGAAGAAAGAAATTCGAAGCGTTCCTGTAGATATGAAGGTGTTCTAGAGTCAAATAAAAGCTTATAAAGAAGTAATAGTACGTGAGTATTCCGGCGAAGTCGGATTGGAAGCCACTTGAGCCTACGGCGAAATTCTGAAACATGGTCATATTTACGTAAGCCGAATATGAACCGTATGCAAAGATTTTGAAGGCGCTCAAGTTTGTTGAGTTGCTCCTCTGTGAGGTCAGGACAGCTGACGTCTCCATAGTCAATGATTGGGAGGAGTAGGGACTGGGAGAGCGCAATTTTAGTGCCAATAGGAAGGAAGTTACGCAGTCGTCTGAGGGACCCAGCGGCGGCGAACAATTTTCGGCTGACCTCAGCCGTTTGTGGAGCCCAGGATAGTGTTCGGTCGATTAAGATGCCCAGATCCTTGACAACATCTCTGAAAGGTATGTTAACACCCTCGAATAATACAGACGGTAATTGTTCCCAGTTCACCTGTGATATAAGCCTACCACTACCAATAATGATGGATTTAGTTTTGGCAGGATTCACCTGAAGTCCGTGCCTCCTGCTCCAGTCTGAGATTAGGTCTAGGTCATTATTGGTAGTACCAATAGCACTGGGAAGAGAAGGTAAAGATGTTTGTGTGTATATTTGGAGATCATCTGCATATAGGTGGTAGGAAGAAGTGATGTTATGGGTAATTGATTTAATGAAAATTGAAAAAAGTAATGGAGATAAGACGCCACCTTGAGGGGCGCCCGCGGATGTATTGCACCATGATGATATTTTATCATCAAGGCGTATACGCTGCCGGCGTCCGAACAAGTAACTACGAAACCAATCAATTACCGTTGGAGATACATTATGAGAGCGTAATATGGCAAGCAGTATGTCGAAATCGACGGTGTTGAATGCATTGCTAAAATCTAACAGCGTGAGAATTGTTAGCTGTGATTTCTCCATGCCTGCGCGGATATTATCCGTGACTTTAACTAAGGCCGTAGCCGTACTATGACCAGGACGGAAACTAGATTGAAAGTTAGTGATATCCCTGGTATCGCTAACGGCTATAGGCTACGGTGACTGCTTACCATCAGGTGGGCCGTATGCTTGTGTGCCACGTTAGTGGTGTTAAAAAAATATTTCATAAAAGAGAGAGCGTTTGTTCCGTTTCGGCCTTTTCTTTAGGTCTTTATTACAGTCTATAATACCATAGTCAAGTAAATAAAGGAAAAAATCAACACATACAAAGCTTTAATACATGATACATGCTATCTTTATCATATCCCACAAGTTAAGAGGATAACGTTAAATTCAATGAAGTGTGTCATCAGCAACAGAGAATCGGCGTCGAGATCGTGCTCTCTGCAACAGCACAGCGCACGCACATAGAAGCGAAAGTAGAACCACGGATACACCACACATAGCGAACATGCCGCCACGTAATCTCGTTCCACCTAATAAAATTACACTCACATAATTAACATCCAAAATAATATATACGTTTGGAGCTGAGGTTTGGAGATTATCACAGCGCAAAGCTAAGCAGAGCTATGTTTTATAAGTACTATGTAGTGAAGTAATTTACCTTTGTCTGAAACGAGCTTTTCTGTCTGTTCCGAGTTCGTCGGAATATTAGCAAGTTCAGGAAGATATTTCAGCCAGAACTTGGCATCTTTACTGGGACTGTTTTGTTTTGATGATGAACTACTAATGTCAAATATATGAGCGTCGCCTAATCTATATGGTCTCCATTTATCCTGCATACCCGGAGACCTGAACAGTAAATACATTTACTTGGTTACAAAACATGTCATCTCACGTCATGTCGAAAACAAATTGTAAGTAGGTACGGATCATAGCTTCAAGCAACAACCCAGTCCGAAGGGGCTAAAAGCATTGGGGGTCGGCATATGGTCACCGTTTACTATCCATATGCTTGTTTGCCGCCTTAGAGATAAAAAATATATTTTGTATGACATTCAGGTGTTACTTTGATGAAATTCATATTTATAAAATGATGAACTACCCCCCAACCCCAGTGAGAGATTTGGCGTGATGATTGGTGTGTGTGTTATGTACATACTTACTTAAGATATTACCACGCCACCAGGCCAAGTCTATTTCAGGTAGGCAGGCAGACAGGATAGAGCAAAGCGCTTGGATACTACGGAGCTACTGTCGGAACTAGTAAATAGTTTTTAAGAAGACACGATAATTACCCATACTTAATAAAATTTACAATATATTTTCTGAAAACAGATGATATTTTTTTTTCCTCTGCAGTAGCAGGTCTGCGAGCAACTTGCAGCATCAGCGCGTCACCCAGTAATGCGACCAAATCAGATCCGTGTACGGCACCTGTCTCAGAAATGTGTAATTTTTTAGAAAACATTGGGTAAATTCATGAGTACAAGTAGACCAATACTCTTATTGCCAGGCCAGCTGCATCGATAGGCAAGCCGTCATAACATGCAAATAAAATAACTAAGTACCTAAAGATTGATTAGACTATTATGCTGTCGAATCACTTGGCGACAGCCAATCTTCCAATGTAAGTATCATACCTCAATTTCTTACCTCACCACTCACAATTATCCGGCTTAGTTTCTAATAATACCGATAGGATGAAACTATTTGATTGAGCGGCCTAAAATGTAAGATGATACACACCACACCGGCCAGAGGATCGATGACTCCAACGATGAACGACGGTCTTCTGGCATAAGTAGTAAGAACGAGCTACTTATAGGCGGCCAAGATTCCCTACACATAGTTACTGCCACGTCACACGTAAAACTTATGAAGGTACCTGTATAGTTCAAGCGCCGCCCCCGCAAGTCGGCCCCTGGCTGTGAGTAACGGTACACGTAGAGGCGAGCCACGCGCCGCGTCAGACGGGCAGCCACCAGTGCACTCCCGGAGCTCCATTTAGCTGAAGACTCTATTCGAGCTAGGTATTCCATAGCCTCCAGTGTATTCATATCATCATTCCATGATTTTGTTCCCCAATATTCCCAGCGGATCGCTTTAATTAACTGTCAAGTATGTAGGTATTTTAGGAAGTTACATTGCTATCAAGGTTATTTAAGCAAGTAATAAGTAGTCATTTATAGTCAAAAATTGTTTTTACCATTGGCAAAATGTCTGATCGATGTAACGAGAACTTTTTCACTAATTGCGGTATGACTATCGTGTCTGCGTAGTCGGAAATGTACTGAGGTGGTTGTTCCATCAACTCTTCGTATTTTTTGTCTGCAACAAACGAGAAATGTATTTAACATAATTATAATAATAACATTGCTGAGGATTTCACTATCATAAATATGTATGTATTTCTACCATTATCGAACAACACTTCAAGGTCGGTAGTTCCTAAAAGGAGGTCAAGTTGCATTGCAGGTTGTTTTATGCCGGACAATGCCGTCGATAATGAAGTCGGTAAATAGCGCTCAGACTCGGGCAAATAATTATCTGGTACAGGCTGCATGGCCTGACTCCAACTGCCATTCTGTAATCAATCACGTCAATAGTTATTGTACCTAAACTTAATTTCATTTCATTCACATTACTTATATTTTTTATGGAATTTAGGTTTACCGTGTTAACAGACAAAATATCGGATAAAGTTCGCATCCGTAAACAATTAAGGATTTCCTGATCTGTGCTTGTATTGCAACCCAGTGAAAATGCTGCATTACGTGAAATTATCTCTGCTTGGGCTGCTTCCGATTCTCTTTTTTCATCAACTGCTTTCCAAATATCACGAGGTGACATTACAATTGCCCTTTGAAAAAGACCTGCAAATACAAATTTTTCGGTGAACGATGTTTAAAAAGGCTGCGAAGATAAGTAGTAGCAATTAATATTCAAACGATATTACCGTAAGATCTAGGAGATGAAATATGGTGTAGAAGACTATCAGCACCGGCAGAGTGTCCAATAACAGTTATAGATGTGGGATCACCATCAAATGCAGCAATATTGTCGCGCACCCACAGCAGTGCCAAGTATTGGTCCAATAGGGCTAGGTTTCCTCGAGCCAATTTCGATCTCAAGTTGAAAAATGCTAGGAGGTGTAGCCGGTATGCTACTGTTACTACAACCAGGCCTTCGGCTGACAGATCTTGGCAAGGCAACGTGGTACCGCTGCTTACCCAGGACTCGCTGTACAATATCACTACAACTGGCAGACCCTTGCCATCTGCACGCTGCCTGGGAAATATAATCATTAAAATACACTTTTCGTACTTACTCAAACATAAAATCATTAAAATATTTACAACTGCCTAACCCGTGGCGTCCAAATATTCACATAGAGACAGTCTTCATTGAAATTATTGTTTTCTTCGGCCCCTGCATGTGGACACCGCGGGGGCATACGGTGTGCAAAGAATGTGCGTCTCCATCCAGTGTGTCTTTCTGGCGCCTTAAAACAAAGAATCTAAATCAATTATCAAAAACTTTTGCTTAAAAGAAATTGATGAGGTAGGGAAGTTCTTACGTACCGAAAATCTGTATCTTCCAATCGGTGGTATGGCATATGGGATACCAAAGTATATTTCAATCGGCGTTAAGGAATTTTCAGCGTATACTTTAATCTGGAAGTATACCATACATATAATATGAAACAAATTATAATTCAATATGCCTACAAAGTAAACGGGAAGTGAAGAAGGTTTACTCACTCCGACAATCCGGCCTTGTGGTAAATTTGCAACAGGGTCTTGCGCCAGTAAATAAGACAGCAACGTCACTAACAATAGCACACACACTTTTATTGTTGTGATCATTTTAGTAAACTTAAGTACCCACAACTTTTAGTAGGTATAGTATAAAGAGCAGAAGGTACTAAAATTTTGTAGCTTTAAAAATAATGTAACTTGTTAATTTGATGTAGTAGGTGCATATGTGGGAAACCACATGCACGCACAGCCAATATGCGACGAACCTAATGTGTTTTCATACCTAAATCAGGATGGACATTGGACACAACATATAGATCGCGCAATGATTACGCTTTAGTCCGTGACGACGGGACCGTAACGGCTGCCCACCATTGTTCTTAATTCAGCAACGATGTTTTTGTGTCAGATTTTGAATATGTTAAAAATATGAATGAAATTAGACTCGTGAATTCACATTCTTTAATTTGTTGGTAAATCATTTCCCATATTTGTACATACTTACTAGTGAATTAAATCAATCGCAGTCCAATTTTTTTTATCATAAAATAAATGTATTTTTTATAAATAAAATCACTTCAAAAACCGAATAAAAAATACACAATTCATGGAAATCACACTTTAACAGAGCTATATGCAATGTCTAATTTCTTCAGTAGTATTTTGTAATAGTAATGGATAGGTTGATTATTTGCAAAGCCTATGGTTGCCAGCATAAGTCCATAGCCAAGGAGAATTGAGAACAATTTGTGCCTGGAAAGCCAATGTCGGACACCACCGCCTGAAATTGATAAACCAAGCATCAAGACTAATTCGTGGTTCTCCAATTAAATATATAACTACGTAGTTTTCAATTCAACAGAGTGTGTAATATTCAACGTCATCAATTACCATTTCTATTCGTGCTAGTTGTGGGGAACCTCATTGACGCAGGCTGCTTAGCATAAACTAACATGTACCGTACTCTAACCAAGTCACAGTTGGTAACGATGTATTGCGTCATTTGGTTATCACCTTGATCTGCGATGAGTTTTTTTTCATCGTCGTATAAACCGTCGCCTGAAAATAATAAATTGTTGAGTTTCTTTTTGTTTGTAATGAATCAATTGCAAATTATCCATTTCATCCTGTACGTTAAATACAGCTGAGAATGGTTTAATAAAGTATTGAGCATAAACCAGTAATTAATAGATTCATTCAGAAAATTCCAAGTTTAGGTCCCTCGCGCGCGCTCTTAAGAGCATTAGGTATACTTAGCCCAGTCACAAAAATTTGAAGTATCACTAATATCTACATACCATATAATTATAACAAATCACATACCATTAGATAAATGGTATGTGATTTGTTATAATTATACAAATTATACAATAATACCTTCACTGGTAACAGGTTTCTGATAGTTAATCCCTTCCGGCGCATCAATTACTTCGCACATGGCAATGCAGGACAAGTGGCCGCCGATGCAACTAGCGCCCCATCCAAACCCCCCATGGCTGTACGGTAGGCTCACGTTCAGTTCCGGCGACAGGTACACTCCATTGCCCAGTAACGTATTCTGCTTTAAGAACGTGTTCAATGAATTTTTGTATGATAAATAATTACGAAAAAACCTGCTATGTGTTTTTACGGGAAAGATCAATAACGAACCTTATTAAGATGTTGTTGCAAGCCGAAATTCAGTATGGTGTAAAAATTCTCTAATCGATTTCCATGGAATGCATAAAACACATTATGGTTTTTGGATAATTCTTTCCATTTCAATTCTGCTGTAGATTTCATAGAGCTAACCACCTGGAATATGTACTGTGGCTTCGGCGCAGCTTGGAGGGCGTGAGTATTAGCTAGTATACTATCGTGCTGGAAACAAATTTACCTATGTGTAATGCAATGATCTAAATATACAATTGATACTGATTATGTTATGTAGATAGATTCAACATACCACTTCAAGCGGCACTGTTTTAAGACTAGGCTCTTTTAATCGCACCAATACATAGAAAAGCAGATCAATTATTTCGCTAATGTTAGGCAGGTTATCTAAGTTGTCCAACTGCTGCAGCACTAAATCCAAGGCCGGTACATCCGTAATCACGCTAAGCTGAAATGAAATCATTTATTCTACAAACATCCAAATACAATGAGGACCTAATTTTATTTGGACGTTTGTTACAAATAGTTATTGTGTACTTCTTTTACATATCAAATTATTATTAATTTATTACGTAGTTTTGTATAGAGTTACTATGAAGTACATAGCAAAGTATTAGATTAGTAGCAGAAATCAGGCCCTAATTAACCTAAATTAGTAGTTATCTACGATGGATCAATGCGTCGTCGTCTCGGTAGCTTTCATATACAGGGAAACGAATGCTACTTCTACGCTACATAATATTAGTGCATTCAATATAGGTAACTAATTCATCCATATCCTTGATTCCACATTTCATGAATGCCGGAGGAAACGGCCTGAGACAGCTTTCGTAACGAAAACTGAACGCAGCGGCTACGAATAAGCTCCATTTTATATCCGCAGCTTTAAAATCCTTTTCCAGTACTAATCTGTAAAATAAAATTACTGATAGCCTTAGCTGCACGATCTCATATTCAACAATTTCCCCATTGAGAAGTAACCAAAATTTTGCAAAAGCTCATAGTCGTAATAGGCAACATCTCGTATCGCAAGTCTTAATTAGAATTAGGTACTTCATTATTGTATTCTATTTGCCAATGCACACGTAATCATAAAGATAATTGGAATGGAAATTAAATCACCTCAAATGGACGGCTTTTTTCTCCAAGGAATCTAGTTTGGCTTGATTATTATTGTCTGACAATGTCTCAGACGCTGATGCTAGGTTACATGTGGTTCCTGTATCGGATAGCACTTCGTGTTCGCCGTCCATGCTATTATTCTGATCTTACAAAGTTGAGGCTGTTGGGAAATTGTTATATAATAATAGTCATAATTTTGAATTCTTTCAAAATACAATATGCATACTTTACGTCCCTCGCGTTTGTCAAAATATTTTTAAATCTAAAAACAAAAATGACGATCGTGCAACCAGCTATAGAATTAATTAGTTTGAAAAGAAGGACGATAAGCTTGGTGAAAACATTAGAAGTATTGCACAAAATCATTAAATTAATTACATTTTTTTTATAATTATGTCCACATTGGAACTTTACCAATAATATAACCGGGATTATTATAAATTGATATAAAATACACAAACAATTTATAGTTTGCTTTTTGACATAACTTTCGCAATAATCATGCGTAAACCAACTAGATAGTTGAGGGCTTTCTATATGAATACCTATATAGTTTAGTTAGAAGATTCGATAGACAGTAGACTATATGTCTTAGCAAAGCTATTTTCAGTCTTCACACATATAGCTATGCCCGCGACTTCGTACGCGTGGAATGACTTTTTTCATGGGCTTATTTTTTTAATGCCGCCTTATAGCACCACTTATCTGCCAGTGAAAGTGGTGATTAAATCTGTTCAACCGTTCGGATTTTGTTCACAATTTCATGGGTTCTTTATTAGTCGCGAAGAACTCTACTTTTTACAAAATAAATTTAGCCTAAGTTACCGCCTTATAGCATCAGCAACCGATTCACTGGCAAGTGAACAAATTGGTCCCGCCGCCGCTTATTTATTTGTTGCGGGGAACCCTAATTATTATTCCAAAATAAATGTAACCTAAATAACGTTTTATAACATCAGCTACCTCATACCTGCCAGTAAAAGTCCTGTGCATATCAGTCCTGCCGCTCAGATTTTGTTCATAATTACATAGATTTTTTATTTGATGAGCGGAACACTAATTATTTGTCCAAAATAAAAGTTCCTCAAGCAAGTTACGCCCAGTAACATAAGTTAGATTCCCGCCGGGGCGAACATTTATGTGACAAATATGTTTGCCTTCAGAGAATCGGCATTGCTATCCAGCGTGGCAACGCTGCCAGCATTCTTGGCACACTACTGCATGATTCAGTACTAGTACGAGTTTAGTTACCTTCCATACATTAACGTGCAGCGCCTCTAGCGGAAACGTGGTGGAACTAATATAAAGACAAATCGGCAGTTGGGGTTTGGGTCTTATGTAGGTAGGTTAAGTCCTGTTTTTTGTAAATAGTTTAATCTGTTTTATGTTAATAAAGTTATAGTTTGCTTTGCGTCTGGGTTATGGTATGTATTATAAGTATATATTTACAAAAAATAAAAGTACATATGATATGTATTGTATCAGCTGCTGGTTCCCATTGTACAAGCTTTGTTTTGTTTGGGGCCAGATGGCGCTGTGTGATAAAGTCAAAAAAGAGTAATGAAATGACATGTCTCTGTGTCCAAACATTATATATATTATATATATATTATATTTGCTAGTGAAAGTCCCTCAAATCGGTCCAACTATTTCGGAGTTACAGCCATGTTTTTGACTTTTATCCCCTATCCCAGGGGAAGTGTGCTGAATTTCAGGATAAAAAGTATCCAAGTTATACCTCGTAGTATCAACTCATTTCGTGCCAAGTTTCATTTGTATAAGTATTTTATTAAGTATAAATTGAAGGTTGAGAAACTGAAAAAATCGGCTAAGTGCTAACTAAACGGTTTCCTCTTTATGGTATTCAGTGTATAAATGGTAAAGGTAGTTCGAAACCGGCGCGTGCTTTGCTCGCCACCGAGCACCCGATCACGGAACTTTAAGAAAATAAAAGTAAAGGAGGTATTTAGTGTTTAATCGACGTGTGGTGTGTACAAGCCTTAGTTCTAACTTGTAAGGTGTACCTTATGTACAATTTACGAGACTATGTATAGTCTCGTAAATTGTGATCTTTAATGTGTATTTTTAGAAGCCGTGGTGGCCTTGTGGTTGAAGCAACGGCCTGTCATCTGATGTAGAACACTACTTGATGTAGTGTTGTTTCTGCGGTAAGTAAGGTTGCCAGTGCTCCACGAGGATACGCTGAGCTAGTAGTATTGCTGCTAGCACAGTGAGTCCTCATCAACAACAATACAAATACACTTTATTGCACACCACAAAGTAAAATAACAAGTTTAACAGAAATAAGTAGATACAGAGTAGTGAGGACAACAGGCGGTCTTATCGCTGGAGCGATCTCTTCCAGACAACCTTAGGGTACAGAAAAAGGTGAAAGGGAGACGAAAGATAGGCAGGTGTGATAGACGGGAATAACACTAAATATAAATATACTATGATATAAATAGTACTATAATATAATATACAATAATGAGATAGATAATAATAATAATAATAATATAAGAAGATATATAATTATATAAATATGTATATACATATATAATGAACAAGTTATAAAGATAAATAATAGTCAGACAGCAGTGTTTTAAAGGAATACAGTGTTTGAGCTTGTCTAATGGTTTGAGGCAGGGAGTTCCATAGATGAACAGCCATCACAGTGAAGGATTTGGAATAGGAGGAGGTTGAGAATAATTGAATTTTTAGGCGGAGCTCTCTGGATTTACGGATCGGGTGCAGGTGAGAAGTAAGGAATTCAAAGCGCTCCTGAAGATACAAGGGTGTTCTGGGGTCAAATAAAAGTTTGTAGAGAAGTAAGAGGATGTGAGTATTCCGGCGAAGTCGGATTGGAAGCCACTTGAGCTTACGACGAAATTCTGAAACATGGTCATATTTGCGTAAGCCAAATATGAACCGTATGCAAAGATTTTGAAGGCGCTCAAGTTTATTAAGTTGCTCCTCTGTGAGGTCAGGATAGCTGACGTCAGCATAGTCAATGATAGGGAGGAGTAGGGACTGGGTCAACGCAATTTTAGTATCCATAGGCAGGAAATTACGCAGTCGTCTGAGAGACCCAGCAGCAGCGAACAGCTTCCGGCTGATCTCAGCTATTTGTGGAGCCCAAGATAGTGTTCGGTCGATAGTAATGCCGAGGTCCTTGACAGAGTCACTAAAAGGTATTTTAACGCCTTCAAATAATACGGGTGGCAGGTGTTCCCAGTTTACCCGTGATAAGAGCCTACCACTACCAATAACGATGGATTGAGTTTTGGCAGGATTCACCTGAAGTCCGTGTCTCCTGCTCCAGCCTGAGATTAAGTCGAGGTCGTTATTGGTAGCAGTGATAGCACAGGGAAGAGAAGATATAGATGCTTGTGTATAGATTTGGAGATCATCTGCATATAGGTGGTAGGAAGAAGAGATGTGTTGGGTAATTGATTGAATAAAAATCGAAAAAAGTAATGGAGATAAGACGCCTCCTTGAGGGACGCCCGCAGATGTATTGCACCACGATGATTTTCTATCATCAAGGCGTATACGCTGCCGACGTCCGAACAAGTAACTACGAAACCAGTCAACTACCGTTGGAGATACATTAAGAGAGCTCAATATGGCAAGCAGTATGTCGAAATCGACGGTATTAAAAGCATTGCTAAAGTCTAACAGCGTGAGAATGGTAAGCTGTGATTTCTCCATGCCAGCGCGGATATCGTCTGTGACTGAGACTAAAGCCGTAGCCGTACTATGACCAGGACGGAAACCAGATTGGTAAGGATTCAACAGGTTATGTTTGACCAGGTGCATACTCAACTGGTTATGCACCAGTCTTTCCAGGACCTTGGAAAGGAAGGGAAGGATGGAAATAGGACGATACTCAGAGAATAGGGTAGGGTTGCTCTTCTTAGGTAGAGGAATTATTTGCGCTTCCTTCCATAGAGATGGAAAACAGCTAGAGGAGATAGAGGAATTAAAGATGTAGGTAATGATAGGAGTGAGGAAATCTAACAGAGGGAGGATCATCTTACGGCTTATGTCGTCACAGCCGATAGCATTGGAAGTGATGGAGCAAATGGCCCTCTTAACGTCACAATCAGCAAATTGACTAAATGAAAATACCGGACAGTCTGGAGCTATAGTGGTTGAAAGTTGATGTAAAGAGTTAGTTTTAGTAGCAGAATCAAATTGTACAGCTGAAGAGAAATGACAGTTTAATGCGTCTAAGTCCAGATTACTGGTGAACGAAGAGTTTTTCTGTTTACCTACTCCCAGAGACTTTAAAAATTTCCAGACTTTACTTGGAGTACTGTCCTCTATGGATTTGTGAATGTGGCGTCTTTGAGCATCCCTACACGTCCTATTGCAGTGATTCCGAATCCGCTTATATTTTTCGCCGTATTTATCTGGATTCACCTTGTATTTGGCTTTAATTGTGTTTTTCTTGGCCTGTAAGGACCTTATATCGTCAGTGAGCCAGGGAGCTGGGAGATGTTTTACCCTAACAGGCCGTACAGGAGCATGTACATCCAAGAGTTGGGTCAACAATGTATTGAAGATTTCAACCTTTTCATTAATTGACCCTGCATCTCTAATGACCGCCCAGTTTAGCTGCTCTGCGTCTTGCAGAAGACGGTCCCCGTCTATGGCACCAAAATTGCGTTGAAGGAGTGTTCTAGGCTTACACTTTGGAGGACGGATCTTGTATGAGAGGTAAATGAGGTCATGAAAAGAGAAAGCATCAGCTGTGCATTGACCATGAGTAGCAACATGATCAAGCGAAGAGACGTGAATTAGGTCGAGAAGAGAAGGGTCACAGTGAGGAAAGAAATGAGTAGCTGAGGAAGGTAGAGTGTGGAGGTTAGTGGAATTGATTATAGATTTCAATTGGTTTGCTCTATGGTCTCCTTTGAGTAGGCAGGTATTGAAATCGCCCATTATAATTGTGTGGTCATATGAAGGGACAAGATTTTCAAGCAGGATTTCGAAGGCGGGAAAATAATTAATGTGAAGAGAAGGACTATAGAAAACACCAAGGAGGGTTTTTTGGTTCGATATCAGAACTTCAATGAATATATATTCTGATCCATCGGAGGAAAGGGACTGAGAGGATGCACCGACTATGTTGAATGGGATGTGAGGTCGAAGGTAAATGGCTACTCCGCCTCCTCCCCTTCCTGTACGATCATTTCGTATTAAGTGAAAGCCGGGTAAGGAGTAGGAAGAAGTAGGCAAGCATGGTTTCAGCCATGACTCCGAGACAAGTATCGCATGTATATTTTTGTTGTTAAATGACGTCAGCATATCAGGAAAATGTGCCGGTATACTCTGCGCGTTGATGTGAACTACATTAAAATTTTTTGGGGTGTCTTTGAAATGGGAGTCTAGGAATTCACATAAAGTGGGAGAGGAGATACTGCAAAAGCTGTCATCGCTGCTATTTAAACTGTCAGACACTGAAAAATAAGCATGATTACTAATGTCAGAGTCTGACATAATACGATAAAAAATAAATATAATAAAATATATATTTATAAACCGAAAACGATAACTAATTTAGAATAAAAATAAAATACATATAGGGTACCCGCCAGCTGTTTTGGATCTTAAAAACAGGAAAATAGAAAGAAAGGTAAAATAGAAGAAACCAGAATACGATTCAAAATAAAATTTTACAGTATTGTTAAATTGAATACGTATTTAAAAATCGGATCGGTCAAACTACTTTAAACGGAACGCAATAATTATATACGGCAGGCAACATTACAAGTAAGTTGTCACCAACCGCTGTCAGAGGTGACAACAGAATGACAGAGCTCTCAAAGTTCAGTCAAAATAAGTACAGAAGAAGCCATGTCAATAGAAAAAGGTTGAAGTTGAAGTTGAAATAAAATTGAAGGTCAAGTTTTAGTAAAAAGAAAAGTTAACAGGTGCAAAGTTAAAGAGACCAACAAAATACAAGTGATTGGATTGTAACTGAGTTCAGAAAATATAGGGTATAATGATAAAGTACTATATCGGCTACCCACTTTTAGCCGATATTCGAATTATTAGATATTCTATGTAATATACTACGTACAAGTACTACGAAGAAGATAGAAGTTATTTCCTGGCTGTTCTCTTGGGTCGAGCTGATACTGCCTTTGAAGAGATACCTACGGAGACAGCTGGAGTATTACTTCGTTCCTCCGGCTTCTGCAGTTTGTCGAGTTCGTTTAAAGACGTCACTCGATGCCGGGTGCCATCCGAGCCCAACACGATGATCCAGCCATCTCTTGTCCAACACTTGCTGACACCAAAACGTTCTCGAGCCTTCATGAATAAGCCATGGCGCGCTTTGGTCAAGAATTCAGATAGTGTAACGCCTGTTCCCTTTAGTGTTACCTTAGAGTACCAGATCTTGTCCCGCATTAGTGGATCCTTCAACTTGACCACGATGGGTCTCGGCTTGGTGCTTGATGCCTGCCCCATGCGATGACTGCGGCTGATATCTGTACTGCTGAAGGGTATCTTTATGTGGTGTGATACCACATTCACCACCGTGGCAGTAACATCCTCATCCTTGTGCTCGGTCACTCCATGGAAGAGGAGGATTTTCCTGCGGCTCCACATCTCCAGACGGTCCTGTTCTCTGGCCAAAAGTTCAACTTGCTGTTGTAGGGTAGCCAAAGCCTTCATGACGAAGCTTTTAAACGAGTTGAAATCTAGAGCAAGTGATTCCGCTGGCGCGGTTGTTGGTGAGGTAGCCTGCAGGCTGCGCTGGAAGTCCTCCATTTGACTGCGAAACATATTAGTCATCTCCTCCATGGTGGCTTTAAGTGTGTGAATTTTGTCTGCCATTATTGCGTTTTAGGACAATCTCAAGGAAATAAGAGAGGATAACACTTGCTGGCGGCTACTGTTACTAGTACAACATGTATGTACAAAATTTGTTATTAAATATAAACTATTACTATTGTTAAATTAAAATTAAAATTGTTTGAAGTAAAATGTGTGTTCACTGTTCAACTACCCGCAAGCGAATGCAACAACATGGTTGGCACCCCGTTAGTGATACCACTGGTATTGCTAGCGGCTATTGGCTACGGTGACTGCTTACTATCAGGTGGGCCGTATGCTTGTGTGCCACCTTAGTGGTATAAAAAAAAAGTATTTGTTTCGTTATGTGCAGTTAAGTTTCATTTAATGACTGATTTATAGGA
Source organism: Falcaria lacertinaria (assembly GCA_951449985.1). Taxonomy (NCBI): domain Eukaryota; kingdom Metazoa; phylum Arthropoda; class Insecta; order Lepidoptera; family Drepanidae; genus Falcaria; species Falcaria lacertinaria. Next base: position 6,151,209 of record OX602109.1, on the reverse strand, counting down.
ACATTGGAAATAATGTTATAATATATGACTTTTGGGTTAGTAACGGTAAGTAAGATTTATTATTTTGGCCAATTGGATACCTCTGACCTAAATTTTACGATCTGCTACGCCGTGGATTGTCTCCAGAAACTCCAATAAGCATTAAAATGCGTGACACTAGGCATTTTATGTGCAACTTGGAAATTCTCTAACACTCGATAAGCACTCGACACTGGCAAAAATAGTCCCTAAAGAGGGTTGATTTTTTTCATTTCCCATGCGCGGGGTGTATTAAGAAAGTTGTATCGAATTAGTTATACGGATTTCGTTTCGTAAAACAAAGTTAGCACCATTATCCACTCTGAGGTACAACATAAATAATGCAGACTATTGTAATATTTTTAAGAAGCTTCGTTACCATCCTCTTCTTCTTCCTAATCAATACTCTTCAATACTCTTTAGGGACTATTTTTTGCCAGTGTCGAGTGTTATTGAATTTCGCAGTTTCAAAATTGTCGTCTTTGTTACATTGAAATGCCTAGTGTCTTGCATTCTTATGCTTATTGGAGTTTCTGGATACCTTTGAACATGAACTTTTCGTCACTTAACGACACCAAAAATATACATGTAAGATTACTGTAACACAATTAACGATACACTTGAAAAAATCTCCACTGCTCCGCCTGATTCCCGCCAAAAAACTTCGTTCCCGGTTCCGTCCTCTACGTAGACCCGTAGACTAAGTAACTCCCTCTATGTACTCTGTGGTTTGTTTCTCTTTGTCACTCTCTGCCTGTCTGCTTGTCATTTTCACTTTCATTTAGTTTTCTCGTTCGTCTATCTATCTATGGTAGCGGTTGACACGAAAAATATGGCGATTGTGTTGTATTGCATCTAGAGAGCTGTAAACATACTTGTAATTTTTTTGTTTAAATATTTTTGCTTTAATTTTTTGTTGTAATAATATATAATATATTATCCAGTGATATTATAAAGTGGACTGATGAGTTTATTGACTGATGTCTGCCGTGGCTCCCACTATCCCCGGTTGGTGATGATTTTTTACTTTTGAAGGTGTATCAGTATAACTTTTCATTTGTTAGAATTACGTCTTAGAATAACGATTTTGCTTATTTGTTCTATCAAACAATTCCATTCCAACTATGTTTCCATTTATTTTATTGTCATAACGAGTAATTATTGTATCGACCTATTTTCAATTGACATTGCTCCGCGTGACGCGTTGTTGGGCGACTCACAAGTCTCACAACTTCGTGAACTTAAGTAAAGAGATAGCCACCAAGGCAACATTTTATGTTTTCCACCTGATTTAACCTAGTAACAATTGATTAAATATCCATTTTAATACATACTAGATATCTTACATTGCACCTTTGACGAAGAAGTAATAAATATGATGATGATTAAGTTGTAATCGTGGTTAGTGCTGACTACAGTAGTGAAGTACTTACGTGCAAGTATGCTTTCTTGTCCAATTTACAGTGAAAATAAATTATTGCTTACTCAGTAGGTAGGTACTTAGATTTCGTGCAGATGTTTTGTGGTGTCAATTAATAATTATATACAACTGCAGTTTATTGCGATATATTTTCTTTGAAGATGGCTGTTATGCAGTTGATTTCATATGACCTTGATTTAATACTAATATAACAGTAAAATATATAGTATTTTTATCAGTGTACACTAGAAAAGATCTGAGTGAATATAAAAAGAAAATGGTACACACAAACCCATAAAAAATTAAAAAGTGTAACATTATAGATTTTTGTGTAAAGTTTGTGTAAATATTGTTTTTATAGGGGCTGACCCAGCAAAGGATATACAAAAACGCCGTGCTGGCAGTGTTGGGTGAGTTAGAGAGATATTATTTTAGTATTAATCTTATGTCTGACTTCCTTTTTTTATGGACATTGAATTAACACACTGTTGAATAGGTTTTACTGATAGTAGATTCAGCTTAATTTATTTCATTCTTCAAAGGTGCATTGTATATAAAATGTATTTTACACATCTATAAAATAATAACTGCATATTTAATTTATCTAGGCTAGGTGTGATAAGATAACTAGTGAGGGAATAGAAATGACCCAAAAAATAGTGTAAAGCTGAAGCCGAATCCCAGAGATAGAACACCTCTAGAAAGTCCCCAAAAACCCTTGTATATGTTCTAAGGTTTTTCATAGTCTTTAAATTATAATTATTTAAAGTTTTAAAAACATCTTTCTAGACATCATTCTTAAAACCATAATTAGGTAAACAAGCTCAACAGAGATACAAACAAACAAACACTTTACTCTGTCTCACTGTATCACTTTACACAAAAATTTTGTCTTGAACGTCAGAAATTGTTAAAAAAATAAAAAATTCATAACTCCAAAGCTATGAGAAATCATAGTACACACATAGGGATTATTTGAGTCTGTCTAGTGCTGTTCTATATCTGGGATTCAGCTTCAGCTTTACATTATTTTTGGGACACCTGTATAATGGAATCAAAGTTTATGCAAGTTTGCTCATCTTGATTAATGTAGATCTTAAATAATAATGACAAGGCTTAAATTAGTTAATTTATTAAAATTTATTACATATCAAATAAGTATTATGCAATTTTTCTGAATACAACCTACCTCTACCTTTATCTAGTGACTAGGCCTGGATGGAATCAACATGTTACTGTAATGTCGTTTTTTAAAAGGCAAACGGCTATAGCGTACATATCAAACTGAAGGAATAAATGGTTAATTTTATGGACGGAAAAAATATTAAACATCTAATTTGTATTTTATATATATATTAGAATTTAAAAAAATATTGTTCTCTTCTGACCCCAGTGTAAACAATATGCTGTAACATTTGAACTATATGATATGAGGGATGAAACAAACTCCATAATGCTTGGAAGTAATTAGGCATCCCCATAAAATGAAAATTGTGGAAAAAAATACTCTGAATTGAAAATAAACAGTTTGTTTTAACAATACCATTTCTTTTTCATATGTTGTACAATAATCGTAAAATTTCTCAATAAGACACCCCCATTGCGTGCCTTTATTATTACTCTAAGTTATTCTTAATTGTATTAGCTACCTAATAATAAAAATTGCATGTTTATAATCTACTCATTACTCAATAATAATTATTTTTTACATATCATTTTGTATCAAGTGTTAAAAGGTGGCACTCCAAGTTGCCTTTTATTGATGGTTTATTTGGGATGATAAATTAATACATTGAATTCGATATAAACCATTTATTATTATACAAAATTTAATATACCAGGTTCTCAAAATGTCCACAAAACAAGTTTTAATTTTTTTTTTTAAATTCCGTGAAACAAAAAAAAAATTTTGATTTTAATAAAATAAGTGCCAATAAAACAGTTTAAATTAACACTGTTGCTTAGGTATTTTGAGAAAGGCAAAGTATTAAGTAAGCTTTCATATTATGGTGTTCATCAGCGCGCCGTATGCTTGTTTGCCGTCTTAGTGGTATAAAAAAAAACATCCTTCCTTGCTGGATATTAATGAAGCCTGATAATATTTATTTATTGCTTATAAATGTAATTTGTAAGTTGGATAAGAAAAAAGTTTTTGAAGTTTAGAAATATCAATAGCAGGTACTTACCTACATCCTATTCAATTTTTTGAGCGATTGGCTTAGTAAATTTGTAAGGAAAAGGTCACAAATACTCCCTCCCGTACAACCCATTTCTGAAAAAAGTAATAATTAAGAAGTTTAATTTCTTTTAAATAATTGTTTCATAGATCCGATGAAGACGACGCAAGTGGCGGGAAATATACAAGGATGGAGGAGGATAATATTCAAGACAAAGAGAGATTTGCAAGGTATGACTTACACTTAGATTCAAATATACATTAATAGTAGTATGTATAGATTTTATTACTATGTAGTACATTAATGGGATGATTCTTAAATGACAACCCGTTAGTGATACCCCTGGTATTGCTAGCGGCTATAGGCTATGGTGACTGCTTACCATCAGGTGGGCCGAATGCTTGTGTGCGTCCTTAGTGGTATAAAAAAAAAAGAGATGAGACGGATGAAACCAATATTTGCCTATACTAAGATCCATGCACACTTATTTTGGCCTTTCCACATATTAATTATAAAATTAGCCATGTTTGATTAACTCCTAATACACACCTCTTAGCACTGTATGCAGTTTTGCGTGGCTGGCAGCATCATATTAATATTTTACAGAAACATCGGCATAATTTAGTTATTGATTCTTACTGAAAAGTTGACCTGTCTTAATTAGACTTGTAATCTGGTTATGAAAGTTTTTCCTTGGGCGTCCTTTGCAGATGTTTTGACTTGAGTTACTAGGTACAAATTATAGTTGAGAAACCTATACCAAACCAGAGCTCGAAATGTATGCGTATCCAACACGCAATTTTTTAAATTGTTTATCATTAAGAATTGTGAGGAATGCGACATGTTGTTAAAGAAAATATTGCAAACCAGCTTGCATGTCTTCAATTTCTAATTTATCAAACAATACTTCATACTTACTGTAATGAGTAATAATTGAGTACATATGCATAAAAGCTTGCAATTTCCCATAATCACGCCATCCATTGTTAAGTTACTTAGGTATATTGATTGAAAACGTGTCTTATCATACTACAGGCGCGCGCTTTTCCTAACAAAACTCATAATAATAACTTGTCTTGTTTGCTTAATTTTTCCTTTCCAAAATTTTATGACTTTTAGGGAACTGATGAACAAGATTTAATTAAGTTTCGTTACATTCTCAACAATCTTTTGTGAACCAAGGTTTTTTAATTAACATGTAGGTAGTTGAACACACATAGTATTATTAAATACTTGTGTAATGTAATAAGTATTCTGTGTCTTTTCTAATATTAAGAGGTAAAAGGTACTCTTCTTACATACTCAACCTATTGTTTTAGCCGCGAGAACCACTGTGAGATTGAGCGGCGCAGGCGAAACAAGATGACAGCGTACATCACGGAACTCTCTGACATGGTTCCAACATGCTCAGCTCTAGCGCGCAAGCCCGATAAACTGACCATACTTCGTATGGCAGTAGCGCATATGAAAGCTTTGCGAGGTATCCGATAACAACGAGAAACCAATTCTTTGCTGTATGCCCTTTACCTTCTTTAAGCACTATAACATGAGTAATACTGTTGCAGGTACTGGTAATACTTCAACAGATGGTACATACAAACCATCGTTTTTAACCGACCAAGAGCTCAAGCATCTTATCCTTGAAGCTGCTGACGGTTTTCTATTTGTAGTGAGTTGTGATACAGGACGTATTATTTACGTCAGCGACAGCATAGCACCTGTGCTTAACTATTCTCAGGTAAGTAAAATAAACATTAATCATTAAAATAATAAAGGTTTAAAGTTGTGAGACTAAATTAAACATCCCTTTATTTTAAACATATTGTTTTAATGTTTAATCATGAGTAGAAATGAGGGAAATGAAAATCCAAAACAGATAAATCATGTCCGTAACTCTTAGAAAATGCTGTTTGCAAAGTACATGTAACAATGTGGCAAGCTCAGTTGGTCTATCATAATTAAATATATCTCATTAAAAGGAAAGTGATAACTGTTTTCAAGCTAACTTTTGTTCTGAAATTCTACGAATGACGATCTAAACATATTCATAAATAAGGACAGTCTCCAATAAAATGTTTCCCTCTAGCAACACTAATTAAAGTACTTAGTTGACATTACTGTCCTGTCTCAAAAATCCATCCCGTGTAACCCTGTTATCCATACAATATGAAAATATAGTAGTTTGTGTATATAAAAAAAAAACCGGCCAATTGCGAGTCGGACTCGCGCACCGAGGGTGCGAGGGTGCGTACACACGTGTAGGTAAGATTAAAAGTAGGCAAACTTTAAATGAGGTCATTATTTGTCGGTGACTCTCAACAGTGCGATTCAGGAATATTTTTAGTAAATTCGCATTTAAAATTAAGCAAACTACATATTTACAGTTTTCAGATTTTATCCTTTACTTGTACTGTAAGGCACTGCTTCCTGCCAAATTTCATGGTTCTATCTAGGTTAACGGGATGTACCCTGTAGGTTTTGATTCCCTTGTGAAATCGCAAAATATGCGAAATTTTGCGACATAAACGGTAATATCTTTTCTTCATATTGACATACAGGTTTGATTATTTTAGAGCCGAAAGGCACAACAGACCCGGATATTTCATATTAATTTCAATTTGATAGCTCCACGTGTTCTTGAGATAAAAAATCTTGACAGACAGACAGATAGACAGACAGACGGACAACAAAGTGAACCTATAAGGGTTCCTTTTTTCCTTTTAAGGTACGGAACCCTAAAAATATGAAACACTGTGTTTAAAATAGGGAGTGTGTTATGTATTTCTTGTAAGAACTCCAACTGTACTTAATTTATATTAACTTTCGGTTTTATTTTGAGATGCTAAACTAATTGGATTATTGGTTGTAGGGAGAATGGTATTCATCATGTTTATATGACCAAGTGCATCCAGATGATGTAGAGAAAGTGCGTGAGCAACTCAGTACACAAGAACCTCAGAACACAGGACGGATACTAGACCTGAAGACTGGGACCGTGAAAAAAGAAGGACACCAATGTGGGTAGTAACAAATCCGTATATAAACTTCATTTACATGTATGGTCTGATAGTATTTTTATCGTCTCTTAAAGATGAGATATTTTATCCATCCTTAGAGATGATGTTTGTTTAACAGTGTATGTGTGGATGGAGTGAGTATTGTGATGTATGTGTTGCATTTGCAGCGTCGATGCGTCAGGTGATGGGGTCGCGGCGTGGCTTCATCTGCCGCATGCGCGTGGGCGGCACGGCCGAAGGCGCGCACCTGGGCCGCCTGCGCGCGCGCAACTCGCTCGGGCCTTCGCACGACGGACACAACTACGCGGTCGTGCACTGCACCGGCTACATTAAGAACTGGCCCCCCACAGGTACCGTGCCGCTCGGATACACGATAAGCGCTCTAATCCAACACTGAAATTGTTTTCATTAGACTTTTTGCGTTTTGAACCAAAAACCTAAAGAACATAATTTTATGAATTTGGGAAAATCAGATTTGTTTCCAGGTATGCAGATGGATCGGCCAGTCGACGAGGAATTACATGCGTCTCACTGTTGCCTTGTAGCGATTGGGCGATTACAGGTGAATATTATTTTTCAATATTTTTATTATGGGTCAATTAAATTGACATCCCTCAATTTAACAGCACACCTATAGCTCAGAGTAGATAATATACTACGTACAACAGAGTGTCACTGTCATTCTCCAAATGTCATGACCGTAAATCGCACCAAATGAAGCGACAATCCATTGAAGTGAATAGCGCGTGGAACTACAACAATGTTTAGTTACGAGAGTTAGGTATGTTAGGTTCGTACGTATGTTTCTTTAATAATTAGTCTAGCACTATTCTCGAAAACTGATGCATGTTACACGTCAATGTCAGTGGACTCTGAAGTAGATAGTTTTTTCATTTTCAAACCTGTGGCTTAAACATTCTATGCAACAACTATCTATACAAATAAATAAAATAGCAGTCTGTTTGAATTTCAAAGCAACAGCTTTTTAATGAATGCATATGCAATTAATCACGATACCGATAACATAGTACCAATTGAAAAAGTCTGTCGTCTGTTTATTCCGGGTAATCTCCTAAACTGCTGAATCGATTTAAATTTAGACTTTCATTGGCAAATAGCTGATTTTACCGGACGTAACTAAGGCTACTTTTGAAATAATTAGGTTTCCGCTCAACAAATTTCTATAAGGCATAACTTAGGCTTAAATTATTTTGGAAAAGTAATTAAGGAACCCTAAATAAATGAAACCCAACCAATCCAAATGAAACCCATGAAATTGTAAACCAAATTAATTTGTTGCCTGGAAGAGATCACATCTTGTGATAACGCCGCCAATATATTTTATGTTCCTCAATTATCAGGAGTACAATAAAGATCTTATTTCACGCGTACGAAGTCGCGGGCACCAGCTAGTGTCAATACGTATAGGCAATTCGTCCTTCGGAAATTTGACATTGAAATGAAATCGTCAAGTCGCGTTTTGATAGGATGAAGTTTTGATTCCTCGGATATGATATTCTGATATATACATATATAATACTCAGTGCGTATCTATAGAATAAATAGAAAAATACTGTAATAGGTATGGAGTATATGCGCGTTCAAATTTATTTAGGTAGGTAGTTATTCAAGCTGTGTATTTTAATTTGAATAATCGTTCTGGCAATTTTTTACACCTGAATGCCTAATTGTAAAAAATCCGAGCCAGTGATTTTGAATATAAATAAAATATATGAAGCAAACAAGAATCACGTTAAAATATATTTATTTTTTAAACTCAATATTTTTGTAGAATTTGGTTTGGAGATTTCACTTACATAGAGCTCAGGTTGTTGCACCCGTAGTACAAAAGTCCAAAATCTCATCAAATTTCGACGCGTTGGTTGGCAGTACAAGAGTCAAACTGCACAGCCGTGGTAGTAACGAAAACGTTCACAGAGTCCAGGGAATGGAAATCGTTCACCAAACACCACATAATCACGATAGCGACCGGATAAATGACCATTGAGTGAATTCAATTCGTTTGTTTTAATGGCAACGCAAAAATTTCATTGATATTATATAATCCTATTGGCAACGTCGTGCGGTAAGGAGACCACCACGTCGGCAGGGCCTGCAATATCATAATCCATGATCTCCATTTTCACCAATCCGGCAAAATTTTCAGCATTTGGAAAAGAATGCAAAATGTAGGTACTTTTGCTGAACTGAACCAGACGAGGAATGTTTTTTACATAATGCGTTATCAATATAATTTATTAAAAACCACTACATCTTTTATGTATATAAACACAAACCAATTTATCCGTTGATTTTCAAAATTTAATTTTTGACACTTGTTAAAAATTGCGTTCCGTTCTAGTTTTTTTCCATTATTTTTTATAATATTAATTGACACAATACAAAACATTTTATAGCTTTAACCTAGTTCGTAAAATTATGATAATCAAAATAGATATAATGTTGCTATAGCAAGAAACTGAACGTAAGTATCTACGCTTGCTCCATCTATGGAATAAAAAGAAAAATATTAAAAATAATTAATGTTTGTGAAAGAATACACAAACAGATCACATATTAGCATTTTCACAAAGATATATTTTAAATCTTTACAAATGATGCTCGTAGTGACATCTCTTATGCCAAAACAACACTAACAAAAATATTTGTATGAACCTGACTAGCCCTGCCTATAGGTTGAATGTCGTATAAACGCAGAGTAGCATAGGATTATTCTTTAAGTATTTGATTCTATTGACAAGTTAATGACATAAAAATGTAAATAGGTAACGTCAACGCCGAACAGTTCTGAGAACAGTCTGTGCGGCGGAGGCGTGGAGTTCGTGTCGCGGCACTCAGTGGACGGGCGCTTCACGTTCGCGGACCAGCGAGCCACGCAGGTGGTGGGCTACGCGCCCGCAGACCTACTTGGGAAGCTCTGCTACGAGTTCTACCATCCAGAAGACCAGCAGCACATGAGAGATAACTTTGATCAAGGTAATTCTTCGTTCAACACTTTACCATCTATGTGGTAAAATTACCAGATATGAAAGCGAGTCCATATAGTCCATAGAATACATAAGCCATATTATATTAAGTGTTTATTTACTATTTACAGGTTTCGTTACTAAGATAATTACGAATAATATATTTTGTTACAGTTCTAAAGTTAAAAGGCCAGATAATTTCCCTTATGTACCGGTTTCGCACTAAAAGCAGAGATTGGATATGGCTCAGAACGTCGGCCTTCGCCTTTTTGAACCCATACAACGACGACGTTGAGTACATCGTGTGTACCAATACACTGGCAAAGTAAGTACCTAACATGACGCCTTACCGACAACATAGAAGATATTTTTAGGGTTCCGTACCTTAAAAGTAAAAAAGGAACCCTTATAGGATCCCTTTGTCCTAGACCCATGAAATTTGGCAGGAAGCAGTGTCTTACAGCACAAGTAAAGGAAAAAATCTGAAAACTGTAAATATGTCTGACGAGACCGCTGGTCTAGTGGTTAGTATACCTGACTGCTACGCTAGAGGTCGCGGGTTCGATTCCCGCCAGGGCAAACATTTATGTGACAAATATGTTTGCCTTGCGTTTGGGTTTTTGGTATGTATTATAAGTATGTATTTACAAAAAAAAGAAGTATATAAGTATTATATCAGCTTCTGGTTCCCATACAACTCCAAACCATACATCTGGTTCCCGTACAAGCTTTGCTTAGTTTGGGCCAGATGGAGCTGTGTGATAATGTCCAAGCATTATTTATTTATTATATGTAGTTTTTTTTTTAATGCGAATTTACTAAAAAATATTCCTGTTTCGCGCTGTCGAGAGTCACCGACGAATAAGCACCTCATTTCATCGCCTACTTTTAACCTTACCTAAGCCTAACCTACAAGTGTGTACGGAACCCTCAGTGCGCGAGTCCGACTCACACTTGGCCGGTTATTTTGTAGTATATTATACAGCGTTACTACGGTTCTTAAATATATAAGGCCCCATTTAACCTCCTTTCGGCTTTACGGGTAGTTTTGTAACAACCTGTAGATTGATGATAACTTTATTTCGTTCCGGGTATGTTCATATGACATGTTGTAGTGGGCAGTGTCCTTGATTTGTCATAGCGTAAATAATAGATTATGTAAGTATTTGGGTACAAGTACAAATGTGTATGTGCAGTCGGTCGCTGGGAGCGGCCGCGGAGCCGGTGGCCGAGGAGGGCTACGACTACCACCTGCGGCACCGCGACGTGTACCAGGCGCAGGCGCAGCCCGCGCTGCACCAGCAGCACCACGCGCCGCCCGGTACGATCACAAAAACTAATGGCCGAATATCGAAACCTCAGTCAAATCTAATGCCACATTCATTTTGAGTAGCTTCCGATTTTACATACGAAATTGTATTTTGACGATGCCTCAACTGTTCTATTTGAGGTTCAAACGGCCTACGCAACTTCGTAGGCCTTCAAACTTTGAATGTCGTTTCAGTATTTGGCCGATACTGTAGTACGTACGTTCGACTAGCTAGTTCCCCCGTTTTTATTAACTTTACCGCCCTCGTTTATTATTTGAAAGTGTAATAATTCGTGTGTATAGGAGGTGGCGTGGGCGTAGCGCGATCGCCCGGGGAGCCCGGCGCCGCGACCGCGGCTCCAGCGTACGCGCCGCACTACGCGCCCGAGTATTCGCCGCACCGGCCCACCAACACGCCTCCGCATACAACTTGGACCACACTGCGCCCGGTGAGACCCTCCTCAACCCACTACTAATCTTCACAGTGTACACATTTTCAGTATAGAACGGGCCATATATAACGTATGCGTTGTTGTCAGAGTGGCGGCGCGGGCGCAGGCGGCACGGCAGCGAGTGGGGCGGCCGGCGAGGGCTACGCGTACAGCGCCGCGGCCGACGGCAGCCCGGCGCGCTCGCCGCCCGCGCCCGCCTACCTGCCGCCCGCCGCGCACTACCACCACGCGCACCCGCACCCCGCGCATCCCACGCACCCGCCACACGGTCTGTACCCTACCCTCGGCCTATATAATACTTAATACTTATCGTTTTCTACTAATACCATACAATTCATTTAACATTATGATTTTCCAACTAAAGTATATTGTTACTATTATTGCTATGAGCTCAATAAATCCCTCTGTAAGTCGATCGGTATAATACCTCTGAATTGTATATATGTGACCTTCTTTTATCAGTGTTGTATAGTATGCATACAATAGTATGCATTATCATAGCGTTCAAAAGAACGATAATAAAAATGTTACAGTAAATGTTTTAACGAGGAGTGTGTATGTGTGCGCAGCTGGCATGTGGGCGTGGCAGGGCGGCGCGGCGCCGGCGGAGGGCGGCCACGCGCCGCACGAGCTCTCCGACATGCTGCAGATTTTGGACCAGAGCGGCTCGGCCACCTTCGAGGACCTCAACATTAACATGTTCAACTCGAACTTTGACTAAATTGTATATAATGTGCTTACTTTTATGTGCGAAAGAGCGACTCAAGGGATTCGCCACGTGTCCGTCACATTGTGCGGCATCGCCTCCGGAGTCAAACGGCGATGGTTTAGGTGCTGTCTCGCTTATCACCGCCGTTCGTAATAAAATGACACCGAAATTAATTACACAGAGTTAGTTACATATTTTTTGCATACTCGTGGTGCCGCGACCAAAACGTCTCGCGTGTAGAACTACGAGAGCGGGGCGGTCTGTTGTTCTGTGTAACAATTGTAATTAGCAAACCGACCAAAAGCTACTAATATCTTCGTAGCACAGTACTTTCATGCCTACAAAAATAGGAGTAAAATAAGTGCCCACCTACCAGGTGAATGATTTCCTTTTTTATGAACACTGAGTAAATATTCGGAGATATTGCTCACTCATCAGGGCTATTTGATTTTAATTCCATATTATGGAACCGTTACCTCCCTTTGCACCTAAACGTTGATCGTTTTAATGTGTATTTTTTGATATAGTTAACTATTTGGTATCTATACCTGAAAAAAAAATGTGAGTACCATTAAACTTATAATACCGTGATCTTGTAACTAATTATATTTTGTTATGCAAATTTGTCGATGGAATATCAAATTTTAATAGTATTGGCATTAGTAACATACCTATTGTAGAAGTTCTAACGATCAGAACTTAGAATCAGTACTACCGTATCGCCATATCTTATATTTGTTATATATTGTTATGCAAGTGCTATGAAGTATTTTCAAGTACAAATAGAAATGTTTACATGTACTTACTTATGACAATTTACTTAATATTATTTAGCTTGAGGTTATTCTCAATCACTTGTACATTTTGGTTGGAATATGTGCACAATGTCTTCGATTTCGTATATAGTTACGTCTAGAATGAGTTGTTTGCCACTTTGTAACAGAACGCTATCATAAGTCTTTTAATTACTTTAAATAAAATAAGCTTAATTTTATAAGCTTAGATTTAATATTGATATTATTGATTATCTACTTCCAAAATGCAGCTATTTTTTTTGTTAACCAATTCAAAATCAAAATGAAAATCAAGTTTTTACAGTTTATGCCCTAATAAGGCACTTGAGAAGATCTAAATTACTTCACATTGTTGTAATGTTATACACAATTACTGGCTTATTATGTTCAGAATTGGTTAATTATAAACAAAATACTATATCCGACCGTAAACCTTCAAAACAAGAAAGACAGAAATAATTCAGGCATCCGGGATGGGGTCGTAAAGTAATAAGGCAATTTTATTTCCATGAAATTATTAAAAAATCGATATTGCTAGGATATACATGGATTTCAAAGTGATTCCAAACAATTTTATTTTATATCTTGTTATTACATAAAATAAAATGCAATGTATTATTTTTAGTTTTATTATTTTACTTAGTAAAGAAACATTGAATTATATTTTTTCTTATTTTAATTTAAGAGACGCATTTATAATTAATTCTTTGAAATAAGAACAAAAAATGTCTAATTGGTTGAATTAAGTATATTGGCATTTTGTATAATGATTTTTTCATTGAATATAAACCATACAAATCAATTTTATCGTTGTTCATTCCGACTTCTAAAATAAGTAGGTTTTGTAGTTAAGTTACCTTTCAGGATGTGAATTGAATAAATCTTACACTATCTTCTATTATTATCGTTAATTAGCTGGGCAAAAGTCAAAATCCGTGGACTGAGTAATTAGTTACTCCCGCTACGGCAAATAATAATGGTAACTTAAGCACACATACACAACAGGCTTAAAGCATAGCTAAGGTAAAACTGCTCTTGATGTTAGTTCTTCGCTTTGTTATCCCTAACTACAGAGTAATAACGAAATGCTTAACAAAGGCAAACAATCCTCTTTATGTGAAAAAACGAATGTGGAATTAACAGAAGATGGCTTGTCCTCAGAACAATCTATACTTATAATTTTGAAAGAATAAATTTTGGAGGGAACTCTATATTGGATACTGAACCCAAAACTGTTTTTTTTTTTTTGTCTTTGTCTGTCTGTCTGTTTCTAGGCGGCGCATCACGCCGTAACTACTGAACGGATTCAAATGAAACTTGGCACGAAATGAGTTGATACTACATAGGATACTTTTTATCCCGAAATTCAGCACGGTTCACCTGGCATAGGGGATTAAACCAAAATTTGTACCTGGCTGATACTCCGAAACAGCTGGACCGATTTGGACAGAACTTTCACAGGCAGGTAGCTGATGCTATAAGGCATAACCTAAGCGACATTTACTTTGGAAAAATAATTAGGGTTCCGCGTAGCAAATAAAAACCCATGAAATTGTAAACAATATCCGAACGGCAGGACTGATATGAACAGGACTTTCACTGGCAGGTAGCTGATGCTATAAGAGGTAAATTAGGCCACATTTATTATGGCAAAATAATTAGGGTTCCGCGCAACAAATAAATAAACACATGAAATTGTGTAACATAACCGAACAGCGGGACCGATTTGTTCACTGCCAGGTAGCTGATGCTATAAGGCGGTAACTTAATTTATTTTTGGAAGAATAGTTAGGCTTCCGCTCAATACATAAAAAAAACCCATGTAATTGTGAACATAACCCAAAAAGGAGGACCGATTTGAACAGAACTTTCACTGGCAGGTAGCTGATGCTAAAAGACGTAATATAGACTACTTTTATTTTCGAAAAATAATTATTAAAATAATTAATGAAATTGTGAAAAATACCTGTAATTTGTGGCAGTTAGCTGATGCTAATAAGGGGTAACATAGGCTTAATTTATTTTGGTAGAATAATTAGGGTTCCGCACTGATAGGTCTTAATATGAAAATATACCAGAAAGTTTGAGGATAGAATAAGCAGAGTGACAGATATCACCAAGAACCAGTTTGGTATTTTACCGGGAGAAGTACAGATGATGCAATTTTTGTAGTCTGCTTTAAGTCCGTACCTATTTCTCCTGGTAATGGACGCAATAACATCAGAACTGCAGCGTGATGCACCCTGGTATATGTTGCTTGCTGGCATTATTGTCCTCATCAATGACAACCGACAGGAGCTGCAGAACCAGTTAGATCAGTGGCATAATGCGTTGGAGAGAAAGGGCACGTGAATCAGCAGAACCAAAACCGAATACATGTTTTGCGATTATGGCGGTATCTCCAGTGTAGTGCTTTATTATCTATCGGCGGAATACCACTGCAGTATTTTCAGATTTCCGATGTTTATCTGGGCTCTTTGCTGCAAGCAGATGGGGATATAGAGAGAGATGTTGTAACGAGGATAAACGCGGGATGGCTTAAATGGAAGCAAGTCACTGGCATTATGTGTGACAAAAGCATGGAAATTGTGAAAAATAACCGTGATTTGTGGCAGGTAGCTGATGCTATAAAGCGGTAACTTAGGATTAATTTATTTAGGTAGAATAATTGGGGTTCCGCACTGATAGGTCTTAGTTACTATGAAATTATACCAGAAAGTTTGAGGCTAGAATAAGAAGAGTGACAGATATCACCAAGAACCAGTTTGGATTTATACCGGGAGAAGTACAGATGATGCAATATTTGGAGTCAGCATTAAGTCCGTACCTATTACCTATTCCTCCTGGTCCCTTTTAGTCGTTTCTTCATGACTGAAGATCGTGTCTGTTTTGGAGGTTGTTTACAACCCTTTTCCACCGGCTGCGGTCTTCGGCCTGTCGTAGGGCGGAGCTGATGGAGAGCCCAGTTAGATTTCGAATCTGGTCCGACCATCTGGTTGTTCCTCCTGGTAATGGACACAATAACATCAGAACTGCAGCGTGATGCGCCCTGGTGTATGTTATTTGCTGACATTATTGTCCTCATCATTGAAAACCAACAGGAGCTGCAGAACCAGTTAGATCAGTGGCATAATTCGTTGGAGAGAAAGGGCATGCGAATCAGCAGAACCAAAACCGAATACATGTTTTGCGATTATGGCGGTATCTCCAGTGCAGTGCCATTAGCTATCGCCGGAATACCACTACAGTATGTTCAGACTTCCGATATCAGGGCTCCTTGCTGCAAGCAGATGGGGATATAGATAGAGATGTTGTAACGAGGATAAACGCGGGATGGCTTAAATGGAAGCAAGTCACTGGCATTATGTGTGACAAACGCATGCCCATCCACGTCAATGGCTTAATATATAAGTCGGTGATAAGACCTCTTATACGGAAGTGAGTGCGGTATTGAAAGCCACCGAAGAGAATCGGATACACATGGCAGAGATGAGGATGTTGGGGTACATGTGCTGGGTGACCCGGCTAGATAAGATTCATAAATAATTTATTCGTGAGAGTCTTAAGCTCACCCCCATATCTGAAAAACTGAGAGGGCACAGATTGGCATGGTTGGGACACGTAATGCGAAGAGTCAAGGAACAGAGGTGGATGGACAGAATGTAGTGGTTATGTATTCTGTGATGGACAGTGTAAGGAAGGACTTGGAGAAGTGTGGAGTGACAGCTGAGATAGCTAAAGAAAGATTAATATGGCGTCAAAAGACATTTCGAGCCGACCCCAAATGTTCGGGGCAGAAACCAGGGAGATGATGGGTTAGGGTTCCTTCCTCGCAACAAATAAAAAACTTATGTAATTGTGAACATAATCCACCACCAGGACCGATTTGAACGCAATTTTCACTGGTAGATAACTGATCTTATAAGGCGACACTTAGTTTTAGTTTGGAAAACAATAAGGGTGCCGCGCAAAAAAAAAAAAAAACCCAAGAAAAATATTCATTCCACGCGTACGAAGTCGCGGGGCACAGCTAGTAACTAAATAAAGCTGTGTTTGTTCATGGGATTGGCTTAGCTTTATTCCTTATTCTGACCTAGGCTAGCTTCTGGCGTGTCAATCGTAAACTGAGTAAAATTAACGAGATTTTAGTTATTATTCTGAGGGAAAAAATGACAATGTCATTAAATTCAGTACGGTTATCAGCCAGTACTGACAGTGACAGTTCTACGTTACTTTTCCTTCATTCTCTACATTCATCTCACATCACAATAATATTTTTTTCTGTGAACATTGTCGTGATTGTTGTCTGTATGTTTTGTGTAAAAGGATTTTAATTCAAGCACAGAAACATTTGCGTATTGATTATTGATTGCGCATACGATGTAGTGAGATACGATCCACCTCAGTAAATTTTATTGGTGTGATATCTGAGGAAGTCATGGCTCGTTCTGCAAAAACTGCTCAAGAATTCATCCAGAATTCATTTTCGCCAATAGTGGCTGTGCTATGCAGTTTAAAGGTGGAATATATTGTGTCTAAGAATAATTTAACATTTACGGAACTGTTGCAGCCTTTTACTGCCTTAGATTGGGAAGGTAGGTAGCATATATTTATTATTTTACTAGCGGCCCGCCCCGGCTTCGCACGGGTAGACATATATATCAAATTTTCCTGAATTTTCTTTGCTATAAACCTCACGGAGCCCGAGACCTTTCCAACGAATGTAAAACCGTGGAAATCGGTTCGTGCGTTCTGGAGTTATAGCGTCAGGAAGGAAAACCCAACTTATTTTTATATATACCACAGGTGGCACAAGAATTCGGCCCACCTGATGGAAAGCAGTCACCGAAGCCTATACTTTAAAAATAATAGTTTTTATTGTTTGTGATTTGTGTATTTGTCTGATGTGATTTAATTGTTTTTTTTTCTAGGCCAACTAAGAGAACCTAATGGAAGTCAATGTAGTATCAAAAACTTGAGATTGATAATCAGGGATGTTCACTGGAAACCTTTGCAGCCCACTGAAGCAAGAAGACAATTGAACAATGCTGTTTTACACAATTACAGTGACAAAATGGTCACACTTGAATTAGGTATGCTGGTGAAACTTAAAACTTTCTAATATCAACTAATGTTACCTCCGTCTAAGGCTGAAGAGATAATGCTAGATTTCCAGTTCAGGCTAATATATATACATATATGGTTTTTCAGGTTAGATTTGTTTATCTTTTTGATAAGCTTTGATCCTTGGGGAAGATGTGAATAGTTTATTTATTACTAAACAAAATGAGCTAATAGGCCAATGACATACATTTTTTTCATAATCCTATTGGATCAAGTAGAAAAACTTCCACATCTCACAGATTTGTCTGATGGTTAACAAACATCTTTGTTATCGCCTGATTATTGTATGTTATTAATTTGTAATAATTAATTGTATTGCAGAGGGCCGTAAATTTGATGTTCCTCAATCAACACATTGGTTTGATGCATGGAGAGAAACATATCTAGAAGTGCAGTTTCCTTCAGACCATGAATTTACAAAACATTTCCTATCCTGTATAATAGTTGGTGCAGCTCATGAGGACAATATTATTGATACTTTTAATGCATTGAATCAGCAGTATGCTCAATTACAAAATGTAGCACCTCCTAAGTTGCCTAAGTGGTTCAACAATGGTGTGTTGAAGACATATCTGCTGCTGCATGATGCTTCAATCACACCTAAAGACAGGTTTGTGTACAGTTTAAATATTTTATTAAAAGTATATTGTGCCTTCCCTATGCATATATCTCTGTATTGTTAATTTTTTTCCACACATCTTACTATGTAATTTTTATGGTCTTGTGAGTATAGGGAAAGTATTAATGAAATGTATGTTTTGTACGAGTTAATCTACTTGTGCTGGGCAACAGCTTAAGCTTAAGATTTAATTTAACTATCTATCTATGTGACAAGACAAACAAGTTGTTTGTCTGATGGTAAGTGTCATGCCTATCCATCTTATCTTAGGCTTTTACAGGTCCGGGTTGCCCAAGATGCACCCTTGGAATATTTTGTGCTGATGCTCATGCAATAGATGAAGTTCAACTGGAACACATTAATGCTTACATATATTCTGCAGTTTGATACCAGAATATCTGACACTGCAGTGGTATGATACCAAATGTAACTGGACTCTTGCAATATGTAACCTACCACTGGTAAAGGTCCTTGCCATAAACATACAATATTACATAAGTAGTTGTAAGAAGTAAGAACCACACAAGATTCCTAATAGAGGTATAATATATGTTATGCTTTTTAATTACAGAGCTGATGCAGCCTTCGAAACATTGAAACAGACATTTGGTGCAAGTAACTGCTTCATGCTGTCAATTAACTCGAAGACCAGTGTTGATTCTAATGTTGCTACTGATTACTGGGCTCAGTTCATAAAAAGGACTTCAGAAAACAATGTTAATGTAAATATTCGTGTTTTTTTATATGATTGATACACCACCTAAAAATTATATATACAAAAGTATAAAGAACCTTAAACAAATTAAACCTCATAATAGATAAAATTACTACAATGATACGATAAATAAAAATATATGATTCCTCATAGATATGCATATTGAGCAGGGGATCCTTGATGGTGCTGAGAACTCATAAATCATTATAATGTATACATTATTTTCCAGAGTGAAATGTCATCCTCACTGTCAAACTTACAAACAACTGTGTTAGAAACACAACAAGCCTTCCCTCCTGCAGTCAGCGTTGCAGGTAAAAATATACCCTTAGTAATGAGCAAAGACTACAATACTGGAATGAGTGAACCATGTATACCCTAGATTACAATAAATTGTTGCTTATATTCCTAAACGGGTTTTGGTTTTGGGTTTTGTTTGTTTCATAAATTAATTTGTTTTCATATTGCACTAGTTGAGGATGGAAGTAATACTGCTGTTATAATACAAGATAACATACACCCTCTAACAAGCCCAGAAAATGATTTCTATGACAATGCAAACAGCTTACAAGTGAGTATTATAATGCCATAGTTTTAATATATGTACATATAGGAATATTAAAATTGAAATCATTATTCAATCATGTTGCAGACACATTCATTTTCTGGGAGTATAGAAAGTGTCAATGTAGTTGGAAAAGGTATAGATGTATCAACAGAGGTACATGGAGCAGCTTTGAATACAAATGATGTTGATGCCATTAAGGAGTTTCTGCAAGACTATGCTTCTAAAGCTCTGCTTCCATATTTAGAAAAGCAAATATCCCAGCTGTCAGAATTGGTAAGTGTTTATGTGACATTTGTGAATATCATGTTCTTCTAAGCTTTGAAATTATATTACAATTATATTTAAGGTGGCTAATAGAAAAGGAGTGAGTAGATCACTACTGTCAGCGACGAAACGTTGGTTTGGGACAGGCAAAGCTGGAAACACTACTGGGAACAGCACAGTTGTGTAAGGAATCTTCATAGTTAAATATTGTTACAGAATACAAAACTATTTATATACCAATAATAAAATAGTCATCCATCATGGCTTTGCCAACAGTAGAAATTAATTCATAGTAAATGTATTGTCCAGGTATACAAGTGATTGTCCAGAACTGCAGCTACGTCGCCTGGGTGACTTGTGGTTCATGTGTGGTCAGTGGCAGCGAGCCTTCGATACGTATCACACAGCTAAGAGGGAGTTCTACGCGGACAGCGCGTGGCTCTGCTACGCCGGCGCGCTTGAGATGGCGGCTCTGAGCGCCTTTATGGCGGGAGACGCAAGCCGCAAGACCCATGGATACATGGAGGAGAGCATCGTCACGTATCTCAACACCTGCAGGTTACTGTACCCAATTTACAGGAGAAAAACCGAGAAGGCTAAACTACAAATGCTAAAATTGGTTGAGTGGAATATAGTAATAAAATTTTTAGTTTGTCACATCTGGAGACTGGACAACAGCTTAGCGCTTGGCAATTTATCAGTGGATTGTGTTAGGGTGCCAGTGACAGTAACAGTAAGGTGAAGAGTGTGGTGGTGGTGATGCAGGATGGTGCAGTACGCGGTGCGCGCGACGCTGGTGTCGGCCGTGTGCCTGAGCGGCGGCGGGCTGGCGGGCGAGGCGGCGCGCCAGCTGATCCGCATGACGTCAGAGGACAGCGACCTGCGCAGCGCCATGCTGCTCGAGCAGGCCGCGCTCTGCTTCCTCTCCGGGCCCGCCGCAAGACCCATGTGCAGGAAATATGCTTTCCACATGGTGCTGGCTGGACATAGGTTCTCTAAAGCTGGCCAGAAGAAACATGCATATCGATGCTATAAACAGGCATATCAGGTGAGGACAGTTCTGCTTATAAAGCGTTGTGATTGTTGATATAAAAAAAATAGTATAGTCGATAAAAGGTGACTCTGAAGCCTGTTTAGTGTTCTGGGCTTCCTTATCTTTCTCGCTACCTGGCGGAACTGATAAAAAACGCAAAAGCATGCAAAGTACAGATTAGTGTTATTTCGTGAGATGACTAAAATGTTGGTTTTTCAATTTAATTGGAAGTTGAAACTTGTGTCGTAATTAAAACAAAATACCGTTATAAGTGTAGTATAATATAATAATATAGTATAGTGTATGTAGTGTGATGTGTATTATGTGTGGTGTGCGCGTGCAGGTGTACAGCGGTAGCGGGTGGCGGCTGGCGACGGACCACGTGCAGTTCGCGCTGGGCCGGCTGGCGGGCGCGCTGCGGCTGGCGGGCGCCGCGCTGCACTGGCTGGCCGCGCCGCTCGCGCCGCACAGCCCGCAGCCGCCCGCGCAGCAGGACGCCTTCCTGCGCGAGTACACGCTGGCCCACCAGGTACACACACACACACACACACACACACACACACACACACACACACACACACACACACACACACGACCACCACCACCACCACAACCAATTAGAGTTGCGCGACTGGGGCAGTACAGAAGATCCTCCAACTGACAACAAATTGCAGTTAAGTCAACTATGCTGATGTAGTGTTATACGCCATACGTTTGCTTAAAACCAGGGGTAGTAATAAAAAAAAAGCTCGCTTCACATCCTGATGATCCTGTGGAAGGTAATAAATCGTGTCAAAATGTGTTGTTTTGGTGTCAGCAATGGAGGGAGTGGTCGGAGGAGGGCGTGGGGCTGGCGGGGAGTGTGGCGGAGCTGCCGCTGCCGGTGTGCGCGCGGCGCGACACGCGCGTGGTGTGCGCGGGCCGGGCGCCGCTGGCGGCCCCGCGGCGCCGCGCCGCCTCCTCGCTGGGCCCGGGCTCGGCGGCGGCGGACGCGCGCGCTCACGCCGACCTCGAGGAGGCGCTCGTGCTGCTCGCAACGGGATCGCTGCCCCTGCTCTTCAAACCCACCGTCGATCTATACACAGAAGAAACTGACGCCGAGCCTATTGTTCCACAAGGAGGTGACGACAGCTTCATTTTGTTCTTTTATATACCACTAAGATGGTTAAGCATACGACCCGCCTGATCGTAAGCTGTTACCGTAAGGTATAGCCTATGGACGTATAAGGTGTAGCCTATGGACGCTTGGAACACCAGGGGTAGGGTGCCTGCCTATATTTTTTGCCTACGTTTTAAAATATGTGTACCGGTTATACTTCACTTTTTAAACGTCCATAGGCTACGCGGTTTCCGTAGGGTAACCGCTTTCTAGCAGACGGGGCGTATACTTGTTTGCCACCTTAGTTCTTTAAAACATATTGGGGTAAATAACGAGACAATAAGGTGTCAGGTCTGTCTGCCACAGCCCACTTTCAGAAACAGTATATTTAATTGCTTCTTTTTATAACAGTTTTATAATGTTTGATAACATTAGTATGAATCTTCAATTGTAGTATTGTATTTCATATTGTACACGTTTCTGGCATTCATATAGAAGTGTGTGACACATATAATATGTTTTATCAATTTCAATGCTAATTTCAGAACCAATCCAAATATCCGTAACGCTTTGGAATCCATTGAAGATCTCCCTGGTGATGAGAGATGTGGAGTTGTTGTGGCGTTTCATGGCGAGTGCGGGCGCGGCGGGCGAGGTGCTCGACAACGAGCCGGCGGTGGCGGCCGGCCGCGCGCTCGACACCGGCGTCATCTACAACCACAGGATACCCTCCGTGCTGCTCGAAGGGGACGCTAGGAAAATACTCAACTTCACTTTGACACCCCTACAAATCGGACAACTTAACATCCATGGCCTAGCCTACAAGTAAGAATTCGTACGCAGACATTTTATTCGCGCTCTGAATCAACTTTCCCTTTCAACATGTTTGACACTGACTACTGGGTTTATACCATATTGATTTGATAATTGATTTTCGGATTTTATGCAGGTAACATTATAATGTCAGTAATGTCACCGTTGTTAATGTTTTGATATGTGCTACACACTTTAGATTAATTAATGCTGGAGAAGGTGGCACTGAAAATAGTACAGGCGCCATGATATCAGGAAAAATCAACTTGGTTTCTGGTGATAAAGCTACCGATAAACTTTTGCAAATAACAGTCATACCCGAAGCTCCGTGCCTGCAGGTGAGTGCAAACCAACCATTTACAAGCTCTAAAGTAATGGCTCGCACGTAACTATATGTTTTACTTGCTTTTAGCTTAGTTCTTGATCGAAAAACTATTTTTTTTGTAGGTCTAGAACTCGATAAAAAAAGGTTTATCGTGAAAAAAGCACCAGTACTACTATATTAAATTAAATTTACTGGAGTAGGCATATTATATTGATATCGTAATGCAATAAATTATGTAATTTATCGGCACTTGAATCACCATTTATTACGAAATATATACATAAACTTACTTGCGTTAACGCTATAATTTTAACATACAGCTCGAATCATAATTTCAAAACAATAGTTTCTTGCAAGCAACTGCTTGCAACATACAATAAAGAAAGAGCGCCACTTCCTCTTCTTTAATCTTTATGTGTTATATTTTACAAAGCATGGTTATTATTCGTAGATGACATTCTCGGAAACAAATCCGGAGTTTGTAAGCGGCGAGATGAGGGCAATAGACGTGGAGTTTAAAAACGTGGGTCCGGTGGACATGAGCAACCTGTACATCGCGGTCTCTCACCCGGACTGCATCAGCCTCGTCATCGACGGGGAAACAGACCCCTTCAAACTCTTATATGACGATAAATATCGCGACACGTCCGATTGCACAGGTGATTACATACTTACTCTAGTCAGGTGCTCGATATACTCTTTAAATACCATTACTAAACTAGAATTGAAGCCAAATAAATTGAAAAAAATCGAATAAAATATATTTAAAACAGCTCTATCTCATTTTATGTCGTTAAAACTTTAAACAAAAGTCGTCACTTCCAGCGACAAAGTCGTTAAATTGGCAACACTGTGCCCTAGCATTCTGTAGTGCGTCACCGTCTCTTTTCACGAATTCACTCCCAAGAAAACGACAGGAAAGATATTACATCAAACACAAGCAGGTAAATTTTCTTTTATATAAGCTTTTATTCGGTCTTCAAGCCTTTTCATTTGAAACCCATATAATCTGAATCTCAAATCTCCATTTTGTCACGTCCACCATATTGGATTAAAAACGGCAGCATTGATGTAATCGTGCATTGTCACGGGAACCAAACGCGTAAGCCTAATTCCAGGTCAATGGGACACTGGGACGGGGGTCAAATATAACTTGCAAGATTTTGATAACACACACCGGCCAGCTGAAACTCAAATCAAATCAAATTATTTCATTGCGAATGCAAGTAGACATGTAGCAGGTGGTACAATTTTGTAAAAATACAATGGTTCAGCTACATTAGGCCATTCGGCATGCAATTTATAGATAAATACAATAATAATAATCAGATTTCTAAAATTAGGACAGCAAGAGCTTGTGAGATTTATAGAAATAAATCATAATGTTTTATGCAAACAGTTTTTTATACCACTAAGTTGACATACGGTCCGCCTGACGGTAAGGTTTACCGTAGCCTATGAACGCTTGCAACACCTGGGGCATCACTCGCACGTTGCCGGCCTTTCATAAATCTCTTCACACCCTTTTTGAAGAATCCCATGCTGTACTCCTTTGGGAAAACCACGGCGGGGAAATAAAATTTTGTAAATAAACGAAGCCGAGTATATGTGTTGTGTTGTGTGCAGAGGAGCGCGTGGGTCGCGCGGGTGCGGCGCGGCTGCGGGCGGCGCGGCGCGGCTGGCTGGTGGCGCGCGCGCTGGCCCGCGGCGGCGGCGCGCGCGCCTCGCTGCTGCTGCGCCCGAGCGCCGCCGCGCCCGCGCCGCGCCTGCTCGCCTACTACGAGACCGGCCTGAGCGCGCGCCCCTACCGCCTGCTGCGACACGTCTTCCGCTTCACAGTCACTGTGAGTAACACCGCGCTAATTGCATGGACATCTTCTTATATTATAAATGCGAAAGTGAGTGTAAGTGTTTGTTCGTACTCTCTTCATGCCTCAACGGCTGAATAGATTTGCATGAAATTTGGAATGGAGGTAACTTATAAAGTAGATTTTGTTCCGCGGATCCTGGGATCAAGTATTTAAAGCTGCAGAAACAGGACTTGCAATTGTGGCCCATTGGCTTGATCAAAACCTTCTGACTCTAAACACTTCCAAGACACAGTACATCACCTTCCACAAGACATCAGCATCACAACCACCTATAGACAAATCTCTTAAGCTCCACTCTTGCACAGCTGCAACGACTAAGTTTTCATCATGTGGCTGTGCTGTTATTAAACGTTCAGACAGTATTAAGTACCTGGGAGTAATAGTTGATGATAAATTATCATTCAAAAACCATGTAGCAAATCTCGGCAAACGTATTCGGAAATTTATCCATGTTATGAAATCCCTGCGGTCTTCAGCGGACAATAGTTCATTACTATTAGTTTACAAGGCTTTATGCCAATCAAACCTGCTTTACTGCATCACAGTATGGGGCGGCGCGGCCAAGACCACCATGTTAAGTTTCGAAAGAGCACAGCGAGCTGTTCTCAAAGTAATGCTGCGCAAACCATACAGATACAGTACTAACGATTTGTACAGTGAATGTAAAGTCCTCCGGGTGCGTCAATTATTCATCCTAAGAACGGTCCTGAGAATTCATCACTGTACCATCACTTCCCCTGACTATGAAATCCTTTTAAAACGCCGAATCTTTAGAGTAACTGTGCCCAAGGTTCGCTCTGCCCTTGCCAAGCGCCTCCCCAAATTCCTTCACCCACATACTTACAATGTGACTTGTCGCCATATACCCCAAATAATTAAATTACCCACGCAGAGGGTAAAACACGAAATAGAGGCCTGATTGGGTCGTCTCGGTTTTTTCAAACTGAACATATTTTGTCGACAGGCAATTAAACTAAGCACACACACACACACAGACACACAACACACACACACACATACACACACACACACACACACACACACACACACACACACACACACACACACACACACACACACACACACACACACACACACACACACACACACACACACACAATACTCACTAGAAATATTCTTATTTGTCTTTATTTTGTATCTTTTTAATTTGTTTTACTGGTCTCCTGCGATACAAGCTGCGCTTAGTGCAGGGACCATCGGAACATGTATACACTGCAATCTTTATCACTCAATAAACTATTATTATATTATTATTATTATTATTATATATAGATTTACATATAGGGTACTTTTTATCCCGGAAAATTGTGTGGTTCTCCCGAGAGATAGAAGAACCTTGCGGGCGACGCGGCGGGTAAGCTAGTAGGGTATAATGCTTGAACATTATCGCACGACGCCATGTAGCCCCAAACTAAGCAAAGCTTGTACTATGAGAACGTGTAGCAGATAGAAAACTTATATTCATATTTTTTTTGTTAATACGTTATTATGATACATACGAAACACCCAAACCTTAGGCAAACATGTTTTACATAAATATATTCTCCGGCGGAAATCGAACCCGCGGTGTCTAGCGTAGCAGTCAGGTATATTAACCATTAGACCAGCGGTCTCGTCAACACACTTCATGGGAACATCACACCTTACGACTCGCGTGCTCCTACGGCCAAATGGCAACAATACTCATTAGACCAATGTTGTCAATTTCAGGAAGCGGTTGAATTGTCGGTGACTCCGCGGCGAAGTTTGTCTACCATTGCTGACAATGTTTTGGAAAGTATGAGCCTAGCCGTGGAAGTGAAGAATATTTTCAAGGAAAATGATGATGACTGTGTTGTGGAAATACTTGAGGCTTCTTTGCTTAGCAGACAGTGGAAATTAAATAGCTTCACAGCGGCCCGAATTGAAAACGCGCACCTTACTTCTCGGGAGAGACTTCACTTCGTACTCAAAGCCAAGCGAATTCTAGAGACCCTACCCGAAGGACGAGTAGAATATTCGTGCATTAAAATAGTCAAAGGACATCCCGACAGCGCCGCAGATGTGAATGTGCCCCCGTATTGTAAATTTATTCTGGACGGCAAGTCCAGCAGTGGTACCTCAGACAATTTGGATGCTACAGATATAAGCGCCAAGGGTACCAAGAATGGATTGATACAATCAATGTTTGTCCTTAGATGGAGAGCTCGCAATAAAGCTAACGATAGGGTAGCCATCGGCCAGCACTGTCTGTGGATGGATTGCTTCACAAAGGCGCTGTCAAGGGATCGCGATTACACTCTGCCGGAAGCAATGCCTCTCCAGCTCGACGAGTACGACAGTAAAACAGACTTGCATCTTGAACATAACAACAAGAACAGAAGAGATAACGTAGTCATATTCAAATTAGATCACTCCGATCATATTACTCACGATTTCAAACAAACAAAACTATGCCTTGTTCCTGTTACTATTAATTTAGTTAACTGTTACGGAATACCAGTTAAAGTGTTTATAGACACGACAAACCAGAAAAACAGGTATGTTTTATTTATAAAATATAACAACTTCACTACACTAATTATATGTAGCTTAATTTAACTTATCCGGGGGTTTTAAATAGTTTATATGTCGTGAAAATCGTCATATTGTTATTCGTACTGTAAAGAGGTCTGTTTTTTTAATAAGTTTTGTCGTTTCATATTTTCTTTCCATACCGAACTCGAGCATATCCATAAAATCAAAAATTTTACATACCAATATATACATCATCGCGATCGTGACGATCATGACTGTATTTTATATTTTAAAATATACCTATGTGTTTTCGGCGTTTAACAGCGAGTGTGGTGCGCAGCTGGGGTGGACGGGCGCGCTCAGTGGTGCGCAGGACGCAAAAGGCGATGCAGGGTGCACAACGGCCGATGTCGGGGGCGCAAAAGGGGGCGTTGGGGGCGTGCGGCTGGGGCGATTCGAGGCGCGTCGCCTCCAGGCTCGCGCTGTGTGCGCGGCACCTGGTACCTACGTCATCGGCTCCACTTTCACCGTCTCCACGGCCGCCGAGCATCAGCATCACCTCAATGTCACTAACGTCTCTAACAACGCCACCTCTCTATTGGTCGTTCGGGCACTCTAATCTACTTATTCACGAGTCCTTATTAAATAAATGGTTTCGATGATCGTTAGCTATAAAGCATAAGATGTTTAATGCTAGATGATTTATAATTTCCATTAAATACTTTCTTTAAAGGAATAAGTAACTGCAGTAAATGTCATAAAGCAGTCTCATACTTAAATATATGAATGTGAAGAATATATATTGCCAGACCTATATATTTCAAGAAGATATTAAGTGTTTGGTCTGTATTATAAGTATATATTTACAAATAAAATTTAGGTATTTAACTATTCTATCAGCTGCTGGTTCCCATAGTACAAGCTTTGCTTAGTTTGGGGCCAGATGGCGCTGTGTAATAATGTCCAAGCATTATTATTATTATTATAATTTTACATAGTATATCGGCTTGCGTGTGGTTATTCCATATTTGTTTTTTAATATTGTATATTATTGCCTAAGCATGATGTATGTTATGTTAATCTTAAATAAATGAATATATAATGCTTACAAATTTTAATTTAGTATGAGAATAGTG
Organism: Falcaria lacertinaria; assembly: GCA_951449985.1. NCBI lineage: Eukaryota > Metazoa > Arthropoda > Insecta > Lepidoptera > Drepanidae > Falcaria > Falcaria lacertinaria. Next base: position 6,122,242 of record OX602109.1, on the reverse strand, counting down.
ATGTCCGCATTCCAGGTGTATCCAGCACTTGTATTCCAATAGTAGGGACTAAAAATAATACCACACTGGACATAAGACAAGCGGCAAGGACGAATGGTGCCTGCTACTCAGCTTCAGTGTCTTGCCTTTTTGCGCCTATTCATGTGGATGAAGCAGGGCTGACAACGTGCTAAAACTGTTATAATAACAATACGATTTATACTATGGTCATAATATTTTACGAGTACGGAGTTGTTCATTTTAATGTAAGTACCTATATAAAAATATACTGCTATATTTTGATAAAGTACAACTTTAGATTTTCTTTATTGAGTCTTTGAAATGCTTATATTTCTTTTTTGATATTAAGTATTTTGTTATGTGGACTTATCACGTTATAAATATATGTATTTTTCTAATATGTGGTGAGTTTGTTACGTGGTAATTTCTTAATTTAGCCTTTTTTGTACCCGGGGAATCACTCACGCTTTGCCGCCCCCTATTCCCTGCGAAGCACGGAAAAACAAGGGGACTTGCGGTAATATGATATGATTACGAAAGCTTTTGCAGGCTTTGCGGCCACCTAGATTTTGCCGCACTAAGCTCGGGCCTACTCGGTCCATAGGGAAATCCGCAATGGGTTGAAGTTTGAATGTTGATGTTAAGATGAATAATCTGCTGGATTCGTTGAATTGGATCCCCTGATGTCACCCGTGGGGAAAGGAGCCAAAGAGATTCTATAGTATCATAAGGAACGAAAGGATTCTCCTACTGCCAGCACATTGCATAGCACCTCATCGCTCGAGACTTGGAACTCTTTTTTATAAAATATTTTTTATATTATATTTCCTAAATCCAACTCTACGCTGCATAATATAACTAAGTATACCTACGTAGCGGTGTTATTCTCTTGGATACCTACTACAATTTAATAATATGGTAGGTTACAACTGTTTACGGTTCCGCATCCCTACGTACCCAATTACTAAGCCAAGTGTATTATCTTTGAATAAATCTACGTGCCGCCGTCTGTTCGGTCTTTCGTCTGTCTGTCCTACCTACAGATTATTAGGGCTGCATCTTTTCACCTTTGAACTTTCTTCGGACGGAAATGGCGCGCGTTGTGCGACCGCGAAGTAATTGCCGCCAATACCGCCACAGAGTACATAAGCACTACGTAATAGGCAAAAGAATGAAACTCCACATACATCATCAGCTATATCTACAAACAAACATTTCACAATTATTTTCTCTATGGCATAAACGAGCGTCTCAAACAAGCTTCTCTATTAAAGGCTGAGACGCTCATAAGTCTAAAAAGATAAAAATAAAACGACAACGTCTATTAAAGACCAACGAAGCACGAGTCAAAGTCGTGCTAGCGTAGCGGTTGTATTCTCTTGGGTCGTGCTAGGGATCGATCGTGAACTAAGTAAATAAACCAATATTTTCATACATTACATACATCAACAGAAATACATCTATTGTGTAGTGTAGTACGAAAACTTTGTACGCGAGTCCGACTCTACTCGGCCTTGACCTTGAATGAAGGTTTAGAACAATTTATAGCTAGCCTAACAAAACCGCCAGTCCGATTCGAGTCGCCTCAGTATTATAAAAGGGTACCCAAAAACTCGACTTTACTGCGTTGCTGTGGAACAATTTATAACCGAACATAGTTTCTAGACTCAGAGGCAGTCTTCATTCGTAGGACCCAGGATTGATGAGATCTTATTCTTAGAAACCAACCGATTACCGATCATAATCGCTACTTATTATACTTCAACATTAACTTAATATATCTCGGCCTAGTTGTGTGTCATAACACAATTTAGTCAGATTTTATGGTGTATTCTAAGCAAGAATGAAGAATGTATACGTGTAATGATAAAGGCGACACTATTTATTACGACACAAGTTATGGCAACCCCGTTTGGGGTGGTAGTTCACTTCATAGGTGGGCGTCCATCTTGAAATTTTACTGGGTTTGAGCCGGTTTAGATTTAACAAAAGTGTATTTTTTAGCTTGAACTTCACGGTATTACCTAGTTTTCAAGAAAGTTTTATGTATGCTGAAACTATTTATTATCTAAAATAGGATTAACTGCAGTAATGTGTTAGGTATGGAGATGTTCTAAAACATTTGATCATTTGACGAGTAATGGCGTGCGTTTTTCTCTTGAAGACACTTTCATATTTTATTTTATGTCGTCAGATCCTATGAATAGTTAGGCATTGTGATTGTGACCCACGTTTGTGTAGATATGTTCATCACGATAGTAAATGAAGTTTATTAAATATCAGTGATGGTTTCGTGCAAATCTTGTGAGCTGGATGTCGTTTTTAGGTTATACATCACAATACTCGTAATTGAATAGTGACTCGTAATCCTAACCGCTAATGATTCGATGTGACGAGTTGAACCATGGAGCATAACCAGAGTTTCATTACGTTTGATTGTGTGTGTAAAATAGAGAAGTGATGCCGTAAATGTTTTTATTCGCAGTATCGTTACTCAAGACATATGCGATTTCCGGAAAGACTGTCGCTAATATAACCGTAGGTTGGCAGAGGCATAGTACGATGGCAGTGCCTAGTAGAGCGCGGGTATATGCCGATGTCAACTCACAGAAGCCTAGAGAATATTGGGACTATGAAAGCTATGTTGTTGACTGGGGTAACCAGGAGGACTATCAGTTGGTGCGCAAGCTTGGCCGTGGGAAGTACAGTGAAGTATTCGAGGCAATAAATATCACAAATAATGAGAAGTGTGTAGTTAAAATATTGAAGGTGAGCTTGTCTTGTTTACATTTTGGTACAGAATATATCTGATGTCACATGCTAATCTAATATTGTAATTAACAAATAAATTTTAGCCTGTCAAAAAGAAGAAGATAAAAAGAGAGATCAAAATATTAGAAAACTTAAGAGGAGGCACAAATATAATTACTTTACAAGCTGTAGTCAAAGATCCTGTTTCCCGTACTCCAGCTCTTATTTTTGAACATGTGAACAACACTGATTTTAAGCAACTGTATCAAACCCTGTCAGATTATGATATAAGGTAAACACCATTTTCATTAATAATTATTAATTAATCTAATTTAGGCTTATCAGTATTTTGACATGTCTTTTAAATGTCTTTAACTATTGTCAATTGCAATTCCTTTCAGGTATTATTTGTACGAACTTCTCAAGGCATTAGATTACTGCCACAGTATGGGCATCATGCATAGAGATGTGAAGCCCCATAATGTGATGATTGATCATGATCATAGAAAGTTGCGTCTCATTGACTGGGGACTGGCTGAGTTCTACCATCCAGGGCAAGAGTACAATGTTCGTGTTGCATCTAGATACTTTAAGGTAAAAATGTGTGAATCTGAATGCCTTTACTGGAGTAATGGATGCTTTACAATATTCATTGTTAACACTGTGGTTAAATAACTTTCAGGGTCCTGAGCTCTTGGTGGATTATCAAATGTATGATTACTCTTTGGATATGTGGTCATTAGGGTGTATGTTAGCATCCATGATCTTCCGCAAAGAGCCATTTTTCCATGGCCATGACAATTATGACCAACTTGTACGTATAGCCAAAGTGCTGGGCACTGAAGAGCTATTTGAATACTTGGATAAATATCATATAGAATTGGATCCTCGGTTTAATGATATACTTGGAAGGTATGTAATGTCTCTTACATAATTGTTAATTTGTATCGTATGCACTACTACCCTTTTTTACTCTAAATTACTGAATAATATTAAATACTTTCATCTTCTTATCACTTCTTCAACCATAAGAATTTAAACCAAATTAGGTGCAAAATTTATAGTTGGTGACAAAATTTTAATAAGGTCCATATTTGCTTGAATGGATTCTGTTTTTAACTGGTCATGGTGACCATTTTATCACTAATCCCCATTACCCACATATTTTTCACATCATAACAATAAATATCAGCAAATTTTAACACACTTTAAGCTGCTTGAAATAAAATCTTGCTTGTGCAATATGGAAAAGACTTTTTCAATGTAACTGGTGTGGCACCTGAATTACATTAAAATATCTTATTTGTAAGCATTTTAGTGAGAGATATTTTTGTTTTAATATTTTTTTATAGTGGCACTGCAACTTTAGTCATTTATTTGTTATTTTAATAACAATTGCTTTATCATTTATCATGGCAATGCCATGAAGAATTCTAATCCAATTGCCTCTCAAATGCCTAATGTGTGAAGTGAAATGAAATAAAAATTAATGTAAATTGCAAAACTCTCTTAAGAGGCCCTGCATCACGAGGCTTAAAATCCTTTAAAAAAACAAGGTGTCCATATTTCTAAAATGGTTTAAGATATTAATGCCATTAGGCTTGTGACAAATACAATTTACTGCCTTGTGGACGAATAACAGATTCAACTGTCAGTTGTACTGTCATCTTTTTTTATCAAACATTTTTGATTTCTGTGTGTTTACAGGCATTCTCGTAAACGGTGGGAGCGGTTTGTGCACTCAGAAAACCAACATCTGGTGTCTCCTGAAGCTTTAGACTTCTTAGACCGTCTTCTACGCTATGATCACTACGAGCGCTACACTGCTCGTGAGGCAATGGATCATCCTTATTTCTGTGAGTTTATCATATTAAATTATGTCTCATATATGTATGTCATATAAGTCTTAGAAACATATATTCTAGCCTAGATAAGACTAAAATAACATATATTCAAATAATATTGATAAGTTTCAGACTTGCATTGCATTAAGCGTCACTGTATTGTTCCAGATCCGATTGTGAAGGAGCAGGGCAGAATGGTGTCTTCTAACTCTCCAACTCCAAATGCATTGCAAGGACCAATAAATGCTGCAGAATAACTAACAGAGAGCTAATAAAGCTCTTTATAATGCTATGTATTGAATATATACTTGTACAAGATTCCAGAAGTGACACTAAGAGTAACACCAAATGAGGCATTTGGTGATGTAAGCTAGATGCGGGTAAAACACCATGTCGTTTCAGCCAACAGCTCCTGATGTAATTCCAATGTTTGATAAATGGAAATATAATTTGGAAAGACAATATAATTTAGTGTTTAATATTAGTAAATCTGGTTTATGCATTGTTTTAAAAGTGTTTTATCTCTGGTATGAACTGCTAAAACAAGTCCACAAGTGTTCATGTACTCAAGTGTTGAGTATGTAGGTGAGTGGGAATATAAATTGTCCGAATAAATCTGAAATATTCAATTTGTTTACATGAAATTCGGTATTTAATTAATGACAAAAATATGTCGAGTTTCATTGCACTTGATCTTTTGCATTTATTAACCTATGGTATTGATAATGTAATTACTTGTATAATATTATATTGGTAACATCTGCATACCATCTGCAAGTACTGGTTAGCAGCTTTTCGTTGGTACTCTTATCTATTTAAAATTTTGTATTTATGTAATAGAAGTAAAATGTAGATAATGTGTGATATAAATACAAAATTTTAATATGATTAATTAATCGTTTTCTTTTTTTACATATTTTATGAAGGAGACCAGTAAAATTTAATTATTATTAGACAATGTCGGATTAAAATATTGTTTCTATTAGTACCTCTATTTTAATAAGTTACGTTAGCTGACCTTATACATAATATACCTAGCTAAAATCACGGCGTTTCTTCAATTTGAAGGAGCCTTGTTGAGTATAATTTATTTTTAGTGTGATAACTCCCAAGTTGTTGCATAAACATTTTCTTAATAAACAATACTAACTTTTGCCTGAAAATGTTTTCGATTATTTCTACACAAAAAATATTTTAAATATCCTTTATTTTCGAAGAAAGTATTTAATTGACTAATGTAACATTATCAATATAGTAACTTTGTACTCAATAATTTGAAATGCTTAGTTCCTTACAAACTCTGAAACAACTGAGTGTACTGATTCCAGTTGAACCTTTGATTTTAACTCTGAAATATCCTGAAATATTTTTATTGTATAATTGAATAGATGTTATTGTCGGAATATTAGTTAGTGGGACCAAAGATAGTCTACATAGGTGTAGAACAGGTAGAACACTTCCGTACCTCGCAAGGTAACTTTTAGCTTGTATAAAATACTGTTGGTACCCACAAATAAAGTTGTAGAGAATTATATAGCAATTATCGTTCACTAATTTAAATTCTGGACATACGACAGTACAACAGTTTGCTGATTGGCCGATTCCAACTAAGGTAAAAGGTAAGTACATTTCATACACTAGCTATATAGGTGTTTTTTTTTGTGGGCGTCGATGGATAGTATTAATGATTTACTTCAAACTAAAAAAATCGTCCTCGCTCAAAAATAACGAGATGACTTGTTTTTTGCGTTTGTCACCCTCGCCCCCCTGCATCACGCTCAAACCCTCGGATTATTGAAATGCACTTTCAGCTCGTTATTAACCTACCACACCTTAATCTGAGGAGCTCGAGTACTACTATCTATCGTTTTTTGTTTATTCTGATCGGCTGTTCCATATGAGAGGGCTTATTTATATGCTGGGGGTTAGGGTTACAGAGCATTATTATTCTGAGACGTGGAGGTACTTAACAGAGAGCAAGTAATCTAATATTAATCCGACGCGCTTAAGTGAACCCGTAACTCAGAATAAGTATACTAACTATGATGATTAACTCGCTACGCTAATCCCAATATCCCCTTTTGGACTCCAGGCACTATTATGTCTTCTTCCTACGTATGGCAATCAATCCCTTCAGGGACTATTTTTGCCAGTGTCGAGTGTCAGAGAATTTTCAAGTTTCAAAATTTCTCGTGTTAGCCGCATTAAAATGCCTAGTGTCATGCATTCTAATGCATAATGGAGTTCCTGGAGACAATCCATGGCAGTAGCGGATCGTAACACGCCCTTAGGTCAGAGGTAACCTATTGACCAAAATGATAAATCACTTGACCCAAAAGTCGTATTATGGCATTATTTCCAAAGTTTCTATAAATCAGTCACTAAATGAAACTTTACTGCCCATAACGACACCAAAAATACACACTAAAGATCACTATAACACAATTTACGAGACACTGGAAAAAATCTCAACCGCTCAGCCTGATTCCCGCCAAAAACTCCCACTATTACCTATGTCGTTACTTCTCAGAATTCGATCCTATCATGTAATAATACTTTTTTTCTAAATTACTTTTAAATAAAAGATTAAATTACTTTTAAATAGAAAATTATTGGTAAAAAAATCAGGACATTCTAATAAGAACCTTTTATCATCTGCACTTCCAGGAGAAACTAAAACATATTAAGTTAAATATTTAATTTATAAAAATAATCAATGATGAATTACTTCTTGCAGGTAACTAGGTAAATTACAATTTCTCATCTCTGAGTAATTTCTACTACATCCATAGCAAAGATGATGGTGAATGAATGGAAATATGGATTTGTCATTGTACAGATGAAGGTTTTCTAATAGGTCAGCATTGTCCCAACTTTCGTGGTCTTGTGGCTTAATAAATGAGACTGTTCTTGATACATTAGTTGCTTCAAGTGCTGTCAGTTTAAGATTCTTCCTACTTAGTTCACTCTGAAAAACAAAATAATTATAAATACTTAGCCTCCAACAAGTACTTCAGCTCAGATGAATGAATTTGTCTACATACCTCACATATAATACATGTTCCATATTTTTCATCACTATCATAGCCAATTTTATCAGCTGTCTTGCAAACTGTAGATATAGTTGACTGAAAATTTTCTTGTAAATCATTCACAAAGGTATTTACAAGTGCTTGGATACTGTTTCCTTTCAGAATAGATTGATGTGCAGGCAGTAAACCATTAAGTTGAATGTAGTATTCTAATTCTTCTTTGCTAATATCTTTTATAGGTCTTAAAATTTTAATTTCATTATTTCTGTCATCAATGAAACCCTGCAAAGAGAGTTTTTGTAATGAACAGTAAATTAAAATGACTATAAGTTAGACATGGTACTATTTAAGTGACAATTTTAAAACTTACTACATCATTCTCAACTTGTGCTCCTCGCCCAATAGCAAGGTTAGACAATAGGTTTATTGCTAAGCTAGTAGTTGTTTCAGCCGTAAAAATGAAATTGCATTCTAAAAGATTTGCATATCTGATGAATAGATGTCGCTTCAGTTTGCTCATGAAATCATTGACTGCAGTAGGAGATAGCTCTTTCAGTAAAGCTTCTAGTTGGCACTGGCTGTCTTGATTTATTACAGGTATGCTATTAATATTGTTCAGATGGCTCGCTTCTACCATATATTCAGAAAAATGTGCAATATAAATCTTAAAGTTGTATTTTTTACATTGTTCAATCAGTGAATTTGCCACATGGTTATCGCCATCGCCTCCTGAAATGAGTATACAATAATTGCTTATGTAATGTACCAATACCACTTAAAACCACAAAAATCTAATTATGTACAGTTTATAGACTTCATTCAGTTCAATCACTTGTAATCACTTTAACATTACCCATCTTAGCACTTTGGTATGTAAGCGTCAGTAAGTAATTAGAAAAATATTATCGCCTGTAAGCCCAAGGTGGTAGCCATTGTGTGGCTACTCAGAAATATCAATTCACAGGCACAAGTCTGATGTGGATTTCCCAAGTGTACATCATGGGTTGGCTACCCCATTCAAGGATAATTTTATTTGTTGCAGAGTGGGAAATGCAGGATTGATAATTTAGATGTTGCAAGCCTTTCTATAGGGCAGGAATGTGCCTATCTTCAAGTGAGTCTGATGCTTATTTTCCATCATAGTTATAGAAGGAAAAGATATAATTATAATGTAAAATTCCATTAAATTCCTTAATTTTACCATCTTTAAGGTTATTGAAATTGAGATGTTGTATAGTAGTATTGTAATAATGTGTGAACATTTACCTACTAAATGAAGGAAAAAAGGAACTATGCGCAATCTTTTATGATTATCTAATGATATTCCATTGAAGATCAGGTCTAGTAATACTGTGGAGCCCACTCCTCCTGATGAACATACTAGAACATTTTGATTTGATGAAAAAAGTTTATTTTTGCCAATACATGCCCTAAACTTGTGATTCGTACTAGTCAGAAAACAATTTTGGCAGTAGTAATCTTTCTTTCTTAGAAACACCGAACATTTTTCATTGCATTTCTTACACTTCATTACTAAAACTCTTTGTCCGAGATATTTTACTGTAGGTGCAATCAAAAGAGAGACGTAAAGCTTACATAAAATAAAAGGCAGTAAAATATTGTACAAACAAAATGTTCCGATTCCCGATACAGACAGACATAGCGGTTATATTCTCTTCGGACAGAAACAGAGTACATAACCACTACGTGACACAGAGTACATAACCACAGAGAACATTACCACTACTTTCTTCTTCCTAACTATGGCAATCAATCCTCTTTGTGGACTATGTTTTCCAGTGTTAAGTGTAATTAGAATTTCAAGTTTCAAAATTTGTCGCACTTGTTGCATTAAAATGCCTAGTCCCATGCATGATAATGCTTATTGTAGTTTCTGGAGACAATCCATGGCAGTATAGCAGATCGTAACATGCCTTTAGGTCAGGTAACCTATTGACCAAAATGATAAATCACATCCCAAAAGTAATATTATATCATTATTTCCAATGTTCCTATAAATCAGTCACTAAATGGAACTTTACTGTACATAACGATACTAAAAATACACATGAAAGATCACTATAACACAATTTAAGAGACACTGGAAAAAAATCTCAACCGCTCCGTCTGATTCCTTTCCGTTTGATTATTTCCGATTTTTTTCTGAAGTCTGACCGACCACAGAGTACATAACCACAACATTTTCGTTTTAGTCTGCGGCGCGGAGTGTAATTTTTTTTATACCACTAATGTTGCACGCAACCATACGGCCCACCTGATGGTAAGCAGTTACCGTAGCCTATAGCCACGAGCAATACCTTGGATATCAATAACGCGATGCCAACCCTTTTGTGTTGATGAGGACTCACTGTGCTAGAAGCATCACTGCTAGCACAGTGTATCCTCGTATAGCACTGGCAACTTTATTCACCGCAGAAACACAACACTACATCCAAGTAGTCTTATTTCACTGCAGTACCCAGTCGGGCTGCTCCAATATTAATGGGAAAACCCTCGGGAGATCTCAATTCGCCCTACCTCTCTTTTTTAGCTCATGGTGTGATTAATCACTTTACTTAAGCTAAGAAAAACTCATTGGTTCAGGCCGGGGCCCATCAGATGACAGGCCGTTGCTTTAACCACAAGGCCACCATGGCTTCAAAACAAAAAGAAAGAAAGAAGAGAAAATCTCAACCGCTCCGCCTGATTCCCGCCAATACGCCAAAAGTAATTGTTAACAAATATGAAATTATTTTGGCTTTGGCCAAACCAAACCTACCAAAGTCGTGCATTTGATTTAGCATACTACTTCAAAATTATAGTATGATCCGACCCGCCCCGGCTTCGCACGGCCAGCGTTAACCATATAAGTTAAATACCTACAAAATATAAATGAATTATAATTAAAAACCTTCCCCTTGAATCACCAAAATCCGTCAAATGCATCAAAATCCGTTGCGTAGTTTTAAAGATCTAAGCATACATAGGGACAGACAGACAGCGGGAGCGACTTTGTTTTATACTATGTAGTTAAGTGATAACATGGATTATATAATTTGTACATATAATTACGTCTTTAAGTCCCTTACGACAGTGATCCGCAAACTTTTTGTGCCTAAGGTAGGTACATTTAGAAAATCGGGAAGTTTTGGTGGAACACCATAAATGAAAAGTATTTTTTTTTATATTACTCCAAGTATATACTTAGTTTATTGGTAAGTGTCCGAAACGAAACAAAACACCTCTTTCGAGCATGATTTTCAGCTGTTGATATTTATCGGTCTTCCATCTATTTAAGTTTATGCGATAATGTTATTTTTCCGAGGCACACCAAATAATGACCACGGTACACACTTTGCGAGACGGGATCCTTATGGGATAGGCAGAGAGTATTAAGCGCCATTTCACTCTCGACTTACACTAGGTCTTTTGCTTCTTTTACATTCTAAGTTATAACATTAGGTACTATTATTAATTCTGTGCTATTAACCAAAATAATATAAAATATTGTAATTTTCATGACTTCAGGACACTACAAAATGCATGGTCCGCACGTGGCCGGTTTTGCTCATGATTTTGCTGAAATAATGTACAAAACCTATTTATCTGAAAACATTCTCACGGCATTGTCAAGATGTGATTCATGGCCGACCGTTTTTTTTACTAAGCCTCAAAGTTCTTCAAGCTTATCTTTGAGTTATAGAAGGAGCATAATATCACACTATAATTTAAAGGCTAATTGGCTCATAAGCTTAAGTAAAATGGTACTGTGTGTAGCCTTACCCATAATGTGGTACACACACACCTGTTTTGTGTAGCTTTCACCGGTCATTTAAACAATTCTTGGAAGTTAAATAACCATCCGCGCTCATGTACCTACTGGCCGCCACAATGTTCGAGATTCGAATTAAGATTGTATTTAACTGAAATAAGCAATGCTGTCTAAAATATTATACACACTTTCCATAATACATATTTCTTCTGGGTAGCTGTAGAACTCTGAAAAGACAGTGTGTCGAGACGCAAGCATGACCCTGTTGAAGTCTTTATTACATTACAAGATCTATTATGTTATGATATCTTTAAGAGCAGAATCTTTTATTATGGTAGCTTATACATATGAACATAAATAAGAATTTAAATACCTAATTGTTTTTGCTTACTTGTAAATTTGTATTGTTACACTAACAGCTCCAATAAAGCGCCCGGTCCATTTTCGAGGCATGCGTGGGACACCCGTTCGGTCCGAGGGTTTTAATATAGGTTAAGGTAAGATTTAGGATAAGGGGTACACGTTGCGTATATCATTCCAGATGCAGCATCTGGAAGTGATTGCCGTGGAATCCGCATACACCAGTGGGTACCGCACTGCTATTAGTACACTGAGAAAGAAAACTAAATATAATTATAAGGTCAATAAGTGATTTGGGGATCTGTAAATCTGTAACCAGTATCAACATTTAATAAAAAGTGTAAAATTATATCTTTAGGGAGTGACTTGATTATAATATTCTTCAATGAAATATGATTAACTCGAGCGTCAATTACTGGATTGAATTTCGAAAACCTTTGGTATTGACCACCGTCAGTCAATAAACTCCAAGAAGCCATTGAAATACGAAAAAATATGTGAATTTCAATCAAGAGGATGAATAAATTCTTAAGGTCTTAGATTCGAGCGGTAGACTACTTTTATTTTGATTGCATACAGCGGAGTGGTATGTTAACAATAGGGACCCGTTGGTTACCCTTCGGGTACGAAACCCTTGTATGTGCGTCCCTTGTTTACAAAGTGTGATGTATCGAGGTAACTGACTATCGACTGAGTTCCTGTGGTAGTCGTAATAAGCGAAGACGTTTGGCGGAAGTCAAATAATTAAAATCTACCCACCAATATTCCGTCCCCGTGATCAAGGTGGCTGGCATGCTGTCAAAATATCGGACACTCACGTCTTAGCCTAGGAGGCAGTGGCGTAGCTAGGTGGGAATACATCCCGATGCATTGAGAAACAATTATACATGCTTATCAAGGACGCTTGGCAGGCAAGGAGCAGGCTCAAGGTTTTCTTGCATCGGGAGTTCCCTGCGCCCTTTCAAAGCTTAGGGGCCTCTCTGAGCTTCGGGGCCCTGGTGCCCTGCACCACCTTGCCATATGATAGCTTCGCTACTCAGGAGAGGTTTAGGAGAGGTATTAGTTTCTTGTCACCAGCTATCAGAATATGATCTGATGGCTGATAACACGCAATAACCATAACGAATCTAAATGATTATTTGGACCATAAAATTTGCATGTATTTACATAGTATGCTATTTGATATTTTGCTATATGCAGGTAAGCCCAATAAGGGAAGTTGCGTAAAGTTGGAAAATCCATCGTAGCAGGTTGCGGATTTTGTAATCGCTATAAGTAAAGTCGTTGTCGGCACCGTTACCGGGGAGCCACAGCAATTTGGAACTCCTCGCCTCAGTAGCGTGCATATTTCGGTGACATTCCTCAGCCATACTCTTACTATACAATACCAACGTTGAAAGCAGCAGTTAACTGCGGCAATAACATTTATTATTATATATTGGACACATTGTTATATATTATAACAATTAGTTCTTCATTTTATTTTTACACATTCATTAAATTCGCTCCAAAACTTAGTTCCAGTTCCAACGCTCTGCAATGGCCAGTCCGTATTCTCAAGTAACAAGCTATATCGCTAAGGATCCGTTGAGACATCCTGGGCAACGTCCTCGGGTAGGAGGGCCAGCATGCACGGAAGATAAATTCGTCGTTTTGGTGCGTGCGAGAGAAGGCGCGGGCGGCGCGGGGAGGCGCGGAGGGCGGCGGCGCCGGCGCGCGGAGGCTGCTGCGCTCAGAGCACCTGCGCCCGCGCTCCGTAGCGCCGCTCGCCGTGTGCTCGTGTCCCCGCGCCCGTGCTCCGGCCCGCGCCGTGCCCAGCGTCGTGACGCCGCCCACGGTATGTGAATCGCCGGTGGCGCGTCGGGGTCGCGCGGCAGCGCGTCCGCCACTGCGCTGCGCCGCTGGCTCTTGCTGGCGCAGTTGGTTGCGCCGCCGCCCGGCCGGTTTTGTAATTTCGCCGGGCGGGCTTGTGACGTCATCATACTAGTTTGACGCGCATGCGTGACGGTCTGCACCAGGACGCTCGCGCCGCTGCCGCCCCCGACCTTAGTACCAGTGTAATGACGTGCTCTCTTGTCTCCTCCATTACAACCATAAGTGATAAAGATAGTGCGATGGGTTCCGTATTTCATTCTTCTTCGCACTTGTAAATTTATCATGTTTTTTCCGTAGTTATATTCAGTGACGTATAATATGTTATACATTCTTGTGTAGGTAGGTGTTTTTGTGAAATTCATTGTTGTGTATAAATCTAGCATGTGAGCTGCACTATATCCTGTATGTTACCGTAGGTACCTGCATACAAGTTAGGTATTCCTTCGTGTGAGTGAATTATGTGCGCTTATGTCTTATATGTTCGTCAGGCTCCATCTATCTGTGTGCGAACGCACACACCGGCGATTTAGCTTGCTCGGCGCGGCGGCGGTGCGGCGGCAGAACCTTTTTGTAATTTTATTTTTTCTTCTGCAGCGTAGTCAGCCGAGCGGGGCAATAAGGCTCTCAGCGAGTACGGGGAATAAATATGTTGCTAGATTGGTAGCTGGTTACCTAAATTATACAGTTGCTATTGTTTTCTTTCATAGTTTGGGGCTAATTTTATATCCTTGACGATTTTAAGCATTGTTTTCTTAGGTCGGAGATAAGTCTCCTCAGTACGTCCTGTAGTTGATTTTGGTAGAAGGTCTCAGTATATCGGTGTGAAGTTTAAGAGTAAATTCGTTACGATGAGCTAAACTTACGGATTTGTTCAGAAGCAGTGAGCTATGCTTAAAACGTTGGCTATCCATCCTTCTGAAAAATGTGTCTACCTATGGTTTAATAGTAAACATATAAGACATCGATAAGTTATTATTAAAGTACGTAGGTTGAATATAAGTGTTGGACCACTCTTTCTGGTCTTTCTGCTGTCTATATGCCCGTCCCTGTCGCACGATCAAGCCTCAGCCTCCGCTCTGTAGCAACACATCGAAAACGTTTGTGTCTTTATTCGTTGTCTTATGGTCAGCTCCTGAAGCCATAAAATATAAGGTTTATTTTAATCTTTTTATGAACAAGAACAACCATTTTGATGTAAGTCTGTACTGTATATATATATAATTTAAATATAAATATTTATGCACTTTCTCAAAATGATTGGTTGAAATCTGTACCGGCTTAGTAAAATATTTTTTGCCGTGAACAATTAAATCCTATAAATGATAAAGTCTTCTACCTAAGTATATTATATGTTATGAGTTATGAATGATCATCATTATCTTTATAATCGGAGAGAGGGACATAAATATAATATAAACGTGTATGTTGATGGGTATTATTGGTTGTTCAGCGAAAGGTATGGTGGCCTGGCCACGTGGAAACAATAGTGTTACCAGTTTGTACCGTTGGGAGTGCAGGCTCCGCGGGATGGGCGGCTGGCGGCTGCTGAACAAGTTCGGCCGCTTCTCGCCGAGATCAGGTGCCACTTGATACTCGTTCTTTTCTAACTGGACTCGAATCAGCTGTTCCTGCGGCGCCCTTGCACTTTTGTCTTGTCTACTTTCATTCATTTCTAATTTCCATCAGGAATCTGTCAATAGTCTTGTTTTGATGAGGTCGCCACAGCAATGTAAACATCTTAAACACTTGCTTATTGTATCTACTTAATTATTAAATAGGTAGGTAATAGCTACAATGATGTTTCGGTTACAAAATTTGCTACAGATTGCTTTGAGGTTTAAAGGTTATCAGGAAAAGTGAGCACCTCATAACATTGGGACCTTAATTAATATTTTTATGATATAGGCAAAATGTGAGATAAACATAACTTATTTCAGAAATTAAATTTCGGGGAGTCAAGTGTTGAGCGGGGTGCTCCTGCAAGGAGCCTCCGCCTGCACTAAGACGTCGCCCTTCGGGCTAAGGCAGGGCGCAATGTCCTCGTGTGCATCTCCGGGTGCGTGCGACGAGCGCGCGCGCACGCCCCGCGCGGTCGGCTCGCCGGCCTCTGCGCCGCGCTCGCCCGCGCCCGCGCACGCCGTGCTCGCCACCATGACACCCGTGCAACCCGCCCACGATTACTACCCTCACA
Source organism: Falcaria lacertinaria (assembly GCA_951449985.1). Classification (NCBI taxonomy): domain Eukaryota; kingdom Metazoa; phylum Arthropoda; class Insecta; order Lepidoptera; family Drepanidae; genus Falcaria; species Falcaria lacertinaria. The sequence continues at coordinate 6,106,417 of OX602109.1, read as the reverse complement.
AAGTCGAGATGGACTCGGATGACGGCTACCCACCGGAAGCGCACTCTTACCGTCACTCGCCCCATGAACTCGCCGTGTATGCCCCAGACAACAAAGTACCCGCCCAACCCGACGTCTACGACCAGGGTATGGAATCGATGGATGAAAAGACCCCAATAGATCTAATATATGAAGATGATAAACAGACAGTAATATACACGACGACCCCCGATCAGAAGCGAGTTGAGATGATTAGCGGACAGCTGGATGACGGACAACTAGTAGGCAGTGGCGCGCAGCTGGTGGAGGGTGGCGTTTCGGTGGTGGTGGGCGCGCCCGGCCAGGCACCCACAGTGCTCGTGCTCGCGGACCACGTCGTCGACGAGCTCGGACAAGTCATCACAATACCCAGGTAAGAATCGTGTAAGCCAATCCACCAAGTTCCACAAACTTGAAGGGTTATAGGGAGCGTGAGTTCAGGCTGTAAATTCTTTAACAGACTGATACAACTATCCCACTACAGTGTTGTTTCAGTCTTCATCATTTACGTACACTTTTGAACTGGTCTGGATCTGATTAGTCTTTTAAAATGATTTTTTTTACTGATGAATCTTAAACAGATTTGTTTTTCAATAGGTGTCTAATCTGCTTTAGATTCGTATATTTATGTGTGTATCATGTGTATGTATGTGTGTATATACCTACTCGTATTCGTCTCACATACCATAGATAGGCACCTACTACGTATTTATCGAATTTCGTCTAATGACCACGTCCATAAACATCATTGTATCGTATTTTATTGCCTTGGATTCATAAGATGATATGGAAATGTATACAGCCACTGTTGCCAGGTGTCCGCTATTTGATAGTGGGAAATTCCATTTCAAAACCAAATGTGGACACGAATAAAAACTCTTATTTTATGTAATTTTATCATCAGTTTTGGCTCAGTTGACAAATTAAGGTTTTTTAAAAATATATTCAATGTATTGAATTGATATAAGTCTGCACTTAATAATACAAGTATCTTCTAAGAAAGTATGGTCATTATCGTTATAAAGGTCTAGGTGAGGTAACAAAATGGATAGTCTTTTAATGAGTTCACTCGCATGTTGACACCTACTCGTTTGACATTTGGATTGTTAGAAATAATTGATTGTTTGTGCATGAAAGCACTTTTGGTGTGTAGTTATGGGAATGAGGTGTTTGTCTCGGAGATGGAGTGTAACGGTTGCAAGCGTTAGGAGCGGCGCGCGTGGGCGGAGCGACAGGCTCACCTTGAACTTGCCGCGAGAGCCGCGGCCGGCCAGCGGCTCCACACGATCACATTTCGATGGTGTCATGTAGCTCTATCCAACAGTCTAACATTTAGCTTTCAGATACCTACCTACGTACTATCTCAGAGTAGATAATATGTACTAACATATTAAACTTAACTTAAACTTGACTATTTACTTCGTAGCATAGCTGTAGCGCAAGAACGATTTATAAATTCTGAAAGTATTGGTTCATCGACTTAAATATAAAAGATGATATCACAGATTTCAGTAACTTCCGTGGTTACTTGATACTAATAAATGGCTGAACACAATCATAATATTTTAAGCTTAGGTTATGGATTTTTGTTTTTGTAATAAGTACTGATAACTAACCTTCCATCATTAAGGTTATTTTAAATTATTTATGGTTAGTTACCATAAGATCTCCAGAACAGTAGTTACCATAGCACGAGAAGGCAACATACAATTAGCCGTAGTGTTATTGTGTTTGCGAGTCGATCGTAACTGCCACAAAAAGTAGCCATGTGCTTGTGCATGTCATTCATATATCGTGTGACGTTGATATGCTGTATCTGCGCATAGCAGGAGTAAAATTTGTTTCGTCTGTCAACTGGCTCAGACTAGTTACATAAGTGTTTTTTTTACATGGAATTGTTTCCAAAATATGATTATACCTACTTATTTTTGGAGGCTTATCAAATATTTTTTATTTATGTAGTTACGTAAACCAGGATTCAGCTCGCCTGATGACAAGGGTTCCCGTAGCCTATGGCCGTTTACAACACCAGAGGTAGTACTTACACGTTGTATCCCTTCTTTTTGTATCTTTCTGTGAGGATCTTTTCACACCCTTTCGTCTTGGGAAAAGCACTGCGGGGAGTTATCCCTTGGTTTGTGTTATATCTTAAATTGTTAACGGTCGATAATTTATATTATTACTTGTATGATGTCTATAATTATGTAATAAATGGGAAAAAAAAATGTTTCTTTGTTTGTTTGCACGTATGGTATATATATCTAGAACTACTAAATCGCTTAAAAAACGAATGAAGTTAAACTATTCTCAGGAGTAAGGCCGTATTTGGTCATAAGCCTATGTTATCTTATTTCGATGCAGGCAAAGTACCGAGAAAAAACTAGTACATATTTTTATTTCTTTACTCAACAACCTTGAACTAGTGGAAATATACAGCCGTGTTCGAATGGATAAAAGCGTAGTAGGCTTTAAACTGTGTAGTTTTATTTTCGAATGTGTACCGTATATAAGCAAGTATCTATGGCTGATAGGGAATTTAAAACAGAGGAGCTCTCAGTTTTAATGAATAAATAAGCTTGATATGGATTGGTAAATGATAAAAACTCGGCTGAATCGTTTAGGACGCGGCCCGAGAGCTGCGCAGCCTCCCCCGCCGCGCCTCCAACACTTTAATGATGGCTTTTTGTTGCGCCATGGTACATGACAAAAGCGATGTGTGGGTATAAAATAAACCTTATTTAATTAATTAACTTATGAGCTTGGTTTCGTATTGGTTATGCATGGAATGGTAAAAGTAGTAAAGTGCAGAACATTATATCTAAAGGTTTGGAATTATTCTATTTATTTTTCAAATGTCAAATATTAGTACCAAATACAATGTATTATAATCACTTAGTATTTAGGTCTTCAAGCGGTCACTAGTGCTTATTGACTGAGTGTCTACAATAAAAAATAATTGAAGGTGATGAGTAGGAGTTTGATCATTAACTTCAGGCGCTTAACGTGTAGTTGTTGTTCACTTTGAATCGAGTTTCTCCGAGAGTCGGACACAACACCCGCGACCGCTTGTGGCATGCACCGCGCCCAGGCGACAGCATTCCCCGCGCCGCGCACTCCACTCCGCCGCAGCCTTATTTTATTGCCTCGCTCGCTCTCGAGCCCTCGAGATGAGCTTACGGCTGTCTTCTCGCCCCAATCATTATTTAATGTAATTATTTGGCCAGTAAACAGCTTTTTTCGGAAATCATAACAATTACGTACATGTTTTTGTTGGTCTGAGACGACTTGATTTTTGGCGTATTGTAGGTCATTCTCAGCACCTTAATTAAGTTACCCACCCTCACTGAAATAACGTCCCCAACTGTTATACGTTGCTAGACCACCACAACTAAAACAATAATTGAATCGATTTTATATGTTGCAGATAAACTATAGTTTTTATAATCGCTGGACTATTCCACCAATTATTTTAATCAATTACGTAATTAAATAAATGGCTGTTTTGGATGCAATAATTCAACGTATGTTGTCATTATTCCATTAATACGAATTACGTAACCCACGCAGACTCCAGGAAGGTGTCAATAAACTCGTGAAAGCGGGAGGCATTAAAGCTCTTAGCAAAAGACATCAACGAGGTCTCGCGCCGTCTCGCAGCTTGTGTTTTCAGCTTGGCCTCGCAATTTAATTATAAAAAATTAATTATATTAATAACGGTTAAAATTGTCATATAGCATAACATACATAACACAACATTGTATAAATAGTACTCGGTTCCTAATTGGTGTATTATTATTATTAGTAAAAATGGTTGGATTGTAACTAATCAATTTGAATGCAGTCTCAAAATCCAGGAAGGTCAATTCTAAAATCCCGTGTCAATAAAAGCCGCGTGTTCTTACACAAAGTTCAGTGTGTCCTTTAAAAATTAACGATCATCTTTTCTACCTGATGTCGGTGTCCGAGTGCAAATAAAAAACGGTTTCCCCGCGTAAAGGGTTCACTTCCATCTCAGGGAGGTTGAGGTACCCCGCAAGGCACACAAGTACATTCACCCACACATTGGTGCTGAATATAAGCGACGAGCAAGCGTCCGACAGAAATCTCGATGGGGGATAACATTTCTTACTTATAGTCGAAAGAATAACATGGATGTTCCAGTATATTAATCACCAAGATTTTTTTGTAACCAGCTTAAATAATTCCTTCCATCAGCTTCCATTCCCCATGTTCATTATATTACCCAAGTAATGGGAAATAAAGGTTTATTGCTTATGGATAAATTTTATCAGAAATAACGAAGTTATCGTGCGTGATAATAAAAGGAGGAACACTCGTTACAACTTACAACGAAAGCAGTATTCGGTCGAGGAAATTGAAATTCTGTTGGTGACGTAAATATCAACACAATCTGACAGTTATTTTTGTTTTTATTCGGTACAGTATTAACAAATAACTACCAATATTCCAACCATTTTGGATCTTTAAAAGAGATATCAATTTATATTGTACATTTTAATGTTAAAATAATATTTATCATTCAAATATTTGATCACTAAAGACATGAGTTTTAATAAATATCGTTATCAACAAAACAGATGTTAAATAAAAGATCACTCGTAGGTTTAGTCAAAAATGTCTAAATCCTTAGCACGTAGAATGTAGATGAACCGAGTCGTGGCTTGTTCTTTGTGTTGGCTCGCACCACTTGGGCACAACCACATCGCACGAGAGCAAATCCATTATAAGATTTTATTATCTAACATCAAGCTACGGAACTGAAATATATTTGCGGGTAAGGGCCAGATCTGCTCGATTAAAAACTACTTCTATCATCACTATGTATAGGATTGAAAATGAAAGTTTGCCTTTACTAGGGATCTTAAAAATTCATGGGGATACGCTAGTTTTTTCTTGTTCGGGGATTCCTTTGTGGTTAGAATCTTTGAGGGTCGACGCTTGGGCTTGGGTCCCGTTGTTTTCTCTTTGTTTGTGGCCGAGTTGATAATTAATAAATATGTAGACTTACAAAAATATAGATAGACAGAGCTTTTAAATTTTGTGAAACATATAATTATGTAGATTGATGAACACCGTATGATTAAGTAGAGTATTGCACTACAGTATTTAAAAATAATCGATAATTGATTATAATCGTTACAACGGCATTTAAGTTTATTGAGAATAAATAACAGCATGTATTTTTTTCATTGGAGAAGATATGGAATAGTTTGTCATATAATAAAACACTTCGCAGTAACTTGCGGGGTGATTACTTCTGCTCAGTCATGATTTAGGTACACAAAGGCCTCTCGCTACCTCCTGTTGCGCCAACAAGTAGTGCTGCCAAATTGATCATTTGTATTTATTACATTTTTATTCAATTAGTCCTCTTCATGACCTCTAGGTCACACAACTACATTCAAAGGAAGACCGAATTAGAATGTTTGTGTTAATTGACAAGAGTGTCAGCTTGTATTAGGCATTTCTCGTTGACATCCAGTTTCAAAAAATAAATATAGGTAGTACAGGTAAATGCATATTAAATTAAGCATGTATATACCACAGTTAACAGTACCTACTGGCGTTCCATATACTTCAACCGGCGGTTACAGTAGATTACTTTCAGATTATACATTACAATGGACTGGGCCTGCTCAATTATGATAACATTGAAAAATAAACTTATCTAATTTTATTGTGGCGTCAGTCCACAAACCTATTATTATTATTTCAATTTTAAGTCTTTCACAAGACCACTTAAACGTTTCAAAATCATTAACCAACTTTGCATAGATAGGTATCTATAATCATTGAATCGTAAAATCGAAGAAACTGTTTATTCATCACATTGACATCAGAATACGCACACAGCGCCATAGATGTGCGAGTGTGTGCAAGAACATAATATGTGTATAGCTTATTAGTGGGATAAAGACAGATAATGTGGCAGTGATGTGTGTGACAGAGAGAAGCGGACGTCAACAAGGCTAGCTTTGCCTTATAAGTATATGAATGTACGTTTTTATTAACTTGATTCGTTATACAGTTCGCCATCATAATAATATATGGGTACATATAATCACTATTAAGACCAATTTTAAGATTACTGTCCAACAAGAAATAAAAAATAAATAAAATGGTATTTTTCCCGTCTCGGCATCAGGTTTGATATCAACGGATTGTATATCTGCTTCATATACTTTTAATATGCGACCGATGAGTACTACATTTATTTATATTATGAGATAATGCTTATTCTTACCCATGTCGTTATAAATAATATTATCCAGAGAAATGATACATTTATTTTATTATACCGAACTAACTATTAACTAAGTATTTTGCTTGAATTTATTCACATTGTGGCTGGTTTTAGAAATCTTTAAAAATTCTTCGATTATTCGCTTTTTTTTATACCACCAAAATGGCACACAAGCATTCGGCTCGCCTGATGGTAAGTAGTCAGCGTAGCCTATATATGGCAGCTAGCAATACCCGAGGTATCACTAACGAGTTACCAACCCCGTTGTTGTTTTGGACTCACTGTGCTAGCAGCAACATTATTACTAGCGCAACATATCCTCATGGAGCACTGGCAACCTGACTTACCGCAGAAAGGACACTACATAAAGTAGTTTTATTTGACTGCGGTCTTCTGTAAGTTGGATGTACAGTCCCCAGTCGGGTGGCTCCGATTTTAATGGAATCCCAATTGCTGATTAATCACTGTACTTAAGCTTAGAAAAACTCATTGGTACAGGCTGGGTTTTGAACCTGGGCCCATCAGATGACAGGCCGTTGCTTCAAACACAACGCAACCAAGGCATTTTTCCTTGTTTAGCTTTCCTAATAGTGTTTATATTTTTATTTATTTGTCGTGCATATTATGTGTTATTGTTTTATTTTTGTAAACTTTATTATTTCACCAATCTCTCTCAGCTCTTTTATCTATATAAATTAACTCCAAACCTAGTAGTAAGTATGTAGACTAATATATGTATCTGAATATACACGATGCAGATAATCCTATCTAAGTGATAATCGATTCAGGAAAGTATTATTGAACGTTTGTTCGTCTTATTAATCTTGACTCTTTAATTCCCATAGCTCTAAATAATTCAGTAGCTACCTACTTCTCTATCCCTATTTGTCATTATTTATGACTCACTGTACACAAAATGTATTCAATTATTACCTATACACCGTTATATTCTTATATAGAAACGTTTTAATAAATTATCCGGCTTTTAGATGGCAGTGTTCATGTTTTAGTACTATCGTTAGACTAGAATGTAAAAAATATAAAGCAATTTCACAGATACAGTCGTATCATTTACTTAATTAGGATTTAATGGCAAATCTAATTGAAACGCATTTTGTGATCAGTGTTTATGACATTGTATAAATAATGACTTCATTGTGTTGTTTGCGTGTTGAAATGAATGTGTAATGGTGACTGTTTTAGGTTTTATACATTATCTTATTAATATCTTCACATACGAGGTTTCTTAGGTTCCACTCTCTATTATTTGTAGGTACTTAATTTTTCCAGTTCTCCTCAAATAAAACTTGGTATACCAGTGTCATAACAAACTAAATATATGACTTCTATGAGGAACACTTATTTTCAGCAGTTAAAGTGTAATAATCTGCTTCGTTAGTAGGTAGATGTAGATAACAGAACTACTTCTTCTAATAATATAGAACGGGCGAAAGTTCATAGCTAGTAGTACCTTTACTTCATAAATACATAATACATAAAAGTACCTTACGGTTTAGATGCAAGAGGTGTGACATGCCTTGTCAAGCTTTAGTTACAATTGCAGCTGTAAATTGCAATAAGACATTGCATATTGACAGTAACTGATTTACAATTAGGTTTATCATAAATTTACAAGTTTGTTAGTTAGGAAACACGGAGCCTAGTTTCAAATACATTAAAGGTACCTGCCTGATAAAATGTGTAGGCTGTAGGTAATCTGTTTCTACTTTTTAGGTTTCTGAAGTAAACCTCGGAACCCTTATTTATAGTTTCACTCATGTCCATCTGTTCGTATTTATGACACAGCGCATCCTTTTCTCTTAGATGACCTCTTACACGTAATGGTTAAGGGCTCTTACAAACGTTGTGGCTGCGCCATGAAATTTCTAATCCAATTATATTCTTTACAATGATTTTTATGCCGATTCTGCTTAGTAGGCTTTCTTTCCGATTCAGTGGGCTCTCGACGTTAATGAGTGACTTTTCGGGGCTTAAATTTAATAAACAAATTGCAACTTCAATAGTTTTACGTTAAAAGAAAAAGGCTTTAAATACTTCAAGGGTAATAATAGATAACTTATGACTGTAGTTATGTAGTACTAAAGCTAGGTGTAAATAGCTGTAAATATTCTTAGAGCATTTGAGTCACATTTGTCTGAAATGTAATAATTTTATCTTTTGTTCATATGCGTGGACCGATACGCACTGACCAGTTTTTAAAGTAACTTGTTGAGTATTTATCAATTTATATCAGTATGTTAGTAAAATAATGTTACCACAGAATACATAATAATACCATATATTGCTTACCTACACTGAGCTAAAATGGCGAAATCTTTAAATATTCACCAAATTTGGAGTCAGAGGGAAGCGGTGATTGTTATTTCAAATAAAATATATAGGTGGGTATGCATTTTACGCGGTCGATATTTTACGAGCGATCACGCAAACATTGTAACAGATTTTTAAACTTCTTCGCAGGTATGTATGTACTCTCAATGTTTTAACTTATGTCGCGTTGTTTACGCGGGTGTAATGTTTGCTTTAAAGGTTAAACATTCTCTCTGCAGTTTGGTCTAGAGCAGGGTGGCCGGGGTCCGAACTTGCGACGACATTGTGGCATGGACCGGCGCAAGGGCGTGCCTCTCACTCACGCACGCACGTCACTGTGTTTTTGGATGCCAATGTAATTATTGAGTCAATCAATACCTACCGAGTAAAGTATTTCATGGCGATTTTATTAATTATGTATCAATAAAAATGTTCATACCATATTACTTATACTTTATTGCAATTTTAGTCAACTTGACCCATTAATATTTGATGTGATTGTGATGCTGTGTTTTCCCAGAAAGAAACCCACATCGGAAACTAAATTTCTTACTTTTCTTTTCCTTTTACTGCCTACCCTGTGAGGGACTTAAAAGCGTGATTACATGTATGTGTATGTTTTAAGACAAGTAATGTACAGATAATGACATTTACGCCTTTGTATATCTTAATTGCACATACAAAATACCCAATAAGGGTACTAATCTATCCAATACATGTTTTGGGTATTAAAATTCTGATGTAGGTAAAATACCTTAAATACTTGTGTGTACTGTTTGTGATGTCAAATAAAATTAGACATCCTTCATACAGCAGTGAATTTTATCATGTCATGAATTGAAGTAAAAATGCTTAAAAGAATAACAACAATTTTTTGTTTCGATATTCAGTGGTGTAAAATGACAATAGGGCTATACGAGTTATTTATTCTCCAATGCGGTGTCCGCTCGTGCGTGTAATGCAATTGACGAAGATTCTTTTTTTAAACTATTAGGTAATTTAAGTAGGTAGGTATTAAAATATTGTAAGTAGCAGTTGTTTTTCACCTGCTCAGTATGTAGAAAACATTTATACAAGTAGGTGTTTCAAAATAAGCTTTTAATTCAGTTGACAAACTGAAAAATACTGAGTTCCATTAGAAATTGTATGTAATGGAATCTATACTATATAATAATAATAATATGAAGAGGAAAGATTTGTATTTTTGTGTGTGTGTATGTTTGTATTGAATAAGCTCCGAAACTACTGGACCGATTCCAAAATTCTAAAGCTACATTATCACTAAGTAACATAGGTTATATATTATATTGATACACGGGCAAAGTCGCGGGGAAACAGCTAGTTAATTATTATTTTATTACTTGCATAAATTGTTAATCAATTGTTCATATTATTATCATACTGCTGATGTCGTAGTATGAAGTGCATAATGCTATTTATTATTTTAATATTACATGTGAGGGTGACACAATATACCTTAGTAACAATTAGTATTAAAACTTCCTTTACGGTGTATATAACATACCTTATCTTTTGAATTGTAATGCAATCTATGGACATGGTCTTGGATCATTAAGTGAATTCTTGGAATGAATTAAAAAAAGAAAGCCACAAGGAGCAATATGGAAGGCTTTTTCTTGCGCACAGTGGGTTCCGTACGCGCCGAAGCCTTACATACATGGAGTTGCGATCCACCACGTCCGCCGCTTGGCGATGTAAATGATCTCTTTGAATAATATATCCCATTCTCGACCCTTCACCATCGCGTATAAGGCACAACACTTAACAGTTACTCTTAACTGCGTATCAACTATGTAATCCGAGATGATACCTATAAGTTAACTGACAAATACTTATGTTTCTGATAAATGATTCACTAACATGTGCTCATTTTAATAATTGTGATGGAAACATAAATACCTTGTGAGAAAGGTTAGCGCTTGGCTTTGTGTAGTCTCTCGGCGTAGTCGAGTTCATGGCCTTGCTTGCTGTGATCATTCCCATCCAACGCTCAGCATGCCTCTATTATTACGTTATGTTTGTTTTTGTTCCGGTCTCTAAATAGGTAATTAAAATTACATATAATATACTGTACCTGTTGTTACCGCGAGTTAACTTACATAATTTATTTTCTACATTTAATCAAACTAGTCGAAAATATATATTACCCGTGTGTGTAATGTAAGCCACAGCATAATCACCAGAAACATGATATTAATAAAATACAATAATTATTTCAAACGGATTTTCTTTCATTACAATAATTTGTGTTTTAGGTATTAAGTGGCCAGTGTTATAGACATTTGTGATGATTAGTGTATTATTGTAGTACTAGGTACTACGCTACAGGTTGTGCTTTAGATTGCCTGCCGTACAAATTTACAAATGAAACCGTCTATGATCTCAGCGTGCCGATATTTATTGTAGATTTGTAATTTCTAACTGAGTCATTTTTGTTGCGGAATATAAGCCTAAATTATAAACTATGGGCCACTTCAAGCGGGTTTCTAGTGAACAAGTTCGATAGAACAGACTAAAACACGTTACGTAATGTATTTCGCATGCAAAAGTTGCGTGTATGGCATCTGAACTATGACGTGGGTCACGTGTAATATAATAACCGTCATACAATAGAGGCTAAATTGATGAACGTAACTTTACTTCTTATAAAATCTTAGTTGAATCGTCTAGGTGAAAGATTCATATCTATCACCACGTATACCCTAGCTGGCTAGAATACCGCTTAGATATAAGACATATCTTAGTTCGGGGTCCAAATGATATTGCACTTTATAGCAATTGGCTTTGGTCCTAATCTTATTGTATTGCTTTGTGTAAAGGCTTGCGAGCAGGTCACGACAGACGCGCACGCGCGTTCGTGACCTTGCCGCGCGCGCCGCGCAGAGGTCACACTCTTGTGTTGATGCGCTCCACGCCTCGCTTTCCATAGTTCAAGCGCGCTTCTAACAACCGCACGTTCTCACAGCCTCTGACTAAATGCTCAATGACCGATATTCTACATCCGTGTTAAATCCACCTGTTTATTGCCCTGAATAAATAAATAAAATAATCAAATTAAAAATCCAACAGACTACAGTTACCATTAAAAAATAATTATGAAGCTATTATTTTGGGCTTCCAGTAATTATGTCATAGCTTTAGGTAGGTACAGCTGTTCAGTATATTAAAAAATAAATTACTCTTTCAAAATATTTTTTATATAAATTATTTTATGGCATATGCTAGACGCAAACAGTGGTGACAAAGGTAACGCTGTATGGTAACATTTTAATATTCTGACTGTATATAATAACTTTAGTCGGCACGTAAATTTGATCAATGAAAATGAAATAATAATTATTATAATATTCAACATACCTATATATTCAGACATTGCCCAATGCCATTTGGTCCAAAGCTCACCAAAGCTTGTATTATGAATAACAGTTTATTCACAATTTCTTTTTTTTATTTAACTTAAAAAAAAGCAGAATGCATGGGAAAACAGCTTAATATTAGGTCCTTACATATGAAATTGGCGTTTTGTATGGGAGGAACAAAAAGTCGAATATTTTTTAATATAATATATTTAATTAATCAAAGTATGAACCATTATTTTCTATGCACTTTTGCCATCTCATAGGTAGTTCATTGATCCCTTTACTAAAAAAACCAGTCGGACGGGAATCAATAAAATCTTTGAAGGCGATTTGGACTGCCCCATCGGAGTTGAATTTTTTCCCTTGCAAGAAGTTATCCAAATTTCGAAAAAAATGGTAATCTGTTGGAGCAAGGTCCGGGGAGTACGGAGGATGTCTTAGACTTTCCAATTGAAGCTCTTCTAATTTAGTAGCCGTCTGTAGCGCAGTGTGTGGTCTAGCGTTGTCGTGAAGCAGCAGTGGCGTGGAGCGATTGACCAGCCTAGGTTGTTTAGCCGCTAGCTTTTCCATCATGGTTTGCAATTCCTGACAATAGACATCAGCCGTAATAGTCTGGCCAGATTTGAAAAAACTGTAATGAACAATACCGGCACTAGTCCACCAAACGCTTACAAGTAACTTTTTTGGGGTTAATTTTCGCTTGGGGCAGGATTTGGCTGGCTGGCCAGGATCTAACCATTGCGCTGAGCGCTTCCGATTATCGTAAAGAACCCATTTTTCATCACAGGTAATGATTCGGTTTAAAATACCTTCATTATTGTGCCGGTTTAGTAATGTAACGCAGCAGTCGACGCGCGTTTGCCGGTTTGTTTCAGTCAATTCGTGAGGTACCCACCTTTCAAGCTTTTTAATCTTCCCAATTTGCTTCAAGTGAATTAAAACAGTTTTATCACTAACATTGCAGCCTGCAGCTAACTCGGACGTGGTTTGCGATGGATCCGCTTCCACAATAGCCTTCAACTCTTCATTATCAACTTGAGTCTCAGGCCGTCCACGGGGCTTGTTCTGCAGGTCGAAATTTCCAGAACGAAAACGTTGGAACCAAAAACGAACTGTGTTTTCTTTTGCAACACGACCGCCATACACATCATTCACCCTTCGAGTTGTTTCCGCAGCACTAGTGCCACGGCGGAACTCGTACTCGTAAATGATGCGATATTTAAGGTTTTCCATTTTGTAAAATGAGTGACGCAAACAGAAAAAAACAGAAGAAAAAAAACAAATGAATGACGATCATCGAAGCACAAATACATGAGTCTATAGCTGTACAAATTTGAATTTGGAATTCCTTACCAAAGAGGAGAAATTCGTGATTAAAGTGGCCAGTACGAAAAACGCCAATTTCATATGTAAGGACCTAATATTATATAAAATATTGCAATGCCAAAATATCAGAGTTAGATACATTTCCTTTTAAGGGATGGGATATTAAATCCCAAAAGTTCAGTAAGCGTAGCCTATAAACGATTGAACGCCGTGTAAAAGTAATGTCGCAGATAAGTTAGGTTCATAAATCGTGAAAGAAGAACCTGTGCCGTTAAGGCCGTACTTGGTGAAAAGTTGTAATGAGAGCCACAGATGGTGTGGACCTGAGGCAAGACCACGTTATACACGCTAATGTTCCTCATTAACTACTCCAACTACAATTTGTACCTTCGCCACGTTGAATAATACGCAGGCCATCGATTTTTATTGCCAAGTTTTATAATGTGTACACATTCTCAATACAATTTATTCGCTGTTTAGTTTCAAATATATAAAGCTTTATGATATATGTAAAAGACACAATTAATTAAATACTTGATTAACATTATTCAAAAGATCAAGGACAACACTAGGGAAGTTTTACAAACATAATTATTGAGCTGTAAAAAACACATTGCTTTAAAAATAAAGTCATATTAAGACATCCGAGAAAGACTAACCTGTAGACTTATAATGTGTGCCGTCACTGCGTTACACATTTACAAAAACAAGTGGTCGTTATTCAGCTAATAGCATAAAGAGTTTGATCCCATTAATGATCGTAAAATAACAAGACTTAATTTATTGTACTAATAACATTTTGCTGAGAGTACTGTTTTTAACGTGAATTGTGTACTATAAAAACAAGATTGTTCTCTACCAATAATAATATCCACGTGTTTCCACCTGAGATGTGCAACGTATGATTTGGCAATATCGGTATAAAATACTGTGATTGAGTGATCGCCCCAGGGGGTATTTTTATGGATTCCACTGTCAGAATTTTATTCGTGTCTAGAATATTATTATGACAATAACATAGGTATATTAGTCAAATGCACGGACGAGTAGGAGATTCATAGATGTCTATGATACAAAGATTGAACTCTCGACTAGACGGTTGTATAGTTATTCGAGTAATGTTTCTAGCATATGAGTGATGGATTATAAGACAGGCGCACACAATTTTTTTCACAAAGTTCCCACCGGGTCAATATTTGAATACCGCTTAAAAAAACAGTTGGTCGAAATAATTTTGGCTACCTTTCCGCCTGCGACTTCTTCCGCAAAGAAGTAGTGTTACTCGAAGTATTTAATATAGCGTGCATATACTATATATCCTTTGTTACTTAGATATAGGGTAGCTTATCATTTGTAAGTTTTACAATTCCAGAGAGATTACCCATAATATGGTTACCCAAACCACTTTATACAGACTTTATAGATAAAATGCATCCGCGATTCCTCGAAATAGCAACAATATTTTAACCATTAAATCTGCAAACTAAAAACAAAACACCTTAAATTATGCCGAGCGGTAATTAATAGGTATTTATAATAATTTAATTGTGGCGCAGCAAGACAGTGGAAGTTTTTACTGAAACGACCTTTAGCCAAGTTCCTAGTTATTGCAGCGCTCAACTATAAACACACAAAGTTATCTGTTACATTCGATATTCTAAGAGGATTGAGGGCGTAATAGTACAGGTAGCTAGGTGATTAGAGACTGGAGATGCAGTGCTCGAGTCAAGTGACATGCCGCGCATTTAACCACTCATAGCAAGTCTAAGCGATCCCAGCTAACAGATAAAGTTTATTTTTAAATTTAATAGTTTCGCTATTTTCATAACGAGCAACGTTTTTATAAACAATACCTATATATGGATATTTTGTATGTTAGTTTGGTGTGTATATTAACTTCAACACTAGTGCCATGGCACTATTTATCATGATAAATATTGTAATACTTTTGCATTATAATAAGAAAAATGCATACTTTTGAATTCCAAGCAACTATATATAATAAGAGGTATAACGGTTTACGGTTAAAACAATCCCCGTTTTAGATTAGTTAATTATTATTTGTGAACCACGTGTCTAATCAGCGAATAGATAAACCTCTTATCTGTCTGTTAGACCTACTCGTATCTGTCTGTAAATATATAAGTAGAAAATGCAATTGAAAACATTATTTCGCCTGTAATGCCACCTTAATAAGAGGAATAACCAAAATGGATACACCATATGTAACGAACCTTCACTCATTTTCTTTCCGAGTTTTCTAATCACTAGCACATATCGTGGTTAAGTGTTTAATTGGTGATATGTAATTAGATACTCTGAAAGGCTATACACCCAATGATAGTTCTATGTTCAGCGGATGTGGCGTACAAAAACAACATTACCGTTAATAAGTGCGTTGGATGATGAAAATGACATGACGTTGCCGGTGTAGCCGTCACAGAAATGAGTATCTTATTAGTCGCGTAATCATTTCACAACAAGGTACCTTCATCCATTTGTAACCATCAATGTTTTATATTATATCCACTTAAAAATATTTTCTATGAAAACATAAACACCATCTCAGATATTCCTTTATAAAAATAGCTTATAACGTTTGAGTCTTATTATCCAAATAATAATATTTGTACGTAGTATCTTATCTACTCAGAGATATTATATACATCGTCAGTCTCTTGTGTAAAGTGTGCCGGGTTGTCGATAGATGTCACTAGTTGGTCATAAAGCTCTCAAAAGCATAAAGGAACTTGAGAAAGAGTAACGAAGATTAGTACTATTTGATAACACGTTACTAAACTTTAACGTTGTGATATAACACGATTCTGTGTCAAGAAAGAACAACAAAATTTATTTTCTGAATTCCAATCTTGCATTAAACATGGTCATTATATTCGATTATTTGTACGATAATAATATATAAATGAATAAGGTAAAATAAACATAGTACGTAATTGTTGTGAATATGTATCTATAGTATATTATTGTAGGGATTGGAATCATGTGCTTGTGACTCACTAATGAAATCGACTATTTTTGCAATGATGTGACTAATGCATATTGCCTAATTTTTATTCTAATGATTATTCGTTAATTGACATTAATTTAAAATTCTAATGTGATTAAAGGTGAGGGAAACTGAGCTGCTTTGAGAAGGGTTTCTTTGGAGATTTGACTATTATGGGAGGTAATAATGCTTTGTAGCGCGTTCCCGTCGACAGGAACACGCTTACATTAATTCTAGCAAAATCATGTCATTTCCTTAGCATAATGAACAATATTAAGAGGCCCGCTAAGTGTAATTGGGGCTTGAACAGCGAACAGCGAAGTGCTTGGCTTATGCGGCCGCATAATTACATTTAATAGTCGACTTTTGCAACGCACGCGTACTCGGAATGTTAACTCCCCCGAGACAGAAGTTTTGAAACGGCCGTACTTAATCATGGGATGGATGATATTGTTTTATTACATTCATGTTATTGTTGTGTTTCAATGTTTGCTGACTGCCTACATAGAATAAGGAATAATATAAAAAAAACATCACACAGCAAAAGAAAAACATTTAGCAGACTGCAATTGCAATTAATAGCAAATTATACATATTTTTTTATTTATGATTTCTACGTTTTTAACGCATTCAGGTTGTATTCAAACAGATTAAACTATTTACAAAGAAACAGAACTTAACCTACCTACTTATAGATAAGATATCTGATCTAAGCCAGAAACATGCGGGAGCGTGCCAAGAATGCTGGCAGCATTGCCACGCTGGATAGCAATGCTGATTCTCTGAGCGAGATATATACATATATATGGAAATGGAAATAAATAGTTTATAGTTACTTACGTTATTTACTAACTAGGATCCCAGTCACAGGTAATCGCCACAATAACAGTGTTCGTAATAATATAAATGCCCGATGCATTTATATTATCATTATTTAATAACAGTATCTGCAAAAAAACTGCTCATATTAGCACACAGAGGGAGAAGTACATTGAAGAGTTATTCGTTTGTTTGCTATTGATTGATTATGAGGTCCGCAAAAAAGAGGCCTCGCGAGAATAAGTACCGGTTTCGCCGTAGTCTGTTCTTATTAAAAATATTTTGTCGCCTTTTTGGGATAAATAGTGCTTTTGTTCATGTTTCTGTAAAAAGTATAAATCGAAGCATTCGCATCCTTTCGCTCATGCAATATTTGTATTAATTGTATTTTTGATGTGGGTTTAGTATTATTGATTTGTATTATTTAAAGGCCGTGGTGTCCTTGTGGTTGAAGCATCGGCCTGTCACCTTATGGGCCCAGGTTCAAACCTAGGTCTGTACCAATGAGTTTTTCTAAGCTCAAGTACAGCGATTAATCACACCATGAGCTTTTAAAAAGAGAGGCAGGGCGAATTGGGATTTTCCGTGGGTGTGATGTGTGTTTCTGCGGTAAGTAAGGTTGCCAATGCGCCATGAGGATACGCTGCGCTAGTAGTAATGCTGCTAGCACTGTGAGTCCCATCAACAACATGGCTGGAAACGCGTTAGTGATACCTCTGGTATTGCTAGCAGCTATAGGCTACGGTGACTGCTTACCATCAGGTGGGCCGTATGCTTGTGTGCCAACTTAGTGGTATAAAAAAATCCAGTACTAGCGACCCACCTTGGCTTAATAATAATAATGTTAGATTAAGTCCAAATGCAATATTGGTTCACTGGGATTTGATGTGTGACAAAAACGTTGTATAGCTCTTTGTAATTCAAGTGACAGTATGCAAACTACATTTTAGAGTAGGTAAAGTTGTTAATACGATTGTAGCTTTTTTAGTTTGAACTTTAAATTTAAATGATTCAACTGGACTTTAAAGTTGTTGAATCCCATATAAAGTATTAGTTCTTTATTTCTATAAATATTTTAAATGTTCTTGAAAAAAACTTTGGCCTTACCATTTTAAAGCTCGCACTAATATGTTTTATTTACATCTTTACTTTTACTTAAAATAAAGATCAATTTGTATTTATTCTGCAACCGACCATTGATCGTTTTTGTTTTGCTAAAAATTTGTAAAATTGGAAAGTTCTTAAGCAACATGCATTTAATTAACTTACGACGGTATACCTACATGATGACTGCCGCATAATTAGAGTAATGAGCCATTGCGGGATTCAGTGTAATGAAGGATGAAAAGGAACCTAAGTTATACAGCTATATTTTGAGTTAATTATCTACAAATTAAGCGTGTAATTAAAGAAAAACTGAAAATAATTGATTGATTTGGGATTTAGTACCCTAACTAAGTAAAACGGTAGGGCGGAGATAACACATGAATGTGTTGGGCATAATTAAACTACGGTGTTTTGAATTACTTCTTCGATGTGTTCAGGTTTCTTCACAATATTTCTTTCATCAAAAGCTCGTGGTGTGATAAATCGCTGTGATAAAGTTATTTAAAAAAAACATTTGGGCTCGCCAGGGTTTCAACGCAAGTCAACCTCTGGAGAGACAGCCAATAAATCACACGAGCCATCCCGGTTTGCTATGAGATTTCAATTTACCGCGTGTGTACTTTGTGAGCATCACTAAAAAGATTGAGTTAGTATTCGTACTCAGATGGTAATTTGTACGCGGCCCGAATATGCATGTCGGCGCGCGGCGACCGAATCTCTGATTCCTTCCGCCAATAATTTCGGGACGTTAATTATTATTCTTGTAGGTATCCGTATGTAGTACGTAGGTATGCTGTTTATATATTCATCCAAACTTTATACCTGTGAGTACATTTAATGTGGATTATTATTTTGATGCCCTGTATGAATATATGATTTGGTTACATGCTTGAATGTGATTTTCTACGAGTACATCACAAATATTGACTTTGATACATTACCGATCATTCGTCTGATAAGGAAGATCTTTATAAATAGATTGTAGTACATCCAAATGGACTTAAACATACTATACTCATTCCCCGATATTTAGCGAGTAGGCAATAACAAGAAGTACCCACCAATGCTAGTACACGTAGTATCTACTCTGAGCTAGTTATATTATCTAATCTGAGCTGGTACCAAGTGTAGACCTTACTAATTATAACTTATTATTTATATATGTTGTTTGTTTAAAATATACATAGGTAAAACAAGTGGCTAATTCGGCAATCAACTATTAATATTTTAAAGAAGTATTGAATGAGAACGTTGAGCGGTTAGCATGTTTTTATAAAAATGGAACGGAAATAGCAGGTAAGTTTATTATCTACTCTGAGGCTATACGTTAGATAGTTTTATATACCAGATAGATGTCACTGCCCGGCTACATCATATTAATTCACATCTTCAGTCACAGATGGCGCTAGTAAGAGCACGTAACATATCAGTCTGCGAAGTTGAATTATCAAGCTCAGAGTAGATTAATATTAATATACCTACTATTATCAAGGATATCCATGGATACGTTGGAAATTCTATTAAGAAATGGTTTAATCTTTTAAGTCGGAGTTTTTGGCGGGAATCAGGCGGAGCAGTTGAGAGTTTTTCCAGTGTCTCGTAAACTGTGTTATAGTCGTTTTTGGTGTACTTTACTTACTTACTTACGTACTTTTATTTTTTTTGGTAATAATGCCATATTATGACTTTTGAGTATAGTAATTTATAATTTTGGTCAATAGGTTACCTCTGACCTAAATGCTTGTTATGATCTGCTACTGCCGTGGATTGTTTCCAGAAACTAAAATGGGCATTAGAATGCATGACACTAGGCATTTTAATGCATCAAACACGAAATATTTGAGAAACTTCCAAATTCTCTAACACTCGACACTGGCAAAAATAGTCCCTAAAGAGGATTGATTGCCACATTATTTTTTCTCTAGAGAAAGCCTTGGTTTAGACCCTCTCTTGTATACTAAAATAATTCAAAATTCATTTTTCGAAATTTTGTTTCAGAAGTTTTCACACCCCTATTGATCTAAGATCCGGCCCTTTTAATAAATATTCAGTAATTGGGAATTAATGCGGTCACAATGGTATACGTGTGAAATATCTCTTTGAGTATTTTAAATGAAATGGATTGGTGTTTGGAGGACACTACTGGCCAAGTTATGGTTTTCAAACTAAAAGCACGGTTAGCAGTCAGTTATCATATCCATCGCGTTATTGACCTTAATCTTTACAATTTATGGCTATTGAGTACATACTTCCATAAGCGTTTTATTGACACTCGTTATACTGCACTGCATCGCTTGCGATCTTTCCCGCGTATTCGGAACAATCTTGTCTTGTATTGAAAATATATATTTTTAACAGGTTAACTAACATCATCACTAGACTTTATTTATCGACGTGTATATTTTAAGTTGACGCAAGTTGAAAAAAAGCTTCTGTCTTCTGTGTGGTAGAAGGCGGAGGGAAAGTCGTTGTTACTGCGACAAATGTTGCAATAACAAATGAACAAAGACCTTAACTTTATCTATAGTTTTATCTGCAATGATTATTGAGAAACTGTGTTGTTCTGTACTCTGTGAAGATAACAGGGTGTTGTTAGGTATTCGGCTTGCATTTGGCGCCAAAGTAATCAGCATTGTAAGCCGATAATATAATACGACAGTTGTTTTAGTAAACCTTGCAATATTGTGTATATTTTAATGTTTCACTGGCGAATATCGCATTTCAACGATTTAATTGTAACATAAATAATCTAGTTGGTATTTCCTTATGGCACCACAAATAAGTCAATATAGACCGTAATTTCTGATAGCTTTATAGTGGGCCTATATTTACTCATCTCAAGTAGGCGCTTATGGTTATATTATGGTAGTGGTCGGTGGCTAATGTGAAAGATCCTTCTGTGTAATGCGGGGCGGCAGATATCCAGTACAGTCACGTTTTCATTGTTCGTCGTCCGATGTAGAATAAGATGACAAAAAGTTCACAGATACCTAATAACGACTTTCGGAATCAAGAGCTCGCGATACGAGGAACTTAATTAGCACTCATAAAATATATGTTAATTGTATTCGAATAGTTCATAAATTAAACGATTTATTATTTTACGTTGTTGAAACCATTAATATTAAGAGTAATGTTATATATCATGTGTGAAGTTAGTCAAAACCCGAAGAACAACTAACTTAAGACCTACGATCATTTCGTACTAAGATAAAGAATAAGATTATATACCTAGATGATGTATTTCAGAACCACACAGCCGCCTAGCCGGCCTACTCAAAGATTTGGCTCCAATTGTATGGCATTGTGGGAGGTTCTATTTGTAATATCGAGCAAAGTGCAGGCGCAGGCGCATAGTGGCGTATCAACTAGATCGAGTCTCAGTGATAGGTCACAGTCACAGTGAGCACGCGAGCATCGCCGCAAACCGCTTCAACCGGGTTCCGCTCCTCGCGCTAATCCACTTAAACCATACATTTCCGAGCTGCAAGAATCGTACCCTGTCGACATTCGTCACCATTGTCCGGCCGATGACTGAAAACGGAACGTGATTCGGTTATAACAAAGCTCTAAATGTACCACTTAGACGGCTCATTAAATAAATTTATTCCATTCGATAGTGATTCGATACGATTGCAAGTTAGCCATTGGACGAACTTTGATTAATGGCGGTCGTGTCACGAGACTTTTTTTAAATACACGCATTTGAGGTGCAGGTAAATGTACGTTGTAGTTCACTGTAGGCGTAGACGGATTATATGCAAATTGTTGTCAGCGTAATAGAAATCGTACCTATGATTCGATGATCGTCGGCTCGTTTCAGTCAAACTGCGCAGAATAATTGCGTGACTAAACTGCAGCACGTAGGTTCTATCTCAGGCCACAATTCATTCTCGTCGTCGCGACTTTGTAATTAATGAGGCGATACATTTGAAATGAATTCGTTTTGGGTCAATAAGTAATGTTGCGCCTTGGTTTCTCTGCTATTAAGTGGGTAAGGGGTGGATTTCACTTGCAAGCTTGATTTTGTGTCGAGCTATTTGTGCCTTAAAGCTTAGAATTATATATTAGGTAGGTCGGGCTTAGAACTGACGCTACCTCTGTTGGGACAAAATTGTATTACGTACCTATTTATTTAATGTTGAATTCTGAACTCTTTCTTTGTTCCCGTAGAATTGTGGAATTGTGTAATTTCTATAATAACAGATATATAGATAATAATATATTTAACATTCATAAAAGCAGTAATACATTGATAGTAATTTTAAGTTAACGCTAACTGTTCGTGGTTTCCGTGCGGTGCGTTCATGATAAGCGGCTTGACCGCGCCGGGTCACAATAAATATGGTTGCGCTGAGTCCCGTTTAAATTCTGTATTGATTGGACATCCGCCTCATTAAATAGCTAGGTGTGCGCTAACGCATACTTCAAATGCAGCTGGAAGCCATTTACTTATCAACACATTTATTTAATATAAGCAGGACCGACTATAAATGATGTGCAAGTCTCACAGATGTGCCATTTAGATACTGGTGTTCATTTATAAAATTGTTACACAGATTATTCATATGTCTAATCTAATATTGCTATAAATTCGGGAGGTTTGCAAACACTCAAAATATCTTAATTTATGCTTATTCATACATACGAGTATGAAATAAAATAAAGCGGTCAGTTCCTTTATGAGCAAAACCAAATCGTCTAATAATTTATGTGTAACGCGATGCCGATGCAAGGAAGACTGTTTTATTTTACTGTTTTTTTTTACATTTCGGGAGGAGCTTTATTTCATCAAAGTTGGCTTATATTAACGTTGTCTGCTTATACGTGCCTAACGTACGCAGAAAAATAAACGAAGAAGCTTTGTTAGCTTTATTAGATGAAAATAAAATTACGTACGGAATAAATTTACGCGTACGAAGTCGCGGGCACGGCTGATTTACAAAATATAACTCTAAAATAATAGTTCTGACAGTGATGAGAAAAAATAATTCCGTGTTCTATAGATGTTCGTATCTGTATAATATACGGGAATTAATTATATACGTATGATGTTCACCTAAATAGAAATGGTCGAATGTAAGTTATTACATGCGCATGAATTATTGTGTAATAATATTTATTTTTGTATAATTATTGTCCTTAAACCATGATTCGCACGTGAATATAATGTTTTAAGATACTACAGTTGTATAAAAACAAACACATGAAGCGTTAAATGTATTTCAGCTGGGGCTGATATTTGAAGAACCCAGTATTTACTTTGGTTAACTGATGGTAAGCGTTGAGAGTGGTACTCGGACTGATCTGCAATTGTCATCTCGCGATATTTGTTATATAGTACCAGAACTTTCTTTTTACATAATAATCTCGTATCAGCGATTGTTTTACTACGCCTTGTGTTTTGGATCTATACTTCGCACAAAATGTTATGAACTACAGGTAATGTTCCCTTTTGAAATGTCTAGTGTGTGTGCGGAACCATGTCTCGTAGAAAATAATAGTTATTTATCCTTTACACATAACCTATTAACAATAATAATTTATGTTTTACTAGAGACATCGGCGTAATTAAATAAGTCCTTTTGTTGACACAGCTTCCGTCTGTTGTGACTGGACTGACCACTGCTTATATAAATAGGTACATATATAATAATTTGAAACGACATTAATTCATAATAAACCGTATATGGATATGTACCTTTCGTTTCGATACTAAATACATAAGCCGAGCCCAATAGCGTTTCCAATCTGTAAAGTAAAATCAATGCTAATTATGGTGTGGTATAATGTATATGTAAGTAATACCTACCACCCAAATTACTTCTCCAGAGGTTTTATCACTCTCTCACGGTCGAACGTTTCTAACGGCCATCACATTTTTTTAATTAGCTTCCAAAATAGAGCCCCTATAAATTTTATGGCAACATGGAGGTGTAATGTAGCGTTAGTGGAAGCCCGCTGCGTGCGCGCTGGTCAACGCCGCCGGCGCACATTTGGATATCAGTTTTACGATACCATTTATGATTGATTAATCAGTGAGTCTAAAGTTGATCGCTTCCGCACTTATTCTTCTGATTGCAAAACATTTATTTCGGCTACGTCTTCTGGCACGGTAGATGATGTCGGTGTAGATTTATTATTGTAATACAATTATTGCCTGAAGCGAATGCTCGCTCTGTGAGGTACCTGTATTATTGAAAACAATAATATTATGAACATGAATGTGATCTTCGTAAAATGTTAAAAACATATTATTTATTGGCAATAAAATATCATCCAACGAAACTCCTACATCTGAAATAAGAAATATGTTTTTATTAATTTAAACTTATACATTATTTTTCATTATTAGGCATATATATATTTGACGTACGAAGGTTTGATTTCTGTGTCTACCTCCGATTCGGAAAACAGCCTTCTGAGAACTACCGGTAATAAACTCAACAAGGCAATTATTTCTGCTTTCACGAAGGTTTTCTTATAATACTATTATTATAAATTATAGCAAATATAAATGATTGGCAAGCAATATGTACATTTACTACTATGCCGCCATATTTTGCACACCATCGGCACTCCGTGATGAAGTAGGTATTACTTTGTGCTACTTTTTTAAGTTTGATTCATTTAGATAGTTTGTGCTTACTGCACGATTCAAGCTTCCATAATGCAACTGTCATGCGTGTGGGTAAGTCATAAATAATTGAGCTCAAACATAGCTGCGGAGATAAAGATCAGGCGCGCAGAGTACTGGCGCATGTAGGTACCTATATACGTATGTAGGTACTCGTATCGTATGAGCTATTATTATTAAGCTTTCGAATGAGTGACGGGTGCCGAGGAGCGCTTGGAGTAGAGATAGGGAAGCTAGACTCGTTGACCTGGCGTTCCACTTGTGTCAGGCAGCCACAGTTGGCCAATGTGGCCACTCTTGCTGCCATTCCAAACGGACATGTACTTACCGAATGGCTTAACATTACACTTCTACCGAAATACTTCAAAGTAATCTGCCATCTTTAACGGCACCTATACATCGTTATCATAATTTTTTTTGATGTCGTAAAATAACATAAATATTACGACCGGGTCATCTCTACAACAATAAAGTCAACTTTTTTCTAGAAAACTTAGATCACTGATACACTCTGACGTGAAGCGTTTAAATGTAACCTGGACTATTTTCCTTGACCCCGCATGCGGTATGTCTTGGACAAAACATATACAGTGGAGAATAAGTAGATATCACTCGGCCATCTGACCGTATAATATTGCAATAGCCATTACGGACACACCGTAGCATCTTCCAAGTGGCTCGTAAACGCGCTACACGGCTACTAGAAATGTAATTTAGCGGTACTGGGAAAGAAACGATAGCTATCTGTAGATGAATGAAGCAGCGTTAGTGCAACGCTACACTTTTTTCTGGTTAAGGTGTTCTGGAATCTTATCTCTCAATCGTATATGTCCGTAACTGTATGTTATGAACATATTTTTCAGATACGCCCGCCTTATACTTGCTCTATAAAACTTTCGCAATACGTAACACGTACATGAACATGCGCTTGAAAGTGCGCAACACTCCGATACTCGAATAAGTCCACGCAAATTGCTTTACCAGGAAATGTGATATGTAGATGTGTGGCGCTAGACATGCATGAAAAATTAACGAAACTATGCGGTGGTATAGAGGTGTGACGACGAGCGACATAAAAACTAAAGATACTTTAATTTAAATTTAATTGGTTCGAGCGAGAGTGACATTCGAGGCTGTCAGATTTAAGTCGTGTTCAAGGTAATAGTCTCTCTCGCGTTGAACTAAAATGGCGACCGAGTTGGCATTTAAATGCCATGCATTTTTAAATTCAGTCGACGTACGCAATTAACAATTTGAGTTCGATTACTTTGTCATAAACGTGCGCGTGTTTATCGTCGTCGTCCGTTAGGAAGCTATTTAGGAATTCGTTGCACATTAGGGTGGAAATTAATTTTATGATTTCTGTGAATATTGTAATTCGGAGCATTAGCAACAAAGTTTACGAGAGAGGTATATTTACGTTATTTGTGCATAACTAGCCTTACTTAATTACACCAGCTATCAACGTGCTTGTAACACAAGGCACAGCAACAAATATGCAATGCCTAAATAAGTTTGTTTAACTTTTTGCAAAATGGATTATCCCCATTAACATGGTAGCTATTGTCGTTCGCCTGAAAGATTCATTACTTCCCATCATTTTAAATTTCTTGATGGCAGGGATGGAACAACAATATACTCATATTTAACGATGATGATGAAGTAGCTGAGCTATAGCTCAGGTGTGATTGATCACTGTGGGCAATTCTTTTAATCGTACGTACCTACACGTCTCTGCGCTATTTGGAACTTATTGAGATGCAACTCTTTTAATAGGGCTCAGTCAAATAGTAATGCACGTCGTAATTTCCAAGAATCGAATGATTTGGATCATATTTTGAATATGATGATATCTGTTTAACCAATGTATAGTTTTTTAGTATCTTGAAATAATGAGACTGGATCAAGTGAATTAGACTAAAGTATATATGACATGGCAGGCAATCTTATACGTATTTTTAGTTATATACTTGTCTACTGGGTAATTATTGGAAACAAATCAATTAGTTGTAAGCCTAAGAGGAGCTTGAAAGTGACAACAAGCGCATTGTTTCTGAAGGTCGATAACAAGGAACAAGACAAGAGCCAGCGTAAACAATATTGTGAACGTAAGTTATTTATTTATTCAATAGCGGTTTGTTATTCATTTTTATTATTGGAATGCAATATTTGGATATCTGGTGCAGTTTCGGGAAATGTTTTAAAATAAGTTGGTACATAAATTTTATTATACCTTCACTGAGACTGCGCACGATGTATGTAACACTTCCTTAACAAGTTTTTAACTTTGTTGTTCGTTATCGACTCAGTTACTTGAAACAAATTATGGGTTTTAGTTAAAGATGTATTAAAGTGCTTTTGATCGAGTGCTTTATTACGTAACTACCATACTACTTGTAACCAACTATATTGGAAGCACTTTTCTATTTCTTGGAAGGGTTGTGATGTGGCAAATAAGTCGGGAATTAAACGTGGATGGTCGCGACACATTCAGGTGACGCAGACAATCCATTACCCACAATCCATAATCACGAACAATTATTTTTTTCTCCGGACATATAATAGGTCCCGCGCTTTCGTCAGTTATTTTCTCGATAAGGGTCAAATTGATCCGCCCGCGGCCTACGTGAACAAAACAAGCAATTTACGGCACTCGATATATTACAGTTTTTATTATTATTCAACTCCGCCGCTTATCTTATTACAGCGGGTTCTCGGTGTAATAACAGTGCGCGGCTTGTATTAGTATTTCTTAAGGAATGTGGCGTCACGCCTTGCTGTGCTGAGGGTTGAGTACAAATAATCCCATTTTACTTGCATCGCTTACCGCCACTCAGTAACGCCCTGAACAATAGCGCCTAGCCGTGGCCCTTTGACCTGTTTATGATGTTGCCTAGAGACATACAATGTTGCGGACACAAAGGGAGTCTTTTTGATAAATCATTGAAAAGAAACAAAGGGCGCATAAATTTATCGTCAGCGAAGGGCTTATCGTGATCACGTCGACTTTCTCTGAGTGTCGATATACCTACCGTGCAGCACACGAGCGCCCGCCCTGTGCCCCGCTGGGAACCGCGCAGGCGCATGTATCTACCATCTTATACCTAAAGCTATATTACTGTAATTGGTGCTGCATCGTAAATGAAATGTACATTATCGGCCGTACAAATTTGATTACACGTTTGCTCAAATGCGAATTATTTATATTTTGACTTCATAAAATGTTCGTCAATATTGAAAGCTGCCTCATTTTAACTTTCTTAAAACGCTTATGCTTTGAATCCGAGGCATGCGACAATAATTAAAAACAATATTCATAAATAATTCATCCTTATAAGTTTTATCTATTAATGATTGAAAGAAAAAAACATTTACTTCATGATTCCTCGTCTCGCTGTGTGTGAGTCAAAAGAATAACTATGTATATGTATGATTTAATATCGAAATGTAAGTGATGTGCTCTTACTGTAAATAATGAAATTTATGTCATCGGTAAATATATGCAGCTTTTTTCAGTCTTTGTAGTACCTACTGTTTTTGGAAAATATTGTTGTCATATTTATGGACAAAATATAAGCTGGATATATCGAATGTGATGTCCTGAAGTGGGTAAATGCTGTTTAGCAATTGATTCGTCAGCAAAAACAGCAATCGTCTAATAGTACCCAATAACCGTAACCTATTATACCTACCCTAGCTTGAGTCATAAACGTTATTTTAACTTTCAGCAGAATAGAATATTATTAAGGAGTAATGTAAATATTTAATAGTTTAATTGGTTTAAATCAGTTCAGTAGTTAAAAAGGGAGAATGATATAATAAATTCACTCCATTGCAACTAAGACTCAGCAAGAGGGTAACTTATATAAACCATCTATAGCTCTAATATCTGATTGCATATTTCCAAGAGGCCACGATGTTTCAAGCCATCATAACGATGCATGTGTTTTAGATTCCAGGGCCGAGATTTTTCGCCATAGATATATACTCACGGGCAAACAACATCGCCGCTGGCTTTTTGAATAGAAACGGTTTGTGCTATTGGAAGGGTGCCATCTTTTAAAGCCATTCTAAATTAAAAGGGTTATTTTTTATAAGGGAGACAATGTTTAAGCAAAATATTCGATGACCACCGATGACCAGTACTCGCCAACAAATGTCCAGTGTGGGAAGAAACGCTTATTGCATTGTGAAGCTTGACCCCTTCTTTGTGTGACACTATAGATAATATTTCAAACTCGTATACGAAGTTCATAGCGAGGGGCCATCCTAAAGAAACTATATAGTCGTTACGTACTCGCTGATTGTTTGTTTTTTGCACGTTTCCAACGGTCAGCCGCGAATAATAATAAAGATAAGGAAGCTTCTCGTACATACTTCCCAGGCGTTATTTTCCTCTGCTATAATTACGTGCACTCGGCATGGACTTCGCGAGATATTTTCGTGTGCACGACGTTTCGAGCTTGCACAAGAACTGTTCGGGCATTTCGGAGAACAGAAATGTGATAAATCGGACCCTCGAATTATTATTGCATTCGGTACGTGAGCCACGAAAGTATTCACTATACTTACGGCGATTATTGACCAAAATCGTTCGCTCGCTCGTCACGCCAATCATACACACGCCGCAGACCGCCGACCTGCACCGCGGAATGCATTGCTAACCTGAGGATACAATATAAACTTGACGCTCTTTTTCCTGAAGAAAACATTGTGAGATGTTATTCATAGAAAAATATAAGAACATTCAAACATACCAATTTACTTTATACAGATAATCATGTTGTAAATTCTACTCCATCGTCGTAATCTTCGTGTTTAAAATGTAATAATTATCGCACAGTCTAAGTTTTATCTACTCGTGTACATCAATCAAGCAATTGTCAATTCAGCATAGATACCATTAAGAGTCTTTTGGACGGGCCATTAACAATTCGCTTGGGTAGTTAGTGCTATTTAGCTACTTAGAAACGTATATGACACATTATCTGTGGCCATCCATCTCGATCAAGGAAGCTCTATCGCTCGCTAGTGGGCGCGGCGATTGGTATATTAAAGTTAACTCTTATAAAGACACCGCATAATTTTGTAATTATGTAAAACGGTAAAAACCAAAGTTCAATCGTTTGCTATCTGTAACGCAATATAAATTAATGACCGTTATAATAAAATTGGGAGACGGTACAAACATATATAAAGGTGTGTAGCTTCAATCAGACCATTTCAATGTTCTACTTTTATCTAAAAATTAAACTTAGTAACATTGAACACTTAGTGAAATCGTGCTTATAATAAAATTATGCCATAAATGATGAGCTCCATGTTAGCTATTTAATTTAATTAGCATTAAACTAAACATTTAAATTTAAATCTTCATCATGTCATCACTGTGTCTGTACTGATGTCCATGCCTTATCAAATATTAATTACTGAAATTAATACAATTTTTTTCTAGTTAAGAAGATTGGAGTTTGATCCTTGCGGTTAAAACACACTTATGGTTTCCTATTTAAGTAGGCAAACAGTTTATGTTCAAATACACCATCATTACATATTTCAAATAATGTGAAATAATTTCGATGTTAAAACATCATTTTTCAAATTATATCATGGCTACATACTAAAAAAATAAAATACCGTCGGAATTTGTGTGCAGTATTAAGTTATTTTGGTTGCCACCACCAGCTGTTGAGCTGTCATAGAATTAATCAAGACACACGGAACTAATTGATTTGGAGATTTTCTAAATTCAAATAAATGAACACATGTATACATACATATATTAATATTTATATATTTTATTTTGTCCGTTCATATTAGCAGTATTAATTATGGTGAAAAATGTAGCTCGGTGATAAATAATGACCTCTATTGAAGCTCGATTGATGCAGCGAGAGCTTCCGTCTCTCCCTGCGCCTGCGCAGCGCACTGCCTCTCTGATTCCGCCTCTCAAATTTGACTGCTAATTACCTCGACACTGCCGACGTTTTATGTTTCCTTAGGTCATTATTTTAATTAATTCTTACCTCGGCTGAGCATTTCTCACGCTGCGTAATGTGATTTAATATTTCCCTATTTGTTACAATTAGTATCAAAGAATATATAGGTAGTGGAAATTAAGTTTAACTTTGCAAGATATTTATAAATCTTTTATAAACAAAGTAATCCGATATTACTACTAATATATAATATATTTTTTGTTTATACTTTATACTATCAATATAGTTATGTTATAAATGTTGTATGATTATCTGTAAAAATAATAATTAAACAATTTATACTTTTATAGATTGTTCACTTTGGTCAATATAGCGCGCGTTGATGTCTTTTATTCGAAAATGTAGCGATTTATTTTATACGAGCTCAGTCATATTTGTATACAGGATATAAATACACGCATAGAGAAACTATCGTATTCTGAAGACGTTTGATGGCACTTCCATTGACCATTGCTTGATATACAATCATTGGATAGGACAATAGGTCCCTGCATTTAACGGCTAGCAACCCTTTATTTGAACAAAGAGGAAGAGCTGCGATGTCACCCTTCTCCGGGTGCGTAGAGTGAGCGTGCGGCGGCAGCGTGGGGCCGCGGCCACTGGCAGCAGTAGCGAGCCGCGCCGCACCCGGACCGCACCGCCGTCCGCTAAGCACTGAGCCTAGCCGTGAGACGCGACGCGAGCCCGCGACGCGACCTGTTGTTCCCAAACCTAACCCCAGCCGCGCGACAGGGTGGACCGGACACCGCATTGTGTGCAAGTGACCCCCATTGGATGAGCAACGAGCCCGCCAACTGACCGGTACCTGACCGCGTCATGCAAAACGCCTTCGGACTTTGATGCGGGGTTGCCCAGCTGCCCCCTCCGCGACCGCTTCACAACCCGTTCCACAGGTATTTTCGATTATTGCCCTGACCTGTTCTTCTTGACCAATACTCAAACAACATTGAATCATTCTGATAACATCCTCAGTTGTTAACGTTCGGATGCGGCTTAATGTCTGGGGAATACAAATTGATTACGTCCATCATAACATAACCGTCTATCGTTAATAGAAGATTACCGCGCATTTCTTAAAACTGTTCAACTTAATTACGTATTTTAAGTTGATATCGAGGTAAATCTAAACGTACGTACAGTTATATTAATATGACATTTGCTGTACGGGAGTCAAATAAATATGTATCTCATTAAGTAATACCATATGTATCCCTATGGAAACCCTGTGCCTAAATAACACGCAGTAAATATTATGAATCTTGAGTATTCTTATGCAGATGCATACAGATGTATTACCTGAAAATTTTATGATTATTTTTATGAATCCAAGGAAGGAGGAGTAGGAGTAGAAGTAGGAATTTCAACTGAGGTCTTACCTATACAATTTTATGAGCATCGTAACATTATAATAATTAACATTTTAAAATTGTTTAGAGTTCGATATGATATCTACATCATGACGGTAATGTCGAATATATATACATTAATACTACATTTTTGCGATTATTTGAAGCTAAGTCTATATTAAACACCAATTTAGTTTATTTTTCTTATTTATAAAATGAATTTATTTCTGCGTGGTTTAATATTATCCATATCATATTTCTAGTTATCACTAAGGTGCTAAATGGAAAAGGTGCCAAAGGCAGCTAATTGACATTGTAGCTGGGTGCAGATGATATAAGTTAAGACGTCAATCAGTAAAAAAATGCATTTCATTTTTACCGTAGATGTAGTAAATGTTTAGTATCATTATAATGTTGTTTCATTAAGCCTGTAGTCTACGGACTACGGACAATATAACATACTAAGTTTTTTAATTATCTTCACGCCATCTGAAAATGGTCAACCCCATGGGTTTTATTATATTTCATCAAAGATAATGAAGGAACAATATGAAAGTTATGCGTCCCTAGCTGTTTCTCAGATATAAATATTTTATTTTGTTTAGATTATATTACGTACATACAAACAAAATTTGCTCGACTTGCAGATAGAACCGAAGATCGTACCGCTGAGGTACAGATGTTTAATTAGTATTTTGAAAGTAGAAATCAAATCTATTCAGATTTAGCTCTAATAAACCACTCATGAATACCGACCTTTACCACCGGTTCGGACATAAAGCCTTATATATATACCTGCGCACCGATTACCTAAGTTATGTTCAGGGTAAAGATTTCTTATCGATATCCCCTAATTCAATAACTAATTATAATTATTTTTTGGGATATTATAAGCTCGCATGTCCTATGTGCTTATGAAAATCAATTGAATTTTAAATCTCAGTTAATTTGACTTGGGTTTCCTTTAATATTAAACAAATCTCGTGAGCAAGATTTTAGTTCGTAAATTTGGCTTTTAAGAGGTTTGATTTGAGGTCAATTTAAATTTTTTGATTGAACCACATTTGGATCACCATTAAAATAACGTGTTTACAACAAAACAGTATGGCGGAATTTCATTTTATCATTTGGCAACTGACCATGTTGGGAACCAACCCCAATGATGTACACAAACAAGTAAACAAAAGAATAAACTGAATATGATTCTATTGAAATAACAATTTAAGGAGTTTGTATGTATGCTACCAACCTATTTAATTTAGAGTATCCAGATCCACGTAGGTCTTACAAAATATACTTAAATTTTTAAGAAGGGCATATTATCAAACTTAGTGTATGTTTTTATACATTCCGTCAGTTATTGTAGATAATTAGGTAGTAATATCGTAGGCAAGACACTTCCGTGTCGCCCGGAGTACGGCCGCGGCGTCCGTCCACAGATTTATAGCGAGTTTGACCGTGAGAGCTGAAGCGTGCCCGTTTTTTGTCTAATGCGTTATTTATTAAAATTTGATTATAAAACAACCGAAGTTAATTTTATAACCAACGTCATATCAAAACCGAGAAGGTAATACATAAACACAGTCGTCTTAGCCATCATGAATATGTATATTACTACAGTGTTCGTATATTTGCCTTTTAATATTATGAGACCTCAATTTAACTAATTACGGTATTAGATGTTAATGGAAGGATGAAGGTTATTTCATAGATATAATCATGAAGCAATAAAGTATCTAGAATTATACTTTTACAAAGTCTAGTGTCTAGAATATTATGATTGCAACTGATACCTACAGCTTCGTTTATTAATTAATCTTTGAATATGAAATTTATTCCGCTGCTGTCGATTACTGGTATGTAATGGGATAGAATATTCTATAGTAGGGTCTAGTTGTATAACCAACTGCTAGATAATATTATGGAGCTTCATATAATATATTTATTTATATAAATTATTTATTATAAGAATTTGTTCTTATAATTTTGAGGCATCAGTCAATAACGCCTGTCATTAATCTTATAGCAACTTAATTATTCAACTTGTAGTATATTAGTATTTACTCCAAAAATACTACCTATCCATAATGTAAAAATGCATCGCTGAATGTTTTGCTAAGCGCAAATCTTGACAGCAGCTTAACCGATTTCGCTAATTATTTTAGTAGAATATTCTTTGAAGTTCGAGGATGGTTCTTACGGAAAGATAAAATAAAAAAAAGTAGTAATTCATTAAAACGTATTACAATGGCAAAGTAAAAGATTTAAATGCTTAACGTCAATATGTCACGTAACATGGTCAAAGACCAAAAGAGCCGCTAAAGTGCCAGATGCTTGGAGTGCTATGGTACACTATGTACCACTACATACATTAGAATAGTATTTTCGAATGTCAAATATTGGTTTTGGCGGCGGTCGATGAGCAAACAATTGATGTTTATTTCTCTAAAAACTTCGGCGCGCGACCGCTGAAATTTCTGTTTAGATAATAATTGATTCTTTATTTACTTCTGGTGTGTTGTTGCACGAAGACAAATGGCAAATAGCTTTAGAGACATTTTCTCACGGAGAGTTGGTCCATCAATGGCACATGAATAATACTTTTCATGCTAAAACTTTCAAACTGAAGGATCTAATTCTCGGCGAAGCGGTGACCGCACACAGCTCCGGCGCGCTCGTGTGTCACACGTCAGATCAAATACGCGAGATAACACTAAAACTAATGTACACTCAACTCAAAGCTTTTCACAATCACCGGTGAGGGCAATAAATAAAACTTCGCCGAAGAACGGGAGCAATTAATATGGGCGCGCCCGTCTCGCGTGAAAGTAGCAGCCGTGGACCACATGTATGGACCGTGGACGGACTTACACGCTCATGTATAATATAAATTAATATACATATACATACTCGATATTACCAATACGAGCATTCGCGTCACTCGCAATGTATTTTATTCTTTCGAAACTACAATTATATGGTGAGGTTATATGCATTAAGTAAGATTTTCGGTTTGGGTATGTCATACCTACTTTTCTGCATAATTTCTACAACAAATAATACGCATATAGGTTATAACTAACCGAAAGCATCAAAATATCGGTCGCCATGATTGTGTATAGCTAAAACATTTATCTTCCTAAATTGCGCTTAATAAAGAATAAATCATAAACGGATATCATAATCATAGGGTTGGGTTAAGTAAAAACATAAATGCTTCATAGATGTACAATTACACGAGTGTATCCAATTACGTTAAGCTGAGCTGATATTCGTCTGACCCAAATTGTATATTTTGCGATGTAACCTCCTACGCTTACGTTAGACATGTGGATATTGGCATATCAGTGATTTGAATATGACTAGGACGGGTGATGTGGCGACTGTGCCAACTGCTGAGTGTATGCTAATACACGCCGCGGGCGTCAAGCGCGGCAGGGCGCGCCGCACATGTGTACGTAACCCAGCAGGCCTGCCTTATTATTATATCCTACAAATATAACCAATGCGAAAGTTTCAATGTTTGTTTTTACTGTAGGTCTGGAATTAAAGTTTCGTCCTATTTTTGTTAAATCAATTCAGCCTGTTTGACGTGATTGTGTAACAACCGCGCAACTCATGAAATAAGTTTTATTTCAACATTCTACTTTAAAAAACAGCGGATTCCTTAAATTCAAACGGGAAACAATAAACCGTAAAGAGCATTTACCGTGCTATCATAGACCTATCTGTGCCATAACGTTATCACTACTTTAAAAATATACACTTACCTTACGTTAACTATTATAATAAAAAAAGAAAAGTTGATACGTAGAACTTACGGCGTTAATAAATGTTTACAGTTAGACTCTTCTTTTGTCGCAATATGTTAACAAGATCTCAAAAGACTCTCTATACAATAGAACTTTGGATTATTCAAACACATATCTAGAAATGACAATTTTCTATCTTGCGTCATATTAACTTCATCTTTAGAAAAGGCATAAAAACTTGGACATGTAATTATGTGGGTGTTCATTGTGTCCTAAGTTAGATGTGTTTTGTTATTTAACGTATCTGAGAATTCTACGTTTTATTTGTATACCACTAAGGTGGCACTCAAGCATACGGCCCACCTGATGGTAAGCAGTCACCGTAGTCTTTAGCCGCTAGCAATACCAGGGATTTGTGCTTTGTAAGGTGGAGGTACAGTCCCCTGTCTGGCGGTTCCAAATTTAATGGGAAAACCCACAGGAAATCGCAATTGGAACTACCTCTCTTTTTAAGCTCATAGCTCATTAAGTACAGTGATTAATCATTGTAGTTAAGCTTAGAAAAACTCATTGGTACATACCGGTGTTTGAACCTGGGCCCATCAGATGACAGGCCGTTGCTTTAACCACAAGGCCACCACGGCTTACAAAACGTGAAGCGCGTAAGATTTTTCTAGGCAAGCAGTGTGAGCGTACTGCACATAACTCAGCTTGCTACTTTAGAGGGCAAGTTCCGGAAACTTCAGCCCTACTCGTACCAAGCCCACATTATCATATGTTTGTCTTGCAGCTATTAAAAAGAGTACTCGCAGGTTCTCACTTGCGAGGAGAACTATAATGGAATGATGTAAGGTTTACAATCCTGCAGGTCCTTCTAGTTTCATCAGTAGACTAATATATTGCAATATAAACATATACTTTCAAACTTTATGTGTTCTAATCTCTACATCCGATTTATGCGCTCAGTAGAAATTAACGGGAAAAAACCATGAGTTGAATGCAATGCGGCTACGGGCTACGCGTCGTAGATCAAAATCGGAGTAGAATTTATTTGTGCGCGCTTTCTAAAGCCCAGCGCGCAGCGTGGCGATGCAGTGAGTATCGAACTGAATGCTCACCTATGTCAAGTGACACGCTATTTTACTAAGGTATTGCATTACAATCAAAATTACACTTAATTACAATTAAAAAGGGAATACGTGTACGTGGGAGGTGAATGTTTGCATATTTTTGTAGCTTCTGTGGTGTAATTGCTGGCCCCGATTCAAATTATGTTTTAAATTATTCAGAGAGAATGAGGGGTCACTTAGGTCGGTAACTATCAAAATGTTACTCTGAGATTTGATTCAAATTCTATTTTTGACCTTTAGTTAAATACATTGATTTGGTAAGCAAGAAGATTTATTGACGAAATTATGGAGTTAATAGAACATGACTAATTAAAAATTGCAGTTGATTCAAATAATTGGTGTCCATTAACATCTTTCACGACATCGTGAACTTTTGTAATACTTTCGTGTAGGTTAGACGGAAGCGGCTTAATAGCAAAGTTCTAATACATTATTAAAAATAATAATATATTATTATGTCACTTGTTGACGGCGTTGAAGGCTCTATCTTGCTGATAATATTATCGGTGGTCCAGTTTCGTTGAGTTATATACTTGCATTAATTAACAGTAGAAGTTACGTAGGCAGCCGCTCGTAAAATTAGTATGCGTGTATTAATTATTTTTTATTACACAGTCATAGACAGTAAAGTAATAGCAAGTTAGCACAAGTGCAAATGTTAAATGATTAAATCCTATCCTGCTATATACATGCGAATGTTTTTATGTTTGCTGCTCATATACTAAAATAGTTTAGATCTGGTGCCGAGTTCAACAATGTGTGGGCTAAGGCCGGGACGAGGATGTCGAGGATGGTGACTTATATATGAAGAAATGCTTAAGAGATTTGGATGACATTACACTGTGAATCGAATACATCTAATGCTTTTCATCCTCCACGAATATACCAATCATATGCAGACGAATTTGTGACCAGAAAACGGTAACAAATAATATGAGACAAAAAATATATGGAAAAGCAAATTTATGAAAAGCATTAATATTTGACAATTAATATATAAGTTACATTGGAAGCTTAATAAAACATTATTACCATTAGCAATGATGGTGTGTTCAACAATTATATTTTCGCGGACATCAAATAGTTCGACTAATTGGTCTTGACACTTGGTGTATTTTTTACTCAACAAACTCGGATAACCAATAGTCATATATATTACCTACGCGTCAAGTAAAAACCATCGCGTCTTATATATAATTAATCGTGTAATTTAATACTTGTTCAAACATAAACAAAAACCATATGATGTACACCCATTACCCATGTTAAACAATTAATGTGCTCTGCCAAATATGAGTGAGAAAGGCAATAAAATATAATACCGTACAGTTAATATTAAACTTAGTATATGGGTACTTGGAATGATAAATTGTTAGCAATGTTGTTTTAGCCGTGTACGAATTGATCTACTTACATAAAGACCTTGTACAAAAAGTTTGTTTTATCATCACCCTCCACAGGAAATGCTGAGCTTAGGGTGGATCAGATCCTTATAATCTTGTATATTTAAGCAATAAACCATTTCTTTCTTTAAAATCTCGTTCAGCAGTAAAAGGCCCCTTTTCCTGCATGTCTTGCACACTTCTGACCGCTGAGATATAAACAGGAATACGGTGTGAGTTCGTTTTTAAAATGAGAGTATTAAGATGTTTGCAGCGGCGTATGTACGTCGCAAGGCGAGCGCGCCGCGGTACCTGCAGAGAGCGTGTGAAGTCCGGCGAGCCAGGGGCGCTCTTCACAAAGGAATATTTAATTTCGCTCCTGGACTGACTCACGTGAATGTACATTACCCTATGACCGTATTATTTCTAACATGCGAAGATAATGGCTCATCGGGGCGAGTCTTAATTTTTTTGTCGCTTACTTACATTCAACCCTTTATTAGGGTACGTAACGCTTTAGGGTTTTTGTGCAACCGGTGCGCTTTAAATCCACACGAAGAAATATAATTAATTATTTCTTGATTGTTAATATAACTGAAGTAAGGAACCAATAATAATCGTCCATCTAGAAGTGGTATTGGAGCATAAGCAAAAAAATAATTATATCATCATAAATTCTTCAGCGTTGTCTTGTTTATTCGTTTGTTTTATAATTATGTAAAGCTTTTTGTTTCGATTTTTTAATATGGGTATAGGATAAAATTCGAGAACGTCGTAGTTTTTGTTCACTTTGGATTAAAAATAAGGAAATAATTAAAACAAAAAGTGTACTTACACGTCGTAATTATCGCTGTATGCGATCTTTGAAATTCTCACGTATATTTGAGTTAGATGGCTTAGTTCCTTAGGGCTTGATTGTGGTAAACAACAATAATAAATAAGCCGTACCTGGTGTTTTTGACACTTTACCCTGTAATTTGACAATCAGTATACCAGCGAGTTACAGGGCTATTGTGCTGTGCACAGGAGCTAGCCCGCTGAGGTCCAAACCTGTAATTTTGTGGTTTCGCGCAGGTGCTTATAACATCTAAGCTTTGACTTTAATATTAATTACCGCGATCCCAATCAGTTCAAGTTCGGTTTGATAGGTTGCATACAGTACTAATTATGTGTTTGTATCATTCTTGATTAGCGTTTCAGTTCATATCATAGCTATATATTTGTGACTGTGCCATCCGTTGGCAAAAAAGTTTGCCTACTTTATAAGACCATCGCGCATCTAAATTGTCTGCAAAGATTTCACACGGCGAGCGGTGCGCTGACCATTGTCTCCTTGTCATTAATAGCGGAGTTTGGGTCTCCGAGCATTGTATCTGCAACCCTTCCTTAGCCTGTGTCCATAGTGTTACGCGTTCGTGGTACTGTCTCACAGTTTTGACAATACTCGATGGGGAGACACACATTGTTTTGCAGCATCCAAAGGCCCCGCCGTGAATTTATGCTCGCCTGTCATAACAGAATGAATTTACGCATTGTGAATCAATACACTGATTTCATCTAAAGGCTGCATTGTCTCTGGGTGTCGAGCTTACGTAACGTATTAGGATATGTCAGCAAACAGTTATTGGGTAAGTGGATACTCTCAGTTGAGACAATGGACGCTCATTTATATTATGCCAATATTTGATAGAAATGCGGTCATGTTACATTAAATAACAGATATATTAATGTTTCATTTTAGTATATGAATATAAGTGATTATTTATTTTTATATAATACGGTTATGAGTAGGTATGCCTTTCATTTTGTGATACATTACTCACACTATTTAGGCCACGTAGTTTCATAAAATCTGAATTAAAATTAACTTGTAGTTACTACACGTATTATAAAAGTGATTTTGGGACAGATTTGAATGCTTTATACATGTTTTCTTTAGATCAATTAACGAATATAATTGTAGTACAAAGTCAAAAATAACAATAAACAAAAATAGCCAAGGCGCACACATCGACACCCCAAATTATATACATCCCAATTCAGCTCGGTATATAATGAAATTAGAAGTCTTCATAACGTTTTATGAACCTTATGTAAAGTTGTGCCTCGCAGCGCCTCCTGTTTACACTTAATTCTGTAATTTCATAATTCAAGCGTTTAAATGCATAGCTTTTCGTGAGCACGAACGCAAAAAAGCGCAGTGGCGCGCTGCAGCGGCGATTATAGCCCTTAAAATAACATCGTACGTTTAAGTTAATGACAGACACACCGACAAAATGCACTTATAATTGCTTATACAAAGAGTTTTGGTGAAAAATTATCATGTATATGGTCTTACTGTGGCGTTCTCCCACGGGATGTGGGAGGAAGCACTATAATATAAGTTGTATGGACATGAAACCACAAGCACCTGATGTTTTGCTGCGGAATGTAATGTATGAACTCTCAGTACAAGACATTCTAAGTCATCGTACACCTACTTAGGGTACAGTGTCCCTGCATCTTAGTGTTAGAAAGACGAAATTATCGGTACATTCGTAAGGTATGTTGTTTTAATTACGTTACGCCTTTAACAGTTACCTATATGATTGTTCTTCAGTACCTTAAAGACTATAAGGGCTGTAATTGCTTATGGTAGGTACTTAATATGATATATATGTAAGTATTATGAATAACGATATTGATGGCGGTTTGACGTTTATCTTTAGAAGTTACTTCGCAAAGCAATTAGCGACTCCTAGTTGGGTAGGCAGGAGTATAGGTATACGTATCATGTAGCGATAAATTCCTGTAACTAGTCGGTGGTTACCAACCAATAATCGTTGTTGCATATTTGCATAATTGTGCCCGATACGTGTTTGTATCTACATAAAATTGCGTCTTTTTCATGGCTCCTCTATATTTAGTCGTGATGAAAATCGCTTCAATCAAATTTTCTCCCGTATTATAAACATCTTAATGTTTCATTAATCAACGAAAGTAACGGTTAGATTTAGGACGCAATACATATAATACAAAGTGGTCGACGTTAAAGAGTTTATATTTATTGTATTTAGAAAAACCCTATATATAAGATCATAAATTGATCGGTCTTTGCATGTTTAATTACTGATTAAGTATTTCGCCTCTGTAAAATAGTGGTAATACCAATTTACTAGTCTATCAAGCGGCAAAGCTAGCCTACTTTCTAGTTCAATAATAAATTGGACATGTATTAATGAAATATGCTACGAAAAACATTTTATTGGATTCAACAATCTTACATTGAAATTCAAATTGGATATTATTCTGACTAGGTAGCTTAACAATCACATAACATAAAGTATCTTCAATTAAGAAGAAAACAGGGGTATGAATCATTCCACTATATTATAGTGGTATTTTTAGTATGAGTGGAGATGTAATTTGCGTCGTCAATTAATGCTTCGCACTAATAAATTAGTTGACTATTAACAGGTAACTATGGTATACTAGGTATAAAAGTGTTTATAATAATACGTTATTCTAAATGCGTATAGATTAAACCGTTATTGGTGCAATAGATAGATAAAGCGAATCGGATGAATATTTATAATGGCTAAGATTGAGATGTTAATAGGTGCCTCTAGATAGATCTATAAAAGGATACTTGTGCGACCACACTATTATTCTATTCGTATTTTGAGTTTAAGTAATAATGATAAGGTTTCGTTATGTGCCTAGCTTAAAACGCTATTGTGATTTGTGAACAAGTTTGCTAGTAATCAAAATTGTATATAACAAGAATTACGATGTCATTACAAACTGCAACCTCTTAATTTTGGACCTAATGTACGTAGTAGTTAAAGATTATGAGACTATTCAATGACATCATAAGCACGATATAAAATGAGAACGGAAGGCAGAAAAAAGTGTAATAGAAAACAATTTTATTACAGAGACATTTCCGTTCGATTCAATTGGAGATAATTCTTAATCTCGAGACCTGTACACAGCTAATCTTATTAGATTCCAACTAGTGAGGCTAGTTGATAAAAACGGTTATGAAGTTGGAATGGCTGCGGCAGCCGGGCGACAATTATATATCCTTATCTGGTTGCTTGGAGCTCTTTTGATTCGAAACGAAAACAACTGTACGCAAATACATCTTATTACACTTTATTAAGGACAATTGTTCATTTGTCACCGTTGACTTACGACCATACTTAGATATCTGATATTATCTGCAGGACGCCAAAAACAACACCGACCCTACCATTGTTGGGACTGGAGTAATCGATAGTTTGGTACAATAATATGTATTTTGTCTTATAAGAAATAATGTCTATCGTTATTGCAACGTAACAACGCATATATTCTACTTGCATATTTACACTTCTCTTCTTCTTTGCTGACTGCGTATCTAGTTACAATTTAATATCCAGTACAGTATATACTTCAACTAAACATATATTATTTATGGAATAATATTATATTCATACAAACGTGCAATATAACAGTTGTAGTAAAAATAAGCTCCTCACTTTACCTTTTTAACAACAGGAAAACTAATGCTACAACTGAACCGACTGTTGACTGTCGCATTGATATTATCTCAGAGAAGATATTATGTGTTTTATAATGAAATAGAATGGAGTAATGTTAAATCGTTTGTGCAGCGTATGGTCGCGTTGTGCCCGAGGGTGGCTCCGGCCGGCAGATAACGGAGCACTGTCCGTGAGGCTGATTTATCGTCGACATCCACCGAACCTATCCGATTTGCATTTAGATAGCGCTGCGGCGGTGGACGCACGGCCACCGAGCCGATTTACTCTATCGCACGTAAATTAACTATTAAATTATCTTCATGCAAAAAACCATGATGCCTTCCCATCCCAATAATGAGAGATTTAATCGTCCAATCTTCGGGTATCCTTATGTTGCTTCCCAACTTGCCCAACAAGGAGTCTACCTCTCTGTTTGGTTGGGCTAAAGTGCGCAAAAATCAAAATCATACAATTTATAACTCCTTTAATAAGTAATATAAAACTCACCACACCATGGCTCCTTTAAGGCTTCTCTCATTTCGGTGGTTATGTCATGACTTTGTTAATCCTTTTAATAGCTATACTATGTTATGCCCGGAGACGTTAAAAAAATAAGTGCTATAAAAATGACAAGATGGGCATAGTAAAACAATTTGAAGTTGTAATTCTGCTCTTTGAGATGATATAAGGAAAACCGTCGTGGAATATTTAGATTCCATCTATCATATCGTAACCTTAAGACGAGTTTCTAAATATATATGCGGGTACAGAGTTTTGGAAATAGAGTGGGTACTGGTTACGTAGCTGACGGCGTGGCGGCGGCGCCAGCGGCGCGCAGATGTTCAGACTGCTCGTAAATAATCAATCTCCGCAATTAGCAGGCACCGATTTGGCGCATTATTTGTTTCCTATAGGTCAAGCTACTAGACGTTCGGCCCTTTCAGTTGACGCTATTGCCGTACTAGACTCTGATCACAATTCCGCTCGCGTGGAAATAGGACAAAAAATGGGCCACTCCTTTTCTTTCGGGACTGTTTCTGTGCTTTTAAGAGATTCACAATGGAGGAGGAAAGAAGTCTGTTGATATTGTATTAATACGACCTATTTACACTGATGTTTAATATCCTGCCAAGTTGTTTAAGTACCTACTAAGATTTACTAATATGAATATTATGAAAATGCAAATTATCGCCAGTGGATAACTAGACATATTTATTAATTGATCACAGTTAATAAAATATGGTGTCGGTGGATGTTGCTAAATATTTGATTAAATAGCAGTTGAGTCGGCTTGCATTGCGCAGAGTATTGCAAATGTTCTCAGTGTGAACAGTTAATCTTTCCGTCAAACAGATGTTATCCAACACAACAAACCAAGTCACTCCAAGGCGTAAAAGGAAGAATCATACGCCCCTAATTGCGAGATATCCGCGACTATCTGCTACAATATGTAAATACGCGTCCGAGGTAATTAAAAGCTTATCTCGCGCGCTGCCATCGCGGCCCGCTGATTGCTCCGTAAAATGATTGACACGCTATTTCAACAGCGAGCCGATAATGAAAATGTTCTTGCGCATTTCAATTCGTCCTTTATTTATTGTTAACAATTACTATTTACACGAAATAATTGATCGAGTTCTCACAATTGTCGGACTACTGACGAGCTGTTGGCGATTTTTTAAGGTGACCGTTGACGCGAGGCTCCGACGTCTGACCACATGCTTCTTGCCGGCGCGGCGGCTTGCTTGCGTGTTCATTGGAACTTTTTTCGCCGGCCAAGTTGTTATTCGAGAATTCTCTGTATACCTATTATCTTAAATATGACAAACTATGTGCTTGCGCAAACCTTATTGACTCGCCTATTATAATAGTACTTATCCCTATTATCATTTTGCAGATTTTAAAGATGTTGTCACAACGGTTTTTCTTATTTGCTGCTAAATGGAATGTTTGTGTAGCGGTTCTCGCATTCCTATATA
This sequence comes from Falcaria lacertinaria, assembly GCA_951449985.1. Taxonomy (NCBI): domain Eukaryota; kingdom Metazoa; phylum Arthropoda; class Insecta; order Lepidoptera; family Drepanidae; genus Falcaria; species Falcaria lacertinaria. The sequence goes on along the minus strand of OX602109.1, from coordinate 6,061,434 downwards.
CTATAGAATTTGTAAATAACATCTGAACTTTAAAAATATGGGTACTCTTCGAAGCAGATTCGACTGTAGACTGATCATAAAAGATCGCAATCTGAATCCATTATGAGTGCAATAATACATACTGTACTTTGAACAATGGCTCAGCTAGATGCAATAAATCAACATTGGGTTATTTACGTGGGTAGTGTCGCAGAGCTAGCCAATCTTTTGGGAATAATGGCTTAGCGTTTTAATTATAGTTGCAGTCGTATAACATAATCGAGCATAAATCACGCTATATAGATACCTGCCAGACGCAACCTGTTTCAATTCGCACGGCACAATACGCGCGGCGGCCGCGCTGCATTGTGCGCCTGAGCACAGCGCATCGCTCTTAATTTATACCTTCATGCTTACTTATCGAAGCCACCCAAATTCTACAAAAATAATAACGTTCCAAAGATTGACGCTCAAAAGAATTGCAAATTCGCTTTTTAATGTTATTCACAGCTTTTATTTATATAAATATATTATTTTTATATAATGATTCTTTGTTCTGGTATCTACCCAGCATCGCAGTTAGCACACAATTGAGATTATTAACATTTATATTGAAAAGTGCTTGCCATAATCGGCCGTTTTGACTCTTTAGCACAACTCAACCTATAGACAGCACACAATGTACATCTCAAAGTTAAATAAATATCAAAAGAGAGGATGTTGCTTGAAATACCGATTCCATAATGTAAAGCTATTAGTTTACACGTAAATTACAGAATCTCGTAGAAACATCTGATTTATACGGAAGGCTTCACAAGCTATTAAGTAACGCCTTCTCGACAAACGTGGACCACACATGAGCATTCAAATTAAAAAAGTCAGACAAAGCGGAAATGATGCATTTATTCTGGTTTTGGTAAAGAACCAGCGCCGCGGGTGTGCCTCCTCCAAGCTCGTAACTCTTCTAATAAGACACTTTACGCGAGCTTAACTAGAGCTTAATGCGTGCAACTTCGATTGAATACATCATTTTGATTTGTGGTGAAACCAAGACATTTGTCCGGGCCCACTTCCACCTGGTAAGACGATTACGGTAATATTTTTCCAAGAACCGTTTACATACTATTCAGATGGTCTTCATTATATCTAAAGTTACGAGATAATATAAAACCTACTGAAAGTTTTTTTGGATTAAATCATTAAATATAATTTGGAATTTATATGAACTAATTTTATTTAGTTTAATAATGGTGAATTATTAACCATTATTAAACTTAATAAAATTAGTTATATTAACATGGTTAATTATGAACCATTATTAAACTTAATAAAATTAGTTCATATAAATTCCAAATTATATTTAATGATTTAATCCAAAAAAAAAAATGGTTAATTATTAACCATTATTAAACTTTACCTAAGCAATATTTCCGTGGCAGTTGCCCAACGAATTAATTAACGGTATGTTAGCCAGCGCCCTTAATTTGCCATTTCATTGAGAAATCCTTCCGTCGTACCTGACACAAATAAACACTTTCCATTCCAAAAGTGACATGTCTAACATAATGACGTCATAACGGTAATAGAAATACCGACAATTATAATAATTGCAGACTCAGGGCCCAAGTTTCGCGGTAAATCAATTCGTCGGTCGGTTGTAACACAATATACTTCAGCGATAAAATCATTTACATAAGTCGAATAAAATTCCATATCCAATCTGATTCTCATAACTATGTATAATATAATTGAATTAAAACCTTATTCCATAAAACTCTTGATTGCGAAAAATATCAAGAGCCCTCGCAGCTGACCGAACACTGACAACACAAAGAAGTGTTCATATGAACGTGAGTTAACAGGGCATTCATTGAGTCCATGTCAACGTAGCGAGCGGTGTCACTCAACGGTCAGCCAACGGTTTTATTAGAAAGACATCAATAACGATTTTATACGCCCTTTAAAAATCTCTTCATCTTGTCAAATGTCATGTCATTTTTTTCTTACCAATTCATACAGCAGTTTAAAAACCAATATTTTATTTATAGAAACCTCTATCTATTTATAGCGTAATGGGTATCAGACACAAAATCCAAACATTTTTATTATTTTTCAAAATGAAAATGGCATGCATTACATTGTAACTATCTTTATGTGCATTCAGAAATTATGATACATATTAATATAAAACGTATCGTTAAACTCTTCAAATCTTCAGCGTTTAATTATTTGTTTCCATATAATTTTCAGATTGATCTAACTAGTTGAATTGCACAGGCAGAAGACATGACTTATTTAGTGCCCATGTTACGTTTCCATCTTTAATCTGCGTGGGCGCATATTTCTGAGAAAACATTTCTTATTGAGCGTACATAATGCTGCTAAGAAAACAGAAGTAATAATGTTTGCTATACTTGTATGGTGAAGAACTCCGTAAATGAATCATCGCATATGCGTTCCTCGTCGGGGAGCAAAAAGAGGTTTGTCGAAAATGTATCTCGTTTAGTTTGCTCTGGCTGTACGTTGCCTGCTCACTGTTGTCTGTACTCATCCCTTATTTATTATACTGGTATGAAGAATGTACACTTTTTGCGCAGCCATAACTGCGCACGTCCATCGCAGCAACAATCCGACGCAGCGAATTCTTTAATTGACAAAATGCAGCATCGCCGCATTCAGCCTTTAATCGCTAGCTGTAATGTGGGAATACGTACTGGATTAATATTAAAACAATATTTTAAGCTAAAAAACATTTACAATTGTATCTTGTGATCAACTGTGTGTAAACCACGATTAAGTAGGTACGTACAACTCTGAAAGTTCTCAAACATATATAGTAACTTTCTCGCAGCTGAATATCAATACTCTTAGAATTACTAATGTAATGAAACCACCATTATACCGTTACACAGTTGCGATGAAAATTGTAGCTCAGGGTATTAAAAGCTAAAATAAAGCCGGAGTACTAAGTAAGTGGTTATAGGTAGTAGTTTCTCTTATCAGCGATGATAAAACATGCGTAGATCTGTGCCGCACCCTGCACTTTCCCTTGGAGGTATCCGCACCTGCCGGGTGAGCGAGGTGAAGCCTGCACAGCCAGTTATGGCGCTAACGTCATTCAATATATTCTGCAATGCCACCCAAACGTTTATGGATAGGTACACATTCTACGTGAGGTTATTGCATACGAGCCAGGTAAAATGAATCCACTCGAAACTTTACATCAAATATATAATAATCACTGTGAGCTGAGCTGAGTGTAGCAACATTGTTTGTTCCCGAATTTGTATTAAAGAACTTTTGATTCGTCAAGTATCAATAGTTACCGAATATTTCCATTATCAGTGTGCTAGGTTGCTTCTAATTAAGAGAATAATAATGAGGTACTGCATGGAGCGGTGCGGCGAAGAGCGCGCTAGGCGGGCGCACGCAGCCCGACGAGACATGCGTGCCGCTCCGTTACGACACCTACACCAAATTTTTCCACATGCCCGAGCAGCAGATAAGCGGTGACCGACGCCAACGTGTTATTTATTAACGAACCGAATGATCGATAGTTGGACGCGTCGCCGGTCGCAGACGTGGACGAGCGGCGCCTTTCGAAACTCACCGCGCCGCCGACTGATCACTTCAATCTGTGAAGCTCAGATAACTCTGTACCGCAATGTCTCCGACTTACCCAATCACGAAATATATACCTTAAACTATTGATTTATATAGTTGACTATTATACGGAACTATATTGAATTATACATTTATAAGTATAAGGTTTATCCGTTTAAGCGGGTGTGTTAGTAACGCGACATCGCGAGGGCTATCCGTAAATTGTCTGTGAAAGCGTCTTACGTTGAATAGGAAATAGCAATGTCGAACGAGTTGTTTGTGTAACCAAGACTCCTTCAACCCTTTGCAGACATCCATCCGTTCCGCTCCAGCATACGTCACGCCGTCGTGACAGCTGTGCGCAATACTTTCTAATCGCTCCATTCAATAGTCAACACCAAACAAACACAAGGAGTCGGCATCTTGTGAAACTTTAAATAATCGACATTAGAAAAAAGAAAAATCGATTAATCATCGAAATGTGCCAAGTATTTTGTTTCCAAATTGATTAGCTCAGCAAAATCACTTGGAGATCTAATGTTTATGTTATTGTTTTCGTAAGCAAACTCGTATGTTCACATGTATTGGTTCGAGGCAAACCTGATAGGAAACGATCGGAAATTGGAAGTTCGGCTGCGCAGGGCAGGTTAGACCAGTCCCGGTGGCCTCGCAAGGACCCCAGCGCAAACCTGTTAGATTCGTTGCACGATTTTTACGTGCGCACCTACCGGAATCTCATTGACGTGGTGCAGCCGCCCGCCCCCCTCGCTTCGGCTGCCAGTTAACTCGTCAAATGACTCACGCTTCGGCTGGTTAAATGCCAGAAGCTGGCTTTTCCAGTTCTCTGATCCAATTCGCACATTCTATTCTTACTTGACACTAGAGCCAGATACACATGTAACCTGCGATAGTTCATTGGTTAGGAAATCACACTAATCTGGGTGAACGATAGCACCATATAGAGGCCAGTGGCAACTCGTATACGGGTATATAGTATACCTATTGCAGAGTAAACAAAACTAATTTGAGGAATAGTATACAGTAAAGTTTTATTTCTTAAATTGTTAAAGGTATCGTCTTTTACTTTTGACATTTTTAACCAATGTGAACGATACGATTCGAATGAATTTACCACACATTAATAATGAATGATTGACGTCTGGTACTTAATTGAGTTGGTATTAAATAAATAAAATAGAAACAGTACTAGAAACTAATTGAAAAAACATTGGTAAGAATTTATTCGTGCAGATATTCAAGATTTATCTTTGGAATATGTAATTTTTAGGTTTATTTGCTTACAGCAAACATATTTTTTAGTTGGGTGATAATAATTTTGCAGCATAAAAATTCGTTGCCTAAAACAGAGACTGCGTATTGGCTGGCACCGTTATATTAGTGGGTTATCCAAACAGCTTCACCTGTATTTTACTCTACAAATAATGGCATGATACCAACATAAGACCAGGAACAGGAATCAGGTAGAACTACGATCCGGTCAAACCCGTCCAACGCGTGCTTCCAACATTTTTTATTTATTCGTCTGCATCGTCGGATACCGCTGGGCGTGACGTCACACAACCTAAACTGGTTAGCGAGGGAGCAGGGATTTGCCTCGTATCCTTCCGGTTCTGCATGCGGTTCGGACCTGTTCTACATCAGGTTGCTCCAGCGGCGACCCGCCCGGTGACGTATGAGGTGCAGCGAGCTCGCCTCGACCCAACACAATTGCTCTATTCTCAAGTCCACTATATCCGCGCCCGTTAGACCCCAGTTCGCATACCTACTACAGGTTTCTCTCCACACCAGACACTCGACTCGCTGACTCATCACCCTGAGTACGCAACAATTAGCAAACGTAACGTCACATTATATGACGACCGCTGTACTATCAAAGGTCAGTATCCGTACCAAAATGGTCACGCCTAATAACTGGTTCGTACATAACTTGTAGTGGATTCACTCGTAAAACGACACGCTTGGGATACCAGTATTTTACGTTATGTTTACTCGATTCAATGATCTGAATGAAATCAATTTCATCTCTCAGATCGGACTACCTAATCATTTCTAGTCGGCAGTAGAACTAGTCCTTCCGGCACGAGGAGATTTTTCGTATTTGTGTCGATATAGTGCTTTAATTGATATTTTTTTTGCACAGGAGACGCAAAGAAGTAATGGAAGTCGGCGGGGAGTCGTGGCGAGCGTACTACTCGAGTGGGGCGGAGCACCCGCTGAGCGCAGCCACGTCTGCTGTACTCGGCGTAGGGGACGACCAGCCTCAGTCCCTCGTCACGGAGTTCTACAAGCTGCCGCCGCTTTCGCAGGAGACTCATCTCACATTACATAAGGACGCAAAACTTGTTGATGTTTGGTCGTAAGTTAAACGACATGTTTATTGAACCTTTATTTTAAGCTGGCACCAATAGTATATGTTTGTATTTTATTGACGTGGACGCTCAAAGTCGATTAGTATTTAAAGCAGTTATACGTAGCATACTTACAACTAAAAAACATCAGTTCTTGCTTGGTTTGTCTATCCATTCATTAATAAATGAACTTATCTACATACGTACACACGTATGTCATCAATCGCAATTATATTAACTGAATAGATACACAATTGTCAGTAGTAGGTATAAGAACCTAATCGAATATGCAAATCCAATCTTGAATACCGATATTCAACAATCAAGACGACGTGGAATCAGTAAATGATCGCGGAAAATCAATCGTCGATTCTCACGGCCGTACATCATCAAATCGAATATTCGTGTATCCGAGCAATTATCATTATAATCGCCGAATTTCGAGGCACGGTGAATACAGAATGAATTCGCGTAAAATTTATATGTAAACTATGATAATATGCAGTGTTATTGAATCGAAGTTTTTGTGCACATCGCGGGTCGGGGCTGTATGTGTTGGCAGAGTCTCACGGGCGAGTACACTGAGACAAGAAGCCGCGTGGCTTCCGGCCCCAACGAAAGGTGTAACAATAACAAATAATAAAAATGTTAATGTTCCACTCAATAAATCATAAGCGCTCATTTGAATACCTATGGCGGGATTAAAGAAATAACAGTTCGCAACTCGCGATCCCCTCGTAGTCGTACTCACTTGCGTATATCATATGAAAATTTACATATTTTGCTATTTGATCTTCGACGAATACACTTTAAGAATCCTCACAGTTTATTTTTTATATTACATCCGTTTGTTTGTTAAAATTTACTTAAAGCTCTTGAGGTATGTATGAATCACCATCGTAAAATTGATTGCAAATTAGTGCTGTGCAATGCCAGGTTTGACCTCCACTTATTTGATCCTGAGAGTGTCGCTATAAAATACTATTTTTCAAAACAAAGGAGATATAAACTGATACGCGAAGAGATACACATTTGTAAGAATTTGTGAAATGTGTAAAAATACGGATATAAGTACCTGTGTGTTCTGTAAATGTCGTTTTAAGTAAAAAAGAATTGAATAAACTTGATAATGTTGGTGCATTCAACGTATTCCCATAGAAAAACGACCCCGATCAAATTATGCTCGCTCTTTGAAAGAGGTTGTTAACAGCATCCTTTGAAAGGCGGCGCAAAAGTGAGCAAGCGCCGTGTCACATTCGAGATAAAAGCGGTGCATAATGTTAACTTGACCTTATACAAACCATTAAAACTTTTATTTATATTTTATTGTATTTCGTTAATGCCAGCAATGGAATCTACTTATATTTTTTAACCTACCGAAATCTAAAATGCAAATGTATTCTATGATGTTTTGTTTGGACAACTGATAAACTGTTGCTAAGTATAAAACAGTACGTAGTCAGTTTGACCTGTTCAGATGAGGGCTTTTTATGTCCACATTGAAGCAGTATACGTTTGATATTAGCCTCCTACGTAGAGCCGCACACGACGTCTTCTGTTAGCGCTGTCGTTATTGTGTCACAGCCTTGCAGGAGCTACAGACTGGAATGCACCACCTCAGTGCCGAATTCGGCTCGTCATCTTTGTCACTGGCTACGGGAGTGCATAAATACAAACAATGACAGTAGACGGATGTGGCTGGAAGCGGCTCACATTGACAAGGACGCCCAGGACTTGTCTCGAGTCATTGTCGACACGCATCCCACGCGCTCGGTTCAACGCGCGCCGCTATTGCTCATTCATACATTCAAAATTATAACGAATACTCCAACTCGCCCGCACCCATCCGTGCGTTCTGTCTCCGAATGCGTTTGTATGCTAATCGTTCAGCGCCAGTGCATCGTCAGGTTTAAGGCATTATATTTGTTGTTTAAATCGTTCGTTATATTTGAATTGAATGCTCGATAGATGTATAAATGAACTAGTTCCGTCTGTATTCCTTCCAGATCTGTCAAAGTGTAGGCGTTAGTGTTTCACAAACGCATTGCCTTCTGCGCGGGCGCAACTGTTCGTTGAAACCGCGAGTACGGGTATTAAGTAGGACCGACGGCAATAACTATTAATATTTGTCGGAGCGTCGAATGCTAGCGCTAAGATATTAGCATAGAAACGCGCTGCGGGATGGCACCAGGGAGGGCCTCGCCTCTTGACCCTGTCGCTGTTTGCACTCGCGCTCTAACGGGAATTTGATTTCTCCACACTCTGGTACCTAACTTACTTTGCGTACTAATGGTAGCAATTATCTGGATAATATATTATTATCTAGAAGGACGGATATGGGAGCTTTTTATACCGTTTAATGTTTGATTAAAGTAAGTAATTGGCATCTAAGCGTTATAATCGTATGTAAAATAACGTCATAAACAGCAAGCTCGTACACTGTACGTTGTTGGTGTCGCGGTAGATTAACAAAAACTCAGGGAGCTGGAACCGTGTGACCCATTTAGGAATAGAACCGGTTTCGTCTTGAAGATACGGCTATATTGTTCATCGCACACCAGTTAATACCATTCAATTCCCTTGGAAACACCAACCCTCTTAAAGATATAATACTTAAAAAGAGAGATACTTCGTTATTCCTGACGGACGTGGTCATCGTAGCGAAATTTTAAATTGGGGTTTGACCATTCATTCTTGACCATTCTTTATCGAACAAGAATTTCCCATTCAAAGGTTTGCTAAAGTAATAATAAGTGATAGCTGTCCACTGTCCAGCTGCGTCCGGCCATTTATACATGTGTATAAAATAATCTGCTAAGTTGCTACGCTAATTATATTTAGGGAATCCGGCGGAAAGTTTATCATTACAAAATAACTATGCGCAATAGAACGTTCATTTTTATGACTTGGACAAATGGCGAAATCGTTTTCAATTAAAAACTTTGATAATGTATTAGTTCCGTGAGAAAAGTAGCAATAAACCTACATTGAGTCGAATGATATATTCAAATAGAATGAAGCTACGTTGCTCGCATCCGCTGCAGGCGCCTCCTCAGTCTCGTTTATCGCCTGATAGATTCTAATCTATTCGTCAAACGATGGTGGATAAACTGTCGCCGCCTCTGATTTTAATATCGATAACGAGCATGCGAGCGCAAGTGCCAGCTTATTAACGGCGAGGTTCTGCACAATAAACTTCAATTCTTTATTTGCTGTAGATATTTAACTGAGATCATATTTATGGCCGTCGTCGGTATGAACGCAATGCGATGTTCGCAAGCTGTATATTAAATTAACATAATATTTATTTTTCATTCCCTTTCGGTGCGAATAGGTAATGTCCTGATGAGGCCTGATTTTGGCATATAGGTACTGTTCTTAAGTGCATTTAATTCTGAAAACAACAATTAGGTTATTTTAATGTTTCCATATCATACAAAATTATTTCGCCGCCGTTGGAATTTGTATTATTTGTATTTATAATTCTTGCAGCCCATTCATTTACGCTCCAAATTCCTTTAATTTGTGTCGTTTTGAACCAAGATGTAATACGTATTTCTTCAAAAACGTAAGGAACCCAAACGAACAAACATTTTTGAATCATCTCCTTTGTGAATCATAAGAGGAACTTGATAAACGTATTGAATGCGTGGCTGCGTGTCTACGCCGAGCACCCTTGCACCCCAACAACGTATTGTCGAAATCTCATCATCTGTGAAAGGGTGTTAAGTAAACATTGCAAATAATTATAATGGCAATTGCATCCGAGCACCGTAGATTCTATCTTGATAAGAACATTTTACAATTTGCATGTAGAATGCAGCGCAGTTGCTACTTGTTATTCTTTATTACTTCTGTTATGTTAATCTCATGCAATGTGACACTGATATCAGATTAGGAACATGGGAATTAATGTTACTATCTGACCCACTGAGAAAAATGTGCTCTGCTCGTACCTATGTAAGATAAATCTAATTAAGTGTCTGAATATCCAAGTAAAAGATTGGTATCATTTGCTAGGGATTTGTTTGATACAAGTTTGATATTGGTCAGTTTTTTTATCCTTTGAAATTTAACCAAAAATACACTGGTACTTAGACTACTGTATCTATATTGTGACAGACTAATACTTTTATTTATCTGTAATGGCCTTATTATTGCATCTATATTCATTTGAGAGTAAAATGTTAAATGTTTACCTTGCGCGTACATGCATGTATAGTATTTAAATTAGATTTAGAATCGATCATACAAGATCGTTGCTCTTTGCTATAAGTTAGTAGTACAAAACAAGCTGGTATAGCCGCGAGCTAGCAGCTCTACTAAGGCGGCATCCACAGCGCGCTCTCTCAGCTGTCAACGGAGCTCGCTTTGTCTCGTTTTTGTAGGCGCCAACAATGAAAGACAAGCAAACACCGCATTGTGTGCTCAGCACATGAATAACGATAGCTACGCCACCTCGCCAAAGGCACACAGACAACGGATTAAAAGGAATAATTCAATCTGCATCCTCGCAAATACTCCGCATATTCTACCCTTCGTAATGTTTTGCATTAAATAACGGTTTAGTTTGTATAAGTGTTTGAAATCTTTCACAAACTATGCGAAAATTCAAAGTAACCATTTGAATATGTTTCTTGATCAGCTTTATCTTGCGTAGTTCTTATAAATCGGGCGCATATATTTGTCCACCGAAAGCAAAGGGAAAACTGCAATCGGACACGGTGTGCGCTGGTCGAGCATCCCGCTCGCGGGAGGTCGGGTGTTTCGGCCAATTCAGACGCATGAAATAGTGCCGCGAGTCTCTTATCTAAAATAAACATCTGAGCGCCAATGAAACATGTCTTCAATTATCATAAATCGGTGCGCACTGACACGGCCGATGAGCCTCGCCCCACTTGCGGAGGTGGCGAGTGCTGGCATGCAATCGAATCTTTGACAAAACTTGCCTACTATATTGTATATGTGTGTATTTTTAGCCATGTGTACTTATATATTTATTGAGGGAGCGAAACTTAAGTTTATAATAAAATGCATTTATGTGAAAAGCCAGCGGGACTGTGCTCAGTTATCATATCGGCTTGTATATCTGGGTACGCCGCCGTACCCTTTATTTCATCTCTAAATAAGGTTATTTAGGGAGGAATTCTTGTGTTAGTAGTATAAGAGGCGACCGGATGACTCTACTCTACTCACAATTTGGATGCCTTACTACAGTCGGGTGGCTCTTATTTCGAATATAAGGTTACGTCTCAATAATATTGCCATTCAATTTTGGAACAACGGCAACATCTACAGTAGGTTCTGGCCAAATAAACATACTGATGTTCGGTTGTGTTCCAACAGTGAGTAAAATCATTCGTTGAGCAATTAAGATGTTACCAGGCAACAAAAAACTGTTATTTTTAAATGGATGTTAAAATGTTACAGATATGTAAAAAAAACGTGCCACCTCTTATTTCAAATTCACAACATAGTCAAGCGATGCTTAGAGGACACCAACCTTCCTGATGTCATCCATTAAGTCAATAAATTGTCTTCGAGAAAGAGAGCTGTGATATTCGAACGGACACACTGAGAGAAGACGAATAGAAGCATAGGATTAGCAGATCAAATTATAAAGCTTCCGTTGTTGCCGTTTGGCTACGATTCCCTAAAAAGATATTGTTCCATGTATTATACTTGTTATGTGCTACGAAGCTCTACGTTATTTCGTAGCACTCTAGAGGTATTAGTATTATCGTACGGTATAGGAAACCTATTTTACTAAACTACTTAATATTTTATTTTATTATTCTATACTAAAAATATACCTAACATAATTTACCAGTTACCTATGGCATTATGCAATCATATAACAAACTCCCGACTATGGTTTAAAAAACAAAAAATGCTAAAATTACTCAATTATCTACCTGTTACTTGTTTTTGTGGTTGGTGCGAAGTAAAAAATATTAAACAAAGTATCAGGCATGCTAATTACTTAGCAATCAATTGCAAGAACACGAAATGCATTTCGTGTTCAATGTGGCAAGCACAATCAATGCGTGATAGATGTGGTGTTAGATCTTGATATCAACAGTCTTCCAAGGAGTTATATAAGGATACGGTTCATTGAGGCCGCACATAACCGGATCATCGAATAGACAGCTCTTCCGCTTTCCCGGTAAGGAAAATAAGTCACTTTACAGATGTTACTAGATGTAAGTACGCTTAGTTTTACTTAAGCTATTTTCATGACATTCATTTTGTTATTTTTGATTAAAAAGTAGAAACTACCTATTCGTGTAATCGACAAACTGAACAAATGTGTTTCTCAAGGAACATTTTAAAGCTTCGGTATACTTACAGTAGTGACAGGTATTAAAGTACAAAAAAAACGGATTTACGAAAAACTGCGATTTGATTCAAATAAATTAGTAAGCGGGATAAACTGTAAGTTTCTTTATGTAGAAATAAAACCAGTAACTATGTAATACATCGCATAAAATATACGCTTTTTTAAAAACTTCTTCATGAAGTAACTTTTTTATGATATTACAGAAACTCTATCAAAAAGCAAACTATGTTTTTTTTATACCACTAAGGTGACACACATGCAAACGGTCCACCTGATGTAAGCAGTCATCGTAGTCTATAGCCGCTAGCGATACCAATGATATCACTAACGAGTTGCCACACAGGGTTTTGTTGATGAGGAGTCACTGTGCTAGCAGCATTACTACTAGCCCAGCTTATCCTCGTGGAGCGCTGGCAACCTATGTAAGGTTGCCAGAAACACAACTATATCGAAGTAATGTTGTTTCACTCCGTCTTGTGTAAGGCGGAGGTACAGTCCCCAGTCGGGCGGCTCCAATTTAATGTGAAAACCCTCGGGGGATCCCAATTCGCCCTATCTCTCTTATTTAGCTCATGGTATGATTAATCACCGTATTTAAGCTTAGAAATACTTATTGGTACAGGCCGGGATTTGAAACTGGGCACATCAGATGATAGGCCGTAAACACCAGAGGATCGAAATGGTTTGGTCGAAATTTATTAAATATATTTTAATTACTATATTAAACGTAATATATTATCTACTCTGAGATATTACGTATATTATCTACTCTGAGATATTACTATACAAAACAGGTTCAGTTGGGTTTGAATTACAAGCAATGGTAATCTTTATTTAAAATAGTTTTCAGCTACTGACATAGATGGCGCTACTATTCATAAAATGTTTATGTTTTAATTATTTATATACCTAGTTAGTTAGTTTGAATACATATAATTGTATACCTATACCAGCAATCTGTCCACAGCTCGCTGTGACAAAGAAAAATTAAGCTTTTAGTTCATATTGCCTATTTTAGCTTTTATTGTCATATATTGGTGCCAATTCTGTTGTCGGTACAAAATCACTCAACAGTGCCGATAGCAGGAACATTGTCGACAACGTATTCGAAAACGTAACTCGCGAAATGTCAAAATTGTCATACTAATTTTTAGTTCCACTTTTCACTGCCGCAGCGCTGTTCATTTTCCAATACAAAAATAGTCGAAGGCAATAAATACAGTTGTATATTTAATGTAATATATCACTGCAGTAGGTAACTAATAAAAGATATTGTCGCGAAGTGACAAAGCGTTTCACTTAATTTATTTCATATTATTCAAAAATCTGTTTATGACAGATTTATGCAATCTACAAATCTAACCAATTCGCTAAATATTTTGTATCATCATCGTACCGTTCAGATTTAATAAATTCAATTTTAAAGTAATAAATAATAATATAAAAATAAATCGCTGAATCTGTTGCTAAGCGCAAATCTCGAGAGCAACTGAACCGATTTCGCAAATATTTTTTTTAGAATATTCATTGAAGTACTAGTATGGTTCTTACGAAGAGAAAAGAAATAAAAAAAATGCCTGAAAAAGTCTAAAAACGGGTAGACTAAATATTTGATAAATGTCTACCCATGCGAAGCCGAGTTTATTATAAAATAAGGCAACTGGACGTGCAACCAAATTATTTAGGCAACCAAATTAACTTACCCCTAGTAAGTTAATTTGGGACACATAATTCAATATGTAAGATGATAATTCAATATATATTTCTTTGTCAACATTTCCTGTAATCATTTACCGTTATTAAATTATTTAGTGTCATAAAAATATTTATCGCATTTGATAGCTTTTATTCCCATCCCTAAAATTGTTTTAAATATGGTCATGATATCATAAAATTCAATATAAACCTACCAAGGATGTTGACTTATCAAGAATATATTAACTACTGTTTAAAGTGTACACTAGCCGACATATAGGCAGCGCATTGTGATTTATATGATAATTTTATTTCTATTGCGATGAAGAAGAAAATTTCATGTAACAATTGGAAACCGCGTAGCACGTAGAGTGAAAATGATAGTGTAACGACTTTGAGCGCTCGCGTTGAGGTCGGGCATAGAAGTAGCGACGCGCGCGCATTGTCGCCAATCACGCCTGTCTCCCCTCCGCAGGGCCGGCGGCGCGCTGAAGGCAGCCAATGGCGCGCACGGGGCGGAGCTGGGCGAGCTCTCGGGCTTGCTGCACGCGGGGCTCGTGAAGCGCGAGCCCGAGGACCTGAGCCGCAAGGTGGTCGACGAGCCCGAGCCGCACGCGCTCAAGCCGCTTCGACACAAGGTGCGTCACACGTCCGTACGCCGCCGTCGCGCGCGCACGCACTCACACACTTAACTTACCGGTCACTCATGTATTATATATCGTGGTTTGCGTACGATGCGCCGAGCGCCGTGCTTGCGACGCACTAGCCGCGCCCGCCCGCGCCCCAGTCCGGTCGGCAGGCACTGCCCGCCCAGTGCACGCCGACGCACGACAATCACCAGGACCATTCACCCATCCCGGGATCCCACTCATTCGTTATCGTGAACGTGTTACGGCCGAACCACCGTAGTGTACGTGAAGCTGTGAACTGTGTACTGACGCGGCATGTACGCGTCAACGTTGCGGACTGGACAGTTGTCGTGGGAGAACGCGTGTAACAGGCGCGTGTGTCCGCAGGTGGCGGTCGGAGAGCCCGGCGAAGCGGCATCGCCATCCCCGGTGCCATCGCGGGCCTCATCGGCTGGCTCCCTGTTGCCGGACGCGGCAATGTACGCTGCCCAAATGTTTGCGCCGCCCGGCACCCCTAGCCCAACTCCTTATGGCGAGCAGTATGCCCGGCAGCCCTCCACCTTTTCCGGCGAGCCGTATTATAGAGAGTACTTCGTCGGCGATGGCTACCAGCAAAGGGCCGTACCGCCCTACGCAGATGCAGAGCCAGCCTCAGCCTCTGCCTTCAGTGACCGATATGCGACTCCTCGGTATCACAGCAAGAGTGTGATAGCCGCTGCTGGACTCACGGTGGACCTGCCGTCTCCCGACAGCGGCATCGGTGCTGACGCTGTCACTCCTCGGGATCACACTGCCGTTCAGCAGGTCGGTGCTACGACTGAGCTGGGCGCGGGCGGGCGGGCTTTCCACTTACAACACATTCAAAACCACTTTACCAACATACTCACAATTCTTAATCATAAACATATTAATTCCTTTCTCTAAATATGACCAGCATATGTGGAACGTTTAGCTAAATGCTCGAGTCTCAATATTTATTCCTAGACTTGAATATGATATACATGTCTACTAAGGATTTTTCATGTTTTTGATACAAGTATCTAACCCTTACCACTTTGTTTATGTCTCTCGCACTAAACTCTGAATAATTTTATATATTACGTATATAATAATATCCACATTACCACAGCCCACCCGCGCTCTATGCTGTAGATATCCGTAGTATTAAATGCTGTCGAAGATGAGTGTTATAATAATTCATATGTTGTAGATGATGTTGCGCACGAGCACTCCAATGTAATTTTTTGACATGTGTGCTTATTTGTCTAGTAATTTCCCTAGCTACCAGCGCCCTTCAGATCTTACTGGATTGCATGAATATTTACACTGGTTGGATGTCCGCGGTGGATAAATGCCACGTGTTAATAGGCCAACCACCGTGGCCGCCAGTCTGCCAGATTTCATTGAAAAACTATTCCGAGTACACTATTACCAAATTCTATATCCAATGACACATAAATATGACAGGCTACAAATTGTTACAAATGTGTCCGAAACGGGTCGGAATGATACCATTTAAATAAAAACTCCTGGCACGTGTAAGAACATCGAATTGATCACAGTTTTCATAAACCCTACTTTCTTACGATTAGAATATATCAATAATTAGGTGGTGCATTTGTTAGTCACTGTACTATTTTTGTACATACCTCTGCATAAATTTATAAATGCGAAATACTAATTGGATTCCAATATCCTTATATCGTCAGGATATCAGTCTTATTAGGTTGTATTGGTGGAGTTCATAAATATTGAGTAGGCAGTCGCACGGGCATAATAACTAGGCTCCTCTAATTGCAATTGCATTGATGCACAAACAATAGGCTGCGCACCACGCGAGACCTTCACATAAAGTATCTAGCTGACACCTCCCATCAGGCAAACTTATGAGTTTGCACATTAAAATAACAAATTGACATGACTACAATCGGGTTACGAGTTAAGTGGTGCCGAAGGACTTTGTTCCTAGGTGTGGCAATCACGAGCCAAGTTGCCACTCAGATATCATTTACCCGCTGCCGCGCCGATCTCAATTGGATATTTATTATTTCCCCTTTTCTTATCTTGACGTGACTGACTAGACTGACAGCAAATAAATTGCGCTCGACAGCAACCAGCTACTGCCCTTTGTTAATGAAAATTTTGTAGAATTTTTTATCCTTGGATTTGTCTAGTAATATTATAATATGATTCTACCTTCTTGCAATTCACAGTTCTACGTGTTTTGTAAAGTCTAAAGGATTTAATAATTTAAGGCAAGAAAAATGAGTTTTCAAAACAGAGGTGACGTAAAGACAATGTTATTTTAATGCCTACCATTATCATAAATTAGGTGCCAATTTGCCTTAATTTATGGAAAATTGCGACATAAGATAGCGCTTAATATCCCTTGTGTTCAGGCAGTGGTGAATTATGTTAGCAATTTAACAAACAAATGTATTTCAAATCCCCAGAGAGATGTCAAATGAAACTGTTTCTAGCGTCAGTATTATGTTTCTAATAAATATGTAGTTATTTGTGTTGAGTTTATACCACGTCGTTATCTTCTCCAAATTTTGGTGATTCTAGGTGAAATATTGATTTTGACAGTTACACAATTAATTACAGCGATAATGTACATAAGTTTGTTTTAGGGTTTGTTACATGGCCAGCTTATTATTCGTATTTCAATGTGCCTTTAATTTTTAGGAAACACAAACCGTGTAATATGGTGTCGACGGCACAGACTAAAATCCCCCTTGTTGTCCGCGCAGTCATTCGACTACACGGTAATCTGCCAGCAGCCGGGCGTCGGTGAGGATGGGCGCGGGACGCCTTCGGCCCACCACTCGCCGGCACAGCCGCCCCGCACGCGCCCATGGCACGATTTCGGCAGGCAAAACGACGCTGATAAGATACAAATACCTAAACTGTAAGTACTAACATCATAAACAAGCTTTCCGCCCCCGGAAATCCTAAAAAATACGTGAATTTAAAATCCCCCTGAGAGCATTTGTTTTCCTACTTAGGTATGATTATGCTGTTGTGCTATCTGGGTACTAGGTACCAAGTTTTAGTAAGAACCGTTCTGCTATATCAATGTGATTGCAAAAAATAAAAATATAATGAGCAAACAAACGCATTTGTTTTCGTATTTATTATATTATAGCAATACTGTAATAATAAAATGAATTGGTAAAATTTACAACTTGCACCTGAGCTGGCAAGAAAACTGTTGCTTTAAGGCGTGCATATTGTAAGTTGTATTTTTTTATAGTTGAAATAAAAAAGTTTTTTGCGTTATTGTAACTATTCTCTAATATTTTTCAATAGTTCCATAAATAAAAAGTAGTCGTAAAAATTTCGTTTGTTTTTTGCTAATATATTAATTTATTAGTGTACGGAATTACATCAGTACTCGGATTATACAATCGGCTGAAATGTATTGCGCACGTGGAGCGTGCCTGCCACTCAACAATCATGCTACGCCCGCGTTACGTTCCTAATCATATTAATAAAATTACTAGCTATTTTTATATTAATTCATTTAATTTTATATAATATTATTAGTTATAATTATTTCCCGATAATGGTTATAACTTGATTCGATTCTATTTAAATATATTTACGATTAAAAAAATATCCTTTGCTATCTCACAATTCCAGATAAGTCTATATATTTGACATCTTTATACATTCAACGCATAAAATAATTTAGATTCAATATTTAGAAAAGGACCTTTTAACAGTTTCGTTAGTTGCTTCTAGTAACCAATTGAAAACAGTTACTACTTATTAGTTGATAGTTTAACCGTTTACTGTGAATTAAAGGCAAACAATTGAACATTGTTATAAATAGGTAGCGTAAACAGATAAAACGGTTTGATTAAACCTTTTTCTTATATGTATGTAATTTGCCGGCGTGTGGAGCTGCAACGGTGTTTGTTGACCAAGCACTTCGCACCTTCCCGCATCGCTGTTATAATGTAGCCCTTTCTCGGAAACGCATAGTTTTGTGGTCAGAACACACGCAGTGGTACATTCCTTGGACCATGTACCTACGTGCCTTCTTAGTTGGTATATGCGATTTCAATTAATATTAATAATATTATTGATTTGTGTAGGCCACTTAAAATCTTAACATAAAATAATGTTTTAAATCAAAACTAAAACGTACCTTTCATTTGTCTTTATTTGTTTGTAAAACCTTTTTACGATCCTAATTATATATATTACCGGATCATAAACATTTAGTAGCGTCTTCGTTTGAAAAGACATAAACGCGATCTAACAGAACTGGATACTCTGTCATAAGCCTCACGAATAAATATATTGTGCAAATATGGCAGTGACATATACTAAGGACACATTAAAGAATTTATTTATTTATTTTGTTTAAAACACACTTCATTTATTTTAATGAATAGCATTGGCCATTTTATATCCCAAGGTAGTTGAATAGGACAGAATCTCAACATTGTTAAATATGTGGCCTCCTGACAGTAGGTACTTCCTCGTAGCGACAGTGAAGGCTAAAGATGAACAGTAGCTAAAGAAACCTTAACACTGTCACAAATTCAACAGATTTTTGTTGTGACATAGCGTTTGCCTAAAATGCAAACAGCTTATACTTCGTTCACATGCACAGCCGACTTCATTCAATCGGACTTCATTTAATAGAAATAGAATGAATGAATGGCCAAGAGACAGAGTGCTTTCAATATTGTTAGTATTTCACGCTTTCCACGTTTAAAGACTAAGTAACGTAACATAGTATCGGTAAATGCAGCGGGTGCATAATATTTACGAAGCCACGTAATAAAGTGAAGCACTAAATCAAGTTAACAGTGGCTGCCCGCCACCTCCGCACCCGGGTGCAGCCATAGTTGTTAACTTGTTTCTCCAACGGGATAGTTTTTTTAAGATGTGCTAACTAGTTCTTCGTGATCTTTGAATACGCTAGTAAAAGCAAGTGTGAATTGGTAATTTCCTAATTCTAACACAAGTTAATTTTCCTGTACAAGTTGACTGGGACGGCTTAATTATCCGATTGAGTGCTGCAGGGTACGTAAAGGGTGCTTAAAAGAAAAGTACATAAAACAAAATTGATTAGAGCTCAGGTAACAGACATGTCTATAGAAGCCATGGTACTTTTTATTATTCTGTTCGGGAATAAAATTACATGTACGTACTATCTACGTATATTAATATGAAACAAAGTTATATTATTATTAGGCAAATATATTTTTTACTTCACTTAATAGATCGTTTAAACATCTTTTTGGGTTCATTTTATTCAAATGTTTACTGCCTGTGATACTCTGTTTACCTCTGCCATTTCATAAAAAAAGCATCTTGTAGATGACATTCTAGAAGTCGCAATACAGTCGCAAAACGAAGGGCTCAATAATTAGTTAAATATTAGTTCGCGATGACGCAAAGTGTAGCAATTTCACAGGAAAAAAAGCGAATGACTCATCAAGTACTCATACGCGTAAAGTATGTCTAATTAGAGGGGCAATTTATCGAACAAATTATGTAATATCAGTAAATCGTCTCACTAAATATCTTATAATGATGCTAATAGATTAAATTAAAAGGCAACTGAAGCCTATCATCATCTAGCATTCTAATGTCTTAACATCAAAAGTTTCATTTTAATGGACTAAACTTAAGTAGCTTTTATGCTTTTATGTAATGTGCGTTTAATACTAAAAAGGTGCGTTTATTCTTAAAAAAATATGACCTTACTTTTTAAAACCGTTTATGAGTTCGATATTCTTAATTTTGATTGAATATCTAAGTTTAAGTTTTAAGCATTAAACATCATATATTTATAAATTAATTGTGCATGATGCTACCTACATTACAGTATCTATTTTATGCTATTATGTATCAAGTTGTGAGCATTTCACACGCTCTTTCATTATGTAATTATTGAATAATGAAAACAATTTAATTTTACACGCCAACGATTACTTGGAACTCAGACAAGAAAACGTAAGTATTCCACTCAAATAATTATTGAATGTTTTCGTAGTACCTAGCTGAATATTATGATGTAGTGGCTAATGAAATGATTATAGCGAAAGTTGTTAGTTCATCACCCTTCGAACAAATCGTCAAAACGTACGGCATGCCCGATGCGGCGGAAGCACTCGTCGACATGATAAGTGCATTAGCATTATTATCTCGATAATTACTTGCTTGCATTTGGCCCAAATAGCTCGGTCGCTTCTGCCGTCTTAAATTACCTGCGATGCGATACGCGCCCGTTCACCGGCCGATTACGTCCAGCCCTCGCAGTGCAGGGCTCCGACGCCCTCACTAATGTTTGCTCTATTACTTACCGGCCAGTTAGCTGCACGCCGAATCCAGCCCGAGTGATGTTTAAAATAACTGTTAAGTTAGCTTTCCTGTACCCGGAACAGAAGCCAGCATTCATGGAATTATTTATATGCAGTCACTATTAATCGAGTCATATAGTTTTGCTCAAGTCTGATGCATATAGTTCACTTAAGGTCTACATCGTTTTATAACTTCCGTAATAAGAAATTTCGATTAAAAACGTTAATAAATATTTTTATATCACTTTATACTTTGAATTAAAATGTGTGTAATTTAATTCTTACATTAAGTCGTAAACTTTATTTTTAAGTATTGGAATTATGTTTTTTTGTAATATACATAAACGGTGTCCCGGCTATGTTCAAGGATTGCACTCCTCACGCGATCCTAACATCTGTCCGCTTATAATCCAAATTAATGTATACATTAAAAGGCATTTATGAGTATACGTCCATGATAAGTATTGAAATAACATACTCATTCAGATTTTTTATAAGCTGGGAGCTCGGGATAACAGTTTCCATGACGTGTTTAAGCCTCTACTATATATATTATATTTTATGTTATATATTTAATGTTTTCATACAACATTTTAGTTCTTTATTTTATTCTCTCACAGTCATTTTATATTGAGACATGTTTTTCCTGATATAACAGATATTAACAACTTTATATGATTCCGTTTTATTCTTAGTACTTACTTTAACTAAATTGTTCAAAGCGCGTGTCTAGGTGTAATCTATCTGGTAGCAAATAATTTTCTTGGGTCGTTTGTTGGAATGGCAGCATAAAATAATGGTAGTTCAGTATTGATGAGGTGGTTCAAGTGGTTGTGACGCCGCGTGTAGGCTGTCAAACGCACCCGGCAATCAGTACGCCGGCCGCGATTACGTTGGTTAAGCGTTCTAATTAGGTTGCAGCCGCCGCGGTGCGTCTGCAACTCCATCCTCTACGTGAGTGCATCCCGCCTTCCAAGTATTAAGAGATTACATCTTTTAATTTCAATAAAGCTCTGACTTGACCCTTTGAGAATTTCCTCATAATGGTGGAGATCGTCCAATCTAAAATTGCGCTCCCTTACCTTTCGCCTTGTATTCTGTCACGTTTTTTTCGCGAACACAGGGAATAGACGCGAAATAGATAAGATATATACACATTAAATGACTGTGACATGTACTTTTATAATATAAATTCTTTCAGTATTCACTAGTAAAAAAAAGGATTATGCGAGTGCGATAAACAAACATTCGACGCATTGTGTCAGTCGAGGCATTCGTTTTAGACGCACAATGCTGCTTTAATTTCTATCTACGAGCGAAGATGCACTGGCGTGTTGACGTGATCTCCGTCTCCTCATTGCATATAGCTGTTTCCCATACCTAATTTGAAGTTAATAATTCTCTTATGTTATCTCTCTGTCGAGACTCGTACATAATCTCTTTATTTATGATTTTTTTTATTTGGCGAGATCAAAAGTAGCCGCTGAATAATTCCAAGTTTACAAAAACTTTAATAAAAAAATCTTACTGGGCATTTTATGATGTCGGTTGAGTACTTAAGATAAAATCAATGATTTTTGGAGTTTATTTTTAACAAATTATTACAATTTGATCATATTCGCGCAAAATTCTTTACCTACATTAATATTGTAAGTGATATGTATTAAGAATATAAATAAGATAAGAAACGATTTGTATACATTAAATTTATGAGCTATAAAATGAAAACAATCTCGAGTTGTTTGGAATAAATTGTTAGTTGGCTCGATAGTAGGCTTTAATGCATTGTGGTTGGTTACACAACAGATGGACACTTTTTGCGCTATGTTGGTATGTATGAGTGTACAAAGGAGCTGGAGATATATGCGCATCTAATTTGGTAGTGGAGCGCAAAAGCTGCGGGACGCTCGGCCCTCGTCCTTATCGCGGCATGCGTTTTTATTCTGTGCACTTTGTTGTCGCTGCGTTCTGTCTTTTTGCGCACTCATCAATTTCCACGCCTCACCGATTGATTTATTCATGAAAGGCCCTTGTCTCCACTCAGGAAGTGCCTTTTTTTGGCTCATGCGCATCTGAAATTTGTAATGAACCTCATTCGAAAACAATGTGCTATTTATTACTGAATACGGTAAATCCATAAACATACGCAGGCAAACGACGCGACTTGAGTTAAGTTATCTACTGTTGATCTGTTATATTATTTGTATTATATGTACAGATGTACCTACATCTGTACATATAATACAAATATTGTAGAATAGTATTGTACAATACGAGTACCTACTCGTATTGTACAATCAATCGAACTAACGTATGCGAATAAGCAAGCATTGGTATTTAATAGGCTCATGAATCGAAAAGTTGTCGAGCTTAAGTAAACAAAGGATAAGTGCAGTGAAATGACAATAGAGAGCAAAGTTGCAGATGTAAATAGTGCTCGGAATCACTTAGAGAGCATCAGATAGCCGCACGCGGCTGCAATGCAACCGATCCGTCAATGTCGCCCTGAGTTTGCATTACACAGCTTTTATCTCTCAAGCTCAGTCTAAATCGCAGACATCAGCGGGCCTGTTTACCAAATTGTTTTCAATAAGCTTAAGTAATGGTTTAACTGCAGGAGTCAATCTATGCAAACCACTCTTCGTGCATACCTAAAGCAGATTTATAACAGGATTAAGGGTAAATAATGATTTGTAGTGGATTATTGTGTTATATTAAATGGTAGTCGAGGTACAATACTGTGGGGCGATAATGATGTGCACGTTTCCTGGAGTTGTTTTCTCTTTGCGGATCGCGGCGTGGGTCGGTAGTGCAAGTGACAAGCGGCGGCGGTGTGCGGGGAGCGCGTAGGAGCAAAGGCGCACTGGCCGCGGTGGACGTGGTCGTCTGTGCAAATAAGCCGCGTCACGCGATCACCGCTAAATTAGCGGGGTTTTCCTTCCGTCGAACCACAGCGCAGGAAATCGCGAGAAAACATCGTTTTTCATTACGCACTCGGAACTGGATCTCCGCGCCTTTATGTAACGACCGTTGACAGGCTTTACTGGCGGTGCAATTAAGATTTCCACTTTTTACACACTTTTATTGCTTCACTTCATGGAAACTTTATTGTCGAGAACGTGTATCCGTAGATAAGTATCTCAAAGAAGAAATCGCACTTTTTCTAAATGTTTTCAGAAACGGGCTCTTATTGTGCATTTTATACCTACTCCACCAAACATTTATGACTACTTGCCTACTGCGTTACTCCGTAACATGCAAGCTCTCATGTTATTATCTGGGATCTTAAAATTCGTCGGTGTCGTACATAAGATACGTATCCGTCTTGTTCAGCGCAATATAGACACGAACGTTTATTTACGGCAGGTTTTCCCCGTACGGGTTCAAGTACCACCTGGAGACGGCGAGCAGCAGCTCGCAGCGGCGTGAGGATGACCGCATCACCTACATCAACAAGGGCCAGTTCTATGGGATCACGCTCGAGTACATACACGATCCAGACAAACCGCTCAAGAATCAGACAGTCAAGGTAAGTCATTCAATATCATGGTAATGACCCGGCCGCAGTCTTCATTCGTTGTACGCTTATAGTCACATTATAAGTATTGACTTTACTAAAAATACGAAGCTAGAGCGATCCATTGTAAAGCGGATTCCTTGGTTGTTGGACCGTCCAAAGCTCACACTTTAGTTCATATTATTCGTTCTTTATTATCTTTAACGTTTTTGCAAATAACGAAAAGTACGTCATAACTGCTCCTGTGCGGAAATATAATGGATGTTAAGCTAGTATTTACGAGCGGTGTGTAACGCGTATAATTTTATGGAGGAGCCCACGCGCGCCCACGCTGTCGTCGTGCTCTACACGCGACAACACGATCGATAATAAGTATTTGTCGATACCTTTACACCTTTCCATTTTCAATAACATATTATTATTTATGTACCTTTGCGACGGCTATTGTACACAACCTTTATTAGGTAATGTAATTAATCTAGGAACCAGTACATAAATGAAGGTATGTTTTTATGTTAACTTTAAACAGTCACGGCTACTGAAGTGTTATGGAGTGTAAAGCCCCAGTCCAGACCGCAGGCATTTCGTGTCAGTTTCACCCTGCTCCCGGTTACCGCATCTCGCTCACCTTCATAATATTCACTTTCATAACAATTTTTGTAACCTCAGTCACGCGAATTACAAAACACGTATTTTTCTTTAATAATTGGCTATGTATATATCTACTGAGACAAGCAGTAATGCCAAAATATCAACGAAGTAATTAATTATACGCATATGCATAAGTAAGCATACTCCGATAGTTAGATTATTACATCACACAGCTGTAAATACCAGCTGGCAAGCTAAACAATAATACAATAAAGACTGAGTGGAACGATTAACTGTTGGTAATTAAGTTCTCACAAACATTAACTCGCATCGACACCCACGTGTTACCGTGGAAATCGGAAATCCCGTCATTATTGTTTCCTGACATTTCCCTAGAAAATAAGATTGTGTTTAAGCGCGGGAACATCGATACAATGAAATTACACCATATAGGTAGGTTTATTTTAAAGTATCTTGAAAAACTAGAAAATCCACTTTTGGATCAGGTTAATCGGGTTTAGTCAATTGAGTAGGTATTTAACTTATTGTTATGATTAATATCGTATTATTTACGTTGAATGACATGGGATATGTTCGTGTGACTAGTATTTGAGAGATATTTCATTAATTTTTATAGCATGGATGTTTTCAGGAGTCACTCAAAGCGCATATCCTATAGGCCTCTATAAGTCGGTAATGTAATCGAATCATATAAATATTTTGACCAAAAGTATACACTAAAGGTCAAAATAAAGCAATTTACAACACACTCCATAAATATCTCCGATAAATCCTAACCAGTCCGCTTGATTCTACCAAAATCTAATGTGATAAGTTATGAGTCCATTACCTTTGTATGTAATACTGTTTTTAAATGTATCATCAATTTACAAAATAGGCACTGTCTTTAATACTTTGTGAGATTTTATTTATTTTTTGATAGCGATAGAATGGTAACATACTCAAACACGTATTATCTATATTGATCGGAATAATAAGAGATACAATGCGACATACGTTTGAAGTTATTATTAAGGCAGTAAGTGGGCCGCGGGTCCGGCGCAGGCGCGCGGCTCGGCTCGTATCGCATTCAATACGCACTCAGATAGGTACACGAGGCTTATCTCGCCGCAATCGGGTCCGCATTGTATAGCCGCGCCCGATAATTAAGACGACGCTTTTGACATTCGCCATATAGGAACACAATGACCGCCCCGGGAGTCCATGCCTCTGTTCGGATACTTTCGCCTCCTTAAACAATAACCGTTCTGCATTATGATCAAACTGTTTCAATGCGGCAAACATCGTGTATCTTAACGAGAATTCTTATGTATCGAATAAGATCCAAAAGAAAACAAACTATGGTCAGAGATTCCAATGTACAATTAGCCGCGTCCATGTGTGGCTGGGACTGCGCTCCCAGACATCCATGGGTCGTGAGAAGTTATTGCACATCGAACCGTTTAGTTTATGACGAAATATTAATTGGTCTCGCAGAGTATAATTTTCACTAGAATATGCATTCTTGTATCAATATAAATCCAGCAACCAATTGAAAACTATATGAGTATATTTGAATACGGAACATTTTTGTCAATTAACCATAGCTGAACATTTAAACCAACATGCGATTCGAATTGTACACGTATTGCGTGTCAAAAAACGGTTAAGATATTTAAGGTTTTTTTGCGAATAGAGATTTGCAAGCCGGGTGTGCGTGGCCGCGTTGTAATTACGGTCCCGCCCGCCTCGGCGCCCGCGTCCTTGATACTATCCACCGCGCGGTTTCCGCCAGAACACAGAAACAATTCCAATACGAACACTTTGCACCTAATTAAACAACGTCTCACCGCCGAACACAACATCGGCCCAATCTCATGTCGCGTCGTAGACGTTCGCACGCCATCGCTGCTTTATTTGCATTTAGTACGCGATGATAAATAGTACTTTAAAATGTTATGCGGAGAAAATTAAACAAACTTGAATGGTTTGTATGCGTACTCCACAAAAGTAGGTGCAAAAAATGGTTCTACAAACGAGTTGATCAATCACTTAAAATGGTGGCAATTAATCATCATCCTTCCAAGGCGATTTCATTGTTCGTTATTCGGTGTCGTTTTAAAGGGTTGCGTGCGATTCGCCCTTTATGTGAGACGAAGATATTTCTCTTCAAATTGGTTTAATTAATCACGTGTCTTTTTTGTACACTATACCTAAAATTAAAATTTTATTTTAATAAGATGAGTCATTTAGTTACTTTGATAAATAGCTTTTAATTTCTGGCAAATGTACATATTCATTAATAATAAATCTAAAGCTAAACCAGCAGCAAAAATCTTTTAATGAATTATAAGGAACTTCATACGAGTATTGGAACCTGTACGAATATGCAAGGTAGAAAAATAATAAATTAAATTATAAGGTAAATTACTTCTCTGTATAAAATTTACATGCGAGGAGTAATTGACTAGGCGATACTAGGCATAGACATATTAGCCATACGTTTCAAACGCTTATAGACTTCCGTTCGCTATATTTATTCACGAGGAGTACGAATATTGTAGCATATCTTGCGTGTCCAAAGCGCACCTACTCATTCAGGGCATTTTTTACTGGAGTTTTTTATCGTACACTGACATCATTGTATTCACTTTCGTAGCAACGGAAACTCACGTAACGAGCCATCGTTGTATTTATTTTCTTTTTGTAATATTTTGCGATTTTAATGATTGCTCCCGTTTGCCTTTTTAAGGCAATCGTTAATGATGCCTTTTACACTGAACGTATTACGCTTGATGAGGGATTATAACGGTCGCATACCGAGCGCGCTCCCTACCGGCGGCGCGCACCTTTCGGCTGACAACATCGACGCGGACAAGTGAAGGGCTGTCAATGCTGTCATACGAGAAATATTTCACACAGGGGGCACTCGGCTGTAATGAAATTTTGGTATACACAGTTGCAAGAAAATATACCATATGTAGTACAAAAAAGACTGTAGAAATTTGCATGCGCGTTGATAGTCGTGAGTTGCCAATCATGGCAGTAATCAATCATGTGGCGAGATGTCATAATTTGAGTTGCACCCTTGGCTCTGATGCTACAGACCCCGCTCCCGTACGTCGCCTATCCCTGTCGCAAAAGAAATACACTAATGATTATAAATCGACGAATTATACAACAAAAACATCTTACTAACGGTATTTCTTTAGATGACTTGTGATTGACATTGTTTATGAAATTTTTATAGTCGCAACTTTATTAATTATGCATATATAGCCAATAAATTGTGTAGTTCATGAAAGCTGCGCTACTTGATGCAGTTTTATAGCGCTTCATGCCCAACCCACGGTACACATTTACTTCAATTAGTGACTATCGAGATTCTAGACATAACTAACTACAAATCGCTTAATGAAATATTTATACCAGAGTTTATTTCCGTATAACGGTAAGCGTGATGTGTCTGTTCTATTTTGTATAACTGGGCACACTATATATAATGGTTACATTATGTACGTAACATATATAATAATGTAACCACTATATATACTGTGCCCTCGTGTACTTTTGATTATGTGCTTAATCAACGGTACAGTGCAACATGGTTTGGCAGTAATGAACTCACATCTGTGTAATGTACTTTTTATTACCTTTCTTACTTTGAAGTGATAAATAAATGTTGTATCTTTTTATGCTCTCCTGTAATTTACTTTTTGTATTTTCTCATATTGCATGTTTATAAAGTGGTGCAATACCTATCATAAAAATCCTATTTTATTTCCATAATATTTTTTTTCATTCCATTGAAAATACGGGAAATATTAAAAATACGCTTTAAATTTGTATTTTGAACGAATAAGGATTTTAAGTAGGGCGATGTAGCTCAGCCAGGCGGCTACGACAGAGAGCTCGCGCCGCTCGACCAAGCATGAATTTTCCACGTTTGCCTTAGGTACGCATAACGCCATTCAATAAAAAATTACGCTTTCGAAATATTACGTTTTATTCGGTAATATCCTCGTAATCACTGAAACTACGTAACTCGTCGTAATATAATAACCCTTCTGTAACACGTTACTGCATAGAAAGGAAAAAAATGGAGCATTTCATGTTCGACCGCCTACGCACGCTTCACTGTTGACGTCGTTGAGCCATCGTCACTATTATTCGCCGATTTACGTCTCTTAAAAGCACAGGATAGACTTTCACTTATAATCCCTCTACTCCGGTGACAGTACTGTTAGACGCAAATGGCGTTACGTAATTCGAAATCCGTCATTGTTTCGATATTGGTGCTGTCACAGAGCGCGCGTATTTAGTGTCAATCCTTGATAGCATCGCGGCAACCGCCCGTAATCAGCGACATTAGGTGATCTAACGCATTATTTTGTTACACAACTCCCGCACGAGTACGTGTTTATAATGCAATTGTTTTGAATAATTCCAATGTTAATGTGCAGAGAAAGACAGATTGTCTTAAATTAATATAATACCAAAAACAACAAGTACATTTTACCTAATTTACCTACTTAGCTTTTAACCGTTACGCCAAAGTGGCTGGCCGAATTTTGGCACACAGAATTTGATAGGAGTGTACTTTTTTCCTGGAAGAAAAATACCCACGGGCATAAAATGCACGTTTTTTATGAGTCTACACGCCCGCATTTATGTGCAAAAACAATCAATCATACCCCATGGGTATGATTGATTGTAGTGTAGACACATGTAGTGTTGGTCTACTACGAGTCTAGTATTTTAAATGTCTGTTGCTGGTCCAATGAGGCACGGTTGCGCAATACTGCTTAGGTGCACATTAGTTCAGGCAGCTGAAGGGCGTGATTGAAAGGTGCTCTTACTTAGCGGTAGGTAGAGCAAGCTAAGCCACATCGCGCCATGGCCCTGCACATTACAATCTGACATTTCCTTTCGACATTTAAGCAGATTAGTGTTACGACGCGACTTTGGATTTTAATCCGACGCTCGATGGGTCGCGGGAATCGCTCCGATATAATCGAGATTTAGCGGTCACTGGGAACTGAGTAGCTATTAATGCTATCAACTCAACTAAAGCTAGTTACTTATTGAAATTAATATAAGTAGATCTCTAGCATTTAATTGTAACAAACTTTATAAAAAAAATACATATTCAAGGCAAAAAGTCTAAAATGCTAATCCTTAATTGATATTAAAATAGATATCTATTAGTCTATGTATGTATGTTTGCATTAATTGTAAGTACCTACTAAGGAATGTGGGTGTTCAGTATTCAATTAGACGCGGTGCCTGCAGGAGCGGACGCGCCCTGGCTATTTATGTAGATAAATGCGGCGGAAGTTGCACATCTCTAGCGATCTCCCGTAGCTGCCGGCGCCACGCGTAGACGCGGGAGGCAGCGCGCATCACCCCTGTGTCGAATCATGCTATGTGCTATGGAGACAGTGAAAAATACTTATGTTATTCATGTTTAAGCAATATCTAGAGTTTCACAGCAAATATGTTTTCATGCG
Organism: Falcaria lacertinaria; assembly: GCA_951449985.1. Lineage (NCBI taxonomy): Eukaryota > Metazoa > Arthropoda > Insecta > Lepidoptera > Drepanidae > Falcaria > Falcaria lacertinaria. Next base: position 6,030,875 of record OX602109.1, on the reverse strand, counting down.
TAATTTTTTCACGTGTAATTGTTTTTTCTTTAAAGTAGGAAGTATATTTTTTAATCTCTAAATATTTACTGATATTTAAATACATCAACAAAAAAGGCCATAAAGATATGACTTTTCATTAACGGGATAAGAATTGCCATTGATATATTTCACCTGACGTGAAATATATAGTGACACGCAGGCACCCGCGCAGCAGTTACACCCACTGTTCCGCTCAGAATTTATGTTGAAACCGACATTCACTGCGGAGAACATTCGCAGCAAATAACCCAGGCGTTAAAACAACGAGCACGGACAACTAGCACACTTAACAAACAGACGTATCCGTATCAGATATAGCGTATCGAGAGAGCAGGACATTACTTTTGCACTATCGATAAAGCTCAACGGTGAGCGAAATAGTTTTGCTACGCAGGGAACATAAATAATTGTCATAAAATAGATAGGGCCTGATGGATGGGCGCCGCGCCGGCTCTACGGCTAACGAGGAAGCATTCGCGATCGCAGCGAACACAGGTTACCTCCACCTCAAAGACGACCTATGCACAATGCACAATGCTATTAATTTTAAAATATCAATAATTTATAGTTTTGTTTATAGCCCCAGTGGGCTAATGATTATTCAATGAATTCAAAATATTCTGAACTAGATGAAGAATCAAGAACTGATGCAACGTATTTTTTTGTACCGATTGTGATTTAATCTGTGTCGTATAAAGAATAGTATTCGGCATGATTCTGGTTTGGGTTAGATCTTTTATCTTATTTATTGATTTAGCACAAAAACAGAACACAATTTTATAAAAAAGAAGTTCAAATAAAATAAAAAAAAAGCTCTGAATTGTGCTCCAAGATATGTGTGCATAAAACTAATTAAAATTAAGTTGAACTTTCTAGTAAAAAAATAAAACAATAACAGAAATAAAACTATAACTTAGGATGATGGAGGATGAATGGAGGATAGTTTTAATGATTCTTAAGTATTTAAGGTTAAGTTCTGTTTTTGTAAATAGTTAAATTAAAATTATACTTTTTTTAAAATCTAAAAATAAGTGTAATTTCTGCCGAATACGGCAGATTCTATAAATTTACCTATGTAGTGACGTGTACCATTAAATAATAACTCTTGTAATTTTTATTTTAACGATGTCATTAAGATAGTATTTCTAGACCACAATGAGGCAGGTGTGGTAGGTTTCCTTCTCGTAGCTTGCCGGCAAAACGCTGGTGTCAATGAGAAATAGGCATTGGTAACGAAATAAAGCGAGTACAAGTTAGGCCACTAGGTTTAATTAGATCATTTATCCACTGCCGGTATATAAATTTCATAAAATGATTAAATAACTGCTACCTTATAATGATCTTGTATTAGTAGTACAAATCAAATAAAATCGAATCTGTTCATTCATATCAGTTATGTGTGGACGATAGATAGTATATAAATTATATAAGCCTGAATATAAATTAAAGATTTGTTTTCATATATTGCTCGTCAGTTGTGATAATAACCGATGTTTGAGAAGTCTTCTAATGCACTCTGGGCCTGCGTTGTGCACCTTTTAAAAGGGATAGGCCCGTGCCTCTGCGTTGGTAACAACATAATATTGGATAGAATTATGTTTTGGCGAATGTTATTTGTATATGTTTCTTAGAACTCCTGTGAATATCTTCCATAATCAAAAATTTGATACGTTTATTCAAACAAATATATTCTAAGCAGTATATAAAAAGTATACTTAAAAAAGATACTTAATTATATAAAAATATGTATAGGTATACACATTACAAAAAAAACAGTCATGGTCAATAAACGAGGAAAATAATTAAGTGTATACCAAAACAAACAATATATGTGTGTGTTCATAAATTAGACGTACAGTTTAGGGCCTAGATTATATTAATAGCCATATTAATTGCCGATGATGTCATTGTCTCATGATCAGATATAGCTAAGTTTGGGTGTAAAGCCATAAATATGCATTTTGTGTCTGAATCACTTACAAGTATAAAACACTAATAAGTAGGAACCCCAATTATGATCTAGTATAAGGATTTAGAAGTATATGTATTTAGAAGCAATATACATACCTTAATTGAATAAATTACGTTTATAACTATTGACGATAAGATTAATGAGTGTTCGTAACCTGTCACACGTGAATTTAAGATACAGATCATCTGATTGCGCAGCCGCATGCGATATAAATATGCAATTGGTTATTTATTCAAATAGAGTGACGAAATTAATGCGGAGTGCTTGTCGGAGCGTAATCGGCGAGCGACACACGGGCCCAACATTACAGTCCACGGGCGTGTGTCACACACGCGAGAGAAAGCGTGCTTAATCAGATAACTCAGATTGTCAACCGAGCTCCTGAAATCGGGTCGAATGTCGATACACTCGATTAATTAATTGACGGTCCGAAAAGTTGGAGGTAACTGGTCTGAGAAGCCAAAACTGTAGGAGCTCTTATGAAATGCTTTGAATACAAATGAAACTGCAAGGCCCAATGTCGCCGCTGTATGTATGCTGAATGTTCAAGGTACTAATTGCAGTAATTTATTGGTTCACGAGAAATCAGGCGAGATCGTGAAATATATATATACCCACGTTAAGCCCGTAGATTTATTTTTAATGAAGTCTCATTTAAAGAGTTAACTGGGTTAAACTATAGAAAAAAGGTTGTTATTATTTATTTAGTTAAAATTAATAATAAACAATATCAACAATTTATGAATTTCCATTTAACAAACTTAATGACTTAAAACGTAATATTATCATAACTTAACGTATTTTTGCATCTCTACCGTTATTAATTAGCTTGTTCTTTATGAACTCATAATTATATCAATATGGATTTAACATCAATATATAATAATGTTTATTTTATATTAAACTCTTGTTATCTAAAATATTGATAATAGAGCTGGGGTTTAACTCCTATAGCCCCGCCCTGGGGTCTCCTGGGCCCTAACAATATTAAAGGCATATATTAATTATCAATAATATGAATATAAATTGAATAAAATATACCTAATTACAGTATTAGTTAAGTTAGTGTGACTTTGTCTTGACATTAAATGATTTGCCAAATATTGCTAATTACACGCTTATAAAGTGTCATTTATCTAATTAACGAATTAATTGTAACCTCAGCTTCATGACAACAATAAGGTACATAGTAAATGAAATTGGAGTAATGTTCTGAATTAGCAATAATTAAACGTTTACAGCTGCCGGTTGTCCCAATGTATCCTTGTCATGCAACAATAGCCGACGCTGTTCGCTACCAATTGCAACCACATAATAGACATTAAATTACGTAAACCATTACCAGTAGGTAAGACTTTAAATTAGCTGGCAAGTGTTTATGAGTCATTAGTTTCAATTCAATAAACAAAACTTAGTAGTTATGTCTCAAAATATTAATAACTATAAATTTTATTAAGATAAGGCAGGTATAAGAATACCAATATAATGATACTGCAATAAACTTAAGTCTTAATTCTTTCCACTTGACTCCAATCTGAATGCCATTGACGCGATATACATTTATAGCTAATTCGATTTTACAGTTACGCATGTATTATGTATTTCGTCAAATGCTTACGGGCTTGGCACGGGGAATTGTAATAAAGCAGTAAATGCTTATATTTATTTATTATAAGCGATGAAACGGTCAGGTTGAGGCGGTATGCACCGTTACAATTTTATACATAAGCTATTTCTATTAGTATGCACGATTCCGTTGGGTTAACGCCGCCCGCTCTCCGGAGAAAGCCCGTGTCCCGCTTAAAGAATCGCTCAGCTATTCTGGCGCAAATTACTCGTAAATTCATCGATTTACAGTAAGCAGTCTTTACTGCGCCTAGCCAACACTGTTATCGTGTCCTTGCCGTACTTAATTGCAATGCAAACGTATTGCCTGATTCAGACGCCACATACTTAATATTATCTACCTTATCGTTATCCATGAATATTCATGATGGTATAATGATGGAAACCTAAACCTGCAGTTAAGATGTAAGTGTAAGTAGTAATAATTGGTTGGAGACCCACTCATTAGAAAGCAAATATATGATCGCCCTGTCTATAAGCTGTTTGGTATGTATCTAGCTAAGCTATTTTATGAACTAAGACGTATATATGAAATGTATTACGCTTGGATTTTATACAATCATATTAAATACGCTCGTATGAGGAGACGATATACAGTGAAACGGTTGGAGTGCGATTCTGTAATTTTGGATTCGATTGACAGATGGAAGGGTATGTCAGGGCTTCAGCGCAGTGCGCTTTCCATCAATGCACAGTGCGCGGCTCGAAGGTGCTTTCTCGTCGTTAGCCCTATATGGCGTAGACGGCACCACGCCTCGTGCGACCTACCTACTTCTTTTACACTTAATTTTCTAACTCGTCGATAGAAATCTTAACAGCATATTTTACTTTTTCATCTGAACGGAAATTATCGAAAGGAATCACGCGACTTTTAAGATATTTTAAAAATGCCTATGAAATTAAGATGCCCGATGTAAAGACGTAATCATCTGCTCGTTTAGTGTAATAGCTGAGAAATGCGCACCGCTTATCCCATTTTGCGTATTCGCAAAATGCTCACGGCACTACGGTAGTACTCTTTGCCATTAAAAGTTGACAATAAATAAAGCATAAAGTTACGTTTGTAATGAACTCTCAGTGTCATCTCAATTTATTTGCTGTTGTCTGCGACACTTTTCACATACAATTACACGTAAGAAAATAGCTAATAGTTTCGCCCTACGCTTGGACTCCTTATACCTATAGTGGAAATTGTATACACATATTATAAACAAAACAAAACAATTCTATCCGATTACAACTTTTTTAAATCTAGCTATGATATAGGTACTATCCCTACCTTCATCTGATAAATGTTCTTCTTTTGCGTGGCACTACCAGTTGTTCTACTGGTAGACATTATCGATACTTACAACAATGTTTTATTGTTTCAGAGCGTGGTAATGCTCATGTTCCGTGAAGAAAAGTCTCCGGAAGATGAAATCAAAGCGTGGCAATTCTGGCACGGTAGACAGCACTCGGTCAAACAAAGGATACTAGACGCCGGTAAGTTCGTCTGCAATTTAATGGTTTGTCATTTTCTGCATTGGGTGCGTGATAGTGGTACTTATCTAATTACGAACATTGTGCTAGCTTATTCTGAAGACAATGAGTGTTTTTTTTTTGCTAGAGTGCAACGTTTAGACGGTAGCGCATACAAGCGTCTGAGTCACGTTATTCGCTGTACAAAAACATAGTCGTGCTCGAGGCGACACAGAAACATGAGGAGCGGTTGCGTGTGGCGAGGGCGGCTGCGGAGGCGCCCGCGCGGCACGCAGGACCTAATTACTGTGCTGCGGGCGGACTACGCGGGACGCGCCGTGCCCGCCGCGCCGCCCCGCGCGCACCATTACGTCTTGTTAGGACATTTGCATAAATAACGCGCACGATGACCGCAACCCACACCACTAGCGAACCTATCAATCCCTTCGTCTAAATATAAACACCTGGACGCCGCGCCGCCACCTAGCCTGCAGTCTGCACTCGAGCACCGCTAGCTTCGTTATAAACTACCTCCGCCTAATGACACATTCCGACGTACACAGATTAAAGATGATAAAACCAAATGTGACGTTTCCACGAGGTGAGGTTAAATAAACCGATATAATAAAGATATCTGACACGACGAGCTCTATGAACTCAACGACTCTGTAGCAGGAAATCATTAAATTTCGTGAGAAATTTTTATCCCGACGAGGAAGTTGAAACACTTATATAGGGAAGATAAAGTAGCCTAGCCTCATTGAAAAACAATAACTTATAATGGTCGAGTGCATGCGTGTAAAACTGTCAAACACGGGAAGGAATAAGTAACCGAAGTGCAGATTCGAGTCGCGACTGCCGCGAGCGGACATAACATAATTGCTAGGATGATATCGCGGATTTGCGGAGCACGCTCATTAGCATGTTAATTTGCCAGTACAGCACCATACGCGTATCGCTACTAGTTAGTTAAACAAAAAATATTATTTAAAATAATCTAATCAGGTTTCTAGAACAGTATATTACCGAGTCCATCCCAAAGAAATATTAAAATATATTTATCCAGAACATCGATAGTTGCCTACTATGTGAATAGTTGATTGATTACGTCATCGATGGAATGTTCATTAATTAATAGGTGAAGTCAAAGTAAACAGCGCTGATATATGACACTTTGCACATTCTAACATTATTTAACTGAGGCCTGTAGCATTTGTAATGAGTGACGCCGTGGCCACAAGCACTGCCTATAAATTAAATCTCAAGGAAAATAAAAACATGGAAGCCATTAATTCGCGCGCCGGGCCAAGTTTAATGTCAAGGTTTTCAGCTTATCTCGATGTAGTTAAGTTTTATTTTGTTGATGTTATAATGTGGAATGATTTATGTAACGTCTAAACTAAGCATTGAAGAATTGGTGTATAAACCGTACTATATCGTATAAAAACAAATGATTAAATAGGACTATTCAGTTCCATCCACTTAAGCAGGTATACTCACATACATTAGGTGGCTTTATCATGAGTTATAAAATCAGTATATTGACAAACATTACGCCGTGGATGTAAGAAGCGGTCGTACAGGGAACGAACTTGGGGCAGCGTCAAGGGCGACACCGGACACCTGTGCGCAGGCGTGTGAAAGCGCGGCGGTCGCGGGGGCTGAGGAGCCTCGCCACGCACGGAGCGCTCACACAATGCCTTCTCCGGTTACTTACATGTCTTCTTATATCGCGTGTCTGCCGCTCCCTGCATTGCATCCACCATCAATATTTTTGACAGTGTTCCCTGAAACGCTAGTCACTTCACGTATCCTAGCTCCTTTATAATGACAGAGACAATACTTGTTGTTTATGAATTCCTCTCGTCATTTCAAGGCTTTGGCAGGTTTTATATCTGACATATATATCCTGTATGAAAAAAATACTATATTGATTATTTCCGACCATGATATTTTGGATTTTCAACTTCCTTTAACGAAGTTTATGTTCGCAAAGTAGATATTAAAGTAACCAAACGAATATATGATATGAGCTTAACTTTTTAAATTCGCCCTAGTGACTTATGTCGTAAATTTGTAAAAGGCTGTTAAGACAATAAGATGGTTGGGCGGGCGGTGTCGACGTCGCTCATAAACACGTCGCGTCGAAGGCGACGCCCGCACAGATCGCACAAACACTGATAGCGAAAGCCTACGCATTGCGCACCAGACGACATTACTCACTAAACCAAATGACACGATTCAAAAAGTAAATCCTACTTGATACATTAACATTCCATTAGAGTCCTAAAAGTTTATCACATCTTTTATTAGAAATACGAAAGATGTTTTATTGTAGTAGCTTAATTTTCATTGAATAAAAGTTACCTCAACAATCTAAACTAGTAGATACTTAACGCACTCAGTGTAGCTGTGGTCTCGTGGCATATTACAAAAATTGAATCTTTATAAAATGTAATAATCACCCGCGTGTACGTCTGTCCGTTCATATGCCACATTTTATTTTCTCAAAAACATTTTTTTGTATATTTGGATGGAACGAACGTACCTACATTGTGAGTACTAAATTTGCACTATTTAATAAAAAGTCTAGGAATTTAAATCCATATCTTTAGTTTGTGGAAATTTAATAATATTTGCAAATCCCTACTAATTATAGACTTTATTCCAAACATTATGTTATGTTCAACCTATGCCTGTGCCAATATAGTCCTACTAAGTTGTTTGTATTCTTAAAGTGGTAATTATTCCATATTTATATCTAAACATTATGTCCATAATTTCTGGGGAAGATCAATCTATTATGTCCAGAAGTCACTTTTACATGATGTTCTTAAGGACTTTAAGAACCACGACGGGTGCTAAACAGAACAAAGGCCTGTCTTCAATATTTATACAATGATCCCAGCATCATTTTCTGCTTTTATACATAAACTACATTAATCAGTAGGTTGACTACATATCATATGCATATATGAATAAAACGGAAATTTATAAAGCTCTAGTGGTCATTGAGAGAATGAATAAATTTATGGAAAATTGATACCAGCCTCGGTTCGTATGTCTTGGTGGAATCGAAATGTGCTAATTATCGACTATAAAGTCCGCTGTGAGAAGGACACAAGTGGAAACTGCAGTAACCGATAAATCGATGCTATCACATGATTATTCACGCCCAGCAAATAAATTTACGTTGTTGATGAAGTATTGTGGGTTGATATCTTAATCGAAATCTCCGCCACCATTAGTGAACAGTTACTGGGGGACAGGATTAATGGCAGCTTGTGGCTTTGTTGCAGACACCAAGAACAGCATCGGGCTAGCCGGGTGCATCGAGGAGATCTCGCACAACGCCATCGCAGTCTACTGGAACCCCCTCGAAAGTGCCGCAAAGGTAAACCTATATACAAACTCGTGCATTGCCCCAACGTTATTAATTTCGTAAAAACGCGTTTTTTATATAATTAAGCCCCGTAACTTTTCCGGAAATATTCAGTTAACAATCCTTATAGCATAAGGTAAGATACTCATTACGGATCTCAAATCGCCAATTAAAAGGTACTAAATGTAGTATTTAGAGCTTTGCACAATGCATTTCACGTTTCCCATATTTGTTTTTTTAATCGAGGAAAAAATGCATTGTATTTACAAAAACAGTCGCAAAAGACGTAATTACAGTGGCCTGCAAAATAAAGTTTACCCTCCACAATGCATATTTATGTCGCACGTATCGAATGCGCTCATCATGCTCATTACTGTACAAAATTAAAACGCAGGTCATGATTTTATTACTCTTATTAAAGTGTAATTAAATAGAGTCCTGCTCCCTTATTTGGCCGAGCGCCTTTGGCAAATGAAACAAAAAATGTGAACGTCCGCCTGCTTACAGTAGGACCGCTAACCGCTTCGCCACGGCGGGAACCATCCATCTACACTCCATACATATTACCCGTATATATATATTGTATCCACAAACAACTCTTAACAACAGTGTATGTTTATAATTGTTTGACACATAATTGTAATAATTGTAATCATACAGTGCCTTCAAGTAACGTAAAAACAGCTACATAGCCGGATAGGTATATACGTCGCTGATAATGTTATGTACAGAGCCTCTTTAATATTCATCAAACAATTAAAAGTCCGCGTGAAATAGCCTCAATTCTATGACGATATGCTAATGGCAGCCAAGATAGCAATTAACGTTTAATGACTCCTATATCGAATCAGAATTTTGACTACGATCGTAAAATTGTTATCCACAAATTAACCTTGCGGTTTCATAAAAATGTAAAACGAAGCCGGAGCAGAATGTTTGTTTCTTCTGTTCATTTCGTTAATATTTGTAAATTGCTAAGATAAATGTAGCTACTGGGCAGTTTATCGATATCCGTAATTATTTATTGTTGGGTTGTGAAACCGTAGCGGATGCGAGTTGTTTGCGACAGATAATATGCGTACAGTCGGACAGCGATCAGCGGCGGCGAGTAAAAACGCGAGGGAGTCATTTACATGGATCGCGGCCGCTCGGTAATGAGCGGGCGCTGCAGCCATCGCGCTACCCTCTCCCATTATATACACTTATCTCCATGCTTCCCGCCCTCAATGACTACCTCCATCCCTCCTATAATGATAACAGTTGCACAAACACACTATTTTAAATTCTGCTATAGAGCAATAGTAAAAACTAGAGTAATAAAAAAATATGCATATATATGTATGGATATGCATTTAATATGGATCTAATTGGTATAAATATTATCTAACAAATTGTATATTGGTTTCAGATTAATATTGCTGTGCAATGCCTGAGCACAGATTTCAGTAGCCAAAAGGGAGTTAAGGTTGGTAACAATTTCATTAACGAATTATTAGCATGAATAACGTGATAAATGAAAGATGACGAAAAAGACGCAGAAATTAAAGATGTGGTGTACTATTTACAATGTATATAAGGTTAAAATGTAACTAAAAACTACGGGCAATTATCTCGATCTCTAGTGAAAACATCATTTTCTGATATCTATTAAAAATCATGTGTGTAGGCAACGAATGAAATGCCTACGAATTCGCTACGGCACGCGTGGATTAAATTTCTTTTAGTCTTAGTCTAGAACCACATCTTGAGAAGCCCTGTTCCTAATCCGATTACATGTGAGATTCAATCTCTCACAATAGTTTCACATTTAAAAATCACAATAGTTAATTTCTTCTTTGGTAGGCATGTCTACATTGACAATTTAGTCAAATGTAATAGATGTTATAATCAGTCAATCAACCCGCCAAATAATGTACGGTAGTCTTTTAAACATAGTGAGTGAGAGTGATTGAATCTGTGAACTCTTGCAGTAGAAATTAACTGAAGAATTAATTTAAGTACTTTTTCCTATTCAAATACTTTCGTACTTTAGATTCAGTCGCTGTATACATAGATACTCGTATCTACGAATTTGTATCACAGTATGTAGGTACTAGGCAAAGTGTTTCGAGCGCATAATAAAAGGCTAAGTGTCATCGATGTAGAAATTGCCATTAAATTTAGTTTTGTAGTGCAAAATGTAAATGAAGGAGAAATAATGTAAATGAACGTTGTGGTTGTGATGCGTCGCGAAGGCGCGGGGTCGGTAACCGCGTTGTCGCCGGAGACGCGCGATAACCGCTGACAGCGACAACAGTCTCCGTCATTCGATGCTAATACATCCTTCGGTTTGTGGCCAAGCTAACTGGCATTTAAGTTTTTATCATATAAATTGTTTTGTGGAATCACATCATGGACACTTATATAATTATCTATGAATCATCAGATTAGTCAAAATTGTCGAATAAGTAATTTGGTATTTGCTGTCATATCCAAATGTCTCCCCTTTGCAATAACTTATTAAGTCGATACGCATTGAAGGCATGGCTGCATCGGTGACGTGGCTTTAATGAGTATAGCTGTGTAAGAGCTCCGGTGCTCTTACTCGCGGCCGACGCCGAACCAGTCCACTATCAGCCTCTCAATTACTAGGTATCCAATGCTCGCCGCACCACCGACCTCGAATCAACGCAATTAAGACGTTTTAACACGATTCGACTCAGACACGTGCATATTTTTTCCTTATACGTAAATTTATCGCAATTATCCCTTGTAGACGTTTATTTAAACCGTTTTTTTTGTTATAATTCTAAGATAACCGTAGGTAGACTCCAAGCGTGTAATCGTTTGACATAAAAAATAGTCGATTTGTTTACATGCTAAAATCTCAGTCTGCAGCTATAATATAATATAGATTTGAAATAGCCAGAGGCGTGTCATCTTATAATTGATCAATCAGCGAGCGATAGCTTTCTATTTATCTTGTCTAGCAATATTGTTTCGAATTGACTTCAATCGTTTGATTGTATGTTTATACATGACATACATTCTCTACATACCACAGTTTTATTTATTTTTCAATGTATTGTGTCACAGGGTCTGCCTCTTCATATCCAGATTGACACTTTCGAAGACCCGAGAGATACCCAAGTGTACCACAGAGGATACTGTCAAATAAAAGTCTTTTGTGACAAGGTAAGCCTGCATTTGATACTCCCATTCAATCGTATCCACATGAAACAATAGTTGTAAAAAAACCAAATCTCTTTTTATTATTGAAGGGTGCTGAGAGGAAAACAAGAGACGAAGAGAGAAGAGCAGCGAAACGGAAAATGTCAGCTACTAATAGGAAGAAGCTGGACGAGATCTACCATCCAGTGACGGAGCGGAGTGAATTCTACTCGATGGCGGACTTGAATAAGCCGCCCGTGCTGTTCAGCCCTGCGGAGGACATTGACAAGCTCGCGGGCATGGACATACAAGGGTTTTACGGGCATGACGATGCATCACTTGCCGAAGCCCATCTGAAAGGTGCCTCGCCCTTCCTCCTCCATGCAGCCAAGCCGCAAGCGCCTGCGCTCAAGTTCCACAACCACTTTCCGCCAGATGCACCCGCGTAAGTGTACATCCAACCTTATAATTATGTAGGTAATGTTAGCGACACAATCAATCTAGTTAATAATTTAATTGGTAATTCACTGTACCGAGATAATATGCGTACCATTGTACCATTATTGTACCAAGACATTTCTCATCACGTAAATTCCATGTAAATTTTCTAGACATTTAACTTTACCACTATTTGTACGTAGTATATCATCTACTCTGAGCCACTGTTATGGTGCGATCTACGGCTATGACGGTTATCGTAAATGGCCCGTAATACGTGGTAATAATAATATTTATATTACGGAAGTATGATGACAGATGCTAGGGCTGTCAAATCTATAATGTTGTGTTTTCTATAAATAGCTCTATCTTGACCAAATCACACAAAGATAGCGGTATTTTTTTCGGATCAATCTAATGAGATAAACTTTTGATAGTTCCTGATAATTGAACGACCATTAACTGTAATAGTTATCTCATAACATGCACAAGCACTCTATGCACTATACACGAAGTTAATTTTGGTTACGAATACGTGGTTAAGTAAAAAACTAATCCAGTAATTACATCTTGGGTTTCAATTACAGCTTGTTATCTTTGCGATGAAAAAACTGTTGTACCGCCTTACAAGGTTTTGGTTGAATCTGTTTTTACCTTCCCTTATAATTTGAGTTCAATTAGTGGAACGATTCTGAAATAGCTTTTTATCGTTATATTCTGCAATATTATGCGTTTTAGCACTTTGAGAAGAGGCCCATAAGATTCTACTGCGATTCATACACCTTATTATTAATCTCACCTCATGTTAGTCTATCCGGGTTATCCACCTGGTCTCCAGTCAGTTCTTATATTATCTTAATAATAGGTATTTGTTCCTCCCGAAGTAATACGTTACAATGTTTAGTGTTAGTGGTAATATTTGTGTTGTGCGCGCAGATATCGCGACGTAGGCGGACTGTCCCCGTACAGCGACCGCAAGGACTCGCTAGAGCTGGAGGGCGTACTGGGCAAGCGCGCGCGACCCTGCACGCCGCCGCTCAGCGAGCGCGTCATGCTGTACGTGCGCCAGGACACCGACGACGTGTACACGCCGCTCCACGTCGCGCCGCCCACCACGCAAGGCCTGCTGCACGCGGTGAGTGCTGCCTGCCCTGTAACTGCCCTGCGCCACTCGACACCTCACTACTGTGACGTCTCGAGCGGCACTCAGCACGAATAACCTTGGTGATGTCGCCTAACCGCAGGACACGAGCGAGCGAGACGGCCCCCAATGCTTTCTCGGTTTCTCGTCACGATCGTTTCTGAAATAGTATTGTTTTATCTGAACGAAAGAAATCGAGACGCTTCGTCCGCGCCGCGGCCGGCGGCCCGTGCGGGCGGGCGGCCGGCCGCGGCTTTGCTGTGGCCGATGTGGCGCTTCATAACCCGTCTAATCCACACGATCATCGTAACCGCATGTTGTTATTAACCCCGCGCAGCCCGCCCAGGCTCGCTCCGCCGCGTCCTTGCGAACCACTCCACCGCAGTCGCGCCGACCCTCACGTGGCCCCTAGACGAGACGTCTCGGTTTTAAAAGGCAAACGCCCATTGTAATTTCTTATTTTTCTGCTTATTTTCAGATTGAGAATAAGTACAAAATTTCAAGTACGGCAATTAATAATCTTTATCGAAAGAACAAGAAAGGGTAAGTGGTTTTCATTGGCCTCAGTTAGTTAAATTTCTCGGTCCGCCCCCTCCGGCCGCCTCGCGTTTGTGGAGCATCGCTTGTCCCGAGGGCGCGCCACTAACTACGGAACGCTTGAACTCGATACCAATGTCCTCGCAATGAAACCGTTATTAATGAGCTTAATAGACACCTGTCATTTAATCACGATCCTTAATCCGACTTCACATTTTAATTAATTCAGAACGGTGGACCTTAATTTGCATTATTGCAAGCACCACATAATGATTATGCACCTAATCCAGTATCAATATTAATATTTGTTGCCAACCCTTTAGTAATACTACTCAATACAAATTAATGCAATAAATCTTACGATATCAACGCATATAATGCATTGTTTGTGAATTGGTCGCCTATGTAACTATGAGTTGATTACAGGATTACGGCCAAAATTGACGATGAGATGTTGGCGTACTACTGCAACGAGGATCTGTTCCTGCTGGAGGTGAGGCCGGCGGGCGCTAGCGACGACGAGCCGCTCTACGACATCACCTTCGTGGAGCTGCCGCTCGACCACTAGCCACCGCACGCGCCCCAACACACTCGTGTGCACGTTATTTATATTGGGATATGCTTGTCTCAAAAGTGTCGATCTCACAATGAAATTTACTTATAAGCGATTCATCGCCATCGTAATCTAATTTTGATAAAGCTGGAAGATGTTTGTCACGAATCGGTGTTCGTTGGGAACGACGGTCGAGATGCAGCCGTCTTGTAAATACCTACCTACGTTAAGTGCCTTACGAAATTACAGCGTAATTCGAGGGTCGGTTTGGTGGTGGCAAAGGAGCGACGTTCGGCAGGAATCATTTTAACTGTACGTAATGTCTTGTATGTGAAGAACGATTTGTTTTTTGGAAAATAAAACGTGTGTGCCATTCACTGGATTATCATACTAGGTATGTAATTAAACATTCAACAGGTACCTTTTAATCTTGCCATGATGATAAAGTAAGGAATTCTTGTCACAAAACATTAATGTTGGTGTGTTTACCTACACTAATTAAATGAGTAAAGTGCCTTCGTCATAATAATTATGTTATATCTTTTATTATAAGTGAGTTAAGTCAAATTAAATGCCATCCACTTTGTTAAGTTTTGTAAGCCTAAGTTCTCTGTATAAGCTCGCTCAATTCATTCATTTAGTAAAGTTGGTTTAGTGTTAAGATTTAGTACATCAAGCGCCCATTGCTTCTGCGAGCAATGTGAGGATGTAATGCCTATTTGGGAATGTACTGTATAGGTGAAATATTCACCTTGAAAACGTCGGACGCTGCTATCGGAATCGATAAATTAAATTAACAATATTGAAATGGAAGCAATGGGCGCAAATTACAATTGCAAATGAGCCAGAGTCACAATTCCGTGTAAAGTAAACATCCATAATAGTCATATAAACATAGTCACAAAATGTCCATACGAAATCATTATAACATTATCTATCATTGATGGGAGTGGTTTGTGTATAGTTTTAAGTTTTTAATGATAATAGATTTGTTATTTTTAAATAAATGTCGATACTTAAGTTATCGGGCCATGACAACATTTTAGTAGGTATATGAGAAGTATTTTGTGTCCAAGACTTATTTATGATATAAGATTTCATTTTAAATAGAACAACAATATTTTAAAATTATCCCTGATAGAAAGAAGATGTGATAGCTGTTTGAATAAAATCCGGAGAATCCTATTTGCCTGACATGAATTTAATGTATTAGCAAACATAGCAACCGTCCTTAACTTAACCAACTGTATAATGTAATTTCAGAATGTAGATCCCTTGTTTCAACTAAACACAAACATATAATATTAAGTTTTCTCCACCGATTTATCTTCGAAATTGAGAAGCAGGTTCTATTAAAGGGATTGGTCTAAGACGAAGTCGCCCGAGACACCAAGTGATGTGCCTAGTGCGGACGGTTCGATTAACTGCCATATTATGACATAGATTAGATTAAACTTTATGTTCTTAGACGTAGGACTTAGATATAGTTCGTCTCACGACTTGCAGGTAGGCATCGAATTATAATACAGTTTAAGGTTACGTTATTGATATAATATTACGTATTCTATGTAATGTATTGTTATTATTTCTTTTAAAATTTGCAATAGCGTTGCGACCTAACGTCCTCCGCGCCATTTTGTATCTTAGTTCATTCGGCTCGTGTACACTTGTTATTTTACATTCACTGCTATATAATTTAATACTATAGCTATGTTTACGCGTGCATTGCTCAAAGTCGCCGCTGCTGAAACACGGGCAGACTAACGATATCGTTATATACTTAATACGTATACAAGTAATTATATTTATTTATGTAATATTATAAATTGTGCAGCTTTAATGTTTACTTACAATGATGTTAGATCGTGATTCAGAATCTCGTCATAAGTCACAAACGTCAGTAGCAATAAATGCATAAATAATGCGGTTTGTAGATAACAAGATGCGAGCGTGACGTCGCCAGCCGCGGCCGCATAGTGTGCAATGTGTTAGGAATAGAGTAGAACAAGTGTATGGTAGTAGTGGGAGACGGTAGGAGTAGGAGACGGTTGGAGTGAGTGTGGCGAGAGTGGCCGCCGGCTGGCCGCACGGTACTCACACTAGTTACAACTCATCCCGAAAGTGGTAGTACATTTTCGTTATTCTACTGTACTTGCGTTTTAATTGAATAGATGTTACGTTATTATTTTATATGAATATTTTGTAAGTTGTCATAAAATATTAATAATATAATTATTTTTATCAAAGTTTATAATCTAAATAAATATGTTTTTCTTCAAAACACAAGAGTGATTTTATTTTGCCTTTAATTTGTTTGAAAATATAAGTAGATATCATAAATATATGTACACATGTATTTGTATCTAAACTCAAAAGGTACAGTTAGCTTTTACCTGCCAATAGACGTATAATGTATTATGCATAATATTAAACGATTAATTAACTTTCAGTATGTTATTTATTGGGTTATTACGACAATAACAATAAATTCCAAGATATTTACATTGAGAAGCCATAAAAACACGAAAGCGTCGAAGTCAGGCTAATATTAATGAGATTTTCATCAATTAGTTGGCTCAGAATCTCATTAGACTGTAATAATAAAAATCACAAAGCATTCGTATAGAATTCGTAATGAAGAGGTGTTATTTATAAGTAGGTATATCCAAGATAAAGCCTTCGTCTTTGTCGTTATGATGACAGAACGGAATTAAGTAAGAATTGCTTCACATTGATGAAAATTCATTACTTATGAAGTAGCTTTTACATTTGACGGAAAATACATATATACACTAAAATAAGAAATATGTATTAGTAAGAGGTAGAAGAAGGATAGGATCATTAGGATCTTATTTGAAGATCAGTCATTTATTCAAGTATAAATACCCAGTAATAACTATATTACGTGAATGGGAATGCGACTATTACGTATAGGTACTTCAGAAATAAATGCAAACTTATAAAACTAACCTGAAAGACCTATAAATAAAGTATCCTCTGTACGCGTACGAAAGGTTTATTTCTATACTTACATCAAAAATACTTAAATATGTTATTAATACATAAATTTAATATGCAATCGTTAGTATAAGTAGCAGATACACTGAAAAGCAAACATAAGGTCTTCCACCAGTAACTTTCAAACTTTTCAAGTTATCTCTTATATGCAGTTCTTTAGAAATAGCGATTATAAGATATGATACTTAATATATTTAATTAAGTTATAAAAAAGTAATAAGTTTTTTTTAATGAAATTGCTATATGTGTGACAGACCTTTTTGTTTTACTCGTTAGTGTAGATAAATTACCAACTAGATTTTCACACAATCTACTTAATTACATAGATTAAAAACTGGCGTCTACAAGCGTAAGCTGTGCGTGGCTTCATATTTTTTTCGTATATAAAATGACATCATAATCTATCATGCAGAAATAAACATATTCACTATTCGGTTAGCAGGATCATAGGTCCAGAAAATTTAGAAATATCTATCTAACCGCACAAAATTAACATTCAGTTTTTATAGCGACTGTCATAATAACAATTTATTACACCTATATCATATAATACGTATTAATTCAAAAGACCATCAATGATGGCTCAACATTATTAATGGGTATTATCTCCCACGCAAGATTTTGGAGGCAGCATTCATTCTTGGTAAGGTACCTATTTTGCAAAGACCGATTTAATACCTTTCAATTTTCATAGATGAGTTTCCTTAATATTAAATTCAATCATAATTTACGAGTAGCTTAAGATTTGAGGCCAGCTAATTAAGGGCAGGAGGAAAAATTCTACATATAATTTTTGGCTTTTCATGGCTATAAACGTTTATTTCCTTAACTTCTAAACAATATGATAAATATACCTGCAGTAACCAAAACCATTAAAATTGCATAATAATGTATGTGAAAGAAGTTCTTATAGATTAATGGGCATACAGAGTTTGATTTTAACTAATGACTACATACATACTAAACGAATAAAATGACTGACGGAGTTCTAACCTCTTTTCAGTCTGTTATTAGCAAGTAGAATTTACTCTAGAGGCATACTTGCTAATCTAATGAGATAGCCAGGGATAATTAAACCATGAGTCAGTTAAATCGTCACAGGAGCCAGGTCATCAAACTGAATTATCAAGAGTACTGAATACTGCAAGTAGGTATTTACTAACTGGGCACCGCGAACGTTCAGTCAACTTAAATGTGTATCTTGAACCGTTCCCCTTCGGAGCAGTTCCGCAGCGCGTGCTATTGTATGAGGGGCGAGGTCTGGCTGTCGCTGAAGTCGAGCGTGTAGTACATGTCGGTGGTGTCGAGCGCGGGCGCGGCGAGTGGCCGCTTGTCCAGCCAGTGCGCGGGCGCGGGCGGAGAGCCGCGCGACAACCGCGACAACAGCCGCGAGTAAGTCTTGTTTACGCGGCAGTGGCACGCCGTCACCTGCGGACACACGCTCTCACGATCTTACGACGTTGCTATGATTACATACTTCACATTGAAGAAATACGAAATGTATTTTTTTGTGCTACATTATACAATGAATTCCCGTCATTTTACAGTGGAAATCATTTACCAGGGCTGATCCACGTTTCCAATGAGCAGACTTTCTGCTGTTTCTTGAAATTCCTTGGCAAACAGGACCTACCTACTTATACGATCGTCAATGATTTAACTACTCACAAAAGGCATCATCTTGTCAATTGTTAATTTAGAAAGGTCTTGAATCTAGATAAAAACCAATACTTGAAGTAGGTACACCCATTTGTGGGACCTAGTGTGGACACTGGGTGTGGTAACCGAATAAATTGTGGCATTCGTGATCGGAGCGACTAAATTTCTTATTATTATTCGCATTAAAAATTATGAACTCTTAAACCTACCTTTAAGCCAACCAGATTTTTTTCTGGCATGAAAATGCAACCTCTAGGCGACCTCAATACTTAGGTTGGTTTGGTACTCACCACAACGCCAACGATGGCAATGGCAGTGAGCAGAGTTCCTGCCGCTATGTACACGTTGTGAAGGCGGTCGTGATAGAGCGCGAGCGGCAGCGGCACCTCGCGAACTGAGCCGCCGCCGCGAGGCTCCGAGTTACTTCTCTCGCCGCTCACCACAGACTCTAGTATGAAGTCCTCTGATAACAATAACAAAGGCAAGCTAAATTGTGCAGTGAATAAGGCTCTAGTATGAAGTAAAAGAGAGGAAGGCGAAATTGGATCTCTTGGGTTTTTCCATTAAAATTGGAGCCACCTCAACTCAACACAGTCAAATAACACAACATTGATGTCATGTTGTGTTTCTACGGTAAGTAAGGTTGCCAGTGCTTCACGAGGATACGCTGCGCTAGTTGTACCTAATGTTGCTAGCACAGTAAGTCCTCATAATCAACAAGGTTGGCAACGCGTTAGTGATACCCCTGGTATTGCTAGCGGCTATGGGCTACGGTGACTGCTTACCATCAGGCGGGCCGTACGCTAGTATGCCACCTTTTTGGTATAAAAAAAATACAGTCCTCTGAGAAAAAATAACAAACGCAAGCTAAAGTTGTTCGATGAGTCCTCAGTGATCTCAACAATAATGCTCATGATACCCTGGAATTGCAAGCGTCTATGGGCTACGGTGACCGTTTACCATTAAGATTTAAATGTTAGTAAGAAGTCACCTTCACATAGGTTCCCGGTGTACCCAGGACGGCAAGAGCAGTAGAATGATTCTACTCCAGCCCAGCAGGTGCCTCCATGTGCGCACGGATTGTTGTCGCACGCCTGAAACATTACAGGTAAGGTTTATCCGGTAAAAATAAATTATTTTCAAAATAAGCCACAATTAAAAAAAATAAGAGTCATTAAATTATCAGTTCAGCGCAATAAGTTAAGTAGTACAAAATAAAACAAATTTACATTGTATTGGTAAAAAAATATATATAATAATTTCAAAGAGTATGTTACTTGATTAGGAAAAATTACAACATCATCAAGAATCACATAAAGAAATAAACATAGCATTTAGGTTACTTACCACTAGCTAGAAAAACGGTTTTCAATGTTGTCATATTATGTTTAAAAAGCTTCTTTAAAATTAATTGCATAAAACATACCGATCGAGCTGGTATATGGCACTCGTCTCCCACAAACCCGTGCGGGCATTCGCAGGCATAGTTATTGCCGCGGTCCACGCAGTACCTGTGCTCCGGACATGGATCCGGGGCACATAAGTTAATCTGGAAAAAGAACAAATATAACTACGTTATTATATTATTTATTGTCAAATCGAATACTTAAGTCGAATATAAATGACATCACCACAGAGATATAAATTTCCAATTAACCATAGGTACTGCCGATATACATTTTCCTATTATTTTAAGTACCCATAATCCACATAAGAAGAGAAGAGAACAGTACCTAAACATCAAAACCGAATTTCTTATTTATATTCTATAATAGATTGTATTCGAAAAAATTAATAAGTACATACTTTGCAACAGTGTTTCTGACGCTAATTAAAGCTCAGTCAGTATTGACATCAAATGTAGAGATATTTAATAATATTCTGCTATATTTTTATGCTAGGTTAGATACTTACTACTTATTATTATTTAACACCTATTTATGAGGAAATGTTAAAGCGGCGTGACATGTCAAGAAAATAACCCATTACTTTGTGTATGACACGCTTTTATTTATGGTATAGCAATAATATGGTAATGAGAGGCAAAATAAATGAAGAATTTTAATCGTTATAATGGAGAATAAGAAGCATTCATCACCTTTATTTTGGCAATTAAAGAGATATGTATGATAGCTATGCCAATGAAAGAAATATTGAAATTAGATATGTCACTCGTTAACACAAATAACTGGTAACAGAACAGCTGCTGAGGTCAACAAATATTAACCCAGCGGATATATTTATGAGTAAAATCCGAGTGAGTATGAGTTTATACCTACTAATATTTAAGGTGTCACACAAGCATACGGCCCTGCACCTGATGGTAAGCAGTCACCGTAGCCTATAGCCGCTAGCAAAACCAGGGGTATCACTTACGAGTTGCCAACCCTGTTCTTGATGAGGAGTCACTGTGCTAGCAGCATTACTACAAACGCAGCATATCCTCGTGGAGCACTGACAACCTTACTTACCGCAAAAACACAACAATACATCAAAGTAGAGTTATTCCACTGCAGTCTTCTGAAGGTGGAGGTATAGTCCCCAGCCGGGCGCCTCCAATATTAATGGGAAACCCACAGGTGATCCTAATGCGTCCCTTATTTTTAATGGTGTGTTAAAACACTGTACTTAAGCATAAAAAATCTCATTGGTTCAGGCCGGGGTTTGAACCTGGGCCCATCAGATGACAGGCCGTTGCTTCAACCACAAGGCCACCACGGCTCTTAAATTAGTATGTAGGATCTATAAAGAATAGATAATATTATCTTTAACTGTTGATTAAGCGATCAGCTTGTTCATAAATTTAAAAGTTCGAATTGAAAATTTATACAGCCACTACGTAAATTCGAAATGAAATATAATTAGAACGTGTGTCAATGTTCATTCTACAAAGTCGATACAAGTACCTAATAGCCCACTTATAGGTTTTCTCTTTTCTGACTTGAATGTTATGAGTCGTTGTGTTAGCAGCAGATACCTACAAAGGGTATCCTTCCTTCTGGTGCAGTTCCTCCTTGTAGCTCGAAGTTTGGAAACACGTCTTACCGCAAGCACAATATCACTACATAAGAGTTTTGTTATTTAGCTTAGATCTCCTGTAAGGTGGAGATACTGTCTCTTGTTAGGTCAGGCACCTCCAGATTTCAACAGGAATGTCGTTGCACCTACCTTTCTATAAATTACTCTAGAAAGTCTTCCCGAGCATCTTCAGTTCCCATTTTATTATTCAGAGACATACCTTAAGCTGGCAAATGTTGCCGTTGTAACCACGTGGGCACGTGCAGGAGAAGCCGCCGACGCGGTCAGTGCAGGTGCCGCCGTTCACACACGGAGAGGACTCGCACTCGTTATACTCCAGCTCACATCGGTCGCCTGTGTATCCTGCGGGAATACTCAAATATGTAGGTACATTATTATTGCAAATAAACATTTTATTAATTATTATTATTATAACCCATTCTTAATCATTTATAATATAGGGGGACTAACGTGGGGTTTGTGGCACCGGGTATTGGAGTGAAGCAAAAATGCATCCGGTCAATAAGCGGTATGCTAAATATCTTAAGCAATAGTTAGGTACCTTACCTACATTATGCCTGTTGGAAGTCTAGGCAAATCTGGGATTTAGTCTCAATTAAGTTATCAGGCTCACCTAAAAAAATAACTACAAATGTTAGATGACTAGCAGATCTTTGTGTAAGTAAGGATTTAGCCCTACCATATAAAAGCGGGTGCAAGCTCTATCATTGTTCAGGATAATTTCCCGGACAAATCTGATTTGGGATAATGTCAATAAAACCGACATATTACGGACCCTTTACGAAGAGCAACTAATTGTTATCCCTCACGGACATATACAATGTGTGTGTATTGTAGCCTTATCCTTGCGCACTGTAACCAATTACCTCTACGTCAGGGTTGCATGATTCAACTACTATAAGATTATGCAATCAATTATTGTTACAAAAAAATAGGAATTTAAAAAAACAATCATCTCAGTTGATGTATATAAAAATAAACAAACGCAGCGAAAGTGGAACTTTGCGTTGCAATATGTATGTAGATTAGAAATGATACAGGATGAGCAAAATTTTATGAAAATCTCTCGCTTCATATCCCGTTCCATTTTCATACAGCGTGTAGCGAAATGAACTCCGAGTTGAATAGGCACAATCCCCTGTGACAATCCGCGCTAGCGTGGATGCTTTAATAGGTTAATGATACTAACGAGTAATGAGGCAGCGGCGGATAGAATCCCCGGAAATTCATTACAACCATCCGTCGTCGTGTCAAGTAAATTAACTCCGGATTTAAACAGTAAATTTCAATTTTGAGTTATACAGTATACCTACCTACATGTTACTACCACTTGTAATCCGAGTTCCAAATACCGAAATTCAAATATTATATTTCAATCATTGTGGTATCCTGTATCGCGTTAACTTTGGGCTCTACAAAGAGTTGCAAATCTACTGTGGGACAACTATTAACGGAATAATAAATGTAACGGATGGATATTGGATAATTATCAGCCCACAATCCGTCCGCGAGTCTCAAGGAGCACACCGCCTTCCAGAATTTACCATCCGGTCGTATATAAATATTTTTGGGTCATTTGCTAACGTGTAATAAAAATCACATTCCTTACTTTTCGTATGATATGTGACACCAACAGACAGCCAAATGAAAATTGAATTTGATTTGGTTTTAGACCAGTCTGTGCTGTCGCAGTTTAGTTCCATATGCAACTCTGCAGAAGCCATTAATAAAAAAGTTGAAGTTGAAGTTGAAAATCATCCCATATTTATTTAATTAATATGAAATGTATATATTGTGAAGCATTTAGCACAAGAGAG
The DNA here is from genome assembly GCA_951449985.1 of Falcaria lacertinaria. Taxonomy (NCBI): domain Eukaryota; kingdom Metazoa; phylum Arthropoda; class Insecta; order Lepidoptera; family Drepanidae; genus Falcaria; species Falcaria lacertinaria. The sequence goes on along the minus strand of OX602109.1, from coordinate 6,007,061 downwards.
CGAACATGGTATATATTATATACCCCGAATAAAAATCTAAGTAAAGTTATCGTAGCGGAGAATTTTCGGTTCTGTATTACTAGTACTACAATAATGAAGAATAACATTTTTAGGGTCGGCAACGCTCGAGTGATACCCGTGGTGTTGCCAACGTCCATAGGCTACGGTGACCGCTTACCATCAGGTGGGCCGTACGCTTGTTAGCCACCTTAGTAGTATAAAAAATTACAAAGGTAAAGGCAATATACTTGAGACCTTCAAACAATTATCTTCATAGTTGAAGTCTACTCATTATATATACCAGACAATACATGTATAGGAGGACGAGGAAGATGAGCTAATATTAAACGGACAAGTTTCAAGTTCCTTCGGAGGAAACACAATCTGCCCCAGAGGGCTGTTTGTCTGCAGCCAACCCAAATTTCCCTCGGTCTGTCGGGAAAACAAGCCTCTTGATTAATTCACCCCAATTTATTCGATTCCGAAAAACCTTTCTTACGTGTTTCGGCATTTTAGCTTTTTCCTGTATTTATTGGGAATAATATTTTATGTATCACAATGTGACATTGGTTTTTATTCACAGAGCAAATAGTATACTTATAGTTATGTCATCTCTTTGTTTGACTCCTCTGCCTGGGTAAATATTAGGTAATCTTGATTTAGACGTAATAAATAAGAGGTAAGTAATAACTTTTTCATTGCCCTGGCCTAAACCAGAAGAACCTTGTTACCCAGCTATATAATAAAAAACTGGTACCTAAGTTAAACCATTTGCCAGATATTCTGCTTCAAGGAGATCTCCATTTTTAGCCAAAGATACTAATTGGCAACGGGGACTAAAGACTTAAAGTGATCTACGAGGATCTCCGAAGATGTAGGCAGAGGTGCTACAACACCCACTCTCCACCTAAGATATTTTGGTGCTAACGTGATCGAAGGCGAGTGCGTCGCAATCTGTTACTTACTGAATATACGTCCTTGACTTTTTCTCGGACGTATGCAGGTTTCCTCGTGATTTTTCTGTCACCGAAAAGCTTGTGGTGTGCAAGCACTGCACTCATTTGCACCAACAGACCGGTGGAATTTGAACTTGCGTCGTCACTAGAATAGGAGGCAACGCTTCATACCACAAGGCCACCACGGCTCTCACGGGAGGAGACTCAGTATACAGTTACTCATCCAATTAATTGTCATAGTTAAAATTGCTTGACTTCGCCGATTTATATTAAGCCTTCTGATAAAAAAATGCCAACTCATGGAGTAGAAACCCTTTCATTTAAGCATAATTTTTATCTTCCATTTCATAATTATCTTCTTATATCCGCATTGATGTTATTGTATTTTGAGAGTTTGATAGTAGGTACTTTGTTAAAATCTTATTTTCATATTATGAGCACATTTGATGAATACATTGTATTCGCATCTCTACGCTTAGCATCTCTACGAAATTATCCTATATTCATAAAAGACTAAATCAGTAGTAACTTTCCATTTCATAATTTCCACACGGGTATCGGATTGAATCAATCGTCATGTACGTTGCAACGTAAAATAGAACTCTCAATATTGATATTCGGTGAAAAAGGCCGTGCTCCAGCGCGAGATAGTAGGCGGGCGGCCGCGGGCAACCTTCCAACTTCGCCTCAAATAAATCACCGACACAAATTCGCTCGCCCGCCGCTCGCAAACAAGATTAAGCATTATTAAATTGACTAAGTTCAAAACTATTTATTGTGTTTATACTTCCAAATGACAAATGTTTAAAATTAGCCGTCCCAAGAAAGTACTCAGTCAACGTCTGTGTCTAATTCACTTTAGACCTTTAGACCTTCATAAGTGCCTTATAAAAGCCTTTAAACTGAATAAATGATTTCTTGATTATGATTTTACTTTACGCTTAATTTATTTTTTACATAATTTCTGAAATTAAAAGAAGAATAACCGTAGAGAGATAAAATATTGTAACTGGTTAGTGTAGTCCGTAGATACTGCATAAATACCTTCTAAACATATTTGGGGTGAGATTTGCAGTAACCTTCTCGTAGTGGACTCAGCGCACCGGCCAAAACCCTGGTGGGACCTAACTGTACCTACGTTACTGCTGATTAAAATTGGAGCTACTCGACTGGGATAAGACTTCCACCTTATAGAAGATTGCAGCCGATTAAAGTTACTTCTCTGCAGTGTTATGTCTGTTTAGTGAGTAAGGTGTTAAGAGCTTCTCTAGGTTACGCTATGTTGTGCAGTAAGGACCCTGATTCCTCCCAAAATAAGGTTGGTAATGAGTGACTGATCTTGGCAAAACAGCCGTCAATAGGCTGCGGAGACCGCTTACCATCAGACAGGCAGAAGCTTGTTTGCCGTCTATTTACTTTATAAATATGTGTACTCTTTTACTCCTGATGGTTAAATTACGCTTTTGCGTGAGTAATATTAGTTCAGTATCGGTAACTCACCAGGTTGACAAAAACAGCGGTAGCCGGGTTCATCGATATCGTTGTCAATCTGGTCGATGCAGATACCCTTTACGCAAGGGCTGGATGCGCAGGCGCCGCCCGTCACTGACAATTCGCAGCGCTTGCCGCCCAAACCTTCGCCACACGCGCAGTGAAACGTTGCCGACCCGTTTAAGGCCATGCTCATGCAAGAACCACCATTCAGGCACGGCGTAGAAAAGCAAGGATCCTTCTCACACTTCCTGCCTGTGAAACCTGCGCCAGAAATTACTGATAGATGTATATTAAATGTATTAACTCAAATTGTACGTAAAATAAGTGCCCCTGTTGTGATTCAATCAAGCGGTATAAAATACACGCGTGAACTCCCAAATAATCGGCTTTGAAAGAATAACGATCCACCATGAATTTTAAAGGATCAGTACGATTGGATGATTTGGGTATAATACGGCCTCACACGAGCGCCGTATTACGTCACATTGTTGTTTAATTGACCAAAAAATTTAAATTGATGTTCGCTTTCATGCAAAATTACTTGAGATATGTTTTAACGGTCGGGATATGCTAAGTTTTGAAGGTATCCATGACTGCCACATTCATAAATTTTTACTGTTATTTTACTATTGCACAGAATACATATATCTAATAAAATGTATATTCTCACGGTGCATGAAATATATGTATGTACCTATTACGTAAATCGTAATATTTTTATTGTAGAACATCCCTGCGCGAATGTAATATAAGTACGGGTTGTTGTACATTCGCCACAAAGTAAATTCGTCACGAAAAAAAAGTGTAAATTCGCCACAATTCTAGTTTATGTAGTAAATTTTGTTATTTATCATTTAACTTAGAGAATATATTTTCGGGCTAAAAGCTATTATCCTATTTACCGTAGGGACATAAGCAGCGGTAGTTGGCCCCATTTAGAGGTTGCGTGAGCTGGACACATATTCCGTTGTTGAGGCACGGTGATGGATTGCAGGTGTCCCGCTCCTCGCAGTGCGGGCCCACAAACCCGCGACAACACTGACATTCGTACCCTTCCTGCGAACACGACACATAAATCACACGTCGGCATCTACATGATATAGTGAAACATAATATTTGGCAACATACCATGGACACATTAGTGTAACACACTCCTTTGCCCGAACAATCTTGAGATTCGCCACAATTGTCCGACTTGACAGTTACTTTCAAACGCACGCATTGTGACTTCCAGTTCTCGGATACCACTGTAAGCATCGTTTAATTTCATTGTGAATAACCCTATGATTCCCACAATAAACGATCGCACTCTTAAATAAACACGCGAGCGTGTTTCACGACGCCTTTCGTGGCACACATTGCATTATGGCGTGAATGCCAAGCATACCTTGAAAGCGACGCTAGAATAAAATGGTCCGTGTCAGTTTTTCTACACATACTTCGCAGTTTCGCGCTCATATATTCATATAGCACTCATTTCGCCGCCGTGACTTTTATGGCTTTCAGATTCACGGTATAGTTTAGAAAGGAACCCGCCCATATCAGCCCCATAATTTTATGAAAGTATTATATTAGCCGTATCAATTTCGTAGTTTGTTTATTGTTTACCAAAGTGGGTGGGAAGGGCTACCTACTTGAAGGCTATATGTTAAATGAAACTGGAAACCTCTCACTAAGGTGACGAACAAGCATGAGGTCCGCCTGATGCTAAGCTGTTATCGTAGCCTATGAACACGAGAGAAAGCATACTCTACTGCTACCAGCACCACATAGTATTTTTTTATTTAGAATATCACTCGAGCGTTTGCTGTCCTTACGTGCTTAAGGTTATCTGCGAGTTTGAAAGCTAAATTGAAATATACCATAGGCTACGCATAATATGCATCGTGCGTGAGAAGTACATCTTGAGAAGGAGGTAAAATTTAATCCAGGAAACGAATACGGTCTAGCAAGGTGATCTTACCTATAAGCAGGTTGACACCCTCAGTAAGATCTTTATCATAAAGAGTGAAAAGTTTCGCTCCACGCTCGTCAAGCGGCGTGATATCGAGTAGCATCCCGTCGGAGACGTCGCAGTGCTCGTGCCCCTGGCGCGTCACTTGGTATACAGCCGGCTGCAGCAGCAATCGATGCAATCTGTACCAGAATACATACTTGAGAATAATTCACAACAATATCCCGCTATCGATGTATTAAAAGTCAGAATAATCACCTCTCTCCTTCAGTAGAATTCGCGTCGAGAGTGGCATTTTTCAAGTCAACTTGACCAGAAGTATCGAGTAGCAAAGAATCCGCGATACGAACTATAAGGATGTCTCCGCTCTGAATGTCGGCGGAGCCCTCCCACGACACGATGACCGGGGGGCACTCTTCGTCGGGCGCGCTTCCCCCCACACACTCCTCCGCCATCCGCACCGCAAATTCACACATACATTAATCAATCCATTCATTTAAAAAAGCATCACTAAAATTGACTATATTTGATGGTCTCAAAGAAGACACCTAGCATTGCAGTCAGACTTAATAGCAATTAAAATATAAAAATGAAATTTCTGTAATAGTTGAAATTTGTATAGCCGTCAAAACATATTACCTCAGAGTAGATAATATACTACGTACAAATATTACTTATATTATGAAAACCTGTACTCTGCTAAATGCATTCATCTATCTACGCTATGACAGACGTGTATATTTGTACGTAGGTAGATAGGTATAGGTTGTACGTACGCAGTATATAAATAAGATAATAACTACTCTGAAGTATAATAGGTTAATATTTTTGTAACAGATGATACCTATTAAACATTTCAAGAAGGCCCTAATTTAATTAAAAAATAAAACCTAGAAATGTACTCGCTTTTTCCTAATAACAAGTGAGACTACAATATCGTAAATATATTGTTTCACAACAGACGTAATGAACAAAGTTTAACCTTATGGTTCAACCGCTGAAGCAAAAAAGCTTTTTTGCCATTTTCTCCTCCACTAAGACGATTTATGGCTTATGTATTTGACCTCGATATGCCCGTTGCTGTTGTCACGATCGAAGTAGTGAGAACAAGAACATTATACAAGGAAATAAGCGAGCGGAATAAACCTCATTCAATAAATTGCCTTAATATATTATAGCTGTTATATGGAGGTTACATACAATACAGTTATATTAAAAAATTTAATCAAGATTCTATCAAACATAATATGAAATACTAGCGGCCCGCCCCGGCTTCGCACGGGTAGACATTTATCAAATATTTTGTCTACCGGTTTTTAGTCATTTCCAGGCTTTTTAATTTTAAGTTAATTTTTTAAATTTTTCTCTCCGTAAGAACCATCCTCGTACTTCAAGGAATATTCAAAAAAAAAGAATTAGGGAAATCGGTTTAGCCGCTCTCGAGATTTGCGCTTAGCAACACATTCAGCGATTCATTTTTATATTATAGAGAAGATGTAGTAGATATGATCAAGTCGGGTTATGAACAACTAGGTATATTCAAATTTAATATTCAAATAAGGGGTTCATCAATAATTTTTCGCATTTTGAGTTTGAATTTAGGTAGTAGGTAGGTACAGGCATAAGAATAAGTAATAACTCTCTTATTATTTACTCTTATGGTACAGGGTTATTAAATTTCTGATGTGTTTTATAAGTGAGCTTGAGCTAGGCTCGAAATATGTAATGCTTATTCTGTGGCGCAGGCCGCTAATGAAATTTAAAAAAACAACCAGAACAAAATAACATCATTTTGTATAATTATTTCCTTTTGTCTATCAGTCTAACCGTCTGTGTGTCAGACTTGTAGGCTCGTTACTTGTATGACTATTATTGCTATAGAGATCAATTGAGTAGAACCAATTCCAAAAATGATTTTAGTTGAGTCAGAAATCTTTCACTCTGAATTATTCAGCGCCCGGGAATAAACACTGAACATGGCGTCGGAACCCTACGACACACTTGGTCGTTTAAAAATGTGTATTGTATCTATGCAATTGTCTTGAGAAATGCTCTACTAGATTAAATAGTTTAACTTACCGTGACAGGCAGGCTCAGCTCGTGTGTCTCGTTCCCGCGCCAGAGGCGGGACTCGCGGGGTAGGACGGGCAGATAGCAATCCACCGAGACCAGGCGCTCTTGAATTCGTGCTGAATGTACCGCGCCGCCGAGAGCACTAGAACTAGTATTTAACTTTTGCCTTCTTGCACTTTTCACTGCACCTTTTGTTGCGTACACTTTAGTTGTTGAAAAGGGTGCCGTGGTCGGGCTTTCAGTCGCCACATACGCTTGTGTTGTTTTACCTCCTTCCTTTGTAGTTGAAGATGGAGTGGTTAGTGCTATTGTCGACTCTAATGGCGCCACACTGGTATTGGTTCTATGTAGCAAAGTCGCTGAGTTTGGTTTTTGTGAACTTGATAGCTGTTTAATCCCATCCTTCGGGGATAAAGTGATCTCGCAGAAACAAGCACCAGCTAATGAGAGGATTAGCGCTGACGCCATTAGTAAAAATCTCGGCTCACTCGTACCGGCGGCCATACTGCTGGCTACGTGACTTCCACCCCTTACTTTTAAACACTCAGCTACTACTTAAGATATTATATTTCTTTGTATTGCTTGTTTGACTGAGTCTGTGGAAATAATTGAAGATATAAAATTATATGTGGGTACCTTAATTTTGTAACCTACATCATGTCTACTTTTAAACTGTGGTAGTATCGAAATATTGCACAAAAGATCCCAAGGGTCGAAGTGCTTCTGGGGCAACCTGGACCCGTTTCAGCCTTCTAATAAGATAAGATAAGATAAGATCGAAATATTGATTGTGGCGCTAAGATAAAATCTCTAGGATAAAATGAACCGAATGAATGTCAATTATCCATCCAAAGCAGGATAACTTTTTTACTCATAGGTTACTAATGATTTATTATTTATACTAAACCAATTCCATGTGTTTGTCAGAACATAGCATTGTTAGGCATTGCCCAAGCATTAATCGTATATCGCAGTCGTATATATAAAAAAAATAATAGAAACAGAGGAACAACAATAAGAGTTAATATTGTATAGGGTAAAGTACCCATTTGAGGGCTCTTATCTCGTGCTATGTAAAGGCGAATACCTCTTGATGAAAACATCTATAATTGGACAAGCTGTAGGGCCCTGAGCTCGAGTGGCGACCCTCTTCAAGACACGAGTGCAGCCCTCAGATAAACTTTACTTGGCTGATTTGCATTTTAAATCTATTCTCGATATAGTTTTAACAATTTACGTAAACACTGTCAATAGCATGTCTTTACAATATACTACTGTATATTGTATCTGTTCTGTTCTGTTTAGTGTGAAGTGATATCTGAATTTTACCCACCACTTTAATTTACCCACCGCTGTCACCACGAAGTAAACTACAAGATGGTTGCGTAGCGACTGATTTAATTTCTATTTACCTACTTGTTAGTACACAATATTAATAGTTCATAAAAGCTGATATTCCTGGTTTTTCCATAAAGCACGCTACACCCTTTCAGCTTTAACTGTACAGTCGAACTGTGCAGTTAAAACTGAAGGTGTGTAGGCAAAACTGACAACTGTGCAGTTCTAAACTGAACGTGTGCAGACACTAGGGGCGTCAGTTATAACTGCACATTTTGACTGTACAGTTAAAACTGAACGTATGCAGCCTGCTTAAGAATAACAAGACAGCATACGGTTCTTAATTTCGCTGAATGTAGGTACCTACATATTTCCGATAGCTTCCCAATACGCCTGTCCCGACATGCACTTGACTAGTTTTTTATTTAAATTCTGAAATAATTTTAAGCAATTATATTTTTTGCTTAAATAATTAATAATACGAAACTATTTAAGTTTACAGATTGAGTTGTTATTCGTAGCAGTGTAGCACTGTAGTAGCTACGGAACATACTCAAGTATAAAATGTTTTATATATACCCCAGTGGCAGTGGCAGTAAGGCAGTGAGCTTCTATGAAAGTGATATTTTTCAGCTAGCACAGCTGTTACCCTATCTATCTATGCCTTGGCAAACACATTAAGCTGTCATTCAGTCTTTTATTCATTCGGTTGCTTCACTATGATATGAGGTAGGCTCAAAAAATAATCGTAAGTGAAAATCGCTGCATATAAATAGAAAGTTCTTGCTGATGTAAAGATCAAATCCTGAACAACTAGAAACATACAATTTGTAGAGTAGTATTATGTTATGTTACACTTTGGGGACATAGTAATTAAGGATTACTCGAAATGTGTCATTCATGGCGGTGAAAAATTATTTAGCGTCTGCGAATAATAGTATTGCAAATCAATTTACTTGATACTCTGGAAATAATGTATGTACAAAGTAAGTAATCAAAGTAATGTCCATTGAATACTTGGAAATCCCATCTTTACATATTTCTATTTGACTTAATACATAGAGAAGAAATTAAGAAACGAGGCGAGAACTTACCTAGATGGATCTCTAAAATTATACATTGCATATTGTATAAATTCTTATCTCAAGTAATATATAACCATAAAACTATTAATGTGAATACTCATAAGTATTTTTATTCCATTCTGTTCTATTATCATAACAGACTCGAGAGTTAAATTTATAAGCATTAAAATTATTAAAGTCGATGACAAGTATCACCAGTTACGTGTTGATTTGGTTTTAGGTAATTGATGCATTTGGATCGCAGTTTAAGAAGATATTTCTATTGAATGTCTGATGTAATATTATAAACCGTATTGTAAAATAAATAAAAATAATAAGAGCTTGCTAACAAAGCGATACAGGGAACTCGTAACTACTGAAGCAAGTATAATCTTCAAAAATAATACCTACTGCTGAAAACAATTAATTAATCAGGCTTTTAATACTGATTAGCTGCTAATTTGTATTAGATTACTCTACAAAATACTTTATTCTAATAATAATACTTATAATAAGTATCAAGAAATGTGACGTTTTGTCATACTTACATAAGTTGTGATGTATCGCTTAGATTTTGTGTAGCTTTATGTATTCAATACACTAAATAATAAAAATCTGTCTGCATCTTCGGTTTCTACACTCACTATCAAATAAATAAAAACACAATTGAGTCTAGGCTCATTATTTATCAGAGCTTGACTGGTCGTACAGAGGGTACGTAATTTCAATAAACTGCATGGGAATTATTGAGAAAAATAGGTTTTTTGAAATCAATTTTGTTGTTTTGTTAAAACAAGCAATGTTTTGATGATTGAGGGCGCAGCGCAGAGCGAGGCAAAATCCACCGCAGCCTCCGCGACACTGAGGGCACTGGGGGCGCGCGCCCGCTCCCGCACCCCGCCCACACCCTTCACAAGCCTGTAACTTTACTTAATTTTACTCCACGCCTGTAATGCCAACGATTTCCTTAACGTGACGGGAGTAGAGCTACGAGCTATTCCATTTAAGTGGATCTACTTTTTACTTATATCTGAGTTTGTGTCCGCAAACTGTGTACATACATACTTTATAGGTAGGTAAGTAGTTACGCTGCCGCGCTGTGATGATCAGTGACCTTTCGAAAATTGCCTTTCCTTACAAAGTGTTATGTTGATAGCATATATTTGTAGTCGTGGTGTGTAGGTATGAGAAATTGGAAATGTCTCACGAAGTGCGGCTGATAAACGAGCGGCGGCGGCGGTCCCATGGGCGGGCGTGCGATTGTAAACATCGCGCCCGAAGCAGCCTGACCCGGGTACCTGTCCGGCGGTATTTATTACTTTACATTCCTTCGAAAGCTCCAATAATAAAATCTATTACAGATCCACAGATTTAAAATATTTTTCCCGGCAGAAATACTACCTACGTATTGCTTAAGTTGGTCCGTTTATATATCCGTTGCGTAGTTTAAAAGATCTAAGCCTACCTACCTACAAACGGTGGGAGGCGACGTTGTTATATTTGATAAATACATAATTTATAAACGAATACCGTAAATACGTACAATTTTTTTACAAAATGAATATGTCTGTTGTACCTATGTCATTACTTCCCAGAATTAGATTCTTATTAGCGACACTATCGAATGGTCTTCAATTTCTAGCTAGGAATATTGTTGTTTTCCAAAATCCAATGTAGAAGTTTTCATTTTTATCAATTCAGGCCCGAAACTCCTTTGAGCACTTTTCGCTATTCCTCGTTTCGGATTTTGCTATCCACGACCACTTTAAACATTCACCTGTATATTACATTGAAAAACAAATTTATAGATAGTTATAAAATTAAACATAGATCATAAAATAATATCACGTAACATCCACGGGTTATATATGATATTGTGGATTGTGTAATAGAACAGTAAGATCACAGGCATTGATTGTTGGGTACGAGTCATAATTCCATTATGATAAGGTCTGGGCCCCGGGCCACTACCCAAACAACTGCTACATTATTCCGTAAACGTGCTCTCACTAAATTTAGCAATTAGAACATAGGGCAATATGTCTCTATCCTATCGCTTAGGATAAACGCAGTGGACGTGTTGTAAGTAGGTATTGTTGGCTTCTACGCGTTACGATGTACTTATATAATATACATAATAGATTATATCAACTCATAAAATTTAAGAAATGTTTGTAATCATGTCGAAACGTTGCGATACCGAGCAGAGTATTATATTTTAACTTCAATCCATTCATTCATTTACGGTTATTAATTAACCTTGAAAAGGTATAACAATTACCTACGTTGTGAGAAAAACTAATATGACTACAGAAATTTCAGAATACAGAAAAATGCAACAAGCCATTAGGAAAAGAAAAAGCGTTTTAATAGCTTGTACGGATTATCCAGTACTAGGGACCCACCCGACTTCGCACGGCCAGTGTTAGCCATATAAGTTAAATACCTACAAAACACAAATTACTTATACATAAAAAGCTTCCTCTTGAATCACTCTATCTATTAAAAAAAACGTAGCAAAATCCGTTGCGCAGTTTTAGAGATCTAAAGCATACATAGGAACTGACAGCAACGGGAAGCGACTTTGTTTTTTATTTTGTAGTGAAGTTATGTAACGGCTAATGCCTTTGAAAATCAATAAATAGAGATATAGATGTGATTTCGTTATTAGGTGATGGTTTTATTTATGAAGTACGCCAATTATTTTGTGTTTCTCGTTTAAGGAAAGGAAGAAAACATCTGGAGAATCCGCGGATCGTAGGACAGAGCGTGTGAAAGAAATGGACACATGAATAACATAATCATCCTTCTATTGCAGTCGGGTAAACCATGGGAAAATTCTTTAGGAAAGCCGGGTAGGTTTCCCTAAGATATGAGATAGGTACAAGTTGTTTTAAATTCCAAGTCTGTACTTTTGCTTTCACCATTTACCAAGGCATTAGAGGTGGTAGCAACTACTAAAAAAATAAAGTAAGGCCAACACGTAATTATGATGATAATAAGAACCGTCGTCGCCGCGTCGGAGGAGTTATAAAAACCGAGAGAACCTGGAAGTGATAAATGTGTTGTAATTTAATTCATTGTTTTTATTGCCACCTTTGTTGTGTACCTAAACAAAATCTATTAAGAAGGTACATAAGCGTTACGTAATCCCTATTATGGTAATAGGAGCACCATTGTCCTCGCGGTAGTTGGCGCTGCGCCAACTCGCTGACTAGTCAGTCGCTCACTAGCCTTATCTCGTATGGATCCACCACCAATATACTTTGTTAATACTCCTCCAACCAGCCCCCACCTCCCTACCAACATCTAACGACGTTTGTTAAATTATACCCATTATTTACACGTTTTGTTAGTGCTAATGATCCTATTTTGGCGGCTAATAGCTCAAGCGTCACACAAAACTACAGATTTTATGTAAATATAGACTCACTTGTCTTATACCTACTTATTATCAACAAGCAATAGATCTACAAAAAATACGGGTGTAACCAAAGTGTGTCACGTGGCCCAGCATGGAAACCTTTATGCGGCAATACGTTTATCCATATTAATAATGCAGGCGTTACTAATGTGTTCACAGTGCACATCGCCAGTCTGGTACATCATTATTTGTACGTATTACATTGCCTACTCTGAGGTATTATAAAGAGTAGTATTTAATAATGAAAACTATACTATCCCTTAAGTAAAATATTATTTACGTATATCCTATTGCGTAGTTAGTAAATTATCTACTCTGAGCCTCAGAGTAGATAATATCATATTGCTATGCCGGCAAAGTCGTTACCAATCAACTTGGAAAGCCAATAGGCCAATGCTAAGAAAGGATTACTACTGACTTACCATTTACGAAGCGAAACAAACATATAACTGTTTATGTTGTTTATTAAATAGGCACTAATTTCTTTGGATCACTAATTTAAAAAATACTTGTATGTATATGTTTTGAAATTCAAGACTGTTATTGTTATTTACTATTACATATTTCCAATAAACTACTATGGTCTATCTTTAAATACATAACATACAAAACAATACAAAAATTTACTATAATGTACATTACGCAGTAAATAAAATACCATCTAGCATCATCCATCAACAGTAACTAATGTTTAACAAATAATATGTAAATAAGATTCGTATAAAGCTTGTTATAGTGATTCAGATGACCTCCACTTCATTCTTCGCAATGGGGACCGCCGTCGCGAGGTCATTTTTCACGTAGTTCTAGGAACAGAAAATACATTTTAAGTTTAAGACTAATTTGAATGTGTTTTTTTTTATATTTGTATTTTAACATAAATACGCGCGCGTAAATGACTAACGACATTTGACATATGCGCGTGGGCTTTTGGTGCTAGAGTTGCATCAAGTATTCCACTAAACTTATAGTATAAAATAATGATTAGCTTCGTTATAATACCAAAACTAGGAAGTACAGGCAGAGTGATTAGGACTCTGAATTGGGATAACTTTTGACTTATGTACCTATTCGTTATTTATAACTTGTGATGTAGGTACCTGTTGCATAGATTCATGCGGGAAGACGGTGTAATTGTGCGGCGGCCGGGCGGCCATCTTGTCGGGGTGACAGCGCAGCCGGTGCGAGCGCAACGTAGACGCGTATGCGAAGCGCTCGCTGCACCACTGACACGATAGCGGCTTATCGCCCGTGTGCGTGTGCATGTGTACCTGATAATATACAAATATATGTCCATGTTTACACCTTACAGCTTCTTTTCTCAAACATAATGCATAAGTAGTATCTAGCTAGACACGAAGTATAACCGAGCTAAGCAAACCTCCTTATTTTTTAATCTAAGAGGTAGGTAGGTACTGTAGGCCATGCTGGTATAAGTGGAGTATGTGTGTGTTACCTTGAGCGTCTGCCTCCTCTTGAACGCTTTATTGCAGTAGGAGCACACGTGGCGGCACTCGTCCTGGTGCACCAGCAAGTGTTTGCGCAGCGTCCGCCGGCTGTTGAGCACGCGCCGGCACTTGTGGCACTGGTACGAAGTGTTTCCGTGTGTGTCCTCGTGGGTCTTTAGATTTGAATATGTTTTAAACCTGCACACGTCACATTGCTGCTTTATTTTATAGTTACCACTTTAGAGCAGATCACAGCCAAATAACCCTAGTCTGATGTGGTGTTGTGTTACTGCTATGAGTAAGACTTTCAGAACTCCTCGGGAATAAGCTGTGCTGGCAGCAAGTAGATCATATGCTACTAGCATAGTGAGACCCCTTGACAATAAGGCAAGCTTAGTGATACCCCTGGTGTTGCAAGCGTTCACAGTTTATTGGTAATTATTTACTATAGGCGGGCCATACGCTTGTTTAACATCATAATGGTATTAAATATTAAGTGGTGTATATTTATGTACGCACGACTTGGAGCATATCTTGCATACGAAGGGTTTATCGTCGGAATGTATGGCGCGGTGTTGGCGCAATTCTCCATTGGTGCCGCACGCGTAGCCGCACAGGTCGCACACGTAACCCTTCACCTTGTCGTGCACCACGCGCCGGTGCGACGACGCCGAGGAACGAGTTGTGAACCTACACCACCGAACAATGAACTATCATATACGATCATACGTGTGATGACGACAACGTTCGTCTAGTGGCAAATATACCTTACTGCTATGCTAGGTGTGACAAACATTTGTGTTTGACACGTCTGACTGTCAAAAACGTCTGGGTGTGTGATATGCATTCACAACAAAAATCCGGGTATTCTATCAGTTGTCTGGTATCTATATTACAAGTAATGCTTAGTTTGGGACCGGGTGGCGTGTGAGAATGTCCACATATTATTGTACACAATAACTTGAATAGACAATTAGTGTATGATAGACGAACCCAAAGTGGGGTAAGGTAAGGTCAGGAACACTTGCCACCTTAACGGATGACACGCAATTCAATATTGTGGATAATAATAAACTTTAATCTACTTAACGAGTGTTTTGCACACTCTCATGTAGTGCTCGTTTAGAAAGTAAATACTGATATTGGTGCCAATTCTGTTGTTCAAAATTACTAAACTTAACTAATTTGACAAGTCCAAAAATATTGCCATCCTTATTGAACACCTCACATGAGAAAGGGATAGCAAGACTTTTAGACCTGTCAAATTAGTTAAGTTTAGTTATTTTGACCAACAGAATCGACACCATTGTTTGACTTACTATACACCATATTTTTACCATCATAAAGTTTTTTAGGCAGCAAAAGGCCACGAGCAAACTCATACCATGAAATAAGGAGGAAGTAGGTGATGTCAGCAGCAGCAACATTACTTACATCAAATCACATATGTCGCACCGGAATACTTTCCTTTCTTCTACTGGTATATGTGATCTTTCATGGGATTTTAGGGCATCTTTTGTATTGAATATTTTCTCACACATTGAGCAAATAAATTTCCTTTCTGATTTTGGCACATGTCTCATTTTATGTTTGTTCAAGGCGGACAAACTTTTGGTAATTCGCGGACATTTGTCACATCTGAAATAAACCGAAAGATGGCTTGGGTTGAAGGATCAAAAACATAAAATTTAATTTTGTATAATTTAGACTTACACTAATATATCGGGGCTCTTATGGTCTGCTACGTGTTTGTACATAACAGACTTAGACTTGAGAGTAACGCCGCATTTACACTTAACTAATGGCCGTATTTTGTGTTTTTTCTCACAATGGCTTTTTAATGTGTACCAACTCCTGAATTCCTTACCACACTCTGTACATATGAAACTGTAATCAATAAATGGTTATTTACTGAGACTGAATTATATTTGAACTTAATAATTGTTGAATAATTGATAACTGGTTTAAATTATTTCCAAATGGAGTACTTACTTTACATAATCTTGAACTTTGACATTGTTAAAATCATTAGATTCCCTTGACTCATCATTTTCTTTCTGCACGCTACTGTTATGTTTCTTACACTGTAATTTGTGATCATTTATGTGTTTATAAAGCACACTCTTTGATTTGATTGCAAAGCCACACAGGCAGAATGTGAATGGTTTCTCATTATGAATCTTATAAGCATGAAAACTCAATGAGGTCCATGAATTCATTTTCAGTTTGCATGCTGTACATTCGGGCCTGAAATATATCAATTTATTATGTATAAATAAATATTCAATCACTAGGTTTTGAGCGGTCAACTGCTGAGATAAATTATGAGATAGATAGCAAAATTATGTCACCTTAGATTTAGTTATTTTTAATATTTTTTACTCAGAAGTAAATACAAATTTCTTGAAATATACAGTACACTTTTATAAAATAATACTAACTTGATAAAATTTTTGACTTTAAAATCACCCTGCCCCATTAGTTCCTGTAATTTATTTAGATCTTCTTCTGTTGGTACTCTGTTCTCTACTTCTATGTCTTTTCTTTGTTTTAATGCAGCAATAGAAACATCATCCGAGAGATAATCATCTTCAACAAAATCAGGGTCATTATCCCTGTCATCATCACTATGCTCTTCATACTTGGAAGGAAAGTTTCCTGGAATACCCATAAAAACATTGAAAAATTATAAAATTTATACAAATAACAAAATATAATTAAGCACATAGTTAAGTATGCAAATAGCTGAGATTTGTACAAAGAACGAATTTATAAATACATTTTTCACTGTTTCTTATTGAAAATGAATCAAATCCATACCAAGAAGGTAACTGTTTTATCATCAGATGTGACATAGATATTGTATGTCATAGCAGTTTGCGGGAGACAAATATTGGACAAAACAAATAAGGGATAAGATCTATATGTAACCAACAGTTCTCACAGCACATAATTCTCAGATTATACTTTGATATGCACTGCAATTTTAATTTATTCCTAAATTAAAATACTTACCAATTTCTTCAGCACATAATTCTTCTCTAATAATTTCATCTTTAACCTAAAATCAAATTAAATACTGTTAATTTCCACTTTTAATCAGTTATTTCTGTACCTATTACTTAAAGAAGCTGTGGGCAACCTACTTCTAAAACAAACATCACTACATAGTATAAAACAAAGTTGCTTCCTGCTGTCTGCCTGTCGCTATGTACACTTAGTAACTACCCAACAGATTTTTATGTTTTTTTAAAAGATAGTGATTTAAGAGAAAGGATTTTATGTGTAATTCATTTGTCTATTGTAGGTATTTAACTAATATGGCTAATGCTGGCCATGGGAAAGCCAGGGCAGGCAATAAATATTATTTGTGCAAAAGTTGTGTTTTTTCCTCTTCACCCTGGAAATACTGCACAGATTTGAGAAGTGGAATGTTGAACAGAGCTAGCCTATATACTGAATTAATGCATAGGATATACATTAAATCAAATTTCTCTACCATGTAGACAAAACTGAGTAAAAGCTTGATATATATTCACAACACAGAAAGTAATTTTATATTAGTAGACACTGTTTACTTTGTTTGTTTAGAGAGGACTACTCATACATACCTCTGACTTAATAATGGGTGAAATGTAATCAAGAGCACTTCCTTCCGTCTTTATTCCCATTGAGTCTACATTCTCAATAAATGTTTTCCTCAGAATCTCTTGAGCTTCATAACATTCTAACATAAACAGTTGGAAGGACACCATTTTCTCTTCACAGTTTATACAAACTCTTGAAGGTAAATTATCATGTTGATAAACCTAAAAATGCGTAATATGTAAGTAAAAAAATTATAAATATCTACTGGCCACATGCACAAAGGCAGTTTAAGGACTTATGACACCTTCATGACCCATCACAAGCGAGGGCTAAGTACCATGTAGTTTTGGTAACCAATAGGGTTAAAATCTAGAAAACTTTGCCCAAAAAAACAAAGCATTTCTGATGCCAATATCATGTGAAGAATATAGGTGGTAATGGGTGAATAATTGGAATATACATCCTTTTGGGGGTGAGAGGTGATGACACAAGAGTTCCTTCCCCCAAAACATCAGGTACACGATATCTAAAGTAAATTTATGTATGAATCATTAATTAAATTACATATTCTGTAATGAATGTTACTAAAACAGCAATATTTTATTAAAAATTAGATACTCACAACAATTTGAACGATATCTTGAGTCAATTTTAGAAGTCCCTTATTTTCTTCATGCAATAAATCTTTAGAAACACTGTTTTGTTTCGCACACAATCTACACAAGTCTTTTACTTCCATGGCCTTATCCACCAAAAACATAAAACGGAGACACTACACAAGTAACTTTTTACAACACAAATAACATAATTATCATGAGCATATAGTGAATGATTTCAGAAATTATGATATCACTTATTACCTTAATTCATCATTTATTTACCTATACATTTAAAATAAACAATAAACAAAATTAAACCATTTAGCAGTCCACGAAATTAAACAAATTTTGGCTATTCGACATTTTTAATTGTACATTATTATTTTGCTTTATGTCCCTCCCTGCCTCGGATACATGACCTTTTAGTCAGAATGGATTCTGAGTCAGAAGCTAAGTTAGGCTATACTCTGTGTCGTCTGTGGGTGGACCGAACTAAAACGTAGTGGTTGATTACAGAAGTGCTCGGTCCTGGGCTTGAGGGTCTCGTTGACTTGAATTCCTGGTCATTCGGGAATCCGAGGCAATGAGATCGTTGATGAGTTGGCCAGCCTAGCTGTTAAGCAGGGTCGGTCTATGATCAACCTTAGTTATTCTCACAATATCTGAGTGGACTAACCAGAGAGAGGTTGGTTCAGGAATGGAGCAAGCACTGGGCTACTCAATCTAACTTCTAAGGGTCGATTTTACTATAGTATTAATCCTGCTGTGTCATTGTCTCCTTGGTTTTCTAAATTAAAGCTCAGCCGAAAACTTGTTACAACCCTGGCTCGTTTGAGGTTGGGGCACTGCTGCTCATCAGTACATTTAAAAAAATTAAGGATAAAAGATTCCGATGTGGTTTGGATGATGGAAGCCTCACCCATTTATTATTTAACTCATATGATACTCTTCCTTTATATAATATCCTTGTTAAATTTAGAGCTCCCCAGACCTGTGATCTATCATTTGTCCTATCCTTATGTAACAAAGTTTATATTAAATCTATTATAAAGTTTTTAGTATATCACAATTTAAATATTTACTCATCCCTCCTCCTTCCTTCCTATTAAGTAATTATTATATGTTGCCAAATGTCCCTATTATAAATTTATGTCATAGTTTTAACGAATTTTATGGTTCCTTATACCCGACACTGGCAAAAAATAGTCATTGAAAGGATTGATTGCCATATCGAAAAAAAGAAGAAGAAATGTAGTGGTAAAATAAAACGTTTTATGTGGTTTTATGTACTCTGTGGATCGAACGAACAGCTCGCTCGCTGCGAGTTTGTTTGATTTGTTTGATTGATTGACGATTGTGAAGTGGAACAAAAGGAATAGTTAAAATCCACTTTTATTGTTTGTTTGGTCTTATTTTGTTTCCCTAATGTAATGAGGAAGCTAATTACCTATTTGTTGGATGGAATTAGAATAAGTTGAGTGCAGTCGAGGTGCCCAAGTGAATCGAATTTAGCCGTTTCCCTTCAGTTTACACATGTCAATTTATAAAATTTTGTCATGGTCGTTATATTTCGTTTTAAAAAGAAGATACAAGCAGCAAAGGCTATTGCAATAATTTGAAATGGAGTATAGTGAGCTCTAAAAGTAAGCCGGTAGAAAAGTAGAAATGGATCTTCATGTAAATTATGTCGAGCCCGCCACTCCGACGCTACCGTTTCAAAGTTTCTCTAAAACTGAAGACAGTGGTTATCATACATTCACTCCAAGCTCGTTGGAATCCGAACTATCCAGTGATTTACTTGATACCTCAAGAATACTGAAAAATAACTGTTATAAAGGTCATATACAATCAAACAGGAAACCTAATCGTCAAAAGACCCAGTTAGAAGTACTAGCAGAAACTCCCCCAATTAAACGAGGTGTAAAGCGACTGTATCAGGAGGATACGGAGATTTATAATACAGTACCAACACCTACAACTGCTATTGCTGGCAAAATAAGAAGTCTAGATGTCAATGAAAACAAAGAAAACGCAAGTTGTTTCATCTCGCCTCTGAGTGCTACATGTGGGGACAAATATAACAGAGAGCTACCACTAAATGGGTATGAGCTAGCATATCCGAGTACACCAGTGAAGAATAATTGTGTGGTAAACCCATGCAGAAAAACGCCTAAGAAGCTCAGTTTTATACACTCTTTATCATGTGAATCCAGTGAACTTCTGCCAGTCACCAAACAGAAGCCAAGTGATGCTGCTTTAGTTAAATACCACAGGCCAGAACTCAAGGTTGATATCTTGAGTCGACTCCAGCAGGTTAATTGTGCAGTACCTCTTGCCAAAATATTTGATTTTTTATCAAATGAAGATATACAAAATGTAGCATTGGTATGTTCTACTTGGCGCAACATATGGGGATATCAACCCAAGAAAAAGAAGTTTGAATACTATCAATATTTAAAAAATGTAAAAGAAAACCAAGAGAATAGAGCTAAAGGCATTGTGTGTAAAGTAAACATAGGCAAACACACTAAATTGCTTAATGAAATTCACAATGAAATACACAATAATCTCGGGAACCATGTTATACCTAGGAGCCCTCCAAGCACACCCAGAACTAACAGATTCAGGAAATTTGCTAAGGTATGCTGAATATATTTTACACTTATCACATCCATTTTGTTGCAAATACACTGAGATCAATCAGTGAGAATCAGAAATGTAATGGATATCACATGACTATGTAGTGTGTGCATCCTGTTTGTCCATTTGTTTATGAATCTTATTATTTAATATTTCTGAGTTATGGGCAAATTTAGCACTAATACTTACAAGAATATTATAATGATTATGTTTTACCTTCTTTAACATCAAGACACTAAAGATGTGAAAGTAGAATAACAAAACTAAATATGTTTTAATAATATTTACAGGCTGCACTTCTAGACTCTCGCATTCAAATTGAATGTGCTCGGTGTCAACAACCTGCAAAAGTGTCAAAAGAAGGATCTGGAGAAGTGTGGGCTGAATGCACAAGTCTAACATGCTCCTACCAGTTTTGCAAAAATTGTAAGTGTGACAGACATCCTGAAACAACTTGCTTTCAATATGATCTTGAAGGCCCTAGTCCTTCTAAAAGGAGGAAGAATCCATATGCTGTTGGCACAAAGAAGAGTAGAAAAAATTTACGTAGACTTATGGATAATGCTTATTGACTTTGTTGTGTACTCGTGATGATGAGTGCAACAAGTAATAATTTTGTCTGAACCAAACTTGTGAATTTGTGATTTACAATCATGCATTATGTAACTAAACACAGACAAACATTACTTGAAGCATTGCTCAATGTATTGAAAACTCTGAACTAGATTGGTTTGAACAATGTTCTATCATGAGATTATCGGGTATGAACCCAGTGTCTGATGCAGTGCCATGCTTTAATAATAGTAAGTAAATTTCTGTACCACTCATTAATGAAATTAACCCAGTGAAGAGGTAAAATATTCTGCCAGTTTAGTTAATTTAATTTGCTATTAGCAAGACTTGTATTTATTTATACTTAGAGAGCTATACTATTTGGAAAATGTTATTTGGGCATTATTCACTCAACTGAGTTGTAAGGTTTATCCACATTTATGAGAGGACAAGTTAGCTTAAAACAGGCAACATATTTGTGAAAATATTCTTGGAGTTAAAAGCAATTCACAATTAGTTCCAACTAGATCTGCATCATGTTCAATAATGTCACATCTGGAGAGCTTTTCTTAAACAGCATTGACAATATATTAGAATATTTATAATTGCTCTGTATGTAACATGACATATATTTCATATGTGTTTGAATAAATGTGGAAATAGCCTTATAAATTATGTATCTGAGATATACAAATACAGGATAACATGTAATGCAAGTTTTACTATCATAGGGCAATTTTTTGAAGAGCCTGAATTTATTGAATTGGCCATATTATAATTTACAATTTTAAAATTTACGAATAGACTGATATTATGCCATGACATTTTTAAGTTAACTTTTATCATAGGAATTGTATCTAACATTGACATTTGAATAGGGAATGTGTGTTTACCTTTATTGTCAGTCAGTGCCACACATCATTTATAACAGAATAGGTTAATGTAATATGTCCTAGCGGTAAGATTTTTAGGGCTTGTTAGGAAATGCTGTGCTGGTAGCAGAGGGACTTGTTAACCAATTGTCAACATATACTCGATCTGAGTACTGCGGGGGATTTATACCCCTGGTGTTGTGAGCGTCAATAGGCTATGGTGACCATTAAATGGACCAACACTTATTTTCTTAGTATTACAAACCTTTTTCTTTTAGTAAAAGGCCACAAAATCACTTGAAACAAGTTAACGGGTAATTTAGTCAATTGCACTGTATTTCGTTTTATTTAAGGACTATGATTATTATGACACTATTTGAAGACTGGATCTTTACACATCACATACATTTATTAATTAGTGTGTATGTTTCGCTTGAAATCTATAGGAAATGTCACTACAAAATTAGAAATATTGTGTACTGATGTACTCTTTTTATATAAGGACATGGTTTCTGAAAGTTTATCTATTTCAACCATTCAGTAAATTAGTAATGTTTTATTTGTGTTGTTGGAAGTTGATGGATTGAAGCTTTCAGTGACCAACCAGAATACCTCCTATTATATTATACTCCTAGTCGTATGTCTTATACCATAACCACTCAATTGAACATTTAAATTCACTTTTATCACTTTTCATGAAATTTGTGAATTCTCTAAGTATTTTGTCAAAACGCTAAGGCTGGCCGTACATTGGACGCACTTTTATACGAATATGCAAGGCAACGCACATAAAACATACCCTTCACTGGGTACGAGTAAGTCGCGTGCATAGGCGCGTATAATAATTCCAATGTACGAAATCAATCTGAATTGTAATATCTGGCTGGCGTTATGGTGCGTAAAAAAACAATAGACAACGTCACGTGAATATAATATAAACATTAATACAATTCGACGGACAAGAACATATAAATAAATCCATACAATTATTGCTTAATTACGTAATGTGTGGCTGGCCTGAGCGTGAATGTGTGTGTTTATTTAAATAAAAATCCTCTATGGTTTTAAACTTTAACTACATTCTTTAATTTTAATTACTGCTTTAGAATTTGTGTGTTCTTTTAAGTTTAAAGATCCTTATTTTAATTGGATTTGTGTGATTATTTTATTTGAGATTTTTTTGTAAATATATTTAACTCGCATAGCGCATTCTTAAATTTTTAAGAAAGGCAGTTTTAAGAACTTAGTTTTAAAGTATTTTAACTTATGTCTGTTCTCAAATAATAATGTTTTTGAAACTGAACTGTCTCAAATATTGCAGCCTGATGTAAGGTTACACCAAATTCAGTATTTTGTGTTATTTGAGCATTATTCGGCGCAATGTTATTAATAAACGTTAATAGATTTCTTGCAATTGAGCGCAACTAGATATTTTCCTACATGTACATAGATTGCCGCTAGACTTAAAGAGTGGGATGTTTTAGGTATATCACCGCGTTACTTGTCACTATTTATTATAAAGGATGTGCCTTCTCAACCACAATTTGGTAATGAAGTGGTATTTTTAATTTTAATATTGTATGTAATTGGCGTACCTAAATATATACTTTTTAATATGTCTAAGCTTCTAAATTTAATGATATTCCAAAATATTGGGACCAAGTAATGTAATGTAATGCTCAATGTTAAAAAAAAACCTTTTAAGAGTGCATTCAAATTTAGTTAGGTATTGGTGCCAATTCTGTTGTACCAAATTACTAAACTTAACTGATTTGACAGTTCTTAAAGTCTTGCTATCCCTTTCTCATGTGCGGGATCTTTTAGAACTGTCAAATTAGTTTAGTGATTTTGTACAACATAATTGACACCACTGTATATAGGTTTCACCTTTAGGTGTACCTTTTCCACAGCGAGTTGTAATTTAATTGATTAAATTTATTGTGAGATGCTTTAAAAGCTTGTCTCGAGGATGTTTTAATGATAATAAAAGTAATTTTGATAAACAATAGCATTTTTATTTTTCTGAGAGCTTCAGGTTTTTTAGTTCTGTTCATTCAGCATTTATTCATATTCACTCGCGCTCAGTTTGGAGACGTAAGTAACTTAAATATTTGTTAGTACTATCAGAGAAGATAATATCCTACTTGTGGTGATACATTAGGTTAGATGTGCGATGTGATGTGTCTTAAAAATTTAGCACTAATACTCAAAAATAATTTTTAACCAATATTTTATTTTATAAAATGTACAACTATTTACAAAAATATGTAGGTATACTTACTTAAAGCATTATAATATTTACCTATAAGACTAAATAACAGTCGAAATGTTACTAAAAGATAAATCCACCAATATTATTTTTGAAGTTATTTACTTTCAACTCTGACAGACAGTAATTAAAATAGGTTGATGCACGAAGATAGCACGTACATACAACATACTTGTAAAAGGAATACATTCAAATTGCTAGCTTTTATCGTTTCGTAGGTAGTACCTATTTATCCCCTACCTTATTCAGATAGGCTATAGGTACATAAACAACAGCAATCATTTAATTTCCAAATTAGCACTTGAAGTAGGTATTGATCTTAAAGGTTGTGTGCTTCGTTCGTACTAAGTAGTTAAGTAAGTAAAGTTCTTACTAAGTAAAAATATGTAGGTACTTATGTATCAAAATAGTTGGGTTTCTTTAAAGCGCACTTATCTAAAAGTATACAGAACATTAATGTCCATGTAATCGACAACTTAGTTGTTCTTGTCATGACTTTGAGCCCGGTGGTATAAATATGGTGATGTATCTCATGTATTGTCGCACGGTAGGTTTTCAGCCGAGCCCCATCACAAACTTTGGTATTTGATAGGCCACTTGTGGTAGTTGCAATAACATCGACACCCTGCAAAAAAGGTTTTTTTCATTAAAAATACCCTTAGGTATACTTGTCAAGAAATACGTTATGTTGGCGCTAGGGCGCTAGAATTTTAACAAACCCAACACCGTGCCAGAACCTTGTTTAGAGGTGAAGAATTAGCCAAGACCCATAACAATAATGCCATCCCGATTTTTTATAAAGAACGAATGCGCTACGTTTAGAGCACTGTGGATAACATAATTCCAGTTTTTCGCCCTGTTCTTTGACTAGGGTTTTGAAAAAGTGACCCAATGAGCCAGATTACTCCGATATCTTTGATTTTTTTATTTTATAAAGGTCAGATCGCCGGGTAGATACTCCCGGAGAAAAATCTGCTAACATATTCCAAAATATAAATATGTCTTCCAGGAGACTTGAACAAGCTCTCATTATAAGTTTTAGTTGTTCAGTTGTTGTAGGTAGGTACCGGTAGTAGTAGGTACCAGGGCGTACAACTAATGTCTCTATGTAGTCCTTCACTTTATTTCACATCACCGTTATATATGCTTTACTCATCTTCTTAAAGTTATTATATGAAGTTAAGGGGATAACTAGATACGTATAAACGAAGTAAAAGGTTCTTTATTAAATAAGGTCAATATTTCTTACCCAGTTAATTGACAGCGACATGTTGATACCTAAAGGTTATTCCATCACCGTTATACTTGCTGTACAGTAGGAATAGGGCTGCATAAAGAAATATTTACACTAATTAGTACCTATTGCAAAGAAATCATGTGACCTTAGTTCTCAATTGGTTGGTATTACTTGGTATATATTATTACGTTCATAGGCATTGCAATTTTTCTCAAGCCAGCAGAGAAGCAAGCTTTTGTTTAAATAAAATTAAATACATCATGTATTCCTAAGTTATAGTTTTATTTCTGTTATTGTTTTATTTTTTTACTAGATAGTTCAACTTAATTTTAATTAGTTTTATGCACACATACCTTGGAGCACAATTCAGATCATTTTTTTCATTTTATTTGTACTTGTTTCATAAAATTGTGTTCTGTTTTTGTGCTAAATAAATAAATAAATTCGGTATTCGAAAGTATCGTTAAACTTACATTGACATTTAGGTAAATTGGAATTTGTATAAAACTCCTGATGAACGAAGCCATCGATCACAGAAAGAAGACATACAAATGATCGATGTACGTTACTTGGGTTGGATCTATCTATCTAACTATCGAAACATCTCAAATCTAGGTATTTTCTGTGTGTGATATAGGTGGCTATAAGAAATGTTATTGAATTTTATTTATTATTGTCTCTTGTTAGCAGGTAAAGTAATCTGCGCAGGCGTAATATTGGAACCGAGGCAGTTAGCAAGCAAAAACCTATTTTTACATAGTAGGTGGGTAGACATAATAATTATAGGAAATAAAGTTTATTGTTATCTATTTTCAAGCACTAAAGAATAAATGTATAATAAATATGATTTGATTTACGTACCTTGTTATAATCATTAGTTGGTACGAAGATTACATTGTTACAGGTCGCGGCACGAAACTCTAGCGCTGAGCGAAACGTGGAGGGGATAGCTGCGCATGGGTACCATCGCGCACGCAATACAAATTAGTAATTTAATTGCTTAGTTAAAAACAGCAAAATAATGTTTTAATGTAAAGTCAAATAGTAAGTCTAGCGGTGAACAAAATGTGGAACTTAACTGCGTATGGGTACTGTCACGCACGCAAATATTACTTCATGTTACCTACAATATAATTTTTAACAAGTTTATGGGGAGTAGAAAAATAAATACACTATCGGATTTGTAAATTTTTATATTAAATACCAAATAATAAAAAAAATTATATTAAGTCCGAATTACATAAGAACCTACTGAAGTTTCTTCTCAGGATAGAAGAAACCTGCGAGTTCGGCAGGGTGTGGACATCAGACACCGCATTCTCCTTTCCGATATCTAGTCCGAATCAGACAATGGTCTTACACCTTCAATAGTATCCCAACAGGGCCTTTTGCTTACTGAGGGCCCCGGCTCAGGGCTGCTTCGGTCGTCGGCACTAACAGCGTCATCGTCATCAGACTCACCAAGGCTATCCTCTGAACTGTCACCATCAACGCGAATGATGAATTCTTCTGTAACCAAATCCACGACATGGTCACTCTTGACATATTGCTCTTCTATGTCCTTTACCTTTTGGCATAACTTTCCCCAATCCCAAGCACCCATCAGCAAAACTTTTTCTTGAATTAGTTCTATACATTTAGCAACACTCCACTTCACATTTTTACTGCCTACATATTGCTTTATGTCAGACCATGCCATTTCGATTGGATTTAGATCTGGGTGGTATGGTGGCAGTCTTAGCACTTGATGTCCTTGCTCTGCTAGTATCCTGTCAATTGAAAATGTTTTAAATCTATCTTTGTTAGCCCGTATTAAATTGTATAGTTGAGGTTTTAGTAGAGTTTCCTCATATTGTATGCCCTTTTCAGTAAGCCAACCCTGCATGTCAGCTTTTTTGGAATTAGAAGTGGGTGCAAGGTCCCATTGTTTATTATGGTATGATGCGTTGTCGACTACCACGACAGAATTAGGCGGTAAGTTCGGCAATAACTGTGTCCTCAGCCATTTTTCGTAGTTGTCGTAGTTCATATTGTCGTGGTAGTCGCCTGATTTCGCACCAGCTTTAAAAGTTAACAGTGCGTTCGGTATGAACCCAGCCTCTGATCCTGCGTGGACAATGACCACCCGCTGTCCTTTGGAGATAGGTTTTTTGAGACCTTTTGTAGTACCATCGGTCCAGGCTTTTGGAGCAGAGTGCGATGAATCTACGTAAGATTCATCTGTATATACGATGGGCCTTCCCTCTTGGCGATATTGTTTTATTTTGCGTAAGTATTCGATACGTAGTAAACGTATATTTGAACTTTCAATCAGTACTTTTCGATTGTTTTCAGTATTTTTCCACCGAAACCCTAAACTCTTAATTATTCGTCGAAGACTTCGTTCTGAGCCTTTGAAATTTATATCTTCCTCTAGCTTCTTTCTCAACTTTCCGACGGTGGGAAGTTCATTATTTGTCCTATGAAAGTTATGTATGCACCTCTTTATTAATCCTTGATCAAAGTTATCAATATCTGTGACCGGTTTTGATCTGGAGCGTTTTTTGCCTGGTGTTCTAAATACTGATAATAAGTCGGAATTATTGGCTTCAGTGGAGATTTTCCTTACCGTTGCTATGGACGTCTTTGTAGATTCAGCTGTCCTTTTCTGAATTTTCTGTAAGTCACTAATTATACTATTTAATTTTATATTTCCCGCCTGAATAACTTCTGCAGTTTGTTTTATTTCACTTATATCTACAGTGCTGCGGTCAGAATCGAGTAAAATACTCGCAGCTTCGCCAATTTCACTTTGAATTTGTTTCAGGGAATTAATGAAATCATTCGATTCCCTTTTCAGAAAACAATGCACGTCAAACACCATTTTCCGTGCCTGTCTTTTCAAAACAGTATTCCTTCTCGGCCTCGGCATTTTCACTGTTTAAAAACTGTTCAAACTTAATCAAACAGTGAATAAACTAACAAACACAACAAACAAATCAACAAAACAAACTTAACAAAAAACAACAACAAAAATTAACGATGACAACAAAACAATTCAGAACGCGACTGTACACTGGAAGTGCGCGGAGCGTCGTATCGGCACGGGGGACGGAGTACGACTGGAGAGCCAATCGGCGCAACGCACGCTCGCCCTTCACCCCTGTACCCCGCCAAGACACCTTATTTTTTACTTCTGCGCAATAACGGTCAGCGCTAGAGTTTCGTGCCGCGACCTATATTTTGTTGTAAACGTGCTAGCACCAAACCTTGCATTTTCATACTTATGTACATATAAACAAGCAGTTTGAACCTAACAAGTTCTAAGCAGAGTATTGGGCAGACTTTACGTACCTACATTAAAAGGTAGGTATAAAATATACACATAAATAAGTACCTACTTATTCTTTTTGCCAAAATATATTAATTTAGGTGCCATTAGTTCTAAATGCGATAACTTATAACAGGTCTTTTCATGCCCTCTCGAAAGTTTTCGTATGCAGAGTAGTAACAAAGACTTATTTTCAGAAGAATTTTTAGTGGTTAGTAGAAATTTTCTTAGTATGCACGCACATCACACATACATATAGCATATAAATACATAATTATTTCTTTCTTCTTTCGGGACAAGGACTTCCACAGAAGTTGAAGGCCTTTTCTCGAAAGTCAAGCTTGATTACCGTTCGTTGGGAATAACAAAACATGCTTCATGATATATTTATAAAGATGTAACGGTTGCAATTGTGTATTTAAACTGCTAAAAAGAAAATGGGTATGCAAATTCTTTTTAGCTAGTATCTCCCGTTACAAAAGTGCCTATTGAGAACTTGGCGCAGAGGCTGTCTGATTGCGATGACGTTTTGACCCGGATCGTCTTCTATTTGCTCTCAATCTGCATGGAGATCTAAAAAGGAAATAGGGTCGAATATGCGAAGTTTTCCTATAATTTTAAATATATAACAAAAAAATGGTAACCAAGTCATTTATCGGTTTGGACATTAGTCAACTAATTATTACTTATTTCCCATGTAGAAAAGTCTTGAAATAAATCTTAAGAATTTGCTAACGTATAGAAACGTTGCTATACTTCAACCGGGACTCTTAAACTGTCCATTAATGACAAACAAATGTTGCCACAATGACGCCTTTCATTGTGGCAACATCTACCCATCTTATTAAAATTCAACGTAATATTATGTATCGTCTCTCATTCTTCTACCATCAGCCATATTTATAATTAATAACTGCAGTCACTAATCTAAGATCAGTGGCTACAGTTTATAGATTTGCTGGTAGTAATTACAAGAATAGCAGACATTATAAAAGGTAAGTAGATAGCGTTGTAAAGCTTAACATGCAGTGCAGTCGGTAAGAGTATTTTCACAGATTGTAAAGCGGCCTCTACATTACATCCGAGTTATCCCAGTTGTTGGCAACCCTGTTCCGAATGTATTCGTACAAAATACAACTTAACAAAAGAAGAATGTAGTGTAAAAAAATAGGTAGTAGGTACGCAGTATATTATATAGTCTGAGGTCTGAGGTAATAGGTAGGTACTATACTAGTTTAATCCAGTCGATATACTTAAAATTGTATACTTAAGTATATCGATATAATTATAACATTATTATAAAACGGGTACCTACATAATAATGTATGTACTTTCTGTAAAGCTATAATAATAAATTGATTGGATTTTAGTGTGTGTATGTAATGCCATGAGATCCTACTAAATCGACTGGTCTATTATATAGTGCGTGTGTATTGGCTCAGAGACCTCAGAGTAGTAAATAATACTGGTATCGGTGTAAGGTAAATTGGCTGCACTATTAGTACATCTGTGTCGTGCGGTCCTACAATGTATTATGTGGTAATGTCGGCAGTTGTTGCTTACGAGGCGGACAGCCCGCTGTAGATCCAGGCGCGCCAGGTCTGCGGCGCGGGCGCGGCGCCGTCAATACGCGCCTCGATGTGACCGCAAAGCGCGCGCCGGTCGTGCGAGCGACCCGACCGCGCATCGCAGATCAGACGCTTGCGACACTCCCCGTCGCAACTGCCGCGCCGGGGACTGTTTTTCCAGTAGTTTCTACACACATCATAAGTAATGAAAAGATGAAATGATTCTCTAAACACAGCTATTTAATTACATAATTGGTACCTACAGGCGCTATCGCCTATATCTTACAGGTTTATTAAAGGCTTATTGCACTTTAGTTTAAAGGGTGCATGGAATCAGATAACCACTGGTGAGAAAGTACTCCAAAAAAATTAAGACAGATTAAATGAAAGAAGATACTCAAAGAATTTCACTTTGATTAAAAAATCTTTCAGTAAACTTTAAGTTATTTATATATAAAACACTTGGGTTCATAAATTGACATCTTCTATAGGGGGTGCAATTCTATAGACTCATATTGCGAATTACGATAAATACTTAATAACTTACTTGTAATATAAGTTAAACAAATCTTCTTTGGCAGTCATGTCGTCAATAAACTTGTCCCAATCCTGTGGTCGGAGCGCCGACATCAAGTACGCAGATCTCGCCGAGTACAGCTTGTACCATATCGGATACCCGAACAGATTCGCCTCTTTCAAATTCATTATCCACGTCTCGTGATCTACCACTTGCTAAAAATTTAATCAATTAATGTTTTATATTCCGTAAGTCCTTATACTTAATTATGGACCTAAAGTTCTCCAACAAAGAATATACATTTCAATGTTTAATGGGTTACAGTTAAGCGTGGTCCTACAATTAAAGGAGATCACAGCGGCAGCGTCCAAAGTAATAAGGCCGTTAGTAACATGTTTCAAATAATCTGATTGTCAATTAATAATCAATATAATAAAAATACAAAGATGGTTTGAACACAACAAGAGAAATTAAAATACAATCCCAAACAAGAACATACAAATTTGATCTATACTAATATTATAAAGGGAAAAGATTTGTATTTTTGTGTGTGTGATGTTTGTATTGAATAGGCTCCGGAACTACTGGACCAATTTAAAAAAAATCTTTCACCGTTAGAAAGCTATACCTACATTATCACTGAGTAACATATAAGCTATCAATTATATTAATACGGGAGCGAAGTGGCGGGGAAACAGCTAGTATACTATAAAAATAGAATGAATAGTTACTCGTGTAGTTGCTTCATGGTCACCATCCACGTAATATATTCGATATCCCAGATTCAAATCGTAGTACGGCGTTACAGACGGTCCTACATACGCAATGCTGGTCGCTCTACCTGCCAAACAATATACAAATGTCGTACACATAAATAATAATGCTTGCACATTATCACAGCACCTTCAATTATATAAATATTTTATTTAAATATGTTAAATATATAATTAGGAGTACGCCTGGGCACTGTTTGTTTGTTATGTATTAACATAACAAACAAACAGTGCCCAGGCGCAAAGCATAAGCAAAAATTTAAAAAAAAACGAGTAGGGAATTGAACCCGTAGCATCTAGCTTTGCAGTCAGATATTTCCACTAAACCAACGTCAAATATAGAAAAAGCAAACGTAACTAATACTAATGACTTACCAAGGTCATCGGGATCATAAAAAACTTCAAACTCATCAAAATGTGTATGACCGAAAAATTGGGCAGTAATGGTAGATTCGTATCGGTTGACAACAGCGTAGTAATTGCGACTCCACACTTTCAGGCAATCCGAGTGTCCGGGCGGGATGTGACCGATTATGTGCACCTTCTCGCCGCTAAATTCGGCCGATTGGAGCTCGTAGATGAGCCACTGCAGCTCTGTCGCTGGGTCTGTGCTGTTCATCAACAACCACCTGCAACCAACATTTACATATTTTAGAGTTACTATAGTTGTAATATACTCCAAAACGGGTCCAAATAACTTGAACTTAAATAAAGTGATACCCTTTAAGCGTGCTACACACCTTCAGTTTTAACTGTACAGTCGAACTGTGCAGTTAAAACTGAAGGTGTGTAGGAAATCTGACAACTGTGCTGTTCTAAACTGAACGTGTGTAGACACTAGGGGCGTCAGTTATAACTGCACAGTTCGACTGTACAGTTAAAACTGAACGTGTGTAGCCCGCTTTATATTTACAAGCGTCATTAGGCGGACTTATAAAGGGCGCGCCGTACGATTGCGTGCCAATTTCATTAAAAAAACTCTAGACATTGAGTGAATTGGAATTGTAGTATTGTGGACATTACCAATTCTTATTATTGCAGAAGTTCATGTTGAGCGATATTATGCGGAACCCGGGTCGTACTAGGACTGAGTAGAAAGCGCCTCGGCGCACCGTGTTGGACACTCCGGCGGGCAGCCACCGTCGCCACTGGGAGTCCAGCTCGTCGTATAACCAGGCTATGTTCTGGTCCGGGGACGAGATGTATGGTGGGGGGAAACTGAAATCAGAAATGTATTTACGTACAAAAATAGGCATTTAATTGTTTCAAGTACAGTACCCAGTGTAGATATTATCGTAAGTTGTATATTACGACCCCGTATAATTGGGAACAATTGTGGAAAAAGAATAAATATTATGTTTGATGGTTGTGTTCTTGTTGTTGGCAATAAATAAATAAGTGGAATATATTTAAACAAGCCCTTTATACTGATGTAGATACTTAGATTATGATAAGGGTAGGTGTTAATTTAAAATTTACTAACTTATTTAAGCAGTGCACGTTTCATAAGCGGTGGTATCTTTATGTAAACAATTAACCATCACTTTATACAGCAGTCATCACAAGTGCTCCCGACTAATTACATCAATGATTACAATTAAAACGGCCTTGCAAGCTTCTCAATGACGTTCGGTCGATTGCAACAGTACTATGCACTAACCTATTGACTGGCGATGACTCGTGGTTGCCCAGAGCAGGGAAGATTGGCACTCCCGGAAACATATCTGACATTTGTGCCACAGTTTCTTGGAGAACTTTCAGATTTTCTTCCTTTGTTTGATTCCAAATATCGTGCGGTGGCAAATCACCCGTCCATAGGATATAATCTATGTCCTGCAACATTAACAAACAATGTTTTGAGGTAAGAATTTTTGCTTGTATGTATCAGACCAGGTATCTGAAAATACGATTAAAAAACAAATCTCTGAGAAACATAATTATAATCTCTATATTATGTTATACCATTTATAAGCGGGCGAAACGCGGATAATGGTGCCAATTCTCTTGTCGTCTAGCTTAGCTTAGACAATATATTTAAGTTATGTCAAAACGATGAATATATGTATATGTATAATTTCAAATGATAACAGAATAAGGTAAATATGTTTGTTTAGTTTTGGTCTATCTAGCTAGTCAAATGAACAAGGGTATTGCCACCTAAGATAAGTTGCTTCATAAATAAGACGACTAGGTACCTACTCAGCGCTATCTACTTATACATTGTTTGTGTATGACACAAATTATTCCTTTACATACTACTGTGTGAATCGTGAATATCGCTTGCTGCCATTTAACAACGATTGCACTTAAGAGTCAATTTAAGGCTTAATGGTCTGTCATAATACGTGGTCCTTGTCTTTGATCACGTATTATGTAATTACGAACTCACAGTGTGGGTGTCAGCGATGTGTTTCAACATATGGTCGATGGTGCGCTTGGGAGTGTCGCACTTGCGATAGTCTCCCCAGCGACCGGCGCCGCCGCCCGGCGTCAGCGCTGGCCCGTTTGACGCACGGCAACAGAGCGGCTCATTGCATTCCGCATTTGCACCTACAAGGCATTTTTATTACTTAACAGATAACTACCAGGTAAATTAACAAAGTTATTATTATATTATTACACTACTCAACGTTATTATGATGATATATTAATGTATACATATTACACGAAAGCTCGATTTTTAAACATTACCACATTACTGAATGTAACTAGAAGTAACATTCGTCAATATTCTAAGATTTATTCAAAAATATATTTAATGTTTTTTTTTAGAAAATGAACGCGTTGAAATCTTTTGGTTGAAAATGATTTTTTGATGATCCTTAAGGTAAGTTTCTAAGATACACGCAGATTACTACTTCATATGAATATAACACATACCTTTCTATATATATACAATAAATGTTTGTACCTTCAGCATAATATGGATCAAAATGTGTATCAGAGATCTGTAGGACTTTGAATGTTGGAGCTTTGTCCACAGGAGTGTCAAGGGTTTGCACTGCAGGCTTGGGCACGGGCGGGAAGGCTACCTCCCACTCGTGGTAAGGATTGTACACATCGCCACATGCGTCGCCGATCACGAAGCTGCATACCTCATCTGGACCTATCGTGATTCGCTTCAATACGTAAACCACTTCACTCTGAAATAAAGCTTATATATAAAAAAGTAGAAGGTTTTCTTGCTGAACCCCTGCTTTCCCAGTTGCACATGACTGTGACTATTTAGAAGTATTTCCCCTGTCAGCTATCCCCTTTTTGTAGTTCCCGCTTTGTTGTGGCCATTGCATGTTACGTATACTTTGTATATATTGGATAGAAAACTAGTTTTAAACTATTGCGTAAGTAAAGACATATTAATACAGTCCTTACCCCAAATAGCCGCGTGATACCATCACAAACTCGAGTAGATTGTATTTTTAATGAAACACAAAACTGGTATATCATCTTGTTGATTTCTTCTCTACTTTTCCCTAGTCTAATGTAATGCTGCAAAAGTCCAGCGCCTGCCTTGCAAGCGGTACACGAAACTTTGGACATAACGGAATGTTCTACTTCATAGTACACTTGTCTTAGATTAAGTAGTTTGAGAGCTTTTTCCACAAACAGTGGTAGATTAGTACTCTTGTCGCTATCCCAGAGGAGACGAGAGTAATTCCTCTTCAAGGCCGCCATATGTGCTATCAGCTCTGTCTCATTCGCGGAAGGTGGCAGCGTATGAGTATGGTTTGAGGGTACAAAGAATAGATCTTCGTTCCGTGCCGTAGTGTTCCAGTTCCACGTGTCCATTGGCGGTTTCCATTTTATAACGGGCCTGTTTGTTCTGCCCGCTTGTTGGAAAAATATAGGGTTACCTGCAAAGCAAATACATTACCTATAAATAGTTCACAATATTATTAGGCTGGTGATATACATCCGTCAAACTGAACTGAACAAAAAACTCACCTGATATCGCTGTGAATGTAGTAAAAGTTATGTATAGAACTAATGGAAGCCATGGTATCCTTATAATCATAACTATGGAAGACGGAGGTCACTGCAACAAAATAAAAACAATACTTGAAATCCATTCACAGTATACTCTATCTAATAGAATTAAGGTTTTAAGCAAGCTTGTTGTAATAGTAAAAAAATAATATAGTCATAAAACTCTCTCCTTAATAATGTATCTTGATCCTGACGAAGAGATCCATAAAATCCCATAAATACATATCCATAAAATGTTGAGTATCCCCATATATTTTAGGATATAATAAAATATGCCTAATAAAAAACAGTTTTAGAACTTTCGAATCAGTTCATTCATACCTACATACATGATTATGAAATCTTTAAATCATAGTGAAAGCAGGTTAACGCACGTCCCGTGACCTATTTTCGTCAGTTGTATAGCGTAGATAGCTTTCGTAATATTGTAATATAGTTTATAATGTCACCTCTTCTTTGAATTATTTGTAAGCTACATTAAGCCGAAATTGAGATGAGCTCTAGGATTCGTCAAGTCTCACATTTTACGTAATGAAAATATTTTGTATCCGTTTCGAGTTTGGACGAAAGTTTCACTTTTTCTTGTTGATTTCTTGATTTCTTTTAAATGTTATTACATAATTTGTGTATTAGCACCGATACCTATATTTAACACATTTGCATTATAGTTTATGTTAGCATGAAGCTTTAGATATACGTAGTCATTTGTAATCGTAGATGTACTGAAGATCGAAACATCAAATAACATATTGCAGTTATAACACTGTTGCGCACATATTGTGAAAGAGTAACAAGTGAATGTGTTGTGATGTGTGAGTCAGCGGATTTATAGGCGGCAGCGGCACACGGACGTCGGGTCGCCACTTTCTCCGCGCTTCATTGACTTTGTTGGAAAGTGACGGCGGCGCGGCGGCGGCGGCGGTGCGGTGCGTTCGCGAAGCAATTCTATTATGCTCACTACAATGCACTTGCAGCTTGCTCAATACACCTTGTTATCATAAGGTCTGATAAATAGACATACTTACGCCTCTTCTTAATGAGAGTGCCTATTGAATTTCGTCTTACGTCATTGACATCAATAGATTACAGACAGACAAAAGTCTTTTTGTTTTGAATTATTCGAACGCTTGTTCGGTCGCGATAATTAGAAACACTACTTTTGTACTCGATTTATCGGAGTCATTTGTCATTCATGTTATCGGAAGTTGAAAACATTTAAATTAGATGTTACTGAATTTTATTTGTAATTTTTGTAGCAATTCATATCCTAAATAGTAAATTGATACGGAGCCATACTGGAAAAGAAACTCAGCGTACAGGCACAAATTACATCACTCTTATAGTGTTGTTTTTTTGCGGAGATTATAAGCAAGCCGGCTAATCATTACTATTTTTATATAGATATACTAAGCTAGCGTACGGTCCCTTTGATGGTAAGCTGTCATCGTAACCTATAGACGCAAGTACAGTGGTATCACGATAATAATAATAATAATAAGGCCGCAGGGCAGCTTGTGGCGAGCTGTTGGTGAGTAGCGACACCACGGACCCGAGTACTCCAGGGGGCGGTGCCTAAGCTCCCGCTACTGGCTTGCCTTCATTGACCGGCCGGAGTGGAGCGCGAGAGCTATATGCTCGAGAGGGTGGAAGTGTCCAATATGCGTAATAACGGGGAATCCCGCTCCGGGGACTGCCATATGCCAGTACCCGCGATGGTGAAACCGGTGCACACTTCTCAACACCTTTCAGCCGCCTGCGCCCATGTTGCCCCTCAGCGGCATTTTATGCGCCGCACTTTAGGAGGGCTTATTTAGCAGGTGGCGAGTCACCGTCTGCCAAATTTTATCCAATATTGAGACATATTGCATGGCAGACGTCCGTAGTCTCATCCCATAGCCCAGATATCCCAATCCATTAACAGTTCACTATAATTTTAGTTTTCCATCCCCATGAAATAATCTCTTCACTCGGCGAGGATCATTCCCGGATGCATCACTATGCATGGGGTTGATTTTCTCCACGTGTATCCCTTACGAAATATAAAAATTCTCGAACGGGCCTGTACGTGTTGGATATATATCCCCACGCAAGCCTAGATAAAGGAATGGACCTTATGAGTATTGCTTATGAGGCTCCGTGAATTTAAGAGAAACAATATAATAATACAATAAATACTACATGTTTGCCTTGGCACACAGAAATTGATCTTTTGTAAGCTACTCGTATACTATGTATGATCTTCCATGGCAAAATAACTGTATGAAAAATGAATATTGTTTCAATTAAATTCATAGTTTGACACATCAACACATACTTACACGATAAAACAATTAAGACAACATTCTCAGCAAGAGAACATTAATTTTATTCTAGTGTATTTACATATTAATAAGAATTTTTATTCGATTTCGTAGTCCTTTATTCTTCATAAAACTCGAGCACTTACCAACATAATACCTAAATCTAGTAGTTTATTTGCTACCTATTGTAACTATTTATTACTGGAATATCAGTATTGGAAACATAATTCGTGAAAAGGATTGCTAGGCAACTAAGTGATTCTAGTCCTTGTCTACTGCGAGAATTGATAATAAATAATCTATGAATATCAAATAGCTTTTTAAGAAAATGGAAATTTAAATAGCTATGGAGTTACAAGATCGTTAGCTGTTAAAATCACCATAGTATAATTTTAAGTAATAAACAAAATACACATTATGTAACCAAACAGTGCCTGTTGAGTTAAGAGTGAGATTGTGAGGTTTACCAATGGCCAGGCTGCAGTCTTACCATTTATCTTCCACACGTATAAACTGTCTCATATACTTTCACTGTAGTATTACGTGGACTCCTTTCTTTTGTCGGTATTACTCAGAGTTTAAACAATATGGAAATAGCTGTTATCCTTTTTGACATTTACACAACCACATAGATCTTAATAATGGATCCTTTTTTTATTGTTACAGTTTATGAACATTTTCTTTTCACTCAGTTCATTAATAGGTTGTAAGACCTACCGTGTGACATTGTAAGCGGGAATTGGCGAAATTGTAATCATCGGCAAACACGAAAAGTGCGTAGGTACGTATATGTATGATTAGGTTTATAAAACATACGCGTGTCTTGTTTGTTTATTGTTCCCTTTCTTTTTCGTATTGATGTATTGCGAAAAATATTTTAAATATAATTTAATATTTAAATGTAATAGTGGGGTGCCAAAATATTAATGATATTACAGGACTATATTATGGAGGCTTTCAATATTGGATTACTTACTACAGAATTGGACCTATAAGTAAAGATTAATGCCATGACTAATCTGTCGTTATCGGATCGGATTCCTACCATTTAAATTTAGAAACAATAACAAGACCACCGTTGTTTAGTTGTGACTTGTGATTAAATAATGAATTAATTAAGCTCTACCATTAACTCATTAGGTGCTAATTAAATTCCAGCTACTTATAAAGTTTGTGTTAAATATTTTAGTAGGTTGGTAACGAACCAATCACTAAAGATAACAAATATTTACATAAATATTTACGTGTTCTATTTTGATAATTGTATTTTTATCGCCCTCATCTCACGCATTTTCTACGGGTAAAGTAACCTAGATTTAGGGGCATATTTTGCATATATATTTTTGTTAGCTAATAAACATTTAAAAATATTCCACACATATTTTTTTTTACTTTACGCGCCTATATAGCCAAAGATAAAGTATTTAAAAGCGCCAATATAGCAGTCTGTATTTATTTTGCCAGATAAATACGAACTGCTAAAATGTCGCTTTATATATCAGTGCCTATGTGAAAATAACTATTCTAGATTTCTAAAACTAGTGGTGAAAACCCTGTTTGCAGTCAACACCGTCAAGTAGCAGAGAGACACCGGTCGAGAAAGATACAATTCCACAACTATTGCGGTTATTGCATTCGCGTAACGTAAGTAAGTTACGATGTTGTCCGTATTCATTGGAGTCTGTTTAATATATTACGAGAATATTCTAGGATGGTCGACATTTTCATTAACATGGTTAACAATTAACATTTTCCTACATTTCCGGATATTTACAATGTATGGTGCAAAAAGCATTTTTTTATTAATTATATTTTCCGTATATTTTTTAAAGATCACGCTTTTTTCTGTGTTTGCACGCAGTAAGTTTAAGTTTGTAAGCAGAATATAAAGCGCCATTTTATCTGTTACATTTCTTTGTTTATTATAGTTTATCCTATAGTGACGCAACGATTTACGACAGATATGACTTACGCAAGCAAGCCCTTGCAATGGCTACTATTAATA
Source organism: Falcaria lacertinaria (assembly GCA_951449985.1). NCBI lineage: Eukaryota > Metazoa > Arthropoda > Insecta > Lepidoptera > Drepanidae > Falcaria > Falcaria lacertinaria. Next base: position 5,967,093 of record OX602109.1, on the reverse strand, counting down.
AATTACTACCTAACTAACTACAAAGTACCTTTAGGTATTCTACTTAAAGGATCTGTGCTCATGACACGGTTGATAAAGTATCTTCTTGAAAACTTGTTACATTAATCAAATGTAAATTCTAAGCAGCCGATATTTGATTATAAAGGAAATGTAGAATCCTCATTAGTAGAAGTATTCCTTTACAGCGAGCGACGACTTTACGACGGAAAAAGAGTCGTCATTTTAATTCAGTCAGCAATGGGTTTGTTACCGTTTATATCAAATTTAACATGGGGCAAATAATGTTTTTTGTTAATGTGAGACGACCATGTGGGGCCAATGTGGAACAATTCATCTATAGACCTAACTACAAGTTATTACCTACACTCATTTATATAGTCAATATTTTATTACAGAATGTTTTCCTGGTAGGAAAGTTTTTAACGGTGGTTTTTTCCTGGTAGACATAAATATTGAGTCGTATGTAATATTGCGTGATTGCATCGCCATAACAAGCCGATTAGGATATTATACATCTCCGGACATGTTTTACCAAAACGTTTTTGCTAGGGGCATTGGGACCCCTTAACATATTATTTTATAGGATATCCTCCACCTCAATAACACAATTCAATATGAACATTTCAACCGGATTCGATTTAATAGGACCGACTGAAAGACAGGTGTCTACACGCACTTCCTCGTTAGGGTTTACGAATACATCAGAGCCAATTTATATAAAAATAAACATTAAACAGAATACAATCTAATTTAACAAAAACATTTTAAAACATACATTTAGTTTTCCAACCCGGTTTATTAAATCAATAAAAAAATCTTTTGAAAGTCATAGGAAGTCAAGACGAATACTAGATTGAATACTATAATGGTGCCATTATGACTTAATTATGTGGATGGAACTATTAGAAGGTATTTAATCATTTATTATTTGCGGACAGGAGGACTCCTTTTACTTTCTGGAGACTAGTCCCAATCTCGCAAGACTTTATCCCGAAAGACTTTGTAAAAACCATCACATGGTTCATCGAACTTACTTTCACCTGGTTGTGAGCACATGCAGTCCCCGGAATGCACTCCATTATTATTTGTTAGCGCCTCTCACATGTTGGATGCTATTGTTCATTACGCAGAGGATATTACCCTCAGCGACTGACAATGTGTTTAATTGAGTTTCCTGCTGTCAGGTAACTTGCCATTTAACAGCATCTTTGTATATGGCTTAATTTCTAATGTGTTCAACTAGTTTTAGAGAGTAGACGGCGATAGTGATCCCCGAGACTTCATCCGCATTGGATAAAGAATATAGCATGCAATCTTGTGTATCGAGTCTAGCCTCGATTTCTGTGTACATTGACATGTGCAATAATAGAAAGAAGAACTTACTGCCGTTGGCTAAATCTGCCTTCTAGAATTTCGCTTAAAATTATTTAGCTTCGTCAGATAAGTACGATCCCCCCATGTAGGTATATGCAGCAGTCTTGAAAATTTTATTAGTCGCAAGTTCGGCCCCATGTCGAGTACTGCTGTCATCTGTGGGCGGGGGCACCTGGATGCCAACACTAGCCTATTAACTTGGTTCAAAGACGCGCTATAAGAATTGTCGACGACTCCAAGCTTACAAGCGGTTTAGAACCACTAAGTCTGAGGAGAGACTTTGCCTCCCTGTGTGTGTTCTTCTACCGCTTGTACAACGGACAGTGTTCCGAGGAATTGTTCATGAGGCCCACGGCAACTATTTTTAGTGATATAAAAATAGTTGCCGCGCCGTATACTTATTAGTGGTATAAAAAAATAAACAAACAGAAGGAGTGACAGACTTACTTTCGCGTTTATAATTAGAGTAATAGAGTGATTAGTGATGTGCTTGCTATAAGTATATAGTCAATATATGCCCTACAAGTACTTATATTCTTGAAATGTTTCACTAATACGTGATACCTATGCTACGGCAGCATAGCTGGCGTAATTCGCTAAAAATTTGGCACGCAAGACCCGAAGCATTAGAGTTATTTACTTTAGTGTTAAATCTTTTGCTATAAGCTTAGGCACGTGAAAAAGCAGGCAACTTTTTTTAATTGAATGGAAACTTGGGACCGTATACTTAACATCTTACCCGAGCGGGATGGAGCGCGCAGTGGTCACTAAGCGAGCTAAGATTTTACTCATTTGCAATTCAGTATCTCATCTGTCAGACCGCACTGCCCAAGCTATCGATAGTGGCATATAAATAGTGACAGCTGCCGGCTTGGACGGCGGGAAAACGTGTAGGTACTCATATTATCAAAATAATACATTAATTAGAAACTGTGTTGTCTTGGCAGTCATACGTTTTAATCGGATAAAGGAATACATTGGTACAATTCTTGCAAGTATATACAGGAACGGAGGTAAGATTTTAGTACTGAGTAATTTAATTTAATATATATTTAGTATATATCGGCATACTGTAATAAACATATACGATAAGAATACTTTGCGCTTGTACCGGACAACTAAAATTAAATAGATAATGAAATATTATAACAAATGAGAAATAGATACGTACGTACATAGACCGCCACCTTACAGCAAGTATTCACCTACACTATAAAAAGAAAACTTCAGAGAAAATACACTGCTATTATTGTGAGAGTTTATGTAAAGTTTAAACTAGTGCTCCGAGACACCGAAGCAATAAATGAAAGCAAAGTGTTCGTGGATCTTATATTGTGCTAATCAGGCAATACGAAAATCAAACGACAATTGACCCGAGCCATCCGACGGCGCTGATAAAAAAGACTGACCTCTCGTTACGACGAATCATGAGTATAAAGGTGTACTTACACTGGGATGAGCAGTTAGTTAATCAACTATTTCATATAACTCAATGACAAACATCGATTAATTCTGATATATTATAGGTGAACTTACATTGACACTATCGACCAAAGCAGTATTACTCGTTCAATCTATTCCTTGCAGAGAGGACTTGATTTCTGCTCTGCTGCTGATCAGAATCAAACCTGCCCATTAAAGGTTTTTATATCTTTACCATTAAGAAGCTCACATAAAAATAAAATTGCCTCTATGTAGTTGGCTTTAGGGTGAGTCTGGTTTGGAGAGCTATGAACTCGAGGAATTACCGTGCTACGAAAAGAAAAGATACACGTTCGTTCATGCCAGCTCAGCGATACCTCTAACAAACACAAGTCCGCGAAAAAAACGAATGTATTCGAATGTGATTGATACCCCGATTCTGAAACATCCATCAGCTACCTACGGTATCCGTTTACCATCAGGCGAATGGTATGCTCATTAGCTACGTATATAAACAAATCGTAGGGTAGACCGATCGCACTGTAAGTACACTCTTAGGTTTATTTACATGAATATTATTTGTCTAGTACGACACACTGATTTACGACACGACAATGATTTACGTAAATTCAAATTGATAACTGTTTATTTGATTTAGTTAATGCGCATGTTATTCTTAACGGTTATCTTAAACAAATCTTTATATTTACTTATATAAAGTACGTGTAGTAAAATGGGGCGAAGGTCTAGCTAGTCACTAGTGCATTAATTACTAAATTTAAATAGCGATTCGTTCATTGAATTTTCACACTTTTTATAAACCTTACTCACAAATTACGACGTTTGAGAACTAAAAATACGAATCTACTCCGGTAAACATTTTTCTATCATGTAGTAACGATTTAGATTGGGAAAACACGAATTACTCCGTATATAACGGAATACAGTTAATCGCTATTATATTGCAATATTGTATTCAAAGATATTATTCAGACGTGTCACATTTATGAATGGACTGACATAATTTTGGGCTTTTTTTATCTAGGTAACCAAAAGAAGAAAATATAATTAAAGGACATGCACTGATATTGTAAGCCAATCTTAAGCCAATAACATTGGCCCATAAAATGAATGACGCGCTTTATTGGTTTACTTATTGAATGTATATTAACACAGATACGCATGACCTATGTATTTATTGAATTAGGTTATAATGTCAGAAATACTGTTAATATTAGTACGTAATAGGGTAGCAATGTGACAATATGGCATGAAATAATTATAAAGTTCAAATTTTTTATATGGACTCGAACGATTTTTGCGGTATGGAGCGAAGATTGCATGTTTATATCAAATTATCTTAATATATACCTATGGAAGAATTTATTAAGGTATGTATTATGTATGCTGTGCGTGTACTTATAGATAAAAAAGGTGACAATGGCATTAGCAAGTTTGTTTGGTATTTCGTAAAATTGAATATCGTGAGGTCAATATCATTCATATCATCATTCTAGAAAATCGGTAATTTTCAGCACTGCCTCCATGGAAGCGAAACTAATCTTAGGTCCGACTCGAAATATGCATAACTTCTTAGTTAATTGTCTAATCTCGTTGATATACCTATTTGGTATAATTGAAGTAGTAATGAAAGTAAGTACCAAGTGAGAAATCTAATCGAAAGCTAAGGGAGAGGTGTTCCGTGGTCTGCGGTGAAATTCTTGCTTACCTTGCACATTGCAAGCTAGCTCAAATACGTTTTGTGTGCGCTCTACCAGCCAACTAGTTATAAATTATAATAACAAAGCACTTTAAGGACGCTGTTATGTTATTTTATGTTCTTGGCACAGTTTTCTCCTTACCTGAATTGGAAGCATAGCTTTTCAGTAAATTGTTGTCAGTGAAGTTCAGTTGTGTTTCCTAAATTTGATTGTTCCTTAAAATAGAGTCATTTATATTATTATTAGGTTAGCGGTTATAAATACAGAAATCACCTTAATTGCCATACACATTGTTGTATAATATGTGAATTTGTAGTTTTAATTATTGAAATCAAACGTGTATATCTTGAAGATATTTTTTATTGTAAGTAAAAATGACAGAACATTTATTGACTTAATGAAATCAAAATTAGAACAACTTTTTCTAATGTGCCAGTACGCGCACAAACCTACAGGGAAGATGTGACAAGAAACGGTTCTTATCTTGGAGTATGTATTATTACGTTACATTGCTAAGGAGAAAATTTGTCCGGCAATACTTTTTGACGTATTACTGCCAGTCGATGATTTTTCATTATTGCGTGAGTGGGGGGTAGATCTTGAGACCAGTGTTTTCAAAATCTGGAACGTTATTGGTGCTTTATTGTTTAGTTGATGTATAAGGTAAACTCTCAAGAAGCATCAATATGTAAATATATAGTTTGACCAGTCGGTCAAACAAATATTTGATTCTGTATTAATTAATTTAATGTATACATGTATAATGTAAGGGCAGACCTTTACTTTATACATTATACATTTTTCTGGTCTCCGAGAGCTATGTTCGTAACTCGATGTGATCATAACGATGTTATATAATTCGCAATGGCACTTTTGGTGAACGAATGCACGTTACAAAGTTGTTTATAATAGAGACGAATATAAAATAATACGACATATATATTAACGAATAGTATATTTTGCGATCACATATTGTAATAGGGATATTACAATAACTGATCGCAAAATTTACTATTCGTGAATATAACTTTTTGTTGGACGAATACAAAATTCTAAATGTACCTACGCACATCGAACTTTCCGTGACCATATGCTATTTTCGACTTGTAAATTAATTATTTACTTAGATTTTTCTTTAAATTTTGCCATTGATTAAAACTATTTTTTAAATTATTTTCATTAAATAATTGAGTAAAAAAAACATGTATCCTAATGTTTAATTTGTCATCGATGAATTAAACATAGTACATAAAATTGTACCTACATTTCAATCCGTATTTTTTCTTTGTTTGCCAACTTTTATTATTATCCGTTCTTCCACTTACTTTATCAAGAATGCTGTATAGAGTTGCGCACCAGATTCATTCCACAGACACCGCGCATTTTCCGGGAAAAAGCATTGTCTCTGTACGATTCTATATATGCATAGAGATAGTTTACTCTGTGCAAAAAGGTCGTCGATCCGTTGCTCGCTACACGTGCGTAAATGCATGCAGGAAAGAAAAACTAACAAACAAAACTTCGGAAAATTATATTGTTATAGACATGTAGCATAAACCTTTCAACTGAATGTGCGTTTGACATACAACGGAACCTGACATGTCCGTCCGCAACTATCACATACATCTTATAATAATTATGTATCTTAATTTATCTACCATACATAAGGCAGACGAAGAAGCTGAGCTTAATTATTAGTAGAGTAAAGAACTTAAAAATACAAACGATGTGTGAGAAGCGAGCACAGACGTAATTCTATAAATGGAATTTATATACGTAGTATATTATCTACTCTGAAGTGAAGGCCAGAAATGTAAGGGTTTTCTGATTCCACATGCCTTTCTTCAATGTGACACACAAATAAGACACAATTTACAATATACTCATAAGACATAGTATTTAAAGGCAACATTTACCCGGCCTTAACATTAACAATTTAGCAATGTTCATCGTTCCGTTAATGTTATTCTGTTCTTGGCCCTTTGCATCTTTTGCACAAATTCTGGCATACGTGCATTAAGCAGAATAGCCTAGTATCATGCAAATGTAATCAGTATGAGCAAATAGTTCGAGACACAGATGCAAAAAGTCTAAAACGCACATCGTACTTTACGAAATGCCATCTGCAATCTATTGAAAAAAATACATAGCTTTGGCCAAAGTTAGCAGTAACTGTTACATGAGATATAGAAGTCTACATAGCTAGGTTTACTACTGATTGATTGGCTCACTAGCACTTGCGTGTATTTAAAATGCACGGCATTTTAAATCTTTTAGTATCGGTACCTGAATTTTCAGTAATAGTTGACAAAAAACGGGGAGAATACGTATTTTTTATTTCCTAACTAGCTGCCCGCCCCGGCTTCGCTCGTGTGGACAATTTTTTTTGCATTTATGGGGATGAAAAATAGATGTTGGCCGATTCTCATAGATACCGGATAAGCACAAAAAATTTCATCAAAATCGGTCGAGCCGTTTCGGAGGAGTATGGCAACGAAAACTGAGACACGAGAATTTTATATATTAGATATTAAAAAAAACTGGTCTTATGTTAATTTTATCTTTTGCAAAAAACAATCTGCCTCAACAGAAAATAGCAGAACTAGATTTTTCGACATTGATTGATAAATGTTAAATCGCTTTTGTTTACTCGTGTTTGGTATTTAACAAAACCGATGTATTTTTTACTTAGTCAATACTCAAAAGTTTATAACGTCTTTATTAATTCTTTCAATACGATTTCGTGTGACTCGTGTGTGAAATGACTTTAAACAGCCCTATTGTTTGTTTGTACACTGATCTGAATAATAATGAAATTGCCTGAATTGATATGCGATTTCAGTACCGATAAGACACTTGCAAACACTTTCCGATTCTAAGCACATCGCAATTCGCCGTTAACCTCGTTTGCACAGACTCAATGTACCTAAGTAAAAGTTGACTCAACTTGTCAATACCAATACTTTATTCGCAGTTTTATCGATCGAAGTTCTAATGCTGATCCGAACGTTGTTTGGGATAAAGCCATAGTGATGATAACAATTTAATACCTTTTTTATTATTTGTTGATTATTAAACCCAATTAATTAAATTATAAAAACATATTAGGTACCTACCACATTTTTTTCGAACAGATTCCAGACGCTCAACCTTGGCTTTTGTTTATTCTTATCACGACAAGAACACTACATTCTGATATATGTATACGACATATAAAGATACTTTCACACTTCGTAGCGTGGGGTCTGACTATCACTAAGATTAGTACCGAAATAGTTAAGTATATTATCTACTCTGAGCTAAGATCCAATTACGCATCTTAACGCAGATTAGCGAGTATTTTGTGTGTATTGTAATAACGATCAGTTACTGAAACGTATAAAATTATATGAGGATAGGGTTTGCACTTTACGAGTATCATGGAAAAAAAATACAATGTCGATTTACGCTATCGATATCAATAAAAAAATATATTCAATAACACCGTTTCTGGTCATAGGTCAATTCCCCATATATATTGTTAAGGCAATTGTATTGTAAAATAAACTGGCCAAGTGCGAGTCGGACTCGCGCAACGATGGTTCCGTACAGTACACAACTTGTAGGTAAGGTTAAAAGTAATTTCAAATGAGGTCATTATTCGTCGGTGACTCAACAGCGCCATTCAGGAATATTCTTTAAATTAAATTAAATTCCTAATTTCGCATAAAAAAAATTAGTACGGTTACGGTTTTCAAATTGTCAACGGGAAATACCCTATAGGTTTTGATTCCCATGTGAAATCTAAAGATATGCGAAAATTTGCGACATAAACTGTCATATCTTTTCTTCATATTGACTTACAGATTTGATTATTTTACAGCTGAAAGAGACCATAGACCCGAGTATTTCATATTAATTTCAATTTGAGAACTCTGCGCGTTCTTGACAGACAGACGGACATAAAAGTGATCCTATAAGGGTTCCTTTTTTCCTTTTACGGAACCCTAAAAAGTGAAAAAAAATCATAACAGTTATCCTTCATTGAAACTCTAGGTCTTTTGTCTTATGAGAAAGTCGGACGTAACGTAACCAATCACTTCAGCTGAGTCACATTTATCTAACTGGATCCTCTTTGCGAAATCACTTTCAAACATGAGCCGTACATCCAATACAATATTTAAGCCACTGTTTGAAACTACAAAACGCCTACAACAGAATATATTAATTTTCGAAATTAATAATCCGTAATAGGTTGTTATGTAGGTAAGTAATTTACTTTATTCAAATTAATGACAAACCTAAAAACTGGCTTAGTGTAACTATTGTAAATTCACACATGCCTAACCTAACCTAACAATCTACATTTAATACGATTAAAACTTGATTAATTGTGGGAGTCGTTGTGAAATATAGTGTATACATGGTAAACCTACCAACTTATCCATCCAGTAAGTTATCCTTCATTGATACCCTAGGTGCCTGCTCTAGTTTTTAGTGAATCGTCAAATACGTATTTTTTCATAACTAGGTACTTGTTTTTATAATTAAATTGTCTTTATCTAGTCCCTTGACCAAATTATTTTTAGACAGTTATCTCATTTCTTGGATCAGCTGTCTTGCTCCGGTTTCGCAGGTGTAGAAAAAATTAACACAAAACATAAAATTTAACATGAACTATTTTCACGCAAATCGTCATCCCCTATTAATCCCTTTGGGTAAAGCATTTTACAAAACGATAGTTAGGTTACGTAGGTGTTACATTACAAAACGTCAGATGCCCCGTAAAATGTTCATTCTTTCTAATCCATCCTATTTAACGCCTTAGGCGTAGAACTATGCCTGCTTAGCCTACGACATAAAAGGAACTTTCGAACTACTACTAACCTACTGCTAGCCTGAACAACCCCTCATTTATTATAAAACAGAGGTAAGGCGGGATTAATATTTTTTACAAGCTTTTATTTACCTGTCCGATGTGTGCGTGTGTGTATGATCAAATCTCGCAAGTTCAATTTGACTGACACACTTCCCAGTGTCCGTATGAGCAAAAATTTTGCATTCACGAATGGTTCTCGTGACAATGCACGATAATCTTAATGCCACCATTCTTAATACAATATGGCGGCCGTTAAAAAATATATATTAATAATTTCCACAATAACCATTGTGATATTATGGGTATCAAAGAATGTGGTATAAATGAATTAAAAAAAACTCTTAACCCAATTGTTATATACAGGTACCTAATATCTTTTATTATGTACTTGTATTTAATCAAAGCTACTATCATCAAATCTTTCGTCTTGACACCCTGGTGAATATTCTGTGATGTGTCCAGTCACTAGCCCGCCATTCATTGTTATCAACAACAATTATAGTTGTGTGCGGACTATCTTTACTAACAATTGCCGCAATAATAGCGTCATAATGGCACGAAATTGTGATATTAAATAGCGAACTCGAGGCCCTCTATATTTCGGGACACTATCAGATGCTTTTATGATTTCTGTGACCAACAATCATGTGAAACTATCAAGAATATTCTGTAATGGATTTTTACTCTGATAAAGGATTTTGTAAATATTTATCTCAGTAGTTCAGTCAATAAAAATCATCAGCTTACCTATAGCGTTCATTTAATATTTAAATAAAACAAGTATGTACTAAGTATTAATGTTTTAATAGAAAATCTGCCCCTTTTCAATAGACCCAACCCAAGTTCACCATAAATTTAATTGTTATCTCACGGCAAGGCATGTATTTTTATAAATAGCAATTACAACTGACCGTTTTTCATCGAGCGGCGAAAAAGGTATCTTTTGCTTGCCTGCCCAGTAAACCTACATAAAAGATGCTTTTTTAATATACCTATAGGTAGATTAGCGACAATTGTATTCGAAAACCTAATCTCATACTTATGTATTTTATTAATCTTCCTAATTAAATAAATGCCAAAGTTTGGATTCTTGCTCATTTGTTGCGCAGTCACGTCAATGTGAATGAATGATTAATTGAAATTTGGCAGACAGAGTCAAATATATGATTTAAAAAAATAGTTTAATTGCCCTAAGTACCAGTTTGTATGCGGACGGAGTAGCCGACACCAATACTATTGAATGAAAAAAATCTAGGACTTTATATTACATTTCAAAGCTAAATAAATAATAATGGGCACGGTTATCATAATTGGATCGGCAGTTCGTAACCAATACGCGGACAAAATAACAGTCCGCTACTTGGTAACTCGATGTCGTTTCGGTGAGAAGTAGCACGTCTGACGTTCTGACCTACACAAGCTTTTCTCTACATTCGTATTAACTACGGCTAATAATATTCAAATTGAACTCTGAATATAAAGACACATAGAATAAAAATACTTAATAGAAAGTAATAAAGGCCTTTTAATTTTAATAAGTTATTAAACTCACCAATACCAAACGGAAAAGGTCAGTTCCACATGAAGTTTGTCCAAAGGCGAAGCAAATAAATGCTGATCAGCAAGCGAACAACATTTCACCCGTTTTCGTGCGAACAAATATAAACGACGCATTCATATACCAATTAAATTTCGAGAGAAACTACGCGATATACTGGTATAGCGCACATACAGACAGGTGTGTGACAGAACACTGATGACTGAAGTGTGCGTCGAAGTCGCAGCTCGTCCTAGAGAACGAGGCGAGGAGGTGGGCGAGTGACCACAACCAAACGCGGCGCGCGCAGTGAGAGTTGTGGCAGTTGTGGCTGACTGCCGCGGTCGCGTGCCGCAACTGCCGCAGCGCTCGGAACCTGACGACACGGAGGCCACGGCTGCATCCGCAGATGCTGCACAAGTGCACATTGCACATGCACCGGACCCGAACAGTGCGACGTGCAAACGTGAGGCGAAGCGAAGATGTAGTTACGCAGTTACGGACCTGACTAGCGTAAGGTACTATTATGTATTCCGTGACGTGTTCATCACTTTTGCAAGTGTCGCAACTTTCTAACACTAGCAGCGGGCCACCAACCCTTAGAAGAAAGCCATCCAAAACGACCATACCTAATAAATTATCGTAATAATGCTTGCTGCTAAACTTGAAGCTATAAAATTATAGGTTACCGGAGTTATCACAATAAAATAATATCATACATCGAAATAAAAATCTGTTAGTTAACACCATTGGTCTAATGGTAAGCAATCTTGAATGATACGCTGTGTCGCGACTTCGACTCTCGCATCAGGGAAGATGAATATTTTTGTCTGCATTGAAGCATTTGAGGCTTTAATATTATAGGTGGCTTAGTAAGTGTAAATAAACTATTATAAAGATATACATTTGTATTCTATCGGTTGTCTCGTCTGGTATCATAGACAAGTAAACGTATCTTTTGTCTGCTGAATATAGTACGTAAACCGCTTCGTGATAATTTCTGAAGATATTCTGTCTAGCTGAAACATACATATAACTTTCTGAACATGTGGTACTGTCGCACCTAGGCTATTTCTCCCGTCCTAAAATAAATCATGTGATCTATAAATATATTGCTAAAAAGATAGAGCTACACATTTTTTTTAAATACTATTTCATTGTAAGATTATCCTACCTTATACCACACAGCTCTACAAAGTCCAGAAAAGTTAACAGATGCTAGTTCGGTTTGTCGCAAACGTAAAACTTCCATGTGTCACTCATGAGTGAGCACGGGCCATGGTCGCCTTTACAACATTATAGTCATCAACCCCTTGCTCCGTCCTTTGCTGGCTCCATTAGACAAGCGTTATGTGTCCCCTTCACGCTTGGTAACAGCTCGGGGTGGTGGTACTGGTGTAAGTTGTTTTTATGTTGTCCCAGGCAACGGTAGTCCGATACACGCCATGCGGCCTGCCACCAACTAGACGTGCTTTCGAGCTTCTATTCGATACTATCATCGCAGTTTAAACGTATTTAGCAAGTGCTTGTAAAGTCGCAGCTAATACTGAAGTACATTTAATTATATGTAAGTAATTCTCCAACCACACCACACTACACAAGTATGTATTTGCGATTATCAAGAACCCAGCTGATCATGCCGAAGGCCACTTATGACGAAAGATTAGCATGACCTAGAATTTATTCTTGACCTGCAGTCATCAATTTACTCGTAAGAACTGCTTGTAATGATATTAGTTCAAGTAACTCAAATTTACTCTGACCCCAGTACCCCACCAACTTATACAAATAATCTAAAAACAGAAAAGGTATATTTGTTCCTTCGTTCGACTTCTATGTGTCCGATTACGATGAAACTTTGGCGAGTTATTGTGCATGCGTCCGCGACCGAAGGTATGGGTATCTAAACAAAAATCGGGGCCCTTTTTCTTAGTCCCATTTAATCAGTGCTCGGAATTAAATAAAGAATTAATTATAATATGAAATAGAAACGTATAGCATTTTTATATTTAGGCATTTAGTCATATTCATAAATTGGTATTTTTAATTTTATTTTAACTATATCTGAATTATTTTGTCTTATCTTAGCATCGTTTTGTTTTTTTGCCTTTCATCGTATTTTCTTTAAATTCTATTAACTTTCTCTATATACAGATGCAACTAAAATTGGGATATTTTTTATAGATGCCATATGTACTACTGTAAAATGTATTATTGACCCTAGACCGGCCCTGCCTTTCATCCAAACCTTGGGGATTCCAATTAAAAACGAAATGAGCACTCGCAGACGAAAGCACATACGTAGATTCAGAAATTAGTATCACGTTAAGTTGGTAATAAATAGGGGTTCCACGATGTAATTCGTACACTTACGCACGCATGGTATTAAATTACCACAAAGCGGTAGTTCATTATAATAATACTAAAAGTATCGGAAATTACCCAGCACTTTATGACTTCCCTTCCATGTTATATTAAGAGTTAGTAGGTAGGTACGTACAAGACCGATGATGCGAAAATATTATGAAACCAATCCAAAGCTCTTCACTGCCCAATCCTATAAGTAGATTATATTAGAACTGTTCAAGTGTTAGTTAACTTTTTTTATTTGTTTCAGGTTATGATTAAGAGATAGTTAAGAGATACATAATGAAGTAAACAATGACGCTTACCAGTACTTCCTTTGATGATCCTATAGCGACTACGACTGATATAGATATAGATATACTAGATGGCTCAGGTTGGGATGCACTCTACTGTTCACACCTATGGTGCAACAGTGAGTTGCGAAATGCTATTATTAATGCACCTCTTAAGGAAAGAAAAGTCATTAAATATTGTTACACGTGTAAGGGAAAAATAAGAAAATACGAACTTAATAAGCCACCTAATAATTTTTTACCCAGTTGTCATTCCACCCCTAATGCGAGATCAGCCGTAGAAGCCGTGTCCATAGAAGATCTTCAGGAAAATACGTTCATTGAAAACAAGTCACGTGCGGATATTTCACGTATCAGATACACTAAAAAAGACGACGGATCTGAAGAAGTGGAAATTAAACAGTGCATTCCCTCAATATCCCACCAAGTTGATTCGAGTTTTCGCCATAAATTCACATCTTATGAAGTGCATCCTAACGAAGTCAATCGAAGAAGACTTAGAAAAAGCCTAAAGGGAATTGGGTGTATCGTCAACTTTGCCCTTACCGATAGTACAGTGAAAAAGCGAACACAGATACAAGCTTGCTCAATAAGTGTAATGATCGTTGCAATCGTAGTAATAAGTTTCATTTTGGTTAATTTTGCTACCCCTAATTTTACCCGTACATCTACTGATATTAGTACAGAAGTAGTGCCAATAAAAAAAAATGACTTCAATGAAACGTCGTCTGCTATTACAAAAACATATTCTGACCAGCCCTTAGAGTCTTATATCACAGAAGAAAATACAACAACTTCTGAAATTGTTAACTCTGTGGCTATTGAAACAACAACTCTAATATCGATCATATCGAAAATCCGTAAGAATATTAAAACTTATCCAAAAGACCCAACCAAATATGACAACGTCATTTTAACCAAGGATATTTATAACAGAGATTTATCTAACCAATTCTGCTCGTGCCAAAGAGATGAAGTATGCATGTTAGACGAGAACAGTGGAACAGCAATTTGTAAAAAATCCGTAGACGATAGTGACCCAACAGGTAAGAGAATGGAACACGTAAATAATTTTATTGGGTTAAGTATTAAAAGAATATTTATAAGGAACCAACAGACCGTAACCAATATTTTGGGCACACAAGGTGGCAAACACATAGTTTTTTAACTACTTAAAGTATCAAACAAGCATATTTTCCCGTAGTGATTAAATATGATCACGCGGTTACCCCGTTGATTACCATATTTATTCCAACACTCGTCAGAAAACTATCACGCAGCTGATCAATCGCTAAGCTGACATAAGGGATGAACTTAATGGCGGTATAGCTCTGGCTACTCGCTCACTGCAGGAAATCGGTGTGAAGATGAATGTGTTGACCCTGTAATATATTCATTTCACTCCACAAGTACGGGCCACACGCACAGTACAAAATCAAAACTCGAATGGTAACTTACAAATTAATCATTTAGGTTGCGGTGGTCTATGTGCCTTGGAGACCGAAGCTTGCCAGTTGGTGGACCGGGCGCGAGGAGTGCGAGTGTGCCGTTTGCTGACGCTAGTTTCTTGCTCTACGCAAGAGTGGCGCTGCCGCAATGGCCTCTGCGTACCAGCGGAAGCACGATGTGACGGTTCCATAAATTGCTACGACCGCTCCGATGAAATGCATTGTGGTAAATATATCAAATCAATACCAACTTTTGCCCGCGAATTCGCAACATCGGAGTTGGAGAACTACTCAGGGATATTCACTATCCCTATAACTTTTATATATATTTCATTAGTGAAATATATTTATTGAATAGATTCAGGTGTGCTATGCGGAAATTAATATTTATAGAATACATAATGTATTATAATAAATATATTGTATTCTGAAATATATTTAATTTTTATATTTCCGTACCACAAAAGTAAAAAAGGAACCCTTATAGGATCACTTTGTTGTCCGTCTGTCTGTCAAGACCATTTTTCTCAAGAACGCATGAAGTTATCAAGTTGAAATTAATATCAATTACCGGGTCTATGGTCTCTTCTTTGATATAATCAAAGGGTAGATTAGCTGTGAAAATATCAAACCTTTAAGTCCACGTGAAAAAAAGATAAGGCCGCTTATGTCGCAAAGTGCATATTTTGTGATTTCACAAGGGAATTAAAACCTATAGGGTATTTCCCGTTGACCTAGAATCATGAAATTAGGCTAGAAGCAGTCTCTTGGAGCACATGTAAAGGATAAAATCTGAAAACCGTAAATATTTATAAAAATATCAGTTCCACTATTCGAAACTAGAGTGTTTGTTTATAGAATGCAAATAATTTGATACCTTACCTATAACATAAGAATAAGAGTATAGATCTCTTCACGCTTAGGTTACAAAACCTGTGTGGTATAATTATGCGCTGATAAGTATGAAATATATCACTCTTTTCTTTTCTAGATTGCGATTTGACCAAACAATTTCGTTGCGGCGGCTCCATATCGTGTTTTCCTAACACTAAGCTGTGTAACGGTATTGTAGACTGCTGGGATGGTTTTGACGAAGTTAATTGCACCACTGGTAAGCTTTTCAGGTTCAGGGCCTATAATAAATAAAATAACATAATGCAAAAAAAAATGTTACTAAAACAGAATGTACAAACTCAAATCTTTAATATTGTTAACGTATCGTGCAGCAGCTCTCGAAACTGGGTTACGTAGGTACGATTGAATGCGCTCACTGAGACCTAACGGGGCTTGTTATATTATGTAGATAGCCACTCCCTCTGTTTTAAAACTCAAAATGTAGCCAAACTCGAAACGAACGTTTTTTTAGGGTAACCAACGACACCCTATTACTAATAATTCGCTATCCATCCGTCCGTCCATTCGTCCGTCCGTCTATCTGTCAGCGGGAGATGAGATACAGTCATGATCCCTAATAGCTCAGAGTAGATAATATACTACATACAAAAAAAATATGTAGGTAATCGGTAAAGTGGGTTCCCCTACTAGAAACGTGTTTCTTGTTGTTTTTTGCTCTAAAGGCATTATTTAGACGCTTGAAATTCTCTGGAACTCGCTGTGCACAACAGTATCGCTAAACTGTTAACGTGGGTTCAATTCCCGCACGGAGAAACAAATAAATATAATTATTTTTTATATGTATTTAAGTTTGTAATAATATGTTTTTTATTTATGTTTGTAAATATAAATATAATTAAATAGACATTTTAGCAACTGTTTTGTTATAGAATGTGCTGAAGAGCAGTCGCCGTGTACAAATGGTCAGTGCATTTTGTCTGCTAGGTTTTGTGATGGCCTAGCCGACTGTACTGACGGCAGTGACGAGCCGCTAGGCTGCGATAGCGCATGTGGGGCTCATGAAGTTCGCTGCAATAACCGCCGCTGCATCCCTCGTGTTAACCTCTGCGACGGTCGCGATAATTGTGGAGATGGCACTGACGAAGTAAACTGCTCTTAATAAAATAAGTTTTCCAAAAGCACAATAGTTTAAATTCTTAATTGAACATATTTACGAGTTATTACTAAAGGGTTTGCCTATGACGGCCAATCTCAGAATAAGGACCCCAGCTCCGCTTACGCCATAGAAACCGCACTAAAATAGCAGCAAAATAAAACTGTTTGTACTATTTTCACTTATGACATTGGACGTGTGTTAGAAGGCGATGAATAAATACTGATGCACTCATAATTAGAAGGCTGTATTCATGGCAGGCAATCGGATGACGTCATTATCTATACTAATGCTAGTGATGTAAGTATGTCGACTTTGATATCGATAATTAATTAAGTAGACTAACTCGAACCGTGTAACGTATTTTTAGGTAAAAGAAAATATTATACAAATACAATACAATACAAATACTCTTTATTGCACACCACAAAAAACAAAATACATACAAGAACAAAAAAGATACAGTGTAGTGAAGACAACTGGCGGTCTTATCGCTAGAGAGATCTTTATATATTATTTTGAAGGTCATTATAAACCAAGGGACATGATTTTCTTTTCGGAGCGAGTACGGAATCAGGACGAAAAAAATAATAAAAGACATACATATTTAGACAAAATGTTTTATTAATAGGTACATAATTGCAAAACTTTTTTTTTTTCATTGCCGCCTTTCTTGGTCAAAACTTACAAAAAGACGTAATTATTACTTCTTGTCTAGGTTAATATAATGTAGGTATAGTCCCCGACTGGGGACTGTACCTCCACCATACAGAAGACGGCAGTGAAATAACACTACTTATAACACTACATGTGTTGCAATCACATAAATGACAAATATAGATTTCAAGAACACCTTATAGAGTGACATATTTTTTAAACGTATTTACGTAGTATAATAAAAATAAAAACACATTCACCAAAACGTGTTCAATATTTCGCGCTACTATAATGCGACTATGTTAAATTTACCAAACTTCACGACAAATTTTAAGTTGTGCGTAGAGCCGCAGAACAATGACTGAAGCTCGCTAAGTATTTTTTTAATTTGTTAGTTTAAAATTTAAACCGAATTTGTAAGAAATTTACAACCACCGATTCAAACATGCATCGAACATGTGACTGCTTCAAAATTATTAAAAACTAAGAGGAGTTTTCTTCTTCTTCTTCTTCCTAAGTATGGCAATCAATCCCTTCAGGGACTATTTTTGCCAGTGTAGAGTGTTAGAGAATTTTCATGTTGCAAAATTTCTCGTGTTTGCCGCATTAAAATGCCTAGTGTCATGCATTCTAACGCCCAATGGAGTTTCTGGAGACAACCCACGGCAGTAGCAGATCGTAACACGCCTTTAGATTAGAGGTAACCTATTGACCAAAATGATAAATCACTTAACCCAAAAGTCGTATTATGGCATTATTTCCAATGCTCCTATAAATCAGTCACTAAATGAAACTTTACTGCACATATCGACACCAAAAATACACATTAAAGATCACTATAACACAATTTACGACACACTGGAAAAAATCTCAACCGCTCCGCCTGATTCCCGCCAAAAACTTCGAGGAGTTTTTGTTTCACTCAAACTCGCGTACGTTGTATTACTAAAATGTGAATAAGAGAGCTGCTGTTACACAACTTTTATTTTAGTACGGTTTCTATAGCGTAAGCAAAGCGAAGTCCTTATTCTAAGGTTTACAGTAAATGTCGCAAAATGAATTCTATTTTCCGAAGGTGAACGGTAGCCAAAAATTTAGTTCCGTTTCTAGAGTTTTTTGCCAGCTTATATAGTCTATGGGTTAGTCATAGACGAAGTAAGTACTTTTTATTATTATTATTAAAAACGTAGTGGTTATGTACTCCGTGTGTATAGCTTGCCTGACGCGAAGAAACCTGTAAACATTGATAATGGCAGTAGTAGTTTTGCATCAAAAAGTATTCCCCGCAACATTCATGAATTATTAAGCGATTGTAAATATTTTATTCCATTATTTAATTATATTGTTAATACTGTTGAGAAAATTTAGATATTAAGGACGATTTTTGTTTGTATTAGTTATTTTAGATTTAACACTATATAAATGTTAATATTCAAATATTGTAAATTTTGATATTATTGTGCTTCATTTGAGATATTGTTGTATTGAATTGTTGTACTTTGAATTGTTGAATTGAACTTTGTAATATTGAATTGTAATAAGTATGCGACTGAAGGACTTGTTTCCATGTCATGAATAAACAATTATTAAAAAAAAAAAAATGACGCGAAGAAAGTGCGTGACGTTTTTTCATTCGAAATTGCAGTCACAGCTATTCGTAAAATCTAACACTTATCATTTAAACAGTTGAAATTATGGCTGACAGTGATGACGAATATGATCGTAAGAGGCGTGATAAGTTTCGTGGAGAAAGAGGAGCTGCAGAAAGCAGTAGCTACCGAAATAGTGACCGACGCGAGGAACGTAGTCGAGGTCGTGAGGAATGGTCGGAAAGGTACTTCTTTAGTAGAAAGTTGTATGTAAAACACTTTGTAAAACATAGCACATTAACCCAGAAACAAAGTCAAACATCCATTTCTTACAGATCCCAACCTCAATCCTTTGAAAACTCCAAAGCTCAAAGCCAAATTCCAAAAGCTACTAAACGATCCATTGCTCTAGTTGTAAGGTATTAAACTCGACCAGTTATCTGCTTATGTACTACATAGTTTTGTAATTAAATTTGTAGCTATTTAAATAGTAAATAATTTATATTTATTACATAATCATTCATACACATTTCCCCTGTTCTAGTTAGTGTAGGTACCAGTAGTAACCACTTGTAAACAATGACCTCATTTTATGAGGTTAAAGTGACATACTCTTCAATTTAGGGGTGTCCACTTAAAAATATATCGTTATTTATATTCAATATACTTTGATACCTTCTACAAAAGATTAATATTACCATTTACCAGTGAAACGCGCAAAGTTTTTGGTCCTTGATTTTGTATGTGTGAATTTAGAATCAGAGAACAGAGTAGCATAGCTAAACTAGTAGTGTAATAATAATGATTTTCTATGAGTGTTACTTGAATAGAATTGTACTACTATGATAGTCGTGAGATGTCTGAGATGATGAGATTGATTAGGTTGTTAAGCTGGTCACTCACAGATGTCACTATCTTAATGAAACTTAGTCAAAAGAGAAGTCATCAAGTAGTGTTAAAATTATTTAGTTTATTTAATAGATTTGACAAAAAAAAAAACAGCAACATATTTGTTTTTTCTATAAATAAATATATTGATATATCCAGTACAATAAATATTTGTTAAAACATTGAATCCAATATATTGTATGGCAAACATTGAATAAATACATTATATCGATGTTAAGTGAATATCCCTACATCACTTTTTACTGTAGTTTGGCTTTCTAGTATCTAAAGCGTAACTTTATTATTAGTATATATTTTATTAGTATATAGTATTACCATTCTAATCGGTATATTATATAACAATAACTCAATTACCCATATATCTAAAATAATAACAAAGATTCTTGGGCCGAAAGATCTCGGGGAGGTCGGTCAGGTCCTGACTACAGAGACTACCGCGGGGGCGCCAGTGCCAGCCGGGGCTACTCTCCAGTGCGAGGCGAAGGACCACCCAACAAGCGTATCAGACCCGAATGGCCTATAGATGAAAGGAGATATGGTGGCATGCCACATGACTCCTATGGATCATATGGCTGGGCTCATGATCACTTTGGCCCTCATCCAGCACACCAAGGCTATGGACAGCCAATGGCACCAGTTCCAGCCAGGTCAGTACCTTATTGAATAAAACTTTTATATATTTTGAACTACAACTATATTAATTGAATATCAAAATAATTGTTTCATCACCTAGATTGTTTATATAATTAAGCAGTTCTATAGAATAATATTGTTATATGTATGTACAGCCGTTTTGTTACCAGAGATAATGTGCTGCCACTAGTGGCGACAGATGGTCCCAGCTCCATGATGTCCTTCAAGGCATTCCTTGCAGCGCAGGATGATTCCATCACTGTTGATGATGCTATACAAAAGTACAATGAGTACAAACTTGAGTTTCGAAGACAACAGCTCAATGAATTTTTCGTTGCACACAAAGATGAAGAATGGTATGCCTTACAACTTAAATTTATCTCTTCATGCAAAAAATATGCTTTAATTTAAACAAATTAATGTACTGACTAGCAGAGCAATGGATAGTGTTAGTTGAAACATATTATTTTTCCTTGTTGTTTCATATTTAAAGGAAAATGCATTCACATTTTTTTTATTAGTTTGTCATTATAAAGGTGTGTGCCCTTCAATAATCCAAAAACAACAGTTTATACAAAGAAATGTTCATGAAATTACTTTAAAACAACAGATTTTTATGAATTTAAATTACTAGTGCACCATCCACAACTTTGTCAATGTATACAATCTCATAGCTTGGAACCTTTGACTCATACTAGCTATATACTATATACTACCCCATAGTAGCCGAATATCCATTGCATCTGTAGTGCCGACCTAAATGCTGTTTTACGAAAGATTATTTCGAAAATTGCTACATATTTAATTTGCTGGTAGTCTAAAAGTTCTAAGCATTACATTTTTTCCAAGTTAACACTGATATGAAAATTATTCTTAAAACGCCTGATAAAGTAATGCTTAGAATTTTTTTATGATGCTATGCAAATGTTAACGGTTAACCTTTTTTCCCTACAGTCTACAGCGTATTCGCGTGGATTTGCTGGACATCGTTAAGAAAAATTTAAACTTTATCCAAATAATTAACTGCTGTGTAGCTAGTTGATATCGCGTTGACCAGTAGCGCGCAATGCTACTGGTTTCGTTAATGTTAGGGGTAGGGTTAATTATTCCACATGTGTGGAACAGGTGAGACACTGAAGATTTTTTAAATATAATAAAAAATTTAGTTTTCTGTAACTTGAAGTACAAAACTATTGGATGTTAAACAAAAGGTGGTTTATTTATTTTTCATTCATATAACATCATGGCCGATTTCCATAAAATATTTATTTATTTATTATCTTATATTTTCGAGTATATTTTTGGTAAAAATATGTTTCATGTAATTCATTTCACTTTGTAAGTTTTCCCATGTCATATTTGTAGCAAATATTTTAATCACTAACACTTTTATTGCCATTGAAATTTATGAATTTATTATAGAGATGTCAGTGGCTATGGTGAATAAAATGATTACTTATGGCTCCTTTAAATATCTAATTAAAAGTGGCAATCACTCAGTGGCATTGAAAATGTAAGACATCATTTTATCGAATTCATGAGTTTGTGGTCAACTTCATTCATATAATATGTATTTAAATATATTATTTTATAAGTACATGAAAATCGGTCTATTATCATATCACTGTTCTAGAGATAGAGTTATCTTAAATTAATTCATGATTGTAAACAATTATGTTTTTGGTTGCAAGGTTCAAGATCAAATACCATCCTGAGGAATCTGTGAGACGAAAGGAAGAACAATTATCTGCTTTGAAAGTATGTCATCAATTTATTATATAAAGTCCATTCATGTAATGAGATTGTAATACTATGTTTACTTTCCAGAGTCGTCTGAATGTATTTCTTGAATTGCTTGACAATGGAGAACTGGACAAAGTGACAGTTGATGTGGAGAAGTCTGATAAACTAATACGACTGCTTGATACTGTGGTCATCAAGCTGGAAGGGGGAACTGAGGAGGATTTGAAAGAACTTGATGAACCAGTACAGGAAGCTACCATCACTAACGAGAAATCTGGTATGTGGCACCTAGACATAACCATAGTGCAACCTCAACATAACAAATCTGAAAGGACCGAGTAAATATTGGTTATAATTTGTTAAACTGGGGTTTTTGTTATATTGAGGTAAGGTTGGTCTAAAATTGGTTGTAATGAAGTTAAAAAACTATGTTTCTGTGCCATTGCAACACGAATCGTTAACATTAGTGAGCAGCAGTGCTTACATTTATTTCCATCAAACAACAATTATTGTTTTACGAAAAAAAGCGCGTCGCGACCTGAATCACATACTATGGGATTAAGGGTTAGGGTTACCATTTTATAAAGGTTTTGGGTTGATAAAATTACTTAAGTAAAGGTATTTACACTTTATGGTCAGTTTCAAGGGGATTTCGAAATATCTGTTAAATTGAGGATTCATTATATTGAGGAACGTTATATTAAGGTTGCTCTGTATTTAAAAATATATATTCTATATTGTAAATCAATTTATTTTTCTAGATACACCGGCCCCCGACAAGCCTGAAGTAATTGATGTTGATGCAGTAACAAAAGTAAAAGAGGAAAATGATGACTCAGAGAATAAGGACAAGGTTGGTATTGTAAAATATAATTCTTCAGTTTTTTTTGTACCACAAAGCTGACACCCACAAGCATATAGCGTCAAGGTTTTATACTTTACTTACGGTTGTAGGAAAAAGCTGATGACTCGCCCACCAAACCCACGGCGCCGTTGACGATGGAGATCGATCCTCACTTGCGGCAGCTCCAGGAGCAAGCGAAGTTGTTTTCCCGCTTCAACTCAACTGGTGAGGCCGAGGAACCTGAACAGGCTGCAGCACAGCCAGAAAAGGAACCACGTAATATTTTTTCTAAATACCAATATCTTATGGATTCACCAAAATCTGCTCAATTATAGTTTTGAATATCTCGCTTTACTTATATCGGGAATCAAACAGTAAAATACCTCCAACTCTTAGTTCAGTCTGAGACAGATGGTTCCGACATTTGACTAGTCGCTTGTACCTGCGTTAATTTAAGTTTGGACTAAAATGTCATAGTGCGACATTTTTGCCTTATTTAAAGCTTAGCGAGAATAAATAAATTAACGATTTAAATTTTATCAAATAGATCGTCATATTTCATTCTCATAGTAGATTATAAATTTGAACATATTTTGTCATGCATTGCACAGCGCCCCCGGGCTCGTCATCGAGCTCGTCTTCATCTAGTTCGTCCTCATCCAGCTCTGACGAAGAAGGGGAGAAAGATACCACTCGCCGGAAATCCAAGTCAAAATCCAAGACTCCTGATAAATCCCCCAAGCAGAAGGAGAAATCAAAATCTCCTAGTGTTGAAAAGGTCATTGACATAACAGAGAACAACAAAGAGAAGGAGAATAATGGAGAAGAAACATCTGAAGTTACTAACGATGTCGTCGTGGAAAAGAAGGAGAGTAGGGCTTTGCACAAAACTACATCCATTTTCTTAAGGAACTTGGCACCCACTATTACTAAGGCAGAAGTTGAAGCAGTAAGTTTAAATATTAAATACCAAATACATGTGGATACCATACTGTACATTTTTATTATGGAATGCACTCTCACTTCTTTATTTGGTTTATTATACTTTATAAAGTAGTAAAATAGAAGCTACATGTTCATCTTCATTCCGTTTAAAAAAAAAATTGAGTGCTTATAATAATAATTAAACTGCCTTTGCTTAGATGTGCAAGCGTTATGGTGGCTTTCTGCGCGTGGCGTTGGCGGATCCCTTGCCTGAGCGTCGCTGGTTCCGTCGAGGATGGGTCACCTTCCGCAGGGATGTCAACATCAAGGACATCTGTTGGAACCTCAACAATATTAGAGTGAGCGTTTAGTTTTAATTGGTGAGAGAATGATATAACCGATTATTTATGTTCCTCTTCTGTGTGTCGAAAAGTGGGGTTCGGCACGCAGTAACAATGTAGAACGTCGACAGAATACTAAAACAACATTCAAAGTATTGAAGGCCAACGTAATTATTTGAAGCGTCGGCATAATATAATTTCGCATGTACAATCGGAGGTCACTGAAAATTGATGTGGCATCAGTGCCGGTAGCAAAAACATTTTCTTTTCATCTAGGCAAGAATTAATAGAGGAAGGAACCGCGTCCCGCAGAAAGTGATGGAGATAGTTTGACAATGTGTGCATAGGTGTTACCACACTAGTGTTTTCACCCGCTTAACAGGGATGAGTAAGAGGTAATATAGGTGAATGGGTACGGATTTATCAGGACCATAAATAAATTTGAATACATGAATAATATTTTATAATACATTTCACTTTCTAAATAAATATTATATAAAGCCTAACAATTTCATGGACACAACACACACAAAACTGTCTGTCTGTAAGAAGAGAAAAATATATAAAAAAAGAAAGAAAGGAAAATAACAGAAAAAGCATTTATTGAATGAAAATAAATAATAGCCAAAACAAAGTAAGGTAATGTAATATTAATAATACAAGTAAATAGAACAAGGTAACAATACTACAAGAAATAAACTTAATAGAATAGATAAAAAGGAAATGTTCCTGTATAACGGTAACGGTATTTTTTTCTGCCCGTCACTGCTATCCACTGTATACGTAACTCTGGGTTTTCTGGAAAACCATATACAAATATTTAGTTTATTATGTTTTGATATTGACAAGAGAGAATTGTGTGGGAAAATATTTACCAAGAGCTGGTATCACAATGCAGAGGGAACTGATAGGTTATGTTACATAAAAACTTGATAAATACCTTATTTTAATATATTCCGAGGTATCCAGTTTGTTTTACGAGTTATATTGTACCTAGTTATTACTTTGAATCAAATATTTAATGCCCCTCAAACTATAAACGAGCACGTTATTCACCCGTGAAGTGATGCACCCGTTTTCCTCTCAGTGGTTGTTGTTGCACTGTAAGACAAAAGACCAAACCATTGTTTATATCTTATATTATATCTACGCATCGCGTAGTTTAAATGAATTTCACACCCTTTTATTTTAATTTGCAGTTGGGTGCGATAAGGAACAGATCATCATATAACTGAGTCCTTGTCGTGTACATTAGTACCGTATATAGTCTTCTTGTTGTGTGTGAGGAGAACTAAAGATGTCATTGCCACTATTAGTTACCGTCAGACTACAGATGGCGTTACAGTATTCGGCAATTTGTGTTATTCAGCTGCGCGAGTGCGAGCTGGGCGCCATCGTGAACCGCGACCTGCAGCGCCGCATCCGGCCCGTGTCGGGCGTGACGCTGGAGCGGCCCGTGCTGCGCGCCGACGCCCGCCTCGCCGCGCGCCTCGCGCATCTCCTCGACACGCGCTCCAAGCTGTGGCGTGCCGCCGACGACACAGAGGACCCGCCCAACACGCACGTATGTACTCACACTCACACTTGTGCCCGCCCGCCAGATATACCCTAGATATATAACCTAGACGCTGCATACCTTTACATTCTGAATTTATTGGAGCTTGCTGCTTTTGATGCTTTCTCAATTAGTTTAGTTTTAAATTCAGTGCCCCAAAGGTGTTAGCAAGAAGCTAAATCTAGACAAAGCTATTGCCACTGCACCCTTCTTTGATGAAACTAATACCAACATTCAGTGCTTTGAACTCACATTTCAAAGTCACATTGTTCTACTGATGCCCGTATCCCTTGTTATTTGCGGTCGGCGCAATATGTGTACCACTTCCAATTTATTTATCGATATGCCAACAGTACACATATTTAAACTTTACAGAGTTTTTTATGTATGAATGCAATTTCTAATATGCGCACCAATAACAGGCACATTCAACATTTTAAACAGAGCTGGTTTAACTTAAAATATTATTATAACAAAAGATATATAATTAAAAGTAGAAACAATCTTATAAAGAGTTGTAATTGTGTTCAGTTTCACAGAGTTTTTTTTAAAGATGTAGTATGAGTCATGGAAAATATCAAAGTTATTGATGTAACATAAATCTGACACCGTCAATCTATCTCTTCTTAAGTCTGCCTAAACTCTTGTATCCATACACATTCCATACATTTGGAAATAATCCTGCCTCTTTTGACTTTGAAGTTAAGGGTCCAGAGTCTCTGCTCTATCAGCTGCCACATCTGTTATATTTAGGTTCTACATATGTCATTGTTCACTGTCAATCTATCGTTTCTGAGGTCTCCAATGACCCTTAATCCTTTAATTTAACCTGTCTCTTTTGGCTAAGAAGTGTAAGCGTAGTGTCTCGGTTGATGTACGCACTAGGCTGCCATTAGAGCGGGCTTGTAGCGCGCACTATGTGTATGTGTGCAGGAGTTCAGCCTGTCGTCTCGCAACCCCGTGCTGCACCGGATCACGGAGCACCTGATCGAGGAGGCGCCGTGCGAGGAGCAGGAGCTGCTGGGGCTGGAGGCGGCGCCCGAGGCGGGCGAGGCGGACCCCGCGCTGCTGCGCGTGCTCGACCGGCTCGTACTCTACCTGCGCGTCGTGCACTCCGTCGACTACTACAACCACTGCGAGTACCCCTACGAGGACGAGATGCCCAACCGCTGTGGCATCATGCACGCACGCTCCAATGCGCCCGCTATCAAGGTACTTTATCATCTACTATCTATACTATTATTTTTAATAGGTTTTACATGTACATTTGTCCGCACTGCATTGGTTATTTTGTCCCTATTTTATATTTTAAATCTTTATAATTTTATCGTCTTTTGATTATGACTATTTATAATCACAGAGCCAATTTTAGTATAGTTTCCAATTTCCGAAAGTACATGGTACTTAAGTGTTATTTACGGGGTTATTTTGTCGATATTATGCTAGAGTTTCTCCGTAGACTACAGAAATATGCTATTATTGATATTATTCAACCTGTCTGTAAAAGATATTATATATATATATAATATTATCATGATTTTTGTGAACAAATAATCAATATTTTTAATTTTTTTAGCCAACCCAGCAAGAAATACAAGATTACATAAAAGGATTCGAAAGTAAAATGTCTGCATTCTTGCAAGATGTCAAACCACTGTCTGATGAAGAATTGCAGAAATTAGGAATTAAAGTAAGGCAGTAACGTTCATTTGTTACGAGCATAAATCTATTAGCCAAGTAACTCTAAATATTATCTTTTGACAGGATCCAGACGCGGAGGTTGAGAAATTTATTCAATCGAATACCCAAGAATTGGCAAAGGATAAGTGGCTGTGCCCCCTCAGTGGTAAAAAGTTCAAGGGCCCAGATTTCATTAGAAAACACATATTCAACAAGCATGCAGAAAAGGTAATGTCTGTAAATATAACTAAGAACTTTTATGCCTTTTCACAGTTGGTATATTATATCTGTGATTGGTGACTGTGCGTGTCTGTTTAAAGCACACTTATGTAAATACTTTCAATATCTGAACGACGAATAAGGAATTTGATTTGTATTGATTATTTTTGGTCGACGTAGTGTCGACAAAAGCTTGTATAGTATAAGACTGGGCTAGCATAATAGTGTGTGTGGTTTGTAGGTGGATGAGGTGCGCCGCGAGGTGTACTACTTCAACGCGTACGTGCGCGACGTTCGGCGCCCGCAGCAGCCCGAGCCCGCCGCGCGATCTGCGCCTGCGCACCACGCGCCGCCTTCACACCCACCACCCGCCCAGTAATTGCCTTACATTCGCCCTTACCCCCACTCTCTCTCTCTCTCCCCCTCCCTTCCTCTCGCTCTCCTCCCTTTCTTTCCCTCTCCCCCTATCTTCCTCTCTCTCTAATAAACTACGCGCGCGGCCGTCCTCACATCTGGGACAATTAAAAATAACAACCAAATTAAATAGTGACTCGATAAAATTTCCGCCTTAACGACAAAGGTCTCAAACGGCGTTAAACTGATGGTTAGCGGTCATCGTAGTCTATTGACGAATTCAATATAGAGGTATCATTGGCGCGTTGGAACTGCGCTGAATTAGCGCACAGTACGATCTGCCTGCCAGTAATTAGTGTAATGAAAGGTCTTGATAGCCTGATAGTTCCTATAACTTTTATTTTGTTTAAACTATGACTTATCAAGTATGTGACTGTATATTGCGTCGAGTGAAATACACGAAGAATAATGCAAAGTTAAAACATTTATTAGTTAGCTCAGATTTGCAGATGAAATTTGTTCTAGATTCAGACTATACATAATACATTTCTGTGTAAACCAGTAGTTTCAGAGTGGCGAGTTATACATGGTGATGAAAAGTGTAAACGATGTCAGTGGTGGTGTGCGCAGGTACGGTGGCGGCGGAGGGGGCGGCGCGGGCCGCGGCTGGGGCTGGGGGGGCTGGGCGCCGCCCGCGCCCTACGCGCCGCGACACCCACGTTTCACGCGCCCCAGGTAACACCCCTCTCACTCACACTTACCTCGCCCACCATGCACCCCTCACTCTCACTTACCTAGCCCACCTTACACCATTCAATCACTCACCTCGCCCACCATACACCCCTTATTCTAGCTTCAGGCACCCCAGGCAATACACCTCACACTCACACTTACCTCGCCCACCATGCACCCCTCACTCTCACTTACCTAGCCCACCTTACACCATTCAATCACTCACCTCGCCCACCATACACCCCTTATTCTAGCTTCAGGCACCCCAGGCAATACACCTCACACTCACACTTACCTCGCCCACGATGCACCCCCCACTCTCACTTGCCTAGCCCACCTTACACCATTCAATCACTCACCTCGACCACCATACACCCCTTATTCTAGCTTCAGGCACCCCAGGCAATACACCTCACACTCACACTTACCTCGCCCACCATGCACCCCCACTCTCACTTGCCTAGCCCACCTTACACCATTCAATCACTCACCTCGCCCAACATACACCCCTTATTCTAGCTTCAGGCACCCCAGGCAATACACCTCACACTCACACTTACTTCGCCCACCATGCACCCCCCACTCTTGCCTAGCCCACCTTACAGCATTCTATCACTCACCTCGCCCACCAAACACCTGTGAATGTCACTTCCTTCGCTCGCCGACCATACAACCACTTACTCTTACCTCGACCACCATGCACCCGTCACTCTTACTGTCATTGTACACTTCCTAGCACAGTACCTTCCTATACTTCTCGTCTCAGGTACTTCACCCCGCATGCATCCTTGTGTTTTTACAATTGTTGTCTGAATTTTTAAAAGACTTTAAATAATATATTTGTGGCACTTAAGTAAGACAGCCTATAATTTTATTAAACGAAATTAAAGTTAAACGAAATTAAAATAAACAGCCGTTGCCGTAAATTACGTAAACACACGATACAAAAAAAAACTTGTTTTCATTAAACCATAAAAAACCTTGAGCTTAAATCGTTTAACATAGCTTTTTATTATACCTTTTGCACAATACAGAATCTACGGTAATAATGGTTATCAACTCACAAGAGTTATGATTCTGTCACATTAAATGAAAAAGCTTAACCTTATCTTCGATAAACACTTCATATTTCATATCTCATCTTTCGCTCACATATTAATAAATAAGTCTCAGGTCAAAAATATCAATAAGTATAAATGCTGTTTATTCATATTTTGAATGCTCGTTTCCTGTCGTATATTTTGAATGATACAAAAACTGAATGACACTATAAATGTACATTCAAAAAACATTCGTAACCAGTCTCGCGCGATCCTTCCTGCGCCTAACAGTGTGACCTATGTGGAACGAATATTAAACAATACAAAGTTTTTTGCATGACCTTAACATTTTAGTTACTCATAATAAAGACTGCCGCTTTATTTATGCTTAATATCACCTGTTGCAGTGTGATTTGTTTCATTGGGTGTCTTTTTGGGGTACTGTTATAGTTTATATAATAACATATAATGTTATTTATAAATAACTTGTTTGAGAAATAAGAAATAATTTCCAGGGAAACCGTGGATCGTTCCCGGCCTATTATTGCATACAACGATCTCGACTTCCCGGACAATGGTGATATTTTCTAAGCTTATGACGTAGATCCATGTCATTTTTCATGATTATTACTATCTTGTAATGAACATTCCAGTTTTTCTGAATGTATGCAGTTTCCATAATTAACTTTTTGGATTGTTTTAATTTTTTATATTGTTTAAAATTATATTCATTTTTTATAATCGTATTGTATGGTCAATTTTGCTACTTCGCTTATTTTTTTTCATACTACAAGTATAGATTGGTATTTTACTAATAAGTGTAAACTTAGCTTACTGTTATAATAAGCTTATTATGTCCCATGAATTTATCCATGTAAACGTATCTTTGAGTACAATTTCCATTTAATTATTGTAATAAAAATACAATATGTTTGTTTCCTTGATATCTGATCATAATTATGTTTAATTTACACATTGGACCTACGTTTATCAATGAACCTGACTTATTATTGTACGTATATTGAAATAAATTGTCGGACAAATGAAATAAATAATCTTTTTTATTAATATCCTTTGTGAACCTTAGCCGTAAGACAATGTTATTGTGAACATGATACGGGAAGCTGAGATTAGTACCTATAGGTTGGCAGGGTGTGTTCAGTGTTGTGTGGCGCACTGTGTGGTGTGTGGTAGAGTAGCGATGCATTGAGTGCGTGTCGAGCCGCGTGCGAGTAACGCGCTAATGGTTGATTGTTAAAGGGGCGGCGGCGCGGGCGAGTTCCGGCCGGTGATACACTACCGCGACCTGGACGCCCCGCGCGAGCCCGACGAGTTCGTATAACAACAGCCCTCCCTGCGCCTGCTGTGGGAAGACACACGCTGTGTTATCATATGACTGTCGCGTGCAGTTAGTTATGAATACATTTATGGTCAGTTATAGTATAGCCTAAGGTTACCGGTAAAATAGTTGTGAGACGATTTTTGCAAATATATTACTTGTAATGTAAGCAGTGTTTGTTCATAAATGTACGAATTTAACATTTTCAGACAAGACATGCTCTTAGTAAATAGCTTAAAATTGTTGTGGTAAAATGTATCGAATAGAAGGACTATTTTATTGGTATGGTATCCGTTAGAAATCAAATTAGTCGACAGAAGTAATAAATTACAACAAAATTTGTTGTTTTATGGAACAAGTAATTAACTGTAGAGTTTCAAATACCTGTTTAACAGTACCTGCGGTTCAAATAATACGGTTGTAAATACCCATATATCTTCATCGTATAAAATGGTCATCATCCACAAAAATAAGGACATCCCACTGTAAAAAAAACTCTGAAACCGGTCTAACATGGGTTAGTGATGTGATGCTCCTTATGAAGTGAACGTAAATTCCGATGGGTAAACTAGACTTGGAAATCCCGGAGTTTGAAACCTGGTGGAAGAATATTTATCTGATACGCCCGATCTTAATTCTAAAATATAACAAATACATCACGTATTGTATTATGTACGCTCTAAGCTAGAGCGTCTTAACTGACTGCAATTTGAGAAAGAAAGTTGCATATCTGATAGTTTCAAACAAGGATATTTTCACTAGATACGCTAAAAGGATAAGAGATTGAATATAAACATTAATTCAGTTTCAAACTCACGATAGGTTCTCACGCCACGCATAATTAAAATATACATAAAATTTGTTGCTTGTGCAGAATATTGCTCTACCACTTAAAGCTATGTCCTATACACAGAAACAGTCTATACTATAATATGGTCGCAATAAAAAAGGTAGATCGCTTACCATCTGCCAGGTTGTACGCTTGCTTGTCATACCTTCGTAGTATAAAATAGAAACCTTACATAAATACCCTTTCTTTTTGGCTTCGCCGTAGTCGGGTAAAAATTAAAAATGTCAATCGTGCTACTCAATTATCATCATCTAATAATATCAATTTTTGAAAAAAATTAAAAAAAATTACCCTTTTTAAATAAATATTGTTTTTAATCCCAATCATCGCTGTTATTAAAAGATCCGGCCAAGCAGTCATCCTGAGGTAAGTTGCGGTTTTTCCAGCACTATTATTGTATAGCACTTACTCACGCACAACTTTTATGTATTATCATATGGAGGAGCAAGATCGTGATGTCCTTTCTAACAACACATTCTGAGTAGAATGACCTTCTCCTTGTAAGGTTCCACGAAAGTCGATATTTAAAAGATAAGGAAATACATACATACGTTGAATACGAACATTCATACACATAGATTTTGAGACGTTTTTTTCCTAATCCTAAACAGTTTTACTCAGTATATTATCTACTCTGAGGTACAGTTCTTAAAGACGCTTATGTTTACCGTTTACCCGTAGAGTAAACAGAGCTAATAAAAAACCTAAGACGAGCTCTTAGGCTGGATAAACGTCATAGGCATACAAACTTGCCCTGTCAAAGTACAAATTTCTGTTTTGGTTCGATTGATTAACAAACAACTATTTTTGATTGTTGCCTAACATTTGCATTTAATATTATTGTACGCAGTCTATTATCTACTCTGAGATATTAGTAAGATCAGTTGATACAACAAACTTGATGAGAAAGTGCTCTGGTTCTCCTATATGTACTTTAATCAATTTCGAATTCTTGTTTTTGAAAGCTTACAATCAGGCGCTTGTCTATCTAGAGTTTAGAGGTAAACCCCGAAAATAAGCGTCTGTTACATCCTGTATATATAATTTAATATATTGTTCCTACGTACATACTGTGTGGTGAAAAATTAAGAATTCGTATAAATAATGTCGCATCGGTAAATTACGGGCCTTGACCTTATGTACCTATTACCGCCAACCACACATGCAATAGGTATAGACTGTTCTAAAACGTATAAGGGGGCGTCCATAAATTACGTGAGGTGTTTTTTTTAATTTTCTGCCCCTCCCTCCCCCCCTGGTGAGATGTCGTGAGATTTTATTCAACCCCCTCCACCATCTCCCAATCTCACGTGAGATTTTTCAAAATGTGAGTTTCTTACGTAAACGTGTCCGTGTGTCGCTGCCACTCAGCTCGTACGCTCTCGTTCATCGAGTCGCGCGTTCGGCTGACAGTGGCGCGAAAACAAAGGACGGGCTACACTGTACCGTGAATTCAGATTGAATTGAGCTATTTGGTATAAAACAAATATGGTGGTTTGACAGTAAGTAAATGTATAACGTCGAAGTATGAATGAAATTATTTTCTATTGAACGAATTAGTGAATGATCTTTATCGTATTACGATTACGATTAAGATTAAATCTTATGCATGTACAATCTGGATTAAATGGACCAAAATAGTATAAATTTTTTTTTGTTTCAAGCAGAAAAAAAATTGCGTGATATTTGCCGAGACCCCCCCTCTCTCCAACGTAAGATTAGATGAGATTTGACTCGACCCCCTCCCCCCCTTAAACACCTCACGTAATTTATGGACGCCCCCTAACGTGTTCAGGCCTAATACCGTGGTTTATCTTATTTAATGTTGCAATTCATAACTGATTTATTTAAACCTAATGCAACAAAGGATTAATACAGATATATGACATGTATATATCATTCCTTATGGAGTTGTTGGTCTTTGTACGTCAATGTGTTTATAACTTATGAGTAGTCGATATTAAAATTAACATAGAATGGTATGTATGAAGAATGCGTGACGACTATGTATGTAATATTATGTGTGGGATTCTCCCGGAAATTTAACTCCTTGGTCGTTAGATGTTGCGTAGAGTTATCACGACTAGCCCGACACTGGTGCGATTACTGACACCATAGATTACTATTAGGTATATACTGGAGGACATCTTTCGCATTTACACTTATTTAATCAACACGCCATTGAATAGTAAATTATTCGTGCAACCACAACTTGAAGTCACATCTTCATTATTAATCTTTGTTCATGGGTTAGGTACCTATACGAATACTTGACGATTACCATCAACACTGCTAAGACTTCATTTTATGGTAATATCAACGTACGAAGAATTTAAAAGTATAAACTCGGGATATAAACATATCTACCAGGCCACCAGCT
Source organism: Falcaria lacertinaria (assembly GCA_951449985.1). NCBI lineage: Eukaryota > Metazoa > Arthropoda > Insecta > Lepidoptera > Drepanidae > Falcaria > Falcaria lacertinaria. The sequence goes on along the minus strand of OX602109.1, from coordinate 5,932,276 downwards.
TAAAGTTACAATGTAGATACAATAATATCCTGCGACTTAGCTTATTGTGAATAGATTGTTATTAACTGCCTGTTAAACTTACCTAAGCAGAAAACATGTTCACAAATATATGTTATCCTAGGTATCTATTAGAGTATATATTAATTGTAAGTAGTTATGAAGGGGTTAGAATGCGGGCGAAAGATGCAGTGTTTGCTTTGTTAATGTCATATTATAGAAGTACTAGTTTATGTGAAGAAACAATGCTGTTGGAATGTTTGGACCTATTACTTCCGGGCCACTAATAGGTAGGTATACATCTACTTTCCGCATCCAACCAAAAACTAAATTGGGTCGCCAATATGTTACATCGTTAAATCTGTCGTCCACCTAGTAAAAGATTACTTTATTATCTTACGTAACTAGCGACCCGCCCCCGGCTTCGCACGGCCAGCGTTAGCCAAATACGTTACTACAAAACACAAATGAATTATACATATAAACCTTCCTCTTGAATCACTCTATCTATTGAAAAAACTGCATCAAAATCCGTTGCGTAGTATTTAAAGATCTAAGCATACATAGGGACAGACAGACAGCGGGAAGCGACTATGTTTTATACTATGTAGTGATTTTACTGTTAAAGATATGTCAATTCGACCGTCACAGTATGTATATTATATTGAGTCATGAAATCTATAAATTGTAATTGGAAATAAAAACATCGTAGATTCTTATTTAAGCTTACGTTACTAACCACAGTTAGTAACAGATAGAATGCCATCGAAGGCGAAACAAATAGTATCTCGCTCACATAGCATAGGTACATTACCACAACGTCAAAAGTAACAAACCGGAGGTAAAGAACATATTATAGGTGTCAGCGTATTTCCCCACGGACATTGAGATTTGTTTAAGAATATATAAAGATACGTGAGCAATATTTTAACGTAGTCACCCGTTGAACTCTAAATATGACGAGTTCGTTCACACACCGCGGCACAGTCTTAACTTTAATGTACCCTGGGAACAATATCGCCTACGCGAACACAACCTCCGATTCGCAGTAAACACCAACAGGTTTTTTGCTGTGATATAAACGAGAGACTATTTGTGTATCGCTTTATAAAGCGAAGCGGCAGTGAAACACCACCATTGTGCTTGAGAAGCTCCAATATGAAGGAGCTGAGGTGTGCTTTAGCTCTGGCCCTAGTCGGATTAGTGTCAACCACCCCCTACGGATATGGTGTAAAAGGCGGTTCCGGTGGAGCGGCGAAAGGTTAGTTTTTGTTTATTTACAAAGTTACATCATGCATACGCGACTCCGTGACCTTGCTGTGCTGACATAACCAGATAATTTACTTACTTACCGACATATAATTATACTTATGTTAGGCGACAGAATAATTCAAATCATTATTCTGACAGTTTTTATGTTCCGTGTATAAAATAATAACTGTAAGATTGTTTTACTCTACTTTAAGGTGCCTATCCATGGTACATGCCGGCATAAAAAAACTACTCAATAATAACTATAAATATGTAGATGTAGCTTTTACTTTTTACCTGTATATTTTAGGTTGATAAGTTAATCTAAGTACACAGGCTTTATGAAATTCGTACAATTAAATCCGAAGAAACAAACCCCTATTATACCTACCTACACGAAATTAAACTAATTAATCCTATGTATCAATAGCACTATCAATAGAATAATATCACTTCCTTCTATCTTAATATTTTTACAGCCAATTTCAGGATGAGTCCTTCCGACAACGATATTATAACTAAAAACCTTTTTATTTATTGCCTCCAGTTGCTCCAGTAGATCATTTAAACAAGTCAATGAGTTGTTTGCAGAGCTTAAAAGAATTCATTTTCCGATGTAGAATATAACTTATTAACTTAAATTGAAATAAAATTCAAAATATCCCTATATTGATGCTTAACTCAGAGTAGATAAACCTAAAAAAGGTTAGGAAAAGTTATTATCGAAATTACTCGTAGAAGCAGCCATTTACATGCTCAGACTTTGATACTTATCATTTAAAGTAAACTAATAATAATGGGGTTTTAATGATTATACGTATATTTGATCTCTGGAAATACCTACTAAGCCGATCTAAAAATAGACAGGTACTCTATCCCTAAGTATTAGACGCTATATTCTGTACCTACGAGGAGGTAGTCGCAGGCAAATCTAATGTTTTATTACAGTGGTTTGGTAAAATATAATGATTGACAAAATAATGACAGTGAGTTGAGGTTCCCAAATTTTTTCATTGTAATTTTATTGTTATATTATTATCTCTTTCAGCTGGAGCCATCAGTGGCGCAAGTACTGGAGCTATTAGTGGATTGCCGCTAAGCATTCCAAGCGGTGGAAGCTACTCAGGAAGTTATTCAAATTCAGCATCTTCGAGTTTCTCCTCTTCAAGTGCAAGTTCAAGTTCAGGCTCGTTTAGCTTCAGCGGCCCAGGTGCTTCTGGGACTGCCGGTTTTGATAAGAATGCTATAAGCAACGGAGGATGCGCTACTGGAGCCTGTCAAGGCGGGCTTAAAGATGTTAGTGGATCTCATGCATTAGGTGGATCTGCAGCAAATGGGCTCCAAGGATACAACGCAGCCAATGCTGTGGCTGGAGCTGGTGCAGGTGCTATGACAGGAGTAGGCTATGGTCATAAGGACGGTGGCATTCCCTGTGCTAGTGGAGATTGTCCAAAACCACAATTCGGTAGTGCGGGAGGCCACTACAATGTACAGTCTGGTAAAGATAATGCAGAAAAGTCTGAAGCCGATGCCTTATCTGGAATATCAACTGATAATTTAAGTTATAACAAATGTACGTCGGGACTTTGTGGACCCAGCGCTCCAACAGGAACTCCCACCGGTTTTGATTCCAATGGCAAGTGCACATCGGGAAAATGCGGAACTGCACCAGCCGCTGTAGCACCTGCTGACAGTTATGGCACCAGTAATAAGTGCGTCTCAGGCAATTGCGAGCCCTCCTCAATTGATACTCCAAATATTGGGTCTTACGAATCGGCTAGCAAATGTGCTTCAGGACAATGTGGCTCAGCAATACCATCTGTAATTTTCTCTCCAAGTTATGGATCAAACAACATATGTACTTCAGGACAATGTGGACCCGTCTCACACCCAGAACCTTCACCGACAGCTTATGAATCCGATAGTAAGTGCTCGTCGGGCCAATGCGGCACTAGTTCGCAGCCAGAATCTACAAATTACAACCCCATCAGCGATTGCTCTTCAGGTCATTGTGGATCTTCTTTTCAATCTTCCTCTCCACAAGTGAATTATGGGTCGTATAGTAAGCCTTCTTCATACAATGGTGGTTCAAGTCTACATCCTGATATACCTTCGACTAGCTATGGACATCCAGTAGCTGCATCACCAAGTATTGATGTAAATAGCAAATGTACCTATGGTAATTGTGGTCCCATTACGCCAACAGTACCGTCATCAGCAAACTACGGTCCATATGACATACATGTTAGTGGCTCTAAGTCAACATACAATTCCAACGAAAAAACATATAATTTAGATAAAAATAGTGACGATTCCGGTAGTATAAAGTCAGATTGCTCTTTAGGAGTTTGCAGCCCTTCATCTTCATCTAACACAAAGCCAACTTCTCCGGCTCCAATTTCCAACACTTACCCGAGTGTAGGAAAGCCATCAAATTATGGTTACAACCCGACTTTAGTCGGTGGGCCTACAGCTGGGTACATTAAACCTTCTTCAGACTTAACCACTCCTAAGCTGCAGGCGAATTACATTCCTAGTGCAGGTCCTTCAAATAACAATATTCCAGGTTCATACAGTAATACCTTACATGCGCATAGACCTTGTTCAACCGGAAATTGCGATATAAGTGCACCATCCACCCCGTTGTATAATAGTAATTCATTCAGCACTAACTATGTGAGTCCGAAGTACCCTAACGCGATATTACCAACTGGCTCTTCTGGGACACCATGTGGCAGTCCTAATTGTGCACATAATTATCACAACACTCCCGGCTATGGATCAGCTCCAGGATACCAAATTCCTGCTGGACCTGCTTCTCCTAGTAGGCCAAATGTTTGTACCCCAGGAAGTTGCTCTACCTATCCTTCTTCATCAAATCCAGGTTATATTGGCGTGACTATTGGAGCAACTGCTCCTAGCTCTTCTTATGGCCAATCAACTTCGCAAGCCTCTGTGGGGTCTACAGGTATTGCAGGATTTCCTTCTTTTCCGGTAGGATCGAAATATCCCGCTTTAACTCATACTGAGCCGCAATCTAATATACCAACTGTTAGTACCACTTTAAACTGTAAAACATCGGATTGTTCTCCATATCCGTCACCAACCACTGGTGTTTCGATTGGAACAGCGCATAATATCCCGCCAGTCCATGGTATTTTCAAACCAAATGTGGATCAAACTTCCGATGAAAATCTGCCTCCATACACTGGTGGATTTGGTGGACCTTCAGGATTATTAAAACCTCATGAAAACGTTACTCCAGGCGTACCTTTGAACACATACAATAAGCCAACAGTGCCCGTAAACGTACATAATCCTACTGGTGCTAATTCATATATTAAGCCCTCAATACCAACTGGAGCATATAGCCCCACAGCAAGCAATTCATATAGCAAACCTACCATCACACCAATTGGTACGAATGAACCAACTGGTTGTTCTTCAGGAAACTGTGGCCCTCATTCTGGTCAACCAGCAATTGCTCAAGTCACAAGTGTGCCTACTCTTTCAAGTGGAAGTCATGTTCCTAATGGACCTAGTGTCTCTTCAAGCGGTGTTCAAATCGCTACATCTATAGCAGCATCCAATGCAGAAGCTGAGGGTACTGCTTATACCAGTGGATTTGGAGGACCTTCAGGATTATTAAAACCTCACGAGAACGTTACTCCAGGCGTACCTTTGAACACATACAATAAGCCAACAGTGCCCGTAAACGTACATAATCCTACTGGTGCTAATTCATATATTAAGCCCTCAATACCAACTGGAGCATATAGCCCCACAGCAAGCAATTCATATAGCAAACCTACCATCACACCAATTGGTACCAATGAACCAACTGGTTGTTCTTCTGGAAACTGTGGCCCTCATTCTGGTCAACCAGCAATTGCTCAAGTCCCAAGTGTGCCTACTCTTTCAAGTGGAAGTCATGTTCCTAATGGACCTAGTGTCTCTTCAAGCGGTGTTCAAATCGCTACATCTGCAGCAGCATCCAATGCAGAAGCTGAGGGTACTGCTTATACCAGTGGATTTGGAGGACCTTCAGGATTATTAAAACCTCACGAGAACGTTACTCCAGGCGTACCTTTGAACACATACAATAAGCCAACAGTGCCCGTAAACGTACATAATCCTACTGGTGCTAATTCATATATTAAGCCCTCAATACCAACTGGAGCATATAGCCCCACAGCAAGCAATTCATATAGCAAACCTACCATCACACCAATTGGTACCAATGAACCAACTGGTTGTTCTTCTGGAAACTGTGGCCCTCATTCTGGTCAACCAGCAATTGCTCAAGTCCCAAGTGTGCCTACTCTTTCAAGTGGAAGTCATGTTCCTAATGGACCTAGTGTCTCTTCAAGCGGTGTTCAAATCGCTACATCTGCAGCAGCATCCAATGCAGAAGCTGAGGGTACTGCTTATACCGGTGGATTTGGTGGACCACCAGGACTTTTAAAACCATACGATGGTGGTAAACTTGTATCTGCAGGCCTTACCAAATATCCATCAAGTTCTTCGATCGATTTGCCTCACAGCACTTCCAATACTGGCAACCACGGGTCATATGGAACAGGCCATAGTAAACTCGAACCAGGAACCCCAAAGACTGTAGGAAATAATGCAGGAGTGGCAGCGGGCGGCGCTGCCCAAGCTAGCGTCGTTGCTGGTGCGTCTTCTGGTGCTATTGGAAGCAGTAATGACCAGGGATTTGGTGGTCAATATGGAAGCAAAGTTCATGACCATAAATCAAACGGCTGCGGTGGAGGGTGTGGTTCCAATACAGGAGGCTCATACAGTGGAGGAAGTAGTTTTGACATAAACGGTGGGCTGGGGCTTCCCAAGCTTGGACACACTGATGGTCTGAGCGATGGTTTATCCGCATCAGGGGCAACCGCCAGAAGTCTTGCTGGAGCTGTTAGTAGTGGAAATACATTTGGAACCAGTGGAAGCTTCGCGAGCAGTGTGGCTACGGCCCATGCTTCTGCAGGAGCTGGCGTAAAAGGAGGTAACTATCCGATGTAACTCCACTACTAAGTTCGATTATTTTTATCTGTTTTAATAATAATTATGTTTTTCGATAGGTATCTTATAATAATCATGTCCTTTTCATATTTAATAAGTTTCTTATAATCAGTAGAACAAGATTAGACCTGATAGGAAATAAAACCGGTCAAATGCGAGTCGGACTCGCGCACCGAGGGTTCAGTACACTTGTAGGTAAGGTTAAAATAGGCGAACTTCAAAGGTCATTCGTCGGTGACTCTTAACAGCGCGAAACTGGAATATTTTTTAGTAAATTCGCATTAAAAAAGCCTTATATTTACGGTTTTCAGATTTTTTCCTTTACTTGTGCTGTAAGACACTGCTTCTTGCCAAATTTTATGGTTGTAGGTCAACGGAAAGTACCCTATAGGTTTAGATACCTTGTGAAATCGCAAAATATGTGAAAATTTGCGACATAAACGGTAATATCTTTTCTTCATATTGACTTACAGGTTTGATCATTTTACAACCAAAAGGGACCACAGACCCGGGTATTTCATATTAATTACAATTTGTTAACTCTACACGTGCTTGAGATAAAAAATCTTGATCGACAGACAAACGGACAACAAAGTGATCCTATAAAGATTCGTTTTTTCCTTTTAAGGTACGGAACCCTAAAAATCACAATTTTGGACCGAGTCGTCGCATACGAATACGAATATGGTAGTTATGGGAAAACTTGCTATGGGAATCACTCGCGTGTTGCCAATCTCATATAAAGAGTTCAAGTGCTCCTCACTCATTGTTTACTTACCTTAAATATGTCTTTCTTGTTTCAGGTTATTATGGAAGAAGATAAACATTACGATTATCGATACGTAGCTGATCATCCAATTACAATTTTGTATTTAGATTTATGAACAAACAAAGACTTATTATTTAAGTATTGTGATGAAACTTTTGTGAGATAAATATAATAATAGATAAGTTAATTTTACTAGGTATCTATTGATTAGGTTAAATGTATTCGACTAAATAAATAAGTGAGTATATATTTCACAGTTTTTTTCTTTCTACAATCTTATGCCACGCATTTTAATTTTTAACACTTCGTGGAACTTTTGGAGTAATGCAAAGAAGTAACAGATCGAATTAGTTTTTAGGTCAGAGGTAACCTATTTTGCTAAAACGATCAGTCACTTCACCCATAAAACATATTGCAACATTATTTTCAATGGCCCTATAATTGAGACACTAAATAAAGTAAAGTATAAAACACAAAGTGACACCGAGAATACACACTAACGATCACTATACCACAATTTACGAGATACTGAAAAGAATTCCAATCGTTTCACCGGATCCCGCCAAAAACGCATGAGTTTTTGCCCGCGCATTCGCGTGAACGAAGAACAACAAATCCCATTTATTTATCTTACTGGAATCCTGGTATCACAATGCAACTTTACGTTTCCTCAGTATCAACTCTGGTCTTGGTCTGTCTGAGTGGCAGTCTTCTTACCCTAACCTGAACTATAATGTTGCATTCAAAGAGCCCCTGGTACTTTCAAACAAATTTTAAAATTTGACAATGTTTTTTCTCTGTTTGGATTTATTATTCTCTTATTTGACAAATATAATTATATATATAGGTCGGGGATAAGTTTTGAGGAGAAACGGCTCACCTATGATCCTGGTGGCACACAAGCATACGGCCCACCTGATGGTAAGCAGTCACCGTAGCCTATAGCCGCTAGCAATACGAGGGATATCACTAACTCGTTGCCAATCATGTTGCTGATGAGGACTCACAGTGCTAGTAGCATTAGCAGCGTATCCTCGTGGATCACTGGCAGGCAACCTTACTTACCGCAGAAACATGACACTATATCAAATAGTACACTATAAATGTAGTGATATTTGGCAGCGGCCTTTTGTACGGTGGGGGTACAGACCCAGGTCGGGTGACTACAAGATTTTTTATTTGAAATCCTATCGCAACGCATAACTTTTTTAACCTCTTATTGTGCTCAAATCGCTGTACCATAGATTAGAAAACTCATTGTTACAGACTGCCGGGTTTGCAGTCAGAACACCTCAAATTTCAGACGGTCACTCCAGCCACACGGCCACCGCGGCTGTAATATTGGCTTAGGATAGACCTAGCTAGGACCTACATATTTAAAGGGAATGAGCCTAAAATAAATAACTAGTTTTTTGTATGTTAATCAGGGTTAATTATAAGTAAGTACCTACCGGTTATAAACTTATTTTATTTATGTAAGTATATAACGTATTTAATAGAAATCAATTTGGCCAAATGTGATAAATACAAGAGACTTGATTAAAACACGCCATAAACTATTTTAAGATATCATTAGATTATTTATAATATTATTAGGGTTCCGTACCTTAAAAGGAAAAAAAAGAACCCTTATAGGTTCACTTTGTTGTCCGTCTGTCTGTCAAAAATGTTTATCTCAAGAACCCATCGAGCTATCAATTGAAATTAATATGACATACCCGGGTCTGTGGTCCCTTTCGGCTTTAAAATAATCAAACCTGTAAGTCAATATGAAGAAAAGATATTACCGTTTAAGTCGCGAAATTTCGCATATTTTGTGATTTCACAAGGGAATCAAAACCTACAAGGTACTTCCCGTTAACCTAGAACCATGAAATTTGGCAGAAAGAAGTGTCTTACAGCACAAGTAAAGGAGAAAATCTGAAAACCGTAAACATGTATTTTGTTTTTTTTTTTATTGCGAATTTACTCAAATTATTCCTGAATCGCGCTGTTGAGAGCCACCGCCGAATAATGACCTCATTTGAAGTTTGCCTACTTTTAATTTTACCTACAAGTGTGTAAGGAACCCCTCGGTGCGCGAGTCCGACTCGCACATGGCCGTTTTTTTTTACTATGTATAAAGTAACTGTAAAAACTTCTTCTGGATACAAGTATAACCAGATAATATAATATTCAGTGTTTTCCTCTCTAATAACCATGGGTGAAGCATAACATTTCTAAATTAACTCGTCAATATAAATCTTGCTTAAGTATACCTAACGAGGCTGGTACTCCATTAGATGAATATCATTGGATATATAAACATTATAAATGTTATTCTATTACGGTCATTATTGCGAAACAAGGGAATTACAATGATTACATTCATTAAAACTAACCTTCTTAGGAGTAAATGTATAGATCACCTATCTACCCTGATCGTAAATCAGTCAAGTCGTGTCTTTTGCTGATATAATCATGGATGTACATACGTAACTTATGCGTCTCATGCATTGTTACCGGCAATCATCTCGGACACAAATATGGGTAATAGATCGCGGATGTTATGCAAATTAATATTACTTTTAATAAACTATCGGGACATCAATCATTTATACACATACTCAAACTGTTACGTTTAAAATTAGAATTAGAGGTACCCGAATGGATAAATTATGCTACCATCTATATGCGTGTTTAAACATGTAAATATACGTAAACATCTATTTCCTATGCTATGAGCTCAAAACTTCATATTTTGAGCTCACTATGTACTTTTGTTTCCTCAATTCCAAGAATTTAAAAGTAGGCAATAATAGGAAAATTATTACGCGGCTAATTATGCACCTGAGAAATTATTTTAAGCTAAATCCGGTAACTGTCGAACAACAGGCATTTCAAACAAATTTGACGTAAATAGGTATTCAGTGCCTTAGTCACTTGTGAATGGTGAACTGAGAAAGGAACAATGATGAAATGAATCAGTCTCAATATTCATAGACAAGTTATTCGCATTCGATTCATCAAGGATAGTGACTTTGTCATAATCTCTTCCTGTTCAAGTTTCTGACGAGTCATGATTTGCTAGTAGACCTAGCGATAATTTTTATATTATAAAACTATAAGATATTTGCACTGAGGAGGAGCAGAGTACAATATTATTATCACTGCGTGTTTATAAGTGATAGTAATATATTATAAATTAATATCATTTATGAGGACACACGTAGGTCACTAAGTAAGGAACCACCGCCTGTCTATACGAAAAATGCGCAGTCTGGAAACATCCAGTGGAACACGAACTTGAACCCGCTGCGCGCTGTGCAATAAATAACTATACTATAAATCAAATCAAATAGTAAATAACGAATAATTTTCTTAGAATATCAATATAATATTCCTTTCTTTATCAAATAGGAAAAACCTTAAAAATACAGCATATTGCACAGCATAACAGACATAGCACCATACTTTATGATACCGATAAAATATATCCGTAAATATTGATATTATATTACAATTTACGTTACAAACCCACTTTTTTAAACGCTAAAGGTTCTGTTCGATGAACGCATAGTATCCGGTTCAGTCGATGAAACACATGACAAATATAGAACGTATAAACAATTCATTATGCATACAGTACGATTCTCTTACATGTCTACATATTAGGTACTTATACCAAAATGCCAAGTACCTACATGTACATATCTATCTGCCTTGTTTATATGTACTTAGATATTATATTATTATATTCTTGAAACGGTAAAGGAACCATTATCTCCCGTCTCCGGCTTGTCTGTCTGTCACACCTGCTTATCTCGGCAGGATTTACTTAAGCTATCAACTTGTTCTTGCATAAATCCAACACAATTCGAAGTAGGTATTACCAATTTTTTTTTTTCTGGAAATGGTTTCGAATAGATGGATTGAAACTTAAACTAGAGCAACACGTTTGTAGTCATAAGTTGAAAGTTCCGTATTCATTCGTTTTGAGTTAACGCTTATTCAGTTTATTCTTTAACCACAGGAGGACAGACACTAACATATCATATTTTTAAGGCTTGTTTGAAATGGTCGTAAGAGTCCGATGTACGACAATGGACGTTGGAAAATTCGGACATTTACTTTTATGTATCCCCTTTGATTATATACCTTTCTATAGTATCAAACCGTCTTCAGCCGTGACACTATAACGAACAGGCAGAGAAAAAGACACTGACATTTGTTAACCGGACCGGAGAGTCCATTGTAATCCCGTCATATCGACAATACTGTCATAATAATAAATACCTCCAAAATAAAGAAAACAAAGGACCAGTTGATTCCATAGATAGATAATATTATAGTAGGTATAGTAGATTGTACAGTACCCACCCGCCCACACATTTATGTGTGGGCGGGTGGGTCTGTCTATTTACCTTACCTACTTGTAGTATTAGGAATTTGTTGGAAATATGTAAGTGAAGTTCGTTGCGCCAGGCCCAGTCATGTATCCTCAAAGGCTTGTCATGGACGTGTCCTATCGGGGCTTACCTATAATTACTTATCTGTTTGCCTAGATATCGTATGCTAACACATATAAGTACCAGGTACTTTAAAGTACCTACTAAACCCTACTGTAAAAGTACTACTTTCTCACAGGTACTATTTGATATTGTAGTACGTAATAAGATTATTTCTTTGAAAAGGCATCTAGGCTTCTTTGAAAAGGCTTCTAGGTATCTCGAAAAGGGCTCGGGAAACGGGAGGTCACAAATGTTTATTATTATGATATTTTTGAATACTTCCATTCCACTTCGTGAGCTGACGCTATCACGTCATCATGCTAATAGTCATCACGCCAAATGTCGCAGGTTCGATTGCTGCCAAACAAAACATTTTATTTGATAATCATTTGTATGATAAGTATGTATTTCTGTTCTATCAGTTCACATAAAATACGCTTTGCTTACTTTGCAACCAGATGGCAATGTGTAATTGCATTCCATATTTTTATAGCTTATTTTAACGAATAAGGTACTTAATTTTTTGTGACTTCGAGTTTTTAAGCTAAGAGTCGGCAATATGATACATCATTCCATCATTTAATTGGTGGGTACAAATAATGATTAAAACAGACCTGTTCACATTCAATACCATAAAAAGTTATCTCCGCAGGACGGACTTTTAACAAATTGTTGAACAGAATACTGCATAAATAAAATGAGTAAGAATTATTTCATTTCGAAATTATTCAGTAAGTATGTATTTCACTTTTAAATCAGCGGTGGACGCCTTTCTAGTGAGCTGGGATGTGTTCATATCACAACATGAGCATCAGCCGACGGACGTCCTCTGTAGCATAATATCCTCCCCCTTTAGAATAACTCCTTGTTAAATTTTACTGAATAATCGAGAATAAAATTCTCACTAGTTCAGTCAACTGAACTGGACGACTAAAACCAGGTGCAAGAGCTTGTTTAAATATTAACTGAAGTAGTGGGAATAAACTCTATTTTACGCCTGCCCCACAGATTTTCACAATTTTGTACAGCACAGCTTGCACTAATAAGTTTCATATCACCACATAAAATTCATTGAAGAAAAAACTTAATACATTTTTTGGTTTTAACAGTGTAATAAAATAGAAAGTATAGAATTCAGAAACGGACCATTCCTATTGAAAGTAGGTATTACTTATTCTGTTCTTTTAAACATATTTTAATAACCTATATAATATATTATGCCCTCACTTAAATATACATACAGCCAGTGTAAAAATGGAGGTTTATGCATATTTGAGACTAGCTGTGCCCGCGACTTCAAACGCGTGCGCGTGGCAAAAACTTTGTTCTCAATTTCATGGGTGTTTTATTTGCGATTATCGTTCCAAAATCAATGTAGCCTAAGTTACACTTCGTTATAAGCATTATGTTTACTTTCATATGCATTTGTATAGATAACCTCCCTCGTCTTCTTGTTCATGAAGGCGGTATTTAGGACCTTGAGAATTTCATAAATTGGGCACTTTGGAATAGTTTACCCATAGGTCACCCTTAAGATTCGTAGACGAGACAATTTTAGAATTTGTATGCATCAGGCTTTCATCAATAAGTACATTCTCGTCTGAACAGTGTCGCCTCGCATAATAAAGCAAACTTATGTGGTTCGCGTCCCGTCTCTACAGTACTACAGGTTACCAATATTATGTTCGTATGTTTGTACGATTAGATGTATTACAATGAAAAGAAAATATTTATTTTTTTATTACTTATAATATTGAAACGTTTCATTGCTTACAATTGTTAAAATTTGATGATCGTGTAAAATACATCATAGACATGTACATGTTGGATTTCCCTGTGTTCGTTAACAAGCATTTTGATTTATATATTTTTATACTATATTCGATAACTAATCCCATAAATAGAAAGCACACACTTTTTACAAAAAAAAAAAACAATAATTGAATAAGAAAAGCTGCCAATTTAATGCAGATACTGCTAACAGTCAAAAGGTAAATAGTAGGTCGAGGTGACTTATATGTACGTATTAAAACTTCTAATTCATATTATATGAAGATATAGGTTTATCTATGTAAAATACGTAGGTAGGTTAGATAAGTATGTAATTATCGTAAAGTTTGTATTTAATTGTTGACTATAATGCTGTGATGTAAACAATTGTTGCAATACTTATTATGACCACCCTAGGCAGGGAGACGGACGAAGCTTGGTGTTAAGCTTGTATTTTATATTCTAGTTGACCATCGAATAAGTACATTAAAAACTAAGCAAACATTACGTAAAGGTTTTTTCAGCGCTATTTATTTTGTTAGCTAATCGTCGAAGGTGATCTCTGAATTAAAACATTATAACATTGAGAGAACAATGACGTAAAATGTTAACCTATAATGGTAACCTATAATAAGTAGGTTTAAGGATGGGAAAGCTGTGTCGATACGTCGGCCAAAAGTCCAGATAATTGGGCACCGGACAGACAAATGATGATGTAGTTAATAAGTATATAATTATATTGTTTAACACACAGTTGTATTGTGTTGTATGTTAAAACTTACATACTTTATATAAGATACCAGAAACCACAAGCAAGTCAATACATACCTACATTTACATTATATACCTACAGGATGTATTTTCCATATTTACTATGGAGGATGGTCAAATCCATAACTATGAGGAAAAGTAGTGAACTGCAGCAGTGGATTTTAAAAAAATACTTTCCTCTTAGTTTTGAGATTTGTCCATCTTTGCATCCTGTAGGTATATATAATTACCGCACATATATAATACAATAACTGACTATTTGCACAAAATAAAACAGCCCGTCTCAGTTCAAATACCCTTTATAGACCCTTATCTATGTACTCAGAAATATTATGCGGATTAATTTCTTAGTACTTAAAAAAAGTAGTAGTTGCATGAGTAAACTTATAAACATATTATATCTATTGCCCAATAGTTAAATACACAATGTAAATAGACGGAACAGCATTATTTATTTAAGCATAACATATTTTCCTAAGTAAGTATTGCTATAATTACAAACATCTGGGACAGAAAATATTACCTATGCATAAAAATACATTGGTACCACAAGGCGGACGAACATTATTAATATGTTTACGTAAAGCCTTTTCTTTTAAAGGAGTTTACTAAGCTGAACACCTTTTTTTATATTTTAAGAATTAAAGTAGGTATGTACTAACATACTTCTCATCTACAAATGCAATAGTAAAAAAATATGTGGAAATATTAAATAAGATACATTAATAGTGTATTGACCTTTATGATGATATAATAAGACAAAAAGAAATTATCATAACGTTTAATCTTTGTCATGCTGGGTCGACTGCGTAGTGGCAACACTAGCAACCGATGTCGCGAGACCTGACCTAAGCTGACCAGCGACTACTTTTGCTAATGTTCGACTTTAAAAACAGGTTAGATTTCGGATAAGATATGACTAAGTTTCATAAAAATTGGCATTATATTATATATATATATATATATATATATATAATATATCTGGATGGACTATTATATATGCGAATGGACATTCTCCAATGTATGTACTTATCACGATGCGCGATTCTTTCATAATATGTCGGCGGCTGAATTCGCTACTGAACTTTTAATGCGAACAACAAGAAAAGTCCATATATTAAGGTCACCTTGTCCACGTTGACCACATAAACAAATTTCGGGTACCCAACTCTGACGCCTTATTTTTTTGAATATTACCTACAGATCAATGATTATTAATAATAAAAAAGGTTTTAAATTTGATATTAATTACCTACCTACAAGCTTAGTAACTGCTCCTAATAAAAATTGGTCTTAATAAAATAAAAGCACCGAAGTCTAATACATTTTGACAAACGAGTAGAAAACAAATCTCAATTATATCTGATTCTGATTAAACTGAATACTATATATTTTGCGGCTTCATTTATTAAGTAGAAGAATATCGTAAAGTGTAAGGTTCAAATCGCGTAACATCGTAAAGAAATAATACCTGCAAAGTTTATCTAGTCATGTCACATCCAAGTTTCTAAATCTTAAACCATATATTGAAAGCCCGGTTATTGTGTATTTCGACTTATCTCAAGTAAGCACAAATATATTGTTATTACCGATAAGGAGTTCTTTAGAATATAGTATTCTATTTCATGTAGGTAGTCTATTATTGGTGGGTATGTAAGCTCGCGGTGAGAAACATTTCGCAAAAAAGTAATGCAGCGACAATACCGTGACTAGCGGCGAAGACAAACACCCACCTCGTTATCTTATGAATAATGCCGATTACATTGAGTAAACACGCGCACACGTTTATGTGCATTTTTACCAAATTTATCATATATACAGCATGTTTTTGTCCATTTAGGTATACTATACAATACATTTATTTATATTATAAAACAGATGAAATAATAGAGATTTAAATTTACGTAAAACACAGATTGTCGCTGAACTGGAACACAACAGGTCGAAAGCTTTGGCTTATTTATTAATGTTATTATAGAAAATAATAACTTAATGTAACTAGCAGTTGGTGAGTAGCATAACTTCCAGCTAGGTAACTTTGATGTGTGATATTAAAAGCACAGACTATAGTGACCGATCGTTATTGTGCAATCAATTGTCTGCGGTATTGTATTCCGAATTAACCTCTCTTCCTGTACTTAAACTGTTTATGTATTCCAACTTTCTGTTGTTTAGTGTGCATTACACCATTGTTTCAAATTACGATCGTTTTTGTGTCATGTGTAAGCCATGCAGATTTTGCACAGCCTGTGCGTGCCGGCCGGCGCACGAGTCACCTACATGTCATGTCGCGCCTATTGTCCACGCATCGGACGCTGGGTGAGCCCCTGCCGCGTCGTTACCTCACTCTTTCAATACTGGGTTACGAGAATTTTACTTCAAGGTCCTCTTTTAGGACAAATAGAAGAGGTATAAAAGCAAAGACGAGCAACAATACCACGCAGTTGTAGTTCAGTAATTGGTGCGAAAATGAATGCGTCCTTTGCTTTTTTAATGTGCCTAGTGCTCGGTATGTTTTGTGATTGTGAACATTGGAATACAATTACTATGGCAAAAAAAATTACTTAATTATTTTTTATTTTAGGTAGTGCTGTAGGGTACTACGTGAAGCGAGAGGCACCCTACAACATCGGTCCCAATGACCCCTACTTGGCTTCAGTGAATCAAAACTACCTTCAAGAGCCGTCGCAACGACTTTTCTGGAGCTCTCAAGGATCGAATCAAGTAGGAGGCACAGGACTATGGGCGACATTGACCAACAAGTTTCCGTTCCTAGGAAGCATGTTCGGTCGTATGGAACTGCCCACTCAGTATGGTGTACCGAGCCAGAATGAAATTTCCACACAATATGGAGTACCAACGAACGTCCAGCCCCAGTTTTACCAAAATTCAGGGGTCTATCAGCAGCAGCAGATTCCCCAGCAGTTCACACAACAATTTCCTCAACAGTATCGACAACAATACCAGCAACAATATCCACAGTACCAGCAGCAGCTCCCTCAATTCAACCAGAGATTTTTGCCTTCAGCCCGCGATGTCGCCCTCACAGACGACGCAGTGATCGTGACTCCTCCTCAGGTGCCTATAGTTCAGCCAGCTCCGGCCCCCGGCCCGGTGCCAGCTCCAGCACCCGAGCCTGCCGGCTACAGCTACGATAAACCACAGTTCAGACTTGAACTACCTTACAAATAAATTTTCATCGCTTGGAGCTACTTGCACCAAATTAAACCTAGTTCATACAATTTACTTTCCACAACTTGTTGTCCACATTAGTTTGGTATTTTAACAATTTCAAGATATGTTTGTATTTTGCTGCAGCAAGTCGGCCCCAGCCAAGCTTTTGCAAATAAAACAGGCCCACTCTGTTACCCTATTCATTACATTTTTTGAAACTATCTTAGTAGGTATACGTTCTCATTCTCAATATGCATATAATCTCACACTTGAGTGAGTGAGATTCACCACACCAGATACATCAAGCTTACGGTTTTTAACATATTTAGCGTAATAGGTCTTGTTGGTTACGACTTTTACCATAAATTTGTTGACATGTTTTCACATTTTGTTAATTCATATTATGTCTTATACTTCAGAGTAGATACTAGTTATTTTTATTGTATTTTAACACGACTGAAATTTGTGAGGCTCTCTTGACTACTTATTTATTTCGTGCATTCTTTATGTATTATTTAGTGAAATGAATTCAAGTCTACTATCAAATAAAAGTGTTTTTCGATAAGGCTCATGAATTGTATTTATTTTATGATAATATGACATAAATATAAGTCTCGTCTACATCCATCGTGATATACATATATCCAACAATTTGTTCCATCTAAAATTAGCCTTCTTATCCTCTTGTGCAAAACATTGTTACGTATATTAGAATTAATTGACGGATGAAGACTGATCATAGTACCCACGACCTGTAGAGTCTAAGCCGACGGATGTCCTCGCGCTGACGGAGTGACCGAGGACTGGTCCGTACTGCCGGCGCGTCATACCTGACCTGTAAAAAGGTCATAACATTGCATTGATTACTCAAGGGCCTCGTTAAAAATAATTTCAGCGATAAATCTCTTTGAAACACGATTGGTGAATGCGACTCGCGCGCAGGTGGTGCGCCGATGTCGTAACCATAAATGTGACCAAAAACGGTACGGTATAAATTATTTTCCGGCCAACAGATGACAGAACAACAGATCAGTCAGAATACACTTAATAATAAATTACAGCTTACACTATTTCAATACAATGTTCATAAGATTTTCCTCAATCAAGGTGGACAAATAAACAATTGACCATCAATGAGAACTTTTATTATTATTTAGTTGGTAATCGTCAGCTTATTATATAATAACCAAGTACCACAGGTGGCCCTGTTAATGGATGATGAATGACTAACACTGTGAGTTCCAAATATAAGTTACGGTTTTGATTTTATACTAGTTTTTAGTAACTTGAGATGTCGAAGTCCTATCGCCGTTCTTCAGGCACATTCCACCCAGGCAGCGCCGCGCCAGCCCTATTCCATGATCAGGACAGAGTGAGAAAGTCTTTCGGTGCCTTTAGGCGATGCTGTAATGTACATCAAACGCCTGTATTCTTAAATTAAAAATAATGAATTTAAATAAAGAATTTTGCGCGCCTTGACTAGAACGACTCCTCTACTACCCTAAGGCTGTCGCTACACCCGGGCTTTAGTTATTAATTAGATTAGCCCGACCTCTCAAATGTAATGCCCTTGCGTATAACCGCTAATCTACGGGAAGGCGGTCCAATATTCTTACTGGGTAAACACATAATAACTATGACCTGGGAAATGTTAATAAAGAAAATTTTGATACGACTGCATCCAATAAAAATATGCATCGCCAGTGTATCGCCCTTTCTTAAGTTTCGTAAGTCCTACAGAACTTTAAAGGTCTTGTTAGTTTCGACACAACTGCCTTTAATATTGCGCTACGTTAAAACAGACAAAATCTTTTTATGTACATAATTCTAATAGGTAGGTACGCATTGTCTCAGCAAATGAGTAGGTAAAGTACTAACTGTTGAAAATTAACACTTCAACTTTCGTTTGTTGTCGTCAACACTGTTTGTAATCGTGATAATATATTTATCTTTTACTTCGTTTTAGGCCGCAACTTTTCTTGTATCGCTTATGAAAGAAAAAATAATACAATAAAAGTATTTGAACACAAGATTGCATATATCAATTTTATTAAAAGTTAAACGCCTACCGATTCTCATAAGCAATTTACCCTTTGAAATAAATAACTTTTACAGTTAAAATTATTATAACATCGTTCGATTCGTTCGCTTGCTATGCTGACGCATTAGGCGGCGTTCCCTGTCAAGTTATTTTAGGCTGTGTGTCCAATACAAAATTTATATTCACAGAATTAGTCGCCATAATAAATAAAGTTTAAAATAAAAAGGGGTTCTGACACTAGAAACACAACATAGTACCTATAGTATATAAATTTAATGAGGTAACAAGAGGAGAAGAAGAAGAGGAACCTATATAATGCCGATTTTTTTTTCCCATTAGGTTGGATTACCAATGCTCCAGTGGATGCTCAGCCTCAAATATCTAGGTGATGTAGCTAGTATAGGCAATGTTACGCTCGTACGCTATGCCCAGCAGCACAACGCAAGGGATGAACTGAATTCGAAAGCGAACTCTAATAAAAATTACATACAGCAGAAATATCATAATATATCTCTTTAGATATATATAATGTATATATAGTCTAGAGTTTAGTCTCTTTAGACTAGACTCTAGACTATATTTACAGGTCTGAAAAAGATCACATGTTGTGACAATTTCGTGTTATGTATTGATTTTAATCATCATCATCATCATCATCATCATATATTTAAGAGCAAGTCGGTAGAGCAATCGCCAAGCCGTTCTATCGTTAGCCATCTCTTTGACCTCTTGATACGACATAACGTTAGCCTTCGTCTTTATCTGTTGCAGGTAACTTATCCTTGGCCTTCCTCTGCCACGCTTTCCTTCGATCTTTCCCTCTATGATATTTCGTATAAATGCCTTGATTTTGGTATCGGTACAATAAAGAGTTATCTATCTATAATGCCAAAATGGTTCCACTCGACACCACAGCTTCAACTACTTTAGTAATTTGCGTTTGAATCAGGATTTAGAGTAAGATGAAAAGCTCAGTACAGATAAACGCCCCGTATGGAACTGCATCTGTTGCATTACATAGGTTTGCATGACGCTATCAGGCGAATCACTTTCTCGTTCCGTCACCATTGTATATAGTTGTGGTTTTTCTTTTCATTTTTTTTTACTTTCATATCTAATATATAAAATTCTCGTGTCACAGTTTTCGTTACCATACTCCTCCGAAACGGCTTGATCGATTTTGATCAAACTTTTTGTGCTTATCCGGTATCTATGAGAATCGGCCAACATCTATTTTTCATCCCCTAAATGTTAGGGGTAGTCCACCCCTAAATTTTATTGTTTATTTTTTAGACCGATTTCAAAAATTCTTTCACCGTTAGAAAGCTAAATCATCACTGAGTAACATAGGCTATATATTATACTAGCTTCCCGCCCCGGCTTTGCACGGGTAGACAAAATATTTGATATAAAAGTCTACCCGTGCGAAGCCGGGGCGGGCCGCTAGTCTCATATAAAAATCAATTACCTACACATTCACATTTATATAAGGAAGCCGGGCGGCTCCGATTTTGTGTAAAGAGACTGATCCCTACATCTCTTAGTCAAATACTGGCTGGCAGTGCTGGCACTTTCCATACATTAATAAATAATACCTATAGTATATATGTTTGAATAATAAATTACTCAACTCTGCGCCGCGAACAAAATTTTTGTTTCAACGTGGTGACTACAATTTAATAAATAAGGGAATTCGTGACATCGATTGGGACATGGAGTTTTCATGCCGGAACTTGGATGAGTCATTTGATTTCTTCTATTTTACTGTCAATGAGCTTAAAAAATCATATTCCGAGTAAGCTGGTTTCGGATAATACGTATCCATCATGGTACACTGCGCCATTGAAAAAGCTTCTCAGAGAAAAAGATAAATACTTACGCAAGTTTAATATATACGGCAATAAAGCTGACGAATATTCCTACAAGTTACTTCGTGAGAGATTTAAGATTTTAGAAAGCACTTGCTACACCTCCCATATGCAATCAGTTGAGGCTTCAATAAGGAAAGACCCTAAGCGTTTTTGGTCTCATACTAAAACGAGATCCAAGTCTTCAGGGTTGCCTCGTAGTCTTAAATATAATTCCGTTGAATATAGTGACGGCGAGTCAATCTGTCATGCATTTTCAAACTTTTTCAAATCGTCCTTTCTTGATAATAATCAGTCACGAGCACCTAGTATAGACGATCTCCCATGTCGTAACACCACAGATATCTCTTCTGTTACTATATGTGAGAAGGAGGTGCGTCGTTTACTACGAAGCCTGGACCCATCTAAGTCTGCTGGCCCTGATAATTTGCCATCTATTTTCCTCATCAACTGCTGTGAAACTCTTGCGAAACCTTTAACACTCTTATTTAAAAAATCTATTGATCAATGTCATGTTCCTGACATCTGGAAACGCGCTTTTATCACCCCTGTCCACAAGAAAGGCCCTAGGTCAGAGGTAGTGAATTATAGACCTATCTCTAAGCTGTGTATTGTGGCCAAAATCTTGGAGAAAATAGTCCATAGTCAGGTCTGTTCAGTTCTCTCACCTAATTTCAGCCGATTTCAGCATGGCTTCTTGAAGAGACGCTCTACGGTTTCCAACTTGGTCTTACTAAATGAATACCTTACAGCAGCGATGGATGATAGATGCCAAGTTGACGTTATCTACACCGATTATAGTAAAGCATTTGATCGTATTCCACATTGTATCCTTATTGACAAGCTTAGACTAATCGGTATACACGGAAACTTGTTGCGTTGGTTTGCGTCATATGTCGAAAATCGTTGCCAAGCTGTTGTGACCAACAACTATATCTCTAGTTGGGTTCCAGTCCCAAGTGGCGTTCCGCAAGGTTCGTTGCTCGGTCCTTTGATGTTTATCATTTTCATAAATGATATCGTCATCTGCTTCCAAACAGCGAATCTTCTTTGCTTCGCGGATAATATGAAGGTATTTGCCAGGATTCGTTGCCAAGCTGATGCTGACTTATTGCAACAGGACCTAAAGCGACTGGAAACGTACTGTGATAATAATAAATTAGACCTCAATACTGCTAAATGCACAGTCATGTCTTTCAGTCGTAAGAAGAATATCATTCAGTTCGATTATACTCTTAAACAACAGTGCCTTCAGCGCGTATACTCGATGCGAGACCTTGGCGTGACGCATGATTCAAAGTTAGTAAAGATTATTGATGAGCATGTGAACAGCATAGTTTCGAAAGCCACGAAAATGCTCGGATTTTTAATACGAAATTGCAAGGATTTCTCAGATGTTAAAACGTTTAAGATACTATACTGTTCACTTGTACGCAGTAATTTGGAATATGCTTCACAGATTTGGAACCCCAGATACGCTGTTTACATTAATAGGCTTGAGAATATCCAGAAAAAGTTTATAAGATATACTTGTTACCGTACTAAAACACATTATGATTCCAGTGAGTACAGAAAACTTTGTGTAAAACATTATCTCCTTTCACTAGAAAATCGTAGACTCATAGCGGATATAACTTACCTAATCAAAATTACCTCAGGTGTTATTGATTGTCCCGAGCTTCTCTCTCTTTTAAATTTTAATGTCCCCAAAAAAACTCTCCGTCATTTTAATGCGTTCTACATCCCCCATTCCAAAACCAACTATAGGCTAAACTCTTTTATATTACGTGCGAGCAAGTGTTTCAATGCGTTGAGTGAACAACTTGATATTGATCCATTTAATTCTAGCTGTGACAGTATTAGACGTAACCTTACAAAATTGTTAGCCATCGAGTACTAATTACTTTTTCTGTTATTTTTATGTCACCACGGCGACTCGTGATGTTAATTAATAATAATAATAAAATATTATGCATGTTCAAAATTGTTAACTGTCTGTGTTTAGTTGTGTGAATCTGTAATTGGTTTAATGTTGCTAGTTTATAAGTTATCCAAATTTTGTTAACTGTTGATTCGCCTGTAAAATAAAATAAAAAATAAAATAAAATAAAATTAGATATTTGAACTTCAGTTTTCTATGAAAGCTCAAGGAAAAGTCAAATCAGCCCTATGGGGCTAATACATGTATTTTAATTGCTTAGTGTTAGTTTCTATTCAACCTCGGAATTACACATTACATTACATTGCTACAGAAATGTTGATGATAAAAAAATTACACAAATCACTTATGAACATTTATTAAGCTTTATGAAATTAAATATAATAAATACAGTATCTTCCGGCAGTTACACGCGGTGTGCGCAGGAGTGCGTGGCGTGGAACTGATGGAAAATGTCACGAATCGCGATGGATGAGCCGACACCATGCTGTTAGCCTATGTTACCACGCAGCGCGCTTAATGCCTGTTACACACAAAATATGAGGTTAGTACCTATTAATGGAACACGGATCGATCAAAGCTTATTAGAAGAACATCGACTGTACTTAAACCTCGTTACTCATACTTTAATTAGCTTACAGAACAAGTTTCATTGCAGAAAACTGAATAATAAATTTAATCTTTAACTAACTCTTTGTTCACATGAGGAGATTTTACGGTAAATGCCAAGACCCAGGATAACCATATTCTGAGTGTAAATTTTTTATATGTGTTCGGTAACCACATTTGAAGTGAAAAAAGATTGCAAATATTAAATGAATTGAAATTATTTACTGATTATTATAATGGGATAAGAAACGCACGAGTGTTATTCCAAGACTCACCCAGGGATACATTCTGTACGATCAGATTTCTGTATGGTATGGTACAGAACAATGAATTGCTGACAATAAATTGAATAGTTCTCAATTCATAAATTGAAAAATTTAATTCAATAAGAATAAAATTGCAATGAGAATAATTTTAATTTACTGTGACGAATTTGATACAATTTCGCCTCTGTTTACCTGAGAGTGTTGGGATTGGAAGAGCCGTAACCGTTAGATGGCAGACCCCAACCGCCGTTTCCAGAAATTGCTCGAGCGTTTGCATTCGCAGAAGCAGATGCGTCACCGCCATTCCCTGCAAAAACCGTTTATATATTTATTATTTATGCATTAATTAATGCGGAGAAGGACGACAAAATACATGTAGAAAATCAACCATAATAAATCAATTCATTTGAAAAACAATTTATTTAGGTTAAAAATCTGTTTTAACCAATTCTCGGCAATACATAAAAAAATAAAAAATAAAAATCTAATGGCCCTACCATGACATGGGTCGATACACCTGGCGGAGTAATTGCGTGAAGTGGCAATTTACTCAGTGAATAGCTTTATCGAACCGATCCGGGCATACTATGAAAATCACACACTCGTAGTGTATGCTCCCATTTTGTCAAATCTGATAAGGTGACCCTGATGTAGGCACAGTAAACGGAATGCTATCTCTGACAGCATATTATTATAGTGTATGCTATAAACATCGATCATTCGATTTAACATTCACGACGAGAGCAACGGGACTGCTAAGTAGGTAGCTTTTATTTTACCGTCATTCTTCTATTTACGATATCACTAGTAGTGAATGAATAGACCTCTGGTTTTACCGTAGTATGGCATAATACTCAATTAGATTCTTTCAGACACTGAGTAGTCTGTTGTAGAAGGGAACTGCTGGATAATAAATAAGCGCTTACGCACTTCAAAACACCTTGTTTTATACTAAGAAATAATATCTCATTTTATATAAAAAAAAATTATTTTCTAATCTGAATTCATAAATATACATACATGACTGATGACATCTGATTATTAAATAGACTTTTACTTATAATATGAAAGGTTTTAACCTATGAAACCCATCGCCTATCGATTTAATGTAGAACACCGACACTATCGAATTATTAAGAGCATAATGACCATTGACCATTATTTTTTGTAGGTGCAGAGATAGCCGATGACCGGTGCAATTGTCTTGAAACCGTTAGACGAACGGAGCGCACGCGCAAACATCCAACAACCATCGAGCCAGAATCGAGCTCAGTCTCACTGCTCTACATTACCGATCAGTATTTTGTATGCCAGACGTTTGAGTCGGACTAGTCACGCATTTCTATTTTAATATAAATGTATAAAGAAAATGCAATATTCGAAGAAAAACGATAAATTGCCGACGATGCGCGATGTTACAAACTAACTGAAGAAAAACAAAGATTTTTTGTATTTTTTTAAATAACCGTACCATATACATGTACATTATTTATTTAAAATTAGTATAAGTATTTCTTAAGGAATCAACTTAATCGTGATAATAAATTTAATCGACTTGTCTACGTTACACTAATGCATTGAGCAGTTCTAAAGACATCAACGAGCGCTATTCGTTGCTCTAACATGAGTCTAAAATCCTACTAATATTATAAATGCGAAAGTTTGTATGGATGGATGGATGTTTGTTACTCTTTCACGCAAAAACTACACAACGGATTTGGATGAAATTTGGGATACAGGTAGTTTATAGCCTGGATTAACACATAGGATACTTTTTATCCCGGGAAAATGTTTTTATCCCGCGAAAATTTTAGGTTCCTCTGAGATTCTAAGCTCAACGCGGACGTAGTCGCGGGCAGAAGCTAGTTAACAATAATTAAAATGTATACAAACTATTGAAATTTGTGTATAGGTTATTGTAAATTTAGTAGGCTTTATTCACCTTAAATATTGAAACGAATTCAATATCAAGGCACATGTATCTACACAGATATGAATAAAGCCTTTATACTGCGAATAATATTTTTAAATTAGTTATTTGAAGTGTAATTCAAGGTCTTGAATCAAGTATCAATACATTCAAAAGGTCATGTACTGATCATGGATTTACAATATAAATAATTAATCTACTCCTGCGCAATCTTTTTTTGCTGAATTTAAAGCACCAAATTAAGAGAAACTTTGCTAGTCATAAAAAATACTAAATTAATATCCCGAAGGCCTTTTAACCAAATAATTTTAACATGAGTTCCGTGCCGTTATAATCAACATGTTTCGTTGGGCATGCTCATAGTAAAAATAATCGTTTGGGACTTGGCAAACAATCAGCGTCCGTTCAAGTGTACTCGGCGCAAGCTTCACTGTTTAAACAATGCTAACATTAACAAGCTCACATGAGGTGGTGCTCGCGATGCAATGGACAGAATGGACTGCATTCTTGCAAGCTCTGCTAGTGAATAGGAAATTCCTACGCAGTACCTACTTACGTATTGTAAGACATTTCTATTGTCTATACCTATATCTGTTCTACATATGATATATGAAGAGTGTGAAGGAAAATAATTAATAATTTGATACTGGGTCCTATTTAAAGGGTGAGCGAGCAATATGTTCATATATGACTATGCACATCAGAAATTCGGTCATTTCCTTCAAGTTTTCCATATCCAAATAATAGGGATGAATAATTTGAAGAAAATACTGAATACTTCAACTTCCGTTGCTTTGAAGTTTGCAGTGCGTGTTACGACCTTATTAAAGTTAATTGACATAGCACGAATCAAGTTTCAAAATTTCATATACATTATACGGATGAAAATGTACTCACAACCCGAAGCATTGGCTTCGGCGTTAGCGTTGGCGTTGGCGCTGGCGCCTCCGCCGCCGTACATGTAGGGGTAGGGCTGCAGGGAGCGGCGCAGACGGCGCAGCGGCACCGGCGCAGACTCGTGGCCCTCCGCGTCGATGACGTAGTATGCACGGGGCACGTAGAACTGGCCCTCTGGAATATTATTGCAACAGAGCAGTGAGATGACAAATAAATGTAAAGCAAAATATAACTAAAGTGACTGTTAAAAGATATACCTCAATATTATTTCCACAATTTAACACAAATCTACACATATATTAAAATCAAGCCGTTTGGGCGTGCTAAAGCAATAGACATACTTATATATACACTCGAAAAATATAAGCTTTGGTAAAAATAAACAAGCGCTTGGTGTAAGGCACTAAGGTTCTGCACCGGGAATGTATAAAACATTGTTTGGAATAGTTATTATGCCAAGCAATGGACGCCGGCTCAGATCATATAGGTAATTATTCTGTGGGAAACTCGGAGCGGGGTGAGCTAAGTGCAAAACACCAAACAAACCGTGTGTATTATACAAAGGTACCGTGAACAGCTTATTCAAAAACGGCTCGTGTAAACCTTATAACAGTTATCTAGGCAGCCTCCTTATATGCACCATCAAGTAGAACAAGAGAAGCTCCCTTGTCGGAATTTTAACAATGTGAAAAGGTTGAATTACAGATTGGAAAATTAGGCTGAAAATGTACTTATACGTAAAATTTCAGACTGAATAACTATAGGTTGTACGTAGTATATTATCTACTCTGAGCTATAGGCATCAATTCGATTCTCGGTAACCAGTTTCTATGGGTGACAAGAAAATTATCTTAGTCATGCTCGTGAAACGAACTCTCCGTGATGTGATTCAGGTCACGATTTATGTTCCTGATTCTAATAAAAGCAATAATAATAATTGGTTTTGGCAAATTCAATATTTCATTTTAAATCCACCAGAACGGAACGAACTTAGATATTGGCATTCACAACCGTCTGGGGTGACTAGCAAATTGCGGGCAATAAACTTGTTACCTGCCTCGGAGGCATTATTAGGGTCTTTCTACATGCGCTGCTATCAAATTTAATTTGCCTTTATAGGATTCCATACCATACAGCACAAAACGGAATCCTTATGGTCTCGCTTCAGTGTCTTATCTCTATCTCAATGTTTAATTATGAACTAATGCTATCGACTTGAAATTTGGCACAGTTTTCTAGGTAGTTCTTGCTTATCCTCATTCAACAAAATTATATCAAGAACTAAGAAGTAAGAAGGAAGATCATCCTCCTATATTTTTTGAAATAATTTTGAACGATAACGTGTTGTTGTGTTGTTAACTAGATTCCCAAAACCATATATCGACTTGGTTAACGCAAAGCACTGATAAATAATTTCATAAAGCCATTTCATTTATGGTATATAATAATATGATATATGTACTAATGTATATATTACACGTAGACATTTTGTTGTCTGATCGTGAAGTAAATCGTTTGTTTTTTTTTACTACAGTATATCAATCTCAAAACCGAACATTTATTTTTGTTACCTTATCATTAAAAATTGTTATTAAAATATGTAATGTGTAATCCTCCTGACGATTGAAATGCGTATAAAATTTACTGTGTACTTTGTTAAGTATGAACGAGGAAGGCGTTAGTCATAATAAAAGGTTGAGATCATCTTCAATAACAAGCGGTTAATTGAGTTTTTTTTACTATATCCATATGGGTAACTTACGCGAGTCGTGACTGAAGACATGATGAATTAAATCATCAAATGCCTCCAACTAATATATAGTTAGTTAATAATTCTTATGATATTCATCATAACATGTTATGACGCTATGGAATCCTACTTATTCAGTCTGAATAAATATACAGAATATTGATGAAGCCCATCGCCAGAGTGAGGCATACTCGCAGTTTGGATGAATCTTTAAAGATGTTATAGGTACCTACTTAAATTTAATCCGACGTGTGTCTCAAACAATTGCTTTACACCAAAGTCTACATTAATGGTAGTATAGAAAGTGCTGCAGACTAATAGAGTCAAATGACATACCTAACTTACATACAGTACAGACAATTAACTGGCCACCTACGCACACATTTAATCAAGTGTTAAAGACATCAACGAGGGCTTCATTGACCGATAATTTTAAAAACCGATAATTTTAAAAACATATAAGATTGTAACTTACAAAATTACTTGAATACAAAATATGAAGCTATAATTAACAAATGTAAGCAAGTCACTGCTTGTCGCTGCACTTATGGAGCATCACAAACACATATCTAACGAAGCTTAGCTGAATCCAATTGGAAATTACTCCTACAATGAGTAGTGACACTCAGAAAAGGAAATTCAAGTCGAGTGAGTATGGGGCAAAAACTGTGGGGCACTAACCTGCGAGCGCCACGGCCGCCACCGCCGCCAAAACGAGGAGTGTGAAGCTCTGCATCTTGACTACACGCCTTTAGTGTCAACTAACAACTGGCCTCAGTGCACTCGCTCGCACCTTTTATAAGGCTTACATCGCGGCTTTCGGAGCGTCTTGGCTGAAACTTTAGCGCATCTCATTGCACGCGCCATATAACGGTCATCTCCGACAAAAAGCTGTCATCAAATTGAATGGCGATGTATAAAAAAATAATTCACGTCCTGATGCGAAAAAAAAATCGAGTTGAAAGTAAGCGCACAGGAATCTATCTGAGTGATTGTCGACCATTGCTATTTCAGATATTACTAGCCTTCCGCACGCGTCTTAGCTTGCGTAAAAATTAAGATAAATACCTATGTGCAGTCATGGTTAATAAAATAACGTTCCAATAATGACCGCATCTTTTAAATAGGTTCAGACGTTTCAATCATCACCCCATAATTATACTTAGTATATTATCTACTCTGAGCCCATACCTACATACCTATAAACAATAAACAAAAATCAAACGTTCTCTGTTCATATTCGTAAAGATGAGCCAAATGGAGTATGCAGTTAGTATTTTAATAACGCCAAACTAACATTATCAATAAAAGCTACAATTAATTTATTAAATCTGTTATGGTGATAGCAGAGTAAAACAGCGAGAGTAGCAACACAAAGCAGTATAATCGAAAGAATTTGAGTAACAACTGCATGATCTTATAGTGTGATACATTATTAGAGAGATACGAAATTAGGTAGGTACCTATCGGTTGCTCTACACTGGCTCTATAATTATATAATTTCATGACCGTTAAACGAAGTTCGTTTCAAATTCGGGTTTGATGATATAATGATTATGATAAGAGAAATAAAATACCGTACTATCTGACTGCAAGGTAAGATTTGAATAATCAAATAAAAAGTACACCAATAAATGTGCATTTTGCGATTTACATATTCTTTTCCGAGAACGATATTATATATAAATATAATATCGTATATAGGTATAAACCTTTTAGTGCAAAATCCAAATAATATAATGCTGAAAGCAAACCTCAGGTTTTTTCTCAGGTTGGTTAGTCATGTAAATGGGCGACAAATCTTCGCCGTGAAGGTGGTAGCTTCGAACCCACGACCTTGGCAGTCCAACCTCAGTGCATTTAAACTGTCATCCTCTCCACAGACTTCAATAGATTTAGATAATTATTGTTCAAGGAACCGTACATCCCGACCATTAATTGTTGTTACGGCCATAATATTTCCCATTTAAAGCTAGACACTAATTAAATGTTCATATGACATAAGAATAGATACTGACCTTACATTAATACGACAATATGTTCAATTGTGTACAACATTTAGTTCGACATTCAATTGTTAAAGATATAAATAACATCCATGTAATAACCATAGATTCGTAAACGTTATAGCACTTACGATAACAGCCAACTTATATAAAATTATATGTTCTTGTAACAATTCCCTTCAGTCCATGACACTAATATATATGTAACAGTAATGGAACATAATTGTTGTACGTAGTATATTCCCTACTCTGAGCTTATACGTACCTATACGGGGTGGGTAGAAAGAATGAACGACACGAAATTTAAAATGATTAATATTGTAAGCCAAGGGAGCCGTGATTATGAAAAAAACTGTAATTAGTATTCTGAAATATAATAAAGTTCGTCGAGGCCACCCCTGGTTCACTTCTACTTATACATAGCTAAAGAAAATTCATGATAATTATTTTTATGCTGCTTGGTGCGCTTCCTTGTGACACCGATTTGGAACATTAGATAATAGAGAGAGAACATTGCATAGTAGATTAAGTACAGTATTTTAGGAATAGTAAGTTTTGACATTCCGTCTTTACTTCCCTCTTTGACCACGTCTGGACACTGCTGGTTCAATCAGTAGTACATAATGTTCACACTTTCCTGGGCAGGCCCCAAGGAGCAAGGGGCTAAGATATGCAACACCCTACCTATTGTTGCACAATTTGTACTCCATTTCTTTCGCTTACAGCGCCTACTCCTGTAACTTTAAGAGTAGAGGACTCTCCCTAGCTCACTTTGTAATAAAATTCAAAAAAGAAATAATTTAATTACGACCTGTCTGTTTGTGAGATATCTGTTAATATTTATTGGAGCCGCCTGACTGTGGCACTAGTTACTGAGCGATTAATAGGTATTAATATGAACTACATATTAAATAACTACCTAAAAGCAGAGCTTTGTGAGGGCTCGCGTAGTTTATCTGCCTGTATAATTGTATATATCGAAAAACTTGTTGAGTTTTATTCTGTCTAAATGATGAAGATAAAATGATATTTTTTTGGTTACTTGATGTAAATAATAATTTTCCTTCTAACAGAAATTCGCTTCCTTCCTCTTTATCACTGTAAAGTCGTCATTTACAGGTGGCAACTGATTGATATCTCTAAAAAAATGTACAAATAATCCACCAAATAGTTCATCTTGCACACATACACATTTATTAAATGTATCGTTAGTTGATATAAATATATATTGTTGCGCACTGTGCTCCGCCGCCGAAATCTGGTACATGACGAACTAATATTTACTATTAAATAATTCCATCATCTTTGTTCATCAGCGATTATTCTTACTATTTTTTGTATGATGTGGGTATTAGTAATTTAGGTAATCAAAACAAAATAAATGTATTCTTACAAAATTTATTTTGAAATAAAAATAACATCAAGCTTTTAAAATTGACAATTCTCATGAAAATTATATAATAATTTATGAGCACATGTTCACATTAGTAAGAATAATTCTATTAATTTCAACGTTTTAGATCACGTACACGTACAGTATCAATAAGAAGGAGACAATCTCAGAGCACATCACGTCGCGTCGCCTGAATGCACCTTGAAAACATTTCGACCCCTATGTCATGTGAGTGAAAACTGAAGAGCACCCCAAGAATTAAGCCCCACGTATAAATTGTACAAGAAACCAGTTAAAATATTAATATAAACTGAGAAATATTAATATTAATATATTGTACATATAAAAATATAATAAAAAATATCTGTGTTGGAATCCATCAAACTACTACGAACGAAATAATAAAAATATTTAAAAATTGAAATGCAAAATCAAAATGGAATTTTCAATATTTAATGTGTATGAAACACACAGTACTTCATAATTCTTATCCATATATTCATATAAACAACTTTCTAACCTAGACGTTTTTAATATTTTTACACTTTAGGAGATATTTTTACAACCCTGTATCCACTATACTTTTAATGACGATAGTACTTTTTGCAGTCCAAGACAATATTCGTATCCTTCAATGTATTGTAGCCGCCTTCAATGTATTGAGTTATGACGTAGTAGGTATCTATTGTGCCGAGTGTACATCGAAACGGCATCCCATCAAACGGTATCGTCATTTAGCATTGCAAATCTACTTTGAGAAAGGTCGCAGTGCTGTCGAACAGTCTGTGCGTAATTTGTGCTTTTACAACCAGTAGTATAAGTAAAGAAAGAGACGAGAGGAGACGTATGAAAGAGATGGGAGATAGTGGAAAGACTGAGTACGACGGGATGACGAGAAGCTAAGGTAGTAGTGCGGTGCGGGTCGCGAGCTTCACTTGGCCTTGGCGGCGGGCGCGGCTTGGCGTTGGCGCAGCGTCTTGTTCGTGTTCTGGTCCACCTCGGGCAGGTCCGACTCCTCCACGGCCGCCTTCTTCACTAAACACGCCAATCACAAATATTATTACTTCATACATAAAAACTTTAATCCAGTTGAATTTAATAGGGACCGCGACATGCCAATATTGTGAGCGTGGCGCAGCAGCAAAAAAAACTTTGTATTACCAAGCCGTTTTTGCCGTCGCGTCGCTTTAGCAATCTAGGGGTGGCGTGTTTTTGGACCGCATATTAAGTTAGTATTCGCTATTTGATTCAACTGGAACAGAAGGCTATCCTTCTGTCTTATCTATATAAGACACGCGTCAAACCAGACTATATCCACTCATAGACAATGCTAATGAATACCTTTTTCCTTCTTAGGCTTCTCTTTTTTTTCCTTCTTGGGCCTGCTCGCTGCGAGCTGGCGGGACTCCTGCCTCTGCTTGATCGTTTCAGAGATGAAATTGAACATCAGGTACACCTAGACCAGACACAAGAATATTGAGGTCGGTTTGGTATTGTAGAAGATCACTTAGTCAAGAGTGTAATGGCGCTGACCCCGTGAGTGATGGTATGTATGTATGTTTGGTTTGGTATTGTTACATTTGGCGACACCGCTCGACTCGTCTAGTGATCAGTAAACTTAACTGCGGCGCTAGATGTGGCAGAGTCAATTCCTACTAGGGCAAACATTTATGTGTGTTTTAAAATTATGTAGGAACAGACAAACAAATGTGTTTACACACTCTTTCAGTTATCTGCTCGGGTGGCAAGCATTATTATTAATTATTACAATATGTGGAACAAATACATACTTAAGTACTTATTTCTGCTCGTAATTTTATGAGTGTGACCTTTGAAATAAGTATGCCTGCAGGTGATGTAATGTACGGCGAGTACATATGAGTTAAGGTATTTGCCTATAGATTGTAATTGCTTCATACCTGGAATGAGACGAGAACGGAGAGGGCGGCGACTCGCTGCAACAAGGGCGCGACTCCAGCGAGCCCGAAGTAGAAGGTGAGCACTCCGAGTACCAGCGAGCACAGGCGGACACCCACGAACACACTCGCATTCACCAACCCTAAGACTGAAGGGAAAAAAATTGGTAATGTTTTAACATTAATGTAATGTTTAGCTCATAAACAAACTACTGTTTTAGTATTTTTATATATTGGTACATTACATTTATATTTATTTTATTGTTCTAATTAATATACAAATAATTTTATCATTGCAATATGAAAAAAGACTGTGTCCTTAGATTGTGACCTTTGTAAACAAAACAGTCATTCATACGTAGCTGCTTCGTAAAATTGACATCAGAATTATTACAATTATCTTACAAAATGCAGCCCCCGACTTCTACAGATCGAAAAAAATACGTTGTATAATTCAGTTACACTTATAGAGACCTAAATACAGGTGATGGTAATAAAAGCGTGTTATAAAGGTAGGCAGATGTGTTACATTTGTCCAGGAAGTCCTCGCGCTCGCCCCTCAGGATGGTGTTGAGGCGGTAGCTGTGGGCCACAAACTCGGCCAGGGAGTGGAGCACCACCAGGCACACCCCCACACGCTGGAACCTAACCAACACACGTCATACATTTAAATAGGTACATTCATATTCATCCAGCTTATGCCTACGACTTCCCCAATTGTAATACATATTCTTGAGCTAAATTAAAGTCTATATGCTAGTCAGGTATAGTGCAGCGAACAAAAACAATCAAAGCAGCTTGCACTTAACAATTTTTTTTTATCTATATAGATTGACCGTAGATGAGCAAAATTTATAAATTAATTCCTCTATGATTTCTGCATTAGTATTCTGAATAACTTTTTTGTTTTTTTTTTGTTTAATAATATGTCAAGCTCTTTAAATTGATTCGAGATCGAGATTAAGATCTCAACTCACTTGAATCCATAGGCGAGTGCAACGAAAGCAAAAGCGGCTGTGGCGTGACGGATGCGGGCCATCCACTCGTCCTTCTTGATGCGCTGAAAGTAGAGCTCAGGGATGCTGTGCAGCCAGTACGAGGCCTGCACGACCCACCACAGCTTCAGCAGGAACGTCATGGGGTGGTTCGGGTAGCCTGGATGGAGGTAACAATAATATTATCCCACACATTACACAGAGCTCAACAGATACTCTAGAGAGAGAGAGGCCGAGACAGAGAGACCTCAAGCAAAGCAACCATACAGGTAAAGGCACAATCTACATATTACTACTAATAATATTATAAAGAGGATAGATTTATATTTTTGTATTTATGTGGGTTTGTATTGAATAGGCTCTGAAACTACAGGACCGATTTCAAAAATTCTTTCACCGTTAGTAAGCTAAATTATCACTGAGTAACATAGGCTATATATTATTCTAGCTGCCCACCCCGGCTTCGCATGAATGGACAAAATATTTGATAAA
The DNA here is from genome assembly GCA_951449985.1 of Falcaria lacertinaria. Classification (NCBI taxonomy): domain Eukaryota; kingdom Metazoa; phylum Arthropoda; class Insecta; order Lepidoptera; family Drepanidae; genus Falcaria; species Falcaria lacertinaria. The sequence continues at coordinate 5,896,921 of OX602109.1, read as the reverse complement.
TGTCTATGCTCCGAAACTAATGTCTACCCGTGCGTAGCCGGGGCGGGCCGCTAGTACATAATATTTTCGGAAAATACTAACAGATATGTTGGCCCTGACATCCCTGTGTTAGGGGTGTTCAATCCCTATTGAATCTTCACCCTGGAAACCTACCTATGCAGTTGGGCTCACTGACCACTAGATCAATGTAGTATGCAGTTGGGCTCACTAGCCACTAGATCAATGGTGTATGTAGCTTCACATTGCACAATGCACTTACAAAACATGTGTATGGTTTGAATAATTTTGTATTCTTGGGGAACTTGTTTCAACTTATACTGTGAGATGTCTGATAGTGTGAACCTGTTAGCCCAAGTGGCCTGTGGCCGTTCTAATATAGAAATAAATAAATAAATGCTATAACATATTCATGCCACAACCTGAGCATTCTTATCATTGAATGGTAGTAATAGTTATGACATCTGATATCAATATGACAACATTATGACCAGTAGAAACATTTGATTATGTAATAAATTGTAAAACACTTACTGCTATTTCACTGATAACATAGTTATGCATGATAAGAGACCACATGTAATAATAATTAAGCCTATTGTCAATATTTATACACAAATTATTTAAATATCTGCTAATTATTTAAGTCTTCAATTCACAATAAATAATATTGTTAATATTTCACACAAATTGTTAAGTGATATCTTAGAGATAACATTGGAGAAAATATTACAATGTATCCATCTGTCTTTTGTAGATTATAAACATACAATTATTATTTAATTTAAAGCTCATGTCATGATTTATTTATAATTTGTGTATAAAGAAGTCTCGCAGATAATGTATGAATAATTATAATATTAATAGCATAAATAGTTTGCTAAAGAAACTACCGTCTTAATCTTCTTGTAAAAAAGTGGCCAGTACTTACCATCCCAGAGCTGAGGAATGTTGAAAATGAAACCTTCACGAAGAATAGCATCACCACCCCACAAGAGTGTAACCAGGTGGAACATAACTAGCTGACCAGATTCATTAAGGGCACTCAATCTGGACTTAGACAAATGGAACTTCTTGGATATTTTCTGAAAATAATGTAATTTGTAAGTAAAATGATCTGTCTCAATATAATATGCTGGTATTTTAATACATAATTAAAATGGTAATTTAATGTACAGTAAGTACCTTTCCATTAACAGTTCTTTTAACATTTAACATTTCTATTAGTGATGGTAAGAAGCAAGTTTCCAGTAAAACAAACTTACCATAACCAGTCATTTTTATATTTACAGTACCTAGGCATTTATTACTTTAATAAGTTTAGAACATGTGTGCTTAGTTAGTATTAAACAATATGTACAAATAATTCAGATCTATTGACTAATTGTATACCATTTAAGCCAAGGGTAGATTACTCACATCTAAGAAATACTCCTGCAGGATGGCATGCATGACAATGCAGACCAGCGAGTAGAAGAACACCGCGCAGGCGTCTTTCCAGCCGGCTTCATAAAAGAATGGCTCTCCTTTAGGTGTCTCTCTCGTGGGCTCAACTCCACTAACATTATGGTGCAAACTGATAAATAAGCTCGCGATCGGGCTGGTCGACTGCAATAATAAATATAGCTTAGTAACGGGAATACATACCATATTTCATAATAGTGCGGCCTACGTGGCAAACCAAACGTAACGTACCTGTACCATCAGTCCCACTAAGAAAACCATAACCACACACGAAACAATATCTGCATGGTTCTGAATCACGAATTCGTGACTTAAAATAGGTGGGTTCTTGTTAGATTTCCTTCCAATTGCAGGTTTTACACCCATCTTTCCCGGTGATAACCTAAATCTGTAAATTAAAACTGTATAAGGTACACCACTCCACGAAACTGTTAATGTTATAAATTAAAAACTATACAGAATTAGGTTTTTAACTACTGGAGACTAAATTATCCATACCAATAGCCAGCCGACAAAAACTACAAGCGAACAAAAATATTTCTGACTGACAGAATTCAATTCAATCGAATCGACGTGACACTTTCACTTGCTACGCGGTGAAACGTCAACGACGTTTGTTGATACGGACATTGTTGTGTTGGCATATGTAATCGCCAACAGACTGATTTAAATTTATTTCAATGTCAACTATCTGCCACGATAGTTTATCAATTAATGAAAATAAACCACTCTCATATTTTTTGATAGGTTTAATTATCATGAAAATAAAAATAAAAGGCTAATAATCGGTCTAATATTTCTTAACGACCGGAAATGAGCAAATGCGTCCGATTCTATTTCTTGCTCAGAGAATCGTAGTGATTATGTACTCTGTACCTCAGAGATGATATTCTCGCTATACATGAGATGCGTTTTTTAAAATTATTAATTTGACTTGGATTGTAAGCGTACGGTCCGCGAAATGGTAGGCGGTCTCAAAAGAGTTTATAGGGAACGTGATTATCATAGCATATAAATAATGAATATAAGGTGTTTGACGAGGAATGACAAGAAAGTTCGTATTAATCTGCTAATCTACCATATTTGTGTTTAAAGCCGTGGTATCGGTGTGGTATGAAGCGTTGCCTGCTATAGGTACTTATAGCGACGCAAGTTCGAATGCAACCGGTCTCTACCATTTCTAGCAATGACGTGTATATAGAGTGCCTAAGAGACGGGCGCCAGACTCACCATCTCACGTTGGCACCAAATTATCTTCGGTGGAAAATGAAATGGGTGTTGTTGTAACACTTCTGCCTATCTCTTCGGGGAGCCTTGTGAGAAGGCGTGATATAATATAATATAAGGAAATACTAAAACTCTTATATATCTATAAATTTATTCAGATAATAATAAATTAATACAAAAACAGAATTGATTTCAAAAATAAATTATATTAAGTCTCGAAAGGTAAAACGAAATCTACTTTATTATAAAATGATCTCTAATAAATACTGATATAACGAGATTAGCTTACTCGTTTCCATAATGTCTTGCTGGCACATAAATTTATCTGCTACCAAAAATATACTTACTTTCTAATATTAAATAAAATTTGATTTAATTTACATATAAAGAACACTAAACAGTTTCTATACAGTGTCATTATAAGACTGTTATAATAATCTCAAACAAAATACAATCTTACGCTACTAACTATTCTCCAATGTATTTGATCCAATAATAAACAAATTGCAAATAATACTATTACCTCCACAGCCTCTCCATAACACAAACCTGTCTACACACAGACAAAATGTGAAACAAGACACTAAAATGTTCACCAATATGTCATATTTTTAAAGCTATACGTATGGTTAGCAGATATTACCTTATCTAATACAGCACACTGAGCATCATAGCCGAGTTACGACAAAATATGTAAAAATTGTGCATGAATGGTAACTATGAGCGTAAGTGGTGTCTTGAAACAATCATGGTGAAAGGTGACAAATACTTTAAATCATAATCGTATTATTTGTCTAAATCAAGGTATAATTTATTTGTAACTCAAATATCTCTATAAGTTAAATTAGAAGCTATGTCATTTTTTAAAGGCAGTTCAAAAATTGGGAGCCTATACTAATATAATTTTTTGCAGTTTACATTTTTAAATCTCTAAAGATAATTGTGATTTTAGTTTAAATTAAAACCTTCGTACTAATATACTTAATCATATTATCATCATAAAATCATGTTGACATTAAGCTAAAACAGTAATATCAATACTAGAAATTAAAAATCGCGAGATTTTGTAAGGACACAATGGGAAAAATCCCAAATAATTAAATCTTGCACACAGATTTGTATACTTAACTATCATATATTAAAAGCAGCTTCAAAATCGCATAATATAAGCTACCAAACGCTACAAGGTCATAACTAATGGCAACATTTAGGAGCGAGCGTTCGATATACATATTTAGAAGCTATCACCTCGTGCTGAACAATTAGACTAGGGTATACATTTTAAATTGTTCTAAGTATGGATACGTTTAGATGACATTCTCAGAGTCGATCTCTCCTTGTTCAACGGTCATGTACATGCCCTCCTCTTCATACGTGGAGTCATGCTTCGCGAGGATACGAAGCAAGGGGCGCAGTTTCATCCACCACTGCTGCTTCGGTATTCTTTGACTTGAAAAACAAATTTATAAGCGTCAATATTAATATGTTTTTTTATACCACTAAGGTGGCAAGCAAGCATACAGCCCGCCTGATATTAAGCGGTTACCGTAGCCCATGGACGCAACACCAGAGGTATCACTCGCGCGTTGCCGACCCTGAAAAGGTTCAGGTGAATGATAGGTGGGAATGAGTGGTGATCAATACGACAATTTAAAAATGTGTTGAAAAAGGGCAGACGCTTTATTTAAAAGTAACTTGACCGCGGGGGGGGGGGGGACTTTCCTAATATGTAGTGATTTTCTTACGCAAAGTTGGTCTGTTGCTTGAGATCCTCCAGGGGTGTGAACTTGTACTGACGTTTGACGACGCCGAGCAGGCAGGCGGAGTCGGCCGTGTCAGCCGGTCCGCGCTGGATGCTCTCCACCAGCCAGTGGAGGCACTTGGCTGCCATCTTGGTGCCCATGTTGCGGTCGAACGGGGTCGGCGAACCACCTTGCTGCATGTGACCTATACATGACACATAATCATTATCACATTTAAGTTCGTATTTAGAGAGTTGTGGATACAGGTAAGTATGGCCAATATTCGCCTCAAAGAAAGTAAAACATAAACTACCTCTTCTAAAGGTAATATTTTTAACAGTATATATGAACATACTAGTAAATGTTGCTAAGCAAATTGGATGTAAGCAATCGTCCATAGGCTTGCCTGCCACCATCGTAGTATAAATACAGAAAATTGTAATAAGCCCTTCCTCAACGATCTGTATGTCTGCCAATAATTAAATCATTGCAGTCCCCAAAATGAATCCGTTAAGGTTCAAAGGGTAATCAGTACAATCATTAGGCTTTAAGTAAGACAACACATTTTAAAACGTTGCAATAACCGTAGTACTTCAGAGCTAAGTCGATTGTCCTAGTTACCGAGCACGTTCATCCTGGCGGTGAAGAGGCCCTTGCCCTCCTCGCCGTAGAGGCGGTAGATGAAGTCAGTGTTGTAGTTGTCGTTGGCCTTCTCGTTGCGCAGGATCAGCCCACGCTGGATGCCGCCTGTCATCTTGGACGCCATGTGGTACACGTCTTGCTGCAGGTCCTTGATGGAGAACTTCTCCTCGTAGATGTACGCGGCGTCAGCACCGCCCGCTAGACCTGCCACAAACTATCGCGATCAGAATTTGTACTCATTGTACTCTATAGTAAAACATTAAAAAAAATTTGGCGTTTCACTTAACAAACTAAAATGTGAACCTTAACATATTAAATTAGTAGGATAATATTCAAATATTTTAAGAGTTATTGCTAAAATAAGAAAGACTGATAATTACCTGCCAAAGTAGCTAAGTAGCCACAATAACCTCCCATAGTTTCGATAACGAATACTCGGCGTTTGGTTCCCTGTAAATTAATGAAATGTAACTTTTTACCTGTAATTATATTGTATAAAATCAATCAAGAATAATAATTATATCTGTACCCCAAAATAATTGTAGCTATGGAGGCAGCGGCGAGGTTTTCCCAAGGGAGTGAAGCATGGAGTTTCAGTTGGATTCGAAGAAATTTTATCGGCAACGTGCGAGTCATTCCCGTGTTATTGCAAGGATTTTTTTATACCACTAAGGTGTCACACAAGCATACGGCCCACCTGATGGCAAGCAGTCATCGTAGCCTATAGCCGCTAGCAGTACCAGGGGTATCACTAAAGGGGTGCCAACCATGTTGTTGATGAGGACTCCCTGTGCTAGCGGCAATACTACTAGTCCAGCGTATCCCCGTGGAGCACTGGCAACCTTACTTAACGCAGAAACACAACACATCAAGTAGTGTTATTTGACTGCGGTCTTCTGTAAGGTGGAGGTACAGTCCCCAGTCGGGCGGCTCCAATTTAAATGGAATAACCCACGTGAAATCCCAAATTGCCCTACCTCTCTCAAGTGGCCGTAGGTTACCGCAAACACTACAATCGGCGGGCTGAATGCTTGTTTGCCAAATTAGTAGTGTCTTCGAGCGCCACTAATGGGCGTACACGTGCATATCGCCATATGAAAACGCCATTATAAATGCAAAAGACGAATTGGCTTGGCTTGACCAGGCTGGTGTGCTGTGAAGTGAAAGTGTTAAAGTATAATAGACCTGTGCCGACTGTCGGATGCGGTCGCAGATCTCAGTGATCTCGTTGAGCGCGGTGTCCGCGCCGAGCGAGAAGTCAGTGCCGGGCACGTTGTTGCTAATCGTGGACGGGATCACCACCAGCGGCAAGCAGAACTCGGGGAACTGCGGGCGCGACTCGTAGATCTCCATGGCTGCTTGGTATGCCTGCAGTATACATCATTATCTACCCTCAGTCATCGAAATGCGTACATTTTAAATCATAAACCGCTGCGGTGTGCCCAGAGTGCGGGCTGGCTATAAGAAAAATAAGATAGATTGTTACTCCCATGGAACTGTTGTGAGTGTTCAATTCATGTGTAATACATTGAAATCCATTACCCGCAGGATATTGCTTTTACGTATATATGAGATCTAAAGGACTTGGCTTTGAATTCCAAATAAGATACGGCCTGCCTGATAGTAAGCGGTTACCGTAGCCTTTGGATGCTTGAAACGCCAGGGGCATGACTTGCGCGTTGCCGACCCTAAAATATTAAAATATTTGTTGTGAAAATGCATAATGTACATGCCACAAGGTCGAAGACGCGTTCGAAAATCAATATTTAGAGACGAACAAAAAGTGTAAATTATCACCTCGAATCCACCGATGATAAGTAGTCCCTGAATATTGAACTGCTTGATACGAGCGGCGATCTCGGCCTTCTTGTCTCCGGGAAGAGTGCGCTTGGTTCCCAAGAAAGCTCCGCCCTGGGCCACCCAACCAGTTACATCGGACCTACAATGAATGGATCTTCACGAAACTTGATAAAGATAAACGATTTTGTAGTACTCATATTATATGTATATGAGGTTCTAGCATACGCATAAACAACGCTGACAGTATATCAAATAATAAAGAACACTTTATTTTAGCTTCCGCAACAATTAATATGATAAAAATATTCACAAACCAAAAAAAATGTGCTCATATTTCTACTCAGTTTTTCATACTTAAAAGTAGTTGGTAGTTCTGGTGGGATTACAATCTTTATGGCTATGTCTTAAGGGACTGTCTGTGTATAAGTATCGATGTTACACTTATAACTCATAACCGTCAAAACTAATAATTTTGACTACGAAAATCACGATGTGATGAAAAAACTATTCATGATTGATTTTTGGAATCAGAATTAGTTATGAATTGTAACTGTAGCGTCTGCAGTATATAGGGTTTTTCTAGACTCGGCAACGTGCGAGTGAGATCCCTGTTGCAAGCGTCCATAGGCTACGGTAGCCGCTTACTATCAGGCGGACCGTTACTAGTTTGCAACCTTAGTGGTATAACAAAAAAAACGAACCAGTCCATTTTGACAATGTTCCCACTGATGAATCCCTCGATGCCGTCATGTATGCCGAGCACGGTGTCGCCGCGGTAGATGCAGTTGCGCACGAACGATCGCACGGCCGCGTTCATACCGCACGCCGGCGCACCCACGTGCATCACGGCTAGTGTGTAGCCGCCCTATTATTGGTAAAAAATATTATTTTGCATCTACGATCATACGATCACAACGTGTAATTTTATTTGATGACTGAAGGGTGTACAAATGCTATAGGAGAGCGAAGTATAACAATAAATAACCATACAAGGTTTTTAAGTTACAGACTGTACGCTTACTCGAGACTTGTAAATAGGATAGCACAAACACTCCAAATAAAATTGTAGCTTATAGAAGCCTTTTTACTAGCATATCAGACGAGGTTTAAATCGTGTCCAAGACTAAACGGGAAAAAAAACTGTTACATACGGATGGTTTCCCCGATTCATCAAAAGCTCCCTTGGGTGGTTTCAAACGGGTCAGCATTTTGTATGTTTCCAAGTTGCGAGCGAAACTGCGTCCGCGCAGCTGTACCGCCAGATCCCAGTTCTTGTCAGCCATGGCCTAAATGTAAGCAGAGAACTAATTGGATTAAATTATTATTTTTAGATACATATTTTATTAAATACCTTATTGCTGTTTAATACTTCAATACCAATGGATTATTTGTATAAATATTAAAATAAATTAAATTGGTACGATAAATAAACAATAGGGTTCCGGTGGTAACCCTTCGGGTACGGAAATATAAAAAATAACATAATTGCGAACCCAAGCCCGCAATTGTATAAAATACATCCTCAAACGCATTCAGGTTTCTTATAATATTTGGCTAAATGGGAGTATACCTGAGCAACGGCTTTAGTACGACGCACACACTCCATGAGCGGCAGACGCACGGCTTGATTACCGTCGAGGGTCACCACGCAGGCCTCCGTCTCGGGGGTCGCCTCCATAAGGGCCATCACTGCTTCGGCACCCATGCGACAACCCTAAAAATATCATTGTTTTACTCCCACAAATACCAACTGTACCACTTCTCTTATAAGTTAGGTTAGTGTATGTATAGGTACATTTATTTAAAACTTCAAAGATAGAAATATAGCATAGTTTGTACTTGAGTTCTGAAAACATTTATTGCCACTGATCACAACACTATGTCCACAGGAGTAGTATATATTGAATGCAATATTCTGTACTTTACTTTATACTCTAAGCATGCGGCTCCCATTGTAAATGAAGTTTTATAATAGATGATTGTTTTAATTCGTTTTATATTGTCAAATTATTGTCTTAGGGGGATGAAATAGTTTCTTTATAAGAAACTAATAACGATTATGTTTTCATACGTGCAACGATTCGGAATGTAAACGAAATCGCTCGACGAGGTTTCATAAAATATAATATTCTTTTATGAATGTGTATTCTTACCAAAATCCTGTCGAAAGCTGAAGGCGAGCCTCCCCGTTGCACGTGCCCGAGTACAGTGATACGCGTGTCTTGCTGCAGGTTGTCCACAACCACCTTCTTCACCAGCTCCGCAGTAATGGGCTTGCCCTCCCTGTCTATCGCGCCCTCGGCCACGATTATGATGTTCAGACGCTGACCTGACTTCCTCTCCTGACCACCCATCGATACAATTAAATACCCCAACGTACTTTAAAAAATATTTACGAAACCAAATAAGCATACCATTGAAGGCAGTTAGTATAAGATGAATTTTCAATTTGGATAAAAAATATTAGTATAGTAATGTATATCTAGTTTTGGTAAAGTATCAAAAGCAAAATTACTTTTCCTAAGGCGTGGTAATAAAAAGATGCGCATTCGCTTAATAGCAAATAAATAGTGCTCAGGCATGTAGCAATTAACTATGAATAAAAATACAAGCATCCCAAATACGACCAAAATATTCGAATTTCCAAACAAAAAAATCGGATAGATATAGTTACTATGATGAAGGACCATTAAAGTAGCAAAAGGAATAGTACTTGCTCCAAATTATAGTTTTAAAGCGAAAGTATTCAAATAACACACAATCAAAGCAACTGGGTGCGAGCAATGATATCTACTCGTAAATTGCTGCTGTCACAATCAAAGCCACTTGTGAATGGATCGATTAATGTATATAAAAGTGATCTCATCACACTTCGGTCAATTAATGCAACTGCGCTAACAAACACATATTACACTTACTCCTCGCAACAGCAAAGATTGTGTGTTATGAGTGTTCAGTGCCGCTCAATTAAGCCGTCGTACCTGCTGTAATCGTTTGCAAAGCTTTTCGACCCAATTATTGGGAACAGGGTCCTCGGGTATGAACACCTGGTCTGCCTCACTCGCCAGGGCGGCCACTAGGGCCAGATAACTGCAACAAGCAGTACCCGCGCATAATGGATCATGCAATGTACCCAGTACACTCAACTCAAGCGATAGTGAAGAGGGCTTATTACAAGTAATATACGGTGACGAACACCCTCACAATACCATTTCCGCAATAGACATTTAAAACGCCAATGGAATCTGCCAATTCATAGAGATTAAATAATTTAATAATGTTTAAGGTGAACCTGCTCCCATATTATTTAAAATTAAAATTAAAATCTTGCCTCGAGTATTTTGGCACACAACTTTGTTTCCCAATTGAGAGGCGCTGGGTCTTCGCAAATAAAGCTATAAGTAGCATCCGTACACAGGCTGGTGTAAACTGCAAGAAAACTAAAGGAATACTTGATTGAGTCAGATGGTACAGACAGTGGTGCAGGGATGGGCTGGGTTTCAACACAAACTGTTCTAACTTATCACAGAGTTTATCTTTCCATGCGCTGGAAGGTGGCGCCTCGGGAATAAATACAAAATCCGCTTCGGATGCCAATGCCGTGACCACAGCTAGGTATCTAAAGTGACAAACATTAGTTAAAAATACATAGAATAAACTGACACTGAATTGGCATACATCCATTGCTACTAATAAAAAAAATCACTTGTGAAAACTTTGAATGCAATATTCTTTAGTGCATCAAATCATACATATTTATTAAGAGTTCATAATTATTTGGCTGGAGAGAGTCAGTATGATTTACATAGTTTTGAGCCATTGAGAGCTTCTCTATTCCATACCTACCAACTACAGCCTCATACTGACAATATTGATTTTGATTGTAAGTACTCAAATATAGCTACAATTATTCTAAGAATGTATCAATAAGACTTTTGCAATACATGCAAATATTATTTTAATTATGTATGTGTACTTGAACCTTCACCTAGAATCATATGACTTTGACTATTCAACAGAATAACAAATGGAAAGAGTTCCTGTACTAGGTAATTAAATAACAGAACTATAATACTGCTTGTTCCCACAAAATATTGATGGTGATTTATTAAAAATATATTATAACCATATTCAACTAGCTTTTGCCTCAAGATCTGCATATAATTAGGACAACCCTCATAGCATTAGTACTCATCATACTTTGTAGATTTTTCTTACCCACAATGTCTGCCCATAACCTCCATAATGAATGTCCTCTGGTGAGAGTATGCAGTGCTCACAATGGCATCAATAGCTTCAATGATGCGGTGCAAAGCAGAGTCTGTGCCTATTGTCATGTCGGTACCACAGAAGTCATTGTCAATAGAACCTACCTGAAATTTTAAGAATGAATTTTATTCTTCAATTCCAGGTGAATGAATGATTTTATAAAGAGCTGTAATTCAGCTAAATATCAATCCATAATCATTTGTACACTAACTGGATATAGAATTAGGGTTGTGATATTAATATAATTATGATACAAATACATACTGTAGACTTTCCCTTCCTTCACTCTTCATTATAATATATAAAAAGTATATTAAGAGTTATGTGTATTACCATTCCAGCAATGTGCAAAAACTTGTACTTCTCCCTCTGATCCTTGGTGATTTTGTTATTTTCCAGCAACTCATCAAGCAGACTCGACCACTCTTGGCGGAACAGGTTGGCACCAGTCAGAGAACCATCACCACCAATCACCACCAGATTGGTGATGCCACGGTTGACCAAGTTGTAGGCAGCCTTAAGACGCCCTTCCCTCTTGCTGAAATAAGGGAGCAGATAGAGATAATTTTTCTAGCAAGAATCATTATCCATACAAGATTGTATTCTTTTGAGAAACTAAATATACATACACTACATAGTAAAAGTAATTAATTACTTTCTATACTTTAGTCACAGGTGTATAATAAGATCCATATAACTGGGGGAAGGAAAAATCCCACACACACATTAGTATTATTAGATAGGCCTTCAAAAAATATTTAGAAATTACACAGTGAACCCTCTAAACTCTCTAATCTGGTAGAAAATTCAGAAAAATATATGACCAGAACATTAAAAATGCTTTCAGTGAAAAGTATCTTGAATCCTTTATATGCTGCTTGAAGGACTAATAAAATATTAATGTAGGTTTGTTTACTTCACAAAATATATTCTATACAAAGTTATGGTTTTGGTTTATTTATTTATCTAAATAAAACAATTCCTTTGGCTTTGAAACAGGGTATTTTCAAAATTATTATAGTGCAAGCACATACAGGAACATCAGTAATATTATTTTTATTTATAACTAAATTATTAGAGAAGTAAAATTTACTTGTATAAAAAAAATTCATCAGAATCTAACTGAAATAAATTCGTTTAAGAAGTAATTTATATTCAAAAGCCAGCTGGTTTTGTTTTAACATAATATAATTATGTGTACATATTATATTATTATGTACATGAAAATAACTTACATAAAATCCATGCATCGCGCTGATCCAATAATAGTGCCGCCTTTATGGATGATCGAGCTTACAGATGACCAGTTGGCTTCTTCAATGTTGTCACCTCCGTCAACCATGCCCTGGTATCCTTCGCGTATGAAGTACACCTTGCATCCCAAGTATATACCCATTCGCACCACAGAACGCACCGCTGCGTTCATACCCTGAGAGTCACCACCGCTTGTAAACACGGCGAGGCCCTTCCCTTTGTGGGAGCCTCGCCCAATAAACCTTTGAGTAGTGGTTGCATCCATGTTCAGGAGTCAACTTCCTCAACACCTAAGAATCACAGAAACCGTAATATATTTAAAATGTTATGTAATCTAAAGCTGGTTTCAACTTGCCATATTACTATTACTATATGTGTAATTTAGTTATTTGCAACCAGTCAAATTCTATTTACATACCAATAACAAATCAAAACTCCTAACAAAATTTGAATCTTGAGAGTTGAATTCACTGAACTTCACCAAGGTGACCTTCCTTTGCTCAATGACAATGAATGTCATTTTCATTTCATTACATTTCAAATAAAGTTTTTTTAATATTTTTACCGCTCTGGATACAAGTCTATTGGAGACATCCATTTATTATTGTAATATTAGGTCCTTACATATGAAATTGGCGTTTTGTATGGGAGGAACAAAAAGTCGAATATTTTTTAATATAATATATTTAATTAATCAAAGTATGAACCATTATTTTCTATGCACTTTTGCCATCTCATAGGTAGTTCATTGATCCCTTTACTAAAAAAAACAGTCGGACGGGAATCAATAAAATCTTTGAAGGCGATTTGGACTGCCCCATCGGAGTTGAATTTTTTCCCTTGCAAGAAGTTATCCAAATTTCGAAAAAAACGGTAATCTGTTGGAGCAAGGTCCGGGGAGTACGGAGGATGTCTTAGACTTTCCAATTGAAGCTCTTCTAATTTAGTAGCCGTCTGTAGCGCAGTGTGTGGTCTAGCGTTGTCGTGAAGCAGCAGTGGCGTGGAGCGATTGACCAGCCTAGGTTGTTTAGCCGCTAGCTTTTCCATCATGGTTTGCAATTCCTGACAATAGACATCAGCCGTAATAGTCTGGCCAGATTTGAAAAAACTGTAATGAACAATACCGGCACTAGTCCACCAAACGCTTACAAGTAACTTTTTTGGGGTTAATTTTCGCTTGGGGCAGGATTTGGCTGGCTGGCCAGGATCTAACCATTGCGCTGAGCGCTTCCGATTATCGTAAAGAACCAATTTTTCATCACAGGTAATGATTCGGCTTAAAATACCTTCATTATTGTGCCGGTTTAGTAATGTAACGCAGCAGTCGACGCGCGTTTGCCGGTTTGTTTCAGTCAATTCGTGAGGTACCCACCTTTCAAGCTTTTTAATCTTCCCAATTTGCTTCAAGTCAATTAAAACAGTTTTATCACTAACATTGCAGCCTGCAGCTAACTCGGACGTGGTTTGCGATGGATCCGCTTCCACAATAGCCTTCAACTCTTCATTATCAACTTGAGTCTCAGGCCGTCCACGGGGCTTGTTCTGCAGGTCGAAATTTCCAGAACGAAAACGTTGGAACCAAAAACGAACTGTGTTTTCTTTTGCAACACGACCGCCATACACATCATTCACCCTTCGAGTTGTTTCCGCAGCACTAGTGCCACGGCGGAACTCGTACTCGTAAATAATGCGATATTTAAGGTTTTCCATTTTGTAAAATGAGTGACGCAAACAGAAAAAAACAGAAGAAAAAAAACAAATGAATGACGATCATCGAAGCACAAATACATGAGTCTATAGCTGTACAAATTTGAATTTGGAATTCCTTACCAAAGAGGAGAAATTCGTGATTAAAGTGGCCAGTACGAAAAACGCCAATTTCATATGTAAGGACCTAATATATTATAGCTAGCTGACCCGACAAACGTTGTTATCTTCACTATCACTTATCAATCAAAGTTGCTTCCCGTGTCTGTCTGTCTGACCCTAAGCATATATTATATGCTTAAATCTTGGAAACTACGCAACTTATATGACTTACGCTGGCCGCAGTGGCGGATTTACACATTTGCCGGCACTAGGCTATTAAACTGTTGCCGCCTCTACTGCTGACCTCTTTAATCGATACTTTAGTTCACAATCATAATAATTACATTTTTTTTACCAATAAAATATCAATTTTATAATTTGTGTTCTATCACCCTTTTTACATCAACTTTCCCCGTGATAGGTATCATTGAGAACTTATACAACGGTGGTACCGTTGTGTAAGCTCCGTGTACCGTAAAACTACCTCGTATAAATCACTCGTGTTACCACGTTAATGTTATTATTTTACAATTTGAAAATCTGTAGATGCTTCCTCACCACTGAAAGTGGAAACATTATGGGACCATTTATTCTTCCCATCTAATGTACCAAATCTAACCGAGTATAAATTATCTACTCTGGTTTCGGCTACGATCGTTGTAAATGCACATTTAGTGTCGGGCTCTCCTACTAATTCTTGCGATAATTTATTCATGACATTATTATGGACTCATGACAACATGTGTTCCTTCCTAGCATTAACGAAATAAAACAATACACTCGAATTTTCGGTTTTATTTTCACCTTATTTATCAGAAACATTTATAATCTAATTTAAGACGAAATACTTAGGTATAAATCTTGAATGCATATTTTATCGCCTCTTACATTGTACCCATGAAATTATAAAACAAATTTACGATATCTCATTTTGTAAGATAATCAGAAATCACATTATTTAAGTCTGTTTTGATTTATATTCAGTTTTTTTTAATTTAAAAAATACTCTTACAATTACCAAACAAAATATTGTATTATAAACTCACGGTAATTACGTACATTACTTAAACTATATATACTTAAAAGTTTAAAGTTGGTTTGATAGCAGTTTTAATAATATTCTTTTATCTTAATCCTCTCCATCGTCATAACTAGGAGATGTAGGAGAGTATGTTGGCGATGTGGGCGAATATGTGGTAGGCCCAGCAGAAGCAGGCGAATATGCCGGGGAGGAAGGTGAATAATTCGGCGAGGTCGGGGTGTAGGTCGGCGATGTTGGAGAGTAATTCGGAGAGGTCGACGAAGGCGAGTAGCCCGGTGAAGATGGCGAGTAGTTGGGCGATGACGGCGAGTAATTCCGTGACGACGGGGAGTAGCGAGTGCTACCTGGGTGCTGTGGCGACGACGGCGAGTACGCGGGGCTCGTCGGCGAGTACTGCGGGCTAGTCGGCGAGTACTGCGGGCTTGTGGGTGAATAT
The DNA here is from genome assembly GCA_951449985.1 of Falcaria lacertinaria. Classification (NCBI taxonomy): domain Eukaryota; kingdom Metazoa; phylum Arthropoda; class Insecta; order Lepidoptera; family Drepanidae; genus Falcaria; species Falcaria lacertinaria. The sequence goes on along the minus strand of OX602109.1, from coordinate 5,881,239 downwards.
GTGGGGCTGCCACCAGCGATAGATGGCGAAGTAGGTGAGTAGTTTGGCGAAGTTGGAGAATACTTCGGCGACGACGGCGAGTAACTGGGCGAAGTAGGAGAATACGCCGGTGATGTTGGCGAGTAAGATGGGCTCGTGGGAGAGTACGCGGGCGACGCGGGAGTGTAGTTAGGTGATGACGGCGAGTAACTGGGTGATGCTGGACTGTATACGGGGCTAGTAGGCGAGTAACTAGGCGATGAAGGCGAATAACCAGGTGAAGTCGGTGAGTAAGCTGGGCTCGTTGGAGAGTATGATGGGCTAGTCGGGGAGTACGACGGGCTTGTCGGGGAATAACTAGGCGATGTCGGCGAATAGCTCGGGGAGGTCGGAGAATATGCGGGGCTTGTTGGCGAATAACTCGGCGACGTTGGGGAGTAGCTGGGAGACGTAGGCGAATACGAGGGCGACGTTGGCGAATAGCCAGGCGATGTTGGTGAGTAGCTGGGGGAAGTCGGAGAGTATATGGGTGATGTAGGCGAGTAGTTCGGAGACGTCGGGGAGTAGGAGGGACTTGTGGGAGAGTAATGCGGCGAGGTGGGTGCCAAGCTTGGTGAGGCAGGCGCGTACACCGGGCTTGTCGGGGAGTAGGAGGGGGAAGCGCCCGCGGGGGATGCGTAGGGGGAAAGCGGGGGACCGGGCGAGCCAGGTGATCCGGGCTGTGGCGACCACGCACTGTACGCCGGGGACAGTCCCGACGCGTCCGACGCTCCGGACGGAGAGAAAGACGGCCCTCCCGGTGTCATACTGCTTCCAGCTGCGAAGACAGTAATGTATTATTTAATGCAGTTCTAAAGCATTCATCACTGATAAGGCATAAACAAAGACTTTTTTCAGTGTTTAATAAAATGGGTAAATTGGTTGAATATACATAAATAAAAAAAAAAGACTTACTTTGTCCTGGTGACCAAACGCTGCTGCCGTATCCAGGTGTGTTCTGTGTTGACCACGGTGTCATTAATGGGGTCATAGACGGAGTGCCGACACCAAAATACATGCCGCCTCCAACACCCATGCCTACACCGAGGCCACCCATTTCCATACCGAGCTTACATTTTTCCGCGTCAAGTAGCAAATCGAAACAACCTGAAAAGTATAAACACAATAAAAAGATCTGCTTGGTCCATAAATAAAAACTAGCAAATCGAAAATAATTATAAAGTGTAAAAAAAACTTATATCTTACCAGTTCCCATCCTCGGAAGCTGTCCCATAATGATATTCTCAGACACGCCTCTCATCGGGTCCACCTCTGCGTGACTAGCGGCGTCCAACAACACGTCCACTGTTTCTTCGAATGAGCATCTCATGAGCGCGCCAGTGTCTTGCCTGTTGATACCGTGACGAGTGATAGCCATAAGATGACCTTTTGCGGTCATGACGTCACAAAGTAAAGCGAGGTGCCGGTAGTTCACGTACAGACCGTAGAACTGCAACACGGCGTTCATTTCTTTCTCAACTGATTTACGCACAGCCTCAATACCTAACACTTGGAATATTTCGCAAATGTCGTTACTAAATGTCCTGATAGGATCGACATCACGCTCTGACAAAACTTTCATCAGTGATGTTCCATCAGTTTCCAACAGCCATTCTGCGATTGCCTTAAATTCACCTTGGTCAGTAATAATAATACGTTTCTTTGCTTCTGTTTGCGGTAAATGCATGTATACTTTAGCGATGGCCTCTATGCCCTGTAGCGTCATGTCAGACAGCATGTTAGCTTCAATACATCTCAAGAACATGTCATCCTCCATTTTATCAACAGTTTCTTCTTCATTGTCTTGGAATTTACTTTCTTCGTTATTCATAATTCTTATACGCAGCACAAGTTTTTCGGCGTTGTCGTCGTTAAATATACAGTTCAAATCATCTCCAAATCCAGCATTAATCTTTTCAGCAATCTGTTCCATAGTAAGCTTCTTATCTGTCATCCTTTTACGATCCAGCTCGATACGTAAGAGCCAAGGTGAAATTTTTGTTGGATCAAAGTCAGGCATCTCATAATAAACATTTACAAATTCTTGATCTTCAGCAATGACTGTATTCTGTGGGTCAGGATCATAATAGATAGCTGTATTTGCAGTCACCTTACGGAGCGTCGTGTGCTCCAATCTGCAAAGTACATTCTTTGCTTTTTCAGCATCTCTTGCCGCACCTCCCGTTAGGAACACCGTTAGGGATGGAGCTTTAGGTTTCTTGGATATGTTAATGATTTCCTTTAGACGCGGTACACCAAGGGTTACGTTCTTTGACGATACACCAGCAAAATGGAAAGTGTTCAATGTCATCTGAGTAGCAGGTTCTCCAAGAGACTGGGCAGCCAAGGCACCCACCATTTCGCCGGGGTTTACTTGCGCCTGCTGGAAACGCGTTTCAATTTCTCCAATCAACCATTCGAATGCTTCACTGGAAAGCCTGTATTCTTCTGAAACAAATTTGGTGCACAAGGTAGATCTCACTAAGCACTGAAACAATAGGGTTGCATTCTCATTGGCCTGCTTAGATAAGCGATCTTCGCCCGCTACAATCACACATTTGTTCAAGAGGTCTTTTACACCTTGTATGACCTTAATTGGACTTAAATCAGTGGGCATTCGCTTATTAATATGGAAAATTTTCTGAACATTCCAAATCATTCTCTTGAAATTGCAGGGCAACACAACTTTAGATTCGCCACTCGGGAAAATAGTGCGCAGAGTTGATCTGTCTTTGGACAATCTCTCCCATTCACTCTCCAAGTCAGCAATGACATAACCAGATTCTGTGAGTTCTTTGATGATGTCCTCATTGAAAATTCTCTTCAAATATCGTTCATTTGATGGGTCAAATTTGAATTTCTTTTCAAACGCCTTGTTTGATAACTTCACCGTAGGTAGGTTCTGGAATTCTACTGTTTCGCCGGCCAAGCCGTCCTCACCGTATCTCAACTGAATCAGCTGTCCGACGGAGTTACGCACGGTTCCATCGTAGTGTACCATTACAGATTCCATAGCCTTTATCAACCGACGTTGGATATATCCAGTCTCAGCAGTTTTCACGGCAGTATCGATAAGACCCTCACGTCCTCCCATGGCGTGGAAATAGAACTCCGAAGGTGTCAAACCGGCTAGATAAGAGTTCTCTACAAACCCTCTCGACTCAGGACCATAATCATCTTTAATAAAGTGTGGCAATGTCCTTTTTCGAAAACCAAATGGAATTCGTTTACCTTCAACGTTTTGTTGACCCACGCAGGCAATAACCTGCGAAATATTAATGTTCGATCCTTTGGAACCAGCTACCACCATAGCTTTGAGGTTGTTGTACTCAGTCAATGATTTCTTAGCTGAGCCACCAGTTTTGTCACGAGCGTCGTTTAGAATACGATTTACTTGATTTTCAAAGGTTTGTCGGAGAGTGTTACCTGGCGTAGGTTCTAGCTCCATGTTATGAGCTTTTTGAATTACCTCTATTACATCATCTTTGGCTTTTACAATAGCACGTTGGATTTCTTGATATGTCTGCGGATCAGCAATGGTGTCTCCAATACCAATAGAATGCCCCTCTAGCAATAGCCAGTTGTTCACTACAGTCTGAATGTTACCATAAAAGCGGCCAGCAGTTTCGTGACCTAGCTCCAACATACAAATATGAAGGAGGGAACCAGCTGATGCACCAAGAGATTTTTTACATAAAATACCCATGAGCAGTTCTCCATGTTCTACTACTACTTTGGTATCTCCAGGGGAAATCCACTTGTATGGGCCGTCATCTTCTTCATCAGGATGAGTGGAATGAGTTCGAATCATATTTACATTTCTTGGAATGATTAGTGTGAATATTTGTTTGCCAGTCCAAAGAGGCTGGGGTTTTAAAATACAAGGTTGAGGGATTTTTCCATCCCAAGTTGGCAAAAACATGAGAAGGTTCATAACTTGTTCTTTGGTAAGGAATACATCTCTTTTCGTCATTTTTCTAACAGCTGTGAGTGTGTCCTGTACGATACCCATTACGGGCTTGTTGGCTTGGGGCGTAATAATCTGTCGAGGTGTAATGTGGATATTTTCGACTTCCGCTCGTGTCTCCATAGACTGTGGGACATGGAGATTCATTTCATCTCCGTCAAAATCAGCGTTATATGGAGAAGTACAACTCAAATTCATTCGGAATGTTGACCATGGAAGCACTTTCACTCTGTGCCCCATCATACTCATTTTGTGAAGAGTTGGCTGTCGATTGAAAATGACAAGGTCATCATCTCTTAGATGGCGTTCCACCTTGTAGCCATACTGTAGGTGAAGGTCAGATGGCTTAGGATGGAATCGCAAATCTATCCTCTCACCATTGTCGCGGACTATGTACTTAGCACCGGGATATTGCGCATTTCCACGGCGTACCAGCTCTTGCATTCTATCAATGTTGAAGGGTGTTACCAACTCAGGGAATGTTAAGTTTTGCGCAATGGATCTAGGTACTCCGACTTGGTCGATACGTAAGTTGGGATCAGGCGTGATGACAGTACGTGCGGAGAAATCAACACGTTTTCCCATAAGATTACCTCTAATTCTGCCCTCTTTCCCTTTGAGGCGAGCTTTTATAGCTTTGAGTGGTTTACCAGATTTTTGCATAGCCCTAAAAGAAACATTTGAGTTTAATAATTGTTTATAATGGATTTAAAAAATTCTAATAGTATACACAGCTAATATTATAACAATTAGATAGTGCTAACCAAGACTTAAAATTCTTCCTTATCTCTGTGGCTGATGTCTGAGAGGTTTGACAAAACATCACACCACTGCCAATGGGGAAAGTGAGAATATATACATGGTGATTTACCAATCCAGGTTAGCTCAGGTAAGTCTGGATCATGACATAAAATTTATTCTGGAAATCTATGAATTCAGTCTTTTATCCCTAAATTCAAAGACTTTGTTCTGTAGAATAAGATTTGTCTAATATGTATACTTCTCCTACTCATATTTTGTTTGTATGTTCAGAGTAATAAATAATAATAAATTCTTTATTGACATAAATACAGTTACAAAATAATCGAGGCCCTGGTTCCGGAGGTAGGTATGAAAACCTGAGTTTCCGAAGACAGTGTCTTCTTCCAATAGAGAGTAGTCTTTGAAACTACTGAGCTCTATTATAAATGTAGTAGGGCTAAGATAAAAGGTGAGTTATAACGGCTAAAAAAAGTGATGTAAACCAACAGTAACACATCTATTAAAAATATGGATCAGTAGATATACAGACCTGTCAGTCAACTTTTATTTTGGCCCTTCTATATAATTTGTATTAAGGCTATAGATAGTTAAATCTACTATGTGATGGATATAATTTTTTGCATAGGTGGTGAAAGCTAAAGGAAAAGCTAGCCACATAGCTAGTCTTGATGAACACTTCTGTACACTTAAAATGTAAATTTCATTGCCTTGCACTGCATGAATTAGCATAATCAGCTGGAGTATTTTTTATTAAATTTATGTAAACATCAAACTTACTTCGGCATGCCAGGCATGTCATTGTCGACAAAGGTAGCCACATGGAATTGCAGCATTCTAATATTTTCTGCTAGTACATGAGCAGCAGCACCTGATTGCTCATTTCTCATTAATTCATTATTTGCTTTTATAATGTCAGACAGTTTGTGGGTCAAATCATCCTGGTTCTTAGCAGCACCAAACATGACAACAGCAGGCCGGACAGACAGTGGAGGGACTGGCAGCACTGTCACTATCATCCAGTCAGGTCTAGCAAACTTAGGATCCATACCCAATATAAAGGACTCTTCATCTACAAGAGAAAAATAGCTAATGTCATGCATAAATATTTGGCCTACATGTAGAATAATTATTTATCTGTCAATATGATTTATTAAGCACAAAGTAATATATACTGCTATGATTTTTATTAACACATACAAAACAAACTAATGAAGGCAAAACAGAAAATTTTCTCTAAATAAATGTTTGCAAAGATTGAACCCACAACACCTTGCTTAACAGTCAGGTTCACTAACCACTAGACTAGTGGTCTTCAAATAATGTGAAAGTAATTGTCAATCTGTCTGTCCCTCTAACTAACTCCATACTCAAGTATTGGGTAATTAAAAAAAAAAAAAATTTCATCATTATGTAACACTTATATGGACTTGTCTGAAATAAAGATTTATTATTGTTATTATTATTATAATTACTATTTCAGATTGGTAAATTAGTATATGACTCATCATGCTGCAAGAATTGTTTGCCAAAAACATATAATGTTGATTGTTTATTACAAATAAAAACAAGTTTGACATTTGTACCAAGATCACACCCACCTGTAATATGTTTGAGAATCTCCCAGACCTTTTCAGCTGTGATGATAGTCTTTTTCTCTTGTGTATCTTCATTTGCATGTTTCCACTCAGCAGTGAGATCCAAACCCTGTCGGCGAATAGAAGGTTGATAGCGACCACAGCCTCCATGCCCAGTGCCTCTTTTGCCCTCTTCTCCTTCCTTGCCAATATCCATATCTTCACCTCCTTCACAAATATTTTTACCCTTACAAAGGTCATACACATAGGTCAATCTTTTACGTGGTTGACCTTTAGACTTCATCACTACTTCTTTTATTTTGGGATTAGTCTGAAATAATATGGTTTTGCATTACTAGGTCATGCTAAATACCTGTAAATGGCATGAAAGTACAAATTCATTCAACTTACAGGGCTAACAAGCAACTTGGAGCAATAAAAACAAACACATCGAAGAATTTTGATGGTTTTTGTTATAAAGCCAATGTGAAATACAGGTTTGGCCAAGTCAATGTGTCCGAAATGCCCAGGGCACTCTGTCATGTTTCCAGCGCACGTCTGACACCTGGAACTTCTGTCGATCACGCCTTGCCGCGGATCCATAAGACCCCCAAGCTTGGGCCTTCCACCTTCCATAGTTTCGGGAAAGCGGATGCCCCCTTCCGTAACTGACATACGTCGCTATAAAAACAATTTTATTTGTAACAAGCATTACATCAAAAGCTACATAAAACTAACTTTAATGTATAGGTGCTGAGGTTTTTAAAATATCCTAAAATTCAATTAAATTGTGTAATGGCACCAAAAAGTAAACTGTTGACAAGGAAAGTCATTCCAAAATAGTTGAACAAGGTAAATCGGTGCCACATTAAATTGATTACTTTGTAAGTATGAGCGAGTAATGTGGTTACAACGATATCTCAGTAAACAAAATAACCGCTATATTTACAATACACAGAACTTACGATTTCATCTGGCGACAATATACCAAACTGTACCCTTTTTACTTGGCGCAAAGGCGCCTTAGAATCATTCGTGGTGGCCATTTTGAAGCCATCACCCACTCCACAGAGTACTTCTCCACCGTGCGTGTTTTAGATAATACCCACAGAGTACACAACCACTACGTTTTAAGCGAAAAAAAACTAGGTCTTCTTCTTCTTCCTAAGTATGGCAATCAATCCCTGCAGGGACAATTTTGCCAGTGTCGAGTGTCAGAGAAGGTTCAAAATTTCTCATGTTTGCCGCATTAAAATGCCTAGTGTCATCCATTCTAATGCTTAATGGAGTTTCTGAAGGGAGACAATCCACGACAGTAGCAGATCGTAACACGCCTTTAGGTCAGTGGTAACCTATTGACCAAAATGATAAATCACTTAACCCAAAAGTCGTATTATGGCATTATTTCCAATGTTCCTAAAAATTAGTCACTAAATGAAACTTTACTGCACATAATAACACCAAAAATACACATTAAGATCACTGTAACACAATTATCGAGACACTGGAATAAATCTCAACCGCTCCGCTTGATTCCCGCCAAAAACTTCATCCTAGGTCTGTGTCTGACTGTCTGCGAAAGGTCTGCATTACAAATTCGGTCAAATAGGTACGTAGGCCTTTCTGTTAAATAATGTGGGTCCTTGACATGACAGCTTGCTAGAGTAGAAAAAAAATTTGGCTTTGATATATTTTTATATTTTTTACGGAGTATTTTGTAACACGGTGTATATTACAGGCAGGCCTAGTTTAGTCAGCTGTGGCAATTACACTTATGATAAAAATTGCAAAATTCTACCCATTGTAACATCTACCTACATTACTTGTGTTTATAATGTGGAAATAAATAATAGTATTAATTATTATTATTATCATTATAATTTTTTCCTATAAGCTAAAGCAGGAATCGGGAATCGCATGTAGTTCCCGTGACCTGTTGCCATTTCATCTATCCTGTGATAATTCAATGCTGCACGGCCCTGACCACATCGCTATCGCCTTGCATGAGCGAACCGAGATACCGGAAGTCGGAGCAGACTGGTATAGGTGTTCCACTTCCATCTAGTAGGATTGGAGATACCACACCAGTAACTTAGTCTTCCCTGCATTGAGACGGAGACCCTTTCTTTCACATTCGTCTTGGTAACTAGTGACTACAAATCGCTTTCAGATGAGCCGAGCGGACATGCGTACTTGATCGCTCGTACATAGCACGAATGAACTCCACATACTTCACAGTCATACCTTACTCTTTCAGAGCCCACCACAAAATTGTTCGGGGTACTCTATCATAAGCCATAAGAGTTTATTTTCTTCTTTTTCTTATTATGGCAATCAAACCTCTACAACGGCAAAAATAGTCTTTGAAGAGGATTGATTGCCATAGTTCGGAACAAGATAACTTCTTCTTGTATTTATTTTATACGTTGTCTTCTTTTTATCTGTATTTTGTTTTGTCTGGTCCTACGTTCATATTTTTACTACAAGTATGTAAATATTTCAGCATTTTCCTGAATACAAAAGTTAGCATTTTCCTTGTTCTTCCAGCTTAAACTTCTTTTATTGATTTGTGGTTTTTTACAGTGCTTTCCGTGCTCTATTTAATTATTCCATTTTGAAATCAATCCAACATCGTCCAACTACACTAACAAAATGTCTGAATCTGATATGGAATACTCTGACAACGACGGCGACGATTATGATTATTATGGAGAACATGATGATTGTGAAATGGAAACAGTTGATCGCGCTAAAGCAGACCCTGAATATTTCTTATATTCTTGTTTAAAAGTTGAGGAAGTTGAAAAACTGCTAAATGAATCGATCGAGTTACTCAGCAATAGCCTTCAAATAACTCCTTCACTTGCCAAGGTTTGACTTGATCACTTATCTTTGAAAGCAAAATTTGTGAATATTGTCAGGCAGTGAATTTTAATAAACTGTTTATAATGTTTTAGGTAACACTACATGCTTATGAATGGAATGCTCAAGATATTATAAATAAGTATAAGGAAAATTCGAATGAAGTGCTTGTGTACAGTCACGTGAAGCCTCGCGTGCAGACGGTGCAGGCAGGCACCAGCCATACTGTGTGTGCCGTTTGTGCCAGCAGTACACCTCTCACCAAGTACAGTGCTCTTGCTTGTGGACATTACTTCTGCAATGATTGTTGGGCGATGCACTTTGAAGTACAGATTATGCAAGGTTTGTATTTTGAGCTAACCATAGCAAAGGCTTATTACAAGATCATAAAATGGTGAGCTTATAATAACTTTATGGTTGTATTATACAATTGTATCATTAAAATTCTGATCTATTTTGTCTGTTTAATCAAAATTATAGGATTGATTACTTATTATTTAATATTTATCATGTTGTAGGGGTATCAAACACCATACAGTGTATGGCACAGGAGTGTGTAGTGAGGGCACCAGAGGACTTTGTTTTATCACATGTTGCTAAACCTGCCTTACGTGACCGCTACCAACAATTCATGTTCAAAGATCATGTGAAATCTCATCCCCAACTTCGATTTTGTCCTGGTCCTAATTGTCAGGTAATATTACTATTGATAGTACCTTATTACTGTGTATTATATACTATGTGACATAAGAGTTGTTTCCGGGATTATAAGCTTGACACCTGCCTATGCAATCGATGCAGCATCTACACTCCTATATTTTCCAGGATAAAGGTAGCCTATGTTGTGTCCAGCTCATAAAAAATCACAATGTCTAATACTCTGTTGCTGAAGGAAAGACAAATTACCAAGTGCACTTTTGCATTTATAATATTAAAAGGCATCTTGGTGGATTTTTTTACAATAGTAACACATTATAATTATGTATATATTATGTTTTAGTGGATTTTTCGAGCTTGGACGCGTGAAGGCGCGCGTCGCGTAGAGTGCCGTGGTTGTGAGTTGCTCATCTGCTTCTCCTGTGGAGCACCCCACCATGCACCCACTGACTGTGCCACAATTCGTCGCTGGCTCATCAAATGTGCTGATGACTCAGAAACTGCAAACTATATTAGTGCCCATACAAAGGTATTATCTGCACAATTACAATTACTATTACCTCTATTGCAATAATGATATTTATATGTATTTATCATACTATTGGAGTTTAAATTTGAAAATTTTGCTCTCACTACTTCTGTATTGGTGTGGGCACTAATGATTGGGACCTTTTTGATTGAGCTGGCTACTGAATATTATTATAAAATGTATTTTATGCAGGCTACTTTTGAGTGTCACTTCTACAATGCTTTATTCTTAACTGTACTAAGTAATGTGTATCAAAATTTGCATTATTTATTAAAATAAAGATGCTTATAATAACCTCTTCCAAATATTTAAGATTTCTGGGTATATTTGTGAGTAGTTTTATTGTTGGTTTTTGTCACTGTTTCAGCAGGATTGTCCAAAATGCCAGATTTGCATAGAGAAAAATGGAGGTTGTAATCATATGCAATGTGGTGCATGTCGCTATGATTTCTGTTGGGTATGTTTGGGGGATTGGAAAACTCATGGCTCAGAATATTATGAATGCAGTAGATACAAGGAGGATCCTAATCTAGCTACAGATAGTCAACATGCTCAAGTATGTGAAATGTTTATGTATTAGCAAACAACTTATTGTCTATAATTTACATAGTCACATTAAATTGTATTTATTATCTGACAGGCACGTGAAGCCCTTAAAAAATATTTGCATTACTATGAAAGATGGGAAAATCATGCTCGCTCATTGAAACTGGAGGAACAGACATTATCAAGTTTGAAAAGTCGTATTAATGAAAAGGTATGTCTTTAGCAAATAATACCGTATATGTGTTTAACAAACAGTTTTTTTTATTGAATTATTAGTTATAATAAAGTCTTGTAAAAAATGCAGTCACTGACTACACTCACGCATCATAGTCAAGAAATGCTTCTTAAAATGTCAATATAAAATATTTCTGAAACAAGTAACATTACATATTAATAAAATTAATATTTTAATTGTAAGGTGATGGCTGGAATTGGGACTTGGATTGATTGGCAGTATCTGTGGGATGCAGCAAGACTATTGAAGCGATGTAGGTATACGCTACAATATACTTATCCATATGCATATTATATGGATGTTGGTCCACGGAAGGAGCTGTTTGAATATCAACAGGTTTGCTTTGGTTCTTAAAATTAGAAATGATTATTGATAAATGTTTGAAATGTGTATGATAACTTCATTTACTATAATTTTAGGCCCAATTGGAAGCTGAAATAGAAAATTTGTCGTGGAAAGTAGAAAGAGCTGAAACAACGGACAGAGGTGATTTAGAAAATCAAATGGATATCGCGGAAAAAAGACGAACTACATTATTAAAAGATTTTCTAGAATTTCATACGACAAATGCATCTAGTAGTAAAGTTTGATTTGAACCTTAAAGTTGAAATGCATATAAAAGATTTATCAGCACCATTGTAAGTATATTTGTGAAAGCTAGATCCTTTTTTCTGCCAAAGTATATTTATTAATGAGACTTTGCAATAAAAATAGTATAATGAATCAGATCTTGTTTTGTTAATTGGAAGCTTACATGATTTTCTATTCTTTTCGTCTCATTCAGCTGCACTTATTAGCCATGCAAAGCCTGCAGGCACTATTATTTATTCTGTGCCTGCAGCTTTGTCTGTAGTAAGATTAAGATTGGATCGTTTGCTTGATCCAATGATTGAACATGTCTGGTATTTGCATGGTTGGGATTACAAACGCAAGAGCTAAAACACCGGCCTACAGATTATGGTAATATAAAATTAAGACTTGTACAGTATTGTATGGTCTCTGAAAGAAAAAAAATATGGGTTATTTATTCAATAGTAATATTTGTACGTAGCATATTATCTACTCTGAGATAATATGCTCAATCTATATATATACGGAAACTATAACACTGCTGGATTAACTTTATAATATAATTAGCTTATTATCAAAATAATTTAGACATTTCATATATATTTATATGAAATGTCATCAGCAGCATTTAGTCTACTAACAAACGAAAAAAGTATATTTTTTTACTATAACAAAAGGGCATCAAGCCCGCTTATGATGGTATGCGGTCTCAGTTGCTTGTAGTCAATTGCAACAGTAGGGTGTTTGCACATGCTTTTTAACGGCATTGCACGAAGAGGACACAAACTGTTTTACTAGATCCGCAGCAGGTAGGGCGTTTACGCGAAAATCGCAGATAGCGTGATCTGAAGTGGATGTTTCAGGTATGTAAACAAATAAAACAATGTAAGTATCTATTATACTAAATACATTTTATTAAATCCAATTTAAGTAGATACTTAACTTATACCTACTACGAAAACGTATCGAGCACAGATAACTATTTCAATACCTACTTTACAGGATTATATAATTTGGTATCATTTATTTATGCCGAAATACAAAAATGCGGTACCGCGTACCCAATTTGTTTGTAATAAGTACTAGTTATCACTAGCACGTTACCAATCAGATTGTTGGCGATTATTATATGCCCATGCATAAATGGTACCTAATGGGCTAACGTGTATATTAAAATTTCTTCGTAGAAATGACTTGACATAGGAAGTGAATACCTAAAGTGACGACAGTTGATGGAACATAGTCAATATTTAACAGAAGACTGAAGAGATTAACGGGAGATGAACACAATGCTCAAACTCCAAATAGTACATACTTATGTTTAAAAATGTTTATCTAATATACGACTAGTTTAGTGACTGAAAATAGGATCATGAAATAAAAATATAATATATATAATTTCCGCAAAGTAACACCTGATTCTATTCAATGAAATAAAACTTTTAATATTAGGTACCTACTGCTTAAATTATTGTTATGCTCATTATTACCTAAATTTTATTCTATTGTGCCTTTTATTCTCGAACACAGCCATTCAGATTCTATACATGTAATGTATATTATATTTATACAGGCTAGCCCTGTTCGCATAATATTTAATTAATTTACAATAATTTTGCAACGTAACTGATGTTTAATTGTGCTAATGAAATATAACAGGCGATTGTAAATGTACTGGTAATTAATTCTACTAATAGTTTATGGTACAATCTGTAGTGAGTACTTATGTATAGAAAATATCTTCACGGTTAGTTTTAATACAGTTTGAGATCAAACATGACGGGACATTTCTACTTTCTACTGTGAATAGTATCGCTTACAATTTTAAAATATCTTAGTCAATAGAAAAACTAATTCATGATTAGGCAATTAATTAATGGTATACAAACTACACCTACTTAATGTCATGGAAGCCGTATTGAAGCATTTAATTAATAATGATTAAATTATTTCCCGCGATATATTTCTATGATACGGTCCTGGTCTACGTATTCGAAGATGTGCGGGGCGTCCATTAGGATACCTATTGTTCCGGCGGTGGTCACGATGAAGAAAATGTAAAGCTGCAGTCTGTCGATAACCATTGCCACGTACTTCCAGTCTTCACGGGTCTAAAAATATCCAAGAGTATTTATTATGAGGACTGACCAGATAGGGATGAAGGGGCAAGTATGTGTGGCGTATCAGTTACGCTTAAAACCTATACACAAGGAGGTACAAAATTAATTGAAACGTAAAGATACCTGTATGTATAAATCTTCGTTTCTCAAATGCTCAGCTATAAACTCTACAGCCTCAGTAGCCTTCGCAGCTTCAGGAGATAAGAGAAAGGAGTCTGAGCTCTCTGACTCTCGTCTCTCCCCTCCCAGTCCGAGGCCTCCTAGGGCCCCTAGGCCCCCAAGAGCCCCAACCTCGCCAGCGCCTCCAGCAGTGCGGTTTATCTTGCAATTCGGGTGATGTAAGTCCGACAATTCCATTGTCTCCATTTTACTTTGATTTGTACCAATTGCGCTGTAAATAGTATAGGACGAATAATAACTCATAAAAAGCAATTTAGGTCTGTAGCATGGCTAAATACCTGATATGTTTAGGTAAGTCGTGCGGAGCAGCGGCGTGGGGTGGTGCTCCCATACCGGGCATCTCCATCATCCATCGCAGTCTGGTTTTGCGAGGACGACGCATCAGTAATGCAGTTGGCAAGTAATGCAGAAATACACTTCTTATCCATAAGGGCATTCTGAAAATATATGCACAATCAGTCAGTAAGTTACAGCACACGTATTATTTATTTATGATATTAGATGTATTGCTTATAGTTGCGTCACCTGTGCGTTCGTGGGCCCCTGAAGTTCCAGTTGATAATGATGACAGTAACCAATATGCTGACAGTATTCATGATAAAAGTAAAAAGGAGATACTTGGCGATAAGCGGGAGTACGAGCGACGTCGGCGGAAGTATTTTCGAAACCAGGAGCAGAAACACAACCAGTGACAGCAAAATGCTAATGCCTAACGTTACCTGTAACCACGGAAAAAATATATCATACTAACTTATTATGTATCGCTGGAAAAATAATAAATAATACATTAAAGTACCTACTTAACATAGATTTAAAGAAGACTCCTAGCAGTAAAGAGATTACAGATAAAACGAAACTCATCAACTGAAAGATACAAATAAACAATTAAAAACATGTAATATTTCACAATAAAAACCTATTGTTAAATAGGATCGTACCTTTTCCCCAGCTTCAGCAGGCAAATAAAATACAAGGACGCAAAGGAATGAAATCAACACGGTGGGCAAGATCAAGTTGACAGTGTAGAACAAAGTCTTTCTCCTTATTATAATGTAGAAGGTTATGTCCGTTTCTGTGGGGTGGTTCCCTTCGTAAATGTTCAAGTAGGCAGGTACTTCAATGATGTCCCATGTCCCTGACTTCCAATAGTCGGAGAGGTCGACAAAGTTTTTGTTGTTGTACAACGCTAGGGACACTTGGTCTCCGTTGAAGGTCCACGAACCAAACTTCATGATGCAGGTTTGTTGGTCGAACGGGAAGTATGTCACGTCGATAGTGCAAGAACTCTGAAAATTATTTATATTATATATTACTCTTAACTCCTCAGATAAAATGCAGTGCAATGCAGGTATACTATTCTTTCTTCCAAATACGTTTGGTAGCCTTAAATTTAATCTTAATTACATATATACGCAGTATATTATCTACTCTGAGCATATAAACATGCATAGATGAACGTGTATATACCTGGTAAATAGCAGGTGGAACCCAAAGCACTTCGCCATTTGGATAAATCAATACGTTTGACTTGTACCGAACTTCGTAGTTCCCGTCAGCGCTGCAATGTGAATTATTACAGAAATGTTATTAAATTGTATTACCTACTTACGTACCTAAACAACATGTACGAAAACGACGAGACCGTTTGTCTAGTTGTTTGTAAACCTGACTGCAACGCTAGGTATCGCGGGTTCAATCCCGGTAACGTCGCAAACATATTTTATATGATGGACATTAGAGTCTGGGGTTGAGGCATTAATATTTCCCAAGAAAACTCCTTTTATTATGTCCCAACTATATCTATATTTGCAAAAAGAAAAGTATTTGTACTCAATTAAAAGTTTATGTACTCAATTTATATTGAAATATATAACATGTGACCGTGAGAATTTATTTAAATATGAGAAAGTACAGTATTAGTAGTGTTTCTATGTATTTTTATATACTAAGTAATTAGGTACACAGCGGCACTCACTTGTTGAATAGCACAATATCAGGTTTCCAGACCTTGTCGGGCGGTAGTCGGAGCACTCCAATACCGCCATAATCGGCCTCATCCCACATCAACTGATAGTCCATCCACACCAAACGAAGCCATACGTTCGATTTCATGATTTGATTCTTCTCGTTCTGAAAATATATTTTTTTTACATCAATAGTTTACATAAAACGGACTGTGAATGTAAGATATGTTGGCAGTGGCTTGCTTAAATATAATAAACTGAACAAATTATGATTTTATGAAATGTATAACAGTTACAAAGAAATAAACATTATTTGTCTGTTAAGGGTAATCTCCGGAATAGCTAATTAATCTATTAATGTTCCTATGTGTTTGGTATCCTATGCTGCCTGGCCGAAGTTTCGGGCAAAAAGTAGTCATATTTATAATAGTATACTGTTGTTAAATAAGGAGAACTCACGACATTGATAAGTTGAACGAATGCAAGGCCAAATCTCACATCTACTTTCTGTGTCATGTTTTGCACAGGGCGGATAAGTTTGTTGTAGCCGCGGAACAAGTCCCGGACCAGCCGCTCTTCGTCCTCTGAACACCATCCTGAAATATTTTCATTGATCACAGATTTGTGTTGCTCGCATCAAAATTTATTTTTTTATCACCTTACATGAATTATTTATTAAATTTAAAAATATTAATAAAGAAGTAAGCGATATGTTAAAATAAAAATGTTGTTTTCATAATATTGTTTTAGTGGTATTTTAATAGATTTGTTGTGGTCTGTCGTTTGACATCTGTAGTGTGTGATGCTGTAGCGACGACAGATCGATAAGGAGAGCGCCTTGAGATAGCTCAATCATCTCATAGGAAAATTTAGTCTGGATGATGGGAACGATAATGTTATTAAACTTCTGTTTGCAAAAAAATATACCTTTCACGGGTAGAAATGCATATACAAAATAATCAATTTTATTTTACTTCTGAGAGTAAGAAATTTATTCAGTCAAAGTGAATTTTACTTAATTCTATAGATAAACAGACGATGATGATTTCAATACCAATTCAAAGAAACTGTTTCTTCATGTCCTAATTTACACACTTTGTTTAATGAAGCTTGTATGCAAATTTAAAGGATTTATCGTTTGTTGCACCGTCCATACGCCTAGATGGGAGTACCTAGTTTGTGAAAATTTTATTTGATGACTGTATACTTAATTGGCTTTTAATTATTATAGTGTGTGTTTTATGAAGTACCTGAGTAGAGGATGGTGAGCAGTCCTGCTGCGAGCACCCAGGCGCGCGTCCCGCCCGACATAGCGGCGCTCACTGCCGGTCCTGCCGCACAACCGGGATTTCAACTACTAAAACAAAATTGCCTAGTAGGAAATCTCAACAAAAAGTACCCGAGAGCGCAACATTTTCGAAATATAAAGTAATTTCAATACTTTCCATTTAACACACATACATTTTAAACCTTTCTATACAAACGCACTACATGCCTTATATGTATCTCCTAGCTTTATGTTTTTATTATTTTTTGGTTTGTAATTTTGATTTTATTTTAATTTTGAGTTTTATCAGTTTTAAGCCGTTTCGATGTGGCTGTATAACAAAAATATAAACATTATAATAAGAGTACATTAACAATAGCTCTGTTTCGAAAACTTTATTTTCCTTAAAAGTGGGCAAAATCCCATACAAGGCAACCCCCACGCACCGCGCCCGCGGGTATTGCCTGCACTCCTGTTTGCAATTCTCCTGCTACGCGGCGCCGCCCGCCCTTACTTTACACTCACTATGCACATGAGTGCAGCTGAAATGCTGATTCGACTTATTATAGTAACGTAGGTCGTCTTTGGATTGTAGATAGCAGTCAGGAGTTAAATAATATTAATATGTGATAACCTAGACCTACTGAGTATTTTCTGTAATCTCTTTCGTTTCGCATTTTAAATATTTTTTACTGAATAGAGTAGCTTTTCCAACCTATCAAAGAGTGCTCCAGGGAGCAGTTGATTATAAGGTGTAGCACCTATTGTGCGCATGTGCGGTTATCCCGTGGGATATAATCGATTGTCTTGAGTGCCACAACTGGATACAAAATTGTTGAAATATAGGTCAGGGATGTCCTATATGTATAACAATTCTACGTTGTGAAATTCATGTTATATTGTTTTAGTAGGATTTTCAGGTTTTCTATGTTGTATGTTTTAATATAGGGCTGACAGGAATATGTCAGAAATAAAACGATAGTTTGTTTCATTCGTTTATATTTAATAAACAAAGTGCAATTCAGAGTATTAACCCTAACAATTGAACAAATGTTGGGGACAATAGGTCGTCCCATCGCCGACGGCAAGAGGGCCTTCGAGCCGCTCTATGTATTACAAGTGTAGGTAACAGATAGCGCGGCGGGCGGCGCCCTCACCATCCAGGCCGTCGCACAACCGACGACTAACGACTGGTTGATAAGACGAGATTATACAACAACAAACAAAGTCCACATTGCCCACAATCATAGCCGCTCCGCAACTTCCAAAGGAGCGTCCATGATTATCACAGGACTCCTCAGAAAAGGAAACCGTGGTAAGCTCTGCGGGGTACAGTTCCGTATTTGAGTGTACCCGCGCACTCGCTTCATTGTCGGGACGTTTTCCTTTTAAGAGGCTTACAATGCTTCACAAATAATATGTAATTTAAATCATCAAATAAAATTCTATCACCAAAGAAATATCGCAATAGATAGTTAATGGATACAGAGGTCTGGTTTGAGAAGAATGAATTATGAAATGTGGCAGACGAGCTTAATGGTAAAGTAAAATAATAGGCTGGTTTGGATCACATCGACGCATTCGTTTGTTCCAGTTTTTTTTTTATTAGTGCTTGTCTCTTTTTTTTACCAATAAGGTGGCAAACAAGCCTATTGATATTGTGTTTGTTAGTAATAGTCACTTCAATTAATGAAACCCTTATTATTCATATAATGTAGTATTGGCGAAGGGACTCAAGAAGATTAAGGATATAAGTAGGTATACGTTTTACAATACCAGAAAAACTATTTATTTCACTGGAAACTTTGGAAGGAGAAAAAATTCATAAAGTTTATCTTCCGGCATATTTCAGTACTGTTACTGTATGGAAATAAGTATAAACGTGATAATATAACTATTTAATTTTATTATTTGTATAAGTCGTTCCGAAAGGCCCAGTTAAGAGACTTTTAATAAAATAAAATTTTGTTTAACTACAACTTTAACGAACCTCTTTATTAAGCTATAGCCATGGATATTTTACCATTATAACAATATCGACCCGTTCACAACGAGGCATATCACAACCTGTACCAATTGAATCAACATTGTTTGTAAAGTACTATACTAGCTACTAACACAAATATAATCTGAAAATAAAGTTAGGGACCGTAAACACGATTCATGGAATCGAGTTGAAAGGAAACGCGGATCACCTTTAAATGCCCGAGTACTAAACTGTACAGTAAATTCAAGACTTGAAGAATTTCTAACAGAGTTTAAATTTTTAATGTGAAACAGGTCGTTCAACAGTGTGAAGGAAGACGTTTTTGTGCTATAATATCTGTCGAGCCCCAGTGGTGGCTGGGAGCCCTTATATCATCGACTACTCTAGCGAGGGACAGCACGTACTGCCACAACATTATAAACATCGTCTGCACCAACAGGCGAACAGTCTAATCGGAACCGCTCAGTGTTTATTGGGGGATTGCTCATACTCTCTGTATTTTAGTCTGTAAATGTGGTTTTAAGACGAGACGACCGGTTTTTGTTTTCAGAATGGTTACGGGTCGTGAAGAAGAGTCGGAGGATTAGTTGGATAGGCAATACAATGTTGAGCATAGAGGGATGGCAGTCAGCGGTATCTTAAGTCTACAGGGGGGCGCGGGCGGCGAAGCAGGCGGCGGCAACTTCTGCGCCGCGGCGTCATCGCCCGCGCCGCTTCGCACATCACAACTTAACAAGTATTCGCGGTATCACAGAACGTTTCGCATGCGCAGCCGCAGGCGGGCGGGTCGCTACGACACCATGATGTGGGGCGCGGACAGCAGCACGGCTAGCGTGGCGATGATTGTGAACAGGGTAAAGATAATAAGGCACAGTCTGTCCACGACCATGGCGGCGAACTTCCAGTCGCGCGAAATGTCCGCATCTTCGTCATCCTTGCGCATCTGGTGACAATGCATTACGTTACACCATTAGTTTATGGGTCATACAAGTTTCTGTTTTAAACTTAACTTTTATAATATGTACGTATTACGAAATTTGGTTTTATTATTGGTTCTGAAATGCTCCAGTAAGATAGAATCTGGGGTATTATGTTTTTACTATACATGAAACATGATGATTTACAATACCTGATCTGTGATGACTCTGATCTCCTTTAGTATGAGCGAGAGCTCGTAGTCGACACCGAAGCAACTGTGTGCCGCCAGTCCCGCACCGTTCTCCTCAGGCCCCCTGCAACACGTAGGGCTCTGTAGCCACCACCACACATCGCTCTACGCTACAGGTGGAGCCGAGGAACGAGGGGAACTACGGGAAAGATGCTGATCTGATGTTAAAGAACCCAAGACCCAAAGTAGAGAGATGTCATCGAAAAGTGAGTTCCGAAAGATACTATGATTTATAAGTGAATGTATGTCAGTCGCTGAATGTATTGATTTTATGAAAGCTACAAAGGTCGGGTTTACTGCGGATCTTTTAAGGCAGGGCTTAGTATCGTATCCGTTCTATTTACGGCGAGTAGTGTTCGTGTAGATCGTCGAGGGACCTGTAGTATCGGCAGCAGGGCGGCTGCTGCGAATGCGCGTGGCGGAAGTCGTCGTCGATGTCGAGCACGTTAGCTAGGAGTGACTTGGAGGATCGCTCGCGCAGCTCTAAGTCTGGTGGTGGCGGCGCGCGCGCTGTAGGAGGGTTCGTCGCGGGGCCCGGCCGCGACATGCGCAGGACCCACGGCAACCAGTACAGAAATACGCATCGGATCTGAACAACAAACACATTCATCAGAATCGCACGCACTATGAAAGATTCACGAACAAATCTGGTCAGAACGTTGGTAAGAAATATTTGACAAGTTAGGTATCATAACTTCGACCTTGACTTAAAGACGTGACTGATGTGTTTATTTCAAAGAGACAAACAAGGCTTGGGACTGTCTTTAATATATTTTTACCAAATATATTAAAGACAGTCATACACATAAAAGTTAGTTAAATAGAAAATTTGCAACGATTACGTTAACCAGATTGCATTGTAGTTGACATACCCATTCACTCATTTCATGTGTGTCTGCGTGCCTGTGGTGATAGTTTAGGATGAGGATGGTGGAGACCACAGACGAAGCCACCATGAACATGATGCAGTTGAAGTACGTGCCCAGCAGGGGCACGGCATCCGACGTTGCTGGCATTGTCTCCGCCACCATGTTCAAGAACACAGTCAGAGACAACAGGATTGTTACACCTGAATAAAAACACAATGTAAAAATCTGGGGATTGAAGTAGATACGATAACTGTAAACATGAGATCCTTGTGGAGTCGAGGAATGACAATACTTGCACCAAACAAGCGCAAAAAAGGCACTTAAAGAAAAGAATACATATTCTTATATGTCTTCACGCCTTCCCACAAGGGTCCTCGTAATGGTAGGCAGAGGTGTTACAACACCAACTTTTCACCGAAGGTAATTTTACGCCGACGTGACACTGGACACATGGTGAGTGTGTCCTTGATTTTCTTGTCGTATGTAGGTTTCCTCACGATGTTTCCTTCACCGTAAAGCTCGTGGTGTGACGCTGACGACTAATCACTGCACTGTACAGATCGGTAGGATTCAAACTTAAACTTTAACACTGAAATTGCAGGCAACGCTTCATACCACACGGCCACCACGGCTCTTATTATTAAATATTTATTCTTTGGGAATATATCAGTTCTGTGCAGAAATTTAGCAGAAATTTAGAGAAAGGCTCTTATTACTTAATTAGGTACCTCACACTTACCTAGTGACAGTTTTTCTCCGGAATCAGGTGGCAGCGTAAATCCTAGCAACGCCATAGAGGCAATTAGCACGCAGGGCACAATCAGATTGAAGAAGTAGTAGAGCGTTTTTCTACGGATCACTACCGCAAACGTAATGTCTATGTACGGCTCCGGACAGCAGTTGTAATAGATCTCATTGCGCTTGCCAGGTACACCTGAGTGCAAATATAAGGTTAAAGATTGGATAGAGTAGTCGATACTTGGCCAGTCGATATAACGGCTGGTGCAAACCTTGAAAATAATATTTGGTATACCAAACGCTTTTAACAGGTTTCACCTGTCAATCCATCCTGAACAAGCGTAGCAAGTTAATTGTTCGTAACCCACCCCAATATGAAAAGGCTTCCTCCCCTTTCGTATTGGGGAGCCGAGCGTTACGAATAATTAATTTAATACGCTTTACGGAACAGTATTTATTTGATTGATTATCATTATATAATAATAAATATTCAGGACGTCCTACACGATCAAACTGATCCCCAGGGAGAGCCTTTAGCTATAGTTACTAGAAAAATTATATGTAAAACTGAAATATATATTAAACTCAGGTAAGGAACAAACAAAATTTATTCATTCATCACACATACTTGTCTTGATCGGGAATCGAACCTATTACCAACGGTACAGAAGGCAGCACTAACTGCTAACTAGGCCAAACGGTCAGCTGAATTTAAGACGATTGATTTATTTAGTTGTTGGACGTTTTCTCACCTATCAGCTCCCATTCGCCATTCGTGACAAAACTGCTTATATCCCCACCCCCTTCATCTTGTAATTGAAGATCTAGCTGTAATAGAAAACTTGGTTTACGTATGACTTACGAGCTGGCAGCTAAAAAAAATCCTGATATAATAAACAACGCAAAACATACTTTCATCGCATAAAAAATACAACATAATAATAAATAAAATTGACTAGATACTACACTTGCTGAACACATGCAGTGTAGAAGTTTGTGTGTTTTAAAGAATCAAAAATTTTACTGTTTAATATTTTCAAAAAGACGTAATAAGAAATTGGTATGAACATATGTAACATTCTGTAACATAAAACGAATTTTATACTTGATATCCATCGTAGGTCCAACTGCCAAACTTCATTTCGCAGCGTTGATCGTCGAAGGGAAACCAGGTAATGTCGATTTTGCACGTGCTCTTGAAGATGCCGGGAGGGACGTACAGACAGGAGCCGTTGTTGCGCACCACTACGTTGGTGGGGTACGTGCTGTCGAACCCTTCGTCCGCGCTTTACAACCATAAACAAATACACATTCACAAGCAGCAATAACGAGGACTGTGTGCGACACATATTTTCTACAAAACCAAATGAAGATAGATAATAATGCTCGTTCTACCCTGGAATCACTACACGTTGCGAATCAGCATGAGCGTCAGTCCAGGTTCTTTATGTTAATTTAATTTTATGTGTCAATTATTTCTTATGGAAAGATAAACAATTAAATTTCGCTAGTCCTACTTCGTAAAATATAGCTTATCATGATAACGCTTCGTACAGAATGCGAAACATGTTTTGTGGTTATTTTAGTACTGTATAAGCGTATGTTCTTTCGTTATCAAATTACTAGCGGTTTGAAGAAGGTTGAATGAAATATTGACTTGTAAAAAACTATGAAACAAAGTACGTCGAGTTCTATAAAGTATTGAAACATTTGATTATGATTTCAAATTTTTAAAATCTATTGACTCAAAGTAAATATTTTACTTGAATCGAACAAAAAATACAGGAAATAATCTTGTTGCTGTTGGAGAACATCTAACTGGATTCTAGGATTCCATATTTTTGTTACCTGTTGTACATGAGAACATCTGGTTTCCATAATCTATGAGGTGGTACTCGCAAATCTTTAACGCCGCCGAAATCAGAAGTGTTCCATCTGACGTTCATATCATTCCATTCCTGTAAATTAGTTGTCTTTTAAAATATGTTCGGTAAAACATTTTAGAATTTAAGATATTTTGTTATGCATACCAGTTTCAACCAGATGTTTGTTATTAAGAGCTGGTTCTTTTCATCCTGTAGACAAAGGATATTAAACCATTAATTTTATTATCCTGATGGATGTCATTTACTTTCTAATAATGGATTAATAAATTGTATTGACCCTTAAAGATGGTGATGCTGACGACAGAGTTTGAATTGCCCATGGAAGAACACCCCAAGATGAAACTATACTAAAACCTGATCCTCAGTTGACCAGTGAAACAATGGGGGAACCACTGACCACGTCAATGATCTGCATGAGCGTGAGTCCGAAGGAGAGCTGCAGGGGGTCGCTCTCGTTAAGCACGGGTCGTTCTAGCACGTTGTAGTGGTCCAGTAGGTGGTGCAGCAGCCGCTTCTCGTGGTAGCCGCCGCATACCCCTGCATATATATTGTCATCACCATAATACTCGGATTATCATATAACGTCACTTGGTCTTGAGCTAAGCAAAGCTTGTACCTGATATAATATATAATACATAAGTAATTTTTGTTTAAAAAATATTCTTTATACCCACACTCAAGGTGAACACAAACGTTAATCTCCAAAATTTAATTTTTACCGTCGTCCGGGCATCGAACTCACTAACTACTAGGCACACGTCAGGTCGTCAATATACCTACATAATCCATTTTATGTCGTCTTTTTAAGGTGGTAAGAGAGCTAAGATAATAAGTCTACCCCACTGTTATCTCACGTAGTCTTTCGCCTCTTCCCACATCTACCTACCTATTACAAGCTTTTCACACTTGATACATTTATTTTATAAGCGTGTAGTGTGCTCATGTGAATGCGCCAATACAGTGAAAAGGTCTCCTCCCACTTCCAATTTCAGTCTAAGCCACTATATCTTTGTTCTTCTTTTTCCATGCTACGTAGGTGGTAGGTAAGTTGTTTTCATCAAACATGGATAAAAAAATCGGCCCTATGCTTATAGTAAAGCCAAAGCAAGCAAAGAAAGTAAACAATGTAAATAAATGCACAACGAAAGCTAAATCAGCGCGTAGGACTTTGACTGCTGATTACTTCTTCTATAAAATAATTGACCGTTACCTCAAAGAATAAACAGAGAAACATGAAATTGGATCCCTAGTGTAGGTATATAGAACAAATACGCCAAACATAAAATAAGTCCGTTTATGCAAGGAGGACTGTTTTAATTGGGTTCTTATGCATCGCATGTGCCTTGCAGATTATGAACCTTATTCCATATACCAGGTTCATAATACTAAGAATAAAGTAGAGCGAAACATAAAAGATTATTAGGGACGAAAATTTAAGACTTGTTCAAAATTAATGAATACTTGGTATGGTAGCATCGTGGTATGGTGCAGAGCTTACCCCTCAGCGACAGCAGGCCCAGCAGCAGCAGGGCCGCGGGCGCCGCCAACAGCGAGCGGCGCGCCCGCCCGCCCATGTCAGCGCTGCGACGCGCCGCGCGCCGCCGCCGCCGCCGCCCCGCCGCGCCGCGCCATCACCCCCCGACCCTCGCGACACCGACCCCTGCCTCCCGACGCCGCACTCCTGTTTCTCTATTCGGATCTAACAACCACAAGCTTTTTAAATTTCAATCTTGCTACGGTTTTCATAAATCGAACTTTCTTCAGGAGCGGTCGGCAAGAGGAGCGCGTGCCGGCCGATCTTCAAGCATCGCTTCGCGCGCCGCGGGTGGGTTGGTAGAGTCACGGCTTGTTTTTGAGCATTGTTGTTCAGCGGAGTGCGGCCGACCGTGGGGCAGCGGAGCCGCCGGTGTGCGGACTGGCGGAGGTGCCGCGGGCGCGCAGCCGCCCCGCGTCACTCGCGCCGCCGCCCATTCAAGCGCTGCGCCGCGCTAGCCCGCTGCTGCGCACTCCGACCGCACGTTCCCGCCGAACCCTGCACGACCTCATCGCTCGTTGCTCATTCCCATTTATCTTTCTATCAACACACACCATAACACACGCTCAGTATGCTTATAATTTACATAAGCTAAGTACTGTACAATAAAATTGAGTATTGCACATCATGCACACGTTAAGGCTCATAAGTATCTTAGGATCTACTTAATGCTGCATTGGTGAACAGTTACAATTATTGTTTTTTAGTCCCTTTGTCTGTGAAATCTAAGGTATTAAAATGAGAAATAATTAATAAATCATTTATTCTAGTACAAGTTCAGTATTGAAAATTGACATAAACGTTGTGCAATTTACAAATATGCGCTCCATGATGCGCTACCTAAAGGAGCAATCACAAAAGCTGTTAAAAATGCATCAACTTGATGACAGGCTTAGAGCGTGTAACTATTGTTAGTTGAAGAACGGAGTGTAGTGGTTGTGTGGCGCGGAGGCTGGAGTCTGGCGGCTGGCGCGGGGATGCGGGCGCTGGGCGCGGGGATGCCGCGGCGCCCGATCAATGAGCGGCCCTCCCTTGTTCCGCACCCTCCCGGCTCCGCGCGTCCTCATCTCGCCCGCAACACGCTACCCTCTAACCACGGACATACAACTCGAACCAACACTCTGAAAAACAACCTTTATCTCTTCAGCAGGTCCACGATATGTGTCAGAGGTAGGAACTGACTTGCGTTCGCCCATTATATCAACGTAGATGTCGATTCAGCCTTATGCGCTATGTTTTATACATCCCCAACGACTGCTCAAATTGAATTTTGAGGCACCTCCGTCTTAGCTTGAGTCTTTGTTTGGTTTTAGGGACAGATTTCAGAAATAATCGGTAACTGAATCACGTTTATCATGAGTAATAAATTAATATCAATTTTATTGCATTTACCACAGACCGTTGTGGAAATTAAAACTGCTTGGATTATGGTCGCCCGCCTGTATAACGTGGGTAGACGCAGGGAGAGCA
Source organism: Falcaria lacertinaria (assembly GCA_951449985.1). Classification (NCBI taxonomy): domain Eukaryota; kingdom Metazoa; phylum Arthropoda; class Insecta; order Lepidoptera; family Drepanidae; genus Falcaria; species Falcaria lacertinaria. The sequence continues at coordinate 5,854,336 of OX602109.1, read as the reverse complement.
CAATGACACCAGTGAGTCGCAAAGAGAGCCGACAAGGCATGCCTGTGCCTAATGTCGCAGAACCTGATAATGAAGGGTGTTTGGTCATTACGCCGACCACTTTACACTCCCACGCTATCACCATTTAACACTTACTTATTCTTATTGAAATATATTTAAAAAACGCCTGTGTTTATTATAGTGTTTCATTACGATTGACTTTTAACCGTAACATACAACAATTTATTACTAATTAACTTAATGCACTTAAAAGTTGTGTACGTATGTATTGTACTATACAGTATGTGTAAGCTTACAATTAATGTACCCGGCGCACGCTATGAGCGGGGTAATTAATTGCTTGTACCTATGTTCGAAGTACCCTGTTCAATACAATTGCCCGAGTTCACGATGTAGTTTCTGTGCATTAGGAATGTTTGGTAAAGTGGCAAATGTGTTTCTAACTAGGAAGTTTGCAGAGCTCCGAGAAAGCGCCCAAGGAGTAGGATTGAATGGCGCACTAAGAACAAAAGCGGTTCATTTGCTAGAAACTGAAATAATCAACGCTCTATACTTGAGTTAAATGTCAAAAGTAAAGGTCAAACGTTACGAGTGTCAACTGCACTACACCGCACTGGTGCATAGTACCTCAGAAGTCAGAGTAGATAATATACTACATAGTACGGACTACGGAGCGGTCAGTGACAGTAATAAGCGGCTTTATTAAAATATTTTACGTAAACTATAAATTATATTAATTTACAAAAAAAACTTATATATATTCCTATGGTCAAATGGCATTAGTAAAGCTTGATTGTCAACAAGTCAACTTACCAATTGCGAATATTACATTACAATACCCTCATAGATTACATAAACATTGTTAAGCCATTAATATTCCTTCAATTATTTATGCACAGAGGCGTCTAAATTAAAATATTAATAACAAATAATATACTTTATATTTTCAAGAAAACCTACCCCACAGCACATTTGCTACGGTTATTTTTTAATATAATGTAGGTACAAATGGATATAAACCTGGCTATTTATGGCTATTCAAGTACCTGTACCAGGGACATATGTTCTGTTCAAGACAAGGAAAGAGTAGGCTGTATTTATTACACTCGGACTCGGACGCTAGGAGAGCATGATACTAGTTAAGTAGTACACTTATTCTTTGTTTAAAGCTTATATAATAATAATATACTGGCTTTTCCACATCGACTTCATCCGCGTAGCAATATATTATATAGCCTATGCCAGTTATGAATAAAATAGCTTTCTACTGGTAATAGAATTTTCAAAATCGGTTCAGTAATTCTTAAGATAATTCCTTCAAACAAACTTACATAGTTTCAAACTTTATCTCTTTCATAATATTAGAAGATATAAAGATAAGTAAATGCAAGGGACGACTAGTTTTGATACAACAAAAGTGATAGTGGGAATATTTGGGCGTCGCGTGACCGCCTGTAAATTGCACATTACACGCCGCGTTCGGCTGCAACCGTCCATTAGTGCATTCCCGCAGATTACTTCATAGCGAAACCGACCATGGAAACTGTTACACTTTTTTGTTCTCTGGCGAAATTAGTCTTATAACGAAATTCACTCAAATGATTAGTTGCGCCTGCCAGTATAGGGGTGAAATTAATAAACCAATGTTTCTTATATTGTGCGGTTTGATAGGTTACATTACAGCGAAAGTTTTACCCTCAGTAGAATAACTAAAGCTCTAATAGTTATTATTCTGAAGCTTTACCGTCACTTACCTTTACCACCTTTACGTACGTAGTATATCATACTATTCCTTTCTTTTTGAACGTATTCTTGCCCTCGATAAATATGTATCGAATCAAGTCATGTTAATGTACACAGAGTATGACGAGAAACTTATTTAATTGTGTTATTTAGTATCAGCTGATATTTATGATAATTACCATTGGAATTAAATTAAAAAGTGTGTCTGTTGACCAATTGAGCTTGTAATCGGTAATGGAATGAAGTATATAATTACGTATACTTTATATACATAGATGACACAGTTTTAAACTAAGATGCCGCAATGGAGGTCATAAATGTCAGTCTAAAAACTCCTTATTAATGTTACCATCGTCGATAGCGGGATTCCGGACATAAGTCGGTTAAATAGGCACGTTTGACTATTGAAGTCGATCAAATCAATTATGAGATCCAATCGTAAATACGAAATCAGTGTTGTTGATTGGACAAATCGGTTAGTACCGGAAATGATTGTTGATTTTGAATATCGCATAGGTCGTGATTCTAAGATTAATTTTATTATACACCCAAGCACACAGGCGTCATAATATCTACTGGATTGTTTTTATTCCTGTCTCGTTTTGGCGGTCGTCGGGACGGCACATTTGTCACTGATTATTTTAATATATCGTTGGGCGTCCGTAGAGTCACGATATATTTAAATCAATAGACAAACTAGATCAATAAACGAAAAATCGAGAGCATGTATGAAGAGATTGATGAATGTAGAAGGTCCAAAGAGGATGCAGGTTAAGATTGGAATGCTCGATACTGTCAACCCACCACAAAATTTACTCTGTGTTATAATATAAACGTACGTATACGTATATGATAGACTTTTAAACCTCAAATATATTATAATGATGGTAGTTGATACCCTAACGTGTATGCTAAATTCAGATAAGTTGGAGCTACATGTAATGAACATGATATCACGTGATGTAATGAACATTTTAATTGCACCTTATTATGTTTACAACAATAATTATAATCATGATACTCCGTGCACAAGCAGCATAAGCGTAGCACTGTGTGTGTGCTATTTTATATTCGTGTAAGCAAATTTATAGGTAGGTAGGTACTCCAATTATTGTCAAATAACCTACTAGAACAACTTTTTGTTACCAAAGTAAGTTTAAGAATATCATGCAAAATAAGTGTTGAAATCCAATCACCCAATCGTTTAGTCATGGATATTTTGATTTAAAATTTTGCATCAAAAAGAAGTTTGCAAGCATGATAGCTCAAACGGTAATGTAATGAAGTTATACCAAAAAATAATAGTATTAATAGAACATATCTAAGTTTAATTATTAATAGAACATTAGCTTAACTAGACCATCAATCATTGATGGCTTGTATATTATATATCGCCTAAAGTTTTTTGATTTTGTCTTTTTATTGAATTCATTTAAGATGTTTTATTTTAAATGAAACGCTTACAAGAAATTTATCATTTGATGGGCAAGTGTAATATAAAACCTCTACATAAATTCGTTAATTTTATAGTATGCTTGTGAATATTCCTCTAAAATTATACGAATGAAAATTTTATATACCTCGGTAAAATATGTTAAGTCCGACCTCTTTTTGAAACGCGGCTTTCACAAATAGAACAAATATTGGCTTGGACCAATATTAAACCGAAACGTATATGAACGGCTACGCAAGTTTGGAAATCAATGTTGAAGCATTGGCAGGCTTGCAATATTAATAGTGCAATGTGTTATGTGCTATTACAAATTGGAATTAAATCGACAATATCATTCGTCTTGTGTTGCAACATATATACTAGCTTCTGCCCGCGACTACGTCAGCTTAGAATCTCAGAGGAACCTAAAATTTTCCCGGGATAAAAACATTTCTCCGGAAATAAAAAGTATCCTATGTGTTGGTCCAGGTTATAAATTATCTGCGTTCCAAATTTCGTCCTACTGCTACAACCTTACTTACCACAGAAACACGACACTACATCAAAGTGATATTTCACTGCGGTCTTCTGTAAGGTAGAGGTACAGTCCCCAGTCGGGCGGCTCCACTATTAATGGGAACACCCACGGGAGATCCCAATTCGCCCTATCTCTCTTTTTTTAGCTCATGGTGTGATTAATCACTCTACTTATTATTTTTACGTAGGCGATACGAATACGTAGTCGCAAATTATTCATGCTCGGGCTACACCCTACACTGCGCGTGGCCTGACACACACTTGGCCGGTTTTTTGTATGCGTATTTCGAATTTTAGAGTCGGCTCAAAATGTCTGTTAGGCAATGACTTCGTTCACCATTAGGTACCGTTTGTTGAATTACTATAAAAGTTGTGGTGGACATTCCCATAATCAATCAGTATGTTGCGTAGTAATGTTAAATAAGGAATGGAGTTTATGTTAAGTGGCACTTCGGCGTCGTACAGAGCGGTGGCAGGCGCGTCGCAGCTCGTTTCTCCCTTGCGAGGTGTAATTGGGTGAGCCACTCTGACGCCCGGTAAGGAGTGGCGCGGTTTTCATTAGCCTGAAATGAGAAAAATGCAGGTGGCGGCGTATTTGTTCCTCGCTTAGGAGAGTCTTTAAGCAATCTTTGAATATTAGAAATTTTCATCTGAATAATTCGCTTTTAGTTGACGTCTCAAATTGTTTTGAGATGAGTAGCATAGTCGTATTTTCTAATGTTCTTGTAAATGTGAGCTAAGTTAACCGCAATCTGGGCCAGCCGCTAGCGAAATTAGCTTTGACCGCTATAAACATAGCTTTTTGATACTTTTTAGGTTGTTCGCAAATTTTCGATACGTGTTCTTAAGTATATACTAAATTGCTATTTTAGATTTGAGAATTTAAAATAATTACAGAATATATAATGGACAACGTCCAAAAATCAGTATTTAATTTACGGGTTCGTACTTCTTAGTAGACCCTACACGTGAAACTTGAGATGCGAGAGATGAGAGAGATACTAAACATTCTAAACAGGCAGTTTCTTCAAGAGATGTAGGGCGCAATACGATTTCCAGTTGATAATAATTTTGAACTACTCGGCTGGAGTGTTATCTCCACCGTCCAGAAGGTCTCAAAATAATAACACTTAGGTATCTGATGTAGTGTTGCATTGTTTGTACAGTACGTTTTCAGTTCAATTTTATTTTCATCCACGTATGTGTTCGATTTTTTCATAGATGGAATTTCATGTTTATATTTATATATAACATGAATACAATATAGCTCTTAGACTGTAGAATAATTGAATTAGAGGATTATTGTTTGCCCGACAAGAATGAAAAGTGAGTGCAGATTTATCGTTCGTGTTATCTCCGCGGAGTGAATTGGCATTTACTTTCACTATCCTTTAGTTCGTCAAAACTCAGTGAGTCTCCCAAGTGAGATTTTTCCTACTAATAGAAAGTTCTAGTTTCTGGTGTAGTAAATAACGTTCGTTTCAATAGCTAAGAGTAGTGAAGCCTGTCCATTACATGGATAAAAGAGATATGTAAGTAGTTATTGCGACGCTAATTAAGTTAGAAGTGCTCGAGGAACCAAGTCAGGTGCCGCGTTCAGTCGGTCGGCACATTTGTATTGATAACAAAGACAAATCTGTCGGATTGTGTACAGTGTGTACGGCGTCCTCGCGGCGATGACATAGAAATGTGAAACTTTCTTGTTGATCGAAGTGGACACGGTGTCAAGTGCGATTATAGGCAACGTTGTGGCAGGGCGGCCGCGCGGTGAGAGCGCGGCCCGGTTGCGACCGGTCGGCCCCACCGCCGCTGCAAGCGCACACGCCGCTCTGAGCCGCCGACGTCGCGACGCTCGCTCGCGCTGCGCCCGAGTGCGCTACGGCCCCGTCTCGCCTACACTATTGCACTTGCCAGGATTGTATACGTCCTATCGTGGAACCCACGCACGTGATACCAAAATGTTTTGAGCTTTGATGAGTGACACCGAACTTTAATGCATAGTGGTTGTTAACAATTGAGGACTTGGACAACCATTTATTTTACACATCTTGGAGCAAGTAAGGTGAGTTTCAATAACAATAATGTCTCAATGCTGTCGCCGGTTGGTTTTGTGGGAATTCGGTTAAAGTAAATAAACAATGGCAGGTGATGTATGTTTATGACGGGTATTCCCGAGTCGAGAAAGGGGCTAAGGTCGAGGGCGCGGTACGGTAATGGGATTAGCGGCTTGCGCGCAAGGCCGGCCAGCGAGGGCGGCAGGTCCCGGGTAGCCCGCGCCCCGCGCCCGCGCACCGCCACTGTCGCCACTTATGTGCTGTTTTCCCGCCCGCCCCACTCGTAACTTACGCTGTACGCATACACCTACTTCGAGGGAAGCGGGTTTCTGCAAGCTTTCCATATGCAATATTTGTAACAATAACACAATTATAAATCAAATACATAATATGATATAAGTATTACTATGTATATTATAAATTGTCTCGCTTAGATCCGCTAGACAAACATGTTGTTATCGGGTTGCAAATTGCAATTAAAATTATTTTGTAGATATGATTGCAATTTGCAACGAGTCGGCACGAAATGATTTCGATTGTCACGAATACAATCTAATTGCTTACACAGCACAGCACAATAAGTACAATTTGCGGCATGCTAATGCGACCTGTTAGAATGAAATCATCGGTCGTTTGTTCACTTGCCAAGTAACTGCTCTGTGCTTCAGCGTTATATATTCCTTACCATTTATCACCTTTAATCACCCACCTTAACTCAATTTTATAACAATGATAAGATTTCTCACGAGAAAATTAGGCTTTTATCAGCAGGGATCGTTGTAACTAACGTGAAAGCATTGAATTGTCAAATATAACATCACACATAAACAAATCTATTCTATTTTACGATGTGTCTATGTATGATCTATCTACTTGCCTAGTTACTGCAAATGTTAAATGCAGTCAAGTATGATCACTGGAGATAGCAAACCTAAAAGAGGTTTGCTATCTCCAGTGATCCTAATAAAACATGTATAATGTTCAGTCATCAAAATAAAATAAAACTTGCAAAATCAATCAGCCGATATTCGTGGATATTCTTAGCTTCAAACTGGCTTGGTGAATATGTTATTATAATTAGATAATAATAATCATGCAATTGAACAGCTACAAGAAAGTATCCTCGAGGCGAAGTGTTGATTGATAAAATGTTTGCGTAAAAAGCCTTATGTAAACCGAGTATTTTAGCTTTCTCTCGAGCATCTGTTATTTAAACATGGATTTCATCTCGCGCGTCAAAATACATCAAATATCTCCTTGTTAATTGCTAAAAGCGAACTTCGACCCGGCTTCATTGTTTAACATTTTCACAAAATATAATGATAGTTACTCTACCATACCTACCTCTATAGTCTCTCTGCCATAATACATGTTTTTCGTTATTTTCCATCTGTTTTAAATGTTTGTTGTTCATAAAATCATAGAGTTTAGAAAATATTTAATAATAATTAATTAATATTTTAATGGTTTCTCACGGGTAACGGAGCATTTACTTACGCCTACTACTAGTTTTTCTGACATGTATTATATAGGTATTTATTCCATTAAGTATGTGGGATAGATTTACATGTAACTAATGTTAAAAATAATGTCCAACCTACAACATCACATCCTAAATCGCAAAATATGTGAAAATTTGTGACATAAACGGTCATATCTTTTCGTCATATTGACTTACAGTTTTGATTATTTTACAGCCGAAAGAGACCATAGACCCAGGTTTTTCATACTAATTTCAATTTGATAACTCCACACGTTCTTGAAATAAAAAATCTTGACAGACAGACAGACAGACAGACAGACGGACAACAAAGAGATCCTGTAAGGGTTCCTTTTTCCTTTTAAGGTATGGAACGCTAATAACATTTTTCGAGTTTGAGACAAGATATTGAGTAGGTACCTAGTTGTAAAAGTGTTCTCGTCCGACAAGCTTTTCGATATGATTCGGTTGAGAGCTATGATTGGCGCATTGGCTATGGCTCGGCTGTCCGGGTGTTCACCTTTGGGACAGTCTGATGTCATGCAAACGCCCACAGCTGCGCTATCTATCCTCTCCTATTAATGATTGCCCATATTAACTTCATTGTTATGTGCATATCAAATTAATTTACATATATTTCAAAACATTTTAACTAGCTATACATATTAATAATCTAATGCATTATAATGTTATACACCCACACATCATTAGCTTTCTTAGGAACAACATTTTTATTATACAATTTTATTGACTTAATTAACTAACGATATTAAACAGTTAGTTTGAATATCACTCTCTGGACAGTTTGCATCGGAATAAGTGGTAATAAATGTATTTAATAAAATGTGTAAAATAAAATCTATAGTTAGGTTGTTTACTAACATTATATTTCATAATCAGCGTGATGATGGTGATGATGGTGATGATACATACAGACATGTTAAGCAAATATTATTACATATGTATAAAAATTCTAGCGACGCAAGTTTGATTTCCACCGTCGTGGACCATTAAGTACTGTACCATTTCTATAAACTTAAGTGCAGTGATTACTCACACCACGAACTTTTTAGCGAAGGAAAACACCGAGAGGAAACCAGCATAGTACGTTAGAGAACAAATTCAAGGACGTATTCAGTGCCTAAGAGACGGCGACGGACTCAACAAATCACCATCCGTCACGTTGGCACCAAATTATCTGTAGTGAAAAATGTGTGTTGAAACATCTATGTCTGTCCCTTCGGGAAAGTTTTTGGGAAGGCGTGAAGATATATTACTATTCAATTTATTAATAGGTACAAACAACAGACACACAAAATGTGTATATTGTTTATTCAATGAACTCGATAATATGTTCCCAGTACACCGAAAATCCATTGATATATCTACGATGCCTTTGATAACCTGCCTTTAAACTGGTAGGCGAGTTAACTCTGCGGGATGCCGCCTTATTAAGTTTCCTATTTCAAGCCTGACCAAAACAACACAATCACTTTTCGAATAAGTCTAGAATGAACATTCCGTGGAATGCTTCAGCGTTGCGGTTCGTTTAACTATTTAGGTATCGCATGTTTCTTTTAAGTTTACAATGGGAATTTGTGCGAACAATGTTTTTGAAGTAGCTGTCCTTTTCGGCTATCGGAGATCGCAGTTCGCGGGCATCGTTTGTTACGCCTCTCTGCAAGCTGTTTTTGGCGACACATATCGAGATAATGTCCAAAGCACTTGCCTTTTGCGGGCCGGTGCTTCTTTCACAAAGCAGATGTTATCGAAGTTATTTCAATTTCGTGGGAGTTTATCTACGGAGGAGGGCGCCGCGTGTTGTATTACTACGAGACTTATGGCCAAATACTGAAACGCCGCCAGTCAAATGTGATGCCACATTAATTTTGAATGGTTTTGCTCCGTTTTACATGCGAACTAGTATTTCGACGATACTTCTAACAGTTCTAACACCTACGTGGACCTTGAAACTTTAAATGTTGATTCAGTATTCGACCGTTACATAATATATATTGTTTTAATTTTTTCTTATTCTTATAATGCCTGATGGTAAGTAGTCTCCGTAGCTATATACGCGATCAATATCAGGGATATCACTACAGCGTTGTCAACCTAATTGTTCTTGAGGACTAGCAGCAAATCCTTTTTACTAGCGTAGCGTATCTTCGTGGAACGCTGGCAACATTACTCATCTATATATTTTGCTTTTAGGAAATTTATAGGACTTCATTTAAAATTTGTCCTGTTCAATGTATTAAACAAATTATAATACTTAACTAGCGACCCGCCCCGGCTTCAAAGCCAATTTTATAAATCAAAGCTATAGCAAAGATAATTAAATATGTAGAATTTAGAAGGATAGCTTGTTGTTGTGAGTTGTAGAGTTTATGGCGCGATCGCTAGCCGTGCCTCTATGTAAATGTCGCGTGCCGATGGAGTCACAGGTTGGAGAGCCGATGTTTAAATTGCAAAATTGTTTAGAAAACGGTATTCTTTTTGCGTATTGAAGGATTATTTTATATGTTTTTACGAGACGAGAGCCTATCTACTGAATTTTATGGCAGATCGAAGCATACCTTACCTACCTACCTTACCTATATACCTTGATCTGCTTTAAAAATATTAGTTGGGTAACTTAAGACGAAGTATAAATAATATAAAATAATAAAAGAAAATAAGTACGAATAATTTTCAAAGGACTTCTTATTTGACTTGCATCTTACGACAAAGCTATTCGATACTTCCGAGTATATACGACCGCCTCAAGGGATTACAATATAAAATACGGGCACTTCGAAATTATTGATTTGAGAATTTTACAAAATGTGTTAACATTGTGTTTGAAATTCTGATCATTATTCTTTTAGCAATGTATAAAAATAACGCGTTTATATTAGTTTTTGATGTCATCGTGTATTAATCGATAAGTATAGATATTTTTACTGCACTTATTCGTCGTCGATTGGATGGGTGGACGCGCGTTCTATTGAATTGAAATCTCGACAGGCCAAAAAAACATTTTACAAAGTAAGTCTGCTGCAGTTGCTTTATGTCAAAACCGGAATCGGCCACATCGGGCACTCAAGCGCACCAACACCGTAAAACTAAGTCATAGTTACCTTTTACCCTCAGAGTAGATAATATACTACATACAACTTTAACCTTAACTGTTAAGGTAGGTACCTATTATGTATACGAAGGGCCAAATGTATTTATAGTCGAAAATATAGAATTACAACTATGATTCCCTTTTATCATTCACAGATTAGAAGAATTGTAATTTTTTCGCATATGTATGATTTTATACTAACGCCTATAAAAATATAATACGATGCTATCCGTCATGATTGATGAGTCTTAATAACATACGTACAATAATTTACAATATTGCAAGCGGATAAAAGTTTTGATTAATTTCCGTATGTACTTTAATAATTACGTTGATAAAATATCGTACATACCCAGTATAAGAACCTCCAACTCTGATAGAATAGAATATCTCCCGTTACGAGCCGACAGGTATAATTACATATTATTGAGTTCTGCAGAATTTAATCAAGTAGGTAATTTTATTTCGTTTACAGTTTATAAGAAGTATCTTATCACTAATTAAAAAAATAACTTAGAAAGAGAATTAGAGACATGTATCATATATAGTTGATTTACGTGGCAATTATAAAATAGTAAGAATTTCTCGATGTCCTATATCCTATGTCATTCACCACACTTCTAAGCCCTTAAAATATAATTCAAATGATTATTACAACTGTGATAACAGTGTACAAAGTTCTAATTTAACCTTTACTTTACTAATCAATAACGTGTGATCTAGTTACGTCATTGTCTATTAGCTTCTTCTCTCTGGTAATTTGATTAGACTCGAGTGTACGATAAGGAACAAGCATGCGTCGAGATAGTTCGGTTTACTCGACTGATAAGAGTGATCGCTGCACCTCGCAGAAAACTGCAAGTGTTCATAAAGTCCCATTTATCTTATCAACAGTTGAGTGAGAGTCATTGACAGAGTTGTTTGAAGATATTAATCTTGAATTCACTTTATATCTCATGAAAATTCATCGTTTATTCAAATCGTGCGTTCACTTAATACGACCGGCCTTCCGGTGCTTGCGGTAGATAGAAAATTTACCACAATTTAACACTGTGTTCTTCTGTTGTAAAAAATATCGAAAAATTTGTCGAACATGGCGTGTCGGGTGGCTATATTGCATAAAAGTTGTATAAATTCGGACCCGTAAGAACAATTATTGATGTTGCAGTCTTTAACTAGTTATCAACAAGTAAGAAAGACGTGTGAAAGTTTGGTTTATTTATGGATAAATTTGTCAGGTAGGTACTGTACATTTTTATGTTTTTGCCTAAACCCAGTAGTCATTGTGTACGTATGTGTGCTTCATGCAGGATGGGTGTCATATCTTTATCTAACAATAGCTTGTTGCCCGTAACTTCGCGCGCGTATAAAGGAGATATAAAATTAGTATAACTAACCTAATTAAGTTACTCAGGGATAGTATGTGAGCTTTCTGAAATATGTTTTAAAGTCGACTGGTAAATACAAGGATTATCCAATACTTTTAAATAAAATACCTCTTTAGAAATAAATAGTATAAGTTTAGTTTAAATAAATACATATATACATATACGTTACGATCTTACGAGCAAAACAATAGTAGATATGTTTCACCTAGTTGTGCATAGGCTGTGTAACAGAAAACGCTCAAAGCTCGAGTTTATTATTATTCTTAAGACAGATTACTGTAGCGACAAGAATATTTTGAATATTCATAACGCCATTACTACCTAGCCTTTACGAATGGATTGTATGTTGTGATATCCGAAGCTTGCCGGTTACGGTACTTCTATACGAATTTCTGATGGTAGGTACCTCCTGAGGCCAAACTACAATATATGCATGTATTTGTCCCACTTACCTCCACATAACTAACAGAATCTTCATGTATTGTTAGTAACAAACAGTCTAGAGATTCAGTTTTGTGATACGGTTAAACAATATGCGATGCGGCAATGTTTCTTTGTTTACACGGTAACAAGGCAAAGCGAAATCGTTGACTTGGCTGTATTTGCTCCCGTTTTGTCGAAATCAAGAACACGCATGCACATATTGTACATAGAAGTACCTACCTATGCTTCCGAGGTCACAGTGTTACAAACAAAAACAGTAAGTTCCGTAGATAAGAAAATATAATCTACAATAAGTCATCTTCTCAACTTTTTAAATTAAAATAAGACAGCGAATATTCTTAAAATAAAATACAAATTATGTAATGCTGTGATAAATCCATTCCCACGGCTTTAACTTGTGAATAAAATGAGTCGTCATAATAAGACAATAATATAATATAATATAATTTGACTTCTTTATTTGCGACGATCATACATAAGTAGTTAGTACCTAACGTACATATGTGGAGATTCTGAAAGGCATCATTTTACCTGTAAATGTGAGAGTACCATAAGAGGCAGGCAGAACAACAGAACGGGACTCGGGAGTAACGGGTCGGGCCTCAGCCCCAGGGGATATGCTAATGTGGCGCTCTCCGCGAGTGCTGGCGATGCGCCCGCGCCGCCTCCGGTGCGGTGCTACTAACCCACATCTCGCTATACCGATGATGCGTCTGTTTGTGGTCAACGCATTCCCAATCACGTTCGTTATACTTTCAAGAGCTTCTAGTCAATTCTCGAATATTTGAATGTTTGAGTATGGAGTTTGTGAATTGTGAATAGGTGTTGTGAATATGCAACTAGTAATTATGTTAGTTACATATTTATAGGCGCGTTGAATCAGGTGAATGTGGGTTAAAGAACTTCTTCTATATTGAGTAGGTGACTCTAAATGTGACATAAAAAATTGACCGAATGTATTTAGATAGTCACCATCCTCTAATGGGGACCGGCATTGCCGATCTTAGCTCCTCTCGAAACGTTTAAGTGCAACGCAACGGTGAAAGAGAACGGGCGTGCAGTTCTTGCGTGCCGGTCGACGCGCGCGCAACTCCACTCATTACTGCATTTTATTACATAAGCTTATGAATATTTTTTGTCTACAGATTCGAGTGCGAAAACAGTGATTAGTCTCCAGGATAGCGCGTTGCCGCGGCATGGCGACAGACGCGGCTAGTGAGGACTTCGTCACCATAGTTCCGGTTGACGAGGGCCGGCCTTCGTCACGAGATCCGTCTTTTGTAACAGTGCTTACGGTGGGTGCCGCAGCCGGTGCTGCCGAAGTCATCGTTCGAAGACCGCGGGGTGATCGACTCGGATTGGGACTTAAGTTTGAAGGCGGATCCGCTGCCGCTGAGAAAGTTAGAAGGCTCCTTGTGCAGTCATGTGCAGAAGACAGTCCAGCGGCAAACGCTCATGCACCTTGGGGAAAACTGATACCTGGTGATGAAATATTGGCTATAGATGGCACATCGGTATCAGAATTAACTAGAATCGATTGTGTACGTCGGCTGAAAGACTCTGAAGAAACACTGAAACTTTTAGTACGACACTTTGAATCAGAGTGCAAACCTGAACAAAGCAACATGGACGTTACAGACTCTGTACCAACTACAAAACAAACCACTGAAATAGTAAGGCCGACAACTTTACCTCCTCCGGTGCCACCTAGAAAACTTGGCAAGAAAAACTCTTTCAAAGACAAACAGTTTCTTCAGACATTTGCAGAACAAAATGGAGCAAATAATATCGATGGTCATTTAAATGATAAGGAAAGCATATTGAATGGTAAACACAATGGAAATCCCACTATGACAAAATTATCTAGGAAATCATCATTTGACAGTCATATCCATCGTCAGAATAAAGAGGGATTAGCTTATTTTAAAAAAGGTTCACCAGAAGAAGTAAGGCGCTTAGTGCGTCGTTTATCTGACGGTAAGGCTATGCCACCAGATGCTGAAGTGTATATAGATTTGTTAACTACTGAGTGGGAACGATGTTTGGTCTTAGGAGACGCCGAGTCAGATGACACAGGAAGTTCTATATCGACGGTTGTCGATAGGTTGGGCTCCATGACGAGTTCCGTTGAAAATAGTATTCCATCAACACCAACGATGCAACCCAAAACAATAGACATTCAAAAAGTTCTAAATTGTATCGAAAATATCGATACAAACATCTTAAAGGATATGACAAGCAAAAGATTTCTAGAGAAACAAAATGGAACAAATAATGAAATGAGAACGGAAAAATCTTCTATCTCAAACGGAATTATCAACCACGCATCGCAAACATTAGTTAGTGAAGAATTTATTTCCTCTAAAAAGATACAAGCTAATGACAAGAATAATAATAGCAATACAGTTCAAAACATAATGAACTATGAAGTAAGTCAAAGCGAAAGGAAAAAATGCGATACAAAGTTGGAACAGACCACCAAAGTACAGCAACACACGGAGAAACCAAAACCAATGCCGAGAAATACAAAGATCGAACGTTCAGCCAGCGAAAGGAAACCAAGGCCCATAGCTGTACCGAGTGTACCACCACCGCCGGTACCGGACTCATTACTGACTCCAACCAAAAAGAACTGCATTGAAACTTGGCTCCAGCGGTCAGCAGCTGAGATGAACAACAAAAGTGTAGAAAAAATAGATGAGAATATAGCACCAGAAGCGTTGCCACGACTCATAGACTTCCTGCCAAAGCCACAGTTCAAGGAGCCAGGCGAGTCATCGCTTGCCCGGCCCACTGCTCCGCCGCCGCCGCCGCCGCCTGCTGAAACTAGGGAAGATGGTTCGGGGGCATCCCTCGACACTATTGGTGAACTGGATGAGACCAGCGACGTCACTGACAGCGTGTGAGTAAATTTTTATTATCATTTTAGCCGGTTACCGAATCGTCTCAAATTTGTCGGTCAATACCATTTGTTGTGCTTGCAAAATAATTAACTACGTAGCTTACGAGTGAATTTAGTACAAAAACATGTTGTTGTTGGCGACAAAAACGTTATAACGTTACAACTGGTCAAGTGGTCAGTAAACACATTTCGTTTTATAAAGAAGAATAATAAACTCTAAAGTTCAAGGCAATTACACACAAACAGTAAACGTAGATGTTACGAAAGATTTTTAACAAAATTGGGTTGCATTTTATAATATTGGCTTTATATGTATATGCAGATAATATGATAATATTAACAAAGTGTATCTTATCTTTAACAAGTTTTTTTAACGATCGTGGCTTATTACAGTCTTCTCATCATCGTATTATAAAAAAAAAAAATATTTAAAAAGAACCGTCGATAGAGGGTAGATTTAAAGTTTTTGTTTAAGCGCTATCATATGTGTGTAAAACACAACCTATACAGTATACGCCAGGATAAATAACTGAGTAGTTATAATATTATATATATATATAGTATCTTTTCAAAAGATTTCTCCGCGTCTATCATAGGACAATTCAGGAAGTCTATCAAGCGATTTAATTTGGTAAGGTACGAAACAATGCCAGTTCTTTACGGCACTTGTTGGGCATCTTTTCTCGACTTATAAAACTCGTAACAATATACGCTGGCCACCTGTCGAGTTTCTTCACTGGAATTACTGAACCACCTCTACAAAGAACGAACTTACATATCGATTAAATATTATATTCATACAAAACGTGAACATTTATACGACCGTATCACCATAAGTAAGTTAGTGGGGTTATAAAAATTATATTTCCTTTTCAAGGTACACATTTTAAAACTGGTAATTTTATGTGAAATCTCCGACCCAAAGTATTTCCTTTACACTTATTTTATTGGAACAGCGCCTGCGGCGTTACGTACATTACCTGCAGACTAATTTCCCCGTACTCCGTGCTTTCCACTAATTATCTATAGTAGTTTGAGCAAAGCGGTTTGCAGGTCGATGGCTCTTCGACCTACTAAGTACATTAATATTTACACGTACAATAATATCACTTTCACCAAACTAGGCCAGAGCCTGTGCTTATGGGTGCCATAGCCTGATAAACATGCTAGGGATAGATAAATACATACACCACATATAACAAATATGTAATCAAATAAATAAGTTCATGTGTTTTTCCCGGGCAGGCATCAAACCCACGAAGCCGGTACGTAGTAGGCCACTCCCGCCTATAATTATAATAATACGAATTGTATTTTCTATTATAATAAGATTCCGCTGAACCCAGCGTGCAATAAGATGCGAGTATATAAATGTATTTGTTCCAAGATTCAGTGTAAAATTCCCGATGTTGCTAGGTATTTAGAAATAAATAATACACACTCTAAATACTCTTTTAAAAAAAATCCAACTACTACGAGGTGAACATTTTCTTGAAACGTGAATTATAAATGTAAATAAGTATTGTCCAGCTTAGTCATAAGACTTTTACAAAATATGAGTCAATGAAAATTGCGAAGTGTAACAGTGAATTCGGAATGTTTAAGCCCATAAATGTTTAATATTAAAGAATTTTACTACTTACATATTTGTTGAATATTTATATAACAATTCGGGTTAGAATGTGCCGTGAGCAAATTCCAAAGGTAGTATCCCAACTCATGTTATGTTAGATATTTCATTTGACAAAATAGCGACTAAGTTTGAAATTATCCCTGTAATTTATGGATAAGTATTACGAATAACTTAACGTTCCTCAGGAAATAATTAGCCTTCTTTCCTATGTATATCTACTCAAAAATAAATAACAGTATAGTGAATTTTTGTCCAAAGCATTTAATGTAATTTCTATCAGAATACATCATTATTAATGGAGTCAATCATCATTGAAGGAAAGTACATTTTCACTCAAAAGGAAAGTAATCAATGGTTCCAATTCAAAATGTCTATTTACAACTGAGCCGTACAGTAGAATTATCTACAAAATTATCCATTCTTTTCAACTAGAACTGGAAATGACTTTTATATTTTCACAACTTGTCATGGGTGGGACATTTACTTGCTTTCAACTACTTGAGTAATTATATTAAAAGTTTAGAACTTTAATGGATTGTATATATCAATAATTTACATTTATAAGGTACTTTTGTTTGGACTTCTTATATAATCGCTTAGCAGAATAGCATATAAAGTCGCATATTTGTAACTATTGGCATCAGATAGCGTTGAAGTTGCAGGAAAATTACGACCGTTGTGCAACAGCCAGGCACTAATTGCTATTGTGCTCCGAATGTCTGAAAACAGGCTCGTCGGGTATGGAAAACGCAATAGTAAAGATTTTCTAGTTCATCCACAGTGGGTTAACGTAACGAGCACGTAGCAAGTTGAGGTAGATTTATCATGAACTGCTTACTGCTTCTGAAGCAGAAATTTATTGGTTCTTCTATCTATATAAAATCTAGTTATAAAATAACATTTATAAACAAGGACTTTGTAAACATATTGGTATCGGTGTCGGTGCTTATTATTATTAGTCTTATATTAGTTTTGTCCTGCAAAATATGTACAAAATATACCGCCACAAGACTTCCTCGTGTTGAGAATTTGCAAAATCCATAAGCACTCGAATGTGTCCATTGAGTCAGTAAACATTATTATTTATTGCAATAATCACTGAGCTGGCCAGCAGTTATTCAGAACTATTATAAAAGAAAAGATGCCATTACTGCAGTGTACGTATTATTATGATGAAATCTAAAAGATGATCATATATTATATCTTATGTCATACATACACTTATTTGTATACGTATGCGATATATTGTAAGATTACGATACTATCTAAGCTCGTCGTTTGCACGTTTTTTTAAAAGCCTGATATATGTCGAATATACTTATATATCTGATGTATACGCCTGATATATATTGTCTAATACTCGTAATACAGAAAATTTAAACGGGTGCTTACCACGATTAGAATTAACTTTTGAGTAACAGACCATGTACCTAACTATTATTGACCTTTATAGTTTGTGGATGTTCGCAAAGTTGCATTGCAGAGTGCCGACTCAGTATAATTATATTACCCGTGCAAGAATGCAAATATTATTCAACCAATTTCAGATGTTTTCTACAGGTTTATAAATGATTAAATATCTTTATTGTTTTCAGCGCAAACAATAGTTTACCAGTTGCACTAGGAAAAACGAGTGTAAACAAAGAAAATAATATTTTATTTGGAACGGTGTGGTGACACATATGGAGAATTTTCTCTATTTCCATGCAAACTAGCGGAAAACAATGGCGGTGGCGCCCTTGCCTCCAAGCTGCTTTCAAAATGCGCACGCTCTACCCTCTTTACCACTTAGAGCCGTTTCTATTACCAATAGCACTAAAGCGAAATACTTCCCTACATCTAGCCAGTTGCCTCTCTAATTTGCTAACTTGCCGGTTCTTCTCAGGTGGCTTTTTTTCCGAACCGGTGGTAATTTAGACCTTCATAAGAGCCTTATTAGGG
This sequence comes from Falcaria lacertinaria, assembly GCA_951449985.1. Classification (NCBI taxonomy): domain Eukaryota; kingdom Metazoa; phylum Arthropoda; class Insecta; order Lepidoptera; family Drepanidae; genus Falcaria; species Falcaria lacertinaria. Next base: position 5,835,670 of record OX602109.1, on the reverse strand, counting down.
CCTAAACTGAATAAAAGACTTTTGTTTTTTTTTTAATTTCAGTCATTTCGTCCTCTGGAAATTGTACAAGTAAACGAGACCAGCGAATGCTCAAATAATAGGTACTCAGTTTTAATGCATACATTAATTAAATGTATTATATTTTGTTTCTTTTATAATAACTAAGATGGCTGCAAGCCAATTTCTTTGAATAGGTACATTAGGTTACCATTCATGCACTCATCACACAGCTCCATATTTTAAAGATGGTATTATATACCAGCAAACCTCGGAACTTGCCTCGGAATTTTAGTTCAAAGCATAAATTAACTAGTTTAAATATCGCCAAATCATTTACGATTGCTGGCCTCTGCTGAAGCAGCGAGTAATGTGTATATAGATATAGGTACTTACTTTGCATGTTTGCAATCAACTATCTAGGTCAGTCAAGTGTGCATTTTAGCATTAAACAACACTTTGATAATGTTTTATCTGTTGTTTGAATTTAATCTACATACTTAAGTAGATGGGCTAACATGACATGGTAAAAATAAAGACGTACGACACGGCACATTTACCTACACAAAGTTCATTAACCCTAGTATTTTTACCATTAGTCTTAAACTAAGATGAAAGCTTCATCGGATGTATACCGGTCTGAATATTTTTACATTTGACGCTTCGAAATTCGAAATATGCGATTTAGTGTGTAATTTGTGGCAAATTATGGCCACAAATACTGTACTACTGCTTGTATGTAACTATAAAAGCGGCATCTAATTATGAGGCTTGCCTTTATTAAGAGGCTGTCATGGATTGGTACAATTATTGCAAATGTTCAGAAATTATATGAAATTGAAAAAAATAGGTTTTTGTTAATTACGTAAGAGATAAATGATTGATCTTTAAAAATATTAATCAAGTCGGAGTCGTCACGGCTTCAGAACATGAAATAGAAAGTCGATTGCAATCATTGTCGGAGCGTTCGGCTGATGCAGGCGCGTTGTCAATCATTAACAGAATCGAATGATACACGCATCGATTGCTGATAATAAATAGCTTCAGTGTAATGAACTGTGGGTTCATCGCAGTATATTTGCTATCAGATGAACCACAGACCATGAGGCCCACGTTCATGTCACGCACGTTTGATGGATGAGTTTATTTTTTACGTTCCCATGTTTTTCTTAGCAAGTGATTAAGGGGACACGTCCATTTTGCAATGTGTCAGCTTGTACCTCTTGCACTAAAGCATATATCTAGCGATTCTATAAAATTATTATAGTGGCATAATAATATAAAAAAAGTTATTTTTAATTTAAAATAATATTTTTTTCTATTAAAATATTAAACAGAAGTAATTTAATGTTCATGCAATCTTTGAGCATGAAATATTTCCTTGTGATAGTAGATTATGTTCTTAGCCTTAATACAACTCACTTTTTTAAAACAATTATAATTTGTAGACAAGGTCTAGTGTTGGAAGCCTTAGTTATTCTTCTTAGTTGGCAACATTACCTCGCAGGGTGGCCTATCCCGCTCGCCAGTCACTAGAGGTATCAACAACAACTTTCAAAATATGTAAAACGTCACAGCCCCAAAACAGAAAAAAAATGAGCGCACGGACATTTACGTATGTTATAAAAATTACAACTTTGAGAACATATAATTTTAAGCTGGATGTCGTCTCCGTTTATACAGCTATGCGAGTACCGAAAAATAACAGTAACAGTAACGTGACTTGACAACATTGGTATAAAACATATTTTGCAGAAAACTAGCAGATTCATTCATAATAACCATAAGCCTCTCGGCTGCTTACTAATTTCTTAACTGGTTTTAAGGCGACCTTGTAATTCTATACCATTTCCGTCATCGGCATCGGCGCGGCTCGCCACGTCTCGTGCGCACACGATAAGCTTTCCTTTTATTTTAGTTATCTTATTTTATGTTCTCCGATCATTCCACATTGGTATAACAGGAAGTAGCCGTAATTCATACACAGCCTTACAATCTTGGACTATCTACAGTACAAATCTCTGTAGTTTTCATAAAGTAGATAATGGAGATGAATGAAGTCATAACTACACTACGTAACTTAGTCCGCTGATTAGCTCAAAATTTTATATATATTCCTTATCTTATGCCGATAAAAAGACGGCTCAGTTGGACAGCATATAAACTCGGAAGCTTTTTCAAATGACACAAGTCATCATAACTACCTTAATGTTGAAGGGGCTTTGGGTCGAGAGATGAGATATACAATTTCAAATATCGTCATCGAGGTTGTGCATCTAAATGTCACCATGAACCAGTCTTGTCATGACTACCACTAGATACCAAATTACTAAAGGTGAGAAAATCATCAAGTGCTTTCACAGGAGATAGCAAAACCGCATCTGAACCAGATCAACCGCATCTTGTGTTAATGATAATTTTTTTGGTGTTGTTAAATTGTCATTATTTATGGGGCCGCCAGTTATATCATATGGAACTGTAGTGAATGCATCGTACTCATTGAGCAACAAATGCCGTCGAGTGCATTAGTTCCGGTCTTACATTTTTGTTATTAACACTCGCAAGATAATCGAAGCAATAACGTTCACGATGTGACCTACATGCTGGAATTTGAAAGAGAAAACATGACCAGCAACGAATGCCGACCATAATGATACCAACTTTCAGAGCTTTCGATCGATCTTTGTAATGGATAGGTGTAATATAATTGATCGTTAGTAGATACGCACTATTGGCTGTACAATATTGTCCTAGAATGCGACTGGGCGGGGCTGTTGCCTGATGCATTATTAATAATCTATTAGGGCATACAAGTTGTTTTGTATCGGCGTGCAAGTCACTCCAAGCGGCGAAGCAACGTTCGAGGTCACACACTCGGATTCTCGCTAACGGACCATCTTCTCAATTTTATGGCGCATTCTGTTGGCGTACGTGTAACACTTTAACAATCAAAATGTTGACCGTTGGACGTCCATCGGGCTGTGTGATCAATTGCAAATAGAACCACGAACATTGACCGCGATTTTGCTAAATTTAGTATGCATTGAAAGTGCTCTGTATTGTATTTTCTAGACTTTCCTTCTATATCTACGTACATAACTATTTAAAGCTGTTCGTCGTCAAATTAGTTCTGATCAGTGAGTCGGCCGGGATGGTGTGTGAGAGCTTTATAACTTAGTATACATGGTTTGAAAACTAGCATTAAAGTGCAGTTTACTCCCTCGAAGAAGAGAAGTCTTGGTGGCTATAAATGTCGATATTTGAACGTTATCTCACATGATTGACATACTATCTGTTACGCCTGAGCTTGGTGAGTTGCGGGCAGGCTAACGGTACCTTGCCGCCATCCGGACCGTTGGCCCTGCATCTCAGACACTGCCTCTGCACTCCAATACATCTTATATATCTAATACTGTTATTAAATTTATGTTTGTATGAGACTTTCTCTCGCGTAAGTAAGATGATAATCGCCGGCATCGATTACAGAGATGCTATCGAAATTCTCTTTCTTATCCGCTTAACATATTTTAACACCCACATTATAAGCGGCTTCGACGTGTTTTGCAATCGTAAATGTGTCCGCCTTTGTTTAGTTACATGGACATTAAGTGTGCTGGGTTAGGTGTATGAATATATTTTTGGATTTTATTATCTTGGTGTTACTAGTAGTAGATGATATTAGATTATCTTCTTGAAAACATCGCCTCTTCAATTGTCGTGTTTTAGAACAATGTATTTGGTTTATGTAGTTTCTTGATTGTTGGTATGATTACTTTATTATTTCTATTTTAAAATAGTATATATTTTGCACTTTCGAAATAAAGAACGTACCTATTAAAATATTCATGCATACATTGTCACTTTTTGTCATTAAGGAATGTTAATCTTATTTGTACAGTTGGAGTACTGTTTCTAGATCTAAGGAAAATGAAAATCCACCCGAAGTATAAATCGGTAAACTGTGAGCAATACTCCTGGTGTTGCAACTATTGGAGGAGTCCATAGGCTACGGAAACTGTTTACCATCAGGATGGCCGTAGGCATGAATGCCATATTAATAGTAGAAAAAAGTTCTGACGAACTGTATTTTATTATAACTGGCAGAGCTTGAACTTTTTCACGCTGATTAATAAAAACTATTTAAAAAAAAGTTACAATATCCGACACCTGACCGTTAGTCCAAATACAAAGTCAAACAATCACTGAGATCGGATGAGCCGTGACCGAATAAACTGAATTAAGAACAGCAGAGGTATCAGAGAAAAGCCTGCTTCGCTTATCAGTAGGAATCATCTTTATTCTTTTAATAATAGTTAAGATAAATAATATGCTTTAAAACCTTTTTACATTACAGTGTATTGGTTGTAGTATACATGATGTGAATAAGCTGATTTCGAGTTTATGTTAATACAGTCATAATAATAGTTAATACTTGAGCCATTAAAATTATACAAGTGAAAGGTCATGTAACCAGTTTGCAGCCAGGCATCTTTAGGTATACTATACCTACTATAGTATCAAATGGTGTTGTTTTTTAATGTTTGTTGTCTAAACTGGAAATGCTAGGAAATAAGATGAGTTTTAATATTAATATTGGGGTATGAGTGGAATTCCAAACTGGATAGGCGGAAGTGACGAACGGGGCGTCTTGATCTTGTTCAATTAGGACCACATACGTATGTATACGTACGTATACACGGTGTCGCTCACACGTTTTGGATATGTGGCGAGCGTCGGTGTGACAATGGCACGTTCGACCCTGTTCGCACGCTCGTCCCACTCTCCATTTATCGACTTATTCGACGCCTCGTTCGTAAGAGGTCTATTATGTTATTTGCACATTCAAACGGTCGAGCACGTTGTTCTAGTATCGAAACGACCTGATTGGATACTTTTTGCTCTGTCACTATTGTTTGCCGATAAATTGACAGGTGCAGAATTTGGATGAACTACATACAGCCTGGCAAAAATGTATGAAGCGATGATATCGATCAAATACAATTTTTCAAATTCTAGATAGCCTTTTACATTCTATTAACGTGACATTATTACTCATTTTTTTATTTATTTAATGCCATATATATAACCTCAGCTATAAATGATACGATACGATGACCTCCGTACATATCCATATTTTGGGTTGAGGATTCCCTTGTACATTGGACATTACTGCATAATGGCCATCGAGCGACATGTGTCGAGTAATTAAAGTAGCCGTCAACGATAAGTACTTATGGGCGACATTGCTGGGCGGATGAGCTTGAATGCGAACGTCAGTGTTCCGAGCTAACAAATTAATACTACGTTCTTACCTTACCTATATGGCTTCAACCAATTGAAAAACACTAGTTTATTGCCTAGCAACTATTAATAACTTCAGGCATAGTATTACTGTAATAAACAAGTTAAGTAAATCCAATCTGTACCAATGATATTTTCTAACTTAAGTGCAGTGATTTGTCACACCACGAGCTTTACGGTGAAGAAAAACATCTTGAGGAAACCTGCATACCTCTGAGAACAAATTCATGGGCGTATGTTGTGCCTAAAAGACGGCGATGGACTCACCATCTGTCACGTTGGCACCAAATTATCTTATTATATATTATTAATATATTATTATTACAAGTAAATCCAATAAGAGCATGACTATATGCAGAAGTGCCTAAATGGAAAATATCGGCGTATGATATAGATACGTCACAGACATAGTGAATTTTACAATATACGCTAGTATTGTATCCCCTTATATAAGACTGAGATGTTCTGTCACATTCTGTATATCAATATTTACTCTAAGCAACCCCAAAAGAATAGAAAAAGGACAAAGAGGCAAGTTAAAATATGTTTAGGCCACTTAGAGGTATATTGTTTGAACGATCGATCAAAGACTTGGCAATTTGTTTGTCTCTTACGGTACTCTATACTGGAATTCTTACAAGACGTATAAGTAGGTATATATCACTTTAAGTGTTTGTTAACCACCATGAGAAATGTATACAGAATTAATAGCATATTGTATTACACTATGCTTTTATGTATTTTAAAATCTTCATTTGATGAAAGACGGAGGCACTGAGTTTCTTATCGGCTTTTTCAGATGGCTGGTAATCTAAAGGTTTATAAGGGCCTATTTTAATAATATTTATAAAATTGCCTGCATTTATAGAATTAACTAAAGTAGGAGTTTAAATGTATAAGATTCGAAGTTAATTTAGATCCTCAACGAATAATAGCAAATCGTGCAATTTTTTTGTCGATAAGGTACTATGTACCCGGCCAAAGAATACTTACATGTCACAAAAACCGAAATCAAACTCATAAAAGAATTGCTTAAAATGAAGTTTAGATGAGTAGGTCTTAGGCACCAACATTCTTTTTTCGTAAAACCATTTTTACATTTGACTCCAAATTAAGGATACCCGGAAGGATTAAATAAAAACGCCCTTCGCAGCTAAATAAATACTGATCTGAGATGATAATAATAAACCTTTTGTCATCAGTTCTCGATAAAGCAGGTTGCGGTCGAGTGTTCATGTTCGGATGACCTTATAAGTGAGGTTGGCCATCGCAAGTACGTGTACATAATGATGTGAAGGCTGATACAGCGATTCCGAGAAGTGTCTTTCGCGTGCCTTTTAACGGGACTCGATCCCGTATTTCGTTTGATCTCTCCACTCCACGACCATAGAGTATTTTATATATTGACAACGGCCCCTGCCAACATATACCCAACCTTACTACACATATATCATCGATTAGCTATTAATTTATCGTTTAACTTTATTCCAAGCTCCCACGCAAGCAATCTCTACTTCCATTGAATGTAGCAATTTAATCAGTGAAACGTGTACTCATTTAAATGACGATCTTTATATATGCTTAATGAGATAGGTATCGCAGATTTGGTGATTAGTCTACATTTTAATTGCAATATGTCTTTAAATGAAAGAAGTATTACTACTTATCGGTAGGTACGACGTTTTATTGCCCACACAGGACTGGTTTGGAGAACACTAGTTCTTGTAATATAAATAGTTGCCTGGTACACTGGTAGATATACAATTTATTGCTTTTAGTTTTCTTAAAAGAAACTTTAATACGATATCACTAATTGTGAGACATATATTCCGAATACCAGATAGACTGGCGAGCTTTGTGAAAACTACTACAAATGTGAGATGTCCTTAATTCGAAAAATACGAACGTGCTACCCAGAGGGTATTTAAGATTCCGGTTTGTTAAGCTTTTGATGCTCTAGTATTCTAGTACCTATGTGGTTTGTAACTGAATAGGATGGTGAAGGTTTAGCGAGGTGCGCCCGCGCCGCGTCGAGCGGAACGGCGCCGGCGCGCCGCGGGTGGCGGGGAGTCACGACGTGGTTAGCCTAGCTTGGACTTGCCACCATTCTGCCTTTCACGCGCCACATTTTCCTTGCTATCTCCATTAATACATAATAATATTAATATATCTAATATTAATATAATATATGTTGGTATTTGACGTTGGATGAATGTTGTTGTTGTGAAAATCTTTGGTCGAGGCCTTTGTTTAGCTGTGGACGTCCGTCGGCAGATATGATGACGGTGATGACGATTTTGCAAAAATGCATATCACTTTAGATCGTTCTGTATAGATTTAATAGGTATTATTTGTCTACCAACCAATAAAACCACTTACTGGCACCCCTGGTTCACATCTATTTCCCATACATTACTGAAGGAAATACCTGATTCTCCCCCATAGACCATAAGTTTGTACTAAAAGATATTCCTTAATTTTTATAGGTACAGTCAGTACATAAGATGGAAGTATATGTAGGCTCTCGTGTTTTAAGCATCATTGAAACCTGATGGCATTCTGAGTCAAACTGCAGACGCCAGTTATTTTGTTTTTTAATAATGGTGCAGCGTTAATTTTACAGTTGCATTATCATTACAGTCAGGTGCATGTGATTAAATCGGCACGTGTATTATTGGATAGCGCATATAATTTAAACGAAACATTTTTTTTATTATTGAAAAAGTTCTTGTCAGCGGTGCTTAGAGCTAGTTTAATGGGGATGGCACTAGGTCTGAGGGAGTACGCAAATTTTTGCATTACGATACATCGCTACCCATCCTGCTACAACCGCGCGCCCCTTTATACTACTAGACGCTTGTTTTGCAAATAAGTAACCGCGTCCGTTGTTTTGTTATGAAATACTTAACTACTATTACTTCACATTGCGACTCACTACCGTGACTGTATACTAACGTGTTTATATTTACGATGGCATGCCCCACTACTTTGCGAGAGACTTTTTTCACGCATCAGCTTTGTATTTTTAATTGAATAATTTATTCATATATATCTAGGTGTATTTAGTACTCGTATGAACATTATGTAAGATTAATATTTTATCTGTGGCCCGCATTGGTGATGTCCAAAAGGATAGAAGAGTATATCTAACACAATTACAATTTACGCTACTTAATATTATATATGAAATAGGGCAGGGAGACGTCGTGAATTGAAATATTTACAGAAACAATAAATAAGATTTCGAATAAAAGTATGAATATACTGGCAGCTAAATAAATACCAATGATAATCTAATGCTTATGCTGTGCTACTAATTACACTCGGAATAATAACTAAAGCTTGCTTATAATAGGTTTACTTTGTTTGGATGGATTTGACAGCTGTATTTTAGTTTGTAATTTAAAAAAATATTCAAATGGTTTGCGTCGCTAACAATAAAACATTCTTTTGTTCCAGGAAACCAAATGTGATTAGCGAAACGAAAGAACGAAAGTCAGTGTTTGAAAGAAGCTTTTGGGAAGGTGAGTTCAATATTATAACCCTTAACCAATCATATAGTTTTTTGTTTTCCAACGTCCGAGAGTTATATCTTGTCTAAGTATATAATTGTAGTAGTAAGCTAAATCGCTTTAAAATTTTGTATGGAGTAGGGAGATTCCAAGTGGAAAAATTACTGTTCACGTATCAAATGTTTCGTAGGCACACCAGCAGTTCTGACTATATACAAAAAGATGCCTTTCAACGCACTTCGTTTTGGAAGCTCCCTGTCATCACCTTTACTTGTCAATAGCCAGCATTGTATATTTGCGCAAAGCCATATTTATCCTTGTTTAGAAATACTGCTATCGCTTGTTTTCCTTTAAATTAGGCACAAAAAGGTATTAAAACAACTACCTGCATCAAGTATCACACTAGTATCAAAATTCGATAGTTTGTGTGTATTGTATACAGATTTAAATGAGATTTGGAATGAAGAAAATTATGGATCCCTTTTCTCTATTTTTTTTTCTTTAGAAGCACGCGGGCTAAGCTAGAAGTAAAAGATAGTTAGTAATAAAGACACTTCATACTAGAACTTTACACTGCAAAGTGTTCATTACGACCAATTGTAAATGCAAATGTGTTAATATGATTCTGATATTGTGCCATGATAAAGTAACGAATGCGAGCACGCGCCTGAATCCACTCAGGCGCATATCAAGTACACTAGCAATCTTATTAATAAACATCACTAGACACACACAGACTAGATCAGAATTAACTTTACTCATTTTATGTTTATTATTATGTCAAAGTGTAAGTGTAGTGTAATTTTTGCTATGCAAAGTTTTTAGAACTACAAATGATACTACAAATGTTATGTAAACAATACGTTACAACAGTGTATACATACAATCAAATCTTACATAACTCTTTTTTATTTATGTGGTTAGGATTCATGAAATTAAGTTTTTAATAAGATGGTGGTCGTCTACACCAGGCCTTTGGAGCCGGTTGTCACCAGGGCTTTTCTGGGTGGTAAAAGTCAACGTTGCCATGCAACGTGGTAGTCCTCGATCCTCCGTGCACAGCCTTCGCGGCACTCTGTCGCGTGATATAAATTTAATGTGTAAATGTAACTTTTCTTCAATAGTGTGACTTAAGTTGAATACAATAACCCCAACATAAGAAATGCCTGCTAGCATCTGAAAACAGCGTAAGGTCTAAATTTATGCAACTTAATTGACTACACTAATTTATACTGAATCATTAAAGATTAAAATATATAATAAACTATTCTACATAAATTGTAAGTGGTTACAAATGTTACAATAGATAAAAAACAATTTAACATAAATAAAAAACTTAAAATATATTTGCATACAAATGCAATTTTACGAGATAAAACTTATTAATCATCTACGGTTTAAGAGGAAGCTGGCATTTAAAATAGAAACAAAATATGCGTGTTTCTGTCTGCATAAGGTATAGCCATTTTTTTTTGTTTAGATCAAATACGTTTTTTTGTCGTAGTTTTTTTTACTTTATTTGGCGCAACAAACAACTACATTCCCTCATTAAGTTTTAGATAGGATAAGGTATAACATATAAGTATAAATGTAGTCAACCCCGTTGCGCGCAGATTAATTTAAACAAAATTAGGGGGGCTGCAAAGGTAACAATACTAAGGTAAAGTAAGTAAATAATGACACAGAAGACTATTTATGTCACTTTTAAAGGTTGTGAGTGAGGCTGCGAAGATCTCAATATTGCCAAAGTGTTCATTATACTGTTTCATAACTCTGCGCAAAGGCGCGCGTTCACCAGCATTTGTCTTGCATGGTGTTGGTGCAAAAAGCTGTTGTTAACGAGTCTCTCGAGTTGACTGTGATCTATACGGAACTCTAATATATATTTGGTCGACTAACCGGCTACAGTCAAATTTATTATGACAAATCTTATACAGGAGCATTTGGTCCAATAGTGATCTTCTAATTTCAAGTGAGGGGATCGAGTACTTGTTTTTAAGTAAAACGTAGTTGGACTTAGAACGAAAACATCGATAATGCATAGTCTTTAAGAAATATGATTGTACTCTTTCGATTTGATTTTTATATTTAGTATAGTGAGGATTCCAAACAGACGATGCGTATTCGAGTTGGGACCTTACAAGGGATTTATAAAGAAGTAGGTACGATGCAGGTCTTTTAAAATGAGTTGACATCCTCATTACATAACCATAAATTTTGAAAGCTTTATCTAAGTTTTTCGCAGTGATTGTGATAAATGTGAAATAGGTATGTCGAGTATATTTTAGCTGTGAAATCATGTATACAATAGTGCCAATCCTGTTGTATAAAATCATGAAACTAATTTGAGAGGACTAAAAGTTTTGCTATCCCTTTCTCATGTGCGGAGTTAAATAAGAAGTTCTAGACCTGTCAAATTAGTTTAGCTTAATTATTTCGTACAACAGAATTGGCACCAATAGGTATACCTATACTTTAACAATGGAACCAACTTTAAAGATTTGATTATTATAATTTTATTAATCATATGTTTGCTACGCGGTATATTTTTTTATTATAAAAGTAGATAATAGTCATATTTGATAGATTTTCGGAAATACCACCAAAACTTCTTTGACTGACGTCGGAAAATGCTTTATGGGATATGCATATGGTCAGTGTCACCCCGCGATATCGAAGTCGAAGCTTTTAAAGAAGAATTAAGAAATAAAACATATTCATACATAGGTATACATACATACATGACAATCAAAAAACACCACGAGAGTACCCACTCATTGTTTAAAAAAATAGATCTTGATCAATATTGCATGGATTTAATTTTGTTATTAATTAAACTCAAGTTTAATTAATTACACGAACTTGAATCCATTAATCTGTCTCCACTAAATTGATGATGCCAAACAGGTGCTTTGAGAAGAGCTATTCTTTAACAATCCTATATAAAACTGTGTGCTAAATATATTATTTTAATAACTAATAAATTTTAATACTTTTGAAGAGAAACATAAGGATGATAAAATATAAAGCATATAAAACTGTCTCCGCGAATCTATATCTGCAGTGCGACGATAAGAACCTGATTTAGTTCCATTATAGTAGAATACTAAACAAAATATAGAAGAAAATAACTCAACAACAATAAGGAGGTGCCTTGTTGTTAAGTTAATATTATTCAAATGGCTATAGAGTTTTATCATATAAAAAAACGTGATGCTGTTTTAAAAAAAACAGAATATTGCTGTGCTACCTCTCCTGTATAAAAAATTGCCTTTGTGCGTTGAAATGTTAAATATTTATGCAGTTTTTTATTTGGGTAGAAATTAATTAGCAGAAGCTTATGTAATAAATATAGTTACTTAAAACATACTTTTGTAGACATTTCTGTCGTGGCTTTATGATTTTAAACAAATTTAAGGATGTTATGGATTTGCATACAAATGTCACTATTATATTACGACTTAAATATTTAATATTGTTTTCTCTACAATAATAATGTGGCAACAACTAGTTCCTACACCTGCGTGGTGTTATCTTATTTTGCGCGACCGATGTTATAGGAATAAACATAATGTTTGCTAAATTTGTATTATGTTAATTTCCCAATCTGTGTTATTGAACTCATTGTGGAAATGCCTATATTTATATCATCATTTACATTTTATACATATGTTCGGTGGTAGCACTGGTGGCCTGTGTAGAGGTCGTGAAAGTGCACCTTGTCAGCCGTTGTATCGCACCTGCTCATTCCTCGCATGTGGCGTAATGCAGTTTCGGTGCAAGGTTTGGACTGCATTGCGCGCATGCCGCAGTTAAAACATAACCATAATGTAACATCATGGGGCGAGTGACATTACCATGCTAACTTTTGGTGAGCCACTAGAATAGCCCCTACACAGAGAAGATCGTCCACATAGGTTGGTAGTCAGCCTGAAAAACCACAGTAACGTGTAACAGACACAATCAATAATATTTCGTGGTTTGTTTTAAGTAGTCCTTTAATCGTGTAAGATAAATGACGTAAGAGAAAACATTTATGTATGAAGATGTCGTTTCGTACATACATATGATGATTCGTAGCATTCCCCAAATTATGGCTGAATTGGTATGTTATATTATTCTACATCAATCTATATCTCTATAATAGTAGGATTGTTAACAGTTAGTCGTCCATTCCGTGGAACAGCTCATCTGACGTAGGTATGTGTATCTATGTATTTTCCAAAGACTAGCACACAAAATCGGAACATACTCATTATATATTGGGGTTGTTACCTGTAACTCGACATCATGCTTCAAGAAAATCATGATACCGCAACCTCGTTTCATTTGTATGTGCTGTAATAATATTACAATCGTATTACTGTAGCCGAGTAGTGTGTACAAGACTAGGTACTCATAGGTACTTGTGACACACATCCACAAAACGGAATCAGATAAATTATTTTCATCCCATAAAATATATGAATTTGGTGTTCACTACGATACTTACGCAATTGGTTTGCTACGGCGAAGCCCAGCTAGCCAAATCAAACATCTTCATGCATACATAGCTTTAAATTTTGCAATCGATGAATATTAAAGCAAGAATGGACCAGATTACGTAATTCGGTCAATGAAAAAAAAAACAGAATTAAGGTAATGCATACTCGAGTCGATGTAACAATATGGCATTTAATCTTTTTTATCATCAGTTGATACGCCATGTATGGTTATTAATGAATTTCTTTAAATAAAGTTCAACAAAATGGGTACAAACACTTGAATATTAAAGTAATTGTTTAATGCCTCTAATGCATCGCAATTACGCTTTAATGTCGAAAATGTGTGTATGAGAAATGTATAAATGCTTGGTGGTTTTAATGAAATATTCTAAAGTGAAGATATGCACTTTCAAACGAATTCCTGAAAGGAAAGTGCGGTGCGGTGGGTTGGAATCCCGCAGCTTGGCCATTAAAGAGCCGACCACGACCTGCCCGCCGGTTCTCATTGTTCAGCCGCCGGGTGATCTGCATAACGACTCACAAATAATTCCAAACATTCCATTTTTCGGTGTTGGAAGTGATTGGCGAATTTTAAACTAGTACAATCTCTAATATCAAGGTCGATTCTGATATGCATTTATATAGTTACAATCCTTAGGACTGCATTTTGAAAGTATGTCTAGGTTATGTATGTATACATATGTTTTAAGCCTTTCAATAAATAAAGAATCAAATAATTGCATTGCGGTCCAAACTCAAAAAGCACTTTGATGAGCTTTAACTTATCCGGCCGCCATTAAATTGGAAGGCTCGGTATTTCCTGCGAGGCTGTAACAAAAACGACATTAAATGGTTTGCTGGGGAAATGTGCTTCTAAAGGAAGGAGGAATAAAGTCGTAATTCATGGTGCAACTGAAAGAAAGCTATAACGTTTGGTGGATTCCAGGGCGAGCCATGCCTTCGGCCTGCAGAGGTCTCACATAACTCCACGAAGGTTCTGATTCAAGCTGAGTCCTGTATACTGTACACAAACCTAAATATTATTCTAGTTATACATCATTCAATGCTGGAAGAAAACATTGGTTTTAACCGACTTCCAAAAAGAAGGTTGAATGTTTTTGTGTAAGTTTGATTAATAACGCAATATCTTCGCTGATTATGAGTCGATTTAGATGATTCTTATTATTATGAGTTCGAACTAGCAGTGCTCCGGGGTCCGTACATACGATCTTAGAACCGTACTTTTTATGCTTTAAGATGTTTCATTTCAAATTATTCACTTTTAGAGCCATCAAGAATATTTCTTTCAATTTTGAAATCTCTTGGTCCACTGGTACAGGTTCAGTCAGTCACGGTACAGTTCTTAAGGTAATAGAAGGCTTCAAAAGAAGATATAATATCAGAATCTGAGAATAATATTGTTCAGATATCGGCATGGTTGTTCTGCTTTCGATGTTTAATACAAAGGTACTTGTTTCTTGTGGGATAAAATTAATAAAGGTTGTCCGACGACCTTTGCAGATACAAATGTTGCGGTTATGGCTGTCTTGTTTTGTTTAGATTACGTAAGACATGTCACTGGAGAAAGTTGAATTACTTTTGAAAGTGAAATCGATTGTACTTTCTTTCACTTATTCATTTCATAGTACGCGCCGGTAGAAGTTAGTATAGACCCCATATTATTATTTAGATAGCCAAAATTTTCCAGTGTGTGATTAGGCCTGGCTTCTGTAATGTGTCCAAACTATGAGTATAAAGTTTAAGTCCCAGATGGGTAGTAGGCCATAAATAAGCGATATAGATTTAATATTGTGCAGTGAAAATTGCAGTAGAACCAGCTAGAAAGCCTAGAAAACCGATACGTTTTACTGCTTGTTTATTTTTTTGTTGTAGAACTTTGTAAGTGCCTCGACAAGTCTAGGTATTATAGAAGGGTTTAATAAAAAGACGGGAATGTAAAAAAATGTGCAAACAACTCTGCAAACACGTCGAAGCGGTTTAAAGGCCGCGTCGCCCGCGTCCGGATTGCGAGGGGCGGCGCGGAGGGCGCAGGCTGCATTCCAGCCTCCGTGCCCGCGGCGACGTCACTCCTATATACATATAAGGCGCATTCTGCTATGCCACTCATTCTTTCACCGCAAACCTGAAATGAAAGCGCATTATTACAACAATTCCATGATGTAGATAGTCAATTTAAACATTAGCGTCAAAAGTTACATATTACCAATGTGGTACCGCAGTGATCAAGGGTTTCCGGCGACCCTAACATCTGTGGTGCGCGGGCGCCGTCTGCTCTGCACCAAAGCTCACAAGCTTACGGTCGCCGCCCTCCTGCGCCTTCTAGCTAAAAATAGCGCGATATCGATCAATGCATGCCTGTTGAGATGAAAATAGCACCAGTTGATTTTGTTCAAACGTGATAGGAAACGATACTACCTCAGTAGTTTTCAATGAACAACGTTCATAATCGTATTAAATGTTATAAGTAGTTGATTATTCGCTTAATGAAGGGCAGCCGTTAATAATGATGAGTAACGCCGTTGTCGGGGTCGGACCTTGAAGGCGGGTAAGCGGGTCTACGCGGTGGGCTGCGGGGGAGCGTCGCGTGCGCAGCTCGGTGTCCGTCCCTGGCTCGGAGCAACGCCCCCGTCAAGGGCGGCGACGCTGCAAATTTCTGCAAGTCCACCGCGACTCAGTGCATCGCGCCCCGCCGCGGCGGCTCCGCGCTAGCCGCTCACTTACCGCCGCCGGCGCACGCAGCACGCTACCAAGTCGCACGCCACACGCACCGCCCTATCTTAAATAACTGTTATTTCGGTCGTTAATGGACACGTTCCGCATTCTTAACTCAATCCTCATTCTTTTGAGTGATGGAGATACGTAACCTAATTTTCCGCTGAATAAATAAGTGGACGGCCTTTTGTTCTCGCGACATGGTGATGTTAGTTTCGTTAAAAACTTGCATTTTCCCAGAGTGCGATGAAAGTAAATATTTTCGGAATGCGCAGAACTCCTATACTGGTTAGCGTTTGACTAATGAAAGTGTTGTGTAAGAATTAGTAACATGTTTCAATGACGATTTTATTGGAAAGTGTATAAAATAATTTCACGATGTTGGAGATGCGAAAATTGCCGCGGCGTTCAATGTCAATGCATGGTTTGTATGCAAGGATTTATTATGATCTTTTGTCCTTCTACAAGTATGGCAATAAATATGATATCTCTCATGGCTGGCTGATTACAATTAATAATTCGAACCTTCCAATGACCGATGACTTTTATGGTAAACATTTCCAGTACAAGTAGATTTTAAGATTTTCAGTCTGTATTTAATCACTTTTATGAATTCCGCTCTTGTGCATATAGGTATGTATATCTCTAGATGCTGTGTATGTGTGTATTGTGAGCTTACACACACAGTACAGCATACATATGAGCGGTGGCCTTTCAGTGTCAGGTTCTTCGCGCAGCTTCCTAGTCCGTGGCCTCCATTCTAGAACTTGAATTAATTTCAACTGCCCTCAGAATTGCGACATTTTTATGTGATCAAGGAACTGAATTTTTATATAGTAGATATAAGACATATATTATTATTGGTGTGTTTTCTGTATACTTTCTTTTGTACTACAATTGGTAAAAGAATGTGAGTTTTAGTTAGCAATTTCTTCTTCTTTTTGGAAAAGATAGTTTATTTACAAAAAAAGTAAAGCTTACCCATTTGGTGGGATCTATAGTGTCATTCATATTTAATAAATCATTTTGTACAATTTATTAAAGTAATATATTCAATTAGGTATATTTACATTATTTTATGCTTTCATAAAAGTAAACAAATTTGAAAGGAAATTGCATTACACATTTCCTGTTAGTTGTAGGTATGTACGTAAATTGAAACTTGAAACACTTGAGAATCACGTTCCGTAGGCTCTTATTAACTTGTAATTACATATGGCATGATTTTATTACAATGTAGGTACATGACACAGGGATTTGATAAATTCCGTAATTTGATCAGAACTCGCGATTATAACAAAACCTATTAGACTATTGGGCAAATACTGAAATTTGATGAAAATTTTATGTGGCATCAGATTTGACGGGTGTATCAGAATTCGTCCATTGAAATCCCGACCCCGCTTTCGGTTATGAATCGACGTGTATATACTATATGTATATGCATTCATAACAACGAACATAGGGAATTCATCATCATCATTCTCCTGCCCTTATCCCGTATTATTTGGGGTCGGCGCAATATGTATTTCTCTTCCATACTTCTCTATCAGCCGTCATCTCTCTATTCACTTCCTTTCTGGCCATGTCATCTTTCACACAGTCCATCCATCTTTTCTTAGGTCTACCTCGACCCCTGTACCCATCCACATTCATACATAAAACCTTTCTTACCACGAACATAGGGAATTATTATTAAATAATCTAAGTATTTTTTTTCTGCTTAGCATTATTATCAGATAATAATGCTATGAATATAATAATATTATTTTAAATAATATTATTATATTTTTGTTTTCTAAGCGTTTTGTTTTGTCCCTTATTTTATGTTCAACTGATATACCTGTAGTAAGTTTACGAACTATCTA
The DNA here is from genome assembly GCA_951449985.1 of Falcaria lacertinaria. Lineage (NCBI taxonomy): Eukaryota > Metazoa > Arthropoda > Insecta > Lepidoptera > Drepanidae > Falcaria > Falcaria lacertinaria. The sequence goes on along the minus strand of OX602109.1, from coordinate 5,817,775 downwards.
CGTCATATTTTAGGTATATGTTATGTGATGTACATATACACTTAATAGATCTATTTAAAGAAAGAAGTCTTGCAGCAGGAACACAAATCACAATACCGAGGAGTAGAGCTATTTAGTTGTGCTCTTTTGTAAGAAACTGCCGCAGTCGGGTGGTTCCAAATTTAAGTGAAAAATACCCTCTGTTAAACCAAACTATGATGGATAGATACGATAAACATGTGTGTTCGAATGTTTACACTAGTTCAATGTCTTTGTTCCAATTAGAGACGAAGAGGCTACAAACCCACTGAATTTCAGCGAACACTTGTTCAAACAACACTGAAGTGTGCCATAACTACAGATTATCGTATTCTTCTTCCACATTACGTAAAACCTTTGTTTTACCACATTTAATAACAGTAGTTAGTCCGCAGCCTGCAATGCGGTTCGGGTTACTGAATTAATTTTCTTTTAATTTCGTGATGTATACTCAAAATGTAATAGTGTTGGATACAAAATCTTACAGTGTCGTCAAGATACTTCATTCTCGCTGCTTACATCCTATAGCAGAAGAAAGGGAAGGTCAGTTATTACATTCAATTTAAATATTACGTAGGAAAGTCAGTTATTGGCCTTGTATATCTTTGTAACATTATATTTATATATGTTTTAGTAATGTGTGGCCATTAACAAATTATTAAAAATGTATAATATACTGTGGGTAATAGTTTAGCCAGAATAGTTCATTATTTTGTTTTTAATATTATAATTATTTTAACTGTTTTCATTCAGAGGGAAAACGTTGCGGAAATGTAAAATTATGCAGTAATTATCTTTACACTAACGAAATATGACGAAGGAGACTTGCCTAACTTCTCTTGTCCATGTTAGAACCTGTAAGCAGTGTCCGTTTTATTTCTTGTATGAACTACTCGGAACTACGAACTATGCATTGATTTGAATATTATGTCATAAGTTGGATTTTATAATGGTGGTACGTGTTTAGTTGCGACAGAACTTACCCATCTAGGTGACTAAGTGCCTATGATGGAATACATGACGCATCATCTTAGCAAATATTGAGGTGGTCAACTGAAATAGGACTCCATGATTCATGCGTTGTCACAACATCTTTGTTAAATGCACTCTGCAAAAACTTTGTCACTCATAAAACGTAGATATGGCACATACACTGCGCAGTACGTTCATTATCTTGATAAAAAGAACTCGAGTATTATAAAGACATAAAAAAGATTTTGCTTGGAGAACAATAGCCTGTCTCTCTTCAAAGGTTTATATTTATATAGAAAAAATACATGAACTTGTTGAAAGAGATATTTTATATTTATTGCTAGTCACTAGAGTCGCTACGGTGGCTTTTGCCTTTAACCTTTATTATTACATTACAGACCCTATATCATTTAAATACAGTTAATTCATTTAATAAACGAGTAAAGTAATGAAATGTAACTATGGTAGTATAATTTAAATCAGTTGTTCTTCAGACGGTTTGCAGATCTGTTTGCGTGCTGGTGATAATCCAATGCATTTGTAAATCTAGCAGTGTCCAACCGAAAGTTCGGTTTCGGTTTCGGTCTAGTTTCGCCAAAAAAAGGGTTTCGGTTTAGTTTCGGCTTCTCGGTTTCGGCCGAAACTGAGATCCTTGCTAAAATTCGGTTTCGTTTTCGGTCTTAAAAACCCGTTTTCGGTCGGATCCAAAATTATAGCCATGGGGACTTAACGTTTTAAGTAACTAAAATAATGTATCGCCTTCATGAATAGTTTATGATAATGTGCGTAATGATTATTTTTATTGTTTTCAGATCGCATCCTCAAAAGTGATGCTGAAGATAAGAGTCTTTCAAACGACGAAACGCCTCCCCCGTCATGTCCCAGACAACCGCCAGACGGTGTAGAGACACCCTCGGATGCTGTGGAGAAGGTCCCAGAGCCAGCCACCCGTGGTGCGCGCCTGCCTGCTGGATGGCCAACCACGCGCTCGCGGTACAGTTACTCGTCACGAACACAAGACGCGAGAAGCGAAGCCAGTGTTAAAGATAAAATCGCTATGTTTTCCACTGATACTGGTTCATCTACAGATCGATTGGATAAGTGCGGAACATTACCTACGAGGAATAATTTAGCTGCCAGAAAAAGCTCGAATACCTACACAAGCAGCTATTCTGATATATCTTCCTTGGATAGACGCCTTACTAAATCTCAAGACAATCTTGATGAAGTGCCGCGATCCTACAAACGGCATGGCGATAGACCATCAATACTAGGTGCACCCGAAACTCCAGCAGTTGCTCCAAGTTTCGGAGCTGTTATAAGTAATAATAGGACTATACATTCAGATAATAAGCCATTATTTTATGGAAGTACGACAACTTTACCGTTAAGCACGGACCTTTCGTTTGCTCCTGCTATTTACCATGCGCGCAGTGTGAGCGACGATAATGGGAAAAGCAAAAATACATCAACACATAAAAGCAACTTGGAGTATTTGATTGAGCAAAGGAAGAAGTCGATGTCAAAGCTAAGAGGTTTAGCAATACCTGAAGTACATGCTCCCATTGTGGATTTACCTGAAATAAAAGTACAAGATTCTCTTTCCAAGACATTCCTGTTAAAACCTAATCAACCTATTATTAGCAGTATTAAGAACAATAAGCCCAATAATCCAAAACCGATGAATTTGAATGATACAGCATGGAAGACACCTATCTTTCCAAACAATATACTGAAATATTCCCCAGCCTTTAAGCGAAAATCATTGCAAGTATATACTCCATCCTCTTTATCTAAAGAATCTACACCTGAACGTCACTTCATCGAGAGAACAGATACGCTTAGTAAAATGTATGAGAAGTCACCAAAACCTAGGACACTTTACGAATCGAATGACATGAATCGACGCATAACGACATCTGCACTGACTCCTAAAACATTAGTCAGTAACAACTCAGCCAACATACCAAAAAAAGATTATAAAGATATCTTAAATTACGTCCGAGATTACAAAAATGTGGAAATAAAAATTTGTACTACAACAGATGTTATGGATAGTGACAATGACTCCGCAATGAGTTCAAATCAATCCAGTTATCGATCATCTGCATCGTCCCCAATGCAAACTATAGATAACGGAGAATACGATAGCTCAAGGCTTTCTCCAAGAATATCACATTACGCCACCTATTCAGTTGTCAAAAAAGATATTCCAACTAAAACAACATCTACAGTAAAGAGCTGTGATGAATATATTAAGCGTAATGTCTGTCGCTCGCTGTCGTCTGACACGAACGTGTCACTCAGTTCTTCTGCTGGATCAGCAGCTACGTCTGGATCGCAAGCGAGCTGTAGTTCCCTTGAAAGTTCTGTCGCTGACTCAGACAAGAGAAAAGTTTCAAAAACTCTCGATATAGACACAATTAATCGACGAAATATTTTAGCGTCTGCCAAATGCCGAAGCGGTAGAGACGCAAAACTAAAATCACCTGTGATTGAAACCAAATTCTCACACGAGTCTTGCGACAGGGCTCCGAGTCCAGTCCTTAAAACGTCTGATCGCCTTTTTACGCTCACGCCATCGGTGAGTGCTATATCGAATAAAGGTGAAAATAGACGACGTAATAAAATAATTGCCGAAACCGACTCTGATAGCGATAATGATCTTAACATTAGGCAAAGGAAATCCGACTTTAAAAATACAAGATTAAAGCGGAACTCCAGCTCGTCTAACAAAAATAAACAGAATGAAACTACTCCAGAATTTCCAAAAATTGAAGACGCGCCTAAATTAATATCAGAAAAAATTATAAAAGAAATTAAAAAAGCAGGTCTTGATAACTTTACCAGCAGTAAGCCAACTGTATCGACAGAAAAAAATGGTAACAATATTAAAAATACTATTACTATGAATGTGAAGAAAGAAGAAAGGATAATAAAGTCAACTGAAGTCAAACAAAATATCAAAAAAGAAATCGTTTCTGAAGAAAAATCCACAGTAGAAAAAGAAAAGTCTTTATCAAAATCAAGCAAAATAAGTGAATTGTTGACCGATAAACCTGATATAAGTGTCACCAAAGATGTGAAGATTCCTACACGAACAATTCGGTTGAGGCGCGGGGTGGGGACTGGTGTTGGAGTAATTCTAGCTGGTGGAACAGATTGTGAAGCTAAAGATGTCACAGTACGTATTATTTGTAAATTTACTAGCAATCAAATACTGTTTAAAATGTTCTTTGCAAAAAGTTATCTTTCTAACTAGGTTGTATTATATGCCATTTAGGTGTTTGACCAGTGAACAAAGTTACTAATGAAATTTATTTTAATATTATATTTATTTTATTTGGGTCGGACGTGCGCTTTGCTTCAAAGATACAATATCTAAGGGATCATAAAATTGTTTTAGGTACACCGGATATTAGCTGATAGTGTAGCAGCTAAAGCGGGATTGAAGCGAGGAGTGAAAGTGAGAAGTATTAACGGATACACCATGACTGGATTAACCCATGCACAGTCCGTTACTATTTTAAAGGTTTGCTTATTTATTTTTGTGAATGAGAAGAGTAAATGAAATCACTATAATAAAAGCTCTATATAACGGATATCCATCATATAAAAATCTTCTTTTCAGGATCAGCGTTCAGAAGTGGTAATTGAAATTGAGAGTGAAACTCAAGATAACGCAATTCAAGTGGGATGCGGCTCTGAAAAAGGTACTTTTATATTATTTTTTATTTATTTCGTTATATACAACAAAATAACCCATACATTTGTCAGGAAAATAAATGATTTTTTTTATGAATAGCGGAGTCGAAGGACCGACTTGAGGCAGATAAGGGGGCAGTTGTAGCAGGCGATAGTGCTGAGGGTGGCATTGTGACCGTATTGCTGGACAAGGCTGGAGGAGGAGCTGGACTCGGCTTCGGGTTGGATGGCGGCCGGGACTCCCCGCGGGGTGACCATCCTCTAACTATTAAGAAACTATTCGCAGGTATTAATCTTTTATCGTTAACTAGAATGCGTTACAATACCTATTTTCTATGTATTCATCCATTATTGGCTTGGACTGCAAATAAGAGCCAAACTTTTTAAGCATGTTTATATGCCAGAAACATTCCCGGGCGCGTGGACCACAAGTACCACAACTCGCTGTATTAGGATGTATGAAACGCATAGAAGACCAACCAAAACAATTTGAATGTTAAATATTAGATTTCTTATTATTCTGAATTCTATATGTAACTACAGCTAGCCAGAAGTATATAATCAAAGCTAGCCAGCTACATCCACAGCGCTGTCAAAACGTGCCAGCTAAAAACAGTGTTTACCTATCTCAACAACACCGCTACAGCCGTCGATAAATCTTTTCGATCGAATCTTTTCGATTGTCTTTAAAAGTCATAAAAATGTGTTTCCAGGTGGTGCAGCGGCACAAAGCGGCCGTGTTCTAGTCGGTGCCGAGCTTCTCTCAGCCGGAGGGCAGTCGATGGAGGGCTTCACTCGCACACAAGCCTGGGCAGCTCTGAAGGCACTGCCCGCTGGCCCTGTCAGATTGGTGCTCAGAAACCCTAGGGACAGTAAACATACCTAAAAGTACCGCAACATCATAATACAATTACAAACAAATTAATCTTCAATTTGATCGTATTTATGTAAATCGTGAGAACAGCTCGCGGAGGCCCAACCGGTTGCCTTGGGCTGAATTAGTCCGGTGACGTGTAAACGCCTCTCAAAATCCGGTTAGCTCACAACCTAACAAGAATCATTTGCCTGCGAGTGTTCCGCGAAGGAGAGACTAAAATAACTGACAACATTCAATTTAGGGAAGTGAGATGAAAGTGAACGCGCCTCGGGGCTGCTCCTACAATTTCGCCTCCTTTATTAGTCACTGTCTCGACAGGTTACGTGTAAATAGCGATATGGAATTATCCTTTATTTAATCTTATCCGACATGTAAATGTAAGAAATGGAAGACTGCGCTTCATTTTGATACAATTGTTATAATTTATTAATTCGATATAGTTGAAACTAGTCCTGGGACCGTGGAAACGTTGTTAAGTTGACACTCCTACCCGTAGTTTTGTACTTAAAGTATTGTATGAATGAATATCAAAATTATTTTGTGTGCCATCATTTACGCAGTGTGTTAAAGTATTGATATAAATGATCTTGATCATTGAAAACACATATACCGCAGTCAGCTTGCAAAATAATATTCATTTAATTGATGAAATTAAATTCACTTCAAATAATACGAGTAAGTAAATAATAATGTTTTGGACAGTAGCAGACGAGCGTGTCGCTCTTAAAATACCTGTGCATAATATCTCCTGGAATTAAGCGGAAGTTCTTTATTTACTTCACGATTACTTCGTGATTTTCAAATCGTCGCTATATATTTTATAATGGAATGCTTTTACGTATATGATATCAAGAATCACTTTTTTATTAGTGTCCTAAACAGTTACACTATTATATTATAATAAAATCATTATCCAATTGCTTGCCATTACTTATTAATAGTTTTCGTGTCTGTTGCTGCCCCATCTTACCACTTATACAGACTAAGTTATTCTATTAAGATAAATATAAGTTTGTATATATACTTGTTATTATTATAAGGTATTTTATACTCATTTTGAAAATCTCATTTGTATTTTTATATTCATTGGGCAACAAAAACTTTGATCTATTAACTCAGTTTACAATTTAATTTGGTAAGTACATAAATATGCTGTTTCTATGCATAGTTGTATTCATACATATATTGTTCATAAATAAAATCTTTGTAATAGGAAATACTGTTTCATTTCTACATTACATTAACTTTATTTAAGTCATAAACCAAAATCAATCCAACTCGAATTATAATACTAAGGTGAAATTTGATAATTTTATAAAACTGGTTGATAGAAATTGCCACAACTTCATCAATACATATATTACAAAGCCTTATAACAAATTGTGCTTATCTTCCCTGGTACGGGTAGTACATATATTAAAAAGTTTTTTTTATTTGTAATTAATAAACCCAAAAACTACTGGAACCATTTGAAAAAATGCTTCACCAGTTAAGTAAAATGCTGAATAATCACTGATTAGATACGCTATATATTATATTGCTACGCGGGCGAAGTCACAGGGAAAAAGCTAGTTAATACATAAATTACAACAGTTTTTTAATAAGTAAGCAAAATGGATATGGTGCGGCTGATGGTAAGCGCATACGGATCATCTGAACAGTCTGCAAAAAATCTTAACAAGCATGACAGGCAGGTCAATAGTTCATCAGATGTAGATGAAAGCTTCTTTGGAGTGTTCTTTGGAATTGCTCAGCTAGAGAACAATTTGGTTCCAATATACGAGGATGAATTCCCCACCTATCACAACTATGACGTGTGAAGTAAAGTAATGGTATCATAATGCACGATATACTTTCTATCATAACAAATTATGTATGTCTCTACTCACCAAGTTGACGCTTCTTTATACGAATACTTACAGAATTATTATATTCTAGTCTCCATAAAGCTGTCATTTTTTTTACTTACTAAACCATTTTTACAAAATAAGACGATAAAGTAAAAAAATCAATCACGACTACCATATCCAACGTGAGCCTAAACTATCCGAAGTATCCGAGTCGGTTATCGTACCTTGTTCGTTTCCGATTTTTTTTGTTAGGACAATATTGTTATGTACATTTACCCTACGGTACATTATCAAGTCATTGACAACCGACAATTTTTATAATGTGTCATTTTTTTTTCATAAGTCATCCAATTGCCGGACAAATAATAATATTAATTCGTCCGGTTACCGGCTGACCTGCTGACTAGACATTTCGTTTTTTCAATGCCAGAATGTCTACTCATTTAGGATGCAAGTGAATGAACTGTCAATAGCAGGATTTCGTGTAAAACCAGTTTATATTTCCGAAAGGTGTAACTGTATGTACAGTTAACACAAATGCCTTGGCAAATATTTAATCTTTCGTTGAATTTTTACCATGACCTGTATATGTATTTGGCAAATGTAATCAGGTCTCGGACTTGTCTCGGAATATGATGTAAAATGAGGAAATAAACAACATTACAATTATAAATACACATGCATAAAGTAATAGATAAATAAATTTGCTGCAGTATGTGAAATTTTATTTTAAAATACATCATTTATTAAAAATACATTGTGTATTATATTACAGCCGGGTTTGCAGCATTAAATATAGACGATTGCTTAACCTTAAATTCAGTGTATAAAATATCTTGATACCAAAACATGATCCCTACTTGGAGATACTTTTAAAAATAGTTGTTAATATTTTTCACATTGAGAGTGATACAATAGCTTTTGATCAACTTGATGCTTGGTACAAGTTTATATAAAAAATACAAGCGGTTGCGTTGGTGCACAAAAAGTTGTAGACACCTACAACTTGGAATGTCTATTCTTTTAATACTGGTTAGTCCAGCTTCTTGCAACTAGCAAACAGTGGGAAAATCGTGTACTTTGCAAATTTTGATCTAAATTATTTTAAAACTTGAAGTAACATAAGTATTTCTCCTATATCGATGAATTATATTATATTTATCTAGAAAACTGTATTACCAAACTAAGATCACTTACTATTTGTGCAATAGTTATTAATAATGGAATACTCAAAATCAAATTGTTTGAAATATGTGGGTTTCCATAAAATAGAAGATCATTATAATTTTATAAACATAGTATAATTATCAAAGAGAATGAGGGAGGTAGGCCTTTTCCCAGTGCTGAGGCAGCGACGGCGCCATAAGATAATATTTTATTATCTAATAATAGGCACTACAATATTATATACTATAATATAATATCTACTATCTACGCATACAAAAATAAATATTTACAATTTTATTAGCTTTAGTACAAACAAAATGCAAAAGTATTAAAATAAGTTAGTAGCGTATACCTAACCTAACATATTTACATAAGATTTTCTTTCGGTTTGAATATCAATATCACAGACAATTTTTTGCAAATTGTATCGAATTGTGTTTACTTCTAATAATAAAATGTTTGTCCGTCAAGAACGTTAAGACCCGACAAACCTAGCTATGGGTCGTAAAGACGAAGAATAAAATGTATCCACGCATCCACCTGTAGAGTTTCTTTATGGATCTTAGTGAAGAAGTATATTATGATCCTTTTTACTAATAAACACTGCCAAACACCAGATTATTAACGTCATATCCTGTTATTAGCTGATATCCTTAGTCCAAAATATTATTTATAAGTCAAGGTATTTGTCTATCCGTGCTAAGCTGGGACGGGTCATCTTTTATAATAATAAAAATAAAATATTTGTATTTTGCTTGTAATGAATAAATACAAAAGCTACTGGATCGATTATAAAATTTCTTTCTCCAGTAGAATGCTGTATAATATGCTATTGTATATTAGTTGTACGTAGTATATTATCTACTCTGATTTTGTATAATGCTACGCGGGCGAAGCGGGAAAAAAGCTATTATTATAATATAATTAACATAATATTATAAACATTTATATTATAATCAGTCACATTGATTTTCATACAATGTGTTTTTTTCCTGTTAGTGCCTTTCAGGCATATGCGAATACAAATTCATTGGCAAACGCTGATACGCATCCTCATATACTCTAGAACTAGCATTGGTGACAACAATCCTCCGACAAAAATACGTATTTTTTATACTATATATAATAAATATACCCTTTTAATACTTTTCTTGTCACAATACATTTTGGCCATATTTATGTATTGAGTTATTTTACATCCCATATCCCTTGCACGCTGCTTTATTGCTTTGAAGCTACATTATATCTCGCAGGCGCTTTACTGCTTCCATAGCTTTTAAACTAATCCTAACTCCCTAACTAATATTTTAAATGCAAATGTATATGTAGTTTGTTTGTTTATTTGTTACGCTTTTACACTTTATTTAGTTGGCCGATCATCATGATATTTTGTACACACATGGGTAGGTACACAACATTTCCGTTCATTCAGAAAAAAACATTTCTAGTCACGCGAGCGAAACCACGAATAAGAGCTAGTAGGTCTTTTAAATATTATTTTTACATGTGATTATAGTGAAATGACTGAAGTAAAGTATTTTTATATTATGAAAGCGAGGCTATGGGCACTAAAATTTCTAGATTTATATAAATATCTATATTTAGATAAAAAATCAGAATAAATATGGTGTAAGGGTCGTAGTTACACGATTTTATGAAACTTACATTGATTTGTCAATACCTACATATTATTCTTGTTTCTGGGAGTGATTAAAATAAGTTGCTAGCTACCAGTATAGCAGTATTTAGATACGTTTACAGTGTGGAGTAAGTATCTGGATGATGTAGCGCCTGGTGCGGATCCCCGCAGCAGGCGCACGGCAGTCAGCGCGCAGGCGCACGCCTCGTAACGCGTAGCAATACGGGTCCGGCTCGTACGTCTTTGAACAACCTTATTGCTTCTCCGTGTGTAAGACCAGCAGTGCCTCGTCCATTGACTGACACGATTTCGTCACCTGGAACATTTTATAACACTAAAGTCGGTGGGAAGGTAAATAATTATCCAGTATCCACCAATATCCAACACAGTATTCGATTCACTCTTTTGTTTTAAACAACTATTTTAAACTCGTCTGTGTCTCTTACAGCATGTACTGTATTCCTGCCTTCAGTATCTCTTGTCGTTAACATTTTATTGGTTATCTTAAATACTGGAAGGCGTTAATGTACGACAATTAAGTGAAAGAATCTAAGGAAAGGCATCAACACTAGTTGTTGTAGTTGGGTAGAATAATCGTGATTAAAAGTGTTATTTTCGCTGAGCCAAGCAATTACATAAGCGCATCTGCTGTTTAACGTTCCGATAGTAACCTTTACCTTATTTGTATTTTATAAGGTCAGAGACAGGTGATAATGTTTAGCTGCAGCTGTTGAGTTTTTACGGCGTTAGGGAGTGTGTGGCACGAATGCAACTGTTTTGTATATGATTTATTTACCTTCACGCAGTATCGATTCAGCTGCCTGGCCATTATTGAAAATTGTTTTAACGAAAATGCCCATATCGCCTCGTGGTGAGTCCCGTCCGCCGACTATACTGAAGCCTAAGCCTTTTCCTCCAGCAGATTTCGTGAATCTCACCTGGAAAAGATAGAGTACAAATCAGATATTAAATACCTTCGATACCAAAAGAAAGATTTGTGTAACTTATTAACGAACAAACCTCAAATATATGTGTGTCTCGAGGTTCGGGTGCGGGTGGTCGCTTACTGGTCTGTTGTCCGGATGTGGGTGGCGCAGGAGGCGGTCTACTACATCTCGGGATCGAACTCACTCTCAGCTCAGCAACACAATTTCGTAATTGTTGTATGGGTTCCTGTCTCGATTGCACACGCGGTAGTCTATAAGGCTCTTCCCACATCCTTTGTGATAAATCCGAAGTGAGGCGATTGTAACCATTTCTGAACGGAACATCCAATTCCACATTTTCACTGTAAGGGCGGCGACTCCGGCCATCCGAATTATTCTTTCTCCTTTCAGGTACATAATTAAAATCTACAACATCTTGACTCTCATCTTCTTGACCTATTAAAGGCGTCCGATCCCTGGGCGGTGGTACGGCTTTGTTAGCTCTATACACGTTAGGTGAGCTGCACCTTCTTCTCAGAGTAGATGATTGCCTTGGTGGCGATGGTGACGGTGGATGTCGAACAGCTGTCGGACTGGGCACGTAGAAGGTGGACGGTTGTTGATGCGGCGGTGCGAGCACATCATGTGCCGACAAAGCTCTTCTCCGTAGTCCCCCACCCAGCTTGCCTAAGGCTCGAAGAATGTCTGGTGTGCCACTGGTGACCCGTAATGACGCAGTGGTATATACTTTACCACGGTGTCGGAAGGACAGCTTTGAAGGTGGTGCCGGGGAGCAGTGCGGCGGCGGCCGCGGGGGCGACGGTGAGCATCGCACTGGACTCGGCTCACGATTCCCTGATCCAGGGCGTAGTTTGGAACATCGTCGTCGAAGTTTGCGCCATCTTTGTGATAAATTCGCATTCCAGCCCTCTTCTGAAATGTTGAAGTAATTCATGCCTTTAAATTATTTGTCTTTTCGGAAGTAAGCTCTAAATGCTTTAATAAAGTAAGTACTTCTCAACTAAGTCCGTGGGGAAACATGATGTGTAAGTAAGTGAATTTATTTGAAATGCATATTATATTTAAGGAAATGAGTTCGATTTGATGACCATCAGCGGTTCGATAACGGGACCTAAATAGATACTTAGCAATAAATTTGTGTCTATTATACTGGTCTGATGAAAATTAAATATGAAAATAACGAGGTTAAAACTGGCTCGTTAGATACTAAAAGAAATTCCAAATATGGTGCAAGCGGATGTTAATGGTACACGTCTTGTTAGCAGTTGCTTCGAGAGTATAAACGTGGGCGCGGAACGAGGGCGGGAGCTATGCGCAAAGTGTGTAGGTCTATGCTATTGTAACGAATGTCATTATAAGTACATGTTTATGTATTCATTTAGGTGTTGTAACGTGCAAAGTGAAACAGTCATGCAGATTGCGGTTCAGGGATTAAACGCCCCACGCTGGGCGCCAATCCGAAGACGTAGTCAAGAGTTAGAATATGTTAGAGAATAATATTATGTTCTATACCTTTCATCATTTTTTTTTAGTTTTTATCCTATTGTTATTGTGCTGCGCAATGGCCTATTAAAATTTTGATGGGGGTCATGATGTCAGAAAATATAGAAACTTCCTTGGTCACGTTTTTAGTCAGTTGATTATACTAGCATAAATGGGATATTGTAATATTTCTGTTCGGGATGTTTGGACGCAGCCTTAGTCTTTTAATGAACAATTTGTAGGGTATACAAAGTCGTATAATATAGTACATTCTGGATAGCGCTTATAGGCTATATAGGGATGTTACCTTTTTTGTTGGTGTCCGCGTCGGAGGCATAGTCGTGGGTGCGAAGCGGGGGTGGGGCGGGCGGCGAGGCGGGGGCAGCAAAGCTGTGCCGCAGCGGTGTCATACGCAGCAGCCGGGGCCGGTCACCGCCGCCACCGCGAGAGCCCCATGCCGGGGCACCCATTCTTGGACACACTGAAATATGTAAGGTAACGAAAGATTAAGTAACCATAAATAGAATAAATAAAAGCCTTTTATGTGTCTGTATTTGGAAGCTATAATCTAAATACTGGGAATATGTATTTATAGAAGGTAACATGTATTATACTTAAGGGAATCGATTATTCTTTAAGCAATGACTTCTCATAGACAGTAAGAAACTATAAATCTTACATATTTTTTTTTCATAAACAATAAAAGGGCTATCTGACGTCAAATATGATTACTATTATTCTCAAATATATAATTTTAATAAATATTTACATACACACTGAAGAACTTTTCAAGTATTGTGATTAATAATGCTGTCAGTTTTATAATCCACAGCCATCACGCATCGCTAAATATAAACCACTAGTGATTATTAGAATCCCAATGATATAATTAGACATGACTTTATAACTGGTTAAATGCAGACTCAAGAGCAACCGCCATAATCGCAGTGAGTACAGTTATTGAATGGTTGACTAAAAAATGTTAGGGACAGCCTAGAAGTATAAATATGGGCTTGACCATCGTGAATCCGACTCCTACGCAGCGTGGGCTTGTGTCGGCAAACAACAACGTCCGGTGAGCCCTGCATAGCTTAATAACGACTATGACCCACATAATGATGTACTATATCTAGCGGCGCGTATGTTGCCTTTGTCGGTGTATGCACCGGTATATGAAATAAATGTATGATCTAACTTATCTTAATAGTAATGATGTTCTATTAATGGTATCAAAACGATGTGGCGCGTGCCGAAATATGGACACGCGGGAACCACTCCGTCTGTGCTTTAACTGCTGTACCGTTGAGGATATCCGTTCGGGCACTTGCACTCGCCCCATACTAAACAACCATCGTCTGGTTTTGTACTTATTACCTACTGCCGGTATATCAAATGTATGGTACCTAAATATAGACATGTTTTATGTATTATCCTATCGCTGCAATGCCATAGCATAAAATGCTCAATATAGCTCAGTTCTCCGGTTTTTATTTATACTATTATTTGCGAAATTCATACATTCTTTGCAATTGTAATGCAAAGTGTATTGATTTTGATTTTGTATAATATTAAAAGATTGAAATCTGATGAGAATACATAAAAAAAAAACTTGGAACCACATGACAGTAAAATAAACGAACAGCAGTAAATTTTTAATACTGAGATGCCTTTGCATTAATAATTATATATATTACCTACTAGCACGATGCATTAGCAGGGATCTTTTTCGGTGAATCAAAATTAAACGACGAATTTAAGATTTAACAAAAATGTTTTCAAATCATTACAATGTAATTTAACCTCTATATACTCAATTACTCCTTAATGACAAACTAACAAGAACAAGGAAAACGAGGTAACATTATTGCATTGGCTTAACATTTGACCGTTCAAATAGTCAATAATAACAGGTTTCGGGTGACCTACCACTGCATCTCGTACAAACACATTTGCAGAGTAGCTCAACTGTCTGTTAGATCGGAAACTGGCAGTAATTTTCGCGAGCGCAGTACCGTTGTGGACCGAATTTGGCGCCGGGCCCGAGCCGTGCAACGTGTCACACGGGCAGCCCGTCACACTGGTCACTGATCTTCCGGTAAACACACCGTGCACCAAATTAACATTGTAATTAAGGAAGACTGTATAAATGACTCCATAAACAGCGCGAGAACATAATTTCAATCTAAAACTGTTTACTTATGAATGCGTAACATCATAACGGTAGAATTCACACATTTAAAATTATGAATCTTAGTTAGTTGTTTAAATGATGGTGAAAGAGCATAGACTGTGCGTGATCTTATTTTCAAGGCAATATTTGCAAGTGTATATCTGTCTGAAACTAAAGGAAATTAATTAATTATTTAGTAAATGAGCATAATTTGTGACGAATTATGATCATATACTAAAATAGTAGTTACTTAAAATTGGTTTAAAGCCTTTACAGCTATGTGCAAAAATCCGAATGAATAGTAGCACGCTGGTAATAGAATAACCTTAATTCCATACAGCACATGTTAACAGATAACTAGCCACAAGGGGCGCGTTCCGTTTGTGTTCCCCCGCGGCGTCGCTTTGAACTCAAGTGGCTAGCCATTAATATTGGGGTCCAATCGGGTCCATTTCGTTGCTCATTTTATGGGAGTTCGAGTGGCGAGTCAATAGAATGCTACGTGGTGTATTTGTATACTTTATTTACCAGTAACGAGACCAATAGTAAAAATAGCAATCTATTGTAAGCCAAATTATTGCAAGAACGCACTTATTTTTGAAGACATACAAAGAAAATTGCAATTCAGAATATTGCCTCTGATTTTTTGTGTATGCACCATTTTTTTGTTCGCTCCGTTACTACTAGACTAGGCTCAATTGATGCTCAACTAAATATTAGAGAAGTATTATCTATTTGACTGTACCGCTTGGTTGTATTTGATATGGCATTTGACAGGTACGAAAACATTTCCATCGTAATACGATGTCATGGCATGACCCATGGCTTACAAATTGTTTGAATAGGTAAGCTAACTAAATACATATTTCTTCTTGTTATATAGGTAAGTCGTCTTATTCAAACGGAAAGGGAATATCTAGTTTAGTTTTTGCACTCATTTCAGCAGATATGCCATGTTGATCTGTTTTCGGTCGTTTTTATTGCCTCAGGCGATACGTCTAATGATGTAAAATTTTCAGAAGACATGTCAACAGAATCGATGTGAGTGGATGCGGAAGTAACCGTGTTTTTATGCAGTATGCGGCTATAAGGATGCACAATACATCTACGATTTTGTTCTAGCCACGATACTCGTAGAAAGGATACGCGTGACACTGCAACGCAACGTAACGTTCATAGGTAGGTATATAATATGAATTAACTAAGTATATAAATAACGGGTTTGTGCTCATGTTGCGCCTACGCTTAAAAACCAAACTGAGATTTATGCGTAGCTATGAAAGCGATAGTGGCACAATGGGCCCTCAGGAATGTGACCTGTGCCTTATTCATACATAAAGTGTATAAAGCATGTCTGTGCCACAATCACCTTGAACTAGCAACCTTTCTATATACGACTTAACTAAATCACTTTTATAATAATGCAGTTATTGATTTGAATAATGACATGCATTATGCGGTAGGGCGAATTGGGATCTCCCGTGGGTTTTCCTATTCAAATTGGAGCCGCCCGACTGGGGACTGTACCTCCACCTCACAGAAGACTGCAATCAAATAACACTACTTTAATGTAGTGTTTTGTTTCTGCGTTAAATAAGGTTGCCATTGCTTCACGAGCATTCGCTGCGCTAGTAGTAATGCTGCTAGCACAGTGAGTCCTTATCAACAAACCTGGTGTGCAACTAGTGATATCCCTGGTATTGCTAGCGGCTATAGGCTACAGTGTCTGCTTACCATCAGGTGGGCCGTATGCTTGTGTCCACCTTAGTGGTAAATATATAAAAAAAGAGCTGTTTTACCCAAGCTTAATCTATTTAGCAAATTGGCGACATGATCTCTTTGTTTATTACGCGACGATGTTATGCGAATTGCTTTTTATTTTTTATTATTTCCTGCTGTTATATTTATTATACTATAATAGCTGCTCATAAGATCACAAGTATAAAATTTGCTGACACTAATTCATTTAGTTGTAAGTGTAATAATTAACTTTTTATACGTATCAATTATGATTTATGGCATAAAATATACTCCTATTTTTAACTTTTACCATTTTATCTACAAAAACAGATATACATATAACAGATACAGTTAGCATATCACGAAGTTGATCTGGTATTCGTGACAAACTAATCACGTTCTCTAAATTATGTGCAATATCTGTAATATATTTTCATTTCAATTTGATTACTACCCATAACATGTAAAATTTATGACAAGATGGCGTTTGAAAAGCTTGAAATGCTTTACAAATTGATACTAACGAATTTTTGTTATTCGAAATACGTATTTGAAGTCATATTAGTATAGCACATAGCACAGCTGTGCAAATGGTGTGGTAACAATTCAAAATTATCTTGGTGACTCAATATAAACAAATGTTGGTCAAATAACAACTCAAGTGATTCTTCATGGACAATTTCATATAGGTACCTAGCTGTTCATAATTTCTGTGAACAAGTAGGCCGACCACGGTATCGCAATCACACGGATCTTTGTTGTTCATCATAACATTGTTTGCCATCAAATTAAGAAACCCGCGCTCTAGATCCAAACCTATCGAATGAATCTGGGAAATTGCTTCTTTCACTTGCTATTATGATGTTACAGTCATGTTATATTTTTCTCAGGAGAAATCCACCTGTCCTAGTTCCATGTAAAGAAGTTTGGCTTTGCAATTATGTCATACATATACTCGGGAATACTCGGGATAATAATATCTCTTCAAAGGAGTACCGCATGATGTTCTTTAAGAAGGGTGTCAAGAGATTTTTGCATGGTCGGCATCTTGCAAGTGTTCATAGGCTACTGTAACCGCTTACCATCGGGCAGGCCGTATGCTTGCCTTCCACAATAGTAGTATAAAAAATCTAGAACAACTCGTAGTAATTATCTTGTCTCGTTGTTACTTATGTGATAGCAATGTAAGCTGAAACGGTACCAGTATTAGATGGATCATTTCACTTGCATACGAAACTACGTGTTTAATGCTCATGCATGAACCAGTATAAACACTGGTGTTCTTCAGATGTTAATTCGAAAGTTCATTGATTAATTTATCAAAGCTTAGTTTCAAAGTACCTTTTGAAGGTACTATATATTCATCACGTGACCGAGCGTCAAAATAGCAAAGCACGCGAGTGTAGTGGTCCGAGCTAGAATAACATGCTACTACGTATTCGTATCCCTTTCGAATAGTAAGAATTTACACAGATTAGATAATATATATACTTAGTACACTACTATAATAAAAAATAATTACAGTTTTTTTTTTCGTTTCAAAATAAATTAGCTGGATTGCATTAATTTAGAAAGGCTAGCTATCAGTTCTAAGACATTATTAGTTAGTTCTATATGAATTAAGTACTATCAGAACAATAGAATTAGAAGTCTCTGCGAAAGGAGCTAACTTCTCGAGCAATGATGTCATCAGAATTGTTAGCAAGTGGTTTTCATTAGAATAATAATGGATTGTCGGACGCTATTGTTCATAAGTTTCTACCATTTTAAGTTATTCTTATATATTCCCACTAGAATTATTTGGTTGTACCTACTTACGCAAGATTGAGGATAATTTTCAAAATATATTGAAAAGATAGTTTGATCCAAGCCCATAAAAGCAAACTATGAAACACCCATTTCAAGAAATACAATCTCTACCATGTGCCGTTTTTCTGATGCTTCTGTATCTCTTTGCACTGGTGTATCTTGAAAACAATGGAACTGATTGATTTAGTCTCCTAACTAAATCAATCACGGGAAGTCTACTCCTAACATTTTCAAGATTCTACTTGGGTGAAGGGTGTAGTGTTGGTGGCAATTAACCCAGTCACTCTAATTAAAACTAAAGCTGAACGCCACGTTCCGTAGATTCTATAATTTCTTACTATCTCTTAGTATTTATTAAATAAATAAAATCTCAGTAGATTTATTTTTATACCACGAGGGCACACAAGCATACGGCCCACCTGAAGGTAAGCAGTCACCGTAGCCTATAGCCGCTAGCAATACCGAAGATATCACTAGCGAGCTGCCAACCAGGTTGTTGATGAGGAGTCACTGTGCTACCAGCATTACCACATATTGAAGCGTATACTCGTGAGGCACTGGCAACCTTACTTACCGCAGAAACACAACGCTACAACTACGTAGTGTTATTTCACTGCAATCTTCTGTAAGGTACAGTCCCCAGTCGGGCGGCTCTAATTATAATGGGAAAACCCACGGGAGATCCCAATTCATCCTATCTCTCTTTTTTTAAGCTCATGGTGTGAGTAATCACTGCACTTAAGCTAAGAAAATTCATCGGTACAGGCCGGGGCTTGAACCTGGGCCGATCAGATGACAGCCGTTGCTTCAACCACAAAGCCACTACGGCTGGTATATTTCATGGTAAATTGTTATTATTTGAGGAGGCTATAGATAATGAAAGGAAACGTATATTAATTTAACAATGATGTCATATAATCATTGCTTTCCTTTGCCCATATATACACTTTGGTGAGGACTCACAAATGTATGACACAAAATAATCAACATTAATAATATTTTTAAATTAGTATTTGTGTATCAGTTTTTATTAATAAAAATGTTTGTTTAGAAAACGGTGTCATCAAACGAAATAATCCCACTTGAGAAGATTGACCACCAACCGCACTGTTCTAAATATAATTTTATATCCACCTTGAAACTGTAATACCACAGACCAATACTTCAAACTAAAAGTCAAATGTACCTACCTTCTTAATTAAAAATTCTAAATATCCAAACCTTCTTTTATAGTTTAATCGATGCCGTTTGATTGCTCAATCGTATCTGCATAATTTCTTCAAACCTTCAAACATTTTGTAGTATTACTAGGTATATTATAAATAAAGAGTTTGTTGCCCTGCGCTATGCATAGGAATTGATTGAGACTGATTAAAGTTAATTCAGATGTCACGTTTCATAAGATACTACGGTAAATATTGTGGCCGTCGATGTAACAACGACAAGTGTACAGAAAAGGGACAGATAATAAAGAAGTCCTTTGTTCATAATTAATAGTCACTTATGTAATTTTTTTTTGTGTGAAGGAAGCTTATTCTGTAAGCAGCATGTATTGGAACGTAACGTATTAAACGTATTAAAATTGGAACGTAAATAAATATGCGCCCGATGTTTGTAAATAGGAATTAACTTAATAGTTATGTGAGTTTTAAATAACTGTGACAAGCTGCATTTTCATCTACAAACCACAATTGGTTGGCTTCGTTTCCAAATTGTTTCTGGTTCATCCATGCTTTTGTTAATATCTTAGAGCAACTACGAGCATGTAGTTCTTGCAGTGCTACGCAAGTTGCCCTTGTTATTGTACGCAATATTATGTCGGATCCTTTTCAATTATTGAGAAACAAAATTAAAATATTTATGTATTGCTTTTCAACGATGATGTCGATTAATAAAACAAATTATACTAACCTCTATAATAACGATTTTAGTAGCAAGTAGAATAGTGACTAAAGAAGCATGGGAGTACCTAGGTGTAATCAAGTTTAGTGCAGTAGACTGGAACCAATCCATAACGGCTATACCAGAAAGCGCTGATTTCTGATATCCAGTTCCCCAGTACGGAATCAATATTATTTATAAAGAATTTCAAAATTATGTGGGAATAAGAGCTATAAATGGAGTTATGACTAGAGCATTCCTTTTGAATAAAGCTGCATTTAATCTAGAGCCCCACATGACGCACCGTTAGTAAAAGACGCCATTGTCAGCAGCTTCATTATGTAGCGTGGGAGACCCGGAATATGTGACGAACTTACCTCCAGTACCTACCATAGATAATACACTTACATAGGATATACCTACTATGTTTTGTCTAGAAAGAATGTGTGAGCGTTATAGAAGCCTTTAGAGCAAGAATCAGCAGAAGAGATTAGGATACACCTTCTTCGTCAAAATAATGTCCATAGGATACGTTTAAGCTGCTTAGTGTAAAGTTTACCTAGAATTGTACACTAATCCTTAGATATTTATCTTTACCATCATTACAATCCTACAATCTCCATTAGTCTATAGTTCAATATATTTTGAAAGCGGTAAAAGTAATAATTTAATCCTACGCAGCTGAATAAAATGATGAACTGGATGTAACAAAAATATAATTTTTTGGTCTTTGTAAATATAATTTTCGTACCATAGCGAATCGTATACACCTATATAGAGTGTACAAAGTAGGTAACGACATTCAAACTTTCGTGATAGCGAGTTCGGCTGTATCAAAATGCCGGCAACAGGTATGGCGTGACACTGAACCTCGTTGAAAGGTTACAGGCCATAACACGACAAAACGCAATTATTCTAATATTCAATAGTTCAATGAATAGTTCAAGGTTTTTATAGAAATGTTGGTACAGAATGATTTTCATATTTGACAAGTCCATTATATTGGACCTATAAAACCTAAGCATACAAAAAACATAGCAGATTATATAACAACGTAAAGGTGACGTAGAGGGGAAGATTTTTTTCTTTCTGGTAACTTATTTAGTGCGGTTATCAATGTTATATCAAACGGATTAAATTAGTATTTCATTGTTAATACTCTCTTTGGCATAGAGGATATACTGGTAATACATACCAGTCATATTGGTACGTCGTCAATTAAGTATGCTTACTCACTAAATCACATGCAGGCGACACCACACCAAAAGATCACTGGTTATCATAAAAATATCATAAAGCTGCTAAGAAATAATTGGTTCACGTAGGTATGACATTAAATAAATTAGTAACTAATCTCTTAGCCCACTCTCGGTATCCATAATTGGTAGATCCTGTTTGCGATAATGACCCCAACCAGTTGCCATTTTAGGTGAAGCAAGGAGAAACCCAAAACAAGTGCCGTCGATATTGTTAAATCTTCTGAATAATTCAACATGAACGAAAGGTTTATAATGCACTTTAACAATATTTATGTTTTTATAATTTCAGAATAGGTGCTGATACTAAAAGGGCATCTGAACAAGAATTTTGTGCGCTTTCCTTCACATATTTAACGATAAGACCACCCACAGTGAATTTCTTAGGCTGTATTAATAGAACCACACAACACACCACTTTGTGTAGTCTGTAGTATGCGATAGCCAGACGAGGGGTAATGATCTGAAGATTTAACTACAGGGCATCGAAGCGTGGAGGTAAAAAAGTTATGGACATAGTTTTTCTCTTGTGTCCGTCACAACCGTGACGGACAATAACCGAGTACTTTATCATATTCTTAATTTGCATAACAATTAATATGATAACAATAAAGGGATTGATCGCCTAATGGATTGATGCAAGTTACAATAGGAACCGCAACATGCATACGGTATAGGTAATAAAACTGAGGGTGCGGGATGAATGCACGGCGCTGACGTCTGCTGCCATAGCCCCGACGCAAGATGGAAATTTAGATCTTATTTCAAATGGTATAAGGGTAGGAGTAAATGCAAAGTATTCTTGGTGCGTTAGTCTACCGAAGTGTGGAGAGCGAGGGTTCAAAGTATGAGGGGACGTAGGAACTAACGTACTATGGAGTGATGTTTTTATAAACATTTTTTTTGGAACATGCATTTATCAGTTTCCAGCTGACTACACAAGCAGTTTAATAAGATATAAACGATCATCATATTGCCATTGAAAACATTAAGTCGGTCCAATTAAGTTAATATTTCAGCTGTGTCTGAGTCCGAAGTGTTTTGCCAGGAAGAAATAAACACAGATAAATTTAGATTTACTGTTGGTTTTGTCACCTCGCTTCTTTTAGGCCTTTCATAAAAGCATAACATTTAGCAGAAATTGTTAATAACTCTGATGAAATATTGAATAGTCTAAATTAAAAGAACGTACCTACTTACTTCCTATTCGGAAGATATACATGTAAAATGTGTTAGTTATCTATGAACCAATGTGAAATTCTAAAGCAATAAAAGTTAATGGAAATAAAGTTAACATACGCACCTTACGGGCAACAATCAATTTATCCAACGTATAAATGATTCGACCGTTAATTCAAAAATAGGAATGTGACGGTTATTTATATTTTTGTTTTTAAAACTTTCACAAATTGATCGCATAGGCACTGCAGTACTGCACTCACACTCAGTGAACAATATATCGATCGTGGGGTAACGAGTGCACACACGACCCGGGCCGCCGCGACTCGCCGTCGACAGCACGTTCGACTATAACGAATGACAGATTAATACTAACATAACCTCAAATTTACGCGCGCTGCTAGGGAAATTGTTTATGCTGTCTGTACACCCATAAATGGGGTTCAGTTGCGAAGAGAGCCGCGATAGCAAAACCCAGGCGACGGACAAAGACAGAACTTTTCATGGTGTACAGACGGGGGAAGAACTGCGAGTAGTAAGTATACTTCAGAGTTCCTCGTAACAGCATGGATAATAATTTTGTCAGGAGATTTATAACAAATAAGTGCCGCCTTTGCATGTCGTTTCTACCAAGTTGGCATCTTATTGTTTCATAACAAAGGAAGTAAATGGAATATTACACGGTATCATATTTACAGTTATCATGAAACAAGTTCCGTTGATGTATTGTATTGTTTACATTACACACCTATGCTAGGTGATAACGCAGACATTAGGTATTCGATACTTGAAAGGTACAGGTTTATTGTGAATAGAATGTTTGAAGAACTCTATCAGTGATTGTACCACTGAAAAGTGTCATGCAATACCCAGGTACCTATCGTCATTCATTCATGTTGTATTATTTATCTATCATGTTTTTTTATACCCAACTACTTGAAAAGTAAAGATTTTTGAGCTCTTCTCGTTAACAAGGTAGAATACTTTTTCAAACATAACACTTGAACTAAGAGACAAGTTGAAGAAAAAAATGTTTATCGCATCGTTTGTGTATACCTGCCTGGCGAACGGCGCGGGCGGGCATCTCCCTAAAGGGATAGTTTCCCTTCCAATAGAAACCATTGAATGAATGAACAATTTTAAGCAGGCGCATCAAATACCTGTTTTGAATTCTTTCCATTTTTCTAGTAGTTTACATTACATTGTGTAAAACTTATTATATGATCGGACGAAGGTATTTTTTTTTAAACAAAACACATTTATTTTATACAGATTATTATCTATAAGTACGTAGCTAGCATTATATACGTATAAATGTACGGTGAGTGGAAGATAAGGTCAAGGTAAAAAAGAGTAGGTGAGCCCACACCGTCTCTGGAACACGGCGCGGCGTCTCTGCAAGGCTGTCTTCGACTTAACGTTGACTTAATGATAGGCTTTTGTAAACAATAACTTATGCCTTTAGATTTATCAAACGTCGTTGCTTGCTTACCACTTACCTTTCTCACATTAAACTCGTGAAATATCTAATTAAGGTAATAGTTTAATTATTATGAAGTTCTTATGCCGGCGACTTCCTTTGCCTGGATATAACTTTGTAGAAGATTAAATACTCAAAGCATTAAAACATAAGTCTATGAATCTGAAAATGGTATAGACAAAGGTCAACCAAACTTCTTACATAGCAGCCTACACTTACCCGAAATAAGGAGAACTCTTTACTTAAAAAAAAAAATTTAACACTCAAACTACACTAATTAAATTTTATATTATCTATATTAGCGTTAGCGAGCTATACTCTAGTTCCACGAGATCTACATTCATCTGTGAATCTGACATTGGTATTGACAAACTGTCAACCAAATAAGACTAGTGTGTCCATCAATATTTACAACTTATTTTTCATAGCAGGCCACCTTGACCTGTACTTATTATTATAAGGTATTTTTGTGTATAAGTGCAGGGGAAAAGTTGGTTGTGCGTGTTTCCTGCACGCGTCTGGAGGGGGTACGCGCACGATTCCCGAATGCATTTCGTAACGGCTTGCCCTATGCGTGGTTTACCTTTCCAATACAGAGTGTAGTTATTTATATTGGTTGGCAACAATGATATTGTTGGTTGGTAACCATAGTTGCTAACGAACTTTGTAACGTAGTAGGTAAGTGCTAATATATAAATACTTCTATGAATGCATCTTTAGGTTTAACCTTCGTATAAAAGAACTTGTTACATACACTAGGTATGCTCTTTAACCTCTTTTAGGCTTGTACTTACGTCGTTGGATTCTAACATGTACCTAGGATGAACATAACCTATGTGGTCAACCATTTGGGAATAAATAAAGATTACTGTGAAACTACTCGCTATGAAAAGTATTATTACTTTACAGTGAAGTTTCTCATTATTTTAGCTGACTACAAAACAAATTGTTCTGTATATATTTTTTGTGTAAAGACGCGTAAAATAGTACTTGTTTTTAATCTGATAAATTTTAGGCTTTTGACAGCTTAAATTGCTGTGAAAATTACATTTTCATCTAAATACATTTCTAGCTTTTGTCTGATTGATTTAATTTTGGTATTCAATTATCAATAAACAGGTTTGAATATATTAATAACAATTTAATCGAATTACCAGTCGTATGTATGTCGTAGTGAAATGGTGACTCGCTGTATAATGTTGTGGTTTCGAAGCACGGGCGATGTGCGCGATAGTTTATTTTGTTTGAACCCTTCTAAACGGTTATAGACCAAGCCGTTTACTTACACCTAATGAAAAGCATAAACCATTTAGCTTGATAGTAAATACGTAAAAGGATTTATAGGTACATATTATTAAAGAGGAAATAGGAGTCATGGTACGTTAAATAAGTACCTATGAAAATATTTTTATTATAAATTATTTAAGGTTGTTGCAAGGTCGATGAACTCATTAGTGGTTGGAAGCGTATTTTGATCGCGGTGTGTGCGGTGGGTGAGTAAACAAGGCTTTGTTTTAAGTCAGAGTCGCGGGTCGTATTGTTCCGGCGAGTGCGTTGTACGGAAGCCGGTAACAATCTGAATCACGATTACGGGAGCATAATGTAAGCTAATAAACACGTCGGGCCAGCCCTAATGCTAGCTATGTGATTGGTTAATAATACTGCGCTTCCTTTTTGACTAGCTGGTGTTAAACTTATTGGTGACGGAAGCCAATTTATATAAAAAATTACGCGATTTTCTTGCATAAAATATATAACTAGTCATTGTAAGTTTGAAAGTTGAACTGAACTATTACCGGCGCATCTGACGCGTATAGGTCGCGGCACGAAACTCTAGCGCTGACCGTTATTGCGCAGAAGTAAAAAATAAGGTGTCTTGGCGGGGTACAGGGGTGAAGGGCGAGCGTGCGTTGCGCCGATTGGCTCTCCAGTCGTACTCCGTCCCCCGTGCCGATACGACGCTCCGCGCACTTCCAGTGTACAGTCGCGTTCTGAATTGTTTTGTTGTCATCGTTAATTTTTGTTGTTGTTTTTTGTTAAGTTTGTTTTGTTGATTTGTTTGTTGTGTTTGTTAGTTTATTCACTGTTTGATTAAGTTTGAACAGTTTTTAAACAGTGAAAATGCCGAGGCCGAGAAGGAATACTGTTTTGAAAAGACAGGCACGGAAAATGGTGTTTGACGTGCATTGTTTTCTGAAAAGGGAATCGAATGATTTCATTAATTCCCTGAAACAAATTCAAAGTGAAATTGGCGAAGCTGCGAGTATTTTACTCGATTCTGACCGCAGCACTGTAGATATAAGTGAAATAAAACAAACTGCAGAAGTTATTCAGGCGGGAAATATAAAATTAAATAGTATAATTAGTGACTTACAGAAAATTCAGAAAAGGACAGCTGAATCTACAAAGACGTCCATAGCAACGGTAAGGAAAATCTCCACTGAAGCCAATAATTCCGACTTATTATCAGTATTTAGAACACCAGGCAAAAAACGCTCCAGATCAAAACCGGTCACAGATATTGATAACTTTGATCAAGGATTAATAAAGAGGTGCATACATAACTTTCATAGGACAAATAATGAACTTCCCACCGTCGGAAAGTTGAGAAAGAAGCTAGAGGAAGATATAAATTTCAAAGGCTCAGAACGAAGTCTTCGACGAATAATTAAGAGTTTAGGGTTTCGGTGGAAAAATACTGAAAACAATCGAAAAGTACTGATTGAAAGTTCAAATATACGTTTACTACGTATCGAATACTTACGCAAAATAAAACAATATCGCCAAGAGGGAAGGCCCATCGTATATACAGATGAATCTTACGTAGATTCATCGCACTCTGCTCCAAAAGCCTGGACCGATGGTACTACAAAAGGTCTCAAAAAACCTATCTCCAAAGGACAGCGGGTGGTCATTGTCCACGCAGGATCAGAGGCTGGGTTCATACCGAACGCACTGTTAACTTTTAAAGCTGGTGCGAAATCAGGCGACTACCACGACAATATGAACTACGACAACTACGAAAAATGGCTGAGGACACAGTTATTGCCGAACTTACCGCCTAATTCTGTCGTGGTAGTCGACAACGCATCATACCATAATAAACAATGGGACCTTGCACCCACTTCTAATTCCAAAAAAGCTGACATGCAGGGTTGGCTTACTGAAAAGGGCATACAATATGAGGAAACTCTACTAAAACCTCAACTATACAATTTAATACGGGCTAACAAAGATAGATTTAAAACATTTTCAATTGACAGGATACTAGCAGAGCAAGGACATCAAGTGCTAAGACTGCCACCATACCACCCAGATCTAAATCCAATCGAAATGGCATGGTCTGACATAAAGCAATATGTAGGCAGTAAAAATGTGAAGTGGAGTGTTGCTAAATGTATAGAACTAATTCAAGAAAAAGTTTTGCTGATGGGTGCTTGGGATTGGGGAAAGTTATGCCAAAAGGTAAAGGACATAGAAGAGCAATATGTCAAGAGTGACCATGTCGTGGATTTGGTTACAGAAGAATTCATCATTCGCGTTGATGGTGACAGTTCAGAGGATAGCCTTGGTGAGTCTGATGACGATGACGCTGTTAGTGCCGACGACCGAAGCAGCCCTGAGCCGGGGCCCTCAGTAAGCAAAAGGCCCTGTTGGGATACTATTGAAGGTGTAAGACCATTGTCTGATTCGGACTAGATATCGGAAAGGAGAATGCGGTGTCTGATGTCCACACCCTGCCGAACTCGCAGGTTTCTTCTATCCTGAGAAGAAACTTCAGTAGGTTCTTATGTAATTCGGACTTAATATAATTTTTTTTATTATTTGGTATTTAATATAAAAATTTACAAATCCGATAGTGTATTTATTTTTCTACTCCCCATAAACTTGTTAAAAATTATATTGTAGGTAACATGAAGTAATATTTGCGTGCGTGACAGTACCCATACGCAGTTAAGTTCCACATTTTGTTCACCGCTAGACTTACTATTTGACTTTACATTAAAACATTATTTTGCTGTTTTTAACTAAGCAATTAAATTACTAATTTGTATTGCGTGCGCGATGGTACCCATGCGCAGCTATCCCCTCCACGTTTCGCTCAGCGCTAGAGTTTCGTGCCGCGACCTATAGCACCAGATGTGTCGGTCGGTAAGGCATTTAATTTATAAGGCAGGCATTGTCCTGCAGCATGTGTTAATAGATGTTTTCAGGATAGGCAATATGCGAATAATACGCTTGGTATTGCAATAGCTCATAAGCAACGGTAACCGTAAACCGTCAGGCGGGTCTAATGCTTGTTAGTCAATTTAGTGATATAAATAGGGTCTACGATCTGTCTACGAACATTCCCTAAATCTGTTTTTTCTTTATAAATTTTGCTATCTTAACTTTTCTGCTTATCTAGATAGGATAAGATTAGTTATAGTAAATCGTATAGAGCCTAACATCATTTCTCCTATTCTGTATTATTTTTAGCTATAACTAGCTGACTCTTGCGAGTACTTACCTACTTCTTCATATATAAAACATTTTTATACATATTTTGTACACCATTGCACTTCAAAAGAGTTCACAGTGAGTGTGAGTTTCTTATTAGTCTGCATGATAAGAAAAATATGGCATACGCTCTTTGAAGCTCTTGAACGCCCACACCTCATCTCTTCCAGTTGCAAGCTTAGCCAAATAAACATCTCGCTACTCAAGTAGTTCTCAGATATTGCATGTTTTTACACAGATGCACAAAGAAATAATGAAATTGCACTGAGAAATCGACAATTCAATCTATAATTAAATACAGAGACTGATCTGTCTGATATATAAACGCGCGGCCTAACCCTTGAGGCAAGAAGTCAAAATATTTGAGGATATAATTCCACCCCCAAAAGGGTAAATTAGATCGGTTCTTAAAGTGTATTCCATTAAAAATAAGCTTTCCGTTAAAATATAATTATTTGTTACAAGAAGGCGAACGTCTAGCATAAAAAAGACCATTATATTTTAGCGAATGTCATAACAGGTTACAATATGAATTAATACATTTTCTTATCGAGTGTAAAATATGCATTGAGCTCTTTCTTTCCTGTTCTGTATTTTAGTGAAGCGTTGTGCTGGCAGCATCATAAGAATCCTTAAAGCTGAACTGAGCGATTCCTCCTCACAGCGTGCTGACTACGGGCATCAGCATTATTCTGCACTGCAGACTCAGCAGCAATTGAATTAACAATCTTTAATATAGTACAAGTAATATCGTGTTACTCTTATTGGTTAAAATCTACTTATATTTGAAGTGTACCTAGTAAAAATTGTGAATCAGACGCGTGCCCATAAGTATTTATTTGTTTACTCACTGAGGTATCCCTGAGCCCTATTAACGAGTACTAAAAAGTTTACCCTACAAAAGGGATTGCTAATATATACCATTAACAGCTGGTAATAGGCTAGTTTATTTATCCTGTTCGTAAGTATTCAATATGTAACAGACGAGGTGCGCCGTAATTCAAGGTTACACATTGTTGCTTGACCTTTATGTTTCATTTTGTGTATTTGATTTGGCCAATGTATTAAATACACCCATGATACAGCATATTATCCTCTATCATGCGTTACAACTAGCGTAAGTATGGGAACCCAAGTCATTTCAATATTATTATCATATTCAAACGGTTTTTATAGCTAAGGCGGAAATTAAATTAATTAAGAAAGAAACGTTCCTATTTTAATGTAATAAATTATTACAAAATACGGTCCGGTTTCCGAAGATTGGTCTGGGAGAAGAAACAAATATCCCACGGTTACAATGGGAGGCATAATCAGCTGACCAGATCTGGATGATATCATAGCTCTTGATCCGGGTCACCTTGGCTCTTAACCGTCGTATTAACGTGCCAATTACGCAGACGCCTGTTTATTGTGCATAAAACACGGCTGCTAACGAACTTTATATAAATGTGTTGCATTGAATACCATTGACAAGAGTCTGGCTCTTATATAGATGATAATGATGATGATGCATACCATTATCACATATGCCAATTTTGTAAATTAAAACTGTCTAAACTTTTGCTCTCATTATCATATGAACTTGTGATCAGTTTCACTGACTACTTCATTAGTTACTTTGCAAAGACGAAAGCGCTTTCAATGTACATTATCTTGAAGTACCTATTCACCAACGATGGTAGACTATGCGGACAAGTAATTATAACAGACTGAGTTAGTGTTCACAAAAATAATTATCACAAATTAGCATAACAACTGAATTGAATGGGACTTTGCCACAGTATAATAATAGATAGTTTATTACAGTGTGACTTAGTTTTATCTTTTGCAAACAAAGAGCATGGCATTTGTAGTTATTTCCATACTTGAGCAATACGTTCCTTCATGCAAGTAGCTGAACTTATTTAACTCGTAGATACATATTTAGTAGGACGCTACGTTATCTTAACATTTTCTTTGTGCTTCATTGACGTTGTGTTAAGTAAAACTAGAGTTTTTCATTACCGATACTACTTATATGAACGAGCAACACAACAGCAGTGGTTAGAGTGGTTACGCTGAACGAGTCGTGTGAAAGAGTTCACAATACAATTATTTAAACCGATAGTTTTGTGTGTGAGAACAAATAAAGGCAAATTAAAGCTGACAGTGGTGTCGATTCTGTTGTTCAAAATTACTTAACTAATTTGACAGGTCTAAAAGTCTTGCTATCCCTTTCTCATGTACGGGGTTAAATAAGGATGGCAATATTTTTAGACCTGTCAAATTAGTTAAGTTTAGTAATTTTGAACAACAGAATTCACACCACTGTTGTGAAACTTAATTCTTTAATTTTACGTGATAATACATAATTATGAAATAGTATCTAATAGGTAAAATGCAAGAACATCGGTAGCTAATAACAGTTTTCATTGATAAAATTAACTGAATTGTAAACAATTGGTTTGAAATACTTCAATGTATGCTAGATGTGTACCTAAATAAATATACCTCAGCTATCTCTCATCAATATTCGCCCACAAGTACTATGACCGTTTTTGGTTTTTGTATTATTCGTAATAAGCACTTTGTTCTACTGTATTTTTTCAAATAAATTATTTCAATTCAAGTCATCATGGGATCTCCATGATATCGTCAATGCTGTATAGATAGATAGGTACAATGGTGCGAGGAGAACCAGCGGCAGTCAGCCTCGACGGCAGTGTACAGTTTCAGCATGGGAACGAGCCGTCACACCGATCCGCCTGGTTGCACACACAGTCGCCTGTTGGCTAATGTCTTGTCACCGTTATATTGTAGAACTACAGTAGTTCCACATTGAGTATTTAACTATTTATCCTGCTCTTACAAGTTCCCGAGTCGAGCATATAACATGATTGAGAAATGTGTTTTCCAAATTAAAATTTGAGTTCCCGACTGGTTCATTCCTTACAGAAAATTGTACTGAAATAATATTTCTCTCATTTATTTTAGTATCTGCGGTAATTAAGGTACTCAGACCATTGAGGATGCACACTGTTGGCAGTAAGGAGACCTATTCGTCTCTTATATGCACAGTGATTCTTCTTCGCAAGATAATGTTGGCAACGTGCTAGTGATATTTCTAGTATTGTATTTTTTTCACAAGCTACGATGACTGCTGATGTTTATCATCAAGTGAACAGTATGCTCCCTTCCCTGAGTCTTGTCTGCCACCGTTGTAGTATAATAAAACAATAACAATAAATAAAATCATACACTATAATGGCGTAACATTGCTACATATTTTACTGATTCTGCTAAGGCAACACTTGCAGGTGTTGCGATCAGCGTGCAAAAGATGCTAACGATGCGCTAGGCTCTCAGCATGCGGTATGTCACCACAACACAACACAACAATGGTCACTTTCACTTGCACTACGCACATCTAGGCCGGACGCAGTTTCTGGACCAGAAAGGATATTGGCTAGTCATTGTTCTGTCTCTTACGTACTCTCGTCTCCATGCGTTACGTTACATATTACAAATATGCTCATAAGAGCTTGCTCGAGCAAATTTAACCGTAGTATTTATTTTACTTTTGATTTCTTACTTATTCATTTTATTTATAAACTCAATTGGTTTGTTAAAACGATTGTAATTTAAAAGACCCATGCGTATTCAGTTCTATTTTTAAGTTTACTCTAAGTATAAAATGCAATGACCAAGATCACATTTAAACTAATCTAGGCAAGCAGCAGTCCCTGCGATAAGTTTACAATTGAGAAGAAAAGCATGGAACGATATCGATTAAAACTTTTAAGTACAGCAATTGTTGTGAACAAAAAGCCTAAGAGGGTCGCTTGGTTACATTGTCCGCAGTGAACGTGAACTAAGTATGTACTATTGGCTATGTACTGTAATGTAACTGAAAATTTTAATTCTAAAAGAAATATAGCTCAAAGTTACACCGTTGTGGTTTTTGCAGGATAATTCGCAAAATATTATATATATATATATATATTCACAAATAAATACTTGCTGTGCCCGCGACTTTATGGGTTCTTT
This sequence comes from Falcaria lacertinaria, assembly GCA_951449985.1. Taxonomy (NCBI): domain Eukaryota; kingdom Metazoa; phylum Arthropoda; class Insecta; order Lepidoptera; family Drepanidae; genus Falcaria; species Falcaria lacertinaria. Next base: position 5,785,074 of record OX602109.1, on the reverse strand, counting down.
ATTTGTTGCGCGGAACAATTAAAAAAAAAAGACTATGTGATGCCCATTAAAATTAGCTATCTGCCAGTAAAATTCCATTCAAATCGGTCCAGCGGTTTCGGAGATTACCCCAAACAAACAGACAGCCAAACAAAAATAAATGTTTTTTGTCATTAGTACAGTGTTAACTTTCATATGCATGTAGTAAAGAGCTCTTAGTTTGACATTACAGACAGACATATCAGTTTTATTTATTTGTATAGTATTTTTAAATTATTTAAAGGGTTCAGCAAAGAAGAATTAAACCCATGAAATTGATAACTAATTTAATTCCACGCACGTACGAAGCCTATTTCATTACATTTATTGACAGGAAACAGATTAAACTATTTATAAAATCATATCTTAACCTACCTACTTATAGATAAAAGATCTGACTCAAACCGGAATCATGCGGGAGCGTGCCAAGAATGCTGGCAGCATTGCCACGCTGGATAGCAATGCTGATTCTCTGAGCGAGATATGTTAAGCCTATTAAGTTATTAGGGCCTGTATTTGAATTTTTTTGTTCCGCGAAATCCTATTTTTTTCCAAAATAAAAGTAATCTCAGCAACTGACGCCTTTATAGTATTCTTTTCAAATCGGTCCTGCCCGTTGAAAAGTTATTGACAAATTCAATTGGTTTTAATTTTTTGTAAGTAACTCTAAAACATCAATGTATCCCTAATTGATATTCCAAAATAAAAGTAGCCTAATTTACGCCTTATAGCATCAGCTATCTGCCAGTTCCGTTCGAATCAGTCTCACCGTTCGGATTTTGTTCACAATTTTATGGATTTTTATTAGTTGTGCGGAACCCTAATTATTTTTTCCAAATTAAAGTAGCCTATGTTACGCCCAGAAAAATCTGCTAACTACCAGTGAAACTCCCGTTCAAATCGGTCAAGCCGTTTCGGAGATTACCCCAAACAAACAGACAGACAGAAAGACAAAAATTTTTTTAATTGCTTTATTGTCATTAGAAACGTGTTTACTTTCATATGCATTTCGAAAAAAGCTGTTATTTTGATATTACAAACAGACACTTCAAATTTATTTATGTGTATAGGTTTCTACCCCGTGTTAATAAATTTATTAAATTAAGACTTCCTACGGTGTGTGCTTGTCATACTTTCTACCATTTTGTGGGTATATTTAGGTACCCGATTGCAATGATAGAAAATGTTATCCCAACAACGATTATAACAAACAGGTACCTACGTAAGTACTGATAGTTATGATAGTGAAGTGTTTCATGTGACACCGTCTTGAACTTACATTTACATGTGCAAAAATATATAATACGTAGGAAAGTCCTGTTTGTACATAATGCAGTGACGTAAATTTTAATAGAAAATATGTTATCTATGTATACATAAATAATAACAAATTTTATCACGTATGTATGCTAACAGGAGTCGTGTTGGTGAGTCAAAGGAGCAAGGTACCCGTTGACTGAATGTTAACATGTATGAGCCGTCATCGCTGACTCATACGGGCAAAGTAAGTATTAGCATGTATTAATAAATACACGAGTGTCATCAAATATAATAAGTCATTTAATAAAATTAATATTATATCTATATTATATTATTAAATTACGAATAATAAATATGACTAATAATAAGGATTCATCTGTTTTGAACCCTATGAGAAGCAAAAGGCAGTCATTTGCCGCTACACAATTTATCTATACAAAGAATTATGAAAATGTTACACAATGACAAATACAAATAAAATACAACCTCAGATAAATAACTAAAGCTACGCCAAATACAACATTCATTCTCCTGCCCATATCCCATATTATTTGGGGTCGGCGCAATATGTATTTCTCTTCCATAGTTCTCTATCTAAATCTACGCCAAATACAACACAAGATGATAATGTCCTTCGTTGGTGAAATTAGTGAAGTACCTAGTATCTCACGGTGCTTACCAACAGGCCTATATAACTAAGTAAAAACTTAACATACTTTACATGCAACATGGTTGTAGGGTTTTTGAACTTTAATGGAAAAATAACAAACACAAAATAATAAATTATGTATATTGTAAAATGTACGTCCCGTCTGATACAAACATAAACGACATAATATCATCTCTTGCCATGGTAAAAGCAAGTAAGACAATGATTTTGAGATTACAATAAAATTGGAAACAATATAGGTACGGCTAGCCTAATTGGGATTGTACGAAAGTAGATAAAATCATTATATCTCTTAATATTGCCACAATCACAATTGTCTCAATCGAAATAGTTAGCAAGTACCAGAATATTAATAAAAAAAAACAAATTTTCTTCGGTGATAAGTGGGTAATGTAATGTAACACTCTCGGCCTACCTCTTTGGGAATCCTTGTGGGATGGCGTGAAGATATGTTATTATTTTTCTTATTAAGTAATTATTATATACCATGTCCTCTATATGTTTATCTTAAAACTATTTCATGAACGTGCTAACTTTTAGTGTTAAGTCGGCGTTAAGTTGCGTTTAAGTTAACAACGCAACATGGCGCCAATTTATTGCAGTAAAGTTGACTAGATGGCGCTAGACTCGCATATGACAGCTAAAAGCGAGTGAAGCGAAGCGAGCTTTTTCGTCCCACGCCATCATACCGCTATACACAAAAACTTTCTGCTAAGCTTTTAACGTCCAACTTCACAATTCAGTATACATTGCGTAGCTGAATAGCAAAAGCCAATATGATGTTGAGCATAAGCAGTAATGTATGATGCTAAATGATAAGTGTGGTGATCCAACAGTAAGGTATAGTAGTGACGTAGTGATATGGTGTTGTGAACGCGGGACCGGCAGCCAGTGGCCGGCAGTAGAGTCGTGTTCGCTAAAGTGACAGGTGCCACGCTTCCCTGGCACTATACAACTTGTGCCCGCGAGAACATCCCTTTTGTTTATAACACTTGTTGTGCTCATCAATTAGTGCTTATTACCACACCTACCATTGTTTGGAATAAGTTTGAAACTTGTCGCATAAGATGTTAACTTAACAAATGTGTCGTGAAGTGTTAAAGAAATACCGGCTCTTACAGTCATGTTCAAGTACCAATTTAGTGCAGAAATTGTCTTGGTATTAAATTGACGATCTTAAAGAATCCCGTATGGATTTTCGTGAAGTGAAATCTAAGAGACTTTTATTTTAGTCACCGAACTGTAAGTAAGTATCATTGATGATTGAAATTGTATAAATTATGCTTCTAAGTGTGCTCTACCATACATTAAGGTAAAACGGAACGTTCCTCGTTGCTTGTAATTTTATTACACATTGTATATATACCGTACAATAGAGAATGATTATTGTGATCAAATCTGACACAATCTGCACAAACGAGATAAGTTCCTCATACAGGTACCCTTACTCACCGACCTATTTGAGTGAGATTTCAAACGCCCGCGTTACACGGAGGGTCCAACGCGCGTAAAACAATGGTGATCATTATTTTGGACAACTAGAGTTCTGATGAGGCATAGTGTCACGGGCAGCGCGGGCGCAGAGTTGAATGGCCCCGCCAGGCCGCTGCCACGGTCGTGCATCCATCGCAGCCGCACTTGCTTCACCTTGGCTATAATCTTATTTTGTCTCTTAGCGGAACTGATTTGCTATTCCAAGCATTAGCCACTTATTTACTCAGGAGTTCATTACATTTTCGAGCTATGTAAAATACTTTAGATATAGAATGTGTCGGGTATCTTCGAATGAGAATATTGTTCAATATCTTTGAAGACCAAAAATATTTTATTTGAACGATTTACGGACAATTTAGATACGGACAATCCACAGGCACGAGGCAAATTCTTGTAATATGAATTTAGGTTACTTAAAATTCTTTTCAAGTTTCATTGTGTGTGGGAAAATTTAAGCAACTTAATGAATTCTTGGAGTAGAGCCTTCCTAAACACAATAAAAAAAACCTTGTAATGTACTTAGCTTACGTGAATGGTATTACCATTAATAATAACCATTATGGTAGTATTTAATAATAAACTTCTAAGTGATCAAAAAATTCTAAATAAATGTTAACACCGAATGTTTTAAGACAAGTTTTAAAATGGTTTGGTACTATCGGGTAGAATCTCGGGGAACGCTACATTGATAAAAACGTCAAAAATTGCTTTCCATTTCCATATAAATATAAACTTACAAAAATGAAAGTTCATCAGAACAACTGTTGATAAGTATTTATCACGTCTCACTTACCTATAGGTTAGTAGACTTAGAAGTCGCAAATGTATGGTAGGCTTTTTTTACACAAAAAGACTCCTTGTATATAAAATGTTTTTGTAATAGGAGCAGTATTAAAATATTAAACAAATGCAAATCGAATACGAGTTTATTAAATAGGTACCTAGAGGTACTCCACTACGTCATGCTCTATCTATGCCACATTTAATCAGACGGCGCGCGGCGGGTTCCATAGAATATTTTTTCTGTTTTTTTGTGGGTATATGGATCTGTCAGTGTGGATACAGAGATCGAATCCGTTCATTAGCTTTTCGTTTGAAACATTGCTGTAAATATTTCTAAGAAGCCTTTTGAAAACTCCTTTAATTTGAATGAGTGCAAATTACTGAGGGAAGAAATTTGCTACATTCGATGGAAATATTTTAGCTTGGCTTGTTTGTAAGAAGAAACGTGTTTCTTGTAATAAATACATCGCATTAGCTCCAATATCCGTGGCTCTTTGTATACAAACATAGCTCTACAATATTTTTGCCCACTTAATGAGAGTAATAATATTTTTATCTCGGCCAAACAAGATTCATAAATAATGTGGCTGTTCTTGTTAGAAAAATGTTCTACACTTTCCATACTATGTATCTGCCAGTTAGTATATCTTCTTAAATATCTACAAGAATCCATCCCATTTCACTCCCTGTTTCAGGATCGCTATAATGAACCTGGCGAAAATTTTGCACAATCAGAAATGAAAATTCATATCAATACTCTTTAGAAGGTCAATAGTCCCTTATATAATATGTAAATCATAATGATTTGTTTATATAGATCAACTTGCTAATGAAGATATAATTTCCTTATAATAATAATCCATCCTACTATTTGAGTATTTTCCTCCCAGAGCATGCTTAACATTAAAACCACTTCACATAATCTTTATCCGAGTGTATATTGAGTGAAGACTGAAGAGACTTGGGGGAAAAAAGCTCTGGGAAAAGTAGAGGACCGAATAACACGTTCCTATTTTATGCGTATGTATGGCAGAGATATAAGATGATAAAAGAGCGAGAAAGATTGAGACAGAGGTCTCGAGTACCATGAAAAAAATTCCCTTTTTATATCTGACATCATACACGTCAGGAGACAATCATGTTTGTAAAGCTGAACTTAATTGTAAGGAGCAGCAAAATAGCTAAAACTGGGGACCTACAATGATCGTACAGCAAACAACATTTCTAAATAGTTATCATTGACACTGAAGTTATGCAAGTATTACATAGATTTAGAAGATTTTCATCTAATAATATATTATATTATGACACCTCTGTGGCTAATATGAGTTCCTGGTTAATAATTATAATAAAATCCATTGTAGAAAATGTAAAGTATAAAGATATTTAGGTGGTGAAATACTTTAAATACATTGGTCTATAAAATATAATTTAACAGTACCTACAAGAAGGTGATGTAGACCTTTACGAGAGGGTCAAGTGCCCCTTGGCCTAGAGATTTGTAAATCGCGGTCCACTCGCAGGGCCATCCACTTCAAATGCCTACTCCAACCTTTCTTATCCTCTCCTGCCTTCACAAATATATATAGATATATAATATAAAATTTATGTGCATAAAATGATCCGAAAAATATATAGATACCATCAGTATGTAGTTTCATATTTGGTATTTTTTGTTGTAGGTATTAGTTGTATGTAATAGATATTTTTATTAAGGAGAACTAACAGTAGTGCGTTGGTTTAGATAATCGGGTGGTATTCCTGATATATCATAATGTGTTATGTGATTATAAGTATGTGGAGCGAGGGCGGGTGACGAGCAGCGGGCGGCGGCGCGGGCGTGGACAATAGAACCTTTGTTGCACAATGACCATTTCCGATTATCAGATTGAATCGCGTCCGTCACAGCTCTCTCGTACCAACAATGTTACGCGGACAATAAACCAAATTTTTGCTGTCATTATACTCGGTCGCATCATGGAAATGATCAACTGAATTACCGAAGTAGTTTAATCAATCAAACTCAACAATTAGCAAGGACGTTACTTTGTCTTACATAAAATTCTGGTTTGACCGATTTTGATGTTATTTTTTTGCACTTATTGGGTCTTCTGCATGGTTCTTAGCTTCAGTTGGATGATATAAGTGGGCGAGATACAGTATTTTACGCCTGTGACGTTGCGGGAAAAATCTAGTTCTCAATAAATATGTACCCTTTAGTAGTAAATTTCCAAACAAATGAAATAATTATATACACCAACCAATGGGGTCATCAGTCTTCAATGTTATATATTGCATAATCAATGTGATGTCGAGTATAAGTCGGTTTGACAGATTCGTGCGGCCGTCAAGAGCATATTGTGGTCAGGAACTTCAAATGGGAAGCAAATGCGCCGTCTTACGCTCTAGAACTTCAGTCTCCAGGTTTCTCAAGTTTAGTTGTTATTTAATTTAACCTCTCGTTATACGGGTGGATGAGTAACGCGCAGTCTACGAAACGACGCCTGCCGTATTCATTGTTGCGGAAGTTTAGACGAATTTGCGACGATTCCATTTCATTAAGGAGCATTTTAGCGCGAAAGGAGCACCGGTTTTAATTCACAAAGCGGATGCGATGCGAACGTACTCGTAAAACAAAGTTTTGGAGAGGCTCTTCGTTAGTTGCTCACTCATAGATGGAGGAGCATGACGTCGAAACGCACTCAGTATGGTAATTGCGAATCTACATACTTATACATACGTTTTATAGTTGGCTATCTTCTCCGTTGTGTGTTAGCTTTACTGCAGACTTAACGCACATTCGTACGAGAACGTTACTGGGAATATATTACGTAAGCCGTATTATCATAACTTTTCATACGCTCGGGTATTGTCGACAGTTACCTACTTAGCCGGGCCTTGATACTGAACTATATGTATTACTAACACTGAATTAAGGATCTGGCTAACCCATTAAATATTGAATTCAAACAAGAGTTATAGAGAGAAAAAGAAAGAGAGTGACAGTAAACAGTAGTATTCGTAAATCAAGATTTCATTTTTATTTTATGTTTAAAATACGTTTTTAAGTCTCGACTTAAGTGCTACCAACCGGGCACCCTATATTGTACGTTCTCGTAGAAAGAGAAGTAAACAGTATCACGACTTTGTACCCACCACTCCCATAACCTATTAAAATCAGATTTGTGGTGACCGCACTATCCTCGAAAGTTTTCCCACGGTTATCCTTTATACTTTTTTACATCATATTTTAAGATGAGAATAATTTTTAACGACATTGGTTGTATTTCTAAGTCTTTTAAACTACCTTTATTCTTTAAAATCAATGCACATACAGAAACACTAAGAAAAACAAAAGTGGAATATGTAATTAATTAATATTAACGCCATCAGGTTTTGCAATATCGTGGAGCACATGTATGTTCAGCGTCGGACATATGATAGAAACGTCGTACACCTATCATCATGAAAACATAACCAACTCTCAGTTTGCAAGCATGCAAGCACTCCTTCTCTTAGGGTCGAATTTCTTATAAATTATAACAATAAATTGAGTTAATAAAATGTACTACACGCGATATATAACAGAAAGCATGTTAGATGCCACTGACCCGTTCACAATCAAATGATGGAATAAGAAATAAGCTAGCAAGAACGGTTGGACCGAGTCGAAAATAATAACGACCGTATAATTATTGTGCTCTATAATAAACAATACAACGAACTAGTATTAATTCCCAGGCGAGTTCAAAAATTTTAAACTGTGGGCGGAGCGGAGGTATCCGGAGGTGAGCCTTCACATGGTCGCGACTTGCGTCTCGGCCGCTCCACTGATTGTTGCGTAGAGCCCGTAGAGCCGCCGCAGGCTACCTGCCGTAATTTAAGGCTCACCAAATTACTCATAATAATGTACCTACTAATTTTGGAAAAAACAAAAAGAAACTAACTTCTTCGGTGAAGTGGCCGAGACTCAGAACAGATTAACTCAGACTCAGTTAAATTAAACGTAAGTACTTATTTGAGGCCTCTTGAAGTATGCACTGACTGCGTGATTATTTGATGCGGCTGAATACTCGTAGTTATTTTGCAGTTCTATTTATTAAATAGGATCTCGTTGAAAATGTACATCGTCCAAGTATGCAGAACAAAACACAAAACATAATGTTGATGCACTTGTATATGCTACGGATACCCGTATGTCATTCCCAAGCAATTCACAAGTCTTCCTTTTGGCATGATTCCAGCAAACTACTCCGGTCCAAGTTATCTGTTAACTTTATTTCAACGATTTAGTACTTTTTATTTTTTACAGGTTATATTAAGCTTTCGGTCAAAATTGTAAGCATAAAATATTTGTCTGCACTAATGATCTAAATTAAGCAGACCTCAATCCGATTATTTATGAGAATAAAGAAGATTGAGCCAAATATTAAAAAATACGGACAACCGGTTTCCAAGTGTTCCTCAATAGCGGTATATTCTGCTATAAGCTGATTGTACTAAGCCTGCTTTTTGGCAGTAAATTCTTGATAACTGAATTTATCGCGGTAATTTTAGGTACGAAGCTTGAGGTTTATCGCGGTGAAGCGCGAAAAGTGTGATCGGTGTTGTGTAAACTTAACGACGTCCTCGTCCGCTGAGATATGGCCTCCTGATCTAAGTACGTTCTAAAGTTTCACATAACACTTATGCGTGTGTATATGCAACTCGCAAACGCTGCGTGCGAGTTATAGCCTTATAAAATTTGAGCTGGGTCATTTGATATAATAGGGTAACGAATTAAATGGATAAAGCAGTCCGTTCAATTTCGTAATTCGAGATAATAATAAAGCCGAAATTGGTCTACCCTTGCCTTTTCACAGCTTACAGATATCATTAAATTTTATATCCACATGAATTAAATTTATCATTATCTCTATGTTCCTACAGTTGATTGTATAATTTAAAAGTACTTAGCACGAGGCATGGGTCCTTTGTCGTAATTAAATTAGATATGATGCCTATTTCAATGGCAATGGCATGTAGGTAGGGCACAATATTTCCGAAATCAATGTACCCAATAGAAACGCATTCTATTGGAATTCATAAAACGTAGTTTGAACGTCATTTAATAGCAGTTGCCAGTGTTGCCACAAAGCCACTCATTCATGCAGTGAATTCAGGCGAAATATTCACATTCAGTTAGTCAAAAGCAATAGCGGCTAATGATTTGTACTATATTTATTCTTCTGTTATGGTAACTATGTAATAATTTATTTTAAATTGCCGATTGAAATTAATTACATGTGTGATATACACCGCATCCGCAAAATGTGTTGTTTGTTATTATATTACACATGGTTTGCTTTGTTGAAACAATCAAGTCTCAAGAGCTGATAGCACAAGGAATTTGTTATTCATTGTCATCCGAACACTTTGAATACCCAAGGATTCTTACAGAATTTTACGCTTTTAGTTATTATTTTGCCTTACAATTCAATTTATGTATGTAGTCATGTTTATGATATGCTTACTATTGTATGGTTACAGATAATTTCAGTCATATTTTGCTTACAATCACCATTTATATATTATGTATGCACTTTTATAAGTTTCCATCCAACATTGCGTAAACAAATTGGAGACAGGTTGGTCTTCTAGTATGTCATTCGACTCACAGAACTCTCAATAATATTACGACAGCTCTAGTTAGCGCCAGAGTGAAACCAATCTGTTTAGTGCGTGCTGATGGCTAGAATTCCAATGGAATAATATATCATTAGGGCCATGGAGATTGGATCAGCCCTTGCAATGGAAGGAATGCTACTTGTGTCGATACTCGGGCTGCGTCCCATAATTTCAGCAGGATTAAAATTTTGTATTATAACTATTTAAATAAGAAAAATATGTAATGATTTTTTTTTAATAATTAAATGTAAATATACCTATACAAGTATAAAATAATATACACACAATTACTTGGATGAAGCGTTAGAAAAATAATGGCAATTTTCTATAATCCAATGTCATACTTGATACGACGACGAAAACAAGCTCCCAAATAACCTCAAAAAAAAAAAAGATCTTTTACATACAATCCTGTATGTTATAAGAACTAGAAAACCCTAAAGATTTTAGACTCTGGTGTTAGCCTTTTAACGAACCTATTAGCTAAGCTTGCATGTCGATAGATATATAGGCTGAAGTTGAAGTGTTTGTGCCCTCGAATATGCTTCAGTATCTTCGATTTAATGTAGACATTAGACACCGGGCAGCGCCGGCCAGCGACGCGGTTTGCGCGTGGTCATCAGTATGCGCAAGAGAGTGCGTGTCGGCATGCGCCGGCGTCCGCTCACACCTACAATACGTCTCTCTGTTTATATCGCTATTTTATTTACATCATCATACCTTAGACACAATTTCATTAGAATAGTCAGAGCTATTTTAAAATTGTCTTCTTTACTCTAAGTTATTCGTTTGTTAGTAAAAACAGGTAAACTGTAGAGGGCCTGTCACATATTATTAATTATTTTATTCTTAATTTATTGTTTACTTATAGAATCTCCGCTAACCTAATGAGTTGAAATGAAACACAGTCGTATAAATTACACGACACTGCTTTAGGATTTATAAGAATTGTCAAGTCCACAGCCTTTTGTCTGGAATCCTTTGTTTGTGCCTTTTTGATACTCGTGCCTATAAATCGCTTATAATGCGCAACAAATACTCATACTTTTCAGGAAGACAGTTCAGTACGGCATATAGGTATACAGAGTTAATGTGGTAACATTCTCAGTACTTTTTCTTGATTAGTGCCATGTAACTGCATGTCAATAGGAAACTGCGCTCGTGAGAACGAGGGTGTTTATTGTGAAACTACAATGCTATCACATTTGCGTCGCAGCACATCTTGGAAAATAAGCAGGCAGTAGTATATCTACTGTGTAAATCTTCGATAAAAACAATGAGAAGATATCAAGACACATAAGTCAAGACGCAAGATAGCGGTCGAGAACTAAATACCGATGTCGAAGCTTTCGAACTCCTCCCTCGTCTGTCCTCGCGGATTCACAGTGTCAATCGCAATTTCTCTTTTTGCTCCCTGTACAGACAATGCCAGGAAAATGTTTTCTACGCGTGGGGACGCCGTCAGGGTGTGAGGTCAATAGCGGGAGCACTAATCTCCGTCGGGAACTCGGATCGTACGGATTAATGGCTCGTATTGCCGTGTCTGTTGTTTGTTCCTTAGTTCTTGGTTTGTCTAGTTGTTAGCTAAGTTTCTTGGTTCGGTACTTTTGTGGTGTTACAACGTATCTTATTACACGATCTGGTGTTTTATTTGTTCACAGTCTGTTTTATAGGGTCGGTCATTCTGCTAATGAGTGTTTCACGTACTCGTTGCGTATGCTCCTATTTAGCATAATTGGATTAATGTACAATGTGTTGCGAACAATTCCTTGATTTAGATTTACGAATTAGAACCACCAAAGCTTCGAGTGATACACCCTCAATATACCACTCGATATATCACTTCACCGTTTCACTATCTTTTTTTAATGTAACCATTCAAAACCATTTTTGAAAGGTTAATATACATTTCATCGAATAAATGTATATTTGACATACGGTAATTAATACAATACAGCTTTAATTATCGGTACACGTATTAAGATAAACGCGTTAATACTAACGCCCCACTCACCTTCGACGCCATTGAAAAACAATGAAATGAAAAGCTTTTGAGCGACTCCAAACGCACTTGACCGACTTGGAAGGAACGCAGCTTGGGACCGGGAATTTAGTTTATCCTGTAGTGAAAGTTCGAATGCGATGAACTCCTCATAATAGATAGACATATCAGTATAAGTGATTCAAATAAATTATTATATTAAAAAAAGAGTATATTCGGGTGATGAGCAGTTTTTGTGTATTTGAAAAACTTTTTGATATTTTTTTCTTACTGTTATTTTATTTAATATCGTTCATACATACACACATATGATACACAAATATGACATTACACACATGCTTTATGATTATACGCAAAATATCTGTAACGTATTGGATAGGTAGGTACTTGTCATAAGAGTGACTTCAGTAAACGAACTCGTAATTGGTTGTTCCCTTGTAGAAAAATAAACATTTAAAGTTTACAAATACGGCCGGCTGAACAGCCGTCCACCGGGCACTCAATAATGGAAACAGTTTTTTAGTCAAAAAAAAATCGCAGGTTTAAATCTGCCTATTAGAGGGCGCTGCTACTAATTAAAATAAAATTGTTAAAACAGAAGCTCGTACCCCAGACAGACTAACTTTTAACGAGGATATGTTTGGTTTCGACCAACCCTTTGCCAATTCTGCTATTGAATCTGACTGCAAATACTACTGTAATTGACTTCAAACAACTTCCGGCTTTGTGGATAAAACGCGGAAGTTATATGTATGTACTCTTCGGTACCTATCCCCTTAAGATATGTCGACTGCCAGAATATAGCTGTGAGTAATATGAAATTACGCCGTCAAACACATTGAGATGGGTGCTTCTACTGTTAAAATTATTAAGTAATTACACAAAGGCTTCTGATGTAAGGTTGTCAACCGTAAAAGCCTACTTATAAGTAATAAGTAGTTTACACATTGGTAAAATATTGCTTTAATAACAGCATCGTATGCCTGGCCATTCATTCATGATATCAATTTTAAGCTACGAACCTATTTGTGAGGATTAAGGTTTTGCATAATAATATTAACAACGTTTTCTTTCCGAGCACTATTTGATCTCTGGCTATATCAACAGGATGTTACTGTAATATCTTATCTCAGCAAGATTAAGTATATCGACATCTCTGGTCCTTCCATATAACTTAAACTCGAATACAAACTAGATATTAAGCCGCATGTCCATGTTTCAGGAGGCAGTTTGTGGCGAGATGATGGACTGTCTATGTCCCGCGCCGCGCACGCTCGCCTGTCGCGTGGTTCTACTCGACGAGAGGGAGCTATTTCACGAGATACAGGTATGATGAAGGACCCATTTTACCAGGTGTTTGGTCTCTTATTGCAAGAGGTCGGCTAGGTAGGTACCACCGTGACAGATATTCTACCGCCAGGCATAACATCACATTATTACGAATGTAAAACGTACACAGGCTTAACAATTTTTAGGCAATCTTTATATGTACACAAATAAAAAAGCTATTTATTATTAAGATAATCGATGGATCTATGTAGTTAGGGTAGCCATTTCCGGATTTATGCCTATCACTGTTACAAAGTCAGTGAAGGTTACGTTTAGAGAAGTAATAAGTACCTACTTATGACCTGAATTAACTTTACCGTGTACAACTTTCTATCGACTTAGTAAACTGTTATAAAAACTGGCTAGGAAACCGCTCTAGTTTAGTCCACTGTTTAGTTTGAATACGCCGTATCAGTTCATATGCCACCATGTGTGTAAAATATTGTGACTAATTGACATGAACCACAAGCAGTTAACTGGAGTTAATCATGAATCTAAAACATAGTACCCCCTATTAACGAAAATTTTGGGGACGGAGGAGTATGAACTTTGGCACAGGCAGAAAGTTATATATATCATATATCATATTATATATAATATGCATTAGAAATATATCAATCAAATAAATAAAAAAAACATTACACACACTACCATGCATGTGACACAAATCCTACTGAATGTCAAAGACATAGTTTGATTGTATTTCGAATTGTGGTCGAATTTCGATCACTAGGCGACCGCTAGTATCTTATATGTAGTTAAAATCTTTATACATGAATGTTTGTATGCACTTTAATGTGTAACTTCTCGCTTTAATAGGCAGTTAAGTTGGCTTAGCTGTTTTGAGTTATGTGAACTTTTTAATTTCAGCGCCATATCTGAATTAATTTAGGTGAAACACCGTACAATTTTTGTAAAAAAATACTGGAAAGCAATTCGATGTATATTGTTTGAATAAAATAAATAGTTTTTGAGACAGCATTTTTCCGTTACTAGAAAAGTAAGCCTTATAGTTATGACAAGAATATGAAGTTCATACTTCAACTTCTATCCAACATTCACATGGCCAAGTTCTTCTTATTTTAATAAAGGATTTTATAAACTTTGTAAATACAAGCTAGTATACATTTTGCTTGCTAGCTTGTAAACTTGGCAACCTTCGTTGTTGTAAACATAAATGGGGGGATTGCTTTTAAAAGCAACCTCTGCCGCGGACGTCCCTTCGGGAACGAATGACGTTTTTCAATTTTCCTGTACACATATCTGGAGAACAAGGCGTGGATTTTCTCCGTTTCCCGTCCCTCACGTTTGAAGTGCAACTACTCTAGGACGAATTATTTGAAGTACACCCAGGGGCTCAAGAAAGGTCTTTTATATGCGAAGCTCGGGTCCAAGGTACGGGCGATGAATTCACTGAATCGTACGTCGGCTCTATGAATATTAAATTGTATTTGGCTCGCATTGTCGCCGCGGTGAATGTGAGAGTGGATCGCGAGTGCCCGCGCTTCTGCACGCGTCCCGCCCTGCTAGTTGTCTCATCGTGTGTCTCGTCTTACAGTTCTAATAGACGGTGGAACATAAGGGAACGGACCAAATGCTGGACTTTGTAAAATAGTCATAGTCTGTATCGATAGCACCATCCAAATATGTACTTACTATTTCTACGTAATATAGCTCAAAACTTCTTAAATAGGCATGTCCTTATTATGTGGGCCAAATTTGATGCCTTTAATTTTTATTTAATCTATAGAAAACTGTCCACATTTAAATTCACGAAGTACCTATGCGCGCCACCGACTCCGAGCTCTGGAGAATAATAATAGTCACCACATCAACCACACACAATCTCCATTATCTCCGCAACACCCGCTAACTTGAATCACATGAGATACTGCCCTGAAACAAATTCCTCAGTTATTCACACTCAAGGTACATAAGTCTCCGTCATAACCATAAACAGCCACGGAATTTATCCCAGAAATGCTTTTGTTTGGGCTGCATGCACACACACAAATTGTTCTTAAGAGAAATTCCCAAGATATATTGAGCTAGAATCATCCAATTTGGGTAAAGTAGAAGCACAGAGAATTCGACGATTCTTGTTAAATTGTATGGATATTTTAGATAAATTGCCGTCCTTTCGTGGTAGTTCTCCTATCTACAAAGGGGCATTTGTCTTTAACGGATCTAGTGCAAACTTTTCCTTTCACGGCTATTTACCGAAATATGAGGATTTATTATTCTGCAAGTTGCTATACCAAATAGACCTTCTTAGAGAATAGAATAGACATCTCGGAAAAATATGAAAAGAAGTTACCACATCTCACTTTACAATGTGCAAAAACATGTAATCTTTTCCATAGATGAAAATAACTAAGCATTACTTTTTTTTATCACAGAAATTAGTATCGCATATTTTTAATCTATTTTTCATAATTCAGTTTCCTTAGAACCACTAGGCTGACCTGACCTTCGCATAATTTTTGGAGCAAAATTGGTAATGCATTTTTTCAGTCAAGACAAGTCAGTAAAAGGCACTGACCTAGTAATGTTATTTACATTTATATTATAACTTTGTCAGTGGTTAAAGGGAATCAAAGACAGGCAAAGAAGATATAAACAATTTAATTGCGGTTGCGGTTCTAAAACATACTACCCATAGACAGCGTAAACAATGTGATAGTAAAAACTGCTTGGACGTTGATGTTGTTTTTGCTGTTGGGCCACGCTTAAGTACGCGTTATGTAGGTACGATGTGTTATTGAATCGCAAAGCATTTGCAATCAACTGGATTAAAATTTAGTGTGAGTACGCCTAGTGTTCGATGTAAGTGGTGCGGGTGTGAGTGGGTGGTCGTTGCGTAGCGTAGTGTATTGTCGTGCCGCCGTTGAATTGACTCCACACCATTTCACGGTCTACTGATTTGATGCACCTCGTGTCCCATTCAGCTTTAGTAATGTCTCAACGACAATAAAGCACTTCGATGGAATGTCGAACGAACAACGACTTGATTGTGATCTGTGTGATGTTATTGATCGTAAATGTATCTTTATTAATCAATTTCACGGCTTATAGAATAATTTAATTAGAGACAGAATTAAAAATGACTTTACTCGTAGGTTTTACATGAACATACCAAGTTACCAAGTCTCATATTAGAAAGCGGAATAAGATAGTCTTTTTGAATGAACTTGAGTTCGTTGATGAATTAATATCATGAGATATGAAGATGGGTGTGGTGGCCGTTATCTTGAGTCGTTCATAACCACCCCTCTCTAATTTACCGACTGAAGGAATTATTATTGCAAAGACGGACTTAAATTTATGAAAATGACGCTTTATAAGCATCATTGAAATGAGTTCCAAATGGCAAATGAAATTATGACTCGAACTCTCTTTTTAAATGAAGCTGTTATCATACTTGATGATATGATTGAAATGTCAATAAATATCTCATCACATTGTAATGTCAGTCATTAAAATATTAAAAACAATTTGATAAAAGTGAGCCACTAATGAATCCGATCCTTACACCAATGCTTGCATTAATCATATGCATGATTGTTAACTTCTCAAGATATGTCGTTTAGATAGATAGAATAAAGTTATCATCGGGATAATATGATTTATAGTAGCAAATATGTAGGATATAAATCGTAATATATGGGAGGGTCAACTGGTTCAGAATGCGTGCGCTGGACGAGAGACATGGCGCAGGGAGCAAACTAGCCCCGGGCGAAATCACGTGTGATGACGTCGCAACCGCCTATACTATACGCGTCTCGTACATCTACACTGACTGCCGGATTTTGAAATCGTTTGTTATTTTTCGAGCTTCACGTACGCCGCTGGGAGCAAACGCGCTCTGTTATTAAATCATTTATTATTCATCCCAACGAACTGTTTCGCAATTTTCCCACAAGCTGGCGAAGCTTCCACAAGCGAAACGTACCAGATATATTGGTATTTTTCAAGTCCACATAGGGCCCTTATTTCACTTATGTTGTGATACCAGTGATGTTTTTTTAAATTTAATGTTAAGTAGTATATGATTATTTTGTAACAAATTTATCGCAGTATACGAAATAATATCATATCATAAGGTAAGCCAGAACATCGATTCAAGTAAATGGAATAAAAAGGTATATGAAATGCATGGGGCTAATTATTTATCAGAAGTAGCTATGAAGCATGTAACATTTTATTGCTTACAATCGAGCAATATAATTTTAATGTTTAAAAATACTGAGTCAAGTCATGAGCCTTTTGATTACGATTTCAAAAGTGCGACTAACAAAGTAAACGCTTACCTACTATGAAACAAAAAGTAATGTTAAATGATTGCAAGCAATGTACATCACATCACATATACAATAATTGAATATGTTCGTAAATGACGTTACGTTTCATAAAACGCGCAATCGCGAAGATACGCCGGTTGGTGCTAGACCGACAAAAGTATAAAAAAAACATAATTATGTAGTCTAAAAAATTAATTGTCTTATCGAACAATTAATTAACGAAATAATTATCTATTGTTCTACATAAAAAACACGCGCAGTAACTATTTGATTAGATAATTTATTAATTTGTCGCCGTGATCTGGGGCCTAGCCAGTTGAATGGAATAATTCAACGAAGTCATTAGCTTGATTGTTCACCACGCAGCGCAAACGCCCCAATTTAAGTTAGTTCAGAATTTAATATGCTCCTGTATTATATTTATTGTGTCATGCAGAACCGTGTGCACGCAAGAAATGCAAAGTAACATACAAAGTAATCTGCGCCGGAGGTGCGTGTGAGAGCGCGCCGTCGATTCTTCCCGAACCGTTCATTATTGTGCCAATTCCATATCACCGTCGACTACTGGTTTTACTGGTCCTGCAACCATTGCGTGCGAGTTACTCTAATTTGTGGAAAGCCCATCGAGATATGCTAATTGGAGAGATTAGTTGTATTACCGTGAGAGATCAATTTCAGATCATTCATGTTGTCTCCACTAAATGGGAACAACGTATTATCGAAACAGTAGATTAAATTCAATGGCTATTTATTTCAGTCGTTAACTGCGATTCGTGTTGGGGATTATGTTATTAATCATTCAGTAAGTCTATATAAAGTTATAATAATTAAGTCTGTAGACATAAGCCATATATTATGGAAACTCGTCATTTATATTAGTTAGGTATTTATTTAAATACATTAATTTATGCACTAATTTACGCTGAGACGTAAGTCGTAACGCAAATTCTTTAGTGATAAGGATTGCGTGCTTTTTCATTCTTCTGAATAATACAATGAAACGACAGAAAAATCTAAAGAACTCTAACTTCAAAGAACTAATTGTAAAAATAGGTACGTAATATGACTATATTAGGTAACTGACTAGTGATAAAACTAATATAAAGTATAATGTAATTATTTGCTGGAAACGATTTTTTTTTCATAAAATAATGCGCGCCGAAATCATAATCTGACAAAGATATCAGTTGAAATCAAAATTTCTACGAAATAAAACTAAAACTTTGTTAAAATATTGACTTGAAATGATGCCTACAGTAAAAGTCTATTTTCATTTACAGAATTTGATATTTTCTATTTAATCGCTTTTGACTGGAAATAATTTGTCACGTCTGATCCCAAAGGAGATATTCTTAGATATCCTACACGCGTCGTCGTAAACGGGCTGAAAGATAAACTTTAAATGGATTTAATATTTTAAAGCGTTCAATATGATATATGGCAGATAACGAGGACTAGGTAAAACAAAATAATGAGAGATCTACATTTTGATTTGACGATGAATTAAATTGTAGGCATATTGTATCCGTACTAATGTTATAACATTCAACAAACAGAGTTAGCTCTGTTTGTTTTTATGTTTCCTTTTCACAACTAAACAGCTGAAGGGATCGTAATGAAATTTGGGAATGAGTTAGATTATAACCTGGGTAAGGACCTATGCTATCTTTATCTAGAACCACGCGGGCGAAGCCACGGGTGAAAGCAAGTTCTCTATAAATTTAATTAGCTGGGCCTGCTGATAAGTCTAGCGAATGTGTTTTGAATAATTGTTTATTCCCAGGACAACAACACGGGGCAAGCTCTGCTGGACATGGTGTTCAGACACCTGGATCTGTTGGAAACGGCGTATTTTGGCTTGCGTTACGTCGATCAGGATAACCAAACGGTACGTTAAACCATACATACCCAAACACAATGCAGAAAGTCTAGTCTTATAAATAAAACACTATAATAATGATTATTTTTCAACTAACTTATTATCATCTTATTTTATGTATCTTATATATATATAACTTATTATCATCGACGAGACCGCTGGTCTAGTGGTTAGTATACCTGACTGCTGCGCTAGGGGTCGCGGGTTCGATTCCCGCCGGGGCAAACATTTATGTGACAAATATGTTTGACTTGCGTCTGGGTGTTTGGTATGTATTATAAGTATGAATTTACAAACAAAAAGTATATAAGTATTATATCAGCTGCTGGTTCCCATAGTACAAGCTTTGCTTAGTTTGGGGTTAGATGGCGTTGTGTGATAATGTCCAAACATTATTATTATATTATTATTATTATAATGGAGTACCCAGAACTTTTAGAAGGACAAGAGAATCTTCGTGTTATTGATATTATAGATTAGAATATTAAGCGTCCTTAGGCAATCGGTTGGAAATATCAAAATATCTTATTTCTGCTTGCTTGCCAGTAGCCAATATCATAGAATTAAAGTAAGAATTTTCCATCCACGTAGAATATAAACTGAGAGGTAGGAAATAATATGCAGTCACAACAACGGCTGATTGAGAACATATATACTAAGGAATCATATTGGGCCGATCCCAAATGACATAAGCGAAAGATGAAATTATTAAATTTTAATCATTTTTTGTGACCACAGCACTGGCTGGATGCAGGCAAGCGTCTCCGCCGTCAGCTTCGAGGTATAGACCCTCACACATTCTACTTTGGCGTGAAATTCTACGCGGCGGACCCCTGCAAACTACTCGAGGAAATCACTAGGTAAAATATACACTAATTATTATTAAACATGGGTTTATTTAACATTCCTTAATTTCGACTATATCTCTTTTCGATGTTATCGATTGATTTTCGATTATATCTATCTGAATGTCTCGCATGTAAGTTGTAACCCACTTATTTAGCTTTTCCCAAAATATTATATTTTACTTTATAATTTATTATCAACTGCGCAAATCGCTCTAGGATTGACTCAGATATCCTTGGTTTAAGTCCTACGTTCTGCGTTACCTCAAGAGGGTCCCAGCCTATTACACGACAGTACATATACTATGTTGAGCTTCCGTTCCATTGTAACACTTATATTATTTTAAAGGGTATTATTATTAAACGATTATTATTATTATTATATCTCAGCCCGTCTATAGAATCTCCTGTCTGCCTGTGTCATAGCTTCAGGACGTAGTATATTAACTGAGATCCTGGTTACTTTACCGTCTACTTATCTAATATTAAAAGTTTTAAAATCATCCATTATGAACACACACAAATGCATGTTTAAGAAAGTCAGTGTCAATAAATTACGTATTTTATTTTAATTTGATTTATTTTTCAAATTTATACGAATTTGGATAAATTAATATTAATTTGAAAAAAACGTTAGCTGTTTTTACTTTCACCATGACATTCAAACTGGTTTTGATGAACAATCAAGGTAACATATAAACAAGTCTGACATACTGATGATTTTACTACATACCATATAGTATTAACATATTTTCAAAACATTCTGATTTGTAGAATACATTAGGCTTAGATCACAATTTAAATGCATTGCTAATGTCTTTGATATGTATACATGAGATACCGTTATTCCTGCGAAAACATTCTAGCTAGAACTTTTACTTGCTGATCTAGATCCAATTCAGGCGAATGTTATACATAAATGTACGTATTTACATTTGTTATTATAATGAGTTCCAGCAAACCGCTAACATGTGAAAATCAAATTAATGGTTGAACATTCACAAATAATACGCATGGATATTTAATGTGGTTTTCGTCAAAGCTTCGATGTTTATGGACGCGTGCGTGGCTGAACTTAAATGGTGATTTGTGCCAGCCGATGTTTTATAAGCTATAACCCCACTCATGCATGTCTGTACGTACGTTTAACATTAATTTGATACAGAAGCGCGGTTAGAAGTGATAATAAAACGCATCTGGTGCCGAAGTTTATTATTGGGAACTACACGTTATCCTCAAAGCTACTGAGTCGTCCTTCAAAGACCATACGAAACACATGAAAATGACGAGACCGCTGGTCTAGTGGTTAGTATACCTGACCGCTACGCTAGAGGTCGCGGGTTCGATTCCCGCCAGGGCAAACATTTATGTGACAAATATGTTTGCCTTGCGTTTGGGTGTTTGGTATGTATTATAAGTATGTATTTACAAAAAAAAAAGTATATAAGTATTATATCAGCTTCTGGTTCCCATAGTACAAGCTTTGCTTAGTTTAGGGCCAGATGGCGCTGTGTGATAATGTCCAAGCATTATATTATATTATATTTAATTCTTATAATTCTTATGAAAAAGCTAATTCATAAACTTACGAACGGCACACATTTGGTTCTTGGATAATATTATTATATTACATTTAGTGTAGGTAATTCAGTTTTGTACATTTTAGTTTAGTTTTTAATTTAAGTTTGTATTATATTGTATTGTTCCACATATAAAGAATTAATTACAAAATATATTTAATAAATTTTACGACAGGGTTTGAGTTATATTCTACTGCCTACAGTGAATTTCGAAATTAAATAGCTATAGGAATGATTGAGATTGGCATACATTAACATTTAGCTTTACTTTATTAATAATTAAGTTTTATTTTTTTACGAACATTTTCTTTAATACGCCGAAATTAAATACGTTAGAGATGAAATAACAAAAAAATAGGATCTGACAAGTTCATTTTAGGAAAAAGTTAATCAACGTCGTTATTTCTTGTTCGTTGGTGGTAGTACCAACATACTTTCTCATTATAGTTACTAACCTATTTTGTTGTAAAAGGTATACTGTACTATGTCTTTTTTCTACATAAATCAGAGACACGATTGCTATTATTACGTAACATAACCTTGGTGCACCCAAAAACCAACAATATACTTTTTTTTACTTACTTAGATTATTATTACAACAATATACTTAGATTTTTATTTTTGTTTGTAATAAAATAACTCAAAAACTGCTCGACTAATTTTAAGTCCATGGAAGAGTATATTATCACTGGGTAACAAAAGCTGTATAATCTAGTACTATGCGAGCAAAGCGGTGTAAAAGCTATACTATATCATGCATTAAACGCAATATGTAGCGAGAAGAAGATTACCAATAATATATTATAACGATCTTTGATAATTTATATATATTATAGTCCATTACAGCTAACACCATATACAATAAGGTATTAAGCTCAGTAAATTACAGCACATTACAAGATGCGGCTAACAGATATACAGTACAGTGACAGCGTAATAGGTATAAAACACTATGAAATGTTGTGTCATAAGAACCAACCACGTTATACTACTTATTACCAACATGATAATGAAAGTAGACTTTAGTGGTCAAGCCCAGAATTTAATTACGGGTAGTTGACATCTTAATTTGAATTTCTGAAATGTTAATTCTCCACTAATAGTCTGTTAAATTTATTAACTACATAAATGTAGTTTGTGTAAGCTTTATGAAGAGGAACTGTTGAAATTTTATGAGCATAAAAGGAAATAAAGTCGGCTACGAGGGAACAAAAGAACGTGTAGTGTTCTAGTCATAGTAAGCCCGGTGAAATTGTAAACTGACGTGGCACTGATGAAATGAATGAGGCTAGGGCTATGGCTTGCACAACTAAGCTGTCAATGCCAATCATAAAGGGAGAAATATTTTAATTAGACGCATTCAAGAAATCCTATTGTAAAAGGTGTCCTGGTGTAGCGATTTCTATTCAGAGCAGGAGACCGCTAATTTTTCTTTCAATGTCCGGGTAATTAAAAAAAAAGATCTTCAAATTGTGAAAAAACTTTTACCCCATTCGTTACTTATTCAAAATAAATTTCTTTAAATTTCGCCTATAGCTACCTGCTTTCTCGAGCCCGTTTATATGTCTAGCTCCAACACTGAAAACCGTCTACTTTTAGGTAAGACCCGCAGTTTAATACTCGTAAATTCTTTGAAAACCTTCGCCATGATGGTCTTTTAATATTTAATTTCCTTTTAAGGACAACCTTCTTTACAACGCTTTTACTAAATTTACTTCTCTGGATAGATAGAAAATGTCGAACGAATGGACCATATTATTACTTTTTAGTAGGCATCCCTTTCTTACAATGCTGGGATGGCGGCTCAAAAGGTCTTGTATCCAGAGCTGTAAAACCTGAAATATAAAATAATGTTGTAAGGTTGCTGGTATTGATGTAGCATTAATAATTTATTTTAAAGAACACAAACAAGTTAATTAAATAATGTAGCATACACTCATTCTAGGTTTACCGTAAAGGAAATTATTGTGATTAACTTTTATTCTATAGTACTAAAATATGGAATAAATGGATGCTAATATTACGTGGCAGGTACCAGTTATTCTTGCAACTGAAGCAAGATGTTCTGCGTGGTCGGCTGCCCGTCGCCTTCGACAATGCGGCAGAGCTCGCCGCATATGTCCTACAATGTGAGTACCTTACTCAAGATTTTTATGATTAGTTTATTATGTGAAGCACTAAGTAAATATGTTACACTACTCTCTATACACTTCTATATATTCGAATTCATTTCGAGTTAATTAAGATAAAATACAAGTCCTCCATTACACCTTATATATAATATATATTGCGTTGCACTTGCGTTGCACATTTTATTTCATATTATGCTAAATTACAACGTTTTTATCACTATTGTGATAAATTTGTGATTCACTATTGTGATCACTAATAGTGATAAAAACGTTGTAATTTAGCATAATATGAAATAAAATGTGCAACGCAAGTGTGGCCCGCTGACTGATCGTCATTTAGTAACGAACCCCGATCTAGGTAAGATTACGTAGTTGCTTAATCCAGACGTTCAGGGCTAAAAATACGTCTGTAATTGTAAAGAACAATTTATGACAACAGTAACTCTAACGTATATTATTATCATCAAACCAAAGAACATTAACAAGATTCAGTTAATTTGGACAAAATATTTTAACATTTTGACACCTCCCCATAATGACCTCCAAAAGGGTAGAGAATTGTGATTCCCGTCAAACGAACATGTAAACATTAGTATCCCTTACTAGCTGTTACTAATTAACAGCTAATAGATGGAAGCACTTGTAAGACTGCACGTACGGAATAAACCACAACTTGGCGACAAACGCGCTATGCTTGCGCTATGCTACATGCACTCACAGTACCTTGCACGTATTTTAGTAACTTTACGGTGGAACACTCAACGAAATTCGCGGAAAACGGCTCTTTTATGATAGACTTTGAAACTTAATCTTCTAATGATAAGACTTCCATTATTATGCTCAGATATATATATATATATATATATGAAGTAATTTCTTAGGTACGATTGCGTGTTGACCACTATCTAAACTAAGAAATATTCCGTATAGATTCCGTTCCCAAATTCTTCTAATAAATTTTAGTAACGCGGATAATCTCTATGTACGAAGCTACGAAAAAGGGTTGTATTTTACTGTAAAGTTTGTGAGTGACATTTCCAAGTTATTTGCAGTTATTCGGACTTTACGCTTAACAAAAGGATATGTTTGGGTATTTTCAGGGCACAAACAGGGCAGGCATACATTTCAACATTTGTTATAGGTAGGTATAACTCTGAAAATAATATTGTGGATTCTGGCAAGATAAATAAATATCTAATATAAATATGAGTTGTATGATGTCTTCATAACATATGTTTTCATTCAAAGTTAAAAAAAATGGCACAAGAGAAATTTGTATTATTAAAATACGCGTACAGTGAACAATACAAAAACAAGTTTAATATAATAGAGGTTGGAAAAGTAACATAATCGAGTTCGTTAAACGTGTAAATTTTACACGCGTGGCAGGTCACGACCGTAACAATGTTCTCCAAAACTCGCTGTTGAGCTTCAAATTCAATTATTCTATTCAAATTTGGCAAAAAAATGTAAGCCTACATGGGATAGAATGCAGAACGAAGTTAAGTTACATACACAGACAAAGGTTCAATATTTGGAAAAAAAAAACTATTTCAGTTAGGTTTGGCGTCTAATTCCGTATATGGAACATCACTCATACTTTAATACAAATTCATATTTTTTTCAATAATAGTGTTTTAAATGCGATTGAGTAGAACTTGATTCCACTGGCCGAGATAGTGCAGGCCATTTTCATAGATTCTGCAGAGGCGGGCGAGCGGTTTCTCGCCACAATCAGTAAAATTTATCAGACATTTCGCTTCGGTACTTTTGTTCAGTTAGAAGGATGTGCCAGACTAGCTTTTCGATATCATTACGGGAAGTACCATTTCACACAACTTGCATTTTTACTTCATGAGCTAGCACTTAGTTTGATATCAAATTATTAGTTAATTTAGATAAACATAACTGTTTAAATTAAAATAAATTTTCTTTTCTCTCCCTTTTATCGTTGAACTTTTTCATCTTAGCATTAATTACTGGCGGGGGAAAGGGACTCGCATTGATGTATAATTTAATATGTTAAAATAATGAACATTGATTATTTCTTGGAAATCTGTTTTGATAAGAGTAAATATCTCGCCTTTTTAATATATAGGTATTAAACATTGGAGTCTGCGCGTAAGAACCTCAAAGGATCTTATTTAATCAAAATAATTTACGTATACTTTGACAAATATTTTGTCTTAGATATAAAGCAGTGAATGTTTTGGAGTTTCGTCTGTAATTGAGCACAATATCGTCAAGTAGGTATACTATTTATTATGTTTTATGGCTCTGTAATTTGGTAGTACGTAAAGCTTTAAGCATATATTTTTATAAAAACAAAATGGTAACATAAAAACAAGGCACTTATCTTGTTGAGCACTGGAGCTCAGAAAGCAGGGGAGGTCTAATATCGATGCGTTATTCAAGAGGTAAATGAGCCATCAGCTGAGAGCATCGTTTGCATCTAATCTCGACCACATCACTTGGGTAAACGTCGCGCCCTTTCTAAATATTGTTTCTTATTTTTGTACTAAGCACGACATTAATGTTCCCTTACTTTAACAAATATTAGATATAGAATTATACATTTTATAAGCCATAACTTAAAATATAAATATCACGATAATCCTTTAAATCTAGCTGACTAGCTAAGAAAGCTTGACTAGACTTTCTTAGGCTTCTGAGCTTCCGAAAGACCATTCTTTCATTCTGATCTTCTAAAAGACAGTCACCCATCCAATTACGAGCCACCAGTTTTTGTGCTTAACTTAGAACGGTCAATGTGCGTTATCGTAAAAAATGTGCTATGATTTTGTGCCAGCTTTATAAATATTGTGTATTTTACTTCATGAGACCGGACTAATAAGATCAAACACTAAGAAAATGTTTGTTCATACTTAATGTTGTTTATGTATTATATTTTTAGTTGAAACTGTTCTTTGTCAAACACTGTTCCCCACATAGGAAATAATAAATACGAAATGGCTTAGGGCCGAAACAAACGAACGCTATTAATCACCGCTGGCTGTCTCTATTTTTAGGTGTGTATAGTGTAGTCTGAGTTTGTTTGGAAGTAGACACAGACAATGCGAGATGGCCCGTCCTTCGCAACAAGTTAACGGACTTCACTTGTACTCCTCACATTAATCAACAAGATGGGCAAACGCACAGGCGCCGCGCCAAATGAAATGTAACCACAAACTGGGATTATATGGAGGAATTCCATTTCTAAACGCAAAACGGTTTACGGTTTAGTGTACCGTAAATAAATACACACTTTAACGGTAACCTATAAGATGAAATAAAATATTGTGGTGAACACCACGACGAAGCACCCATTCATTTATTACCAGCGGTTGCCCTAAGTTTCTTTAGTATATTTTATTGTAATAAAATCGATCAAACACTGCACATACCTATGTTAGTTAGTATTACATAGTTAATAAGATAAATTGACAAATCTAATATAACAAGATTGTCATGTTTATCTAAATTAAAACAAAATATATGAACACGCACTAAATCGTAGAATTGTGGTTACAGCATGTTTGCCTGCGGCCAGCACCATTCGCCTAACGTCGTCCGCGACGTATGGGCGGCTCTTTGCCAAATGATCGATATCCTTCACTGATCATGCACATGTAATGCTAAGCTGATACCAACTGGCTGGTTGTACTCAAACGTTTAGCGATAACCAAACGCTATTTTCTTTGATGTTTCGTGTACATCCATTCTGAATCTGTTTAAAATAAACAAAAAGAATGGTGGTACAATTTATTGTCGTTCTTAACTAAAACATAGTCTTAATCACTTTAACGAAACGTGTTGGATTAATTTTAGACTTTTCGTTTTAAATGAGATACAAAAAATATCAATGACACTATGACACATCTGTGTTCCCATGGCTTATGCAAAAAATATTTTTGCATGTTATATTATTACCTTCATCTTCATTATGAAGAATCAGTTATATTTCATCAATTTATCTTCTATCTAACAAAGCTTACTTCAATTATATTATATTAACACAAGCGTGTAGTTTTTCTGACGCCTTATCGTTCATTCTTCAGGGAAGTGTCAACACAATGTTCATATGTTTCGTAAAGTCCGAATTTCTTTGTGTATGTTCTTGCAGGCGTACCAGATGTTGCGATTTCCGAGGACAAAAAGATATACGAAGGGAAATGACTGTCAGTCAGCGTCGTTCCCTATACGTAGTTTTTCGGTGCCCTCGTGACATATATTTTTTATTTGATCTATATCTGATATCTGAATCTGATATTCAGTAACAACGTGGCTTGCTAGTAAACTTATAAATATAAAATTTATAAGTAAGTTGTAATCGTATATCTCGACACACACCCAATAAGGTTTGGGGTCATGGCCCTGCATCTGTACTGAGTTATGTAATTGCGATTGTTCTGGACGTCAAAATGCTGTCATAATAGCGACACCAACATAGATTGACACAAACACACATGACGTATTCTCCGAGATATTTTTGTCAGCTGCGTGTGACTGAGAGTCATTTTGTTTCCAAAAACGGAGCGCCATCGCCAGCATTGTAATCGCGTTCACGTGAACCGAGCTTAATCACTATAGACGAAAGACAGCAATGAATTCATCTTCTATCATTATCTAATTTGCTTGGCTAACTCACTTTGCTCTCGTGTTTATCGAGTGCAATTTGGCAGATAGTAGTTTTACTATTTTAAAGAAAGCTGATCGTCGGATATTGGGCGTTCAGAGTTTGAACTTTGAATCGAGTTCAAATTTGTTTCGATGAAATTACTTAATAAACTAGGTAGATAATGATAGAAGATGTATTCATTGTTGTCATTGGTGTGACCACGTGAACACAATTGCAATTCAGTCGGTGAAAAAGGCCTTTAGTTATTTCTAACAATAAGTACTTTTTTTATGTACTTATATGTTTTAATATTTTATGAGTTAATGCATTAGTAGTGATTAGTGACGCTTGGCAGGTTGCGGTATTCATGTAGCAATTATTCACAGCTGAACTGGGTGACTATGACCCGCGGAGGCATGCGCCCGGCTACGTCTCTGAATTCAGACTGCTGGCTCATCAGACACCAGAGCTTGAGGCCCGCGCTGCAGAAATACATCGTACATTTACGTAAGAAAAAATCATAATTTTAGTAATTTGACGATCAACCTATCATGAGACGTCAATAATAATCGCTTGAAATGGTATTTAAGTAAAGGTCTAAATGTATTTTTAGTTGCTACAAGGAAAAGGTCGCAAATAAAGATTTCAAAAAGTGCATTTCTGCACTATAGCCGTCGTCGACCGCCCGGAAATTAAACTTCAGCGGCGTTCCTCGCCTAATTGAATGAATTTTTAACTGTGCAAAGATGCAGTCTTTGGCCGTGGGCGCGTCACAAAGCTGAAATTACATGTAAATGATCCGTACCTACCTACTTAACACCAAGTGAGCCGAGGCTCAGGGCGCGCTGCCACTCGCCCGGATAACTCATTGTTACTTAGCCTTTTGTGCCCTTGGTCGTAATGCCCCCGCATAATGTCCCTTAATAATTAAGGATAACAGTTTAATTGACTTAAGCTTTTATTTATTGTTGCAGAGGCATTTCACCGGCGCAAGCTGAATTAAGTTACTTGGATAAAGTGAAGTGGCTCGATATGTATGGTGTCGATTTACATCCAGTTTTGGTAAGATGTCTTCTTTACTACTCATTGAATGGTTTAAATGTCAGTAAATCTCTGAAATTTATTTATATATTATTATGAATTCTAATACCATTGTGTATAGTTTCCAATATGGACCTTAAATTTTAGTAGATTGATAACGCGCGGGTGATGCCGTGATATTGCAATCGACGATTCGGTCATCCCTTACCATCATACCTGCCAGGTTGATTGAAAACTTGTATAATATTGTAGTAAATATTTTTTCATCAGGGCGAAGATAGTGTAGAATACTTTCTGGGCCTGGCGCCGAGCGGGCTACTACTATTGCGAGGAAAGCACACTGTCGCTAACTACTACTGGCCCCGAGTCTCCAAACTTTACTACAAGGGCCGTTACTTCATGCTCCGTGTAGCAGATAAAAATGTAAGTAGTCCGTTTATTATCATAAAATTCCCTTCATAAATGGAAAAGTCTCTTGTACAAATGAATAAACATGGAAATCGGTCGGAACACTTGACCCGGTTTTCAGTTCGGATCGCAACGAGATAGTAGCTTTGAATAGTTGTGTAAGATGGAGTCCACCTTGCGCCGCTTCCTTGAAAGACATCCGCAGCCAGGCAATTACAGATAAGTCGCGTACAACTGAGCGGAGTATTTACAGCGCTGTGGGCCGCCTTGCTCCTAGTCCGCTTGCTACCCAGCTATTTGGCAAGCTTGAGCTAACATAATAATGTTTTCGTTTGAGTGTACATTTTAGTACCACTGGTGTTTGTTTCTGCTGAGAATTTATTACAACTTTACAAAGTTAATAGTAGCTCATAGCCTTACAATTCCGTAACTGTGTCTAGTTCATTGCGTTTTTTTATACCACTAAGTTGGCAGACAATCATACGGCCCACCTCATGGTAAGCATTCACCGTAGCCTATAGCCGCTAACAATACCAGGGATATCACTAACGTATCCTCGTGGAGCACTGGCAACGTTACTTACCGCATAAACACAACTCTAGATCAAAGTAGTGTTATGGCACTGCAGTCTTCTGTAAGGTGAAGTAACCCAGGTCTCCAGTCGGGCGGATCCCACGGGAGATCCAAATTCGCCCTACCTCTCTTTTTTAGCTCATTGTGTCATTACTCATTAATCACTGTATTTGAGCTTAGAACAACTCATTGGAAGAGGCCAAGATTTGAACCTGGGCCCATCAGATGACAAGCCGTTGCTTCAACCACAAGGCGCCTTGTGTGTTGGTATCAACATGTTAATAAACGTTTTGGTTGATGTCAAAGAATGTTTTAAATATATTTTACGCAGAATGAAACGTCCACCTTCGGATTTGAGTCCCCGACGCGAGCGGCGTGCCGGCACCTGTGGCGGTGCTGCTCCGACCATCACTCATTTTTCCGTCTTCAGCAGACCTCGCCGGCTTCCGCTGATATATTTGCCTTAGGATCTAGAATCAGAAATAGGTAAACCTTACCACAAAGCTATAATATTATATATCAAGTAAATTGGTACATTAAAGGTTAGTAACATTTTTCTTTTAATCAATAATGACATATTTTTGAATCGACAAGATTCTAAACAACTGCTAATCTTATTAAGTACCTATCTCTGAGAACGTTGGCAAAATCTGTGAATTTTTAAGATATTAGTGTCGATGTTTATATATTTATAATATTGAGGATATTATTGAGGAAAAGTTTAAAATGTACAAGATTTTGAAAACTTGAGTACAATGTTGGTTCGACAGTGGACGCGGTTCGAAGCCCCGACCACCGCCCACATTCACGCGCACACCGTCACGACGCAACGCGCGCCCGCCCTACGCTTCCCACACGTCGCTACATGATGGTACGCTCATTACATTAATTAATTAAACATATTTACCACACCACAACACTTGACTTCGATTACTAAATCCAAATTTGTTACAGTACCCAAAATTGAAGACTTGAGAATAAAAGACTGCCTCCCTGAAATGAAACAACCTACCTCAGTACATCGACCCAATTCGTAAGTAAAGTAGACTCACCAGTCGTTTTCATGTTTTATTTCAATTAAGAAATAGGCATATATATTGCACACCCACCTGCTGTTTGTCCTGCTAATACATTTCTGTTATGTTAAGTAATTACTTACATTTTGAACTAAGTTTTATGTGTAATTAGAATAAGATACCTACAATGACGAAAGACGAGACCGCTGGTCTAGTGGTTAGTACACCTGACTGCTGCGCTAGAGGTCGCGGGTTCGATTCCCGCCGGGGCAAACATTTATGTGACAAATATGTTTGCCTGGCGTCTGGGTGTTTGGTATGTATTATAAGTATGTATTTACAAACAAAATGTATATAAGTATTATATCAGCTGCTGGTTCCCATAGTACAAGCTTTGCTTAGTTTGGGGCCAGATGGCGCTGTGTGATAATGTCCAAGCATTATTATTATTATTATTAATGGGATTGACATATTTAAAAAAAAGATTACATATGAACTATTTAATTCGCCCAACGACCTAACATCAAGTGTGTCTGACGGAAAAAAACTATATTAATTTGTTCAAACAATTCTTATTTCCGATATGAGACGCATAACACAGTAGCCACTTATAGAATTGGTATCAGTAACATATTTATTTTTCATGCCTTTCTTGACGGAGATATAAACTAAACGGTCAATCAACTATCATTATTATTTCTAGAGAGAGAGTAGCAAGTCTCGTTACCTACACGTATTCATTCGTACAATTTCATGAATAAAATCCATATAATATTCGATTTTAGGAAGTAATCGAAATCTAAATGTCCCAATACCCAGGGCCGTCTACGAGGCGGGGTAGGATCTTGTTGGGGTAGGATCCAATCACATCTAGGGGTATTATAAGTGAAGTGAATTCTTATATTAAAATATTCAGTATACAATCTGAAAAGCTTAATATGATAGATAAATTGGAGCATTAAGGGGCTTTAAAATTATATTCGTGAGTGAAACCGCGTAGAACCCTATATCTATTTTATACATGTGGTACGCTCAACGTGATGACTTTTTTCACTTTGTAGGGTCCCATACGTCCTTTTCTGTACTCCTGACAAAGCGTGTGCTAAATTTAAAGATGATAAGTTGGGTAACCGAAAATAAGAGGACTTGTTTGTCATTAATAGATTCAGGAGGCGAATAAGTGACGACCTAAACTGTTTGTTTACATGTAGCATAAACGGCGAGGTACGCGGGTGCGACACAGCGGGTGGGTCGCCGCGGTCGACACGCTCGGCACCCGCCCGGCGCGGGCTGTACTCAGGCTCGCCCAGCAACAGCACCACCACGCGCCCGCCGCCCGCGCCCAGACATCGCTCCGCCTCTGTCGACTCACAGAGCTCCAACGACTCACGTTCCAATCGCAAGTAAGCTATTCAGTAACATATGCAATCAGCATAATAGTACATGTAGGAACAGACCGCCAAAAAAAACCACATTCAACTAATTAAATTAAGCTTAAATTATGATGTCACACACAAAGGTCATATCATCTAGATTCGCATGATTTGTAGGCAATATTTCAGTTTCGGTCAGGTCAGTCATACTAGCCCCTGGTAGTACCATTAGGATCAGTATTCAATAAAATTGGATAAGGTTTAGATTATTATAAGCTTCACACTGGTAACACAGGCACAGACATCGGTCGCGACGGCAGCAATCGGATGCAGAGAGTGAGTTGTCACGCGGCTCAGGGCGCTCCGGTCGGAAGCACCGGCGGCATCGGTCGAAGCACAAGCATGAATCCGGCTCGGAGAGGGACGACTCGCAACCGGATACCAAGTCAGTACCTTTGCAAAGGATAAATGATAGATAAACTATCAATCTTGTTATTTACCTTTTCATTATCTAATTATGATTCTTTTCGCCAGAGAATATAAACTGGTTGACTCCGAATCGCAATGGAAGGAGGTATTACGGCAAACGACCGTTGGAGGCGGTGTTCAAGTAAGACATTGTTTTTAAATTACTTTCTTACTATAGCTAGATAGAATTTGTTTAAATAAAATATGTATCCTTCATAGGTTGCGAATGTCCGCCGGTCACAAATGGAACCTGATACTGGAACACACAGATCGTCTCACAGGCATCGAAGGCACAGAAAACATCGGTAGCGATTTTTGTTTTACCAATTTTTACTTTCTTTTAATCTTGATGAAATAGTATATTGTTATACAAGGTGCTAGTAACTCGGTTTCTATTTACTCCCTCGTGAAAGCTCGGGAGTAAAACTACCTCGTATACAATGGTTTTTTGGACTTTTAGCGCCGTGTGTTTAACACTCTGCTACGAATACGAAATAAAAAATAGTAATCAATTCAATTTGTACCTAATTAGAAAAAAAATATAAACATATCGCGCCAATTACTTTATATTATGCCAATGACTTTTTATCTTCTGTAGCCGTAACGCAATGCCCGTATTCCTCCGAAGTAATCAACGATTTGGTAGTTCCATTTTCAAAAAATAAATTTAATATTATTTTTTATAAAACGTAAAAAAAAAGTAATAAGTCGAGTCTTTATTTATAGTTGTTCTATTTATGAATAAATATTTTCGATTTTATAAGTAACACACAAAAATCAAAAAAAGTAAAACCTTTTTCCCCTAGGGGATATTCAATTTTTCCCCACTTTACAATGACGAACTTTTTGAGCATGAGGAGTGAAAAAATAATTGAAACGTGCTTTATCAGGTCAAGATCGGGCTCGCCTAATGATAAGAAGTGGCTGCCGAGTGAACTAAAACAGCACTTGGAGTTTTCCCTAGTCGACACAACTGGCATGACCGAGGAACAACTCAAGGAAATTCCATACACTGTAGTGCAGACCAATCACGCGCGCCAGACTAAACTACGGTCGTCATCCAAACATAGACAGTAAGATATTTTTAACTTACCTAATTTAAAACTTAAAATCCAAGTTAATAACTAATGAGGTTTTTCTAACATTAGGGCGGAACACGGCTCATTAGCGAGACGAGATAAGAATTCTTCATCTCACAGTAAAATCACTGATGGTGTCAACCAAGGATCGCTTAGGTCCAGTTCGAGTACTCTAAGTACTCACAGAGTCGGCACTGAGAAGCATTCAAGGTAAGCTGATTTAAAACGAGTTTAAAAATTATATTTCTATCAATATCAATAAGTATAAAATGTTTGTGATTACCAAGCTGACAATGCTGTCGTGGTCCCCGAATCCAAAACACATACAAAGTACATATTTGTGCATTATATAATTAGTATATGTTAGAATGATTATACTTATTTGGTTTATACTATTGATTTACATTAATTTCAGGCGCGCTTACCCAAGTTACGATGACGCGGTTGACCGTTCGGAGGACTTCTTGACAAACAATGGGTACAGAGGGAACGTGACGCCAGTGTTAAACAACAATAACAACCCATACAGTCCAGTGACCAACAGTAACAGTAACAGTTCCAGTGGAGAACTGATATCAGGCAGCGCACGCGTCTCTCACGAACACACGGACTCTGGTCTCGGAGCTGACCAAGATTATGCGTACTCTTCGGAGAGGTAAATATCAAAATTTTCGTCTCCAGTTATTGCGTGTCAATTATGACACGGCACTGTTGTTCTGGTGATCATCCTGATTATCCTGTGGTTATCCTGACTGCCACGCTACCAAGCCGGGTCAACATTTATGTGACAAGCATTTCTGTTTGCCTTGCGTCGTATATTGGTTAAATAAATAATGTATTTACAAAAAAAGATAATTATTCTATCGGTTTTCTGGTATATATATACAAATCCTTGGTTTGTTTCGGACCTGATGGCGCTATGTGATAGTTTCAGATCAGTTTTATTGTTCTATCAATACTCTTGAACGGTCAGGATCTTTCCGTGTGATCAGATCAGATTCGATTGGAGTATGTTTGTTGTAGGTCGAGCGACAGCGCGAAGTGCGGTGGCGGTGCGGGTTGCACGAGCGGCGCTGCGCCAGTGAGTAGGGGATGGGGCGGCGGACGCGGGGCGGGCGCGGCGCTGGCGCGGCGGCCGCCGGCTGCGCCGCGCGCCTCGGGCTCGCAACGCTCGCTAGTGTCAGTGGCAAGCGACAGCGCCGCCGCCCGCCGTCACGCGCCCCGATCCTACCCACACCCGCCGGATACGGGCTTTTCTCTCTTCGTGAGTGGGCGCTTTGCTTTCTAACATTCTTCTGCAGCTCGGGCGGCCCTCGTGAGCTCCTATGTTGGAGGGGAGGGAACAAAATACTACTTGCTGCTATATTTTATTTGAAATTTTATACAGTGTGGTTTCAATCGCCTTAATGTTTTCGTATGTGTTATATTCGCTCAAAAGACGATTGTTCAACGAGTAGATGCTTATTCGCGAGCACGCCCCCAAATATCCTATTTATTAGAAAATTTATTTTTAGACATAATGATGGCGGAATTTAACATTAATTTCACGGGACGCGCTCGCGATCAGTTCTCTGAAATAATCCAACGAGGGTCGCCGGAGTACTCCGCAGCTCCTGTTTCTGGGTCGCTGAAAAAGCTAACCGTGTACAGGCTGCTGACTGGAAATAAATACTTACCATAAATTGTGAAAAAATCAAATTATGCATTTTCATTCTACAAGTATAATAATCACTTTATATCTATTTCCCAGAACGGAATACCCATCTATTATATGTAGGTTAGTCTAATTGTACTGACCTTAGTTTTGGAGGTACTATTGACGAAAAATGTATTCATGATAACCGTATTTGTACCGTAAAGCATTATTTCGATAATGGGTACAATTAAATATTAGCTCTGAACTATTTCTTCCGCTTTAAGGGGCTTGTATTACGCAAAGTGCTACAGTGGTCTGCAAGATAATTTCAAATTGATGGGAGTTGAGAAACAATTAGAATTATGTTACGGATATTGAGTATACCTGCCGGTCGATTTACCCTAATCAAAATTACGATAACTTTCCTACCGGGGCCACTTTGGTACGTTGTCTTCGCGCCTTATAGGTACTCGGGGGAATTATGAACTTGTATACACTATTTCAATCAGAAATATGTATAAACACGTGTATTATGCTAGGGTTAGTATGTAAGGATTTGAGGAGTAGAGGTATAGAGCGGCCAGGAGTGCATCGGAATAGTTTGTGTAGCTTGTATGATTATTGGGATATGCAGAGACATGCTAGCAACAACAACATATTGGTGGGCGAGAGCGGGTCGCTGGCGCGCCGCTACGCGCGGCCCTCGCGCGAATGGCACGAGGCGCGCGACCACAACGCGAATCTGCCGCGTACGCATGCGCGCCTCGCGCACCACGCGCCCGCGCCACACCCGCACCACGCGCACCACTCGTCGCAAGCGCGGCACAACAACACCCTCGACATTATACTTAAGCCTCTCATAGAAAGCACGCAGTAAGTAAGGCCGCACGCAGGACCCGTCATGTTTGTGGACAACTCGTAGTGGAGCGAACGGTAGCTGCACGTGCCCCTTGGTTTGTTCGTGTTTGCAGTATTATATTTTGTGTTGTTTGTGCATGGCGGTTATGGTATAGTTTGTTGTTTGATTCACTAACACTGGTTGACTAACCTGATTATTTATTATTAGTATATTAGTTCATAGATTTATATATATGTTTATTTTGTGTTGCGATGTTGGCGTTGACCCTTTTGTTGTTAATTTATGTCACTATCATATTTGTTGCACTTTGTATTGTGTTAACGTACTGTGTTTATTGTAATACTTACACCGTGTTACCAACACATACTACCATGACGAGAAGATGGTTTAATTAAATTCTGTTTTTTTTTCATTTGAAATCATCGATCTTGATGCAATAAAATAAATTTAGCGGAAGATCTTGTAAGTAATATTTCCTTACTATGAAACCCAGGCTGCAGAGCAACTGAACCCTGGCGACGCGGACGGAACATTGGTCCTTACTGACGCCGGCAGCAGGACAGCTGTCAACAAACCATCTGGAGCCACTGAGATGAGCACAGAACTTTGAATAAACAACATCAATTATAATGTATAGCTAGTTATAGTAGTATAAATAAAACACCAATCACATTACTTCAATTTCAATACTCATTTTTTCTTGTTGTTAAAATATTTTTTTATTGCCATTGTTGTTTTATTAGTTCTAGTTTAAATTTCATAGGAAGCAAAAGTTCTATTAAAAAACATGTTTAGAGCTTTATGATCCACCAAACCTGTTTGATTTCAATATCAGTTTACAAATATTTGACACAACACAACACAACCATATAAATTCCTAGAAAATACGTACCTACCTTACTTAGGTAACAGTGTATTAGAATCCCAGACCCAGAACTTTATTTCAATTTCTTAATTGCTACCCAGACTCAAACAACTGTAAATGTATATGTACAAAGCAATAATACAATCATTTTTATTATTTATTATATTATTAATTGTAACAATACGCAAAAATAATAAAATCGTAAGGTTATATCCATTATAAAATAGGTTTTACACACATCGTCTTTGAAAGTACTTAAATATTTTGTCTTGTAAATATGAACTAACCTATTTAAAAACAATTAGATTCTTATTCATTAGATTTTTTTAATTGGTCATTGGGTAGGATGTCTATCGTGCCAAAGAGTTTCAGAAAATTATTTTAATCCGAAATAACAAATTGAAAGTTAAGATTAGGAATCTACTTCTACTTAAATTGGTGCGCACCAGGAATAAAAGTCATAACAAAAATATATTCGTTTATATAACCTACCTAAAATTATCTTCTTGTTTATGTTAGCTTAGTGTATTTCATGACCAATAGCGGGTATAACTGTTAATTTTTTTTTATCAGTAAAGTGAAGTGTTACCTTCATATTCTAATGATGTACAGTTGTTATGTAGCTTAGCTGTTTACATGCAATCAAAGTAATGAAGACAGTTAAATGGTTTAGTGACGTGAATTAGCCCGCCACGGACGAGCCAGAATGAGTGTGTGCGTGTCAGATAACAAAACGCAACGTAAGTTCAAAACTTTAATCATATTCTTGGCTAAAAGCTATCATCATAATAATAAAGCTCATTTTTCCGTGATTATATTCACCTGGCAACAGCGGTATTCCCATGCCGATATGGAAGATTGGATCTCAGTAATCGTCAACCTACTTCTAGCACCTACCTATCCCCTAGTTGCAATTTGTCGCTAGATTTTTGCATTTAACTCATCATATTTGTTAAAAAGTATGATAAAAGATTTGTGCGTTTTGGAGATTAGCCCTGATTTAATAGATGCGCTAGTATTATATAAAAAAATATGTAAATAGTCTATCGGAGCCAATTTTGTAAGTCCCGTTCTTTATGTATTGTCTCCATCAATTCATCATTCACAGAACACAGAAGGTTTTCAGTAACCATGTTAGCAATAGCTATTTATAAATTTAATTCCAAGGAAGTGATGCTAAGTCGGTCAAATTTCGTACTGTAACAAGACTGAACACTACGATTGTATTTCTACTTCACACCCAATGTTTGTAATCAATAACAGTTTGTATGTATTTTTCCAGAATTGTACGGTTGTTCGCATTAAACGATCTATTTCAAATAATATACTATTATTATTTATTATATCGCCCTGCCCTTAAAGCCAAAATGTATGAGTTGGGTTCTTAAAAATCATACATTAATCATTTAATGTAAATAAATTAAAATTAATTATGACTATCGTAATAAAGCCCGCAAAACCAACTTTAAGTACTTATTTGCAAGGGTAAGGTTATGTTACAAGATTAGTTTATGAACCTACCTACTCACCCCCTTTTTCCATGGTTCCTTTATTTACCCTGAGGGCAATAAAATATGACAAAAGGCGATAATGAATGTACTTAGTATTAATGAGCGCCACACAATATCACAAGTGATTATCGATTATCTGACAAAGAGTCTGGTATTAATTAAGCCGTTCAGTCTCAGATATCGGCCGCGTCCGACCGCCATTAACACTAATGAGCATGACTACGCCCGGGCGCCCGTCACCGAAGCACTCTTTGCCTTTAAATGTTGTCAACTGAGCAAGTAACGGTCCTTTGAATTTATCATTTCTACGTAGCTGCATTTTCTTTAATGTATAATACGTATATCAAAATGTTGATGTTTTCATCTTACATCTTATGGGGAAACGAGGAAAAATATAAGACGACATAATTTTATTCAAAACTCATTATGGAGAAAATTGCTTTTACATTTTTAATGTATGAATTAAAATAAATAAATCTCATTATTTCTAACAAAGTAGGTATACATTTTTTGTACATAAAACTAAACTAATACATAAAACAAGTCTATAAATAATTATTGTATCAGTAGTATACGCAAATCCTAAAAAAAAATTATTCAGTTCTTATAAAAACATTAAAAAGTAGATTGGTTATTACTTACATTCGAGTAGGTACCATCGGCCACTCCTGCGCTGTAACTTGTGAAAGGCCGGCTTAATTGAGTGTACGCGTCACTCACGCCCAATTTGTCTGCATAAAATAAGGACAAAACAAGGTGCGCGCCGGCTATGAAAGCGTCGAAGTCCACTATTCGACGAAGGGTGAAAACTCATTACCAGTGTTTAATGAAAGGGTTCCCGGGGCGTGTATGATTACTGATTAATTGAAAGGCGGAAAATCAGAGAGCAACCAGACAAAGTCAACTTGTAAACTGAATTTTATTCTGGGTATTGGAATGGCTTGAAATATATCTACTTACGTGCCTTCGTTAAACTTGGCTTACATGCCTAAAAATTAGCACTAAGCGACATGCTCGTTGTAACCTATCCCATTTACAAAATTATTCCAGATGTCACACTAGGTAAGTTTATTTATGTAACAAAATATATGTAAACGTGACTCGAAAGTTAT
Organism: Falcaria lacertinaria; assembly: GCA_951449985.1. Taxonomy (NCBI): domain Eukaryota; kingdom Metazoa; phylum Arthropoda; class Insecta; order Lepidoptera; family Drepanidae; genus Falcaria; species Falcaria lacertinaria. Next base: position 5,744,555 of record OX602109.1, on the reverse strand, counting down.
TTAAAAGAAAACTCGTGCCGGTTGTCGTGCGTCATCTCCATTGTACAGCAACATTTGAATAACCTAGACGCAATGTAGGCATACATTTCTAAACTCATAAGTCAGCTTGTGATAGTATAAATATCCCAGAGAGCATATACTTCCATCTGTAATCACGCTGAGTGCTTGTCACCATATATTAAGTTCAGACCGGGTTTTATCAGACGTATTCAAAGCATTACCACGATTTGGAAATGAGCTCTTTCGCCAAAGCTCATTTTATTTCTTCATATATATTTAGTCTCCTCATCTCACTGAGGTACGTTAAATATAGTATAGCATTTGTATACAAACTAAAACAACCATGCAATTTTGAGAAACACTAAGATTTTAGGAAACGTTACAGCTCTTTTTAAAAGCTCGTGGTGTGATTAATCACTATACTTAAGCTTAGGAAAACTCATTGGTACAGGCCGGGGTTTGAACCTGGGCCCATCAGATGACAGATGATCTAAATCAGAGTGGTGTTATTTGACTGCGATATTTTGTAAGGCGGAGGCACTGTACACAGTCAGGCGGTTCGAATTTTCTTTCATGGGAAATGCCAGTACTCACTACCTCTTAATCAGATCTTTATATAATTAGTTCATTCTTGTGTTTGCGAACAATAGGTAACATAACAAACACATACTGTTTCGAACGGGCATCATATTGTACTCACGTACGTATTGAGCAATTAGCCTGTGATACAGTTCGCCACCAAATCATATTTGCTATGGCGTTTCCTCTGTTAAAGGCAATTTAGTCAGGCAATATTGAAACGGAAATGGAATTTACTTTGTGTGAGTTTTCAATATCTCAATTGACTTTGTATAGAATTTTAAAAGTCTATTAATTCAGGACTATGCTCCAGCATACGTTGACTGAAATAAGTCACGTGCCTATTAACATAAAACAAACAAAGATCAAAAAACTTTTGTAACGTTAATCTAAAATTAAATTATCGTAACAGGACTTTACTTGAATAAACTCATGAAATATAATGATACTTTCCAACGTATTGCAAAGCAAAGGTAAGAGGTATAAAAAAATAAGTAATGTAGACACGAAAAGTTTGCTTTCGAGTTCAACTGCCTGGAAAAAATAATGCGAAGCTGCGGTGGCGACGAGGGTCTCTCGCGGCGAACTGCGTGCCTTCTTTTTCAGTTAAATTTTCGCTCTTCATACACTATACAAACAGACCTTAAAATATATTTAGTCAGACCTTAAAATATCTTAGTCAGGGCCTTTATAGATGTGCTCCCTTTATATTCCTACTAGCGGCCCGCCCCCACTTCCCACGGGTAGATATATTAGGTCCTTACATATGAAATTGGCGTTTTTCGTACTGGCCACTTTAATCACGAATTTCTCCTCTTTGGTAAGGAATTCCAAATTCAAATTTGTACAGCTATAGACTCATGTATTTGTGCTTCGATGATCGTCATTCATTTGTTTTTTTTCTTCTGTTTTTTTCTGTTTGCGTCACTCATTTTACAAAATGGAAAACCTTAAATATCGCATTATTTACGAGTACGAGTTCCGCCGTGGCACTAGTGCTGCGGAAACAACTCGAAGGGTGAATGATGTGTATGGCGGTCGTGTTGCAAAAGAAAACACAGTTCGTTTTTGGTTCCAACGTTTTCGTTCTGGAAATTTCGACCTGCAGAACAAGCCCCGTGGACGGCCTGAGACTCAAGTTGATAATGAAGAGTTGAAGGCTATTGTGGAAGCGGATCCATCGCAAACCACGTCCGAGTTAGCTGCAGGCTGCAATGTTAGTGATAAAACTGTTTTAATTCACTTGAAGCAAATTGGGAAGATTAAAAAGCTTGAAAGGTGGGTACCTCACGAATTGACTGAAACAAACCGGCAAACGCGCGTCGACTGCTGCGTTACATTACTAAACCGGCACAATAATGAAGGTATTTTAAACCGAATCATTACCTGTGATGAAAAATGGGTTCTTTACGATAATCGGAAGCGCTCAGCGCAATGGTTAGATCCTGGCCAGCCAGCCAAATCCTGCCCCAAGCGAAAATTAACCCCAAAAAAGTTACTTGTAAGCGTTTGGTGGACTAGTGCCGGTATTGTTCATTACAGTTTTTTCAAATCTGGCCAGACTATTACGGCTGATGTCTATTGTCAGGAATTGCAAACCATGATGGAAAAGCTAGCGGCTAAACAACCTAGGCTGGTCAATCGCTCCACGCCACTGCTGCTTCACGACAACGCTAGACCACACACTGCGCTACAGACGGCTACTAAATTAGAAGAGCTTCAATTGGAAAGTCTAAGACATCCTCCGTACTCCCCGGACCTTGCTCCAACAGATTACCATTTTTTTCGAAATTTGGATAACTTCTTGCAAGGGAAAAAATTCAACTCCGATGGGGCAGTCCAAATCGCCTTCAAAGATTTTATTGATTCCCGTCCGACTGGTTTTTTTAGTAAAGGGATCAATGAACTACCTATGAGATGGCAAAAGTGCATAGAAAATAATGGTTCATACTTTGATTAATTAAATATATTATATTAAAAAATATTCGACTTTTTGTTCCTCCCATAAAAAACGCCAATTTCATATGTAAGGACTTAATATATCAAATATTATATAGCCTAAAGCCTTCCTCGATAAATGGACTATCCAACACAAAAATATTTTTTCAATTTGAACCAGTAGTTCCTGAGATTAGCGCGTTCAAACAAACAAACTCTTCGGCTTTATAATATTTGTACGGTATACAATAATACAAATCAAATAGGTATAGAAACACCTACTCGTACATCTCGTGAAAGTTTAAATGAATACAGGTTAGAACGTTGCGGGTTAAAATTGCATATGCAGGAGGAAATAGACAGGTATTGTAATTATGTGTAGATGCAAGCAAGCAGGGTGTGCGGCGCGGCGCGGTGCAACTGCAATCGCCGGCAATTAGCGCCGTGACAATGACATTCAAAACGTGTGCAAATAGACGGGCGGCGGCAGCCGGCAGCGGATACCACGGCATCTGCTCTACGTCTACACAGATGTAAAACATGGAATACTTTCATATACCTACCATGTGATTGTTGTATAGATGTTTACCTATATGCTTGCGATTATCATTATATTATGATAATGAGGATGTCTTGACCGTTTTACAAAAACCACTGAAAATAGGATGCAATTTGATTGTCTGCACCACTGTGAACGATTTGAAAGCATTTAAATGACTCGTTTAGGGATTGATAGAGTAGGGTTCCTATTCGACCTAAAGACCAGATTTTTTTATTCAATATATCATAAATCAGGATTATATAACAAATTGAATTCGCAGTTTAAAATGCAAATCTGTCAGAATGGGACCATAATAACGACATTGAATGAAAGACAATTTACATAGCAGACTTGGATTCCGGGCTTATGAATAAATTATGTTTTTGAAACAAACATTGTTGTTGTTATTTGTTTATAAGTAAATCATAAATCAATATCTTCAACGAGGAGTGCTAAAATTGTAATCAAATTAGCGCGTCCTTTGCTCCCCCTTACTAAATATTTTACCGTCAAAACCAATTTGACAATAAATTAAGCCCTAAAATATATTAATAAATCTATCATATGCCCTATGCAAAAACAAATTAAACAAAACATCAACGTAATCAGAAAATTGGGCTATTGGATGTTATTGATACAGTATTAAATTAAATAAAATATTAGCTAGTAACTTAAAGTAATACTAGACTAATAAATATCTCACACGTTCCTAAAATGGTATACTATGTTAATCAATTTTACTTATTCTGACTGTATCAAAATTGTACTTTGTCTTATAATACACGTTTCAACAGGAGTTAGTTGGCAAAGTTTACAGTCGAGTCCTTGTTCTGAGCTTATCAAAGTACAACTAGACGATACGAGGGGCAAATTATAGAAGTACACGTAAATAATCCGCACACATGAAAGTTTTGAAACTTTGGGAGTACCCACACTACGTCACTGCCCTAGAACGGGACTGTGAGCTCTAAGTCCAAACAATTTTCATTACAATGCACCTACCTACCTCTGATGAACAGTTAAGTCTAAGGAGATTATTAAAATTACTTGGAACCGGCCGGGAAGCGTGTATGAAAATAATGATGAACGTAAAAGAAGAGGTTAGAGTGATTAAAAAGAGGTGTGTAAGTCAAGAATGAAATGGCGCTCTATACTCTTTGCCTTCCCCGTAGGGGACTTGGCGCGATGATATGTATGTATGTATGTATTTATGAGAAATAAAGTTTAAAATGCTTACCAACCGACTAAAACCGACCGTGTTCTGTTTCTGCCATAATATACATTTTACAAAGACGAGAAAGGCAGGCATAAGATTATAGAACTATTTAGATTCGGAACAGTAAATCTTGATTTGTCATTATTGACATTACATTCCAATCAAAGTTAACAATGCTTACTCATAGTTAATTGAAGCTAAGCCGATGTTCTACTACCTATCTCAACCTAACCGGATTTGTGTTATATCTATACAATGTTTACTACACCCTCCTCGTAGTTTTATCGCTTCTTTTTACTAATACCATTACGAGGACCTTCTTACTTAAGATGTAAGCAGTCATCCAGATCGTTGCTTTCCTATCCAATCTAAAGATTAAATGAAAAATCATAAATATACATTGTTTTCATAAAAATACGTCCAGGCCGACTGTAGCTTGATTTAATTAAAAATCTGTGGAAGGCAATGAACTAAATTGCTTTAGCCATTTTCTGCCATGCTCCCATTAAATATTTTTTACTGTAGGTACTGATTTCATAATTTTGTATAGAAGTCGGTTACCCGCGACTTTCTTCGCTTCAATTATGAATAGGCGCCCTATGATGCAAGTCTACGGCACGAATGTTCTAATTCCTCGAAATTCCTCAATGTTCACTACCATATTTCATTATGGCTTTACCGGCTAAGCCTTTATAAGGTAACAGTCAGACAGGCGGGCGGGCATAGTTATAAATACATAATTACATGTTATTAATTTCGCCAAACGGCGAGACTTCTCAACAATGGCATTCGGGATTGACATCCGAATTATTTAGTTCATTCGCAAATGATATCATTGTCCTTCAGCCAAAAGATACTAGGTACCTACTTAGTAAGGTTGTGTTTCTGAACAGGCTTAAGCTTGACATGATCTGATTTGCGAAATAACATCGGCGTTCTCCAGACTATCTTACTAATCTGTCCTGGTTCTTGTTATCCCAATTATTTGCGAGAGAGTTTCCCTTCTACATGAGAAACAGTAATTAGCTTTAGGTAGATAATAAATATAATTGTAAGTATATTATTGCTATAATGTGTATCCTGTACCATTGTAGTTTTTATGTTTACATAAAAGCATGTGAAGCGACCATAAGCCGTGTTTCTTAAAGCATAAATTACTTGAATGATGTAATATTTTGAGAACAGTTTCCACCTAATAGTAGTAGACGGAGAAGATGAACGAATTACCTATCTGTATATTATATGCGTTATTTAATAACACGAAGATGTCTTCTTATACCTATTCTTTTACAAATTAATAAAACCTTTCGAATTAATCAGACGGAAATAAAAACACTTTTAAATCACAAGTGACCGTGGTGAATCATATGCAGATATGTAAAGAGGTTTGAAGTAAACCCCCACTGAGTGTGCTTACATAAAATTACTTAAATTTACACTTACATATAAAATATCATCTTAGATAGAACTTGTTATTTCCCAGGTAAGTAGGAAATAACATAACTTGTACATAAACGTGGGCACGTGCTAAATGCGTTCACTTCAGGACCAAGCTCAGTTTGTCAAAGGTTCGCCGGGTGATTAAGGGCTTCAGTGGGAATGACGTCTGATTTCGCTTTGTGCCAATGTACACTCGCTACAGCGTTACCTGAAACTAAGCCCTCGCTTTCGCTTTACTACAAACACACTGATACGCACACATTCATTACATACACACGAGTGATCTTACACTGTGTAGGTAAGTAATTAATTTGTATTATGCGCTGCTACTTGCGTCCCCGTTGAATAGTTATTCTATAACTAACATAGTAATATTAATTCGTAGGTTAAATGAAATTATAGTGAACTACTCTAACATTCGTTTTTAAATAACTAATTCATTCATTATTATTATAATTCATATGTTATAGTTTTATTTTTTTCTAGGAATGTATAGTGTCACAAAGAATCCTCACGATTAGTCTACGTTAAAAACCGCGGCCAAATAATACCGCGAATAGCTTGGATTGACTTAATCAAATTGGTTTGTAACGAGGACGACCTTGTCACTTCTGTGCCGAGTCTCAATCACAACCTGTAACGATTTTCCTTAACAATATTACCGGGCATAGGGCGTATCCTGTAACTTTATTACAATTTCCTTGTGCCAGATATAACGAGCAGCGGGATGCGGGACCCCCGCACCTAGTAGGTATCTGTTTTGTTATTAATGTCCTTACACGTTGCTCCAATTATCGCGCAGAGACGCCCGTCTCAGTGGCACAACTTTCAATATTTGCTATCACACCGCACCGGTACGTAATTGATATAAATCCTGAACTCCTTTGTCCTTTGCAAGCACTTGCTGAATCCTACATACGTCTTTGTCTTTCACTATGGTTGCAACTGTTACAAATATTTGAATGGCTGAAATATCTATTTTAAAATACAGCTTAATTATGTGTTAAAAATAACTGTCAAATTATAAATCTGTGGTTTCAATCAATTTATATACCTTCTCACAGTGCTTGCTACGAGATTATATATGTACCTATTATGTGATGGTAACTATGGAAATAGAATAAAGGGATTTCTTACACATCATCAACGAACTACGGTTGATAGACATGTTTCGTTGTGTAGATTTATAAGCAGCTTTACAGCCCCCTACAGGGAAAAATAATTTTCTATGTACATTAAGCGGAAGAAAACTTATTTATCTCATTCTTGGTGAAACAGCCCATAAACCATATGGTGGGGTTGCGGCCCAACTTTATTATTTTTGGTCATGCTATAATACTTTGACTAGCCTTAATATACATATGGTATAGAATATATTATACGCTCGCGTATCATGAGGGATAGAATGAATGTAATACAAACTGGGGATGCCTTCATATTTTTAAGAGTACATACATTGCGATATTGCTACCAGTGTCGTTACAACTTTGTTGTATTATACGCCGTATAATACAGAATGTGAAGTAACAAAATTATAACACTAACATGCCGGTAGTAAGTGGAGTGGAATTTTCAAAATATTATTTTGATGGTGCTTAGCTGAAGCCGGAGGCTGAATCTCGTATCACAGTGTACATAAGAGAGTTCTCTGCAATTTGTCTCCGACCGGCGCCTGTGATTGAAATTCCAACCGCTCCTTCAGGCGTGCCGTGACGTGACTTAGCTGCCACATCTAGATGACTACCAATATTCTCTCAACATTATTTTTCTTAAAATTCACAATGTTAGTTACAGCTATCAAAATCTTATCTGGGAATCGATTTATCTTACATTTTATCTAGGACCATTTACAATTTGTTATCGAAGTTATCTTATTTTTTTTGTACTATAATTCCATTCTGTACTAAGAGATTTTTTTTTATCTAAGCTTGTTACCGTGAGTTACAGCTGTGCACTTATTAGAAGCATTCATACACAGGTACAACTTTTGAGACGAGGCTATACTGGCAGATATGTAGTATTAATCGTTGTAGTTACCAGAAAACTTTACTATGACGCCACCCTTAATTTTTGCAGTATTTTCGTTTTGCATCACAGATTTTTTATCAGAATACATACACAATTATTTTTCTATTGTCAATCTAGTTTGTGCCTCGAATTTTACCAACCTTTTGAGGTTTTAAAGTACCACTAGTGCCAGCTAAGAGCTGCCGAGATGAATGAGAACTACCTCGAGCTTACAGAAGGTTGCAGCCAAATACAACCTTCAAGTTCGTAGTATCCATCAGTTTTACATAGGTTCAAGCCACCGGCATCATGCCCTATATAGCAAATCATTGATTCAAAAGTTACAGTTAAATATTTAGACAGACATTCATTACCTACCATTCGCGATTCGGTTATTAGTCTGTAAAACAAAGCGAACTTTGGAACTCGCCAAACAGTAATAAATAATTTACAAAAGCGGTCATGTGAAAGAGAATCCCCTCTTCTAGGGAAGGGTAGCCATGCGGTGGTTAGGTAGGTATTTGAATTGCTAATGACTTGCCCGGTCGAATAACTTGCCCACCAGTTAACTGGTTTCAGAGACATTACATGAATTGGCACGAGTTGCTCTTATGCCACGTATATAAAAAAAAACGACAAGACTGATGGTCTAGTGATACGTAGACCTGACTGCGCGAAAGACTATATAATTGTTATATCAGTTGTAAGGTTCAGGAGACAGGTCCCAAAACTAAGCGAAGCATATCAGGTGGCCAGCTTCGCCTAGCTAAGTATGATTTTTGTTGAAATTATTTTGATTTATAATATTATATTCGAAGTAAAAGGGCCTTTCCACGCTTATACGAGTAGCTTTGCCTATCATTTCCATACGACTTATCTTAGATTCGCATGCGAAAGTATTGAGATCATTTTATTATGCACGGATTTGAATCCAATTTTTAATTACGGAATAGATTGTTCGCGGAATTTTAATATCTTATGGTAGCGTTATATATAATTTGCGGATAAATAAGACCCGAGCGGTGGGCAGTGCCACGCTGAAATTAATTGCAAATTGTGATAATTGGGCAGCCGCTGTCTGGCTTACCACGCCACTACCGAGTACATAACATTTGGGTCCATACGCCACCCGTACACCAGAGATATATATAATAATCAACCACTGATAAAATTCTCTGCTGGTGCAATGAAAACCTCAAATACTACTATTATGGAGCATATCCTGCACACCATCGCATAATCTTCCACAAATTTATTTATCAATAATCAATACCTATCACTCGGCGCTCCATTGTTTTAGGCGTTGATTGCACCAGCTCAACATTTCCCGTTTGTTAATTTCAAACAAGTAAAATAATTGGCTTCGCATAGCTGAACTTGTAAAATTGCAAGTAATATTAAATAAATTCAGAATACCAATGAACGCTGACTCATGGAATGTGTAGATTAATAGAGCCAGATGGAGGTTTTTGTTTCATATCTCTATATTCCATCCATTATCTAGTCTCTAAAAGATACATAGACATATGTAGGCTACTTTAATGTTCTAATAGGTATATAATATTCCTTCTTTTTTGTCGTGATAATAAATTGAAGGTAATTGAGAAGCGTAATAACATATAACAGTAATTAATTATAAAGAGGTTTTTTAGACGTTTCACTCAATACAAAGAAAATCTTATTTTTAATCATAATTAAAAATAAGATTGTCTTATCGCTATTGCAGGCGAGATACGGAGACAAAGAACGAACTCCGTCTTCCCCTCTTAGTAAATAGTTTGAACTTGTTGACTATCAAAGCAACTTTATCTTTCTAAAAGTAATAGAGATAATAGCATAAAGTATGATCATCCACTATAACACAAAGATATATTTATCGGCAATTGGCACTTCGGTGAAAGATAAAACTGCCATGTAAGACTAACGATTTGCAAATACATATATCAAAACGACAAAAACAATGTAATAATCATTGAAACTAATTTGGGAGCTGCCCTGTGAAATATAAACGTGGTTGATAATGGTGATAATTGAAACATGCATAGTAGATACGTAAATTAAATGGTGATTCAACTCATGTCTGCTGCAGTTTGATTTCAATTAGACAAAATCAACATGGCTCCCGTGCGATTGGTACTTCATCCATTGTATCTTCCGGTAAACAGATGTATTGCCTAATTTAACTAAAAAGCATTAATTAAGTTAAAACACAAACAGTGATGACTGAGTACAAATGTCTTTTACATTATCAAGCTTAAGTCTTTTAGAACTTCCAATTAAGAACATTACGCATTTATAACACAACAAGGAGAGAGCTTCATATTACAAAAGACTTTCACTAATAGAGCTCTGAATTGGAAATTTAAAACGACCTCAATATCGCAAAGCCAAATGATAATTGCTTTTACGGCTGCAATAATTTAACGTTGATTCTAAACGTTTTATAAAATCCTCGTGCGATTCGGTAATTAAATGTTTTTTGTAACGTACCCTTTTCGTATCCTTTACAATAATATTAATTATATTATTACACAATTGAACTATTTTCTTCATTCCTTCTAGATAAATATAGAAAATCTTAAAACATATTTAGGATCTACATTTCTTGTGTCAACACGTTTGTGCTTAATCTATTTTAGTATAATAAGCACAGACAAAAAAGCTACATTTATTATTATAATTTATGTTTGTGCATCGATTTTCTTTCAGTTTCGTTAAGTAGTTACTAAAAAAGTATTCGGTAATTGTGTTTCTTTACCACATCGTTTTCTTAGTTACAACGCTAATTGTGGAGGTCTCGCGTGAAGTCATAATACCAAATAGACGAGTTTTTCTCCAGTTCTTTTTATTTCAATATTTCCCTATTTAAAAACTTAAGTGATTTCACGTTTGTGTATCTGCTTTAAATACAATGAAAGTACTCCGCTTGATGGAGATATAACACATATCAAAGTTGCTTGCAGGTGTGCCTGGTGACATCGATAATTCCTTGCACTTCCCCATCGTTACGGTTAGCTTGAAAAATATGAATACCATTTTTTAAGTCTATCTCTCAATTTGACACATCTAAAATGTTTTTAGATCCGAAATTACAAATTGCACACCTTTCTATACAATAAAATTATATTGCCAGTCAGTTAATCAAGATTGCTCGTTTAATCTTATTTAAGAATCAGAAAGTATATGTCTCAGTATTACTGGATATGTATGTATCTTCAAAAGAATAATAATATACATACCCTTGGCAACACAAGAAGTTAACTAAAACAAAGTCGCGTTGAACGCCCAGTCTCTCAAATATTTTACATGCGAGAACAACATTGTGGTCGAGAGAAACAAATTGGGGGTAAGTTAAATTGTCTGGCTTGAGCCATTCCATAGATTAAGCCGACCACATTACCTACACACTACCGCGAAATTGAACTGCTTTTTGTTTTCAGATCCCAATAATTCCACCTTAAATCTCATTTCACCGGCTGTTGAACAGGACGTTTCAGAACAGGTACATTTTATAATTTGTCCGTTAATTGTTGCGTTGTTAACACACTATCTACAAGAAATGGTCCTCCTACATCCTACATCTTTTTGACCATTCTCATTTCCTTAATCTAAACTTTATTTTTACCTATACTTGCAAGAATTAATGACTTTTTTTTATTAAAAAGAGACGGATAAACCAGTGTTATACGGTATTTTCTACATTTGTAAAAGATGTATAAAAAAAATATGTTTTCCATTCTACTTTACAGCTATAAATGTTGATATATTATATATAGGATACTAGCAACCAAGTTTGAGAAGGTTTGAAAATGACTGCATTACTTATTGAATGACAGAATATCGATAATATGGAAAGTGATAACCCGTTGAAGGCCTTCGCGGTTGGAGCGGAAAATTTAATTGTAACCTCCAGCGGGCGTTATCGTGACGGCGGCGATGGGCCCGGCGTACCCCGTACTCCCACGGAATTACCCGAAATATATCCTGTTTTATTTGTATCAAACACAAAAGGGTTGCTAGCTAAATGTGTTGTTCCCTGGAAAATACTTTGGGTCTTATAGCAGACCCAACTTGTATGTTTACTAGTGCAATAGACATAACAAATTAACAATATATATTTTACTTCCATTTTTGTAGAAATAAAATAACTATTTTTATCAAAAAATCCTTGTAAAACAGGTCCAAACTGTTGACTATACAGAAGAAAAAACCTTCAGGTTCACAAGAGTCATTCATCCTTACTTTTATTGAAATACATGCCTCTGAACAAACAAGTCGTCAGGCTTGCAAATAATCCAATTTTTTTTCTGACTTTACTTTTATACAGTGATTAATAGTTGTGAGACGACACTCAGTACAATCATTAGCCACACTCTTGCCACACTTTACGTTTAATAGATCCGACTTTACCTCTGACCTCCGGCAAACTTGTATCAGTCTGGACAATTATGTGATAAAAAGATAAACGTCACTAACACAGAAAACAGATGTTAAAAAAAGCAGACCTTTTAGGTACAGAGTGAGTAAATGTCAGGCTTCCCGGGAAACTTATTGCAACTTGTTTACTCGCCGTCTTGGACGCCCTTTGTTACAACTTCGCAGACGCCCGTGGACAGTTACTCCCTATAAATACAATTTACATTCATTACTCCCGGAAGCTAGCGCGAAATAATAGACACGACAATAGCTAGTCAAATCAAACTGGCTTACTGCCAAAACAAAACTTTAACATTAGACGTCATATAAAAACAATTTTCCGTAAAAACCACAGTCCTAGGATTTTTATGGTAAAAACACCAAATCGTGTACGTACATATCGTTCATATTGGTCAGCACTTCTCTCACGTCCTTACACGTACATGTTACTAACAGTGTTACTTACTTTTAGAAAATTATGTTCCTTGGCGAATAAAAATGTTTCACCCTCGAAGCGGAGTGGCCATAAAAACTGTCTCGTTGCAGCAATGTCAACCCGAGAACAACGATATCAGAACAAACATTGCGGGCTATCATCGAGTTTTATTACCAACACTTTGCCAAAAGTACTGCATAAACAAATTGAATATAGCATAACAGTTCATTTTATGTTTATAGCCGGTCAACACAGAATGTGATGGAAGAATGGAATAGCAAAAGAAAGACGAATTAAAGATGCAGTGTAATGTAAAAAAGTATTCAATTAACACAAAATATTTTCAAAGAAATAAATTGCGTCTAAATAAAATCAATAAGAGTAAAAAGCAAATAGCTAAATGGCTACTGAGGGGTAAATTTATTACCAGCAATAAAAGTAAATCAATCGCATCGAGGAATAGGGATCTGGCCCCTATCAGTCACATCTCTGGAGCCGTGTCCCCCAAACCGGCCTGGTTCGCATTTATAATAGGTGAGCCGTGCAATCCAGGGATTTGGGCGGCGCAATCCACTATAGCTGTAATTACCAAATAGATTTGCACATCGTGTAAAGACCTAAGCTTTATGAATGGATATCAACAACATACCTACACGTAAATTGACAATTAATTTAAATATAGCGTACCTATATTTATCCTTAATTACATTCAATTTTCTGGGCCGTTTTTTTTAATACTTCACGTTATATGTCGGAAAATATACCAGAGACGAAAACATGAAAACGAGGTAAATCTTTGTGAGAGCACATTTCGCAGGAGAGTGCTCCTCGGATATCGACTTAATGAAGAACACTCCGCGCCATCACGCGATGTGGCTCGACTATTTAACAGGATGGTTGGCTATTTGCGTCGATTAACCCTAGGGATTCGTTCCAAAAGGTAATTTTTCATTGAAAAAGTCTATCAAGTCGTGGAACTTTTTTAATTAAACTGCAACAGAGGCCCCCTTTTTACGTTCTTACTTTTATGTTCTTAATGAATATTTTCTCAAGAATGATACGTAAATTTTGGCTTCTCCTTCTAGTTTTATAAGAAGTATATAATAATTATTATGAAACATAAAAAAATAGTGTATATGGTTATAATCTGTTGGTTTCTGTTATGGCATTCACACTCAACAACCGAAACCGTAGTGGACTTTTACATTCAAGAAGTAAAGTTTCTCATTTACATACATAAGAGATATTAACACATTTACAGTCAACACAATCTTTGTATTCCTAAGAATAACTACAGCTTTTCACATTAGTTTATTTACAATACAGACGCCCACACAATTGCGACAATTTTCTTCGTGTATAGTAAGGAAATAAACATAATTTAGTAGATGTTTTGGTGAGGAAGTAATCAGTAATGGCAGACAAGCATAGGAATAATTTGTAAAGCAATCTGCAGAATATAAATAAATTAAATAACCAACTCCTTGAAAGTGCTAGTTCCGGAACCACACGGAAATCGATTCCATCTTTTGCAAATAAAGTTGCAAACCTAATACCTTTTTTCCCTGAGTTTAATCCGTAGAACCGTATAATAATTCCTTCATTAAATTGCAAATACATAAAATACGCCAGATTTGAAAAAAATAAACTTATTTAAATCTTGCTTTTAGGTAAGCAAGAATTACAGATTAAGTGGGTTTCGAAATAATCAGATGTAACAGAGGACACCATACCAAAACGGTTCCTATTTTAATGTTGATTGGTGTGGAACGCTAATCTGAGTTTAGTTACCATTACTAGTCAATGCATTTTATTATAAACTGTCATTTATACATATAGAACTTTTAATTTGTTATCGCTTGCCTTTAAGATGACTGCCGATTGTACCTACCTATGTATATATGACATATATGAAGTAGTACTGACTAATTCGTTCTTAAAAAATACAAACATTAAAATATTCTATAAGTTCAACTACTTATTATAAATATCAAACTCACAATGACGAAAATTGAACGTTTTCAATTAGAGTATTGAATGTTTGGTTCGATCGAGTTGTTAGCCTCCCAATCAGGGATCGCCTTAATCAAGTGCAGTGAGAGCCGGTCCATTACCTTGACATATTGCCTCCATTGATAGTTTGCCTCTGCTTACTCGACCTCTCTAAAGTAGTGACCACACAACACTGTATTCTATACTATTCGTAATGTATTTCAGATTCATCATATTTTACCGTCAGATGTTAATAAGGGATCAGTTAGAATAGGAAGGAATGTGTCAATCTAAGCAAGTCATATTGTTAAGTTACTGTTACTGGTACGTAGGTCTCACTGCTGCTAGTCAAATGCTTCCCTAAGCATTATACGTCTCTTAATTTTTTTCTTGATTGATTTCTAAAATGTATTTTCCTGTACTACAAAATTATACATGTCATCTGATGGGCCCAGGTTCAAATCCTCGCCTGTACCAATGAGTTTTCCCAAGCTTAAGTGCAGTGATTAATCAATGGGTTTTAATAATCAACTTAGGGAGCATTGTGGGTTAATCAGTAGTACCGTTTGTTAGTTAAGAACACGTTACCCAACTGACCTCCGCTAGCACATAACATGTGCTGAGTACACAACTTAATAAAGCCTTATTATAAAGCCATTAGATGTTATGTATTCCAAGGATCCGCTATATTTGGATTATAAAGGTCAGTTTCTTGTTATAATTTTATTAAATGTATAGTAAAGTGCGCGCGTTTTCATGTAAATATTCATTGTAGCGTATTTTACGCTAATTATAAACGCTTCACTTGACTAACGACGTAATGAGCATTTCGGGGCCACCTGAGGCGGTATCCAGCGATTGATACAGTTATAATTTAATTTTAATTTGTTTGGCAATATCGTAAATGTCTAGTTTGAACATATGTTTGTTTTCATAAATTGGTTATGTAAAACATGTACGCAGTAGTAAATTTGTTATGGAAAGACCTGCGTACAAATGTTTATCCGCTGAAATATTAAAACGAAACTCGAGTTGTTTGTTTGTATAAAAAGTAATAAAACAAGTCTTTATTATACAAAAACTTGGTACTTGTGCAAATATTGCAAACTATAAGCTAAAGGTTATTGTCTGAAGCCACTTAAAATTTATTAACGAACATATTTTCTTTAGTAACTTAACTAACTTAATATTCACCTAACATTATTTAACTTGCTAGCGAGAAATATAATACTGCATAATAAATACTTTTCTTTTTGGCTTAGAGTTGTACGTTTTGCCTGTTGTCGTGATGCCTGTAGGTATGTATACTTGTATAGTAAGTATGTAATCAAAGGTATGTACTATGTATGTATGATTCCGAGAAATCTGTGTATTTTCAGAGACCTACAAACGATAGACGTATTTCACATACGCTAACATTAACGTTGTGTAACATTAAAATTAGTTCACTTCATATTCAATTATTTGTTTTTAATAACCGAGACAGTTTTCATCTTTCGAAAAATGAGAATTGTAATCGAACTAGCGGTCGCCTATTGACCGATATTTGACCACGATGACACATACTCTTTTAAGATTAAAAAGAAAATAGTATTGTACGTTGTAATGGTAAATTTTATAAGTGGTTTATTTTATAAATGTATTAAATTTATAATGCATTTTTATTTAAAATATTAGCTTTCCGGTCTCCATCTCCATCATTAAACACACTCATACTCCTCCGACCGCGCAATTTTCCTAAAAACGGGTACAACATTGTTGCTTTATTATCATGATGATATACATTATTATTTGTATGTTTTAAAATTGTAAATAATGATTAAATAGATTTTGTACGAGTTCGTTGACGCAGGTAATTGCTCTATCTATATTGTTGTTTGCCGCGTTTGTTCTCCGCGATGATCTCGAGAACCACTCAACGGATTTGAGAAACGAAGATAAATAAATCTGTTGTTTTGCAAAGTTAACCAGAAATCGTGCTTGTATTTTTTGCAATGGTGTCGACAAAAAATACAATTTTTATTTTTTAATAAAGTTTCATTTAATTGAAACAAACATGGCGTCTGACTTTCATTTACTTTTCATCAAAATATAAAGTCCATTTAAAAAAGTATTCAATATTTGAGCTTTCAAAATGAAGCGAAATATGTACGCAGTAATTGAATCTCCTAAAAATGTAGGGTATTCTCATAATAAAAAATATCTCGAATACCGAATTTTAATAGCCATGTGTTTTAGAGTTGAGTTTACAATAAAGCATAATTTAACGTACATAACAAAAGCCTGGCTAACATTTGACTACTCTACTCAACCTGGAGCTCCGCAAATGACCCTTGATGCGGTTTCGCCTCTTGTTACTACTTGAAGAAAGTTTTGTCGAGTATTGACTGTCGACAGGAAGGTACCTACATCAAAAGCCTTCTCAAACGATATTACAAACTGATCTAATCAATTTATATTTTAGGTTACCTACCTTACTTCTGCCTTAAATGTTTAGATCGTTAATAATACCAAGAGAATAACATATATTTTTACATATATACAATATCCTTTTTATTAAGATATAAAATGTATTCATCTAAGATTAACCGTCGAGTAGGTACCCCCTATTTAATTCTACGTATAATCCTTTGATACCTATTCCGTAGCGAGAACTCGATGATATTAAATTTTACCTACTGAATGTTTAAATACGCAAGCATGGAAGAGGAAATATTTTTTCGGGGCTTATCACGGCTCGGTCGCGGGCGCGGGGAGAGATAGCGTTCGCAAATTAATTCCGGTACCGGTCTTTGATCTCGCCGGCATTGTTGGCTTGTTGTACAAATAAGCAGGCAGACCTCGCCTTCATAATACCACTCCCGGGTCGCGACGTTTAACTGAAATCGCTAAAAGCAGTTTAAGCTGTTACACTTCAGGTAATAAAGGCTTTATATTATTAAGAAACAATCCCAAAAATCCCATTATTGTAAATTATAGTTTTCTACTTCTGTAAAGTACTTTTTAGTAAAGAACATACACTACACCTTTACTATTATGTATATAATTATAATAAAGCACAAAATGGAATAACGATGTTACGTGTCTTTACGAGCAGTGCTACACATTAAGGCCGTGCAGTGACAGAAGTTACCATGCTATCTTCTATCGCCTACGAAGCTACGAACGATGACGCTCTACGACGTAGCCACTACAGTGCGTAGTCTACGTAATCTAGGGCTGCATCTTTGCTTGTGTATATAATTTCTCGTAACATTTTAAATTAAATTATTTCTGAAAGACACGCGAATGTCCAGTTTTCACAAAAGAAAACTGAAATAAATTCCTTACTTACATTAGGTAAAAATACATATACAATACTCGTGAACCCACGCAGGAGCGCTGGGATAAACAAATCTTAAATATATGAGCCTATCTCCTATTGTAATATTTTCTCTTACATAAATTGCTTTCTTAACAAAAAAGAAAAGTAATGTGATATATAAAGTTCCGAAATATGGAGTATGTGGGAGGTCGTATTAAGGAAAATAGCCTTATCACTGAGCCAGTGCCTCGCGAACGCAAATAAAAAATAACAAAGTATCTGTTACACGGGGATAAGCCAGCAAACGGGCAGCATTCAATTCGCCGCCACTATCTCTACGAGCCACGAAAAGATCGCCCTAAGCCACGGATGTGCCGCCCAGCGATCGCTATCCGCCAACGACCCCGCCATCCATTCATATCGCGGTTGTATTAGTACTTGCAACAATAGTACCACTTCATATACACCCTTAGGTACTGAATAAATTAAACTTAGAAACAATATGTAAATAAAACATTCCAATTAAAACTTAGGTTAGAAAGTTAGCTGCATAGAACTTCTATGAAATGCAAAACTCTTTACTTATACCTGCATATTTAACTTCACAAGATAAAGTCAATTTCGCCGAGGCTTAATATGCACCGTTTTCTGCAATCACTTCTCGACACTGTTTAAATATAAAATGTTAATATAAGAATTTCAAAGATCGAACGGCAAGCTTTTCCCAATCTCAGCAATAGACGGTACTATCACATAACTGAAGCGATTCTATTTGGGAAATACGTAATAGAGAGAAGTTCGCCGCCAGGCTGGCGCTCACCAAACGAGAATGCGTGCTCATTCCGGCCTATTTGCTAGAATAGCGTCGATATCCTGTCGATGGATACGAGACTGGACTGTGGGATCATGATCCCGCATTTCATTTAGGGCTTGTTTAGAAAAAAAAACGTTTCGTGATGTTTCATTCGTGGCCAGCTATGTACTGTAAGACCTAAACTTCTTTTGATAGACAAGCCGCTAATGTTTTACCATAAATATCAACCATACCATTGTATGTAAAAAGGCGAGTAATATTATAGTGAAATGTATAAATACAGTTCCATAAACTACAAAAAAGCTATAGATATTAATGGTGAAATTCTTCAGACTACATGCATAGAAGCAGAATACTTAAAGCATTTGTAATTAAATTATTTAATAGATTTCGGTGTTACATCACCACGATACGTTGCAACTAGAATACAATTTTTATCTTACAATAAAACCAATTCTGACTTATCTGCTTCGTAATAAAGTTTACAGATGCGAAAACGCGTACAATAGAGGAGCCTTGAACACAATATTAGATCTATAGGAGTAAAGGTACAAAGCCCTTGTCATTTCGTTCTTAATCTGATAATAATTGAACTCAATTTCGTTGTTATTATAACAACAAACGAGCCCTCGAGCGCGCTCAGTTGTCCCCTTGTGCCTGACGTTGCGTTCCTTGAATGTATTTCCATAGTGATCACATTAAAACTTAATTGACATCTTGTGTGGAAACTTACAACACGAATGTCTGGAGAATGCTTTAGTACAGGAAAGTTTTGCTTTGTTTGTTTTGGAAAACAGTATTTCTTGATACATGCATGGATGCTGTGCATAGCAATTATTATTTATATATAACACATTTAGATAGTTGAGTATTTGGAATAATCTTAATTATATGGGTCTTATAGGCATAATGCCTTAATATGTGAAATAAAGCTGGCTAACACTTCCCCTTTTAAAAAAATATATCTTTCTTATACCTATGAGAATTTTCTATACTATATGATCATAGCGAAATTCTGTAAGATAATAAAACATTATATTTAAATCTTATGTAATATTTGTCTTTCTTATGAAATGTTGGATTTCAGCTTTCTCCAATAAATTCAGCAGTCAATAGGTATAAGACAAACTAATCAAAACATGTTCGTAAAACATAATCAAACTTTCAATATTATTTTCAATTCATTTCGAATAAGGTTGCCTTTATTATAATGTATTTTCTTACGAATATGAGGTAGGGAGCCAATAAATAAATAATTTAATCTTCATAAAACTATGAAACGTATAATTTTTTACAGATATCACTTTATGTAGTGATTACACAAATGTTTTATTAAAATCACGTCACGATATTTTGTTTCTAACTTTGCACTTATAAGGAAACTAAATATTGAATAAACTGATTTTATCTGACGTTCCAGAACAGAAATAATGAGATGGTAAATGTTGAAATAAGAGACGGTTGAGTCCGTTGCCCGGCGGGAAATAGGCGCTCTTGGACGAAACCGGATGCACGCCATCTCCGACTCTGGTCGGCAACTGTGCACCCTTATCGTTGTTATTTAACAATGTATAATGACCTGCTATTGACGGAAAAACCAACATAAATATTTAAGATATCTAATTATAGGCTTAACACAAATGTGCGCTGGTTTCATCACAAAAGCTATCATCGAATCTACGTTTGTTTCCGACTAGCCTTGCCGTTCATGTCATTCAACGTGCGCTGTGCGCTCACGGTCCATCAGTCATCGGGATTGTTCGTCATGCGTTAAATTTTCTCGCTTTCTTTGATGCATATTTCAACGAGCATCATGGCGGCCACATAGCTCTTGATGAAATTTTACCTTAATTAAAATTTACACTATCATGGTTGTATATTGCACATTGATCTGTCATTATTCCCCGCAAATTAATGTACCTCGCGGCGCGGCAAGTACAATACGATGAAATTATGCCGTGTAAATTTCCCTCGTGATTGTCATTGATTTACTGGACGTATGAACAATAAATCAGCCGTGCTTTTTATGACTAGCTGATACCAGTAACTTCACACACGTTACTAAAATATATAGTCTATAACTACTACTGGCACAGTGCAGGTTTTAAGTGTTGAACTATATAATTGGATCTGTAGATTGAATCGACTTCAAATTACTGCCACTACTAACTACTTCCTCACTTCTATTACTAAGTGTTGGTGTAACCTAAGTGCTGGACATAGTGCTTTCACCTGTACGAATTTATGTCCATTGTTTTCTCGATAGAAAGATGTTCAAAGTTAGAAACTGACCAGCTCCTTGATCTTTCGAAGTCATAATATTTCTATCCCTCTAGCGCTTCTTATGCCATTTTTAATGCATTTAACGAAACGTACTTTGCACCTTAATATTGTGACACTCGAGTGGCCTCTCCATTAGCTAAGCCTATGACGCGGGGTGATGGTAAGCGGATCAGAGAATAGGTTTATGCGTGAGATAATAAGACGTTGAAATGTGCCTGCCAAGTTTAATGGATCTTCTGTAAACAAAATAACAATATTATGTTCTAAAAATAAGTTTTATATGGCTGTAATATTAATTTAATACCGGTACTACTTTTGACAAAATTACGTCTTAAATGCATAATCTTAGCAGTAAGATGGGACCAATGTTTCGACATGTGTAAGAATATGGGATTCGCTCAGATTTTCTCGCCTGATTTCCCCGGGGCCATCAATGGCCACTTTAGGCCCAGAATGACCTTATTTTATTATAACTCGTATTGTGTTACTACCGTCGATTCTTGCAGCATAAGTGTCTTATGCTGATCATTGATTTATTGATTATTACTAAATCTGTATAAATAGAAAACATTCATTATCAGTACCTACCTGCAGTTCTTTTAAGGCTTACAAGGCAACTACAAGCTATGTATGTTAATTAAAGCTCACTAGGATCATCACAAAGCACGATTGAGGAACGGCGTTCGAAGAAACTTGAACTAATGAAGATGTTACGCAATAAAGTTTAAAGGCGACAGGTGCGGCAACACTCCGACCGACGTTTCGCATTTTCAATTTCACCGTATCTGTGGAGCGTACGTGGATCGTGTCGGTGAGGGGATCATTCAACGATTATTGTGAGATATAGCCGACATAGCAGGCTGTTTCCGCAAAGCTAACGATTTATGGGCATCCTTTGACGCCACACGTGATTTTCCCGCGGCTGAGGGTGGTTGTGGATAGCCATAAAATCACTTTTCATCCCATATTATACCATACATAGGTACACGTATTTTGCAGTAGGTATTATGAGTAAACATTATTGGTCACTTAAAATATCATCAGGTTAAGGTCCTTGTTGGGTAAGCAGACAGTATAGAGCACCATTTTAGTCTTTAATTGCACACTTATTTTGCTTCTCTTACATTACAGCCATCAAAGGTAACATATATTATGTATAGATAACATTGACTCTTGATAATATGGCTATAAATTCAAACTTAAGTGTATGTTCATTTCATACCAATATTACAAAAATTAAGTAGGTACTTGAAACAACCCATGATTAAAATGTCTTCAATATTTAAGGATAACCTCATCAAAATTGCTAGTTAGCAAAATCAGTTGAAGAGTAAGAATATATTTACATAAATCTTCAATACAGGGCATCTTCTTGATGAATCCTATGCTGAACCTAAGAATACGTGCTGAACTCATGACAGTGTAACAAAACTAGCCGGTATCATATTGGTGATTCTGAAGTATCAACGTAGGAGGATTCGTACAATTCCCATGTGAACAATATTGCATAATACGAATTGAGTTTAATAGCATATCATAAGATGCTGCGTTTGTTGCATTTTATCTTACCTATAATATCCATTAATTTCTTCGATTACAAAGTTGCACTGCGCAACTATACGTGCATATACACAAGTCTAACCCGTACTCAGTATGCGACCTCTTGCCGTACCTGGGATTTTCGGGAGACTTCGTTCGGTGTCGTCCAACTCAAATTTGTATGAAAATCATTCGATAGGCGGTTGGTCTGATAGGACATTGATCCCGGCAGTCCGCTTATGACAACAAAGCATTTCACTTATTGGAAAATCTGAGGTAAGGCGAACAACATTCAATAATACGAGATTGCAAAAATTGGGATCGCAGTTGGGAGGTTGAACCTAACAACGCGTCACTTATTGAAAGTAATTTGAGAGCGTCATATTAGAGGTATATGAGTTGCTTACCGAGCGCTTTGTCTCATAGCGCGGCTACATAGTTTCATACACTTCCCATATCCGGATCAGATTTAGGTAGGCTCATAAATTATGGTCGAACGAAATGTACTATTTGCAAAAACGTGAAATACACAGTATTTTATTTACTCTAAAGTGAAATTTAATGAAAATAATACATTAATGATGTCCTTTTTGATGTTTTTTTAAATTTTATTTGTATATTACCTCAGTGTAATATACTACGTACAAATATTACTATTATATTAAGAGAAATAATAACATATAATAGCTTGTAGGTACTTGTGATGAAGTTGAAGCTAAGGGATATATATAATATATAGTTTCAATACAAGCAAGGATTATTTCAATAGACAGAAAACAATTAGTATGAAAATAAAGCGACGGTATAATGTAAAGTAAAAAGGCAAAAAACTTTGGTATTTGCCACGGTTTCGACAACGGCTAAATCACTACAATTGTTTTGGCTCCTTTTGTGCGTCCAGTAGGGAGCAGGAATTTCGACTGTGAACTTACTCGGCTATAATGTTTTTATCCGTCTCGTCGATACATTGATCGCCATCAAACAAATGAACTTATACTCGATAAACAAGTATCAGATAAGTACGAATAATGGGGAAAAGTTATTTTACTAACTTAATTTAAAGAATCTACTAACGGAACAACTTCGAAGCTTAAAGTCTGCGGTTACGTTTACAAAGGTCGTGGCCGTGGAAGGGCCTGAACAAAACCACCATATTTACATTTTAATGTTTGATACGAGGATTTAACTACCGAACAGCTTTAGAAATGAATAGTTACTCAAAATATTTGAAAACCTTTTACGCCATATTATTATTAAACTATGCTAAGCTGAATACATAACTTTCTTTTTTTTCTTAACACAAACAAAAACGGCTTTACGGCAAAAACAAATGTTTATTCTATAAATCTAATATTAAGTACTATTATACCAAAAAGTACCAAAGAATGAACTTGTATATACCTATATTCGTTGAACCTAGAGGCAAACCAAACTAAAGCCGTTGATTAATTCAACCACCTACAAATTAATTATTCGCATTAGAAAGGGCTCGCTGTGTAAACAGGTATATAATACATACATATCGTTATCATATTATTAATTTGTAATCATTAGCGGCCAGGCTTAACAGACACATATCTACATACGAATAAGGGATCATACATGCCCGCATAATGTTACAATTGATTAACTAATTACTATTGGATAGTTTTTTTTTAAATATATAAAGTAGGCTGTAGCTCTGCGTGGGCCCGAGTTAGCTTGTTACACTAATATCAGAGCGGTTACTGGGAATGGCGTCACGGCCGCCACCAGGACATGTTGATGAATATGCAGAAGGAAATCAGTTAATCTTTTGGAGATTTCACTAAGTTTAACATTGACTTGAATTTCGGCCATTTTTGTAATGCGGCTTTCATTAGAAAACACTACTTTTGTCCCCATATTGATGTTTGCGTACATTCGAGTTCGATTGGTTTCGATTAGATTCGAATACTCTAAAACGCTCAATAACCAATCAATGAGCATTGATAAGTTCGATCGTATCGATAACAATGAATACCCAAAATACAGACTTAAATGTCGCTCTGTATCAGAAGTCTATCAGGGAAAATGACGTAGTTCCAGAACGTTGACATATTGAAACGACTATACGGTGACTGTCTTTAAAACTACTTACTAGTAAAAAGTCCAAAATGTAATCAACACTATATTTAAATAGAATATTTTAAAATACCATTCTGATCGTCTGGAAATTGAGGGTAACCCGATCTTCATTCAGCATCCTACTATCATGTGACGTAGCTGATCATACGAATCAAATCACCTTTGTATCACATACGGCATACCCAATAACGCCATGTATTCACAGCTGCACACACAATGCGCCGCCCTGCGTTCGCTAATCCGTAGCCTGTTACGGATTTTACAACACGCATATATGTGTTCATCTATCGACAGGGCATCCCTTTTTAGGAGCTTAAATCACGCCTGTTCTCTCTGTAACGCCTAGCCAGAAACTACACTAAAAGGAATACGTTTTTGAATGTAATAAACGTAGGTTTCCCCATAAATACCTTATATTTATTATAATATCTAACTCGACCTTAGTGACACGAAAATATCAAAGCTCCTGCTATAACACCCTTAATGATGGAGTATGGACCGTAGCCTTACTGCGGCAAAGGGGCGGTATTTACTGTTATTATTAAATATTATGCTCAGCGGTGAAAAAAAGTTCAATTTGCATTACAAAGCCGTTGTTAATTTATACGACGTATTTTTACCACATTAATAGCTTTGATATCGCGATCCTATAGCCTAATTTTGCACCTTCCAAAAACACCATTGTAGTTTGATTAAGCTTGAAGATATATTTCGTCAAAAAAAGTACATTTACACATACATATCAGTCCCCTTTTGCGGTAGGCAGAGTTTATAGAACGCCATTTCACTTTTGTTTGACTAACAACATAATAATACAAAAGTTAGATGCATATTAAAATAAATAAAGCTACTTACAAGTTACTCTGTGCAAGACAAACTGGATTCAATGGATTTAGCAACGTAGCTATATGTCCAGTCATCAGTCAGCATTTTGCCAGCTACCTTATTAGGTATTTAGGAACCAGGATCTAGTGCTAATTTAGGGAGTGCTCTATTGAGCACTCCCTAAATTAGCACTATATCCTGCATGGCATAAACATGTCTGGGCTACTAGCAAGCATTAGGCACATGTAATAAATATTTTATTTTAGAACATGCTCTTTTACGAAACAGCAGCGATAAAATAAAATAATCCGAAATTTATAACTAAATGCAGATATAAATTAGCCCTTAGTTAGAAACAATGGTGGAAAATGACAGCAATCTGCAACAAGCCAGCTCCTTCCATTAGTAAGATAGGCTGCAAGATGCGGCTCACCCACTTGTTATTCCAACAATCCCTCCTGATTGTCGCGACAATTGCATCTCCCGAGCACACAACTCACGCCAGACCAATGCAACTTTGTAATCTGTTTTGCGCTTGGGTAATCATTGTTTGCTATTCTGTTTTGCCCTAAATAGATATCATTAAAAGGTTTTTGTAAGGTTATCAGACTTTTACACAGAGCGACTGCCATCAGACACTACAAATTATTTTATCGGATAAACTGATAACTTTGGGTTATTTCTACGGCATTTTACAGATCCCAAGTAAAATAATTTTAAGAATGGATTGCAACAAAATATTAAATATAGTTTTGTTTTCAATCTAATAACATAGGTTAAGCATTTTCCAGATGGCTCAATAACACACCCCTTCCACTGTAAATGGATATACACAGCAAAGAAGCATTTAAAAGCGAGATCGGTGGCTTGCGAGAGTTGCGAGGGTCCCGGCTTAAAGCTGACTTGCCGATGCCTCTTGAGGATCGTGATCGATTTCTTTTTATTGTCAGCAATACATTTTCACAGACTACCTTTTTCACTGTCAAGCTAAAATATATACATCAAAAGTGGGATAGATTTAGATACATTACTTATTATAAATTCTCTATATACATTTAAATCCTATAAGGCCTTTTATATTTAACAGTAATTTTAAAGCATAGTTAAATTTTACCAAAGCATTCCTTAAATTCTAAGTATCCAATTAGAAGCTAACGACGACTTTAAAATGGAAATGTAGGTTAATCACGCGCAGGTTCCATCCCACATACCAGAAATTTACCTCAATTTAGGACTGCATACAAAATCTTCAGGGCTTTCCTTTTCTACTGTTACAGCGCACATTAATGTATACGATTAGCACTTGACCAGATTTTATTCCGAACTTGCTAAGAAATGTACTAGATACTCAATTTTCTAATTACAAATTGCGAATAAAGAGATGAAGATACAGCTCAATCACAAAATGAATTGAAGCACCGGCGTTATTTCAAATATCGCTTATATAACCGTCAGTCAAATGAATATAACTAAGCCAAGAAATATAATTTGGGTTCTCTAAATCAAAGCAATCTGGTGAGAAACGTCCGTAAGTACCCATTGTTAGAGTATACTTGGAAAGCGGCGATCCAATTTTCTTCGCTGCCATCGGGCCGCTGGGCGGGTATTGCCGGCTATCCAATCAACCGCAAAGGAAATTAAACTCTTGAATTTATTAACGGGGCCCCTAATAATCCCCGTAACTACCCTCAATGCGATTAACTTCAAACATATCGCCAATAATGCGCCTACACCGAATTTCAATAGGATTTAATTAAAATAGCTTCTGTATAATGTAAGTAAGAAAGTAGATAAGCTTTTGTGCAACGTAGATGAATGAAAATGGGCAAATTTCAATTCAATCGGAAGATCTTTTCAAAGTTAAGATGATTTTGTTTTTATGAGTAAAATAAACAATAATTAGATGTAAATATTTATTCAATTAAGCCGCAATGAAAGTTATTTACTTCCACCTTTGGCCGCACTGACTATTTATCACGGGCTTGTTACAAAAGTTTAGTGGAAAGAGTTTTCAGAGTGGACCCCTGTGCCGTCCCTCCTGAAGATTGATGGTTTCCCTCAGTCAACTGGTAGTTCCGTATTCCCATTCTTCCTGGACTTGCCTTTTGTTTTCATTATTGTTGTGAGTTTTACAATCCCATTAAGATCTTAGCCGTACTGTGACGTGTGGTGCGCTTCTAATAAAGCTAGACTTGTTTGTATTCCGTATTTATAGCTAAAACTTAAACAATCGCCCATTTTTCATTTTCGGTTTCAACTACGATGTTCGATTTCATATGTATTTACCGACTGTATGAATAATTCAAGCAGAGAGTGGCGTGATAGACTCCCGAAGGATATCCGAGCTATAGCAGTACCAATTTTAAACTAAGAAATACCTATTGAGCTTAAAATTGTTGGAAATTTTTCACTAGCGTACCAATTCAAACAGCTCTAAAATATCAACACGGTATTTTCAATGCCTTGCTACATATTCGATATACATCGTCCAGAATTTTAAATAAATGTTATAAGCGTGGATGAAAACCGAATACGGGATGTTCGGCCAACCAATTGAAACAGAACTTGAAAAAAATGGATCGTTTCGTTCGTAGCTATGCACGCATAAAACCTATTTTTTAAGGCTCGTGGGAAATTGTCTGAGGGAATTGCAAGCTCTCATCTTTTCAAACTACGATACTTTTTTTTTGTTAAATAATGAGTATTTGAATCAATCAGACGACTTGAACTTGGCTTCTAAGTAATAAATTTATATTTTTATGTATGTGGAGTCTAATCTGAGATGTGCAATAATACCAAGGAAAACAACAACTGACAAGTGCACTCACACAATCGCACAAACATACTGATCGAATAATTAAGGTCTCAGCTTCCGATGATACGTGGGTGACAATTTAAACTGCTTCAAGCGTTACGCGAATGTTAATATAACAAAATATTATAAAAAGTATGACGATTGCAAAAAATATAATATAATATTGTATGATGATTGCAAGAAATATATCTTATTATCTTCAGCTTATCATCAGGTGGGCCGTATGATTGTGTTCCACCTTAGAGGTATAAAAAATATTATTTCTCTCTGAATAAATAAATAATGCGAAAAGCATATTATCCGTAAGATCCTTATTTAGTTGGTACCTCTAACTACGCTAGGCAGGTTGTTTGAAAGTTTGAAATCAGTCACCCGCCCTTTAGCTAGTGAAGCCCGATTCAGACCACGTACAGTAGCATTCATTCAAGCGCACGTGTCGAGTTTGCCTGCCAATTCGAATACTTCATCACAAAGCCAGAATCTAAGAAACGAACGAAAGGGACTCTGAAAACTTAAGTGATTGCAAAACATTAAGATACTAAAGCTCTTTATATCTCTACAGATCGCATTTATATGTCATTTTAAGTCCTAATACATCAAAAAGACAAATTGCTTAAGGATTCTGTTTTTGTCGATGTGTATTCTCGTTAGATGAAACTCACGTGAAGTTGTAAGTAAGATTACATAGTTTTATGCGCAAAATACGCCAGTCAATTGTATGCGTTTTCCCACTTCGGCACGCACTCCTTCGACACGCGGTATCGATAATGCATAAATCCCTCGATAGTAAATATCGCTGGCACGTGCCCTCTCGCCCTTTACAGAAATTATATATTTTACGACTCATATCACACATTTTACATCACCTGTTGTGAAAATGCTTTTCTATTTTGTTTTATGGACACAGTTGGGTCGATAATTCGCAATGGCTTCCAGGAAGAAGGTTTTATACAAAGAATAAGTCATTTATCGTTCTCATTGATTCACAGCCTTAGAAACATTTGATTAACATTTATTTCTTAAGAAATCCATTCGAAGTAAGAACAATGCTCCAATAACTAAGTATTGCAATTAATAAAATTAATTACATATCAATGATCTCTGCACTTATACGAATTATCAAACAAACTAACATACTAACAAAATTAAAATCTCCAATTATATTATGTTTTGTGTAATTGTGTTGCGTAAAACTTCAATTTAGACTAGTGTTTCAGCAATTTGCGACGAGTAATAAAGTCGCCGTGATTAATTTAATTACCTTAGTCGTTAGCTTCATCTACGCTTTGCCGAGTATGTGGATTTTGGAGGCATGAGGGTAATCTATATTATTACGTGGGCCAAATATTAGCTTTCACCGCCAAGGGACTGTCCGTTAAAATAAATGTCTTTTTTAAACATTTCATTAACACGAGCCATCGTCACGTTCGGTCAGGGACTGGCAATAATGATGGATACTTTTTGTGTAATTATTTTTATGAAAACCTCTTTGCTTAATTTGATCCCAATTAGGATGTTATAGTAGGTTAGCCACAGCGAAAGTACCTACTGGAGTGCGCGTCGCTAGAGGTCAAGATAATATCTTTTCAAACTTTAACTGGATAGACGACCGCACTTGGTTTCAGTAACCAAGTTGGACTGACTTCCGTAGTTTATTAATGGAGAGTGAAGGCTTTTAGTGTAGTAATAGATTATTGATGTGGGTTCTTCGAAAGAAGTCAGACGATATGGAGTTAATAAATTGACTTGACATATATTTGTGCACGGGGTATTTATTTTAGTGTTCCGAACGTATCGGTTACTCATCGAAAGCTCATTCGTAGAACTATATAGTATTCAGATCAGGTATAATGTTCTTATAACTCAAAGCTACAAGGTGAATAAAACTCAGATCCTCGCCACAGGCTTCGTCACACCAAGTACATAGTAAGATGTTTTTTAAATAAATGTTCAAGACAGCCTTAGTCAGGAGACTAAGGCTGCTGACTCCAAACAAAGCAGACTTGGAACTGCGTGCCAGGCTTGTATACAAATAAAGAAAAGAATATTACACCTTAGCACTGAACAACCTAATTTAAGTAACCTGACGTCTCGAAACTTCATTACTTTAAGAGAAACACGGATCACAAAATAACAAGATAAAATTTCATTGAATACATTGTCTGCTTTATACGAGAACGTTGAAACAGTCGATATAAACAACGTAAACTGGATAAGTGAAGAAAGGTTATAGTAGCCGGGGAAAAATTGTAGCTACCTACCATTTAGTCTGAGCTAGCCACGAAATAATTTCATTTTCGTTCACGAGCCGACAACTACGCCAATTCCCTTTATTACAAAATGTTAAAGGTACTGGAATCGAAGTCAGAGAGACACCCCTGCTAGACGTTGAGAGATTACGCAATAAGGCGTATTACACCCGCACGCGCAAGTTTATGTCAATCTTATTCTCTCTGATAATTAGCAACGAAGCCAAAAGACACTCTCAAGGCTATGGTATAAGAAAGCGTAATTATATGGCTGCAATCACTACTTACAAAATGTACTACATACTGCATCAGATAAAATATTTAATAATATAAACTTTTTGGATAATTCAAATCGTATTACGTTGAATCGTGTGCAGATTACGACTTTGCAGACGGTTAATCCGCACATAAGCTGCAGACACATTACGTATAGCTTCGTATATTGTGAGCGCCAGCACATGCACACATATATTGTGTGCCACAATGAGCAGTGTAGACAGGCCAGGGTGGCCGTCACCCCGCTCGTCCGTCAATCTACGACTCGTAAAACAATTGTCAGTTTATTTTATAAACGTAGCACAAGTATTTCGTATGCTTACATTATTTCATATCTGCATGTCTGTATACATGTCTTCATGCTATTCTTTTAATCTAAGCTTAGACTTAATTTACTCTTTTAGTGTTAGGTACTGCCATAGGCATGTTGTAGTGATATTTTAAGTTCTCGAAGATTTGTTTTATATGACGCAATTCTTATTTGTTAAATAAAACATTCCTCTAGCATATCAGTATGGAACTAAATGAAACAATTGGGTCGAAGATAATCTGATACTCAGGGTTGTTATTATTTCCGACTCGATAAAAGTTAACAACTTCGCACCAATTGTGCGTAATAACGGCGGAACATATTCTTGTGTGTTCAACAGAGTGAAAGCCTACATAATATTATATTATTGTAACATTCAACACATTACCGATATAACGTACGGCAATTGCGGAAAAATGTGTTATTGCCCATCTTATAACCCTAAAATGCAAATCGAATCTATCTTCGCATGGGGGATGTTTGCGTGCGAAAAGTCTGAAATAAGCTTAGCGGAAAGTAAAAAATTGGCTTGGATATGTCGATATTATTTAATTTAGCGTGTCCCTAAGCTTGTTTGTCGTCGGGAAAATATTTATTACCCTTTATCACTAACCCAACCCACATCGTAATATTGATTTTAATACCTTTTATCGTAATTACCTACAGCTCAGTAATTACGTATTTAGTACAGCCAATTGCTATTTTATTATATCATCTGTTCCTAATGTGTATATTCTGTGTGTACATTCGTGTAGCGTTTGACCTCTATTTCCCAATAACATGGCTATTTAAGCAATTATTATTACCCTAGATATCGTTTCGTTAAAAGTAAATATTCAATTTACCCTAAATTTGCTTACTTCTAAGTCTGTTTCTTGCACACTCATTTTTATTTATATAATGTACTTGTAATTATCTCATATAAGTGAATTAACATTAATTCTTATGAGAAATAAAGTATTCTAAAAACATAATTTAAATATACCTAAACATTTTAAGCCAACATGAGGTAAATTGGAGAGGCACAAAATGAACCTGGCACAGCATTAGAGAAGTTTACTTGTTTATAATAAAGTCTTGACGTGTTCAAGTTAAAAGTAAATTTGCATTAAGGGCGCGGAAACGAATAATATTGCCGGTATTGGGAAACTTGGAAGCCAATGTTTTGCGCCACGCATATAGGTGGCTAAAAACACTGCCAGCGGAAGACGTTCGATATTTGCTCAATACACAGGGCTGGCAAAAACAATCTAATCTAATCACTTCAGTTTAATTACTACTTATATGAATTTATTGTGTAAATAGTTATGTATACATGGACGCACTTAAAAATATACCATATAATTATATTCAAAGATATAAAATAGATAAATGCCAGCAAGAAGTGTATTGTAGGTACTTAAAAAAATTTAGAAATAAATTTCGTAAGTTTTGTGTAAATAAGTTATGGTTTTATGTGTAATACAAGTGTGAAGACCCTGTATTATGGGATTC
This sequence comes from Falcaria lacertinaria, assembly GCA_951449985.1. Taxonomy (NCBI): domain Eukaryota; kingdom Metazoa; phylum Arthropoda; class Insecta; order Lepidoptera; family Drepanidae; genus Falcaria; species Falcaria lacertinaria. Next base: position 5,711,975 of record OX602109.1, on the reverse strand, counting down.
AGCCGTAGTCAACCTCTATTTACCAAGGGGCACTGCTCAGTTGCCTTCCACAACCGCCTTATACAAATATTTTGCATCTCGGGGACTGTCTGATCGGTTCTATATCCAGTTTGCCCTCGCCGATATTATTACTCTACGTGCTTGTTTACAAACACATGAAAAGTTAGTAGGAAAATTCAATAATACTTTCATATAATTTGTAAATTGAATAACTTTTCGATATCACATGATTAAATAAAGAAAAGGCTCGCTTGAACGGATTGTGCGTGCAGGAAGCACCGATGGGAATCGCGACTCGCGAGCGTCGATTGTTTCCGCACTCCGGGGAAATGATGGTTTGTGAAACCGTAATGTCTTGAATGGGTTATCGTTACTTTTTACGATTTGCCGCCTTCAACATCAATACAATTATTACAATTCTAATAAGTATTGAATGTATACTACAACTATAACTAAATAATGTGCCAAATATATATCCCGATCTGAGTTGTCTCAGTAACTTGTTAACTCGATTTAGTGCGGAGGTAGTTACTCCTCTATTAATCTGTGTAGGCCAGTAACTAGGCAACCCTACTTGCTCTTAAATTTAGATTGCGCTATAAGATTTGGGCTTAGTAGGTATAGGAAAATATTAAAATAACACAATTGTGATGCATCTTACTTTCATGCATGAACGCAACTGATTTCGATGCGGTTCTTTTTTAGTAGATAGGGTGAATCAAGAGGAAGGTTTTTATATACAATTCATTTTGGTGTGTGTTAATCCGTGCCAAGCCGGGGCGGGTCGCTAGTATATCTATATAAATTATATTTCAGGAAAGATATAGTTATAGCAAGATTGTTGACTTGATGATTTACAAAATGAATGGACGAGATGATAAATTGCTACGAGAAACCTTACAGGCATGGCATCGCTAACCAATTATGCAGGAGAATACTTGGCGAGGACGTAATAATATTTCATAAACGCCCTTTTCCCTGTAAACGACGCGCGTCGAAACATATAGCAAGACTTTATATACTGTGACAACATATTTATATTGTTTTTCAAACAATTCCCTAGGACAAAAGTCTTTGACATTTATTGAACGCATGTCGCTCAGGTCACGTCACGTAGGTTCTCTGATTTGTACTAGAGGGAAAAAAGTCCCATTTGTCCTACGGTGGAACTGTTCAGTAGAACTACTGGAAACAAATAGGTTCTCTACCCTAAACTGAAATAGTCAGTATAAATAGCGTCAGCTAAACATGGGCCAAGAGTCACACTACTCGTTCTCACTGCACAGTCTGCACATAACGTAGCAATTTCCAATAAAGCTTTTGAGTCGCTGTATCACAAAGCGAATACCTTTGCTACTTTGTAATCTAAGATGGCTAACTTTGTTGGTAGGCACTGTATATACGTGTAGCTCGACATCGCGGAGACGCATTCCACTTCTTGTAAGACGCTGGTACGTGTGACTCGCGTCTCACGTTATTATTATTGTATTGTAACCTTGTCTAATTTCGCTCTGGGTCGTTATGTATATAATATTTACAAAGAGCGCGATATTGGAATATTACACATAGTACAATACAAGACTATACTTCCTAATGATGTTTTTCAGGTTAGAACTTTGAAAAAGTTGATGTATAATAGCTATAGGTACATGTTACAGCGAATAAAAAGAGACCACCAAATAAGACTTATCTCTGGATAAGTGTTCTGTTCTGTTCTTGCAGTGAGTAAGGTTTCCAAAGCTCCCCGAAGATGTGCTAGGAGACCATATCCTGCTATAATAGCGAGTCTTTTTAACAACAACGTTATGGCAATGGTACCATTAGGGCTTATTGTTATATACACTTGTTTAATTAGCAAACATCTATAAGCTATGGTGACCGTTTACCCTCAGGAGGGTTGAGTACCTATGCTAATTTTAAAAATAAATTATTTATAATACAAACATCCTTACAAAGTTGCATAAAAGTACCTATTCGTTTCATATATTCACGGCGGCAATACTTGTAACGCTACACCATATTTGAGAGGGAAAATTACTCGTGTGAATAATGTTTTGTTTTTATTAACTGGCGAAAATATGACCGGGTGAGCATGCGCCGTAGCGAGATTACCTGCGACGGCTCCCGACAGGGACTACACCCGGGCATTTATCTTAGTTACGAAGAACAGCCTCAAATCACCAGTTTTATCCTTAATATCGGTATCAAGTTGCGGGTGCGTTAACAAGTACCTACGTTTAATTACATTCATCAGTTCTTAGCAGATATAGAAACACAATATACCTATGATATTAACCATTAATACTTTTTATCCTACAATGGTTTTACAAATAAGTATAACAACAAACATTTTGAGAGTTACGTAGTAGATGTTCTTGCAACAAGTAGACATGTTAATTTTAAGAAACTATCGTAGCATTTGGGCGCTTGCAAAATTCTATCACTTGCACATAGAGATAGAGTTCATAATATTAAAGTGTTGCAACACACAAGCTTATGTCGACGAACACTACCTTCTAACAAGGTGACGGATGGCCGTCGAAGCTGCTGGTTTTTCGCCACTCACTACTTAAGCTCATAGACTTAAGGTTTAATACGTGTCATTATTATCTACTCTGAGGTATCATAGTTTAGTTTAAAATACTATCAGTCATAGTTTTTGTGAGAATTAGGTACTAGTTGATCGATTTATGGGATCCGACTGGACTTACTGGTTCCATGTGTCATGTAGTACTGTAAAAATCGACTTTTCCCTATTCATAGTCATCTCTAATATTTATAGTATATGTATACTTAGACCTACATGGTCACATGGTAATATCAGGATGTACTCATTAAAAAACATATAGAGTAAGATATTTGAAAAAAGTTAACAAGGATCTTTTGTTAACTTACTTCCCCTAAATTTTGTAACTCCGTGACGGCCCCCGTCTGGTCTCGCCACGCAGTTACAACCTTCAGCTTAATAAGTTTTAATGATGTCTAAAGTTATTCGACAGATCATCACCTGCATGCAAATTATAGCCGCCGTCACTTTACTAATTGGACATTTTATGGTGAAACATTTCTGCGCACACTTATTCACAAGGCCACTCGAAATTCCCATAAGGAAAAAGGAACCTTAAAATGTTTCTGTAAATTAATTTTGTTTTATCCTCTGTCTATTCACGGTTTTTCTATTTTAAATACGGTTTAAGAGCGTACTTTGTAACTCTATGGGAGATTTCAATCCTCCATCTCTATTGCAACTATTCTAATTAATAATGATTTTCTATAATATATCATTCTTACAATATTTGCTGATAATTGATTCAATTCGCCTTTTTTTAATGAGATACAAGTTTCGACATGTGACATCGATTTGTTCCACATTGGCCCCATTTATCTCACATTCGAAAAAATCCTTATTTGCCTCATGACATATGACATCCTCCGTGTGGAATTAGTTTTTGAGAGACCTTACTTAGAGTTTAGTAAACTCTACATAGAAAATTATGGTAATACCGAAGTCGTACATTTCTTTTTGTCCTTAATATTATATATAATTTAAAAGCTCCTTATACAATAATAGCCCAGCTTCAAACAAATGCTATTGCGGAACTGGTAGCTATGAATAATTCACGTGGGAAAGGTTACAGGCGACCACCAAGTGTTCCGAATGACAATACATACACAACAAAAACTTTACAGTTTGCTGTTATATTTTTTACCAATACATCTATTTTGTTGTAACATATTTAAAGTAGGTATCAATACGAGGGTTGTTGTACATTAGTCACAAAGTAAATTCGTCACGAAAAAAGTATGTGTAAATTCGCCACAATTCTAGTTTATGTTGTGCAAAATATTTATTTTGATAATTGTAAATTCGTCACAATGGTTTCTTCCGCACGGATAGCAGAAAAATTATAATACCTAAGTAGAATAAAAACGTAGTTTATTTCTCGTAAGAACCAATTTTCATAATTTACCTTTCATCTAAATAAAAATAACAGAACTCAGGTTTTTTTTTTTATATACCACTAAGGTGACAAGCATACGGCCCACGATGGTAAGCAGTCACCGTAGCCTATAGCCGCTAGCAATACCAGGGGTATCACTAACGGGGTGCCAACCATGTTGTTGATGAGGACTCACTGTGCTAGCAGCAATACTACTAGCTCAGCGTATCCTCGTGGAGCACAGGCAACCTTACTTACCGCAGAAACAAAACACTACATCAAGTAGTGTTATTTCACTGCGGTCTTCTGTAAGGCGGAGGTGCAGTCCCCAGTCTGGCGGCTCGAATTTAAATGGGATAACCCACGGGATATCCCAAATCACCCTACCTCTCTTTTTAAAAGCTCATGGTGTGATTAATCACTGTACTTAAGCTTAGAAAAACTCATTGGTACAGGCTGGGATTCGAACCTGGGCCCATCAGATGACAGGCCTGTTGCTTCAACCACAAGGCCACCACGGCTTTTTTTTAAACTTTTTTTTTCAGGTGGCTGCTTTGCCTAAAACTGTATAAACTTTTGTAAAAAAACCTATCTAATACTTATTGCAATAGATTGATTGATAATTATGTTACATGTATATTTTATTTCGAGCCCTAATAATTAATAACTTTACATGTTTATGCTCCTTTGTGTGAAATATGGATTTGTGACCAATTTACAATAACCTTTACGTACCTATGACGAATTGACACATGTTTTTATGTGGCGAATTTACTTTCAATGTATGGTGTTTACAAAATGTTGCAAATGTACAACCCCCCCCCCCCCCCCCCATATTTATATTTATGATTCTCTATATATGAATAACGTACTTAAGGTACCTATTTATCTGTTACAACATACTAAAGAATACGGCAATTGATTACTTTAGACAAAAAGTAAAATTCAGCAGATTGTCAACTCCCACAATAAAAGCAATCAGGAAGATAAAGCCGTCGTCACAGAGAGAGGTTCAAAACAAATAAGATTGCGTAATAAAACATCAATTTTCCACGTAATGTGTCAACTCAAAGTTACATTAATGTAGGACTGTCGCATGTATTATCCCCCGAAGCTTGCGAGCGAGTGCTCCGCCGCGGTTGATAAACCTTTGTTCTCTGTGACGAGTTTTTAGAATTGTTATCTAGTCCATTGTTGGCGTTAATGAACGGCATTTCACGGAAGCCGCGCTTGAGCACAGATAACTAGCGGGCGGAATCCTTGGAAAATTACTAATTATTATCAGCGCTGCTTTGCTCCGCATGGAGAACAAACTACTATAACAATAGTACATTGAGCTTATATGTGTGTATATCTGGAGCACAATAATACATACAGACACTGGGCGCCGGTGCTACTCACATACAATACGTACAATTCATAAGATGACATATGTGTGGGTTTATTGATAATTCTAAATACATCGTAATATATTTATACGTATTACTAATATACGTAACTTGATATAAACCTACTACTACTCCTAAATTACAACAACGAACATAAATACTGATAAAAAGCCACAATTCTTACTTGAAAGCTTAAGAAATCTTTATTAGCTTATAGTGGATCTTCAGATTAAAGAAATAGTTTTAGGTGTAGCTCCTGGAGCCGACGCCAATATTGTAGCGAAACGTATCTCACTCGGGGGTATAACTTACACCAGTAAATGTACACAAGGGTCTGATTCCGTTTGGAATGAAAATCAGAGTCGTATTTTATTCTCAGCTTAACGATGAAAGCACTTAAATGTATTATTATTAAAGTCTTACTGCTTACAATACACATATTTACATTTTAAAAGCCCCTAAAAATATTGTGTAAGAAGCACAGCAGTCAGTCAATTTTTAAATAGGAACAAAAGCTACCACTAAACAGTAAACATTTTAATGATTGTAAAGTCCCGATTTGCACTGCACTACGCTCAACACCCCAAAGCAAATAAGCTTTCCCCCAAAGCTTTAGTATTATTCTGAGGCGTACACATTACTGCGTGTCAACTGAATATTAGACACTAAGGTGTCACCTATTCACATTAACCAGACGGTCGCTATAAAAGATTTACAATCTGTTATGAATATCTTGATCTTGTTACAAGCCAAGAGAATACAACCGCTACGCTAGACGCACAAGTATATAGGGTCGGTAACGCGCGAATGATACCCCTGGTGTTGCAAGCGTCCATAGGCTACGGTGACCACTTACCATCAGATGGGCCGTATGCTTGTTTGCCACCTTAGAGGTATAAAAAAAAAAAAAGTATTTCCTACTAACTAGACACACACACACCTGAAACCAAGTCAACTACAGTTCGATCAAATTCTTGTTATCTTGTTCAATTATCCCAAACTCAATAACGTTTTGACTACTGTAACGTTATTAATGGCGAAACACAAATCCCTTACGTCTAACGTCTCCGTAGCTAGTCCCAGGATGCCAGTGGGTTTCACAAATGTTGTTCAAAAAGCGATGTACACAGGCTCAAACACAACACAAGCATGGCGTGTAGTGTACGTAGCTCACTGCACAAGCCATGCGGGCGTGTTGAGCGTAGCGCGATACGTGCTTGGCATCCCCTGCCTGAGTGACCGGAAAGTCGCCGCGCTTCACCGCCAACGCTCTAAAGGAGATAAGTTTCCACTCTACTCTTTGCCTTTTCACTGCCAGATAGCGATCTACCGGGGGAACTTTACTGTCACTCCTTAACAATTACTTTCCTATTAACGGAATTCTCAGCTTTAAACATAACAACTTACGCATAATGAGCCACGTATGTGCGAGTGCATTTTGTTCATTACTAATTCCACACGTGTAAGTCGACGTAGGGGTAGACTAATTAAATTTTCATAATATCTCCAGCATTCTCCTCAAGTAAACTAAATGAACTTGTACATGACGTAACAGCCACAGACAATTAATTTTATTATGCTTTTGACTGAATACACAGTGTGAAAACAGCTTCCTTGTTATAATTACAAAGGTATTCTATCTTTAACATTGTATATCTTAATTTATTAGAAACAAATCGGTGATAGAGTACATTAATTATGTTTATAATTAACATGAAACAGAGACAAGTATATAATCAAAGGAAATAGATTAAACTATTTACAAAAAACATAACTTAAGCCACCTACTTATGGACAAGATTGCATTTAAAAGGCAAGAAAAGTAGTGGTAATTTCGTTTCGCAGTAGTTCTCCGACCTAAATACCAAAATTTCTACCACACATATAGACCACATTGCAATTCTCCCCTCTATGTATACTCTTTTAGAGCAAATATGAGGCTCTAAATTACAAATGTATACGCATGAATACGGAAGTTTAGGTAATTAATTGTTTAGTAAATCGTTGAAAACTGATCATCAACACAACATGTTACTGGGTTCTTAATTTTTTTTAAATTTCACATTTCGTCCGGGCTTTATTTGTAGATATTTAAGCATAAAAGCAGGCTGCATCCTTTGCCTGCATCGAGAAGGTAATGTAGTAATAAGTAACCGCGCCTGAGAGGACGTTTTTATACAGAATCAGAAGTGGTATAATACCTCAAAAAAGAACATCATAAAGATTTGGTCCATATTTGAAAGTGCCGGCCAACGCATTTTTTGTATATTCTGTTAGAGCTTGTCCATCTGGGCATTAATTACTATGGCACCAAAGTTGGACATTACAGGACATTTCATTTGTTTTGGTAATTTTGAATTCCTATTTCTAACAAAAATGTATGAAAATTCAGATTTAGTCCGGTTAAACAGTAAAAGTTCCCTCGAACTAACTGCGAGAGACCATGTCCCTAAAAAAAAACCGGCACATTCAGATTTGGACCAAAATGGATGTCGTCCTTTAGATCAATTTGTTATTCCGAGAATTACTATTATGAATTTCTAAGAATATTGAATAGTAACTTGTTATTTCTGCTAACATTAACTTTTCTAATATTTTTTATCAGAATATCTTCAATCTCGTTTATGGAACCATTTCGCTGGGAAGTAGGTACATAAATAATCTGTACTGTTTTTTTAAGCTACTATTCTAACTAGGTATTGAGAGACAGACAGGCTCATACATTAAATAAATATCATGTGGAATATAGAGAGCGGAATAATATAAAGATTGAAATAATATAGGTATCGCTCAGCTTTCGGATAAGTCGACTTTATCGGAACCCCTTTCAATTTTTATATGTTTCGTGATGAGCCTAGTTTGCATTCCATGAACAGCATACATCATATATATGTAAAATATTTTCACGTATAAAACCACACACTAATATTTAGACACGTTTAAATTTTGTCAATGTGATTTAACTGAAAACTCATAAAAAATCCCCGCAACACGGATGCCGACTACCGTACAGTAAAATCTTTGTGTATCTTAATTCCACTGCGAGGTGTTGTAACACCTCTGCCTACCCCTTCGGAGACCCTCATGGGAAAGGCGTGAAGATATGAAAAAAAACACACCAATATCATGGCTATCTCTTGGTAATTCATTTGAATACGTAGATATGAAGGATCCCTTCGAATATTGAATGATATAAAAACTACACTCGTGGAATTGGTTTTACTTGAAAATATTAAAAAGTCAACGAAGGCCGATAGTAGGCACCGTGCGACGAGGTCTCCATTTATTACGACAAGTAGTTGAAGATTTATGTTTGACCATTATTTCGGTCTCGGAATAGATGACATAATATTGTTAGAATGGCTGTAACGGTGAAGTCATCGATGGGCTAGGCATTGTCTAGACATTGAATTGGCCATCACGACACCTCCCTAATCTTAATTTCGCACGATTACTTTTGATTTTCAAGCGAGAATTTGCAATAAACGACAAAAGAATTGTGTTTTATATTCCCGTAAAAACTTAGCATATTTGTCACTATTTTAAATCCTTTACAATATCAAAGTAGCCAATAACGTATTTTTCTTTACTGTAGGCAAAAGTTCATAATAAATCGTAACCTGTTTCACTAATTTCAATTCAATCATAATATTACACAACATCTGTTTTTATAAAATACCCTTGTCGGATTCTCATTTTATGCGGAAGCTTGAAATATCACGAATAAAAGGAAAGGCTGAAAACACATTTTCCATAAAATAACGATTGTGGATCAATAACGAACTCAATTCGCAAATGGAAGGCGCGCAAGTAGCGATACATAATGAAAGGAAAAGCAAAGACTTGATGATAGTCCTTTTTGGAAAAAAATCAGCTATGTTCCGCACAATGGGAGTTGAGATTCAATGAAATACGCTCATTATTATTAAAGTGTACTTGATATATTCATTTTGCCAAATCTGTTGAAGCCAAGACAGACATTCTATACAAAATAGTAAAGATATTTTTTGTCGTTAAAATATTTGTAACGAACAGCAAGTTTCTCGATTAAAGGCTGAAAAAATTCCAAAAATATTCAAGAGATCAAAGAACACAAGTATCAAAGGACGCTATTAAGGTATAATAACTTTTTATAACAAAATTTGGTGGAGTTTTACTTTGTGATTAGGGTATCCTAGGGTATCCTAACTGGCTGACAGCTAATAAAATTAAATACGTATTCGTAAAGATAAGTACGTTATCGTTGTAAAATTAAACCCATAGCAGAACATCAATACAAAAAATTTCAGCGCTTTGCTATTATTTTAAAATTAAAATTCATACGTGGCTTCTGAAAAGGTCTTAACTAAAAGAAAAAGTCTTACTTATTTGAAAATTCCAAGTTCAATAATTAATCATTACCTATTATCATAATTAACACTCACAATATTAGGTGAAATCTCTGTTGTGCTTCAATTTATCTTCTTTTGGCTACTCGAAGGATCAAAATTTGTTAGTGTGAAACCGCAATCAATTCGTCTAAAAAATTTCGATTTAATAATCGCGTGTCTAGATATTCGCGACGAAGCGTTTTAGTGCAATTCTTATAACGAAGGTATGACTTATTCATGTGCTGAAGGCAGACGCAATAAGTTCCACGCCTTCAAACCTCGTATAATAAACGGACAATAACGAACGTTGAGTATTTCAATGATAGCAAAAGTGACTTCTACTTATTATTACTTGGGAAAACATTGTTCACAATACATTATTAATCGGCTATGATATAATGATATGATATTTATTCCTAGAAGGTATATGTAATAACATTTTAACAGTGTGACTTCGAGAACTTGACACTTTTAGAAAGATCAATTTTTATTTTTAATTTCATATTTCCTTTATAAAGAGTTAAATAAATAAATCTATATGCATCCCAGTGAAGTACCTCGCCTTTCTCGTGTATAAGGATCAAAAAGCTTCTTTTAGACACTCATTGGAAAGCGTTGTCTGGTTACTATTGTAAGAAGCTTGGAAAAACCGCGTACTAAACAATTTACTTTCCCCACCCATTCAAAATCGGAGCCCCCGACTGGGGCAGTATAGCCAGTAGTGACAGCTTATAGACAAATTACACTGTTGTGCATCGCAATACATTATGAATAGAGCTATATAAGCAAAACTATTTGATTTATTTCTTTAAGTAAATCAACTAGCTATCGGTATATAAATTTGCCAGACGTTATTAGGTAGCTCACGTCCGTACACATCTAAGCATGTCTTCATCCTGGGCGCACAAATCTGGAAAATGATTTGCAATAATTAAGAAGACATTTTTTATTCGAGATTACCAATAAAATACACGTACGACCCGAGAGTCCCTTTCGGGGTAGACAGGGGATATTGAGGCCATTTCTTTCACTATCGACTTGCACTCCTTTTTTGCTTTTTCACATTCATCAACCTACTCATACTCTACATAAATAGTATAACTTACTTTCCCATAGAAACCCATCGCCCAGACGCCAATATTAATGCCCAAATTAACATTCGTAGCACAATGATTTATAATAATATCCGTATTAACCTGGAAATAAATACCTCGCGTTAATTGAATTCAGAATTCGATATTCCTAAACGCAATAATATCTCGCTCAACACTCGCTACGTTATTTAACCATGAAGCTCTGAAAATTACGTCAGTCTCGTTTCAAATAAGCAATTTTATGTAAATTTCCGATACTTTAGTATAATTACATGTTCTTTCTTTTATGTTGTTGTTAAAAAGAGGGGATTGGATGATTTTAAGATAAAGAATCGATTTTCATATAAAGGCCTTCGGTATGGACATTTTATGAGGAGTGAAATTTATACAAGCGTTTACTCAAAAGCATTATGGAAGTTACGTTAGACGTTCTCTGCTTTGACAACAATGTTGAACAAAGTTATTATTTCCTTCCTAATTTAAGACAAATGATGAAAGATTCAACATCTGGCGTGTGTGCAGTGTGCGTATTTCCATCCTTAAGAAGATTTAAAATATCGAATCCAAATAATTCTGGATACTCTGATTTGGTGTTGTTTTCCTACGTTTAAGATTTCCCAGAGCTATTTCGTTATAGAAAGAAAATTAGGAAAAAATGTAAGAAAATGCGGTGCCTAATGCTTATAGAGATAATCAAACACTCACGCTTACGGCCTTCCCTTCCTGTTCGAACCTAGTGATATTGGGGCTCTGGACTGGTAGGATGCGCCAGCGCGTGTTGGATACGGCGTGCTCACTTAGGTATAACGGGAACATGCCGCACAGACCCGGAATCGGGTTCGGATCGTATCTTATGTATAAAGGCTGGAATTATTTGAATTATTTATTAATATATGTTATTTATTTCGCACAAAATTGAAAAGTATCTACACAATTACAGTAATTACGAGTGGATATTATAGCGGTTACATTAATTTCGATTTAACAAAATAGTATAGGGAAAATAAGAAACGGCAAGAGCGGCCTTCTGGTCTTGGATGACTATTTATTCAGGCTCTAATAAAAACAGGCACATAATCTAAAACTCTCTTGCTACTTAGAATCGAATCTAGATACAATAATAGATTTTCCAACATAACCAATTAAAAGGGTACGGTACCTTTCTTTTCGTCGATGAAGAAAGTGTAAGTAGAAACTCTTGGTTAAACTTCAGTTGTTCTCCTTCCCGATCGCAGTAGTCAGCACTGGTGATGACAAAAGTATTCCTCTCAGCCGGTACCAAGTCCGGAAAGCCTACGACGGAACACCCGTCTTCCAGTTGTTGTGAGTAGTTGATATCATTCGATGAGATACGCCCGCCCAGAAGCAAACCCTTCTTGTCCTCTTGAGGTGGGTCGGTCACTGTAAACTTTACTTTATTAATACTCCTAGAGTTTCGAATTATTATTATTGTGATATATGTGAATAGAGGGGTAGGTAAGAGATATTTATTATATTATAATGAGCGGTGGGTGCGCCAGTCTGGGATTAAAGGTTACTCAAGCAACAAGTCGTATTATTGCTCAGGCCTTGCTGTTACCATTGCTCCAGAACCTGCCCCTATACACCATAATTATAATAAGCGGAGTCAGCTTCTATGTCTAATTTTGGCTGAGAATATGCAAAGAAAAAATTTTAGGTCGGGCACATAAACCAGTTTACAAAATGCTAGCCTGTTCGTTCGAGTATCGCCTTAACTATTTAAATTAAGTATTTAAATGCGGATTTCATTATAGTCACATTAATACTGCAATACCTAATGTTAATAATCTGTTACCCTATGTTACCAAAGGATGGTTATATTTATCAAAATTAGTTAAGCGGGCTACACACCTTCACCTTTAACTGCACAGTTTTAACTGTACAGTCGAACTGTGCAGTTATAACTGACGCCTCTGGTGTCTACACACGTTCAGTTTAGATGGTCAGTTCAACTGCACAGTTGTCAGTTTTGCCTACTCACGTACGATTTATCTGCGCAGTTCGACTGTACAGTTAAAACTGAACGTGTGTAGCACGCTTTAGAAATACTTACTCGGAACATGCGGCGCAAGTAAAGAAATTCTTGCTCCAAATGCTATACTTCCAGAAGACTGCGTCAGAATTGTCGGTGTGTTGAGGTTCTCTGTCATCTTGCGGAACCTTGCGAGCATGAGGTCCCCTTTCTTCATTTGATCCAGAAATGAATTTAATTTAAACTGTAAAGAGAACAAAATTCCGCGCAATGTTTCATAACCTTTGATTATTTAACATACCTTGTTTCCAGAACGTTCATTACGCAAAAGGCTAAATTTACCTCCTCCAGTTGCGAAGCTTCATACCAATTACCAAGAAGTACTCGGTTGCTGTAAATAATACCTTTGTCCTCTTCCTTTTTAAGCATTTTCAATAAAAATATACAACAATTAGAAAAATTATTCCTTTAGATCCCACAGACATTTGATTTTCGATAAAGTCACTAACTTTTTTTAGGTATGAATCAAACTGTTTGTTCTCTATATCCTCTGCTGCACCCAAAAAGGTCATATATAAACTACTTTAATTAATAGGATGGGAACTTCATTGTACAAAAGAGACAAAAACTTACGGAATTTGTTGTCATACCTAATCTTCTTACTGTTGATTTTATTTTTAACTATGGAAATTCGAACCACAATTTGAAATACTAATAATAATAATGCTTGGACATTATATTATCACACAGCGCCATCTGGCCCCAAACTAAGCAAAGCTTGGACTATGGGAACCAGCAGCTGATACAATACCAATACCTATATACTTTTTTTTGTAAACTCCCAGACGCGAGGCAAACACATACAAATATATATAAACTTTGACATGGTATTTAGTATTGTGTTCTAAATGCATTAGTGTGCGTAATGGTTTCTTTTATTAAAATAATGTATTTCTCTTCAAAATATTCGATATATATTTGCTTTCCGCACAAACTGTGCCAAATTTCATAATAATCCGTTCGCACAATTTTCGTAAAAAGCAGTCAGAGTTATTGCTATAATATATTAGGTAATATATTATTATGAAAATTGTGTTAATAATTAATGTGAGATATTAATGACCGAAGGAAGAAACGATATAATTTATTTAAAACCAAAGTACAGGCATAAAAACAGTTCAATAATAATAATCTCCGGTAAATGTTTACATAGGAATTACAAAACATATTTACTAGTTCGAAACTAGACTAGACTGTCTAGTCACTCCTAGTCCTTGGACTTTGTCTCTACATCACTGACAAGAGTGAAAATGTTTTCAGCTGTGAATCTCCCGTGGATGTCAATGTAATCCCGACAAGTTACTCCGCACTCCTGTAATTAGTATATTAGTGAGTATCTACAAAATATCGGTAATTAGGCTCAACAACAACAACTCTTAGAATTGTAGTCCAAAACCATTTATTCATAGTCGTGTTCATTGAAAGGCAACTAATTAATTCTCATGAGAAAATACCCTTGTCTCTCTATCCAGAGCTCATCGAATATATTGTACTAGCAGTAAGGACCATATGCTGCTAGAACAGGGAGTCCTCTAAACAGTATGGATGGCAACACGCTAGATACCCCACGTACCTATTGCAGGTGTCCATAGGCTGCGGTAACCGATTACCATGTGACAGGCCATATGCTTTATTTATAAGCTTAGTATATAAAGACATGGATGAAATGTCAGCAAACCAGTTAAAAAAAGCGAACCAAAAATTGTGTGTGAATGACTGATGTAAGAACTTACAGGGCCAAAAAACGTTTGCATCCAACTTTGGTTCATGACACACAAGCTCTTGTCAGCAACACAGTTTTTCACGATAAGCTTGGCGCCAGTCTGAAAATAGTAAACTTGACTAAACTATTGTTACATACCTATATAGTAGTGTGTACCATAATCTATTACATAAAACATAATATTTAATGCAGCTGAGGATTTTACGTCTCGAGAACGTAGTTTCTCGTTAAGTTAATTGGCCGATCGAACTGCGTAAACTTGTGAAATGAAAATAGATATAGAAACAATATAGGTACTCAGATTATCTCCAAGACAACCCTTAAGTTCGGAAGAAAAGTCTCCGGTTATTGTTTTGGTACGAATTAATTGCCCATTTTACACAATTCGATGATCTTTTTCTCGCATGTGAGTACATCCAAACATGGCATTTCCGTACTATAGTTGATATCACATGACAATCGAAAACATATTCTTTATAAGTTTTTATAAGAATTTAGCCAAGGCACGCATTAAGCAAGGGCCCAGGTTCAAACCCCGGCCTGTACCAATGAGTTCTAAGCTTACATACAGTGATTGATTAATCACACCATGAGCTAAAAATGAGAGGTAGGGCGAATTGGTATCTCCCGTGGGTTTTACCATTAATATTGGAGCCGCCCAACTTGGGACTGTACCTCCACCGTACAGAAGACTGCAGTAATTTTTTTTTTATTATACCACAGATTTACGTTTTTCAGATTTTTCCCTTTATATGTGCTGCAAGACACTAGTTCTTGCCAAATTTTATGATGTTAGGTAAACGGGAAATACCCTTTTTTCCCTTGTGAAATCATTGGTTTTTGATTCTCTTGTGAAATAACATTCTTCTTCTTCTTCATATTGATTTACAGTTTGATACTTTTACAGCTGAAAGGGACCATAGACCCGGGTATTTTATATTAATGTCAATTTGATAGCACCACGCGTTGTTGCGAAAAAAATCTTTAAAGACAGGCAGACAGACAGACGGACAACAAAGGTTCCTAGGAAAAAAGGATCCCTTATATAAGATCCCTATAAGGGATCCTTTTTTCTTTTTGAGGTAGGAACCCTAAAAAGGCACGTACATCCGACAGATTGTGTTGAACTAGGTAGGTGTAATTTGCGAAAAGAATGTATGTGTGACACGGTTAAATCTAAGTATGCGGCATTAAATATTTTGTACTATGGCTGTGAGTAACACGTGTGTTATTTTTCGTGTACTTAGTTATATTGCGTTGAACTGAAATGATTCGAGGTACAGGCAGGAGGATGTAGGAAGGATTTATAAACTAGCAAATTAAACCTTCACAGCGCTCCCCCGGCCCTCCAGACGGTCGCAGGGCAGCAGGGGCATCGTGGTCCACCGACAGTTGCTGTCCTTAGTTGCGCTGAGTCTGATTGGCATCCTGTCGGCTGGAGCCGGAGTGCCAGACGGTGCGTACCTCACGTAAAGCGGTGCTGCCTTTAAATACATACATATCTCCTCATTTTCCAAATGGACAAAATAGTGCGAATGTATAACTAGATTTTAAGGGAAGGACTTAATTTAAAAAAAGCAATTAACATCTATAAATGATGTACCGAGCGCCATCTACTGTCGAATAGATACATTGCTTACAGCTACGCCTTAGTTACCGTAATAAATACATCAACGATGCTCTTGTGAAATTTTGTTGGATGTTGGACAATTCTGTACTTCATATTATTTTATTTACATGTAAATTCACAAGAATAATAGCTTGATTGCTTGGCAGGGTTAAAAATGTTTTGATATCCTTATAGATGGCGTTTCCCCAACTTTCCAGTAATAGGTAATAGTAATGATAGTCATCAATTGTTGGCACCATAGTTACACCAAAGTTACACCTTTGATTATGACAAGTATATAATCAAAGGCTTAGGTACACACGTAACATCGCATAATACATTATGTATTATGTATGTAATACGTAATTGAGAGACACAGGAACCCATATGTCTATTTTAATTGTTATATTTTTCAAAATGTATCTACATTCTACCACTCCTTCCCCGGGCTATAGGATATACATATAAATAGCCAATACTACTAAGAGATAGTTTATATATCCATTTTTAAAAAGTATTTGGTTGTACAAAAAGTTTATATTCTGTGTACCCTCGGATTGTTTACCTGGGGATCCCCGTAATTCTCGGCCCTTAGCAAAAACTCATCTCCGTAATTCATTTTCTCGCCATGAATACTTTCGTCAAGAGTGCTGTAATTCCACAAAACATCCGAATTAAAACCACTCCATCAATTAGAATCTGGCACCGACATCTAACATTATTCGAGTACCACCAGTTCCTCGATGAATATTAATTTCTTTAAAGATTACCTATACCATTAGACGATTTTACGTTTTGATTATATATCTAATTGTCTAGCTAGAGTATATAATCAAAGGGAATCAGTACTATATAGCGAGCATGATTAAATTGCGACAACGTTTTTGTATCGCCTTCGACTATTTTTGTATTGAAAAATTAAAAGAGGAACTAAACATTTGTATGAAAATTTTGACATTTTGTGAGTTAGGTTTTCGAATACGTAGTCGAAAAAAGTTCGTGCTACCGACACTGCTACTAGGAGGTACTGTTCATCTTCATACGTCGGTTTAAAGCCGACCTTGATGGGTCTATAAGTATTTTATATGTTATCAAATATGCAGCAGATACATAGGACATATTATATACATATAACTACTGACGTACTTAGTATGTCGGTGCATAAATTATGAATTAAAGCAACCTTAATATAACAAATGTGTTGCGGCAGCACGGAGTGGTGATAGGAGAGAGCGTCATGAGGCAGCCGTCGTTGATATTCTGCATGTAGTCCACCTGTCTCTCACTGACTAGGCTCGAGAGTGCCAGACCGTACTGAGGCTTCCCAGTCGCAGCTTTCGGCTTGGCTATATATAACAAACTTAACATGGATATTGGCATTCAATCTGTACCTACTCTTTACTTTTTTTATACCACTAAGGTGGCTCACAAGCATACGGCTCATGACCCACCGGATGGTAAGCAGCCACCGTAGCCTATAGCCGCTAGTAATACCAGGAGTATCACTAACGAGTTGCCAACCCTGTTGTTGGTGAAGACTACTGTGCTAGCAGCATTACTACTAGCGCAGTGTATCCTCGTGGAGCACTGGCAACCTTACATACTGCAGAAACAAAACATTACATCAAAGTAGTGTTGACTGCGGTCTTCTGTAAGGTAGAGGTACTGTCCCCAGTCGGGCGGCTCCAATTTTAATGGATAAACCCCCGGGAGATCCCAAAATGCCCTACGTCTCTTAAAAAAATTGCATTCAATCTGTACCAAGTTACCAACTATCTACTCCTAAAGTGATACGACCAAGAAATATATCCAACAATTTCAGACAGGGTTTTATTGGGTAGGCATGTATGTTTAAAAGAAAATGTCTATACACTTATGAAAGTTTTATGATGCCATCAAAAATCGCGAAGTCGTAAACTGAAAAATCCACCACTTCAATCGGTATTGAAAGTTAAATCGCACTGTCTATTTTAAGGAGTAACTTTTACGATTTATGATCATTATATATTTTGAATTTGAAAAGTTTTTTGATTTACAAAACATGAACTTATTTCGAAGACTAAAAATTATATCTAAACTTTTTCCCACATTTAGTAATTCATACCCAAATAGATTCCGGCGCCAACTCAAATTCTTGGTGGCGATTTATATTTTTTCTGGAGAATATTTTAGAAGAATATAGGTACCAGTAGAAAATATTTCAGAAGAATATGGCACCCGCTGTTACACTGCACTACTAGATGAATAGGTAAGTATTTTGGAATCAAACAACCTGCGATGATGTAGATAATGGATGATCATTATAAACAAATCCAATGGTAAGTAAAATACATGACTGTGTTACCTACCTAGCATATCCGAAGCAACTATTTGAACATTAAACCCATACAACACAAACGTTCCACTAATTGCTAAAGGTCTCTGTAAAATAACGATAAAGTTATTTGTGAACATCTTAAAAACTAACTACAATTTGGGAACTAAATTAATTAATAAAACAAAAAGGAACTTATTTTGTATATATGTATATATTTAATTTTTATTTAATTGGAATCCCAATCCGGATTATTCAAAGGAGCGTAGTGGCTTTAAATTGGTGAAAGTTTCGGCATTGTTTTTTTTATACCACTATGGTGGCACGCAAGCACATACAAGCATACGGCCCACCTGATGGTAAGCAGTCACCGTAGCCGATAGCCACTAGCAATACCAGGAGTACCACTAACGCGTTGCACACTATGTTGTTAATGAGGACTCACTGTGTAAGCAGCATTACTTAGTAGTAATGCTGTTGCGCTAGTGCGCAGCGTATCCTCGTGGAGCACTGGCAACCTTAAAAACCACAGAAACACAACACTACATCAAGTAGTGTTATTTTGACTGCGGTCTTCTGTAAGGTGAAGGTACAGTCCCCCCCAGCCAGGCTTCAATTTTAATGGGAAATCCAACGGAAGATTCCAACCCAATTCACCCTACATCTCTTTTTAAGCTCGTGGTGTGATTATTCACTATACTTAAGCTTAGAAAAACTCATTGGTGCAGGCCGGGGTTTGAACCTGGGCCCATCAGATGACAGACCGTTGCTTTAACCACAAGGCCACCACGGCTACAAGTTTAAATGTGTTTCGAAGTTGTACAACAGTAAAAAGGCTATTAGCTACCATGTATGTACCTATATAAATAACATGTTAATGAGGTACCTCTTTTAGTAAATTACTGAATAAATTGCGTGACCTTTGAAGCAGAAGCTCACGTCTGTCACGTTTCCGAAGAAAAAGTTTGAATTCGTACTGCAACAAAAAGTACTCGTATTTTCTCACGTTCAAGACAGCTAGACAGGTAACCTACATTGCCCTTCTGAGTTCTGACTGTATCGGAAAGACAAAGAGGTTGGTACACCCCGGGCAACAGCGGGCATTTTTATTTATTATTATTAAGTATTTTGTAGGTTAGCGCAGGATACAATACCTAATTAGCTTTAACGGAATATGTTGGGAGTTGCGACAATGGTGAGGGATAGAAGTAGAAGTAAATTTTACTATTTTTAGGGTTCCGTACCTTAAAAGGAAAAAAGGAACCCTTATAGGATCACTTTGTTGTCCGTCTGTCTTTCTGTCTGTCTGTCCGTCTGTCTGTCAAGATTTATTATCTCAAGAACCCGTGGAGCTATCAAATTGAAATTAATATTAAATACCCGGCTGTTAAATCATCAAACCTGTAAGTCAATATGAAGAAAAGATTTTACCGTTTATGTCGCAATATTTCGCATATTTTGCGATTTCACAAAGGAATCAATACCTACAGGGTACTTCTCGTTAACCTAGAACCATGAAATTTGGCAGGGAGCTATGTCTTACAGCACAAGTAAAGGATAAAATCTGAAAACCGTAAATATATAGCTGGTTTTTTTTTTATGCATTTTTTAAATTGCTGAATCGCGCACTTGAGAGTCACCGACGAATAATGACCACATTTGAAGTTTGCCTATTTTAAATCTTACCTACAAGTGTGTACGGAACCCTCGGTGCGTGAGTCCGACTCGCACTTGGCCGATTTTTTTATACTAAGGTCACCGAGTAACCAAAACACACTCTGACTGTGTACAAATACAGAAGCAATTATTCAAAGGTCAGGTTAGGTTCATGATAAGAAATCACAGACATACAAAATTGTCCTATCGGAACGTGCTGATATTGATGAAAGTGAATGAAACAACAAATTTACCTCATTTTTCAGCCTTTCTTCGCTCCAGTTGCCTACCAGAACAGCATTATTGTAAGTCATTCTTAGTACTTATGCATGCCCTTTGATTTTATAGGTACTTGTATATAATTGTATATGGATTGTATCCTTGTTATTTATTAAAGGACTGACTATGTTGAAAGTATTTTAAATCTTAAGACGCGACGAAGTGACGTCTATTTATAGAGAAAAAGCATTTAGAGCCAATAGAAATAAGAGATTTAAACAATGTGAAAAATATTTTTTTCCAATAGATTTATAAAGTGCGAAAAGAGTGCGAATTAGATATCTACTCCAAGGTGCGAAGGTTTCAATAAAATGATGTCCGTGGTTTTTTATTTTTATTCATTTGCAATAATGATATTTATTTTATCAAACTAAAATAAAAACAATAAAGCTTCTTTCTTTGATCATATACATAATATAAGGCTTCTTTATAGAAACAAAACAATTAAAAAAATCAAATATAATGAGACTGAAAAAAATATAGTCAAGTAGGCAGGTTCTTCTTCTTCTTATTTTTTGCTATGGCCATAGATAATACACGCTATGACAATCAATCAAGCCTCTTCAAGAACTATTTTTACCAGTATCGATGTAAATGAATAAAATTGTCAAGTTTCACAGTAGTATGTTGTGTTGTGTTGCAATAAAATGCCTAATTTCATGCATTCTAATGCTTACTGGAGCTTCTGGAGACAATCCATGGCAGGAGGTCATATAAACATTTTGGCGGGAATCAGGGGGAGCGGTTGTTTTTATTCTTATTTTGTGATGTTGTTGTTATGCGTGACTAATTTAAAGGAACATTAGAAATAATGCTGTAATGTTACTTTTGTGGTTTGTGATTTAGGTTGGTGACCTTTGACCTAAAGGCATTTTATGATCTGCTATTGCCGTGGATTGCCCCAGTAAACTCCATTTTAGGTATTAGACGTAGTATATTATCTACTCTGAGTTATTAGAATGCACGACACCAGCAGCCTTTATTTAAGTCAAACGCAGAATAAGAACAAAGATCGCTTACGCTATAGAAACCGTACTAAAATAAAAGCTGTGTAACAGCTCTCTTATTCTCATTTTTGTTGTATTACTAACATGTGATACCTTCACGAGTGTGAGAGAAACAAAAACTCTTCTCTCTATAATAATTTTGAAGCAGTCTCATGTTCGAAGCATGTAGGGTCGGCAAAGCGCGAGTGATTGCCTGGTTCACACTTCTGTCATGGGGTGTTGTTGCGCCGTTTGTTGTGTCGCGGAGTGTTCATACTTATATTGGGTCGTGTTGTGTCGTAAAATGGCGCATTTCTAGATCATTCTCATTTCAACCATTCTCATGTGAACCAAGCACTTATTCTGAGAATTCAACACAACATGCCTAATATTGAGAAACTACATTTCTGTTACACTCGACACTGGCAAAAATTGTCCTTGAAAAAGATTGATTGCCATAGTTAGGAAGAAGAAAAAAGTTTTACTGATGTTTTGGATTTGAAATTATTTTTAATTTGTAATTTTTTATCTTTAGGTACTTACTATTTATTCCAACAAGAGAATACAAACGTTTAGTACATATTGACTAAGATTATAAACAAATAATGCGCAAATTTTAGACATAATTAATTAACTAATATACATAATCGTTTATTTTTGTTTGTTGCTGGCTCAAAAGAAGTATGTCATTAAACAAACTGAAGGATGACGATAAAAAGTATAAAGTAGGTACCTACAAAATCATCATATTATTATCCCGCCCGACTAATGTTAAATGTTATCCCTAACTCATCAACACAGCCAGCGGGAGAAGACTGACAAAAAAGTGATCTAAGCTAGTATATTAACTACTATGAGTCTACCATATCGGAATTCAGATCTATTATAAAATATGTCAAAGTTCAACGTACGTGGGTAGTGGTTACGCACTACACGATAAAACATAACGTCCGTGCTCCGTCCGTACCTTACCTACTCCTACCGTACGGTACGGCGATCGTATCAAATTAATTTGCAGAGTACATTGGTGTTTGGTGTTTTTGCTTTGTGAAATAATTGTATAAGTTCAAAATGGTATCAAAATACTTTAAACTATCCATATTTTTTTCTGTGTTGCTATCATGTCAGTGCCTACGGCTTTCATCGTTAGAAAAAACTTACGAAAAAGGAGTAAAAGCTTACGGAAAAGAAAGATGGTCGGAATGCATATCACAGTTTGAAGAATCCTTACATCTTTATAAACTTTATAGGAGTTTAATAATTAACTGTCGACTCAAATGTAATACACAAGAATATAAATCGGACATCAAAGAGAACATTGAAGATCTTAAGATATATGAACAGTTTTTTAATAGAAGGAACTGTGTTACTAATTGCCAGGAAAAAAGTTTTGAAGATGTTCATATGCACAAAAATGTAGACGAGTCTGTGTGGTATAACATGCAAGCTAGAAAACCTTATGAATACCTACATTTATGCTATTTCCAAATGTATGCCCTGCCGAAGGCAGCATCTGCAGCTTACACATATTTGGTCATCAATCCTGATGATGAAACTATGAAAAATAATTTGAAATATTATATTGAGCAGCCTGAGGTAGATGTTAATGAAGTTGTTGATCTTCAGAGCGAAGATTATGAAGTTTTGTATGGACTTGGCATGAAGGCATACCATCAAAAGAACTGGGCTGAGACAGCAGCCAACATGGAGGAGGTATTAACTGATTATTACTCTACTGAAAATAAATGCCGAATGGAATGTGACAGACAACCAAGCCAAGAATGGTCTTCTGAATTTGTTATAACCATTTCAAACAATATTGCATCACTATTACACTGTAGGCAACACTGTCAAGATAGACTGAAGTCTTTGAAATACAGTTCAGGTGTTGAATTTATTGCAGAAATATTGAATTACTTACAAATATCATACTATCATTTGGACAGATATGATGATGCAGCTAAAGCAGTGCAAAGTTACCTTGCACTATTTCCTCAGGATGAAGACATGTTAGAAAACAAAAATATCTACAGTACATTTGCAGATAAAAAGGCCTTTGCAGAACTATCACATATAATATTATACTTCAAGCGTGACACATATGAAAAGAAACTGCTTGAATTTTTTCATCAGGGAGAAAATAATAGTTTTAATTCTGATACCATTTAAGAGTTTAGTCAAGTTACAGAAGTAACAATAAGTTCATAAAGTGCCATAACTTAATAGTAAGCAAAAATCTAGGTAAATAACTATTTTGGTTTATTTTTTTACTGTAGTATGTAATGACTAAACAATACCAATTAGATAAGTCTATTTTTAAAATGATGTCAACCCTCAATCAATAAGTTGATAACATACATACCTACTAAGATACTTTAGACTACTTCTCCAGCATGCAACATGGAGTTATGTTAACTAATAAAATGAAATGATGATTATTATTATTTATTATTACATCAATTAGAATGGCAGAGCCAATTACACTAATTAGAAACCAAACAATCATTTACTCTCAGCAAACTTCAAATGATGAATAAATCTATATCTTTCTACCTACCTATATATAACTTTGAAGTTAAATTCGTTTTTTTTAAAGGAAGATAATATCTACTGCCATAATGAAATACACTCAATATTTATATTGTATATAATATAAAACTACAAAAATTGGTGTTGATTGTCTTGTCACTCATTAATCCAAATTCTAAACGGTCTAAATTACACCATATAAGTTTCAATAAACAAAAGAATAGGGTAAATATTATTTTAATTTAAAACTTAATGCACAATTTAAGTATTATGCTAGAGCATTTTCTGCCAGCCGACCACAGGTGACAGTAGTAGGTAGTAACATAGGAACAGGTGTGCTTACGTAGTGATTGTGTACACTGTGGTGTGCTTAAGAAACTATAAATACATTAATACCTAGTGAGATTAAACTAATTTAATATATAAAATTCTCGTGTCACAGTTTTCGTTGCCATACTCCTCCGAAACGGCTTGACCGATTTTGATGATTTTTTTTGTGCTTATCCGGTATCTATGAGAATCGGCCAACATCTATTTTTCATTATACTAGCTTCCCGCCCCGGCTTCGCTCGGGTAGACAAAACCGAAACTACTGGACCGATTTCAAAAATTCTTTCACCGTTAGAAAGCTACACTATTACTGATTAACATAGGCTACCTGCCCGCCCCGGCTTTGCACGGGCAGACAAAATATTTGGTATAAAAGTACCCGTGCGAAGCCGGGGCGGGCCGCTAGTAAAATATATAATATTATGTCAGTCCTTGAAGAGGACTGATTACCATAGTTAGGAAGAAGAAGAAATTGGACTATACTCTGTAAAAAAATAGCAACACTCATCGTCAGCACAAATAATGAATCATAGATTTACAATACAATCACTAATGAATGCTCGCATGACCTATAAAATAATGTATGTATTCTTTAGGTATATCATCAGCTGATCAGTTCTGCCTAAGAGTAGATAATAGATTAAACCTAATCGTAGTGGAAAGGAATAAACATTGAAAGGAATATCTAGAAGGTACTAGAAATATCCCTTTCAATATTTATTCACCATCGAAAATATTGAAATTACGTAAACTGTTAAATCATAATTTCGCTCCTCTGTCTCTCAAACCCTATCGTAGGTACCTACATAATATCCAATAAATCCAATTCTTCATATCCAATAAATATTCAATAAATTATGCAACCTGGCAACACATCCTGCCATTTGCCAGTGCTTTGCCTTGCGAACGTAGAAGGAGTAACTTGCAAACATAGATAATACACCAGCTACATAGGACACAGGCGAACGTAGCTTGCGAAGAATGTTACCTTGCATCTTCGGGTTGCTAGCGTAATTTCCAAATTCCGTTATTTAGTAAAAAGCACAGATGATAATAAATTCATACGCTCACGATCTCGCTGTGTTGTAATCTCAGAATAAGGATTTAGCTAGCTTAGCGCAAGAAAAGGGTCGAACTGGCCTCCTGCTGCTAACCTCACAAAGCCAACTACATACATACATTTCTATTTGAATTTCGTAACTCAATTCTTAATAAATAAGTTTCCTTTATTTTATAATCATTTTCCATCTGTTTTATTAAGTCTGGCAGCACCATTTTTTTTTTATTATGGCGATACTTTTTAACAAATAGCGATTGTCTGTATTGTCAGAAAATTAGGAAGGAATATTTTGTTTTGCAAGTATCTACTACCTACCACTTGATTGGGCTATACGAAGAATATTTGGATTTGGATCCAACATATTGCAAGTAGGTATGTATGTACCTATAATTGATTGAACAAATTTGACATATTTATCAAAACATCAATAAAAAGTTCTTGGTGGAAGGCAAATTATAGGATGGGGAGGGAGGTATGATATCACTATCATTGTTACCACAATTTAAATAAGTAGGTAGGTACTGAATTACTGATATAGGTAGGCATGTATTTATATTTCAGTAAACAGGTACCTACTACTTAATCCCTGCTTAAACAAACCATTACCATAATCGTTAGATTACAAAATTAATCTTGCTTCTTTCCTATGGTATAAGGGTATAAGTATACTTTTTACTTTTAACATAATTTAGTAGAAATATAATAATAGTCAATACAGCAGAATTGGTTTTTTTTTTCAGATTTCCAAATGTAACATACAAAGATGGCTTCAGAACCAATAAATGAGAAGCTTAGCATAAAAAATCTTCTATTCACAAAAGCTATACCAAATCATGTAATACCATTTTCAGTAGCGGGCTACAAGGTATATGCCTGCATTGACTGTAGCGACAGGTAAGTTCCTGCACTATTATAAATTAAAACTTTCTGCACTATTCTAAAAGAACATTTAAGGAATTAAATAGGTTTCTTAAATTAATTGTTCCATTGTTTTTCAGGTTTCTACTGGAGTCAAGTTATGATTATCATGTAAATCGGAAGTCAGTTCTTATTAGTTACATGTGTCGACACTGTGGCCAAATGCAGAAATTCTATAACAGGTGTAACTTGCTGTCTCATATCAGATCTCATGCATTCAGAACTGCCACTATTAATGTATATGATTTAAAGATTGAGCCACTGCCATTAAGCCACTTCAGTTATAAGCATATCAGTACAAATAGAACTGTCAAAACTACAAAGAACTTGGTAAATCAAAAATCAACTACTTCTTGCTTTGAGTGCAAAAAATGCATCACATCTAGTGGAGTACTATTCAAAGATAGACAAAACCATTTCATGCAATACACGAATGAAGTGCATTCATGCCCAATTTGTTTGTTTACATTGCCAACGGTATGTGGACTCAGAACCCATATCCGTCTCCATTTGAGATGCCCACCATACATCTGCCCAGAATGTGGCATACATTTCGGAAAGACCATGTTCTACCCTTACAACCACGACTGTGAAGGCTTTAAAATGATGAGAGCTACTACTAGAGTCAAGTGTTCAATGTCCAATTGCCATATGTTTCATCCTAATGAGTATAAAAGCCATATTAAACAAAAACATCTTAAAAAAGTCTATAAATGTCCATTCTGTGTGGTTGCTTGTTTCAACGAGAATACTATAGAGACCCATTTGAAGGGACATAAGACTGATGCCAGAGCTTCCATATTTTATCAGTGTGAACTGTGCCCAGGGAAACTTGTTCTGCAAAACCATATGGACACCCACTTGAAGGGCCATCTCAATACAGTTCCTGTGTTTCCATGTTGGATTTGTGGAAATATTTTCAAGGAAGCTGCTGCATTCATAGAACACCATATTTTACAGCATGTTCAAACAACTGAAATGAAAAGCATGTACATTTCAATTTTAGATATGCAACTCACAAACTCAAATAAGCCAAAGAATGTAAACAGTGTTGTCAAAAGATGTGAACAGTGTCTGCGATGCTTTACATATATATGCAATACTAATGAGACACAAAATATTAGTAATGAGTGCCCCTACAGATGTAATAAGGATGGTCAATTATGTATTACAGACAGATCAGAAACTGGTTCAAACACTGATCAACCTTTAGGTTCAAACACTGTTCAACCTTTAAAGTGTAATTTGTGTAAAAGTGAAATAACAGATAATTGGGAAAATATTAAAATACATTTTGGAACACATCACAAATCACACAGGTGTTTGGATTTAAAGCTGGTACTACCAAGAATTAATTTCAATGCATACTTTAGAGAAAACAAGCAAAAAAGAAATATGGTCAGAGTTAGAAGATTGTTAAAGAAGCATCCAAAAAGAGTGAGAAGGCCACAAAATAATACAGTAGTAACTGTCCAGCCTATGAATGTTCTACTACCCACATCAACCAATGAAAAAAGCGAGTACACTTGCAACAAGTGTGGTCATGACAGTGAAAATAAGGAATTGCTGGAAAATCACATGATTAGGCACAGAGACCCTTGTATGGCTTACCAGTGTATGGAATGTGGCGAAAGCTTCGTTGTTAAGCCATCCTTTTCAAAACATTTGCTTTTAGAACATGGTATAGAAGACACTGATCAATACATTAGCACAAAAAAATGTTACAATGAGCGTGCCCTTTTGAAAACTCAATTCAATGATATTATTGAAGAGAATTTACCTTTGAAGGAAAACCAATGTAGAATATGCAGGGATCAGTTCGAAAATTTGGAAGATTTAGAAAAGCATTTTAGAGTTCATGGCATGGCATTTTTGCTTAAGAATACAACAAATAAAATTAGCATATCTCCATAATAACGTACACTACTAATAAACGATCTGTTTAATCAGTCTAGCGAGTGTTATGAAGTCCCCACACTGGTGACATGCACGTGTGAACGGTGTGAATTCATTACTGGCGCTCGAAGGGTGTGGGATGAACTTTTTTAATTAGATATAGCTATATACATAGGTGTTGAGAATGTTTATATCTATCTGTAAATATAGTAATTATATGTACGAAAAAATATTGTAGGTCCATTACCAGTGTCTGTACATAAAGGAAAATGCTAGCTGTACCCGCGACTTCCTACGCGTGATATCGGATTTTGATCACAATTTCATGTTATAGTTATATTTCTATGGAACCCTAATTACTATTCTAAAATAAGAGTAGCCTTAGTTAGTTCAGCCGTTTCGGAGATTAGATTACCCGGGAAAATAGTCAGTTACCCAGTTTTTTTTTGGATTTTAGTTATATATTTAACGAATATAGTTAAATATGCCTACAGTAAAAGTTATTATGACATTACAAATAGACACTTTAATTTTATTTATTTGGATACATGACTAGCTTTTACCCGCGGCTTCGCCTGAGTGGTCCCCAATATCTATCTCATTGCCAAATGTCATTACTATCCGTTCAGCCGTTTAGTCGTGAAAAGGTAGCAAACAGTTTCGTATTTATAATTGATATGGATGCGTATGTTCCAACTCATAATATACCACATAATGTTTATTTCCACTCGGATAGGGTTATGAAATGTAGCTTATCTGTTTGTTCGTGCTTCATAAACCCTTTGTGCAGTGCAGTCATTGTCAGACATCTTTTTTTTTGTTATTAGTAGGTACGTAAGATATAGATAATTGAATATAGCTTATAATTAATCGGTATGATATACCTATTATTAGACTTAAATGATAAATGAGTTATCAATAACAATGTAAATATTTCGCATTTTGGTTTTTAATATTTTAATTAAATTTGTTGTACCATACTGTAATGTCTTAGTCTTATACTGTCTTCGTCCTGAATCAGTTTAATGTCCCGTAGAAAAGTTCATAGTGAACACGCTTCTAACTCTAGTAGGTACAGACAGCTGCAGCGTCACGAACGGTGACCTAACCGGTAATGGCCCACCTTGTGTACATTGTTTCTTTATCTATCTAATGTATCGGTGTTGATGTTAGTAGTAAGCAAGTAGTTGTTTAATTTGAAAGCTGTTAGCTTGGAGGAGGTTCTACTTCTATATAATTATGGTAAACTGACACTACTTTTTATCCTGGAAAACCAAAGGGCTTGCACGAGATCTTATTTTCTTTAAATAACGTAGTTAAAATCACTGTCTGTGCTAGTTATAAAAACAACTGTGTAATTTACTGCAGATACACATGCACACGTACTGTATGAGCTGTAGGCGGGCAGTGTAGGAAGTGTAGATCGGCTTTGATGTAACTATAAGTCAAAGTATGGTTTTTATTTTAATAATTTTATAAAGGATTTAGTAATTTGTAAACTTAGCTGAATAGCTTTAAACGTCTTGAATGTATTTTAAAATACTTATAAATACCAATTTCTACTTTGTACTTAGTGTTTTTGTTTTGTTTTAGATTTATTTAGGAATTTATTTTATTGACACAAACAGTTTAAAACTACAAACTAAATATTCATAAGTAAGATACTATCACTTTTTAAGTTAGGATGGAATGAGTTAAAAATGCCAATAACAACAAATTATAACTCACTTATAAGAGCAATAATCAAATTATCTGAGAGAATTTACTTCATAACGGGAGAAAAACACATGTTAGGTATTAAAATAAATAATACATTTATTAGTCAGATTAAGAGTTGACTGGTTCTACAAATTACTCATTTATTAGGAATTAAATTATAAACTGAGAGCTTCCCTCTTATGGCTGAACTATGCAAAAGCTCCAACAACCCCTTAATACGGGCTATAGTATTGTACTTAAAAGCGAAACTCAGGTCAATTATAATTTTAAAAACACTGCAATTAATTTAAATGCTTTAAACTGTAATAAAAAAAAATATCTCAGACTTATCACGCAAAGCCTCTCTAAGGTAACCATATTGTGAGACCCACATAGCACACAAGTCTACATTCAGAATCGAAACTGATGTACCTGTAGGTAGGATATATACACATTTGTTTAGTGACTGAATCACACCCTAGGGGCAGCAGGTCAATTACTTTACCACAGATTAATTGGGTTGTCTTTATCAAACAAAAACATCATTAATTAAAATTAAATATAAAATCAATTGATACATTTTTGGCTATTTACACATGGCATCAATATCCTCAGGTACACTTAATAAAGTATTGTATCTCAATAGCAATGGTGGATCCAGCTTTCAAATTGGGGGGTTGTATAGTTGAGGTCTAAATCATAAACCCAATTACAAAGAAATAGTATATCTAAATAATTTTAATCAAATGATATCTTTATCTCTTTTGTCTTCCTCCGAAAAGAGGTATGACTTCCGCTACTTGAACCAGCCCAGGGGTCATGACCCCAATGACCCCTCTGGATCCGCCCTTGCTCAATAGTTATGACACAGCTTTTAAATCATTAAATAAATTTATATAGCATTTAAAGTCAATTGCTATCAACCTCTCGATAAATATAAAGGATGGTAAGCAGAACTTCCTTTTAATACTTTCCTACATGTTGGACATTTCTTATCCACGTGAAGACACCTTTCAAGACACTTGAGACAGAATACATGGCCACACTTGGTTGATGCTAGAGGATTCTTGCCTAAGTCATCCCAACAAATAGGACAGTCACCAAATTGGGATGATTGCTTTTCTTGAATTCCTTCAGTATCTGATGCTTGCTTCTGTAAAGATATGTATACTCTACAAATTGCTATAATTTAAAACAAAATGAAGGGGCTAAAGCCGCCAGACCTAAGGGTTAAATTGATTGTATACTAGCAGCCCACCCCGGCTTCGCACATTTATCAAATATTTTGTCTACCCATGCAAAGCCGGGGCGGGCAGCAGTATAATATATAGTTTATGTTACTCATAGTGATAATGAAGCTTTCTAAAGGTGAAAGAATTTTCGAAATCAATCCAGTAGTAGTCATAACATAACATACACACAAAAATACAAATCTTTCCTCTTTATAATATTAGTATTATTTCAAAGGCAAGGACTACAAACATAGCAGCATCAACTTACGAAGTTCTATACATGTTGAAAACACACTACTAATAATGTAAATATTAACTTGTAAATTAGAGTACATAATTTTTTCAAAAAAACTAAAACAGTGACAAATATATATTATATCATCAACCAGCACAGCCTCCCCTCTCTAAGCTGCCATAATGAAGGACCAGTTAAATAACAAAACCCTCACACTTTTTTTTACTATGGATGTTTTTCTCCTGACAGTTGACTTTTTAATCTTAGGAACTGTGACCAAAGTGTCTTGATGATGATCATGATCATTTATATGTTGTGAATTCCTCTCACTGCTGTCAACTGAAATAAAAATTATTCTCAAATGAAAACCTATTGGCATACATTTATATACAATAAATTTTATTGCAGTCATAATTGATATGTTTCAATAATTGGAAAACTCCTAAGAATGCCATTATGAATGTTGGTTGACATTTGTTTATATATTATTATATTTATTTATTTATTTATTAGGACTGCCAGTGAAAATTACATTTAATCATACATAGGATTAACAACGAAAAATTTTCATGCAAAATATAAATTTCTATTTAAGGCTGCCACATCATGCTTTAAATACAGACGGTTTTATAGCAAAATATTATGTTAAGAAACTAAAAAACAAGAAATACTTATGAATACATACACCTAGTAGTAAAGAAGGAAAGTAAATTACATGTAATAATTGATAAGAAACACATGAAAAAGACTATGCATCACTCAACAACTCTGTCACCTTATTTTTAAACTGACAGAAAGAGCTGTGAAAAATGTCAACATTCTCATGCATTTTGTAAGTAAGCATATTGTAAGTGTCAGGCAAGCGGTATGCTGCAGCATGTGTCTGGACATTAGTGCGAGCTAAAGGTTTGCTGAATAATGGAAGTGGGTACCGTGGTGGTTTGTGCGGGACTCTAACATTGATTTGACTGAGAAATTGGGGACAATCCACAATATTCCTAAGTATTTTAAACAGGAAGGTTAAGTCTAAAATGTTTCGTCTTATGAGAAGACTATCAATTTTAAAGTGTTTTAGGCATTCATTATAATTTTATTTTTTTTGTATTATATACACAACAGTATACAGTATACCTACAACAGTACTCAGTGAATGTGAATATTGTCAAATTTAAGTCTGAAAGAACCCAAGAAAGTCTTATAAACAGAATCAAAAGAGGTAACTAATTTTCCCTGTAAAAAAAGGGTGATGAGGCAGTAGACAGACACTGTGGAAAAGACTTATCCTGTCCTGTAAGTGCAAACTTCGCAGCCAACATTGTTTATTAACTCGGTCTGAGGGGCAATACCTATTCATTCATATTGTTTTCTGGTAGTAGTTTGGTGGTCGACTTTATAAAGTAGTATAGACTGTTTACAGGTATGTCAAATGAGTAAGTTACGATACCCAACGCAAGCTAAGTAAATAAATGCAGTTTCAAGCAAATTCTGGGTGGACATGGCAAAATACTGAGTTTAAACGAAAGGTAAAATAAAATCAAAATCGAACTTACTGAAAGAATCATCTGTATCCAAGTCTATAACAGCATTTGATAAAGCGCAATGATCCACTAGTGTAAATGAGTTAGTCAAATCAATAACATCACCGAGCCAGTGTGTCATTTTTAACAAAAATATTGAAAAAAGCAATTAAGTACTGGTACTTGGTACTGAATCTATTCTATCCAAGAGATTAGAGAATAATCTATTTTCAAACTAAAGATTCAAATTTATATCGGTTTCAATTCGATCTATAGAGCACAGAGTACATAACCCAAGAAAATACAACCGCTGATAGAGACCACAGATTAACCAAACCAAAAGAATACAAACAATAACAAACACATGGATTATGTTATGTGTCGGTTGTGTGGCACGGCGTGTACAGCATTTGGTAAATCGTAGTATATTATCTACTCAGTAAATTTTTACTGATGATCTTCAGTAGGTGCGACGTGTAATGCAAGCAGTTTACTAGTTTTACAGTTTACAGTCCGCTGTTTCCTGCTCTTTTGGCCCAATTCTCACCCAACCAGACCGAGGATTATGAAAAATTGGCTTCCAAAGTTTCAACTATAGCTTTTGCGCTGTGCCCAAGCCTTCCTCAGGAAAGGAAAGAAAGAAGTCACTCGACTTATTTTTGGTGTAGTTATGTGCAGTAAGGTTTCATTTATTTAGTAACTGGTTTATAGGAACTAAATAATGCTATAATATGATTGCTAATATAAGATGATTTATCATTTTGGTCAATAGGCTACCTCTGACCTTTGATTAAAGTATAATATAATCCAAGCGAACGAACTGCTACTGCCGTGGATTGTCTCCAGAAACTCCAATAAGTATTTAAATGCAACAAACATAAAAAAAAATAGAATCTTGAAATCTCTCTGGCAAACATAGTCCCTATGTCCCTAAAGAGGATTGATTGCCATAGTCAAAAAGAAGAAGAAGAAGATATTAATCAAATTCATTTGTGATTGACGCCCTTCCGCGGCGTAAGCGAAGTGATGTTCTTATTCTAAGCTCCCGAGCATAGATCAACACACTTACATAGGACACTCCCACGTGACAACAATTGGGGACAAGTGTTTTATTCATTTTATTTCTTTATATTAGATTAGTTTTTATTTCCTTTAGTTTTACATTCTATTATTATTGTCCCATATATTATGTGGAAATTGAATAGACTTCATATTTAATTGAAAAAAAACTGTGGTTGAAGGAAATCGTAGACTAGAATTACATAGTAGACCATAGTGGTTGGTTATGTACTCTGTGCTTGAACATCTGTTTTCATCTGTTTTCTGTGACAGAGAAAAGTATTTTTATTTTACAAGTCTGGGAAGTCTGTGTGGCATATTTCTTAGATTTTTCACTTTAATTTGTACGTAGAATATAATCAGTAGCGGTTGTATTCTCTTGGATATAATCTCCTCTGAGCTTTGATAACGATATATCGAAGGGGATACTTTATCAAAATTCGCTGCAGAAATAATGTAAGTATTATTTTTGTAGGTATCTTAAATATATGCGTAGCATTCGCTACTAATGTTTATTCCTGTCTATTCAAATAATTGTTTTATTTCGACATTCATAGACCTCATAGTACTTGTTTGCAGCATGCACCTCGGGGTGAATATATCAAATGCGTTACAACAACTGGAGAGTGTCAAAGCTGCAGTCGATCAAAGTGATGATCCAAAACTGAAGGTAACGTTCATACAAGCATACATATAATATGTACAGTAGTCGGCACGTAACTTGGCCAAAGTCATTAGATCCGCAGAAGTAGTTTTTTAAATCTCTTTGGTTGTCAACCTCTAACTTCTAGCAGCAGCTCAACTACTAACATCAATTTAATGCCTCGAAGGATAACTTGGCCCCTTATTTTAAAATTCGTTTATTTATAGAGTTCCGCACCAGATCTATCCTACAGGATCTGTGCATTTCTCCAAATAGCATATTATGTAGTCTACTTATCTTGTCATAGTCTCCATCTATGAAATGTCTTTTAAACAAAATGTTAACCATTGCTGTGTGAAAGGAGAACTAACCAACAAACACATTTATAGTAGTAGTAGGGATTGTGTTAATTTTAGTTTTAATATATTGAATAATACCAACCAATTTGCTGTGCACTACCAAATGCTCTAGTATTTTTATATGTATTATTTACATTCCATACAATGGTTGTCTGAAAGGAAAGATAAGGCTGGAGAGATAGGCTGCCATTTCTACTGCTATTTGTTTATGTACTACTAGTAACTCACCCCAGTTTTACAAGGCCAGCATTAGCCATATAAGTTAAATACCTACAAAACCCAAATGAATTATACATAAAAATCTTCCTCTTGAACCTCTCTATCTATTTAAAAAACCGCATCAACATCTGTTGTATAGTTTGAAGATCTAAGCATACATAGGGAGGGAGAGACAGACAGCAGGAATCAGCATTGTTTTATACTATGTAGTGATAATAATTTATTAATAGTGTACAAGAAAGTATTAAATAAGTAACATTACTTTGAGGTTTTAAGAAATATGGCATGTAGATCAATATATCCATTTGATTGAAGGCTGCCACCAATGATGACTTGAACATGCTGATAAATCTTCTGGAGAGTCCTATTCTCAAGAGTATTGCAACACTACATGACTCTGTGGGAATGTTGGCTACCCAGGTTGCTCATCACCCCTCAATATTGCCTGGAGATTTTGACATCACTCCAGCTGGTAAGAAGAATATTAGGAGTTTCTACTACTTGTTGTTTTTTTACTATTGGGATGTATTTAACAATAAATATTTGTATTATATAAACTGTGTCTTGGTTTGTCAGCATTTTGCTTTGGCAAACTTTTTGATGGCAACAAGATCTCGGGATGTAATTATAGTCATATTATATGCAGAGATCTTGTTGAACCTTCAGCCTTGAACTAAGAAAGAAATTAATATCCCAAATTTAAATTATATATGTAGAAATGACAAAATAAAACCAGTTGGTGTTTTATGCAAGTCTTCATGTAGTAATATTTTATGCACAATTGCGTTTACATTGCTTACCATTGCTTATAAGTCTGACTCTTTTAGGTGATTTAGCTCTGCAAGCTAGGAACCTCTATGGAGTCCATGAAGGTGAGGAGGAGCAGAGAGTGCCTCAAGTATCTCCACCTCACAGCCTTGAGTTTGGCTCTAGTTCTGACAACGAGCGCATATTAGGCCTAGACAGTGGATCTGTAGATTCTAACATGTCTCCTAAACAGGTAAAATGGATTCTCACAAAAGTATCTGCATCAATGATAGTCTAAATTTTCTCGAATCATATTTTACTTACTGATACATCATAAACTAGCATAAAAATATACATTTTGTCTTTGTTATAATATTTGTAGGTACATGAAAGTTCTATGCTACATTCTGATTTTATAATTTATCTTATTGATATAGCTATAAAATTTACATCAAGCACTATAGAAGTGTCTTGTTCATTACAGAGTCGTGGGATATTAGATTTGTCTCGCAATGATGATTCACTGGCATCTACATCTCATAACATAGTAGCTGGTGATTGGGCACAGGTTGAGATAATAAACCTAGTCAATGATGGCACTGGACTTGGGTTTGGTAGGTATATACAATATTAGTTTTTTTTTTGTTTATACTTTAACAACTACATGTCATAAAAATCTGATTGATTGTGTAGGTATAATTGGGGCGAGAACAAGCGGCGTTATTGTGAAGACAATACTAGCTGGAGGTGTGGCTGACCGTGATGGTCGCCTCAAATCTGGTGATCATATTCTGCAAATTGGAGATGTGAGTATGATTACTATTAAATAAATGTAGATTATCAATTAATATGGTAGGTACACTTCCCACTTAACTTTTATATCATGTTATGGTCATGCTGACTGACTCACTGACCGCATAGTTTAACCTGTGGGCCTAGAAACATGGCCTGTTGCAAAGGAGTTCTTATTATGATGGTCATGAAAATAAGATATGAAATTCATCGGCATCTAGTAATCTAGTACTAATGATGTAATTCTATATTTGTATCTTACCCCCCTTTCTAAGTTTTTGTTTATACCACTTAGATTGCACACAAGCATATGGCCCACCTGATGGTAATCAGTCAACCTAGCCTATAGCTGCTAGCGATAACAGGGGTATTTCTAACGTGTTGTCAACCATGTTTTTGATGAGGACTCACTGTGCTAGCAGCATTACTACTAGCGCAGCGTATCCTCGTGGAGCACTGGCAACCTTACTTATCGCAGAAACAACATTATTGCAAAATAGTGTTATTTGACTGGGGTCTTCTATAAGTTGGAGGTACAGTCCCCAGTCGGGCGGCTCCAAATTTAATGGGAAAACCCTCGAGAGATCCCAATTCACCCTACCTCGTTTTAATAGTAAGGAGTGTGTGTGTGTGTGCAGGTGAGCCTAGTGGAGATGGGCTCCGAGCAGGTGGCGGGCGTGCTGCGGGCGTCGGGCTCCCGCGTGCGGCTCGTGGTGGCGCGCGCCGCGGACCCCGCCGCCGAACACCCGCACCCCGCGCCCCTCGTGCCGGCCAGGTCAGTACCCCCTCACACTACACTACTATTACTCAGGGACGTGCATTACATATTATAGACAAGTCATTGCGTACCTCCACTAAAATCAAATACACTTTATAACTCAGAATACTACTGCTAATTGTGTGCGTATGTTATTGAGCTAGGTAAGATTTTATGTTAATGCCTCTGACTTCCTACCTTAAAAAAAATGTATGCCCGCCCCTGCTACTACTGTTATACTCATTTTACACGATGGCTACATTTATCCTATCAAATCGCGGTGAGACCCTCACGGGGTAGGGTAGGTCTTTTTCACATAGAATACTCCATTTAAATGTACACAAAGTATGTTCAAAGTTAAAAATGAAACAACAACTTTACATACAAGGAAGGTCCATCACTCAAATCCTACCAAACCTGGCACTAAATAACTTTTATAGCGTTTAGACCTCCGGATACCATATTCCCCAGATAAAAATAACATATATAACAAATGTTCCTATGTTTTTTTTCAGGCTCCTGTCCGATGCTGAGGCGCTGGACCGGTACCTGATGGATGCAGGGTTCGAGCAGGTGTTCCACACTCAACCGACGCCACTGCCTCTCAATTCGACCCCAACAAGATTTGTGTTTGACCAGTCTATAACACCTCCACCAGAATCTGGTAAAATAACTCAATTTTCTAATATTATGATTACAATGGTGCCAATTCTGTTGTATAAAATTACTAAACTAAACTAATTTGACGAGACCCAAAGTTTTGTGATTCCTTTTTAATTTGCGGGCTTAAATAAGTTAAGTTTAATGATTTCGTATAACAGAATAAGCACCATTAACTGGTATAAACACAATACAGTTGATGTAATTTTCGCTCAATCTTTTCATTCCATTTACAGATGCGGAATCTCCTGAAGTGGACAGATTCACAGTACAACTAAAAAAGGATGAAAACGGTCTAGGCATTACAATAGCTGGTAAACAAGGGCATATTTATTAAACCGAAGAAAGTTAGCTATTGAATCGTACCAGTCCAACTGTCTCAGTTATTTATATTTATTTACTTGCTCTACAGCCGTGTTTCTTCGGGATAAGCCTCTCTGTTTATCTCGAAGAAACACATAGCGGTATTCTATGTAGGTACATGTGCAAATTTTCAAAATATTCAGACGACTTGAAGTCGTAAAAAATAAATAACTTAAAATTGTATTAATTTATATACAATTAATGGTTGAAGAATACCGTCATTTATTCAACTTCTGTGAGCATACAATTATACTTTTACTACCTTAGAAAGTATATTCAAATGACAAGGTATCAAAATATAGTATAGTATAAGAGGCGAAATATAAAGGTTACACGAATTACGTATGCATATTTGTTTTTAATAATCATATAGTTGGTTGTATCAGGTTACGTGTGCGAGAAGGAGGAGTTGTCGGGTATATTCGTGAAGTCCGTGACGGCGGGCAGTGCGGCCGCGCTGAGCGGGAAGGTGCGGGTCAACGACCGCATCGTGGCCGTGGACGGCGTCTCGCTGGCCGGCAAGTCCAACCAGAGGGCGGTGGACGCGCTCAAGCAGAGCGGGAACGTGGTCACGCTCGAACTGGAAAGGTAGCCGGAACTTGGTTTTTTATACCATTTATTATAGGTGGCAAATAATTTTATGGCATACGGTCTGCCTGATATCGCATTGCCGACCCTAAAATTCAAATAATCAGTTATAAAAGTCAGTATCGATTATTATTCATTATTTTACTGTCAGTTATGTTTATTTTACCTTACTCATCAATTGAATATTTTTGAACAGGTGCACGTGCTTTTTATATGCCATACTTGAATCATACTAAATCAATGAGATAATACGATAACAGTCAATTATTCATCAAATCGGCAACAGAGTATTGGCTGTTTTACATGCGAATTTGTATTTTGACGACGCTTCAAACAGTAATGTGGACCTTAAAACTTAATTTCGTTTCAGTATTCGGCCGTATGACATTTAAAATAACATGTATGTATGCTATGTTGTAGATACCTGCGTGGCCCTAAGTTCGAACAGCTGCAGCAGGCCATAGCGGCGGGCGAGGCGTCCGAAGGCGCGCCGGCGCACAATCCCTTCCTCCACATGCATTTGCCGCGACCAGACCCTACGCCCACGCAACACGACATTCCGCTGACGCCAGTCCACCATAATCCGTTAGTAATACCTTAGTATAAACAGCTGCATTAACACTAGCGGGTGGCGAAGAAAGTTACATACTTTTAATGTGAAAACTTCTTTAGTAGGAGTAGTAATAGGGAAAGTCAATGGGGATAAGGGGAATAACTCATTTTTGGTATGGTTTCAAGTCACCATGTGACGTGTTGTTATAAAGTTCACTTTTGTCGGCATGGGGACTGCCGACAAAAGTGCTGTGTGACTTCCCATTTTTTATACTACGAACGTGATTAGTGAGTATTCGGCCCGCCTGATGGCTCGCGGTCACCGTAGCTCATAGACGGTTATAAACTAAGGAATATAACTCATTGTGCTCAGCCAATGTGCTAGCAACATATTATGGTAGCCTTAATACCATCACATCGAATCCACGAGGACTGTCGGTAACCTCAAGGATGGACAACAATACTACACCAGACTAGGGTAAATTTACTGCGATCTTACGAAAGGTGGTATAGTTCCCAGTCGCGTGGCTCATATATTTTAACATTTTACCTAATAACTTGCGTGGTATTTAGTCATTCGTTCTTATTACAATTGAATTAAGTGTGATGGCAAATGAATATGGTTATTATATTGAATTGATTCAGGTTTTACTTTGCGGAAATTCATATTTATAGAATACAAAATATATTATAATTTGCTTTGTCCGCTTAAATGAGTGTGATACGGTCGAACGGCCTGCGCCAGGTGTGAGCTCAGGCGTGGTTTCTTCCGACACGTGTTTCAGGACTTCCACGTCCCATCATCAGGGTGCCGCCGCGTTGGTCGAGCAGCGTGATGTCACATCGAGGTCTGGATGCTGGAGCAGCGCCGCAGCACGATGGTCGGACGCTGGAGCAGCGTCACAGGATGCCGGACCAGCGTCACAGGATGCTGGAGCAGCGTCACAGGATGCTGGAGCAGCGTCACAGCATGATGGCCCTTCTGTAACTAAAGCTCATTTCTCAGCTTTAGTTACAGAAGGGTCTACATCATGCTGTGACGCTGCTCCAGCATCCTGTGACGCTGCTCCAGCGTCCGACCATCGTGCTGCGGCGCTGCTCCAGCATCCAGACCTCGATGTGACATCACGCTGCTCGACCAACGCGGCGGCACCCTGATGTGTGGGACGTCGAAGTCCTGAAACACTTGTCGGAAGAAACCACGCCTGAGCTCACACCTGGGCGCAGGCCGTTCGACCGTATCACACTCATTTAAGCGGACAAAGCAAATTATAATATATTTTGTATTCTATAAATATGGTTATTAATATATTTATTTTAATATTCGTTGTCATATTCGCAGCGTGGAAAGCGTGCCAGAAGAGGTGGCACCTGCGTCTCCGGGAGCGCGATCTTTTGAGATGCCTCGCACGCAAGAACAGAAGGACGCCATCCGCCGCAAATGGCAAGCTATACTCGGTTAGTTGCACTATGAAGTTTGCGATGACCGCTTACCATCAGGCTTGTCTGCCAATTTTTAGTATCCTATCTTGATCTAGAATACTTCGTATAGAAAAAATAATAATAGGAACGATTGGAATCCATTACTTCACAGAAAACAAAGTGCAATTATTTGCATCTACATATTGATATAATTATGAACCTTTTAGCCGGTTACATCTCAAGTAATTCCTCTCTCCTTTCCCCTATAAGAGTTATTATAGTTGTCTTGTGTGTATGTAGATTATAGTTGTGTTGTGTGTATAGGCGAGGAGGTGTCGATAGTGGTGAGTGTTGATTATAGTTGTTTTGTTGTGTGTATAGGTGAGGAGGTGTCGATAGTGGTGAGTGATGATTATAGTTGTTGTGTTGTGTGTATAGGTGAGGAGGTGGAGATAGTGGTGAGTGTTGATTATAGTTGTTGTGTTGTGTGTATAGGCGAGGAGGTGTCGATAAGGTGAGTGTTGATTATAGTTGTTGTGTTGTGTGTATAGGTGAGGAGGTGTCGATAGTGGTGAGTGTTGATGTGTGTATAGGCGAGGAGGTGTCGATAGTGGTGAGTGTTGATTATAGTTGTTGTGTTGTGTGTATAGGCGAGGAGGTGTCGATAGTGGTGAGTGATGATTATAGTTGTTGTGTTGTGTGTATAGGTGAGGAGGTGTCGATAGTGGTGAGTGTTGATTATAGTTGTTGTGTTGTGTGTATAGGTGAGGAGGTGTCGATAGTGGTGAGTGTTGATTATAGTTGTTGTGTTGTGTGTATAGGCGAGGAGGTGTCGATAGTGGTGAGTGTTGATTATAGTTGTTGTGTTGTGTGTATAGGCGAGGAGGTGTCGATAGTGGTGAGTGATGATTATAGTTGTTGTGTTGTGTGTATAGGTGA
Organism: Falcaria lacertinaria; assembly: GCA_951449985.1. Lineage (NCBI taxonomy): Eukaryota > Metazoa > Arthropoda > Insecta > Lepidoptera > Drepanidae > Falcaria > Falcaria lacertinaria. Next base: position 5,670,047 of record OX602109.1, on the reverse strand, counting down.
GGAGGTGTCGATAGTGGTGAGTGTTGATGTGTGTATAGGCGAGGAGGTGTCGATAGTGGTGAGTGTTGATTATAGTTGTTGTGTTGTGTGTATAGGTGAGGAGGTGTCGATAGTGGTGAGTGTTGATTATAGTTGTTGTGTTGTGTGTATAGGCGAGGAGGTGTCGATAGTGGTGAGTGATGATTATAGTTGTTGTGTTGTGTGTATAGGTGAGGAGGTGTCGATAGTGGTGAGTGTTGATGTGTGTATAGGCGAGGAGGTGTCGATAGTGGTGAGTGTTGATTATAGTTGTTGTGTTGTGTGTATAGGCGAGGAGGTGTCGATAGTGGTGAGTGTTGATTATAGTTGTTGTGTTGTGTGTATAGGTGAGGAGGTGGAGATAGTGGTGAGTGATGATTATAGTTGTTGTGTTGTGTGTATAGGTGAGGAGGTGTCGATAGTGGTGAGTGTTGATTATAGTTGTTGTGTTGTGTGTATAGGCGAGGAGGTGTCGATAGTGGTGAGTGATGATTATAGTTGTTGTGTTGTGTGTATAGGCGAGGAGGTGTCGATAGTGGTGAGTGTTGATTATAGTTGTTGTGTTGTGTGTATAGGCGAGGAGGTGTCGATAGTGGTGAGTGATGATTATAGTTGTTGTGTTGTGTGTATAGGTGAGGAGGTGTCGATAGTGGTGAGTGTTGATTATAGTTGTTGTGTTGTGTGTATAGGCGAGGAGGTGTCGATAGTGGTGAGTGATGATTATAGTTGTTGTGTTGTGTGTATAGGTGAGGAGGTGGAGATAGTGGTGGGCGTGGTGGTCCGCGGCGGCGGCGGGCTGGGCATCTCGCTGGAGGGCACGGTGGACGTGGAGGGCGGGCGCGAGGTGCGGCCGCACCACTACGTGCGCTCCGTGCTGCCCGAGGGACCCGTCGGCCGCGCCGCCGTGCACCGACCAGGGGACGAACTGCTCGGTAACACACACACACACACACACACACACACACACACACACACACACACACACAATCACACACACACACACACACACACACACAAACACACAGATACATACAGTACATACCGCTCAGTATTTCAGCTATACCGCTGTCCACTTCACCGGTGTAATTATTCATTGATAAATTTTATGCAAGCGGACGAGCTGTTCGTTAAAAGTACACCCAACCCAGTGGTACATACCTACCGCGCGGCACTGCATTAATACTGTTCACACGTGAATAATTATTTTCATGATTTTATACTTTTATAGGTATACAAGGTGGAATAAACAAACTTTACCTGAGGGGAAAGTACCAGAAGGGAAAGATAAAAAAAAACTTTTTTAAATTATCAGTGATGCAATGCTTATTATAGTGATTCGTTATGATTGATTGGACCCTATCTACTAGTCTTCATAAGTTAGAATACCGGCTGATGCAAGCAATTATAAAATAAATGTAAGAAAGTTTACTAACAAAGAAAATATAAGAAACCTATCTTCAATATTTAGGCCACTCCTTCTGGGTAAGGTTCGTTTATTCCGCTCCACCAATATATTTCTGCTTCATGAATAAAATTTATCTAGCGATTCTGGTCTTGTTTATGAAACACGTTAATGAAGTAAACACGCGTATTTAATGTGTGCGTAGAGGTGAACGGGCATCGGCTGCTGGGCATGAACCACTTGGAGGTGGTGTCGATCTTGAAAGAGTTGTCCAGCGAGGTGTGCATGGTGTGCGCCCGCCCGAGGCCCGCGCCCCTCGACCTCGCCCCGCCCGCGCCAACACTCGTCAAGGTAACACTATCATAGCCTCCTCCCGTCGAGGTGACACACACTATCATAGCCTCCTCCCGTCGAGGTGACACACACCATCATAGCCTCCTCCCGTCGAGGTGACACACACAATCATTAGTCCCCTCCCGTCGAGGTGACACACACTATCATTAGCGTCCTCCCGTCGAGGTGACATACACTATCATTAGCCCCCTCCCATCGATATGACACACACTATCATTAGCCTCCTCCCGTCGAGGTGACACACACTATCATTCGCGCAACACGCCTAAACTACTGAACGGAATCGAATGAAACTTGGCACGATATTAGTTGATACTACGAGGTATAACATAGAATACTTTTTATCCCGAAATTCAACATGGTTCCCCTGGGATAAGGGATAAAAGTCAAAATGTGTACTTGGCTGTAACTCCGAAACAGCTAAACCGATTTGAAAGGGACTTTCATTGGCAGCTGATTTTTCTGGGCATAACCTGAGTAACTTTTATTTTGGAAAAATAATTAGGGATCTGCGCATCAAATAAAAAACCCATGAAATTATGAACAAAATCTGAACGGCAGGACCAATACGAACAGCACTTTTACTGTGAGGTAGCTCATGCTATTTGGTGTTACTTAGGCTACATTTATTTTGGAAAAATGTTTAGGGTTCCGCGCAACATATAAATAAACCGATGAAATTGTGAACACTAACCGAACGGCGGGACCAATTAGTTCATTGGCAGGTAGTTTATGCTATAATTCGTAATTTAGGCTTAATTTATTTCGGCATTTTTCCCAAAATTAGGGTTCCGCGTAACACATAAAAACCATGAAATTGTGAACAAAATCTGAATGGTTGAACTTTCAGAGCTGATGCTAAAAGGGGTAAAATAGGATAACTACTACTTTTTTGAAAAAATAATTAGGTTTTCGCTCTACAAAAAAGCCCATTACCTGAATTGCGAACAAAATCCGAATGGTTGGACAGATTTAAACAGAACTTCCACTGCTAGATACCTGATGCTATAAGGTGGACTCGCTGACTTTTAGTTTAGAAAAATAACTAAGGTTCCGCGCAAAAACATTAAAGCCATGAAAAAAACTCAATCCACGCGTACGAAGTCGTGGGCATAGCTAGTTGCAAATATAGCTCAGGGAAACTTTGAACTGTCTAAAATCATGTCCATCTCCTTATCGACAAATTAATTAATTATACTAAAGCTAATTATGGTAATTTGTATTAATAAGTGTGTAATGACGTCAATGATAAATATTTTTTTGTTTTGAATGTGTCTTCGTTGACGTAGGTACCTTATTAATGAGTTGATTTTACAATGTTATCATTAAACAACAGTAGTTAAAAATAACTTTTCAACCTTGACTAAAGTGCAATACATATAATGTGTGTGGGAATCTATCTTAGTTAAAGTATGTTTCCATGGGCTTACAGATGCCTGAAAGAAATGAATATTATTATTATTAACAAAGACAAAGCAAAGAGTGGTACTAGTGGAGTTGGATATCACTCTTTGTTGACTATGTAAAAATCTCTTCATACCCTTTTAGGGTTGTTCAACCCGTTACTGTACTCCGTTGGGTGTCCCGCGGCTATCGCATTTTAACACTGACCTTGAAGCATATTAGGTCGTCTTTGTGTAGCATTTTTATACAAAATATTATCTATGTGAGATTGTCTTAAAAGGTCTTGTATCCAGATACGTTAAACCGATTCACATGAACAATGTGTGTGACGTATGTCCAGGCCAAGTCGGACGGCAGCTTGGCGGGCGCGGGTGCGGAGGAGTCGTTGGGAGGCAAGGCGCGCTCGCGCAGCCTGGAGCCGCTCACCGGGCTCGCTATGTGGGCATCCGACCCACAAATCATTGGTACACCTCACTCACTATTTGTCCTGCTTACACTTATATAATAAAGGATAGTTGATTGTACTATTACTTGAGAAGAAAATAGAAAAAAAAATCTACTAGCTAGCTCTTATCGTAACCCCGCGTATGAGTACAGTAAAATATAGTCTCAAAATTAAATATCTTATGGACGCTTGCAATACTAGGGGTATAGCTCAAGCGTGGCCGACTCTGAAATTAAACCCTATTGTGGAGAGGGCTCACTATACTGTGATATTATGATAAAATCGTCGAGGAGCTCGTTAATATGTGTTGTATTGCAGAGCTGGTGAAAGGCGAGCGTGGGCTGGGGTTCTCGATCCTGGACTACCAGGACCCGCTGCGGCCGGCGCACACGCTGGTGGTGATCCGCTCGCTGGTGCCGGGCGGCGTGGCGCAGCAGGACGGCCGCCTCATCCCTGGCGACCGCCTGCTCTTCGTTAACGACCAGGTACCACACCAACCCACACCCACAGCCGCATTATGCCGCCGAACACTTTGATTTTGATTTGAGCTATAATTCATTTAAATGATCGATTTTCCATTAAATTTTAATTACCTATAAAATGTTTCGCATTTTTATTGGGTCGCTAATCGGTGGAGGCAATTCAGTACAAATTAAAATGTTTGCGGTTTAATTTTACCTATTTTCTATGCCCTTCGGCACTTCGTTTAACGATTCTTGTGATTGTATGAGAGAAGGTACTAAAATTGTATATTGTTTGCGATGCAGAACCTGGAAGATGCTAGCCTGGAACAGGCGGTGGCGGCGTTGAAAGGTGCGCCGCGCGGCGTAGTCCGCATCGGTGTCGCCAAGCCCCTGCCACTCGCTGACGCGCCGCCGCCCCTGCCGGCCTCCAAGCCGCCGCTCACGCATATACACACCTCTTAAAAACCCCTACTAACTTCAAAAACATCCCTACAGCTCTCATAAACACCCCTACAGATCTTATAAACAAACATCTACACACCACATATCCACCTCTGAACATAGCATAAATACCCACAAAGACAGACATTGACACATTCCAGAAAGGTAACGTAAAGGTTTACTTTTATCATTCCAACTTCATGGCAACCTTTTATTATAATATGAATTCATTACATAGCAAATCATTTGGTACATATAAAACATGATGTTTTTCCAATCGTAACAGTAACATAATATAATGTGTGTGTAAAATGTAAATATATATTATTTAGATGAATAAAACGGTTATGTATTCTCTTAATACAAAAAAAAAAAAGTGAGATGACCGAATAATCATGGCAAAACACTTATCGGTGCTACAAACCGGTAACATAATCAAAACCGTCATAGTAACCTCCCTCCGTCCAAACCCTTTAAATTTCTTGTTACTTATGATAAATCGTCGACATGTGAACATCTATGCGGAAACTTTTCTCATTAAGTTTATTTTGATAATATTATCCTCAGAGAGTAAAATAGGTTTTTTAGTTATACTAGATTAATCATTAGAACACAATGAAAGACATTTAGGTAGACCCTTTACTTAATTAAATACTTTTATTACATTGTAATAATGATAGTTATGTACATCAACTGTTTGGGATATTGATTTGAAAGAGGGTAATAAATTGTATTGTGCTGTTCTTAATCTTATAGTATGTTATGTGATCAATATTCATGTATGTAGTTGTGATAAGATTATAACTGTATATAAATTATTGTCATGTTTTATGAATAATATTAATATAATATTTTTTGTGAATAATATTTTTTCATTACTCGAAGATTATGTTGCAAGTTGTATAGTTATATTTACTTAGTATTAACGAGTACCTATTGTTAGTATTAACAATGTATTATCTTCTGGCTCCTGTTGCCGGTGTATTATTTAAGATTTAAGCAAATTATAGAATATCGATTCCAACTGAATTTATAGTAATTAACAAGTATTAAATAAATATTATTATAGTGAATAAATTGTCTTTTTTGATGATTGAAACAACATTTAATTTAGAAAAATACATATATTTGTTTGTAACAAAATATTTACATCACTATTTAATTATAAATCACATGATTCCTTTGCACTAGACCCTAGTTGAGCAATAATAAGTCACTATAATAAATTCAAAAGTCCCTCTCCTTATTCGCTAGCTGTCACTTTCATTCTTTGTATAAGTCTTCTATAATGTCTGTGTATTTCTCGTAAACTACGTTTCTCTTGATCTTCAGCGTTGGTCCTGGGAACAGAAATATTGGAGCATTTATTAGTGCATGTATGAACTGTTGTCTTCATTATAAAATGTTATTATGATCAGTCTCATGCTTTATAGAATTTGTTAAATGTTTCGTGGTTCTGCTATTGCCTGTGTTAGTGACATTCATGCTACGTTTCATACACAGCTTTCGCCTCATTCACATGCATGCATCTCATCACATTTCATAATGCAATTATGTTAGTTTTGGGCGAATCTAATATGGACTTCCTGGAAAGGCTTGATGTACTACTTGTAGTTGTGATCTTCCCAAAATGACATTAAATTTAATGGTGTACTAATTAAATACTTTTAATAAATTATATTAATAAATAAACGCACCTAGTTCTCCAGTGTGTATGGAGAAGTCAGTAGGCAAAATGGCGAATTTTTGAACTTTTTGTGCGTTTGATATGGCGTTTTTGTTGGCTCGTGCAATACCGGCTTCGATGGCTTTGAATACCTGCAAATTAAAATGTTTTGTGCTTGAGTATGATTTGCTACCTCCGCTGCGTTAAAGGCTGTTACAGGTGACATACATTATAAAATTGATAGGTCTCAAAAAAATAGAGTAAAAATATTGTATGCCCTCAGGCATAAAATATTTTCCTAATATTCCTAAATCTGTTGCCAAGCGATTTTATTTAATGTTTATATTATGTTTATGCCAGGGATAAATTAAGTATATTATGTTATTCTAATGAAATGTTAAGATGTTATACCGATTGCATACTGCGTAGTAAAGTATGTTTTTAATATTCAATAATGCTACTTTAAACTTTATGTAATTCATACTTACAGCCGGGTCCTTAGATTTGACAATTTCACTGACAGTGGTAGCCGTACTGCCTAAACTGGCCACCCACTTCTGCGCATCATTATCTAATTCGTCAAGAGGCTCGCCCGTCTCTGAGTTCACTTTACTCTGCAATATAATATTAAATTGGTTTACACTACAAGACGCTACCTGTAAGTAAAGTGTAGTAAAGCACATACGTAGATGTGCAAATATAATAAATTTAACAAGTCCCTGTCAACAGGCAGGTGTACTGATACGCCAAATATCTAACGAAACATATTTTCCCACATGAAAACATGTTTGTGTCCAATCATCAATTGGGCCACGCCTCAATTTTTTTACTAAATTGATTATTTTGGTTATTTCCTTTTCACCGACACCTATGTTACCGAACTACTCCAAAGTAAACCAGGATGTCCAGCTACTCCATGGCAGGTTTCGAACGTAGGGGTATTGCTAGGAGAAGATCTTCTAGCTGGGAATTGATTCGGCTGCGGAAGACGAATTGAAGGGTTACCTTGAGCGTGATCAGCACAGCAAGGAACTTGCGACGGTCACCGACGAGCACGGCGTAGCTGACGTGAAGGAGCTCGGCGTGGATGGTCTGCTCGATGAGCACCGGCGCCACGTTCTCACCGCCCGCCGTGATCAGCAGCTCCTGACATCAGAACACCTTATTTAGTACAATCACATCCGGCCTCATTAAATGTCACTTATTTTGTTTTAAAACACGCCACTTGTTCTTAAGGAAGCTGGTTGAACGCGGTCATGCAAGGCACAACGTCGTGTAAAAGAAGACTTACAGGTGACGTCAATGATATAAATGCGTGTTAAAAATGCGGATGACGTAATGTCAAATCTCTTAGATGATGGATAGACTTATACATAACCTACGTAAATAACAGTCCATAAAACAGTTATGACCCACAACCTCCCATGCTCCCTAACCTTTTGTCGTGTCTGTCCTTTTTTCTTATGGAGCTGGATAAAATTATGTATATTGATGTAGTTTTGTGCCGCTGGAGACTCCGGAGTCCAGGTACAAAAGGTGCTAGTTACCTTGATCCTGCCTGTGATGTAAAGTAGATTGTTGGAGTCGGCGCGGCCGATGTCCCCAGAGTGCAGCCAGCCCTCGCTGTCGATCGCGGCGCGCGTCTTTTCCTCGTCCAGCAAGTATCCCATGAATACGTGGCGGCCGCGCATCATGATCTCACCAGGCCCGTTGGGGCTCACCGAGCCCCCAAACATCGTCTCCGTTCCTTCCAGCAACTCGCCCGCTGAATCTAGCGAAAATCTGACATAGAAAAGGACTTATTAGAACCGCACCTTACTATCGCGTGAAGCCGGAAAGAATCCGGTAAGGTGATGTTAGTACCTGCCTTGGAATAAAGACTAAAGCTATTAGTCCTTATTCTAAAGTTAGATCACATATGGCAAGGACGCAATAAGGTTTAACTCAAATGCAACCGTCGAAGTCTATACATTTTGTTAGATACAACAAGCATTCAGGTAGGTGACTTACTTGGGGTATATGCTGACCGTGTGTGCACCGGAGGCTTCGCTCATGCCGAATGCATCCACGACCGGTATATTGAGGGACAGGAAAAACTTCTTGACGTCAGGCGCGAGGGGCGCCGCTGCGGTCACGAACGTCAAGCACTGGTCCAGGCCTAACGACTCGTGTACTTTGTCGAACACCAACATTTTGGCTAACTTGTATCCTATCGAAGAGCCGTCCTGCCTGCGAGATCAACATGTTCAATTTACTTTATAAATATTCAAATCCCAGGTTTGCCCGTCAGAAGCTTCGAATCCCTTAAATCAGCTTTGGATCCGGCACGTTTTTACGGCGTACAAATCGGCGAGGGCGTTTGATATTTATCAATCATGCCATACTTTATCTACTTACATGCTTTTTCGACATATTAAAATGATACCAACTATGTAAATAACAAAAATATAAGTCACTAAAAGCAGGCCAAGTATAGTTTAGGTAATGCTTTATCATAATGTTAATAGACTTACCTACTAAATGTATTTCTTGCATTAGACTCTCTAAATACATTACAGAATTTACAGACTAACTGCTAAGATGAATTCTACGATCTTTAAAAGTTTCTATGTGGTATGGTTAAAAAATTTACCTACGTACATACTCTAATGGTAGGTTTTTATCATTTGAAGGGACCACTCTACATGCAAGAAAATTACACTGTCGTCGGCGATCTACTAAAGTTGCAATAGATATTCGACTGCATGCTCAAAATGAATAATGCATGCATGGCATTACATACCAATAGTTTATCATTTGCTTTGTTGTGAAGTCTAGCGGCAGACCGTTCATTTCCGCTGAGAAAGCACTGATCGGAGCAAAGAGGATATTTACAATAGATAAAGACACACTTTATTGATTAAATACTAGCTTTTACCCGCGGCTTTGCCTGCGTGGTTCAAGACAAAGATAGCCTGTGTCTTTCCACAGGTTATAATCTATCTCATTGCCAAATTTCATTACGATCCGTTCAGCCGATTAGTCGTGAAAAGGTAGGAAACAAACAAACATACAGAGTTACTGTGGTATTTATAATATATGTATGGATTACATTGGTTAGACGACACGAAATCCTCACTGGTATACTGCTAGTTGTCACGGGCTAAGGTAGGGCAAACCAATGTATTAGTTGTCTGGTACAGGTAACTAGACCTTTTCATTATTTGGGAACAAGTGGCGCGACATCGTTATTATTATATTTTTAAAATAACTCAAACATACGACTAATATAACTAATTTAATGTTTCTGGTACACAGCTCAGAATTAAACAGCAATTGTATGTTAAAAAATCACGCATTAACCTACATAGTGTATACAAAAAGTTAAACAATTTTTGGCAATATTTAAACTAATCAAAGGCAGGCATGGCGCAAGGAAAAAAATAAAATGTTCGTTCGTTTACGGGCACGAATATTTTTTAAGTTTATTATGTTTGTAGGTGGTCTGGTTGTAGTGAAGTTCATTGGCCACTGTATACGGTATTCTGGGTCACTGGCACTTCTACGAGGAACAAACACACCAGACGTTCCATACAGCATACACGTGTAGCTTTGCGATTGGTGCGTGATTCACATAAGTTTAAGAATAGCACTAATAGCGGTAGTATAAGTAGGCCAATATTGAACTAAACGAGATTTTAGATTTTGCGTTATCAGATCTTACTTACATATGCTTCTATTTTGGATCAAGTGAAGTACCAAGTGACTAACCAGTGAGTATAGGTGGTTAAAATAGGTTTGTTTACAATTATTTGAGTAGCCAATTTACCGCCTTATGAATAAGTGAGATCACTTTCGAAGAGTTTTGCTTGGTTTGCCCCCTTAAGATTGATTGAAAACGTGTAGCGTCTACCTATGCTTATAAAGCATATCAATGAACTATTGCCTTCTGAAACTGTAGAATGTCTGTACTTGTTTATACATACCCGTTGATCCTGGCAAGGTGGTACTTCAGCCCCTTGTCTTTCGCCCACAGAGCGATGTTTTTCTTCACGTATCCGCTGGTCGCGCCCACCGCCATTATCTTTTCATACATTTTCTCCCAAACTCGCGGCACTCCAAGGAACCTGTCATAAGGAATGGATTACGTACTACTACAATTTCTTACCCGGGAGCGAGGTTGCATATTCGTGGAATTTATTTATGAATAGAACTAAGAATATTTACATACAATTCAATAGAACAGTCGGTAACACAAATCATGTCTAGGACTTAGGTCAACATAACCTACTGTGTCGAAATGATTGACTAATAGGAAGTTATATTCTTTTTTTATATAATGTTCATAATAATCAGGTCGCGTGCAGAGTTCAAGGCCACCTATACTACCAACATAAAGTGTACAAGAATATAAGTACAGTACCCAAGGAGAATTTATAGTCTGACAGTACCTATTGGGCTACCTACTGTAAGACATTCCTGTATTTTCAATGCATGGCCTTATAAATTTAAAATATATACTAACTAAGCCATTATTTACTGGCCTATGTTTAAGCCTTTAAACTATTATTTGTACTAAGTTAGCACCTAACTACCTACATACCTTCATTTAAATTGTAAAGTTGTATTGTAATTTATTATTAATTGAATAGAATCAGCATTGCTATCCAGCGTGGCAATGCTGCCAGCATTCTTGGCACGCTACCGAATGATTCCGGTTTGGGTCAGATCTTTTATCTATAAGTAGGTAGGTTAAGACATGTTTTGTAAATAGTTTAATCTGTTTGTGTCAATAAAAATATTATTAATTACTTTAAACTACATTGTTTGTAGGTACTGTGAGAACTACGTCTACGTCCATGTCTGGTACGAATACGCAGTCATTTCAAATGTTTATAAGTACAGTAGGTAAGCTTACATACCTGGTAGGTCGGACTTCTTTGAGGGTCTCTACGAGGCTGCCTTTGAGCGCATCAGGCTGCGCGAAGAACACTGGGATAGCATTTGACATAGTCGTGTAGATGTCCACCACCTGGACATTGAAGATTTAAAAATTCACGCCGATTAGCGAATTGCTGCGATTCTTATGTGAATTTCCCACGCCATATAAATATAATAATAATTCAAAATGTTGGCAGTTTTATTGTACGACTACCTGTGCCCGCGACTTCGTACGCGTGGAATGAATTGTTTCATGAGTTTAATTTATTTTCGCGTAACTTTAAAATATTTTTCCCACCTAAAATTAACCTAACTGCCATCTTATAGCATTTAGTTCTTCTTATTTATCTGCCAGTGAAAGTGCAGTTCAAATCGGTCCCACCGTTTTCACACCGATTTTCACAATTTAATGGGCTTTTTTTGTACGCGATACTCTAATTATTTTTTCTAAATAAATTAAGCCTAAGCTTGTTAGCCCAAGTCGGTTAGCCCGAAAAATCAGCTATCTGCCAGTGGAAGTCCCTATCAATCGGTCCAGCTGTTTCGGAGTTACAGAAAACATTTGACTTTGATCCCTTATCCCAGGGAACCGTGCTGAATTTCGAGATAAAAAGTATCCTATGTTTACCTCGTAGTATGAACTCATATCATGCCAAGTTTCATTTGAATCCGTTCAGTAGTTTCGGCGTGATTCGCGGCCAAGAAACAGACAGACATTTCAAAATATCTTCAATGAACAGAATTTGACCTCACAGTTTTATTATGTGGGTATAGATACTTTTTAAAATAGCGAATTATCCCACTGAGGATAGAAAACCACTTATTAGTTTAAATCACTGAATCAGACTGATATTGTAAACACGTACCGATACCAGTCTTAAAAAATAATGCCTCGTTCGGTGTGAGCACAAAACAATGACATAGGTAGTAGGCACCAGGTTGCTTACGTAACGAACACCAGCTGACCGTAAAAGTCTTACCTGCGTCATTCAATTAAATACAATCAAAAGACATTTATTTACCTGAGCGGCAACGTGGCTAAGCGGTAGAAAAGAGACTAGACGATCCTTCGTAGGTTGAAGGTCTCCGACTCTCTCGCTGATTGAAAACGCGTCCCAGGTCAGGTTGTCGTGAGATAACATCACTGCCTTCGGAGGGCCCACGGTACCGGACTGCAACCATTAACGGTGATATTTACTAACTTACTCAACTCATACGTAATTACTATTAGAAAACCAAGTATTGAATATACAATTTGTTGGAGTTTCACTGAATGAGTGTAGTGAGTATATATACTTTGAACTTAAATGTTCTGTTCTTTTAATTTTTAAATGCTTATGATATAGTTTTATGCGCTTAGGAACAACGCTGATTACTTTAATGTAATTTTACTTTAATATATGAAAATAAAGCGAACACACATACACACCTTTTTTACCAACGAATAAAAATAAATAATACACGTGGTATTAATATAAATAATATTCCTTCAAACTCAAACCGTACCTCAGCGGCTACCAGCGGACTGATGCACACGTACCTTAGCATGCTTCGATGTATCAGTGGAGTGGACTTTTAAGTAAAATAATAAGCGACCTTACCGTGTAAACTAATGTGCAGCATTCGTTGACGGATATACTCTTGAGAACATTGTTCAATTGTGTGTCTGGCTCTTTGGATCCTATCTCAAGTAATTGTTCCCACTGTGGACAAAATTAAAATTGCTTAGGTAATATCATTAAGACGTAAGAAATTCCTACATTGATAGGTTAACTAATTCATTTACTCTATTTACATACCCGCTGTAAAATATTGAAAAGATTTTAAGATATTAGTAGCAAAATCGCTATAAGAATAAAGTATAATTTTATTCTAAGTTACTCTGAGGTCAAGATGAGAATATGACAGCGAGTTATCAATTCTATATATTCACATTGTTGTTCGGCTATGTTTATAATATTTGCTGTCTACTTGTTTATTTATCTGATCATTTTAAGCAAACCTCTATTAAGAACTAGTCTTTGTCCAGATTTTTTCCGGGTGGATTAGGATCGGAATCTTTTTTTTTAAACGCTAAGCCCATAATTAGGAAGTTATCGACAGACCTTCCATTTACATTTATATATATTAAATTTATATCCATCTACGTCAACTCATTACTTACATTAGCAGAGTAGGTACCTAGGTACATGGTCCTACAGCTTTAGTGCCGTAACTAGTAATAAATACTCAGACGGAAAAGTTCTAACATAATATGCAAAATTCTTCCGTTGACAGACACTTTCAGATCATTATTGCTGTTTTTGAATTCGGTTTTTGTGTATGATGATGTCATCAACATAGAGGAACTTGAACTTACCGAGTAAAGTCCGGGCTCGGAGGTGCTCACTGTTCCCTCCCATTGCACAAGGACCTTCAGATGCGGCAACCTGCTCCGAACGGATAAGATCTTATCCATTTGCTTCTTATCCTGCACTACACACACGTTGGCTCGAGATGACAGCAGGCAGTGGTAGCAAGACTCCGCAGAATTTGTTGTGTAGATACCGGCCGCAAATCCTCTGTAATTATAATAAGTTACTTCAACAAATGATATAAATATTCTGGAAAAACAGCGATTGTCATCGCTCCTATTTTCTAATACGAGATATTTCTATACCACTAATGTGGCACATAAGCATACGGTCCACCTGATGGTAAGCAGTCCCCGTAGCCTATAACCGCTAGCAATACCAGGGGTATCACTAACGAGCTGTCAACCATGTTGTCGACAAGGACTTGCTGTGCTAGCAACATTAGGTACTATTAGTGAAGCGTATCCTCGTGGAGCACTGGCAAAACCATAATTACCGCAGAAACGCAACACTACATCAAAGTAGTGTTATTTGACTGCGGTCTTCTGTAAGTACGAAGTTAGGTGGAGGTACAGTCCCCAGTCGGGCGGCTCCAATTTAATGGAAAAACCCACGGGAGATCCCAATTCGCCCTACCTCTCTTTGAAAGCTTTGACTTTGAGATCTCGAAATTGGTATGTTGTACATTTATGGTTTGTGTGTTATCTCGATCGCATTAAAAATAGTTTTTTGTGACACTAGTGGATTGGCATAACGTTTCTGTATATAATTGGTATATTTTATTTTTACATATTAGGTCAGGTTGTCCAGTTGAAGATTAGCGAAGACAAAATAGATAAAGTTTTTTTCTACAATACGATATTATTTGATTTTCTTTCCACTATGTGTGACGATACATATCTACATTTAATCCTTCTGATAACCAAATTTTTACGCTGATGAAATGGTATTTTTCAATTGTATAATATTTTATCTTTAATCAAATTAATTGAGTACAAATAAATTAATGACTTTGAAAGTAGATGGATTATATAGTATAGGTAATTACAGAACAACACTTCACACTGGAACACAGTATTGGATACACACTTGAATATCTGAAATTGCAATGGTACTCAAGTTCGGGATGGTTTCCTAACCGGCTTCTTGCAACAATATCTACACTAATATTATAAAGAGGAAACATTTGTATTTTTGTATGTAACGAATAAACTCAAAAAGTACTGGACCGATTTCAAAAATTCTTTCACCGTTAGCAAGCTACATTTTCACTGAGTAACATAGGCTATATATTATACTAGCTGCCCGCCCCGGCTTCGCTCAGGTCGACAAAATATTTGATAAATGTCTATAGGCTCCGAAACTACTAGACCAATTTCAAAAATTCTTTCACCGTTAGAAAGCTAAACTATCACTGAGTAACATATGCTAGCAGCCCGCCCCGGCTTTGCACGGGTAGACAAAATATTTGATTTAAATGTCTACCCGTGCGAAGCCGGGGCGGGCCGCTAGTACCTAATATTTTCTTTCATACGATGACGAGCGGGGAATTCAAGTTTGATACATGAATACAAAGAGACGTAAACCAGACAGGGAGTGGTGTTTATCTTGATATAATATTAATCAACCATCAAGTACACAGTTACATTACATATATTGTTGTGGATCCTTACCCGGCATGAATGGCAGCAAGATCGGCAATGAACCATTGCTCCGAGTTGAAGCCGAGGATGCAGACAGAGTGATGCCTCTCGAGACCGAGCTTGAGAAAGGCTTTGGCTACTGTCCGCACGCGCTCCTGGTATTGTCTGCAATTCACAGATAATCACAGGTTATCCACTTCTTCGTAACCGACACAACTATGTCGTTTTATTTTACCACAATATAACAATATTTGCCTTGGTATAATGATCGTTTCATAGGAATATATTAAATTATTTATAGCTTACATAGTGATAAGATTATAATTTATTACATTCGACTTATGTAATTTTTGCTTTGTAGATTTTTGTATCTAGTAAACATAGGGATTAAATACAACTAAGCTGATGATAGTGCTAATCTCTCAATAAAAGTGCACTAAAATTATATACCTATCAGTGAGTTTTAGGACCTTCCATCAATTTGATTGATTATCTGGGATATTGGCAACAGCCGTGTGCTCTACAGATAATAAAATAAATTACAATTATTATCAAACAAAGATAAAATAAAGTGAAAGATGCGTACTTGTATGTGATTTTGTGCCATTGCCCGTCAGCCTTCTTAGTGGCTAACGCTACGGCGTCAGGGTACCTCGCCACTGTTCTGCTCAGTAGGCCGGGGACTGATATGGGGGGCTCTGCAGCGAGTCCCCGAGACGCTACCCTTAGCTTCACGTAGCCATCCGGGGCCCATGAGATGTAGTCATTAGCTGGAACTACCTGATCCGGTCCTGCAATGTTTACATAACTTTCACCATGTTATTGCGCAGGCATACAGGTTGTCTCAAAGGATGCACGTCCATTATATTCGGCTGATACTATTTGTGGTATTGCAGGATGTTTAAACCCACGGCTGTTTGTATATTACAATAATCTCAAACGTCCTTCAATAGCTTAAGTTTCAAAAACAAATTATTCGTTGTTGGTGTTAATTGTACTCTTCAAAGCGTTATATCAGACAACGAGCACCCAAAATAATATATAATAATAATATATAAAAATATAATTATTTGGAAAGATTTTGAATGCTGCAAATTAACGAATTTGTTGTTATAGCGGCAACAGAAATACACATTCTGTGAAATCATTTTGACTGTCTACCTATTACGGATGATGAGATACAGCCCGCTGACAGACTTACCTAATGTATCTATAAATTAAAAAATGCTTGAGTTTTTTAATATGTATAATTTGGTATCTGCTCTAATGTCTAAGGGTAGTTTATTAAAGTACTTTTGTTGGTAGATACAATCTATCTTTGTGTCAACAATTTTGATTATTGTAAACAGTTAATTATTTGGAATACCTACAAATGTACATAAGTCTAGTATGTACGAGAAGCGTTAGCGTTCAAAGAACTATATAACTATGTGCTATATATTAGGTCCTTACATATGAAATTGGCGTTTTGTATGGGAGGAACAAAAAGTCGAATATTTTTTAATATAATATATTTAATTAATCAAAGTATGAACCATTATTTTCTATGCACTTTTGCCATCTCATAGGTAGTTCATTGATCCCTTTACTAAAAAAACCAGTCGGACGGGAATCAATAAAATCTTTGAAGGCGATTTGGACTGCCCCATCGGAGTTGAATTTTTTCCCTTGCAAGAAGTTATCCAAATTTCGAAAAAAATGGTAATCTGTTGGAGCAAGGTCCGGGGAGTACGGAGGATGTCTTAGACTTTCCAATTGAAGCTCTTCTAATTTAGTAGCCGTCTGTAGCGCAGTGTGTGGTCTAGCGTTGTCGTGAAGCAGCAGTGGCGTGGAGCGATTGACCAGCCTAGGTTGTTTAGCCGCTAGCTTTTCCATCATGGTTTGCAATTCCTGACAATAGACATCAGCCGTAATAGTCTGGCCAGATTTGAAAAAACTGTAATGAACAATACCGGCACTAGTCCACCAAACGCTTACAAGTAACTTTTTTGGGGTTAATTTTCGCTTGGGGCAGGATTTGGCTGACTGGCCAGGATCTAACCATTGCGCTGAGCGCTTCCGATTATCGTAAAGAACCCATTTTTCATCACAGGTAATGATTCGGTTTAAAATACCTTCATTATTGTGCCGGTTTAGTAATGTAACGCAGCAGTCGACGCGCGTTTGCCGGTTTGTTTCAGTCAATTCGTGAGGTACCCACCTTTCAAGCTTTTTAATCTTCCCAATTTGCTTCAAGTGAATTAAAACAGTTTTATCACTAACATTGCAGCCTGCAGCTAACTCGGACGTGGTTTGCGATGGATCCGCTTCCACAATAGCCTTCAACTCTTCATTATCAACTTGAGTCTCAGGCCGTCCACGGGGCTTGTTCTGCAGGTCGAAATTTCCAGAACGAAAACGTTGGAACCAAAAACGAACTGTGTTTTCTTTTGCAACACGACCGCCATACACATCATTCACCCTTCGAGTTGTTTCCGCAGCACTAGTGCCACGGCGGAACTCGTACTCGTAAATAATGCGATATTTAAGGTTTTCCATTTTGTAAAATGAGTGACGCAAACAGAAAAAAACAGAAGAAAAAAAACAAATGAATGACGATCATCGAAGCACAAATACATGAGTCTATAGCTGTACAAATTTGAATTTGGAATTCCTTACCAAAGAGGAGAAATTCGTGATTAAAGTGGCCAGTACGAAAAACGCCAATTTCATATGTAAGGACCTAATATATTAGGTCCTTACATATGAAATTGGCGTTTTTCGTACTGTACCAATTTCATATGTAAGGACCTAATATAAGCCTACCGAAGAAATCTATCAAAACCGTTCTTTCCGATGTCAAGACCAAAACTCCAATTTGGATTCCGTTGCTCTCCTTCGTAGCCTATGGAGAGGGGTATCATCACTCGCGTGTTGTCGACCCTATTGATACCAACTTTGCATATCAATTGATCATCTACAATGTGTAACAAATTTTGTGTTACACATTGTAGACGTTCTCACACAAGCATGTATAACAACAGTTGTTATCTATGGGATTAAACATACCTGCAGCATGCTGTTGGTGTTTTATACCGTTTGATTGCATTGTGTTAACTTTTACAATTTCTTCTCCGTTCTCCACAATCAATGTTGACATTTCCTAAAATAAACAAACAAGACATTTTATTCTCAATTTATAATATAAAAAAAATACCGTAAGCCTTGCTTACGTACATATATAATTCAATTCATTTGTATATTTATATGTTGGACAGACAGTAATGGGCGCGCTTAGGTATAATTTATTTAAATCCGTATTGATTGTTATCAACAGCATTCCTCACACAAACTAGATCGATTATAATTTAGAATTAACATTACAGTAGATATGTATTGATAAAGCGAAAAGCACCTGTGTCACTGTTATCGGAAATTCTAACAATAAAGTCTCATTGACTCATTCATTATTCCTAGGTAGTGAAAAATGTATCCTGACCAATTGCAGATAAATGATATGAGTAATCAATCGTAAATGTAGGTACTATCGTTCTTCAAAATAATCAGACTTAATATTAGAATACTTAGTTACGCAGCAGTTTGCACCAATGGTTACATAATTAAACTAACCAAATTATTATTTTTTAACACCCCGACTAAAATCCAAAAATGATACTTAAATAAAAAATAACTGCATATATCAAAATCGGTTCATCCGTGTAAGATTGGTGTAAGAGCTATGATGCCACATACAGAATTACAG
Source organism: Falcaria lacertinaria (assembly GCA_951449985.1). Taxonomy (NCBI): domain Eukaryota; kingdom Metazoa; phylum Arthropoda; class Insecta; order Lepidoptera; family Drepanidae; genus Falcaria; species Falcaria lacertinaria. Next base: position 5,651,194 of record OX602109.1, on the reverse strand, counting down.
ACAAACAGATACGCACGCTAACTTAAATCACTAAGATGTTTTCAAAGACAGAGCACTGAGTTCCTTGTCGGTTCTTCTCAGGTGGCTTTTTTTCCGAACCGGTAATAATTTAGACCTTCATAAGTGCCTTATTAGGGCCTAAACTGAATACATTGGTTCTTTTTGATTTTTAATTTGTGTCGGGTGTTAAAAAAAGAGCAGGCGGCATGACGCTTACCATCAGGGTTCAGAAATGCGCCTTGTTCTCCCGTCACAGATTAAAAGGGCTATTTATGTTCGCATATTTGTTTTTCTATTAATGTTACCAACATAATTGCATGACTTGCAAGACGCTTTTATCTATTGTAATAGCGCAGACAGTAGCCTTACATGACAGTAGCTAGTATTTAATCCTAAGATCCCATGTGAATAGTCAAGCTGAAATCTATGAAAATGGCATCTGCATAGCCAATTAGAAACGATTAACTAGTTATTATGGTAACCTAGAATAAAGTACCTACCATACTTTACTTAGCATTATTATCTACTCTGAGCTACCATGTACCTTACACTTAACGTTATCGTTGCCGGGGAAACCAAACAATCATTTAGCGAGGTTTTCATAATTAAGATTACTAATACCTACGACTAATAAAGATTTTCCACTGGCAACCAAATGTGCATATCAGATTTTGTATATTACTTTAGCACATACATATTTCACTAACTAAACTAACTAGAGCTTCTTGTTAGAGTAGACCATATGCGAACGCTACAGTCACCGCTACTGCAAAGATCTAAATACGTAGTAATTTTAAAGAAATAAGACTGTTTAAGATACGGACAAATATATATTGGTACCTTTAGAGGCATGTACTTAGGTACATGTGTCTTATCAAGACATTTCTTCAAATTTGTTAGGTATTCCGTTATTTAGCACGTGAGCATGAGCGTGAAATTAGAGAATGCCTTGAAAGTATTGGTATTATTTACACCTTTACCTTTATTGGGTAAGGCAAAAAACATGTTATGTGTTATCTCACTGTGTAACTAATCAGTGTGTATCCCGCTATTTTTTACTTGTTAAAACGTTCTGATAAATTATTCCTCAGCTCTGAGTCTGACCGAATAATGGCTTTGACAGATGATGTATCTTTTTGAGCCTGAATGTCCAAAAAAGGACCCCTAGATCTCTATCTAGGCTCTCATTCGATTCGCGCCGCGCTCGAGCGAAACATATTATGTGCATACTGCAATGATATTATAAGTTATTACATATAATATCATTCTTCATCTATAGGTACCTTCTCGTACATTCACCTCTACATGAATATATTAATTATATATATATAATTAATATTTTCTCTATATAGATGTATTTAAATTACTTCCCATATATATATGAGTCTAGTGTAGGTATATTAAGGCTAGAGATCGATGTCTTAAATGAATATTAGGTACAGGTACAATTAATACGAACCTATCACGCACCAGCCATGCCCCATTTAATTTATTGCTCGATACGTAGGCTATATCTAAACTTATGTGTTTATTTATAACTACTCAATAAACTCAATCATCTTATAATGTTATCATATATCTTATCGTTATCAGTCAAGGCCTGGTTAATCTCTAGTGGATTATAATCCTTCAACTCCTTCGGCGGGGGACTAAGATTAAGGTAATAAATAATGTATTCATAAGGGATGGGCAAATACGTAAGATATGTACGTCCTCTTATCTAGTTCTTCGCATATTTACATACCTACATAGCCGTGGTGGCCATGTGGTTGAAGACGGCCTGTCATCTGATGTGCCCAGGTTCAAGGCCCGGCCTGTACCAATGAGTTTTTCTAAGTAGTACAGTGAATAAATTACACCACGAGCTTAAAAAGAGAGGTAGGGCGAATTGGGATCTCCCGTGGGTCCATCACGTGGGCAATATGCTTGTTTGCCACCATAGTGGTACAAAAAAACAGTGAGTCCTCATCAACAACATGGTTGGCAACGCGTTGTTAGCGGCTATAGGTTACGTTACGGTGACTGCTTAGCATTAGGTGGGCCGTACGTTTGTGTGCCGATTTAGTGAAAAAAATATATATTAAAAAACCACCCCGCTTTTCATTTATGCCTATACAGGGTGTGTAAAATTAACACAGACGTACCAACCTATTTGAGGACGTTGCTAAGAATCAGCATATGATCATACATGTATACCAACGAAATATATGGATTAATGGAAAATTAAAAATACCTATTATTTTAATGATTTCCATGCAAATTGTAAAAATGAGAATAAAATGTGTGAATTTTCTAACGTCCGTCGGGATTTATGTTCATGTGGCGATTGTTAGCAGCCTCCTCATATGTGGCTGTATATAGGTAATTATACTTAACATATTACCTACATTCCTTATTACTGTAGTGGCATTGAATCGTTTGACCTTAGCCACTTCATGAATCTTGAAATGTTTCTTAATGCTCGGACTTTGTCACACAGCCGCATCTAGTACTATATACCGCAGAGTAGATAATGACTATACGAACCAGTCAACTAATAAAATACTTATCTATATGTTTTTGTAAATACGTATTTTGTATACCCATTCTTTACCAAGCACCCAGACGTATGGCAAACACATGTTTGCCCCGAGGTAACCGAAGCTGGTGTATTAAATATTATAACAAATATATAAACCCAAATAAAAAAATAGTAAGACCTCTCAATAGATTCCCAAGCTTTAGCAACTGCCGACTGGTACACAAAGTACACCTTATCGACTGCGTAAGTATAGCAAAACGAAAGATTGTTTTACTGTGGTTCGATAAGCACTTCTATTCTCTATCTCCAAGGACCCTTTAATCATCCCTTTCATCATAATTTCTCAAAATTACAATGACACCACTTCGAGAGCTTTGCTATCATGGTAGACTAATAGTAAAAGACATAATATCTACTTACTATAAAAAGGATCTCAATTAAATTTGTAGGTTCTTAAACCTGAAAAAAATTACCCGGATCAAGCGTTATCAGCCCATTTCCACAAAATATATAGGCATGCGGCGCTATCGCGTTATCCGTTACTATTTGCGTGTATTAACTGGCGATAAATCCTCAGTATTATTATTTCAACTCAATCAAACAGACCCATGTATGAATGTACATACTGTCTTACTCGTATGTTGCCTTGCCACGTTCATCAAGTATCTTCCTCTCGTAGTGCTCTCGTAGAGCGAATGTGTTCTACGCGCGGAAACGCCGGTAACTCATCGTTAGGTGCCGTGCGCCACGTTCGGGGCCGTCACTAATTTAAATTCGCTTGAATAAATATTCGCAAACAATCTCCATCGAGAAAAGGATTAATATTAAGTACCACGTGGGACGTTATACTCACGTGGCAACCAATTTTACTCATTATATGTACGTATACGTTTTCACCTGGCTCTACTCTATAACTGGATTGTGTCTGGAAAGACCTACTCGGAATCTTTTGTATTGCTCGAGTTGACAACAATATGAAAATCTATAATTCTAATTATCTGACCGACAACGATGTCTCTAGCATACAATGAGCACTTTAATCGACTCTACGACCACGATATTGACCACTACCAGCTTCCGCCCGCGTATTACTCCGCTTACACAAAAAAAAAATTCTATGTAAGCACTGTTATTCTAGGATATAAATCCGCGTTTGATTAAATTCTGGTAATACCTGGACATTTTCAAGTCGTGTCTGGACTCTGAAACATCTATAACTGTTAAAAATGGGCGTTAAGTACATATATTGTTGATTGGAGACGTATTAATTAGTCGTTCATAGTGGATGAAGACGATCGTTCGCCATTATTTCGCAATAGGTGCAAACCTACATAGGTATATTTATTTATCGTATTATGATATTTTGTTGTATGTACCTAGCTAAGATGTGTATTTGGCAAGCACAGCTATCTAGTCATAGAAACTAAAATGCTTCTTATTTTTCAATATCTACTTCGTAGAAGTTCGTGTAGAAGCCAGTCGATATAAATACCCTAAATCCATAAAGTAATTATAATATAGTAGCTACCACGCTTCAAGAGCGTCCCCAGCCGATGGCCTAGGAGCGTGTAGTGAAAAGTATGAATTGTAGGTACAATCAGCAAAACGTCAAGTTTTACACTCAGCAGCGCTAACGGAATACCTAATTGGAAACGAATTAGTGAATTCCTTTGAGTTTCGACGTGCGGGAACTATCGGTTAAGCAATTCATGTGAGTGGACTTTGATTGCTTTGCCTTTGGCAATTTTTTTTATCTCTAGCTGGGGCAGCTGCCCCTCCCTGCACCCTTGGCGTTGTCCATGCCACGCTGTGGTAAGGAACAACATAGCTATGTTTTATGTCTATTGGCTTTTTTTATCTTATGTAAGTATGGCCTTTAACCACTCAACACTAACCATTCTACATGGTTATAAAACAACAAAGGGTCAAAACGATTGATAACACTGTGTCCTAACCAGATATGTGTTTTGTTTCTCGGAGCATGCATATATTATACACGTATGTTTGTGTTTAACATACTTAATTATTTATATTGATATGAGACACGAGACACACCAGTGGCAAGATGCACACATGGATACCCACATGGAGATACCGTACGGTATCAGCGTAGCGGTTATCAGTTATCAGTGGATGGCGTGATGTCGGGCGCAATAAAGTAGGTAAAGTAATAAATATAATGTATAAAATTTGCAGGATCCAGACCTAGTAAATTGGATTTGCAAACTTGGATCAATATTTATTAGATAATTCTGCTACCAAACAATTGTTGTCTAATGCTAATATGTCACAATTAGTCAAATTAAGACACGATCAGTATAACTATTGAGCTACATGAGTATCACTATCACTAGGTACATAGTATAAAACAAAGTCGCTTCCCGCTCTCTGTCCCTATGTATACTTAGATATTATCTTATCTGAGCTTAGATCTTTAAAACTACGCAACTTAAATACATTGCATTTTATATAGATCAATATATATGGCCCTTAAACTAAAAAAAGTAGCACCCGCCTTTTGTACACTTTTAACTACGACACGGTTTTTATGCGGCTATCACTAATAGACGTAGTGATTACTGAGGAAGGTTTTTATGATTATTTTATTGAGGTTTCATATAGTCCATACATTTTATAGTAGGTAGAGACAATCCGACCCGAGATGCACCCGTGCGAAGCCGGGACGGGTCGCTAGTATACTTATAAAGATAATGAGGGTTGCATACTTATTTATTTGTTATTATCATTCTGGACCCAGTACTTTTCTGCTCTAGATTGTTCACTCTGCGGTGGCTGATGTTTGACCTCTCAAGGGGAATAATTACCTACTCTCACTGGGTACCAATGTAAGTACATCGGCTGGCAAAATTACGGCTGTAGTAGCACTACTAGCTGGTATCTTTAAGAGGTACAGATTTTAAATGTAGCTGACCGCATTGCTAAATGTATATTACAGTCCTAGATTTGTCAATAGGCCGTATAGGCCGCGGTCTAGGGGCGGCAAATTTCAGAGGTTTTAAGTCTTAGATTTAAAAATTCCCATACTTTTCATGCTATTTCTTAATGACTAATTCATCCCTTTATTTAACTTTAGTGCTTTCCTTACTACAAGTAGAAAATTATTATGAAAGGGTACATGGGGCGGCGGTAATAAAGTGGCCTACACTCATATCTACTTTTGACTTGTAAAACACAAACTTTTCCGTATCTATATTTTTCCGCACATTGTAGCCATCCTTGTAAAGATAATTAGTATCCTGTATAATCAGACCTGATCAATGATATGTAATAGTCGAGATAATAATTATACAATGGTTATTAATTTTATGAGCATGTTTTTCTTACTTGCAAAGGTACATGCTACTACATGCCAGCATAAACTTCTCAGGTGTATGTAAATTTGGGAGACGGTCATATAACGGATTTAATAAAGTTAGTGTGTGTAACGGTTCTCGCTCCATTATTGATGCCATTTTTGGTGCCTTAAAAAATACGAATATAGTATGTACCAAGCTATCAACCGTTACATACCTACATCTACAACTTTTAAGCATATTAAAATTTTAAATGAAGCAGTCTTTTATCTTTCCTTGATGAGTATTTGGTGGGAATTTATCATAAATAAATTAGACATCGTAGCTATCCTATCTACCGACGATGGTCAATCTGTTCCATTGTACTTATTTATAACTAAGATATAATTAGCTTACCTAGGAAATTAATCTTCTGTTTATTGAATACAATGTTTTATGGCGTTTTAAGGGTTTAAAATTTGATATAAACTTTACTGCACTTTGCTGGTCACTCAAATGTCTCATTTCACGTCTTTTATTAATATTTTACCAAGCACGTAAATTGCAACTGACCACGATGTTTGACCCTGTATAGGTCGACATTGAAAATTATATAATTATGCTACAACCGAAGCGTCGCGAGTGTCGCAGCCAACTGGCGGTTTGCCCTACTGCGAGCTCACGCTCTATCCAGTGTAAAGTTCACTTTACTAGTCGCGTAGTCTCAGTAAACATCTAACATTTTCGCGCCTTTTAACAACCATACTTTACCTAGGTACAAGGTTCCTACCTACGTCATCTGAAATGATCCAAGGTGTTATCCGACAATAGCAGAAGCCATCGGCGGCATAGAAAGGGGCACATACCGTCGCGTGGTTCTGTTCCTGTTCCATATCCGAGGGTATTGGGTCACGTCACACTTGTCACACAGTGGTACACGTGCTCATAGGCGACCGCGCAGATGACTGAATGCGCGCCGTTACACGCTTGCGCTGTATTTCTCAGTGTTCTGATAAACACTGGCTTTGGCTAATCATAGGTGATTGCTTCATTATTCGTAATTTATTCCTATTATAAAGTTAAGGCAGTATCTAATCATTACATTTTTGATATATTATGCATTGAAAAAATACCGTATGTATGAGCTCCTTTGAAAGTACATATCCACTAAACTTACAAAGTTTAGTTAGCTTCGTTGTACTTAGTATTTCGGAAAGTGAGAACCTATGTTAGGTGTTTTGCGTACCTATCACGTAGAATGTAGGACATACACACACTTTCTATGAGCTTATTGATTATCAATTAACGTTTGCTGCAGAAAACGTTAGGTCGTCAACTAGTAGGGTCCATACTTCGTATCTGTAATAATTATAAGCTTTGAATATTTAACCCTGGCTTATTTATCTGAGACTATAAATGAACAGTTCCATCCAGGAATTAAATCTAGGTTGTTTTGTTACTAATGACTAGTACTTTTATTAGTAAACAAGTGTACCTACGCCCTCGAGCCTCACTTCATTCTACCCTTAGGTACGCGTTTGGAAAAAGTAACAAATATGTCATGTATTTTCTATTAGGATCAACAGTTTAAGCTCTAGGTACGTTAATCTATGTCATTCAGACAGGACTTACCTATTTTTTAAAATGTATCAATAGGGTTAAATTACTAACAAAGTAGGTACCTACACAGTATTAATTTTTGTAATGTACATCCAATATCAAGGCCATCAGGCGTCAGGCAATGATCCAATGTAACTAAGCTGAAACAAGCAGTAAATAAGCCCCATAATCTGAGGAATTACATGCAACAAGATAACGTATTTTTTAATAATCGTGTGTTAGTGAGATTTGGATGTGTAAGAAGTAACCATTTATTATTCAGTGAGGTAAGTTACAAGAAGAGTATTTATATATTTACCTGGATATTTTATTCTTTAAAACATTGATTTAGGTCCTCAAATTCATTCTATTAATAATGTTAAAGTTCTAACATCGATTAAAGTAATAACATCGATTATGTGCCCTACGTTAGGTACGTAGTTGTAGTATTATTTTAAGACTCAGGCCAAATATGAATTAAGTAGTATACTTATTATTATTTTTAATTATTATATATAAGTAATACTTGGTCTAATAGCCAACCCGGGTTAACATTCAAACCATTCTCGGGTAACAAATAATCGATTAGCAAAATTATTAGGTACCCATATTTCCCTAGTCTATACCCACTTGATCTAAAAAACATGTTTTTACTCCCAGATAACAAACAAGCCTACGGTCCGGCTGTTGTTGATAACTGCTGCCTACCGCAGCCGATGGGTCATGGGCCTGCAATGTCAGAGGAATTTTTGTGCTTGCTATATTATACGCTTTGATTATACATTGTCTATAATCAAAGATTATACGTATCTTTTCTGGCAACATAGCATCCTAGGAGTCCTCAATCGAAACCTTACGCACCGCAGGCAGACGCAATTCCACAAATGAGTAGCGTTATTTGGCTACGATCTTCTGTAATGTGGAAGTACTACAAGTTCTTGTTTTGAAAGGTGAATCATGCGACTTCTCTTTTAGTATCCCACTGATCGCCTTGCAAAATGTAGGGTAAAATGTGGGTCTAATGGGATTAAAACATGGATAAGAGCAGAGCATTAACCACCCAAATAGTGATGCCAATATTTCTAGTTTCTAATTAACTTTGCAAATTACGAGATTCCATACAAATCATTGCCTCTCGTTACAATTTTATTACCTACACCTATATATAAATTAAATATATTATATTTATTGTACCTAGTTGAACTAAGTCGGTACTTGTTGATGAATTTATTCATTTTCTATACCAGCCACGGCGACACCGTGGTTTAGTGGTCAGAATAACCGCCTGCAATGAAATTGTCGCGGGGTCGATCCCTCTTTTCACGCTCGTGGTGTGTTTAATCACTGTACGTAAGTTTTAAAGAAATCCGTATAGACGGGGTTTGTATACAGACTCATCAAATGACTGGGCTGACTGGCCTGTGACTTCAACTACACGGCCACCACGGTACATAAAGTATTTAGCTTGCAAGTCGTATTCACAGAGTACATAATCACTACGTGTCTACCTACTGTACGTAGTATAATATTATTTACTGTGAGGTATAAGGTATTCTATCAATCATAAGCGTAGCGAAAAAAATCCTAGGTCTGTGTTATCAATGGTTGTTCGCAATCATTTAAAATAAAATAAACTAATTTGACAGAATTAAAATTATTGCCAGCCTCATTTAACCCCGCACATGAGAAAGGGACAGCAAGACTTTTACTCCTGTCAAATTAGTGATTTTGTACAACAGAATCAACACCAATAAGTCACTATGGATGGACATTTGACATGTATGTTTATTCCATAGTAACCACAAGCGTTGCTTAGATGGCACTATGGGATACGATAATGATAGTTTGTTTTTATTTCCACAAATTAATCTCCAACAATCCAAGAGAATGCAAACGCTACGCTAGAGCTTCAATTTAAAGTGAAATCTGAAATTTTCTTTGATTATATACTTGGAAATTTGGTATCCCTGCCTAGTATGTGTATTGTGTATGAAATAGCCTGCCACCACAGAATACTTATCCACTACGTTTTACCCTTAGAATAAGGACTTCGCTTCGCTTACGCTAAGCGACAGCTGGTGTCCTTATTCTGAGGTTTCACCTGACACGCTATTGTTGTCATCCATCACTCTTCTTCCAGAACTATTCTTCTGCTTCTTAACTATGGCAATCAATCCATTTCCATGTCCATCCAAAGACTATTTTTGCCAGTGTCGAGTGTTAGAGATTTTTAAGTCTCTCAAATTTTCGCGACTGTTGCATTAAAATGCCTGGTGTCATGCATGCTAATTGGAATTTCTGGAGACAATCCACGGCAGTAGCAGATCGTAACATGACTTTAGTCAGAGGTATTGACCAAAATAATAAATCACTTAACCCAAAAGCCACTAGATGAAATTTACTGCAAATAACGACACCGAAAATACACATTAAAGATGCTCCGCTCGCTCCGCCTGATTCCCGCCAAAAACTCGTTCACTCGCGGTTTTGTGATCACCCTCTGGAAAAAAGTCTTGAAGACAGTCTTAATTCTAATAATTATTTTTCATCATATTTAAAATCACGTTTATAGCGCACAAAATAAAGATGTCTTATTTTTACAGAAAATCATGTGCTCATCAATGATATGTTTTCTTTTTACATATTTTATTTTATTATCATTGGTGCTCATTCATTTCATGGTTTGATGTCTTTGCAACAAAGGCTTTTGATTTAGTACAGTCTGTACATTACCTACAAGTTGTTTTAATCATCAGTTTTATATTAAAATATAGATTATTTATGAAATTATTTCAAAATCTTTATTACATACAAACAAAATGTAATGTAACTGTGGAGTTCGTGTACAACGTGACGTTTTTGTCGGACGGCCGGCCATGTTTTCCACAACAACATCACGTCGCATAGCAAACGTCAACGATTCGTTTACGATTTTCCATAAACCTAAATATTAATTTTTAAAATCATTTAAGTTTCATTTCCACCAATTAAATGTTAAAATGAACCGCAGCGAGGGATTAGTGCAACGAAGAAACGTATTAAAGGATAACAATTCAGAAGGAACATTGAAAGAAAATCAGGATGTTGATGATAAGAAAAATGATAAAAATTATGATGACGGGGATTCCAAGGAAACTCGATTGACTCTGATGGAAGAAGTTTTACTTTTAGGACTTAAAGACAAAGAGGTAATTGCCGCATCGGCTTGATGTGACGGCTAAGTTGTGACGATACGATAAGGTCGTCTACATGTCGTGATGAGTTAATTTCCGAAAGTGTTGTTGCAGGGCTACACATCTTTTTGGAATGACTGCATATCTAGCGGCCTGAGGGGTTGTATTTTAATTGAACTGGGCTTGCGAGGTCGCGTAGAATTAGAAAGAGCTGGTATGCGAAGAAAAGGGCTGCTATCTAGAAAAGTAATAGTGAAATCAGGTAAACCAGTTTTCTATTTTTGAAAAATATACCAAGGGATATGTATTTTATTGATTCACAATATTTTTATATACCTACATAATTATATGTAATGTATTACTTTCTAATCATAGTGGCATGGTATATAGTCAATGCATTTGCTAAAACTTGCAGTCATACCTTTCACTAGATTTTTTATATAAAATAAGACCAATAATTATTGATTCAATAATTATGTAGACATAATAATAATTATTCAATTAAATTAGGCAATAAATGGTGTGCCATTCAGTTCAGGCTTTTTAAACACTTTCACATTGTGAGTAAGTCCCTCTAATGTCAGATGTGAATGCAATGTAACGTTTAAAATTTATTACAACTAGCAGTAGGCCTCTCACTTATAGAGAATAAGAAAGTTACCAGTATCAGTTATTCTGCTGTAAGTAGTAGTACCACCATTACTCTGTTCTAGTTTGAAGGGTAGATAAATACTGTAATTGCTGGGCTTAAGAGATATGGTGTAATCATAAACAAACATGAACATATTGAGATGATGAATTGGACTCAGTTCTTGGTGGCACAGCAAACAGTAGGTATCTTGTACCTAGTGATCCTACTAGTCATGCCACACACAATATAAGAAATATACAAGTACATATACAAATATACTAGTTAAAACATAAAAACTTATTTTTTAAACCGTCTTAATGGAATATCTAAATTTCTTAAAGACTTCATCATATATGGAAAATGTTTATTGCTTCTGCAACTAAAAGACTTGCCATCAACTGTGTTTGTTTGCTGATACCCACCCAATTCAAACATCGTGATTGCTCACCATTCACCAACATAGTAATGGTTATTAGTAAACATTAAATTATAAGTAACTACCATTTATAAGGCTATAAACTATTTTCATATAAATTATACTATAATACCTGATTTCTAGTTTGTATTTTACAAATTATTTTATTAGTTATAAGCTTCATTGTATGAAATTCTGCTACACCTATGCTAGTACAGAAATCAGCTAATGTTGAGTTTAAATTGAGACTATCAACATTTTATATTTGTGATTTTAGTACTCATTACTCTTTTATGTGAATTGTAAGTGGTTACAACAGGAAGGCATACTTTTGAATGGCTAAAAACTTTAACATGTGAAGTTTTCTGTTCTTTTGTTTGCTGTTTGTTGTAAGATACCTTTCAATAATTAGGTACTGTATTTATCTAATAATTGTAAGGTTGGCTGTTTTAGATACTCCAACTGGAGATGTGTTGTTGGATGAGGCCTTGAAACACATGAAGGATACTGATCCCCCCGAATCAGTGCAGAGTTGGATAGAATATCTCAGTGGTTTGTATTTCATTATTTGGCTACATTATTTTTGTTTACAGTTTAGTATATGTGATAAAAAAACATTTCTATAATCAAACAGAAAAGTAAAGTTTATAATGTGGAACAGTAAATCAAGATAACAGATTTTGTTTCATAACCATAGATGCATTCTTAGACTAGCAAGTTTATCAAATGTTGTATTCAAAATGTTCTTTGAAACAAAGTTAGTTAGTTAGTCAGACACCTAAACCAGCAGCCACATTTCATTAATGGTCTAGGCATTTAATTGCCTGAGTGATCAAGCTAATGTACTGTGTCATTTAAATAAACATTAAGTGGTATTTTGATGTTGTATTAAGAAAGATGCTAAATTTTGTTTATTTTCCCAGGTGAAACATGGAATCCTATGAAGTTAAAGTACCAATTGAAAAATGTTCGTGAAAGGCTTGCGAAGAATCTTGTAGAGAAAGGTGTTCTGACTACAGAGAAACAGAACTTTCTGTTGTTTGATATGACCACACATCCACTCACAGACAACATAGTGAAATGCCGTTTGGTTAAAAAGGTAAGTTTAGATGAAAGTGGCAAAATTATAGCATGAGGTCTACCCCTATACTATCTGTATTTTAATGCATTAGTGACTGAATGTGTATACATATAATATATTCTATTGCATATCTATTAATTATGGTGTTTGTTTAAGTTATCTGCCATCATAATCTAGTTTTATCAAGCTAGTTTAGGATTGCTTCATTACTTACAGTTTCAAAATCAAATCTAAATAATTTATTCAGTTCAGGTTCTTATAATGCACTTATGAAGGTCTACTTTACCACCGGTTCGGAAAAAAAGCCACCTGGGAAGAAGTTTACCCAATACATTATCACATTTCACCCACTTGACCTAGACATGAATAGTTAGTGAACATTATTTTTACCTTCATTATCTTATGTATAAGTATCACACAAAGTTTGAGCTAATCCTAGTCTATAGTCCTGAAATAGAAAACAGTGCATACATCTGGCATGCAGACTAAACAATGAGTATTTATATGTGTGTGTATAATTACATATACGCAACATATTTTTATTGGCGAAAATCCAAACCATCTATCATTATTAGCAGGAGAGCTACTGAACCATCTGACTAACCCGCTTCCTACAAGGCTAGATTTTTTTTTAATTATATTTTAATATCAGTGAATTAAGGAAATACCATTCTGGCAGAGATCTCTCGGTTGCGTCATCATCCTATAAATTTTTGAAAATTTAAAAAACATATTTTTTTTCCTCCATCTCCCACAAGGCTACAATTTTAATATGTCGTCAACCTATTTTGCGGGTTGCAAGTATGTGCCAGATGATTGCAAAGTTGTCATATGGATGGTAAATTAAAACCCACAAGGTTTAAAAATTGAGAGAATATTCTTTAAATAGTTTAAATAGTATACATATATGCAAACAGCCAACCTATTGTGGCGGTTGCAAGTGGCTGCCAGACGAGTATACAGGGCGTTCCTGGTTGGAGAGAAAGTACCTTGAATATTGTAGATTGCACATTTTACTGAAAGAAGACATTATTTGAAATTAAAAAACAATTTAAACTGCATTCACAGATATTTAAATAATTACATGGTTGGACCTGGAATCGAACCCGTTACACGAGAAATATAATTACCCTGTAGCTTTATCTGTATGTTTTTTTTAATGGTGGGACGATGACGCCACCGCGAGATGGCTGCCAGAATGGTATTTTCTTAATTCACTGATATAGGATATCCAATTGGTCGCTAGGCACTATTTATCCATTGATGTGAATATCATTGAATTAATGATCATGACAAGTAAAAAATGTAGTAACAAAGTTTTTAATTGAAAAAATATTATTGATATGATCATACCTCATAGCCAGACATAATAAATAGATAGTATAGATTGTGTGGTACACGGCTTGTGGTGTATCGTACACCACAAGTGCTATTGATAATACTTATAAGAAATCTTGAATCATTAATCATCAATTTCTCGCGTCCCGCTCACTCCCTCACGGAAAGTATTGCGTGCAATTGTGAGTTGAAAAATGGTATCTCTCCCCACTCAACCTTTACATCAGACGACCCGCGCTGAGCTATTAGCTTTAAATACCCCCTACATTTTAATAATTATACCAGTCCACCCTAGCTCCTTGCTTACTCTGCCCCCCAGCAACGCCTAGAGCCGAGGTCGGAGCCCTACTATGTTTTGTCCCTCAATAGTGTGCCGGATTTTTTAGATTTGGCTTAGTGGGCCCAACAAACATTGACATTTCAAGTTATGATTTTTTCTCATTCATGAGTGTAGTCTATTAGAATTACATTTATATGTCTTTAATTGATGTCATGAAATAAGCAATGGTTATTGTCAACCTATCTCCATCACTTTGTAGTCCGTAACCACTACGCGTAAACATGCGGCGCGGTACATGTTTGTATTAGTTTGTGGTCTGTCTAGGGCGTGTTCTGTATTGGTGTGTGTGGTGGCAGGTGCAGGAGGCGGCGCTGCGGCGGTCGATCACAGACGTGGCGCACGCGGACAAGCGGTCGCTGGCGCTGCTGATGCTGGCGCACTCGGCCGACGTGCTGGAGAACGCCTTCGCGCCGCTCTCCGACGAGGACTACGAGCTGGCCACGCGCCGCGTTCGCGCGCTCCTCGACCTCGACTTCGAGGCCGAGGCCATGCGCGCCGACGCCACCGAGATCATGTGGGCCGTCTTCGCCGCCTTCACCAAATAGCTGTTACCTAACACCCCCCACTTCACAGATTCGATTAACACGTAAACATTTTAGACCAATCTCTAAAACTAAACCAAACGCACTCTTGGTTCGAATGTAAATAAATTCTCCCTAAAATATGCAATCGTAGCCACAACTATTAATTGATGACTTCAACACTACACAGGTGATGTTTGTACAAAATTACATATTCCATGCATTCACGATGTTGATGTATGCCAGTATTAGTATATCATTGGATTCGTTGCGGTGTTTTTATTATATTGGGCATAAGTATAGGGGACAGGTGTTGTGTAAAATAATAATTTACTTTACTACACTCAGGAACTTTGCTTTTCGATCTCGCTGCGACTACCTTACCTTACGAGTATTCTGAGTATGAATATATTTTTTTCGAAGAAGAATTTGGCTAGTGGAAATTTTACTGTCGGAATTAGCTGCTGGAGCCCTGTATACGAACGGTAAAAACGATAATCATATGGATATTGCACAAACACCATAATATAGTATATACCACCTAGGTACTCAATGTGCGGTGCCGGGTATTATACATAAGCAATATCAGAACCCGAATTAAAGGCAAGCAGCCGGCGACCGAATGTTTCCTGAATAAGAATTTCCAACTTAAACTATGATAAGTCGTTATTTAAGATTCATTATAATTAATTATAAGTTTTATATTTTATGTACTATGACAAATTTCTTGTAAATTCGTTAAATAATTTCGTAGCTATTGCAATGTTTTCTGTAACAATTATTACTGTAAATGACTGAAATTGAAAGAAGCACGGGTCCGAAACGCGCAAGATACCCCTGGTGTTGCAAGCGTCCATAGTTTACGGCAACCGCTTACCATCAGGCGGGCTGTATGCTTGTTTGCCACAATAGTGGTATAAAAAAGCACAGTGATGCTAAGTATGACAGAGTTTGCGGTTCATATGTATCAGACGGATCGCTGAGCTGTTTCTCAGAGTGGATAATAATATACTGCATACAACTTGTATATTATAATTATATTCAACAATACAAGCGCAGCAAAAGACTATTTTTTAAATTTTCCACAATAATATCTGTATGCATTAGCTATGTATTTTTTAATTATTACTATAGATCAGAGCATTCATTTTATTGTAATGGCTATGTACAGTCGGTATTAATTTATTTGAAGTGAAGAATCTTAAATTTCAGTATCTTCAGTAAGCAATTATTAGGTATATGGATTATTAGGTATGTGGACAAGCAGGAAAAACGATTATCTTATAGCCATCTTGATTCGATAATTCGATTTGCGACACATCCATTTTATTAAAATTACATAGTTTTAGACAAAGGTGCTTGTACCGACGGCGGCGCTGATAAGTTATCGATATCACATTGTGTGAACATTATCCATTTAATATATATACGCAAGCGAATCAAAATGTATTAAATAATCGCGCACACATATGTTTTTATTATTATTTTCTTACTCTAGCACATTTGCATCTGTACAATGTTATTATATGCGGCACATAATAACCAATAAATCGTAAATCGTAACTCAATATTTCCAGTAGCTATAGTAAATACTTTGAGCGTTTTTGAAGTGCTATGTTATACGTCGTACTATATTGCAGTAAATTTAAAGGTCTTTCATGTAAATTCTAATCGTATAATATCTGTTTGATTTTAATCTTGATTGCGAAACATGTGAATCTAATAAAATTAATGGCTGTAACCTTGATTGTAAAGGTGTAATACTTCATACCGATACATATTGCCTTTTCTAGTTATCAGGGATGGGGGGTGATGAAAGGCTGTCGAGGTATGATCACTGTTTGTTAATTGCCATTTCGGTACTATTTATTATTTCCTATGAGATTATATTATGTAATACGTTTACACATTATGTTTCTTGTGCCGTTAATTTATAATAATTGTATCACTTACCTATTAATAGTTTGTTTTATAAAACGTATATATAAATAAGAAATACACACGAAGGTCGGGGCTCCCTTACTTCCGTGGCTGAACATTAAATAATACAAGTATCCGAATCATTGGCTGGGGTACAGTCCACATTGATTGTAAATGAGTATAATGTATGATTATTTATAAATATAAAATGTAGCATAAAGATTTATTATAAATTAGTACGATAAATATATGTAGTTTCATAAAATAAAGCCCATTCATCAATCAATAAATAGACACATTGGGTAATCCAATCTTTGGCGTTAATGCTATGGCGAAATTAAATTGTTCCGTCATATTATTTTGTGGGGAATTATGAAGAGATTTTTTCAAATTGATCGCGAATCAGTACTTTTCTTATTATTATTTGGAATACGGTTTTATACGTTTTTCGCTAGTTTTTTGAATGGGATGATAATAATAAAATTATGTAATTAAGTTATATTTCGTTTTGTATATAAAATGAAAATTGGTTTGTATATACTACTTACCATAACTATCGCTATTAAAGCTAAGAATAAATTCTAAAGTGATTGAAATATATATATACAATAAGGTAAATATTATGTATCATACACATAGTCTAATATTGAACTCAAATATATTCCTTAGTAACTGATCTCTTGTTCATGTCTCAGCCCCCGTCCGCTACGTAATCAGTATTTATTAATGAAACAAGTTGATTCTAGATAACTTTTTTAACCCCCCGAAGAAAAGAGGGCTGTTATTATAAGTTTCTGTGTCATCGTAACCCCTGAGCGGAAAAAGCGATTTTGATTTTTTTGGTGTCTTAATCAATGGTGACTTAATCGAGAGTGTTCTTAGCTGTGTTTTAGGATCAGGTGTCGAGGGTTTCCAAATGTTTAATTTGGTTTTTATTATTTATAATTTAATTTTATTTGGCTAAGAGCTCACCACAAGCCACGTTAGAACATAAGATTTTTTCGGTGAGAAATGGCCGTGGATTCATGTCACACATCTCCCTAAGTATTATTCCGAGGACCCTTTCTGGAAGGTTAGATAACTTATTTAAAAAAGAGAATAGAATTGAATTATATTTTTTTATTAAAAATTCACACATCACACATTGAATAAGTCTTGTTCTCTTCACTCCGCTAGCTTCATATTACATTCCTATACATTGGTTACATACTTGTGCAATATTTACGATCAACTAATAATTGTCAAAATAAAATAAGTCTTGTATTCTGGATGTTCATTAGTATGGGAGTAGGTTATACATTTATGAGTGAATATCTAACGAAGTGGTGAAAATAAATAAAGATTAACAAAATATTCTAGACAAAGCTTATAGGAATCAACTCGCTTGGGTTAAATTTCTCTTCTTATCCTTTCTTATTTTTCTTAAATTTCTTACATATTCATTTATACATTAATCTATTCAATTTGGTGGCGTATTGAATTTTAAATGAAATGAATTCAGTGACACTTCATGGAACGCCCCAGCATTCCATTATTGAACCACGCTTACCAAGTTGGTTCCGTTGCTCACAGCCCACATAACTTACATTAACCTAAAATGTCCTATAATAACTATAGTATAAGTTAAGCGTAGATTTCATTAATAATATAATTACGATAATATTACCTGTACATTTTCATATTCTATCTATCTTCTAACGTGTGTGATAATGACAATTAAATAATAGTATGTGTGGCTATATTTAAATATTAAATAGAAATTCGTCCCACGAGCCTCGGAGCTGTGTTAAATTCGTTACTCGCATACCGTAAATAAATTCTGAAGACACTTAAGAGTGATCTAACACGTTACCAACGGATTTAAAAATACTCTACACATCTTAAAGGTGAAAACTGACAGTACGCATTCAATTTTCTGTGAAACGTGAATGCCCATGTTTTCTTCAGACGCGCGAGATCTGACGCTACGTATATTATCTGTGGTAAAATGGAACTAATTCAATGCTAAAACTGAAATATTTTATACGACAAGTTTGCCAAAAATATGCTTGCCAATTTTTACATTTACATGTTTTACATTATCTTACATTTAAATATGATTCCTAGAAGTACCTACAGTTTTCACAGTCACTTTAATAAGATTGTACATTTCTAGAATGTGCGCAAAAATGTTCTACATGAGTCTTCATATTCAAATTAAAATCACTCAATTGCTTATACTGTTACCTATTTTACTTATAAATAAGACATGATATATAATTCTAATTGTTATATAGTTTGAATATTGGTGTTGTTAAAATGTCACAACTGTGAAAATATGAAATGTTTATGATGGTACGAGTCGCACCAAAAGTATTTTCCTTTCTGGAAGTCGTAGCTAAGAAGTAAGCGTAGTAATGAACTGAAGTGAGTATTTTGATTTGTATGCTACAAAATGCACGTTGAGTAACATAAAATGTGATTGTGGTAATACTGCTGCGGTTGGTGTGAGATCGCAAGTGAAAGGGGTTATTGCAGGTCAGAGCACAAATCGCTGAACACATGACTCCGTCGTCACCATGCCTCCGTGTATCTGATGTCGTACTCTTGCAGTTGGGGCAGTCTTTGACGCAGAACCTCGAACTCTTCCGCAGATAACTTAGTACTATTTAAGTTCAGACGACGTAAGTTTGGCAAACCTGAAACATCATGAAACATTTAATTTTACAATACGATTACGTTACGGATTATTCGTTAAATAACCCTTAATTGAAATTAATATTTCAAATATATTTAATTATGATAAAAAAGTTACCAGATAACGCTTCAATTCCTTTGTCGGATACCGGTGTCTCGCAGAGGTTTAAGACTTGCAAACGAGGCAGATGTTCGGCTATCAGCTGCACTCCACTATCTCCAAATTGTGTAGCCCATAGGTTCAGGTAACGAAGTGAGGGTAACTGCAAAACGTCAATATGCCCATCTTACATATCTACTAAGTATACAAATATATTTCACTCATGCCTGCCTCATGCTCAAAAAGTTCGTTATTGTAACATTTGTATCGTTCCAGAGCGAGGAAAAAGTTTTTACTTTTTTATTTTTGTCTGTTACTTATAAAAACTGAAATATTTATCCATAAATATACTACGTAGTTCTACGTACAATAGGTACCAAACAACTTAAATACATATCTACTTGAAATTCATGCTAAAACCTCAGAGACGATAATATACAGGTTCAACTAACACCTAGACTCAAGGCGAACACAAATATCCATCACATAATATTTGCTCTGGTGAGAAGATAACCTGAGATATCTAGTCTAGAATCCTAATTTACTCCACTAGTCCAGCTAGTTATTTAGAAGAGGTTGCTAAAGAAAGAAAGTAGTGTTGTCTACCTTAATGAGATGGTGTGCACAAGCGCTGGTGACGCTGGTAAATGCGAGAGACAGGCATTCGAGGTTGCCGAGAGCACCCGCTTCTAGTAGAGCCTCCACATCCGCGTCTGTTGCCCGCACTGGCAATGCCAGCCGTCTCGGTCCGCCTTCCGATTGCTACCAAAATAAATCATCACATCACATCACATCTTTCTCAAAAAGAGCCACCAAGTGCGTTCTATCCGAATACATATTTTACTAGCTAGCAGAGTTCGCCCGCGTATTAATAGATAACCTGTGCCGGTAAACGTAACTCAAAATGTCAAATTTTCATACGATTTTTTAGTTCCACTTTCCACCGCCGCAGCGCTGTTCATTTTCACATACAAATATAGTCGAAGGCGATACGAATACGTAGTCGTAACTTATTCTTGCTCGGGCTACTCGATATAATATATTCTATGTTACTCAGGGAGGGCATAGTGTAGATTTTTATTCGTGAGGGAAATTATGTTATATGGAAAAAGGGTACATTTATTATAAGTATTTTTACTTGTAATTTCTTTGCGTGAGGATATTTTAAAATCGGTTCAGTAGGTTCAAAGAATATCTACCCCTACCTACATATTTTTACTCTTTAATATGTATAGATTAACTACAATTCCCGACCCATATACCTATATTACATACACAACACAATAATTTGATGTTATATAATTAACATGCACATACATTTATTCGATTATTGAACCCGCAGTAGTTTCAAAGTAAAGTCATAGTTAAAATCCAGTAATTTCTCGGCATTCGTTATCAAATACATACTAAAGTCCATACATAGGTTGTTCCATATTGTTGGTTGAACTCACCAGTCTTTGAAGATTTTGTTGTCTTTCACATAGATCCTTATAATACTTCTGGCCGAGCTCCGTTGCCTGCAGAGCTGCTATAATTTCCAACTGCGTCTGTTCCCCACTCGCTACTTCCCATTCTAGCATGAGGCATAAAGACTCTAAGGCGGCGGGCTAGAAGGAAACGAGTACTCTTTACAATTCAATTCTTTTCTTAGTTTATATCTGATTAATAAACATAAAAATTATCGTTTAATATACATAATCAAAACTTACATGTTCCGTTAAGGCGACAAGAACGAAGTCTGGCAATTGTTTGCTCATACTCTGAAGGAAGCTTTTTCTTTTACAACAGCATTTCATTAAACTTCCCAGCTGTAATAAAGAAAATGAAAATGACGAAATTATGAGGCTTTCCTTTAAATCTATGCAATGAAACTGGATTCTCGGATTTTATTTCTACTAACATATTTTAGTAACAAGTGTAATAGTTACCATATCTCCCCAGAGTTGGCAGAGCTGGTGTTGTGGCAGGGCCAGTAGCGGGTCGGAGGGCGCGGCGGCGCGCAGCCAGGAGGGCGGGCTGGGCCGGGCGGCGCGCGCGGGCGCTATGTTGCCGTGCGCCGCGCAGCGCCCGTCCGCGGCCAGCGCGCGCAGCACGCGCCCCAGCCGCGCCGCCACGCGCTCGCAACCCAGCGCGCCCGCACACACCGGCACCGGTTGCAACACGCCGCCCACTACTACTATCCAATCCTCGTATTCGCACCTGCAACAAACACATATTCATTTCTAGATCATCTTAGGAAAAAAACTTGTACTTACTTTACTATATATATAAATTTTTTTTAATACCACTAAGGTGGCACACAAGCATACGGCCCACCTGATGGTAAGCAGTCACCGTAGCCTATAGCCGCTAGCAATACCAGGGGTATCACTAACGGGGTGCCAACCATGTTGTTGATGAGGACTCACTGTGCTAGCAGCAATACTACTAGCCCAGCGTATCCTCGTGGAGCACTGGCAACCTTACCGCAGAAACACAACACTACATGAAGTAGTGTTATTTCACTGCGGTCTTCTGTAAGGCGGAGGTATAGTCCCCAGTCGGGCGGCTCCAATCTCCAATCACCCTGCCTCTCATAAAATTTCAGTTTAGGTATTTACTTCTTTTACGTTCTAATCCTATTTATTTGAGAAAGAACCGTTTAACAGTTAAAAATAATAACTTACATGTGTTCCAATATATCGGCGAAACAGAGTACTTCCTCCTCATTGTGTGTGCATGTATGCGGCAGGGGCGTGTGCCTGTAGTGGTCGTCGAGCGCGGCCAGCGCGACCGCGGCGAGGTTGGGCGCGGCGCGCGGGTGCGGGCAGGCCGCGCGGCTGCCGTGCGTCACCTCCACGAATCGACGCACCAGCGCAGAGCCCGAGTTGTGTGCACTCAGAGCGCTGCACAGACATACATACTTGTTAATATCACGTTTAGAATTCATTATGATACCGATATAAATAGGTTCGCTGTAGAAACTGCTCAAACAATGTCCATTTTAAAGTTTCAAAAATATTTACGGTTAGCCTTTTTAGAGACGTTAGTTTCAAGTTCATAGCGTCGGGTGTCTTGTTTAAAAATACTGTGTGCGCAACATTTTAAGTTTCTATGTATATTGATCGAATACGGTTCAGAGAAATCCTATATTTTATTTTGCTATCGCTAAAGCAATTGACGTCAGTGCAGCTGAACCCGAAGTGATTGACTCGTGTTTACTGAAGTATTGTAACCAAATGAGGCCATGAGGCTAATATGATACGGTTTGCATGTCGCAGTCTCATTGGTACATTGAACATATTCCGTAATGGTGTTTGGATGAGCAATGTAAACAGATTATATTGTTAATGAGCTATTGGGATTACTATATCAACAACCGGAGGTGCGTCACTTATATTCGTCGAATATTCTCAAGTTTTCCATGAATCCAAATATTTACAAAACATCAAATCTGGATACTTAATAACAGATACCTCATCTGCGTACATTGAACTAATGCATGACATTGCAACAGTTCAATATTCAGTGAGCCAATTGCATTGTTTAAAGTAGTAAAGCCGCATACAAACAATTTAAGTACCTGATATAATCTCTAACAAGGGTGCGGGCATTAGGAGCTCTCGCGAAGTCGACGTTCCTGGTGAGGACGCGGCGCACAGGCGGCGCGAGGGCGGGGAGCGGCGCGGCGCGCGGCCGCCGCCGGCACATGGTCGCCAGCAACGCGCACAGCTCGCTCGTCGCGCACCGCTCGGCCAGCAGCGGCGCCGACACACTCGTCACACTCTCCGCCCATTCTTCCCAGTCTTTACCATCCTTGCTCTGAAAAAATTACTATGACGTTACTTGTTACATATTCTTTTAAAGGTATCAGCTCAGAGTAGATTACATACAACCCTTATGAATTCGGGGCTGGTTGATAGTTATAAAAATTAAACTCTTGGCGCAACCACCCTGAGGAAATTTATATATATTAATATAATATCTACATTGGAAGATATACCAAAACATATTCTATCGCTTTCACCAAACCGTACTCCATGTCAAATGACTGAAGGTTGCCGGTATGTCCGGTGACGATGCTAGAAGCAACTTGTGTAACATTCAATTTTCACAACGACTTGTTTATGCTCGTTCCACCTACGCTTATCAACGAGTAATTCTTACATAAATATTTCACCACGTGTGTGTTGCATGTTTTATGATAAGAAATAAAAAACTCATTTTCCATTACTTATGATACTTACCTCCTATATTTTATTGTTTATATACAAAATGCATTACATTTAGTATATAAACAATAAAGCTGTTAATTGCAGATAAAATTAACTACACTATAGTAGTAAAAGTCAATTTACATCTTTAAATGTTATTTATTGATATAAAATATACCTTCCTATGGCCATGTTTGGAAATGTATTGATTATGCAATAAGCAACAACTACGTCAATAACTTAAAAACATAAAAGTCACGACGTAGGCATGACACGACGTGACACGAGCACATTCTCGCACCACCTGCGTCGGCAATCGGCACTTGTCCCACTAAAGGAATCATTTGTGATAAACAACTTTGGAAACTTTAGTGGCTATCATAACTTAGCACCTACTTAGTTGTGTCTTTTATATTATACTTAACTCACCTCTGCTAATAAATCAGTTAGAATCTGCAAAGGGGCTCGCGTCACACTCTCGTCTTGTAAAGGTGTTGTCATTACAAAGTCGACCATATTCTGAAAAATACATAAAATATGAACACATCAATATAATCAGCATAAATATAAATTAATATACATTCATTGATATAAGCTCAGATATAAGTATTGTATTTAGCGCGTTTTACCTTTAACTCCTTTAAAACAACTTCCTTCCTGACAGTTTTGGTGAGAAAATTGCGATACCTTATGATATTTCTCTGAAACAATAATAATTACTTTATAAAACATTGATCTTTTGTAAAGCATAAAATGTAAACGCTGAGAGAGAAGGAAACAAAGGATACGTACTCTCCAAATGATGGAATGGTACCATTGATCTCTGGTGTAAGCGTCGTTTGCCTGAGGGAAAGGAAAAGGAAAGTTTAGAAGCTGAGACCTACGTATTCGAGAAAATATGCAATTCATTTTTGTTAAAATAATATAACATACTTGTAATAGAAGCGACCCGTGAGGCATCACTATTCGCAGACAGTATTTCCTCGCAGGGTCCCATCGGGAAATGCAGTAAACCTCCTGCATGCAACTATACGACAGCGGGTGCTCCAATAAGCCGGCGGGCTGAAACAATTAACAGCTTACTTGATCTATTTTGAATGAAGGTGCAGTTAGGTAGAATATGCTATCTTAATACTACATCTTTATTCTTAAATTAATAATACAATTACTTATACTTAGTAGATCGATTTTGAAGTAGTAGGAAAATATATCTACATTTATGAAAATGTGCGTTGTTTAGAATTACGGAATCCTAAACACACGATTCAAACTCGCGCTGGTCTAGTCCATGGTAGTGAGAGTGAAAGCGAAAACGAACAGCATCTGAAAGCGAACAATTTTAGCTAACGTGTGTCTCTTCACCTGTCTTTAGTTGGAATAAGATTAAAAGTAGTATTAGTCCTTTTTAAATTTAATAAGTAAAGTCGCTTCCGCCTTTATGAAGACTGTCCAGTTAAAAGCTAATTTAAATATTATTTCATAATCTTATTTCAAAGTAAAGCAGATATGCTCGTAATGAGGTTTTGGATAGGATAGTTTTGCCAGTTCTTCAAGTAGCAGACTATCCCACTCACATATTTAGCTTAAATATTTTAATAATGGGTCAACAAGAAAGAAGGCTGTGAGTAGAGGTTTGTAAAACTCCTGAGGGCGGGGCGGTGAACGTAGAGTACGCTAATGTATGACGTAGCAGAGCGTTGCCCTGGGACGGGTCGGTCGATCTGCGGTGTGTGAGCCTCTCTGTCTCTGTGACGTCAGCAGTTCAGCGCAAAAGGAAATAAGCTGAGCTTATACAGGTATAGTAGGCAGGGGTATACGTGCTCGTCCACAGGTCGACCGACTTTCCTTTGCATGTTGCATTGTAATATATTCTAAAACCACTTAAATAAATGCAAATTATACAAATACTGTAAAAGCACTTTTTAGCTCCTCGAAAAATGTTTAGAGCTAGGTAGTTATACTATTAGTAAAAATTTTGAAAGCTTTTACTTATTTTATGTAACCCACCCAATGTAGCAATATCTAGCCTGAAGAACTGAAATCGTAGAATGTAGATCATTATTATAAGTAGTATTATAGGTATCAACGATGAAATGCATTCTACTAATTTGATCTTGCATGCCGGGCTAATAAGCTAGCATCGCTAGATACATAAAGACTTTTTCAATGTGTCAAATTGCCAATACACTGTACTTATCTATTACGAATGTGGTTTACCTTATGGTATTTACATTAACATGAGGTTTATAGTCTGTTTGCTGACGTCGTTGGCTATAGCAGTATATTATTATCTACTCTGAGGTTATAGTTTCATCTCTAGCGTAGCGGTTGTATTCTTTTGGGTTTCCTCCTTGAGGTTTGGGACGGCACCAGCACGGAATTGTCCCGTTTTCCATTTTGATATCACTCAACAAAGTCAAATTACAATGATCCATATGAAAATATTGGAAATTAAATGGATGAATACAGATGTTGTATTCTCTTGGATACAGATAGCAGATCTTTTTGCCGAATGTTATATTATATTTTCGACGTAGATTAACCATAATGATCGGAATAAATTGTACCAGCCGGAGCATTCTGTAGATTATTGCAATAAAACTATTCGGTAGATATAAAAGTAGTGACGTCAATCGTGAACAGTTTCGTAATTGATTGTACCTTAATATAGTATTGAACCGGTTTTCAACTTAATTCCATACATCAAAACATTTTTATATAGGCATTTGACTTTATATCTATTTAGTAATTATATTCTATATTAGCCCGGTTTTGATTGACGTCATTACATCAGTGTTAAATTCAAGTTAAACTAATTTAAATTTAATGTTTTCGCCTCTTATATATAGGATGTAACAGTATTCGTTTATACTTTTCTGGGTTTTTGAAGAATGAAATAAAAAATCGCCTATTCAGTTTAGGCACTAATAGGCACTTATGAAGGTCTACTGTACCACCGGCTTGCCAATAGAAGATCGCCTTATGATCACTTTTGACAAGGATAATGATAATTTTGCTGTTTGGATATCAGATTTAAACGAAATTCTACCATCAAGAAAAAACTACCATCTAACCTACTCGAGCGATGTAACACCTACAAACACACAAATAGTAATAAGTATTATACTATAACCAAACCACTTTTCGGATCTTAGGCCCGTGACTTCTATGTAACAACATTTATACGCGTTATTCACTTTTAAACAATCACGTTGCATGTTTATACAATTATGTATGATAAACGGGAATTAACGCGAAATTTACCTTTTAGGTTGCACTGATCGAAACGTCGCGATAAATGAAAAAAGGTAAATTTCGCGATCATTCCTGTTTTTTATATTGTATAATGATACGCGTTACTAAAGTACAAATAGCATGCAACAAAGACTTCTTGCCTTTCTTGCAGACCTTTATAACATAACATAGCTGATTGTTTGGTGGTTTGCGCCGCATGATCGACGATTATGGCACGGCTGTTTAGACCATAGAAACGTTACGTACGAGTGTACGACGATCTTACGTAGCGCAAATTATTTATTGCGAGGCCTTTCGTGTGAAACGATAGAACCATGACCGATTTGTGATTGCATAGTGTGAGTATGATGTATGATTGGTATCGAATCCCATGTAGTGACCATATGGAGACCTAATTGGTTACGTGGCCTACACGTAAGAAATCATAAACAAGCTATGGAGCATTATATAGTTCCGATTAATATGTTATGATTCGACACTAGATGGCGCTGCGATGACCTAAATTGGTGTTCGATTTTTTTTATTGGTTCGATCAGTCGGTATTCCGGGGCATTGTAGTATTGAGCGGTTCTTTTGGACATCAATATCAAATTAATGATACATACATATCGAAATTGTAATGCATGCAGTTAACACAGTCATCACACCACAATAAAATTACTGTCTATACTTATTACTAGGTACTGGAAATTCGGAGTTCGATGGGCGAAAGTATATAGAACGGGTATGTATACTTTGATACCATATCTATACATACAACTTATAAGTTTGTACGGAACCCTCGGTCCGCGTAATAAAATATTGTTTTGTATTATTTTTAGTTATACGTCTATAAGATTGTCTGAGTACCAGTTATTACCAGTGTTGTCCGTTGACGGACCTTATATAAGATATTTTTATCCGCAGTCCGTATAAAAAAATGGAACCTATTCTAACAAGCAAAATATCATAATAATTATTTAATTTCAATAGTAATAACCAATGCCGGACATAGCTCATTCATATATTGTATACTCAGTACTCAGCTTCTGATGAATCTTGCGTGTTTCCTTAAGTGGAAAAGAATTATTGAAATCCGTATAACATACATATTTACTTCAAAAACCTAGACGTCATTTAGTTTATTTCTTAAAAAGCTTCCAATCACTTTTGAGATCTCGGTTAAATTGTTGTTTGCTCTTCTGATTATTGGACATCTGAGGAAACGGGCACTTGTATGCGTATATGCTGGGATTTCCCTGGAGTAAATTAGGTTGAGTCGTTACTACACCTCATAAACGAAAACAGACAATGTAATGTATAAACATTTATATTCTTTGATCACTTTTGCTAGCATAAAGAAGATCCTACAAAATATATAACAGCACATTTAGTAACACAAAACAGATTAAACTATTTAGTTTACATAAAATATAACTGACCTACAATATAACAGCTATAGTTATAATGTGCATTGTGCATACTTGGTAAATAGTTTTTGTAAGATCCAACATTTGGCTCCTACAATTATTGTATTCCGACAAAGAATTATTACTTTTTAATTATTGCCCTACCTCGATAATTGAGTCCTAAATAAAGTTAGCTCTCATAAGGTTCCGCGCTATGTTCGCGTTTCCAGTTGACGCCTACCTAATCATGATTAGACACTTTTTGGTTTACTACCTGCAATAATCAGAAAGAAAAAAAAACTGTTTTTAAATAGTGTGTCACAGACCGTTTTTCACTGTCGGTAGCTTTCGATTCAAAATTCTAATCTACTTATAATAGGTCCAATTCTGTACATTGAAGATATTTCGAAATATTTTTTTTGGAAGGCGCTCTATTTTCGACATTTAACCCAAAACAGTATTTATTTACATTTTTGTCCGTCCGTCTGTTTCCAGGCCGCGCATCACGCCAAAACTACTGAATGGATTTAAATGAATTTTGGCACAATTTGAGTTCATACTACGAGATAAAACATAGAATACTTTCTATCCCGAAATTTCGCACGGTTCCCTTGGGATAGGGGATTAAAATCAAAATGTATTCATGTTTGTAACTCCGAAACGGAAGGACCGATTTAAACGAAACTTTCACTGGCAGATAACTGATGCTATAAGGCTTATATGATGCTATTAGGTTACTTTAAGTTTGTAAAATAATTAGGGGTCCTCGCAAAAAAATACATATAAAGCTCATGAAAAAAATTCATTCCACGCGTACGAAGTCGCGGGCAAAGCATGTAATATAACATCTCAGAGTAGACACTACATAGTACATGATAGTTTCTACGCACGCAACCGACGCGCGTTGATACGCGTGAGTATAAATTGTTTTGTCTGCACTATGTGCGACCTCTGACATTAGCGCAGCCCGCAGCCCACAGCCCGCTGCTGCGATGCCGCCCCCTACAGACTATCTCAATGCGGATACCTGACCCACTTTGCTATATTATCTACTCCTATCAAAAAAGTACCAAGTACCCATCTCTGTTCCTATCAGATAAGATATGCATACGCATAGGTTTGTGATGGCGTATGGCTAACTAACACAGACTACAACACTATGTCATGTCAACTTTTGTGGAATGGTAAGGATACTTATCTGAAAAGCCTTTATTGTTCATGCTGCTGCGTTAATTATTCAGCTATATTTAGGGTTGGCTAACAGTTGTCAAGTGTACGCTTTTATCCGCAGGGAAGGTTACATATTAGCAGTTGAAGGGCGAAGCTTTGTATTTGCATCTTATGTTTCCAAGCTGAAGCGATTTTACTACTACTTATGTCAAGTTGTAAGGGGAAATGTGGAAATATGCATGTAGGTAAAGTAACTACCTAGTAACGTTAAACAGACGGAGGCGCAACGAGCGAGTGACGCACGAGCACTCTTATCTCCGATTGACCTCGATGCTGAGTTCACGATAAACTTACAATTGTCTAATTTAAATATAAAACGTCACAATAACGATAGTCTTAATGAAAATAACTAACTAATTAATTTCTCATGGCATGACATTTGTAGAGTAACTAAAATTTATGTATAGTTTAGTTTTATACGAGTACCGTACATAGCAAGATGGTGGCCAAGAAATGCAAGAAGGCAACTGGAATAACAAACTGCCTGGACAACCGGACCGGAAAGAATGGCGTGATGGAGGGGAGGTCTATACCCTACAGTAGGTAAGTGTGAGCTGTAAATAATGATGTTGATGATGCTGTGCATTTTCTAGATGCTAATGAGTAATACTCAGCGGAAGGAAAAATAAAATCGAAAAAGGATAATCAATCTTAAGTATATCATAACAGGTATAAAATAAGTCAACAGAACAACCTTTTCTAACCAACATGAAGGTACAGAAAAAATATTACTCGAAAGTTACTGAAATATTTTTTTAATATAGAAAATAATTCATGTCGCCAACGAGAGCGTAAACTCAAAATAATGCACATTTGCGTCATTGGGCGCACCTTATCAGGGAGTATCGGCCATAAATGATGGCCAGCCTCAGCACGTACAATTTCGTCTCTACCGAATAAAAGCTACCAGCTCGTCATGGTGCGTCATTATCACGTTGTGGTACATACTTACATAAATTTAAATCGTACCAACTATATATAATGAAACCTTTTAAATTGTAACAAGGCCCGGTTTCGGTATACCGAGCCAGGTATGACGTAAAACATATATGTATACATGAATTTAAACCATGAGCAACGGTCGCGTTAAGCTCACGACCCGCCTGTTTCTTTGAGCAATACCGAAAAGTTTGCCCTTCTTCCGTTGACAGGATTACTGTCTGCACGAGACCCACTGCCGCCAGAACAGCGACAGCACCTCCTGATCATAGTGCTATAGAAACCATACTCACCGCAAGAACAGCTATACAGATGTGTTATTTGGATCCAAACGGTTAAACAATTCTTATTCGAGAGAACAGATTATTTGTCATCCCTTAGCTATATTTAACCTCCGACACAAAAAAATAAGATAAACGTATGTATCTGTGTTTCTATCTGTGGCATCGTAGCTCCTACACGGGTGAACCGATTTTGATTATTTTGTTTTTGTTTCAAAAGTGACAATCGAGTGTGTTCTTCGCAATGATTTTAGAGAACTTTATACAAAGTTGGGGGGTTATAAACGAATTAAATATTGAACAAATAGCTTATTATTAAAAAAAAATTATGATAGATGTGATCCAGTTCCCAAACAAACTCCCAATGTTTTATGGTACTTCAGAGTTATCAGATAGGACTGTAATATGTATCAACAATATCAAATGTAAACAATGGCATAAGCCGATCTGCACGTAACGCTATAGCACGTGCAAGACTTACATATTGCTTTCATAAACTACTATTTTAGTACACAGCCGAGGCACAAGTACACGCAGTGACAATAGAGGACAAATCATCTTTATTTGCAACATTTATTATCTCATAGTGGTTTCCTGTGACTTTGTTTCCCGACCAACACGAGATAAATAATTTCCTTGTTATAAGATACATTGTTGACATATTGTAACACGTAACCAAAATTATTCGTTATATTTTAAATTCATATGTTTACGGTAAAATACAATCTAATATTACACGTTTCATTTGTAATTATTATGATCCGGAGTATGTGGTTTTAGAACGAATCGGTGCGGATTTACTGCGAAATTAGCATTAACTCCACAAGTACACACATACTAAGGTATTCTATTTCTGCTCGCACGCGAATCGATTTATATACCCTCTCTTGATTGCTTGCTACTTACGTATGAACATAGTAGCCACCGATACTAGTAAAGGCTTACAGAACTGGTCCGGTACCGAAAATGTTGAGTAACGGTACTGGGAGC
This sequence comes from Falcaria lacertinaria, assembly GCA_951449985.1. Taxonomy (NCBI): domain Eukaryota; kingdom Metazoa; phylum Arthropoda; class Insecta; order Lepidoptera; family Drepanidae; genus Falcaria; species Falcaria lacertinaria. Next base: position 5,619,310 of record OX602109.1, on the reverse strand, counting down.
AGCTCGGTACGGGTACTATTATTGCAATCTATTTGTCATTTCACAATTTCTTTTCAAGTTATTATCAATTTGTAATCTCTCATTTGTCATATAACAATCATAATTTAAGAGAATAACATAATAATATATATAAAATAAATATAAAAGAACGTCTTCTAGACCTAGTCCCAGCATCATGAAAGTAATGAAATCTACAAAGTGGTTTTTGTCACTACTTGCAACGCTACATGCAGTTTATTATAGTGCTCTATAGTAAAATTATAATAATAAAAAATCTTAAACTTAACTTAATACCAACCATGACGTGGATTGAGTGGGTGCTATCAATTTAAGCCTCTGTGTGACGCAGATATTCTTCTTAGCAACATTTTAACCCCCTTGTGATACGTGGTGAGGCTTTAGATTACCACCCCATCCCATCCTTAATCAAAATCACTTGTATTTTATTGCGTACAAAAATGTAAAAAGCTCTACTATCCTATTTCTTTTATTATTATTTGTAGCACGAAACCCTAATGAAACATAGTTTGTTGTAATACAAACTAAACAAAAGTAAAAAAAAACTAACATATAAAAAACAAAAAAAAAAAAAAAAAAGTCACAAGGGACGGTGCCAAGAAGGTCGGCAGTATTGCCCCACTGCATGGCAATGCTGATCCTTTGCGCTTTGCCTCTTTGTACTGCCGATGAGCCTCTGGACCCCATGGCCCCAGGGTCTCCACCGCAAAAACAGCAAATATGCAACCCCTTCCGAGGCACACATATTTGCAGCGTTTGACGCATTTGAAGCGGCACCGTCCACAGACGAAGTGAATATTATCTTTTTAAATATGCGTATAATCAAATCGCGCGTTCTAGGAAAAAATAAATACACGTGATGCTCACTAAAGCCTTCCCACCCCTTTCGAGTCTCTCGTAATTAATGGACGACCCCTTAAGGTATTTGATGTGAATTGTATCACTTTACGACTGTACTATTGATTAATGACGCGTAAAATAAATAATCTATTTTAAGAGAAGGAATGCCGCAAGATTATTCGACATCATTCTGTACTCGAGCTGACCTCGTCAAAGCAAACCTCATTTGTGTTGGTATAAGTTTTACTTTGGTTTTAACGATTTATGGACTATAAAAATGTATACCTAACTCTAATACCTACTTGTGTGTATTTAAATTAATAAATTACTCAACTTCATCTTCATTCACCACCACAAATAGATAATGTAAGATAGCCCTGGTGAACTTGTGGTTGAAGCAACGGCCTGTCATCTGATGGGCCCAGGTTCAAATCCCGGCCTGTACCAATGAGTTTTCTAATGAGAGTTCTAATCTTAAGTACAGTGATTAATCACACCATGAGCTGAAAAAGAGGGGTTGGGTGACTTGGGATCTCCCGCGGGTTATCCCATTAATATTGGAGCCGCCCGACTGGGGACTGTACCTACACCTTTCAGAAGATTGCAGTGAAAGGACACTACTTTCATGTAGTGTTGTTTCTGCGGGAAGTAAGTTGCCAGTGCTCCACGAGGATACGCTCAACACTGGGCTAATTAATAGTAATGCTGCTAGCACAGTGACTCCTCATCAACAACAGGGTTGGCAACTCGTTAGTGATATTATTTGACAGTGGTAGTATCTGCTTACCACCAGGTGGGTCGTATGCATGCCACATTAGTGGTATAAAAAAAACAAACATTGAACATAACATCACAAACGTTCACATGTATAGTTCAAAATCAGTCATAATACAAGTATGTTGAAATACATAAAATGTTCGGTAAAGACTAAGTAAATAAAATATGGCAAATACCGAAGTAGTAACATAGAAGGAAATATTCACTACCTTCGGGACATTCAGCTGAATGATATCATCAATAAATATTATTTCAAATTGATTAAATTTTCTTTATGATCTATCTACCTACGCATATCCGAAGCTATGAGTCATACAACTCATACATTTGACGTATATATTTATGCTTGTACAGATGTCCTGAAGATTCATATAAAAGCCATTTAAATGGTTGATACCGACTTCAGTAGTTGGTGAAAGTTAAGAGGAAATTCGGATTGTATACCTAAGTAAAGGGCATATCTATACTAAACGAATAATATTACGTAGTGTTTGTATATAGGTATGAGGAAATCTGGCATTAACGAAACTGGAAAAGCTGTAATTTTATCTTAGGGATACTATTTTATTCTATTGTGTAAAATACTTTCATGGGCGTTATTAGAGCATAAGCTGATAAAATTTTAGGGTTCGGTACCGAAGGGTAACCAATAGAAGTCTATTACTAAGACTCCACTGTCCGTCCGTCAGTCCGGTCCGTCTGTCAGCGGTGTGTATCTCATGATCCGTAATATAGTATGGAGACAGTTGAAAATTTCATAGATTGTGTTTTTGTGTTGCCGCTATAACAATAAAAAATAACAGAAAATACATTTTAAAGAAAAATCATAGGAACGTGTTTCTTTCTGCTCTGAACGTGATCTTTATAATAGAAACACGTAGACGCTTGAAATGCTCTCAGGGTTTATATTGCTATAATCGCTAGAAAACGTGCGAATTTACTATTACAAACTTATTATGTATATGCGGTTGGTGTTAATACAAAGCCGTGTCTAGATCGAATGGCAAAGTTAAGTTTGTCATTTAACCTAGTTTGGTTTTTAGTACGGTCCCCTCGGTGCGGGGGTCCAACTCGCACTTGACCGATTTTTGATTTTGATTTCTACGTGGGTTGGGTTACTTTTGATCGTAATAAGTTTTGTTAATTTGTTTGCTCTTATCTCAGGGAAACCTGGGGATTATCATTTTCCCCAATATCCGACTTGTGCCTCGTGCTGCTAGAATGTAGGTCAAACATAATTATTCAGATCCAAAACAGGTTAGCTACAATATAATCAATCAACACTAGTAATAAGTTGGCCTTCAATCAAATGGGTAATCGTACTCTTTGAGTTTTGAAAGGCCGTATAGTCCCTCAGTCATAAAATTAATAAATTGATCTATTCGCCGCCGCCGGCGGCCAATTGAGACATTTTATTGCGTCCGTTTTAATTGCTTCATATTGATATTATTCAAATTGAACGAACTGATACAAAAAAATCATTCGTGCCAATTCTCTTGTCAAAAACTAGCTAAATTATAAATAACTAACTTTTTTTTTTAAATCAACAACGTGATAAGGATATGTTTAATTTTTTATTGTCTGCTCAGAAAAGCTGAAATAAAGTGAAATGTACAGCGATGTTTCCAATAATATGTATACACTCTATACACTACACCTACTCATAATCATAATATAAATATACTTGTATTTTGTATACTATAGTGTTATATGTTTTCTCTCGTCATACACTAACAGTGTACACACACGAGCCGTGGGTAGCCTAAAGGTACATACTTTTTAACAATATTTTGACAGTTTCAGGAAAGTTGTGAGTGCATGTTCCGTTAGCTCTTCATCAAACGATATCAAGCGATACGCCTGCTACATAAATATATATTAGTCTTACCGTAGGATACTTAAGTACTATACCATCATCATCACGTTTTGTCATTCAACTACTCATCAAGTCTATATTATCACTATTGCCAATGAGTAATCACATGGAAATCGCTCATTAGCAATACGTCAAGCTGATTCCGAAAAATGAATGGAGAAACAAACAATGAGCTGCACATATTATTATTTAATTGCGTGAAAAACCGGAATTTATTATTACGGAATTGACGAAGTATCTTATCAGAAAGTACAACGTCGTGCAACTAGTACGTGACACGATGGAATTTTATTCCTGTAGGTAACGTTTAATTTAATTTTGACCGCTATGGGGAGACGGTCTGCCCTCGGGATGGGCGTACACTCTCAAAAATATGTTATGCTACCGACCGACCTTAAATTATGCACTGCAGGAAGCCCCTTTACGAGTGCGAACTCTTTTAAAATCATATTATTAGTAGGTCTAAAGGCAGAATTGCATATCGTAGACTGAGACGCACCGGCTTGCCATGCGTAGAAATTGATAATACCTTTCCCAATAATCAAACTACCTACTACTAAACTAACCCATTGGCGAAAGCCGCATCTGTTTAGCGGCTGTTGAAACCATAATTGCCAGACATAAATTCGAGGCTTTAGTATGTATGCATATAATATTGTTAAATCGCTTTTATTTATATTAATGACGACAGTACCTAGGCATAAATGTATGAGCATATTAAATTAAATCAGCGTGCTTTTCTTAGTTGTGCTGTGTATTATTTCACCTTGTACCTAAATGTTAAAGAGTAACGAAGGTTTCTGCGTATAATGCGACAATAGGTAATGCGTCAGAGATAGTGCCATTGATTACCCAACATTGCTTAAGTAAATAGGTATGTTAATATTTACCGTTTTGGACACAATATGGTACTCTTGAAGGCACAGCACGTGTGTCTCCCATCGCCTCAGGAACTTGGCGGCGAGGATCTTGTCGACGACTGTCCTCGTGTGCTGGAAACAACACACCCGGATGGTTCCTTCTGTCGCCAGCTTGTACCGAGGCCCGGGGGGAGGCACCGGTGCCCCCGCATTGCTGTCAAATGCGTCCGTGCAGCACTCAGGACTCGAACCCTAGAACAATATATTAAAATTAAAATGTATTCAATTTTTTTTATACCACCTAGGTGGCACATAAGCATACGGCCCACCTGATGGTAAGCAGTCACCGTAAGCTATAGCCGCTAGCAATACCAGGGGTATCACTAACGGGGTGCCAACCATGTTGTTGATGAGGACTCACTGTGCTAGCGGCAATACTACTAGCCCAGCGTATCCTCGTGGAGCACAGGCAACCTTACTTACCGCAGAAACACAACACTAAATCAAGTAGTGTTATTTCACTGCGGTCTTCTGTAAGGTGGGAGGTACAGTCCCCAATAAATGTGTGGACATAATACACCTCCCTATAGATAGAGCCTAAAGTGATTATAATTTATTTAAGCAAATTAAGAAGACAATTTGCACAAAGGACACAGTGACGGCTGAGGAAGATAGTGACCGGTTCAGTTGAGGTCACTGCAGGGTGTAGTAACTGCTGCGTAGTAACTTTCATTCTTATTAACCTTCTATAAATTATCATCATTCGCTAGCCAAATCGAAAATTACTCAGCATCTTTTACAAAATAATATTTGCTTGGAGCTTCTTATGGGAAAATATTGTATGCACTTCATTGCTACCAAACATTTTCGGGGTCGACAACCGTTATAGCCAATGTACTTAATTTAAGTAGGGTTACGTCTTCGAACAGGACCAAAAAATATATGATTGTATTATTATAAGTTCAAACTCATTGTAGCACAGAATAATACATACCAAAAACCAGCCAGCGAACGTGATAGTCCCAACATTAATATTTTATCGTTAAAAATATATTGCGTGGTTTTACAGAATACTGAACCCTTAGTGCAAGTTTAGCTTTCTATTACCTACCAAACATATAACCGATAACGTAAAGTGTTTTGCTACGTTAAGGATAAGAGCAGCCATATTGTTCATCAATATTGTTATGTCCTCCATGTAATTTTTGCAAGCAGTTTATACCATGTGCTTGTGGCATAGTTGCTATTTCGTAGCCAGCGTGGCTATTGCATTTTTTCGAATTGGTGACTGAGCTAAAAAAAAGTCTACCATCTAGTTGAAGCTAGATTAGGGATGCACCTAGACAAATAAGGTGAAGCTATTTATAATATAAATGTGAATGTTTGTTTGTTCGTTCGTCTTCTGACGGTCCTATATCCATTAAATTAAGATGACTCCATATAACTAATATAAATATATGGTATAGACAGTACTTTGTACAAAAAATTCAATAATTTTCAAGTCGTTTTGACGTAGCAGTTTTGTTTACCGATTACACTCATAAAATATCATTGACCGATTCATTCGCAAGCTTTTTAGTTTTTGATATAAAATATTGCAATCAATCTGACATAATTTTATGTCAGATTGATTGCAATATTTTTACCAACGGCCGCTGAGATCAAATAAAAAAAGTTGATGGCACTTTGCGAACAATTTGACGCCATTTTAAACAACAACCTTGCACTGTACATATAGAATTACACGCACACACCCCCCACAGTTGGAGATGGCTTAGCCCACCACCAGATAATAACATCATAACTCAATGTGAGTTCACTGAGCTCTTGAAAAGTGAAACGCGAGCAATCACGTAACATAATGCTTCACCAAAAGGAAGATATTATGACGAATAATTTACATAAATTATATAAAAAATATTCAGTTCTACATGGCGGATTTTATCAGTTACGTTACAAGTAGGTAATAATAGCTCAGAGTAGTTAATATAATACGTACAAGTAATAGAAGGACGAGTTTCAATTAAAGAAATACCATGACAGTTTCATAATAAAAAAAGTTTCACAACGGTGTATGCTGTGCGATGGATGCCTAAAACATATAGATTTTTTTAAATGTTTTGTCACTAATAACTGAAATGAGGTTAGCAGCCAGTGGAACAATGAAATAGCAGGTAGTTCTTACGACAAAAAAACAGGGTTATTCGATCGCCAGATAATAAATATTATATTTACTTGTAGTTACATACATACATATATATTCTGTTGACGTCAGTTAAGACCTTGTACTTTACTTTTAGCGTGCAGTTTTTTTTGTTAAATAATGACTAACTGTACTTTAGCTAAATAAATAAGATACACGTAGGCATGTATTCTATAAAATTTTAAGAATGTGTTTAATGTCTCACTAATTATATTTGACTAGCGTTTTCCCGCGGCTTCGCACTCATTGTAAACTGAATAAGGCAACATATACTTATATCTCAGCTTATATATAAACGATAGCTGGTACTCTCGACTAATTGACTGACTGACATATCAACGCACAGCCTAAACGGCTGAGATTATAGACTTGAAATTTTGACAGTACCCACTTTATGACGCAGGCATCCACTAACGAAGGATTTTTGGAAATTCCACCCTTAGAAGGGTTGTAAGTTTGTATTAAAATCCGTCATTTTTGAAGTTAAGCGCATGAGAACTGGAATTTGGCCTTTGAGTTAAAATAAATAAATACGTATTTCAGGATTTTTGGAAATACACCCCTAATGGGGTAAAATAGGGGATGTAAGTTGGTAGTAATTTTTGAAGTTAAACGCATGAATATAGGTACTCATATTATTACTTATAATATATACTTATAGTACTTATAATATTATAAAGAGGAAAGATCTTTATTTTTGTGAGCATGCTTGTATTGAATAGGCTCCGAAACTTCTCGACCGATTTCAAAAGTTCTTTCACCTTTAGAAAGCTACATTATCACTGAGTAACATAGGCTATACATTATACTAGCTGCCTGCCCTGGCTTCGCATGGGTAGATAAAATATTTGATAAATATCTACCCGTGCGAAGCCGGGGCGGGCCGCTAGTCATTTATGTATAGGTACATGTTGACTTATACACTTAATCACGCGTGCAAAGCCGTGGGCAAAAGCTAGTTCCGTATATTGACAACCACAAATTTACCTAAGTAACTGTATTCACAATTAGAATAGCGCAACAAAATGCAATGGTATTTGGAACAAATAGTATTCCCCATCGGCAAAATAGCATCATCAATTAATTATAATTATAGTTACCTATCTTTACCGTCATTTCCTACTGATTTCACGTATTATCCACAAAAATGTTTCAAATTTAAATCTATGCTATGGTGAAACCACATTTTGTTATGACGTGTATAAATTATTACAAGTAGGTTTTCCCATTCTGAAATAATCGTATATAAAATAACATCTAAGTGAGAGCACTGTTTTCCTACTTAAAATAACTGGCGTAATCGCAGGCAATTAACATTTAGTTTCGGTGCTAGAAACGATTTACATGACACATGATTTTAACTACACATTTATCACAATGATAGATATCTAATCTAGTAGGTACCATAACTGGATGCTGATTGGGGCGCGGGCCCAGCCGTGCCGCATGGTATGACCCACATAGTGGTCGCTGTTCGATGACGTCATTCCGAAAATTTGGGTCATGAGGGCGCGCTCCAACTCCTTGGTACCTCTCGCTCGAGATCGACCCGGATACAACACCCGACCCACTCCCATACATCACTCATTCTTGACACCTCAAATAAGAATAGTTACCTATATTATAAGTAAACTCCGGTTTCGTTACTTATGCCTCATGACTTACTTATTACTATCTGTGCTCGCGTTGCCTGCTCATCCTACGATATGTAATCACTATTAGTAATTTAGCACAGACTATTTTCTTATAAAATCAGTACCTGCACAGCAGTATTAGAGGGTCCCGTCCTCTGCCAGCATAAAGCCTTTCCAAGGATCTCTTATGCTCTTACTCATTGAAGGAAAACATTACCCTTGATGGCGCTGCGATCTTTGATACAGGTATGGTAACTCCGAATTAGAACAGCTGATTTGTTATGCCTTACATCCATATCTTTTAAATAAGTAACCACCGCAAATTGCATTTAATCTTTGAGTTGTAAGGATGGTAATGAGTACATATTCTGCGGTTTGAAGTAATATAATATACGTAACGGAGCCAATATATGACTATGATGTATGGAAATAACGCCTATTGTATTATATTTGTTATCCTGACTTAGTATGTCGTTGTACCTAAATTTATTTTTATCTTAATTAAAAATTAACCACTGCCTATAAAAATGGAAAATAAATTCCCCGCGCTCATAATTATATCGGCAGAGGTAAATCGATGTCTATCCTCGTAAAGTAAAACCCAAATGATTCTTTTGACATGACAGAGCATTATAAAACCACTAACCAAATCGTCAAAGAAGTAACCTCAATGGCCTGTGACTAATCGTAAGATCTGTGACGTCTGTGGATTCTTTCTCACTGTGTTGGAATTGCTTACTAATGGTCAGTCACTGTTACATAACTCTTAAGAACTACAAATCACTCAAACATGCAACACAACACAGTTAAGAAAGCGGTAATATTTGTTATTGTTGATTTTTTTTTATTTACTAACCATTAAAGAGATGCCATGCATTTTATGCATTTAAAAAGTATTTGTAGACAACACGTCACCACCGCGCGTTTACTCACGTCACCACCGCGCGTGTACTTGTTTTTTTCAATAAATTGAAATATAAACATACATATTTGAAATACTTTGTTAAATTAAGACAATTGTGGCCTAACTAGGCGATATTAGGAGGGATCCGTTGCGCAAGAATACGTATCGATCAATCTAATACAAATGTACTCTTATATATAGATGACCAAGCACCTTGGAAAGCAAATGAAACTGTCCTGTCTAGTTACCATATCGACATCCTGGAAAATCGTTACAGATGCAGGTAAGTAAGGAAGGCTAAAATTTTTTTTTTGGGGAGAATGGATTTTATACGCCAGTAATGTGGACCTGGGTGATGAGAAGGGCATAGCACACTGGTCAACAAAGTGGAATAGGGCAGTATCCTATTATCACCTCACACATTGGTGTCCTTGGAAGATGGAAACGATCCAAAAAATATTCATCATTCATGATCAAAAAATTAGCCTAATTCTGATCTGCAATTTTGATTCAGTCGCCTTAATGTTTACAGAAAAATATAGCAAAGTTTTACTTGTTAATTAAATAGTACCCGAATCCAACGAGCGACGTCAGCACTACTGATTGGAAACCACAATGTCGATGTTGTTTATTCACATTGAATGCAATATTCCATCATGGTGTAAACCACAAATCCCTACAAATAAATTACTCTCGACCGCGTTGTTTTTACAAGACACTGTTTTAATTATGATTTTCTTCGAGGCTATATTCAGAATTTATTCAGAGGAGTTTTTTATATCACGAACATGACAAGCAAGCATACGGCCTGTCTGATGGTAAGCGATCACCTTAGGCTGTAGACGCTTGCAATACCAGGGTATCACTAGCGCGTTGCCAACCGTATTATTGAAGAGGATTCACTGCTGCGATAGTAGCGTTTCCTCGAGAGAAGCCTGTTACGTGATCCTCTGTAAGTAAGCTCCTACCAAAGTAAATGTGTAGTTCTTTAATTTAAGAAAAGAAACTAACTAAGTAATTGTATGTACTGTGTGAATGTTACTTGTATCGCACGCAGTTGAACCAATCAATAAGGCACGCTGTTGGGCAGCATTGGCCGCGTGACGCGTGGCATGATGTGACTTCGTGCATCATTTTAAAAACATATATACGCTTCTGACTCTATGATGACTTCTCTTCTACAATAAAAAATCTTATTAGTAGGCACTTCTATTTATGTGACTTTTTAAGTTAGCGTTGACTGATCAGCTATGCATATGTTGCCGTTGCAGTCCGTTTGAGTTAATGAAATAAACGGAACTTATAAATCTTTATTTTGTGCCGTCCACCACATTAGATTAAAAATCTTGGCATTTAGGTAATCGTGCATTGTCACGGAAACCCAAACGTGGATACCGGACAGGTGGAAGGAAATAAAAGCTTCTCAAAATACGGAATCTTACTCATGTGCAACCTCAGGAAGTGCGTGGACCGGTATTTCCAGCGTTACATCGGTACATCCTTTTCGCCTGACAAACGACAGAGACGAATTCGCAAAGCTGACGGCTAGCATATAATAGTGGATAGGCACACACAGAAGAAGAAACACATATAAAAATATGTTTGAGATGGTAGTAATTATGACACTTATTTATTAACCAGTAGCCAGTGGTCTCCGACAAAAATGACGTCAATAATAAGCATAATGAAATGGATTTAGAACAGATGAATCAAAACGAAAGTGTGATTAATCAGTCCATCTATATACATATAGCGGACTGTATAGCAGATAAGCTCGTCTTGTTTAATTGACGTTGCTTAACCTTTCAGCCGCATATGCTCAAGTGATTGCTGGCATTCGCGTGCCAAAAAGGGTAGACAATAATAGGGTCGTCACTGTACCATTCGTATCCGCAACAGCTCATATAGAGCATCAACCGTTTTGATTGATTTCTTTTAAGTAAACGTCATAAGATGGATTTCTTTTTGAAGGTTGCCAGTAGCTAACATTTTTGTTCCGCATCTAGACTTTTTCGCCAAGCTATATTTGTATTCAGGTGCTGTTCGTTGGGGTTGGTTGTATGGCTTTGTTACACGTAAGATTTGTTTAGAATAATTAAACCAAACAACTAATTATATTTGTATGCATTATATGAACTAGTCTGAGGTATCATATTTATTCTGAAAGTAATCTGAATAGAGTCAACCTAGTAAAATAAGAATAAATAGATTTAATATAATTTAATATATTTAATTTTAAAATAAATTTAACTATCCAAAAGTAAATAGCTATACTGCAATTTTCACTAGAATTTAATTGCCAGGGATCGATATAAAATATAATAAGTAATTTATGTTGATAGATTCTTTCTTTCTTTCTAGTCTTTAAATATTTATTCGGCTTAATTAGTCGCAGAAATTTTAAATTTGTCTGAATACATCTATCTGGTCATGCTAAAGTGGAAAAAAATATATTTTATCAAGTTATCAGCGGCATCCTTGACAGATCACCTGCGTATCGAATATTTACAAACCGAACATTTACTTAGCGGAATTGTTTACTTAGGTATTGGGGTTCCCGATTATTTATTATAAACTTAGAGATAATAAATCGACTAAAGGTACTATTATTTTAACAAAAAAACATTACCAAATAATATTGTACCTAAATGGAAAAGTGTCATATACGTTTGTAATTATATGCGTGTTTCGTTTACACAGATAAATTACAATTCATTCATTCTATCAGTAAGGTGTCTGGAAACCCTGCAAGTCTGAATCTAGCTAAGACTTCATATTTCCGTAATATTTCAGAAGGTGACGGCGTCGTGGGCAGAGCAGAGAGTAGTACTTATTAAAATATCCTTTGTTTGTGTATATCAAACTACTCGATCTGCCTGTATGCGTATTTGTAGTAGCCTGGTTGTGCGGTTAGTGTCGACAGCAATCTGGTATCTGTATCAGATAACTCTACAATTTGATTTACATTGTGAATAGGTTTTTGCTATAATTATGTAGGTATCTTTATCTTTCAGGTGATATACAGGAGACCGGCTTTGTCAATATAACTACAGTGCGAGATATTTTGCGCCAACCAATGTGTTAAGCATTACTTTTCCAGTTTTAAGTAAATTGTAGTTGGTGAAATTAGTTGGTAGAGACTGAAGAATCAATGTCTAATGACGAGTACAGAATCACATGGGGGCATGATTTTACTTACGGATTTCGTTCACTGAAACCCGATAGTAAAGTCCTGGGTGACATGCAAATACAACCTACAAATACCAAGGGCGGGCGAAATTGTAACGCAAGATACAGAAAAATACCCAAGTGTGAGTCTTGCTCGCGCACCGAGGGTTCCGTATTCCGTAACACATGTGGTATTTTTTTAGGATAGTTTTGTGTGTGTGCGTGTGTTTGTGTGTTTGTGTGTGTGTGTGTGCGTGTATGTGTGTGTGTGTGTGTGTGTGTGTGTGCTATAACGGTGTTGTTGATACATATTCTAGATAGCTCTCCTTAAATAATCGTATTTGTCTTGTTTACTTATGTAGCAAGTACGCATGGACGCATGTATGTAGTTATTAGTATGTTCAATTTTGAAAAAAATATTTAAGTTTGAAAAAATACTACACGGGCACCTCATTTATTGGTACGGTTTTTAACTTAGGATATACATTCTACGATAATTTTCTTGAATTACTTCATTGATTATGAGTCTAAAAACAGACGGATGGACAGACAGACAGATAGAACACTCACAAGATGTAAAACAAATTAAGTTATTTATTGCGATACACGACTAAAAATGCACATAGCAACTTGTTTATAAAGTAATCTATTAGTTTTAATCAAAACCTATAATATACTTATATACTAGTATATTAGATTATATACTGGTCAAAACGAATCAATAAAAGGATAATTTATCTGGCTAATAAATCTGCTAAGGTAAACCGTAGGCTTAAAAATTTACAAGTCTACGAAATGCGTAAGAAAATCAACGCACGTCACGTCACGTGCGACATAAATCACCTGTTTGTTTGTAAGGATGTCACGGTTTGGAATATATTGCGGAAATTGATGATTGGTTATAATTCCTAAAATTTTAGATCATACAAATCTCTTATGTTTTCAAATAAACAGCACAAATTTCATACACTGGGACATTTGGGACGGTGTCAGCGATTCGTTCCTTATCTAAAAGTATACTCTCATAAATACATAGTAGGAATAGAATAATAAGAAGTGAATGAGTGCGAAAGAGGTGTATAGAAATTGTAGCTTATGTAGGCAAACAATAGTCTCTGCCTACCCCGATGGATTACAGGTGTGAGCAATATGTATACTGTAAGCTGTTGGTGTGTCTTTCCCAAAATAAATAAATAAATGTCAGAATTTGTTTATTTGTCATTTCTCCTAATTTACGACATAAATTGCCATGTGTAAAATTAATAGGGATTTATTATTTAGCTTTTCACCGTAAACGGGCGTCTGTTTTACGTAAACAAGTGTAAATAGTCAACAGTTGTGTCATGTGGTATAGTCATATTTCATACACATTTTCCGGTATATACTTAGTGTAGGTATATGCTGGTGCAGATGCACTTGAAATTAATTTATCAATAAGATTTCAAATAATTTAGGACCAAATTAATACCTGATACCTGAACTTATTTTACATTACATATGTTTCTTCAAATTGCGTTCAAGTTCTTGAAGTTGCAGCCGGTGGGCGAGGTAAGTTGTAGTTAAGTGGATTTACGCAATAACAATGTACAGCCCCTTACAAATAGCCCACGTGGCCCACCCACCGCTGCTACTCGATATTCTTAATTAATACATTATAACTAGCGGTGTTCCATTCCATTATGTATTATGTCTCGTGGCATGTGTTGTTTATTACATTAATAAATGAACCAAGTACCAATTGTAGTAATGTTTCAAAATGGTTGACTTACGAAATATTCAGCGGAGCTCTGATCCGCCAGGGAGGGCGAGAGCAGATAGCCGGGCGAGGGAGGCGCGGTGGCGGCGGCTGGCGGCGGCGCCAGCGATAGCAGCTCGCCGGCTGACGCAGACATGCTGCCTGCCGCCGCTAGGCTGCGCAGCCGGTCCGCCAGGTCCGTGTGCCCGCTGTTGCATCCCTTACTCGCATTACTCTCCTTCTCATCATTTGAAAACAAATTGTTTATAATCCTCGGCCGACGCAGCTTCCTAGACGCAGCGCGCCAACGTCTCAGCCGGCAAGCGGCGTTGTTAAGGACTTCCTCGGTCTCCCGACACTGTACCGGTTCTTCGTCAGACTGCAAGGCGTCCTCTGTACTCACTTGCTCGTCTATGTAAGGCAGCGTCTGACCCAGGGCTGACTGCGACGGCTCATCGTCGCTCAGCGTCGTACTTGATGGACTTAGGAAATCCCGCAATGCAAAAGCTAGCCGTTGACCAGCACTTAGACCATTGGTATTGTTGGCAATATGATCCGCGGATACATATTTGTCCTCGTTGATTTTACCGTCTTTTGCATCAGTTTTTAAATTATCATTTTCATTAGAATTCAGATCCACATTTATGTCTTGACTGAACGACGGCATTCTGAAGAAGTGGTGTCCGATGAAATTCATCAATAGTGTCGCATAAGCTAGATGGAGGGTAGTTTTATAAATTTATTAATTATTTTTATCGAACCTATATATACCCGACGCTAATGTTTGATAGTAATAACAAATCTTGACGAACGATCCATTCATTTTTATCAGAAATGTAACGAGACACTATCAGTGCCTGAAATTTATTTATACATCTAATCGATGGTTTGGTGATGATGGATGCTAGGAGGGTGCACTGTAAATAGGCTCGCAACGTTAACTCACTGGATTACGCGTGAACTTAAATCCTAATGCACGTAAACACAAATATGTCATTGTCGGAACCCGCGAGATTATTAAAGATTTACACGAAATGCATTCACATTCGGCCTCGAACTACACAGACATTGTGCACAGACTGTGTGGAGCACTACTGGCTGGCGCTGTCGTCCTAAGCTATACATATACGTAACGTTCTCGATTGTATATTTCTTGTTTGTATTGACGTACGTCCGACCTGCGTAGTAGCCCGGTACTGTGGCGCCTCTGGCGACGGATCCAAACATCTTCACGACCGCATCACCCGACCGCACTAACGCCATCTGTCATTCATAGTACATTATACTAAGATCATTATATGTACCCTTAGATCCAATACCTATCGTAGTATATACTTCAACCGTTAGGTGGCACCTCAATGTTTCACTCTCTTTCGGAATATGTATATTATCTACTCTGAGGTAGAACGTAGCCACTTAGCCAGACTTATTAACACGTAGCATGTCCTATGTAAGTGTATCATCTATGACGTAGCACATTCATTCGTCAATCCAAGCTCTCTATGACTATGATTTGGAGTTCACAGCCAACGTCTGGTGCATGAATCGTCCTAATTGTGTGGGACGCTCCGTTGGACTCACATAAAGGAACCTTCAAAGAGGCAAAGACAAAAAATCTGCTTATATGCCCAATTTTATTCCAATGCTGAGGAAATTACTGGGTGCAGCATAGTGCAACCTTACTGTCACTTTAGGTGACAGCAAAATTACTGGAGATCTGCTTGAAAAGCAGGCAATGGTGTCGATTCTATTGTTAAAAATTACTAAACTTAACTAATTTGACTAGTCTAAAAAGTCTTGTTATCCCTTTCTCATGTGCGGGGTTAAATAAGGATGTCAATATTTTTAGACCTGTCAAATTAGTTAAGTTTAGTAATTTTGAACAACAGAATTGGCACCAATGTCTGTCTTAAAAAACCTTTAGGATCAACGGATGCTTTCAAGATTATACATAGAACATACACAGCTCGTGTAGCTCTGCCATCTGTTTATCAATTCTACTGATGAAAAAGAACCTTGTTTATGCTGTGCGTAGTTTGCCACCAATCACCGTCACCGGTCACCATAAATTTAGGGACCGTATGGTAGTCGTGGGAGCAAACCATACCAGATATGTTATTCGTAGGAAAAAATATTGTATACACAGTTTATATCGTTATTGGAGCGTTATATTGTTGTGACAGGTTCAATGTTCATAACGTTCAAGGATATTTCCAAGTTTCCACATTCTAAATTGCCTTAACATATTGTTAAAATTAATAGCCTGCAAAATGTATTATGTTATTCTCACAAAATCAGAATCATTGCTACAACAAGTGAGATTAAAATAATCGTCGTTTTCCTCAACAGGTTAAAATAACAATATACCACAGATTAGTAATCCACATTCTGCTGATGGCAACAATTTGTCGCCATATGATCACGCGCATTACACCATGAAGGCTGAAATTGTTAGGGAATCCCATAAATTGCAATACTAAGGACACATTTAATGGCAGGCTTATCCTCGCCTGGGAGTTTAACAACGCCAAACGGCCGGTGAAAGTGATGCACAGTGGTTGTACCAGCGGAGCGGAGATTGCCGCTTCTAGCTAACATGTGTCTGTGGCTGCTGACTGCGTGCCTGGGTTTGTTGCCCGCTAACCCTTCACCAACGATAATTGTTGTGCCCGGTGTGCCTGCTCCCATCCTGCTGCCCACAACGGCAGCTACCACTGCTGCTACCATGCGCCCACCTCCACCAGCCAACATGACGGGTCCACTGATGCCTCCACCAAATAATATCACCCCAGCTGCCACCCCACCAACCACTCAGCCCGTCACTCCGCCAGCTACCCCGCCAGCCACCCAGCCAGTTACCCCACCAGCCACCCAGCCAGCTGCCTCACCACCTGCCCCGCCAGTCACGCCACCGGCAACACCAACTACGAGGACGACAATAGGCGGTGCGCTCTTATCTCTTACACTTTGTAATGATCCAGATGTTGTATGTATATTTAATCCCGATGAAACCACCGCAGGCCCTCTACCGATTGACCCCAGACTGGGCACCACATCATCGCCATTGGCAGCTTACCAAGTGCCATCTATAACAGGCTACAATGCACAAGTACCATACTACGATACTGCTGTTAAGTTTCCTAGACAAAGAAGAAGTGTTGAGGCTTCGAGCGTGAAGAATTTAATGCGAGATGTTCAAATGATGGACGATAAACATGTCATACGGAAAAGACAGTCGAGTTGTATGTGTGTGCCAACGGGGACGTGTAACCGTAGTGGACCTAATGCCGCTGCGGGCATGATAGATATTAGAATTGTGACACCTGTAAGTTTCCACCTTAAATTGTACATTACAAACTAATACACGCAGTTAATTATCTACTTTGGGCTAGTACCTATAACTAAAGTTCATTGCCATCATACATCGATGTGACCGATGCCACATCTATCTGGCTAGGCTCAACGCGCTTTAGATCTGTATTGTAACTTTGCTACTGCCTGGGCAAGAAGACGGGAGAACTACCCACATGCTTATTTTTAAAATAAAAATTACCCTGTATTTTAGTCATATTCAATATTTTAATTGTTTTAGCATACGTTATTACAATAATTATTCCGCCATTCCTATTTATAATCCAATACTTTTTCTCAGTAAGTGAAATGTAGCTGTTTTTCATGAGAAAATAAATATCAGATCAAACAGTTTCCAGTATAGTATACGATAGAAAACATATCATGAGTACACATTACGCAGGGTGGTGGAGCGCAGTGTCCGGCCGGGCAGGAGTACTGCTGCACCGCTACAATCCCTCAGCAACAAATAGCTTGTGGAACTCTGCAGACCGTGCCGCCGACTGCTATCACCCCTGCAGCTGGACAAGCCAATTTTGGGGAGTACCCATGGCAGGTACACAATGTATTTTTTCTTAAAACTCTTTTGTCTCACTCATGTTTAAGTTATTAAATTGTTACCGACGTTTTTCAGGCACTCGTATTAACAAATCAAAATGATTACATAGCTGGAGGCGTGCTCATAGATAAATTGAATGTGTTAACTGTTACACATAGGATGTTACCATACATGTGAGTACATACGCATTTTATATTATAAATTTGAGTATCAAAGAGATGGTGAGCGATAGAACAGCTTAGCGACTTCTCCAGCGAGAAGGACCCAGCTATTAAATTTACGGTGATTAAATTATTATTTCAATACAGTGCATCAGGAACCGCTCCAAATGTGAAAGTTCGGTTAGGTGAATGGGACGCAGCGGGGACGTACGAGCCAATACCTTTTCAAGAGTACAGTGTGCAGAAGGTGTTCAGCCACCCTTCATACAACTCGAACACGTTGCAGTACGACGTCACGGTGCTGCGTTTGTCCACAGCCGTGCCGTTCACCCCAGCGGTCGGCGCGGCCGCCACCATCAACAGAGCGTGCCTTCCCCCCCCTACCGCCAACTACACCGGACAAAGGTTATTTGAATTTTTGTATTAGAACATAAACATCGACATGAATACGACATCATTGAAATGGCGCCGTATTGATATCACAAATATCCGACTACCAACTAATTTGTTTAGTCGTCATAAAAATATTTTGGTAATTTTTAAACGTTTTCATGTATTTATTTATTTCTTTTTTGGGACGAAGATCCTTAACGCGGCGTGTGGTAAGACTTATCTGATAGAAATCGCCACGTTATAAAGTGTAAAGTAGTATAAAGGGGCCGGTTGTATTACATTTGAAAGGTCATAGAACCATAAGGATTAAATTTAATTCGTAAGAACACTTCGTTCCATTTATCTTTACCTTCTTCATCCGAATTGCAGAAATATGTAAATTTTCAGATGCTGGGTTTCCGGATGGGGAAAAAATATATTCGGAGGAAATGGTCAATATCAGCAGATTCTGAAGCAGGTGGACGTGCCCATAGTTGCGGCTGCAGCGTGCCAGGCGCAGTTGCAAGCCGCCCGGCTGGGCACCTCCTTCACGCTTGATACCAGCACATTCATATGCGCGGGAGGAGAGCCCAACAAGGACTCCTGTACTGTACGTATCATTTCTTCGTTGAGATGCCTTGGTTCGTAATTTCATTGGTTTACAGTGCAGTTATTTAGTATTTGAGATAACTCTGTTCGAATACTATGACCATGTAACAGTTATTTTTAATCGTAAGTGGATTCCATACTTTCATATCTTTTCTTAATTTAATATGAATGTATTCCCCCACCCCATCGTTAAATTTATGAAGTACCTCGTGAAGGAGCATTACCGATGCAGTTACGTAATTCTTTCGTAATCTTCTATGTAAAAGATGCAATGTATATTGTTAGGGTGATGGCGGGTCGGGGCTGGTGTGTCAGAGTAACGGGCAGTGGGCCGTGGTGGGGCTGGTGACGTGGGGGCTGGCTTGCGGAGCCGCCGGCGTGCCCGCCGTCTACACCAATGTCGCCGCGCTCCTGCCTTGGATACAGCAGCAGCTGGCCGCAACATGACAACTCACTACACTGTTTAAGGATTCGTAAAATTAAACGATACGCCACTGAAGCTTAACATAATAATTTATTGAGTTAACAATTTATACAAATAGTATGTAAATATTATAAAACATACAGTTCCTAATCAACATAAACATTAGGTATGGTCTACCTAATTAAATAATTCTTGCGTTCTAAACGCAAAACTTTAATAAACAAATAATTAATAACTCTAACATAAGTAAGTAGTTAACGTAGCTTGTTCGGACGTAATCTAGTATTGCTGTGGGGAGCGAGCCCCACGTGGCGGACGTCTTAATTCTCTCAGAGGCTACTCCTCGGGCTCTTCGGGCTTCTCCTGCTTGACCACCGGTGGCGGCGAGGGGGCTGGGGGCGAGGCGGCTGGTGGCAGGGGGCGTGGCGGAGACGATACCTCGATGTACTCCTCGGTACTTCGCTCCTCCTTCACCTCCACTTCCTGCTTGATCTCAGTCGGTGCCACCGGCGGCTGCGGATCCGGCGGTGCAAGCGCAGCCCACGCGGTTGCAGCTCCTCGAGCGTATGCCTCGTAAAACACTCTCTGCGCTATCTCAGCCTCCTCGAGATGAACAAATGCGTGGTTATCTAACTCCGCACGGAAGAAAAACTTTAATCCGCAGCGACCGCAATCGTACGGTCGGGGCGCGGCGGCGTGCTCTGGTAGGTGGCGCTGCAGGCCTGCCGCGCTCGTAAACACAGCCGAGCACAGATAACAGGTGAATGCACCGATACCGGCGAACGTGTGCTCGATGAGGTGCGCCTGCAGCCGCGTAGGCGAGCCGAGCGCGCGCCTACACAGGCGGCAGTCGTGGTCCGCGGCCGGCGGCGGCACCGGGCCCGCGTGTCGCGCGTAGCAAGACGCACAGGCGCGTGCGCCCTCGCCAACCTCGCTCTCCGGAAGAGCGCGCAAACATATTGCACATCTCTGCTCGTCTTCCGATGACGGTCTAAGATGAAATCTAGCGTGAAGTCGAGCCTCAGACTCGGAAGCTAACGTTTGCCGACAGACGACGCAAGGCGCAGGCAGGGCCGGGTGGTGGCGTGCCATGTGCGTGAGGAAAGAGTCCTCGGAGAGCAGTCGAGCGCGGCACCGAGAGCAGGTGTCGCCGGCGACCACCTTACAGTGAGTAAGCTTGTGTTCCGCCAACACGCCGGCTGAAGGGAGCACCTCGTCACAGATGAGGCACTTGTGGCGTGCGGTCGCGGCACCGGAGTGCGCGCGTGTATGAGCCTCGAGCTCGGCGCGGCTGCGCGTGCGCTCCCCGCAGTAGGCGCACTGCAGTGCCACTGCGCCGTTCTTGCGCCGGCGCTCCTCCCCGGCTGTGCTGCCGCTGCCAGCCACGCCGCTGTCGCCTGGCGTAGCGCATGGAGAACGGGCAACGTCAACTCCATCCCCACTATTAGTATTCTCGACACGTTTCCCTCTCGCATGCTCGCCGTTTAACACCTGAAAGAATTGCAAAAGTAAAGAAAAACAGTCCGCAAATTCCGCAATACATCAAAAGCTTGATATAATACATCGATCAATATTAAATTAAGCAACCTAGTTTATGGTCTGTAGATGGATAGTTGACCGCCTGTACAATGCCATACCTGCGAAGTCGGAAAACTGATGTTTGTCTGATGATTATAAATTTGGTAATCGCTCCATTCATGTTTTTTTTACAAACAGCCCTATAAAGGAATACACAAACAGACAATAGGCGTGGGCTTAGCTTAGAGTAGAATATATTGCATACTACTTGTATGGTCACCGTGCGGACCCCAGAAATAGTGGGTATAATAAAAATATTAATAGTGCGTAAGTTGTACGGAAACCCGAATGATCCATACCAAATTTATTTTTAAATGAGCCTAGCATATTCCTTGGCTTATACTCCGTAAATTTGGAATATTATTCAGTTACCATCGTCGTGAGGAGCTTAGTATTCGTTGAAGACTGTACCTGTTGCGGGATGGTGTGGTGGGCCTGCATGTGCCGCTCGAGCAGGTAGTGCACGGCGAAGGAGTGCGCGCAGGCGGGCGCGGGGCAGCGGTAGGCGCGCGGCGCGCGGGCCCGCGGTGCCAGCAGCGCGCCGCACGGGCAGCGCGCCGCCGCGTGCCGCGCGCGCACGTGCGCCGCGCCCTCCGCCTCCGAGCGCAGCGCGCCCGCGCCGCCGCCGCATGACCGACACACCCACACCTTGTTCTCCCCGCTGTGCGCCACCGCAAAGTGCACCTGACATACAAAGAGCTTCTATATAACTGAATTACACGTATAAAAGGTATAATATACAATAAAAAACCGGCCAAGTGCGTGTCAGACTCGCGCACTGAGACATCCGTACAAACTTGTGTAGGTAAAGAGAGGAAGTGATATTTATGTAAGATTGTTAATGTTAATTCGTTTTTTTTGTAATTAAACCACATATTTACGGTTTTCAGATATTTCCCTTTATATGTGCTGCGTGACACTGCTTCTTGCCAAATTTTATGATTTTAGTTCAACGGGAAGTACTCTATTATAGGTTTTGATGACCTTGTGAAATCATAAAATATGTAAAAATTTGCGACATAAACGTTCATATCTTTTCTTCACGTCGACTTACAGGTTTGATATTTTGCTCCAGCGTTCTTGAGAAAAAATCTTGACAGACTGACAGACAGACAGACGGACAACAAAGTGATCCTATAAGGGTTCCTTTTTCCATTTGAGATGTGATGTATAAGAATATTATAATGTGATCAAATTTGTCTGTTTGTATGTTTTGGATAATCACGGTACTGTATCGATAATACAAACATAGTATATTTCTTTATCAGAAAGCTACACCACACTATCCCCGAGTATCATAAAATAAAATATCTTCTTAAGGTTATGTATTTAAATTTTAAGCGGGTGCAGGCGTAGAATCTAGTGTTATATATTTAAGTTCACCTGTATTGCCACCTTCGAGTCGAAGATTTCCTTGCAGAGGGCGCACCGGTAAAGATGGTGGGCGTGCAGGTCGAGGAGGTGCTTCTGCAAATCGTCCGGTGCGGAGAATGTACGCGCGCAACTGTGACACGAGTACTCGCAGGAGACGGCGAGGTAGTGCGCGGCCAGGTGGCGCTCGGCGGCGGCCGCGTCTGCGCACGTCGCGCCGCACTGCAGACAAGGCGCTGGGCTCACGCGGCCCTCTACGCCCTCTTCTAAGTGCCCCTTGAGGTGAGCGCGGAAGGCCTCGAAGTCAGGTAGAGCTGCGTCGCACTGGTTGCATAGAAGGGTGCTTGGGGATAACGTTGTTTGTGGGGTGCCAGATCTCGGTCGTTTAGCTGGGAGGGTTTCGGCCGGTGGTCGCCTACTCAAATCTGTGGGGGCGGGTTGATCAATTCCCGGCGCTTCGCCATTAAGCAGCGCGGAGTGATTGGCGCGCACGTGGAGCTGCAGCTGCTCCATGGTGGTAAAAGTATCCCTTGTACAGTACATGCAGGCCAGCAACGTAGCCGGCGGCTGAGACGCCATGCGCCGCGGTGGTGTTGTTACGGCGCTCTCCACACCGTGGGCAGTGGCCATGTGAGCCTGGAACAAGCAATCCATTCCTTTATTAGTTTACTTGCTATTTAGAAATGGACATTTATCTAAATGTTATGTATACATAACATAATAGTTAAAGCGACCATGTAGTTCGATAAAAAAAACTGTGGTGACGCGGGTATCAACTCCAGCCGCTACCAATTAACCTTTCAAAACTTAGTACGGGATTTAACATTGGGATTTCCCATCAAAAATCAGCCAGTATCTCGACCTAACGGAAAATTACGACCAAATAATACTACTCTGATATAGTGAAGTGTTTTTTATTAAGGCGAATTCGGTAGGAATCGCCGATAGCTCTGATGATATGGAAATTGTATTATGTTGCGTTATGTTGCGTCACAATCGTGTTGTACATGTACCTGAAGAAGGTCCGGCCTGCGGAAGGCGTCCCCACAGCGCAGACAGCGCAGCGGGCGACGCCGGTCATCGCGACCCTCGCGCTCTCGCTTGTGGCCCTGCATGTGTGACGTCAGCGCCGCCGCCGTGTTGTACCCTCGGTTGCAAACCGTGCACTGGAAAGGCTTCTGGTTGTCGTGCGTCTTCATATGGATCTTCAGGTGGTCGCTGGAAATATTCACAATCTTCTTATCAATTTTGTTTTGATTTAGATCGTACGAGCAATTAGCTCAATTAGCTAATTAGGTGTTAAATTAAAAATAACATTATTAAGGCTACCAGCTCTCCGCTGATCATAACCATAGCTTCTACAAATTACTTATTATTATGTTTATGATTGAGTTACTTTACGGCACTCAATAATTAAATAACGACTATTACAGTTGGCATTATATTAGTAAGATATCGACAAAGCTGTAGCAACCCGTCGGGATTTTGTATATGTTAATCAGGTTGAAGTACCTGTACATATAATGATTATCCCATTTTGTGACAACTTGTAAAAAAACCCGTTGCTATGCCATAAGTAAGAATGTATTAATTGAGATAAATCGTCTTTGTGTGCCCAGAGACGACAATTTGTCATACGAAACATAAGTACCCACATAAAGCACGGACCAAACAACACTAACAAAAGAGGCTTTTCACGCGATGCACAGAATAGAGGCGCTCGCCCAAACACCTCCACTAATGGCCGCGCTGGCCGTGCCGGTTTAGGTACGGGCCATTATTTCATTTTTGTGAGACCCTCATCGCTATTTGTCAGCACATCATCTCTTTTCACTCGTCGGCGGTTCGTTGGGCCGACAAATTGCGTGAATTAGTCACGTGGCCGCGGTGAGGTGACGAAAAAGGTGAGTTGTCGACTCGCGGCCGATGGGCCAGCTTTGTGCCCGTGACTTATGGTGATCAATCTTGCCGCACGGCCATTGTCGCGCGCGCACCTCCTCGACATCCTCTTAGCTTGGTACTCGCTCGAACTTAATGTTCAATAGTTTCGGATTAGGAGCATTAGTATTCTTTGAATATACAACCGTTCCAAAGTATACCTATGTCTTAACATTTGGTAGTCTAATGGTTTCTTTGAAATGCATGTTATGTACTAGGTGATTAGGTATGGCTTGCAAAGCTTTGTTCTTTTGAAACTTACTCATTTTGGTGGATGGCACTAAAATTATTAAGTTCTAATGGTTTCTAGTGCAGTTTTGTATGTAGGGAAATCTCTGGAATCAGTGCTTGCTTTCAATTATAACAATTTATTCATCATATACCTACTATATTACAAAATTATTTATTTCAATTAAATTTAAAATGTATTCCTACTATATTTGGTTTAAACGAGACTCAAAAAGAAAATTTGAAGCTATATCTGCTTTTTTTCTAATATAATTTTGGAATTTAATAACTCAGCCATGGTGAGTAAAACGCCCCGGTCTTCTTTGTTGTTCTTTAAGCTTCCCTTCGAGCGCTCGAGCGCCACTAAGGAGTTCACACACGCATATTGCCAGTCCAGAACACAAAATGCTAGACAGATAGAACCTTAGATGCTCACCTCCTGGAGAAGGCGGACTCGCAGTGTTGGCAGCGATACTTGCGGTCACCGGTGTGCAGCTTTACGTGGCGGTCGCGCGAGCGCTTGTGCTTGAACAGCCGGGAACAGAACTCGCACCGAAATGGCATCTGGTCCGAGTGCGTCTGACAATAAAAATTCACTTATTTTATTATCAAAGCATATAATTTTATATTAAAGATACGCTTATACAGAATAGCGAAAGCTGTATTCTTACCATTAGCTTAAGATAGATGGTTAAGTATGTAGTATCAAACGGTTCTCACGGGAAGATCTAATTAGTAACAATCAAATCATAGAGTTTACTTTTCCTGTCTGTATTCAATGTTCTAACGAAGAATGAATTGTACATCTTGTTTTTCTTCTACAACCCAGACCTCTCTTAGCCGCTGGACATAATGGGTTACCTTTTATCAGATTATCATTTAGTTAATCACATTTTAATTATTTTAGTGATCCTATTTGACCATAAACGTTGGCAGGCTATCAAACTCATGAAACAGAAATTAAAAGTTATCTTATTACAAGACATTCAGTACAACCAAAAATAATTATTACGTGTATATGTAATATGTAAAAGAAAAACCTCTTTACTATAGAAAAGAACATTATAAAGAAAGTAAAGAACTTAATATATGATATGAACGCTTAAAATTAAAAGAATGATTGAGATGAAATAACTCCGGGTGCATTGATCACAAAAACTATCGTGAGAACTGTCCGCGAACAATAGCCTGACTACCGCTGCGCCTGCGTGAGATGGCCAGCTCATAGGCTGCCGGCATTTTATGTCAATAGATGATAAAAAAACCTGAGGGAGCCGTCCGGACAGTAAGCTAGTCGTGACCGCCGAATACGATATCGACCACTGGGATCCAGCGCTGCTTGTCGATAGATCGATTGCTTCTGATACCTTAATAAAATTGTTCGACTAATTTATTTTTAAAAGCTTTTATTGAATGCATGATACTGTTGGTCGTTATATCTTATAATGTAAGCAATTATACATGCTTATATACGTTATTGTAGTGACACTATAAACTGGACATCAAATTTGCAACAAATTTATAAATCTGCGTCACTCATTTTACAAAATGGAAAACCTTAAATATCGCATTATTTACGAGTACGAGTTCCGCCGTGGCACTAGTGCTGCGGAAACAACTCGAAGGGTGAATGATGTGTATGGCGGTCGTGTTGCAAAAGAAAACACAGTTCGTTTTTGGTTCCAACGTTTTCGTTCTGGAAATTTCGACCTGCAGAACAAGCCCCGTGGACGGCCTGAGACTCAAGTTGATAATGAAGAGTTGAAGGCTATTGTGGAAGCGGATCCATCGCAAACCACGTCCGAGTTAGCTGCAGGCTGCAATGTTAGTGATAAAACTGTTTTAATTCACTTGAAGCAAATTGGGAAGATTAAAAAGCTTGAAAGGTGGGTACCTCACGAATTGACTGAAACAAACCGGCAAACGCGCGTCGACTGCTGCGTTACATTACTAAACCGGCACAATAATGAAGGTATTTTAAACCGAATCATTACCTGTGATGAAAAATGGGTTCTTTATGATAATCGGAAGCGCTCAGCGCAATGGTTAGATCCTGGCCAGCCAGCCAAATCCTGCCCCAAGCGAAAATTAACCCCAAAAAAGTTACTTGTAAGCGTTTGGTGGACTAGTGCCGGTATTGTTCATTACAGTTTTTTCAAATCTGGCCAGACTATTACGGCTGATGTCTATTGTCAGGAATTGCAAACCATGATGGAAAAGCTAGCGGCTAAACAACCTAGGCTGGTCAATCGCTCCACGCCACTGCTGCTTCACGACAACGCTAGACCACACACTGCGCTACAGACGGCTACTAAATTAGAAGAGCTTCAATTGGAAAGTCTAAGACATCCTCCGTACTCCCCGGACCTTGCTCCAACAGATTACCATTTTTTTCGAAATTTGGATAACTTCTTGCAAGGGAAAAAATTCAACTCCGATGGGGCAGTCCAAATCGCCTTCAAAGATTTTATTGATTCCCGTCCGACTGGTTTTTTTAGTAAAGGGATCAATGAACTACCTATGAGATGGCAAAAGTGCATAGAAAATAATGGTTCATACTTTGATTAATTAAATATATTATATTAAAAAATATTCGACTTTTTGTTCCTCCCATACAAAACGCCAATTTCATATGTAAGGACCTAATATAAAGAGCTCCACAAGTGACACGAAAGGTAATTGAATACTTGACGGATACATTGTATTGGCACTGCGTCATACTCTTGCCACCTCCTAGTCTGTAATTACAATTATTTTTGTGTATTTTAAAAATAAATTCTAGCTCTCAAAACCATGTAACAGAGAGAGAGTATGTGACTATTTCTGCATTAATTGAGTAACTTGTAGACTCAGAAGAGGCATGACCTAATATACAAATTAGGGGCATATCTACGTCCTAAATAATCAGATTTTCAAATAGATTAATTCGTTGTTATTGTGGAAGTCATTGAGTATAACGAATCGATACGGTCGGGCGATAAGATTCCTGCACCGGAGCTTATCAACTAACGAGATGACTCTCCGGCACCATTTGTAATTCAGTAACGTTCGCCTTTATAACAGAACAACGCGTTTATTACGTATTCTAACGGCAGTTGATCATTACAAAAAAAGGAAAACCAGCCCAGGCAAGTTATGAAACTTAACGGTACGGTTGTGCGTACACATTACGCGCATTGTCTTTTGTGCAACATCTCTCATTTAGTGATGTTATACGTTCACGAGGCAGTCCACAAAAAATATAGTCGACCAATTGAGTAGTAAGGTCATAACCACCTAATTATTGGTCTGATGCCAGAATCCGCGGTCGCAGTTTTGATGACGTACTGAACAATGCTGTGATCAGGCTAAGCCGGGTATTTATTCTGTTTGGATCTTTTTGATTGTGAAATTATAAATGTTTGCAGTATAGTCATACAGTACCTACGATCAAGGAGAACACTGATGAACACTGGCGCTGTTTAAGAATAAAACTACATAATATA
This sequence comes from Falcaria lacertinaria, assembly GCA_951449985.1. NCBI lineage: Eukaryota > Metazoa > Arthropoda > Insecta > Lepidoptera > Drepanidae > Falcaria > Falcaria lacertinaria. The sequence goes on along the minus strand of OX602109.1, from coordinate 5,591,219 downwards.
TGTAACTAATGGTTATAAAATGTAACCTAACAAACAAGATCCTAATACAACACACGCTCTGCACGGTAATCGGTCTACGTAATGTTCGCTCACCACCAGCATCATTCGTAGTAGCCAAGCGTGGATACGAGAATAAAAGTCCCTAGATCGTAAAGAGAACCCTGAGGCAGCAAAGGAAAGCCAGATGCCTTTGACAGATCACATGAACACCGTCACTTGACTTGTATTTTGAACGATCTGGTAACTTCAAAACGAGATATGTCTCTACCATTAATTGATTAGAGGTCGTTTGATATCACTAACAATTTCAAGGGGCTTTTGAAACTGTCAAAATGACCCTTGTATTTTGTAATGCCTAATGCAAGTAGTTCATACAAGTACACTTAACCAGTAAGTAAACATTTAGTCTAATATTCTTTAGTGTTTTCCAAACGTTCCCAAATAAAGCCAAAAGTTATTACGTGAAACACTAATTATACCAACTTGTGTATAATAACTTGTAGAATAAGTATGAAAGGATTATTCATGAGTAAGAGCATAATGAGAATGGTAATGTAGCGCTTATGAGTTGCTGGCAGGGAGATAATATGTGCCGTCCGCTGGTCGGCCTTCGCACCACCGTGAACTGGAGCCGAGACGAGCTGGCTGCACAATAAACTGACAGCCAGTTCACGCTTTTACTAATTGACCACCTCGACGACACTCATTCACTCGGTATGAAGCTAAACAAACGTTACGAATGATTGACTTCACTTCTATTCGTTTTTACACATTATTATGCTAAACATTTTCTAGTGCTGCCGAAAATATAAATTTAGAACGCATATTCAGTCCATCTACCATTATTATTGACAATTTAAAGGTGGTGCGTCTTGAAACATCATTACACTGATGTATACAAAATTAAGCTAGCTAGATCTTCTCATCCACGAAAACAATATAAAATACTGTCAATCCGGTTGGTCTGGTCAAGCGATTTATTTGCTGCATCGCCTCGGATTGCGGATCCGCTTATATATTTTCGTAATTTTTATAATATTTTATTATTAAGTAAAATACATTGGACATTATTATACATTTTGAGCGCAGACTTCTAGCTTTTTAAGAAGTGAAAACGACCCATGGTGTAGCGCCACAGAAAAGTTGTCATGACCATACACCTAATATATAAAATTCTCGTGTCACAGTTTTCGTTACCATACTCCTCCGAAACGGCTTGACCGATTTTGATGAAATTTTTTGTGCTTACCCGGTATCTTTGAGAATCGGCCAACATCTATTTTTCATTATACTAGCTTCCCGCCCCGGCTTCGCTCGGGTAGACAAAACCGAAACTACTGGACCGATTTCAAAAATTCTTTCACCGTTAGAAAGCTAAATTATCACTGAGTAACATAGGCTATATATTATACTAGCTGCCCGCCCCGGCTTCGCTCGGGTAGACAAAATATTTGGTAAATGTCTATAGGCTCCGAAATTACTGGACCGATTTCAAAAATTCTTTCACCGTTAGAAAGCTAAATTATCACTGAGTAACATAGGCTATATATTATACTAGCTGCCCACCCCGGCTCCGCACGGGTGGACACAATATTTGATAAATGTCTATAGGCTCCGAAACTACTGGACCGATTTCAAAAATTCTTTCACCGTTAGAAAGCCACATTATCACTGAGTAACATAGGCTATATATTATACTAGCTGCCCACCCCGGCTCCGCACGGGTGGACACAATATTTGATAAATGTCTATGCTCCGAAATTAATGTCTACCCGTGCGAAGCCGGGGCGGGCCGCTAGGGATATTATAATATTTGCATAAAAAAAATTGATGATTATGAACTACTATGCAAAATATACTAATACATATAAATTATTTATAATATAAAAAAAATACAGTGATAAAGTTTTTATAAGACTACTTAAATATTTTCAATCATATCAGATCCTAAACTAAGCAGTTCAAGTCTTCCTGTACCGCTGTAGGGTATATTTTAATATGCTGAAGGTATCGATGCTTCAGATTGATGAGGTGTTTAGGTACTATTATTGTCAGTACTTAAAACTATGGTCTATACCATAGATATATAATAGTGAATATTGTGGTGTGTAGATGAAAAGCAAACGTACCACGTCTTATAAATAAAGTTTGTACTTTGGAGGCCATAGAAACCTTTTTATTTTTTTAAACTTAGTTTCTTCAACTCAAGTGCTCTGCTAACCGCAATTGCGTAAAACAATGTCACAAACTTTATGTCAAGGAGGTCGTGAATAACGCACCTGATCAACTTAATAAACAGCAGTTACCTTGAATATCATATTTGCATATTTATATCCGACACAAGTTACTTTTTATATACCACTAAAGTGGAACAAGCATACGGCAAGGACCACCTGGTGGTAGGCGGTTACCGTAGCCTATGTACGCTTGCATAGTAGGTAAGGGTTCCATAAAAGCTTTTCATTTGACAGTGACGTACCGATGATAATATTATTTATTTAGCTTAGGCCCTAATTAACACTACATGTGAAGAGTATACGTAGTGCTAATGGCAAGAGTGTGATGACATGAAAATTATCCTTTACATGCGAATCGGGCGCTGTCGCTCGAACGCTCCGCATAAACATACCAGCGGCATGTTTACTTCCTTCGCTTAATTGGACCAATCGACTGTGGACAGAATTAATAAATCTGATGGTCCGCATGCGATAAATCCTGCCTCGCAGCGGTCAGCGCCCAGACCTATGTTCCTCATTGTGGTCAAATATTTAACATCATCACTAATTGAATGTGAGCAACTTATTTTCCATATAAACCCCAGTTTTATCTTTCGTCGGCCTCCAAAAGTAGATTATATTTCAATTGCATATAAAAATGCCTATGCTTAATTTTATCCAAATCTAAAATGTAATATTCATGTAATGTATCTTTACACCTACTCAAAAAGGCTTTGGAGAAGTGTGACATCAGTCCACTAGCACCCAATTAAAGCAGTGGTAGTAAACCCAGCGCCGTTCTTTGGCTTATATTCTCAGGCGATAAAATATCAATTATGAGATGTCGTAAACAAAATATTTTAGCGTAATCTGAGAATCAAACGTAAGACACCATTTTAGGATAGGCTCTCCATTGTTACTTTTAAATCAAAGAATGTGAATATGACATAATGATATTCGATAAATAATTTAAATGAATAATTATTACGTTTAACTCTTACGTTTGTTTCAAACTTACAGTTTCCCACTGCGAATGCAAATCACTGATGTAGATAAATTAGCAATCGTACATGTAAACGGCCCAGGGTTCGTATTCCGCAAAAATATAATATATTGATTCTTGTCATCGCGAAGTTTCGTGCGAATATTCAATAAGGTGTGCACCAGCGGGCGCCGCAGTCGCCGCGGGGGCTGGCCCTGGGCGCGCGCGCAGCGATGGTGCACAGACACGCGAACAACATCACAACGTTTATTATTTCATGTCCACAAACACCGTGAGAGAATACAGCATTATATGTCTAATGTGGTACGATTTCCCAGTAAAGCCCACCAACAAACATTCCAAACTAGTTTGAGGCGAACGTGATAGCCAATAAACGCTCCAAAATGGGCAGCGGACAGCTACCGGGCCACTTTCCCAGGTGCAATAACAGTGCAACGGCGGCGGTTCACACAGCCAGGTGCCGGCAAAAGACCTTGAGGTCAAGTAGCCACACACACAGGCGACGCATCCCAACCGCCTGTTTTGACACCCATTCATATAATTACGGTAAATTCCTATCTTATAAAAACTGCATCACAACAACATCATGTATAGAATTGCTCATGCTTGCAAGCATGTAGTTCAACTAGTGGATACATTAAAGAGGAATAAAAATGCTGTCGCCATATATATTTAAATATGGCCTAGGCTATTCCACAATGAGTACGGACATATAATAACAATACCTCACCTATAATAATATCCAATATCCACATATAATCCATCCAATCGTTTAGGCTAGGCTAAAGTATTATACTGAACCATTACACAATTTCAAGGAATCTTGCATACAGAGATGATAGCGATCTGTGAGATAACTGTGGAACCAATTTAATTATCAGTCATATAATATACATACATCAGTATATACATAAAACTTCCTTGGTCCTGGGTAATATCATTATATCTATTTATTTTCTACTACATGTTATGCGTGTTTATTTTAATAATTCAAATCTTAATACTCTCATGAGCTATGTGATGAGTTCTCCGAAACAGTATGTTACGTTTTTGGTGCTTGTACTGATAGACAATAAAGACTCAGAGTAGATAATATACTGCCTACTAATAAAGATGTAGATCTTGAGCAGCATAATTTATTTCTGCCGTGGGTACTTTTAAACTGAATTCTGAGTAAAATAACAGTATCGTCAGTGTTTTCTTGTGAGTGTAAGACGGATTTGTGCTTTGTCATGTCATTTGAATTCAATGATAACGTTAATTATCAATATAAAGCAAAACGAGAAGCTTTGACGAGAAGTGGGTGTGATTGGTTTAAGCTTGGGCTCGCGTACTTTCGACAGCTTTACGGCTCCGATTACAGCGTGTCTGCGAATACCGAGTACCGATTGATTTCTCCTCTATCACTTTAATACGTATCGAACGCCTTAATTAACTTCGACATTGAGCAACTGTTAGTATCAGTTGGATTTTCGATTACGCGTTTTATTTTTCTCGCCTTTAACTATGCGATTTATGATTATCTTGCAATGAGGCTTTGTCCTACTGAAGGACTGTAAATGATTTATTTGTGTAATGATCGCCTTTCCCAAGCTGCGGCGCGATGATAAGGTGTGGCGAACTAGGCGAGGGAGTTGTTATCGCAAGCCTATTTCCGGCCGTCAGCGCTCTGTCGCCACTCCGCGACGCACGCCCGACGTGATCATCGCCAGATACATTTGTCGGCGCACAACCGCTCCGCGCAAAGCCTGCGTCGATCCTTATCTACATAGGCGCAAAAGGGACTGCAATTGTATATCGATAATCTAATGAATCCTTCTTATTTCGCCTTTTGATTCACGAGCCGGATTTCAACGAGGTAACTCCAAATTTTATGTTAAAAACGAGGTGATCTTTTTGTCACTTCTCGGGTACGTGACCATGCGTATCCACGTGTAGGCGGGATGGTGCTGCCCGCTGGCATGCAAACTGACGTTTCTATTTGTACTATCGCAGCTAGATCTGTCGCGGCATGTGTCGTAATCGTAACGCGTTGAGATCGGCGCAGCACAAAGGAGCCGAGATGTATGGTCGGCGTAATGGCCCGCACGTCACAGCTCTCGGTGCCAGCCGCGGTGCAGCGCAAATGTGATGCATATCTGAACACCGGCTCTGTAAATGGGCCGTTTTGGGTATCTGCTTGCTAATGAAGCTGGGGCTGCATGGCGAAACTGGACTGTGAATTCACAGATATGACAACCGTAATAGCTGTTTTGTTCATGCAGTTAGCCAATTCAAGTTGCTTTATGGTAATACAGTAGACACAGATTACTGGAAACTCAGGTTTATAATGGAGGTCTTCTAGGGCAAACACAATGTCTCGGGTGATGTGATGTTATCTATTTGCGCATGAGCAGAAATAATGGAAATGCCGCAAGACTTTGTGGGAATGTTGATTGGTACCTGTTCATGTTTCTTGAGATAGGAGAGCCTGGGGAAGGCCTTGTCGCAGAACTGGCATTGGTACGGGGTGTGCTCAGTGGCGCCGAGGGTGAAGGGCGGCTCGGCGTCGGCTTCGGCGGCGTCGGCCGAGGTGGGCGTGGAGGCGGGCGACGGCGACGGCTCCGGCGTCGACGAGGGCCACGAGCTGCCCACCGTGCTGCCCACGCTGCCCACGCTGCCCAGCGCCTCTGTACGTACACGTATATTTCATTACTATTATATTTGTACACTACAAAAGGTTGCAAACAAGCAAACTCCTGGGGATAAGGCGAGACCATACTAGTAACGGACTCTTTCAAAACAATATAATGTATAAGAGTATCACTAACACATTATTGAGCTTGACTTGACCATATATTGACGGAATCATTGTACCAGCAGCATATAGGATGAAAAATTTTCTTGCTGCCAGAACAAAAAAGCCCTGAATCCCCGAAGAGGTCTGAAATGTTTGACATAGTAATATTATTTCTAGAGTAACAAAAATGCTTGAGAAAACCTTTAAAGGCCTTTTACGGACGTTGAGATTAGCGATCGATATGTAATCTCATAATTGCTGCCCATGGCAGACGTACGATTTGAAACAGCAAATAGGATAAAAAAGCAATATAAACATATAATAATAAAACATAAAAATCCTTTATGCTAGAAGCAAATAAATCCTGTATTTAAATATTAATTATAGCAAACGCGGTTAAATGACTGACATATTACGAAAATAATATATAATAACCTTTCATATTATCAGGAGTTATAATGACAACTCAGAGGTTTCACAGGCGTTGTAGAGCCATTAGTGGTATAAGGCCATCATAAATATCGGTAAAGCTCCATATTTTGGCGTTAGGGGCGATGGCGATATATCTCGGGGAGCACCTCGAGTGGCGTGAAATATAAACAAATTGAATGGGCCGTGATGACGAGCGTCGAGGAGCAACGCAAATGATGAGTAATGTCGGAGGAGGAGGATGTTTGCGGTGCGTGCTACAAATATTCCAACTAACGAAGATATAGTATATCCCCTAAATTAAAGAAAAACTAATAAATAGATTGTATGGTACAAAAGTTTCCTGACTCAGACCCATTCCCAGGTTCTATACATACACTTTAAAACTTTGTACATTTGAGTAACTAGAATATGTTATCGTTTTTTAATAACATAAAATAATATTAAATATTGATTGTACAACTTTTCGCCCTACGACAAACAGAACAATAAGCCCGTGATTAGCACATTATCTTAAATGTAACTTATGATAATCTGCATTCTAATACCCAATACACAATTCAGCAACATATATTACTAATTTAAATCTAATACAAACTATTTTATTTTAGAAAAGGATGTATGAATATCCACGACCCAGATTCTATTCATCAGTATGGAGGACCCGACTAACTCAATTGTAGATATAATTAATCTAAAAATGTAAATCTAAAGTAAATACATAATAATACAACATACGAGCATGTATGCTTAAGCATGTTATTCACAGATTTCTGAGGGATGAAAAAATTCTAATGGCATTTATTCTTTTATCTATAAAATAACGTCTCCATGCAAAAACATATCCAAATCTGACCAACCGCTTCAACGTGTCTGATTCAACATCAAAATTCTAACTATAGCAACTTGCGTCTTTATATTGTTAGTCACACAAGAATCACATATTATTTCGTTCCCCGCAGCGTATTTAATAAGGCACTATTTGTATCAATCTCATTCCTCCGGACGTCCGTCACGGCCCCTAATGGCAAATTTAATGTCAACATCTACTTTGGAACGGAATTTATAACCTGAGTGAAGAAAAATAGGTCCGACCGTGATTTCATTTTGCATTTCGCTATGTACCTAGCACCTACCTATAAGTCACTAAAATTAAAGTTGACGAATATTAATGGAAATATTGCTTATTGTAATATTATAAAGATATTAGAAGTAAAAATGTGTACTTATAACTTAATATTATAAAAGAAGGAACTGGTTGACTAACTGACATCAACGCACAGCCGGGTAAAGAGACTTGAAATTTTGACTTATTCACATTACCACGCGTGCGAAACCGCGGGCAAATGCTAGCTTATAACATAATTGGGGTGATATAGCAAAACAAGCTTGCTTGACTGTTTAAACAAATAATATGTTTCACCTTTATTGGTTTTATACCACTAAAGTGGCACACAAGCGTACGGCCCACCTGATAGTAAATAGTCACCGTAGCCTATAGCCGCCAGCAATACCAGGGGTATCACTAACGCGTTGCCAACCCTAGAAACCACTCACTACGTACATTGCGCCTATTAGTAAACGGTCACCGTTTCTTATTTCTAAACACTCACACCGTATTTTATTTCTTTCAATGCGTTGCTGCTTGTTGTCGGGTCTTACTGCGCTAGCAGTATAATGAACGCCTTGCTACCTGCACAGCGTATCCTTGAGGAGCCCATGAAACCTTATGCAACCCAAAAACGCAATTTTACATCGAGTAGAGTTGTTTAGCTGCAATCTTCTTTGAGGGGGAAGTGCCGCCTTAGTTGGACGGTTAAATTTTGTTTAATGCCAATCAACATCCCGCTTTACTCTTTTCTACGAACTTTGTGTGATTAATCACAAACAGTAATAAATCAAGTTATGAAACGACCTGACCGTAAAAATCTTAGAAGGCACCCTAGCTCTTAAGTTTTTCTATGTAAATTTATAGAACAATTTAAATGGAAAAGATGGAAAGAAATTTCAGCATGTTCGATGTCCTTTGCCAGTCACAAACCGATGATTCTGAACAACCTCCAACATATGGCCGTGTTGGTTTGTTACATACTCGTACTGTATATATTTTTCGATGGCCACTCGGGCATACGGCTGTTCGTTCTTCTTACTCTTAAATATATAGAAATGTAAATAAAGTGGGCTATTAATTTCAATGAGAAAAAATACGAAATATCTTTTTATACGGGTGGGTGAGAGTTTTTATTTCATAACGATATTAAAGTTACGATATACATTTCTATGTGCACTAACTACTTAAAAAGAAAAAAAAACTAACCTAATATAAACAAAAATAATTAAAATTAATAAAACACGTCCCAAATCGCTGTCACGCGGGAGGGTGCCAAGAAGGCTGGCAGCATTGCCCCGCTGTATGGCAATGCTGATCCTTTGCGCAAAATATGTTCCAGCCTTCTTGTCACCGGAGGCCTCAATCAATCGTCGCGAGACCGCCTTGTACAGCAGATGAGCCTCTGGACCCCATGGCCCCAGGGTCTCCACCGCAAAACACAGCAAATATGTAGCCCCTTCCGAGGCACACATACTTGCGGCGTTTGAGGCTCTCCTGTTGTACAGCAGCGGCACCAGCCGCAGTCGAAGTGCCCGGGAGATGAGACGGCGCCAGAGTATCGACGCAAGTAGCGTCCCATACCAGGGGCCGCCCCGGACTCCAAGGCACTAACGACATTCCGTCTGGCCTCTTACCGTCATCCCGACTCAGACCCACCGGCTCGAACACTGCTGGTACTCCAGCTGTAGTTAGAGCTCGGCGGATCAAATCGTTTAAGGCGGAATGTCGAGACATGCGGCCAGCACTTCTGCTGCAGGAAAGGCCATGGTGGCCCAGACCATCTACGCATACGCCGCAGTGACAAAAATATATAATCTTATGTGGGTGGGTGTAAAATATTTTAGAAATTTATTTTAATTAAGGAATATTTATTTATTTTACACATTTAGGCGAGGGTCCAGTTCAGAGAAGTTTTAAGAGCATAAAATATGTATTTACTTATATTATAATAATGAGGTATCATCATCATCATTATGATCAACCTGTCGCTGTCCACTTCTGGACATAGGTCTCTCCCATGGCGCGCCACTGAGCTCGATCCTCAGCTCTCCTCATCCTCTTGCTGCCAGCTATAATCTAGCTGGGGGCGTCCTACATTAGCCTGCCTACACGCGTCTCCACTCAAGAAATCGTTTACCCCAGCGGTTGTCGGTTCTACGGCATATATGATCAGTCTTTTGCCGCTTCAGCTTACTAATCCCATGAGCTATGCCGGGCACTTTGGTTCACCTAAGGATTTCCTCATACCGTTTCATATCTTTTAGAGAACATCAGGCAAGCATGGCTCTCTCCATAGATCGCGACTTATAATTTATGGACCAGTCCCACCGTGAGTGTTCACGTTTCGACTGTATAGGCCATCGCAGGTAACACGCAATGTTTTTAGGCTTTGAGGAATAGGCAACGAAAATACATCACGGAGTTTCCCAATGCTGCCCAACCTGGCCGAATCCGTCGGTTTCGCTTTTTCTCAACACTTGACATATTTCTTCACAACTTCAAGAGGCGTCTGGTGACCGTGATCGGCCCTGGGTAACACGATCATTAACCAATTTTTTAGTGTTTTCTAATTTTATTCTCAGACCGATACTTTGAGAGGCTAATTTGCATCAGCCTATTTGCTCAGCATCTGTTGGACATCTTGCAGCAACTCCGTCATTATAATATGTACATGTTTGCATATATTGTTTGCCTCCTTAATGGTTTAAAAAAAACTAGGGCCACATTGTTTTAATTTCTTCAGTTAGTAGAAACTGATCACTGAGTATTTACTGCATTTCAGGCAAAAAGGCAAGAAACGCAGTGCTTAGTTAACATTTAATTAATAAGACGAACAAGAAAATTTTATTGGAGACAAGTGAGAACAGTTACGAAGTTGTTACCCCAAGAGTGTCGTACAACGGGACACACGCAACATGAGCCGTAAGTGGCAGATATATATCGCGTCAACCGGTAGGATACCCGTAATTAGCACCGATTGCAGCAATTCCTCGGGTGACGGTGGCGCCGCGCGCCGCCGGCGGTGGGCGGCGGAAACGCACTTCCTAATTGTGCCGTCTGGGACACCTCAACCGGCGCCTCGACAATCAACGCTGATCGTTAGCTGACATCGAAAACCGACAAACCACTTCTAGGCACAATTATACTTTTAAAATAAATGAGGCGTCGTGCCTTCTCCTACTCTAAACTGTTCTTCCGCCAATTCAGTCCTATTACGCAGACATCATGCGAAATCGCACCTCGGATTCTCATATACATGTAGGTAAGGTGCTTGATAGCACGATGGACTAGTGTTGACAATTTTATTAAGGTAATAAAGATTTTCAGACGGCAAGAAATGTGCAGTAAAATGTTCTTAGTCTGGGTGTATTGTTTCTGTGTTACCCACGATATAAAAAGTACTAGTGCGGGGCGGAAATAATAGATGATTCGCTGTAGGTACTAGCAGAGCTTAAATGACGAGACGAATAAGTTATCCTACTTTAATGTTTTTAATATTGGTAGCCCCTGAGATTTTGTGAAATGTTAGTGAGTGAGTAAGCTATATTTTGTTTACTTTATTTTACTAGCTGACCCACCCTTGCTTCGCACGTGTAGAAAAATACTTAATCACTTAAGAAATAAAATACTATTATTGAAATATCCATTGGATGATCAGATTTTTCAGTGTAATCATTGTGGGAGAGATTTATCTAGTCTATTGACTAATAATGGTGTACCATTACTAAAATTATTATGAGCATCCAAATATACATCAAGCCGCCTTGTACCCTGTCAAAGTAGATAAATCCTTTACTTGGATTATTCCTTCCTATAAAGAACTAATCTGCCAAATAAATAAAAGTAAGTAAGTTCAAATACTAAAACCGGACTACTGAAAAATCACGCTTTAAAAAGAATGAAACCAGACAATATTTTCATTTGAAATAGTTACGTACAAATTATTCAATATCAATCAATAAACAACTGTAATTTTTATACTTATGTTCAAAGGAAAGCCGCCGTTGTCATTTTTATAGTTATTTTCAGAGAAAAGCCGCAGTTGTATACCACCTACCCTAAAATCAATACAGCCTAAAAGTAGCAAGCGATCATATTTTGTTATTTACGGTTTTATTGTAAAATTGGCAGGGGCTTATACAATGTTTTTAGCTTATTTGTTTGAATTTGTATCAAAGATTTAGAAAAAAAATATTATGTTAATCTATAAAGCTTTTCCCACAACTTCATCTAAACCAAAATGTAACTAGTTATTTTACCCGGATTAAACGTAACCTAGGTTATTTCCTGAAAAGATAAGAAAGATCTGCCAATAGTGTTAATGAGTCAACATTAGTGTCACTTCAGGCGTATCGGAGATAAATCTGCACACATACAAATTAACAGACCAAACATAAATATTTCTTGCAAATAATCATTACAAGCATACAATTATTTTATTATTGCTTTTTACTTCCAAACGTGAGTAGTATTTAAGTAGGTAATATAAAATCGAAGCCATACAAGGATGAATAGATTAGTGATGCTGGTAAGAAATCGTATCTTACTGAATTAAAAGTAGAACATAAACACAGTGGTGAAATACATTTGACATTTCCCCTGCAAATGCGAACAGTGAGACAGGTAAGTACGTCAGTTATATTCGAATTTATATTAGTTCTATTCTGAATCCTTAGCTACTGTTTCTAAGTGTTATAATTAAAATGTAAATAATTGAACATCATTATGTTTTATCTAAAGGAGATAAAACTGATTTTAAAAATCCTACGTCTGTTGTCATAGGTCACGGGGAGATTTTAATCACACAAAATAAAATTGATCACATAAAGCCTGTCAAATGAAATAATTTGTTATTTCTAGCTTCACAAATGTCGTAAGCTTATTTAGTGAACCCAGTAATGCGGAATTTTGGATTTTTTTACTAATCATAGACGTAACTAAATAATGTGATCGCTCACCTTTGATATCTTCCGATGTAACGTCGTGGTTTTCTTTGTTAGCTTGAATCTTCTCAATGAGATGCTCCAGGCGGCTACTATTTCCCTTGAATAGCATGATCATATCGTCCGTGTAACCGCGGAGCCCTAAGGACGGGGGTTGGGTGCTCCCAGTCCCGGCAACTGTCGCACTGAGGCCACTTGTCGACCGCAGATTGCCGCAGGTGCATGGGTTCCAGTTTATTTTGGTATTTTTTGCGGGTGCAGTTACAGCGAGTGCGAATTAATGCGGGCGCGTGTCAGACAGGTGCCGCTAATTGAAGGGGCGCCCGTCGCGGGCTGCGCTTCATGCGCTTCCTTCACGGCAATTATTTGGGTCCCTGGGCCTGCTGCCGATCGATTTAATTAACGACAATCATTTCAAGCACGCACCTTTAGTTCCTGGTTACAGGTGGTCTCAATTGTACTTGTGTACAAGTAGTTGATTATGTGGGTTGAAAGTGATGAGCTGGTAAATTTGCGTCGGCGTTCCGCGAGCTGCGGCTATTGCAGTGATGCGAGGAAGCGCGCGCGACGAGCGGCGTGTGCGGCGCAACTGTGAGGCTCCCGGCTCCGGTGGGCGAGTCGGGCCAGCACCTCGGCTGGGCACCCTGCGCCCCGCCTGCCCGCCCCGCCCACACGACCTCCCTACTGGCACCCACTCACCAGCATAAGCCTTCATACTAAACTACTCTAATATTTCATAGCTGGTCTCAATACAGCCAATACTAGACACAGCCACCATAATCACTTTGTGGTCTAATGGCACGTAGTTTCATATATCTTCAATCATAGAAAATAAATAATTTCACGCGCTATGCACTCCTAACAAACTTCGATATATCAAAATTTTACGTTAAATAAGGTTGGTGCTCTTATATAATATGTGCTGTGCATACACATATTCCCATCAATCAATTCGCAGCTTTTCCATTTCCATCATAAATGGAGTAGAAAATCGGAGAACATGTTGTTTAGCGAGTTCATGAAATCCCTGGCGTAATCAATCGCACACCTGCCTGCTTGACGCATTCATTTGACAACCCAAATGAGCGAAGGCGCGAATAATATACCAAATGACAGGAGGATGACGTTAAAAGCTTTTTAAATTTGGAACGTCGCGTCGAGGAAAACTGGCTTTAGATTTTCCTCGTTCCACCCACAGGCGTGGGCGCGGCCAATGGGCGCCGGCCGCCCGCGCGCCCCGCACCGTCTCGCTCCGCTAAACTTACACTAAACACAATACTGATGCTGCAGACACTCAAACACTTTAGTCTACCGAGTTTATTTTTGTGATTTTGTTCACTGTAATTGAAAACAACAATATGACGTATACCAACGTTCTGTATCTCACGTTGTTTGTCAAGTAACAAGCAATTGTTATTACGTTATGAAATCTTACTTATAATTAGGAATACAAAGGCGGTCTAAATTATGATATAAATGGATAAGTCCGGTCACCCGGTGTCCAGCGATCGGTCCTCGGGGACCGATAGAGGCGACTCTCCGCGGCGTATCTTTTAGTTGTGAATATATAACATAGGGATTATGGCCGACACCAAACTGCTGTAATTTACCAGATTAACTCCAAACGAGAATCTGCATGTTAATGCACCCTTGCGATTTGTATCTACTCGCATTAAACATATTTCATGGGTTCTATTCGCACATGAGCATGCTGTTGCTAAGGTGCACCATAAAAAACTACAAGGAAGTATTTCCTGAATATAATTTGTTTCTTTCTACAAAGGTGGTAAATAAACATAAGTTCATAACGCTCTCTTGTCAAAAAGCAGTTATATGGCGTCATGTTATGTCTCGAGTTGCCCTCCTTGTGAATAAATGAAATCCCATAGCCCAATCCATTAACAGTTCATCAAAATAGCCCAATTTTAGTTTTCCAACCCCATGAAATAATCTCTGCACTGGGCGAGGATCATCCCCGGGTGCATCACTATGCATTCCGGGGTTGATATTCGCAACGTGTATCCCTTACCAAACATACAAATTCTCGAACGGACCTCCTCCAATATATCCCCACGCAAGCCTAGATAAAGGACCGCACCTTACAAGGCTCCGTGAATTTATGAGAGACATAATAATAGTAATCGTTTATTCATCAACAAAGGTAAATAATATATGAGAATTTGTTATGAGATTCCTTTTAAGCATAATTTTGCTTGTGTCCGGTCCGGAGTCTCATCCCTTCCGTACCAATTACATGGATTTATATTTATCAATTGAGAGAAAAGTGTATAAATTCTAGCGACAGCAAGTTTCAATCCCACACGCATCTGAATCAATGACACTAGTCACACTAGTCACACCACGAACTTTACGGTAAAGGAAAACATCGTGAGGTAACCTGAATACGTTTGAGAAGAAATTCAAGGACCTATTATGTAGTGCCTTAAAGACGGCGGCGGCGGCGGCGAAGGACTGTCACGTTGCGTATACTTTAATGACTTACTCTCACTTTTCTAATATACCATAAGCAGTATTTAAAAATAACCTAAATAACTGGTAATTAAATTTTTTTGAAGTTTAAATTCAGAATTGGTTTTGAATTACTGATATTTCAGTTTCCTTGTAGAAAATGTGTGCAATTAACGCGATCATAGCCGCATGTGACTGTTTTAAAAATATAAATGTATCTTCCTTATATTTATTTAATCATTTGTAATAAGTAATAGTACATTATTTTGAGAAAAAAAAACATCGGAACGTGACGTCCTTGCTCGGTTTGATTTTGAGCCAAATTGCTTCAAATATTAAGTGGCTTTTCAAATTTTAACATCGATATAAATGACCGTTTACGTTATCAGTTAACTATATCGTGTATCGTCTAGTAGTTGCATTCAAGAACCTAAATGGGAGTAAATACAGACACTTGACAAATGAATGAACATTAAACATTCAAGAGACGTTCACGGCGTGAAGGATTGACATCGAGGTGGCGGGCATAGCATCGGCTACAAAAGGGTTAAACATTAATACTTAAACAGGCGCACCTCACTCTGACGCGTCCGATTAGTCTGTCACTGAGCTAAACCTCGGAGCCTGAATAAAGTATCACGAAAAAATTTTCCTTATCATGGACGGCCCCGACCGCCTGCGCCTTCACCGCGACCCTGATGAGGGTCTGAAATACTTTTACTTGTTAAGCTTCGCAATAGGACGAGAGCTACCACTTCTCAAAACATTTTGAGTGCTATTATCTCAACGAGTATTTATGAAATAAATTATGTCTGTTTCATCAGATAGGTACAATAGTAGGTTTATATTTATATAATTAGAGTTATAGGAATAGCACAAATAAATAATTATGTATATACGATCACGCATTAGAGCCGTCATTTATAAAATCCCCGAGTGTGGCGGACGCAGCGCGCGAATGCCTTGCATATTTTATGAAGCAGTCTGACGCGACCCCACTCCTGAAAGGTAAAGACGCTAATGCAACCCTTGACTTGGACGTAGTGGGGTGTCATTATATCCGACCGATATCGCTCATTAATATTATGCTGTTTACTCTTAGAAGGCGGTATCTTGGCTTTGGGGAGATAAGATAGCTTTGGTAAGTGCTGATATTAATCCATTGCATTAACGGTCATCTTTTAAACAAAATATAATGTGTATTCGTGATGTCGCTAAAGACTAACAAACATGTAATTGCTTTTTATTTCATATTAAATTAAAATACAAACCACGTGTTTTTTTTTAATGTGAAAAAATATTTGTTTCCGAACATGGAGGGCTTTCGTTGTCAACAAACACCCAGTGTTTTTATAGTGTGTACCTGCGCACCCTGGGGAGTAGGGCCGGGGCCCGTCTGTTCCCGTCCTAATAAATCAACGGGACACCCATCATTCCGCAGGATTAGTACATCTCTACAACCCTATTCACCATTCAAGTCATTTTTTGCGCAGCAACATACATGTCTATCACGGCATTACCACAAGAAATCGATATTGTTTTATGAATGTCTGCAACTTCTCCCGCGTGGGACATATAGGATAATTTAGCCTATTTTACTCAGGAATAATGTTATTATGATAGTTGATAAATTGTAGAGTTGTATTTTTAAGTTGTAAGACTTTTAGACCTGTCAAATTAGTTCAGTTTAGTATTTTTTAACAACAGAATTGGCACCATTGTTTTCATTGGCTTTTATTATTAACCGACTTCAAAAAAGGGAGGAGTTAAAAATAAAAGCCAATGTAAGGAGGTTAGACGGTTCTATCTCAGAGTAGATAAAAATACTGTTCCATGCTCGTATTCGCCTGTATGTATTGCTTTTAAAATATAAAATTAAATATAAAACTCTTTAGTATTATTATAATGGCGTAATAATTATTTTTACATTTGATATCGAGCATAGAAGCGAAATACCCTAATAAGTATAGAACAATTATTTATTATTACATTAAAGAGCTGATCAAGGGCAAATTCAGATTGGAAATGAATTATATTAAAATGTACTAAGATACGCTTTAACAAAAATTTCACAGTCCCGATGAGCGTTAAATTAAGGCCACACAAGACAAACAAATAGATAGGGGTGTTCTTGTAGAAAGATCGCGTAGAAGATAGCTGCGGCGACAGGGTGGTCCGACCCTAGGTAGCGCACTCTTATGGGTTTATCATGGTTCAGACTTACTTACACCCTTTCTCTGCAGTGACGGAGAAAAAGGTGAAATTGAAGACTCTTAAAAAGAATAACGATGTTAATTAAACTATTTAAGGTAATAAGAATATGTTAAGTATGACACGATGCATTAAATACATTTTTACTACTGCACGTGACTCAATTTAACGCACACTTAACCACAAGAGTGCAATCTTCCGACACGGGCGCGTATGTCAGAAATAAATAGTCTCGTGAATGTAATATGGCCGCTGCTGCAGAATGATAAGATCACGGGCGTCACCATATCAGCCGTTGTGACACTTTATCGTCGACACCATAGTTAAAAATATAACATAATTACTTTACATTTAACATTAGTACCAAAGGGACCAGCTAAAAGGTGAACAAGAAATGTGATCATCTAAACAAAAATATATATACTTAACGTACAATAGTATAAAACAACGTCATGTCCCGCCGTTGGAGCGCTAAGATAACGAAATGATCTTTTAAACTACGCCACGGATTTAAATGCCGTTTTCTCTAATAGATGGAGTGATTCCTGAGGCAGGCTTTTAAGTATTATCATTTCAGTTTTGTGTAAGCCCGTGCGAGGCCGGGCGGGTCGCTCGTCAGAAACTAAAATAATCATTTTAGCGTCTTAAAAATGCTACGACACGATCAATAAATTGAGAAGTCCTGCACATTGGTGGTATAGCTATACTATTGAAGTATAATTTACCAACCAGCTATACTAAACAACGCCCGTCAAATGTGAATGGAGTCTCTTTAGATCCTGTATAACATAAAGCTATCAAATAATGTGTAGCAGAACGAGCGAACCAGACAGTTTCGTGTACGCGATACGCGGCGTCACGTAGAGCGGCGATGGTATCCCAGACGCGGCTCACTGTCTAGTGAGCGGTGAGCGCGACATCTCACACGAAATGGGTCAATTAAGACGTGGGAGTGGGACCATACGTGACCGTAACGCCCGATCTCTATAACATGATATGGACGCGGTGCTACGTTTCACGCCTTCAGGTTATACCGAATGTGCCCTATTGTCACGATCGTCTCGTTAGATTCTCATCGAAACCGACAAAGTAAAAAACACGTAATAAAACCATACTTTTCAAGTAAATCTAGATACTTTCCATAGTACCACTAATGTAGCAAAAAGTACACGATACCATAAGGGCACACGGGGTTCATGCCCAGGGTCCCCGACCCGACGGAGGCCCCTGAAGGCCGTTAAAACGCTTACGCTCAATAATTCATTTCTTCCGTCAACATTACTAAATTCAAATAGTAATAAGACACCAGTGGGCTTATTTTATGACGATTGCGAACATTCTGTCTTTGTGTGCCCCAGAGTCCCGGTCTGCCCTAAGACGGCCTGGGATATCCAACTAGTCGCATAGAAACAATCAAAGCACGGACAATTAACATCCCCTACATACAAGAGGCCGGTGAGATTGATCACCATTATAGCGGGCGTGTCCCCCTAACCTCTACGGTTTGAGCATCGGAAGCAATTGTCTTCCGAAAACAATTCACGAGCTCACAATGCATGCATTCACGCACTTCCTTTTTCTAATCTTTGGAGTCATAATGTTTACTTATTTAATTTATTGATATAGACAGCAAGACAGTCCCACTAATGTCAATAGGGGGCTTAGATTGAAGCTAGATCGTTTGTAATATTTTTTAGTATTATAAATCTGTGGGAACTAAATTTAGTTGTTCGTCATGAGCGTGAGCGCGCTGGAACGAACCGAGAAGCATGCCCGCCTTGGTGACAGTTCCACGCGGCCAGAGCGCCTTCTACACCGAGGTCACCTTAATACCACCAGTAGGGTAACCATGTTGTCCTCGATCGATGTACAAATTTGATGCTTCAAAATAATGATTTTATATATTTCATTCAACATTAATATCTCCTTTTACTAAGTGCTAAACAAGCGATATAAATGTGTCCATATGAAAAAAACACACGAGCATGTATGGTATAAAAGATAAATATGGTGTCAGCGAGCCTCGATTGGAGTGCTGATCAAACCATACGAGTATATATGCATACAGTAAAAGTGTTATCCTAAACTGTCTGACGGATTCTAATTATTATTTTATGCTTATGGCGTCTTCTGGTTGGCTTATTGCGTTCTTAGCTACAGTCGCCACAGAAGATAGAGTAACGAATCTGCAACAATTATACAGTTGCTCGACCGGACGGTGCTGCCGCAGCAGCAGTGAGGTGTCGTGATCCGCGATTGTAACGCAGCGTCACGCAACTTTTTACCACCTCGTGGTGCGCTATGCCGAGTTAGCCTTCGACCCCTATATTATACGTACTCTTGGTGACTTGCAGTTCTCGCTGCTATTATATTAGAACACAATATAAAAAGAATATTCAATAACGTTTTGTAGATTTTTATCTGTTGACTAAAAATATTTATTGGTATTTAAATACCTAGAATTTACGAACTAGAATTTGTTATAACACAAAGGTGGCAGCAAGCACACATAAGTATATTGAAAAGTGCAACAGATTCGTAGGCACATTTGAAGAATACATTTTCATCTTGAAGGCCACGTTGATTATAGCGAAGAGTACAAGATACCACAGTTCTTGGTTCATAATAATGATAGATTGGGGAATTTTCCGGGTGATTGTGCAAAGCGCGCGACTTCAGGCGGATCGGCACGTAGTTCCGGCGCGGGCGCAGGTGCAGCGAGTTGCGCTCCGCCGCCCTCACCTGCCCATACCAGCCACGCACCAATCACTACCACCTACCTGACCATCTAACATAAGAAAATACAAACTGTCGCCCAAAGTAGCTCATCTTGTTTGTATACCGTCGTTATTCCAAAGACGCGACTTTATTTCCAGTGTATGAACATAAAAATATAGACGTCATTATTTATGTTGAACTAAATTGCCAAATATGGTCAATGAAAAGTTGAGAAATTACGGAATTTGATACTAACTTCTTTCCCTCTGTAAGCAATTTAAGGGTGTCCAAAACTCTTCCCTCGTAGTGAGAGCTTACGTCACTATTTTAAAAGAAACTCATTCGCCATTTGAAAATAATTTCTTTTTAAACTATCTTTAAATGATCCGATCAAATTATGCCAGCATTATTACATTCAACCCGGAGAACAAAGACGACATAAGATATGGTATTTGCATAAGACGTGTTTAAATCACTCGGACAGGAAGGCTCGCCCTCTGTGTCCCGGCAGTGGTCCGTGCGTCCGGCGCGCTTTCCCGAGATTCGCCTAGATGGACTTCCGCCTTTTAACTGCCCTTAGAGGCAGGCTCCTTTCATTATACAAGCGCACTACAATTGTGTAAGTAACGCAATTCAATTTCTTTGATGTGTACATGGCATTCAAACAACTTAATCAAGGATAGCTCTAATCGATTATTAATTTTAGACATCACTGTTGGTGTAGTGGTTAGAAAGGCTGACTTTCACGCCAGGTGTCTCGATTTCAATCCCCGTAAACATTATTTAATAGTACCTACTTTTAGTAGTTTTGCTTAATTTTGAACCAGATGCCGTTGTTTGATAAGGTCCGAAAAAGTATGCTTAATATGAAAAACCCTAAAAAGGATATCTATATCTACGTTTTTTAATACCACAAACAGCATGCATATAATACCGAAATTGCAATATTTGTAAAGTTCTTCTCAATACGAAAAAGTCAAATAGGATCAGCTGTTTACGTGACCGTGTTCAATATTACGCACTTGTGTTACAGAATGTGGAACTATAAACTAATCCTAAGTGTCCGGAGACAGAGCAAACTTTAGCTAAACAATAACAACAATGGACGCAGAGAGAACTAGCAGGAAATGCCGAGGGAGTCAGAGATGGCGGCGGTCCGCTAAGCTATTGCATACAATGGCCTAAACAACAAACACTCTATAGATGAATCTACGCATTACGCTCACTAAATTTATAAACAGGTTGCCTCTGACGTTGTTTTCTTGTAAATCTGTGTATAATTATTGTTCAATGCTATCCAATACCCACGTCATTTCAAACTTAGTGTCCAATATTAATCGGCGATAACCTTCTTCGCTTTACAACATAATCCTTTTAAATTCGATTCGAAATGATTACAAAAGAAAAACAACACCGGCACAAAATACTCAATTTAACACCATCCATTTAGTGGGCCATTACAATTGGTGAAAAAACCACGGAACCAAACCTTGATTGCCACACAGAGTGTATAATGGTTCGATGCCATTCAAATTGCCTGATAATGTGAGGGTTGGAAAGAGATTAGTTGCGCGCTTAATGGAGACGTCACCCGTCTTTCACCTGCCATCGTTCCTCTCCACCTGGCAGGAGCCTGCTGCGGTCACCGCAAACTCTTTTGGCAACTGAAGGGTTCATTTAGTATATTTAATTACACTAGAGCAATAGTAGTAGCGTGATTAAAATGATATTAATAAATATATTGGTCTGCGCACAAAATAAAGTCACCATAGACGCAACCTTTGATCGTTACTTTGATAAGTAAATAAATCAAAGGACACAACCTTCTTACCGCCTAGTATCAATGACATCAACTGTAAACCGCACTTCCTGAAAATTATTTTATAACGATTCAGACAGCGAATACTTCTACTGGCTTTTATGTTAATATATATATAGATAGTTCATCATGAGGAAAAGCACAGGATGGTTACAATATGTCAGGAACATGTCAATTATAAGCAGAAGTTGCGAGCAGAAAGCCAAAGATATCGTTGATTCGTTTCTAATTCTAGGGTCTCCAATAATACCGTATCAACAACTAATTTAATACAGTATTGAAAGTTCCGTAACATCTACTATCATAAAACTTTTTTGTCGAGTTGAATACACAGACGGTAGCAGACGAATATAACTGGAATTAAAAAGTTCTCATAAAATGTGACTCACACCCATTTCGCCGCACATTATCAAAGACATTACCGTTTAGAAACCAGTCTGATGTTCTGAGAAATACACCAAAAGCTCCGTCAAGCGTGCTCTATGAATATTTTACATCAATTTAGATCATATTTAAAGAATAATGCGCGCTTCAAATCGGAATAATGCCTTAATCTTAGAAATGTTCCAGATCTAATAGTGATTGCAATCTTCACCACAGTCAAAATAGTGGTTGATGAGTAATGAAGACATGAATGCGCTGATTTTCCACCGGAGAACGGCGGAACGTGACCAAAGCGTTTGGCGTCGGCCACAGCCACCACGAAATGTTATTATAATTACGTGTTCCCATAAAATCGACTCTAAATGGCCGAGTGTTAGGTAATGTGCGGGCACTCACTGCACCTTTAGTTGTTACACGCTCTAATTTAAAACCACAATTACGTGCTGAAACGTTTGTAGGTACCACTAAAGGCATATCTCAGATGTAATTTATAGAATAACGATTTCTTTGGTGTTGCAGCTCATGTGAATCGATCTACTGCTTGGAACGGATGAGCATCCTAATTTTGGGTGGTCGCGCAGTAGAGGGATTAATTTCACGCGTTTTAGCCATCACCGGCCGACGGTACTGCGTAGTACAAGCTCCAGAACCGAATAAACACAATAACAGGTTTAATTACGACGATCATGGCCGTAACATATTCGGTGCCACTCACCAATTAATTATTCATCAAGTCAGGTGACATGCTTTTCAATAGGTGGTAAAAGTGACTCTTCCTTTTCATTTAAAATATCAATAGTTACATAATTTTGTAAGCTAGCTTTAAACTTCTTAAGTTAGAGTTTTAAATCTTTGGATTTAAAGCTGGGTATAGATTTAGTGATATAAATTGTGTTTTATACAATAATCGTGGAGAGTAAACTTTCAGTAATGATGATGATAAGGGGTTACCTACCTTAGCACATCACTAGCGTTCCCTGCTACCTATATGAATAATATTTGAAAGGAAGATAAATTATTAACATTTTAAATTATATACATTATCCTTCTTTACGGTATTGTGGTAAGGTATTCACCTTACTCGCAACAAAAATACATCACACATACACATTACAGTAATTATTGTTATTTTTACTGCAAAATTTTGTAAGGTTCTAAACGTACGTCAATCAGGCAGTTTCAATTTCTTAAAAGGATTATGAAATTGCGTACCTCTCTTATATCATACGCATGTATGAAGGAATGAACCAACTACTTTAAAGTTAAGGATATCTAAAACACGTTAAATGATTGTGTGTATCCAAATTGTGAGTGATGGGTGCCCACGTGGGTGCAGCGGGCGGGGCGCGCCGCCCATCTTGACGCCCAGCGACACGCCCAACTAAAAGTTACTTCTAAACTTCTATTAATTCATAAAATCTTTTATAAATCTCTTGAAGGGCAGTGTTAGACCACATGAGAACTCCTTTAAGATAAATTTAATATTGGTCGGTAATACTATGAAGTTAATAATAATACTTTTTACTATTTATACTTTATACTTTTAGAAGTTGGTAATATTAATATCTTTGAAGTTAGTTGGTAATCGTTATTAAATTACACGCCTATAGACTGCGAAAGGAACGCGACAGCAAAAACGGACTGGTAATAAAAAAATGTGTTCACTGCCGTACTACGCATACACTGCACTGTGGTGGGCGCGATGTGTTGTAATGTAAGCATAAATTAATGAATTATTTGTTAAGCTGATTTTCTGAAAATTTGTGTAGGATATTAGAACTAGGAACCAAAATTCCTTTAGTTAGATACTTTCAAAACATTAATTCATTATTTTTTAACTTTTCTTTATTTTAGGGTAGTAAAAACTGAATCTTAAATTTGTTTAAATTATTGGACCACTTCGTGTTACGTGCCACTCGAACGGATGAAACTATAGTATGTTTTAATATTTTTATGGTATGTGTAAGGTAAAGTAAAGGAAATATCTAACGTACTCTCTGACTAATAATTGGGTCAGTGATCGCGAACCTTTCAGTCTATCAACTCAATTTGAACAACCCAAAACGATGGCCGTCAGCAAGAAAATATGTTTCGATTCCATACTTAGTGATTATATATGTAATACTTTTATATTCTTGCTATATTTACTCTTGTTATATATTAAGTCATCGTTGCTTTCTCCTAGTGCTAGCTAACATATTTAGGTCTTCATACTCAACTCAAAATCAAACTCGAAATGATCTTTATTTAACTAGACTTCACTGATAAGTACTTTCAAATCATCCGGATTCGAAAGGTCGTTTTTTTTTCTGAGAAGAATCCGGCAAGAAATCTATTTGGTCACCATTAAAACCAAAAAGTTTACATACTTGGCGCTTGTTGTTCTTTTGTTTAAGTTAATTCTGTACTTCTCCGTTAGATGTCAGTAGATATACTCGTAGAAAGCCTGAGATTTTGAAACAGCCCTGTATGTGAACAACCCCGTAAGCTTTTCCTTATTTGCCGACAGAGAGCGCTAACAGTATTATAATTTAAATATCAAAAGAAACATCTAATTTATCAACTACGAGTCAACTACACTTTGTAATTCTGTGCTAGTAGCTACAAGCGACTATAAGATAAAGCAATACAATTTAACTGAAGAGATTAAAATCAAGGAGTCCTACCTAACTTCAGTCAGTGAAGAGGCGAGATTAGCGAGTGTGCGGCTCGGCAGCGGCGGTAGGCCGGCGGCGGCGGCGAGATGAAGGGATCCTGATACCATCAGACTCTTTGCGACACTTCGCCGCCGCTGCGCGCCACGCGCCTTGCATCAAATTACTGATAAAATAGGGACATCCATCTTTAGTTACATCTAGCTAGGCAATCCTAATTCAGTTATTTTTCTCTTGGTTACTTCTGACTCGGGCATCTGAGTAATAAATGAAAGTCTGCAGATCTCTCGGCACGACCTCACCGTTCCCACGGTCACTTTCTCCGGACGATCCGTTGCCATGCTATTATCAATTCTCCCTGAGTTTCCATTACAGGTCGCGGCACGAAACTCTAGCGCTGAGCGAAACGTGGAGGGGATAGCTGCGCATGGGTACCATCGCGCACGCAATACAAATTAGTAATTTAATTGCTTAGTTAAAAACAGCAAAATAATGTTTTAATGTAAAGTCAAATAGTAAGTCTAGCGGTGAACAAAATGTGGAACTTAACTGCGTATGGGTACTGTCACGCACGCAAATATTACTTCATGTTACCTACAATATAATTTTTAACAAGTTTATGGGGAGTAGAAAAATAAATACACTATCGGATTTGTAAATTTTTATATTAAATACCAAATAATAAAAAAAATTATATTAAGTCCGAATTACATAAGAACCTACTGAAGTTTCTTCTCAGGATAGAAGAAACCTCAAACAACAAACAAACAAACAAATCAACAAAACAAACTTAACAAAAAACAACAACAAAAATTAACGATGACAACAAAACAATTCAGAACGCGACTGTACACTGGAAGTGCGCGGAGCGTCGTATCGGCACGGGGGACGGAGTACGACTGGAGAGCCAATCGGCGCAACGCACGCTCGCCCTTCACCCCTGTACCCCGCCAAGACACCTTATTTTTTACTTCTGCGCAATAACGGTCAGCGCTAGAGTTTCGTGCCGCGACCTATACCTACGTATCGGCGTGCTGTGCTGTGACCAGTCAAGCAGATTTTTCTACAATACTCATCAAACGCTATTCCACTATCCAAACATTATGGACACCGCACGCAAAAAGCTAACCGCTCAAGGTGAAAATCGATGTCCGCTGTGATTTCACGCCGTTCTGATGTCATTATCAGTTTTGTAGATCAAAAGTTCGTTTGTATTTAGCGGTACATTTAATTATTATATAAAATAAATAACGAGTGCCTACCTAGCAGTTTATAATGAAATTATTCATTTATCGATTTATTCAACTGAGAGAACAACTTTAAAATACTCGTATAATGTACTAGGTATACGAATACGGAGAATCTTTTAGCGAGTACTTTGGTAAGATTGTATTGCTTATTTGATGTAAAAAAACAGCAATTCATGTCGTAGGCATTTATGCATTAAACATTTCTGATTAACTTTAAAATTGAGTATCTGAAACTTTGCCAAGTTCGTATTTGGGAGTCCGGTATCTCTGGCCATGCATAGCTAAGTGCATCTATGCCAAGTGTCGACGCAATATCAACTGCTCCCGGGGGCTGGGGACTGTCGATTTAACTTCTTCAGACGACGAGCCGCAGTGCTGAAGAACAATCTCGGTGCCGTCACGTGGTGCGCTCTGTTCTTCATGCATAGCTAAGGAGCTCTGGCGTCGCGTATGGATTCGCTCCCCCGGGCCTCGCGAGTCTTTACGGCTCTCTGTATCATGACAACGTGTATGCCTATGTTCAATTATGTTGAAAATATATGGGAACTAATAAAGGTTTCGGAAAACGAAATTACACCAAACTGTAGTAGCTACCTGTAATATTAACTAAGTAAGCTGCGTTACTCGTTAAATCTAACACTAAACGTACGCAAATCGAGTACATAGATTATATTATAGAAACTAAAAAATGATTAATCAAATAAATCCATGAAATTACTAGAACTTCAGAAAGAAACACAATAAACAATCCGAAAAACGAAAAATCTCGGTCAACCGATTGTGATTAAAATGGATAAACATTTGGCAGAAAATTAGATTTTTCGGACCTTTCAGTATTTCATTCAGTTGTGGCTGTACTCTAATGAGTACAAAAAGTCGGTTTGTGAATAGATGATAATTATTTAGATAATGGTGTCAATTCTGTTGTTGTTCATAACTACAAAGCTAAACTAATTTGACAGGTCCAAAAAGTCTTGCTATCCCTTTTCATGTGCAGATTTAAATTAGATTAAAGAAAAAAATAAATTTCGTACAACAGAATTGGCACCATTGAATAGGTAATTTTTATTTACGTTTCGGAGTTTTTATTACAACCAATGGGTTTTTTAGTTAGTGTACGTAAGCGTTCGCCTTTAATTTAATAAAGAGTGTATACTTAATGCATATTATACTATAGTCTGAATCTTATTTTTTTTTGTTATGTATATTTTTTCGTTAAAAATATAAGAAATATTTACATTATAATTATAAACTATTTTGTTCAACAAATACTTATGTGATTTGTAACACGAAATAACGATGAAAATCAGCTTAGCGTTTGTATTCTCTTGGACCGCTCCTATAAACTGAATAGGTTTTATTGAGACAGGTACCAATTGTAGGCGGTTTGTTGTAACCACTACAGACGACCCTGGGCCGCCCCTCGGAGCGTTGAAGCCGCCCGGACCCGTCTGCTCTGTATTATCTTCCTACAATCTCCAAGTGCTAAGCGCATGAATACCTGGAACCCATTCATCCACACAATTCACTATAGAAACAAAGAGTGTACCCTTCGCCGCGCCCGACTGAAAGCCGAGAAAACCACCATACTATAAGTATGTACGTATTTCTTGGGAACCCTTTATTTCTGGCGAGGGCAATCGAATACTTAAAACATTGCAATCGAATATGAGTCGGCAGTTGATGTGAATGGTACAATAGCCGGGCCCGGCGCGCCGCGCGGCCGGGGCTAGGTGTCGTGTGTCGGCCGCGGGTCGCCCACGCCGCCGCCGCTGCGCACCTCTCGCCCTCGACATACGATATCGCCTTTTTATTTCATAATTCCTACACAATGAAAACGCTGCAAAGGCGTAGGGTGAAGACAATACGCCCGGAGGTAGAAACCGCTCGGAAGTTCTTTATATTCAATTTATTGTCTCAATATAAAATCGGGTGCAAATTAAAATAAGAATTGAAGCCTCTAGCGGCGAACCTTTAACCGCTTCGTTATATTCTCCTTAACATAGGCATTAGAATGAATTATTGTAAAGATTTGCTATCTCAACTTGGAGACAAAAACATGAAGGTAGTCTAAGACATTTACAGAGAGTGGACAGTTATTTGGGACAAGGATCCGAATTAATGACACAATTGTTTGTTTTACTATGTTCCCTTGCCATATCCCTATTTTATGGATCCACTTCATACAGTTAATGCGATAAGAGGCGAAAACAACTCGTCAGCGGACGCTAATAAATTACTGAGGCCTTATCGAGATTGGCGATCCTGTGTTATGTGTGTGTGTGTGTGTGTGTGTGTGTGTGTGTGTGTGTGTGTGTTGGGTAATCAGATGTGAGCCTTCCAACTTTTAATTCCCGGAGAGCAGGATGAGCGGGGAGAGTCCAGCGCCAACGCCGATATCGCATATAAAAAGGTTGCGGATCGCTCGCTCCTCCATCCGACGATTGGCTAGGCGGCGCCCGCTGGTCCCCCGGGCCCTATACGAGAAGCGAAATGGGCCCCAGAACACCCATAAGAGAGCGACCCCGCCCGCCACGGCCGAATAATTAGGGCTCTTTGTTTAGATAGCGGCAATTTTATTTGGGAGAGAGCGGGCGCTGGGGACGTCTTTGGCCATTCCGACCGCCTGATATTAATAAGAAACGTGTGTGCCGCGCCCGACTAACCGACTCGTTCTATGGAACTGCCTCTCCCGATTTCATTTACTCAAGTTTAGTTGCCAAATATAATTTGACTAGCTGCATTCCGCTTCTTAAATCCAAGTTTGAAAATGCCCTCCTTTAAGATACCAAGCTATCTGTCTGCCCGGTGGTCTGCCTAGATATTCTTTAAGCGTAGCTACTTAAGCATACAGTACGGGATTTACAATAGACAAACTTTTCAATATGGACGCTGATTCCAAATTATTTTTGTGAAAAATTAAGAAATGTGTTTGTGAATTTTGAAAATCCATTTTAACCGGTACGTTATGTTATGTAACCAATATACAAGTTTTTTACACATTGATTTCAAAAAATCTAACAAATAAAAATAACTTTCTCACCGAATTTCCTATTAGAAACCTTTATTTAATGTAAAAGATTCTGTGATGAGTCAGTGAGTATATTTATGTTATAATTAGAGAATACGGTACATACTTCCAATTATTATATGTGACCAAACTTATGAGAATAACACAATGACACTTTAGTATATACTTCCTTATATTTACATCATCCACCTTCAATAAACATTAATACGCATGTATAGTTTATTACAATGTAATATAATAAAGTTTACTGTTTTAGTTAATTTTTTTACCAATCTAGCCTTATGCAACAACTTATTGATAGTGAAAGTTGAGAAATATGGATTGCTACAGTACTTGTGGTAGGTGTACGCAGAAAGGGGAACGTCGCCAAGAAATGTCATAAATAATGCAACCAACAAAATTGGGATTCTGATTTGTTTTCTTCGAAAGTTTTATTTGTCTTTAGAGCGAATGGTATAATGGTAATACAAAAGGCGGCTGTTCATCATTCGCTTTGACTTGACTCTATTCTTTGGTATAGGCGTGTATAATGGCATTATAAAATAACCGAACTGGAAAATAATATTAATCTTTAACACTCCCTTTTAGAAATAGCGTTAACCCAACTGGGACTTAAATTATATTCTTCCTACCACTGACTACAAGCTTGATTAATATACAAAGTTTGATAGGTAACATAAAAAAACAAATTAATATATAAGTATTTAAAATTAAAAAATAAATTTTAAAATTATTTTAGTAATGTTATTTCGTTCATGTTTTATAACTTAAAAAATATGATATGACAACCTAAATCTTTAAATCCTTATTAATAAAAACGTTTTCAAACACAAGCGCGCTTGTGTAATAATTTTAGTTAATTTTATGTTTCATTATTATATGTTATACGTAGTATATTATCTACTCTGAGTTATTAGTTACAATGTTTATGGTTAGTAGATTGTTAATTAAATAAATATGTGTTTGCGGATAGCGATACGTATTATCTATTTACTTGTATGGAGAAAAATAAAGAAGGTTGAATTGCTTGGGTAAAGGTACTGCATATTGTAGAGATATGCATATGGTTGGGAGCGGCGGCGGCGCGGCGCGGCTGTGTCGGCACTGTCGGCAATCCCCGTTGCCTCAGCGCCGTTGTCTCGGCCTCGCAAACTTGCCATAAATGTTAATATGGGATCTTCGCACATTTGAATATCTATTTCTTCGCGAGGCCGGTTCGTTAACGCGGCCTTGAATTTTAAATTTTATCGGCGTACAGGGAGCGCCACAGATGAGGTGCGCGCCTACGTGATCTCCCCGAGAAAATAACCGAGGGTAACTTCTTTTTGTTTGCCTTTTTCTTGTTAAGTGAAATAGATGATCTGCGAACGCCAACAGCATAGTCGCATGAAAGCTTTTGTTTTATAAATGTTATAAATTCCGTTCCTTCTTATATTAGTAGATAATTATTCTTTTTTTAACTGGAAGCCATATGTTAACTTACAAACTGTCTAACTGTCACCTTGTGCGACTTGCACGGTGTACCTCCTTAATTAGTAATTTGTTTGTTTCCAATCTACGTCTCTCACACGTTTCACGTCTTGCGAAGACGTAATATATGGGACTGCTTTATAAAGCAACGCAGACTGAATAGCTTAATTGTAACCGGGAAATGTACCCTGCATACAATGATGAAAAAGTCAAAGTAACGTATCTTGTTTATCAGAGTTGATTTTATCTATACTAATATTATAAAGAGAAAAGATTTGTATTTTTGTTTGCAATGAATAAACTCAGAAACTACTAGACCGATTTAAAAACATCTTTGTCACTATTTACGTAGGCCATATATTATATACTAGCGGCCCGCCCCGGCTTCGCCCGGGTAGACATTGATATCAAATATTTTGTCTACCCGTGCAAAGCCGGGGCGGGCAGCTAGCCTATGTTACTCAGTGATAGTGTAGCTTTCTAACGGTGAAAGATTTTTTGAAATCGGTTCAGTAGTTTCGGAGCCTATAGACATTTATCAAATATTTTGTCTACCCGAGCGAAGCCGGGGCGGGCAGCTAGTATAATATATAGCCTATTTTACTATAGTTACTCAATGATGATGTAGCTTTCTAATGAAAAAAGAATTATTAAAATTGGTCCAGTACTTTTGAGTTTATTCGTTACATACCAAAATACAAATCTTTCCTCTTTATATTAGTGTAGATCTACGCGGGCGTCGCAGGTCGCGGGGATACGCTAGTTTTCTATGGTTTATTAATATAAGTGTATCGCCTAAGTGGTTATCCTTAGCAGCCCTTACTATAAGTATAAGGGTACCTTGTTTCTTGGGCTATCTACATTGTAGGTATACGTAGTTACACAGGTGGTTGGTAAAAGACTGATGGCCAAATACTGAAACGTCAGTCAGTCAAATCAGATGCCACGTTAACTTTGAGTTACCTGCGATTTAACACTTGTGATATAGTGTTTTATAGACGCTTCAAACAACTACGTGGGCTTACAAACTTTGAATCGTTTCAGTATTCGGCTGTGAAAATGTCAAAAGTGTTAGCAAGCTGTGAGCTCCATTAGTTTTCTAAACCGTCGTGGCTGTCCGATGCCGCGACCCGATGACGTTTGGAGACTTTAACTGCGAGCATTTTAATGCGCCCCCACCACCCTGTCTGACCCTCAATTATTGAAAATGCATTTCTGTCCGCGCCCTGCGCCCGAACTCCGCGGCACATCGCAAATGCACATTTTAAACTGCACCTGATTGCAGAGTCGTGTTAATCCACGGCCAAAAGTCATGCTGTCGCGTTATTTTACCCGACATTATTGGCTTTATTATTAACAGTTCCACATATAACTTCAACTGGATGTTAATTATACTGAATAATTATTATCTTAATAAATTATTAATTAATTATTATGTCTATATTTTATTCCTTATTGGATATTGTGCTATAAATGGAGATAATCATAAAATATGTCATTATGAATTTGGAGGCAGTGCAGTTTTAATCTCCCTTCGGCCCATACAAAACAAATACATATCCAATTGTCAATAGATAGAAGTCGTGAAAACTATGTTTAATAATAACAAGCTGTGCCCGCGACTTCATACGCGTGGAATCAATCTTGTTCACATTTTCATGGTTTTTGTTTTTTCCGCCAGTAAAATTTCCTTTAAAATTGGTCTAGCCGTTTGGAGATTAGCCAGAACAAACAGACATACAGACAGAAAATTATTTTGACATTACAAATTCCCACTTCAATTATATTCGTTTAGATTTTCGAGTTTATTTATTTAAAGTTGAATGCATATTTCCTGAATATAAAGTAATTTGCTTACATGCAAATACATTCATCATCATCATCAACCTATCGCAGTCCACTGCTAGACGTAGGTCTGTCCAATGGCGCGCCACTGAGCTAATACATTAATTACAAACAATTCATTCCGTGTCAGTACCTACATTATGGGAACCTAATATCGGAAAAGAATCACGCATCTCAACCCAGTTGTTTTATTGACATGAAAAAATATGAAATCAAGTAGGTACCTAAATAACAAAAACTACCTCAATAAAATAAATAATTAGGTCAACCCTGAATCAAACTCAAGCAATTCGATTGAAAAATAATGAAAATGGAGTTATCTCCATAGAAGCGGAGTGCTCTCTGCTCACCCTGTACTAAGTGACGAACGGTGTACACAATTTGGGGCGTCCGTTTTAATTGTAAGTTCGGAGTAGCCGACCGCAATACAATTATAGATTCACATTTTCCATCAATTGAACTCTAGTAGCCTTATATAATAATAGGCCCATACGTGCCCTTCCTACATTTCTTTTATTATTAGAAAGACTGTTATTACAACCAAGTCACTACATCTAATGCCTATATAAGTATTCAATTAGGACGCATTGTATTTTGTTTTGAGGATTATTTGGTAGTGGAACTGTTACAATTACATACAATTTTAATTATATATTTGATAAAATGTATCGAACGTTGGTACTGCGTAAAAGCACAGAATAACTAATAATATGATAAAGAGAACCTCAGATAAATGGTAAAACCTATACGTAAGCTATACGTCCGAAGCGTGCGTGTCGGAAGTCGGCAGCTAGTGACCGGTCGGCAGGTCGTAGCGGTTTAGTGTCGCCAGGAGGGACTGTACGACTCCTCCGAGCGCGACTATCTGCTGCTCAACTTTATGTTCATTTTATCTTTTCGGCTGTATTGCGAAGCGGGGACTTCGCCAAAGGCCCTCCAGGGCTGCGTTAACGCCGCGGCCGGCCCTGCCACCTCCAACTTCAACACTTTTTATACTCTCCACTATTCAAATATTAATAATATTGGAGCACATTTTCTTTGGCTTTTGGTTTCATTTTATACTCTTACTTTGTGTGTGATAAAAGCACAATATGGTCATACCTGAATCGAAGCTGTCCATGCTCTCAGATTTGATGTCCGTCATGTCTGAAACAAAATGTTTTTGTAAGTGTAATAATCATCATGACAACATTATTTCTTGAAATTTCAAATTGATATTGGCGCCAAAAGCAGGTGGTATTTTTGTACGTTAAAATTTAATAACAATTTTCTTAGTCTGGCAGTGCGGTACAGTGACCGCAGTAAAGTTGTGAACAGGGGGAGAGGCCCGAGGCGCGGCCGTCCTCAGGCTGCGGTCGAGGTCTAATCCACTTGCGAGCCCAACTCTACCCGCGCCAAGCCACTTTTCCTCATGTTTTAAATTTACAATTCGAATAGGTGATCCACTTTAAACTTCCACTCTAATTTACTAGTTCACTCCCTATATTTCGGATGTTTCGAAGCAGTTAAGGTTGTATGGTAAGTAATAAATTATGTTTAAAAATTCCTTTTTATGCTGCATTTAAGGAAATCGCGTGAATTATTATTTTTAGGTTTTTTAGTAAATGTGTAAATACCTAATAAAAAACTCAAAACACCAGCACACATCGAAGCTCTGTTGTTCGTTTTCAAGAATCGTTAGAACAATAGTGGCATACTCTGTTAAATGGAGTGAGCTACATACAAGCGCACTGGTCCCCTCGTGGCCTCACCCGCGGGACTTCGTTACCCGTTGTCGAGATATGCCTTTGCTTACACAATGACCCTACGCCGCTCAAGCCAACTAACGGACATTGCAAAATATACATAACTGGCTTCTATTCGAAAATATACATTGCAAACTTATTGTTCAAAAATTTATAAACTTTCAAGTTTGCTCATGTTGGTAAATAAATAAATCGCAAAAGTTATTAATCGTGTTACGTTTGTTACGTGTTACGTTGACCACTAAGTTCTTCACTACCGTTATACGTATACGTTAAATAATGTCGTTCGGACCATCTGTTGCGAAACTAAGCAAGGCTTGTACTATAATATATGGGTATTTTAGAATACAACTTAAATAGAATTACTTGAATATGTATTTTTTGTAAATAAATACTTATAAAGGCATGCCAAACAAACAGGCACAAGGTAATACAAATATGATAGATATTTGTATTGCATTTACATGTTGTCGCGGTTACAGAACCGTGACCACCAGAGTAGCTAACTAACCTACTCCGACAGTGTACTAGACGGTTGACGGATGATGCCATTATATTTGACTAAAAATCGGCCTAACAGTGTCACCGACCTAAAATGAGTGGATAATATAAGGTGGGCAATGTGTGCAACATTAATGAATGCGACTCGCCGCGCCGCCTCGATTGGAATCCGTGAATAAGTAACCCGCGCGGATACCTCGCCGCTTGGAAATTAATCGACCAAGGATTGTAAATACATCTCAATTGGCCACCATTTAATCTCGTTTTATTTCGTTTGCAGATGCAATTTGCAGGGATACAATCCATACCATTATTATCATCCCTACGAGCCTGTGATCATATTTAATATTTTAACACAAAAGTGACTGTCTGTTACCTCTTCATCTCCATGGCTAAGCCACGGAACCGGTGTTGTTGAAATACATTGACACCGTACATCTGAAGATAATAGGAATATAATGCTTTTCATCCTTTGATCGTATATACATTGTACGCAGACATCTATTTCCTTAATATGATAAAAGTAATAACATATTTATTTTTGTAATAACTATTTTACGTCAAATAAGTTTACCAGTAAATTTTAACGCAAAGCGTGCATCTCAAAATATCTTGATTAAACTGTAGCCAGAACGAGTAATTAAAAAAGCTGTAAAAACTGCTCGTAGGTGACTCAAATTATACATATAGTAGTGGCGAATAGTGATGCAGAATCGTCGCTCACTGACGCTCACGTTCGGAGGATATTAAATACATCCCAGCGGAGTGGGCGCGGGCGGTCGCCGGCTCAAGGCAGCGGCAGATTTCCCGCGGGGGCACGTTAATTTTCTGCCGCCTTGAGCATACTGCCCCCTGGGGCACGTTACCTTTCCTACCTACCTTAAGGCAGTATTCACTTCCTAGCGACACATAATATGAGGTATCTCATATAAATTGAAACTATTTACGAGTTGCGCTCCAAAAATTCATAATAATATCGACTGGCGTGACTCGTAGAATAGCTACGTCGTCGTAGCTTGTTGTAGCTACGCTGTTGTAGCAAGCTGTAGACTATAGCGTTACAGCATTATAGGTAAATTGATTACGAATATAATTATTATAAGACTAAATAACTAAAGGAAATGCACATAATTATGAATGTGGTGAAGTTACACATTATTATATTGGCCGGGTATCTTCATATATAAAAGTGAAATACTCGAGACCTCAAGAAGTATGAAGCAAATTTCATTTTTGTAACTCGCAATTAGGGGGATATGTTCCTTATAGCGAGTATGAACTATCTAGGAAAATGTTAATAAAGGATATTTTAGACTAAGAATTTTTTTTTAGTTCAGTCACTAATGGTGTAAAAAGGAGATTAAAAGTTTACCTGGGGGAGTGAGCCGCTGGTCGCTGGGCACGGCTTGTTTTACACATAAACACATTTTTTAGGCGAGATTATTATAATCCTAAATTGATAGAAGCATGGAACCTCTACAAGTATAGTATAGTAGTGAGTTAATTAAAAAACCACGTCATATAGTATACGCCAATTACCAAAAAGTACACCGTGCACAACATGGCTCCTGTGTAGAACTCCCTTTAGATCCAGTCTGAAGGTGTTACCGGAATAACGTCGACTGATGCCGATATGCCTCTCCCGAGTAAAGTTTTTCACACAGCACCGAATAAAATAACAAAACAAGTACTGAGTGACTAACAGCTACGCCGCTCTATCCGCTTGGCTGCGAATGTTTGCTTTAAGGATTTTAGAGGTATTTTTTTATATTATAGAACTTTTAACCATTTTATCTTTTTGGAGTTGAAGATATATTATGATTATTATTCGTACATATATAAATAAATCAACTGCTACATATATGACAGAGCATCACTTGATAATTTCCTACCGATTTGGATCAACTAGACGGGTCGTATTTTATAAATAATCTTATTAACTTTTGCAAGAACCAACACTAGTCAAACAAGGATTTTGTAACCGTTTGATGTTGACAAACGCATAATAATTAAGCTTCAACTGCAATAAAAGTCATAGTTCGGTTCGTGACATGTGCAACACTTTGAAAGGTGCAATATTACATGCGAGTACAGTAGGTGTTTTCCCAATGCCATTAAAAGTTGTGGATTTCATTACGTGGCGCATACGTAACTTTATATATTACAACGTGACCATGAACTTAACTCGACAAGCTTTCCATTCCATACATACCATACCTATACCTAGTTCCAGTGAAATAATTAATTAATTATTACTTCAACTATGACATAAATAATATAATTACATACAAACTATATAACTTTTTACTAACTTCCTATACGATAACCACCGCCAAGTTAAGTTCAAAAACTAAAACCCGACTACGGAATAATCACGCCCTAAAAAGAATCAAACAAGAATATATACTCATCTGATGTATTTCAATGTATTTAATGCACATTAATAGGGATTTTTCAAAGGATAGCCGTGGTTGGATGCCACTTTGCCTTATAGTTTATGATCGTTACTACCGTTTGAATTCTGTTAGAATTAACGAACCCACACACAGCATGAACTGACATTTGATGAACCTTGTGGGTTTTGGGGTATAAATTAAAAAGTAATTAATACATGTAATTATGAATATGAGTATAATATAATGAGGGATATATTTTCGAGCGTGGATAAACTAAAGTGTATGTGTGTCTGAGCCCAGGGGAGCGGGCGGCAATCAGTTCGCGGGCCTCCCGGGGCTGCATTAATCACGACCAGCCTACGCCACAGCCGAGCCACACACATACACACACACACACACCACGTGCTCTATACTAAATAACTACATTACATTCATCAACATAGTGACGAACGCACCAACCATTTATTATATTTTATTAGTTAATGTATTATGACAGTGTGTCTTGCCAAGATTGTCTGCATAAACTAACTATATGCATTAGATACCTACTACGTAAGTAGGTAGTATTGAACTTGTCATAAAATTTTCCTCAGTATATATTTGATAACTGGCTGGTAGCTAAGTACGTAAGTGGAATAAATAACTTCTGTTTTCCAGGCACGGAAATTACAGTTGTTAGCAGAATAAACCGTGTCTGTGTATGACGTTGGGCGTGTGTGAGTGCGTGGGTCGAGGAGCATTCCCACGGGACGGAAGGAAGTGCGGCCGGAGCTCCGCCACCTGGGACCGGGAGCCGGGGGGCATTAGACAAGTAACAGACGCCGAGCATTCACTAATATCCACGATATTTGAACAACATCTCATTTTGTTTTGGATTAAATTTTAATCCGTAAACAATGTAATACATCTACTCTTTTAGTAATTAAGCTTTGAAACAACAGCGGCCTCAGGTTGCGGGTCATCCCCAGTGACTGGTGATAATATCTAAATGCCTAATGGCTGCTGGGCCTGTGACGAATGTATCGAGCTCCCCCTCCCGCTCCTCCACTATGTGATAATTCCAAACGCTGGGGCCGCGCCACCTGGGATCACACAGATACGGACTTGGCTCATTCGCACAATTTTATTACATTTTTATAATTTTATTTTGTTGATTTTTAGATTCTGGCTAGCAATATGAAATATTTTGTTGAATCTGGGTTTTCATCAAATGCAACTTGATATTTAATATTAGATTAGCCGATTATTCTAATAATTTTATTAGGTAAGGTATTTTACTTATGCAAATATCTAACTTTAGTAGATAACAGTTCGGAATTGCTAACAGAGCGGTGACGAGGATCGCGGTGCGGTGTTGACGGGCACGCGTTGCGGCGCCGCACGCCGAATTCCGAATGCACCCCCGTCCGATCGAACATTGGCATTTAATTAGCCACGTGCCTGGCCGAGACGATCCAACGCCGACCGACATTGCTCACATTGTTGTCTACCTTAGTTGACAACATTACTTACAAATGCTTAACCCTACCCTATTGAAATATCAATTTCTACCTCGCTATAAATTTTATGGCGGTTTTGATTGAAGCAACTGGATGGAATTTCACACATTAATGAAATAAATATTTCTTCAAGAATTTCGCACAAAACTTAATAAAAAATGTGAGTACGTTGAGTACGGTCCCCGCGGCGAGGTCCCGCGGGAACAAGCCCGCGCGCCCAACTTCGGGCTCAGCAGCGCCCCCTGCGCGCGCCCCCTTGCCCCCGCAGAGAATACATTTGCGCAACACGAGTGTTGGTCTAACAACGAACGACTCTGCGACAACGGGACTTACTGAGAAAAATTACTCATTTTCTGATACTGCCTACATTGGTGATGGCTTTTGTTGCGAAACAAAGGATCCTTCGACTCACTGTTTATTCCATCGGAAGAACATTTGCCTTCGAAAGGCTGGCGATAAAATATTTCAAGTAAAATGCGAACAAAGAGTAATCTGTTTCAAATAATTTCTAAGGGTGCCATACGCAATATTTCCGCAGGGAATAGAGCTTTGTCGGCCCCATATCTTTATACCAAAGAATGATTATGATCCGATTGTTTGAAGCAAACACACACGGCAGTTCCGGAGTTAAGGTATACTTTACAACTTATACAGATGATTGCCATTTTATCACTTTTTGACCATTAACAACAAAAATAGCAATTTCCTTGTGTCTCCAGCCAGTGCCAGTGCCAGTGCTACATTCGTGGAATTTGTGATTAGAGTAAAAACTTTAGAAAGGTGTCATCAGCAAAACTATAAAGTTAATTATAGCTTCAGTAGCTCCATGCTTACATGAGTTTAAAATGTGTTCTTATACATGTTTTAAATTTCAAGCTTGGGACATTTACATAAACCCCAACTTTAATAGTCGCAGTTATTCTTCAAAGCGTCTTATTACGACGACTAGGTAACATAAAAGCTAAATTATCTGGGCAGCATAAAATTATAACGTCAACTGCGAGAGGGCTTACTGTTTTAAAAACTTGAAAAGCCATGAATGATAAAGTAGAGGTAGACTGTAGAGGCGGTCGATGATGGGGCACGGCGACCAATTTATTTATAATCTCGGGTGCAGAATTGGCTACGAATTAGCATGTAAATATTTGAGGTCCAAGGAGCCCGGTGGAGATTTATCGCAAATGGCTTGAGATAAGCGAGGATAGAGTCGTAAAGCACGGAGCAGCGCCGAGGCGCGCGGCGCTGCGACTCACACACCCTTTGACGAAGTTGTAAAAAGACCATTAAACCACAGTGAAAACGCATCGGCCAAGTGGGCGATGCCGGAGAATGGTCCTTGTTTTAGTGGCCTCCTTATGAATTTCAATGAAGGTTGCGATGTAATGAGAGACGCTGAGCGCTATCTACAAAGTTGTACTCTTAAAATTAAAATACATATTAGATTTACCCGTTATTTCGGATATAACTTTTTTTTTATCTA
The DNA here is from genome assembly GCA_951449985.1 of Falcaria lacertinaria. Classification (NCBI taxonomy): domain Eukaryota; kingdom Metazoa; phylum Arthropoda; class Insecta; order Lepidoptera; family Drepanidae; genus Falcaria; species Falcaria lacertinaria. The sequence continues at coordinate 5,551,266 of OX602109.1, read as the reverse complement.
GGTTAATATAAATAGGTATTTGTACCTGGTAGATCTTCAGTCTCGCATACTTCAGATGTTTTCGGTTTATCAACATCCACCTCCTCAGGATCTACAACAAAAATAACTGTTGAATTCGTGTGATACTTGATACTTTCATGGTGGCGCATATCTAATAAATATTTCAGACATCGTAATTAATCCAACCTAAAGATTTTTTCGGCAGCAAATAATTTCGAATAATGGCAATAAACGTATTCTTAAATTACTGGGATCCCACACGACTGATAGAGACAAGACAAATGTAAGATGATAATGTAAGCGTATTCATCACAAACGATTTTACCTCTCCTTAAACCAATCGCTCGAGACATAGCGACTAAAATCTCGACAAAAAGCTTCATACAAATGGGTTTTTATTTTTGAAACTTTTTCTTTTCTTTCATAGTTAATGAATGTATTGTATTTATTGGTTGCATAAATAATCTGACGATAGATAGCATTGTGTGTTTTGTGCCAGGCAGTGAGAAGTGGCCAGCTTCGAATGCAGTTGACAGTTGACTAAGTGCAGGGTGCGCACAATACCGCGGCAATATATTACTTATCCACGCCACAATTTCGATTAAATATATTATTATTTCCGCAACCTATATAATAAAAATAATAATATAATAATAATAATATAAAAATATATAATAATAATAATAAAAATAATTATTTATCGTATCTATATTTTCATATCGATATATTAGGTCCTTACATATGAAATTGGCGTTTTTCGTACTGGCCACTTTAATCACGAATTTCTCCTCTTTGGTAAGGAATTCCAAATTCAAATTTGTACAGCTATAGACTCATGTATTTGTGCTTCGATGATCGTCATTCATTTGTTTTTTTTCTTCTGTTTTTTTCTGTTTGCGTCACTCATTTTACAAAATGGAAAACCTTAAATATCGCATTATTTACGAGTACGAGTTCCGCCGTGGCACTAGTGCTGCGGAAACAACTCGAAGGGTGAATGATGTGTATGGCGGTCGTGTTGCAAAAGAAAACACAGTTCGTTTTTGGTTCCAACGTTTTCGTTCTGGAAATTTCGACCTGCAGAACAAGCCCCGTGGACGGCCTGAGACTCAAGTTGATAATGAAGAGTTGAAGGCTATTGTGGAAGCGGATCCATCGCAAACCACGTCCGAGTTAGCTGCAGGCTGCAATGTTAGTGATAAAACTGTTTTAATTCACTTGAAGCAAATTGGGAAGATTAAAAAGCTTGAAAGGTGGGTACCTCACGAATTGACTGAAACAAACCGGCAAACGCGCGTCGACTGCTGCGTTACATTACTAAACCGGCACAATAATGAAGGTATTTTAAACCGAATCATTACCTGTGATGAAAAATGGGTTCTTTACGATAATCGGAAGCGCTCAGCGCAATGGTTAGATCCTGGCCAGCCAGCCAAATCCTGCCCCAAGCGAAAATTAACCCCAAAAAAGTTACTTGTAAGCGTTTGGTGGACTAGTGCCGGTATTGTTCATTACAGTTTTTTCAAATCTGGCCAGACTATTACGGCTGATGTCTATTGTCAGGAATTGCAAACCATGATGGAAAAGCTAGCGGCTAAACAACCTAGGCTGGTCAATCGCTCCACGCCACTGCTGCTTCACGACAACGCTAGACCACACACTGCGCTACAGACGGCTACTAAATTAGAAGAGCTTCAATTGGAAAGTCTAAGACATCCTCCGTACTCCCCGGACCTTGCTCCAACAGATTACAATTTTTTTCGAAATTTGGATAACTTCTTGCAAGGGAAAAAATTCAACTCCGATGGGGCAGTCCAAATCGCCTTCAAAGATTTTATTGATTCCCGTCCGACTGGTTTTTTTAGTAAAGGGATCAATGAACTACCTATGAGATGGCAAAAGTGCATAGAAAATAATGGTTCATACTTTGATTAATTAAATATATTATATTAAAAAATATTCGACTTTTTGTTCCTCCCATACAAAACGCCAATTTCATATGTAAGGACCTAATATATCGGATCGACAATTTTATTAGGATAATTTTCGTATCGATATTTTGATATCGATATTTCTATTTAACGATATTTTTTGCCAATCTCGTAAAACGTCCAGAATAGTATAAATTGTACACTTAATTTTTATTAAAATATTAATAATTAGTTCATATTGTGTTGGGTAATTTTATTTTCTCGCAATCATAGTGAAAAGTAGAGTGTAACACACGGCGTTAAAACCCATTATAACTCGGTTTCTATTTACTCCCTCGCTACTCGTATATAATGGGCGATTTTAACCCCTTTTATAACAATATACTATTTTCTTAATAAAAAAATATATTATATTCATACAAGATTGGAATTAGCTGATACCAAATTAGACGCAGCCTGTCCTGAGAGAGTGTTTTAGGATGCTTTACGCTAAATACACTCAATATTCGATCAGAAAGTAACAAAATAGTGGTATACAAAAGGCAATCGAAGCGTGCAAATCGTGCAATAGATTGCGGTTCGCAATCTAATGCAGTGAGTGAAGTTCGCATAAAGTGGTATAACTGACATTTGACGCAGTGATCTGTCATTCGCAGATCGTGGATAGAGCACCCAGTGCAACGCCAGTGTGAGCTCGTACGTCATCCTTTATCTCCGGCAATGAGTCAGTGTCGGATATGCTGTTCAAGCTAGTGTAATGGGTGCTGCAAGCTACAATACAGAATGATTCGTCAAGACCGGAGGAAAAAATAGAAAAAAAAAAATTGAAACTTTATGACAATTATTTTTTGTAAGAAACCATGTCGCCTATTTTGATGATAAAAATAACTCTCCTTATTAGATTTTCAAAAACACTGTTCGTGACGTGGCGTTGCATGTTGAGCTGACCTAACACCGGCACTATAGAAATCGCTTATCATATCGACAATTTAATCGAGTTTCTATTTATTCTTTCATAAGATTATTCAGAACATATTCGACTATTCGTATGTTTCAATACTATTACATTGCAGCTATTCAAAAAAAAATACTAAAATAAAGAATCAATAAGAATATTTTTGGGACACAAAAGTAACATTTGATTAAAACAAAGCCTACAAACCTTCATATGCTGGCTCTGCACTGGTATCGTTGAGTTCATCACCTTGAGCATCATCCTGTGCTTCAGCTTCATCACCAAATTCCTCATTCTCATCGCCCGGCTCAGCGTCTCCTCCAGGACCGTCCTCCGTCCATTCATCTTCCTCAGCTGCAAAATAATCGTCAATATTATAAACTAAAATATATTTTTACAACATACTCATACTTTTCATTCATCATCACGTAACTGTTAAAAAGTACAATTATTATAATAAAAGTTCGTACCAGTTTTAATATACCAAATATTATAATAATATATAATATATAATATAACTGCTGACTTGAGACAATTTTATTACTTTCTGATTATGTTTTTTATACTTCAAACATGGTTAGCGGTCACGGAAGTATAAAGATGCTTGCAATACCAAAAGTACAACCTTTTTGCTGGGAGGACACACCGTGCTAGCTCAGTATATGTTCTTTTTACTGCTAGCATATTGTGTAACACTTTTTTTAAATTGATATCACGAAGCTTATAAAAAGGCATTGATTGATACAGGTAGAGGTTTAAGACTGGATCACCTAAAATGGGCGGGCGGTCCGTTCAATCGCACATCCACGGCTTCGAAATATCATATTCCTTGAAATAGACCAAATTACCAATTCAAAAAGCAATAAAGGTTGAGCATTTCCAGGGGTTTCTGTAGAATTACGATATGATGGCTTACTATAACGGCAATGAACGGACAACACAAAGTGTACCTCCTCTTACCACACGTTACTTCCACAATTATGGTAATATTATTGTTTGTCTCCAATTCCGGTAAACGGCTAGGGTGATAATAGTAAGATAAATAAAATTAAAGTTGAAATATCGGGTTTACAGACAGCTATATTGCTGCTCAGCTTGCTTGTTACATTATTTTCTCATGAAGCTAACCGTTAGAAAATCTATAAAGTTCTTGTTAGTGTAGTATTCGTGTATTTAAAATATTTATATGTCGCTATATATTACTTACTTATCTATAGTTCTAATATCAAGAACACTAGTATGAGAGATCACAAACTAAGTCCAATATGTCAAAATAATAATGGGCAATCAGACAGCAGGATTAAGGCGTCCTTAATTTTATCTAGATAAACATTTTTAGCGTACAATTTATAACCGTAAGAAGTAAGTTTGAAGAACTACAAGAATATTATTTTTGGAACGTAATTAGTAATCGAGTGGCAAGCACATCAAGTTGATGAATACAAGCCGTGTGAAAAGCTAATTAGGATAATTCAAGTTGGTGGACACGAAGGCTCGATTTCGGTGTGCGGTGCGCGCCCTATGGGACCAGAAATCACTGGTTCGATACTGTGCTGCGCTCTAAACTTTTTATTGGCTATTTAGTAAGGCTGACGTTGCGGACTGAACTGTTTTGTTCGATGTGTATTCGATGATCGAAAGAAAGAAAAAGAATAAGAGATTGTGTGATGAATGGAAATAAAAATTAAGCCTTGTCTGGTTTGTGTTGGGGTATATTGAAATTTACTTGAAAATATGATAAACTAAATTTCAATATCACCTTATAAACGAGTTGTGCTACTACATCGTACAAGTAGGTACTCATAAGGCCCGTCAAACTAGAAAATTCAACGTAACATTTCAATCAGTTCCATTGTTAGAATTCGCTCATAGAGAATCAAATTGTAGGTTGTAAGAGGTTCCGTTATTTCAGCGACATAATTAGCATGTCGGTGTATCGGGGCGCGGATGGCGTGATTGTGGTCCGTCCTGCCGCGCCCATGTCCCCTGTTGTAAACATTGCCTCTGATTATATCACACCTGTAAATGCGCAGTCTCAGTTATAATAACACGTGACAATCAGTATATATGCTGCATGAAGATAGCAAAGATGACCTACATACTTGGTAATAAAAGTATTCTTAATTTCGAAACAGTTACATCTTATCCGTATTTAGGGCAATTTCTAAACATACATATGTCAATTTTCTTCCGTGAGTCTAGGTCATGTGCCCCAACCACCCAGTCATGACCCGCATGCCGCTATATTTTGTCACCAACATTTCGACTTTAATTTTCAGGTCTCCAACCATTTCCAGCAAATCAGTAAAGCTGTCCGGACCGGTGTCAAACCTTCAGCGACCCCACGCTTTGAATGATCTTATTAACTTTAATATTCATTATATTCATACTATGCTAACGCATAAAAAGTATATACTAATTTGTAGACCAACACAGCTATCGATCCACCCTATGGGAGCCAGCCCGACCATGGTCTCGGGGGAACGGCCATCGTTTCATCAAACCAGGCTAGAGACCAAACCCCCAGCTTTGCCTCGGAAGCATCCACCCAGTGCACAGGTCGTCAACCTTAGCCGAACAAGTTAAAGCCTTCGATATATTTCTTGAAAATAACCTTATTGTGAAGTTATGTACTAAGGTACGTTAGTGTATGGAGCCGAACAGTGCAATCGCACAACATCGCAATGTCATGATAACTTGAGCACGGAATGTGTCGCACGGGACGCATTCTGCACCAAAGAGCCAGCGACAAAACTGTTACCAATTCAATTTTCTTACTGACCACATTGTGATATTGCCTATCACCCTCACGGTGAATTAACACATATCATATATTAAAAAAAAACATTTTCTGACGTAACGACTTAAAAAATAATCTTTACCTACTTCAAGGTAATTTCAAGTTCAAGGCATTCTCATGAATAGTTACAGTAGTGTTATTATGTAAAGCGTCAGATTTAGTAACTGAACATGTTGTTCAAGATTTCAATCTAAGGCGTGACCAGAACCTTTATTAATCTGAGCTTGCTCCTGAGCTTTATCTTTACGATTTAAAATATCCTTTTTTTAGTGAAGTAGTACTTGATTGTTTTTCTCTAGTTTCCATAAAGTGACCCACTTCTCACAATCTTCTTCTCCGACGTAGAGATCAGTACGATCAGTAAATATCATCCAACATCATAGCGAAAACTTTTGCACGTTACGAAACTAGTGTTGTGTTGTATCATTATCTACATCACCTCAGAAGCAAGCTATTCCACCGACAGTACTTAACATCGTAGTAATAACTTTGATTAAGGACCACCCGGATGGGAGCACAAAGGAATAATAACACAATCCCCATTCGGGGGCAAATAGTTCCCAGTTTGAATCAGTATATTTCCTTAGGTTGGGAACTGTAATTTTAATGTGTTTGGAGGCGTCGCCGTCGGTATGACACCGAGTGGGAATAGCGTTAGTGGCGCAGCTCCCAGCGGCGGCACGGCCCAAGTACCGGGCGCTCCGGACGGCGCGCACTCTCGGACATTATTCATGAACGTTACTTACATTTTGACTAGCTTCATAGTCCTAAGTTCATATAATGGTATATAACCTGACCAGGTAGAGTTACTTTTTTATTTTTAGATTAGAACATCGTCGCCTTAATTGCTCAGCGATAATGCGCTTGGCTTGTGACTTGTGACATGGTGATCCCGGGTCCGATTTCCAGTTCGAGCTGACGTGAACGTCACACCACTGCCCAACGTATGGAAAAGGCGCCATAAAATATATACCAATTTAGATATAGTGCTGTGCCCGAATATTAGATAAATGAGCAACAATGTTAATATTTAGATATTTATCATTAGCTTATGTCTCCTTAGCCACATCATGGCATACGTTCTTGGTAGATACATTTCGCTAAAATTACTCGTAGACAGGCGTTCTATAACCTTTCACGCCATTGTAGTGAAGGGTTACCAATCAATTAAAAGTCAAGCGTCTCAGCTGGTTGCTGGGAGAAGTGCGGGGGACGCGGAGCGGGGAGGCGGGTAGCCGAGGTTGGGGTAGTCCCTCGGGAGCAGGCGGCAATGGCAGGCAGCTCCCGAGGGACGCGGGCGGCGGGCGAGAACTTCGCTCCACCGGGACTCCGCCGGGACGGGCCCCACTACCCGCGCCGCCATTACCCACCATCAACGGCACGCTTATATTTTTAACAAATGTGGCTGTAGCTTCCCAACCTAACGTAGGGACAAAATATATCTACACTTCCTCTTAGAATATATTCCAATTCAAATAAAGATTCGACCAAAATATCAAAATCAAGTGTTTTAAACCGAGATTAAACTATACACATTTGATTTTTGATATTTTGGTCGAATATCAAAAATTAAACATAGCGCAACGACTTCAAATAATACATGATTTAGTTTACTTGGATGACATATTTTCTTCTTCGTATTTATTATTTATTATAAATAGAGATTATATACAAAACTATTTAACCGATTTTGATAAAATATATATGGGACCACCTCTGAAGAATGAGCTATCAAACGAAAAAAGAACCGTCAAAATCGATTAAAAATGGAGTAATCGGGTATCAAAAAAAAACTTTTTTTTATTTAGATCCTCCTCCTTTTTTGAAGTCGTTTGATAAATGCGTAACCAGTGTTTGTTCTTGGGGAATACGCACCAAATATAAAGTAAAAGCAATACACAATCCTCAAATAAGAAATGCGTCAGTCACATTATGGTTGCCATTGATGGATTTTAGCAGGAGCTCACATGAGTGATTTATGACAGTCAATTGGGAGTTTATAATTCTTCACCCGCTCTAGAAGGTTGTATGAACGTTTTGCCTTTTTAGCAGACTTATAAAAGGAGATACTCGATTCGCTTTTTTTTCGATTGTGTGCTGAATTGATGATTATTTCATTTTGTAGGAGTTCTTAGGGGTGATGAGGTTTTCGGGCATAAATAGTGAAACTCCCCATCTCGGTCCGCTCGTACTATGCCTGACGATAATATAGGTACTTTGCAACTGGCTGGCCACTATAATATTGGTTTTCACACACATTAAGTACTGTGATATTTTATGTCGTTTCAATTCATATGATAGTAGAGCAAATGACATCGAACCTGGCAATAGTTGGCGGATGAGAGGTCAACATCAACATAAAACTGTTATGATATGGCTTTAGCGTATTTCCCAGAGGCACGCAGGGAGGTGCGCCACCCTGGGGAAATTTCCCGCCGGCTCTCTCCGGGCCTCTACAAGTTTTATGGACGTGCAACACCTAGGGATGGTACACATTCCCTTAGTTCGGTTAGTTCAATAAGTTTATTATACAATTAACGTTAACAGAGGCTTACGATACCTTATAGGACAAAACCCCGTTCCACAACTATTAAAAACTGTAACGCGAAAAATTCTTTGCATTGGTAAAATAATGGTTGTCCAATTTAATTTGTAACATTTCACTTTTGTTATAAATAAATTAAATAATCTAAACATGAAGCAATAACATAGTAATTTAATGATATTAAGTAATGGTTAGCCCTAACAAGCGCTGAGCGCTGCTCACATCTCCAAGGATTCAACTTCTTATCGCTACACATAACGTAGGATTTCGCATAATAAGTGCTGGAACAATCTGCAGATTAATAGAATTCTCAGTGGATACCAAACATGGCACTATATAAAACTGTCAATCATTCAAATTATAATATATATGTAAGTAGGCAGGTAACATCGTATCGTATTTCATCAAGTAATAAGTCCATTGCAGATTGCAGTTAACCTTTGGCGATTCAAAATTCATTTGTCATTTCTAGATCTAAGATAATCAGTTGTAAAGGCAAAAATAAAGATTCAAAAATTATACATCACCAACGGATTAATAAATATTATTTTGGTGCTTGCTACAAAACTGCATTGCTGTCTGTTTTCTGTTGAAACATGTACTAACAGACAAAAAAAAACTTTTACCAGTTTACATACGTTTAATTGTAATGGTTTAATTTCTAAATTAATGTAGTAAATTATCTACTAAATTTCTAGAGATTCATTAATTGAGACTGTTGATGTGATTAGCATGTCCAATAAAAACAATATTAAATAGCCTCACAGATAGTAAATACTTCACTCAATTCACTTGAAATGAGAACTGTTTATTAGTTACCTCAACTTATTTCATTTTCAACCAAAGTTGCCAAACAGGTATTATAATAGGCATTACCGTTTGCCGATTTGTACTCTATGCTAAGCTACAGCTACCACGAATGAATAATTAATCAATATAGGCCTCAAATACCAATCAGTTTCAATTCCAAAAAAATATATTTTGAGACAAACTTACACCCATTTTTCCATATTTTTTTCAGGAAGTAAGACTCGGGGATAAGTCTGGGTGAAATTTAAATAGATCTAATTACTTCCTTTTGAATATGTCAGCGTTAATTCAAATATAAAGGAAGTTAAGCAAACTGCATTGGACTACGAGAGGGCCCCGCTAAAAAAGTTGACACTCAAAGCTAAATTGACTTAACCCTCTTCAAAAGGCTTACAAATAAGTCCATCTAAAGCTTTTACCTCGCATAAAACATTCATGCGTTTTATTGTGATCTTTACATCCTCTATAACTGTGCTGTATTTATATGTAAGTACTTTCTTAAAATTCTAATCAATATTTTTACTTCGATATTCGATGATAAAAAAATGTTTTAAGATCTTTTTTTTTTATTTTAAGACTGATGTAGAGTTGTGCTTCTTCGGTGAATAAGGTTCTTCAAAGACATTTATCTAGACTACATTTTCATCTGGGTATCTAGACAAATTGGTGAGCAAGTTTCCAATAATACATTTAACCGTTCCTTAAATATTAATTAAATTTTAAAACATGTTGAAACAGAAAGATCTTTAGAAGCTCAGGTAGAAAATGACAGAGTAAACAATTCAAGATGCGGTAATTCGTTTTTATTGTCTGCCTGGGACAGGGAAGGATTAACATTTTCACTGGATGTAAAATTTTAATTCCTCCGCATGAGGGACGGTGAGGTAAAATTGACGTGTTATTGGACCCAAGCGAGTCGACAATGTTTCCCAAAATACACGTGAAACCAAGAAAATTACAATTGAATATGTGCTATCAACCAGCGCGACGCTATCAACGTAATTACGATAAATAATGCCCGGATTTCATCACACAGCGCCATCTGGTCCCAAACTAAGTAAACCTATCCCGAAGCCAGTCGAACGTAAGTGTAATTGTTTGCCGCGTCGAGAATCGAACCCGCGACACCTAGTGTAGCAGTCAGTTATGCTATAATAACAACTAGATCAAATTTTAATCAAATCCGTTAATCGTTTGATCGTGATTAAGTAACAAATATCAAAACTTCCACGTTTATTGTTTGAGCAAATGATTTCAACCAACAATAGGAATGAAATATAGTAGACAGGAGTGTTGTATGAGAAGAAGCAGAGAGCTGGTATTGCATTAGGTGTCCCCAGAGCCGCTCCGGAGTCGCAGCATCCTCGCGCTCCCCGAGGGACACATTACGAAAATACTAGACGCCAGTAGATCGATAACAAAGTTAGGTTACATAGTTGACCGGCTAACAAACAACATTGTTCCACCCACAGTACACAGCTACCTTCGGGTTGGACCATTATATCTGGGATAGTGCGTCAAATTAACTTTGAGGTCATCAAAACCTACGTGTTGACACTTTTTCTTATTTTATAATTTTATTCTACTAAGCTGCCACGCAAGCGTACGATAGTTAGCAATCACTTGTAACCGCGTTGCCAACCCAATTTTTGTCAATGATTCACTGACAGATTATCCTCCTGCCAGGACAGCGTATCCTCGTGGTGCACTGTAACCATACCGTAGAGACAACACTACAACCTACAAAAAAGTAATGTCATCTTTTTACCTGTAATGTCTTTGAGTAATGTTATTTGACTACGGTCTTCTGTAAGGTGGAGGGAGGTACAATCCCCAGTCAGGCAAGTCCAAATTTAGTGGAGTTCCCATTTTAGCCTACCTCTCCTTTTTAAGATCGTGGTGTGATTAATCACTGTACTTTAGCTTAGAACCATCAAATGACAGGCAGTCGTTTAAACCACAAAGCCACCGCGGCTCTATAAAACTAACAAAAATTTGTCCATTTTCAGCAATACTGTAAGGAAAATCAAACAAAATAAGTACATTCGTTTAACGTTTAAGTTTAAAATCGACATTGAGATCTATCTACATGCCTAATTAATTAACGACTATATTCAGATAACGATTAACGTGATAATCGATTTTACAAACACGGATGTAAAATTTATTTCATTATTTGTTGGCACTTTCAATAGCAACGGTATTGTCTTTACCGGTCCGCGTGTATTCTTAAATAATGCACATTATTGCGTACATTTCGATTTATATCTACTAACAAGAGCAGCCAAGCAAGCCAGTGCAGTAAATCCTATGGCGCAGGTGGGTGACGTTAATATATGCGGGTGTATGAGGCATTAGCCGTCCATCAGTCAGCGGCCAGAGGCAGTGCGAGCCAAACCGCGGCCGCTGATAAAACGTTGATATTAGGGGCCGCGGCCGCAGACTCGCGACGCAGACCGTCCATCACTATATACATACGCCATCCGCTCATCAGACAAACTCACACCGCTCTTTAACCGTTTGTAAATCATCATATACAGTTATTTTAATCCATACTATAATAAAAATGTAGAACCGTTATGTCTGTATATTGTAAATACATATTTATCAAAAACTGACTGCAGCTGTTGCATGAAGGTTAGGAAGATGATGAAAATATATGATTATTTGAACAAGATAAATAAAACATGGGGGATTTCACAGAAGTTATGCGAAGCATGGCACCACATACAGACTTAATATCATCAACATCGAAAAATAAAATACAAAAATAATTTATGGTTTTAGGGGTCTGCTCAGGTAAGTAATGTTCCTAGAAAAGTCAAAAGATGGCGCAAGTGATACCCTTGAAGTAATCGTGCTACAAGCGTCCATAGTTTACGGTAGCCGCTTACCATCAGGCGAGCGTATACTTGTTGGCCACCTGCTATAAAAAAGCTATATAAATCAAAACTCCACGCATACGAAGTCGCGGGCTATTGACTTGCATCTTATCTTTGCTGTTTTTTATACGACAATGACAATGTGTGGCATAATTCCACTTGGAATTTTTGGATCTGTAGGGTAGTTGTACAATCTAATTGAAACTGCCATACCAGGGCAATGCAGTCCCTGCGTCCTCTTTAGCGTACATTACGACAGAAGATGGACTTACTATTTAGCGTGTTTCTACGGTGTGATAAGGTTATCAGAGCACCTCAAGGCGACGCTGCGCTGTAGGACTTGCAAGGGAGAACTGTTAGGCCGGTATTTTAAAACAAGACTCAATTGTTGTTGATCTCAGTTTCCGTTATCATTATTGTGGACAGAATCTATGCTTCAAGTAAATATAGCACTAGTTACTCCTCTCAAGACAGAATCTCTAAGTCCCTAGGTTTGAAGCCCACGTAACTGTTTGAAATGTCGTCAAAATACAATTCTGCATGTAAAATCGGAGGCCACTCAAAATTAATGTGGCTTCAGACTTGACTGACGTTTCAGTATTCGACCATATATCGATCGTCGTTTTTAAATACCTGCCTTTCCCTATGCCACTAGCACAGCGATTGCTCTCTCTACGACGATACGATAACCGCTTTTTTGTTTATCAAACGGGTCTTATTTTTACGCAATAATAAAAAGCTGATGTTTTAAATAATCCATAAGTAACGGATATAACACCTTTGTGTTTGTCGTTGTGTATTAAATCCTATTACAATAAAAAAAACCGAATACGTCATTAAACTAATTTTGAACGATTTGTAAAACATAATTTCGTAGCCTAATAAAATCTAAATTTAATTTTATCGTGGTATAGATACACTAGAATAAATAATATGTACATGTACGTTACTGTACAATAATTGCATCATAACCGTAAAATAGTTATATGAGGATAAGGTTATGTACTTATAAATTGATTTAAAAAAAACAGCTATAATATCTTGCCATGCTATACCACGATTAATTTGTTGTATCATGTAACGTAGTCAAGTCAAGAATTGAAATAATAAATATAAGAAAAAAGTACCTTTCAGTGATCTGGGCTTAGCCTGCTTCCTTCGAGACATCCTTTTTCAGGTATAAAATGTCAAAAAACCAACAGAAATATTGTTAACCTTCACTACGGCACATTCTAATATATGATGTACATATATTTATACGTTGCAAAGTATCCGTAAAGTTTATCGTAAAAGTACGCGACGTGGGAAGGGATGCGGCGCGAATCACGTGGCCGACCGCGCGGCGCACCCCGCGCTAACTGAACTTACGGGCGCCCAACAAGTGGCAAAGGCAACATCGCGCGCAAACTCATATCTGCACGTTTACTTCTTAACTTCTAAGACTAGATAATTAATATATCAACATGTCAATATGTATTAAATATCTTCGGTGAGAAGTGGATGTTTGTTGACATATACCAATGATGCCACACACTTTTAACTACCACTAGACCCCTATTTTTAGGTAGGTACAGGATCAAAGCGTACCGGCAATTTCTTTAAAATACCTAGGATACCTAGGCGTCAGATAAAATATATATTGGCTTTCAAGTTGCATGTTAGCAAGTAAAAGAAAATATTTTGTTCAAATAAAACAAAATATTATGATTATTTCGAAATGTCACGTAAAATTATAACTATAATTACTTAGTTTTATCTATAATTTGTATGTAGATGATCTTTATTGACACAAAACAGGTTAAACTATTTATTTAATGTTATAGAACAGAACTACCTACCTACTTATGTACCTAAGTAGTATATTAATCTACGTAGCGGTTGTATTCTCTAATCTCTTGATTATCCACTGAGGTAGTATAATAACTTATGTTTGTGAAATCTCGAATAGCGCCATCTGTTGTTTGTCAATTACCTGTTACGTTTGTTGGAATCCATGGTTGGAATCTCAGAGAGTTCCTCCCTTAACGCTCCAGAGTAGCTAATATCTCAGAGTAGATAATATACTACACCTACGCCCAGCTTTACGTTACTGTGGCTACAATTTGTCACACAAAAGTAACAAACTTAGAATAAGGACAACGCTGCATCGCTTCGCCTAAGCTAGTAACAAACTTGCGCGATAGTCTTCTTCTCCTTTTTTTCCGCTATGGTGCGCGATAGTCGCGCGAGGTCGCGACCTCTTTTATTTATGGTGTACTCAAAAACTACCTCATGGTTAGTTGCTTTGATCGTACATGACACCATGGGGCCAGAGAAAAGAATATAATTAATGGGATTTACAAATAAAATTAGGTACAAGTATTAAATTTAATTATTTTTAGGCATCAATTTTTTTTGATTTCAGTCACTCGAATTCCGTCAGTTTCTGTCAGTGGCTAAAGAACTCTTAGAATAAGGACTTGCGCTAAGTCCTTATTCGAAGAACGAACTGTACTGTCCTTTCTGTCACTTATGTCATGTCAGTTTGATGTCAGACCAATCTCTCTGTCTGTATGTTACTATTCAGTAATCTGTGGTCTGTATATATAAAATGAAAATGACAAATCAAGCCATAATAAACCCGGAAGTTTTTTTGTTATAATAAAATTGATTAGAAAAGTTAGAAACTAAAAAATATCCTGATACAACTAATGGAGCTCCCTTACGAGGTATGTGGTATTTCAAAGTAATATAAAATAGTCAATTAAATTAAATGTATGGTGCTTGTTGGGATTTACGTAATGTTTTCACGTGATATCACGCTTTTACATATTTTTCCTTTGTTGATAAAACGTAATACAAATAAACATGTTGTTGTCGTCATTTACGATAATATTTTTCACAGCAAATATTCCAAACTGGATCAGATAAAGAACATTTTATAAAATATATATACTCAACCATTTAGGCATATTTTTATTTTTCTAGTCAAATATTTGATAAATTTTTTTCAGGTTTTAGTTTACTTGTTCAAGTATTTACCAAAATCTGATATTAAATCTGCAAGTGAAACATGTTGTTCATGGTATGAAGCAGCAAATGATCAAACTTTTTTGAAAAACAAAATTGTCGTGTTTTTCAAGACTGCACTAACTGATGAGATTTCACCCCCTATTCATATATTTGAAAACTCATGCACTCCTTACTGCAACTATTTGTTCAGTGAAGTGGAAATAACTAGCAAACTGAATAATTTTTGGGATAAAAATGGAGAAGCCATCCAAGCTTTGACACTCAGAAACTGTGATATTTGTGAAAAAATATTTGCATATATATTACAAAAATGTACAAACTTAGAATCATTGCATATACAAAATTGCAAAGAACTATTTATGTCAGGTTGCTTGTTGGAAGGAAAAACGGAAGGCCTTCTAGTTGAAAAACTTGAAAGTATAAAATCCTTGAGCTTATCAGGAAATCAATATCTGACTGATGCTTTGTTCAACCGTTTTGTGACAGCAACACCTGCTTTGGAAGAGCTGGATCTATCAGGCTGCTCACTGCAGTTCCACCTGGGACTAGTGAGGAAATTCTACCCACCAGGCAGTAAAATATTTCAAAATCCTTCTGAAAGTGTATTGACATTTTTCTTTGTATTGCAATTTATTATTTCCAGAGCTAAAAACATCAAAAAGCTATATTTTTCAAATACTCTTATTGATGGTGCAGCTCTTAAATGCTTATCAGAAACCAAAGACTTACAATTACACACACTTGAAGTACATTCCTGTGATCAACTCACTAATGTAGGCATTCTGGCACTGACTTTAAACCAAGTCACTTTAAGAGAACTTGATATTGGTCTATGCACAAGAGTTACTGATCAGTCACTAGTGCATATTTGTAAAAATCTAGTTAACTTAGAACACCTTAACATCCAAAGGTGTCGTGCTGTCACAGATTTGGGAGTAGCTGAATTACAACATCTGAAAAAACTCAGATCTCTGAACATATCCCAGTGTGAACAAATAACAAAAGATGGTCTTGAAAAAGGAATTTGTGCCGAAGAAAACGAAATATTAGAAGAATTGGATATACATTCATTAAATTTAGATCAGACTGCTCTTATCATGATTTCAGAAAAACTACCTAATTTACGAAGCTTGGACTTGAGCTATTGTTTCAATGCAGTTACGGATACATCTATACAGGTCGTTTTCAAAAATCAAGTATTACTGCACAAATTAAAAATAAGCCACTGTGATAAAGTGTCTGATGCTGGTCTTACTGGCATGGGGAAGGCAGAAGACGAAGGTGACCATGATAGACCAATAATGTCTACATGCGATGAGGCAAAAGCTGTGCCCAAGATTTACTTAGGATCCAAAGCTGAAGAAGAAATTGTACGTGATGCAAAGCGGAAATTCGATGTAATGCAAATGTGTGAAAATCTATCAATGGACACATACAGTGGTTACTCTTTAGCACGCTTGCGAAGTCTCAGGGAACTGGACATTAGTGGGTGTAATAGAATTACAGATGTAAGCTTAACTTATGCTTTCAACTTTAAAGAATTGATTAATTTAAACCTAAGCAGATGTCAGCAAATAACACACAATGGAATTGAATATCTAGTCAAGAACTGTCCGAGTATTGAATACTTGAACCTTACTGATTGTTACAACTTAAAAGATGATGCTATAAGGGAAATCGTAAAAGGCTTAAGGAGATTGAAGCAACTAGAACTGAGGGTAACCAGCTAATCATATTATATTTATCTGTAAATATGCAGATGTCATACTTTATTTAAACATTAAATCTCATCTCTTTCAGGGATGTAATCAACTGACAGACGAAACATTGGAAGCTGTAAGATCTTACTGTGAGAAACTAAAATTTTTAGATGTACAAGGTTGTCGCCACATATCTCCGGAGCTAGCTTGCACGATCGGGAACCTGCCTACACTGCATACTGTGTTAATGTCAAAGCCAGGGCCATACGTCACGGATGGCGTGAAAAATAGAGCTCCTGCTCCAGCTTTTCTCCCAGCTTTGATGCGAAAACTTCGATTGCACTAAATCTTAATCACATTGAGAAGTTCAACAATTACATGTACCTATTTTTAGATGTGAAAGGACCGAGTTTCTTCTGCATTTATAATATTACTAGCTGTAAAAGCCATTTCCATGTGGCATGCAAATAAAATATATATATAACCTTGTTGTGAGGCCAACTATATTTACGAAGTGTGTAATTTTTACACAATTGGTAATTGCAGCACACGTAAACTTCATCTTCAATAAGCAAATCTTAATAAAAAGCTTACTTTCTTCTTTACTAAGCAAACTAAAATAATAACGTCTGAACGCAGCAGTAAAGAAACCCGATATTTTGTTATAACACGTCACGGTGCGGTGGTGCAAGCAATATTACTTACATAGAATATAATTATTTATTCTATATATGATCAAAATCAAAAAATCATTTATTCAGTTTAGGCCCTAATAAGGCACTTATGAATGTCTAAATTAATAATGTCTATTTTTTTTTAATCATTCAGGAACCTTATCAAGAACAACTTTCGACTACGTATTCGTATCGCTTTACACTATTTTTTGATGGAAACATGTACAGCGCTGCGTCGGCGTAAAGTGGAACTAAAAAAAATTAAGAGTTACGTTTTCGAATACGTAATCTAAAGATTTTCTTGCTACCAATGCAGATGTTTTAATTAAGTGAGAAAACAACTATCCTGAAATTAATTCTCTAAAACCATGAAACACTTACCTACCTAATTTTGTAACTGTGCTGTTATGTGTATTAACTTAACTTGAGTAAAATACCAATGGGAAACTTCCCTTTCATTATATTAGTACGTTATACGAATAAGAAGAAAGCCTAAAGAATAATCAACCATCAATATACCTATTATTAAAGATTTAATAATTAAACCATCAATATAAAGGAGTTTTTGGGTTTGGCCTGCCTTTCGCTATAACCAGCTACTGCCCACTCATACTTGTAGTGGTAGAGTAGGTCTGCATTTTTGAGTAATGGAGTTTGGTCTCGATACGTGGAAGCGGACGTATGGGTGGCAGAAATGTCTGTTGCGACTCGGGCAGCGCCGGGTTTTATAGCTAGTTTGTTTATAAAAAATACTTGTCAGGTCAAATAGTCGGGTTTTTTATTCATGTTCATAAGACGCATTTATATCTGTGATTGTTTTTAAACATGTTTACAATGAATATTTATTTATGTACATACGTCTGTTACGTTAATCAAATTAGTTTGTTAGAATGTGTATATAACGATTATGTTTAACAAAATAAAAATACTTTATTGTTTAATATTTAAATGACATTCTTGTGAAGATTGTTGTAGAGCTGTGATAACCTTATTGTATTTATCTGTGTCACTATCTAATCACATTTCAACTCAATAAGTACAAATTCATGTACCGTTCATAACTATTTTACTTGCGTACAATAAATTATATTAAAACTACTGGTAATCATCTTTTAAAACCCTACATTGGGATTAAGTGCTAACACATTATTTTATTATTAAACTATCTAAGAAATTGTAAATGTGTAATTTTAATTACAAGTATACATTATACCTACCTACCACAACTTTTTTGGTACCGACTTACCTCAGAACAGTAACACTAAATTAAATAGACTTAAGAACTAAATTAAGTACAGCTTAAAACCTTTTTATGCTACGATGGTGAGTCAAATTTACGGCCCGATCGAGGGTACGGGAAATCACATAATGTCCTACCTCTCATACGTCCGGGCTTGATTAATTAATCACTGCACTTTTTTTAAAGCCTTACATTCGGGGATTTCTCTCTCTCTCTTATTAAGGAGTACCATTCGAAATAATACACCGTATATTTTGTTTTATTTATTACATTAAATTGAAAATAACATCAATTTAAAATAAAGTTAAACCGAATATATACCGTAATAAAAGTATATACGCACTTACATATTTAGTTTATCTTACCAAACTTTGTTCAAACAATAATTTTATTGTTAATGTTATTATACAATGCCTCTTATTTACAA
The DNA here is from genome assembly GCA_951449985.1 of Falcaria lacertinaria. Classification (NCBI taxonomy): domain Eukaryota; kingdom Metazoa; phylum Arthropoda; class Insecta; order Lepidoptera; family Drepanidae; genus Falcaria; species Falcaria lacertinaria. The sequence continues at coordinate 5,532,290 of OX602109.1, read as the reverse complement.
ATTACGAACTAACAATACAAAAACAGTAAATGATATAGAGTGCAGGTTTCAGATTGTTTGTTCCGATAATATAAATGAAAGGTACAAGTGAATGGCCTTGTGTTAATTTGGATTATGTAATAGGAAGACAAGGTGAATTATCCTGACAAATCAATCGCATAGGTAAATTAAATATATAATTACTCTGTTTTTTATTCTATGACGTCCTTATAACATTTATTTAGGAACAGTTATTATTTTGTATTTTTTATACGAGAGATTATCTCTTAATGTATATGCTTCAATTTCAAATTACCCGAAGCTCAATATAAATAACAAAACAAAGTGAATAACAAATGCAGAACTATTTTCACAAACAGAAAGTAACTAGGGATTCATTTATGTTGAATTCCTTAAATGTCATACCAACCCAAGAATTTTAACAATTTATTTATAATACACATAAATGTCTATCGCAAAAGACACGATATAGAAATGATTGAATTCATTAATGTTAACTGTATAGCCGATCATTCACGAACGACTCCTATTAATTTGCAAAAAGGACTGTTGACTTTTTATAATAAGTTTCTAAATATAATGTAAGAAATAGTACAAAACATTTGGTTCTAATTATACATGCATATCGTTATTAAGGAGTAGGACGGTCAATGTAAAAACCTTTTATTAGATGATCAAAATAAAAGTACAAAATTTGATACTAAGACGTGCATTATACCTATATAAACTATAGTCAACACGAATTGTACAAGTAGGATAATAACTTTCGTTAGATATTTGCATGTTAAACCTCTATTAACGGTATCTACATGCGCGTTCTTGATATACTTTATTAAAAATATTAATGTCTATACATATATAAGGCACCGAAGCAGCAACTATTTTGTGATGTTTCCATATTTAGTCTTACGTAAATTCATTCGCGTCTAACGACATCAGTCATCCAAGTTTTATTGTATATATTATTTTCATTACAATTAAATTATCTGATAAACACCTGCTATTTATTATTCTCTTTTGAATCATGAAATCGAAATAAGTGACAAAGCTAACATAATATTATAATTTGAACGTCAGTTGTTTATACATAAAACGAACATATCTGGTTTAAATAATAATATGGTTGAATCAACCAACCATGGAATCTATTGCAAATATGTATAGTTTAACCTAGGTCATAAAAACCGTAACTGAGAGCCATTCTAGACCAACGATATCCTCATCTTCACTAACTACGCATAATATCATGTACTCTCAAATGTACCTTTTTGCACTGTTAAATACAAACATCATACTATAGTATCGGGAAGATATAACAAGCATCTAACTTAAGAACCGGTAATATGCCTAAAACTATTAACACGCAATCATAACAATTTTAAAATATACATCAGATATAAACAATATATTGTAAACTGTACACACTATTAGGGTACTTTTCTTATATGTAGTAACATAACCTAGCGCGATATACATCTATGCTATAGGCGCATCAAACTACCCAAGTGACGTCATTGGACACTGCTTAAGGGCGATAGTATAGCAACCTTGTATTGGTGCAGTTAATTTAGTGGGCTCACGGTTTGAGCACGAAGGAGGGCGAGCGCGCGGGCAGCTGCGGCGTGTTGAGCACGGAATCGTCCAGCGGCGAGACGCACTCCGCCGGCGACACGGATATACCCATATCCTCAAAGTCTGGCATATTGCCTGTATACGACATTAGCTGATTCCCTTCAGCTGAAAGTTGCCCAAAAAAGTAACATTAAACATTTTGGTAACAAATTGTCAGTTCCACTTCAATATACTATTGTTATCTAAATAAACTATATTCTAATAGTAACATAATATTTATGGTTGCATAAAAATATACAGTATTTGCAATGAAAAATGTGTTACAAATCTACACGATATAAAAAAACAGCAATAATATCTCTAACATTACAAGAGCTATACAACTGCGAGAGCTTAACCATACATGGATATAACACTAATGTCTACCAATAAACCCACACCCTTAGTATAATGAGGCTATATATACTACGTTATCTAATTTCATCATACTCATTGGTCTTCTATCAACTAATAAAAAAATGTACGCAAAAAACCTTAAAAATTGTACGCATGAAGCGAAATTATATCTGACGCATATACACACATCATGGCCCAATCTCCTTCGTTCATCGTTCGTATCAAAAATATTATAAATTTTAATTTACAATATACTTATAGCAAAAATACAAAGTACAAAGGATCCATTGAACCATGCTAAAAGGATTAAAAGTCATATCACAATATTGATAAGGTCACATTAAAACATTTAACTGTATAAGAAAACGTAGGTAGTATGCACTATACCGTACATTTCAAATGATAAAAGCGAGTGTCGCTTGTGTGAAATGACTCTTTATACAATTATATTTATGCCAAAAAACAAAGCAATAACTTGCAACAAAAACATAAACTAGATAAATAGCAAGAAGGTGTATGTAAATAAAAGCGTTGAGTTAAAAAAGTGTAAATCGACACTATATTTTATATTTATCGATCGTAAGCTCTCCCATACACAAACATTACATTAGTGATGCAACGGATAGCAACCGGTCGGATACCGGTATCCAGCCGGGCTGGGACCGGGCCGGGCAAGCCATTATCACAACATAGTATAAAACAAAGTTGCTTCCCGCTATCTGTCTGTCCCTATGTATGCTCAGAAAACTACGCAACGGATATTGATGCGGATGTTTTAATTTTTTTATGCATAATTTTTATGTTCATTTCGGTTTTGTGTAACCCTTGCAAAGCCGGGGTGGGTCGCTAGTAAAATATATGCGGGGCATGCAGGGTACATTATGTATATATTTCATTACTGAAAATGTTACTTTCCCGTTTATTTGCATGCCTTTTCGGCCATACTAAATAGTATGGCCGAAAAGACTAAGAATAATACGGTAGCGAATTCGAATAACTACAAAAAAAGCCGCATGGTCGCCGCATATCCGTTACATCGCTACAATAATTATATTCATCAAATTTCGCTGGTATATTGAACATTTCGACCAAGTATGGACATTAAAGTCACAAATAAATCAATGAGTTCCAAAACAAATATAAATAATGGTCATTGATATGTATCATATACAGTGATAACTGTATTTAAAGAAAAAGGTTTCATAATATTGACGCTGTTATTTTTCCGGCAGTATGGCTTATTTAACCTCCGACTGAGCTGTCATCAGTATATGCCGATAAATTTACCATGAGACCGGCAGGCTTGTTATTTAAGACAAGAACCATGAATGTATGGTCTATGAAAGGCTGACGTTTGATGATAATATTAAAAAGCACATAATAGCTCTTTTGAGCAGTGGATGTACTGTAAGAGTACATTTGTAAAGTTCGCTCTAGTGACCGCATGAGGCTACTCTATAGTGTTAGTACATATAGATCTACTACCATCATCCTCTGAATACAGGTCCCGGACACGAGTGTCGTCACCGCTTACATTCGATATCTCACCTTTCTGCTTCTTAGCTTTAATTAACAATGAAAATAAAATTACAGTTTACATATAATCTGTGTGAAACCAATACGCCTTATCGTAACCTGATATCTCTCTAACATACAACCATGTACACCATAAACACGGTATTTGTCTAAATCATTCTGTGGCAACACTGATTTGTATTAATAAAATAGACAACGTCAGTTCTATTTATTATAAAATAAATAATATGTTAAAACAAATATTCACCTATGTATATTAGGAATAAAACCCCAAACTTGAATATGGTTTACTGTATTTAAGTATTCAACATATTGAGAATGCATAAATCAGTGTTACCACGAGGTAGACCTACATATGAGTGGCCTTGACCACCGCGACTATGATAACCCTTTACCAAATCCAACACGTCATGTGACGAGGCAGCAATGCAAATATCTTGAGGTGACGAGTTACGGCCTACTTTGGACCGGAGGAGGCTCGCTGTTACCGATCAGCCAATCAAAATCAATCATCGGATACTGTTTGGTTGTATCTACAATTAACATAAACGTAAATACAACTCAGATATCATGATGGAGACCTATTTATTTGCGTGCTTCGCCTCGCTTTCTTAGGGTTACATTATAAAGGGCATTTTACTTTGGTCTGTATTGTATTTATACTCGTTTACAATATCCTATACCGTGTAAGACGTGTAATTGACTCGTATTACGTGACCGTTAGGGATACTCATGAGCATGAGACATATAGATAGATATTTACAATGTCAGGGGCGTGCATTGCATATAGGCAAAAAGGCCTTGCCCTGCTCCACCAAAATAAAAAAGTTATCCAAATAGCCGTATGAAAAAAAGGAAAATAGCAAGACAAGGTGCTGAGTAACAAGATCTAGGGTTTTGTATTCGCATGAAAACGTTTTGTCGTAATGATCTATTTAACCTCGGTTCGTGGTCCCGTATTACCACATCATATTTCTATAAAGATATGTAAAATAAACTTTTATTCTGTTCTCAGTCTGCTGTCTGAGTTATTTGTGTATGTTACGTTAAAAAAAGACGAACGGTGCAGACTATAATATGCTGCGTATTAATACGTGTCTAACGGAAAAGGACCCGAGAACGTAAATAAAAATAAATAATAAAATCATTTTAATTTTAGATGCATAGATTCGTGATTTACCTATATGATGTATTCAAAAAACTTGTAAGGAGATGATTCTACCTTGCATAATTACTTAAGTTAAGAAACAAGCATATGGCCCACCTGATGGTAAGCAGTCACCTTAACCTATAGCCGCTAGCAATACCAGGGGTATCACTAACGGGGTGCCAACCATGTTGTTGATGAGGACCCACTATGCTATCAGCAATACTACTAGCCCAGCGTATCCTCGTGGAGCACTGGCAACCTTACTTATCGCAGAAAAACAACACTACATCAAATAGTGTTATTTCACTGCGGTCTTCTGTAAGGCGGAGGTACAGTCCCAAGTCGGGCGGCTCCAATTTAAATGGGATAACCCACGGGAAATCCCAAATCGCCCTATCTCTCTTTTTAAAAGCTCATGGTGTGAGTAATCACTGTACTTGAACCTGGGCCCATCAGACTGTCATCTGATGCTTCAACCACAAGGCCACCACGGCTTTTAAAAGTAATAGACGGTATGATGGCTTTCCTTATAGCCACTATACAGCATGCCCCAATTAGTATTATTTATGCCGAAGCTGCATTAAAGAAAAGGTCATAGCGATCGTTATCCTGGTATTTAAAATATAATAATCAACTGAGAAAGTAATTTTGTAAAATTGGTAAAATAATACTGATGTGGTGGCCCCACTCATGCCGAATATGTATGGTGGTACACATGGTATGGAGTGTCACTAATATTATTTATATGGACCGTTAGGGTTGCAGACAGTTCCTCTAAGGAACTCAATTGATTAACTTCGTATATGTAGATCGTAGACCTCTTATATCTTGCACGGATGTTCAACAACTGGGCAAAACTGTATATTATTAATTAAACAACAATAATTAATATTGCCTACCATACATTTCCGAGATTTTTGGTGGAAAACTTTTCAATGCACGCTCCTGGTCGGGCCTTACTTCGATAGAATATAGAAAACGACCGTTGAAAACAAACAAATTCGTCAAGACAGGTTTGTGAAACGGATTTAATGAAAGTGCGCTAACTTGATTATTTTGAAGATATACTTTCAGATTCATACATACCTCTATACTATTAAATACATATAGATAGATATATATAAATATATTAAATAATTTCAGCTAGGCTATCGCTTAGTCATTTGACAGAAGTATAATGCAATTAAACTGAGTGGAGACTTACCGCTGTTAGAAGCTTTCGCCTTCTCATCCATGGTATTGTATGATAGGCCATAGAAAGGATCCTCGCCGCCAAACAACTGAAAAATGCGAATGACACAATATAATGATAACGTTGATAAAGCTACAACAGTTCGAAAGCAATACATGTAATAACTATTTCTGTTAAAACTTGCTCAATTCTACAATATTGACATTGTATTCAAGATAAATGTACTTGAAGAATTAGAAAATTATTATATCAGAAAAAAATGCTTCATGATTAAATTTAGATTTCATTGTAAGATTTAATGGTGAAGCCTATTTTTATTGTAAATATAACAATTACATAATTATTTGTGGCATTCCGATATAATGGTATATCGAAGGACATCGAAGCTTCTCTTGCATCAGCATTCTATGGACAATAAAGAAATTTTCAATGTTTAACAAGTTAATTTTAAATTTATTTTATAAATGGACATGATAATTTCAATTATTTGCCCAAACTAAATCTAAATCTTTAACGAATTGAGCCACCAAACGACAATGATTGAATTTATTATTTCACAACATTTACAGCATCTCGGGAGCTGTGAGGTGTGAGTGAACCGGCCCGCAACAACAAAACAATACGTCTATACAGTGTCTATGTGTGCGTGAAGCTAATAAGGCTGCCGTCTGCACAAGGCATTACACGCGGACCAAACACGTTGCCTGCAACGTGACCTGCGCAGCGCTGCCAACATCAAAATAACGAAAGTAAATGTTTACATCGAATGTTCACATTGACCACGTTAATGTGTGTGTGACTTCGACAACAATCACATTCAAATTGACCCCGCAAATAAACTTGACCATTTTGGGCTGTTGGAGAACTAAAGTATGTCTTGTATTACATATATTAATGAACAATATTGAATTGAATATTAATTAGATAGTTTAATTAGATTGTATACATTTATGACATTTACAAAAAAGCTAATTATAATGGATAAACTAATTTCATATTAATGTAAGTAAATAAAACATCTATGTCACTATCGATAGCTTTGTTATGTGTGATATTATAATATAGCATACAAATTAATATGTATAAAGTATAAAATGAAATTATTATTAATAAACCAATGAATTAGTGACTCTAGATATTTAACTATTACAATAGTAACTACCTAAACAATCTTACTCTTCTCTATTACAACTGATCAATTAAGTCAGGAACAGATAAAGACTATCATTATATGTATTAAAGAAATAGTCAATAGAAAGCAATTTTGATCAAGGTACATGATTTAGTTGTGTAAGAGTGAGATTGTTGGCGTAACATATTGATACGTACCCCCAAGAGTGTGTTGGTGTCAAAGGCATAAGTGTCGCTCCGCAGCAACTCTCGCAACGAGTCAAGGTCAGTCTGCATTGTATCCAAATGGTCATCAATATCATTCCTGTAACACAGGGCAAATGGAATTATATATAACTCTACTCAAAAATAATTTCAGCACATACATGGATGGTTTTAAATAAGTAACATTTATACAATTTAAGTACATATATATTTCAGAAAAGATAATATTCATTGGATGGTAAAAAGTGCATTAATTCTACAATTAATGCACTTTTTTTAGACTTTAATGTCTAAATCTACATTTAGACATTAAAGTCTACCCTAAATAAATAATGTCTCATAGTATGGATAATGTCAATGTAAACAATGTAATACAATTTTTTTTTTTACATTGATGTTACTTTATGATTTTAACAAGCACAAATTATTTGTTTCCCTCTTTGCTACAACATGTGGAAAATTATTATGATTATTTATTATATGTGATTAGAAGGGTATTATAACATCTACATACAACGTTTTACGACAAGGTTGACAGAGTGATGATAAACTTCCTAAAACACTGCCTTCGTTAAAATTACTATAATAGTGTTCTATATATATATATTACGTATTTTATTGCTACTTTGCTGGTAATATGACCAATAGGTGAATTATAAGCAATGCTATCTGGGTCTAATATAATATACTTATCGAAAAATCCAGATATGTCCAAAAAATATACAAATAGTGTATCATTTCAATAAATACTTATAGTAGGCCACTTTTATCAGCAATTTGTTATTCAGAATAATTTATCATGTACATACTCGTTTGAATTTGTTCCATAATGGGAAGAATAATCCTCACGACTTTTCACGATGTTATCTCTTCTACTCCTGGATATTGAAATGACATTTATATTACAATCACTCGTGAGTAATATTTACGTCTTGCCTCTCAATGATATCCATGATACAAATACGAAGTACTCATACAGTTTGTAGGATAATAAGATTATCAATTAAATTCCAAATAAAGCAAGTGTGTATAAAAATGCATAATATCACTGAAATCATATACAGATGTAAATTTAAAAATACCAAGAACAAATTGCTCACCTGGATTGAAACCGATTAACATTTGTATTGTTGTTCACAGTAGCAAGAGACATGTTGTTCCAATCAAAGTCATCTTGTAATTCGGTCTTTATGTCAGCTAAATTCACATTAGTAACAGTGTCTTTGTTTGTTCTTTTTGACTTTTTGTATTCTATTGGTTTCTCCAGCTTTATATTAATCCCACCCAGCATTTTGTCTTTGGAGGAAGGGATCGGATCCACGGTCATGTCCTGGAGGACACTAGGCAAGGCCAGGTCGTCCGCAGCGCCAATTCCAGCGTCGCTCACAGAGTCGTCGCTGGCAAAAATCTCGGCCGGTAGCTTCAAGTCAGCTGACGGGTTCAATGTATTGAAGTTATTAGGTGACAATAGACTCTTATCGTTCAACGGGACAACCTTGGTCACACGGCCTTTGCCTTTTGATGGAACAGAGGATATTGGTATAGCACTGCTAATAGCTTGATTGACTATATTTTGGAAGGAAACATTCCGCATACTAGGTGATTCTGCATTTGTTTTATGAAGACCTGTAAATTTTAAAACAAAAATTAGGACAGGTATCACACAAATATTTTAAATAACTTTGATGCATTTGGATACCATACCTGTATCTACTTCATCACCATCCTCCATGGTGACTTGGTACTGGGTGTTAGGTGATGGGAGGGTGGGAACTTTTCCAGTAGTAGTATTAGCATTGGTGGGTATTTCAATGTCAATGAAGTCTGTTGGAACCATCGAGTCTTGAGTGGACTCATTATGCAGTAAATCATCATGGGCCAGTTCATGTATTGTTGGTCCATCCTCCTGTTTATATTCACAGAATGTTAAAATACCCAAAAAATCCAAATTAAAACCAATTAGCAGATTAAATTAAAATAATTGTGACATAACTTGTATTACCTAATTTGCAGATTAAATTAAAATAATTGTGACATAACTTGTATTACCTAATAGCCTTCAGTTTAAAAATAATTCAATTTATCTAAATTTTATTTTGATGTCAGATATCGATCAGAAACAATTATCATACCATATTGTCTTCATTGAAATCCTCCAGCAATGCATCCTTGTCCAGTTTCACATTTTTTAATCTACCAGGATATGAGTCGTCAGAGCCAGAGAAATGGGCTGCACTGTTTATCATAAGCTGGTAAGGCCTTTTTACACCAACATTGTTAACATTAGCATTAGGAGGCCTCGTAGGCTGCACTAGTGACATTAGAAATTGAATAAGCTGAAAAGAAGCAAAATATTACAAAACTATCAATAGCACAATACTAGAAAACTTCACATATATAACATCATTAATTTCAGATCCAGCTGTTTCTTACCCCATCGGCTAGTTATGATATTAACTCTCCTAATGAGAGGTGTCATTTATATATTTTAAGTATTATGACTGTAATACACTAGTTTTACTAACATTGTTAACAATCTGTTGCTGCTTAATGTGTTTCTGCCTAAGGATAGCCACCTCCCTCCAGAGAGCTTCATTCTCCTGCTTCATGGCACTAAATTTGGCATCCAGGCTCTCCTGTTTGCCTTTCATGTGCTTCACATCAGCAAGCACCTTGTTCATCAACTCAGGCTTAAAGTTGAACTTTTCTCCACTCTCATTACTTGCTACAATTGATTTAGGATTGGCAATCTTCCTTTTAATGTGCTCAAGTAAGTAGGCATGTCCTTTCATGAAGCAGGGATGTGAAAATTCAATTTCATCTTTTTCATATCGCAATCCACCATTTTCCACTGATGTGATTTTGTGAAAGCCATACATATTTAACTGCCTGATGAAGCTTGCCATGTTGTTGTGCTTATAATACAATGGTAGAAGTTCACGAGCAAATTCAGCCTGATTTTTTATGACAAATGTTTTTCCTCCCTAAAATGTGTATAAAAAGTGAAAAAATTAAAACAATGAAGCTACTGAACATTAATACATATATATAATATCTTAGCAACATTCTACATCTTGGCAAAATGAAATAGGTAGTTATAACTGTTGTTCTATTCCATTTGGAAAACAACATTTGTTAAATATAATACAAGTATTTAAATTGTCAGCAGCTGTGCCCATGACTTTGTATGTGGTCTTAATTTGGTTCACAATTTCATGGGTTACATATTTTTACATGGAACTTAAATTATTTCCAATTTAAAGTAGCCTAATTTATACCCTCATCAGCTATTACATCACAGAAAGTCCCGTTAAAATTGACCCAGTCATTTTGGAGATTGGCCAAACAAACAGCCAGAGAGACCAACAAAAATGTTAAGTTTAAAGCCAGCTTAAAAATAAAAGTATTTTGACATTACATACAGACACTTCAATTTAATTTATTAAATAGATAGATTACAAATGGACACATCAATTAAATTTAAAATAAAAGTTTGATTGTTGCAGTAGTACCTACTTAGTTTGTTTCAGGTAGAATATAGATATAACCTCATTTTGTTTTATTAAGTATGTAATCATGTATGAAGAATATTATATGTAGAAGAATAAAATTGGCATTTGGTGGTCCAAATGGACACTCAAAACTACCATTATATTCCAGTTAAAGAGTGAACTTATCAGTTAACAGATTTTTCACCACCCACTAAAGCCACTAAAGTACAAAAAGTTATTGCAACATATAATCATCTATTCAAGAAGACAAAATTGTATATGTATCTACCAATAAAATTGAAATTATCACTCGGTTCTAATTTTTTAATTCCACAAAAGTCTGAGTGGAATTTTCCACTGGAATTGCCCATAACTTTCACCTCAAAATCTATATAGATATTGAATTCAAATGGTTTATTGTGACCGGGCCCTAATTTTTTGTCATACAGGTGTTTATATTATTGTAAAGTAATGCATGCAATATCAATGCAAAACAAACAATTTGGAAACACAAAAACGAGTGTACAAAATTTGTGCAGATGTTGTAAACATTTGACACATATCTCAAGGCAACAATATTGTTGCACAGTAAAAGTCTGAACAGCCCTGATTAAAATATTAAAGCTACCTACTACAGAAGCCAAGAGCATGGCAGAAAACGTGACTTGTAACTATTTATTTATCAGGTTTCACAGCTACTGTCAACTCTACTTGCAACATTTTAGAGGTTGTTTTCGTAGACTTTCTATTGAGAAATGTGGCGATATTACGTCTTCTAGTGCAGACTTATTAAAGAATTTTAAATGTAGCACATATATAGAGACAAGTCAATAAATTTAAACACTTACGGGGCTCCATGATATCAAATGATTTGTTTCTGTATCGTTGACCAATTTCCACAATTTACCAAGAAACGCGGGGACACTAGCCCCTATTTCTACAACGGAACGCATGTTAAACTCCCAATTATGCAACAAAAACCTTTTTTAAACCACTATTCAATGTGTTATAAGATATTATCAATGAATAATACAACATAACACCTGAGAATATGATTCCTAAATCGCCATTTTAATTTATCACGCACACAAGCGAAAAGTGTAATTCGTAGTGGAATATAGCAGATTTTGCATGAAGGCAATAGGAAATCCTATACCTAGGTGTATTATCTATGGTAATAGGACGTGTATGTTTACAAAGTACGAACACAAACGCATACAAAGACAGATGGAAGTCAGCCACAAGTACCAACCCTCAGAAATAATGAAATTATTATTCGAAAGAGAGTAAAACAGTATATTATCTACTCTGAGGTAAAATTTAGTGGTTATGTACTCTGTGGAGAGTAATGAATAAAAGCAAATTTCTTACTAACCACACTCAATAAAGAGAAAGCTATATACTGTACAACTGTACAAGACAAGGACCCAGCAACACAATTTTTGGCCCATCAACAATAATATTTTTCACTCCTCATGCTCAAAAAGTTCGTCATTATAACGTTCCAGAACGTTTCTTCTTCTTCTTTTCCAAAGTATGGCAATCAATCCTTTCTGGGACTATTTTTGCCAGTGTCGAGTGTTATTCAAAATTTCTCGTGTTTGCCGCATTAAAATGCCTAGTGTCCTGCATTCTGAAGTGGGCTACACACGATCAGTTTTAACTGTACAGTTGAACAGTGCAGTTAAATCGTATGTGTGCAGGCAAAGCCGACAACTGTGCAGTTGAACTGACGATCGTGATCGAACGGGTGTAGACAAGACACCAGGGGCGTCAGTTATAACTGCACAGTTCAACTGTACAGTTAAAACTGGAGGTGTACAGCTCGCTTAATGCGTGAGGTGCAAATGCCTAGTGTACTGCATTCTGAAGCGGGCTACACATGATCAGTTTTAACTGTACAGTTGAACTGTGCAGTTAAATCGTATGTGTGCAGGCAAAGCTGACAAGTGTGCAGTTGAACTGACGATCGTGATCGAACGGGAGTAGACAAGACACCAGGGGCGTCAGTTGTAACTGCACAGTTCGACTGTACAGTTAAAACTGGAGGTGTGCAGCTCGCTTAATGCGAGAGGTGCATAGCTCGCTCACCGCATAACTCAAACTCAAACTACTTTTAGGTATATCTACCATCTTTAGTGTTTTCCCCAACTCAACCAAATTTCACAGAAATAAATACCAGCTTCTCAATTTTAAGATTTTTTATTTCTACACGATTTTTTCTTTATAATTACCATCCTTACTGTTTGTATAGTAATATTTAGAACCAGAGGGCATTACTGCGGTAGACAGAGACAATTACAAGAAAATGTTTGAGGAGTCCATAAGAATAAATAATACTGGGTAGAATGGAATTTCTTTGTGCGAGCCCCAAACGCCGCAAATTACATACCTACTTCCCCCTTCACGTCGTTACGCCCCTCTGTAGTCTGGGCGTGCTGCTAGGATTGCTTACTCTTAAATATTGCTTACGTCTATAGACAATATCGCTGAAATATAAAGTTTTCTTTATGTACGTTGAAATCATTTATTTTTTTATTTTTACAAAGACAAGGTTCAGCCGTTTCGGAGTGAAAGTGCAATAAATGAACAAACATCCATACTCTGAATGTCCTTTTGATTACTTATTCTAATAATGAAAACGAAATAATATTCATAAAATATTACTTAACTCTCTTCATCTTTGGGCAAACTAAAAAGCTTAAGTGTGTCGTCTTTGTATTATTTTTACACCCAAAAACATCACAATAATGTGGCGCATTTTGTTCGCAATACTTACGGAACGGCACAAACATAAAACGCGCGAGCGGCGACGCCGGCCGTGACAGCTAAAACGTGGTGGTTATGTACTCTGTGGTGACAGCCCGACTACAATAAATATACCGTTTAACTAAGTTGTTCTTCTTCTTCCTAAGTATGGCAATCAATCCGTTCAGGGACTATTTTTGCCAGTGTCAAGTGTCAGAGAATTTTTATGTATCAAAATTTCTCGTGTTAAAAACTACTAATAATCTAATACTCTACTCTACTACAAGGCAAATTTCAAGTTGGCAGCACTGCTCTTGACTCTGTCTCTGTCTGTGGCCAGTCCATAGACTGCCAAGAAGGACGTTGCCAACCTTCTTGGTGGTTATCCCACCATACGACGTTGCCAAGAGGATCCTCTCTATTATCTACATGACATTGGCACAATACGAATTGTAATTTTTTGTTGTCGAAATTGTGGCAGCCCGCAGAAGCCATTATTAGAAAAAGATGGTATTTTTTTGTGCTGCCATTAAATAAATAAATAATAATAACTTCAGACAGTTCAGTCAGACAGAGTGACAGACCACAGAAATTTACACAGACAGAGTAGGCCAAGAGAATACAACCACTACGCTCCTACGCTAGAGTAGGTATATAACCTGAATGACTGCTAAGTTATCTATTTTAGACAATATTTTCTTTCAATTCATCTTTTATTACAGGTTAACCTTATTTAACATCTAAAAGTAAACAATAGTCGAATTGAATCCATAATGGAGGTAAGTCTAACTTGAATTTAAAAATATACCCAATTCCGTACTTACAGCTCTAGCTGTAATTCTTTACTTTTGTACCAAGATACTGTAAAATTAATGTGTATGTAATTTTATAGATTGAAATATTAAGTGTAAGCGGCTCCAAGCCCTTAGGAAAAGTCCAAGTAAACAGCGATGCGACGGTAAAAGATGTAAAGAATAAGATTCACCAAAATGTTAAAAAGTCTCTGTACCCAGACCGGCAAGCCATCAAACTTGAGGCGAAAGGCAAATCATTGAAGGATGAGGATTCCCTCAAGACTTTGAATATTCAAAATGGTGGCAAGCTTTACGTTAAAGATCTTGGGCCACAGATCTCTTGGAAGAATGTATTTTTAGCTGAATATGCAGGCCCATTGTTTGTTTACTTGTGGGTGTATCAGAGGCCGTGGATTTTATATGGATCACAGACATCGTCTCCAGGAGAAGTTGCCACGTAAGTGTTAAACCATTTCATGTCAATCAACTTGTTCATAACTAGGTACTTCAGAGAGAAGATAAATAATCATGAAATATCAACATTTTGTTACTTTTGCATCTCCTTGATTGTATTTATTTATTATTGTATTTTTTTGTACAGGGTAGCTGCAGTGTGTTGGAGCGTTCATTATGCAAAGCGCCTGTTTGAAACTCTGTTTGTGCATCGGTTCTCACATGGTACAATGCCACTGAACAACTTGTTCAGGAACTGTGCCTACTACTGGCTGTTTACTCTGTATGTGGCATACCATGTTAACCATCCCCTCTATACACCACCCTGCACCACCATGTACTATGTCGGACTTGCTGGATTCATTGTAAGTATCTTTTTTTATGTCAATCTGTGTTAGATGGTAGCAAAAATACTTAGTTTTATGAGTACTTAGCTGCATGCTGTGTGTAATGTTCAGATTACATATTTAAGTATCATAGATGGTTGCTTCTGTAAACAGAATATAATTAAGTGTAGGTATATCTATGTATATCCATCTGTGGTACTAATAGGACAGGCTCTGCATAGTTTGGAGTTGGATGGATAGTTGCAGCTGTCCTCAGTATTGATATCGATGGTGGAAAGGAAAAACAATTGAACTGCTACTTTGGTCGAAAATGAGCTTTATATGCAGTTCAATAGTTTTGTTTTGTCTACCGATCCGTGTAGGTTAGAATCCAATCAGGTCACAAAATTTCTAATAAATCCATTAATAAATAGAAAAGTATAATAATTTCATTGAAATGTTATACTTTGAGCAGCTCTGCTGAACAATTGGCCTAATGGCGCTTCATTTGTTTTTCCTTTCCCCTGTCGATATTATTGTTTATATTTGGGCCTGTACTTAAAAAGTAAAAATTTACAAGTACAAGTCCATAAACAGTAACTTAATTGAATGTTTAAATTATCAATTATCAATTCGACTTGTTCATGAGCTTGCTGTACTTATTATAAAACTGGATTCAAGTCACCAAGGTCAAGGTAAATACAGAATAAGTTACTTTAGATACATATTGAAAGCAATATGCTTAAAACTTCGGATTATTTTGCTTTATTCAATGAGAGACAATTCTTGAAATACACAAGATAGGATGTTCATCAAACATTTTATAGTAAAAAATGGTTCATTCTGCCAAAATTAATGACCATAATAATGTACACTTATCAATACTGTGCTATAATTGTAACATATTCACATTCAAAAATAATTCCTTCTTTTATTTTATCATTGTATTTGCTTTTTCATTAACCTATGCCCTTGTGACCAAAGTCCATCTGGTAGTAAACAATTGGACAGGTAGGAACCTACATATTTAAGCAATGTTGGAAAATGGCATTGCTGTTAATTTATAGGTAGTGAAATTATTTTATGTTACAAATTTGATAAGGATTTTATTAATGTAATCATACCACCTGCCATGATGCAAAATTAAGTTTTGGTTATATTATCATGTGTGAATTACAACTTTTACACTAATATTATAAAGAGGAAACATTTGTATTTTTGTGGGTTTGTATTGAATAGGCTCCGAAACTACTGGACCGATTTCAAAAATTCTTTCACCGTTAGCAAGCTACATTATCACTGAGTAACATGGGCTATATATTATACTAGCTGCCCGCCCCGGCTTCGCTCGGGTAGACAAAATATTTGGTAAATGTCTATAGGCTCCGAAACTACTGGACCGATTTCAAAAATTCTTTCACCGTTAGAAAGCTAAATTATCACTGAGTAACATAGGCTATATATTTTACTAGCTGCCCACCCCGGCTCCGCACGGGTGGACACAATATTTGATAAATGTCTATAGGCTCCGAAACTACTGGACCGATTTCAAAAATTCTTTCACCGTTAGAAAGCCACATTATCACTGAGTAACATAGGCTATATATTATACTAGCTGCCCACCCCGGCTCCGCACGGGTGGACACAATATTTGATAAATGTCTATAGGCTCCGAAACTACTGGACCGATTTCAAAAATTCTTTCAGCGTTAGAAAGCCACATTATCACTGAGTAACATAGGCTATATATTATACTAGCTGCCCACCCCGGCTTCGCTCGGGTAGACAAAATATTTGATAAATATCTATAGGCTCCGAAACTAATGGACCGATTTCAAAAATTCTTTCAACCTTAGAAAGCTACATTATCACTGAGTAACATAGGCTATATATTATACTAGCTGCCCACCCCGGCTCCGCACGGGTGGACACAATATTTGATAAATGTCTATGCTCCAAAACTAATGTCTACCCGTGCGAAGCCGGGGCGGGCCGCTAGTACCTAAATAAATAAAGTAATTCCTTTCCTACTATACTTCTAATAACAACTGTTGTAAGATGTCAATATTATAAGTAATGGATAAAAATATGATTAATAGAATAGTCATTGCAACCCAAACAACCAATTTTATAAGCATTCATACTTTAAAAGCTCTATTGGAAATATTACATTTCATAAAGTTTACTGCTGGTTATGTGCGAAGAGATTTATGAATTTGAAAGAAACAAAAGAGGTGTGCAAGTCATGACTGAAATCGAGCTCTATGCTCTTTGTCTACCCCAAAAGAGACTTGGCGTGATGACATGCTTAGACACTATTCATAGGAACTATTAGGTATTCTATGGTTAACACAGTTTATGTCATATGGTATGTTGGAAATGAGTAAAGGCTGGGTTATATTGCATTATTGAGGTCTAAATGGAACTTTGAACACTTCAGAAAAAAAAATCTTGATGACTGCCATTAATTGCCAGCTTAGTACAACCACCATTATGTCATTTTCAGTTGTGCGAACTTGGTAACCTGAGCATCCACATATTGCTGAAGAATCTCCGGCCAGCCGGAACTAAAGTGCGCCGCGTACCGGTGCCAGATGGCAATCCCTTCTCTCTGCTCTTCAACTTCGTGTCCTGCCCTAACTACACCTATGAATTCGGCTCCTGGCTGTTCTTCACTATCATGACCAAATGTGCACCAGGTCAGTCCTACATGTTGCCACATTTACTACTAGCTTTTAGCCGCGGCGTCGCCCGCGTGGTTCTAAATAAAGATGTCCTTCCACAGGTTTGGCAAATTGCATTACGCTCCGTTTAGCCGTTTAGTCTGTGAAAAGGTAGCGAACAAACAAACAGAGCTACATTCGCATTTATAATATTAGTATAGATGTATAACAGAAATAATGTGAGTAAGTCGTAGGCTTGATGGCAGAAGAATATCTATATATACTTTATCAATAAGCGCCTGACCAACTGATCACTTTCCAGATTGTTAAACCCGGTTGTCATTGCGTGTTTGCGTTTTATGTGCGAATCACACGGCAGATTAAGACCGTGACTATGCATTGAATGTTCATTAGTGAATTGGCGCAATCTTCGCCTTGTTAAAACAGACTTGCATATACAACAAAGTTAATATTTAGTGAACTATACGGAAAACTGGTTTCATTTAAGAGTATAATAGGTATATGTTTGTATAGTAGCTGACCTGCCCGCCTATGTAGGTAAAATACATTGAAATGACAAATTAAATTTTATGTAAACCTTAGGTACCTTGCATCACGATCACACCTTACCTCGAACTCTATTTACATAAAACGTTTTTTCAATGTTAATTTATTCCTATTTTAGTAGTGTTTCCATATAGTAGGTAGGTAGCAACGTGTGGTTAGCGGCCACATTTTATCAATACGTATCTTGACGCCGTGTTCGTGTATTAATATTAAGGAATTTATTATTTGTAATGAAAAAAAAAAAAAAAAATGTCCGCTTGAAATTGCAGACGCTAAATTTCATATATGAATATGAAATTTACGTTTTGTCACTCTCACTGATCGAATCTGAACAACACTTGCCATAGTGCTTTAAGATTGTGCCAAATAATAACATTAATACGTGAAACAAAAACTTTCGTTGGCGTTTTACGAAAATTGCGCGGAGCGAGGAGTATGTAATTTGGCAAAGTTTGATTTTACATGGAGAAGGAGTGCAGATATCAAATATTTTTATTGAATATGCATCAGAAATACATTATTATAATGTAAGAAACTATTCCGCACATTACAGACTATAATGCGTTTAGTACACAATACTGAATGTCAAGCTAAGTTGGCCAGGCTTTGTCCTGTCCAAATACCACAATACTATTTTTTTTTAATCTTAAATGAGTATGTAAGTACGCTACGTGCCACATATATGTATTGTGGTCAAATTTCTATCAGTAGGCGACCTGTAGTTTATTGAAATGTGTCTCCCCAGCTGGTGTGTTCGCGCTGGCTGGCTTCTACCAGATGGCAGTGTGGGCGCTCGGCAAGCACCGCAACTACAAGAAAGAATTCCCCGAATATCCTCGAGGACGTAAAGCAATCATACCATTCATTCTTTAATCATATTGGTGCGACACTAGTCTACTATAACAGCTAAAGGTATATTGCATATTTTAGTGCTCAAAAATTCTGTGCGGGAACCGCGGTAAAGGTTACACAAGTTTCATACTACTATGTTCAAGTCATAAATTGTTATTGGTTGCAGTAGGTGATGGTTTATATTTATTGTATGATGAAGGACAAGCTTATGTTGGAATATAATGCTTACACCATGACAGATTTTATAAATTTGTTCGTTTTATTCTATGTCTATGTTTTTGAAAATAATACCGATAGGTACTTCTGAACATTCCATTCCGAATTCATTTATCTGCAAGATGCATTTAAGATTAATAAACTTTTATATCAAATATTGAATATACTACTTTATTTACTGCCTAGCACATTCATATTATATTAATATGACTTGATCTGACATTCATTCAGCATTCGGAGCAGTAGTGGGAGTATTGCCGCAGTCGCGCTGCGGCTCATCGATACACCGCACCTTTCCCAAGAGACGATCATTTTCTTCCTTAAGAGCCACTATGATCTCCTCGCGCTCCTATTACACAGAAAAAGTTACTTGAGTACACTTTGACGAAACATCGTTTTTGTGCATAAAGTTGAGACCTATCCCATGTCGTGCTTCAAACATATCATAAAATGTATAATGAGGCATGTAAAAATGAGAGCAAATCGATTAATAGTAAAACCGATATGATAAATATTGATACATTGTTTCAAGGATGACATAAGGAAAGTAGTAACGATCAAATCATGTGATGGCAAATTGAAAATGTTGAATGAAAAAGATAATTTTCTATAGTATAGATAATTCTCTCAAGCGTAAAATGCGCACGAGCATACGAATGTAGGGAGTCTGCGGCACTATACGCCTGCGTGGTAGGTGTAATGCAGGTAGATGTCGATCCTGCAAATACTCAATTCAACCGTTTTTACAAAACAAATGGTGACGTTATGAAATAAAACTTGCATCAATCTTTTGCTTGAACTTCTCGTCGAGTTTTTCTCGGTCCTCGGTGACGTGATTGAGCTTGGCCCTCGCCGCGGCGGGCGGAATGTACCGCGCCGATAGCCCAAGGATCGACTCCATTTGGAAGCATCGCGACCTCGTCGACTTCAGCTCCGTGCGTAGATTGTTAATCTCGCCCAGCAGCGTGCAGTTCTCCTAAACACACATTAGTATTATATTCTTCCCTTTCCTTACCCTTCGAGCGTAATTGACGCGCGCACACGTACTTATACGCAGCGTGGGGCAGGAAGGGGAGAAAATTGACAAAAATAACCCCGAGTTGTTATAGGACATTGGCTTAGTATAAAATAAAGAAAGGTTATGCTCCCGATGCCCGACTAGTGGCTAATTTATTTATATAAATGTGGCGCTGTGGACCTAAATCTGAGAGGAGTTTTTTTTTAATGATTGTATCTCGCAAACAAGACGCGACAACCGCGCAGCCGCGTAAATCGTAACTTGATACATTGATTAAAAGCAGTGAAGGTGATAACGACAATTGGGAGAAAGTATTACTTATCTAAGTGGCACATCATATTGTTCCATTGCATTTTTAAAACGTTATCTAGGAAATATTTATATTATGTAGGTACTAACATCCATAATCCTTCCGATATCGCTTTTGGATCCCCCGAGGGATTTGGAAAGCTGTTGCTTGAGTGAAGCCACTTGCTTCTCCAAGTGATCCCTCTGTCGGTTAAACTCACGAATAGCTTCGTCTTCGGCGATGCGGCTGCGCACGAAGTCTATGTCTTCCACATACTTATGGAATAACGCCTGAGAATTGTAAATAATATCGGTATTTATTTTATTATTGTCATTATTTTTATTTGACTGAATTGAAAACTGAAAGACGGACACAGACAACAGTACTGGTAGCAAAAACATCTTTCGACTAGGTATTCGAAAACGTAACTCTAAAAATGTCAAAATTTTCATACGATATTTTAGTTCCACTTTTGGACGGCGCAGCGCTCTTCATTTTCCTATATAAAAATAGTCGAAAGTGATACGAATACGTAGTCGAACGTTTTTGTTGCTAACGCTACAGATGCAAGTACCTATTATTTTACACGTGTTAAATAAGGCCGTTTTCAATGTTTTATCCTATCTCATACCAAAGAGTAAATCACTCTTGATACACGAGACAAGGAAATAAGGATGGAGTCATTTAGTAAGATAGAGATAGCATAATTTTTGAGCTTACTAAGATAAGATTATAGAAAACAGCCGTATGTCACGTAAAGGCATACTAGTAATAAATATAAATTACAAGGTGAACAACACTTACTTTCACATTCAATTTCAATTTGGTCGGATCTTGGAAATTTGCGGTCATGTTGTGCAAATCTATCTTGATTTTCTTGAGAGTGTTTTTCAAGGTTAGGTTTCTATCTGCCTCATTGAGGTAATCCTTTTTTGCCGACGTCAGTTTTTCATTCAACTGACTGATCTTAAGCTCTGTAATAAGCACATAATGATAGACCAACCAACAATGCTATCGAAAAGCTTCTATGTAGTAGGTATAAACATAGATATAAACCTCAATTTAAATTGAATACCAAATTCTATTCTTATAAAATTTTGGTATAACAATGATTGAAGACATTTACTTTGACAACGAAATACTAAAATGACTACATGATGGCTTCAACATACACACAACCTCTATCTGCAGATGGTTTAATGTCATATCTAATTAGCACTACCCAGTCAATGCAAACAGAACAAAACAACTTCTTGAAGTCACTACATATGCAAAACATAGGTGCGAGAATTGATACATTACTGAGATTATGATAACGTATGCTACTGACTACATGTCGGAGAAAAAAGTTACAACTGAGTTATATTATGTACAAATGTATATATTTTACCGCGGAAAGCTCTTTGCTTAAGAAGAGTTTCCAATGATACCTCCAATTCGAGTATACGCAACTTTTTGGCTTTAATATCGCGCTCTAATGGTTCAATCTGTTCGGAAAATAAAGGATATACAATACATGCAGCTGTAAGTTTTTTCTGGACGAATTGGAAACGCTGATGGCTACAAAAACCATGCACTTTTATCTATGCTTCCACCTAAAATACAACTCTGTGGAACCATACCCAGATCATGTTTTACATTTAACAACTTCAGTTCTTCATTTTCCATATCATCTATTTGAACTTTGAGTTCTCTTATAGTCTGTTCCTTTGGCTCAATCTATGCACGCAGGCATAATGTGTATGTTAGCACTTGTTTGTTAGATTGAGAGAAAAAATAATTATGTACTAGCGAAGTGCGCTAGTGAAACCCTCACCTGGTTTTTCAATTCGGTTATCTTGAAATTCAGCACAAATTTATACTTTTCCAACTCTTGTTTCTTACGTTTGAGTTCATAAATTCTTCTTTCTTTGTCCTGAATGGTGCTATCCCTCTCTGATATTTCTTTTTTTAGGTCAGCCACGTCTCGTTCGAGAGTTGATATTACCTTTTGGAATTGTTTATGTTCAGCTAAAAGTTATACACATTAAAATTATTTTTGGGGTTGAATACTGCATGTAGTATATACGTAAGTATATAAACAATTATTATGACGAACCATACAACACATACTAAGTATTTCAAATTGTTAATATATTTTGTGTAGAAATAATATATAAAACCTTTCAGCTGCAACACTTCGTGCTTGAATTCGTCAATTTCTTTGTTAGCGCTAATCAACTTCTTCTTCATGAGGCCAGTCTCTCCCTTCAGTCGCACGTTAGCATCCTTCTCTTCCTTCAGTTGTACTTCATATGCCGTTCGAATTTCTATTATCTCTCGATCTGCGTCCTCTTCGATCGATGCTTTGATTGTTTCATGTTCTTTTGATTCCATGTCGGCTTGTTCTTGCAACTAAGCCAAGATTTATACTTTATCTTTATAACTACGTATGAACAAAAAAAAAAGTAAACGGTCGCTGTTCATTCTTACCTCTTGCAAAAGCTGATCCTTCTCCTCCAATTTAGCTTCGAACATTTTATTCATTTCTCTCAAAGCCTGCCTTTTACTCTCTGCCAGAGCATCGAGTCTTTGTTCGTAGTCTTTTCTCATGCGCGCTGTTTTATCTTCGAGGCTCTAATTCCACAAAATAATTCAGTTTTTGTCATAAGATCTTTTAAATAAGTACGAAATTGCTTTACGAATCCCTCGGTTCCTTACCTGGTATCTGTCGTACTCGCTAATAAGTCTGATATTGAAATCCGCTTCGAGGGCCTGCAGCGTCCTCTCGTGGCCCGACCGGAGCTTGGCAATGTCTTGTTGAATCATGCCTATTTCGTGAGTGTGTTCATTTTCCATTGTCTGCCAAGGTTGTTAAATTCAATTGTAAAGTAAAATTATGTGCATTCATTAAAATGTATAATACTAGCTAGTACCTTAGTTAAGTTGTTTCAGGTGAGTAAAGTTTTACCTCGTTCTTTTCCTTGAGCTCCTCAATCGCTGCGCAGTAGCCTTCGTGTACCTCCTTTAGTTTCTCAGCTTGAGTCGCCTCTGCTTGGCGCAGTTGGTACGTGTGTTCGGTCTCCAGTTCACTCATTCTTGTACTGAGCAACTGCATGAACGCACACATTATCATTAGATAGGTAATACATAATATAAGATGTTATTGTTTATAAAAAATCCATGTAATATTAGTAACTCACGTTAATACTGTTTATTTTCTCTTGCAAGTCTTTCTTGCTTATCAGTATTTCTTTTGAATATGCAAAATCTTTGTCGAGCGCAATCGCCCTGCCATCTGCGTTGGTCAGCCTCCAGAGACAAATTGAGGCATCCTCCGCGACAGAAACTAGGGTTTGATCGTCGTACGCGAGTGCTATACACGTGACTTTTCTATTGTGCATGTGGAACTCGTTGTAAATAGCTTTATCGAGGAGCGGCAGCTGCACGGCCGTTACGCCGCCCTCTCCACCTGTGATGAACAGCATCATGTCGGAGCGTGAGAGCACTATGGTGTCTAGAGCGCATCCAATTAAGCCCAAATTTCTTCTGATTGTATTGGAGCCAATTTCTTTTATTTCTCCATCCGTCCCGATTCCGTATGTTGTCTTGCCGATACTGAAAAAGTAGAAAATATTATGCTTGTTTGTATTAAATTTTCCTACTTACGAAAAATAAGTTATGTCAAACAGCAGACCTGTTGACTGCGCAAGAATTGAACTGATTAGTTTTCAGTATAACTTCTCCGATACGCTGCCCCGTAGACATGCTCCACTCATACACAGCACCTTCAGTTCCGCACGAGACCAGGATCAGATCATTTGACGACCACGCGAGACAGGTGATCTAAAACCAAGTCTCTTCAATACAACTTGACTTGTCAGAACAACGCATTGCTTATTTTATAGAGTGCAAATCAACTTACTCTCCCATTATGCCCCTTCAAATTGAAAACATTCTGGAAGGATACTGAAGAGAACACCTGAACCACTTGGCCATTAACAGCTGCGAACAGATGTCCATTGGTGCTGAACTTAGCTTGCTTGCAATTTCTGATCGGAAATTCTCGCATCACTTCAAAATCATCGATCAACACTACCATAAATCGTAATTTATCTGAGAATCCCACAATCGTGAAGAGGCCTGTAAAAAGCATCGATTAAAAACATTTGGAAACACATATCGATCTAGATCTAGCTAGAAAACAAGTCGGGATTTAGAGTAACCAGTAGGATGCAAAGACACGCAGTGTATCTCTTCCTGATACAATTTAATCATTTCCACGTCGTCGTTCATGTAGTTCCAGATCCGGATACTTTTGTCTTGCTCTCCTGATGTCATGAATATGGGCTTCCACGCACACATCGACAACGAGTTTATTCGCCCGTAGTGCATCGCTGGTCCGAGCTCCGTAAACGCGATCTCAGGATTCTAAACAGGCAAGCAAGTTTCAAATAGTAAAATAAAAAGTTTCAGTATAAACACATAAATTAAAAATAATATAAACATGTACTCGTCTATTCTCAAAGTAGTTATAATATAATAATAATAATCCTTAATGCAATTTAACAATAGTTGATTTCATGGTTTGGACCTCTTTTTTTAAGTCACTTTATAAGTTAAGTTAGAAGAGTCCCCTCTTTTTCTTTAGTCTAAGATGACAAACAACACAATCAATCAAGCATATTCTAAAGTATTCTATATGTGCAGTGTGTGTGTATGCTTATGGGTGTGTGTGTGAGTGCGCGTATGTTTAATTGTGTGTATGTGTTTATTTGAATGTGAGTATGGGCGCGTGTGTGTGTGTGAGTTGGTATTGTTGTAATATAAATAATTACTAACCATATCATTATTTAAAGTTGATAATAAATAACTACCTGTAACATATGCTGGCCAAATAATTTGACGTAATATAACTGTGTCCTCAAAGTTGTAATAAGGAGGGTCTCTTGATTTGGGTCTATAGCGATGTGCTGGATGGCGTCCAGCGGTGACCAGACTGGATACTCTCGTGTGTGCCTTTATCATTAAAATTATATATGATATGATATATAATAAATCAGTAAGGGACCGAGGATTATTTCTCCCGACGAGATGATCTACACGAATACATTTTATCGTTTTCCATATAAATTAGCTAAATAGCAACTCCACTTCTAGAGACGAGTCAATGAGTAGAAATACTGAAGTACATACTTGTACGATTTCCTTGAGATTCTGAAGACGTTTCTCTTACGCCAGTGATGTATGGTTTCCTTCTCAAACATGTGCACATAGCCAGGTCCGCAAGCGAAAACAAATCCTGCAACGTGGGTGCAAATGACCGAAAGACAAGTGACCACTCTAGTAAATAGTGATTGACTCATATTAATTCATTAAGTCTCTTATTGCACAAACTGGAGCTAATGCATGCATATTGCATACCTACTTAAAATTTTCTCGAAAAAATTACAAATCTTTGTTGATTTCTACCATTGTTTTTACGAATAAATTTGTACCTTCGAGTACCTACTATGTATGTATATTATATTATACGGTAATGAAACTGGGTGTCATACCTTTGGGAAAGTTTGTAAAATTTGTAACCGGATGACATTCCTCTACCAGACTGGCTTCTGTTGATGTGTCTTGCTTACTGGACGAGCTTATTTTATCACCTTCCTCGCCACCCCTGTTCCAGACCAGCCACTTATATATTTATCTTTAAAATAAGTTGCTACCAATAATTACTCTCTACTCGTGACTTACTCTGTTTCCACTTTCTTTAATGACATCTCTAGAACTTCGGTAGCTTTGAAAATGCAGTTCTGTCTCAATTCGCCATTTTCAACTACCATGATAACACCTGCCTCTGTACCGAACATGATGCGGTCCGGAGTCAGCCACATGCAACTGGTTATGCAGATCTAATCGTGCGCAAAACAAACCGATTACATTAAACACCACGGATAGTAACATCCTACTTTGCTACATTTATACATTAGCCATATAAATTAAATATAAACATAGGTGGATATGTTTCCGGAAGATCAAATAAAGGGAGGAAATGGAGAAACGTATATAACTAGGTATGCTATGCCGTAGGTAGTATATGAAATTGAAACTCACGTTTTCAGCCTTGCACCAGCCCCACTGCCGCCAGACAGTTTCAGACACATTCATTATGCGGAATGTGTACGGCCCAGTAATGACGACTAAGGTGGCATCAGACGGATTACATTGAACCTGAAAATATAAACAATAATTGCAGAATAAAATAATATCGCTAAATTAAGAAAAATAAGTAAAAGAAATTTCTTACGCTTTCGACGATCCCTTGGCCACTGGGATTCTGCGCCTTCGCATGGCTCTCCACCTTGCCCTTGTCCCAATTGTAGTAGTACAAGTACCAATCTGGCTCTCCTGTTATCGCCACTAGATACTTCGAGTCGAAAGTAAACTGAACACACGCGAATTCTCGAGCAGTAGACGTTTCGAAAGGCACGGTTAATATCTTTCGCCTCTTGTAAGTTGTTAAGTCATATATTGTTATTATGGGCTTCTGACCCTCTTCCGCAATTTCATTAAGTGCAAGCCATCGTCTGGAATTAAGCGCGATAGACCACATGTATTTTAAAACTAGGTATAGGGTATTTTTTTATTTTACTCTTATTTGAAGTATATGCATCGGCCTCACCTGTTGGGAGCAAGCACCAATGACTTGATCGGTTTATGTTTATCCTGAAGTCTTATAAACTTCTGCTTCTTCTGCAGATGATTATGTATAACTATAACTCCGCCGGCTGGGTAAATAATCTCTGACTCTGACAAATAGTGGGCATTGTATCTAGACAAATTAATTAATTAATTAAGAACAATATACGCAGATTAGTAAACGGATTCAGAAATAGGATATCTTTAAAGTACTAAAGAATTCTTCTAATATAAATATACGCAGATTTATATCTTTTTGATACGAATCAAAACTACGCCCTTGAAAATCTAACTGCCGGCCAGGGTGAACAATGAACATGGCTTCGCGACGGGAACAACGGAATCGAAAGACAAAAGTAGAAAGCCCTAGGAAAGAATAGTAATAGAAACTGGTTATCCTTCCTCGTGAACAGCAGGTATTACATCTTCGATTATATACTTGTCTATATAACCAAAATCTTACACATAGCCACTGACGTGTACATACATAGCAATGTGTTTGTGTACTCACTGTATATCTGTGCGGAGACCGTAATATATTCTCGCAGAAATATTAGGCGGTGTCGCCGCAGACATGATTATTTATTATTAAAAAAAAACTATCGCAAAATAACTTAATTATATCATAAAATCATACCAATAAACGTGTATCTACAATAAACGCTACCTTTCAAATTGGTTAGAGACAGGATGTCATGGAAACATGTAAACAATGGTAAGCATCATAAAGCTAGCACATAAATAAATTGACATAAATGATCCATAAACACCTTTGAGTTTTGAGTATTTAACCTCAGAGAAGATAATATACTACGTATTTAATCCTCAGAACAGGCTAGCTCGCTACGTGTTGTTATTTCAGATTTGCTATAACAAATGAGGTATGAAAGAAAAAATTTACTCCAAAATAAGATCCAATTCGAATCCTTTGATTATATACATGTACAAGTACAAGGACAACTATATAATCAAAATCAGAACCATTCATCCCGAGTCTCGGATAGTGTGAAGAAATCATGAAAATAACTAGCTTCAAATATGTAGGTACAAAGAGTTCCATAAAATGTATTTAAAAATTACGCAATCTAGGTACCTGATACATAAAACATTATTCCATATTTGTCCTAAGCCGGTATGATTTTATAGTATCTAGAACTAGTATTTAGATAGATTATCTATATACAGATAGATAGGTTCAGTTTCCAGGTAGTTAGTTAGGTACTTCCTTGAAAAAAAGGATACATCTACGAAATTTCTCGGTTTGCTTTAGAAAGATCTTTAGACATGCACAAAAAAGTAAAATAAACTGCGCATTCGCTATTTGTCCGAGCTCTACCTGATTGGAGCTCAATGTCGGCTGTGGCACGGCATCCTCTGTAATTTCTGAGATAAGTCGCTGCTTCCTTCTACGGCTCGGTACCACTCCTCATATCATCCTTTATAACCATAAGCCATTATCACCCATTACGAGATTAACCAGCAAATAATAATGTAAGAACGTTTCGGCGTTGATCTAGAATCACGGTCTTTTTCACGCTGTCTACCTACTCGGGTTGAGTCGGTGAGCTCTAGACTCTAGCTTATAGGTCGTTCGGAGCCCCACTTTTATTCAGCGATTGCTTCAATTGAAAAAACAAAAAACCTACTTAGTTTGACCTCCTTAATCATTGGCGTAAGTTAATATGGGTAGTTGATATTCTCGTAATGTGCATGTTGCCTAGTAGGCTAAAGGGAATATGTAGGTAGGTATACGTATTTTCATAACTGAAGGAAGAAGCCTAGAAATACAATAAAACTAGGTCAAAACGATTTTTACCTGTGTTAGCTCAATTTCCGTAGATAGTTTTCGTTCATTTTAGAGCTTCGTGTCTGGCTGGATCGTCTGGTGAACACTGACCTAGTCCTTTAGACGCTAATTACTCGTTCGGAATTTTGACTTAGGAACTTTTTAATTAAATTGTCGGCAAACACTTTCTCTTTTTAAAATCATACTTACAATTATCAACCTAAACATTTATTAAATGGCAAATTAAATACCACTTATAATAGGTAGGGATATACATATTTCTGTTATTAGCTCAAGCACATCAGCTATTTATAAGAAGTCAATTACATAACAATTTTAAGATTCCTATTATAATCTTGTTTTGTATTCACACAAAAATTAATGGATACACACAAGCATACGGCCCACCTATAGCCGCTAACAATACCAGGGGGTCATTAACGCGTTGCCAACCCTGTTGATGATGAGGACTCACTGTGCTGTTGAATGAGAATGCAATTTGAATCAACGATTTTTATTACTGATTGATATTGATATATACACTGATTGATTAATTAGACATTACTGACATTATTGGCTACTTCTTACTTATTAGTTTACTTTGAAATGCCTGGACAACAGGCACCGGTCCTGCTTCGAAGGCGCCGTATAGGCAGCCATTGTGAGCCCTTGTAGATTTTCTTAAAAAGAGACTAACTAATCAAGAATCTAGAGTTATAATTTTAAAGCATAGATAAAATAGTCTACATTTGACATTGATATATTATGTGACACTAGCAACATTACTTCTAGCGCAGCGTAACGTCGTGGAGCACTTGCAACCTTACTTACCACAGAAACACAACACTAAATCAAAGTAAAGTGTTATTTCACTGCTGTCTTCTGTAAGGTGGAGGTATAGTCTCCAGTCGGGCGGCTCCAATTTTAATTGGAAAACCCACAGGAGTTCCGATTCGCGCTACCTCTCTCTTTTAAAAGTTTAGTTTTGGATTTAGTCATCCACACCCACTTTAAAAATTAATCTTGTATATATCTACCGAAATTTAATTAAAATAAGTACATGTATGTAGTACGTGGGCAGACTGGTTGGCTGTGATCGGTTTAGAATTTAGATTATTAGAATGCCGTTATAATTGCAAATATGTTAATGTCAATCAACCTCAAGACAACAAGAATTTGATTTTATTCTTCTAAGGGCCGCAAATTAGCAATTTTATTTTACTGCACTCTGCGCATTTCAAAACGATACAATTTTGTATAATACGAAAACAGTGCATTGAACAACCAACTAGTTGATCAATTGGCAATATCGACTAGAAATTTATGGCGCAATGCAATGGCTATAATCAACAAAGAACAGACGAATAATACCACTTTTTTATTTTATTTACCTACGTGCTATGTGTAATAGTATACTTACTATTACACATAGCACGTAAGTACTTGTTATATTTTGCCGCGTCATTCATCCACGAGATAATATTAAATATCATTTAACATACATATATATATATGTATGAAAAAATCATATATATATGAAAGGGTATAATATGCAGTTTGTCTTTGAAGGGAGCTTAAATTTGTATATGCAAATCACCATGAATTTAACCCGTTTTGTTTACCTACCCTTTGTAGTTTGTAGGTAGGTTCCTACCAATTTATGAGAACAAAAGCAGTCCACGCTCTTGCATGACTAAGTCATTATTATGTACTTTTGTTAGCATGCATCCATCCTTTGATAAGAGTACTCTGTAGGTACCTTGTTGAAAAATGAACTAACTCCGTCATTCCTTACCTAATGACTGGTACCTTTTGGCCACTTTGTCTTACATTGTATAGTGAAATGGATCGATAGAACCAAGTCGGGCCATTATTGGTGGTGTTTCTGATGGGTTTACGTTGCAAGCAGCAAGTCTGAACTGAATTAGTGATCAATTTCGCCATATAATCAAAGTTCGCCATATCCGTCGATTGTTGGACATTCCTATTAAGGCCAATGATATGTAAAACCTTTTAGTGCATATGAAGTTAGCAATTCTGTGTGGTCTGTATTAGTTAACTGACAACTCCTCTAGAACTTGGTATGAAATAAAATATAACAAAATATTTTTAGCGTGCTTAGTAATCAGTACGTGTAGGGAATGTCCCTTACACGTAAAGTGAGGATAATTATTTTATTTACATAACCCGACGTGTTACTCTCTGATGATATTAAATATTAGAAAATCAAAATCAAAATCAAAAATCATTTATTCAGTTTAGGCCCTAATAAGGCTCTTATGAAGGTCTAAATTACCACCGGTTCGGAAAAAAAGTCACCTGAGATTAGCAACCACAATCTATTAGCCACCTAATAGATTGTGGGATTTTATTGTAAAAGCGGACGCAGTTTCCCATAAATGATTTGTTTACTTTTGTAAGTCTAAACCTAGGAGCCACAATTTTGTTTCTGTTTCTTGTATAAATATTATGGTTGTCTGAATTTAACTGAAAACTTCTAATGTTCTTTTTTATAAACAACAAGTTCTCAAAGATGTAAAGAGCCGGTAACGTGAGAATATAAATTTTCTTAAACAATTCTCTTAACGATTCTTGGGGACCCATTGCAAAAATTGCCCTGATTGCCCTTTTCTGTAGAATGAATATCGTATCCAGATCCGCCGCAGATCCCCATAATAACACGCCATAAGACATGAGGCTGTGGAAATATCCGTAGTAAACTAATTTTGCAGTATCAATATCTGTCAATTGTCTGACTTTCCTAATAGAGAAGTTTTAAGGATCCTTAAACAGAAAATAGAATCAATCGCCCTGCCCTGTACTACTGTTGTACCTTATACTAGTAAAAAATAAAATCTATTTCAAGGCGTTATAATTTCCCCAAGTTTACTCGGCCTTCGCCTTCCAGTCAGGTGACGTGTCCGCGGCGGCGTCAACGTATACATGGCGTCATCTTTAGCAAATAGTGTCGTTCCACTGTTTACGGTAAAACACCTTCGGAGCATGTGTCGCATACATTATCTGCATGTTTTACCTATGTTTAGTGAGATTAGGCAGGGGAATAGAGGGATCGCGTCTTGCACATACAATGATGCGATGCGCCCTCCTGTCTCCATCCGAATTCGCTGGCTATCATGTTATTATTAATATTATTTATTTAACATTTTTAGAGGAAGGCCTTCTCCGACTGTATCTCATGATCCGTACCAGGTACACTAGCTAGGCAGTTGAAAGTTTCAGAATGTGTATTTCTTTTGCCGCTAAACCAACAAATAATAAAAATTAAAATAAATAAAATGTTAAAGGAGCTCCCCTCTTAGATACGTGTTTTTTGTGCTCTAACTTAATAATGACAACAAGTAGGCGCTTGAAATGCTAATAGATTGTGTATTGCTATATTTTCTGAAAAAAGCGAAATTACCATTACAAACTTATTATTTGCGGTCGGTGCAATAGCCGTGAAAGTTAAGTTGTTTGTTTTTAGTACGCAACCGTCGTTGTGTGTGCGAGACAAACTCGCACTTGGCGATTTTTTTATTTACAGAATAGATACTTATTAGCCTACTTTAGGCTGCAACTAGTAAGTATAATCCATGAGTTGCAGTAAAGTAAACTTAGGTACTACGATTGTCGATTTCATTGTCTATTATCGTTAATGTCGGTCGTGGCTCTACATTCCTTTATTCGATTCGGTTGCGTTAATATCTTTCTCAAAATTGTTTCAAACAAATCGCTACTGAAACACGTAGGCATTGTTTCGAGCGAAAGTAGATATCCCACCTTTCTAAACGCCACGAACACCATTCACTGAAAAGCGCAGTGCATCGGCTACAACGACGGTGCAGCCCAACATTACAGTACTAATAGATAATGTGATATGATGCCGAATGTGGGCATGGCATGGGTTGAGTTTGGGTAGAGTAGTGTTTCGACTAGGCTCTTAGGCAGTGGGCTGGTGTTGTGTTGTGCGACATCGGTGGTGCGGTGCGGTGGCGGCCACCGCACCGCGCCTCAGTAGCTAGCGAGGTAGCGAGCACGAGCGTATGCTAGTGTGCCACAGCCCGCGACGCCAAGCACCGCGACGACCGATCTCGCGCCTCACACAACTGTGAAAACAAACACCGTAATTATCTGGCCGCGATAAAGCGATACACCGCGCTATCAGCTCTTGATAACTAGACAGTGTGATAACTGATAAATAGAGTGGTCGACGCCTGTCTCACTGTGTATTATGTAAAACCAGTTAAAAGTGAATATTCTGGAGACACAATGGCTACGATGACCGCCCCTCGGAAGTCCGTCTCCATCCACGACTACCCCGAGCACTTGAATCCTTTCCACGAGGAGGACAACCACAACAAGATCAGGTTCTGGACCCTTGGCAGAAACCGATCCAACAGCATCAGCTTCTCCGGGATTAAGGACATCAAAAACTCATGGTATGTTATTTTAGACTTTAATGGAGTCTTAATTAATACATTATTTTAGGCTGTCTACCAACGTAAAATTTGATAGCAACCTTATAAAGGTTTGGGTATAGATTTCACGTGCTAATATCTCGTAAATAATAGGTACCTAATACTTATTTTGCATTTGGAACATTAAGCACTAAAAAGCACTTGATTACTTTTTTTAATCCCACTCCCACAATATTGTGTTCATGAAACAAAAAACATTATCTGCATAATGATTACCTAAATTTAATGAATTTATTTATTTAAAGATACACAAGATGCGCTGTTTAATTATATAAGTTCACTTTTGTCTAGACTTGAATTAAAATAATCGTGTATGTGGATACTAAACTGGGTACTACCCAGTATGTACTAGAACTGCTATTTATTTACTTGTCAAACCCAGCGTAGGTAGATACCCGTCTTGTTCACCTGATGGCACAGTGTAGTTATCTCAATCTAGTGGGTCTAGAGGAAAATGCATATTTCCTGCCCTCATCTTGCAAGCGGGCAACGGGGCAACTATCCACGCTAACACTTGACATATTTTCTGGTTCTTAATGGTCAGTGAGAACTTGGTTAAATTTCATAACTATTTAATCTTGTAGTTGTGTAAAATGGTAATGTCCTGGGATGACTAATACTATAATACATAGGTACCTACTACAATTTCGTCTGTATGCCGATGCTTGAGAATGATAGGTGTTTGAGTAGAATGATCACGCGAATGCGGTATAACTCACTGCAATTATAAATACACAAGTATAATGAAACAGGTTTCTTTACAAGAAATATGTGTAACTTAACAATTGACGTAAGTGCATGTCATTCGAGTTTTATCATTTAGAAATTAGGCTCCGCGAACATGTCGCATCAGTTTTCTTATTGCTTATTTCCCGTCCGGTCTTTATCTAAATAGACAAGCAAACCATTTTATTTTTCATTTTTAGCTTACCTTCTCCTAAAAGTCCATATCTTTAGCATTTCACCAGATTCGTCGATCTTTAACCATATGAAATATAAGTTGAGTTATTTTCCACACAATTTACTACTCACTCGTGTACCCTGAACCCTGCGGTCTGTCCTAATATCCTTTTGTTGTAAAATTGAAATAGAATTGAATATTATAACTTTAATAATATTAAACACAACAGATACAAAATAGGAGTTTGTTTTCAGGTTATTAGGTCTTCTCTCAACATTTTTATTTATTTACTCTTCACGTTTGTAAGTAAATATTTATACATTTTATTATCTCAATAATGGACCTTACCAACCGGGGTCTGAACAATGCAAGTGTCGTCAGTCATGTATTAATAGAATTGAAGTCACTAGTTTCTTACGTGATTGGCGTTTAATTTTCTCATTTACGTATCACCAACGCATATTCGTGGACTACATATCATATTCAAAAGCCTAGTAGCATAAAAAAATCATAACTATAGTGGATCTCCTTTCCTAAACTTTTACTTACTAGGCGTAAAAAAACTGAAAGCGTTTTTTTATATAATATTCATATTAGCGCTTAAAGAGGACAAGCCTCCAATTTATTGGTTTCTGAACGTCCTCTGGCAAGCATCACAAGAATGACCCTTTGTACACGTACGGCACGAACCTAATCTAACAATTATTATCACACAAATTTGTTGAATTTATCACACGTTTTAAATCAATCAAACAGAAATATCTCTACGTAATAAGCAATTTATAATAATAGGACAGCACAATGGAATCTAGCATCTTCCGTTCGATTCAATGTTAGAACTCGAGTGGGGCACTTCACCTTAGAATAGATCGCACGCAGCCAAATGCCTACCCTTATGTACTGTTGTTCAAGCAATAAGCAAGGATTCCAGAGAACATTCAACTATAAAGGTGGTAGTTTCTAGCCATATGTATGTATATTGTTTGTAAAAATTATACATAACTACGAAAACTTCGTCTGCTGCAATCAGCATATATTTATCATAACCGCACTAATTTGATCAGACTTTGAATGACAATATATTGGAACAACACACAGCCTACTATGGCTTAGGTCATAAATGATGTGTGTTCCTTGACAATACTTATAGCCATGTAAGATTGCGTACTTTACACCTGCTAAGTAGCTACATAACTCCGGTAGGTACATAATAGTTTTAACAGGTTTTGGTTTGGTCATTGTTGTGATCAATTAAATTACCTACACTTTTAGAATAGGCAGTCATAATTGTGTGGTAGGTATTGAAATAATTATGTAGCGTCATAGATAAGTTGCGTTGCATCAAGAACTACAATCCACGCAGAATCTGTTATTATAAAAGTTACGAATATAATAAAATATTTTTTCCGTCTTCCATCACTGATTGACCGTTCATTTCAAGATTCCAGAGTGGATTTGACCAAATCGGCAGTCATACAATATTGACTTCGACATTTACCGTCCGATATAGCCAGCCAGTCATGAACATTCCTAATCAAGAGAATAGGGTAGTGTTGCAAATTTAACTGTTGTCTTAAAATCCGCTAAACACCCAAGGCCTAATTACCCCTTTACAAGTCATGAACCTTTTAGTTTCGTATTAATTAACCGCACACAATGGTAGTTCTCGATAAACACACACAAAGAAAGATACCTACCTAAATAGGTACATATCTGATTCGAGTTCGATTATAGTCCTATTAACACTCAAATTAGCCACATTCCTACTTTGTTTGGTATGTTAATAACACTAGTAGGTAATACGGTTGCATTTTCTGTTACAATGACCCACTTAGCTATTCAATACATTTCTGCGTGATGAATTGCCTTTACATACGAATTTCCACACTTATTCGCTTTCTTCTCCTCAGGTAGCTACCGTTTTTATAATAAGATACCTATTGGAAAATTCACATTGTGCCTAAAGCAAAATAAACAATGACCACATAATTTCCTTTGTAAGCAAAACTTATATATCACTTCAACACAAATAACTTGGTTACATAACTAACATTAGTTAACTTATTATTAAAACGCGGACTATGAACATTCATAGTCCACGTTCATATTTATAAGGATGTTGGCAAGTTACTCTTTTCTCTCTAAATTATTATTTAGAAATAATTTGTAAACTAAATTATTATTTTTCGTATAGTGTAAAATATGATATTGTCTTAGTGTCTGTCCAACCCTCTTTGCACAAATCTGTAGAGAATACATACTATCTTTCGGATATCACGAAAAATTACACATCATATATCATAAAAATTGGCATAGTTAGTAAAAATTGGTATAGATGGAATGTCTAATAAGACATTCCATCTCACAATGCTACTTTACGCAAGGGATAGGTATTTAGAGTTCTTAGCGTTGTACTATACTTCATACATTGATTACTGTGTCATCTTTTGTAGAATCGGTTTTGCTCAATTCAGACATCTTTTATTCTCATTCTTAAAAGTGCTAGATTGATTTATCTACAGTCCATTTTCACGAAAAGGAAGGAAGTTGACTTTGATTATAATTAAGTATATAATAAAAAAATTGTTGATAACACACTTAAACTAATCGATATGACTTGGCTGCTTGAGTAACACGACAAAGCAATGTAACGCCACGCCATGTAGTCAGATGTGCTCAGCGTGTATTGGCTAACGTTCAAATATTTTATTGCACTATTAAACATCTGTGTACAGAAAATGGTCTGCAGAATTAATTTACGTCTGTTTAAAAGGTACAACATACACTAAAAATAAAATCTTATAGTTTCTTATCCGTACAATTCCGTACCTATTGTTTTTGTTTAAGCAACCTAGTTAGGTAATTAAACTGTTGTCTGAATTATGTTTAAAGTACAACACATCAAACTACAACATGTTATTAATGAGAAACAAGTAGCGTCGCTAGTGTACCTACCTACTGACCTTCATAATTGCTAGAGTTGCATACTTTACAATTGTTTTTTATTGGACATATTGTTTAGTAATACAATACGTTGACAAATATAGATGTATTAATTTATGGTAATAACGTCCCGCTTGAAATATGGGAGCACCTACTCGTATGATTATTTACTTGGGTAGACCACAGAGAACATATTTTATATCTATAAAAGTTGGTTCATGTAGTAAATACGTAAGTAAATATAATAAAAGTCGTCTACGTAGATATATTGATGATAGATACGGGGATTCTATTTCAAACAATCTCCTAAACTATAACTGAAATAGTCTGTTACATCCTTGGCTACGACTCGCGTCACCTAATAACATTTCTTAAAGTGACGTGAAGTATTATTTTACCTACATAATGCAACTTTAAATGAAGAATAATCCATGCTGAAAAACATTTCGGTTACATAGCATAGTGCTTTGCATCTTTTCCACACAAATCGGTAGCTAATATTGAAGTTTCCATTATTTATGTAGGTGTCGAAAAGAAAAGTAGTAAAACAATGTCATTGTTCAATTATGTATGTAACAAATAATGTTGGGAGCACAATGTGTTGTTGTACTGCGGCAGGCTAGGCTATGAGTATGACTTCAGCGCAAGATAATGGAGGATAAGGTGAATCATCTTTCACGTTTAGCGAAATTGTGATAAAATATCTTTGGATAGTAAGTAGGTCACGCGGGTGTTGGTTGGGTGCCCAGTTATGTTTGTTAGACCTATAAACCTCCTATTAACACTCTACCTTTGAACGAAGGCCAAATCACAACCTTGTGAAATAAGTCTGTCTGTGTACTAATGTTCCTACGTTCGTGTTACATATAGTTAAATAATTATGTGCCAAATGCATTTTCGACACATCTTAAAGATCATAACTTAATGCTTTTTAAGAGGCAAATTGTTATTTAACCTGAAGATATTCTTTAGTGCCAAGTGTAGATATTCTAAAGTGCTACTGCAGACTGAACCTAAGTATCTTGCAACATTAAATCTTCAAGGCTTACTTCATCTCCTATTGCCGACATTGCCGTGTGTGAACATAATAAAATTGCACTTAACGCCGCAAACAAACCATTAAGTAATTAATTAAATTTCATTCAATTTACCAAAAAGAACTAGTGACCTATTCTTAAGTTAACGCTTTACTAGCAGAAAAAATATAAGTATTTTCTACCTCACAATCACTACAGCCTTAGTTAATTATCCACAATATTTCCTCAAATCAAATATGTAGGTACCTACCGCACGTCAAGTTTTAAATGCCAACTTACATTGAATATTAATTTATAAACCAACTTGCAATCATGTTTTAAGTAAATGCAGTTGGTAGGTACGATTGCAACTGCAATCAGTCGACGTAGATGATCACAAGATGGATAACATAAATAAACACGGGCTTGGTTCAAGATCAGGTCAAATAAATCTTACATTATCTGTTCTGTTCGACACAGGAGGATAATTTTAATGTCAAACATTTGTACCTACTTGCCAACGTTTACAGCATAATCTCTGAATGAGGGTGCGTATATTATGTTTAAACAGTCACATGGCCGTGTCGAGGCCGAGACCGATCTGCCGATTGTTTACATCTTAATGCCTTTAACTTCACATATGATTTTTTATTTTTTTTATACCACTATTAAGGTGGCACATAAGCATACGGCCCATCTGATGGTAAGCAGTCCCCGTAGCCTATAGCCGCTAGCAATACCAGGGGTATCACTAACGGGTTGCCAACAATGTTGTTGATGAGGACTCACTGTGCTAGCAGCATTACTACTAGCCCACCGTATTCTCGTGGAGCACTGGCAACTTTACTTACCGCAGAAACACAATACTACATCAAGTAGTGTTATTTCACTGCGGTCTTCTGTAAGTACAGTGATTAATCACATCGTGAGCTTGTCGGCAATAACTTAAAGTATGTATAATAAAGTTCTATGTCAGAACTTCATCAAATTGCAAACAAAAATACAAAGGGAGCTTCGAGCTGAGAGCTTCAATTGAAGCTTCATTAAATCTTCCAAATTACTCCACAAACGACTCGAATCCAAAACAACTTTAAAAAAAAATACAGAGATAGAGAGAGACAGAGATACTTTTTGAAGGGCGTACCTAGGTTAAAATAAAAAATAAGTTGCCCTCGTCTCCCGGCTGTGGCCGTGGAGTCTCCAATATCCTACTAATATTATAAATGCGAAAGTTTGTATGGATGGATGGATGTTTGTTACTCTTTCACGCAAAAACTACTTAACGGATTTGGATAAAATTTGGAACACAGATAATTTATAACCTGGATTAACACATAGGATACTTTTTATCCCGGGAAAATGTTTTTATCCCGGGGTATTTTTAGATTCCTCTGAGATTCTAAGCTCAACGCGGACGTAGTCGCGGGCAGAAGCTAGTAGGATATAATTATGTATATGTAGTACAATGGCCGAAGGCGGTGTGGTGGGCGAATATGGCCGCTCATCCGTCCGTCACAGCACAATTGCGACCGCTCAAGTGGAATCAAGTGCACTAAACTTCCATTACTTTTGTCAGTGTTGCACCTCCAGTCATCCTCTCGACACATTTTGAATCCCTCAGTCATTGTCGGTTTTCTCGATCCTCAATGCATCGAAAATATATCTAGGTATATGTTTTCAACGCTTCTACGATTCTATACGTGCGTACTAAAGTAATTAACTACATAACTCTATAGTAGAAGCAGAGGTCCTTTCTAGGTTATCGGTATCCGGTTACTGAGAATTAATTTCCATTAAGAAACAACATTGGCGTTTCATTTTCCTTAAACTGATATATTGCTGTTACAGGGCTTTCCGGTCATTCTTAAAGAAAGGGAAGAAGGGCCAGCAGAACTTCACAAAGGAGAAGCCAACCAGTCAAGTAAACGGAAACAATTCCGATTCTCCCATCATTTACCGGCGGGCCATGCAATGTAAGGAATATCCAATAAAAGAGAGCATGCATTTCCAGTCCATAGAAAAAATCCATAATAACCTCGGCTGTAGCCGCTGTGGGACGTAAAGTGATGATGAACAAAGGCCGCCCCTACAGATCGCCGCAAGGAGCAGTTTAAATGTCTGCTCTATTAGTTACAAAAGTTGAATGACACTAGGATCTTTATCTATCGTTTTATACAGTACAGCTGGAAATACCATCCCAGTAAGATTGACAGATCATTATCCCTAAAGGCAAACTTAATTGCAAGATGACGTAGCATCATTTTGATTGGCATGATTTGATTTTGCACTGACGAAAATGTTGTGGCATTGAATGCTGCATTGAACTTAGAGCTTTAACACTAAACTACTAAAGTGCACTATCCTGAAATTTTAACAATGTAGTGTGCTGAATCGATATTTCCAGCTGACATGGCAAGTTGTTACGGTTCTATTAATGGAAATAGATTGGAACGGGTCCCGTTGCGGCGGGTGTAATAGTGTAAGAACTGTATGAGTAGGTATGATGTTTATTGATTGATGAATGTTGGTGGCAGACTCGTCTATGTCGCGGAGCACGGTGGGCTCGCCGGAGCGCTACGTGTATGGAGGCTCCGTCACGCCGCTCCCGCGCTCGCGCTTCCAAGAGCGACTGCGGAGTTCTAGCCAATTCGAAGTCAACTCTCAAAGGTAATCCAACTCCATTACTCTTTACGCTTGACTCGCTGCGATTCGTAGAAACACGGTGATGAATCAATAAAGCTCGAGGTTGACGACCTCAGCATAATGTTCTGATCGATACCTACAACAGAGACTTATATATAGTAGGTATTCCAGTCGCTTACATTATTTCTGATTACTTTTACAGTCAAAAATCCTTCAGTTAGGAATAACGCAATATCAGATGACATATTTTCTTAGGGAAGTCATCGATTCCTCCATTACTGTATGCTTAGCATTGCTTAAGTACTAACGTATGTAATGGTCTAATAATAATTTTAGTCAGTATGTAGCCATCGTAACATTGTCAAGCAAACGTCTTGAGGTGTAAATTACTCCGTCACTCACAGCACTTCATTTGAAACGTTGGTTGGATGCTGTACGTACCTATGTACTAAGTATAAACATCCATGCATATAATAAAATTCATCGGCATGAACGTGCAATATTGATAGCGCATCCATAATCGCGCCTTATCTCTGCATACTTTATCAAACCATATCGATCTAACCAGCGTAAAATCTAACAGCATAGTTTGGTACAAATTGGTCGGAAACTTAACAACTCGATTACAAATGTAGGTCCCAGTTCAAGCAAATAAATTATATATACCGAGATTATATCGTGCAATTTTCCAAATAATTGTTCGAATAGACTGGCATTTCCAGAACGTGGATGCGTTATTTTAACTGATATGTAAAATAAAAACAAGGGGAATTGGCGGAGCTGGCAAACACTACAAACTACTGGAGAAGCACTGCAAGACAATTTCAGTTTCACGAAACAATTCACCAGTAATTTTAGTTACGTTAATAAATAAAAAAGCTGTCCACTTAATTAATATTGCCGTGGTGTTCGCAGTATAACTCCCCGCATGGCCCGGAGCGAGGTGACGGGCTCGCGGCTCAGCGTGGAGAGCACCAACCCCTTCGACGAGGATAACCCCGTGCCGCCGGTGCGCGCGCGCCGCAAGAAGAAGCGCGCGCCGCTGCCGCCTCCAGAAGCCGCTGCTGATGTATCGGTAACAACTACACTACTTATTCTATTGCATGCAACCTTGTTGATAAAATAATGAAACTATGACGATAGATTAAATACCGGCACTAGATCGTCTACCTTTAAGACTCGCGTAGCAAAACATATATAAACTGTATACACCTCATTGATAGGCCCCGACGTTATTGTAGCAAGCCTTGACTCTCTTATTTCGAACACTTTTTATAGCTTAGCATGTAGACAGCCAATCTGAGGACCCATGGCAGCAGGGAGGCGTTAAGTTGAAAATGTCTACCCAAAAATATGCAACTATATCACATCTTACTTATTTTTCCAGGTGAGCAGCGAAACCTCCGAGTTACATGTAACTGAAAACAACGCGAATAAACCCAATCCTGATGGAGACGTAGACTTAGAAGAAATGAACTTGAATATCGAACTTAAAATAGTCGAGGACGTGGATGTCAATCAAAATCACAAAGATACCACTCGTGTGGAGCCAGCCCTAGATGACGATATCTCAAGGACAGTATCTCCAGGTGTTTCATTAGATGTAGACCAACAGCAAATCGAACGCAATGAGTTACAAAAACGAGATCAAGAAACAGACGAAACAACTCAACCTACTGAAAGTACGACTCGACCTACAGGATCGCAGGATAGCATCCTTGATTCAATATCCTTTCCTAAAGTGGATATAGCGAAGTACAGAAGAAACTCTAGCGTTAATGAAGATGACATCCGACTCAGGCGAGGCAACTTAGAAGATTTCCACGTATTGACCAATAAGAGAAGCAAAAGCCTCACGAACAATTTAGATACAAATTACATGACCTACGATATAAATTTAAATGAAAATATAAACATTAGGGATACAAACGGGAACGCGGAACCACAAAAGTTAGTCTGCAAAGTGTACGAAGACAATGCACGAAAACAAAGCATTGACACTATTTCAAGTACGGAAAGAGAATTCAATGAAATAGATAGAGCGACGCGAGAGTTGGAGAGGGAAATAAATAAATTAAATTCAGCTTTAATTGAAGATGACATACCGTCCACGCCTGGCGAACGGATATCGGTTGCTGAGATAAAACGCAAATTCGACCAAAACGACATTTCATCTCCAAATCCAATACCAAAGCCTAGGAGGAGCCACTACGGTGGATCGAGTACACCTTAAATATAAGTCTACTTATTAGGTTAAGGTATGTTGGTTCCATTGGAAAGTTCCATTGATGGGTCCAACGGGATTTCCGAGTCCTTATTTATTATCGTTAGTAATATTACGTTATTAAAGAAACATTTAAATGAAAACAACATATGTAAATGATAGCCCAAATGCATGGCAAAGTCACTAGCGGTTCATGGCAATATATACGTATGATTTTATATCAAGATTTTATATTATATTTAGATAATTTGGATCTCGGAATTGTTTGAACTAAGTAAACCTGCAATATAACTGTAAGTCGATTATAAACTTCCATACTAACACAGTTGTGCCTTATATATTTAATATAATATCAATACATACTTCTCACTCAAAATAAATTTAACAATCATTGCCATAAACCATTATTACTATTTAGGGTAAGGTTTTATTGTGATAATTACTGTATAATTGTAGTGATAAGTTG
This sequence comes from Falcaria lacertinaria, assembly GCA_951449985.1. NCBI lineage: Eukaryota > Metazoa > Arthropoda > Insecta > Lepidoptera > Drepanidae > Falcaria > Falcaria lacertinaria. The sequence continues at coordinate 5,488,563 of OX602109.1, read as the reverse complement.
GTCGCATAGTCGTAGATTGACTAAAGGTTATTCCAAAATTATTATAGGTAACAACTATTTATTGCATTTTAGCGTAACTTCTCTCTGACAAAGCAAGATAACTAGCTAGCTAGGCCCTATGCTGTTGTAAACTACGTAAATGCCAATTTATTAGGTTAGTTACACTGATTTGTGTAAATGTACAAGATTCCTAATTACTTATATTGAAAGCTTAATTCGTTTGGAAATAGCATTACATTAGTTTGTTAGCTCAGTCATTGTTGGTGAATAAATGATTATTTATGTATTTACACAATATATTAAATTAAGAACCCTTTATCCTATGCTTATCAGTACTTAGTGTTAATTCCCTTGGCATTTAGATGGCTACACCGTTGGTTACTTGTGGTTATCATAATATGATCAAGTGTGGTATTATTTATGCATGGCGTACAAATGTGAAAAGAAAGTAATTAAAATATACAGTCAAATATGTAACTTTAATAAAAAATATTAAATGTTTACCTTACACATGTAGAGTAAATATAATTACTAAATGTAGATTTATAATTTGGCTATTCTATCTTTTTTATATTTGATGAATCTCGGCAGATTGGTGGTGACCGTGCTGACGAGGACTCTGTACTCTTTAGGAAGCTTGCGTTGCTGTCTTGCCTGAAAAGATAACATTTATTAATATACAAGACAAATCTTTGAACATGCTTCACAGTACACTAACAAATTGGGATGAGCACTGTGCGATGTGGTTAGCCTGCGCTAGCCTGTGTGACATACTTCACATTACTCTCTCCAATACCATGGCAAAATATGGCAGTTCAAAACGACCCCCTAAGTGTGACTGATTAGTGCTGTTACTATTTCTGACAATCAGTAAATATACTAAATACAAATTGCAAAGTAAAACAATAATTTCTCGGAAATATATTCTCCATCTAAACAATTTCTAAACACTAGCGGCGATATGCGGTTTGTATATACATACATACTATTACTCGCTTTTAATGCCTTCTGATTGCATTTCAACTAAACCTTTCACAATGCACCAAATAAAAGTTTAAAATAAATCTTTAGTTTAGGCCCGAAAAAGGCACTTATGAAGGTCTAATTTACCACCGGTTCGGAAAAAATACACCGTTAAGGCACTCAAAGAATATTCCCTCGGAGCTTTAATTCCTACGTTAACGAGTTTAGGCAGTAGTGTCTTATCAGCTTACTCAGCCTCATTACTATACAGTTATAGATGATGTACAGAGCTCATATATAATCTAATTGAGTTGACAGTGTTAAATATAAGAAAATCTCACCTTGTTCTTCAATACCGGCGCCAATGTGGCTAGCTTATCAACTAAGTTCACTTTAGCTGCTAATAAATCAGTTTCATCTTCGGAGTACAAGTCCACTAATGTGTCCATTGCTTCAGCCAACACCCACACCTCATTCTCTTTGTGAGCTTGGTCCAATATAAACTCTGTGATGACACATATCACATTAGATGTAGTTTCATTCAAACTATTTACAATAAGCAATGCCAATATACCAATCATTCTTAAAAGGTTTGATCTTATCTCGGGCACTTGACATTCTTTAATACCAGCCAACATTATCTGAAATATTAAAATGTGGAAATATATTATATGATGATATTGTGACGAAATATATGGTGTATAGACGTGAAAAATATTCAATCACAAAATTTTTAAATGCTGTTAAGCATGGTTCCCAAAGGAGTATAGAATCTCAGCCTCTTTTGAAAGGTAGAGCGAAATGGGATCCCCCATAGGCTTTCCCATAAAAATTGGAGCCACCCGGCTGGGCACTGTACCTACACCTTACAGAAGACCACAGTCAAATAACACAACTTTGATGTAGTGTCGTGTGTCTTGCGAAGATTAGCGGCTAAAGGTTACGGTGACTGCTTAACATCAGATGGGCCTTACGTTTTTGTGCCGCCTTAGTGGTATAAAAAAAAGAAAGCATAGAGTTCTTCAAGGAGGGTGCGAAGAGATCTTTGCAGGGTTTCGCGCGAGTGATAGCCCTGGTGTTTCGAGCGTCGATAGGATACAGTACCGCGTAGCATCAGGCGGGCCGTAAGCTCGTTTGCCACCTTAGTGGTAGGTATAACAAAAATAGAAAAGAACTTCATGAGCAAAGCTGGTAATGGAATAAAATTAAAGGTATCTATGAATATTAAAGGAAAGCCTACCTCTATATCAGAAAGTGCTAAATCAGAAAATAGACTAGAGTCACTTGTGTTACAATTCTCTCTGAACTTAATTTTGTCTAAAGCAGCTCTCATTACTGCAGTGGCCGACTCCAGGAGGTTCACATTCTCAGTGTTTTGTTTAAACACTAACTTCCCAGCATCTACCCATATCTTGTACACGCCATTCACTCCACCCAAATTTTCAATCGGCAGAGTTGATAGCATGTTATTCACACATAGCAATGCTCTTGTCTGTAGGCTGTGTAATCTGAAAAAAGCATGTGACGAAATCTGTTAGGAAATATACTACTTAGAATCTATGACTATGGTTAATTGTTCAAATACATTGTTTCAAGCATCGTTCCCAAGGACTGCAGTCAAATATCACTACTTTGATGTAGTGTTGTGTTTCTGTGGTAAGGTTGCCAGTACTCCACGAGGATACGCTGCGCTAGTAGTAATGCTGCTAGCAGAGTGACTCCTCATCAACAACAGGTTTGGCAACTCCTTAGTGATATTTCTGGTATTGCTAGCAGGTATAGGCTATGGTGACTGCTATGGCCCATCCGGTGGGCCATATGCTTGTATATGTAGCCATATTGGTGCCAATTCTGTAGTTCAAAATTACTAAACTTAACTAATTTGACAGTTCTAAAGGTATTGCCATCCTTATTTAACCCTGCACGTAAGAAAGGGATAGTAAGACTTTTAGACCTGTCAAATTAGTTAAGTTTAGTAATTTTGTACAACAGAATTGGCACCATTATCTGACTAATCTATACTAATATTATAAAGAGGACAAATGTGTTTTTGTGAGTATGGGGTCATCTTTGGAACTACAGATTTGAGTGCTATTGTTTGATCTGCATGCCATGTATAATACATGGCATGCAGATCAAGCGGTAGGAATTACCCAGGGCAACAAAATATTAAGTTTTGTCTCCAAAATGTTCATATGTACTAACTTTTTGTAAACCAGCTGTGATCCCTCATACTCCTTCAGTATGAGCATAACATTATGTGCTGGCAACTGTGTCCTTGCCCATACTTTATCAAAGAGCTCTAAAGATATCAGTGCTTCCATCAATAGAGGAGATAGTTTATCCTGAGCTAGGACAGTCTCACCTTCATTCTTAAACAATTCCTCATCCATTTCGTCACTTTCAGATGAATCATTTATACATTCATCACTCTCTGTAAGTAGATCAGAATAAAAAATCTTTGATTATATTTTACAAATATATGGTTTTAAGAAGGTAACTGTCAAAAACACTGTTATGAAATATTATCATACCTTCACATGAACATATGTTAGCAATAATTTCAATTGAACATTGTTGTGCATCAAGCATTTGTGAAACCGACTTCAGTTGACTTTCCAGCTGTTGTGCAGCTTTCCCTTTTGGTGCTTCAACCTTCCCAGCTGCATTACTCAGTGGTACATTACCAGACAACTGACCACAGCTCAGCCTGTGGTCTATGGATAAAGTGGTTGCTAATGTTGAAATTATCTGATTCATGACCTGAACAGGCAATACACCAATATTTCCACCACAAGTATTAATTATTACACCAGCTGACAATGTCTTTACTAAGAGCACTGATGGGTCATTGCCCTCCAAGGACAGTAATATTTGTAGCTGCCTCTCTGCATTCATCTTTATTTTCTCCATTGCAGCAGGATTGTCTTCAATAGCAACAAACAAGCAGTGCAAGACAGCTGTCACTATATCACTGTTAAAAACACTGAGGTCTAAATATCTCACAAATATGTCCAATATCCTAGACTGACTTAGGTATTTGATGGCTAATTCTGAAAAATGGACAATATAACTTTATATTTCATATGAAATACACACAGTAGTATTTTTTTTATCTTAATTTACCTGAGCTTTCACAAAGATTCATCAATAAGTTTGTGCAATGTATGAATGTTTCAACATCTTCATCCTTTGTTTTAGAGCTGGTATCTGGAGTCCATGTTTCAGCATACTGAAAGTAATATAATAATCACATACCAATGTGATAATGATTTCAAATGCTTAAGTTATTGTAGCAATAACCTAAGCATTTGAAATATCAGACATGACTGTGCTAAGCATATTCATAAAATTAAATATGCAGTTAAACACCCTTCACATATTCATCAATTGATAGTCCTGTTACACCTGCATAAAATATAATTTGTTAACTGTAATAATAATAATAATAATCACCTTAACTAAGATTTAAAATAAATAATGGGAATAATAATAAAATGTATATCGTTTGATATTTAGGTGTATAAAATAAGTTTCTAACATAACATGTGAGATACTTGTAGATTATAACTATGCAATTGTCAAGATACATACCTCATGAAAGTAGCATGTAAGTGGAGTCATTATATCATGCTCCATGAGAGCCTCACAAATATCAAGTTTCACAGCAGAGAGGTTCCTGAGTGTGCCTGCTGCTGCATTCCGTACAGAGGCAGCCGGGTCCAGCAGTAGTGGGGCTACTACCTTCACCAAGCCTTCGTTAATCACCTTCCCTATGTTCGCCTCGTTTTCTATCAACAATGCTAATGTTTGAAGTCCACAATACTTCTCTTCCACATTTGCTGCCTAAAAGAGTTCAGTAGTTTAGGTTATATATATATACTTATTTATCCTGACAAGCATTTGATAGTTGGTAACCATAAGCTTTACCTGCAGCTGATCCAGTATTGTTTGTATCGCATTCTCTTTGGAGTCTACTGCGATTTCCTCTTCCAGCACGACTTCATTATCCTCCTCAATTGCATTTTTCTTATTTTTATGTGGCTTGGGTTTTCTGACTTTCCCCATCTTGAGTTGGAATTTTCGTTATCGAACAAAATAACCTCAATGTTAATCAAACTTAACCAAAACTTCCAACAAACACGCTGCTTGCTAGCTTTGCTACACAAACTAAAAATAGGATAATACCTTTGCAGCCTACAATAGATACAACAAACACAATGATTTTATTGAAAATGGGAACCACAAAAAGTATATAGTTTAATGCATTTAGCCATTATCGTTGTGTGAATTAGGAATAAAATAAACAGACAGAGGCAAATCTTGTTCACATACGAATCACAGAGTACATAACCACTACGTACGAATTAGTGGTTATGTACTCTGTGGGACGGGGTCGAGGGGGAGCATCGATCACAGATATCTACAAAACGTAGTGGTTTTGTACTCTGTTGTATATATCTACAGTACAAACTTGTACAAACCAAGAGAATACAACCGCGTCTACATTTTTAAACGTAGTGGATATGTACTCTGTGATATTTACTATACTATACGAGCAGTAATGCGATTCGACGAGGCCATTCATGATGATGACGTGTGCTGTGTGATAGTGTTGTTGCGATAGCGATAGTCTACCGAAATCGAAATCAGTTAATCTAATGATAGTCCTATCGAAACTAAAACGTAGTGTCTATGTACTCTGTGATCGAAACTATCGACCCTTATGATAAAAATAAGAAACACTATTGCTAAAGATCTATATTATATAGTATCGATATTATTGCTTTACCGATATTCGAACATCTTATTAACATAGTATTGCTTGCTCATAAGGTTCTATAGTAGCGCTTAAATTTCTATATCGATAGGATTGGAGGATTTCGATATTTTCGATAGGATTATTCTCGATATAGTTTATTTCTCAAGGTCAACTGCGAAACTATCGCGATCGCAGCAACACTACTGAGTGACAGAACTGATTACTGACAGGCAGACAGGAGTTTTTGGCGGGAATCAGGCGGAGCGGTTGAGATTTTTTCCAGTGTGTCGTAAATTGTGTTATAGTGATCTTTAATGTGTATTTTTGGTGTCGATATGTGCAGTAAAGTTTCATTTAGTGACTGATTTATAGGAGCATTGGAAATAATGCCATAATACGACTTTTGGGTTAAGTGATTTATCATTTTGGTCAATAGGTTACCTCTAATCTAAAGGCGTGTTACGATCTGCTACTGCCGTGGGTTGTCTCCAGAAACTCCATTGGGCGTTAGAATGCATGACACTAGGCATTTTAATGCGGCAAACACGAGACATTTTGCAACATGAAAATTCTCTAACACTCGACACTGGCAAAAATAGTCCCTGAAGGGATTGATTGCCATACTTAGGAAGAAGAAGAAGAAGAAGACAGGCAGACAGGAGTTTTTGGCGGGAATCAGGCGGAGCGGTTGAGATTTTTTCCAGTGTGTCGTAAATTGTGTTATAGTGATCTTTAATGTGTATTTTTGGTGTCGATATGTGCAGTAAAGTTTCATTTAGTGACTGATTTATAGGAGCATTGGAAATAATGCCATAATACGACTTTTGGGTTAAGTGATTTATCATTTTGGTCAATAGGTTACCTCTAATCTAAAGGCGTGTTACGATCTGCTACTGCCGTGGGTTGTCTCCAGAAACTCCATTGAGCGTTAGAATGAATGACACTAGGCATTTTAATGCGGCAAACACGAGAAATTTTGCAACATGAAAATTCTCTAACACTCGACACTGGCAAAAATAGTCCCTGAAGGGATTGATTGCCATACTTAGGAAGAAGAAGAAGAAGACAGGCAGACAGGTTTTTGGCGGGAATCACGTGGAGCGGTTAAGATTTTTTCCAGTGTCTCGGAAATTGAGTTATAGTTAACTTTATGTGTATTTTTTGTGTCGTTATGTGCAGTAAAGTTTCATTTAGTGACTGATTTATAGGAACATTAGAAATAATGCCATAATACGACTTTTGGGTTAAGTGATTTATCATTTTGGTCAATAGGTTACCTCTGACCTAAAGGCGTGTTACGATCTGCTACTGCCTGGGATTGTCTCCAGAAACTCCAATAAGTATTAGAATGAATGACACTAGCCATTTTAATGCGGCAAATAAGATATTTTTTTTTAAAACTAATACTCGACATTGGCAAAAATAGTCCCTGAAGGGATTGATTGCCATACATAGGCAGAAGAAGAAGAAGACAGACACCGAGAGACAAGAGAGATGTGATACTAATGACACGACGTGTCATAGAAAGTGTTTATTTCTTTCTTTTATTAAATATATAAAACAGCTCAGGTGGGTGGGTACTGGTCCCCCCCGATCCTGGTCAACCAGCCCCGTCAAAAGTGGCAACGAACTGGAGAAACCTTGAGGAACACCTCAAACACACTCCGTCCGTCCACCTCGAATCCATCCCCAATAATATAGTATCAATAGACGACACGATAAAAGCAATCGACTCGCTTACCGATCACGTGCAGTCGGCCATTGACGACTGCTCACAGCAGATCCCAGACATGAGCGATCATCGCTGGAAACTGCCTGATGACGTACGAGATCTGGTAACAAAGAAGAACGCGGCTATCCGAGCTTACAGGACTTACCCAAATGCAACCAACAGATCCTTCATGAACCACTTACAAAGTAAAGTAAGGAGGCGCATGAAAGAAATGAGGGAAGCCAACTGGGACAAGCTCCTAAGCGACCTTACCCCAAACCACCAGTCCTTCTGGCAACTACAACGCAAGCTCAAATCCAAAGAGGTTTGCACCATACCCCCTCTCAACCGCCCCGGGCAAAGCCCCGCTTTTGACGACGACGAAAAGACAGAATGCTTAGCCGACAACCTTGAAGCTCAATGCTCTCCTAGCTCTCTACCAGTAGACATGGTTCACCTCGAGAAGGTGGATGCCGAAGTCGAACGTAGAACAGCTCTGCCACCCACTGAGAACCCCGAATATCCCATCCCTGTAATATCAGAAGATGAAGTCAAAACTATAATCAAAGACCTCCGCCCTAGGAAAGCTCCAGGGTCGGACGGCATTACCAATAAGGTGATTAAGCTCTTTCCCCCCCAACTTATAATCCTCATCACTGCAATATTCAACGCAGCTCTCAGCAACAACATATTTCCACAATCTTGGAAAGAAGCTGTCGTCATAGGTATCCCAAAACCGGGCAAACCAAAAACCGAATCCTCAAGCTATCGTCCTATTAGTCTTCTCAAAGTCCTTGGGAAGATTTACGAAAGGCTTATCTATAAGAGACTCAAAAATTACGCCGAGTCTAATAAACTTATTCCCGACGAACAGTTTGGCTTTCGAACCAAGCACTCGTGTGTCCAGCAACTGCACCGCATTGTTGAACACATCAGTATTGGCTTTCAGCGAAAGCGGACAACTGGCATGCTCTTTTTCGACGTAGCTAAGGCTTTCGACAAAGTCTGGCATAACGGCTTAATTTATAAGCTGTACCAACTGGGAGTGCCAGACCGCCTCGTACTCATCATACGAGACTTTTTGTCGAAACGAAGCTTCCGTTATCGCATAGAGGGCGCTCTGTCGTCCCCGCGATCGATCCGTGCAGGAGTCCCTCAGGGCTCTGTACTCTCCCCACTCCTATTTACGCTATACACCAGCGATATCCCAAAAAGACCAAAAGTAAACTTGGCACTATTCGCCGACGACACGGCCATTTACTACACCGGTAGTAGTCGCGACGCAATCGCTCGACACCTCCAGGCCGCAGCCTCTGCCTTAGGCAAATGGTTCCGGAAATGGAGGATCGAAGTGAATCCAGACAAGAGCGCAGCCGTCCTCTTTTCGAGATCCGGCGACCAACACCACGCTCCAATCCGACCACTATCGATGTTCGACCAACCGATTCCATGGGAATCAAAGGCCAAATATCTAGGCATCATCCTCGACCAAAAACTCACCTTCCGTGAGCATATAGACAGTGCGCAATCGCGCCGTCTTTGCCCTTGGACGACTACATCACCTACTAAATGCACGCAGTAAATTGTCCCTCAAGTATAAGGTGCGAATCTACCTTGCGTGCATTCGCCCAATAATGACTTACGCCGGCGTGGTCTTCGCACACACGGCCAAGTCCCATATCCATAGATTGCAGGTGGTTCAAAACCGATTCTTGCGCAAGGCTACTGGTGCACCGTGGTACATCCGCAACAGCCAACTCCATGTGGATCTGAAACTGCCTACCATCAAGCAGTTTCTAAAACAGATGGCCAAACGTTTTTTCGACTCTGCCGAAAAACATCCCAACCCGCTGATAGCAGCGGCCGCCCGATATACACCATCTCGAATATCGAAACGTCGTCGACCGAGGCATGTCCTCCTCGATCCCGACGATGACACCACCCTACTCCAGGAAGCCACTAAACGCGCACAAACCGCAAACCGACCCCTATACCGCCCTCGTCGGCGAGGACCGTTGCACTCATCCCGTCTTCTTTGTCCCCAAAGCCAGTCACGGCTCCTTAGCCCATCTCTCAGCAACGCCCCTAGTTCAGTTGCTTAGATTAAGTCCCCCTTCTGGCTGGAGTCCTTAAATGGCCTCGCCACTTTAGTCCGGTTAAGCAGTAAAAGTTCCCTCGAACTAACTGCGAGAGACCATATTCTTAAAAAAAAAAAAAAAAAAGGTGGGTACTGGTCTAGCGTAGCGGTTGTATTTTCTTGGGGTACTGATCTGGCGTTGCGCTGGCGTACCACCGCACGCCACCTGTCTCCTGTCCGTCACCTACGACCGCCCCGGGCGGGTGGCGTCAATGTTTATGAGAACTTCAAGATTAACTTAGATTGGAATTAAATAGGTTTGACTCTTTGATTATATACTTGTTTGAGTCTAAATAATACCTATATAAAAGAAAAGTTGTTCACTCCACTACCTAATAATTTTATAACTTAATTAGCTTTTGCCCGCGGCTACGACGGCTTGTCTATACTTTATTAATATTAATAATATAATATAATTTAAATATATTATTATAAAGAGGAAAGATTTATATTTTTGTATGTGTTTATGTTTGTATTGAATAGGCTCCGAAACTACTGGACTGATTTCAAAAATTCTTTCACCGTTCGAAAGCTACAATATCACTGAGTAACATAGGCTATAATATATTTTATTGAGTATTGATACGCGGGTGAAGTCGCGGGGAAACAGCTAGTTCTAGATAACATAGTCGATCCTTCAACCGTTAAGTGTGAAAAGGTAACAGAGTTACGTTCGCATTTATAATTAGTATGTATTAGCATTACTTATTATTATTGTAGTAGTATGGATATATTGTTGGTATGTTTGTTTCACTGATCTTATAATATTAGTAGTCAGTGGTTTATTTACTTAGTTAAGTGCAAGTGGTGCAACCCAAGGACACCGCGTATCAAATAATATAAATAATATGTTTTGTAAGGTTTTTGAAAGGTCTTGCAACATTATTACTTTTCCTTTTTGTTTGGGAAACAAGCGTACAGCCCGCTTGATAGTAAGCTACCCGTAACAACAGCTCGTGGACGCTGTTCATAACAAGAGTATCAGAAACTTGCTTGTGTGTGTGTAGTGATTTTTCTACAATACCCATAGACCTACCTACCTAGCTTTGGAATGGAATGGTCCCAAATGGATCACTTTTTACACAGATTTAGCTTAGACGATCTCTATCTATTTCAAAGTTAAGATTTGCTAGTTGTCAACAGACAATCCCGCTGGGTGGTTGGAAGAGTTTGTTCAAATACCACAAGGGAGAGATCGAATTGGATGTGCAAACACTACTCCGACTTACCGGCGCCAAGCTACGGAACTACGCCAACTTGATATACTTCTCAATCCTGGTTGTAGGTACCTACATTTGATTATAAGGTACCTACTGCGAGTACTGCGCTAAATTTACTTTACGTAGGTTAGGTTTCAGATGACTTTGATTAATTTGGTACCTACTAAGTACATACAATACTATACGTTGGTAATTGGTATATATCATATAAGCAAGAATAGGATTTAAAATATTTAAATCTCTGAATGAGAAATTTTAGAACATAAGTAGGTACCTCCCTCTTTCTTATCGGAAACTCAATAAATATTCAATAGTTTAATCTCTATTTATCTCATTTTTATTTTACATAAATGTAAAATTAAAGCGTAGCTAATAAAAGGCTCGGACGCGAGATGCAAAGGCAAGGCGGCGCCTTTGTGCGCGGCCTGTCTGGCCGCCTCATTTACATATGTTACAAAATCTGGCCGCGGGACGACGGACTTGTCGACTCCCCGCTAGTGCTGTCTGAATCAAAACATCTGTCCACAAACAACATTTTCGTTAAATAAAATTAATTGCATTTTTCAAAGATGGTTAATCTCAATTTATTCTAAGTAGTAAGTCTACTTAAGAAGAAGTTTTCTTAGGGCTTCCAGGGCTTTTTCGCTATGTAACTATGCAGGCAGTCCGCAGTAGCCCTAGAAATACGCAGATCATTACATTTATTTTAGTAGTTATTGTAGGTAGTAGTAGTAAGTAAGTTGTTGGTATTTTGAATATATACCTAATCTATATTGATTCAGAAATTCTTGTGTTGCCTACTTCACTAGAGAAGCTCAGGTCAGGCGCGGCACGGTGGCGGCGCGGGTGCGGCGCCCAGTAGCCGCATCTCAGCTCTCAAGCTTTCTTCATAAATCAAAAAGTTGTTTTTGTGTGTTATCGGCGGATAATCGGCGGCTGCTACTGCGCTGCGCTGACCCTCCCGCCGCCGCCGCCGTCTGACGCACCACACACCCGTCACCCGCCGCCGGTCACCCGGATGGACATTAACTTTTTGTACCTACCTTATTAAAGGATTAATAAACACGGCTACGGTCCTTACCACTATCTAATAAACTACTCCGAAAAGGCCCGGTATTGAAAGCATTTATAGTTGGTATTTTAGTGGAATAGGTATTTACCGCCAACGGAAAAAACTATCAAAATGGATTGTTCTCTACCTACCATCGTTTCCTGAAATTTGTAGCGACACAAACCTTAAACAAATAAAACAAAGAGACATGAGAAGAAAATGAAAGATTATTTTCCATCCTAAAATTGTAGAGTAAGTACGAACCTACTGAGCTGTGCTACGTACCTAAGTAAGTACATACCTAGCATAGCAAGCTTTTAATGCGTGTCGGCGCGCTTTCCGTCGGCATCGGCCGAGTGCCGTGTCAGCACATCAACTTCGCCTAATTGCACCCCCGCAGCGTGATGGATGGTCCGAACTCCGAACAGCCCACTCTATCGCCCCTCGCCCCGCACCCTCACAAGGGTTGTTTCCAGAAATTCCATTATCATCCGGCCGGCACGCATCGGCTGCTTCATTTGACACTGGCCGACCACGTTGTGTATTGTATTGAGAACAGAGAAACATCCCGAAATTCCAGAACAAATTGGTAGATCAGACATACTACTGAGAAACGAAGAATTAAAATAGCACGGTGTGTAGCATTTATGTAGGTAGGTAGGTGTTTTTTAGAGAAAAACAGTATCTGAAGTAGACACAGCCCTTTGTTGTAGCTATGTTATAGCAGTTGTAGCTATGTGGTACCTCAGAGTAAATAATATTACTTATACTGCGTACAAGAGACAGGTACTATTATTTTACTATTATTTTTACCAACCAGGCAGCTATTAAAAGTAGGTTTAATAGAAGATGCAAACAAGTCTGTCAGGCAGGTTTTCCATCACTACATAGTATAAAACAAAGTCGCTTCCCGCTGTATGTCTGTCCCTATGTATGCTTAGATCTTTAATATTTTAATCATCATCATTCTCCTGCCCTTTATATCCCATCTTTAATATTTTAATATTGGCATCAACATTTTGAAATCGGCTAGATAGTTAGTTATTCTAAGGTTTCTAAGTTAAACAGACCTAAATTTAATATTTAGGTTCTTTGTTTAGAAAAAGCTTTGAGAAAATAAGTCATAAAGTTCTCAATCGATAAGATAGGTATGCGGTAGAGGTAGGTCGGGTACCACCAGCGGTCGATGTTTAATCGCCATTTTAATGCTTTCCGTTTTATGTCTAAAAGCAAAGCAACAAAGGTTTCTTTAGAATTCCATGATTTATTAGCGCCATAAACATATTCTTGAATTTTGATGATGCGCTCTATAATAAATACCTAGATATATCTATTTCAATTATAATTTTAAACAAGAAAAATAACAATAAAAAATACCTAGGTAGCCTACTTTAGTAGGTATAGTAATTTATCGAAACTACCTATGCAATTTAATTAAATACACTTCATGAGGTTACACTACGATACATTGGTACCTACCTACCTATAAATTATTATTGATTGTGTTGTTAAGGTATTGTCTTCAGCCCTCAACAAAAATCTACCCTTTTCCGGCCCGATTGAATAGAACGGAAGCAAAAAAAGATCAATATTTGGACAGAAATGATTATAACGAGCGGTGCCCGGGTACTATGCCTGCACCTATGTGAATGCACGCACTCACGCTAATAAATAGAACAGGATGCGATTTTCGACGGGATAATGTTAAGTAGTATGTTCTCAGCGTTCTCTTGTCACAACACAACCGAATAATAAAATAAAAAATACTTCGATTTTGAACCATCGGCATTCGGCTCAGATATCGAGCATCCACTTCCCCCAGGCTTTGAATACCTACCGACTAGCGGCGAGTTCGCATTAATCAGCCGCACTTCCGCTACGCAATCCGATCCTGCAGCCTTTTAACACGAACGAATGTTTACCATCTCTATACTTAGTTACTTAGGTACCCACCTACTAGAGATAGGATAGGTAAATAGAAATACAAATACTAACCCATTTTGTAGATACTGTAAGACCACGTCGGGCTAACAAAGGGTAGGCCGGTACGCGATGGTTAAATGTAGGATTATGTCAATTTTTATTGTTTTTAGTAGCTAGTTGATGTAGTCTACATAAGTTTTCCACGATTCCCGGAGTAACCGTGAGAGTACGATCCAAGTTGGGGTTGTGCTCTCACAGTACTAATAGGTCGAAATTGCTAGGTAAGATATACAGAATTACCTACGCAGAAAATGTCGCAGAAATGTAGGTACTATTTTTATTTCACCATAGCTTCAAAATAGATAATATACTCCATAGGTAAGAGTCAATGGTGTACCTACTTAATACCTATAATTACGTATGGATTCGCGTATTATCGACAAATTAAATTTCACCATAAAACGGTCCAATAATTCGATTTCGCTGGATGATTTGTTGTCGCAGTGTTGATTGAGGGGGTTCGGGGGAAGTTTGTATTTAACTCGATGTCACATCAGTACTACTTAACCAACCTATTGGAATTACCACGGGCTGTGGTCATGTGGAAGCCCTTGTTTTAATCATCTTACATCGCAGTATTATCTACTCTAATCTGAAGTCTGAGGTATTTGGTACCTAGCTCCTATTCGCATTGCTCTGCTCAAGTCATGTGATGCCTGTTCTACACTCACAAAGATCTCAAATTTATCTCATATGATATCTGGATTGGATGTAGGTACTTGAATAAAACTGAATTTGTGTTATAGATATTATTCTATCTGTGGTTGTTCTGTGTGTAGGTACTATAATTCTTTCGTTATTTACACGATGTCTGTGATAATTCCTTCAAAGTTTACACTTAGCTGATAATAATTCTTAAACTGTATTTACACTGCGGCAATGATTCCACTCTTATTTAAACAAGTTGATAGAAAAAGGGCGATAGGAAGGCGGCTCTTGTCATGACTTTCGAAAGCTAAACAAATCAAAAGATCCTGCTCTTGAGTAGATTGTGTAACACGGGTTGTAGGTAGGTACTTTGTGTATTGAAAAACGTAACTACCTGGCTGAAATTAAGATAACTTGTGTTATTATGTGTCTTCACAACACGCAGCGTCGCTGTTTGAAGAAGCTGTCTTTAGATCTTGCACTTTTAGTAAATTAATTGGTTAACTTACCATTCTTCATGGTTTATATACTCATCTGTCTTTCACTCATGCAGGAGCGCGCCAACAATACTCTGTGGTAAGCTGTCAACTGACTGTCACTTATAGCGTCTATAGATTTTGCCGGTAACGGATGCAAAATTAAAGCATCATTAAATTATTTCAGGAAAATAAGTGATAATGGAGTTAAAACGAATGTTTGCGACACAGTAATTTAGTGTTTGTATGTTCAGTGAACGTAACGAAACTTCGGAAAGTTTTTGTTAGCTGGTTTAACCGTGGTAACAGATTCGTTGTGAAACCGTTTGCAAAGGTCGTAGGTACTACGATTTCAGCGATACAGTCCCTTTGCGTAAAGAATCTGCCACCAGGTAAGGTTAGGTTAGTCACAATTTCCGTTTAGTACCTGCTACCGATGCTCAGAGATGAGACCGGTAGGTACGCGAAGGCTTGTAATACCTACTTACCGATCCAGCCGCTCGGTATCAAAGTGAGAGAAAAGAGGTAGGAGCCGCCATCCTCGGAGGATGAAAGCCCTGTCTCACCACCTTATAAGTGCTCTAAGTGCTCACATTGAAATCCTACTAAACCAGGTAAGCCTTTTAAAAGGATATGATATAGAATACAACTACCAAACTATATTTCTGCCTATGATAATCTACCACTCCACCTGCATCTCTAGAGCCCTAGTGGTGCCTGTAATTGAAGCACGCAAGGTACCTGTTTAGAGAACCCGCTTAAGATATCTGAGCTAGTAATTGTTAAGCATAGCCCCTTGAGCGTAATCCAAATAGATGCGCACACATAAATGCAGTCCACAGGGTTCTACTAGACGGATTAGACTGTAGTGTAATGAATGTTCTACTATTGACAATGCTGAGATAGAATAACTTGCTTAAAGTAGTTTACCAGTCCGGGAGGGAAAGTGTTTTCCTCCTAAGATACCTTTGCAGGCATATAGTACTTCACATGCATTATGAAGTTTAGATAGAATCTAATAACCTTTATGGGTGAATCAAAGTAGGTACTAGATTGTAATCATAAATATATAAAATACAGTGCAAGTATTAAATACAATTTCTTTAAATTGTATGTGTAGGTAGTGGTGTAGATACGCCGCAGAGCTTACACATATGCAGTTTTACTATAAGGATTAATTACATGAGTAATTTATTACATTTATTACAAAGAATTTGGGGCTTAGACCCATTTATGTGTTAATAACATGTAAGATATTACATTACATCTGAATGTCATTATGCATCAATTGAGCATTTTAAATTAATAATACACTTCTAAAAAGTGAATGATAAGTTAGATATTGTGTAATGCCAAGATCAATTTAGCAACAGTTGAGCTAATAGTTACTAGGCTTAATGTGTGTGTGTATATATATATATATATATATATGCGTATAGGTGAGCAGTTACAGCAATAGCTAATTTTCAAGATATGACATTCTACCTTTCGAGAGGGTTATCATGTGCTTTGGTCCTGCATGACTAATATGAAATAGTTTAAATACTATAGTATAATATGAGATAGTTCTGAATAATAAAGGATATAAGTGATTAATTTATATAGAAGTTGGATATCCAAGGACAGAACAGCTAAAATTTGACAGCTTCTTTGTTCAAATTATCATCAAGCTCATTCTCTGTGTGAAAGATTAAAACTAGGAATTGCAAAGTTTAAACAAATTTAATCATTTTTGATATTGGAATAATTAAATAAGCTGAATTCATATTCATAAAGAACAACAAGTAATTGTAAAACTGAGTCCCTCTTTTTAATTTAAATAGTTATCCTTTAAAACATGGCAAAATAAGATATGGCATTTAATCTACAAATTGCTGTACTTACAAGGTGTCTAGCAAAAACATTTATAAAGGAATGCTTTTGACACGTCAATTATTACTGAAATATTCGGGAATAAAAATATGTATGTCCTTCTGTGACTATATAGACTGACACTACGCAACATATTTTAATGCTTTTCGCTGATGGATGGAGTCATTCCCGAGGGAGACCTTTTATGTGTAGTTCATTTAAGTTTTGTGTGATTCCGTCCTAAGCTTGTTAGTTTTACATAAATTGGGTGAGAACTGAGAAAATTATATACGCACGTATATAATCAAGGGCTATAATACACTAAAATAATTAAATAAATCAGTTAACATACTTAATACAATGTATGTATACAAACAGTGTACCAACAGTTGATTCGGATCAGCTAGTAATTGTTTATTAAATAAGCAGTTAAATTATATGCTTTCGTAAAGTACGTACTATATACACCATACTACATGTTTATGACGGAATTCGAAATCAGGTACAGGTGTTCTGGTTTTTATTGACATACTAGAATTATGAAAAATCAGGGCTCTGACAGACAATTAAAAATGGTTCCTTTGAGCGATGCTAATGAGTTTGCACGTGCATATTGTCAGTCGCGGAACTCGACTGCGCTAGACTAGACCACTGTTTACAAACAATAAAAACAGTCATAGCCCCTAGGTGCTGTCACAATTATCAAATAATTCGCATCCTGCATATTTTAATGTTTCCAGTTAGCAAAGCATCGAACATTTTCTGTCTAACCATGCTCTAAGCAGACGTAATTTCGACAATAGTGAGTTGGAAAGAATCTTTTACTCCCTGACACTATTAAATTTAACCAATTTATTGGATTTAACAAAGCCCAACCATCACCCGATTTGCGGCTTACCTTCCGGAAAGGTATACCAGCTCAAAGCGCATACCCAATCGCCGCGGCCGCGGTTACCAAACAATGTCCGTGCCGGAATGGCACCTTTTTGCCCCAGGCCTCGGAGGCTTTATTCAAAGTGGGGTGTCCTGAACTGTATGTATCCTATTAAGAAAGTCAGCCGTTGTGCGACTTCACGGATACTTGGGACTCAGAAGGGTTGAACAAGCTTTTGCAAGATTCTTGTTGGAGGCGGCAGTTCAGGCTGGCCTACATTATTCCTCCATCTAACCTGATGTTGTTGATGATACCACAGGTACTAAGCCTTCTGAACATGGCATGAATAATATACATAATTACATATGTACTTTAAACATGACTCGGTGATAACTTCCGGAGATTAGGGCATCGGCCCTCTTTGAGCCAGTGACAATACTCTTACTAATGCAGAAGTCACCTACTAAGGGATAATTTGGCAGAGTGTCAATACAACAATCTGTTTTAATATACATTTTTTCAAGGGTTTTTGGAGATGACCACGC
The DNA here is from genome assembly GCA_951449985.1 of Falcaria lacertinaria. NCBI lineage: Eukaryota > Metazoa > Arthropoda > Insecta > Lepidoptera > Drepanidae > Falcaria > Falcaria lacertinaria. Next base: position 5,470,342 of record OX602109.1, on the reverse strand, counting down.
AGGATAATTCCATTATCGCTTACATAAGCGTACAGATGTCAATATAGGTGCTCGGGGCGCCGCACACACACACAAGAAGTGTCCTGGTTCCAATTGATAAAATAACCTTGTTGAAATTTGTAAATTGTTTTAACTTCATTAACGCTTGTATAAGCGAAGAACAGATCAATATATGTGCTCGGGCACTACACACACAAGATGTGACAATGTTGATTTATTCACACCTCAGCCTCCTGTATGGTATATATATATGGTAAACCACAATTGCTTTTTAGGAACTCAGACAATAATACAATTGAAGCCAAATACCCTATGGCTCAACTTAATTCAGGGAAAGACTGGAAACTAACAGTATCATTAGCCAAGGTGTATCGTAACCCTAACCCAATATTGATCCAGGTATACAGACCTTACGCCTTATACAATCAAGCAAGATAAGAGGCGGTCAAACATCTTTATTCATTACTATAATAGAAAAGCAGCACTTGCTACAAGTTCAATAACAGTTATTGGCTGGTCGTTGGACCTAGTTGCTAGTGGACCTACCTTCTGTGACTAAGGTGAGGGGTACGAACCTTCTTCGGGACAAGTGTTTGTTTAAGGAAGAAATTTGTGAGTTCTATCCAGGTATAACAACTTATTGTTGTGTATGTAATCTATATCTGAGTGAGTGGGTATGGCAGTCTCTGGTACCTAAAGCATTATTATTATTTCGGTGTGATTTCCGTTAAATGGCAGGTTATGACATGTTACATAATAACCTTTATTTGGTAGGTTAATTTCAGTTTCAAGAAAGATTACATAGATGCTCTGTAGCAGCATTTGAAACTGCATGTAGATGAGTTCTTCTTGAAGAAGAAGAAGAAGAGAAACATTTAAAATTGTTTACTCACATCAGAGATTAAAACCCATTACATAGGGGGTTATATATGATACATTTTCTCCATATAAAGATTGAATATGAATGATAATTATTGTGTCTTGTATATAATGTTGAAATAGTATAACAATTGATCACAGTTATACTATTTAATGAAAACAAATATATATTTTAAGTTATTGACAGAAGTGCATCCTTCTATTTAATAACTATACTAACAAGTTGCTCAGACAAATTAAATTCTCGTTTAGACTAATTTATTAGTTCTATATTATAATAATATGTGGAACAAAGTCTGAAATTTTTGTTATCCTTAAAGAAGAAAACGTTTTAATTTTCTCTTATTATATTCAGATCACATAGCGTCTATTTCCAGATACTCATTCTCATTCACCAGCAGATATCAAACAGGTCTTCAAACAGCGACGCTGCGTGTTGTGAAGACACATAATAGAACTGTTTTGCATTCCAACAAAACAGATATTATGTGTGGAACAACACGCAGCGTCGCAGCAAGGGCTTGCTGGTGAATATTGAAGACTTCTATGAGTGACAGTCAGTTGACAGCTTACCACAGAGTATTGTTGGCGCGCTCCTGCATGAGTGAAAGACAGATGAGTATCTAAACCATGAAGAATGGTAAGTTAACCAATTAATTTACTAAAAGTGCAAGATCTAAAGACAGCTTCTTCAAACAGCGACGCTGAGTGTTGTTCCACACATAATATCTGTTTTGTTGGAATGCAAAACAGTTCTATTTTTTATATTAGGTTAGTTTTTTCCTTGTGTTTTTAAATGTGTAAAAAATCTTACTTATGAATTGTGACAGATTTTACCAAATACAAAAACAAAAGCATCATGTAAATAATAAAGACGAGTTTTTATTCATCCACAAATTCTGAAATTCTGAATACTTACAACAAGTAGGTACATAAATTGAGAACGGAGTTAGCTAAGTAGGTACGTTGATTGAATCAATTTTGGTAGCGAAGGGACGCAAAAACGAATGAGCGTGTAATGTAAAATCGATTTTAGTATGACTCATTCGAAATACGACTGTTCGTAACGCGCGCTGTCTGTTGTAGCTCAGAGTAGATAATATACTACGTTGTAGACAACATCTCTGTTTATTTGATTTTGAAATAGGTACCTACCTATGTAAAACTGCCATCGGGGACTTGTTGGCGGAAGTTTAAAGTTATAACCTTAAGTAGGTATGTGTAAGATAGTATTTTTCTTCGCAATGACAATCTTGTGAATTTTGTGATGATTTGGGGCTGGCGGCCCTTTATATCCACGGAGTTAATGCGCCTGGGCTGCAGCCCAAAAAGCCCTTATACATAAAGAAATATCCGCCCCTATGTTACACCTCTACTTTTGGCGACGACACTTTTCGTAAGGGAAATGACCATATACATTTACCAGACTCATTTCAACTAAGTCGGTAAAACTGCATCAAAGTTCCAAGTGCCTCAGAAGGTGTCAGAGGGCTAGAACTTTGTCCATATATTTTTACTTGTAAACAAAAAATATTTGGCTCTATTTATATACAACCTCATCCTACTACATAGGTTGATTGTTAATGGAATCGTGAGTAGTCACTATTCTTTATTTATTTTCACAACTTAAAATAATTTGAATATCTAAATGTCCGTCTACATTACCTTTCACCAGCGATCATACACACTGTCACTTCAAGGTAGGCACTGAGGTAGGTACTTCATATTGTTGTCTATTGAAGTGAGAAGGACACTTTCGGAGATTGTCGGAAATAGCGCTTCCGAGTAGCTGTTGCATCGGATCTCTCGTCTCTCGTCCCGTGTTTATTTATACATACATGTTCTGTAATCTGATGGCGAACGCCGGCTGCGATCATATCGCTCACGACTAGAATAACGGGGCCCAATCCTTTTGTAGTGTTATAATAATAAGGTCCAAATTGCATCCGTTGTAGCCGCAGTTACTACCTTCTGACGCCACATGGGTAAACCTTAGGCCCGCGTTAACACTATCTGCAAAGCTCATCAGCCGCTTTAAATATCTTATGATGTTAATGATTTAGTTATTTCTCTACGTTTAAGCAACTTTCGATAATAAAAACAAGTATAAAACTGAGCTTAGATACCGATTTGAGTACCAACCAAACCACGTTAAAATTAAAGCTTTTTTAATAAAAAAATTTAACAGGTTCCAATTTAAAAAAAGTACCTACTGGTACTGTTTTCCTTCGTTCTGTACTACCTTATTTATTCACGGGTGAAGTTTCCAGCGGTGTGTGTACATTTTTACGCATATACATTTTTTTTATAGCCTGTGGCTTTAGCCTCCCCCAATTCCCTCCATGTCCCCCTATCCCCTGCAAAATGGACATAGTCCCTCCGGAAGGCATCTAGGTCGTCACGCCACCTTCTTCCGGGTCTGCCTCGGCGACGATGCCCATCCTTAATTCCTTAAGGCCCCAAATCGTTACTAAGCTGACCCATCTATGCATACAGCTTACGTAACACGCCCGATCTCATTTTGATTTTGCACACATATGTAGGTACAAAATAAATATAGTACTTAACCTATGCCGAAAAGGCAGCGAATGTGGAGATATAGGTATGTATATTGTATATGCAGGCAAAGGCAAGAAAAGCATAGACATGAGATTATGTATCTAGGTAACCAACAAATTGGAGGCCGGGGCTTCGGACGTGTGGCTTTTCTTCTCGTCCGGTGGTCATAGAATCTAGTCGTGGAATGGTGGTGGTCGTAGTTGTAGTTGGGTTGGGTGAGTGCGGTACAGCCGGCCGCCGCCGGCAGTGTGCGACAGCAGTGAAGCGGCGCGCTTAGCGGCGAGATCAAAGCTCGCCGCGGGTCGACGCACGCGGCGAGCACCTCGCCCCTCTTCTGCGCCGGCCACAGTCGCACTCAGCAACCAAATACTACTCTACTCAATTCCTTTATCCGTGTGCCGCGATGCCGCCTTATCAACTCGCTGCGTGCGCAAAATAATGCTCTAACGAACCCAACCTATTTGAATCGAACCGGTTATTTTCGAAACGACCTCTATTATATTATAATGACCATGAATTGCTTGAACAAAACATCATGACCAACATACCTACCTCGAAGGTACCTACTACGTTTAAATACCTACCAAAACCTCAATTTCTTTGTAATTCCTACCTCAGATACCTTATATTCCTACGCATGATAAAAAAAAACATCCATATGGCACATAAGTACCCACCCCATTAAAGTATCGGACAAATCTAATATGATTGCTATTATAGCAAAGCACTGACCTAGTAATACATAACATAATAGTCATACAATAATACATGTAGGTATTATCTGTGTATTAAAGTAACGATGGACTATTCGAAACGACTACGAGGTAGGCAGGTACTAGTTGTACGTAGTATATTATCTACTCTGAGGTACTAGGTACCTAGTTGAGCTACGAACGATCATATGAGTAAAAATCCAGCTAGAGTAATAATAGGTTTACTATCTCAATGAACTGAAATGTAGCGTGCAGCGGGCGATTGCGTCTTGTCCGTCTGGAGGGCTGCGCGTGCAGCGAGCAGCGTGGTGCACTGAAGCTCAAGCGTGTTTCTTTGGTGGTGTTTGTCTCGCGCCGCGACGCCTTTTAGCCTGCGGGCACTAGCAATGAACGGAATGGGTTGAATTAATTAGTAGTGCACCGCTTGGCGGGCGCGCCACTCACTGTCTTTATAACATAATTTGCACTTCGTGCGGCGAGATCAAAGCCGAAGCCGTTCGATGCCGCGGCGCCTTTGATCACGACGAGCCTTTGACTGCGCCGCACCGCCGCCGGCCACGCCACGCCTCAAAATAGTCAACTTGTCGTTGATTTGTTCACGACACGCGATACGAGACCGGAAAACTTAAATTATATTTTACTTATAGTTAGGTACACTATAAACCTAGCAGATATATATTATTATATCTACAGTCAAGTCTTAAGCACAAAGAAAAGACATTGTATCTTAAATGTATACCTTTGTCAAAGTTGTAAACTATATACACTACTAGCTTATGCCCGCGACTTCGTCCGCGTAGCTGAAGTCGAAAATGGTTCTAATAAGATATTTAATTGGCTTTTTTATGTTATTTATAATGTTATAACATATACATTATTATGTGCAAATGTTTGAATACGTTTAAAATATAACATCTTTATTATAATGTAGGGATTTAAGGTTTAATGATAATAAAATAAAATTAGTTATATTTCGTGGACACGAAGTTCGTTCGGCCTTTGATCTTGTGAAAGTAACACGGGGGTATAATATTTTTACAAGGAAATCGAAATACTGCACACCTACCGCTACCGCAGTAGGTACCTATTTCTTTGTAAACAATATTTTTTGTTTATTCTTCTGGAACTAGAATCGCCAGGCTACTCTGTGCGATTACTCTGGAAGTCTGGACCATGCCACATAAAACTCGAACTCAACGTCGATATGAGGCCGTTCCTAAAAGTGCATAACCTCTTTAAGCTAATAAACCTGCAAATGAGGTACTTATACATGTAGTAGGTACAGTGATTTTCAAGACATTCCAATTTTAAAGAGTATTTGCTTATGTTTTTAAGTTCAACCTGCTTAGGGTTCCATACCTACCTCAATAGGAAAAAAGAACCATTATAAAATAATTTTGTTGACCGTCTGTCGGTCTGTCTATCAAGTTAAAAAATACATGTCTTGACTATCCGACTGATCGATTCTTCAACGTACAGCATGTCACAGCCTAAACCACTGGGGGTCAGACATTTTGACAATAGGCTCCTTTTATGACATAGGCAAATGCAATTTATGTATAAATTGACTTTATCTAGACTCACATAAACGAACCTACCATTTCAATTGTTAGGTATTACTTAGTGTTACTACATAAAGTAGGTTCCAGTGAGCCTGCCTGCCTGTGAACCCTTCCAATACGTCGTCTCGTCGCATCAAGACGGTATTTTTGTATCACACAGCCTTTTTCGCTACAGGTATAGTGACTTGCCTACCAAAATTATTATGGATGTCGGCAACATCAAAACCTGCGTTAGATGAATATCGCGCCCCTGCCGCGCCCCGCGCGCCGTCCACTGCGCCGTCCACTCGTGGGCAATGCCCACGCCCGCCCACGTCCAAGTATTTGTTTAGCACACATTTCCTTCTTTATAAATAAAATATCCTATTTGTTTATGCTTAAGTATCTACTTAATTTATAGCAATGCTGGAGTGATACCCCTAGTGTTGCAAGCGTCCATCGGCTACGGTGACCATTTACAATCAGATGGGCCGTATCCGTATGCTTGTTTGCCACCTTAGTGGTATAAAAAGGTAATACTTACTAAAGGTAGGTGAGGTACCTTCAAGATAACAGTTTTGACCTTTATCTTAGGGCTCCATTTGGAGAATGCGTCTAAAATACGACCGTCATATTCAAGAAAACAGTGGAATTATAATTTTACGCTTGCATAAAAACCTTCATAAATGAAGCCAGATTGTTGCATTTGCCAAATGATGGCACGCGATGCAGCGGCTGGCGGTCTCTTTGATCTCTGTTTTGTAACAGTAATGGACCGGTAAAGACCGGCACAAAGTTGGCGCTTTGATGCCGCGCCGCCAAAGAGAGCGCCGACAAAGCGTCCCGCGGTAGCACAAAGCTATTGATATCATTTAAATCCCTTTGATAAACGCCGATGCGTGGTATTGCCATATAGCATTACTTACAGGCATCCCACTGGAGGGAGGGAGATAGTCAGCACTCGGGCGCGCTACGCTGTGTTTTGTGTCGGTTTCTCTACTTCTACAACGTTTATGCTCATATTGTGTCTACTGTCTTCTTGTCTAATATAGTGTCTTCTCTACGGCGGCATTAGCGAGCTTTACCTAGTTATTATTATGAGGCGCTTTGGTATGATGTATGGATTAAAAGTGGAAAAAAGGTCTGTCTCGCTCTACCTGATCGCAATAGTGATTGGGATACATTCAAATTTCGATACAACCAATATATCACCTACTTATGGTACCTACATAGGTAAATTTTTCTCGATTCATGCCTAGTCTTCTTATCATAAAATAAAACATGCATTTTTATCGTGGTCTGTAATAATAAAATCACACTTTCCATATACCTACCTACGACTTTACGATGAGTCTAAAAACTGGTTCTGAGATGTAGGTGAATAAAGAGAAAAAGTTAAAAAAAAACAATGTGTTGTGTAAGACGAGAAGGAAACGTAATCGTAATATTGTAGGTACCTAGGTATTGCTTTGATCTAACAGGTCTTTAGTTAGGCACGCTGAGCTTTTTCCACCCGTCATTGAACTTTCATAATAAACGTTAATTCAAATAAGTACATAATCAGCCAGCGTGTGCTAAAACTACGACCTATTAGACCTATCTAATTATAATATTATAAAAGCGAATGTGCGTTTGTTTGCTAAAATTTTGCTACACGTTGTTGTCTTGGGTACAGAACGGAACCAAGTGCGAGCTGGACTGCCACACTGTGGGTTCCGTTTCGGTACTTAAAACAAACCAGTTTAATTATATTATTATTATTTGTTGTAAGTCTGTCTACCTTTTACGGATAATGAGATACAGCTCGCTGTCCCCGCTGACAGTCAGACAGACAGACGGACGGATGGACCGCGAAGTCTTAGTAATAGGATTCCGTTGGTTACCCTTCGGGTACGGAATCCTATAAATGATATTTTTTTAAACACGCGAGCGATTCCGGGGGAAAAGATTCTACCTACCTTACCTTCTATTCTTTAGTAAGCGAACCCCATAATACACTGTTACTGTGTTGAATTATTACCAAACAAACAAATATGAAATAGGTAATCAAAATGCAATTTATGGTTTGCTATAGGTATACAGGAACTACTAGCTGATAGACAGTTTAGATCTAGTTCCTTACTTATACCTATAAAATTCCACCTAAAGGAAAGCTCAAGATTAGCGTTAGAGATTAAGTTTAATAAAAATTGTGAGTGGGCATTGCCCACGCAATATTGTAGGGAGATGGCTGGCAGCGCGCCAGCCGGCTGGATAGCAGAAATATCGCCGCTATCAACATTCCAGGTCACTTCGTAACACTATCTTTTTATTACAAACTCGTACACAAATATTTGACCTATTACTACCAGTCAACATCAATTCCATTGATCTGTAATAATTTGGGTAGGTATAGTAAAGTTACCTAGCTACTTCAAAACCTACATTAGTTAATTACTTAGATAACTTATAATACCTACGCAGTACCTCGTCATGCCCGGAATGGATTATCTACTAATGGCGTGGTTTATCGAATGGTATTATTTCTTTCGTCTGGCCATCAGCTCTATTTCGTGGAACACGCCACCCACGTAGAGGCTGTGCTGGCTGTGTGGCTCGCCCGGCGCGGCACCGCGCCCGCTACGCATGGTCATTTTGCCTGACGTCACTATTTTACTTTATGCTTGAACTGCCAGAAATTTCCTTGAATTTTACTTATAACAACGCTACAAATCACGCCATGTGTAATTAATTGATTATTGAGCTCTATAGTGTAGAAATAAAAATGTAAGAATCCTATTTTTCGACTTCGGTCAGCTATATTTATTACAGACATAAAAGTTGCATAAAACTGTGTTTGTTGTAAGTCTGTTTTGGAATACGACCTCATCTCGGTCAGCGATAACTTCTCGACAATAAACCCAACACGAAGAGGCCGTAAAATTCTAATTTGAAGCGCCAACCATGCGCTAGGCCCAGCACCCACCCAGCTGGACCGGGCCCGATAGACTTACCCTCTTCGTGACGCGAACATTTACCGAGTTTGTTTATTTTATACTAGCTTTTTCCCCGCAACTTCGCAATATAACTTCGCAATAATATAAAACAATATAATATACCTATAGCCTATTTTACTTAGTGATAATGTAGCTTTCAAACGGTAAAGGAATTTTTGAAACCGGTCCCGTAATTTTTAAGTTTATTCGTTCGTTAAAAATACAAATCGTTCCTCTTTATAATATTAGTGTAGGTGTAGATTACAAAAAACCTAGAAACAATGTAAGTAGGTAGGTATGTGCTTTTTACAAAACAATTAACTCAAATATACAGAAGAAAACAAGTATATCCAAGCAAGCCCAACCAAGGTATCCCGTGCCCCGTGCGGTTGAGTGGCACTTGTTTTGTTGTTCAGGGTTCAAATTCTAGCCTGTAGGTAAGTAGGCTACCACCTATTGTCAGTGTGCGAGTTCAACTCGCACTTTGCCAATCATTTTACTTTCATTGGTTAGGTTAGGTAGGTAGGTGCCATCATAGGTAGCTTCCATTACTGAATACTAAAGCATAAGTATGGCAAGGAACTCTTGGTTTCGCTTGATTCCGCTTTTAAACTTTCATTTTGTAGCAATTATTTTTATATGCGATGCGATTTAGGTACAATTCTAAAGATTCTTTGCTACCATCTACCTACCATAATCTTTTTTGTAATCGCCGACTCCGGGTCGTCGACCGCAGGAGGCTGGCAATGCCGACGTAGCGGATACGCGGTACACCTTTCTCTAATGCCGCACGGCCTCCCTAGGCTGTAGCGCTGTAGCTGTAGGTAGGCCCGGCGGCGCGGCCCCTACAATCCAATTACTTAGGCGTTTAGGTACAATAATGAAAATATATTAGATCAGACCATACCTCGGTGACAACATGACAATTTATCTTTTAATGAGGTATAAGGTCATAAAGACTGATGCAATAAAAGTTGGCCAAGTGCGAGTTGGACTCGCACACCGACCGTCCCGTACTAAGAACAAACCAGTGTAAATGTCAAACTTAACTTTGCGGTTCGATCCCTTGACACGACTATTGCACTAACCGTAAATAAGTATCATGTCTGTATAAATAAATTCGTTCTTTTGTATTTTTAATAGTAATTCCCCTAGAGAATACAACCGGTGCAATTCCCACTACAAGCACTTCAAGCATCTTATTGTTACCAACCATTATTAGGAAAGAACATAATATACACACTCTGTGAAAATTGTTGCCAAAAAGTAAATGCTGAAATGCTTAGTTTGTAGGTATTTTTATATTTTCTATAAAAAGAGCGAATTCACTATTACAAACGTATGGTATTATTTTTGGTTGGTCCAATAACCGTGTCTGGAGATCGAACGGAAAAGATAAGTTTGTTTTTAATACGGAAGGCTGGGTGTGCTAGTCCAACTCGCACTTGGCTGATATTTTATAAGGGTACTTTGGTAAAATTAATAGAGTTCTTCTTCTTCTTCTTCCTAAGTATGGCAATCAATCCCTTCAGGGACATTTTTGCCAGTGTCGAGTGTTAGAGAATTTTCATGTTGCAAAATTTCTCGTGTTTGCCGCATTAAAATGCCTAGTGTCATGCATTCTAACGCCCAATGGAGTTTCTGGAGACAACCCACGGCAGTAGCAGATCGTAACACGCCTTTAGATTAGAGGTAACCTATTGACCAAAATGATAAATCACTTAACCCAAAAGTCGTATTATGGCATTATTTCCAATGCTCCTATAAATCAGTCACTAAATGAAACTTTACTGCACATATCGACACCAAAAATACACATTAAAGATCACCATAACACAATTTACGACACACTGGAAAAAATCTCAACCGCTCCGCCTGATTCCCGCCAAAAACTCCTTAATAGAGTTTATACATTTTCAAATCTCTCCTGCTGAATAGTTCGAATTTTAGAACTATTGTAATATTATTTTTGCAAGCAAGCGCGCCGTCGTCGCCGCGCTGCCGGTGCACGCTGCTCTGTCAAAATTAAACACACACACAGCAGAGTCGTCGGCGTCGGCAGCGTTGAGAGCTAATAGGATATGACAATGTAAGAACGCCGATGGATGAAGAATGGAGCCGTTGCTAGTGGACCTAACTATATGGCCTATATTGCGCGCGGTATTCACGGTGCCGCGGCATCGGCATGACATGGGCCATGCCATGCATCACACTATTACTTATTAATTAGTGAATGAGTACCGAGGTACCGACTTGAACACCCCGCTGCTGCTGCCGCGCCGCCTGTCTTCGCGACTCAACCGATAGAGGATCCCTCCCGCGACTTCACTTCCTTTGCTCACTGTGCTCAGTTGGTTTGGATGCGACTTCACTCAACCAACCCAACTCACTCACTCACCCGCCCGCCCCTCCCTCCGTCCCTTCCCTACCCTAGTTAATCTATCAGTCACTCGACAACACGCGTAAGGGACGGTCGCACGCTCTTCTCGCTCAATGACTATTGTTTACGCGGACGTTTGTGTCAGAACAGAAAGTTTGTTAGTGTTAAAATTTAGTCTCGTGGTGTAATGTTGTGATTAATTAAAAGTGCTGGTGATTATAATAGTTCTCAGTGATCGCATAAAGCTGCGGCTCTTTTGAAGTGTATGGGATGCGTGCGTGAGCGCAGCGCATGACGTGCTACGAAACGTTGAGAGCTCCGGCACCCGCCGCGGACGCCCCCATGGCACACCACTTCGTCAAGTGGTGGCGCAACAAGTTTAGAAATGGATACAAGAAGTTTAGCAGTAAGTTATTTGTCACTAATAAACCGATCTTAACTTACCCACAAGCTGATAATTGGCACGGCACGTTGCATTTTTGACATAAGTAGTACTTTTGTACCTACGTATCCATCCAACCCGCTCGGTAAACTTCACACGCTCTAAACAAATATCTATTATTGTGTTAGTTATCGTTAAGGTATATAGGTATCATTACTTAGGTATTCCATGAGGTATCTATGTGCATTACATATGAATAGTGCCGTTCCTACCTAACCGTCCTACCACAATATTATTAACATTATTACCTAAGTACGCTGTTACATGAAAAAAAGACAGAGCACTGAGTTTCTTGTCGGTTCTTTACAGGTGGCTTTTTTTTCCGAACCAGTGGTAGCTTAGACCTTCATACGTGACTTATTAGGGCCTAAACTGAATAAATTATTTTTTGAGTTTACGTAGGTTCTCACTCGTTCACTTACAATTAATTATGATGGTAGGTGTACCTATTGATAGCCGGACAACGCACGTACAATATCTAGGTACTAATAATAATAACAACCACCTATATCATATCCATAGTAGTCGATACTAATATTATAAATGCGAAAGTAACTCTGTTTACACGACTAAATGACTGAACGGATCGTAATGAAATTTGGCAATGTGATAGATTTTAACCTCGCGAAGGACATAGGCTATATTTTGTCTCAAACAGTTATGCTTAAGGGGGTGAAACAGGGGTTGAAAGTTTGTATTCAGTCTTAATCAGCTCAGTCAGAGTGCTCTTCTACACTATCTACATCTACACTAATATTATAAAGAGAAAAGATTTGTATTTTTGTATTCTTGTATTTATGTGGGTTTGTATTGAATAGGCTCCGAAACTACTGGACCGATTTCAAAAATAATTTCACCGTTAGAAAGCTAAATTATCACTGAGTAACATAGGCTATATATTATACTAGCTGCCCGCCCCGGCTTCGCGCGGGTAGACACAATATTTGATAAATGTCTACCCGTGCGAAGCCGCGGCGGGCCGCTAGTCTTTGCATAAAATAATTAACGTTGTGTTCATCTAAAACCACGCGTGCGAAGCCGCGGGTAATAGCTAGTATACTTATAAGCACATAATCTAGTACCTACTGTACCTAGATACAAAGTAAGTACCTACAGGAACCAGTACAAAGGCTAAGTTGGTCCTATTCTTAATAGGAAGGCAGTAGTAGGGTAGGCACGTCCATAATCTCCATATTAATTTAATTTTGTTATGGCATTTGATAGAGATTAAACACGGGACAAGTGACAACTAACCAAAATTTTATAATTTTCCGTCAGCATCATTGTTTTTAGGGTTTCGTACCTCAAAAGTAAAAGAGGAGCCCTTATGTAATCACTTTCTTGCCGGTCTGTCTGTATGGAAGACCTTAGAGTATTAATTTAGGAATGTATAGTACCTACGCTAAGGTCAAGACACTTTTAGCGGTTGTATTCCCTTGGGACACTTTTTCTCTGGACCGCGTAGGTAGAGCTATCAACTTGACATTATATTCGTTTTAATATTTATATTATATTTTTAAGGTTTTTAGTTTTAGGTTATGTAATAATTATATATTAAATACTAAGTATTATGATAATGAAGTTGACATTTATATTCAATACATACATAACTTTAAGGGTCGGCAACGCGCGATTGATACCCCTGGTGTTACAAGCGTCCATAGGCCGCGGTAACCGCTTACCATCAGGCGGGCCGTATACTTGTTTGCCGCATAAAAAAGAAAAAAAGTTATTCAAAGGAGGTACCTATTCAACCGATAGACATGCTAAAATTGCTCAATGCTCACAGACCGAAAATACGTCGGCCAGAGGTTTAATGGTTTATAAAGGACTAGCTTATGCTCGCGGCTTCACACGCGTGGTAAAGAAGTCAATATCTGAAAGAAAAAAAAATTCTAAAGGATGGCTTATGCCCACTGCTACCTATTTTTATGGATTTAACTTAAAAAATGTAGGATTTTCATACAAACTTTCATCCCCAATTTACCCACATAGGGATAGAATTTCCACAAATCCTCACATACGTATTTATTTATTTTCAACTGAAAGGTCAAATACCAGTAGTCATGCGTTAATCTTAAAACTGACGGATTTTCATACAAGAATTTCATCCCCTATTTTACCCCCTTAGGGGAGGAATTCACAAAAATCCTGAAATACGTATTTATTTATTTTTAACTGAAAGGCCAAATACCAATTTTCATGCTCTTAACTTAAAAAACGACGGATTTTAAACAAACTTTCAACTCCTATTTTACCCACTTAGGGGTGGTATTTCCAAAAAATCCTCAAATGCGTATTTGTTTATTTTCAAATGAAAGATCAAATACTAATTGTCATGCGACAATCTTCAAAAATGACGGATTTTCATACAAAACTTTCATCCCCTATTTTACCCCCTCAGGGGTGGAATTTCCAAAAATCCTGAAATACGTATTTATTTATAGATCCGTAATAGGTAGGTACCTACAGTTGAAATTTTCACAAAAAGTGTTTTCGGTTACCCGTATAGCAAGTAATTAAAATCTAATAAAAAAAAATGACGGGAGCTCCCTACCAAAAAGGTGTTTTTTTTGCTTTTTTTCTACTCTATCTTAATAAAAGCAACAAGTTAGATGCTTGAAATGCTCATAGTTTGTTGATGTATTGCTATATTTCCTAATTTCCAAAAATAAAGACCGAATGTACTAAGTATAACAAACACACTTATTATTTGCATTTGGTGCAATAGCAGTGTCTATAGGGATCGAGCGTCATTTAACATAATTTGTTTTTAGGTTTTTTTTATATGTATAATTTGTATATTTCTAAATGCACATGAATATGCGGGTAACAGCTAGTTCCTTATATTCAAACAATGCCAACCCAATTACTTCCTGATTAGCAATAAGCATCACCTTTTACGTTATTAAGATAATCAGTAAGTCAGGACAGGTAGATGAAAGAAATCCGCCTGCTTTGAGAGAAATAACATTAGCGGCAGATGTGTCTCGCGTCCCAAACGTAAGGCGGCCCGACCCGGTGCCGAGCCCTTCCAAGAAACGTTTCAACGCCGCGCGCGGTCCCGTGTCGTTTACATCTCGCTCAACGGTCTGCCTCTCACAAACTTTTGAGTTTTGCCGACACACCGCGCGCCGTTGTTAGGGCATTCGCCGTATTTTATCATTGGGCTCGTTTGTATTGTGATTTTATTTTACCAAACGTTGAGATGGAAAATGTATGTACGTTTACTACTAGCAACTACATTGTATTTGTGTAGCGAAAGCAAAGAAAAAACATATTTACCTACATACAAGCTGAATACCTTTCGGGATAGAGAGAATAGAACGCCAAAGTTTATAATATAATAGGTACCTAATTGTTGCTAAAGCAATGATTAGATACCATATTGTAGGAACTGGCCAATATTGGTAGATAGACTTAGGTATGTAATTACTTTATTTCAGTTGGTACGGAGAGCGAGCGTACAGACACGGAAGAGCTGGTGGGGCGGGCAGCGTCGCAATGCTCGGCGCCGCCCGACCTTCTGCCTAGCGAGGCTCGCGCCCTGCTGCAGCCGGCCACGCCGCCCCCGCCACCACACCGCCCACACCAGCATGCCTACAGCCACTCGCACCCGCCACCATCACCTGCTCCGAAACCGGAACACGATGACAAACCGCGGCTTCGATTTGAGGTAAATACATATCTTTACACCTGCTTAAGTGCTGGTAGTATTCGGACCACATGGAAAGTTAAGCTACTTAATGTTTTTATGTCGGGTCTCCGGTATTATCACGGATTTCTAGGTACTAGAATAATGAAAATATAATATTCTTTTACGACCTTATGTGTTCGAAGTGTTTGTTACATCGAATAGTGATAAGTAGGTCGATTCAAGTCCCCAGAAAGGTATTTGGTGGGGGGTTTGAAGAGTGATTCAGGTAATGACGTCTTATCGTGTTGCAGTAGCATTCCAAGCGGCTCAAGTGTCTTACTGATCGTTTTAAGTCTAATAAGTCACTAGTTTCCTTTTAAAGCGTGTGATAACGGGGCCGACCCGGATAGCTTTGTTTATCCCCTACGTTCTCCCACGACAACGCTTACATGGCTAAGATAGAGCTCTCCGAAGTTAATAACAGGACTATTGTTATTGTTTCAGGAGCTAACGTGTGACGTAGAATTGCAACACCCGGAGCATTCGAAACAAAAGCCGCTGCAGTTCTCATTCACACTTTATGATCTGGATGGTCATGGTCGCATGACAAAAGATGTAAGTACAAAGGTATTCAAGCAATGAAAGGGCATATGGCTTGTATTTTCAAGCCATTCAATGTCAAGGTCATAGTAGCATGTAGTATAATATTATCTACTCTGAGGTAGCATTAACTAACCTATGCCTCTATTATATTTTTCAGGACATCGCTGGGATTGTGTCGACGATTTATGAATCCATTGGGAAATCTGTAACAGTGCCCCATTATGGGTCTAAAACTATTCAAGTCCGCTTGACAGTTGCACCCGAAGACGGGAAGCCACGAAGCCATCGCGAGAGGCGGGAGGACCGCCGCCGCCGCCGGAGGGATTGCCCTCCGGCAACCGCTGCTCCTCCCGAGTGCGTCGACCACGGCGACGATGATCACGGAGACAGGCTGTCCCCGGACGAAGGCGCGACCTCCAAGTCATCCAGTTCAGAAGAACGACGGCCGCACAGACACAGCACGTTCATCCATCCCCGCACCCATCGTCACCCCCGCAGAGAACATCGCGAACGGAAACACACAAAGAAACGTTCTGGCAGCTTGCAAAGACGTGAATTACTCGAAATTATTCAGGCGAACATGGAAAAAAATCACATGAGTTTTCAAGCTTCAAGGTTGGTCTGGTTTTCATCTCAAACTCTCTCTCTCTTCAAAGTCAAGTAAATTGGATAACATTGTTGGCAATCGATTCTCGGAGAACATTGAGCTCTTTACAAATTAGTATTCAGTATGGTGGTCCGGATTTTTTAACTTGAAAGTGCCTACCAATTACTGTACTGCCTTTGTGTGTGCGAGTTCTAAAGTGGTAAGATTTAATAATTTCATGAAGGGACTGTGATATTAATACAGGGGACACTCACCCTTTATGGTGACTGATCCATAGGTTACAGTAAGTGCTTAACATAATAAGACGCCTAGAGTGCTTTAAGACATCTATTTAATTAATTTTGCCCAATAGCAGTACTGGTGTCCATTTACCACAACGGTATTTTTTCACTATTCACAGAAAGCCCAGCGAACATGTCGCCAACGACGAGGAGTTTACGAGTAAATATCAAAAGCTCCGCAACAGATCGTATACGGTCAGCGATAAACCAAGTAATGCATTCCAAAAAGTGAAAACCGAGAAGTGTGGCAACGGGTACTTAGACCTGGCGAGCGGCGGCGACTCGCACCTGTGTAGGTACGACCGCTACCTGCACGCGGTGATTTGCTCATCGGCGCGGCATGCTCACGGCGGCTGCCATCGGCCGCGCCGCCCCAACCCTAGGGTCTTGCAGATTATCTTCTTATAGAACTTGGCTCAGGACATCACCACAGATGGTCTTGTCCTATACATGTGTTGAGTGTGAGTGCGCATTGTTGTGAAATTATGTTTGATGTAATAGTGAGTTACCGAGTGCTGACCCCAATGAAGTTATGTTAAGGTTATGGAACGGATTGCAATGTGACATCAGTTTTAGTTACAATTATTATTACCCTGCAGCCCATGCAGGCAGTACCTAATAAAAATATTCATAACGTAGGATTTTATTACTGTCTACCTAAACACTTTTTGACACTTTATTTGTAAAGTAAAACTTGATATGCTGACAAAACATTTATTTGCCTGTATTTTTTTATTAAATGCTTCATATACTATATACTATAAAGTAGTACAACTATAAAGTAGTTCAGTTCAGGTACTAAGTATTTTTAAAATGTTATTTTGAATCATGAATAGGTAACGAATTAGTATGTGCCTTGAACAGAGTATTAAGTATTAGTATTACGACGATTGAATGTACACGGTTTTATGTATACTGCTAGTAGATAATGCTCATTAGCTATGTTACGTACCTTTCCATAAAACGACTCATTTTCGAGTTTATAGACTGATTTTAGTTGTAAGTGTTAGGTGCTCAGATGATGATAGTTTATAGTATTGTTACATTGCAATGTATGACTTACTAAAGTATGTATGGAAGCCTGCTATCATATTGATCTGATTACAATCCGTTATTAGTAACATTACTGTAAAGGCGGCTCTTTTAATTTTCGTTTACATTACCAATACCAGTATTTTGTAATTATAAGTTTATGAATGAATCTCGAAAACGTTATTAACTACCTCTTATTTTGCTTGTATTTAATAACTTATTGTGACAACTGAATGGGTTACATTTTGTGATAATTTTGTTAATTGTATTTGGCATCAATGGTGTTATATTCAAGATGTCTCTGTCATTGTACAGTGTAAGATGTATTAAGTGCTTGATCTTGTCAAAATATTTATTATCTTTTATATCAGGAGATTAATTTACGAAGTTGTTTAATTTTTGTCATCTCCCTATATTATTTGTCCTTATTGTACACCATGTAATAATTATCAAAGATATTATTGCTGTTGCTGCAATTGTCGACTCCTGTGGCAATCCACACTTATGAACTGCATAGTCGTCCGGTGTTACTGTTACCTGTGCATGTTGATGAACAATTATACTATTATTATTATGATTCTCTCTCATCATATTAATATTAATATAGGAAATTTCAAGAAGAAATGCTTACCAGCATGTATTTAGGGTCTAGTCTGTTTCTCCACGAAAACGATGGAACTGAATATTCACTGAATTCAACTGTCTCTGGTATTTTATGCAAATGTTCAAGAAGACAACCATGGTGTGTGTGACCGCCGAAAACCACACGGGGCTTTATTTTAGAAATCAAATACATAGTAGCTTCTTTAGATAATGCATCAATCTTCAGTCTGAATGGTTTATTCTTCTCCGGTAGTGGTGGTGAGTCTGGTTCAGAACATGCGGCATCGGATGCTCTATGTAAAGGGAAATGCTGAAATTATAGGTCAATATAAAATCAAGTCAAAACAAAATGAAAATGATTCAATTTGAATATAGCTACCTGCATAAGGATGGGTCTGCTATAATAGTCAATCTTTTTTGTTTTTTTATTACACTGTTCTGGATATTGTGCACATTCTAAGATCTCTGCAAAGGACAATAATAAGTATTGTGACCATATGTAATATTAATTGAATACTATTAACTGGAAATTAAGAAGTACATACGAACTACTGCATTTTAGATTTGACCTGCTGACAGTTATAACTATATACTAGTACGGTTATAAATATTGATCACAATCCTGACTACGCCAACGTTTTGTTATCCAAGTTGGTGGCTAATTAATGGCTCTATGGCAGATATGTTCAGATAAGATGTACTATATGATTCTAGAATAGAATATACACACTTCATGTTGGTAAAAAAAATGCAAAATTAGGCAATTAGTTATATAGGTACCTGATATTTCATCAATTTGCCGCCTCGCATCAATGCAAAGGCGACATGAGTCACCCTCCATCGCCATTGAATTGATAAGAACAAAGTGGCTATCCTTTAAGGTAATTAATTGAACAGATGAAGCATTCAATGATTTGGTAAACCTCTCAACTGATCCCCGCCTAATGCTGGAAGAGATAATATTGCAATTGTAATTATTTCCCACATTTACGCATAGACTTAATGTCATTTAGAAGTATGTAGGCACTAGTAGGGTGTAGCAAATAGCTAAAAAATCAAGATACAAAATAACCTAACAGTTGAGGATGTTATGCAGAATAAATAAATAATGTTTGGACAACACCATTTGGCCCCAAACTAAGCAAAGATTGTACTATGGGAACCAGTAGCTGATATAATTCTTATATACTTTTTTTTGTAAATACATACCAAACACCCAGACGCAAGGCATACATATTTGTCACATAAATGTTTGCCTCGGCGGGAATCGAACCTGCGACCTCTAGCGTAGCAGTCAGGTGTATTAATCACTAGACCAGCAGTCTCGTCGAAATAAGACCCTATTATGTATAAGACTGATGGAATAATGATCTGGTATAATTAAGATGTGCATGCTTAAAATACTTACAAGTTATGAAATCCTATATCATGATTTCCAACCACCACATGCATGGTAATATCACTTGGTACAGGAAACAGTTTGACAAAGGTTTGAACATAAGCTTGGAACTGGGTATCACTACTCCATTCACCTTCATCAAATAAGTCTCCTGTCAACATGAAGCAGGTAGATGTTTAGGTCTACCTGTTATTATAGGTGACTAAAAGGCGATATGTGGGAGGCCTGACAGGAGGCTCTGACTGTGCTCCTTCCATCAAGCGGGTCTGGGGTATGTGGCAAGTGCTGTAAAGAGCACATGAGGATTCCAGGTGCGGCCACATGGCAGTTCCCAAGGCGTGCTCAGGCAAAGTAGACGAGGGCACCAGTGCATTCCTTTGGAGATCCCAGAAGCCTTCTATATGCATGGAGGATGGCCATCGAGGGTGTTTAGTGACTAAAAATCTCACTAATAGTATAATATAATAAAAAAATAGATGTCTCAAATTTGAACATCAAGTGGAAGTTCAGAAGCGAACCTCAATCACCCCCTACATTCATTTATTTTTTACAATATCACACAGGTACTTATATACTCACCTTTCTCCGCTTTGTCCCTATTAATTGTACCTACATATTTGCCACAATAAAATATTACCTAAAACAAATACTGCTTCTGGCCTATGTAACATCATAATAGCTTGAAATGATTGGTGCATTTGCCATTCCCGCCTCCACTTGTCCATCCAATGACCTTTTCGAGGACCCAGCAGATGTGTGTCCGATAGTATAAATGCCTTCAAAACTCGGGATTTTTTCCCAGATAGTTGCTTATCTGGCCACTGACACTGAAATTATATTTTAGAAAAAACATTCATATAATAGGTAGGTACCTATTTACAATACAGAAGGTAAGTGAAGAAATAAATGGCACTTACCTGTGCTATTACTACATAATAAATTAAGTATTCACAATAACAGTAAGTGAAGAAAACACCAACTATAAACACAAGTAACTTTTTTGTAACACGTCGCATTATACCATATAGTTTTTGATACAAAATAATGTAATGCCACCATAACGTGCTAGTCTCAATATTTGCAACCTATGTGGTATGTTTTGATTATTCAAAGGTACTACGAACTATCCAAGGTACTATGTATATGGGGAAGGCTTTGATTATATACTACGCAAGCGGTTGTATTCTCTTGGATACTACGTTCAGACGCAGTATATTCCTTATCTATCTTATCAAAGACGGTGGAAGTCATGGAAGACGTAAGATAGGTACCTACTTACAAATAATAACTTCAATTTGTAATATTTATTGTAAAGGCAACACAAAAAAGGAAGTGGTTATCTTTGATTATACAGAGCGTCCCACGGATATGCCACATGGAGGGTAAGTACCTTGAATACTGTAGAATTGACTGAAAAAAGACATTATTTGATTTTAAATTGCATTCATAGATATTTAAATAATTACATGGTTGAACTGGGTATCGAACCCACGTACGTACGTAGTACACGAGAGAAATAATAACCCTGTATCTTTATCATACCGATCCTTACCGATCGAAAGGCTTCATCATATTTGTACGTAGTATATTAACTACTCTGAGATCATATGGATTTTTTTGCTAAATAACATAGTGTCAGAATGAAAGGAATACCATGAATTTTAACATTTTTAATACAAAATTAATCAATTTATCAAATGCTCAAAATTAGTCCCGTCCTGTTGAATACAAACAAAGTCGCATTCTTCTTCTTCTTCTTCCTAAGTATGGCAATCAATCCCTTCAGGGACTATTTTTGCCAGTGTCGAGTGTTAGAGAATTTTCATGTTGCAAAATTTCTCGTGTTTGCCGCATTAAAATGCCTAGTGTCATGCATTCTAACGCCCAATGGAGTTTCTGGAGACAACCCACGGCAGTAGCAGATCGTAACACGCCTTTAGATTAGAGGTAACCTATTGACCAAAATGATAAATCACTTAACCCAAAAGTCGTATTATGGCATTATTTCCAATGCTCCTATAAATCAGTCACTAAATGAAACTTTACTGCACATATCGACACCAAAAATACACATTAAAGATCACTATAACACAATTTACGACACACTGGAAAAAATCGCAACCGCTCCGCCTGATTCCCGCCAAAAACTCAAAGTCGCATTCTTGATTTTTTTTCTTTTACTAGGTATGTGAAAATAACATCTTCAATTTTTTTGTGGCAATCGGGCGGAGCGTTTAAGATTTTTGCCAGTGTCTCGTAAATTCTTTAATGTGTATTTTTTATGTCATTATGTGTATTAAAGTATTAAGTGACTGATTAATAGAATCATTGGGAATAATGTTGTAATATTACTATTGGGTGAAGTGATCTATCATTCTGGTCAACGGCTTACCTGCATCTGTACCTAAGAAACTGCATTAAACAGTAGAATCTAGCGAAGCGATTGTATTCTCTTGGCAGTAGAATGCATGACACACTAGGCACTTTAATGCAACATATCATATTGTTGAGAAAGTTGATAGTTCTCTTGCATTCGACACTGGCAGAAACAGTCCCCAAAAGAGGATTGAGATTGATTGCCATAGTTAGGAAGTAGAAGAAGATAACATCGTAAGAACCTCAACTGCACACAGTACAGTGACACACAGTGAGAGTACTTATCCAAACCATTACGTTTTAGTGGTTATGTACTCTCAGATGGACTCAGATCTTAGAATAAGGACATCGCTTAACTTACGCTATAGAAACCGTACTAAATTAAAAGCTGTGTAACAGCTCTCTTATTCACATTTTAGTAATACAACGTATACGAGTTTGAGTGAAATAAAAACTCCTCTGTATTTCTAAAAATTTTGAAGCATTCACATGTTGAATCGGTGGTTGTAAATTCGGTTTAATTATATGCTACTAAATAAATAAAACTCTTCACACAACTTGACATTTGTTTGGTAAATTTAACAGAGTCGCATTATAGTGGCGCGAAATATTGAACACGGTTTGGTGAATGTGTTATTTGTTTTAAATAATAAACTTCTAAATACGTCTGAAAATATATGTAGTGAGGTGTTCTCGAAATCTATATTTGTCATGGCCTGTGTCCTTTGATTATAAATCGCATCGCAGCAATCGCGATGACTGTAAATCGCATACAACTAGAACGGAAAATACAAATAAACTCAAATTTTGTTGGCACGTTTGTATTTTTAGTATAAATTAAGTAAATAGTCAGAATTTTGATGTACTAGATTATAATATCTAATGAAACTTTCTTAAATATTTTGGACTGATTACTCCTATTTTGCCCATTTATTGCCCAAACAAATTGATAATATGTTAGTAGAAGGTTAGTAGTATTATAGTAGTGACGGTAAAAAAAACGATTTAGTTGATTTACCCATACTTCTTGTTTTAGATTCCTTAGATTAGATTAGATCAGATTAAATGGATGAAGCAGCTTTAAGTAATATGGGCACAACGTATTTCAAGGCCCTAAACATGTTACAGCAGATTCAATTACAGCTGATTCACTGACGCACGTTGAGCCTCATGAAGACCACACCAATATTCTGAAGGTTCCATTCACTGACTATTATGCATGCTTTAGACAAAAATCAAAGGAACTATGGAAACAATACTGGAATGTGATGATTTCAACAAAGGGAAAATGGTATTATGATATTCAAAGAGAGCTTCCAATAAAACCTTGGTATAGTAGATTTTAAAATTATCAAAGCCGAAAATTTATCACAATCATTTCACGCATGAGATTTGGCCATTGTTTAGTTCCAACTCACCTTAATAGAATCAAGATCTACAGCAACTCCAACTGTTTACATTGTAATCAAGATAACGCCGATTTACAACACATCGTCTTCCACTCTGCGGCATTTAATTTGCAACGGTTAATTTTAGTCAGTGAACTTAGTGAAATTGAAGAAGTTGAAGAACCTGTCGACATTGATAATGGCAGTAGTAGTTCAAGTGTTGCATCAAAAATATTCCCCGCAACATTCATGATTTATTAAGCGATTGTAAATATTTTATTCCATTATTTAATTATATTGTTAATACTGTTGAGAAAATTTAGATTTTTAAGACAATTTTTTGTATGTATTAGTTATTATAGATTTAACACTAGATAAATGTTAATATTCAAAAATTTATAATTTTATTATTCTATTATTGTTGTTATATCTGAATTGTAATAAGGACTTGTAGCGACCTCACGGCTACATAAACCAACGTTAGAAATCGACTAACTAGCAGGACAACATTCAACGAATGACGTCACAATCCTGCCACGCGCTAGCGAAGTTTTCTACGCAATTCAACATATATACAAGTTTCCGACTAGAACAGTCGGAGCCGCGGTTCCCCAGGCACAACACCCGCCTGGCTGGAAGATCTTCCCTTTGCGGGGGCTGAGCATTATCGCCTCGCTCGCCCTACAGACTTGTTTCCATGTCATGAATAAAAAAAAATCTTCTTCTTCAATCAATCCTGTGCAAGGACTATTTTCGAGTGTACGAGTACGAAAAATTTCAAAAATATCTTGTGTCTAATATTTGACTTCCTTCCTAGAGTAACACACCAGGCTTCACCAGGTTTTGACACGACGAAATTCGTAAAAATATAGTTTCTGGGGATAGTCCAAAGCTGTAATAGATCCAGGTCAGAGGTAACAAATTTGCCAGCGTGTGTATTATCTTGCCTATTTGCTAAAACCTTTAAATCCTATATTACTCTACGTGTAATAAACATTGTTTCGAGCTTAGAATAAGGACATCGCTGGGAGTTTTTGGCGGGAATCAAGCGGAGCGGTTGAGATTTTTTCCAGTGTGTTGTAAATTGTGTTATAGTGATCTTTAATGTGTATTTTTGGTGTCGATATGTGCAGTAAAGTTTCATTTAGTGACTGATTTATAGGAGCATTGGAAATAATGCCATAATACGACTTTTGGGTTAAGTGATTTATCATTTTGGTCAATAGGTTACCTCTAATCTAAAGGCGTGTTACGATCTGCTACTGCCGTGGGTTGTCTCCAGAAACTCCATTGGGCGTTAGAATGCATGACACTAGGCATTTTAATGCGGCAAACACGAGAAATTTTGCAACATGAAAATTCTCTAACACTCGACACTGGCAAAAATAGTCCCTGTAGGGATTGATTGCCATACTTAGGAAGAAGAAGAAGAAGAAGGACATCGCTGGCACTTCTAAGGTTTATTGTCACGGCGACAGAGAGTTATCTGTCAGATTGCAATTGTCATATGGTAGCGGTTATTTTGTGCTGCCAATAAATAAATAAATAATGTTAATGTTAATTCTCTTGGATTGTCATACATATTTGTCATGTTATCGCCTTTGTTATCAGTTGACTATCATGTGAAAGCCATTAATAAAAAAGTTGAAGTTGAAGTTAACTTAGTATAGTGAGTCATTATGTTAGCTGGGAATAAAGAGTCCGGTAAACCACATAATAGTAACAGCACTCTAGAAAAGTCGGATTTTGTGACTAGAGAACCTATTTCCATTTTCAGTGGGATAAAAAATGCAAAGAATGAAGAGGAAAAAAAAAAGCTTAATCAACTTTTAGAGAAACTCAGGGAGAAATTGCCTGAGGGCTTTAAGATAGGAGCTGCTATAGGTGAAGGGGATTGTTTCTTTGATTCCATAGCTCAAGGATTGAACGAGCTTAAAGATAAAGGTCTGATTGCAGGTAGTAAAGGATTTAGTGTAAAGTCTTTGCGGGAAAATTGTAAGCAATATGCACAACAGGTTAATCAATCAAAAAAAGGTTCATGGTTGGGTAGTGCTTTAAAAGGAGAAGGTGAAAAACTTCGTGAATATATTCCGCGTATTGAATTTACTGCAGAAGACATTGAAAATACAAGCTCTGATTCAGAAAAAAAAATTCTAAAAATGGAAAACACGATATGGGGAAGACCTGAAGTTGAAGGAAAAATGATATGTGAAAAGTATGGCATGAAAGTTAGGACTATAGAATTGAGAGATAAAGAGATAGATGGATTACATGTTACTAAAGGTAAGGTAGGTACAGGTAATAATATTATTTACATAGTGAATTACAGGAACCATTTTGTACCACTTCTTAGTAATATTGAAAAAGATATAAAGAGAAGCATAAAAGTTTCTAGAGAGGAAGCTTATGGTAATGTGGTTGGTTCAAATTCAAACAATATTTCTCAATCTTACATCTCCACACCATTACAAGATATTGCAAATTCCTCACATGAGCAAAGCGATCATTCAAGAAGTACAGGTAAGGAAAATCATAAAATGAGTAGAAAACGAAGATGTTCTGTTACAGACAAAGATGAAATAGTATTGAAGAGGTCACGTGTGGATGTACAGAATATTAATGAAGAAATTAGATTTGCCAAAAGTGTTGCCGGTAAAGAAGGGACACCTAGATTTAATCAGTTCTTAGATTTTTTAATTGAAGGGGAAGGAAAAGAATGTCTAGAAGTTCTGAAAGGAAAAGGAATAAACCTATCCAGTATGTCCAGCATTTTAAGTGGATCAGGAGCTGATGCTACAAAAGCTTTTAAAGGCTTATATGATCTGTGGTTTGATAAGCAAGGAAATAAAACACAATATTTAAAAACTCTAGAAAAAGAAAGAATAAATCTAGCTAGTGTTTCTAGTATTTTAAGTAAAGCAAGAGCTAATGCTGCAAAGACTTTTAAAGGCTTATATGATCTGTGGTTTGATGAGCAAGGAAATAAAACACGATATTTAAAAACTCTAGAAAAAGAAAGAATAAATCTAGCTAGTGTTTCTAGTATCTTAGGCGGAACAGGAACTAGTGCTGCAAAAGCTTTTAAAGATTTATATGACCTATGGTTTGATGAGCAAGAAAATAAAACACGATATTTGAAAACTCTAGAAAAAGAAGGAATAGGTCTAGCTAGTGTATCCAATATTTTGCATGGAGCAAGAGCTAATGCTGCAAAGACTTTTAAAGCCTTACATGATCTGTGGTTTGATGAGCAAGGAAATAAAACACAATATTTAAAAACCCTGGGAAAAGAAGAAATAAATCTTACTAATGTATCCGGTATTTTAAGTAAAGCAGGAGCTAAAGCTCCCAAAGCGTTTAAAGACTTATATAATCTGTGGTTTGATGAAGAAGGAAATAAAACACAATATTTAAAAACCCTGGAAAAAGAAGAAATAAATCTTACTAATGTGTCTAGTATTTTAGGTGGAGCAGGAGCTAATGGTGCAAATGCTTTTAAAGACTTATATGATCTGTGGTTTGATAAACAAGGAAATAAAACACATTATTTAAAAACTCTAGAAGAAAGAGGAATGGGTCTTACTAATGTATCAAGTATTTTGCATAGAGTTGGAGCTAATGGTGCAAAAGCTTTTAAAGAGCTATATAATACTTTTCTTGATGAGCAAGGAAATAAAACTCAATATTTGAGAACTCTAGAAAAAGAAGGAATAAGTCTTGCTAGTATATCCAGTATCTTGCATGGTGCAGGAGCTAATGCTGCAAAGGTTTTTAAAGACTTGTATGACCTGTGGTTTGATGAAGAAGGAAATAAAACACGATATTTAAAAACTCTAGAACAAGAAAGAATAAATCTTACTAATGTATCCAGTATTCTGAATGGAGCAGGAGCTAATGGTGCAAAGGCTTTTAAAGACTTATATGATCTGTGGTTTGATGAGCAAGGAAATAAAACACAATATTTAAAAACTCTAAAAAAAGAAAAAGTAAATCTAGCTGATGTGCCCGGTATTTTAAGTAAAGCAGGAGCTAAAGCTCCCAAAGCATTTAAAGACTTATATGATCTATGGTTTGATAAGCAAGGAAATGAAACACAATACTTAAAAACCTTAAAAAAAGAAAAAATAAATCTAACTAATATGTCCAGTATTTTGCATGGAGTAGGAGCTAATGGTGCAAAGGCTTTTAAAGACTTGTATGACCTGTGGTTTGATAAACAAGGAAATAAAACACAATATTTAAAAACTCTAGAAGAAAGAGGAGTTAATCTGATTAATATGTCTAGTGTTTTAGCTGGAGCAGGAGTTAACGCTACAAAAGCTTTTAAAGACTTATACGATCTGTGGTTTGATGAAAAAGGAAATAAAACACAATATTTAAAAACTCTAGAAAACGAAGGAATAGATCTATCTAGCATATCTAGTATTTTGAATGGAGCAGGAGCCAATGGTGCAAAAGCTTTTAAAGACTCATATGATCTTTGGTTTGATGAAGAAGGAAATAAAACTCAATATTTGAGAACTATAGAAAAAGAAGGAGCAAGTTTTGCTAGCATGTCTAGTATCTTACATGGAACAGGAGCTAGTGCTGCAAAAGCTTTTAAAGACTTATACGATCTTTGCTTTGATGAAGAAGGAAATAAAACACAATATTTAAAAACTCTAAAAAAAGAAGGAATAAGTTTACCTAATATGTCCAGTATTTTAAGTGGAGCAGGAGCGAATACTACAAAAGCTTTTAAAGACTTATATGATCTTTGGTTTGATGTGCAAGGAAATAAAAAACAGTATTTAAAACATTTTACTGAAAAAAGGAATAAGGAAAGGATTTTTACTATAAGTAACTTGTCTGGTATTTTTAGTGGGGCAGGAGCTAAAGCTAGCAATGCTTTTAAAGAATTACATAACGTTTGTTTTAACGACAATGGAGTAGAGACAGAACTTTTAAATAATTTCTATGATGTAGGCTTTAAGCCAAGTAACTTATCCTCTATGTTATGTGGATCAGGATTTCATGCTTCTCATAGATTAAAAAAATTTCATAATACTCTTTTTGACGATAAAGGAAAGGAAACAGGACTTTCAAGTGATTTTCGTGAGATAGGTTTTAATCCTCAGAGTCTGTGCAGTATATTAAGCGCATCAGTAAGTAGTTTAGGTCAGTTTCATGTTTTTTGTTCCACAGAAAAAGCAAAAGCGTATTTAATCCATTTTACACAGGCAGGTTTTACTATTAAAAAAATATCTAGTATACTGCATGGAGCAAGGGCTAGCATTTGTTCTGCTCTGAAGGATTTTCACAATGTTTGTTTTGATGAGCAAGGGAACAATACGCAGCTTTTGAATGATTTCTATAGCGTAGGGTTTACGGCAAGTCACTTATCCACAATATTAGGCATGGCAGGAAATAATTCAGCTTCTATCTTAAAAAAATTCCACAAATCATGTTTTAATGAAAGGAATTATTTAAATCACTTCTTAGCCGAGAAAAAACTTTTTACACCAAAAAATTTATCTAGGGTGTTACATAGAGTAGGACTTAGTATTTGTTCTGCCTTTGAAAAACTGCATGGTTTTTGTTTTGATAAAGCAGGAAGCAAAACGGATTATTTAAATAATCTTATCAAAAATAACTCACCGAATACGATACTTGATACATTATATAAAAAAGTAGAAAAAGTTAAAAAAGCTCCTGTTTTCTTAGATGAGCAGAATATTAGCGAACAAGATAAAATGAAGATAAAAAAGAAGAAGAAGTAGAAAAAAACCAATCCAGGTCTTAACCCGAGTAGCGTATCCGGTAGAACGGAGCAAGAACAAAACTTGGGTAGTTTACAACAAGGTGATTCTAAAATTAAGAGAAAAATCCGGAAGGGTACCTTAAATCGGGGCGAAAACAGGCAAGAAACTACTGATGGAATAGATGATAACCCTGAAACTTATTTAAATGATCCAACAGTGGACAAGCAGCAACAAGAATCATGTCAGACAATTTCTTCCTGAAATGAAAACAAACGAAATCATTAACATATTCCTCCAAGGTATATTAGTGACATTTTTATGAAATAGTCGTTTATGCCAGTAATATACCTTGGAGGAATATATTCATGATTTATTTTGTTATTAATCAGTAAATATACTTGTCGCAAATAACATGTTGGTAACTTACGACCTATAACTGAGCTGCAATTTGCAAAAAACGTGATAAAATTTGAATTTCGAGCTCCAACCTAAGCCTCCACCTTAAACTATAATTTAGTTATTACAACCGCAAAAAAATCAAAATGAAAATACACAAATCACATTTCCCGCCACACGTTGTAGACTTAGACCCTTTTTTTTTATAAATGGGGAAATTTTGTTTCATATGGTATCCTTTTATTCACTCACACATACTTACGCCGCCGCCATAGCCGTGCTTCAACCTTTGCTTAGCGAAATTCTGTCCGCCTTTTTTTTTACGTCCATGGGTCAGGGTATCTTATTGATGAGTTAACATACAAACCTGTAAGCACAGATTATAATGAAAAAAATACTATACATATAATAAATAAAAGAGGTTTCCATTTTGAGCCCATCATGAGTGAGACACTATTAATAAGAGAGTTTACTAATATTATAGAGGATTCTAGTGTTCTAGAAGATAGAAAGCTTGAAAGCTGAAAAGTTTTTTAAGGTATATCTGAGTCTAAACGTTAATTTTCGAGTGAATCAATGCAGTGATACACCGCTGCATATTGCTGTTTGCCTGGGAGAGTTAAAAATTGACAGATTTTTGCTAAAGATAGGAGCGCAAGTTGATGTTTTAGATGGAGAGATGATTATGCCTTCCATGAAAGGTTTAAAGAATTATTTGCGAGCGACCATGATGTACATTCAATTTAAAGGCTAATGCAGAGTAATGCAATTTTTTATGAAGATAGTGTAATGAGGCAGTTGGTAACGAAGACATTTCGTAGTAGGTTTTTTTTGCTAAATAACATAGTGTCAGAAATAAAAGGAATACCATGAATTTTAACATTTTTAATACAAAATTAATCAATTTATCCAATGCTCAAAATGAGTCCCGTCCTGTTGAATACAAACAAAGTCGCATTCTTGATTTTTTTAAACTAAATTTTACATCAAATAAGTCTGTCTAGTTTATATTGATATATTTATACTGTTATTTATTTCGCTAATTTTTGTAATGTAACCGTTGCAGTGGTGTCCCAGGGCTTATTTAAATAACTTAGTAAATAATTTGTTTCTAATATTGTATAATTCATATTGTAAGCCAACTTAGCTATAGAATATTATCTCTTCCGATGAGCTAATTATGTGAATTATCACATAGACAACTTTACTTCTGCTTGAATAACCTTTTTATATATTTTGCTATAATGTGCTTGAAAATGTCATGCTCACTATAATGCCTTTGCTTGCGGCGGCGTCCGGAAGACGGGTCGCTCACTTCCCTCCACAATGGTTGAAGAGGGCGATGGCTGCATTCGCGTCATACTTGTGAACAGGTGCTGCTTGTGGAGGCTGGTCATCAAGCCTTTTTTGATTAACTACTAGCTTACATCTTAATTTCAAGCGCTATATACTTGTCTATGTGTTAATATTATTTTTTAGTGTTATCAATTGTTTTTATATATTATTTTGAGCAATAGGTATCCATGTTAAGTTAATATTTGAAATGTAAACTTTATGTAATTATTTTGTTTTTAAAAGAGTTATTGCTGAGTTTCTTGCCGGATTCTTCTCAGCAAAACCGACCTTCCGAATCCGGTGGTAGATTCTGACGATTTGAAAATGCTTGCCTGTAAAGTCTAGTCCAATAAAGATATTTTTGAATTGAATTGAAAAAAAAACTTGTCTGGCGTTACACGAACAAGTTACATTTGATCTTAATTTGACCGTAGAGCTGTAGAGGGAGTAATTTGACCCCGTAGCCAAGAGAATACAACCGCTACCCCGTAGTTTCTAGTTCGACCCACTTTCCAGTGTCCGATTGAACTGAAATTTGGCATATCCGTTTGGTTCCTGTTTGTTACAATGCACGATTACTTAAATGCGTCATTTTAATTACATTTGGTACGTAGTATATTTTATCTAGTCTGAGCACAACTCTGAGTTACAATATAGGGCGGTCACAAATTTGAGATTTATAATTTTCAAAGTAACCTTATCTAAAAAACCTTTTTTTAAACCAATAAAAAGCTACATATACATGTAGCTTTTTAATTTTATTACGCTTAAGCTTTGCTTTTTTATACCACCAAGGTGGCACACATGTATACGGCCCATCTGGAAATTTAAAGTAAGTTCCAATATTAATAAGAAAACCCACGGGAGATCCCAATTCGCCCTACCTCTTTTTTTTAGCTCATCGTGTGATTAATCACTGTATTTAAGCTTAGAAAAACTTATTGGTACAGGCCGGGATTTGAACCTGGTCCCATCAGATGACAGGCCGTTGCTTCAACCACAAGGCCACCACGGCTTCAAAACCCGCTGAAGCTGAGCTGAAGTTAGGAAAACATTCACTTCAAACGTTCGAACTTTTCATAACTTGGAATGAGAAAGCATTTAGACTAACAGCAGTAGTAAGTAATTGAGAAATAATACTAAGTAATAAGTACAGTTTAGCCTCGTTTATTACAATAACATTTACAAGAAAAAGAGAGACCTGGTCACTAATTAAAAAAATACTTCTATTCTTAATACATTCGGGTAACGTGACAACATCCAACAAAAAAGAATATGTGATAAATTAAACACTTCATGTTATTTGAACATCATACAATAATATTATGTTAATTAATTAATTACTTACATAAAATAGGAAAAATATTTGGTACAATAATACTAAAAAAAAATTGATTATTTGGTATGTATAAAAAAGCATAAAAATAGACGGACCAAAGAGCATATTACATTAAGGACGAGCCAACGAATTTTGCTAAAAACTACGTTTTTCAGGTACCTTTTAATGTGTCAAGAATAGCAATTGTTAAGATGTAATATATATCAAATTAAAGATTATTTATTCATCTCGCGATATAGGGCATAAAAATTAACAGTGACATTATTACTTTTTGCACAAAAACGTTTTTACCGGCGCAATGATCGTCAAAAATAAGGAAAAATGGGGTCCGAGAAGGTACCATTATAACAAAATCTACTGCATATTTTAACATAAGAAATATTAGAAAATTGGCTTATATATTCCTCTATGCGTGTTTTTTTCAAAACAAAGCATTACTTTACAAA
The DNA here is from genome assembly GCA_951449985.1 of Falcaria lacertinaria. Taxonomy (NCBI): domain Eukaryota; kingdom Metazoa; phylum Arthropoda; class Insecta; order Lepidoptera; family Drepanidae; genus Falcaria; species Falcaria lacertinaria. Next base: position 5,437,670 of record OX602109.1, on the reverse strand, counting down.
ATATAAGAGAGTTTATTCAATACACCAAGATTTTCCATACATATTTAGCAACTCCGCACATGCAATCGTTCATTCCGCGCTGAAACGCGCTCGTGAGTGGATGGGTGTACAACTTTTTTCCACGCGCTCTCAAGGTCACACTTTGTATTATAGACTGTCCGCTTACTTTATGGGGCTTGCAAAATTTGATACTTTTCGGATCGTTTTTTTTTGCATATATAAATGTTCTTTACATAATCTGTATATCTGTATACCTAAACGGCTGGGGTTATAGACATGAAATTTTGACAGTACGTACCTTTTATGACGTTAGCATCCACCTACAAAGCATTTTTGGTAATTCCACCCCTAAGGGGGTAAAATAGGGGTTGAAAGTTTGTATGAAAATCCGTCGTTTTTTAAGTTAAACGCATGAAAATTGGTATTTGACCTTTCAGTTAAAAATTAATAAATACGTATGTCAGTTTTTTTTTTAAATTCCACCCCTTAGGTGTAAAATAGCGGTTGAAAGTTTGTATGAAAATCCGTCGTTTTTAAAGTAAAGCCCATGAAAATTGGTATTTGACCTTTCAGTTAGAAATAAATAATTACGTATTTCAAGATTTTTGGAAATTCCACCCCTAAGGGGAAACTAGGGGATGAAAGACATGTATGAAAATCCGTTATGTTTTAAAAATAAACTCATGAAAATTGGTATTTGGCATTTCAGTTAATAATAAATAAATACGTATTTCAGGCTTTTTGGAAATTCCACCCCTAAGGGCTTAAAATATGGGATGTAAGTTTTGCATGAATATCCGTCATTTTGAAGATTAAAGCATGAAAGTTGGTATTTGGCCTTTCATTTAGAAATAAATAAATACGTTTTTCAGGATTTTTGGAAATATTCCAAGTTTTTTTAAACTGGTTTTTGTCATTAGTATCGTGTTTACTTTGATATGCATTTAGTAAAAGCTGTTATTTTGACATTACAAACAAACGCTTCAATATTATTTATTTGTATAGATTCCGCTGTGCCTTTTTTGAATAAATCGAATTGAGTTTTCAAACATATTGTGTCAAAATAAAAAGTAATTTAAATCAACTTCGAAGCAAATCACCGCTGAAATAATTTTCTACTCTTTTTTAATAAAATACGAAACAAGTCTTCCACCAAATCTGTTAAAAAAGGTTTACAAAATTTGACGTAGATTGGACCAAGGATCACGTTGTCCCGTACAAGCTTTGCCCCGTTTTTCACCCCCTTGGGGTAGAATTTCGGAAAATCCCTTCTTATCGGATGCTTACGTCATGCACAGAACACCCCCCCTAAGTTTCAGGTCTCTGCGATCAGCGGTTTAGGCTGTGCGTTGATCCGTCAATCGTTCAGGACAAAGTCTTTTATATAATTATATATAGTTTACCTGCATTTATGTAATTATACTAATATACTTGTTTCTGGTGTTTGTTATTTTTGTTCGAATTTTCTATTTCCAATTTGCAAGTCGCGGGCACAGCTAGTATCAAATAAAAACAAACGGGCTACATAGGTACTTGTGAAGGGCAACTACGGAACCCTACATTGCGTGGCCCGAGACGCACTTGGCCGGTGATTTTATGAAGCTATGCTATGTAATGATATCATTTGCAACTGCAATGATTCACCATTGAATGTTATGAAATAACTTATTTGTATGATGTTTAATTAAGTAATATCTTCAAGTACCAATATAAGTTAGTTAGCGTATAAAGCGGAGCGAAATGTCAATGTGTGCGAGCGCGCTATGTTGTTGTGTGCACGCTCAAATACCTAAATTCGAGCGCTTCAAATATGTTGGAGCGTCCTTAAAATCTATGACTAAAAAACATGTTTTATTTAATCTACGACTTGGACTTACCATAGAACTTGCTATTCAGTAAGAATATTAAGAGGTTAATGTTTATTTTAGCTTTACCAAACAAATCCATTATAGTGCAGCCTTCGTATTGTTTCTGTAATAAATCCTGTATATCCACATCAATGGTCTCCATCTCGACACCCATGAACTTTCCTTTGACGGTAAACACTCCATTGTGATCAGTAGGCGTGATGTCAAACTGCACGTTCTTGAATTGCGACGGAGAAAGCCCGTCTATCTCCAAAAGAACACCCCTCTCCAGCAACTTCGCAGCAGAATACTTTACAGTTAACTTTGACTTTAGCTTTTGTATGTCCTTTCCCGACCTCCTCAGGCATGCATGCACACTCCTGATTCAAAATAAAAGATTGTTTGTTAATTAATTGATTCTCTAGATCCTAGAATAGATAAATTTCTACAAATGTAGTAAATATATTGTCATTATTTCAAAGAGGTATAACAGTTTATGTCTTTGAAAGCCTTAGGCTCTAACTAAATCAAATTGAATGATAAAGTAAATGCCGTATACCACATAACTCTAATAGAGCCCAAATCAAAATATTTTTTTCATAAATCGGCGCTGGTATATCTACGGGCTCCATGTATGACGTGCACGGTTCATATTACAGCGACTGCGACGTGTTATGTCCATTTGCAGAAAAATATTATAGAAACAAGTGCGGGTTGGACTCGCGCACCGAGGGTTCCGTACAAACTGGTAAGTTTTAGGTAAGGAGAGGAAGTGATATTTTTGGAAGATTGTTATGGTAAATTCGTTTTATTTTATTATCTAACCACATATTTACGATTTTCAGATTTTTCCCTTTATATGCACTGCTTCTTACCAAATTTCATAATCCTAGGTCAACAGAAAGTAACCTATAGGTTTTGATTCCCTCGTGAAATCACAAAATATGCAAATATTTGCGACATAAACGTTCATATCTTTTCTTCACGTTGACTTACAGGTTTGATATTTTTACAGCTGAAAGAGACCATAGACCCGGCTATTTTCGTTTTGAAGTATATATCCTAAAAATAGTTTGACTGCATTGAATGCATTACATAACATAACAGATATAACTGCAATATAAAAGAGATATAATTGTAACAGGGTCGGCAACCCGCGAGTGATACCCCTGGTGTTGCAAGCGTCCATAGGCTGCGGTAACCGCTTACTATCAGGCGGGCCGTATGCTTGTTTGCCACCTTAGTGGTAAACAAAAAAATATTAAAAACAATGCACCTTTTACCAGCATGTAGATTTGCTAGACAAGACTGTATGTACTGGTCGTATGATTTGCATTTCTCTTGGTAATATTTAGTTTTCTCTTGCAGACTCTGTTTGGTGCGCATTAGAGTTGATAACGCCCGCCGTTGCGCTTGTCGGTACTTGCCCTTGTTGCAAAGGTCGAGAGCGATGGACGTAACCAGGGCCTGGTATCCGTCCTCGCGAGTCACATATCCCTCATCTTCAAGCATTTGCAAATTTCTCCGCAACTTGGCGATGTGTTCTCGCAGCGTCATCACGTCGTCCTGTTTTGCCTGACCGGAGTAGATTCGTCTTTGCATCTTTTTAGCGTGTTGCTCTTGCTGTTCTTTAGTAGTACCGATACAAAGGGCTTCAAGGAGATGTTCACCTGGAAAAATCGATATAAACATGTCGGCGATAGTGCACATCAGGTAGCGCCATTTGTGCATATTGCAGGGCATCAACAACTACTCTTGCTATTGGACAGGAAACCCGACCGGCCCCACCGGCTCGTACACGATCGTTGGCAGAAACGGAGGGTACCGGGCCGGGCCTGTAGGTATTATCGGCCAGTATATAACCTACGCGGCCACGAGACACGGACATTCTTATTTGAGACGTGTGACAGTCATAGTATTTGTTAGAGCGAAGCCAACGCACGTGTATGTTTCCCGAGAGTTGTTTAATTGAGTAAAGTTATTATCTACGTACTTTTGCTATTATGTCCAATTCGCTCGAGTACCGACAGTGCCCACAGTACCTACGTCATCCTGAACAGATCCTGACAACTAGTAGGCCTACCTATAACTTGCTTCTGATGCTGCTCAGTCTACAAACAAAACTAATAAAAAAATGCAAAATATATTTTGATATAAATAAAGGACATCATCCATGTTTCATAGAGATTTGGTCCCAATCTGAAAGTGGCGGCCAATGCATTTATTTGTATATTCTGTTAGTTTGTCCGTCTGAACATTAATTACTATGGCACCAAAGTTGGACAATACAGGACATTTAATTTGTTTTGGTTATTTTTAATTCCTGTTTTCAACAAAAATGTATGAAAATTCAGATTTTCGAACTCAAATAAAATAAACTACAATGGTCCTACAGGTTTGGTGCCACAGTAAAAAATTTTAAGACGGGCAAGCTCTAACAGAATATAAAAAAAAAATGCGTTGGCCGGCACGTACAGATTGGAACCAAAATGGATGATGTCCTTTTGAAATAATTACAAAATATGCATGTAAGTCAAGAGTGAAGTGGCGCTCTATACTCTCATCTACCCCGTGAGGATCTTGTACGTAACTTAATATAACCTCACCATTCAAGAAGGGTATGATTGCTACACAGAGTTCTTTAGTCTTGATGAACAGTTTGTTTAAGTCTGTCATGTCGTCGGCCGGTGCTTGGAATTTGTTCACAAGAGCCAAACAAACTTCCAGTCTAGCATTTTCTTCAGTGGAGTCACCATATTGCTGGAAAACAGTGGGCATAATTACTCCAAAATGCTTTTCTTTAATTCATTACAGATTTATACGGGGAAAAACCCACGTGCAGACGTCAATTTATGGGTGCCACTAGGCTAAAACTGCGCTGCAGCCCAGACAGCCGAGACAAAAAACCAGCGTCTATATTCATAGACGCTGGTTTTTTGTGTAGGCTTAATAGGAAATTACTCTATTAAGTCTATACTATTTATGTTTCATGAGCGAATACTGAAATGCCAATCTGTGTGCTAGTTAGTATGGTAGTGGTTACCGTGTCGACGTCCCGTGTGGCGAGCTGAGCGACGGAGGGCACGTCCCCCAGGTCGTCGAGCAGCGTGTTCAGACGGTCGCGCGCCTCGGCCGCCAGGATGTCCTGGTACTCCACCAGCAAAGCGTGCGTGTCTACTATTTCCTACAAGTTTTTATTGCGATTATATTAATAGCTGTATGTCCTTTGCACTGCACAGTGCACACTGGTGGAAAGGATTTTTCCCAATTTTTTTTTACAGCATGGAGTTTTTCAAGAAGGATCGGCAACGCGCGAATGATATTGCAAGCGTCCATAGGCTATGGCGATCACTTACCGTCAGTTGGACCGTATGCTTGTTTGCCACCTTAGTGGGACAAAAAAGAAATGTTTTCATTTTTATATTATTTTGTCACACATAGATTTTGCTCGCGACGTCAGCGTCACCTAGTATTAAGTATAATACACTGACGTGTACGTCAGCAGGAGTCCTGGACATCGACCTCAAATAGTGGATTAAAAAATAGCTGTAGGTATACAAATAAATATAGCAATACCTGTACAGTGATATAAATATGGGGATGATGCAGTAAGGTAGCTTCAGTGTACTCGTCGACCGAAAAATGTTCCTCCAGAGTGGGTCCGCGACAGCAGCGCCTAAACAGTTCCTTCATCTTCTCGTGACATTCAACTATGAATGGGTTCAGACAACGCAAGTGGCTCGATTCCTCTCCAAACTAAAATTATCGTTTTTAATGAAATATTTTATAAATAGTACATCATAATTTATTACGAAAAGCTTCTATTTATAAACATATATTATTATTATAACTACGATAATGTTGTATATGTTCATTGAACATATTCGAGAAAAGGAATTGAGTGGTAGGTTTTTATCGTACAACCTTTTTTTATTAGGAAGCTCTTAAAAATATCAGGTAAGTACTAAAATTGAATTAAATGGTATGATCAGTGTAGAAAATAAGATCATACAATTAGGTGAAAAAGATGAAATATATACGTACACCCTTCTTCGCTGCAGCAAAATGTAAGATTTTAGCGACGGAAGCTAAGTTTTTCCGTTGGTCTGTAGTCAAGCTTGTCCCATTGGGCAAGTTTATTATGTGGAATGCGTCTGGCGCCACGATAGCTGCGTTCAAAAACTGGTAATAAACCAGGTTTCCTATCACCTACAAATTGGGCAAACATATTTAAAAATAAGTTTTAGTGCAGACACATTTGTATGTAATAGGTACTGAAGTGGTCTGACCTTTAAAATATCCTTTTCAGGTGTGTGTGGAAACTTGGATGTAAGAGCCCGATGTAAAACGCGAGCCATGTATGTAATGCAGAAAGGCAACAGTTCAGTTGAGTTTGTAATCTTGTCCAAAAACATGGTTACTATGCTCTTTAGTTGGATCAAAGCTATTTCAAGTCTTGTCTTCACTTCTGGGTAAGTTAGCGCGTCTTCTTGGCTTACTGAATATGGGAGCTTCCTAAAAGATCATTATGTATTAAATATAATGTATTTTCATTTGTTTTTTAGACAAAATAGGACAAGAGAAATGCTTACGAAATTTGTCCGGTCTTCATCTCAGTTTCATTCCTCCAAGCTTTATAAATCTCCACAGGCCCAGTTTCAATGTTTAATTCCTTGTCCTTTAGCATCATTTCCACGAGAGGACCAATTATTAATTGCAAACTATTCAACCCGGAGAGTTGTCTCGATAAACTCACGGCCATCTTCAGAACCAGCGGCGTACAAGCTATAATGTCGAAAGGTTTGGCGACTTTGCAGCTTATTTCTTCTTCTAGTGTAAACCTGAACAGCTTAAGCAGCAAGTATTCATCTCTCGCGTACGCACCAAAATTATAAAGACTGAGTACCACGTTTTGTAAGAAGAAGTTGGTTTTATTTTGAGGTATGCAGAATAATAGTTTGGATAGATAAGTTGGGTTCGTTTGCAATTCGTAAAATAAATGCTGGTACCCGTCTAAAAGCCTTTTACTCTCTTTGGTAAGAGATTTCAATCCTTTAACAGCTGTTGAAATCGTTAAAATGGTGTCTTTACCCTCTGGACGCTTTTGAAATACAAGCTTGGTCATGGAGTTGTGTTTGACCAAATTGTTCAACTTTAAGCCATGTGCAGCTACCTCTTGCAAGGCGATACGGTTTTGAACGAGTAGCCCGATCTTGAGATCCATGTCGTCTATTTGTTTGGAGAGTTCTTGGTTCTTCCGTATTGACTGCACAACTTCAGATTTTATTGACTGAAGTTCTATTTCTCTGTCGTAGTCTTCAGTGGAGAAATCAAGCATGGGAATGAACTTCTTGACCACTTTAAGCGGCGGATTTGGAGAGTGGAAGAGTGAAGTGAATGCTTCGCGGGCTCGGCGTCCACGCCATAGTGCTTGGATTTTTATAATCTTTTGCTCCTGAAATTAGTAAAAGTATTTAATAGCTTCTTTTTATGTGTGCTAAGGACGTACTCAACCTATTTAAAACTTATATTCAAGTTTTCCCCTATGTGATGAATTATTACATTATTAAGGGGGCGAACTCGCGGACAAATGCTAGTCCGTGATATAACTATAGAATATATATTTAGGTGTGTGAACTGTTACCTGCACTTTGTACCACGCCCACGGGTTCTGCTTCCTTTCCCTTTTTAGTTTAGCTTCTATTGCTTTCATTTTAATCAAGGTTCCATATTGTTTATGAATACGTACGGCTCGCCACCAAGCCTGAATTTTCACAACAACATCCTCATTATGTTTAAAATACCTAAGTCTTTGCGTCATTCTATCCCTCAAGAGATATCCCTTACAGTATGCTTGAATTAATATGATAGATTTTTCTATAATAATTTGTTTGTACTTGTTTATATGATGTTTATTTGCTTTCTCTATTGTATGGTGAACATCCTTCCTAGTCAAATAGCGTGCATACGGCACAAAGTCCTTAGGCGTCGTCCAACTGTATGTGAATGACTCCACATCGATGTATACCGTGTTGCCGGCGTCAGTGTGGCACACAATCCAGGGACAAATATGATGTCCCCGTTTTTTCAGAGTCTTAGAAAACATTTGAAAATACACTTCTTTGTATGTGTTTTCGATCATGCATGGAGAAGTTAGGATAGGACAAGTAACAGCTGTCCAAAATTCATCCATCTTATTTTTCAAAATTGCTAAGTTCAAGTGCACTAATGCATCAGTTAGCGCCTTGACTTTCAATGACTCGGCATTAACTTCGTTAATCGTATCTACAATATCATCAAACCAAAGGTTTTGCGATTCTTTTTGAACAAGCACTTTCTTTAACATACGTAATAGGAGATGCTTTTCTTCTTTTTGTATCGGACTTAGAATTTTTAAACACGGGCGCTTAGAGAGTACCATTAAAGTTTCAATGTCTTCGTCAGACACAGCCTTGTTGATACCATCAATGACTTGCACCACTACAACATAAGAATTTTATCAAGAGATCTTTATATTATAGCTTATGAAATAAAAGCATGAAGCAAAATATTAATTACTTACACTCCTCATTGTCGTCATCCTTCATATTAACCATATCAATTGTGTCTCTAATATCCTCGAGCGTCAGTAGTGGACACGCGCATTGCTCTTCAGTCTTCACCCGTAGAGCTGTAATTAGTGCGGACAAATATCTGCGTCGGCAATGTGGCCGCAGCCCTTCCAAATTAACCTGTTTTGAGTTAAGCAAGTTCCACATTGCTGTGTCGTCTCCTCTATCAACAGCCTGAGATATCGACGCTACAGTTAATAAATACGCTACTGATGCAGCTATCTCACTTTCATTCAAATTTTTCTCTAGTTCAAATTTCTCCAACTTCATTTCCTCATATAATAGTGGAGCAGCAAACTTATCAATCTTGAAATTCAACTCTAAATGTGAATTTGTTAAGGCCACATACAAATCATCTGGAGAACCTTCATCTAAGGCTTTGTTAACTTTAGCTATAGCTGTCTTATGGTCAATATGCTCAAATGATTTATGATTACCTTCGCTAATTATGTTTTGAAAGACTTTGTGCCAGTTTGTGACACTCTCAACATCAACATCCTTGCTGCTTTCTATGATTTCATTGACAACATCACAATAAAAGTCCAGATTATTGTAATTATAATCTTTAATCTTCACCCAGTCCTCATTAAAGATTTTATGTAAACTGTTGACGTCACCATTTTGAGAGGCTGAACATAAATTCTTCCATAAGAATTTGTAGTTCACAGCAGTGATATGGCCTTGTATCTCTACGAGGGTAAGAAGTTCGTCATACTCGTCTGGAATATAGCTATCATTGAGGGAGTGATTATGAGCAGCTTGCACCTTCTCTTGCTTGGCAATTAGTAAAACTTTTTTGTATTGGTCAATGAGTCTGTTTTGGACATGTTTCAGCTTGAGCTGTGGGTTAAGTATAGCAGATGTGATTGATTTATCAGAGTCTAATAGCTTGTTCAACTCCAAAACTACTTTGTGAATTGCAACACTATTGTCCCCAGTGTTCTTTGACAATATGCCACCAATTTTTTGAAACACTGGCAGTGGGTGTTCACATCTTTGTAAGTCTTTCGAGACAATTTCCAACTCTTCATCTATAAATGAAATAAAGCATGTATAAAGTAAGTGTTTAAATTTTAAGCATAATCAATGGGCCTTCTTATAATGTTATTAATATAGTAAAAATCCATTATGCAGACAATTATCTTACCAGTGAATACAGCTTTTCCATAAACATCATGTATTAATGGAGCTTTTCCCAATTTAAACAAATGGGAACTGAGAGCATGTATACAATATATTACTCTGGGCATGTTCTTTTTGTCATATATATCTGTGGTTTCTGGTTGAAATGTCTATAAAATAAAACAACATGTATTCATAAAAATTAGTCAGCTAAGGACCATACCAATATATTGAGAAATAAACTTGTCTTACCACTGGAAGTTCAGTTTTCTTCAGGACTTGAAGAAACTTGTTTATGTTATCAGTATGTTTAAATTGTACTCCCATTATCTGCATAGACCACAGCAAAATGTAAATATTTAACACATAAAATAAAGTTCTGCTTATCACAAACAATATATCCTGAGGATACCAATATGTTCAATATTATCTTTTTTCAGCAATCAAACCTTCAATCACAGATGAAGCAGACAAGGTCATCAAACAACTATGTTTTTACATTATAAACAGTACCATATGTACCTAGTCAAAATATCCTAGAACCTATAGTACTGATTGTAAATAATATTAATGCAGTGCTAATTACTAACTTTAAATTTGTTTTAATTTTACCTTTACTTTTAATATGTTAAGTAAATAAAAACTGTAAGTGAAAACTTATATCAGCCACACAGCTTTCAATGGGACAAGCAAGATCTACAGATATAATGGATATTGATGCTGCATCAATACCCATTTCTGATTTTAAGGACAGAGATAAGCTTCCCATGAGTTCTTTTCACATTTGACTCTTGTTTAGAACACTTCTTAGAACATACCTTGTATCTCTTCTGGTCAATATCATAAATTTTATTCAATGGAAGTAGGTCAGGTGAAATAAAATTTCCCAGTTTTGCTAAATACACGCCATTACGAAGAGTCTCTTCAAATTCAGTTACAGGAGGGAGGCTTTCTTTCAAACAAGTTTCCATCCACGTTTTAGCTTCTTCCAGTCGACAAAGGTATTCATATGCAACGGTTCTTTGTCTAATAGCGTCCATTTCCTGACCTGTTTTGCGTACATCGGAATCATCTGAAAAGAAGAGTAAAATGTAAATACTTAAATTTCATTGTAACATCTGCAGAAATATTAAAAGTTTTCATTACCGTTGTCGATTTTTCCAATCCGTATTTCATCCAAATCTCTGATAGACAACATTGTAATAACGTTGTTTAGGTAGCTTGATTAATTATATCATTTACAAAGTATTCTGTTTTTTTTCTGCTCGAGACACTTATTTTCATTTCTTATTACATACGTATATTTTATGAAGGAACAATAACACCAAGAGAATACAACCGCTACGCTAGACAAACAACGGCTATCAACAACTTTCATTTTCAAAACATTTGCCCGCCGGACGCCGGTTGATTTCTTTTAATCGGTTTTTACAGGCCCTGGACATTCCTCCTTTTGAGCCAATCATACAATAATTTTAATTCACTCGCTTCACTTCACATAAATATTTTGAGTATTTATTCAAAATCAATTGAACATAAAATACTGGTTGGCAGTTATAATTTGAAATACTTTGTCCAAGAAATTATAAACGCTTGCCAAAACGCATGTATTTTGAGTCATGGAATGACAAATTAAACGAGCCTTTGTAACAAATTTATTTTATCAAATAACTTTTCGAAAAAATGGTCGAAGAACTTAGTGTTTTTGAACCAGATTCAAAATACGAGCCAATATCAGTTTGCAAATGTCTGATAGATGCTGATTCCTCTGAACAAGTAGTAATATCTGCGCGTAAGCAACGTATATTAAGCACCGTTGCTAGAACTGAGAATTATCTTAGAGAACGTCATATTCCAGAACTAATACGATTCCTTTTAACAAAGGTTATTGCTCACCAGTCAGACAATCCGATTGCATACCTAGAAAAGCTGTTAGATGATTGCATGCTCTTTCGCACTGGTAATGGATTACCACCTGTTCTGTATGAAGATAGGTGAGATTTTTCCTAATTAACCGAATAGAGATTACCACATTCAACCAGTGAGCTGTGTAAGCTTAAAGCTTGGTTAAATAAAGCTCTTTACTGTAATGAAAATTATTACCATATATGGGTGGAGTCGATAGGACAAGTGAGAATAATGAACCTGCTAAGTTCGTTTACATACTTATAGTCTAAGATAAGAGACGACCCACGTAAAACGTAGTGGCTATGTACTCTGTGAGATGACCTACTGAATAACCCGCTTTCGACACGGCTTGATTTTTAAGCTATTGCATAGCTTTTATCGCGGGCCTTGAGCGTGGGGACCGAATCCAGAAATTCCGTAACGAAAAAAACCTAACACCCCCCACTCCGCCATCTATCGATAAATACCAGAACTTTTAATGACTTTTTGAAATATCACGCTTGTCTCTTTAGTTCAGCAACCCGCCTTTAGGTGGCATTGGTTGTATTGGAAAACTACCGTAATCAGCTGTTTGTGAGTATATAGGTATATAAAAAAATTGCATTAATAAAATAATTATAATTGCATAAGTTGATAAAAAATGCCATGCAATAGCTTTACCGCGGCAGTCTCCGAGTGCCACACCTAATTTTTATAATGATATTTGAGTACCAGTGAAATAAGAAAATACCATTCAGGGCAGGCAGACATCTCGCGGTTGCGTTACCATTTCACGTTACATTTTTGAAAATGTATTTTTTTATCCGTCTCCCACAAGGCTACAGTTCACGCATGTCTTAATCTTAAAGTAAAAAAGTTAACCTATTTTAAGGGTTGCAACTGTTGCAAGTAGGTGCCAGACGATAGCAAGTTGTAATAGGGATAGTAAATTTGTAACCTGCTCAACACAAGGCTGAAAATTTGAGGGAATACTCTTTCAATAGATTTAATAGTATAATATGCTGTAAATAAAATTCTGGCGGTTGCAAGTGGCTGCCAGACGAGACGAGTATATAATAGGCATAAAGCTTGATGGGAGTGAGAGCGCAACAGACTAGTACGAGCTCCAATGTCAGACACAGTGTATATGTAATATATAAATATAACCTTTTATGGGATGATAACGCAACCGCGAGATGTCTGCCAGAATAGTATATTTTCTTAATTCACTGATACTAAAATATCATTTAAAAACTTCTAGTCTTGTGGGTTAGTCGGATGGTTCGGAAGCTCTCCTGCTATTAGGTAACTTGTATTTTTTCTTCAAACTTTTATATATGAGAAATTAAAAATTATTGAAATCTATAACATATTATTTATATTTAACAGGCACTTGGAAGCTGTAGTTAAAAGTTTTGACCCTGGACAACGTGGTTGGTTGACTTCAGGTCAGACACGCAGGGCTTTTATCACGCTCGGGCTCACGCCAGAAGATACACTAGAAGAACGTATCCCCTGCGATATCGTTCTGAATTGTTTGCGTGATACACAAGAACATGAATTGCTTAGCTTATTAACAATAGGAATGGACAATAATGCTAGCAGTGAAGATTCATCATCTACCTCTACAAAAATTTAAACTAGCGCACTTGACGTTATTGTTGCTGCACTTAATAAATAAATACTTCCTTACTTACATACTGCAAAAATATGATTATTTTCTTTAAATTAAATTACCTTAGATATATTTTGACAAAGTGGAAACAATTATTATGAAGCGCACCTTTAGACTCTAATTAATGTATATTTATATGCCTATAAAAAAAACGTATTTAAAGGAATTCTCTCTCTCCTTCTCTCTCTATTACTACTCGATTCTTTAGCTAGGTTACATACTCGTAATCACCTAGCTAAAGAATCGAGTTAAAAAGTATTTTTTGGGTTCCGTAACCAAATGGCAAAGCGGAGCCCTTATAATTTCATCATGACATGACACTGTCTTCTCCGTCGCTATTTTACTGAAGTATTTCTTGCCTTGTATCCAACGATCTATATTTAAAACAATGCTTGTATCAGTAAATCGGCTATTTAGTTCGATGTCGGCTGTTGAGACGCAGTTGTTGGATGTAATGCAACAGAAGTGTCCTCCCTAGTACGATCATATCGTGAAAAAAGGTTTTCCCAAAGGAGTGGAGATTGGGGTTCTTCAAGAAATGGTAAAAAGATTTTTACAGGGTTCGGCAACGCGCGAGTGATACCTAGTTGCAAGCGTCAATAGGCTACGGTAACCGCTTAACATCAGGCGGGCCGTACGCTTGTTTGCCGTTTGTGTAATGGTGAAATTGGTTTAATTTGAACAACAGTGTGGGAACACATTATTCCAAAAAAAAAAACCTTTATATTTTAGCAGGAATAGATCTTTTTAGGTTTTTATTGTGCTGTCAATATATAATTGTGTGTAAGGCCCCAAGATAATACAACCGCTACGCTAGGTATGGCCTATGAAAGTGTATTATTTATGATTGTGTATTTCCGGTAGGTAGTGTCATTAAAAAACAATCATAGGTGTTTTTGGCGGGAATCAGACAGCGGTTGAATTTTTTTCCAGTGTCTCGTAAATTGAGTTATAGTGATCTTTATTATATATTTTCGGGGTCATTATATGCAGTAAAGTTTCATTTAGTGACGCATTTCCAGGAACATTGGAAATAATGCTATAATATTGTGTTTGGGTGAAGGGAACTATTATTTTGGTCAATAGGTTACCTTTAAGGCCTGTTATGATCTGCTACTGCCGTAGATTGTCTCTAGAAATTCCAGTAAACAGTAGGATGCAACAAACACTGAAAATTGAGAACTTGATAATTCTCTAACACTCGACACTGGCAAAAATCGTCCTTGGAGAAGATTTTAAATTGCCATAGTTAAGAAGAAAACTTTCAACGTCAAAATGATATATGTCAAGTGTCAACTGTCATCATTCAAATTCTTCAATCTTTACGTCGTTTAGTGTCAACTTGATTGAATTTAATATTATAATATTTTATTTATGTTCACAGCGAAAAAGCTTCAATAGTAATCGTTAATTCGATATCTACATTCACTACGTTATAAAATGTTATTAGACTATAAAATAAAGTGATAATAGTTAGGACTTAGGTAGCATGCGAAGTTGCACAAAACAAACGTTGCTATACATGCAAAAATGAAAGAGAGAAATAGAAGTAGTGTTTTCTAAAGGAATTAATAGTGAACAATAAAAGTATTACCAAAATGTTTGTATTAGGGATTTTTATTCATGTTATGTTTTTATTTTCAATATTTGATATTTATTTTAAGTCACCGATTGTGGACAATGTGACCCCTTATCGGCCTCAACATCAACCGCTGGCTGATCGGCTTGTACTTTGCATGGTTGACGGTTTACGAGCTGAATCATTTGTTAATCATACCACAATGGAATATCTGAGGTTCGATTAATGAGATTACATGACAGCAGATATTTTATCAGATAACCATACTTACTGATTATTTACAGGTCAGTAGCAAATTCGTTTGGTAGGTGGGGCATATCCAATACTCAAGTACCTACTGAATCACGCCCCGGACATGTGGCTGTAATAGCTGGGTTTTATGAAGATCCATCTGCAGTTGCTAAGGGCTGGAAAGAAAATCCTGTTGATTTTGATTCTGTTTTTAATCAAACATCCTTCACATGGTGTTGGGGGGCTTATGATATTGTTAATATATTTTCCAAAGGAAATGTTGAAGATCACATTTTTACAAACAAATTTGATCCTTATGACCAGACATTTAGCACAGATAAAAATACTACATTGTTAGATGAATGGGTTTTCGATAGAGTGAAAGATTTTTTTCATGGTTCATTAAAGAAGGATGATCAGAATAAGTTACATCAGGAGAAAATAATGTTCTTTTTACATTTACTGGGAACTGATACATCTGGTCACACACACAAACCAAATACTGAGTAAGTTTAAAAATGTAAACTTATTAATTAAAAATATTAAAATATAACTCACTAGAGCTAGATTCACTGAAGCTAATTTGTTTCAAATGAGCATTTTTTTTTTACAGAAACTTTGAAACTACATTAAGATTTGTTGATGAAGGTATAAAAGAAATAGAAAGAGTAATAAGAGATTACTACAATGATGATGGTAGAACCACATTTCTGATGACTTCAGATCATGGAATGACAGATTGGGGTGAGGCAGTTTAAGCAATAATTTATTCTTTATTTATTTGACACCAACTCCTGTGATTTCATTTGCTTGGCTCAAGCCACTAGCTATTTAAAACAGTTCATTAGATTAAGAGTAAAACATTAAAAAGGGCATTGTTTTTTGCTATTCCATGCCATTTTTTCATAAAATATATTTTCATTAAATGTACAAACAGTCCTTTTTAATTTATATGTAAATATGCATATAGCCAAAAACATTAAATTCTTCATTTAAAAATGCATTGCATAATATTTGTTTATTACTTTGTTTAGGTTCCCATGGGGCGGGAGAAAACCATGAAACACAGACACCCTATGTGATATGGGGTGCAGGTGTTCAGCAAGTTGAGGGAGATGAACCTGACCTTCAAACCAATAGCATGTCTCTGAGCCATAGATTGGACATCAAACAAGCAGACCTGACTCCACTGATGGCAACTATACTCTCTATTCCAGTCCCTGTCAATTCTATAGTCAGTACTTTCTTTATGAAGCAATGTTTTCACTACACAATATTCCTATAAATATTGAATTGATTTCAGGGTAAATTACCAGCTGAGCTGTTGAATTTAACATTACCAAACAAAGCAAAAGCAATACATAGTAACAGCAAACAATTGGCATCCCAATATGATAAGAAGAGACAAGATGTAGAAGCAAATGCTATACAATTTTTATATCAACCTTTTGAACCATTTACTAAGCAAAAATATGAAGAGGTTAATGAATTCATAGAGATATTACTCCAAGAAGAGGATTATGAAAGGTTAATTCTTGTCAGTGAAGAGATCATAGACCTTAGCCTCGCAGGATTGAAATATTATCACAATTATTATCAGAGACCTCTACTTATACTAGTCACTCTATCCTTCTTAGGATGGATTATGTTTTTGCTTAGAGTGTTAACTGAACAAAAAATAAATTCACAACTAGAAACTTCTAACAAAAAGAAAACCAAAATGTTAAGTAGTACCCTGTTAAAACAGAGTGTGAATATAGTATTTATAATGTTATTATTAGTTGCAATTTTTGTTGTTTATGGTATGTAATACTTCAGCATTTTAGTGCATGTTTCACATCATGTATGGATTGAAATAACTTAACTTTGTTTCAGCACAAGACCTACCAGTTCAGTATTTCTTCTACTGTTTAATGCCAATTGCTTTGTGGCATCATGTTTTTTCTTCTTTATATGTTTGGACAGAGGCATATAGGCACATTAAGAAGAATAAAACTGTTTTTGTTTTATGGGTTGAAGTTTTAAGTTATATTCTAGGCTCACTAACATTGGTGATTATAAGTTTTAATTAAGTAAAGTACCTTTGGAGGATGACAAGTAACTAACTATATGTATTTGTTTCCAGGCACTATCATTCACCTACAGGTGGATGCTGAGCATTCCATTAGTGGGAATGGGTTTGTGGCCATTTCTATCCAGAACAAGAAATCATTTAACTAAGTCAATACTATTTGCATGGCCTTTGGGTTGTGTGTTACTCAGTTTCTTCTCATTCATGCCAGTTGTGGGAAAAGATGTTTTTATTGAATTAGTGTAATATTTTTTGGTATATTGTTCATTGTTATTCAGCTATCCTGTAATTGAAGCTAAACTGTCATTCATTAATTATATAAAATTTCAGAATTGCATCAGGACTTATTTGGTCTGTTTTTATATTAGTATACATTTTTAAAGTATTACAACCACTGTGCTCTGTGAACAAAGAGAGCAAACAGGGAATAGTTTTGAGTGTGGCACAAGTTATTTTAATGATGTTTTCCTTGCACAACATCTATGTGCAATCAAAAAGATTTGAGAGAGGTACCTCAGTGTCTCCTATACATCAAGCAGTTGCTTGGACTATTTCAGGTAATTGTAATGATATAAATAACATGTTCATACCTATGCTATGTTGACAACACTATTGGCCTAATGGTTACTATATCGGCTGCAATGCTATGAGCCGCGGGTTTGGTTCCTGCCCATTTGCTTTGTCATGGGTGTTTGGTATATACATAAGCATTTTATCAATTCTCTTCATAGTACAAGCTTAGCAGGCAGTTTTGGGACCAGATAGCACTGTGTGATATAAGTTCTGAGAATTATTATTCATGATTATGTGTATATTATAAATTTTATTGCAGTGATATCAAACCTATTGCCATTAGCAATTTCTAAAAGGCTGATTTGTCGCTTGACCGCCATATATACATCCTTATTGAATTTTTATTTACTTTTATCTGTGTCACATGAAAGTTTGTTCATGGTTACACTAATATTCAATGTGACTTGCTGGATATATATAGAATTTCGCCTTCTTCATCTGCAAAAAATGAATGTACGTAATACTGACCCAATAAAAATATTAAGCATGTTTCTTGAAGCTTTATAATAATACTTAGCATATAAGTAACAATCTATAAAACCACAATATTGATTTACAGATTATGGAGTACACATTTGGTGAAGAAGCATATAGTGAAAAAAATAAAGGTTTTACATCCATTGAGAGAGGTATCAGTGATCAAGACTTCAGGCGTGCTTTCTTTTTTGTATCCTTTTTATTTAAATTGCATAGCATTAAAGAAGGAAATTAGACAAGTATTTAAATATTTTTCTTAACTATCTACTTCAGGTATTGTACATAATTTTAGCATTCTTTGGGACAGGGAATATAGCTTCACTCAATTCATTTGAAGTTAGATGGGTGACATGTTTCATAACATCTTTCCAGCCTTTTATAATGACAACACTAATACTACTGAAAACATTGTCTCCATTTCTGATAGTTGCTTGTAGTTTCAGAGCAGTTCAACATTTGAGTAAGGTAAACACTGATTACTACTGGATACATATTCCGGACACATTGCTTGCACAAAAATAATTGAGAATGAATATTTTTTTATAATAATATTCTGGATTTCAAGATATTTCATATTGTTCAGTTATAATTGGTTCATATTTCAGGCACCAACTGGATACTTGAATATAATAGTACTCATATACTCCAACATAATGGGAATACAGCTGCTGTACAATGTGAAAAATACAGGGAGTTGGTTGGAGATAGGAACCTCCATATCACAGTTTGTCATAGTTCAGGTTATCACACTTTTTATTGTCATAATCAATCAAATAGCCAAGTTTCTGACAGATATTAGTATTCATCAATTTGCAGGTACTATGTTTAAGAGCAGAAAGAAATATGTTTGAACATACTTTATATATTTTATTTCATGGAGCACATAAATAGTAAATACAGTAATGTATTCACAAAAAGTTACAAACTTACATGTATAATTCAAAATCCATTCTGTTTGAACTATAAAACTGAGTATCTTCCCCATGTTTCCTAACCCAAACACCAGTTTTGAAATAGCCTTCAGACATCCATTTGTGCATTTGCTCAGTTGTGTGAGGACCAGATATTTCTGCAGAGTTCTCCTGGCTCCATTTAAACTCCCATTTAACTACTTTACTTTCTTCCTCATTATTTTCCTGTGTATTTGTTTCATTTCCTGTTTTTGTATCTAATGTCTTTTTTTCCTTCTGATCAAAATCGTCAGAATACATATCCAAATCAGGATTATCTTTCTTACTTTTGTTCTTATCTAGAACTGCAGATATTTTCTCATAGGTCTCTTGGTAAATATCCATGTTGCCAGTTTTAGTCAATATTTGGTTGGCTAATTCTGTTACTCGTGTTACTGTTTTACTGCCCTCATCTACAATACCTGCTTTCTTCCTTCTCCAACGTTCTGCACTGGATATTTTTGAACTTGCACCTAAAATTTAAAATTATTAATATTATCATGTAGGTACATTCTAATAATCTATTGAGTGTGTTTTCAAAATGTTTTATACACTTACCAAGGCGCTGAAGAGATTTTGCAATTGTTTCTCTTGGTTTCATGTGACTTTGAATTTCTCTGTAATTTTCTATAAGGTTGAATGTCTCTTCTTGTTCATCCTCACTACTTGATTCATCACCAAGTCCTTTTGTGTCATCATCCTTGTGGACTTTATACTTATCTTCAGGCCGCCCTTTCACTTTCACCCAGTCTATGTTGTCCAGCCATCCATCACGCACCTCTTTTTCCTTCTTAAAGTGATAGTGGCCTTGTGTGTCAAAATGTCCCTCTTCAAGTTCCTCTTTCATGTTAAAAGGTGTGATTGTTATCTGAAAAATAAGCATTATTTTGTAAGTACTTACTTATGTTAACTTGATTGAATAATGTGAGGCCTGGCCGTGCAGTCATTGTGTAGCGAAATATTTATCACAATATTTAGTCCATAATTTTAAGAGGAACTAAGGTGTTGAGGACAGTGCAGTGCCGCGCGGGACAAGCCCCTGACAAATTTATAGTTTAAATTTAAATATTCTTAGGTCATCAAGGTTATGGCTTTAGATGTATAGGTACTCACTTCACCTTCCATTCCAAGAATCCCTTCCTCCTCGCCTTCAATATCATTTGCATTGAGTACATTATTCTTTTCTTCTTCTGCGCCGCTGTCTTCCTCGTCTGAGTCTAAAGAATGCTTTTTAGTATCATTCTTTGATGCTGATTTAGCAACATCGAACGCCTCGGCCGCTGATCGTTTAGACATGTTGGTCTTGTTCAAGTTATGAAGCCAAAAAATATTTTAACTGGGTCGAATTATCTCTTGACATCACATAGAGAAATTCAAAGAATGAAATTAATACCAGCGGTTGTATTCTCTTGGATAAATACAGCGCAGGTAGGATAGGTACTTAGCGTTTGTTCAGAACTTAACCACTTGATTCTCTTCTCTTCCACAGAGTACATAATCACTACCTAAATTTTCTTGGATATTTTGACAATAACAGCAGCCACATAGTACGCTAACACCTCCGCTGTCAAAATAGTGGTTACCTATGTTTTATGGTTATGTTATGTACCTACTCTGTGGTCAATCAAATCATAAGATCTTTTTTGGGTTCCGTACTTCAAAAATTTATCACTGTTGTCCGTCTGTCAGGAATATTTTTCTCAAGCACGCGTGGACATAATATCAAAGTGAAATGAATATTAAATACCCGTATAAAAAAAATCAGCTGTAAAAATATCAAACCTGTAAGTCAACGTGAAGAACAGTTAGGAACGTTTATGTCGCAAATCTTATGATTTCACAAGCGAATAGGGTACTTCCCGTTGACCTAGAATCGTGATATTTGGCAAGACGCAGTGTCTTGCAGCACATATAAAGGGACAAATATAAAAACCCTAAACATGTAGTTTAATAACAACAACAAGCTCATTTACTATAACAATCTAACAAACATACCACTTTCTCTGCTTACCTACAAGTTTGTACGGAATCCTCGGTGCGCGAGACGGACTCGCAACTGGCGGTTTTGTTTTTTAAATATGGCAACCCATTCTCAAGACTATTTTCAGCATTGCCAACACAATAGGTACATGATTATCGATATAATACTGCCATCAAACGTAGTGGTATTACCATAGAATACCAAGAGAATACAACCGCTACGCTAGATTAGAATAAAGACATCGCTTCGCTTCTTCTTCTGCCTAAGTATGGCAATCAATGCCTTTAGGGACTATTTTTGCCAGTGTTCTGTCAGAGAATTTTCAAGTTTCAAACTTTCTCGTGTTTGCCCAAGGAACTTATACCAGACCGTATAAGTTCCTTGTGTTTGCCTCTTTAGGTCAGAGGTAACCTATTGACCAACATTTATTATAGATGCCATTAGTGATTATGTACTCTGTGGATGCCATCTTTTTGTTTTCTTTGTTATTAGGTATTCTAGTTTGATAAAAGATTTGAGTAAAGAATTATTAAAGTCTAAGTTAAGAGAATATATTTTAATTTGATAAATGATAAACATATTAAATATTGTTTGTTTGGTAAATTATAATGAAAAGTTGATTATTTACAATACTAAACCAACATATTAAACTGAGTCTCATTACAATTTAATAAAACGTTGATAATTATAATTACACGACTGTGTAAATATTTTGACTTTTGTATATTCTGTTAGAAGTTTTTGTATATTCTATTATACCTTGTCTTGTCTGTCTGTGCATTTATTACGAATTACTATGGCGCCAAAGTTGGACATTACAGGACATTTCATTTGTTTTAGTTGTTTAGAATTCCTATTTTCAACAAAAATGTATGAAACTTAAGATTTTAGAACTTAAATAAAATCAACTAAAATTATCCTACAGGTTTGGTGCCACAGTAAATAAAACCGGCCAAGTGCGAGTCGGACTCGGACACCGAGGGTTCCGGTTCCGTACACACTTGTATGTAAGATTATAAGTAGGCAAACTTCAAATGAGGTCATTATTCGTCGGTGACTCTGAACAGCCCGATTCAGGAATATATTTTAGGAAATTCGCTATTTAGAAAAAACAAACTACATATTTACTTTATTTGTTTTCCGGTTTTATCCTTTACTTGAGCTGTTAGACACTGCTTTCTGCCAAATTTCATGGTTCTAGGTCAACGGGAAGAACCCTGTAGGTTTTGATTCCCTTGTGAAATCGCAAAATATGCGAAATTTTGCGATATAAACGGTAATATCTTTTCTTCATATTGACTAACAGGTTTGATTATTTAAAGCCGAAAGGGACCACAGACCATGGTATTTCATATTAATTTCAATTTGATACCTCCATGGGCTCTTGAGATAAAAAATCTTGACAGACAGACAACAAAGTGATCCTATAAGGGTTTTTTTTCTTTAAGGTACGGAACCCTAAAAATGGTCAGACGGGCAAGCTCTAACAGAATATACAAAAAAATGCATTGGCCGGCACTTTCAGATTTGGATTGGACCAATGGATAATGTCCTTTACATCTTTGCGCACGTACCTACATGTAGGCAGTTCTGGAGCGCTACGCTACGCATACGCCAGACCGAATATCTTTGCTCTATAAATATAACACAACCAGCAGAGGCAGCACATAAAACCAGTGCGGTGCGCGATGCGCGCGCAGTCATTAAGCTGCCAGCACAGCGCGTTCTCTTGTCATGTTGGCAATCAAATGCGCTTTAGATACCTATTGGCTATAGCGATTTCTTATTATCAGACAGGTTTGCTGGACGACTTGTTAGTATAAAAATCTATTATCAACATTATAATAAAAAAACTAAAAACTTTCTCTAGGTGCTGTTTTAATTCTTTTTCCATATAAGTGTTTTATTGTTTGAAGGCATTTCAATAGTATCAATGAGAGATAAATTATTTTCTTCTCCTAACTTAATCAAGTCATCAATATCACGAAGGATCTCGTGCCCTGAGAGAAGCATCAAATTGAACATTGCT
This sequence comes from Falcaria lacertinaria, assembly GCA_951449985.1. Taxonomy (NCBI): domain Eukaryota; kingdom Metazoa; phylum Arthropoda; class Insecta; order Lepidoptera; family Drepanidae; genus Falcaria; species Falcaria lacertinaria. The sequence goes on along the minus strand of OX602109.1, from coordinate 5,414,637 downwards.
CTCAGGAGTGATAAGACCAGCTTTACTGTAGGGGCCATATGTTATCATAAGGGCATCAGATTTCAAATAAATTCCAGCATTTTCAAATAAACCAATTGTGCACTGATATGGGCTAATATGAATCATGTTAGCATTGTACATATAGTCTATTGTATTTTCTTCAAAGCCATAACAAGATAATTTATGGCATATATCAAGCAATATTGGCTGAAGAATATTTTTTGTTTCACAATTACTTGCATAATATGAAATGCTTCCAAATAAACTTTCATCCACTTCAGTTGGCTGGAATTTGACACCAGGAAAATGAGGAGCAAAGTGAGCTAGATGTTGGCCTGAACCTGATGCTACTTCCAGGAACAGTGGACATTCATCTTCAATGTTATCTGCATCATAGATTATGAATCGTTTGATGACTTGTAGTATTGGTTCTTTATTTCTTACTGCGGCTGGATAGATTAACTTCTCATTTGTGATACTGAAATACATATATTATACATATTATAGACTGAGCTCAAGTGTTAAAGGGCTGATAATGAATGAGAGAGGGATGTAGGATTGAAGCCAAAGGAAGGAATTACACTTCTGTTTTCCAATTACAGTTACTTCCTAAATTTATGATACTGAGAGCATATTATTATATCAGAATGTTTGATTATTTTTAGTATCATAATTTCCACGACCTTTATTATCCCACTGCTACGAAAAGATCTCTCTTTAGCTTATGCCATTCAGCAGCCTCTTTCAGAGTAGACCTCTGCTTCAGTAGACATAATAAGACTGTAGAGTAGAGTAGTTTAACAATAATAATGAAGGTCTTAACTCTTTGGATGCTTCTGCCTATCAGTAAATAAATAAAAAAATGTACGGTAGGTATGTGAAAAGGTTACTCAACAAGCTTACACAGGAATTAAAAAATTGCCGTATGAGTAAGTTTGCTCACCTTTCGCATCCGTGGGTTTCATGGAAAGTGCAACCAATATCAGCCATTTTTGACATAGGTAACCTAGTCAAAATTCTACTAGAGTAAGAAAAATACCGGTTTACAGGCTTTGAGATAAATGAGACAATAATCTTTTCAATTGACTTAAAGCTAGAATAAAGTGCCATGTACTGATATATCCAATTAATTAAAGCAAAAAACAGAAATCACTAAGGCAGATTATGTACAACGGAACTCTTTCTTTATCTTACCACTTATAGCATTGTTTTACTACTTAATTTAATTTTTACCACTTATTTATTTTCGTTGTTTTTTATACTTTAATTGAATCTAACATTCACAGAGTACATAACCACTACCACAGAGTACATAACCACTACGTTTCTTCTTCTTCTTCTTCTTCCTAAGTATGGCAATCAATCCCTTCAGGGACTATTTTTGCCAGTGTCGTGTTAGAGAATTTTCATGTTGCAAAATTTCTCGTGTTTGCCGCATTAAAATGCCTAGTGTCATGCATTCTAACGCCCAAAGGAGTTTCTGGAGACAACCCACGGCAGTAGCAGATCGTAATACGCCTTTGGATTAGAGGTAACCTATTGACCAAAATGATAAATCACTTAACCCAAAAGTCGTATTATGGCATTAACCACTACGTTTCTAACCCAAGAGAGTACAACCACAGAGTACATAATCACTACGTAATACAACCGCTGTTTCTAACATTATTTCCCTGGAATCTGGATGGATGTTGCTGTGTGCATTATATTCTCTTGCCTTGTGTGTATGTGTGCTCTTGGTATGTAAGTCACAGACCTAAGATTCTTCTTCTTCTTCTTCCTTAGTATGGCAATCCATCTCTTCAGGCACTATTTTTGCCAGTGTCGACTGTTAGAGAATTTTCAAGTTTCAAAATGTTTCGTGTTTGTTACATTAAAATGCCTAGTGTCATGCATTCTAATGCTTATTGGAGTTTCTGGAGACAATCCACGGCAGTAGCAGATCGTAGTACGCCTTTAGGTCAGAGGTAGCCTATAGACCAAAATGATTAATCACTTAACCCAAAAGTCGTATTTTAGTATTACTTCCAATATTCATATAAATCAGTCACTATTTTTTGTTTGTTTTATTTTATTTATTATCATTTAAAGTTTTGGTACATTTACCGATATTTTAAGCATCCAAGAAACCACTGAGGTTTATGTAGGTGCTATAATATTAAATACATTCACACAACGAGAAGATTATACAAAAAATATAGATATATATTAAAAATAACAAAATCTGCAGAACTCGGTAAGTGCATTTTTTAATATGTATATATATAACGCTATATAGAGAGGAAATATGTTTTTAATTTGAAATTAATATTATAAGAATAATAAGGCTGTGGATAAGGGAATAGGATAAGTTGTATATATTTACAGATGATCTGCCAGAAATCAGCTTGGATGAGATCGGGATAGCTCTGAAGCAGTTAAAAAATGGAAAAACCCCTGGTGAAGACGGAATTACCACAGGACTCCTAAAGGCAGGTAGTATCCCTGTCCTGAAGGAACTCCAACAAGTGTTTAATACCGTTCTAAACGAAGGGAGAACTCCGAGGGCATGGAGCAGGAGTGTGGTCGTTATGTTTTTCAAGAAGGGGAACAAATACTTGTTGAAAAACTACCGACCGATCTCACTCTTGAGCCATGTCTATAAATTGTTCTCTAGGGTCATTACGAACCGTCTTGCGCGGAGACTCGATGAGTTCCAGACTCCGGAGGCCGGGTTTCGGGCGGGATATAGCACCATAGACCACATTCACACTGTACGCCAGATTATACAGAAGTCTGAGGAGTATAATCAGCCCCTGTGTTTAGCGTTTGTGGACTATGAGAAGGCTTTTGACTCTCTCGAGACCTGGGCAGTTCTGCAGTCCCTGCAACGATGCCAGGTTGATTGGCGGTATATCGAGGTGCTGAGATGCTTGTACAGTGATGCCACCATGTCCGTCCAAGTCCAGAGCCAGCAGTCTAAGCCAATCCAGTTGCGTCGTGGGGTGAGGCAGGGGGATGTTATCTCCCCCAAATTGTTTACGAACGCACTGGAAGATATGTTTAAGACGCTGAGTTGGAATGGACTGGGCATAACGGCGAACACATCTCGCACCTACGATTTGCTGATGATATCGTCATAATGGCGGAGTCGTTGCAGGATCTCCAACGGATGCTGAACAGCTTAGCTGCTGCTTCGAAACGTATCGGCCTGGGAATGAACTTAGAAAAAACTAAAATCATGATCAATGATCGTGTTACCCCAGAGCCGATTACGGTCGCCGAAAAGCCTCTCGAAGTGGTAAAGGAATACGTCTACTTAGGGCAGACTTTGCAACTAGGTAGACAAAACATCGAGAAAGAGCTAAACCGACGATTTAGCTAGGTTGGGCAGCGTTTGGGAAGCTCCGCGATGTCTTTTCGTCGCCTATCCCTCAAAGCCTAAAAACTAAAGTTTTCAATCAGTGCGTCTTACCCGTGATTACCTATGCAGCTGAAACGTGGACACTCACTGTGGGCCTGGTCCATAAATTGAAAGTCGCGCAGCGGGCTTTGGAGAGAGCTATGCTCGGTGTTTCTCTGAAAGATAGGTTACGAAATGAGATAATCCGTCAGAGAACCAAAGTGACCGACATAGCTCAAAGGATTAGTAAGCTGAAGTGGCAATGGGCCGGTCATATATGCCGAAGAACCGACAACCGTTGGGGTGAACGAGTTCTTGAGTGGAGACCGCGTATAGGCAAGCGTAGTGTAGGACGCCCCCCGGCTAAATGGAGCGACGACCTGCGCACTATAGCTGGCAGGAAGTGGATGAGAAGAGCTGAGGATCGAGCTCAGTGGCGCGCCATGGGAGAGACCTACGTCCAGCAGTGGACTGCGATAGGTTGATGATGATGATGATGATGATGATGATGTATATCAGACGGGGAACTATGAAACCTGTGGTGCGTTCTCTGTAGGCATTGTTCGCGCCTGGCGCATAAAACCGGTTTTGAGCAACCACTCGTGTAGTTATCGGATGATCTATTAATTTTAAAGATTTATCATAAAGAAGACGTGGTGACCTTGTGGTTGAAGCAACAGGCTTGTCATCTGATGGGCCCAGGTTCGAATCCCGGCCTCTACCAATGAGTTTTTCTCAGCTTATTAAGTACAGTGATTAATCACACCATGAGCTTTTAAAAAGAGAGGTAGGGCGATTTGGGATTTCCCGTGGGTTATCCCATTTAAAATGGAGCCGCCCGACTGGGGACTGTACCTCCGCCTTACAGAAGACCGCAGTGAAATAACACTACTTGATGTAGTGTTGTGTTTCTGCGGTAAGTAAGGTTGCCAGTGCTCCACGAGGATACGCTGGGCTAGTAGTATTGCTGCTAGCACAATGAGTCCTCATCAACAACATGGTTGGCACCCCGTTAGTGATACCCCTGGTATTGCTAGGGGCTATAGGCTACGGTGACTGCTTACCATCAGGTGGGCCGTATGCTTGTGTACCACCTAAGTGGTATAAATATATTAAAAAAAAAAGTGTTCCTTTAGTAGTACATGCTTAACTTGTAAGTACACTGGTAAGACTTTACAATGTTTGAAGATGTCAATTTCATAATTTTTTAATTGGTTTTTAATTTTTATTGCTACTAGAGTTTTAAGGATTTTCGATTGAAGTTTGAACAATGTTTTTAAGTAGGTTTTATAAGTTCGTCCGTAACTGCTTAGGCCATATTGTAAATACGATTCTGCAAGTGAGTGATATAGAATTAGCTTTACCTTGTACAGGATGCGATTTCTGAGAATAGTGATGTTAGCTAGAAACTGTCTTAATTTATTACAAACATGTTCAATATGGTGACTCCAGTTGAATTTGCTATCAATTACTAGACCTAGATATATATGCCTATCTTCAACTTCTACAGCTGGACAGCTGCACGTCAAGTTGTTTACATGCAAGCAGTTTTGATCATGAGCTATTATAATTTTAATAGGGCAGCGTTTGGTGTACGGAGATTTTATGACTAGTAATTTTGTTTTGTTGGCATTCAGTACAAGGCCGGCATCATGGCACCATCTCATTAGTGCATCGAAGTCAGACTGCAAAAGCTTTGCGTCTTTTTGTGGATCCTCATCAGCGACCACAAAACATGTATCGTCAGCGAATTGGTGACATGTACAATTTTTGACGCAGTTATTCATATCATTGACGTATGTCAAAAAGTGCAAGGGGCTAAGAACTGACCCTTGAGCTGTACCCTCTGTAACTTTTACTGGCTCACTGTAGGTGTTATCAACTTTTACAGTGAATTTCCGATTCTTTTAATAGTTTTCGCACCATCTAAGCAGAGGGCCACGTACCCCACACTTTTCTAGGTTGTCAATTAGTTGTTTATGGACCAGGGTATCAAAGGCGCGGGAGAAGTCCATAAATAGGGCCAGCACATGTTTTTTTTATTAATTAAGGTTCTCATTTACTTCGTCTGTAAATTTGTAAAGAAGCTTAGTTGCACTTTTTCTTGGTTGAAAACCATATTGAGTCTCATAAATAACATCGTGTTTTCTATGAAATGTTTGTATTTTCTCACACACGTATTTCTCAACTATTTTGTCTATGCAAGAAAGCAACGTGATTGCCCGATAGTTAGAATAGTCGGTACGTTTGCCCTTTATATAAACAGGCCTAATACATCCGACCTTCAGTTCATCCGGGTATAGTCCAGATAATAATAATAATTAATAAATTAACTTATAAACAGTTAATTAAGTTAGCAATTGCAGTAGATATATTATCACCAATCGCCTTTATGTCAGATATTTTGATATTATCGAGGCCTGGAGCTCTATTTGAATTTAGATTCTTTATTATTTTATGCACGTCACTATTTGAGGCCTTTTGGTAATTGGTTGGCCAATAGTAGTATTAATTTAGTTTATTATATATATTAATTAATTAATTAGTACCCCAATACATACCGTAATCCTATTCAATAATAGGATTACGGTATGTATTGGGGTTCATAAGCTTTCTACTACAATTGGGAATTATATCTTTGACTGCTCTGTCAAATCCTGTTGCAAAGTTTTCGACAATTAATTTTGAAGTGAGTCTTTGCGATTCGAATGCCTTGAGAATTGCAGCATCTATAGATAGTGTAACTCTTCCTAACATTTTATTAACTACTTGGTACACTTTTTTAGTATTTTAAAAATTATCGTTGATTTGATTTATGTAATAAGAGTTTCTTCTGCTTTCTAAGATTTTATGTATTTCATTTCTAGTTCTATTATATTCTAGCCTTAGTTGAGCGTCTTGTGGGTTATTTTTCCAGTGTGAAAATATATTGTTTCGTTTTTCGCAAAGCCGAGTAATATTGTTATCAATCCAGGGTACTTTTAATTGTTTACATTTGTTTGGGGGCTTAGAGATTTTGCTGTATGTTGCTAGCTTCTTCGAATTATCAAAAGCACTGCGAATATAGTTTAGAATATCATTTGGAGAATTCATGTCGTTTGTCTGTGTCCAATTAATATTTTTTAACTCTCGGTAGAAAGTGTCATAGTCTACAATATACCTTGTAACGTTCTGAATACGGTTGGTTTTAATTTGTGCATGAAACTATACTGCACATATATGAAACGACACCAAAAATAAACATTAAAGATTACTATAACACAATTTAGGAGACACTGGAATAAATCACAACCGCTCCGCTTGATACCCGCCAAAAAATCTGACGAGACCTCTGGTCTAGTGGTTAGTATACCTAACTGCTCCGCTGGGGTCGCGGGTTCGATTCCCGCCGGAGCAAACATTTATGTGACAAATATGTTTGCCTTGCGTCTGGGTGTTTAGTATGTATTATAAGTATGTATATACAAAAAAAAGTTTGTACGTATTGTATCAGCTGCTGGTTCCCATAGTACAAGCATTGCTTAGTTTGGGGCCAGATGGGGCTGTGTGATAATGTCCGAGCATTATTATTATATTATTAAAAATTCAGACCTAGGATTTTTTATGTGTGTATCCAAATTCTAAAGACTACTAACCACAGAGCACATACCCACTACGCTAGTCTTTGCTAACTTATTTGACAATTTAGTTAGCAAAACTATAATAACTATAAACTTATAGCGTAAAACGTAGTGATTATGTACTCTGTGGTAGTGGGTGTAAATGTATTGTATGTGTAGTGTGTAGTATGTACCATGTACCATGAGCATCGTAGAGGGATGTGTCCTATAATAGTATACATAATGCCTCTGTGGCGTAGCATTTCTTCTTCTTCTTCAATCAATCCTGTTCAAGGACTATTTTCGAGTGTACAAGTACGAAAAATTTCAAAATATCTAGTGTCTCAAATTGGACTTCCCTTTAAGACTAACACACCAGGCTTCACCAGGTTTTGACACGACGAAATTCGTAAAAATATAGTTTCTGGGGATAGTCCAAAGCTGTAATAGATCCAGGTCAGAGGTAACATATTTGCCAGCTTTTGTATTATCTTGCCTATTTGCTAAAACCGCCTATAAATCCTATATTACTCTACGTGTACTAAACATTGTTTCGAGCTTAGAATAAGGACATCGCTGGCGTTTCTAAGGTTTATTGTCACGGCGACAGAGAGTTATCTGTCAGATTGCAATTGTCATAGGGTAGCGGTTATATTCTCTTGGATTGTCATATTTGTCATGTTATCGCCTTTGTTATCAGTTACGCTGAGCGTAGCGTAGCGGTTGTATTCTCTTGGTTAAGCTGTTGATTTGATTTTGCGAAAAAGCACTTTCATCTAAAACAAAAAGCATTTGAATATTTATTGTAATGATGAATGAATTCCAAAAAGAGTTTGTAATGAATTTTCTGCTAGATAATGATAGTGTTTCAACCGTAAACAAATTGGTAATAACGGTAGCAAACATTGTGAATGAGAATAGTGAGAATTTATCAATGTTCAATGAAGCAGTCAAAAAGGAATACGATATTGCATCCAAGATTGTTACAAACCAACACTTTGAAGGCTTTCCTGTTACCCATCGTATAAAGGGATATTATGAGCAGACTGTAATGAGTTTTAATGATGACGAGTATACTGAAAGGTTTAGACTGAAGAGAAGTACTGTGCAGGTCAGAACTTTCTTTTCTTTTCAGCAAACAACCCTTATTATATTGCTTTACTTGTACTATGATTGTGTAGATTTCTAGCTTCATACTACGAAAGTGTTCTGTCAACATTTTCATAATATTACGCAACCACAGGTCTACCTGTGTTTGGTATTGCGATTCAGTTTAAATTGCAGTATGTTAAAAAATGCCATACTAACATCATAATAAAACTATTTATTGATATATGACTATTGTCTCAGACTAGGAACTGATAAAACACAGTAGCATTGACTATACACACTATTACACTATATATACTTGACAGGATTATATTTTCAGTTTTCACATTTTCAGGCATTAATAGGTCTCCTAAAAAGTCAAGTGAAACCTGGAAATATTTCTTTGGACAAAAAAGTTCATGTGTTTCTGTGTGTAATCATGACAAACTCATCCTATAGTGAAATTGGAAGATTATTTGGCATACATAAGTCATCAGTTAGTTATGTATTCCATGAGATTGCATCTCAACTTATGGAACAACGATTTAATTTTATAACCTGGCCAACAATTGAGGAACAGCATTACACAAGGATAAAAGTCAACAGCCGGTTTAAATTTCCCAACTGTGTAGGCTTCATTGATGCATGCCGGTTTAAAGTCGGTTCAAAGCGCAATAAAAAGGATAAACCGGATGTTGTACTCTTACAAGCAGTCTGTGATGACTCCCTGATGTTTATTGATATCTATATTGGCGAATTGGCAAAGACTAAGAAGAATAAAGTTTTCAAAGATAGTAAATTGTCACAGGAATTGAAGAATTTTATTGATTTTGATAATCATGTCCTTGGTGACTCAGAATATAAATTGAGAAAAAATCTGATAGTACCTTTCACAAGTGAGGAGGTGCTGACGCGTGAAGAGATGAAGTTTAATGAGGTCCATTGGAAAGCTCGTAGCTATATTGGTCGTGCATTTGAGTTATTAAAGGAAAGGTTTCGGAGACTTAACCATATTGATGTTGTTAACCCAGAATCTGTTGAAGTCCTCATATCAGCTGCATGTGTTCTACATAACTTTATTTTACTCCATGAAGGCTGTCCAGATATTAAGGAGGAGGTGGTCACTTGTGATGATGGGGTTACTATGAACACTGGTATTGTCAAGACTGCAGTTGAGAAAAGGCAGTTTTTATGTAATTATATCAATTATATTGATTCTGATGAACAATTTGGTTGAAAAGAGTATGCAGTAAGTAATATTTAATTTATTTATTAAGTAATATGTATTTCCATTTATTCATTAAATTAGTAAAGTAGGTAGTTCTCACAGTATAATATTTACTTAAAAGGAGATCCCATGCATAGGTATAAACTATAAAAGATCACCAAATCTATACATATAAAAAAAGGCTTTGTCCTGAATGACTGACAGATGGATCAATGCACAGCCTAAGCCGCTGATAGTAGAGACCTGAAACTTGGAGGGTGTGTTCTTTGCATGTCGTAGGTATCCAATAAGAAGGAATTTTCCGAAATTCTAACCCTAAGGCGGTGAAAAAGGGGGGCAATGCTTGTATGGGACAATGTGAATCCTTGGTCCTTGTTGTCCTTAGTGCTTTTGATTTAAATAACAAGTTTTTTTAACATATGTTTGAAAACTCAATCCGATTTTATTCAAAAAAGGTTGAACTTTAAAAACAAGCAATTTAAAATTGGGCCTTTTTTATATAAAAGAAGACTGAATGACTGACATATCAACGCACATCCTAAACAACTGGAGTTAGGGACATCGAAATATTTTAAAGGTACATTTTATGACGTAGGTAGGCATCTACTAAGGAAAGTTTTTGAAAATACCACTCATAAGGGGTAAAATACGGGATGAAAATTTGTATGAAAATCCGTCAATTTGAAGTTATACGCAAACACAAAAAGTGGTATTTGGGCGTTCCATTAAAATTAAAAAAAAATATTTCAGTATGTTTGGAAATTTCAACCCTGAGGGGGTGAAATAGGGTATGAAAGTTTGTATGTAAACCGTTATTTTTAAAGTGCGAACCTGCGGGCAAATGCTATCATTTAATATGTACTAGTTGTACGTAGTATATTAACTACTCTGAGGTACTAGCGACCCGCCCCGGTTCGCAGGGCGTTAGCCATATAAGTTAAATACCTACAAAACATATATGATTTATATATAAAAACGTTCCCATTGAGTCACTCTATCTATTAAAGAACCACATTAAAATCCGTTGCGTAGTTTTAAAGATTTAAGCATACATAAGACAGACAGCGGGAAGCGACTTTGTTTTATACTATGTTATAGTAATAGGTATATGTTGACTTATTCACTTTACCACGCGTGCGAAGCTACGGGCAAAAGCTAGTAATATTATAAGCAAGATGATTTAAAATATATAAAACGCAATTGATTTCAGGATATGCCAGCTTGTAGTACACGTATCTAAGCTGTAGACAATGGTAGGGCTAAACAGACCAACAAGAATTTTGCTCTACCTGTCATTGTCACAACAAGTGCTTTATTCCTTTTTGATGTACCAGTCTCAGGTTTGAAGATGACTGATTAGATTTGTAGTCATTAAGGTAACTAAAGAAAACAAAATAATTTAATGTAGTAATACTTATATTTCTCCACTAATATGGAAAAGTGATAGAATCACTAATTATTCAATTGATTTATTACAATATAAAAAATATAAATAAAATGTATATGTTTGAAGTATGAAGTGGAGAATTCCTTTAACAATGATTTTGAGAGGCAATTATTGTTCATAATAACTGCTGCCCTCAAATTTAAACAATTTCTAATTTAATAAGAGAACAATAATAATTGAATGGCAATAAATCATTTGTATGTAATGATGTTTTATCTTAATACAGAGTTTATACTTAATATTTACTTCTTACTGTTTATTAACTTTGTATTTACAGAAAACAAAATAATTATCTCCAGCTTAACATAAAGAGACTTTGATTATTTTACGGTGGGAACACTAGATAATTTTAATATCTCTGGTGGATAATTCGGCCTAATGATGTATTTAACGGATATAGAAAACCAAGTTAGATATTTTTATTACATTTTAGTGCTAACATAAAAAACAATATTATTTATAGCCAAAAGCCTTTATAATTGATTAAAAGGTCTATTCAAAAGAAACTGTAGGTAGGCTCAAAATATTCTATACTCTGTCCATGTATCCTAAAATAACATTAGGCACTATATTGGCAACCTACAAGGCACTATGCACTTAGCACAGCAATTTATGCTAATTACTCATAAAGATTTAAATTTTCAACAAAATTTATCAACCTTCTAACTTTTTCTTACATTTATACCAGGTTAGACTGCATCAATCATGTTACCTATTCAATTTTCATAGTACATAGGGACATATTATATACAAAACCAAAGTTACACGAAGTATTGCATAGGTATTAAGTAATTTTATAGCGGGCCAGACACAAAATTTCCTGGTGTATGGCATCTAAACTGATTGCCCAGACGACCTTATTACTGCTTGAGTCGGAGCAAGATCTAATCCGAAGTGACAGGTTACCCGGATTTTAAACGAAGCGTCTGCCAGCTGACCATCGTAACCCATTTCCAGGGAGATCGGTTGCCTACGTTAAAACTTAATATTTTATTAATATGCCGTTCTTATTTTTATTGCGCCCTTTGATATGCACAGTTGTTGGAACTCACGGCCGATACTTGATACAGCTTTTTTCCGTGAATGCCATGATACTAAGTTGTATCATATCATGCACATTCATTTTGTTCGGCTGCAGGCGAGCCTGCGAGTGCCCGACTCATGCAGAAGGTGCCATGATAAAAGTAATTTCAGAAATTATATTAGTGACACTTTTAATGCGTTAAATCTCCGGGATACGCAGGATACGATGGTAATAAGTGCTTACCTTTACTAGCGTATCCAATTACAAAATGTATCCCTACTTCGCAGTTGTGAACTGGCACTTATATTAAACGCACCTAAGTATGCTTTTCCATAGGTACGTACCTACGTTATTATAATATACCTATTAAACTATTGAAACATGTCAATAACAATTTTGACAAAGTCGTGTTTACATAATGCTTCTTAGCATCATTTGCCAGTTCATAATATTGTACTGCATAAGTTAAATGATGATTTGCTGATATAATAGGTACAATAAACATAATACAATTTACAGGACAGTTACTTAATAAATACAGTAATACGAAATTAATAATATGCCTCGATAATAATAAGTTGTCATTCAGGTATTGACTTTCTAAAGTACACCGACTGAATACACGGGTAAGAAGACTTAACTGAGATTGAGGGCATGATAATATGTGCTGGTACGGCCGTAATTAAGCACTTATCAATTGTTTCGTATTATTGTATGTTTCTTGACTATGCCAATCTTACATATTCTAGACCGCGGTGGCGTCTATGTACAGTCCAGAGATATTGTACGGGCACGAATACATTATTCTCAGAATTGTATCAATTAACTATAATATGCATAGCGCTATATACACATTTAATTTATATTTACACGTACCTAGCTCTCATGCAGAATTACCTACTTAAATCATGGAATGTAACAAAAGAAAATAAGTATAAAACAAACTAAACCAGAATGTTTAAATCAGTACATGATGCTTTTTAATTGAATGGAAATACTTTGCACTATCATTCAATTCATACATAAAACACAATAGCATTGATTTTTTAATACATGATTCACGTTTGATTTGGCTAAATAACTACATTTAGTGCTAGACAGTAGACAGTGAACTAATCACAGGAGTTACAGTTATATAGAGTCCCATAATCTATTAAATGCAACGATCACTGCTCGGTCCGTAGGTTCTTAGGAGAACCAGTATAACTGTCACCAACCACGAGGAGGACCTTTTCAGCCGGTCAATACGTAAATCACACACCACATTGTCACAAACTCGCAACCGAACCTCGCTCGGAAGACTTGGCACACGCGAAGCGTCTCTTGTCTCGATCACTTTGTAATAGATCCATAAACAGTCTGTTGTGATATATTTCAAATATAAGTTTTTTTCACTTTTTGTAAGGTGCCGCACTTGAGGTCCTTGTCAAGAGATTCCGTAGAATTGCGCAGGTCGAGCGTTCGCTCCTTGCCCAGCTCAAGATGCAAGTTGTCTTGCTTAGCGAGGGGGCATACATTTGCCACCATGTTCACGTTCTTCGACCGCGGTGGCATGTACGCAGAGTTAGCATTCAGAGGTGTCTCCAATGGCCCAAGTCTGAAAAGGAATAGATGTTATTATTCATCGGTAGTATTTGAAAACATAACATATGAAAATTAAAACTCCATACGTATGCAATTCTTCTGCTAATTCTGTCAAATCATGAACTTTTTCACAGAAAAGGTAATATGATATGTACAAATGAAAAAGTGCATAATAACTGTTTGTGAGCAAGTGCAGAATGGTATGAAAAGTGAAATAAACTTTCAGCAAGTAGGTACATTGATTTATACAGTAATTTTAATCGGGACATTACAAAACTTGACTCACTTCTCGAAATTATAAATACTCGCCTGTAAAAGAAAGCACTGTGAGGGTTTATTATTTTATACATCAAAACAAATGAACGCATCATTTGAGGACAACGTACCTGTTCAAATGATTGTGTTGTTCGTTGAACGGTGATGTGTCGGTAAAAAACGGGTGTCGAAATCGCCGCGAGAAAAGATACCCAATCACAAAGCCCACCATGAGAGTAACGAGACAGGACGCTACTACGGCTGTGAGAAGAGCTTGTGCACTGTAGATATTGCCATCCGCAGCCTCTACTGTTAGCGAGTCTGCAAAAATATCATCATCAACATTGTTTTAAGATCCTTTTGGGAATTTATTTGAGTAGGTAGGTATCCTACTGATATCATTGTTTGATATACTTACCAGTTCCATGTCTGTTGTTACTTGAACTTTTGTCTTCTGATAAAACGTTAGTTTCCACAACTTCTATGAGTATTTCATTCTGAATATCGTCTGTTTTCTGGTGTATCTCAGTTTCGGATGACGTTGGTCTCTTCGTGCCCGGATTTCTATTGGTGTGTCTATCACTCGGCAGCAGGATTGGCATTTTATTACATATTTCTGTTTTTCCGTACTCTACATTTTGTAAAAACCTCTCAGGATTCGGAAATTGACGGTTTCCTACCCATGAACATTGTTGTTGCTTGGAATCCCACGCGCAGTGCGGATCCTGTAACGCCACGCATTCTCTGAAAGCAAAAATCAAAATCTGTATAATATTTTTAATGGACAAACAGTCCAAAATGCGCAAATACAAACTGGAAATGTAATAAAATAAAAATTATCTAGTACCTGCACGATTGCACATTTCCGCAATGAGATAATGTCACGGCTTTTATGATATCACCAGATGCAACAATTAATTTTTCAGTTGTTAGTGCGACGTGCATCTGTTTAATTGGCACGCCAGAGGGTAAAACCTGCACCTCGGATATCACGGCCGTTCTTACAGGGTTCTTACTGTATTCATCTGCGCTGGTGTCAAACACTCCCTCATTAGACGCTACGTTCACAGCCTTAATAACTCTACCATCGTCAGTCCCGATGTACATTACATCATACTTGTTGCCATTCATCGCTTGTACTTGAGGATGGACAGCGATAGCGGAGAATCTATACTGGAGACTAACGCGTATGACAATAGGTCGTGCCAGGAAGGATGGAACTGCTTTGTTCATCAAAGGGTGCGTTTTTATAAAATTCACAGCGGAATCGGATAGCATTCGACTATCTTCTACGCAAGATCCAGGTCTGGCAATAGGTACCTTTTCTTTTTCTAATGGTAACCAGTTAGAGTTCATGCTCTCTTGCCCCTTGAAAGGTCCTTCAAATGCATCTATAATATCTCTCATTGCGAAAGCACAGACGGCAGACCCACCGATGGCATTTTGAGGAGTTGTAAAAACTGCATACACGATATCATTTCTACTGCCACCATTGCCGTAGATTCCATTAATTATTTCAGTAGTTGCCTCTGTAACAAATAGGAATATTTTTAAAATTGCAATTAATCCTATCAAATGATAGAGTTTCTTAAAAGATGATGGAAACTTACGAATTTCATCAAAATAGAATGGATAATCTCCAGGCATTGAACAATTGAGTCGAGTTTTCAGGAAGGATGTCCATCTGTCGCTGAATGTGTGAGGGCCGCCTTTGTCGTTTAAGCAAATTCGAGCCACTCTCGAATACACGGCCTAAAAATATAATTTTATCAATTACTATATGTACATATTCACTAGTTATTTTGATATTTTAACTAAATAGCTACTTACTTTGCCGCAGTTCATGTATTCAACCGCAGTTTCTCGATAGAAGAAGTAGACGTGGCTAGTGGATGCAATAGCTCCCACAAAAGATGGGTCGTTGAGTAGCCGTAGGTCAGATCGTTCTGTTCGAACTGGTTCACGGTAGATGAGAGGATCCGTACCCGAAAAATCTGCAGCCGTCGCTGTGTATAACTGGCCATCTAAAATTATATTTACAGGGTTTGTAAATCTTTATTCACGTATTTTTTTATACCTACTTATGAGGTACCATACCAAAAACAACGTTCTATGTTAGTTTATCTGTGTGAATATCATATTGTTTAAGTTTGAATTTAGTTATTCATGACATTTCATTCAAGTCAGCAAATCGATCGTTATCGGTCGCGTCGTGTTCCGTGCAACCTGGCTGGCACGGGCAGAGGCCTCACTTCGTGCCAAGTCTGGAGATGATCTTCGTAATGAATATTGCGATCGCGGCGAAACTAGGAAGCGATGTTACTTATCTACTTACTAAAAGGTCAATATATATCTCTTTTGATATGTGTAAGTAACCGACCTTATAATAAATGGACATAAATAGACACCAAAAAAGAGTCCGGAGCTCATCTAATATTAACCTTGGACAGTCTCATTATAGTATTAATTAGTTTAGCTTGCAATTATTTATCCTTACGACAGTCGATCAAACGATGATAGGCGCGCGATTGTCTTGTATTTGCACTGTGTTTTATCTCCGTACACTTCGGAGCCCAGACCCGAAGTCCAATTATTATTAGGTCACTGTCAGTGATGTACCTACATAAGTATATTTATTTATTAAGACGTACCAGCTAAGATTGCGGTGGAGTTGTGTTGAGGGTCGTATGGGCAACGACCAGTGCCGTCGAATTCTTCGAGGTGGTGGTTGGGGGGATGGCGCGCGTACCGCCTGCACAGCGGCTTGAACGCGTTAGTGCCACACACCAGTAATCTTCCGTGTGCACGCGCCGCTACGCGTGGGTAGTTCTGACATTCGTCCGCGGACTTGCCTTTCAGTTGACATAGCTCTCTATGAGCATCTGTTGATTGCCACTCCAGACGCTGCAGACAAATAACATTCAAGTAAATATATTGCTTTAAGATTAAAAATATGAATTGAATACGTTTGAGGATTTTGTTACGACGTAACGTAACGAATAAGTAACTAGAACGAACGGATTGAATAAGATAACCTTTAACTGAATGTAAAGTAGCATTTGGACACGAAAACCGTATTTGCTCTCTTCAAATACATAAATAATTGGCTACCGCTCTGCTGTGTTAGATATTACTTACTTACATTAGAGTTTAACGTCCGGACGAAGACTAAAATATTTTGATGGTTTTTGCAGTAGTTTGAGGATTAACGATGAGAAATAACTATAATCCGGCTAACTATAATAACTATAATATAAATATAATCCGGCTTTTCTTATATATAACTATATTTCAGGAATTTTATGTAATAACGTACCTAATTGTAAGAAGTGAAAATACTTTCGTCCTTAGTTATGTATATAGTAACTCTATGTATGTATACAGACACTAGAATCACAAAGAGCATGTACCCCTGTAAATGAGAATGCAGTGAAGCGTGCAGACAAACGCTGTTCTATGGTGGTACCTACTTGTGAGACATGTAAATTATTCTGTGAAGTTTTGGCGATAAGTTTAGTGGTCAAAGGTAGTATTAAACTATTTGATATCACGAGCATTTTCTATTTCTACTGATATACCAAATTATTATTTGCGGTAGTGGTTTGTATAGTTAAAGTCTTGAAATAATACACAATCGCTTTGTATTCGAGTGGGTAGGAGTGGACGCCTTGCTTCGTCCCTGAATTATTCAACGCATCACCGATCAACTGTATACTTTATGTGACAAGTAATTTAAAACATTACTTTTTATTCGCTCTGTTATACTCCTAACAGCTTTCCAACTTGAAATATGTTATGAGAAATAATGTTAAGGGTGTTAAATATTTTTGAGTCTATGCACTCTCTGGAACTTTGTTCGGTAGCCCCTTTGTAGTTTGTAGGTACTAATGGCTAGCTGACTTGCAATACTGGAAATTATTATTATATTTAGGGAACAAATGTAGGGACTTGAAAATTATGGCTTGACCATTAACAGGGACAAAAGTGACAAGAAGAACTTCACCTCAATTTTATTGATGTAGTGAATACGACCCTAAGCTAAATGGAAGAGACATACATATTGCGCAGACCCCAATAATTGAAAACAGGGTAGACAAACAAAGAAGATACCGAACTGCACCCTACTGTATCGAAATACATGTACACGTATAGATAGATATGCTTAGGTACAGGCTCAGGTATAGGTGCATATAGGTTGGATATAGCATTATAGTTACCATACAATAGAGCCAAAATAATGAAATGTTCAAACATGATAGAGAACTCAGTATAGGTACTGTTCATTAGGAGATTCGGTTATGGCGCGGATGTTATGATTGTTCTCAAGTACGGAGAGTTTATAAACACAGGAACATTTTTCGATGAGTGAAACTTCAGCAATGCTGGCTTCTCGCCAAACAACCTCTCGTCCCGTCCTATGTCCGGCCGCTCTGTATTTTTATTTCATGCGCACATTGTGATGCCATTCATCGTAGCCGCGCTCGAATGAATTATATATGCCTGCTCTCACGAGGGTTTAGATTGGAGCTCAACGTCATTCGCAGACGAAAGTATTTTATTGCCACGCCTCTTCAATGTGAAAATATTATAACGTAACATTGAATTTAAACGTAGACTCCGTGTTATTGCGTGGTATCTCCTAACGCGTACCCATAAGGTCGAACAACTTGTCCTACCTATAAAAAATACCCGAAGCTTTTACGTAACGCTTAGTATTGGTAATAATCCTATTTTATGTAACATTTCTTGTTGATATCTCCAAGTGCAGCGATGTTAGTAATTAAGTATAATAGAAATAGATTTAGAAGTCTAATACAACGAATATGGAGCAGTGGATTACATTAAATGAGACGCGGTGTACGAACCAGTCCACTGTGGTCCGCTCTTTAAACTTTACATACAAGCCATGATTCATCTTAATCCATAACTAAAAGCACTTTCATTACAATGTTAATAGTAAACGTTAACAGGATATACGGTAAATAATATCTTACACGATTTACAATATAAACCGTACCCTGAGCGAAATGGGTCACTAAAAATAAGCAGTAGGAGGCAAAGCGGAACCATAGTAATTGTTTGCGCAAGATTAGATATTAAAACCTGTAGCCGTGTGAGATATTAATGTTTCTTCGTTGAGGCAATGTACAAGCATGGATTACTTTGCGAAATTTATCAGTGTATTACTGGACTACCTCCTGTACGATAAACATGCGTTATCAAACATTGTTCTGATTTTGTTTAAATCACACGTTCCGGTAAAGATTTTGCAGCCTATTTCATTGCGATCACGACGATTTTTGCGTGGCCTCCTTTAGCTGAACTTAAAATTGTATTGTAATCAAATATTGTCACCCTTATGTACCTACAGCTATTTGTGTGAAGGTACATATTGTAAAGATATTTCAATACGTCTATTTAACATTATAATTAAAAAACAAAACATACCTGATCTGTGTTCTCTGACAAATCGTAGAGGCTGAGGTTGTAAACTGTATTTCTGTAAAGAAATAGAATGGCCTTATTACCTAGATATTGTTTGATATAACAGTAGAAAAACAGGTTTTTACGATTTGTAGTGCTTGCCCAAAATCAATACTATATTCCTTCAATGGAAAAGTCGCTTCGCTACATGCAAATTTTGTATAATGGACGGTTAGCGATAGAATTAATTAAAATCTTTGAACGGGTTTTGGTAGCAAGATGGTAAATATAAATGAATGAATCAAACAAAACATCTGTACAAGTTGAATGAATACTATTATTGGGATTGTTGATTAGGTATGAGAGTGTTTGTCTTTTTGTTTCAACTTATGTATATTGAACAGACAGGTTCGAATTAGAATAACCATACCTACATCTACATGTGACCATAAATGAGCAGTCACTTTTTGGGAAGGTTAAAATCCAACTTGAAATCTACTTGGTGTTTGTACGCACCTGCCACCCACTAAAATGGAGAAGTCGTCTCTATCTAAAATACGGAAGTGGTCTGACGCCGACGCGTTGCTCACGAACTGCTCCGAAGTTTCATCGCCTGTAAGAAACAATTAATTCAAAGTTCCGCTAGTCACCAGCTTAATATGTAAATATGGGTAATGAACCCGCCATATTACATAATGCACATGACTTGTGGAATATGGTCCATGCTCTAACTATAGGTAAATACACTCGGTAAATGAGCATAGTACCTATGCTATGAGAATTTTAATAATGATTAGGTGTTTGAAAACTTAACTCGGTGGGAAGAAAAGAAAAAACGCATCGGTAGGTACTATTATTTAAACACAATAAATACATAATGAGCTAAAACGGGAGGCCCAACGTCCATGCCGATTGTAGATTTTTTGCGCAGATCAAACGAACGTTGTGCCCATTGTATAGCGATTAAACAACAATGAACGTTTAGATTTCATAACAATCGGTTGGGAAATTCTCACGTGTCAGCCGGCATACCAAAACTTACAAGTACTTATAGTTTCCTACACTAGTGCTCTGACCTGACTTATAGGACGTGAATTAAAATACAAAATGGACGTTCAAGTTCATATTGTTTATATAAAAAACTTTAGTCGTATGTAATAACGAATATATATCGATAAAATATATCGATGATCAGTAGATTTCTTAGAGAACAATAAGTAACGGTTAACTATAAATACACGCTCGGCCTATTTTCCCTGGAAATAAGAAATCAGAATCACTTTCCCAGCAATTGCCGCATCTTTTACTATGGACCAAATAAGGACTGCAGTGACTTGCGTTTGTTCTGCCTAAGAACTGTATCGATACATTTTTTACTTACCATGTTTGACATGTATGCGAGCGTTGGCATCCGGCATCCAGGCTTGTGCCGCGGATGCTAGGAGGACGAGGACCGCGCGAGCGACGGCCATATTGGCTTAACACCTCTCTATGCACGCCATCTTGCTGCTCTCCCTCCAACACTCTGGAACAAAATTAGACACTAAATTAAATTCATATCGGCGTTAAAATTATTAGCGAGAAAATTCAAAGGCTATGAATAATATCATCAGGTTACCCAGTACCGAAATACGTTTATTTATAAACTCCATTCTGTATTCGTTCGTGTAAACGAGGAATATTTTTGTACATCCAAAGTCAGTGACCGCGTGTTTGGTAAAATATCTGCAGGTGATATAATTTATGAACGTTACACAGGCTGAAGAAGTCCTGGGCTTATTTTCAATCTACACAATTACTTAGAGATGTTTTCTTGATCTGTTGTTTGTGAGTAACTTATTATCTCTTAATGTAAACATTACTATATAGGTATACTCTATACTTAGCATATTGTTAGCTTCTGTAAAAGAGCCGAGTGATAACGAGAACATAAACAACGAATAAATACATACATACTACAAATTAAAGAAAATCAAGTTATACGCATTATCATTAAGCAAATGTTTACAGATAAGTTTCTTGTTTATAATTGAATAACTAGGTACCTACCTACTTGATAAATAAAACTTTCCTAAATGAGCAACGTAAAGTCCAAATGAAAATTGTGAACAATTTTCATTTAGTCTTTTTATTTATAACTTCTGCGGCTGTACTAAAACTATTGTTAGTTTTGAGTGAGTCCTTAATAAACGCACTTAAAGCAATGAATATAATTACAGAGGGTGTCGTTGAACGATCGTATCAACTGCGTGCGTAGGGATCTGGTTGTTGGTCACACGGGATGCGCCTGACGCACTCGCCATGCATCCTCGCCACTCGTTGCGCAGGATTCGCATTCTACTATTTTTTCACTTTACCTATTTCTGTAGTCGTGAGAAGCAAAACCCGATAGACTTCTTATCTTTCCCTAACCGCGATCCCGCGCCTACCATTTTATGATGATAATAAGCTAGGTTACGATTTACCTCTTAATGTCTGATTTATTTTCGTTTATAATATATAGTTCTTGACAAACTGACCAAAATAATGGGTATATAGGTATAAACAGGGTGAATTTTTCACGTGGGCTTTGGATGGCCATATCTAACACTATGAGGAATAGCGAAAACTTCTGATAGGAGTTACAGGCCCGATTTTGATGAAAACTAGAACGACATCATTGTATTTTGGAAAGATTTATATTCCTAGCCAGGAATCGGACCCGTTGATTTTGAAAACAAGAAATGAAGCCCTGTAATACCTACACCATTAGATGGTGTCGCTAATAAGGTTCGAATTCTGGGAAGTAATGACGGATGGCAATTCAAAAATTCACAATGTAGCTACACACCAAATTATGGTGCCTAGTGGGTGATGAAATGTTGAAGTAGAACGTAAGTTATTGCCAATTGTAAACTGGATAGAAATCTATTGTACTTATAATGATTATGTTCCGATTACTAGACGATGGAGGTAGGCACTTGATAGTGTGGGTAAATAGCAAGCACACAAGTCTTAATGATCACAACTTTTTATTTCTATGCTCTTAACTACGGTAGACCGTTAATTTCAATCTGTTAGGTATTTTGCACTAGAAACTTATTAGAGCTTACGGTCTTGAAACCATGTGCACAAGAGTGCTTAGTTCGATTTACTCAGTGATTCATCTAATGCGCGATAATTTCTTCTCGACGCTAGTACCTATGGTATGGACATTGGAAATGTGTCAGAACACCATTTCATACGTTTAATGAATTTTCGACACATGTATAACACGATACCCAAAGATGTTGTTTGTTATTTACTTACAAAAAACTGTAACAGGTCCAATTCTGTACATTGAAGATAATCGAAGATGATAAAAGAAAAGATGTTAATAATAGCTCTAAGTTTTATGTTCTATGATCTATCTATGTGGAGAATCAATACACTAATAAAAACAATAATATCGTTTGAGAAGCGTCAGATGGTGCAGCCAAAGTAGCTAGGGTTGGGAATATTATGTAACGCGTTGTTTGTTTCTCTTTGTACCTACATTTGCGCAGATGTGGGACAAAGGATTTGAGAAGCTGAATACGTACGTATGTACGCTTTCTACTTTTCTATTTGCATGTACCGCGTTCCAGTTTTGGGAATTACTCGAACTATTTTACACCGCTGTTGTATAGACCGCTAGGCTCAGAGTAGATTATATACTACATGCTAGGTAAACCATTCGCGTGAATATTGCTATGGCAATATGCGTGTTGCCTTTGTATTATGCAATTCACCGGGCGCGATGGTACAAATTTTGCTATTCTAACTAACGGTTATCCCACTATAAACGTAAACGTAGTTGGTACAACAACTATGAGTAAAGTTTAAAAGTTATATTCTTATTATTTTTGGAATAAATAATGTAACGCATGATTATTTAAATGTATAATATAATTAAACAGGATATGTTTCAAGTATACAAGTACAAGTAAGAAAACGTCAATACGAACATGAGAAATAAATAAGACATAAAAATGTAAAGAAGGCCGTCGAATATATATTTTATTTTATTGGACGTGTACTGACGGGTACATAGTTATATCGCGTTGCAGTAACATGTCGCTGTGAACTTGGTAATATTAATATGTCATCTCGAATATGTACAGAGCAGAACATTTAATATAGTTATTATATTTTTTGTATACGACTGCAACTTTTATTGCAGCGTTCCGTGTCTCGTTTCGGTTAATGCAAGTAACTATATACAGTAAAAAGATAAGGCTGCAATTACGCAGACGCGGTTGACATTTGATCCATAGGTTGCGGTGACGTGCCGAAGTCCCTCGTGATCCCTAGATCGCCGGGAAGCTGCGGTTGGCAGCCACCCTCAATAAATCCTAAAAGAGCCGCTGCTCGACGGGTTAACGTACGACTAGAAGGACTACGTTAAGACGATAAAGACATTTTGCCGTCGTTTTTCCATATCAGCGTACAATTTATAGCCGCTTCTGGCGATGTCATGCCTGAAATGTATGTCTTTAAAAGACCGATAGAGTTAGAAGGATGAGACTACGTGTTACGAGAGCTGAATTCAAGGCGATTTGATTCTCTTATTTAATGTATATGTACCAGTAATGTATATGTACTGCCTTTGTTCTTTCCGTCATATTAAATGATGTATGTATTTTGTATATATCGCAGTGATGACATTTTGTTAAGCTTAATTTGAATGTAGTTAAGTCAGATGCTGTTCGTTCGTTCCGTGTAATATTACAGCTGGATCACGTCTCGCATTAAGTAGCTAACGGTTATTTTTGAATCCATTATTAAGATTACAAACATTACTTTAGGAAAATTAAATCCTTTGGGTTTATTTTTATTCTTGTCTGCATAAAACGATGAATTTAACGTGACATTTGTATATGTTCCGGGTAGCCTAACTTTAAATAAATATTAAATAAGCCTTTTAATAAATGGGTAGGCATTATAGGCATATTATAAACTTCATAAGGACTGTAAATGCCACTCATGTTTATTATTACTATTAACATAAATTACTTTAAATTTGAATTTGTCGTTGATAACATGTGTTCTGGTTTAATATTTGTATGCGTTATCAAAAGGTAATTAAATTACGTACAATACGTTATTTTGTGCACATTGATAAAATTTGATGATACTTATTCATGCAAAAACGGCTGTAAAGTAAAGCAAGTTTCCATTGTTGTTTATTTGTATAACTATTTTTCTGCTTACAATTTCGTGTGAAATTAGGATAAAAATTCAATTTTCTTATTTCTCGTTCTCTTTGAAAAGTCTGTTACCTTTGACTACTAGTGTTCATTGCGTCAAGATTAATTGTGCCGTTTCGGAGATTAGCGTGGAAAAACAAATTAATAGACCGAAAAAATAAAAAACTACCTTGTTTGGGTTTGTTAATAGCCGTATGAGCTTGAAACTCTTTTATTACGTAATCAAAGACGGGCACTTCAATTTGATTTGTATGTATATATGTATATACAGATCTATATGTAATATATATGCCTAACCTAATTAATAATGGTTATATAACAGAAAATAAGGATGTCAGAGTGCAAGATACTTTATGTACAAGTTGTATGTTACAGGCACGGTTGGTATCAAGGGAAACTCACTCAATTCAGTCAGTGTAAGTTTTATTCATAGTCGATAGATGGCGTGGTCGCAACATCGACGCAATATGGTTTTGTAATCTAGAACTCAACAAATAAAATGTAATGAAATGTTTAACAACACACCACAGTAATAAATCTGCAGCAAAATGTACATTTTATGGAATTTACATAAGGATGCACAGAGATGTTACCTACCACCACACATGATTAATTTTGCCGAATAAGTTGCAACGTAACTGGTTGATAACTAGTAGGCACCTACAAGCTAGCATGAATGTTTACAAAACATTGTGTAAAGTACCGTAAAGTTACTTTGGGGATTTTTTGGTCTAACTTATAACACGGGGAAGTTACTCTACTATAGACGTGGTTGCAGGCAAATATTAGTTATCCTTTTGGATCTAGTTTTTGGTAGGGTCCCCATATTTGAGGATTCATGTATAAAAAGCAAAATAACTCAAACTACGTGGATGACATAATTATTTTAATAAGCGGCTAAGAATTGTAATACATAATAACAAATATAAACTGCCCTATGGGACGATGGATTGTAACTTATGATGGTTTAATATTCAACACTGATTGGCATATGCTATTTATTCTTTAATATTCTTCATAATGTATTATTATATTGTATTATCATCCCCTCCCATAAGATGACTACAACAAAAGGATCTGCATGCCAAGTATTTTCGGAATGATAAGCTTTAGGAAGAACTGAAAGTGACATTCTAACGAATTTGATATTAATAGGATTACGGATGCTTTTATAAAGATATAGATGCGGTCCAGTGTTTAAATGGTAAAAAGCAAGTAGGTGCTGAGTGTATTAATCATTCAAATACATCGGGGCCTTACAATTTTAACTGCTACAGCCCATTGGCCGTTGTCTCTGGAACAGTTATGTAAATAACATTGCCTGCTTTTCCATTCCCGACCCATCTGGTATTTTTGTCTAGTATACATTGTTTATCACAGTACCTACCGCATGACGCATAAATAATTATGAATACGCAGGATGTCGATAGTCTTTCATTCAGTACATCTATATATAAACTGGAGTAATTGTTTTATCTCTATTAATGAGACGCCTCAAGGAATCTTGATTGCTATGAATCGGGAAACAATTATGATTAACTATTATAGGACAATGACATTCCTTTTGATCTTCATTGCCTAGTTCGACATAGATGCTCTTAAATAATTGTAATCTGCCTTAACTGCTTCAAGGGAACGTCAATTTTTTTTTTAAACTAGGTATGTGGTGATCTACTTCCGTACCACTTAGATGTTCAGTGTTCAGCACCCACCCAGTTGGCCTCTTCCAGTAAGAGACCTACCTAATCTCTGGTAATAATTACCCCTTAGTAATTTACAATTTGCACGATCTGTACAATAGGTGGATTTAACCTAACAAACGCTCTAATCCATACCATATCCTATCACGGCGTATAAGACTTGGTAAATCGAAGTTTTGATGATTTGAGTCCAAGCCATTAATATATTTTAATTAATTTCGGAATAGGTAGAGTATGTGTGTGGTCTTCGTACTTATCTTACATGTTATCTAATTAGTCATTCGTTATCAATAAATTCCATGATTGTACGCGATCGGTAAAGTAGAGCGATGGGTTTTAACTCAGACAATCAACAAGGCATACGATTGGCAAACTTGCTAACGAAGAAGCTAATATGCTGAGCAGATAAATTAGCGAGCGCTGTGTTGGTACAATACTTTCCAAATTATATCCTTCGTTGTACTTTAGAAAATGGGACAGAGCAGTGTTTGAGTATACAATTTACACCGACGTCGTCGTTGCCTGGTAACTCGATCGCAAGCGAGCGCGGCGGCGGGCCCGCTTGCTTGCTCTGTGTACGCTGTGTGTCAACAACTGCATCGCTCCCCTATTCTATGTCACATGGGCTTTCGCTTCCACAGCGCAACGGCCCAAAACCAGTCTTAAACAATTCTCATTTATAATACTATTTACTTGGATACTTACGAGTTTCGATTATTCCACTAGTTTAGGCAATCCAATTTTGATTTGATTTTACCCAGGTCAGCAACATTGTTGAAGTAAAATCGTAGTACACTATTTATCAACAACACTCACAGACACATTTTCAAAATATATTTTTCTGACATAAAGACAGACAAGCACATTGAGCACAAAACAATCACAATTCCGGCCGTGCGACAGGAGATCCCAAAGCTTGGTTAACCGGTTGGTAAGTAGGAGAGTGGTTCAGTGTTTACTCCAAGCTTGCTTCGGCGCGGATTTTGTAGCGGTCCTGCGTGCTGTCGCGGCGCACTCGGCAGGGGTACTGGCGTGCGCGACAGAGGCGCCCCTCTATCGCTCAACTCGAACTTGTCTAACAGGCTTCTCTACTCTTTTTTAGTATATGCGCGTGCGCTGATGCCACGTTTCTCGATACAAAGCGTAACCAGTCCTACTCTACAATATTTTTTGTTTTGTGTTGACGCTCCCAAATGAGGGACCATAAAATAGAAATGTACTTTGACGAACAAAATTCAGGCGGGTAGCCCAGGTAATATTATTTCAACTAGAATTGACTGGAATATGGCTGGCTATAACTTTCAAACTGACAGTTTTTTCTTGAGTATAAATGATTTCTGATGTAGTAGATGCAGTGCAAATCAAGCAGTAAAATGCTATAGTGAAAAATAAAGGTACATATTGACATTATGTTTATGAAGGTATTACCGACTACTATCGAATACTTAAAAACAGCCACATATGGCACTGCTAGTTTATTTTCATTATTATTCTGCGTTCACCCCTCGCTGCGAGCCAGGTAGTACGAGCGGCCGAACAAAAAATATATCCGTAGTAGAGCTAGCCTTTTGGGAAACAATCACTCGACCGTCAACAAAAGGTTTAATGCTAGCATTCTACGCAGACGTCAGGCTTTTTTAAACCATAAATTAAGTCTTTTTCATTAATAGACAAGTGTATATTGGTTGTCATATTCTAACGTTTATACTTGCGTATAATATTTATACAGTATATAATCAAAGATTTATAGATCAAAAAGTATAAGAAAGCAACCACGTGTTTTTATTTAAAGTAACTTAGAAGTTACATATACCTTAAAAAAATGGCTTTCTACTAATTCTCCTGCCAGTGCAGATTAAAAACATTACCGTGAAAAACCGTGGGAAAGCCTCATCAACCTGATTGCTTCGAAGTGCATTATAATTAACCTAATTGCTATTGTGAAATAATTATCCTAGTTAGCATCAAAATTGAATTAATTTGAGTAGAAAATGAGAGCAACGGGAGCTATTCTGTTGTAACTTCATTAAGTACTGATCCTATTCAAAGAAACGTTGAATTACTTACGACGCGGTACATGTGAATCATGTAAATGTTACGATGTCAATCATCATATATTCGGATGCAATATTGTGGGAACATTTAAACGTGTCAGGTGCTACCTGGATCGTTACCTGCGGTAATGCCATTCTTGAGCCCCAACCTTCTGTTGAATTTTCAACACGAATCTCTATAGTCTTGTGGTGCGAGTACGGTTCTATAAATTATAACAAATCGAATTAACGCTTCTCATTTTACGTTTCAAAAGATTGTAGGATATATATTCTTATTACTTAGATCATGATTAATTGTACAGTCATGTTTATGTAATGATTGTGACTACTCTACCAAATTCAGTTTCTGTAATCAACTCTACGACGCCAGACAATCTAATTATGATGCTAATGCTTGTTTAGGTTCGGTATATTGATCAAATCAATCAATTATCTACCATGCGGTACGGCATTAGCAACTGCAAACATTTTATTTATTTCAATAGAAATCGGTTAATCCTTAGAAATTCTGTAGGTATGATCTAACCGTTCCGTACATATTTCTAATAGCATAGTTATCTGAAAATGTATTTATGTACATTGAGTTCTGAGTTAAATAAATTCACGGTATAGAACAAAAGGCAATATAAACGATTGATATTCGCCTGAGGTTATATAACGTCCGACTTTCACTCTAGTAACGTATTACGAAAGATAAGCGGGAAGAGGTCCACGAGGCCTGATAGAAGGCAGGTAGTGAGTTCGCTGCGTGGGGTTATCGCCAAGATTTGTCACTTGCAAACCCATAGCCCATCCGTCTGATAAAATGCCTTTGAACAATATATATTATGAATAATATAATATCTTTGCTATTAATAGATATCTACGAAATATGAAGTTCTACGGAGCTTCATGCATACCTAAGTATTCGGGCTTCATCTCGGAATAGATATTTAAAATTTGTATATTCACCTCTGAATTATGTTATCTGATAAGAAACGGTTTACATTTAGGTAGAGCAAAGCCTATTTGCATATCAGTGGCAGGCGCGGGTGTAGAGTCCCGAGTGCGCCGCAAACCAAGACAATATATTTCAGAAAAGACGTCGTCGCTATCTCGCCTATTGTACGTACAAAACACCGAGAAAGGTGCTCTATGCGACTGGCACTATGCCACCACGAAACAGAAACGAAGCCTTAACTTGCCCGCATCCTTAGGCTCCCATGAATATTTCTTGATTTCTCTTTAGGGCTTGCAATTATAACGATGCTTTATGAGCTGCTTATCTTTACAAGAAAAAAAAAATAACCAAGAACATAAAATGTCCCTTGCAGGATTATTTTCCTTTGTTAATAAAACTCTATTAAAAAATATGTCTTACTAGATAGGGTTTTGATTGCTCCCGTAGCAGATACGACTGCAAAATAAGCACTTCAAAAGTTGTGCAGTTTGCAATATCTTCGATAAGGGGAAAATAGTTATCTCCGGTTTTCGAAGTGCCAAGAGGGGTAGCGCAGGGTAGATATCAGCTAGATGTGGCTCTGCTAACGACATCCTCCGACATTTCACTCCGCCGAGAATACGGCAACATCATTTTCTTTGCAGTTCGCATAGATAAGGCATACAGCTTTTTCATTGTCGTCTCCTAACTCTTGTCTATTGGATCGGATACCTGCGGGCTACGCTCTATTTCAAATAATGGTAGGCACATTTTCTTCATGTAATTTCCTAACAGAATAGCACTAAAATCTAAACCGTGTAAATATGTTTATGGTACATATCTGTGTTTTAACCACTTGAGTTTTCTATATTCGTCCTGCCTGAGTAGACTATTGATAAAATTAGACCACATGGACCGCGTGTGTTCCTCGTCGTTATGTTATGCCCATTGCCCATTGCCTATGATGCGAGTTGCGTGACCGTAAAATTAGACTGGTATGCTAATGATTGTTACGTAAGCTGTTATAAAAACGAGCTTACAGATATACCCACAAAGGTGAGTACAGCTACAAAATATATAGAACGTAGGCGTGGGTACGTCATAAATAAAATGTATTGGTTAGGAATGTATAGTTCCAGCTTTTTAACCTGGTTCCAATATTGCGAACGATAAGCTTTAAAATCAAGTACCTACAGGAAACGTATTGCCAAATGTCTGTAATAATAATGAGTACTTTAAAAAATAATAGGCTGTGCAACATCGAACGACATCGTCGTCGCGGCAGTAGTTGTATGTTGCCTACGTCGATTCGTCCTGGTACATAACGATTTTACGACGCTCAAATTTTGAATCAGTCCATAATAGAAACGATTAGGTTAACCACACGGCACGGTATGTACCACATATCATTAAAAGGGACCTCGACACAGTGCGGGACATTACAGGTGGTCCGGTGTTACATTGCTGGCTGCGATGAGCGACCGCGTGGGGACGATCTAATTCCAAACAAATGCAAATTGAGCTGCCACTGAAACGGTAAGCTGGACATCCGTTTAATGGCACCGTACTGTGCGCGGCTCGCTAATGGCAGCATAATTGGCACGAGGTCACCCGCGGTCACTAGCCGTTTCACCTGAACGTTCCTGAACTATCCAGATCCAAGCAGATCCTTCGTTTCTCATACGTGGAGGACACGATCTATCTATAGAAGTTGTAAACTTATATCACGTCTGTAGGGGTTCAAATTAAATTTCAATTTCATTACATCTTTGGTTGTTTACTGGAATTACAATTACACGCACATAAATCTATATGGCCATAAGTGTTTTTATTAATAGCCTAGTTAGTGGGTAAGTCGTAGGCAGTAGTTGATTGGTTAGATCAGTGGAAGGTAAACTGTGCAGTTACGTGGGACGACATAGATTGGGGTATAATGTGCGTCGGTGACAGGTCAGCTGGTGTGTCCTTCTCTGGCCGCGCTTGCGCAGGAAATAGCTGATTGTGTCGCGCTGACCCGTAGCCAACGCGTTGGCCCGCACCGCTCCAACACTGGTTTGTATACTTTGTCGTTAAATTAAAATCGTCGATATACCATTGATATAGCGGTTACATTGCATTGCGTTCTAGGTACGATACCTGCCTTGGGAATAGACGGATTTATTTTTATAACTGTCAGCAAAAAGAAAGTCCACAATTCGTTTTTCTCCTATCATAATTGGTGATGGAATCGATACATGTTTATTTTTGTATACCAGCAAGAACGTTTCACGTTTACAACAGTTGAACGTATACTATATTATTGCACAAATATGCAAGCAAGTTATTTACTCAAATTAAACATCAAATTTATCACTATTATTTTATTATGGTCAGTAGGTACCTACTTATCGTGTTCTAGCTTCACGCTAATTGTAAGGATTTATGTGAATCATTAACTATCGTTCGAAAAGTTAGTAACGTAATGTTCTCATTAAATAATAGTTCTGGCTTTCCCTTTTTAAATAAAAGGTACTTATTTACACTATTGCATAATCTACAAGCCCTAAGTTGTTTGAAATTACAAGTCTATAATGTTCAGATAAATTATGGCGACTGATAAAAAAGGGTTGCCTGACGGTTAGCTGAAGTCGGTGCGTTCACGAGCTGCGACGTCATGGATGACGGCTTAGCTCCCACGCGAAGTGACGCCCCTGGTTATTATCAGTTACTACTTATATCACGACTTTCGGCTTTTGTCGACTACACGAATTTAACCTTAGATTCAATGTACAAGAAATTTTGTGCTTAGGTAAGTATGTACGACCAGTAAGATTATTTGCATGTATTTAAGTGATGTCGAAAACTACTCTCACTACACTTATATGTCTGGATGAACGGAGTTCATTTGACTTTTCTTTGTATTTTTGTTAGTTGCTAAATTATATTACATTTAATTACTTATATTATGTACGACAGGACCACGGTGCCTAGCATTTACAGTACAAATAATAATTAAAGCAGGAAGTGTTTATTAAAAGTGTGTATGCGTTCCCTTTCGCGTTTACACGCGCAATGGTATCTCGATTCTCGAGTGCCGCGAGTGCACGGAACAGTACAAAATGCGTATAATTAATCAGAAGCAAGAATTGAATGTGAGAAAATAAAGCGACGGTCGTGAGATTGGTGAACAACAGTCGCTTCGGCGGCGCACACGCAAAATACAATCATTTCCCACTAGTAGCAAAATATTGTTGAGAACAAGCTTTGTGCATGCGATAAGAACATGGTGTTCGGTATTAATCACCTACACGAGGCATAAGATTAAAGGACAATAGGTAATTTCGCGTAGAATTTCTCAAGGCGCCACAGCCCAACACTAATAACTATCCGCGTGCAGTCGTCAAGACTTTACTCACACTCTATACCCAGTGCGGCTCCAAGCATATTGACTGTTTTACTGTTGTTGAAGTTGTTACAAACAAGAAAATTTTGTTACATTGTTACAGTTACCGGTAACGTACTTGGGTAATGTTGTCTTAAAGTTAACAAACTCGTTTACCTACGTGTATAATGTTGAGAACAGGTAACCCTCACATGATGTACCTACCGCACAAGCCAGATATATTGATTTTTACCAAAACGGTTTAATGGATACTAATGTATCTGGCTGGCAATTCATACCTTTGCAATGAAAGAACAGGTCTGTTAGAAGCAAAAAGTCAGTAAATCTGGCTTAGATTCTCCCTGTAATATCCAAGAGAATGCAACCGCTACTCTAGATGTTACATGGGTTACGAAGATCAGATGACAGTACTTTGCGTAAAACTCAGACTATGACTTTTTTCCCGGAAAATTTAGATAGTGAACGGGATTAGTTATGTGCATCGGAAATCTTCAAAAATTACATATTTTTGAAGATTGCCAATTTTTGTGTTTGTTGAGCTTACATAGGTACTAAATCATATATTAATATTTTCTGTTCGTCAAATATTCCGACAATCTGATACTGTAAGGTAAAAAACCTTGTTCCACGCGGGCGAACAAAAGTCACAGGCAGAAATCTAACGCAATAAAAACCCTGACCGCAGGCTTGAACTCCAAATGACTGTCCCGAGCACAAACTAATTAAACTTAGTTGGATGGATTAACAGGAAAACTAGGAAATGCACTAGGCTTTACTACCATAAAAAGCTCAAACTTTTTATGTTCAGGATAAATCACACTTTCAATTGTTTCTTTTTATTTTAGTACCTATCTAAGATGCTGTAGGTAAAGTTGCATTTGTTCAAAATTACTAAACTTAACTAATTTGACAGGTCTAAAAGTCTTGCTTTCCCTTTCTCATGTGCGGGGATAAATAAGGATGGCAATACTTTTAGACCTGTCATATTAGTTTAGTTTAATGATTTCGTACAACAGAATTGGCACCAATATGTATTTACAATCATGAGAAGGTTACATATTAGATGGTATTATCCATAGTAACGTAAGAAATTGTGTTTCACAATAGTATCAGCCAGTATGGGAAATCGGCATCATCAGGCGATCCGAGGCCGGTGTTGCAATCAAAGATTTTTCGAACCGGACGTGTTTACAACTAGCGTTTAATATGTTCAGCATTCATAAAATAAACGTTAAACCACGCATATTACATGGTAATAAGATAAAAGCACTCCGTAAAAAGGTTAATTGTATAGGTAAACTATATCTGGGACAGAAACAATCGAGGGGGTCTAGAAACCTACATATAACTCCTAAAAGATTAAATAAATTGGTTTTGTCCACTGAGGTAATGTTACTTTTAAAACTATTAGCTAACTCTATTAGTATTCTGTGCCGTATCGCGACCACCAATAAAGTGATTGTAAAAGAAGTTTTCATTGTACGAAACCTTGAATGGTCCTTTAAAAATCCGACCATTACGACCTTACATTGCGGGATTAATAGATATTCCTTACCATCGGTCTATACATATATTTGTCGTATGTTCTGGGTGTGGTAAAATGTACCTATTTACCAAATAATCACACCAAGTTTTTACTTTTGTATGTATTGGCGATTTTACGATAAAAATAAACAACTTGTTTGTATGTCTGCCATACCATAGTAATTTAAGCCCCTTAAGACCGATACTGTCTTTAGAACGTACTCTAAATGCTGGAATTATTTTTGCGTACTAATGTGATCAAGGCGATCTATTCGTGTTTAATTATAACATTAGACGTGAAGCAAAAACATTGTTTAACTCTCAATAACCGTATTAATTATTATATATGATAGTAAACAACCGCAAAGCATAAAACAAAACGGTAAAATTTTTGCGGTGTTCACAATAGGTAATTAGAATTACACATGAGCAAAGTTGCGTTGTTGCGGCCAATGAGTACGTTGTGTAAATAGAGTTGTTGGTCAACTTGTCATGTTTTGTTGTAAATGTAATGCTGGACATCCTGTCCGAGACCTTTTTGTCCAGTTTCGCGGTGTTTTGTGTTTCGCCGCCGCATCGGACGTCCGGGCGTAGGACGGACGTACCGAGATGCGACAGATATCCTACGACACAATGCCACGTCACATTTATTATTATGCTGACTGTATACTCATTTAAATTTATATTTCAATTAATTAAAATTATATTTAGTAAGAATATGTTACTACTGATACTAATGAGAGATCCATAAAGTGAATACTGGTCAACAAAACCTGCTAATTAAAAAAAATGGTAATTACTGAACTAATGCATAGTTCAGTAATTACCGTGACTGCCCTGAACCGACTAATTGCGTTATTTTCTGAACATACGGGCCGTACGCTTGTTTGCCATTTTATTAGTTTCCACTAAGATACAAATGACAGATAAGGAGAGATGTAGAATAAGACATAAGCTAACGCTGCGTCACGTGAATCTGAAATGTTGTAAAAAACTGCTAGAAGTACTTCAGAAAGGTTGCTGCAGGGCTTAAATTAAATTCGAACTTGTATTTAACACAACAACAAACTGGGTAAGAGTTCATATTACAGTCCCCAGTCGGGCGGCTCTAATAATAACGGGAAAACCCACGGGAGAACCCAATTCACCCTATCTCTCTTTTTTAGATCATGGGTCATAGTATTTTAATGACTTAATTAATGATTACCTATGGGCAAGATTCCATTTCATGTATGTATTCATCAACACCTAATCATTATTTGTTTTATTAGGACATGGTTAGGACTGAGAAGGAGACGAGGCGATCCGGGCATCGTTTAACCTAAATTGTTTGATTGCCTGCACTACTCTGCCCTATCGAGGTTTCAATCAATACAATGGATCCTTCCACGTTTTCGATTAGCGACAAAGATATCGCTTCTACGTATAATACTTAGATATTTCATGTCAAAGCATTGGTTGAATCATTACTGAATTACTGATACTGTTAATTGGGAAGTTACAAAATTCGAAGAAAGTACTAAATATTTTTCGAACCGGTGGTAAAGTAGTAGTACCTTATTCGAGCCTAAGCTGAATAAACGATTTTTGATTTTGATTTTGAACACATTTATTTGCAAGTAAGCGTACGGTGGCTAAACGATCACTTAGTAGTAAAAAATGTTGCTTTTTGTTTGATAGGATTTAGGTACTATGTTTCACAGCATTCGTTTCCTTACTTCCAGCACAGCAAATATCAGGGAGCTCTGGAAATTGTATACACCGCAGAAACACTACCCTTCTTAAACTGAATTTTCCACCGAAGATATTTAATCCTGTTCCATCCTTGTGACCTCTGCCTGCACTGCTGGATAAGGGGAAAAAGGAGTCTCTACCTGCAAGTATCGTATCATTAAACCCTAAGAAATTCTTATAACTGTGGCACGAGTCGAAAGGCTCAAATCCATTGCCATTCCGACCCTCCCTTGACTAATAATAAGCTGAACTTGAGTGGACGAAGAAGCCCAGCACGTATCCTAATAAGAACTAAAATTGGACATAATTCAAGAGTGATTTATAACTATTAGCATTCCTGTCCCGATTTGATGTAGTTTGTTCATCGGATTGTTATTTGAAATAATTCTAGGAACAATACCTAACTCAAAATATGATCGTATAACCTCGACTTCAAAGTTTGCAAACATTCGAATAATTTATAAGTGTCTGGTACCAGTATAAGTGAATTCGCCGAATGACACCTACAGGGGATTATTTAACGAGTTCCAACTCACGCGACCGAGAATAAATCCAGTTCGTGAATTATACATAGCCTGTCCTAAAGAACAGTAACCCTTTGTTTCGGTCGATTACGAGGAGATTTACATATTGCGAAACCAGAAGGTTGCATGCAGTATAGCAAATTCCGCTAAAATCAGATATATAAGTCAAAAAATTATAACACGCGTTTGTTTCATTCTGAAAGACGCAGGCACGCGCGGTACTCGAGCGCTTTCGCGACTCTTTACTTTCTGAGACAGAAATAATCTTCAACCGTATCCGTTATTGAACACCGAGTATTGCTGCTGGCATGTTATGGTGATGGAACAACGAGCTGTGCTTTAAAAATAACATACGTTCATAATGTTTTGTTTGAGCTATCTTTCTTTAGGCTTTGTTTTGTAACCGTGTTGATATAACATGAGCAACCGACGTAAGTGTTATGTCGGCAGGTGCTGTCATACATTACGTGTACTGCAATATTTCAATATGTTTTAATTAAGACTTATAGGCGATTAGGTACTTTGGTTTAAGCGGTACGCGATTAAGAGCAGCGAGTCATCAGTCTCTCTTCAAGTGAAATGCTCTGCCTCGGTCCGCAACCGGAAGTTCGGACCGGTTTCTAACATTCCTGTAAATCTTTCCAACTTGCCTCCTGCCTCCAGCGCTCATTACCATGCACTATTTCAATTAAAAGTTAGGACGTTCTCCGTAGTTCAAGCATTCGGACTTTTATTAAGAATGTTTCAATTTCAATACCATGCTGTGCAATCATAAATCATACCAAAAGTATATCACTACTGGATTATTGATTTGACAAAAATATACTCACAGATAAACATACTTTCACAATTCATATTATTTCCAATACAGCACATTTAACATACGTGTGAAATGAAATTGATATTGCAGGGTCGGCAACGCGCGAGTGTTACCTCTGGTAAATATGGCTTTTATATTACAAGTTCATCTAGTAACACATTATTGTAATTGAAATGATTACCTAATTTTAATTTGATAAATGAATGCTTAACCTCCATAATAGTAAACAAGGATTTTTCTTTAATTTTATTAAAATATTTGTGTCCTATCGGAACTTGGTCCGACATAGTAGCAATTGCACAAGTTGCATACAGACATAAGTTTCAATCTGCCCGCTTCCTGCGTCTCTGACGTCTCAATTGCTGCTCTTTTGTAATCAACAATTTGTGTCGGCACTTCGCGGCCGAAGTCGTATTCATTCAATAACAACGAGAACAAATTCCAGCCTATTTTAGTTGCCTCGTTATGATTATATCACATCTTTACCCATTGTGAAACATGACTCAAATGAGCCTCGCTACAAAAAATGTTCTCACTGGCGAATAGATCTCACCATCAGACACGCGTATCCTAACGACCTAAAACTTATGAGGCAATTTAGAATAATTTCGCATCCGTTATGTTAACATCTGACTGTAAAACATCATATATATATTATACTCATAGTCGTACACTCAACAAAACGATATTGTAACCGCTAACATTATCTACCATTATGGTAGGTATATATCGACCTATATATAGGTATATATTCCTTTAGGTTTTATTGATTTCATCATTGGTCCACGTTATAGTTGCCTATGGTGGGGCAGTTAGCAGTAATCGTTGCTTATTTACTACTTCTGCAATTCTATGGAAGACAATATAATATCGGTTCGATGTATCGCTGGGCTATCAGCTAATGCTGGTAACGAAAGGAACACCATATTGCCAGTTCAGCTCCCCGCCGAGAACTCACCACATAAACGGTACCGTACATGTATTGGATGATATTTATTTGTGTTTGATCCTCTATCCATAAGTTACTGGTATATACATGCTTAATACCACTCGGTGGACGCATATACGGTCCCAAAAAAAGGCAAAATCTAAATCTCATAGGGAATTAATCTAACTTAAGATACAAGCGAAGTAATAAGTCAATTTTTCCAACCCACGGTTACACAATTTTTAAATGGTAAATGATTCTTGGTAAAATTTGTTTGTGACTCTCACCGCAAATCAGATTGTATACAATGGATATTAGAATCATTACCTTATGTGGACAGTTTTTTAGTGCGGGGATTGAACCATGTCTCTGTACAATTTCACATGATTCACATCATAGGTCAATGTGCGAAACGCGATCCTGCTATATAAGCCGTGTGATAGGTAGGTAAAAGCTTTGCTTCACTTTAAACGTGAACCTATTGAGCTATAATCAAAGTTAAGCAAGTTAAATATCCTACATACAAATTTACGTTACTTGAAGATCTCTTTTGTCTTGTAATAGATGAGGCCATTCTTTTGTCTGTGCCAAACAGCAAATTTATATATGGCAAAACGAGTATCACGCGACCGTTTGTGTGTTCAAACTAATCGGTTTTCCGCTACACAACAAACATTAAAACTGCATTAAATTCTATTTAACGGTGGATACAACATGCCTAGTTAAGTAATTGAAAAACACGTTCCGTGTTTCATGCCATGCGAAAAAATCTACGAGTACGTGCAGTAATTGCTATAAAATTATGTGACCAAATGTAACAAAGTAGCAGATTTACGTTCCCTTTATCATTCAAATGTAAAAACAGTAGCAAAATGAACTGTTGTTAAAGGATATACTTTTTATATAAATAACTTAAGAAGCTATATATAAACACCACCGACAAAATTTAGGTAGTATTAATAAGCAAAAGTCAAAGCACAGTCCTATTTATTGCTCAATTGAGGTGTGTGCGCATTTTGCACGCATTCAAATATTTTAATTTGATATTTGGTGCCAATTCTGTTGTACAAAATTACGAAACTTAACTAATTTGACAGTTCTTAAAGTCTTGCTATCCCTTTCTCATGTGCGGGGCTCAATAAGGTTAGCAATACCTTTAGAACTGGTATGTTAAATGCGTTGTATTGGAAATAATATGAATTGTTGAAAGTATGTTTATCTGTGGGTATATTTTCATCATTGTCTCTGATATCAATGAGTAATCTAGTAGTGATATGGATCATGTACTTAATCAAGGCGGAGAAAGTTTACCGAATGAGTACTTGTCCGCTCTGATTGTTTCTAGTACCGACCCTATTGTTTCCAGATGATTCATAAGTCATTGTTACAACAGTGAACCTTTTTGCTTCGTTCAATATAATATTATGTGACAAAACTTTACTATAGAAATTCCTATTACAGTTTTACGCACTGTCTTAGTCCAGCATACAAAGTCGAAGTTTTGTCAGAAACGTCCCCCTGGTATTCCACAAACATGTTTGGAGTCGGAATTCTATCTAACGCACCTTAAGTAGACATGTTCAGTCTTTTTAGTGATATAGCCAAGCATGCAAAAATTTTATGAAATGAATAATTCGCCGCCAAGCCGATGCGCTACTTCGCAAATTTAATATTTGTTTTTCAGGAATAACACTATTAGTTTGATATATAAAAAATAATCAATAATTAGATCTATCGGTAACTAGAGCCGAAGGTTAAACGTAGTGTTGGCGGCACATAAGGAGGTCATTTGAATAAGAGTTTTTTGAGTGACGCTAGATTTGCATATTCTTTACGACAATTTCTTATAGTTTACAGCGATGAGTGGTCTGGGCCCGGCAGCGGTGAATTAATGCCGTGGGCAGAGGTGAAAGTGCTGGTCAAAGGTCGCGGTCAGTGTCAGCCTAGCTGTGGTCCGAAAGCCCGATTGATTTCAGAATTTATCTTTTGTCGCTTTCAATTTTCTACGATTCATTCAACTTTCGCAATCGCAATCTTTGGCATCACCATGTTTCTGTGACTAATATAATACGAATAATTACCTAATTATTGTTGTAAAATGGGAATTAATGCAAGTAAGGCAGTAGTTAGGTTAGCTTTTTCAATTATTTCAATTCAAAACAACAACTATGGGTTTGTAATGAATAACGAGCAAATTAAGGAACAGCTTTACCGATCACATCTCGCCAAAGTGAACAAGAGGATATTATTTTTTTCAAATTCAAATTCATACTATAAAAATTAAGCGACGTGTATAGTGGACCAGACATCAGTTGGATGAGGATTCTTTTGTAAGGTTAGATGAAGAGCGTTTGGTGCTGGAGTCTGCCTAAGTATTTCATTAGCGAGGTGCAACGTAGCACAAATTGGTCGACGCAATCCCGCCGGTGACCGGACGAATCTCATTAACAAGCCAGATTGATGCCTCTGGAAAATGCTTCAAATAATTTAACGCTACAATAATATTTTTATGTTGCGATACGACAGTAACACCTGCTTAATTACCACTATGGGTACGTCAGATTGTGGCCAGCCATAACAAGTGCGTTGTATTACAATAAAAGTATTAAGATAAAAAACATAAATTACGTTTATTAAAATTATCAATGTTATTAAGTAATTAAGTATTTACGTCTTCATTGGTCAAGCCAGGTCGCAAATTTTTAGCAGTTATATGATAATTAAATACATAAAATGTGATTGATGAATGGGCTATTTCTTATACAATTATATCTTTATACATATAGGGATTCAGGCGAGCACCAAATAAATTACACTTTTTATAAAGGTTTTTGTCCTTGGAGGTGTGTAGGCAAATCATGTTTTAGCGTGGTAACATACATTTTAATTGCAGTCAGTCTTGTTTCGTATTTCAACAGGTACATAAAATTATGTATGAGATACAAAAAACATCTCATGAAGTAGAAATCTCCAAAGAGCAAACCTGAATCTCTGCGATCGATAACATCAAGCACTGTCGAAACGGGTGACATAATTGCAAGAAGTTGTCTCGAGTCACGTACTATTTTGTAATCTGTTGGTTATTGTAGTCGAATTCGTATTGGGCCAAACATTTTACCGCCCAAGGGGCCGGAGTGGACCCACCGATCCGCGGCAGTACGTACATCAAATCTATCCGAACCCAATTTAAATAGATAGGTAACGGTTTGTTGCGCAATGGAACTTCGACTCGCGCCCGGAGTGAAGTCCATTTGATCACTTATGCATCAAATGCGTTCCGACACTTCCCCGTCACAGATACCATAACAGCCACGCACGACACCATCTCATCCGAATTAATAACGCTTTAATAGCACCAGCCAAGTACAAAATCATTTTAAATTTAATAGCGTCTCGGTGCCATATACCTGAACTGTATATCAATTAGATTGTTTATTAAGCAAAACATGGCTTTATTGATATTTTAAGAACTAAATGTTCAGGTATCATCAAAAGAAAAAAAACTATATCAGAATAATAAATAGAAGTTGTTGGGAATGCTTGAATATCAAAAATAATAAATCTTGGTGTAGTCTGGTGCAAATTAATATGGAGGATATTAAACTCAGATTGCAATATCCACTTACGAGATAAAAAATGCAAAGTATTATTTGTCAACCATTTGGGGACCTACCGCACTATGAGAACTTTTAAAGCGTAAGCAAGCACCATGTTTCTTTAAGGTTAATTGATGGCTTACAGTTTGTGAATGCGTGCAGGAATGTTGCTCTTGCAGATTTAATGGTGTTTGTGTTGTAATAAGGTGTTTTCCTTGTCTATTGAGAAGAACCCCCGTTTGTGGTTTACAGTCTTGTTCAATGTTCGACTTCGACTAAAGTGCCATAGATTTATGGAATTATGCGTTATGATTTTCATAAAAAATATTTAAAATATAACCCCCGACGCAAAAACAACGGGTGTTATAAGTTTGTACTGTGTATCTATCTGTGTGTCCGTCTGTGGCATTGTAGGCCGTAGCTCCTAAACGGATGAATCGATTTTGAATTTTGATTTAGTATTTTTTGTTAGAAAGGTGACTTGATCGAGTGTTCGAGTGTTCTTAGCTATACTTAAAGAAAATCTGACCAGCCGTTTGGAGACCAGCACCCTCAACTCCTCACTAACGTACAGCAAATATATCATGCTTGGGGCCATTGCAAAGGTCTCAATGAATACCATGACATGGTGACCTGGACCTGATGCTGCAGCATCATCTCCTTACCAACAAACAGCAAAATTTTCAATAAATAAATCGGTGACGTCGTGAGTCGGGGGTTTTTTAAATTTTAAGTGTTTCCTTGTATTAAATAATTTTATACCGATCCAAAGACATGACAGCTGTCACAACAACGGAATCGAAGAATGGAAAGTTTCGTTTGAATTCCAAATGTAAGTTGTATTCTTTTCAGCGCAAATTACCTATACTGTTCAACGGTGTTTTCTATATGAGTAGTGCTAAGTGTTCATATGTATATGCAAGGATAATATTGTGTGCAGAGAGTGTGACCGCTTCAACTTCCTTTCGCTCTGGATCACTGCTCTGGGTCGTTTGTTCGTTTATTACTATCATGTGGTGGGATTGAACTTTGTAAGGCCCGATTGGTTCTAACTTAAATGTTGTTAGAGCTTGGTAAGCAATACACAAACTGCCTGTGATCTAGATTACAAGTTTAGCTTCTCAAATAGCTAAATTACTAACACCTGCAATTAAATAGGTGCAGCTCTTGGCTCCGGTAACCGCTTACCATCAAGCGGGCCGTATGCTTGCTTGCCGTCTTAGTGGTATACAAAAACCATGATGATAGATTATAGAAGATTTATACTTAGCCTATGTCCTTCCTAAGGTTGCAAGTTATTTTAAAGTGAAATTTGATCCACATAGTTTTAGCCATTTCGGCGTGCAAAACATAATAAACACACAGACAGACATCAGAGTTCCATTCGTAATTATAGAATTACTTGCGATACATTTGCTATTTCCTATAGATTCACCTTTGTTTTTAATAAGTTTAATATTTGCATCTTTCGGTTATATTAATTTGGTGTAAAAATCATGGGTCTCAATCATAGCCTCTTTGGGTGTCGAAAAAATCTTTATTTGGCAAGGAGTATATTTTTCGTACTTGAAGTACCGCGTATTTGCAATTCCACTTCTTGATTGATAACTGAGTCTATCTAATAACGAGCGCTGTATTCATACAATTCATAAGCATTCAACGTCGCTACGGCTGAGTACTGCCTTCGAATCACCCTTACAGCATTATACTATATCTATTGAATTATAAATATAAAGTTGTTGGAATAATATTATGTTGATTACTCAACCCCGCCGGGAAATCATGTAATGTGGACTGGACTTGGTTGGTGTACTTTTCACGCACGTACGCTTGGAATGGACTACGATTTTTGTGAGAGATGCGTGAGGTCACGAGCCTCACGAATTGTGTTTCTTTATCTAGTGACGGGTTCAAAAATCATTCAACATTTACAACACCACACTTAATAAAATATTCAATGTAGTCGTGGCACAAATAGCAAAATCCATCAGTTATTTCATGCCAGATTACATAGCGGTTGATTGATA
This sequence comes from Falcaria lacertinaria, assembly GCA_951449985.1. Taxonomy (NCBI): domain Eukaryota; kingdom Metazoa; phylum Arthropoda; class Insecta; order Lepidoptera; family Drepanidae; genus Falcaria; species Falcaria lacertinaria. Next base: position 5,371,190 of record OX602109.1, on the reverse strand, counting down.
CTCAGTATTTATGCGGAATGATGCTGAATTGTGGAGCAATATATCGTATAGTTTAGCTATCCCGGTACAAACAATTTATGGCATTTGTATTTCAATTACTCTAAGGCTTAGCCTGTTTCAGCCGGGAATATGTTTATAAGTAAGAGGCTTTATTTCGTCAGCTTCTTGTCAGTATTTAGTACTATTTGGACATTTTGTTTAATATAATTGACTGGAGATGGATCCTAAGGACATGTCAAGTCGAAAAGCGACTCGAAAAATGCCACTCGGAGAGAAAGTCATCAATCAAGGGTCGCAAAAAGAATCCGCTTTGGGAGATAACATCTCCGGCAAACTTTTACAAAAAATGAAATGTTTCTTGGTGTTGACACGGAGAATTGAAATATAACTGATTTGTTTCATTAAATGAAATAGGTTCATTAAATGAAATCCCGAAGAATTGAGATTTCGAGTATGAGGGCTGTAGCAATTGAATTAATTCACATTTTTGGTAATATCACAATGATATATTATATGTATTGAAATGCTAAAAGGTACTTACGTACGTACGCCACATTTTCTGTTTCACATGCGTAAAGGTCTTACGGCATACTACGAGACCATTAGGAACTCAATGAAAGTTATGAAACCTAATGAAGGTAAAAACCAGTCGTTAACAGTTTCATACCGCTCAGTTTAAATATTTATAATAAGTTCATTAATTACCTGGAATTACAGAGACCGTGTTAGCCAATTACGGCTTGTTGGTATGTAAGGCGAGTGTCATGTTTGTTTATCATACACGGAGTCAGCGACTCACATCGGACCGTTGCAGGACGGATAGCCGGACGTGTTGGTAAGCAATGTACCTACCTAACTTGTGAATGTACGGACTTTGATTGCAAATGCGAAATGTGATCAGAACAAAATACTTACCTAGTAGTTACCTTGGTATCACATTCACATCACATCACATGTGTGATGATGTGAGCTACTATTTGGTTGGGCTCGCTCATCAAACTTGATCTACTTGAATATTAATAATAATATATAACTCTATTTCATCTCACAAGGCATATACATTTTTAAAAAAGACCAGCCTATTAATCTAATTACCGACAGAATGTACATACAATGTGGGAAGCTGGTATCCAAACTAGGCAATGCCTGTATTTCAGACTACCAGGCTCCAGGCTCAGGTCTACAAATAATATAAAATCGTGGCCAAGCGCGAGTCGGACTCCTTCGTGCCATCACATGATCACACAATAAAGTATATTTACAATCTTAAAAAATGTTTCATTTAATTTTGTTCGAAATCTTTAGTACGAATCCGACCCAGATTTTGGTTATTTGGCACTTGCATTATAATACGTCAGACTATGTTTAATGCTCGTATATATTTGGTACCGTTTTTTTGTTGTGGTGTCGTCGTCGCTACGCTCAGAATAAGGTGTAACGGAACATATCACTTACCTACCTAAAATCTTCACAACATATTTATTCAAAACGGGTTCCGTTAAAAGTATTTTTAAACCTCATAAACCAAACACAGTTTCCATAAATTTTCACTCTGAAAGAGAGAAAGAATACATACAAGCCCAAATATAGTGGCGCACAATTTAAACTAAGAAGATCTCCGCCTTTTTTTCAAGTCAAGTGTTTACTTGCAACAATGTTACGGTTAATTTTTTTTGGGTCCCGATATAATGTACGAAAATTATCCGTATAATTAATGATGGCTTGGTAAGGAGGCCTCGATCGTTCGCTCCCGCGGGATCCCCGCCATTTGTTACAGCGATCGCGCGCCCTTCGCCGTCACTCACCTATTCTTTGTCACGGCACGGCCTATCTGAAGTGTAGCGATCAGCCCAACGGCTATTATATATTGCAAAAAAGCAAAAATGCGCCGGAACTCACCACTGTATAAGGTACTGGTATTTTCGAGATCTCAAACTGCAGGGAAAAGCTACAGTACATATAGTATAATACATCCATGCATCTCGATACTAGCCCAGTTCGTTTGACACAACTTTATATATGAAAAAAATCCTTATTAATATTATAAATGCGAAAGTAACTTTGTTTGTTTGCGATCTTTTCACGACTATTGGCTGAACGGATCGTAATAAAATTTGACAAGGAGATAAATTATGTATCGGGGAAGGGCATAATGCTTTCTTTTGTCTTTAAACAAATGCAGATAAAGTCCCGGGTAACAACTAGTATATTATAATATATAAGTAGGACCAATCCTACTATGTATCCAAATACATGCAAAGGTTTGTATGTTTCTTTGTTATTGTATTACTCAATCACACAAGACATCAAACAAATTATCGCAACATTAAAATTATTATTAACAAAATAGATTCTTATATTCCTTTAGTTAGTTATTATTGGAAGAAATAGGGACTGCCTGTCTGCCTATGCCTCTGAATACGAATGTCGCAAAAACTTTATTGGACGTAGGACGGATGTGATCGATATCATACTACAATTACTTATTTATTTTTATATACCTATGGGATACTGCTTGTCATGATCCAGTAACGTTTTTTTTTTATAATTCTCAACTGATTTATGATCGTAGTGTGCTGTCCATCAGTTTTTATTACGCGTCGTACACAGTTAATGGATTGCAATTACACATAACATCCAATTTAAGATGATGTGACTTTTTATGTAGATACATCACAAGTAATAAAATGATTCGTTTTACGTGTAAATTAATTGACACGAGTTTAATAGCTCGTGATCGAGAATATGGGATATTATTAGATTTCTTATTTCTTATTCATTACTTTGTCCGGGTTCAAAAGTAAGACACATAATATCAACAAAGTCATGTCTTCTTTTCAGGTGCGTTGGCATTATCGAGGAACATCCCAATTTAAAATCTTCATTCATAGCATTAGAAGCGTATTTTTTTGAGAACTTCCACGACATAATTTCGTTATAAAATAGCAAACATGGCTGGCGTAAGAAAATAAATGTAGTCATTTTGCGATTGATTACTTTGCAAATTGTATTTTTTTTTTGTCTAAATATCTTACATTTGCAATGTAACCAATTTCGGCAAATTTAATATGAAAACATTCACACATTCACGTTTCGCAATAAAATGAATCAGATAGGTAGCTAGTAGTAGAAGAGTATCGTCAGCTATTGAATCAGTTTCTTACATTCATACTATCTCGATACTGCAATTGTTACCAAGTTTTTTGTTCTTAAAAGGTATTTTAATAGTATTTAACTGTGTTTAATTCAAAGCGTAAATAGGGCTTTATTAGAAACCTAGTGCATTTTTTACTTTGTCTGGCCACCTTAAATGCTTAGTTATAATGTTTGCCGCGATCGGCCCCACACTAGAAAACCAATGCATTTAGATAGGCAGTGTCGTTCAACTGTAATGGACATCTTTGTATTGTATCTATGATGTTGGGAACCGGTTTCCAAACATAAATAGACACAGGTGCACAACTCTCTACACGCTCCTTTCCTTTCGTATGTAAAACTTTTTTCTTCATAAGCCCCTACATAAAATGATGTTCTATTAATAAAATGTAAGCAGTAACTATTACGTAAACATGATCTTGAAAGTAATTGTTTTTTATTTGACATGTCTATGTAATGTACTGATTAAATAGATAGTACTTGTAGGTACTGACTGCTTGCTTTAGGCTTGAATAAAGCCAATAGATCAACAGGAAAGTAAAGATTCTCCCTTCCACTGGTAATGTTGCATCACAACCATGCCTGCATAATACCAGCTACAATGCAAGTGCGCTGAATGTCAATGGGAGGATAAATCCTTTTTATGGGAGACAGGCAAGTGACGTAAGATTTCTACACATTTTTTCAATAGATATTATATCGACAGTCGTACAGAGCTAAATAATATATATGTTCAGGAAGCATGTTTTTTAGCAAGGGATACGTATCATTATGGCAGTTTCACTAGCAGCCATTAGAATATTTACATAAGCGGAATTACCATGCAACGTTGAAAGTGGGAAAGGCTTTATTGTAGTACTTGATTCATAAACGTAGAACGTTGCTTTGCCCATTGATAGCTCTCGTTTTAAATAATGAATACTATCATTTGCATATTCAAATAAATAACCTATACAATGATACATAAATTAATATCTTATACAAACTTAGCTAAAAGCAATAAGAAGTAAAAGTAAAAACTGTAGGCGACGTACTTCATATAATAAATAATACGATGCTGCAGAAAAAATACAATAGAATTGTATCAGTGTGAACAGACGTACTTAAATGGATCAGTAAAAGAACAAATTATCAAGAAACAATCGAGGAGTGATGTAGTGTCTCTGACTCACGAGCCGAGGAACTGACTCATGGTAGGCGCTAACAGATTTTCTCAGAATAGCAAATAGCCTTGACAACCAATAAGAATTTAGTACTTTTGTATTTTCCTGATCTAAATTTACGTTATTTTATATTTTGATATGTCAGTCTTTCAAAATCCTAAAAAAAGCCTGTGCTATTAACCATTACTTCGGTTATTTGAATACCAAAATTGCAACCCCTGTCGTGGCATGTCATTTATCTACCTAATCCATTGAAAATTTAATGCTCGCTAACTGAGCATCATTTATTTTAATAATGCATAAATCCTCCTATTGTATGTGTGTCAGAGCCAAGCTTAGAGTTTCAAACGCGAGAAGTATGGATCTCAATCGAAATCTGAATCGATGGGCACTCATAGAGATGGAGTGCGTCAGTCGAGCGGGGAATCCGTCGAATAAAGATAAATGGGTCTATGGTTGCGGGTTAGAAGGGTTCGGGGAGTATGAGGGCCGGGGCACGGGGGCATGGGGCTAATTGGCTGTCACCAACGGGCCCGGTAGTGCTATGCTCGGCCTGAGTGCCGCAGACGGGTGACGCCGCGCGTCGCTAGGGCCGGTGACATGTGCGCGCCAAAACAAAACAATGCCGCATGATTGCTTCGAAAATGTTGGAAAAGCAATGATTGATGAGTGCTGTAGATGTACGCGCGGAATATACAAATGTATATTCTGTGTTTGTCAGTTTTGTAATTAGCAAAGTAGGTGCTATATTATGATATGCTTATTACGAAGTTATAACATGATCCAAAAAACATACGCGCGGAAACAACTGTTAGTACAAAAGTAATTACTTGAATTGGTTTAGAAGAATGTACCCCCATTAAGTGTTTATACCAAAAGACTAGGGCAAAGATGTAACGGCGGATGTGATGTGATTGAGCCAAGCGGTGACTACCGGTTGTCTCACGGTGAGAGCAGGTGCAGGTTTCATTACCATTATACGCTCATTAACGGGACCGATCGTTCGCTGCTCGCTGCTGACCTGCTGAACATCATTTTGAGCTTTGAATTATACAGTCAATATCTACCACCAGACATTTATAGTCGATAACTGTAATGAGAAGAGTAGGTAGGTATCTGGTTTTTAGCTTGTTTACTTGATAATAGAACTGATTGGATATCTTTCCAAATAGTCGAATAGCGAACCTAATAAAAAAGGAATATTAGAATTCCAAAATTATGTCAATGTAGAGTAGAGACAGGAGGTATTGAGTACACAGAACAATAATTTTTTTTTGTTGTGTTTTGGAGCTCCATCTCTATAATAATTCAAGGTTCGGAGACTCCATTTGCCAAGGTTTCGTTAACGAATCGCAAAGAATGACAAAAACTGTCCTGATATTCTCCGCATGACTTCCCAAGGTGGTCATAAGATTTATTCAGCCTTGTTTATGAAATAATATATATTTTTTCGGGGGACTAAAACAGAATAAACTGCTTTGTTTAAGATTTAGTTCCTAAGTCTTACTTAATTAATTGAGTCTTATGCGTGCACATTTTTGCGTTTATGTAGAGAAAAACGCAATTTCGCATTCTTGGCAGCAGCAAATACAGAGGCTCGCATAAATCTGTAGAGACACAACGGGCGAGGCCCGTCCCGGGACAAAGTAATGAGCTAATTACATAAGTCTCTGGATGGTCGTCGGAGATGCGACTCAAATGGCTAAACCGACCTACTATTAGCGGTGTGATGCTCTGAGAATAATGATCATTGAGCCCCTTCACATTTTCTTAGAATTACTTATCTGCTGTCAACAAGGAAACTAAATTGAGTAGGTATATGTTCATTCGGCTGATTTAAATAATTACTAATTCACAGTTCTAAATTTTGTGCATTCATTTGGGTACGGATAGAAAATATCCAAACTGGCTTATTTCAACGGCACGTATTTTGATTTCAATTATTGAAAAAAGGAAAAGCAATTACTTACTTATTTACTACTATTTACTGACCAACAATGCGGTTAATAAGTCTCGTCTGCAATGTGCACAATCACAGTTGGGTTAAGATTATTGAATTTACTGTTTGCAGGTTTATCGTTGGGTCTCGGAGGCACTCGCCACAAGACGCGGAAGGCACTGGATCCGTTAGTGCCAATAGTGGTTTGGTCTGTTCTTGCCTTAGACCGCACATCGAGCGTCGAGGAAAGCTCTCCGACTAACGGGGAGCTCCACCTACCGACCACATCAAGGGAACGGTAAGTAGATTAACTAAAATATTTTCTTGTTATTACCATTTCAAAGTTATGCAGCCGTTGTGGAATAACATTATAATTCAATACGATGGTAATGGTTAGTTTCTGTTTTCAAACTTGTTTTATCAGTTTAGTTACGTGCTAACCTAAGTACGAGGGGCGTTCAATAAGTAATGAAAATGATATACTTATTGTGGGTAATTTGAGGAAATAATACGTAGGGATTATAGTTTAGATCTTTGTAAATAAAATCTTTAAAAAAAGACTTCGTTATCGTAGTGTCGAGTGAAGTGTAATTGATTAGGTTTTAAAATTAAATGTAATAAATGCTTCATTTTCACATGAGGCAATTATCAAATTTACAAATCCATTTTTTTATCGTATAATTTTCTCGCCTGTCCTTAAGAAAAAAAATTATGATACGAATGAGATAACATTTGGAATAAATTATATTTAATGGCGAGTGGGTTTGTTTCTTAGCACAGACCGGTCGATGTCGAGCCGAGTGTTTTTTGCACGTAATCAATTTTCGATTTGGAGTCAGTCGTGACCTGCCGGCTTCCGTGGTAGGTAGTTTGACAGCAAAGAGTACCTACAATTCCCCTCCCGCCTGTTTTGTTCTGCTTATGGTTCGATATGATGATGGTACTATATATTTGAAGAAGGTATTCAAATTACATTAAAATTCATCAAAATAACTTGGACCAGTATTAATTAGCATTAGGTATTTAAATTATTTCAGTTTCCATTAACATTATCATTTCATTACTGTGATTTATCTCATTGTAAATGGTGACAAGTTTACTCTGCCATAATTTAAAATTAATATAAAATATGAAAAAAGTATTCACCATCAATATTTTGGCAATCACGAACCACAGACGACTTACGTTAAGTTATGAACTGTTTACTAACTTTACAAAAGTAGCGTTTTAAAATCCTTGCCGTGAGTGAGCAGAAAATTCCAGCAAGAATATCCAGTTGAGTAAAGGCCCGGACAAATTGTCGGCGTGGCTTTTGCAGACTGCGGAGGATCTGCGAGGATTGTTATTGATGTGCAAAGCGTCGCGCGAGCAGCCCCGACCATCTGATAGTCTTCATTATAGGCGATCATGCGTACTGGATACACCGCCCCTAAAGCGGGAAAATCGTGAAATATTGCCGTGGGCGGTCGACTTAACACGTACGGATTGCCGACAATCCTGTCCTATTACGTTACTATCCCAAAATACTTTTACTAATGTGAATCGATGCGTAGATATTTCCCGTTGATGCACAAACGGTAAAGACTAAATCCGTGCGCGGTCGATACCGATAAAAAACTTGGAGCGAGTCCAGCTTTTTGATAAAATATTTATCTACTCATTTTGGCAGATGAGAGTGAGCACAGCATTGGTACTAAAACATGTATAGAAATATGTATATAAAATACTTAGACTCAATGTTCCGTGAAATGTGTAAATAAATATTAAATATGCAATGTGACTAAAAGCCGTGGTGGCCTTGTGGTTTAAGCAACGACTTGTTATCTGATGGGCCCAGGTTCAAACCCTAGCCTGTACCAATGAGTTTTTCTAAGCTGTACAGTGATTAATCACACCATAAGCTAAAAAAAGTGAGGTAGGTTGAATTGGGATCTCCCGTGGGTATTTCCATTAATATTCGAACTGCCCGACTGGGGACTGTACCACCACCTTACAGAAGACCGCAGTGAAATAACACTACTTTGATGTAGTGTTGTTTTTCTGCGGTAAGTAAAGTTGCCAGTGCTCCACGAGGATACGCTGCGCTAGTAGTAATGCTGCTAGCACAGTGAGTCCTCATCAATAACAGGTTTGGGAACTGGTTAGTGATATCCCTGGTATTGCTGGCGGCTATAGGCTACGATCTGCTTACCATCGCGTGGTCCGCATGCAATTTAGTGTTTTAAAAACCTATGTAGACGTAATATTTTTAACGGCTATACATATAATAGAGCACGTCGACTCGTAACGGTGCGGTGCCACTAGAAGGTTCAACTTAGCGCAGCTCATATTGCGTGACAGGGGGAAAGAGAGAAACAAAAAAAAAAAGAGAGCTTTACTCGTTAAATATTTCACGAAACAAATAAAGGTATATTTCGTTCGGGAACTATGACTACCGGTATGCCCAAGTGTTTATTTATTTTACTATTCGTATATTGGTATAATCGGATGAAAACATATACTTATATGAGTATCTCGTAGCGATCGTAACCTTGTAGCATGAGGACAGATCTGAAATCAACTTTCAACTTTTGTAATTTTATTTGCCGAGGATTAAATGTTAGTTTTTTAAAGTTCAGTAATTAATTATTTTTTATGTTGGCCTGTCAAGGAAAAGTGATGTCACTAAAATAATGCTGCTATCCAGGCTGCAATATATACGATCAAGTTAGTGTTAATTAATAATTTGTGATGTGCTGGGCACGCATGCGATCCTGTACAGAGCTGATGCGGTACGCAATAAGTCGCATTCTTCGTTCGACAAACGAGCGGCTGCGGGGGTCCTTAATTATTCCGGCACCAATGTCCCGGAATGTCTAATTTGCTCACGTAATTTTGGTCGGAATTCGTCCCCAGCCAACGGAAGGCTGGTACTATTTTTATTACTTGTTTCCTATTTGGTGTACTCCACTGGGAACAATATAACTCGAAGCCCGCGAACTCTTGCCGACTTGTTTCGGGACAACTGTATTGTGAATTGCACGTTTCGCTGTGCAGGTGACGACACGGCCACGTGAAGACATTAATATCTTTTCTTCGACTTTCTTGTTTGGGCCTGTGACAGAATTTCACTCTCAATACATCTTTGAAGATAAGAACAAAAAAGTTGGAATTTGTACGTGAGAATGCCTTACTACCTACCGGTACACTCAGTTAAAAATATTTCAATAGACAAATAAATTATTGTGTTCTAGCACATCGTTGAAGTTGAACGAATTTGCAACAATGAGTCCACAAAAAAATAACATCTATGTAAGTTAATATCAATTTAACTACCTGATTGGCAGGTATTCTAATTAAGTTACAACTCTTGTTAAATTAATATAACAAGGAACTCTTCATAGTGGAATGTGGGCTCTAACTAATGTGTTCGTAATTAGTTGAAGAAAACAACATTGCGACACTTCCATACGTAATAATATCAGACAAGCATTCAGAGTAAGCAGAAGCACAAGATACGTACACTACTGTAATTACGTACGTATAAGAAGGAATCGGCATTCGGAGTTCCTGTTAACAATATATAGAGAGATAAGTGATTTTGGAAGGATGCCAGGACGCTCGTCGGGACCTACTCCATTTGCTCTTTACATAACTCAGTATTCAAGGGATCATTAATCTTCCTAGTTCCACGCCAGGCTGAGTTTAATTTTAATAAACGGCTTTTACCATACTACCGACTACGGTATTAATTTACATGCCTTAATTAATCGTACTTTGTTATTTTGAACTGTAGATTTGGTTACGATTTTAATAGATACCTCATACCCACCAAGGGTAAACGATGATCGTTTGTAATGTTTCCATGACTGAAATCTATTTAAACGTCTTATATCTTCGGACAGTTTTATTGCAAGTCACTCCATGTGCCATCGTGGTAAATGAAGCTATAACTCACGTAAGAACTCTATGCTCGTAATTCTGTTAGTGGCTGATGTGGCACGTAACATAGGATTTTAAGACCTCCTCGCCACCTCCTCGCCCTCAGGGAGTGACCCTTGACTGTTCGAATCCTTCATCAGGATGGCGCTGAGAGTATTTTATAGCTCGGGGTCAAAACCATACTAGACCGTAGGCGTTCGCACGTGTTCGGATATGAACCGGGGCCATGTTGGTATAGTATAGTTTAATTTATAGGTTTTGATACGCCGAATATGTAGTAGTCTTATCAGCACTTAAAATACTACGCAATCGTTAAATACACGTATGAGACTATTGTTTATTATTAATTCCACACACCTTATACCAGTATAAATAATTTTCACGGAAAAAACCAACCGATTCAGTAGATATAGCAATGAAACTCGTGATTTACTCGTCATCAGGGAAATACCTCCGAGCGCGCGCCTGTGTCGATGCAATGCGGGTCTAATACCTTAATTCTACTAATCTTATTTTGGGCGCGAGCTATGCGGTTTTCCGTCTCACCCCTGTGATCCTCCGTCGAACTCCACCGAAACGTACTTGTTTAATTATCTTAATTTACTATATTTTTATTTACGTATGTTATATACTATACTATATATATAAGGGAACGGATTATTTTTGCTAAGGTGGATGACTTGTTAATAGCTTCTTATCGCATTGCACCTCCATAAATCGTTTTCTGGGAAAACTTTACCATGTAATCACTAAAAACGAATATTTACTTCGCTAGGTTCTCGTCTAGACGTTTAACTTTTACATATTTTTAAAATAAGCATTTAAGTAGAGTGTGAAAAAGTCTTGCCTTCCAGAAGCAAGCCGGACCGTGGGAGTTTTCATTTTTTATCGCAAGTTTACGACGACATGCAAATCTCTATCACGAAACTACGTAACTATCAACTTACAAAGATAAAAGTAACTTAACAAGCTGTCGATAGTACATGTTTCTTGTAAAAAACCAAACCTAAATGGTTTTTAGTACCTAGCCTACTAACCTTCCTACTAACCCTAGTAATTGTGCAGTGAGAATACATTTTCATAAACGGTCTCATCTATTTCTGTAAGAGACCGGCCAGGTGTGGTGCGTGGGGTAACCTATCAAACGAATCAATAATAAAAGACAAATATAATTGGAACGCGCAAATTTGTAGGCTAATAAATCGTAAAGACAAATATTTGAAAGCAAAAAGCTATTTAGTTCTCTGTCCGCTACACTAAAGTTTTAAGCAATAGGATCTGATAAGCCGCAAGCCTAAACTGTTTTCGAAAGTGACTAAACGTTTTACTTTTACCGGGTCATTTGATTTCCTTCTACGGTGTAAGTTGAAAGTAAGGTTCCTTAGAGTACGGGACAATGATCTTATAGCCCCCATGAAGCTGGTTCATTTGTAGATAATCGTTATAGAAACGCAAATACACTTTCTACACAAATAAGTGTAGCAGATAGAAAAAAAGATGATAAAAATGTATATTTGGTCATAAACAGGCTTAGCCTTTTAAATATATTTTTTGATGGTTCTCTTCAAGCTTTATTAAAATCATCTAAAATGACTGCTTGAAACACAGAGTGGCGTATAAATGGCTTATGTTATGAGAATTCCTCTTAAAAAGTTTTAATGATTCGATTTTTTTTATTAGGCCCTGATGTTCAATTTTCGTGTCTACATAATTATTTTTTGTGCTGTTAATGCATATATTTTCAGACGTAGTATATAATACCTATAAGATCAGACGTGGTATAAATACTTTAACCATGTTATGAGTTGTGTTCTTGTGTACCAAACTTTTCTTGTTACATACAAAACCTTTTAATTCCCTCCCTTCAAAAAGTATGTTCTCTAAGGGAAACTTTCACGTTAAACAATACGAGCACATGTTGTTATTGCAATAAATATCGTGTGTAAGAAAACTCGTTTAGAGACGTTATCTCTTGCAGAAAATTGCTTTGCATCTCCAAGGAAATATCACGGCAGGGAAAATGGTTTTTCGTAACTTACGTAGCCACTTGTTACAAATACCCCAAAAATTATTACAGCATCCTAGCACTTAACTTGAAAGGAGGGTATAATTGGATTTCCTATATAAAAGTTGAAAATTTGATGAAAAATTATACGCTTCTAAATTATTTTAGTCTGGGGCTATATCTCTTCAATTTACTTATAAAAAGAAAATTTTGGCAAAATTCACGTTACTTTTGTGGTTTACTACTTAATTACTCACCCTCACACCATATTTTTCTTTCTTCTTGGGCTAGGTACAGAGTTAAAGAGTGCCCCTTGTTTTACTCTTGTCTTACAACCCTCTATGCTTACATCATAATCTCCTCACCTATGCCTATTTTGGTTACTGTTACTATTATAACTTATCACCAAACGTTAAAAGTATTTTGAAATACAGAAGATTATTATAATGAATTAAAATATATAAGTAATTAGAACTGTAAATTGAGGTGGACAGGGACTGGTAAACAGTTTCATGCGGTACGGTATAGTAAGGTAAGGCTAATTTGTTCGCGTGTGGGGTGCGCTAGGTTAGGGCGCGCATCACGCGACTGGCCCAACCGTGACTGCTAAATATTCATGTTGATCAGCTAGCCTTCCCAGAGCGGGCTCACTCGCAATAATACCGATGTACGTAGGGTACAGTTTAGTAAGATCAACTACACAAGGCCCACGTTGATTTTATGGAAATCACCATACTGTTGTCGTCATTGTAGCAACGTTGATCCGTCGTAGATATGGAAGTGTGATTTGAATACAGCTTTAGTTATTTAGGGAAAATTCAGCAATGACATAGATTACCAGTAATGCGCTTACGCGTTATTTTAGCGCGACGCACACTAGATGTGTTGAACTTAATACGAACATTGTACAATCTGTGTATTCTGTGGCTTTGCACGATGAGGAGCGTGTTTTTTAATTTTGATGAGTAATCAATAGATCATTTTACTGATAAACGAATCGTCATGAGTCATAACCGTGAACTTTTGAATACGAATTGTATTTCTAACAATTAAATGAGTAATGAAGTTCGCAAAGCTTGCAGGGGGCAGCACCACTTATGGGGTGAAATAACATGGAGTGCAATGAAAGGGGAGTGCGGAGAGCCCGGTGAGTCACAGGCCCGGCCAGACGGCGCCAGCGGATACGCACTGTCTTACTTCTACATACCCGTTCAATGATTTCACGATGTAATATTACGGTAAATTATTATTTTCGCTAACAATACACAAAAAAATGCATATAAAGGGTTCCACTGATTGACAAGTCTGATAAATGTTTAATTAGCCGCCGCAACGGAACTGCCTATCGCATTCGTACGTGTGAATTCACTATGCATTGTATTGCCTTCCCACACTTTTATCGAGGCTTGTTAGAACTTAAATTATATTAACAATATATTAGGTCCTTACATATGAAATTGGCGTTTTGTATGGGAGGAACAAAAAGTCGAATATTTTTTAATATAATATATTTAATTAATCAAAGTATGAACCATTATTTTCCATGCACTTTTGCCATCTCATAGGTAGTTCATTGATCCCTTTACTAAAAAAACCAGTCGGACGGGAATCAATAAAATCTTTGAAGGCGATTTGGACTGCCCCATCGGAGTTGAATTTTTTCCCTTGCAAGAAGTTATCCAAATTTCGAAAAAAATGGTAATCTGTTGGAGCAAGGTCCGGGGAGTACGGAGGATGTCTTAGACTTTCCAATTGAAGCTCTTCTAATTTAGTAGCCGTCTGTAGCGCAGTGTGTGGTCTAGCGTTGTCGTGAAGCAGCAGTGGCGTGGAGCGATTGACCAGCCTAGGTTGTTTAGCCGCTAGCTTTTCCATCATGGTTTGCAATTCCTGACAATAGACATCAGCCGTAATAGTCTGGCCAGATTTGAAAAAACTGTAATGAACAATACCGGCACTAGTCCACCAAACGCTTACAAGTAACTTTTTTGGGGTTAATTTTCGCTTGGGGCAGGATTTGGCTGGCTGGCCAGGATCTAACCATTGCGCTGAGCGCTTCCGATTATCGTAAAGAACCCATTTTTCATCACAGGTAATGATTCGGTTTAAAATACCTTCATTATTGTGCCGGTTTAGTAATGTAACGCAGCAGTCGACGCGCGTTTGCCGGTTTGTTTCAGTCAATTCGTGAGGTACCCACCTTTCAAGCTTTTTAATCTTCCCAATTTGCTTCAAGTGAATTAAAACAGTTTTATCACTAACATTGCAGCCTGCAGCTAACTCGGACGTGGTTTGCGATGGATCCGCTTCCACAATAGCCTTCAACTCTTCATTATCAACTTGAGTCTCAGGCCGTCCACGGGGCTTGTTCTGCAGGTCGAAATTTCCAGAACGAAAACGTTGGAACCAAAAACGAACTGTGTTTTCTTTTGCAACACGACCGCCATACACATCATTCACCCTTCGAGTTGTTTCCGCAGCACTAGTGCCACGGCGGAACTCGTACTCGTAAATAATGCGATATTTAAGGTTTTCCATTTTGTAAAATGAGTGACGCAAACAGAAAAAAACAGAAGAAAAAAAACAAATGAATGACGATCATCGAAGCACAAATACATGAGTCTATAGCTGTACAAATTTGAATTTGGAATTCCTTACAAAGAGGAGAAATTCGTGATTAAAGTGGCCAGTACGAAAAACGCCAATTTCATATGTAAGGACCTAATATTTATTTAAAGATTTCAGAAAAATCCTTTTTGAAGCCAAAACTATAAGTTAAATCATTTCATAAGACATAGTCGGCTATAAAATAAGATAGAATAGAATAAAGATTTGACAGTCGGTAGCTGAGAGTAGATAATTAATTTTACAAATTTAATAATATATTTTTTTACTATACATAGCGCTTCCTGACTGGAATGTTATCTTCATATGGCAATGAGGTTGCAAGTTGCGCATGGTTTTGAGAGCCGGCTGTGCCCGCACCTCCAGCAGGATAATGTTATTGGATGCAGTTCAAACAACCTTGTGGTTTGGCACTCGACACTCCTCCAGACGCACCGTGTCTTGTTGCGAATGTCTCGTATTTATCGCTTGGCGGTGTTGACTTAAATTTTTCCCCAATTGCGGATATATCAGTACCAATAACATTGTTGGTTTATATATCTAATGGCGAGTAGTATTGCATTAGAACCATTCATTCCATTAACCTCATTGATTCGTTTATTGTTTTCAGTACTTGATATATTGTTCCACAGTCCTTTACGATTTATTTTTAAGAACTTGTTGAAGTACATATTACTTTGGAGGAAAATTACAGCCAAAAACTGAAGAGGGTTTAATTGATTGCAAGTCTGACTTTTGATAGGGATTTTACTGCCCAATAAAATAAATATTTGATGAATAAAACAACAGTTAAAACCAGAAGGAGACTGAGTGGCAGACGGACGTACATGCGGGAGCTTTTTATAGACGAGGCGCCGCAAATAAACAGAATTAGACGTGCGTGGCGGACGCAGCGTCGCGGCGCCCGGCGCCCGCGTGCTACTTGTATCATTCGGCATACATATTACATACTCTGTTAACTCCAACATTTACAACTTTAGGTCTTGACGGTAGACTCAACCCTAAGTTGAGGCAATGTTTGTCTAAGTCAGTTGTGTTTGTTTCGTTGGAGAAAGTTTCACTCGGTTCGATGCCCGCTGTGCCGCCCGCCACCGGTTTAAGCTCCAGAGAATGAGAAATAGCCTACGGTGCTGTTTCAGTCCAGTTTGCAACGACTTGGACGATCGGATGTGCGCTGCTCTCAACCTAAGATTTATGGTTTTGTTAGGCTTTGTGCTCAAGTGGATAGATTAACCGGGTAACTAAAACAGAATACTTATAGTTGCAAGTCTGGCATACATATCTTCAAATTTTACAATAATTCAATTAAAGTAAAAGTAAACCAGTTGAAGGTCTCTAGAAAGCAACCGTTCTTGAAAAGTAACGTAGTTCGTTGAACTAAATGTTTCATGAAACCTGAATACATATTACTCAATGAGGGCAAAGTAATATGGAAACCTGATTTGAATACTAATTAATAAACTACAAGTACATTCGAGTTTTTTGTAGTTTTGTATCTATTACGACGTTACGAGCTGTGCTTTACATTATAGTAAAAAGAAATATACAAGAGTATCCACATAGACGTTTGCAAATAAGCAACCGTAACTAACATACAAAAAAGATTTTATGGGTACTTATGAAATGCAATATATTAATTTATTTGGGAACAAACATTTTATATAAAGAAAGCGATAATATCTGAATACTTTGAAACTGTATCGCATATATTAACACTCAACTCCTCAAATATATATTCTTGAGCACTATGGAAAATGCGTGTTAGATCGGTGTTAGTGTCAATTAGTGATATAGTATTTTAGCGCGAAGTGTAAATACCTACATGGTCATAAAGAATGAGTGCAGCGAGGCGCCGCGCCGCCCCGCGCTAACCGACGGGCGGCGACGATTTATCGCTCGCGACATTCGCTGGCACATCCAACGTTACTTGCTGCTACATTTACATTCTACTTGTGTTTTTTTTAACCAGAATAACTAACTGCCGCATTAAGCAGCCTGCCATGGACTCGACAAATTGATTTTTACATACGCGACTCGGGTTAATGAAATTCAAGCAAGGTCCCCTTTGCCACGCTTGTTCTTGCGAGACACGGACTCGCCTAATTGAGTCTATCGCCTAAATTTCACTAGTCTTTCTTTTCGAAGATTTTGTTATGGTAAAATATAGGTAGAGTGATTGAATATATATCCAAGGATACATTACATAGGTAATAATAGTTAAGTGATTTATTATCTAGCTAGAAGTATCATGGCGTTAATATGTAAGGACCACCTCGACAGCTTAATGTGTCCAGAGCCATTACTGGGCCCCACTAATGGAAATTTACTTCTGTTGTTAATATAAAAACCCTCACGTTGAGAACATGGATAGTTATAGGTTACCGGTTATTTATGAGTAGAATGTCAAACCATTGGAATGTACTACGCGTTACATATACAAGAATAGAAATTTTGATCTATATGTAGAATGATTCTTCCCTACTGACTTCCATTTTGTATTTAGCTATGACAGAGCTATATTGTTTAATTTAGGCGTGATATCGTCAGCTGCACTAAACTATAATGGCGTATAAAGTGTATCTTATTGTTTTTGGCCGGTGCTAAATCAGGGGCGGGCGTGGGCGACGCATTACCACTGCCCTTGAGGATATGAGGATAACTGCATAGTTATTCCTGTACTCGGCGTGTTTATAACAATATCACGAAATAGAGCGCAGCTTCTGGCAAAATGCATACAGAAATCTGCTAAAATATAGAATATACGACAACCAATTATTGCTCCGACTTGCCCCTAAAATAGAGGGGTGAGCATTGTTCAGCCACGTGTTGTAGACCGATCAATAGCAATTATATATACGTATCTGCATACAGCGAATAGTTATTAGCCATTTTTAGCTTACTTATTAAAGTGTAGGATATATGCCATTGTCAATTGGCTCGGGACTAACATGGATGATCAACTGTTATGGATGGAACACTCTGTCTAATATGCCAGTAATGTCTGTTTACTTGAGTTTGGGATCTTTTGGTTATAGAGTAACTTTACTGAAAACGTTTCTCCAATTGTGTATTTAATATAGGTACAGTACATATGTATATTTTAGTTGTCTGAAAGAATTTTATTCCTTTTAGGAAATCAAATCTCTCAATTAATAGTTTTCGGTTACAAACCTTCTAAACTTTTAGTACAATTTTGGTAATATAAACAGAGGAAATGGCATCGTGATTAATGCTAAAACCCCTTGTTGTTTAATCTGCGCGAGGGTAGCCCCGGCCCGAATATAATAGCTTTGAAAAACGCACAGGTTTGCGTTGTCTAGGGGCTAGGGGACTTGTTTATTAGATTATGTAGGGCAGAGATATGTAAAAAAGTGGGTCCTTACGTTAAATTCGTTGGTAAGGTCCCGAACTGAACCCTGGGAGGTATCGCCATGTCTGTTCTTTGTATGACACGGCCTTTTTACTTACACCCTATAATTGCTATGAATCTAAAGTTTAATGGTGCTTTTATAGATATAAAATAAAATGTAACAATTAATATATTTTCAGAGTACCTCCGCCAAAGCCCAGTTGCTTTTGAATTAACTGTAAGGTTATCTCTAGGTGGAATTTAAAGCATAGTGAATTAGAAAGTATCAATATGTCACTGGAACATTATAAAGCTTGTCAAACATTGTTACTTTGAAGTAAAGCGTTAAAAGATGTGTAACGGTCACCGACCTGACTGCCCATCAATTTTCGCCTCAGAATGTATTACGAGTATACAGCCACCGCCCACGCGCCCGCCCTTGAACTCTAATTGCACCCTAAGAAAAACTATAAATGTTACGTTACAAAATATAGGTTTTTTGGAAGTGGGACGGCATTCTGCAATAGGAAGCTATGCATGTCGATGTCGAAATGTTTGTTGCTCTTTCATACACGACTTTCGTGATAATAAAGCGGGGAAAGTAGTGTAAACAAAATTCCACATTTGGTTAGGGTCATACTCAATCTAAATATTACATTACTACTCAAATTACCTTACCAGTAGACCAAATGCTAAGATCTACATTTAATCCCGTTGGAAGCTGCAAGGCTTTCATCGCTGTATGGGGATTAACGTTATCAATACAGGCTCACCGGAAATTGCTGATTTATTGAAGTTATGTGGCCAGGTTACGCTTTATGAGGTAAACCTTTGAGCTTATGTGATATAATGGTGCTATTGTAAGGCAGGATCTATTGTTTTATGATGTGATAAAATACCCTTTGGTTTCGATGCATCCTACATATATGTGTAAAAAATGTGATAACTTACGCGGATAATGTAGGCTCGGTTTGGTTTCGCATTGTGGTCCTTGTGTATTTATGGTATGTTTAATAGTATATAAAGTGTACTCAGCTCGGCAAGTGCAGGGTAGGAATGAAGGGACTGCAGAAAATATAAGAATCCCTAAATTATTCGTCAATGGTCCTTTTTTAATCAACATACTATGTGATATAAGTACTGTTTAGTTATCGCGGGGCGACTATCTCGGGATACTTCATTTAGGAACGACGTACGTACGTATCGTGTATTCCAAGCCGGTATTTTTCCGAGAAAAGTGCAGGATGATCTATCTATACATATAAAAGGCTTTGTCCCGAATGATTGTCCTTATAAAAGGAACTAGAAATAGCAAGCAAGTCGCAAACCTCTGCGAACTGTGTTGTTGAATGTAAAATAACCCTGTGAAAACACTCATATTTACCTAAACATGGTACATACATAAATTTGAACGTTTATGAGCGCTTTAGAAGCTAACCAAGGAAGACTTCCGATTTGAAGGCCTTGCTTGGCTGCGAGGACTGAGGGTTATTCAACTCATATAAAACGTGCCGAGGTTCCAATGGTCTAATCATAAAAAAACATAAAAAGAAATATGTTCCTAACACCTGCATCACGATATGATAATAAAGTCGACCGTTAGTTGTCTGTGCTTTAATTCCAAGGGCACTGCAACTAGTGAAACTGGAAAAACGGCACGAGATAACTTATACCTCACTAAAACTGCGCAGTGCTATTAGAGGATTAAGTCTTGGGCGCTGAGCCTGCCATTTTATTAAGAAAGAAAAATAAAATTAACACAATTCCAATTTCCATTATTCAATGACGAATCGAATTAGCTAACCCAAAGTTATCAACGTTGTGACCGTTGATAAATTTGGATTTTTCAAACAAATGTTATGAAATTTTTGTTTGTGTCCGCTAGAAGTACCTATAAGCTCTAACTGAACAACAAATTGAGTATTCCATATGTTCCTGAAAGGTCATGCAAGTTCAGTGTTCTTGTATAATACTCCAATGCAGGTGTCGGCGGCAGCTGCGGCCAGCACGCGCCGTTTAATTGTAACCAGGTTACTGTGCAATTGTGCTCAAATTATATTGAATTATAGAATGGGTTTTGTTATTGCCATTATAAAATTGTTCGTATTATTACAATTTAGTGCTAAAAAGAGCTAAAACCGAATTTGATTATATGTCATTGAATTTTCTAATTGATGATAAATCAGTTACGTAAGTACTGTATAACATTAGTTAGTCAATGTCATCGTCAACATAAATCCAAGACTCCCTGACTGAATAAATTGGATTGGATGATGACCGTGATTACCGACCATCTTTGTAATTACCTAGGAGGTACCTCCATACAAACGACTAATTTCTTCTTCTGCTTCTTCCTTAATCTCTTGGCAGAGTGGACCATTCGTCCTTTGCAGCTGCGAGTTTGGTGCTCTCGTGCCGAGGGCAATTTGTTGCGGTCTTGATCTGGTCGGTCCAACTTATGGGAGATCTGCCAACTGCAAAAAATGCTGTAAACACACCGGTGTGCTTCTTTCGTTTGACCTTTAGAAGAGAGGTTAGGTCGTCTCTCAGTTAGTCTGTTCATCTGTTGTAAACAACAAGGAGAAAAGTGATCGACATGCATTTGGGGCTTTATCGACACAAATATTCTTCGAAAAACAACAACGCATGGGTCACGTATTGTTTATTACTTAATATATGATTTATTCCGGTATTCGTAGTAAAGTAACGCAGTAACATGGCCATTTATTAAATAAAAACCTCAATTTTTCGTAGGTACTCATGGACATTGGGAAGTACCTAAGTCAAGAATAAGCACAGACAGGCGATGTGTCTTGTTTTGTAGTCTGATTGAACTCGTTTTATCATTGTAAACGACGCTGGTTGCTTCTGATGTAGTTTCCTTATTGAATGACCATTGACCAAATCGATTGAAAAAAAACTTTAATATGTGTTAAATTGGTTTATTGTCACTTGTTTTTGTTGTTTAATTTGAGAACATAGATCAGAACTCGAAGAATAGATCGACCTCGATTAACCTCGATGCTCCACAGTTGGAAATAAAGATTGAAAACGAATGATCTAGATCGGGAACATAGTGTTAATAAGGTATTTGATTAAAGTGTTACTTTTTTATAATATGTATATAATACACATTTACAGTAGCGTAAAATTTGAACAGAAACGCATTTTTAAACAATTTGTTTTTAATTTAATGTGTTTAATTTAATAATGCACTTCTGTGGAGTGGGTATTTAAAATGCGCCTCATCAGTAGGTATATCTCTATCGAGACAGAAGCGCTCTATAACATTGTTAGAGACGTTTCCCTTTAAAGTCTCACATTCCTATAAGTTGGTCAGCCTCTTCTTATTTTACCTCCTCTTTTAAGATATGTATAGTCTCTGAGGTTTCCCTCATTCGCAGTGTTTGCAATGTATATTGTGTTAAGCAATGATGTCAGCGGATAGCCTTGCGCTATCGGCATTCCACCGTTTTGTTGCACGTGGAAATCTTCTAGCTAATTATACATTGGCTGCATGCAATTGAATACGAACGTCAATCTGCTTCAACAGCCGGCGCGTGTAATCACGACCGAATTGCTCCATTCGTTCTAATAAAATATGCCGACTTTAATTGACGATCCGTATCTACTTTGGTAGGTAGTACTAGTTACATTGGTACTAGGTATTCATAATGGCGAACGTACATTTCGATTTGAACGAACAATTTGGAAGTCAAATGTGGGCGAATACAATATTATGAATGATATTAGACTTATATATAGATGTAGGCGCCAACTCAACAACGTCACTAATATGTACTTATTTTTACTTGGGTTACTGTTAACCGTCTTGTGAATATAAATCCAATATTCCTAACATTGTATTTTATTATCGGTATAGGAAATTTATATGTATATTTTATAATATAGGACGGTAACTATAATTATTTAGAAATTTCAATTCTTATAAGTAATTCTAAATATACGAGTGATCGATCACCGTCAACAAATAACGATCAAGCTATGTCGAAGACTGCTGTTGTAAAGATTTATTATACGGTTGTGTCCGACTTGTGTTATATCAGTGATTAGCGTTTATATGGAGAGGTATACAACTCGCAAGGACTATGGCACGATACTTGTTACAAGTTCATTATTGAACTCAATTTATTGTGCCTCATATAAATCTCTCGCCATGTGCTTTCTGCGACTGTCACTCGCTTGTACCCGAATGTAAATTAACGTCTATCAGCGCTGTAGCGGTTGATTCCTGGAGATAACAAGAGACTGTAATCTAGCAATAAACTCCAAGCAGTGTTATGATATTGTTCAGAGAAATGCTTCTCGAGTGGTTTGTTTATATGTCAACGTATAATTCTGACGCGTGTTAATGTTAACCCACCGTTATTTGTGACCTCGCTTGGGCTCGGTAGGACACAATAAATGCTTGAATCCAACCGCACTCTTTATCTACATTCATTTTCTATAAAATGTTAACGCCATCCATGACCGACCACAATCCTGGTTTTATACTTTTATTCTTAGTATAAAAATAATTAATTAATTACGCTTTTTAAAAAAAGAATAAAATTTAATTACTAAATCCTATTTCGTAGTCACATCTCAAAGTGGCTTGTAATCTTGACGCTTCTCTGGCCTTATTTAAAAATGGACTGGTGTGGGCGTAATTCAAGGACAACCCTACTACAGGTCTAAATGAATGAGCAGGTGTTGCCGCCTACGACAAAGTAATTTATTTATTATTCTTGCTATAGCACGTTTATGAACACATTCGTAATATTGCAGGTAATTGTTTATGCAAACTTTACGGCAGCTACTTATTCGCCACATACGATCTATTCTTTTTATAATAGATCAGATTATTAAATGCTACTATATGTAAGTTTTGACTCACCCATTGTCCACAAATTATTCACGATTAGTGTTTCCCGTGAATTTTGTCTGGAACAAAATATAGAATTTTCTGTAAAGATATTATGATATACTACATTGATATATATACATAATACATTTAAACTTAAATATTTGTTATGTAAACACATTGTCATACATTATGAAGGATTACATAAAAGGAATAGTTATGGCAAAATTTGGTGGTCAAAAGATGTTGCGCGCGCGCGACATTGACAAACTTATGCGACAAACGTGACGAAACGAAATTTCTGTGGTAAATCGGCAATCACGCTATTCGAAATGTTTAACAAATATTACATAAGTTTTATTATGCAATTATGATGTTTGAATAAATAAAATGGACAGGTGACCCGTTTTAATAGATTTTATTACGGTGCTTATCAGCATCGTAACTTCGTAACTGTATATTGATGTTTCTTAGATGATGTATAGCCAGTGCAGGATTAGCTATATATCAGAAGTAGTAAATGCTACGAACCCCGCGGTCTAGGAGGCATCGCGCATAGATGTGAAGCCTCTTAATGCGGCAAAACCTTAATTATCAATTTTAGCAAGCCACTCGCAGAATGTTCATGATTCCATATTTACAATCATTTTAAATAATTTAAACATAAACTCATAAGTAACATTGTGCTCTGCTACCCCCTACAGCCTTCCCTCCCGCTTCTCTTCGCTCCGCTCTTGGTTAGCTACGGGCCCGCGCTGGCTTAATTCGGCACTGAATATAGCTAGAGAATCACAATGAGCTAGGAGACCAGTGTAAGCGCTAAATGACACGGTGTCATAGGGTCGATTGCTACATGCTGATGACTTCACAACTCACGGGATCTTTATTACGCAACCAATTAAGGGAAGACGCGTGATGAACGCCTTCATTACTATCTAATAACGCAAAGCTCTCGCAAAGGAGTTATGCGCAATACTAGTGTGAATAGTGTATGCAATTATTTTGACGGTGAACATTTTACCTAAGTATAGTAATATCACAATAGACATTGAGAAGAATTATAATACGCACCCGATCTACGGACAGATTGATGCATTGTGTACACATGACTTAGAACACAGTTCAGATTATATTTAACTGTAGGTATTACTTTGCACCTGTCTGTGTTCTGTTGTGTGTGCTTAATATTATATCTTATCAAAGTTTTTACGTCAATTTGGTAGGTATGAGCATGGATCGTTTAGTCATATTTCATAACACATAAGTACTACACGAAGTACGAAATCGCTGGCACAGCTAGAAAATTAATAAGTAAATTTTATTGTGTGAAGATTAGCACAACGCGAAGAATGTTAACATAGCAAATATTGCGCTCACCCCAAATGTTTGCTGAAAAGGGCAGTATGATGAAGATGAACTAGCATAACATTTTTATACTTATCTCTCTTTTCTGATTCAGTTCCATATATGTTAGATAGATCACGATGGATACATATTTAAAATACTAAAATGAATCGCAAGCTGCACACAGAATAAACAATAGTTGCTGCTACACCAAAGTTTTTTTTATTATTATTCCACATAAATTAATGTAATTATCAATACTTATCGTGTTAATTGAAATCGATTACTATCGATAAATCGTTATTTAATGTTATTATCCACACTCTATTTTCCTTGTGCACGGATGTCAAGGCGTAGCAATTATACAATTAACTATTGGACTTAGTCGTACTTACTTTAATAGACTGAAGGGCATGTACCTACTCACTTTACATAACAAAATAGCAATTTCTTGTTATGTAACACTCGGATTCATTGCAATAGAAGACGTAATCGAATGAAACGGTTATTGAAGTCGATGAAAAAAGTCGGCAGTGGATTGTGACAGTCTGGTGAACCGTAGCCGTTATCCGGGTCAGACTTGATATTAAGTTCGTATTTCAGTCGAGTCTATTTTTGCGTTAATTTATAGATTTTTTAAAATGAACGCGTTAAAAATACCTTTTGTCCACACAAAGAAACTCAGCTTAATTATAGTGCTCAATATTTGTTTCTGTAATCAATCCTATTCTGGACGAAGGGGCGCCTATTTAATAATAATTATCTGCCAATTGTACCTATATTGCGCCTAATATCCCAGCTCACTATTACTGTCAGTGGTTAAGTTTTTATTTGAAAGTAATTAGGGCGTGTAATCCTCCGAGCAAATACCTTGAGTTGTCTTACATGCGCAGAACAAAATATAATACAATATGTATTATGAAATAAGCTTCCATCGACTATATTTGATGGTTCAATGGCGCAACTCTGACGGCTCAATTACCGAAAGAATACAGGCCGCATTCGTGAGGTACGAATTATAAATGTGTGCTACAATTCGGCCAACAATTTTATAATCTTTAACTTAACGTAATACAAGATCTCAAAAATACTCTTTCGAAAATCGTTACTTTCAAAGCGAGAAAACGTTCAGAAATTTGAAAAGTACGAGTAATGATCGCCGCAGGAGATACTCTAATGGCGGTCTTAATCGCTATCCGCGGGAAAATCGAGGTGTAATTAACATTAATCATAGAGATGTGGGCTCCGAGGAGTAATTGTGAGCATCACTCTGGCGTGGCCGGTGCGGGCAGCGCTCTCGTGCTCGGAGATGTACGGCAGCGCGGATTATGAATAACGCTGTGACAAAAGAAACGAGCTGCTGAGGACGGTGATAAATAGCACCGCGTTCTTTAGCACATGCTGGCTGCATCATTTTTCTTAAAACTAATTTAGTGCAACTAAGACACTTCGACATTGTGGGCGTGGCAGAATATAAACAGATATATATATATATATATATATATATATATATATATATTATATTCGCAATTTATTCTTCCGTATATATATATTCGTCCGAAATAAAGATTTATTATTATTATTTGCAGACTTTTCAGTTGAATTTAGTGAGCTGACATCGCGTGACGGAATCAGCGAGCCGTGCCTGGCTCCGTTGGTGTCCCGGCGCGCCCGCGTCGCGGCTGTCATGTCCCTAGACACGCCATCACCAACCAACGTACCTTGCTATGCGGAAGTAACAAGCCAGAAGTTCTAATTCCACTCAAATTATCGATTATTCGAATCTGAACAACCTAATAAAATCCATATTTGATTTTACATTTAAAGAAAAAGTAGATGTGCATTGAACGGACGCATAAAAACTACCCTAACGCTAACTAACCATTTGAGGGATGTTGTTTGCAGCTTCCTTTTTGTGGAGCTCGTATAAACATTTGCTTCCTATAACAGTAGATAATGAATTCGTAAGGTGTAGAGAAGAGGCAGCTGCGTGATGCGTCACGGCTGCCGTAAATCAGCGTCTGCGCACCGAGCCCAGCCAGCCAATGGCGTCGCGGCCATGTTGACTCTACATGCACCTGCCGCTAAAGGAAGTTCTAATGAAGCCCCCTTGCATCTCGACTTGAATCTATTGAACTTTATACAAATAAAAATAGTGTACCAGCTACGTCATGATACGTTAAGCATGTATTTGTAGAGTTAATATAATGATGATGATATATTCAAATACTAAATATACAATTTTCAAGTTTTGGGGTCAAGATCGAGTCTGGTTCTCAAATGCACACTATTGTGGTGTGCTTGGCTTTTGTGCAGCTTGTAACTATGATGCTGAAGGCTCTTCATATGTGTTTAGCACGCTTTATATCTCAAATAGTGGCCTCGGCTTTTACGTAGGTGACGTACGTTACATACCGTTTCTCATCCTCAAAATATCTGACCGGGTTAGGAACACAGGTGATCTCAGGGCTGTAAAATTGAAGCCTGCTTGATGCATCGGCACATATTCGTTATGTTTCGTATAAATAAAATGTAGTTATGGAGCATCAGCACAGGTCGGGCGCATGTGTGCTTTTACTTTACCCAGCGAAGTGCAGACTCACAAACGATTAAAATTCAAAGCCTGTAGAAATGTAATTACTTCTACGTCTGGTCAAAGTTCCGCCGACTTTTATTCGCAGTAATTAAGTTTAATGCCGGTTTTACATCTCAATCCGAGAGCTGAATCGGAATTCTGGATGAGTTTGACGATCGATTCTATCGTTTCCTATTCGTAACTACTTACGATTACAAGGTTTGAACAGACATAAGTATTGTGAGTTTCGCTGAATAGAATAGTTGGGTTATTGTTAATTCAGTAATTAATTAATATCAGGTAGGCCCGAGCAATATTTTAGAGACAAGTATAAAACTATTCTTCTAAATTGTGTAGGTAATTAATGGAATCACGCAATGTGGTGTCTTAAGGTTTTCATAACACTTATTAAATTTAACAACGTACTTAGAAATAAACTGGGTAATCTCAAAGCAGTTTAGATTTAACGACATTGTCTTGTTCGAGAATTTGATAACAGAGAGCAGCATTTTATGTTCCAAGGTTGTTGTTTTACTGCTATATTCTTTTCTTTTCTTATTATTTTTAACAACACAAGGGTTTGATAGCATTTTTCAAGCGAAACAGAATATCTCATTAATGCACGTTCAGCTTTATGTTCTATATATATGTACGAATATGTTTTAGATATCACAGCAAACATTTCAGTTTCCTTCTGCACCGTTTTCAATGGTTTTGTTACGCAATATTTGTCCTTTAATAATTTTCACATCGCTCTAGTCTATCTTCTAAGAGCCAGATTCTATGAACAGTGTTAAATTAGATATGAAACTAATTGGCACGAAACCACAGGCTGAATTAAAGATTCAGATTCAGTAGCGAGCGTAACGTCTAATAATTCGTAGATCTAGAGATAGACACAGATATGTAGAGTTAAACTACATAGTAAATTATATTTGAAATGTAGTTTAGCTTTAGATAAACCAAGCTAATATACCGCGAATGTGTTTTCTGCGAATTTTGTGAGCTATTTTATAGGTTCCTCGCTGGGTTTACTTTCGCACTAGTTTATTTTCGTTATACAAGGAAGTCAGGCTGTAAAGTTTCAAGTATTGCAATGTTACCATGTCTTAACCATATGTTGCTGTTTTCAGTTGTAATAGTATCACATACCGAACAAACTAGCAGTAATAGATCTATTTACTTATTGAAAATATCTATAATAGTAGTATAAATTGGTGTACCTAAGTACATCTTATAAAGAAAAACGTTTAAGCAATTGTTACGAAATTATTGCTTAGCCTTGTGTAGCCTAGGTGCTTAAGTTAAATTATTCAGATCCTGTCTTAGACACTAAAATAAACTTCGGCTGTTTCAAAGGATCAGTTGTGTTGATCTAGTATCTTTCAAAGTACCTATTAAAAAGGGACATACTATATAATTATAGCGTGTACACCACATAGGTAGACTGCAGTACAGTACCGTCACAAATGTTACTGTAAAGATAATAAACGTACTCAGTTCTCAGAAAATGTGTACTGCTCGTAAAGTATTCTATTCTTGAAATGAACATAGACACTGGAAATAACAGAATATAATATTTAATTCGAATTCACGATACAATTTATTATAATTGGCTGCATATTAGCTGCATTTTATTACATCGTGGGTCCCCATTAAGTCAACTGTTATCGTAGATCGTAGCTATTAAATAAGGGATATCAATTGATGTTGAGATAACGACTGGCACCTGGTTTTGGCATTGCATATAGGAGGAGAGAAATAGTACCATTAGTAGATTGATGTACAACTGAAGCTAAACAATGTATAAAAATGTAGAAATTAAACTGTAATGTTGCTGAAAATATTTTATATACCTAGGGACATACTAAAAGCAGAAAATATCCTATACCTAAATATTTGATATGTGAAAGTTTGTAAGAATGAATGTATGGATGTATGATTTTTACTCTCTCACGCAAAAACTACTGAACTGATTTGTATGAAATTTGGACACAGATGGTTTATAACCTAGATTAACACCTTTTTATGCTGGGAAATTGTTAGGTTCATCTGGGATTCTAAGCTCAAGCAGAGATAGAATAAATTAAAAAAATGTTTTTTCGTACGTGCGCCAGTTCGTGCACATACCCATGAAACGCCTATATTATGTTAGTGTTATATACAAGTTTCTATTCCAAGAGTGAAGCAAAATACCGCCGTAATATCAAACTGGTGGTAAATAATGTAATCGTGTGGGGACGCCATTAAGCGAAACATAAAAATTGTGATTCCGGGCAACGAACGGTAAAACTGGAAAAATCTCAGTGTGACACATTTCACTGTCCATTACGACTTTCATCTATGTACATTCGTTGAATAGATACATAAAATTGCCTCTTATGTAAGGATTGCTGATTTTTTTCTGTAGTTTTACGTTGACTTGAAATAGTCCGAATGAACTGAATTAGTGTATAAAATTTTTACGTCTTCTTGGTACACAAAATGTCATTTGAATCTAGTTGGTTTCGTGAATAAGCGATTGCATCTGCCATTCTTATGGTCGCGGGTTCTAGTTTTACACTGAACAAATATGATATTGACCTACGTGTAGATATGGCATGATACAAAAACTAATTTTATAGGCAAATGAAAACAAATAAGAAAAATATTTTTTTCTTTAAATTCAATCGTTGTCCGATAACTTCCAAGAGCCTTGCAAGGTGTACATTTAATTATACATAATATTAATGAATTCAGTTCTATTAAGAAGCTCGTCTAATAAATTCTTAAGGTTAATTATTGTGTATTGCTTTGATTTCGCTACAGGCGTGATAAAGGTGCGTTTGGGTATATTACTGTATATCGATACGGTACTTAGCCATATGCATACTCGATTGTTTATCGATAACAAAACGCGGCAGTATTTGTTGCGTAAGTTTGCTTTATGTACGTTTATCTGTGAGAAAGAAACGTATTCAGTGAGCACTGAAATGTTATAAAGTGTATGTATCCATGAAAATAATTGCTACGCTTTCATATGTTGTGTATCCGTTACGGGTATGTTTTATATGCTATTACATAAATGTGAATAATAGGGATTATACAATATTTACGGCTTTTTGCTTGCGTAAGTAGGTATATATGTTCTGAGTGGATGCTTTTTTAGTTCATGTCGGGTGCACCTGGGAGCTCGAGATGGTCTATGTTATCTTGTATTCCAGCACTGGAATCCGAAAATCCATTATTTGAATTGAATCCCTTTGGGAAAAGTCTTGTAATGGACTTTTTCATGAACTTACCTCATAATAGGCACCTTTAAACAATGTTAGTATGAACGCAGATATCATAATATAGTTATGTTTTGACAATACGCTCGCTAGTCTTAAGCAAAGATTGTATTATGACCACAGTCTGGTAGAATACGTAGATAAATTCGTCTTTTTACTCGCGAGATTGAACGTGACTGCTACGCTAGCAGCCAAGTCCTTTAACAACTTGACCAACGGTACTTTCAAATGTCTATCGTAAGAATGGTCAACAATTAGATTTTCGTGATGCTTTTCTTTCCTGTTCTTTCTTAGGTTGTTAATTATGAACGAAAAAAAATGATACACGCAGAGATTATTTTAAATTGATCATTCGACGTGCATCTCCATTCGGCATTCACTGAAATGGTACGATTAAAAACTCTACAAAAGACTTTAATTACTCAGTAAAGGTCCGTACGTAGAGTGATTCGCTTAATCACTAAATGATTAAATATTTACAATGCAGCATTTTACAAATGCCAGTAATCTAACGAGTTGAACCGTAAGTAAATTCCTGTCATGAGATTAATTGCTGTCAGAAGACGGCTTGGCGGCGCGGGCGCAGGTGTGTGGTGTTGCATCAGACCTGAGACCCGACGCATTCTTTAACTGGCCATGCTAATGGCCTTTGTAATAGACATAACTCAAATCCCATAATATCACTCATCTATCTACATCTTAAACACTTTAGCATGACATTTGGAACAGAATATTGATTTTATTTACGAGGAATTTAGGTAATCTAAAGGTGTTCTTTGAAAATGTCTTCATCTTACATAGATTAGGAAAATTTGAATGAACTCAATGTCAAAAGCTTCACCCGTAGGTAATGTTATTCCACGAAAATTAAATCATGCACAATGACCTTATATTATTAGAACAGATTTCATCAAATCTATTTTGAAAGTAGCGTATTGTAATTTAGCGCCCATGTTTTTTATGTTTGCTATTAGATACTTAAATTATTGTAAGCTTTTAAGGTCATGTTACCTACTATGAATGTACCTACTTTGAATTGTTCAATTGCATGAGTGATTGATCTAATGAAGGCACAATGAAGCTGAGAAGCAGTTATCGATTTATCAAGGTATCGTTATCGAGTATCAGTTATCGAGTTTTATCAACTAGGCGTGGATAGGTGAAGCAATAACTGTCTCCGGTAGGTGTAGGTACGGTACGTAGTTACGTACAGCCTTGAGGTCGCAGACTGCGTGCCTCCGACCGATACAACGATGACACACTCACTCGTAGGCCTCGTAGCTACACGCCTTTATAGGCATCCTTATAAATATTATACACAATATACATGATACATTGTTAACATTTAAATGTACAAGTTTTTTATCGCGATTTATACAATCGACATATAAAAGAACCTTGAATGTTTGCTAGCTATCCTTCACTAGTACACATAACATGATCAAATCAATAGGTTTTTTCAGCTAGTTTGATTGATACCTGACTTGATCAATAAATGTATTCATTAGCATCCATTTAATTTCGTAACTGCGTTGTTAATGAACTTTTTGCCATGGAAATCACAACAGTTTTTTCCATTAGTTTTTCTTTTAGTTTGAGAAACTCGAAACTGTTCCAATATCTGTACGAGTGCGACGAATCGCTGTAAAGGCGAACCAACACTGCTAAGTACTGGGTCCGATAATCGATTGCTAATATCAAATTATAAGTTGGTTGCACAATGAAATGTTATATTTTACGGTTAGTTTCGCTCTGTACTGCAATTTCTTTTCTACAAACTTGGCGGGCGTGAAAAGTAATGAAGAGTAACGGGTTATGAAAATATCGTTTTACTATGACCCGGCTTTGCTTCGCGGATGCGTCTGCTAAGTAATGTGTGATATGCAGTAACTTAACTATATATTATTAGGGTTCCTTAAAAAATATCCCTTAAATAATCACTTTGTTGTATGCTCTTTCGTCTATTCTTTTCCTCGGGAAAGAAGTTAATCAATTTCAAATTAATCACGAACCCCTAATTACCCCATTAAGGTCTATAAACCCTCGGAAGTGTTAAAATACAACTTTTAAAAACGAAGTATGAATGTAGGGGTGTTGTAACATATTTTGGTATTTCTACACTCTTATAATTAACTAAAAAACCTACAGGGTACTAAAGGGGTTCACCAGTAAGAAATAGTTCCTTCACTAGAAAAATACCCCTTCAGACTGAAATTAAAAAAAAACTTATTTGTGTGGCACTGCTTGCCGTACCTATTTAGCCTTCCTTGACGGACTCTAGCAAGCAGCCTACCCAATGGATGTTGAAATAAAGTTAAAGAAAAACTCGTTTCATTCCGCTTTCTTGATATATAGCGCTACTCGAATATGGACGGAGGTGAATTAATAACTGTTTCAAATCTAACAAGACTATACAGCGAACTACCAATAAATAAGTAGACGTCACGCGAGTGCCGATAGCATCTCAGTGCATTCACGTTACGTCATCGTGCCAGATGAATTAACTGTATCTAATTGCTCTTCTAAATATACCATACCTATGCGGTGCCTGGTAAGATTGATACAGTCACATAATGAGTGTCTGCAGGCCACCTACGCTGCCATTCGCTTGGCTAAAAACCGAACGTTTATAACAGTTTAGCACTCCCAAATTCGTTACAAGTGGTACCACAAGTTGGATACACAAATGTAGTGAAACTAGTTTTGAGATTATGCCAAAATGTTTGTTTTAATACCATATGCAATAAATTGTTTAATCCACCTTTTTACACATGTAATATCATTGGTTTTATCTAATTGCCGACTATATATAATCAGAGCAAATAAAAATTTTAAAACAGGTTTTAAATTTCATGAGAAATCTCATGACACCAATGAAGTGCAAGACATAAAACGTGTCAGTAAATTGATTGTGACCTTTTGGGTCACTGGATTATACATTATTTAAGTAACTGTAATATGGCTTAGTACAGAGTAGAGAGCTAAAGACATCAAAGCACTTTCGATACCATTGAAAAGAAACAGTCAAGCCAAATCGTGATTTTACAAAAGATCAAGGTTAAAGAGGTGTCACTAGAGTTCTTGCCATTAAAATAAATTGTATGGAGAAATTTGCAATGCTTATTTACATTGTCAAACATATGAATGGAGATGTCGTGATAGAATTTGAAATGAATATTTAATTTCCACATAGCAAAATAATGCTTATTCTTATTGTCTAGAATTTAAAATACTGTGTGTTATTAGAAAGGTTTAAAGTGTTACAACGCATATTACGAATATGAGATTTTACGTGTGCTTTTTTTTGTCTTCCTGCTTTTTATTTATCTTCCTGCAAATAATAATTATAGGAATTCACATCATCCACTGAAGCAATGTTTTATCGGACGTATTCCAAATATTACTAATGAGCCCAGTCACATTTCTACATAAATATTTTACAGGCTTTTCGCTATCCTAATCACTCCACCATATTTATACTAGTATCAAGCGTTCAATTTTGTAGGCTCACAAGGCATTAATTAAATTCATAATTGTTTTAGTCAGGTAAGGATCGAGTATGTTACAACAAAGCTTTTCTTTATCTCTATCTTTATACATAGTGATACTGACGTTTATAGTAATTTATGTGGATAAAATGCAGATATTTTCAAATTTATTAATTAGCTTACCTTTCTCGCAAATACAGAGTGACCGCAGCAGTGGGGTAGGTTGGTAGGTATATTGTTTCGAAACATGCTTCACTTGAAAACTTGTAAATTTTGCGGTGCTACCGCTTCTTGTATTGTATGAAATTAATATCAAGCTTGAGACGTGAAACACGAAGTTCCAAGGTTACTGTTGGTTGATTAATCGTGGCTTTGCTCTTGACTCAGCGATGTACCGAACATTAAAATGGCTCTAAATAAGCAATGTGAATAAATCAAGAAGGTCTTTAAAGGTACATTGGACAAACCCTACATCTTCAAAGATCAAGGGCACTACGTATTAATATAAAGATTTATAATGTTGGAACCTTTAATAATTTAATAATAATATTATGTAGTTTTTCAACAAATCTCAACCAAAGAATAGGATTAATTATGCTTGTATCTTGGATGCCTTTATTGTAATAAAACCCGGCATTGGGCATTATTACGAACCTACACCACATATTTTTCAATTACAGTCCTTGGTGTATAGTTCTATAGTATCGTCCATTATGGTAATATCACTTGGATTAGAATTTGTTACTTTGTACCGTTTCTCTCAGACACTCGGATTATGGAATCGTTAATAGGATGTAAGTTTTGAGTGGAGTATACCATTCTACATTTTACTTTCTCCGAGTGGAATGTAAATAGCCCTTGTTCTGTTACACTGAGTGCCCCTGCCTATTATCGTTTTCAGATACGTTAATTGTGTATTGACTTTGTTTTCAGTTTTCGTACATAATTTATTAATAATAACTTTCGCACAACAGACAGCGCCATCTACTAATAAAGTGTGGTTGTAAATTAGACCTTCATAAGTGCCTTATTAGGGCCTTAATAAATGATTTTGGCTTTTGATTTTGATTGAATACACACAAAAACCTAAAAAAGAAAACGGAGTTTGTTTTAAGACAAGTCTGTCGTAACAGGCCTACCAACCACTGGACCAATGGTTTTGTTAATATATTAATAAAATGATATACTTTCACAACTCGTAAAACAATACTCGGGATGATATTATAGCTCATGTGGGGCTGACAATGAGTTTCGAATGACATCCCTCCTAACGTACCCACTGGAACAATAGCTTCGTTAACTGCAACAATAACGTCCACCTGCAGTCCACTCGACCCCCTATTGTATCGATTCATAAAGAGATCAATTTAAAAACATCCTTGTACCTTCGACCTGATTCCATTTATCTGCTGAGCATTTCTCTTGATGCAAGAGACATTTAAGCGTTGCAACAACCGGTCTGTTCCGATTGTATAAGTTATGTATGTATCTGTTGTTGGTTTACGTTCGATACATAAACTAGCATGTTGCAGACTGGTTGTATAAACATCAAGTTTTATTGCTTGGCTGTGTTCCACGCAGGGACGTTAAGCCCAGTTGAGCCCTCGAGCTGTTAGTATTTACACTATAGTTTGTTGTTAGTTACCTAACCCACCAGTGTTGTGGTAGTTGGGCTCGGGTCCAATTTGCCTCTGCGCTGTCTCAACACTCAATGGCCGATGTTTCGCGGTTCATCGATGTATCACTATTTCACTATGCCGCGCGTGCACAGCGATTATCGCTTTCAATAAAAATTAAAAACATAAGTCCTTTGTGTGTTATATTGAACAAAACCGTCAGAGTAAAAGGGCTGTAAAAAGCAACTATTAGCTCCTCCCAGTCGAAGCCCAATAACCCATAGTCCCATTTTATATGTATACAGAGCCGCGCATTTACGACTGCTTAGAAGATTACAAATTATTAATTCAAAATGATATCATTCTCGCACGATAATAACTACAGTATATGTCAGCCGTATCGTCCTCATAACTGAAAAAAATAAATAATGCAGATGAAATTTGGAACGTGCTGCAAACCTCCACCCTGGCGAGCTGAACACTGAATATTTTAGTAAGCAAAAGTACCAAGGGATGCGCGAGAAATAATAATCAATATTATGCCTGGATTTAATCCTCGATGGCCAGTGCGCCCGCTTGGGAACCCAGAGCACAGGGCTAAATGCCGGTTAATCGGGACAGGTGATGGCCAGCGTGTCTCGATAGTTAGTTACTAGTGGACGGGTGCCAAATTGTGCTTGCATATACTACTGAAACGCTGCAATATTGTGATGGCAAAAGCTTTATGTTGTTTGTTGCATAAAATATCACATAGTCATATCAATTGGTATCTCCGAATTTTAGTCCTATTAACACAATAATTCAATGTAACCAACCCGCAACTAATTTCCGCTTGAGTAGTTTTCATAAATACTAATACCGAAATCAATATAGATAACATTGTGGTAGCATATTTGGAGCTGGTATTGTCCAGAATCAATAGCTCGTAACAGTGATCATGAGCACGGATTAGTTGTAGCGCAGTCGCGTTTTAGCTAAGTCCTCATTTATTATTCAGCCAGTGTCGCAGCGAACGACGTAATTTATATAGTCTCCGTTATCGCAGACGAATGCGGCTCTCTTGTACCTTTGAAAGCTGATTACTACTTCTAGTGGTGAGATAACGTACTAGTTGTTTTGAATACAGTCGTGTTGCAATTGCGGTGCTGTGACTGTGACACAGTTTCTACAATTCAGCAAGCAATAATTGGAATGGAGGCTAAATATAATTGCACATTGGCATTCGCTCCACGGCGCCGGCCGCTCTGCCGTCGGTGAACATCCTCGCACGCATCCAAATAAGCGGCTGACACCCTTGCAGCGTACGAATGATGGTTTAGTTTAATGTTATGGATAGTAATGCATTTTAAAACAATAGCGTCAGACAGCATTGAATACACATGTACAACACACTGTTTGATTGTTTGCGTATACGTACAATCAATTACATAAAAAAACTATGTACTTTTAGCATACAATGATTTAATCATTATGTTATATGTTCATTTATTACGTCACTTTTAGCGACTTTATTTGTAATGGCGGCTTCAGAAAGTTTAAGTAAACGTACATTACGATCCTAACGTTAATGACAGCAAATCTGTGATGTTAGAAACGGAAGTAATACAGCTGGCGGCGATATTATTCACTATGTTAATCTTGTTCTTGTGTTTACAAATCAATGTTTGTATTAAGTGGTGTAATATGTAGGTTAGTATATGGAAATGTAAACAAGCGGGATGTACCGTTATCGGTTGGCCCTCCTCCCAACCAGTTTAATGAAGAGATTTTGGCACGACTGCGCGAGCTTTAACGGTGTTTCTCTCTCTGGCTAGACAATCGCGTTAATTTATTATTAAACCTCTGAATTAATAACTTATTATATCTCAGAGTATCTGATTATATAAATTGTCTTAATCTTATGAGGGTTGCCTACGAGGTCAGAGGTACCTACATAATATGTATGCCTACTTTACCTCTTTTCTTTATCTACAACCAAATTAGATGGTGTATTTTTTTCATAAAGTTAAATATAACGTAAAATATCTGTCTGTCTATTTAACTAAAGTAAATATATTAAGTAAGCGCAGCTGCATTTAAAAGATGAATCATGTCTTTTACAGCTAATTTGTCCACCACACGAATGCAATTTGAATTTGAGTCAAGTTTATTGTGGCCAAATTGAAATTGTCGTTTTTACGTTGGTCACGATTTGAAAACGGGATGGCGGTACAAAATGCTGGAGTACTGGAAGTAAGAAAACCGCTGAGTGTCGATCACGACTGGAAACAAATAGCTAGATAGTAGGTACCGTTTTGTCATGCGGCCGACAACGCCGACAGCCGAGCCCGCACACACTTGGTGTGTACCTCCCCTCGACCCGCCCGCAGTACCCACACACTACACGTACACAATAGGTACACGCCGACAATAGCTCACCAAGCGCCGTCACCGCTACTTCCAATATTCCTCATTTGCATACTCTTCTTGTCGATCTACCTCCATTCTAGAGATTCTAGCCTAACAAGTCGCTCTCGATCGCTACTAATACGTCTACAGCATCACTGCTCTACGTAAGTCTACTCATGTATGCTACGACTTAAAAGATAAAGATTAAAGTTTAATAGTTTGGTAATTCTTGTAAACACATTTCGCCCCGAAGCAATGTCATCTAAGGCTTTGATTTATTTTATGAAATACTTCTCTTCCGAACTTCAAAGCTTAGAATTTGAAATTGAAAACTCCCTGTGTTGCAAATTGTTAAGAGAAAGAGTGTGGGAAGACAATTACAAAAACGACAAAAACGCTGGAAGCAATCCCGCGGGTATGCTCTTAATTGGATGAGACCACTTCGTCTAAACGACATCTCGCTCTGTGTGCCGACTCTAGCCGCTGTGTTCTAGCTCCTCCGTGCTCCAGCTTTCCATATTCAACTAACAACATGCTTTATTTTTCTTTTTTGTACTTACTATTTCAAGGGAGAGGGTCTTGGGACAGTTAAATACCTATACCCATTTTGACGAGCTAATCACTCATACAGTCAGCGTAGAAACAACTTACATACAATTTGCCTCTCTCTAAAAGAGTAATTATTACGAACTCAATTTTGTTTTCAAATCATGTCGTTATTATAATAAGCCACGTTTTGCAACGGCGATACAAATAGTAGTTTTCTTAAACAGAGTCATGTCACGCGACACGTCCATTGTTTTAATCGAGACAACGAGTTAAGGCGTTGGGAGACCAATTTTTTGTATATTCGCTAACAATCACCGGCGAGCTGAGAATTAATCGGCTCAAGGTTTATCTGCTGAAACAATTACCTACTTACATTCGCATGCATAAACATTCAATGCATGATTTCGATTTCTAAGGACCACCTCACGAATGCGAAATGTTTTTCGTCTGAAAAAAACTGATTCTGACAGAATAATTAATTACCCTGCAATAAATATATTACGATTACCTAAAAGGGTTAGCATTGTAGATGTGCCATCGATCAAGCTACGCACCTTTTCAGCCAAAATCTGTAGTAAAATCTTGAAATTTTTACAACCTTAGGTTAGACGAATACAATTGTGATTTTTATAATTTAATTAACGGGTAACGTGTGTGTTGTAGAAAAACGATTAAGATAATTTATGTGAATTATATATTTCGTGAAGTGTTCACTTCACTGCATGTGTATGCCGCAGTTGCCTTAGAGACTTGAATATTTTATTTTCTTATAAATCATGAGAGCTTAAATCACCGTTTAAATAACATTTGTGAGTAGTAGAGTCACTACCGACAGATCGTAGATAGCGTACGTGCTGCCTCAAGCCCAAAATATCATAGGCCTGACCGGGGTCATTGCCACGGGCGCGGTCGCCGCCACACCACGCCAGCCGAGTTGGTACTCACAAAGAAAACTTCCCTAGAGATTTACCAAAATTCTGAAGCTAAATCGATACATATTTTATGAGTTTCAATACAACACAGGTGGTAAGTAAGTAAGTAGTAGTTACCTTAGCCTAGAAACGCTTACAATAATACCTGGATCACTGGCGCCTTGCCGAACAAGTAGTAGGCAGTGTTATTTGGCTGCGATCTTCTCTAAGTTGGGGAAGGTTTGAGATGTCAATCCAGTCAGGTCAACTGCAATATTGAATAGTAGATCTCCTTGTGCCTGTTATGAATTACACTCGGCTAGTTACAACAATACAACCAAGCTCACGTAAGGTAACAAACAACATTTTGATTCATTGATCAGATTTAATTTTCCATCAGATTTTTAAGACAAGGAAATGGGTGTAGATTCTACTATATATATTGTCAATCTTAAGAGAGAATTGCTCATTGCCTGGCTTCCATAGATATTGAGATTGAAAATTGAGAGCTATATGGAAAATACATTTTACAAAAAGTCTTAATGTATTTAATAAACCGCCGAGATGCAACACTATTATCAACAACATAAAAATAAAGTGTCAGTTTGTTTTGCTTGCGCCTCCCTCCACCCTTTCCCTATACGTCCACACGTCCAATCTCATTAGGGTGGCACTGAGAGCCTCACTTATGGATGAGCACAGGAGTTATATGTATATCAATGAATAAAATAAAATAAAACATATTATTTTCCTAAATAATCAACGTAACTTTTCTATGCCATAATCAATATTTTACTATAAAAAACGAAGTTATGAACGAACATACGTATGTTTTGAGCTATTGCAGTAGTTTTATTTTTTTATTTATAAATTTATTCTTATGATTGCAACAACATCGGGAAAGAAATAATGATTCGCAAACTGATAAGAAATACGAAAAGAACTCGTTTGGTGTGAATGGATGTTTAAACACAAATTAATAAATCTCATTCAAATCAAATGAAACACAATAACAGGTTCAGTTATCTCCAAAGGATCTCCAATGTAAATCGCAGCCATTGTTCTGTTAATTGAATCTAGACCAAAATTACAATGCCGCCAGATAGATCAGATATCAGCACGGGACAGATTTTAAAGGTATTTTATTAAAACTTTGGCCCGCTGTCTGTGACGGTACTTAACTGCCTTTGTACTTTTTTCTCCTCAGGTTTATTTTAGCTAAGTCGTTTAAAAGTCTTTACAATGAATTCAAATCCTTTTTAAAGTATTAATTAAGCACAAAGGTCAATCTTTTACCCCAAACTCTATTTAATGAGATGTTATCGTAAACGACAGATAAACTCTGGAGACCGTTCTTTTGTAGAGTTTGTTGGGTACTTATTTCAACTATTGCAGTCAAAAAGGTGAAT
Source organism: Falcaria lacertinaria (assembly GCA_951449985.1). Classification (NCBI taxonomy): domain Eukaryota; kingdom Metazoa; phylum Arthropoda; class Insecta; order Lepidoptera; family Drepanidae; genus Falcaria; species Falcaria lacertinaria. Next base: position 5,330,622 of record OX602109.1, on the reverse strand, counting down.
AATTATAATAAAGAGGTGTTACAATTTGTTGACACACTGGTCGTTCCTAATGCTGCCATTTATGACATATTGAATAACAATAGTGTGATGGCCTCGAAACTATCTAGTGTGGAGGATGGCAATTAAACCGTCAGACATAAAAGTGGGCCACGGTCAACCATACTCCAAAGATTGATCTGTCTGTAAACCTGCTTTATGTACATGTCAGCATATTTATATATATGTACAGTCAGCTCTAATTTAGTTATATACGATGAAAATATATCTATTGAATTAAACTACCCTCCTTTAAAATAAAAATAAAAACATTATGCATTGTAAAGGTATGCCTGGGTGGGCAGAATATATAATTTCATACTATAGTACTTCTTACATTAATAGAAAGGTAACCTTGATATGTAAATAAATTAATGCTTTGTCTGAAGATATCGTTGTTATCACGAATGTACGTACAGTTAGCATTGGCGTATTGGAGATAGAGCGTGAGTAGTACTATTTTATTTATTCCGTGTAGTCAGTGCCGTTCACTGTACTCTAAAGAAATCATATTTTCAAACGAGGCGAATAATATAAAAATATATATAAATAAATGCCCGAATGAAAAATTTAAATGAATGGATTGAAGTGAAGTGAACTCGGTGCTTAGACAATCAGTATAATTTGTCCGCGTCTTTGGGTTGAATGCCGGTCGAGAGAAGTATTGCACATTACGTGACCCAATTATTGTAATGCGTTACAATTGTTGACAATCCATTGCAAAATGTTCCTGATCGTGGAAGGAAGCAAGTCGAGTCAATTCAGCCGCTTGAACAGACACACTTCTGGAGAGGTAGGCCAGGTCAATAGACACAATGGGCTCACTCGTTTACGCGAGTGATAAGCATTGTAATAGGCGATGCAATACCACTGTATGACAGGCATCCATCGTACGGTACGGCTACGCTAGGACAGTAATTCTAACTATTAGACGGATCGCATACTCGTTGACACCATCTCAGTACAAAATGCTTTAATAGATTTAGAATTGTACCGATACAAAAACCATTACGTCGATTAAATTTCCAATGAGGTACCAAATATTTCATCAAGGACTATTTATTACAAAATAAATTAATATCCTGTAATGGAAATTACGATTTTATTGACATTTTATTTTAAAGATAGAAAACATTGGCCAATACGAATATCTGTGAAGAGAGATCTGGTATCCAAGAACTCTGTTTCAATCATAGTGACACACTCAATATGATTGAAACAGAGTTGATCACAGTGACACACAAGTTAAGAGTGATACTACTATGGCGGGATCCAATTGAATATTCGGCGTGTCACTTGTGCGGCCTCCCAGAAACATTAGTAATGGCATTGACTGTAGTTAAACTGATGATTGTTGCCCTACTTGTGTCGCCAGTTACCTGTCGCACCGACATGGATTCTGCTTAAAAACTTATGTATTCCATGTCACATTCACGTGGACTCACTGTAAGCTGATTTACACTGTTGTAGTTTAAGATTTACTATGATTGTAATCCTTATCACATTTTCATCTCGCGGTCTCGATGTGGGACTGGTCGTGACCAAAGTATAAATACTACCGCGCGAGCCTATCAAATATTGAAATGCTTTAATTTTTACCCAAAATGAAGAAGCAGCAGTGATAAGAAACAGCGCCTCTACCACAACTATGTCATTAAGTCCCATCCATGTACTAAAAATCCATAATATTTCCTGATAGACAATGAAAAATATTTTGGATTTAGTACGAGTTTCAATTTAAGACCATTGATATTATTTGGTATATCAACATAAAATATGGTTTGACTTATCTCTGTCATTAAAAGCACTCCCAAAGAGCTGGTTAAAAACCAGTTCATCGTAATGTAAATTCATTCTTATTACACACAGCAAAACCACAAATGCGAGTAAAATGTGTATTTAAACAATTATTAATTAAGGAGTAAGCTAAGCTTGCAGTACAAACATCTATTAGTGACTAGTACCTTCCGTCTCAGCTACGTCATTCCTGCAAGCTGAAAATGTATCTTTCAGTTGAATATAATGATTAAAGAATCTGATCACTACCTACATGTGTGACAGATGTTTACTATATATTAGGTCCTTACATATGAAATTGGCGTTTTGTATGGGAGGAACAAAAAGTCGAATATTTTTTAATATAATATATTTAATTAATCAAAGTATGAACCATTATTTTCTATGCACTTTTGCCATCTCATAGGTAGTTCATTGATCCCTTTACTAAAAAAACCAGTCGGACGGGAATCAATAAAATCTTTGAAGGCGATTTGGACTGCCCCATCGGAGTTGAATTTTTTCCCTTGCAAGAAGTTATCCAAATTTCGAAAAAAATGGTAATCTGTTGGAGCAAGGTCCGGGGAGTACGGAGGATGTCTTAGACTTTCCAATTGAAGCTCTTCTAATTTAGTAGCCGTCTGTAGCGCAGTGTGTGGTCTAGCGTTGTCGTGAAGCAGCAGTGGCGTGGAGCGATTGACCAGCCTAGGTTGTTTAGCCGCTAGCTTTTCCATCATGGTTTGCAATTCCTGACAATAGACATCAGCCGTAATAGTCTGGCCAGATTTGAAAAAACTGTAATGAACAATACCGGCACTAGTCCACCAAATGCTTACAAGTAACTTTTTTGGGGTTAATTTTCGCTTGGGGCAGGATTTGGCTGGCTGGCCAGGATCTAACCATTGCGCTGAGCGCTTCCGATTATCGTAAAGAACCCATTTTTCATCACAGGTAATGATTCGGTTTAAAATACCTTCATTATTGTGCCGGTTTAGTAATGTAACGCAGCAGTCGACGCGCGTTTGCCGGTTTGTTTCAGTCAATTCGTGAGGTACCCACCTTTCAAGCTTTTTAATCTTCCCAATTTGCTTCAAGTGAATTAAAACAGTTTTATCACTAACATTGCAGCCTGCAGCTAACTCGGACGTGGTTTGCGATGGATCCGCTTCCACAATAGCCTTCAACTCTTCATTATCAACTTGAGTCTCAGGCCGTCCACGGGGCTTGTTCTGCAGGTCGAAATTTCCAGAATGAAAACGTTGGAACCAAAAACGAACTGTGTTTTCTTTTGCAACACGACCGCCATACACATCATTCACCCTTCGAGTTGTTTCCGCAGCACTAGTGCCACGGCGGAACTCGTACTCGTAAATAATGCGATATTTAAGGTTTTCCATTTTGTAAAATGAGTGACGCAAACAGAAAAAAACAGAAGAAAAAAACAAATGAATGACGATCATCGAAGCACAAATACATGAGTCTATAGCTGTACAAATTTGAATTTGGAATTCCTTACCAAAGAGGAGAAATTCGTGATTAAAGTGGCCAGTACGAAAAACGCCAATTTCATATGTAAGGACCTAATATTAAATGGGGTCGGAAACGCACAAGTGATATTCCTGGTGTTGCAAGCGGTCATATGCTACGGTAACCGCTTACCATCTGGCGAGCCGTAAACTTGTTGGCCAATACTGCTTAGATGTAAACCATTCATAATAAAAAAAATACTGACAAGTAACAAATATCCTAAAAAAACTCTGTAGCATGATTGTTTTGAATCTGGAAATTACCTACACATTTTTTATTTTCAGTTTTTACATAGCCCATGCGTGCCCGCCAAGAATCAATATACTTATTTAATTTAGCAAAGTTGAATACTTCGTTTTATTTGATTTGAATAAATGCATATTCTGGGAATTCTGAAACAAACGCACATGTATTTTTAAATTGTACATGTCGAGAATATAAAATAACTATTTTATCACGCAGTGTGTTAGTTTTTGTGCAGCTGGTATTAATACAGGCGTCACGTTTACAATTCCGCGGTGCGACTGCTCGTCACTTTACTGCGTTGTATTACATTTTGTTCTTAGCATTATATTAATAAAAATATCCTCATATACCAAAGAATAAAGATTAACACATTTCTTTGATATCTTACAATATTATTTACGTGCGCCTAATTGGTAGGCCTTAAATAGTTGCCATTGCTACTTGTAAAGGTAGCGGGCAAGTTGAACAAGTTTGATCATTAATTCAATATTAACAGTCTACCGTGTACATAATATTATGTTCATTTTTAGTGCATGTTTTTGCATACCAAGCTGGTTAAGTCAAGGAAATAAAACTGTTGTATTATTTATTAAGAAACAAGAAACAGAACACAATTAAATAAAAATAAATGTAAAATGGTAACAATCTGATCTGAACTGTGTTACAAAATTTTAGGCTAAAACGAATTTAAATTCCTCGCGATTTCGCCCGCGTACCAATTTAATATACATAGCTATATATACGTATAGCTTACGTTTCTCAGTGATAATGTAGCTTTCTAACGGCAACAGAATTTCTGAATTCGGTCCAGTAGTTTCGGAGCCTATTCAACACAAACAAACAATCAAATCTTTCTTCTTTATATTATTGTAGGTGATAATATTATTATTGTAGGTACTTTGAGAAACGTAGCCTTTTGTTACAAACCTCCTAGGAATAGTTTTGAGGACTAGACATAATGCCATTCCGATTTTAAATAAACTACAAAGAGCTAACATAAATTATCTCGTTTATACTCGAGTAGCTACGGAGTACATTGCAGAGATGAGAACCTTGGGGAGTAAGTTTATGTAAATGTCGTTATTGTATCATCACGTCCAGCAAGTTTCCCGCGGGGTCATATGGATCATGGATCAGATGGCTGGGGGATAAGTGAGCCGCAGTAAATCGCAGCTCGCGATGAGTCTCGGATACCACTGATTTATGTTAACAAGTACACAGAGGATCTGAGCTGGGGATAATGTCAACCTATTGGTATACTTGCCTACATGTGGGAATAAATACCTTGTTACGAAATATCCGCGTAATCATATGCGAGATGAAAGCCGATAAAGGCGAGAGAGAGAGCTTATGGTTATGTCGGTAAAGGTTTCAGGATATCTTACGCGATACTTCTGTTGTTTTTTTAGCGAATATATCAATACAAACTATATGAGCATTTCAGGTCTAATTGTTGCCATTATTAAGATAGAGCAAAATAAAAACACCTTTCTAGTACGGAACGCCCTTTAATATTTTATTTATTATTATTTTTATTCTTTGTTGTTATAGTGGCAACAGAAATACACAATCTGTGAATCAACTGTCTACCTATTACGGATCCTCAGATACAGCTGCCTCAGATCCGCTGACAGACAGACAGACAGACAGAAGACGGACAGACAGCAAAGTCTTGGTAACAGGGTTCCGATGGTTACCCTTCGGGTACGGAACGCTAAAAATTAAACGAGGCTCTTCCTTTAGAACGTTTTTTATTTGCTGGATCTTAATAATCGTAACAAATAGACGCTTTGCTCACAGAGGGTTTGTATCGCAATTTTCGTTTAAAAAAGAATTGCGACGACGATGGTGCAGAACCTTTCATTCGCGAGTACGTCTCGCACTTGGTCGGTTTTTTTGTATTTTTCTCTCACAATAGAATCTAGCGGTACCGTCGCGACGCCGACGCGCACGTGGAGTTACAAACGCACATCCTTCATTTAACTCCCTTTAGGGCAGAATTTCAAATTCGTGTACTTAAGTTTTACTTTTATAAATACTATTTATTTTAATGAGGAATTTACATTGCGCCTAACATTGATAATAACAATTTCTTGTATTTATTATTATAGTAAACATATCCTGCCTTTATGTGAAATACACAATTTGCCTCCCCTTCTCATAAAATTACTTCATTATTATTTTCAAGATCTTAATGTCAGATATATATAATCTTTTATTTATTACAAGGCAATGAATTATATTTAATTGAACTTCGTTTAGGATACTTTTGGGCTTGAGACATTAATAAAATTGAAGCTAGTGGAGGATTTATGTAATGTCAAATGAAAATATTAAATTACCTAAATGCATTATATACTATCCTCTCTGGATTTCGTATTTGATTAGCCTCACGTCAAATCTTGATTTCATATTCTGGACTCAAATCCAATAAAAATCTAAGAATAGGAATATAAATTGAATTTTTTTGAGATATCTACATTCATTAAATAAAATGTGTACTTATATTATCAACTAGATGGTGATTAATGTATGTTCTATACATCTATTACGTGAGTTACGCGATACTAGAGCTGCTGGAAACATTCCGGGTTCCACAACTAACTACCAATCTTGTATTTATGGTAGACGATGACAATGGCCTTTCCATTCCAATGGATTGATACATAAATAATATTTTTAAGAATGGTGTGTATATCGGTGGGATTTACACATGATTCGTAATACATAAAATGTTCCAATTAGCTGTAATTTACAATAACAAGTCAGATGTACAGGTTCCTGATTAAACAATCATTATTCAGGTATCTCACGCCTACAAATAATTACAGGAAATTAATTTCAAATATTAACTTTGTGTTAATTAGTTTATTGTTTGTTACTTCATTCCTGCAGTACAAATTCTGAGGAACGATTACCATTATATTTGCCTTTAATTATGAACCGACATTTAATAAATCGTGGAATACTAAGAATGTGTATAGCATTTCATTAATTAAGATACAACTGGTTGGCTGGACCTTTGGAAGTAAAAGTTGAATAATTAAAGCAACCTTTTAATACAAAATGCTTTGCACTATTAGGTATAAAATTAAGTTAATTGGAGCTTACCTACCGGCCCAATGGTTATTACATTCACCGCACGCTGGCGTCGCCGCGCCGCCTTTGCGGCACTCAACCTTATTCCTACCACCGAGTTATTCTGACAGTCACCCACTTTCAATAACACCGGTTCCAACAAAGAGTTCAGTCTCGTAATGCATTAATACACTTTACCTATTGACATTGTGTGTTTATATCTAAATGTGCAAAGATATCATATGCGATGATGTTTCTATCAGATGCTATCGCATTAATAACTACACTAGATTTATTACAGACATGTTTTTTTCATAACAAGCATTTCATAGCAACACATTTTGTTTCGTAGCATCCTTACACATTCGCGTCAATACGTCAAATTCAATAAACTAAGAACAACAATATCAATGAATTCACGCACGTCATAGAACGCAACACAAAGTTTCGTGTAGGCGGCGTCGTACACGAAAGCTGCGCCAGCGCTATGTTCGGACGCCGTCGGGCAAGTTCGTCTAGACGCGTACGTAAATAAGAAGACATTTGTCGTCTCGCTCACTTTCATACGAATGAGCGAGATATCTGTTTAGATCACTGAACCAAAAAGAAACAGAAACATTGTGGTTCAGCCAAGCTTTGCCGTTGGTTAGTAACCGGTTTGGTATTGTTGCTTTATAGTCCCTACAAATAAAAATCATGCATAGATAATCGTGCAACACACTCGCAACGAGCTTTAGGAAAGGGGCTGCTGGCCGTGGCGTTGGAAGGAAACTGTTACTGAACGGAAATGGACACGGGCGGCGGAGCCATTAAAATAGGACGAGAATTTAATAAACTCTAACACACGACCGACCGCCTACCATGTATGTATGCAATATTCCCGCAAAAGAACTAACGTACTTATTTAAATTGCTAATATTTTAACGTCCTTTTCATAGCAATTTGCATATAAATGTAGCACTAAATGCACTACGAAGATGAACACTCGGAAACATAAATAAAAACGTGTAGCTAGCACACAGAATTTCAGTATCCTCAATAAATAATATTTTAATTTGGATATAAATATGGTGATTTAATATTATTTAATTTAAATTTCATCGTCTTTATTTTTGGACTGTGATTATTATATTACAGACTTTCTGGGGGTCGATGAGGCCGTTGCGGATTTTTTTGGACACATGGATCGCGCTGCAATCTTAAGTCACCTTATTCGTGGTCTTATAGTTTAGGTGGGTGACAATCCCATACGGAGTCCTATGCCTCGGGGAGGGCACTTAGCCAACCAGGTTGTCAATTGAACATCTTTGGTCATAGTTATTCCAGAACAGAAGTCGTAGAAATCTGACAACTGGTTTATCATAGGCAACCAATTTTCGGGGTCCGAAGGTCAGGTCTCAGTTCACTTCGTGTGAATATCGGTTAATTAGGCATCGAGTTAGATCGAGTGCCGACCTCAACAATTTTTGAGATAAGGTCAGGACGATGAGTTACTCATAAAATCTGATGGACGGACGGATAGCGAAGTCGTAGAAATCAGGTTTCGTTGGTTACCCTTCGGGTACGAAACCCTAAAAGGTAATAATAAAGTTTTCAATAACACTTATTCTGTCTTTCTGTCGTAAATAAATCAACATGTAGCGTCAAACGTCCTAAACACATAGTAAAGACATTTCCCATTGTTTTTCCTCAGTTGTGATAAAATAACTTGTCACCAGATTTTACAGGCCCAAACAAATATTACGAGGGGGCCCGCTCCTATGAATCTTGGTTACTACTGGCCGCTATACGATGCTATACTTCTTGAGCAAATGCTTAGCATTGGCTCTAGTTTCTTTGAAATAAAGATGAAAATCACACGTAAGTTTTGGTGACCAATGCAGTTGTTGTCTGGCCCCTGTAAATTAGTCCGTTAACGAGAACAGCGGTTGTTTGTTTTCTCACGGCTCTCGAGCTTTGACAAGCAGTTGAAACCGCGACGAAAATGTCGTCCACTGGTAAATAACGAGCGATTTATTTACGGTAACCACTACGCTGAAGATAATATCAACACTATCCGTCCACTTGCCCACGCTCTGCCTAAATACTATGGTCTTAGTACAAATAAGCGCGACGTACGCTAGTTTGATTAGATTGGAATTACTTAGTACGCAGGAGTGAGATTGCCTTGGGTTCATAATAAACTAAATGAAGATAAATAATAATACGATTTTGATGGGCGGTTTTCTTGGAGATATTTTAATCAAACGAACAGTTTTGGATCCCTGAGTAATTTCTAGAAATGTAACGTATGTGCAAAAATGCACAAAAGAACAGAAACGCATCGCAGCAAAACCTCCTCATTTTTACAGTTAGTTTAAACCCCTTGTATTACGTAATAAGAGACTATACTGTAACCATTTATATTGAATTGAACGGCTCGAAAACAGTGGGATTTTCCGACCCTTCACTCATTCTTACTTAGTTATTATTTAACTACAACAAACAATAACTATGTATGTTCAATCATTGTCATCATATTTTCGAGGAGGTCCTCAGCCATCAACAAAGAAGTACAAAACATAAATTTCAGAAAATGAAGAACTTATAAGAGTAAACTACTTCAAAGTTCTTAGTCGCTGCACGATAACTGAACAACTCCAACGTCCAAGTCGACCAATCCAATGTTAAAGGAAAGATTTGGAAGTTGATTTGACTTTAATAGTAAAATTCGTTAGCAAAGTGTAAAATAATATGTTCCTTGTTTCGGTGTCGTTGGCTATCCAACTAACAGGAGCAAACACTTACCATTTGGGTAAACTTGACGTTTGCAAGTGTTTACAAGACTTTAACTAAATGCGGGGGCAATTTATTAAAAATAATGCGGACTTGATATTTGCTCCTTTATATTAAGTGGAGCAATGTTTAGGACAACAGTTTAGATGTTATTGTAATTGACTTATTAGAAATATTACACGTTGCATTTATTTGGAAGAAATTCTCATTACCAAATGATTTAACTACTAGTTATGTTTAAAGATATACAGTTATATTAAGTCTAACATACCTAACGCCAGTGAAATCTTCGCTTCAAGTTAAATTTCTTGAAATTTTTCCTTGGGAATCTGTCCAATAAATCCTTAAATCTCGTTCACTTTACACGGTTTGTGTAGGTATAATTTATATTATGAATTAAAAAAGTCACTGGGTGAACTAAAGCCCAAGTTTGAATGTAACATTCGCGTTTTAATTATTTCTTTATCACAGTACCACTACCATTGATATCTGTGATATTTCAAATATAACTGTTCTAATGGAACTCAGAGCTTTATTGAATCACTTTTAAAATAAAGTTAGCTTCAGAAGATTTTATTGGTAGTTTATAGTTGTCTGAAAATATGTGCGATTAAGGTTTTATTCGCACACTTTTTCATCACTCACTGGTAAAACGTGACAAGTTGTTAATATTCACGAAATGAAAGTGTCGCGTTACGTCATGTGCACGTTCGTCGCTTTGGGCGGCTCGCGCGACACTGGGCGGGCGGCTACAATGAACGCGATAGTTGCGTCCGCCCTTGCTCAAAGTTCACGGCGACAAAGTGACTTTCTTTCTGTTTGATGACATTATTACATTTCAATTGTATTGAATCTTTGTGGAATAAACAATATATTTATTTGTGAAGGGAATTTACTCCGAGCTATTAATTAAATCAAATACCTACTACACTTGTTCGCAGTAAATCGAGTTATCAACGCGTTAACAAAATACCAGGAATATTTGCAACTGATTTACGAGATAATGGAACCTATTATTTGTGACATTTCGTATCACCTTAATCATGGGTTTGTCGGGGTTTTTACGGAGCGCTCATTGTGAAGTCGGTGTAGGTGTATTAGTTGTTGAACCTGAAGTTGTGCAGGTATGGTAAGGCATATTGTCACGACTTTATATATACTAGCTGACCCGGCAAACGTTGTTTTGCCTAATAAATTAGTTTTGTTTAAAATATAAAACAAATTTTTTTTGGTAGACCATCCTTATAGCTTAAAGGTATAAAAAATGGTTTACGTCGTATTCTCAGACCTACCGAATATAGACAAAAACATCATGAAAATTGTTCAAGCCGTTTCCGAGAATTTTATATAATATATACTAGTTAGTTTATTTTAAGTTTTTAATTTAAGTTAATGTAATTATTTATTTCCTTAAGTGTCTTGAAATGAAATAAAATTATATTATCAATAAATCATATATACTATGGATACTCTATATTTATAAAATAACTTGAAATTTAAAAGAATCTTTCTGTACATAAAGTACGAATCCGCTAAGATCGCCTTTAAATCAATCCCTAAAGAGGGTTTGAGCTTGTGCGGAACCCGAGTGAAACCGAGAGGGTGTCAACTAATTCTGACATTAAAAGTATCTCTGAAAGTGATTTAACAAAACTCGCCAGGGACACATGAGTAATATTTTCATTTACATAAATAGGCTCCTCACTTTATTTAGATATAACATGCTTCAGTTCGACAAAATATATTTGTTTCCATATCGCAACTGCGTGGCTGTTTTCATTTAGCCTTTATAGAGAGAAATTCAAGGACGTATGTAGTACCTCAGAGACGACGACGGACACACACCTCTGCCTACCTCTTTGGGGACCCTTGTGCGAAGGCGTGAAGATTATATAGTTGATTTTACGTGATCACATATTTTTTTAAACATAATGTCATTCCTTGTTACTAACTTCCATGCTTTAATTTCTTGATGATTAATGGGATCAAATTCATTCCGTATTCAATTTCAAAATATTTTAATTTTCACTTAAAGTTAACGTATCTGAGTCATAAATATAAAAATGATTTTTTCTTAAACTTAATAGCACTCAAAGCTCTTTCTTTGAAAAGAACTGAAATCCATGGATTACTTATGCAAATCAAAATATAACCAAAATATATGTCCTGCCGAAAAATTCCCTGTTCATATTACATTACATTATCATATTTCATGTAGGCTAGTAAGGGGTTCAAACTCGGCAAGATATTCCAGTTATTTGGAAATCGACGTCGACCGCCTCGTCTGGAATTCATTTGTGTTCTACAAATGTTTACTGTAACCGTTGCGGTATGCAGATCGAGCTGGAACTGAGACCTTAATCCGGGGGACACTGTGCTAATCCTTGGTCTCCGCCTTCAACATCTAACATACCGAACACGTTAAACCAATGGACACTCTCTTTATTGCAGCCTACACAATTACTAAATATTTCCTTTGGAACAAAATATCTTAATATAAAAATGAATCGCTGAATAAGTTGCTAAGCGCAAATCTCGAGAGCGGCTGAACCGATTTCGCTAATTCTTTTTGCCTGTAAAAGTCTAAAAACGGGTAGACAAAATATGTGATAAATGTCTACCCGTGCGAAGCCGGGGCGGGCCGCTAGTAAGTAAATATAGCTCAATTACCTCGACGTCGATTAAACTTACAAGATATATCTATTACAGCAAAATGTATTGAGTACATTTGAATGGAAATGTATGATGAGATATTTAGATACAATGTTCAAATTATATTTCTGGTCAAATAAAGTGAACCGTGAAAGTTCACGGTATTTATTTCGCAGATTTCGTAACGGACGAAGTCGCGAACGTAATACTAAACTTTGGAATTGTTAATGTGTGTGTTTATGACGTAGTATTCCTCGTATCGTGGGGTTCGTGAGTTTCAGAGTTACGGATTAGGTTTAGAATTGTCTCGGAGTACAGTAAACCTACAATAAATATTATACTAGACTCATCATGCGGCCACGTTCAAATTCATGCACGTCGCACGTCCTAATATGTAGTCACGTAAACGTTTCCTATTTTCGTTTATTTGCTGTAATATGTAACAAATTCTTGTTTTATAGGAACATGGAACGGACTTTTTATGAATAACATAGAGCAATTTACGATCGAATACCTTATTAGCAGGCGTAAAACGGGATATGGCGAGTATACACGTTCGAAGATTTTAAATAGATATTGAGAAAAAAAGAGCCGATTCCAAGTCGACGGCGACTTTAACCTTACCTTTTAAAAATGTTGTCAAATTCTCCATGTAATTTTTTGGCAGGCATCTTACACCGCAATTTAATCGAGTGCGGAAAGAAATCTGAACCCGTTCTGTGTTAATTAATAGTGTCAGTTGATGGCGTGCGGTACTTACCTTCTCGTTTCTTGGATCATAATTATCAAAATATCTTATCTGTCGAGTAAACACAAGAACCAGCGTAATCGTTCTGCTGAACTTATCGATATTTACGACCACTTCTCACATTTCAAATAGGAGGCAAAGAACGTCATTTTGAAAACAAAATCACTTTCCAGGCTAACGCAGTAGATATAATATCTACTCTGAGCTGATGTGGTTCAAGGAACTCAGATAATCTTAATTCGAACTTACTGGTCATCAATCTACAATTTATAATAATCAAATTGAAGTCTTGAAAGCATACTGAAGCTCTGAACTTACTGAAGAAGTTAGCAAACATTTATACATATTATATTAGAACAATAAAATCATATCACGCTTATTCCTAACAACAAGACAGTTTGTACCGTTAGGTATGCACTACAAATAGGAGCGCAACTAATTCCCAAGGTAATATTATAGTGACAAGGTACAACTATATGCGGACGAATTGTCATTTGAGATGAGAAAACAAGCATCGTGTTTTGTCCCACGTACATCTCCGTTGTGATAATAATCTCCCGGCTGACGTTTGTGGCTGATCAACGATGACTACAATCTCGACCTGCGATTCTGACTCCGGCATGACCCAACGGCAGCTGAATGATGCCGTCGCAAATAATGCAATGTACATTCCCGCCTAGGATAGCACTTTGTACTCTATGTAGTTTTGTAAATCTGTAGTAAGTATGATTTTCAGAACATCTCAAGGACTCGCTGTGCAGGCTGTAAGTTCTTGGGAAAGAGACCAGGGAGACAGAGTTTTGGCCCTTCCTTATTACAAGGATTTTTCATTTAAATGAGTTTAAAGAAAATCTCTCCTATTCATCTCGGATTCCATAATACTCACATAACATAACAACCGTTTATTTTTTACCATGCCAGTGGTAGATTACATCATTTAGATTACATGCATTCTTTAACAGTAATCGTAGCGTGAACTCTTAGGCATGCGAGCCTTTGTTCATCCAGTACTGTGTTTGCTTCCTATTTCTAATTACCAATCTATTGTCGGTATTACACACGACGTGGAGTGCGCCTCGGGCCTATTCTGTGTTACATATTGCGTTCAACCTCGTTACTTCGCTATTATTATGAAGTCTTACCAAGGAGTCATAATAATGAATATAAAAAAGGTCTCCGTATCGAATTGATAACTTCGTTCGGCATTCCTACCGAGATTATAAGTAGTTTGCTGTATCGGCAGCCGAAAACAAATTACTTTATATTATTTTTATTAATGTGTTGGTTTCAATTAACTTTTATGGAACTACAAAAACGTTTTTAGTAGGTTTCACGAATAAAATTGTAGAAAAGTTTATTCACTTTCTATGGGTACAACTATTATTAACTTTATTTTCTTTTGTTGTTGTAATAGTGATTTTATTGCAAAAGATTTTAGAAATAATGTAGGTACTAGCCAAGTCATCTGGAGTTCATGAGACAGTGTAAAGTACATTACTTAGGGACAATAAAAAAGCAATTTATAAATGTGGGCAGGAACCAATTGATCTCTGAAGAGGCTCAGGGAGCAGGATGCGATGCTGTGATTGTACGCTTGGACTTGTAGCTAACCGTGTAAGCTTTATTTATTTCCCATTCTGAGACATAGTATTATTATCAACTCTGAGCTTAGGAAGAGAATCTGAGAACATATAAAAAAATCTTGGTATTTTTAGAGCTTGCTACTCTCATACAAGGACAAAGGGCTAAACGGTATTGAATTAATAAAAGCAAAGTAACGGTTTCCAAACGAAGGCACGATTACAGCTAGTTATAATATATTTGCTATTGCCTACGACTTTACTAGAAGATAAATTATAGCCTATGCAACTCGGCGATAGTGTTTTATTTATGTTTTTATATTTTTTCATGTTTCCATAGATATATATACCATTAAATTGTCCCATACAAACACACATTTTACCTGTAAGTATAGAAAAAATAGCTACAATTTAAATTTATTGAAGGTATTATAAACTAGAATAGAAAGTGCATGTGCAGCATTTTATATTATTTATTTTATCATATTGGAAGTGATTGAAATGCGATTCCGATTAATATTTCTATAATGTAGATAAATGTATTTACTTTTTCTACTAACTCTTCAATCATAATCTTTAGCAATGAAGACTTGACTACAATTCGCTTTAAAACAACGCCGGATGGCGATGTGTCTCAGGGACACATTATTTATAATTGATTCTGCGTATAAATGCCGACCCATCTACTGCTGTTGCGGCCGTAGAACTCACTTCTTGCTGGTTACGTACGTAGCTCTTTCCTATTAAGGGTGGCAAGATAAAAAAAACTCACGTAAGCACCGCGCTCGAGCGTTCAATAAAATGTAAAAGTTACAAACACGAAAGTGATAACCAGTGTAACTAAACATATGGATCTGATATGTACTCAAGTCACTTTCGAAATAATTTGAGAGTAAGTCTTGAAGGCAATTGACTTTATATTATTTATAATACTTGGACAGAATTTCCCAGCCACATATCGGTGACATGGTGTATATCTCCGTTTAATTGTAACGCTCAATCATAAACTCCAAATCAGGAGTCGTCATATGAAAAAGAACAACGTGGTCTAAAGTGTACGTGGCTGAGCTTCGATAGTGAATAACACATGGTGATAAATGAACTGGGTAATTGTTATATTACAATACGGTTTTGGTAGGCAACATGTTTTTTTCTTCTAACTAGATACGGTAACTTTAGTTAAATACGTATGTTAGTGAAGTAGAAATAGAGAGAGAGAGAGAGAGAGAGAAAAAGTTCAAAGTATTTAGGCTAGGCTTTAATTTTATCTCAAACACTTCTTTTTTCCAAACTCATACCATACATACTAAACTATATCGTGCATACAAAGTTACAGGTATATAACTTGTACTGTCCGTATGTGTTTGGCCAATTTAGTCTAGATGGCTGTTCCTCGTATAATGTTCTTAAATATTTAAATATTTTAGTTATAACATATTGTCATATATATTCAGTGCTGTTAGCAAAGTAATACTGCATATTATTCACAACCCGTATCAATTTGTTATTTAATCCGCATTGTAGCAATCCAAACCGTCTATACTGTGGATAAATCCTAGATGTTTTAGCTGACAAATTCAGGGAATGTTAAATTACTGCACTTTGTTTGAAAGCGTTCGTCTATTGAGTGTAGTTTGGTGGAACTGTGCACTAGCGATATCTCGTACAGGGCGTATGCTTGTCCAGGGACGGTGCTGCAACCACAAAGAGCAAGAGAAGATGCAAATTACAGCCGTATTATGTGCCGGGCGATGCATTGAAGCATTTACATAGGAATAGGGAAACGACGGCAGTTAGGCGCTTCCGCGGAGACCGCGCGCCGCCCGCTCCAACGCACCAGATGATTATGGCACAAATCTGGAACGCTCATTCATAACTTTTGTGAAAATGTTCACCAACTTAATCTGCATAAACGGCCCATTATGTTACAGAAAATCTAATAAGCCAACTATAAACTTGTCCTAGATCTCTCTTTGGAACTGTAGAACAAAATTATTGTCATTATGTTAATCGATTCCCTTAATATATCTATTGGGCAATGTGATCCTAAAGATCCAATGTTTTTGCGAATTGCGCAAAGGCCAACAACTGTTAAAAGTTTCATCAAACATACTCGAAGAGGCTTCCATAATTAGTTAAAAAAGTTTCATTTGAGTATTTAATTCCATCTTAATCAAGATTTCTCAATGATGTCGGAGTTTAGAATACAATTTAGGTAACAGCTGTTTCATCAGAGCAATCTGTCTAAAACGTGTAATTAATTTGGCTGGCTGGCGGTCAGTAAGTCTTGGTTGACAAGACGTGGGTTGGGCAACTGGTGACGTGTTGCAGCCGTGCTGCCCGCTGCCGCTGCGCTCGCGCCGATTTCTGCAATAACCTTGGATGGCTAAGAGTATACCTATTACAAATTTAGATTTATTTAACCCAAAAAAAATAATGAAGCAACAACCCATCTTCATTATCATTACAATACCTAACACTCGAGCGTAATTGCAGTCTGAGACACGAAAACGCTAGAGCGATCTTCAAGACTAGAATAGTAAAATGAAATCAGAATATAAATAGTAAATTGTATCATAAGGGGGCAAAATAATATTTTTGCGGCGAGGGCGCTTTTTTTAATCTAGAGCGAAGTGAGAGATTCATAGTACCTACGTCCCCCGAGCCAAATTTATATTTTGCGCCCGAGTGATACACTACTTTTCATCACCCACTATGAGAAAATAAAAGGCGCCTCATATTTTATTGCGTTCGATTTCTTTGGCGCTGAACACCAAGATGTTCCAAATTCAAAAGGTGCGCAAAGATAATTGCGGCGCATTAATAAAAATAAATAAATAAAAACTAATTACTTCCGCTAAAAGTTCCTTATAGAAAACATCACCTTTGGGTGCACTTTAAGGCGAACCAAGTCGTCCTATTCGAATAGATGGGATGAAAATAAGTATTACTAGCAAAACAGGCTATTGTGTTGTATTGTGACCGTAAATAAATACAAAAACAAAACACAGTTGATTAAATTAATTTATTACATTACTATTTATTATTACTCAATCAATGTTCAATACATACGTAGTAGGATTGTACGTCGAATGTCTCCCAGATATCACAATCAAATTCGATTATTTCACGGCGGTGTCAACCTTGCGCCCGGTTCCGCTCACTTATCTCGACCATCGGCCAGACCAAGGCGTTACTGCCCTCTATTTATAAAGTGGACAATAAAATCTACAATCTGACCGTGTAGTACATGCTAGATAACTCTAGATCACGCTGATAATTCTGACAAAATAATAATGCGGTTTGTTTGTAAGACCCTTTGTTTCAAAATTTCTATTGACACTCCAATGTAGTTACGCGTTTCAAAATGAGACAATTAGATAAGAATGGTCTAAAAATTAAAACTGTGCCGTTCAATTTCATTTATATAATTTAGAATTAAAAATCTATTCTAAGAGTAGCTTTTTTATTCACAGTTTTATGGAAACTAAAATGGTTTTATAAATGCGTTATCTTTGTAAGTTTCTAAGTAAATATTTTCTGCGAAGAGACCACGGTTCACAGCTCATCTTATCAATCATTCATGATTAATGATGCTCAAAACATAAGGTCAAAACTTGATATCTAAATTTATTTTTTAGTCTTTTATGCAAAAATTTAAGACGGAAGTTCCTTAATCGACAGGCTCGTCAGATAACAATATAATAGTAGCTGGCTTAATAAACGCTTAATAAATTCGGTAAGGTGTTATTCAACTTTTCTATTCATGAAAATAATGTCGGCTAACTGCTATCATTTATATAAATAGAGGTACATATTGACTTATTCACTTTACAACGTGTGCGAAGCCGCGGGCAAAAGTTAGTAATAAATAAGAAAGCTTGTATGTAATTCTATTGACGTGTGTTAGTCTTTAATTACAGCGTGAACTCGTCTGAATTACACCAATAAAGTATAAATACGATGCTATCTCAGATCAGGGTCACTGCATAATATCTGGAAACCTGCGCGTCAGCTTGAAACAGGAAATCATATTTGACAGACGCATAAACGCACGATTATGTGTCTCGACGGCGCGGCGTGTGCCGCAATATATGTATACAAGCTTTTCCTCGCGACTTCACCCGCGTAGCAAAAGTATATATCCTATGTGATATTACAACATGTTACAACATTCTGTCGGTGAAAGATTTTTTTAAATCGGTCCAGTAGTTTTAGTTTATTCATTGCTTAGAAAAATACAAATCTTTCCTCTTTATAATATTAGTGTAGATCATACGTGACAGGCAATAGTACAAATAAAGGTAGTATTTTGTATTTGGTCAATTCTTACTAATTAGGTTAATCTCAAAACGACAAGAGAAGAGGACATAATTGGACGAACCGACTGGATTATAATAAAAATATCTTAATGCATGTTAAATTAATAAAACTAATAGATGTTTCATGTTCATCAACAATATTTTATCTTGTTTAAGAATTACTAAAGTGTGATGAAATATTTCTGAGTAAATAAAACTTAATTTTATACTCTATCACTATCTCCACAGATAATTAATGCATCGGTGATGTAGAAAATGCCAGGCGTTTTAAAGATTTCTTACAAAAAAATGCAATTTGCATTGGAAAATATAATCAAGATTGAAGAATTTATATCGTTATTTTAGTAGTTTTATATTTTTATGACAAAATTATGTATCCAAGCTCAGCGACGTAATAAATATCTTGATTTAATAAATGTAAGTTAGTCGATCCTAAAGTGGAAGAGAAAGAGGTGTGTACAAAATACATATTAAGTATAGTGTTTCTTACCCAGGCACGGGCGTGGAGAAAACTAAGTAAGTAAGGTACTTAAAATGGGCATCTGATGATAATTCGATTCGATAACATAATAATTGAGTTAAGCATCAAATCGACCGTGACTAATTCTCCTTGAAAGAAAAGTAACTTTGCTAGTTCTAGTTAAGTCAGCGAGGCTAGGCTAAAATAGTTTCTTAGATCTACCATTATTATATTTGAAAAGTTTTAAAAGTAGCGAGGTAGTTGACCTAACGTTGAGTTGCGGTTGATTTCAAAATCAACACGCTTTCGTGACGATAATTCACGCGAAAATTATTCGGTCGACGACCGACTCACGAAGGCGCCACTATTGATTTTTGATAAAGTTTATAAATAATCTGTTTGCTATTCTCAGCAAATTATCTGCTTACATAAATTAACAAGCAAAAAATAAAAGAATTGTTATTTATGAATAGTTGGTATTAAAGAATAATCCTTTCTAGATTATAGAATGAGTAGAGTCCATGTTTTCATTTAAGGGATTTTCATTTAACCTATGTATTTGTTAGAATTGGAAAAATAAAGGTTTTTATTCGCCGATATCGCCTACATATAAAACGCATTTAAGTAATTTTTATTAAATCACGTCATTTCGACTCAGGAATCGAACTCGTGTTACCGGGAACCGCGTAGCCCTCAGACCCGGTACAAACTAAATATGTACAAAAAAAAAATGTACATACCAAAATACAAAAGATAAATTAGTTTCCCAAGCATATGAAATGATTGCGCCAAAACGAAATACTTCCTAAAAAGTATTATAAGAACTATAAAAGGAAACAATATCGTTCTCTCCATCAGCTGCGATTCCAAAATGAGCAAATGGAGTTGCAAAAACAAGCTTGTTATGTTCAATTAGTTTCCGTAGAGAACGATCGGGGCCCGAATCATAAAGAGGAGCAATATAGTCGGAGCGGGCGAGCCAGTATGGGAATCCGGTTTGAAATAACACGGATTGCGGTCCAGTGCTCATCGAAAACACAGGAAGGGTTAAGTTTCTTTCCAATTCAGTGCCATCCTCCTCACTCAACCACACGAACAGAGGGCCGACCTGTATGCAATTATATATTTAGCGAGTCCTGGGTGTAACTTTATACGTAGGTACGCCTCCATTTTCAAAATACCTCACCAAAGTAAGTTGATACATTGCGATGAAGACACTACGAAAAACACAACTACTACACAAGACTACGGAGCGGTGAAAGATAAACTTTATTGTATAGTTTATATACCTACCTATATTTAGTTTTTCATATTTTTAGCTGCCATATTTTTTTCTTTCACAAATCTTATCATTATCGTCCTCGCCTTTATCTCAACGATTTGGGTTGGCTCAACATTTTTTTTTCTGCCATATTCATTCCTGTAGCCATATTGGCTGACAATTCACACTACCCCTTATGACATTTTAAAATATATAATATTTACTCAAATATTAGTCATCTATTGCTATCAAAAATTATAATATAAATAATGGGATACAAAGAGCAAGTAACAAAATACCTAATATTATTTTCATTGAATTTTTAAAGCCACAAAATATCCCGATAGTAGGTTTTAGGAATGTCTTTTGGTTAACAACCTAAGAATTACTAATAATAAACTATATAAATTAAAATACCTGCATTTTATTAATAAAATGGCTAAATGAAATTGGAAACATTTTATTTTAACTATTCGCATTTTTCAACGTGAACAAACGTGCACTTTACAAGTAGTTAAAAGGAGAAACCTGTTATTAAATTAAGATGAAAAACCTCAAAGAACTAAAGAACAACGACTTGAAGAATAGCGAGAAAATTTAATTTAAACATAACGGAATAATTTCATGAACTATTTTTACTGAGAATATATTTATATATTCAGTGTGCTTGATAGTGTCTGTGCCAATTATGACTGCAGTCGTGGCCAGTCACGTGAGCATTTAAGGTTTGCCTATACGGGCCGCCGGCATTGTCTGTCACCGACTCTAGATGAATAAAATCCACTTAGGACTCTCATGAAAAAGTTAATTCTGCCTGGCTATGTTACGATTTAGTCTTGGAGATGATAGTGAAAGCGCCGCGCTGTTCTAAAATAATTCACCCTTATGATATTATAGATAGACGAATTTTGTAAGTCCACATCTTTATCATGGCACTTTCGTGAGAACGAGGCACTTAATTGCGTAGGTAGTAATTATTATCAGATACTTTTGATTAATTTATGTTTAATTATGATTACATAAAACACACAAAAAACACTCTATTTATACTACCTACTCGTATACTGTATATAGTTCTATAGTCACGGTCGATTCTCGTCATACCGCATACGCCAGTCAATAAATTATTAAACATATAAATTCAATTAATAAACTCTAGCGAACTAACTAAAAATAAATCTTTTCAGCAGTGCTATATAATCTAAAGCAAAAGAAAAGCAGTCAGTAATTTTTCAACATGACTTATTTGTATGAATGTTTTTTTATTTATCAAATAAAATTTTATATAATAATCACTTTCTGTCAATATCAGGTACGCATAAATAGAGTAAGTACAATCTTCTGGGCAACGTAATGTCTTTAACATAGATTGTCTTTAATCTGGAACGCAACAAAAACTGTCAATAGATAAAGTTGTAAATGAAGTGTAAATTAGTGCGAACATTCAGTTCAGCTGTCATGCGAGTCTAAAAGGTTGATTTCACGTCGCCACCGCGCCGTAACAAAGTAACCTCGGCTTTATTCTGACAGTTTGAGTTTGAGCCGGTGCCACTTCCGTTCGTGTCGCTACGGTGTTGTTCTGGGAAACTGGCTCTATCAAGACTGAACCGAATCCGAGGTACCACTTACCATGATTCATTTACTCTATAACTAATATTCCGCAAATAATTATACATTTATACAAATTATACGGTAGATACAGGAGTTCTGTTACCGAATACTCTAAAAGTTTTCTCTTTTCCAGATCGCGAGATACACAAAAGAAGCATGCTGAGAACTTTGTTACGGTGGTAAGTAAACATTTGTTTCTATCTATTGTGTGTCTCGATAGATGACGGTTGATATCGAAAGTGAGCGCGACATGCATGTATCAATCAAATGATTACCCATTGTGGCAGTGAAAGTCAATTTGTACACAGGTAACATTCATACCTACGCTGAACGCCATGAGTTAATGTGTAATAAATAATGCGTGCTTAATTAACTACCTAATATCACTGTAGCGGTTAATGTATTTGATCGCTACAATACTTAAAACTATGTTGCATGTTCTTTTTGTTTGTAGCCCCTACAAGTCTTTTTGTAAGTATTTCTTTGTTTATTTTGTAACGCCACCGCCCACACTCCGCCCGCGCTTTCTTCTACACTCGTTAGCGTACTGTCATATTACTTTCATTTGTTCTTCACAATGACATAACTATTATAATCATATAACATGCTTATTTAGACAAATGCTATCTTCATACGCACTGATAAAATATTCTCACGGTACATGGTTTTCTAAAATTTCTACACTACGATGTTTGCGATGAAATGGGCTAGTATTTTCTCATACCACAATGATGGCAAACAAGAGTACTTACGGCCTGATTGTAAGCGATCACTGTAGTCTGTGCACCTGCAATACGCGGTGTATGCGCCATCTCTAGCGCGTTTACAACCTTATATTGAGGAAAATGGGGGAACTTGTACTATGGGAACCGGCATTTTTGTAAATACATACCAAACACCTAGACGCAAGGCAAACATGTTTCTCACATAAATGTTTGCCCCGGCGAGAATTGAACCCGCGACCCCTAGTGTAGCAGTCGGTTATACTAACCGCTAGACCAGCGGTCTTGTCATTCTAACTAGTTCTAACTAAATTCAAATATTACTCAATATGTATCAGATTAGATATGAATCGAGTGCAGGTAAAGTAGCAGTTTTTTTTATCTATTTGTTATAAAATCAGTGTAGAAGTCAATTTTGGATGCCAAACCTGTCCCGAATAGATTAAAGTTGCGTCCTACCTTTGACGGATATTGATGTCATTTCATGAATGTCGAATGTGACACGTGTTATTAAAGAAGCAGAACACAAACTTAATACACATATGACCGACCACATTTTTTTTCAGAGTGTAAAAATAAATACATAATTAGAAATTGAGTACTTCAGTAACGTTTTATCGAATTTATCTGGACGCGCTATAGCGATATTTCATTTGCGCTGCGACGCACTTTAGACAACGCCACGCAGCATCAACGCTTTATTCATTTCACCCGTAGATAGGCACACGATCAATTTACAAGCCAACGAACCGCAAACGACTGCTTATCGACTTGAAGTTATTATTCTCAGACCCCGTTATAGCATAAGTACAGTCTCACGTTAGTGATCGCACTGAAATTCCTTATCTTGAAGATAAACTGAAAGAAGAACATTGACCTACTTGCATCTTGCTTTACCGACCACTTAAAATAATGCACAAGAAACACGGGTATGCGGTTAAGACAAATCGCTGACGACGCAATTAAGTCTGCCAACTGGAAGTGAGAATAGATGTAGCCGCATGCCGGGCAAACTTGAACTTAAAATTACTGCATACCAACATATTGCTTTACCGCGGAGAGCAGTAGCTTTGCTGCTTATTTAACTTGACTCTGGTTTAGATGATTAAGTTAGGATTCAATAAAGTTAAAAGAAGGCATTACATAAAGTCAAGGATACATAGCCTGTGGTTCCTTATTGGTCCCAATTCTACTCATATATTTCCTTCTGTTTATTCCCCTAAGTCACATTGATAAATATTTGCTTGAAATAAGATCTGAGCCAGAAATCTGGGACAGTCAGTATAGCAAGTCGGACGTTCATTACTGTAAATCCCCTCCGGTAACATTAGAGTGACGTCGTTATACGAAAGAAATGGGAAAACAAACGACCGCTAATAAACGAATCACGTTACATCGTACGTTTCTCGGAATTCGGGGGTGTTCTACCTTCAGGCTAATCGAGCAAATGAGCAGTAAATAAGGTTATGTCTTATTATCAAAGAATTATTTTCAAAACACACGCAGATGTTACTGGTTTTTTTTAATCATTCCCGATTGTC
The DNA here is from genome assembly GCA_951449985.1 of Falcaria lacertinaria. Taxonomy (NCBI): domain Eukaryota; kingdom Metazoa; phylum Arthropoda; class Insecta; order Lepidoptera; family Drepanidae; genus Falcaria; species Falcaria lacertinaria. The sequence goes on along the minus strand of OX602109.1, from coordinate 5,306,287 downwards.
TGATGTAAGGCCGTTGGAGTATAAATCTACTCCGTGGAAAGCGAAAATTTCATAGCACGACAATATTGCTGGTTTGGCGCTCCCCAGAGCATTGTTAGCCGCAATCAGATTGAACTTTACCTTTGTTGTCCACTATCCTGGCCCGCAGCATTGTGTGGTTATTGATCTTGGTTGGTGTTGTGGAGGCTTAGCTAATCTATTTATGTATTTAAAAAAATACCCTTCAACCTTACCGTCTTGACTTAGCAAATGAGATTTTATCATTTTTATGCTTTTTCATTACAAAAACTGTGACCAGCTTAGCAATTTATAAGTAAATATTTATAATTTCATGTCACTGAAATACAGCCTATGTATGTGTAAATCAGGTAACCCACACCCGAAATAAACTCCGATACCTAATGCATAGTCCATGTAGGCATGTACTGAAATATATTCAAGATCGAATCGGACAAACGTCAACCCTCATCTCGATATATTATCGAAAATGACATGAAAACAAAACAACATAGAAATACAAATACCGTTTACGTACGTACACAATGATGTTCATTTTCGGATACAGTAGTGTTTATGTAACTTTACAATATAATATAAACAATGATCTGTTAGTTAATGTAACCAAATCACGTTCATACTTACTTGCGTATCTAATCAAACAAATGTAACAAGCTTATCCACGGTTACGGGTATCTGTTGTTCTAACTGAATTTGTTAACCATATGGATGGAAGGTTGGGCTTGGAGGTCAAACTGCAAAAGCCGGGCATGGGTACGGTAATTCCAAAGAAATTTCTTTGAACTTCTAAGCGTTCTCGTACGGGGTACACGCTAATTAAACTTGATTAATGAATACTTGCATAAAATGTATCAGCAATTTTCTTTCAAGTTGAAGATTACTTGTACCGCAGCCACGTTTAGTAAGTTAACAGACTTTTCATTAGCAATTTCTAGGAAATAATGACGTTTTTGTCTAGTTATTTTCAGAGGCAATTAATTAATTAAACAGTGAATTGAGGATCCTTGGGCTCGTCAGAATGTATATTTCAGTTGAGTGCTATTTACCTTTCAATTGTACATTTGTACATTACAATGATTTCTCATTGAATTCTTAATTAAATATTCGAGGTAAAAACTCAATCAATAGAGAACTGACAATCAAAAAAGATGTATTATGCGAATATGAGAGGAACCGATGGGCATGTATGAAATTATTGATAAAATAAGCAAAAGTAGTGTGTAGCTGTAAGTTAAGAGTGAAATTAATACACAAATCTTGGCGTGATATCCATGTGTAATATGTATATAACAGAAAATTATTTTCACTGAGTACTTTGTTATTTTGTCCCGAAAAGTAAGCCCACGGTCTTCCTTGGTATTTATTGTATATATAATGTTCTTTTGACACGACTTACCTAGAATGGTGTATGTATGTAGGTCTATTACTATGACACACTCTGTAGCCTAAACGGCCTGATGCAAATCTCAGTAATTAATGGGTATATATGTATAAAAGGTAAATATAGTCTACGATTCTTTTGCCGACGACCCGTCGAGTTTTTATTTTTCTTCATGACCTATTCAAATTTAATCGTTCCTCGATGTCGAACCAGATTTGAATGTGTGAGGTAACTATATTTATTAACATAATTGCGTCATTTAAAATGCAAATAACTTGAGTTAATTAAGATCTAACAATTTGAATTCACAGCATAAGTAATGTTAATTCCTTGCTAATGGGGTAGATGTGTCGCAGAATTATAGAAGCTTACCAATGATAAATAGGACGCAGTTGATACCGGTATAAACTGATATAAAAAATTAAAAAGGCTTTTACAGGCTCTCCGTTTATGGAATAACGAAGTCACGCGATTTCCACCCTTATATAGCCCGGTTCTATCTAGCTCACGCTGACTTTCCATTATGCTACGCTTAAACTTTATTTGCCTCGTAATATACAATTTACCGGTAATTCATAATATATAATGAATAATGGACCACACGTGCGTTCCAACTATACTAATAAAATGGTCAAGTACGACGTTCATATAATTTAGAGGAACCCGCCTACACTACACCCGACTGAACCTAGTGATCTAATCTGACGATCAACAATAACGTAATACAGAACTATTGGTATTGTCTGGTCATATTTATTTGGGTACCTAACGGTTTAAATAAGTAATATACTGAGTAAAATCTTCATGCCTTCCGAAAAGCGTTCGCGGACGGGCGTCAGTGGCGTCAAAAACTGCTGCTCACCGAAGATATTTTAGCTCCCAGCGTTAGTGATACGACCTGTTCAAAGACGTTCTTCAGGAATATAATCACTGCGCATTATTATAAAAGTTAAACACCACCTTTTTTGCGTCAGGGGTTCATAATTAATGATAATAAACAAAATGTATTTATATAAACCAGTATTTTTTCGCTCGAATCATATAGACGCGACGAAACATGTTTAAATCCTAAAATAGGATTTGGTCGGTAACATCCAGGGACACCAAGAATGTCAAAAGCAATTACCTCCTGCATTCATGTTTATTGATCTGTCCAGCACTAGTCGATCGTGAACCATAAGAACTTGTAATGGACACTTTCAGGAACTGTTAACCCAAAGGAGTCAGCACGAACTTAATTTATATGGAGGACCATGGGCGCCGTGACTGCAAGTTGTTTATCTCCTGCATAATTAATTCACAAAGTCCGCTGCTCTGCGTCTGCGCGGGGCAGATGGGAAAAATTGCTTTGAAAAACAAAATCATTAGTTCATTAGTAAACACATACCATAATTCCCCCATTATCTCTAAGCGATGCTGCTTAATATAGCGCCCAATTAAATCGGAATATTAATTAATTATTCCGCTTTTTATTGTTTGTTTTAAGATCGGAAACCATATTTCGTCTTCGTTGTGTTTTGAATGCTTTTATCATACTATTAAGGTGACTAGCAAGTGTGCAACCATCGTAGTCTATATTACTAACCACTGCTAAACTACTTTGCTAGCAGCATAAAAAACGATCAGCAAGCCCTCATTGCCATCACAGCGCATCCGCAAAGAGCTCTTCACCGCAGAAACACAAAATCGAACATCTCTTCCACTGCGATCTCCTGTTACATAAATAACGTTTACATAACGGAATACCTACGAAGCACAGCGTAGCATTTGTATTCTCTTGGTCAATCACCGTTTGTCATTATTGATATCATTGCCATATGATATTGTTGTATGCTTTGTACGAACGAATTGTATTGGAATAATGCAATTACTGTATATCGTGACAATTTGTCACTGGTCAGACATATCCAGTAATTTTAAATGAGCTCAGCCTTGCAGCCGATGAAATCTGGACTCGAGACATTTTTGAAGTTCACATTACTAGGTCAAATAAATATACGCCTTAAGTATGGTCAATTTGAGCAAATCAACGCAACTAGGCCACATTATATTTAAATTGCATGACGGCTGCTTCTAAGTGCTTTGAACATTTCGGTTTTCGTACCGTTAACAAATTATTAATTTGGGACGAATATATATTCGTACCAAGGCGAGCTTCATTACAAATTTAGTTTTAATAATAAGCCTGCACCCACTTGTATGTAATTTTTTTGCAACATACGAGTCCGAAGCTGTTTGTTCTCATAGTCTTCTGTGAACAAAAAAATATACCGCAGTCGCTTTAGTAACTACCTACGAACGATGCTCTGGACATACACGAAACATATCAAAGTGGTTTATTAAGTTTTGCTTCTACATATATAATAGCTGGTATCGTAAAAAAAAAAAATTTAAAATATGGACTGGACGATGACTTGATGCTATAAAGAGTCCAATCACAGTAGAACTCCTGAAAATGTTCGACTCTTACCACTTTGGGAATCTGTCTATCAACCAAAGCGTATATATATGTGGTCCCTACCCTAAAATGCATTATTAAGACATTGCTGTAAAATCCCATATAAAATTCAGCTTGGCCTAACGTTACGACGCAGTAGTAAGGTTTTATAGCGTAGGCTTAAAGCATTTTGTATTCAAATGCTTTTAAGCCTTAGCATATACGGCTTGTTGTGTCTGTCTACTCACTACATGACTTTCCTTTTTGAAGCTGTCCCTTAATTGAAAAGGTTTATATTCACATAATATTGATATCGAAGCTGTGTGAATTTTGAAATTCGATGAATAAATTGGTTTTATAATATTAATCAGTCTAGCGTTATCGTGTCCCGGACTGGCGTTATGCACGCACGTGCGAACTCATTAGTGGCGCTCGGATATTGTACTAATACTCGGACATTATCACACAGTGCAGTGCCACAAACTAAGCATAAGCTTGTACTATGGGAACCCACAGCTGATATATACGTTGTGTTTTATGTAAATACATACTTATAATACTCGTACATACCAAACACCCAGACACGAACACAAATATGTATCATATAAATGTTTGCCCCGCTGGGAGTCGTACGCGCTACACCTAGAGTAGCAGTCAGGTATACTAACCCTAAGACCAGCGGTCTCGCCATATAAGCACGTAAAGATATCAAAGCTCTACTATAAAATGCATGCTTAGCTACAAATCCATACAAAATTCATATGCAATTCATCGAACGCAGATTGTTGATGCCACTTGTATGAATATTAATTAATAGGTGCATATTTTATAGTTACATGGACCGACCGACCAATCGAGTAGTCAATGGATCTTTTGTTCTCTACTAACGTACAAGGAAGTGCGAAGTTAACCAAAATCATATGATAAGTTGGACGTGTCGATGCACAGATATGTATCGATATATATGTTACTATGTTGTCCCAATTTAATACGACTTGCCCCTATTATTGTAAATGTATTTTAGGCCGGCATATTAAATGAGCTTATTTAATACTTACACATACCTGGTACATTTTATTGTGCCACAAAGGTGATACGTTTGGAGAGTGGTTTAGTACTTATTATAACACTCCACTTTGTAGGACTTCGTCGTGATCTCGATCTTGATGTGTAATAAAACAACACTTGGTATTACTACCTACTGTTTAATTCACACACTGTATTACATTCAATTCGACCTCGTATACGTGAATCTCCCTCTGCCGGGTTGCTATCCCTTTATATGAACTTAATCCCCACTACCATACCGATACCGGATGTAGTCAATTGCAACTTAATAAAATCATAGTTTTGTAATGTTGCCTATTGAATAAATACATTTAAACAGTTTTAATTTATGTTATACAATTAATGATATTTCAATTTATTAATTTAAATACGTAATCTAACACTCGACCATCCTGACGTCGTGTATGTCCCCATACACGTATCAGATGATTAATCTAACACTTGGCCTAGATAAATATCACACAATTATAAATAGTATGCATGCATATCTGAACGTTTAACATGTAACAATTATATTTAAATGAGTTTATAGAATTTTCTTATTATATTGATTAAAACAAACTATAGAACTATAAACTAACCAACAAAATATGAGGCAAATCATGAAGTTACTTAAATGCAATACAACTTGCAAAGAAACAATTAATTACCTTAACTTAATCTTATCTCATCATATAAAGACATTCATTAAACATCTCTAGCCAAGGTACTTCCTCTTAGCAAAACTAACCATTATAACAAATCATCACTAAGGTACAAGCTCTTAGTACATCAAAAGGTAGGAAAATCATCACCAAGGTTCGGTCTCGCTTAGTGAAACAACATAACATAGCAAGTCATCACCAAGGTTCGGTCTCGCTTAGTGAATCAACATAACATAGTAAGTCATCACCAAGGTTCGGTCTCGCTTAGTGAAACAACATAACATAGCAAGTCATCACCAAGGTTCGGTCTCGCTTAGTGAATCAACATAACATAGTAAGTCATCACCAAGGTTCGGTCTCGCTTAGTGAATCAACATAACATAGCAAGTCATCACTAAGGTACATTCCTCTTAGTGAATCAAAACATTTTAACTAAGGTGCATCCTCTTAGCTTTTTCTTTTTTATATAATTGCCTAGGTTCAAACTCTTAGCATGTACTTTGTGCAACCTCTTAACCAATTGACTATTGGACCACAGTGGTGTGAACAAATTATTGTTTGCGCTCAAGATGTGTCTGAAACAAATGTATAACATCCATTCTATAATAAAAATAACCGAAATATTGGAATATTTAGAAAATTATTGTTCCTAAATATAAATTTTAATAACTCAAAACAAAATTAAATTGTTAGTCGTAGTCATTCGTGGTTGAATCACTGTTTATCCCTTCACTATTAATTTCGGTATCAGATTCAGTATGATCGTTGTGCAAATCTAGAGCAGCAACGTGGATCCAAGGTAGCATTCGGTCTGCAGCTACCGTAGTTCCACGCCTATTTTGCATTCCAAGGAAACCAGGAATTGGGGCGATTTTGTATCGTTCACTACCCAAGATTTTTGTTACACGATAAGGACCAATATATGAGGGCAGAAGTTTTTTACTCTTGCCATCAACTACAAAGGATGTTTTGGAAAGCTTAATTAGATCACCTTTCCTATATATACGAGCTGGACGCCTACTCTTATCATAATATTCTTTCTGCTTTTGTTGTTCACTTTCAATCCTAATCTTTACTCCATCTCGAATTGTTGTTAAATCTATATTTTCACGGGTTTCATCAACGACCCTATTCAGAGTCGGGTTACTCTCGCTTTTTATGCAAGTACCGAATAAAACTTCAGCAGGAGTCCGACCTGTCGTCTTTTGAATAGTGTTGTTGAGTCCCCACTGAATTTTCCCTAATTGATTGTCCCAGTTCTTCTCATGAAATTTTAAATTTTGGGCTGTTAAAGAGTCAAGAATAGTGCGATTGTACCTCTCAACTTGACCATTTGATTTTGGGCTTGCTACCGCACTAAGAATATGTTTAATGCCCTTAGTCTCGCAAAACTTCTTAAACGCATGTGAGGTAAAGCAACTACCCCTATCACTAACCAATCGATCAGGCGTTCTGAACGTATGGAAGATATCGTCTAAAACCTTAATCAGGTTTTGGGCCTTCGTGTTCCGGACAGGTTTTACAAAAACAAATTTAGTGAATCCATCCACAACCACCAACAAATAACTATTCCCCCTATTTGATTTTATGAAGGGTCCAAGGTGGTCAACGTGCAGAGTATGAAATGGCAAATTAACCTTAGGTATTGGATGAAGATGACCCTCTCGTGAATTTGATCCTTTTTTAGCATATGCGCATTCGATACATGCCTCTATGTATTTTTTTACAAATTTTGTCATCTTTGGGAACCAATAGTTTTTTTTCATCCTTTCCAAAGTCTTTTCGATTCCAAAATGACCGATGTCATCATGATTCATCTTGCACAGTTGCCATCTTGCACCCTTTGGTACTACCCAGCGAATGTTATTTTCGTCGCCGTTTACACACCTGAAAAGTTTGTTGTTTTTAAGTATATAATTATCTTTAATGTATTGGAGCCCATTTGGGTCCAAATCTGTACTGAGAATATCCCTTATCCTACCAAGTTCCGAATCACCCAACTGTAACGTATGCAACCAGTCATCATCTGAAATGGACATCACAACTGGACATGGATTCACAAAGCTGTTTTCAACGTGCTCCGCCTCAGTGGTAGGCTTTCTTGACAGCGCATCGACGTGAGACATTTTTACTCGGGCCCTGTATTCTACCGAACAGTCGAACTCCTGTAATGCCAACCACCATTAGCCGGACCTTCTCGCGCTCATGGTGTGACAGTCGGTAAGGGCGATAAACGATAGGGCGCCGACTGTTAAGCTCAATATTCATTTCCGTGACATTTGTGCAACCCAACTCTTTCAAATTAAATGCGAAACAATGCTTAAATTTATCTAATAATAGCATGAGTCTACTTTTAATATTACTGGAAACCCCATCGTCTATTTTAACCTGATCAACATGGATTGAGCTCCCTACACTATTAGTTCTAACCTTTGATGTGGGAACGATTATACTTTTAACGTTTTCTATCCTCTCTGCGCGACAGACCACACGTCCACTTACAAGCTGACAAAAGCCCGAGCAAGGAATAACCGATAACTTTAAACTGCCGTTGTTAACAGAATGTATACCGCCACAAACCAGGAACTGCTCATTGGGTTTTCCCACAATACGATTTTTGAGCAAAATAAAATCAACTAAATTGTCTTCGACCACCGCGTTTACTGATGCCGGGCCATAAAGTAAAGATGTCCCTGCTACAGCTACCCTTAACAAACGGTCAATAGTTTCTCCGTCAGGATACGGCATGTCCTGGCATATATGATGAAATTGTAAATTAATGGCATCTTTCACTACGACGATATGACTTTGTTCCGTGAAAGATTGGCCGACGAGAACTGGTTTGTCCAATAATGAATCCGGTACAATTTTGCACAAGACTTTAGCGATCACCTCATCTATTTCCAAATCAACAAAAACGCTTCCTAAAGAATAAGATAGATTATTACCGAAACCCTTCATAGCTGACGGTACATGATCATGTGCAAGCCCTAAGCGAGATAGAATTGATTCCTTCACCAAAGTAACCTCACTTCCAAAATCTACGAATGCCTCGATTGAAATCCCGCCTGATTTAATATTTGTTTATGAATTTCGCACTTGGGCTAGAACTAGAAATATACATTGTGTTTTGTACCTCATTACTTTTTCCTGTATTTAGTCCAGGAACGTCCTGTCTAGCTCTACAATTTTCAGATTTGTGTCCGACTTTGTTACAACGATTGCATCTTAATAAGGGTTTTTGGCAACGCATATACGGGTGACCTTTCTCTTTACAATTATAGCAAGATAATGACTGTGCCTGATTTGACTGAATGCTATTCAATTGTTGATTATAAATATTATTTCCACTGGAGGGTACCGGTTTGCTCCTAGTTGAAAACCGGTCCATTGAGTTTATAGAATCTATGTTGCTCATTAAAAATTGTAATAATTGGTCGGGATGTGAGCATCGTAAAGCCAAAGCACTTGATTTCATGGTTCTATCGTTTATGCCATGTATGATACAATCAACTGCACGTTTGCCAGTGATGTCACATTGATTCAACAGCGCCAACTTTTCATAATAATAAGTCTCGATGGGCTCTCCAAATCGGCTCCTTCGCCTCATCATGTTCTCCAAGGTTTGGCCAAAGTTTTGTTCGCACGGGAAAGCATTAATTAGTTTTTCTTGCCACTCAGACCATGTAAACAAAATAGTGTTCAGGCCTTCATACCAGACTTTGGCCAAACCCTGCAGTTTTTGCATAGCAAAATGAGTCGTAGTATGCTCGTCCCAGCCATATACAGTAGCACATTCATTTACTTTTTTTAGCCAAATATCAATGCGCTGATTCTTGGTTGATGGATCAAAATCAGGCAAAATATTTTTGTGGTCAAAACTCGTGTTAATCTCTTTATTAGTCGATGTTGGCTGAGATGTCATACCAGACTTAAAGCTACTTATTAGGTTAAAAATATCTTTAGAAGAATAAATAGGGCTACGTGACCTGTGTATCCGCTTGTTGGGTGGAGGGCTCGATGAGTGGTCTGAATGTCTTGCACTCCTTGCCTGATGGGCACCGCTGCTCCCCGACACGCCATGCTGACTGCGGCGTTGTCTGCTGGTGTTGTGCAAGCTGCGGTTGTGACTCTGACCACGTTGTCGTTTGGCCGAGCCAGCCAGACCTGGTGTAGTATGAGGACGAACTTCTCGACGCCTTCGTAAGTCCTCTTCCAATAGACGCAAACGAGCGCGTTCACGCTCTAGTTCTCGCTCTTGCTCCCGGATGGAGTAGCTGTTGCCACGGCTGCCCACACGAATGCGACTGCGTGAACGACTGCGAGTAGTAGCACGCTGACTGCCTCGTGGTGGCGTGACTAGTCTCCTATCCTGTTGACTGAGACTTAGCGGTCTATTGCTGCTTCTGGAACTCGCAGTGCGAGAGAAAACATCTTTTTAGTCAAGGGTCAAAACAGAAAATAATAGCGGACAAATAAAATCGGATAAGACGAAATATTTAGCACTTTAGCTCTTACAGACACTTTAAGAGCAGGAATTGTGATATTGAAATGATATAATATTTATGATCTGATGTTATTACGTTTTTCTTTTTTTTTTGTTGCAACAACAATATATTCCATTTTAAAAACAAACACTAACTGACCACATGTTACTTAAAATCAAAGACTATAAATCTGAGAGCAAATTATGTTGGGCGTGTACTTACGCAGACATGGTGATGGTAATATCCCACTTCTGAAATATTATAACACTCCACTTTGTAGGACTTCGTCGTGATCTCGATCTTGATGTGTAATAAAACAACACTTGGTATTACTACCTACTGTTTAATTCACACACTGTATTACATTCAATTCGACCTCGTATACGTGAATCTCCCTCTGCCGGGTTGCTATCCCTTTATATGAACTTAATCCCCACTACCATACCGATACCGGATGTAGTCAATTGCAACTTAATAAAATCATAGTTTTGTAATGTTGCCTATTGAATAAATACATTTAAACAGTTTTAATTTATGTTATACAATTAATGATATTTCAATTTATTAATTTAAATACGTAATCTAACATACTCAAAGGTAGCAAAGTAAGTATCTCCGCTACGAATGCTAGTCGGTTTTGTACGAAGAATATTTTTCTTTGTAAATTGTAATGTCACCTGGTTATTTACGAGGAACAGGCGGGATAAGCTATCACTCGCGCTTTGCAACCTGCTTACTGATGAGAAATATAGCTTAACTAGTAATACTAAGAGCGAGCAACTTCTATTGTATTATTACCAGTTCCATCCCTATACTCTCATTTACTAGAAACTTAGTAAGATTTCCAGAAGAAAAACATTTTCACCGCAGGAGAAGTTCATTAGGTAGGTATAGGCTCAGAGTAGATAATATACTACGGTATAGGTGTTATTTCCATTTTTTTATGGAAGATATCATAGTGATTATGTACTCTGTGGAAGATATCATTGTAGATAGTACACTTCTTAGTACAAATACTGAAAAAAACCAGTTGAAAATTTTAATGCAATAACTGATACAAACGTTCTTTGTACACAATATCGAAAGATGTATGATTGAGTGATAGACTACAATGTCTACGATATTATTCAACTAAATAAAATGCCGAATGACTACCTTGCTTAGGGCTTTTTCATTATAGGAGTGTTTAATCATGTTTGAAGAAAGAAGAAAGAAGAAAGAATAACTGGTCTGGTTACCGTTTGCGTGCTAAAGTTACAGCTAGAAAGTGAAATATTTTAAGGTTTTTTCGCAAGGGTTAACACAGGTACAAACATCACTTAGAATAGCCTGATGTTTTATTCATTTGACATCATTAAATGTGATTAATAGTCGGGACAGTGTGCGCCGGCGTTGCAAAGTAGGAGAAAGCAAGCTAGGGTCACAGGAGGTCACTGTTATTAATCTAAGTCGACACGCGAACCAATACTCATCTCGCGGGTTCGCGTCCACTCAATCACGCCTCATATAGCAAGGTGTTTGTAAATTGAACTATACATAAAGGTCAGTAAACCGCCAATTCATGCAGCATAATAACAAGGCATCACTACTTCAATATTGGGTAACTTTATTCATCGTTTCGCCTCTATTTGAACACCACTCAAGAGTAAAGTGAGCACAGGCAGCTGCCCTTAGCTCGGTATAAATAGGTCACTATGTCAGGTAGGTAAACCTTAAAAGTACGATTGAAATAATAAAAAGATTATAAAACGTTCGTGAACAGAAAGCAAGTGGAAATTGCCGTAACGAGCATGGAGAATTTCCAACACAAATGTAATATTTTTTATCGCCCAGGAGTGGTCCGTCCCGTCCGGTGGAGATGGCGACTCATACAGAAAAATAATTTATGTGGCGACTCTGCTCCCACAAATGACAGAGCCTGAGGAAAGTTCCGGTGGCCGGCAGCCGGCAGCCATTGGTTTCGTCCAATCCCTTCCGCACATGAAAGAGAATGTTCCCAATTACGAGTATCACTATAGCCTTATTTAATAATAAGGAGTTTTATAATGCAATATAAAAAGACGTATGTACCTACTTGTTTTTGACATTTAATGACGAAGCAAAATGTGTAAATTGAGAAAAGAGTGCCCAATCATGGTTAGATTAGCCAAAATTTAATACCTTGATAAGAATATGCAAAGCAGATAAGCTGACCGGAGGGTGGTTAGCTGGATCTGAAGCCAGACAAAACAGTGCGTGATGAAGTTTGGCAATAGAGCGCTAATGTCTGGTCTCGCTTGCATAGCGGCCGACCACACGAACATTATGCTCAACAAATAACTTTTCGTGTTAGTAATGTTAGTTGCTCTTAATTCCCTTCTAAAACAATAATACATTGTCTGACACAATGATATTCGGAGAAAGCCATATCACCAAAGCCCTTTTCAAGCAAAAGTGCAAAGAGAATGCAACTCGTTAATCGCGTGTGCAAGATAACAAATTCGCAACATGTGACAGTGTCGAGATTGCCACGGGACACGGCGCGGAAATGTGAAAAGTTACCAACTTATCGCGAAACTACCCCTCACATCTGCTTTGAGAACGTGCCAAGTGCAAAGAAGTCCAGTTTCACTGTTCCATATCACAGTATAAAATGTACAAGAGTAACGTTACTCTTACTATTTGCATAATAAGTATAAGGAAAGAACTTATTAATACAATTTACATGGAAAAAGCTTCAAGATTGCTATGCGATTTTGTACGTGAAACAACACTGTCGTTTCTTTTTCAGAATATTTGCTGTTATTATTCTCAACCTATAAATTTAAGCAGGTTACATTTTATTTCTCTATTTCTATTGTTTAAAAGTATATCTATACTTATAATAAAACTGTAACAGGTCCAATTCTGTACATTGAAGATGTTTTTAATTTTTTTTTGGAGGGGCCTTTTTTTTCATTTGTGTCGTTATCGTTGCATACATAGGGTACATTTATTTTCGAAAAATAATTAAGGTTGCGCGCGACAAATAAATAAACTCATGAAATTGTAAACAATAACCGAACGGCGGGGCCGATTTGTTCTCTGGCAGGTAGTTGATGCTATAAAGCGGTAACTTAGGATTAATTTATTTTGGAAAACTAATCGGGTTCCGCGCGACAAATAAAATACCCATGAAATTATGAACAAAATCTGAACGGCAGGACCGACATGAACAGGACTTTTACTGGAAGGTAGCTGATACTATAAGACGTTACTTAGGCTACATTTATTTTAGAAAAATGTTTAGGGTTCCGCGCAACAAATAAATAAACCTATGAAATTGTGAACAATAACCGAACGGCGGACCCAATTTGTTCACTGGCAGGTAGCTGATGCTATAATTCGTAATTGAGACTTAATTTATTTTGGTATTTTTCCAAAAAATTGGACACATAAAAACCATGAAATTGTGAACAAAATCTGAATGGTTGAACTTTCAGAGCTGATGCTAAAAGGCATAAATAGGATACATACTTTCTATACAGTCTTTTTTAGAAAAATATTTAGGGTTTCGCGCAGCAACAAAAAACCATTACCTAAATTGCGAACAAAATCCGAATTTTTGGACAGATTTAAACAGAACTTTCACTGGTAGATAACTGATGCTATAAGGCGACATTAGGTGACTTTTAGTTTAGAAAAATAATTAGGATTCCGCGCATATAACATTAAACTCACGAAAAAATCAATCCACGCGTACGAAGTCGTGGGCACAGCTAGTGATTATAAAAGTACATAATAAGCGACATTTTCACAAAAAAGAGTTTCTTTTATAGACTCCAAACTAAGCTTATTAATAATAATATGACCATAATGGTCACTTCGTTTAGTAAATAAATACGTATCTTAAAACATAAACAGCAAAACTTATCTGTGTTTTCATAATACAAGTTCTGGGAATACACAGGCCGCGCTATCTGAGCTTGTAAACACTTCGCGCCTCGAAGTTTCAAGTGTGAAGATAAGTTAATAGATTGCCTTTTAAATACGTTGTTAAAAGCGCTAAGTGACGTTCACATTTTTTTTTGTCTTTTAAGCGAAGCAAAATGGATAAACATAGCACAAACGAAATGTAGCGTACCTTCTATGCGTACTTTGATATTTGTGTGAATAACATTTTATTATTTGTGCTAAAAAGGGAGAGAAAGACAAGATTTAAAATAAAATAAATTGAACACAAAAAAAAAACCAATGAATTCTTAGTTTCAAATATATTATGTCAATCCAGACGGTGTAATCTGTGATTGTTACTGATGTTTGCATATAGATTCGCAAAGATGAATATCCTATGGGATTAGCATTCACTAATTCCAAACTGTGGTAAGGAGCCCATAATGTAATGATAGATAGAATATATACTAATAATAATATATTCACGCACGCCTTTCCCACACGGGTCCCCGAAGAGGCCTACCTCTTACGGAGGTGATACGGCACCCATTTTTCACCTACGTTAATTTGGTGCCAACGTGACAGGTGGTAAGTCCGTCGCCGTCTCTTACGCACTACCTTGTCTTGAATTTCTTCTCAGACGTATGCAGATGAGACTATATAAGTTATTAGAAAAACTCATTGGTAACGGCCGGTGAGATGTGATTTGAACTTGCGTCGCTAGAATAACAGGCAACGCTTCCAACCACGGTTGTACACGTAAGTAAGTACTTTAGCATATTATCTTCTCTGAGGTACTATGATATTTTAAAAATGCCCCAGATATATACGATATTCATATTTACGACGTATTAAAAAATATGCTAATATTGACATTTGACATAGCTACACTATTTTTTATATTCATCAGCATTCCACAGCTACTTATTATAGGTATCTATCAGTGTAAATTATAAATGTAAAAAAATTGTTACCATAAGTTGACGACTTCAAGAGAATTTGAACTCATTAGCCACATTTGGCCATAGGTACCTAAGATGAATATAAATTGGTACAAATACTTGCAATTATTTCTGTAACTTATTTATGATACTTTTATTGACCACTGTTAATTTACAGCAATCGACTTTTTTTTATTGCAGTAAAATCTTTAGATGACAGTAGATGTCTTAACCTAGAATGTTAACCCGATACAACCTCTTGTTATCAACTGGTATAACTGGATTCCATTCATAGACTTACATTTATTTTTACTTTAAAATTGTATTTAACTTGAAACGAGATATCTAAAAACAAAAAACACTAATATAAATCCAAATAGGTAGTGACCAAGTTGCGTTGACTGGAATGAAACACCAAAAGCTAATAATTTAGATACTTCGATTCGATATAACTATAACGACGATAAATTCTGAACATTCTTTAAGGTGTACGTTAATATTTTGCTTAGTAATTCATTTATACAAAACATATTTAATAGCTACAACTTGCTGATTATGTACGAGTATTATGGCATTAGTCAATGATCCAATTTAGTTTTATCAAACTTATGTGCTTCTGCTTGCAATAGTGTTTTGACATTTGCATAAGCATTAAGGCATAAAGATGAAAAATAACAGATCTTGCCATAAAATCATGAAATGTCAAGAATATTTTTCTGCGACCCTAAAATAACTGAGTAATTACATAACAGTTCACGCTCATAATAATATTATGACTATTATCAGCAAATGGTAAAAATAAAATCAAGGTATGTTGTAAGTTCTACGTTATTTACGGTGTAAATAAGAATACATTTTATCATTACAACCAGAATAGGTTAGTACACAATTTTCAAGAGCATAAATGGCGCATGCCAGCAAACATTTCTGATTAAGTAAAATTTTTGCGGGCGTGGGCGGAATCCAAATAAAATTATATTCCTAATGCAATTCAAGGATATCAAAATGATAATACACATATTTTTCGACTTTGCCATTTTATTTGGTTATTCTAAGCAACCCATTAGAATAACCTATGAAGGAACCATTTGAATGAAATGGTCTGTTACGCCATACGTATGTATGCATGTATTTAGACTTACTGTGTATCTAAACATGACGAAAGTGTTTTGAGAGTACCATTTCCATGTACCTAATTATAAAAATTGCTTTGGCACGAAAAGTTATTTCTTATTTCCAAATCGTGTCCGCATGTCGCCATAATATTAAACTTTTTAATGATCCTAAATGACCATGTATGCCTACTTATCATGCCGTCGTATTGAAAAGGTATCTCATGTGTTGCAATTTTAGGCAAAAGGTGCATCCAAATTGATGCGAAAGGCTTTTGCGCGCAACTAATTATGCTTATTTGTTGAAAACTGTCTGATATGATAGCTTGCTTAGATCTGTGGCCTGCACACAATTATAATGATTCTGTTAGTATTATTTAAAATATTTGACTGATAAGTTACAATTAAACGTGAGAAGCGATCAGACTACTACATCACGACAACTAACAGAGATATAACCAGAACTGACTTATTAGGCTTCTTGATCATAATGCCGATATGACTTGATCCTTCAAAACTTTCAGCACTAACTTTTACTTACTATTAAATTTTAATTTTTAATTAATTGTATTAATGTTGGTAATTTATTACTGGTGTGACATTTTATATCAAGTTTCTTTACCGTAATAAAATTACGTAGGATACCAACTTTTTTTTAATTGTATATTCTTATCATAATACTATCTTTAGCCAGCCAGCCACATAAGAATAGAATGGCAGCTTTTGTAACTCGGAGCTAGCTTTAATTAGTGGCAGCTCCTGAACTCAGTTCAGTAGTTCCAGAGATTGATTACACAATACATAGAAACCAACAAATTTACCAAGTTGTCATTTCGGTATACTATTATCTTTTAGTAATGTTTATATACTAAGTACTATAGATTTATATTAATTCTGAGTGTTGGCGCTTTCGTAGTAGGCATACGGAACCTATATGTATATTGTATATATACTGAGAGATTCTTTACCATAGACACCTCTTTAATGACACTCTGTATGTTATCATACATACCTATTAGTTACGATGAGCCTTCTCACCTTACACATTGACAGTGAACTAACGAAATATTTAGTTGAACTGGGTACTTTTTAGCCCCTTCAATTTTTTTACTTTGAATTCTGCGCGCAATTTAATAAACACTGTCCAATAGCTTATCGTATTACGAATTCTGAGTTGAATTGAAAACAAGAAAATAAAATTTACAAGCTGGATAGAGTATTTTATACATAAAAAGTAAATATTAAGTTTGTTGTTTTTATGTATACTAATTATTGAGTGCATAACATATTATTACTAGCTGCCCGCCCCGGCTTCGCTCGTGTGGACAATTTTTTTTTGCATTTATGGGGATGAAAAATAGATGTTGGCCGATTCTCATAGATACAGGATAAGCACAAAAAACGGGGAAGTCTTATCATATCATACCATAATAAGTAGTAAACAGAAAAATACATCGATAAAGAGTGGCAAGTAAATCTGAAATTGAACTTTTACGATTGGAAAGCATTCACAATATCGGGCAGATTAACTCCCACGTTCTTAAAAATTGACCTCTGGCTCGATCACAATATTATTGTCGTTCATAGCTATTAAGTTCCGAATTTGGCATGTTTACAGAAATTTGGCCGATGGCGTCGCGTCGTGAACAGTAAAGTCAGTTAAGTGAATTTCCATAGCCGCTGGGCTCGTTTATTGAGCAATCGCCCGCCGTCACGAGACACTAAGTTTCTACTCCACATTAATTAGCTTTCAATTTGTTTGGGCCAATATACCCGGAGCAAGTTCACTGTAAAATCGCCGATACAGTTTAATGTCTTCGGATAACAGTTGTTTATCCATTCTTATTGGTTCCAGCAAAAGTAATATTTATCGCAGTAAAAGTAATGATTTATCGGCATTAAAATTGTTTACCCTCGTATTTATAACAACAATTTGAACAGATCTTTTTTTTCGGTGCCTTAAATAAATATATGTCGGCATATATAATTTCTAGGTGTCCAAATTATTAGACTATGTGTCGTCTACAAACTGTAGTCTTGACACATGTGTATGTTCGTGAAAGCTTTTAGCTGAAGCCTTAGATATAGTTCTTCAATAAGCTTAGTTTTTTATCAACAACACGAACCTTAATCGATATTAAACTTCCGCTGTCATGTGATCACTAGCCCAATGGATTCTTATATAAACGGAAAAATCGAATCTATACGAAAAAAATGTATTGTTACAAAGTATGGAATTAGAGGCTGACTGCTATAACTCGACTAAATCTACTGACAATGCGGATAATTCTACTAAAATTGGGTTCTACGAAAAAATATAAATGTTTTCCTGATAATTTGAATCCTAGAATAATTCTTCAAGGCACGCCTCTGGAAATGTATGTGTAATATACCGCTGCGTCCGTAGCAGATAATATCCATCGGTGACTCTGGGTAATTCAATGTCGCCCTCCGAACTGGGGCGCATGTATTACGGTCTCCAGCACACCTTGGACCGCCCGAGAAGCGGAATGGTCGGTAAATTCTTTACTTTATAGACTTCTCGACCTTTTGGTCAAAAAGCTTCGATGTCATTTTTATTATCGCTGGAAATGCTGGAATAGTTCAAATATAGGCATTGTACCTATATTATTGTTTGTCATCATAATAGGTATAATTATGATTAAAAAACATGTTTTTTAAATCATACATATTATACTCGTAGCAAATTAAAATATAGACATCCTGAATCGAAATATTCGAAATGTAAAGTATTTTGAAAAGTAGGTCTACCATTCCAAAGATATTCGGGTATTCGGAACTTCTGAGAACGCTTGATGTGTGTGTTCAATATTAATATGTTCGCTTTATGATTATAATATTTACTCTATTTCTATCTAGAAATTAGTCCCTAAATTTGTATAGCATCAATTTTTTCAAACACCGTTAAAGCAGTGCCACGCATCGGATAAGATTCAGTAGCGTTACGTACACACATCTCAAAACAGTTGTCTACTTCGCTTCGTCCTTTCTACTAACTGCGTAAATTCCCGTGAGGACCCACAGTACCCTATCGTGTCACTCAGTCACGGATATCATTGTGCCTGGGCTGTACTTATATTATCTATAGTTATTCGCCGTCCCAAGTTCACGTAATGCTAGTACGTTTTATCTCGGCTAAAGTTATGTACGGTCATAGCTAGATACGTATGTTGATGCTACACCTTGCTAAGGGTCAGAACAGCCTTTACCTGTATCTTACCTATCTTTTTCAATATCCGGCTTCCCGTGACATTTGAAATATAATGCTACCCTTCGCAAAATATGTGCAAATTGATCCATCTTTTTATTGAAAGTCTTATATGTAACACCCTACGAAAATCTAATCAATCGTACCTAAGTACCGTAAATAAGTCTGCCGGAATCCTTACAAAATATTAATATTAGCCGAACCTTCACACTAAATTAGCTTAGAATTATGGATAGGTACATTATTAGATAAGTAGGTACTTTAGTTATCTACCTTCTAAGATTTCCCGGGGAAAGTTAATTCGCTAATAGCGAGCGGGATTTCGCTTAAGTGGTACTCGATCTAGTCTAGTATATACCTACTTATGTTACGACTTGTAAAACAATGGAAATATTCGTACAATTTGTAAATGAACATGAAGTACCTTCATTTTCTAAGGGCGTGGTGTAAATCTGTGTTTATGAAGGCCGAACTCCGAAGTAAATAGAAGTATTTTTGATATGCCACCCTCGCTTTCCCACTCCGACTGATTCGTCGTTTATTGCGGGATAGTGCGAAAAGAGTCATAAAACCCTCAATAAACGCGGTAAACGGGTCCACATTTTGACGATTACTTTCCATTCTTGTTCTAATTTGCCATGATTACCCGATTTAATATAACTTACGACAAAGTTGAATAAATATGCCAGCTTATTTCGCAATCGTTTTGACAATAATTCGAAGCAAAACAATATTTTATAGCAATAAAACCCATTAAAGATAATTTATATCACCCATTTCAGAAAATAATTCGGCCATGAACGCTCCCGAAGGCACCCCAAGTCACGACTCGATCTCGGCTCCAGGGAGAGCTAACCTCGTTACCCACCGATTGAACGCCGGCTAGATTTTGCAAGCAAGCATTGCCTCGCTAATTCATTATCTGCATTTAAACCGAGGCGGAGATGCGGGCTGATGCGCGGCGGCACCCGGTCATTTGGCACTTCATGATTACCTACGCACGGGTACGCTCAATGGGAAACGATTTCCTTTCAGTCGCGATCACTAGGTGCTCCTTTTTGAAATCTTTATCGCGTACACCGCACCTCTATTAAGAGAACTGGAGCCATTGGTAATTGAATTCGTGTTGGTGTAGACAGGTGCAATTTATATAAAGTCCGCGAACGGAAATTCTTCTCTTTCTACCCCTTTAACCTTAAGTCGGTCCCTCCTCCCGTCCGGCGAACTGGTGAGTGGAGACTGTACTCACCTACCTACATTTAATGATTAAAATTGCTCTGTTAATATAGAGAAAACATATCATATTGCGAATCATTTAAAATCGAGAAGTATGATTGCGCCAATGTGAACTTGTTCAATCTGTTGAGAACCAATAATAAAATGAGAATCAGAATAGCAAAGTGATTTGTGTGAACAAAATGCAATTTGGCCAAAATTGCTGATATTTTTCATGAATCCATGAATAGGTAGGTGTTGCACTACAGCTGGGCAGCATATGTTTCAGAGTGCGCTCACGCTAACAGAGCGGATGTCAGGAGATGAAAAATGTAGTCGCGACTGCGGCGCGGGCGTGGCGGCGGGCGGCGTGCTACGTCAATGCAACTGATTGCTAACTGCACCGCGCCACCGCCGCGCCGCCGCCGGCTGAATCCCCTACACACAATACATCATTTGTATATGCGCTATGTTGAGCAAAGGGACACTTTGAACACGGGTTATATATGGCGTATATACTTTTAAATATTCATCAAACATTGATTGACAAAAAATTGTTTTAATGGCTCAGAACAAACATTGTGCCTAAATTGTAGTTAACCGCTAACTAAAATTAGCTTGACAACTAAGTTACTATTAAATGACTCAGTGCGTTCATGAGCAACAAACATAGCATGTCAAATGTCAGAGATCCCTCACTTTATTAGTTTTTTACGCAATGAATCAGTCGGCAATGACTACGTGCGCAATATGAGCAATCAGTATATTAAATTGTATACTTAAAAATATGCTTATGTTTTACGCATTTTACGTCTTCATAACATGTATAGGTATGAGTTCACGGGCACTCGCAGTTGGCGACAGAAAGCCTGCTGCTCTTTGAACATTACTCCACATTAATTGATGCAAACACCCCTCAACTTAACTGCTAACATTGATTGCGTTTACACTCTACGCAGCTCTACGTCTACTACATTAATACGGCTATGTACACACTGTGCTCATGCACGCTTATGTAATAATCTTACCTCCATATAATGAGTACGACGAAATTGGTACAATCGTGATTAGTGATTATATTCTGGCAATTTATATGTACGTGTATTTATGCTAAAGTGCCGGTTTAACTGTGAAATATATTTGGTTGAGCTTAAAATATTTGTTTCACACAGTTGAGCGGTGTTTATGAGGGGACGATAAATAGAGCGTAAATGAGAATGATTCTTTGTAGTTGGACGGTTCACAGAGGGTTAGCCCTTGGTGTATTTGCTGGTGGTGGCATTACGCCGGTTGGGTGCTGTCAGCACCCTGCCTGTGGGTGCCTTGCCCAGGGGACGGCGGCGTTCAACCGAGAGCTTAATCCGCAATTCAACTGTATTTACCAAATTTAGACCTTTAATAGACCATAAACTGTATTTGTTCAGTCTTTTTAAAGAGACGTCTAAATTACAAAGATGATGCGTGAGCCATGTCGTTGGTCAGAAATTTTAATCTAACGTTAACAATATATTAACATATCAAGGCGATAAGAAATTTTTCAAATATTTTTGAAACGGGTTTTCTGTAAAGCCTGTTATTTTGAAATCACAGACAGACTTATTTAGTTTTTTAATCAGTGCAAATTTTGAGAAGGTATTTGAATATAATATCTTTCATTATTATCAACAAAATAAAGCTCGCGCCCACTGGTGGGCTACTCCTCCCCACCGGCACAGCTCGGTGGCTCCGTCATAAATATGCAATTAACTGATCATTATGAGACCAGATCTTATCTATAACTCATTTATATAGATACTAAGGACCAAGCGCACATTGTACTGGTGAAATAAGCAATTTAAAATCTATTTATTTTATTAAGTGTCTTGTTAAGTGTTCCGCTCAACTTTCATGTACCTACTTCATATGTCTAGGTGTATTAATCTTTTAGAATTGGATGTGAGCACCTAATTGTTGTTAGGCAAGTATATACTTTCAAAGTACTCTGGTAGTAAGTAATCGCTTACCATTAAGTTTACCATTCGCGCTGTTCGGTCTCTTAAGGAATTTATTTTAAATTTTTTGCAATATAAAAAATTTAAACCTAATAATTTATCACTATGCTGTATACCGCGTATATGCTAATGGAATACCGCATCGGGGAGTTCATTCGAAAGCCTGAACATCAGCAGAATGAAGCGGCTTTGAATCCGCACAGTGCCAGACCATCTTGATCCCAAAGCAAGAGATGGGATAATGGAAGGTAGGTACATGAGCGTCATGTCAAACAATTCCTTTAACCGCTGTTCGTAATATAAGCGCTAAACTAGAACACAATATAAGTCAAGTATTTAAATTGCTGAGCCATGGAAAATGTAGGAAATAATTACGAGCACTCGGGTAACTGTGTTAATGATCACCAAAACAAATAGCTTAATGGTTTACTTTCCTTTGTGGGTTTTACGGCTCGTTATACTATTGACTATGTTACAACATGATCGGAAATGGTCAGTCGTATACATTTATTGACATTTAAAAATACCGTAGCACATGTACGTGAAGTATGAAATTTCAAATTTTATAGTAATTCCGTTTCTCCCTCACTCTTTTCACTAAACTCTATACCAAATGTAATTCTTCTAAATAAATTACTTATATACCCGAGTAAACATAGTGGAAAAATTTAAGCTAAATAATCGTAGGCGAACGTAACTAAATAAAATCCTTAATCAGCGGGCGGTCGAACGATTATGTAAATTGCGCTATTTTCACAAACCGATGTCAGGCATTTTGTTAATTAATAATTTCACAAAAACGGCAATTATCTGCCGTTTGTTAAGATAAGTAAAAAACAAGGTAAGGCTGTTTGTATACGAAATACAAGTTAAGGCTTTTCACACACAAATAACGATGACATTGCATTCACAACAAAATTCACATCATTGTTTATTCATTCATAATTAAAAAATATGCCCATTGGAAGGAGAAGTTTATTAATGTCATACATTCCTAATTATAGAGGATAATTATGATTACATCAATAAAATAAAGTGGTAATCTATGCGTATATTATAAAGAGGAAAGATTTGTATTTTTGTATGAGTGTATGTTTGTATTGAATAGGCTCCGAAACTACTGCACCGATTTCAAAAATTCTTTCACCGTTAAAATGCTACATTATCATTGAGTAACATAGGCCATATATTATACTAGCTGCCCACCCCGGCTTCGCACGGGTAGAGAAAATATACAATAAATGTCTACCAGTGCGAAGCCGGGGCTGGCCGCTTGTATATTTATAAAACCCTACCCGTTTTATTCATAGTGCCGTCGCCCCGTTAGACCGCTCTTTATGTCTATACAATATGACACCTTACTCAACTGATCAACCAAGGAGCACTGGACAAGGGCAAGTGGAGGGAGAATAACTGACTGACCAAATGTAGATAATACTTTTAATTAATGTAGGAATGAGCACATCTCACACACTTAATGGTAGGATCGCTTATAATAGCAGACATCATTTTTATTTGTTGGCGATTAAATAACTATTTATTTTATTTCTCTTATATGGATATTGCGATATCTCAAAAACTAAATATTTCATAGACAAAATTTGCACATATTTAAGAAACATTTTATTTGGTTGTTTTTTGCCCCTCGTTTTTTGCGAGAAGCTCTTGGTCTTCTCGGTTGACATAACATCTAAAGTATTGTCTCTAGCGTAGCGGTTGTATTCTCTTGGGTATTGTCAAAACATGCTTTCTGTAAAGTGCCATTATGTTTGGTATTTACATTAACAAACATTATGTTAATTTAATGTATAATATAATCAAGCCTTTATTAGATAATGTTGTCCAAGAAAAATGCAAATAATAACACAATTTAAAACCATTTCAAAATCCTTTTAACAGCTATGAGCTTTGTGACTCCATAAAAACGTACTTAGAACGTATCTAGAGATTTAAATGTCATAATAGTAGTAATATCACGGACTATAACGTGAGTACCAAAGCATCAAGTCAGCGTCCTCCGTTGATGCGAAGACGGCACTCACCGTCTTTAATGTCAAGTTATGCAAAACTACGGAAATGTCAGCACATTGATCACGCCAAGTTGCGATACACTGCTTGCGCTAAAAAACCTTGCACAATTATACGTACGTTATATATGTTTTTTTTATTTCTTTTTCTATTTAAATTTGTTACAACATTGCGATAAAAGTGATCGTTCTTATAAGATTAAAGTTTTGGCTCTAAATTGATAAATATTTCCAGGATCCTCTGTGCCAACCAGGCTTTTGAAATTTTCCATTGAAATATACCATTCAAAATGAAGGGACGTAAAACATTATGCAAATGCATGAATACTAATGAAATTATGCATTTGCATAATATTATATGAAGGTATGTCATATGCGCAGTTAGTTTGAAAACGGTCTAGAGCTAAATTAGTTTCAGCTAACTGTTGTTACAAAGTGTCTAGAAGACTCATGTACCTACCTATGTATGTGCTCAACATACGGCTTTACACACATTAATAAATAATACCCCAGTTTAAAAAGGAGACACTCCGCAAGCATTAGCTGGTTGTTAGTTTTGACCGTTTTCAAGCTGACAAAGAAGCCACGTGCGTTTATATGAAATCCGTTTGAGTCATGTTTTTGAGATTAGACGCTTATTAGCGCATCCAAAATAACAAAAATCAATAGCTAGAGCAATCCAAATACAGCATAGTTAGAGTTGAAACGATAATCATGCACGCTGGCATCGTATGTAGAGCTAAAAATACACAGCATAGACATGGTGGTTTCGTTTATCAAAATATGTGTATCTTAGGAACACATAGCAATAAATTACGTCTACTAAAAGATTATCCAGATACGTTTTTTAAGGAAATCCAACTGCAGCGCTTTGTCTTATTCTTAAAACGTGTTTATAAATGTTGTGGACATACTCATAGGTACATGGTAATTACCTGTATTATTTATTCAAACTTGTATTATATTTCAGCAGTACGTGTTAATTACAACTAAAAGGCGTGCTATGTAGTTGATTAAACCCCTTGTTACCCTTGTCGGGTAAGTGCGGTCGTGCTCAGTACAAATTAGCGAATAATTTTGCTAATGAAAATGTGATGGCCCGCCGCCGTGCTCATTAATTTATGTACACCAAACCTACATACGCCTAAACGCGGACGCCAAGTTCAATGTATAAATATTGGAATTATGAGTTTACGACACTGATTCCAGCAATATGGGCATTTTAACTGACCGCTAGACATGCGAGCCGGTGGCGAAACTGTGACAACGCCTCAGGCGACTTGAATTATACGCCGCGAACACGACAAATGTGAAAAATTATACTTTCACTTGTTTAAATTGCTGGCACAGAGTATAATATAAAATAGTACCTCATATTTCTACAATGTACCTCTAACTAGCACATGATATTGTATGGAATTTATGAGACTGTTTATAAAGTGTAAGTGATGCAGCGAGCGCGGTGGCCCAGGTATCAGTTCAGGGTGGAAGTGGTGAATTGCAACTGCGGTTGGTAGTGAAGCTTCCACTGTGTGATAGTACATTTTCACATCAATGTAACAACTTACTTGTAGTCGTCAGCAGGCCAGGCAAAAAAACATCTTCATATTTGGCATTTATAATTACAAGTTTTTTTTCTTTTACAAGCCGCACTACTTCATGTGGACTGATACTTACTCCGAAGTGGAAATACTTCATTAAAATTAAAACACGTTCTTTAACGCCAAGAATATCCGAGTCGTATTTCTGAACACAATTCACATCTGCAGGAATGTATTTGTATTAAGTTCAAGTATTATAATTTTAAACTTTACTATCGTGAGGTTAAAAAACCAACTGGGTGAAATGTGAAGTAAGCTCAAACATCCAGCTATTGCTACGCAACACGCGACAGGCGTGAACTTAACAGCTTCGTGACACCAATGCTTGGCAATTTGAATATAATATTACCACTGAATATGCAATAAATATATTACCACGATTGGAAGTCCCCTCACACCATGTACACTGCTCGTCACACCTATTCGAACAAATATTGAACGTAGAATAAAATAAACATTGTGAAACTATTTTGACTTCATTAAAACGTATTTAAGTTTTCGGTTCCTACGTAGCTTTTAACAAAAAAATCAACTAAAGATCCCCGTGTTTTAAACAATCTCTGTTGGCCCATCATCGAAACTGAATAAATTTATGCAAATGCAACACCGTAACCGTAAGGTACTGTTAATTAGTCTGTGATAATGCCTAATAATATACCTTAGAAGAGCTGAGCAAATAAGTCCTAAATAACGAGCTATTACATCACTTTATCTAAATATAATGTAAAGGGAAAGTTAGATATAAATATCAAAATGTTATCACCATCTAATAAATGAAACTAATGGCAAATAATTACATTAAAATCATTCTAAAACGAGGGTGACTTTTAAAAAGATAAATTATGTAAATATAAAAATACCATCTACAAGAAATTGATGATAATATTAAAATCAATTCGTCGAACTCGACTCAATAAATCGTCAATTACGTTTCGCATTATGACAAACACATCCCGTAGAATCGAATAAGAAACATAATTATTGGTTTCCTATGCCGACACTAGTGTAGAGTTGTGTATCAATACATCTAATTGAACTTATTAAGCTGGATTCAACTACATAGAAGCTTTGAAATCCAGTTTTTCTACCTGTCGGGAATGCGGTCTTGCACACCTGCCAGTGGACTAGTAAACACCTTAAAATATATCGTAATCCTATTTTGATAAGGTTCACATTGTAATTGATTCTTTGTTTACTTATCAGCGCAGCGCTTATAACTTCACACCTTATCGAACACAAAATTAACGAAGTTTTAGTAATAGGCCATGCACATAAGTAAGTCATTATTTGGTTAAAAAAAATCAAATCCCGAAACATTTATGAGTTTAATAAAAAATCTATTTACGACATTGTAAATTATAAAATTAGTTTTAATAGCCTTGATATTCTTAAAAAACCTTCAAGTGGTATGGCCGCATTCTGACAGTATCGATACTTTTGGCATTCTGCTATTGCGATCCGTTGTAAGATATTAAAGTAGGTATTTTATCTACTCTGAGATATGGGCATTGAAATTTTAAGCTATATTGATATTGGTGATAATGATTGGTATCGGAATAGATTGTGAACGAAAAGATCCAGGAACCATTTTTTAATAAATTTGTTCGAAAGTCCTTCCATTAAATTAAAAGGACTAACCTGAAATTTTCCTATGTAACAATTACGCTCATAAAGTGTTAGTATCTCAGAACATTACGCTGAATAGTAGAACTTTAATCTAAAAATTCAACCACACGCATGGCATGCAAAAAAAATATGTCATTTTAGTAAAGCTTCAGAATTTGTTGTGAGGTGTAAACCATTAGTCTCGCATGCAATAACTTATATATATAACCTTAAATAAAAGAGGGCGAACTTGTGGCGAACATATTACCATGATATTGTGTTACACCCGGCGAATACTTACATTTTTATCGCGTGATGAGAATCTATCTCTTTTTAAGGGTTCGCTAAGCGAGAAACGACGAAAAACTTTGAAAACTTTAACTTATCGTTTCTCCTCACTGATTAAATTTTTCCTTTATGCCGCTTTAGATTGTTAACCACGATCCAAAATTAACCAGCTATTACTTTTTTAATCATAATGTAAAATTAAAAGTACGTTGTTTATCAGATTAAAGGACTTCAAAAGATTTTTAAAGGTTTTTCAGCCTGTTGCGAAGTAAGATAACTGTCTGCTTAAATAATAATTAATTGTCTTATAAACATTATCAATTATTATTAACCGGTTTCTGAATTAAGATTACATAGATTAATAGATAATGGTACACCTTGGTTGTCGTTAAATAATCAAATTATTGAAGTCACACCGCAATTTATTTGTAGTTACTTAGTTGGTTTTCTTTAATAGTGATAACACATATTATGATTGTACGCAAAGACTCTTGTTCTATTTATAATATTTAGCATGCGTTATACCTTAAGTACAAGAGAATAGTAGTTAGTAAATGGTTAGTACCTAGGAAGTGAGGCGAATTTTAATCAAAGTGTTGGAAAGTAGCCGAGTGCGCATGTAAATCAGCTGTGTGCCGTACAGAAAACATCGCCAACCGGGAACTTCCCCACAGTGTGACATTAATATTACAAAAGTTATAGCCAAATGAAATATAAGGTAACTTAGTTTTTACTCTTTCCCTGCTCACGATTCAGCGATTAGTAATAGTACCCCTCGCATGACAAACTAGTATACGACGCCTGTAGGTTAGCGCTTAGCGTAGAACGTGTGTTTTAACAGTTATATCTCTCTGATATGTAATAGAAAATATAGGAGAATCCCGAGACCCCCCCACTATTTAATCTGCGCACTCACTACCAGCTCAGCACCTTCCTAAATATCTTTGGAAATAGTATCTAGGTACATATGGTAGGAACCTAGTGTAACTTAGCTGTGATCATCTATTATGAATACAGCGGTTGTGTGGGTATCTGCATATCGGCTGAAACTGAAGAACCCATTCAAAACTCACAAGGATTTGTTTTAAACGAACCGTATCACGTGCACGTTGCCAACCCTGCAATAATCTTCGCTTCGCACCCTTCTTGAAGAACCTGATATTCTGCTCCTTTAAGAATACCACGGCGGGGAGTTCATTTCACAATTAAAAGCTAGGTGTTACCTTTAAACTGGAAGTAGGGTTAGCACCTTTGTTAGAACTCCTGCTGGGCGGTGATAGGTGGCTGGTTGCCTGTTGCATTCGGAAACCTATCACCAACTACTTAACCCAAAACATCATAAAAACAGACCTTAAAACTTCTTCTATCTATTTATCACAATTAAATTAAAACCTTGATAAGCAAACAATTGTATGCTGTGCGTGCGTAGATAACAATTCTTTCAGTTGAGACTCTTCAGAGCTGTGATTGTTTAAGTTCCTTCAGTCAAAACGTTTGCTTAATAGCTTCGGGAAAGTATTTATAAAAGTTTTGTCTTATCACGCAAATTCGCAAGTGCGTGTGGGAAACAGATTGCCTCGTCTATCAGCAATTTATAAACACACGATCGAAGTATCCTATCCCGCTTTCCATCGGCAAATACATAGTATACGATCGTTGTGATTTGCAGATTCCCTTTTATTTCAAATACAATTTCCTTTGCAGTGCTTTTGGTGGCAAAACATCGTTAATTTAACACGATACACTTAACTATCGAAATTCTAAACGGAGTGACGATTGATGATTCTAACCGAGTGCTATAGTACTAATAATGTTAGGAAGCAATTTGCGCGCACCTTATCAATTTCGTTTTTATATTAAACAAGTGTACGACAAGTCTGGTTGGATAGCGGAGACCATAGCCTATGGGGCGCCTGTAATTATTTTGAGTGAAATTGTTCTGCTCAATATCAGTCAGGATAAGAGGAAACAATTTTCTCTTAAAGCCAGTACGTCGCTTCTGGAAACGTTAATAACTGCAAAAACACAACCCATAATCAGAGAAAGGTCATTTTGCTGCGATCTTAAGTAAGGTGGAACCCCCACCCAGTCTTTCCTCACTTCAAGTTTATGCTCATTTAGAACGAGCCAGAGGGCATGTAGTGTCATGCCGTAATATAGCCTTCAAAATTAGCAATATCACAGATAGTACCTAGAGTGTGGTACATTTTGAATGTATTTTGTCATTGCATGTGGACAAAGTCACGGGCGGTCGCTAGTGCTTAATTTATTCAAGTGTGGTCAGAATACGGATGCGCGAAGTGAATATTAATTAGCCAAACTAATCTTAATAAGAACCTATATATTACGTTTAGGGAAGTCGATAACGGTGCGGCACAATTCTAAATTGAGTAGCATTACTCTACATAAATAAATGAAAGGTATGATTTGAGTCGTGTTTACATACAATACTAATAAATAACAACAACTTCCTAAATTTTTAATAACAAACAGATAATTTATTACTAAAAAAATCTACAAGCAGTTCATGGTCTCAATTAATCAGGCAAATTATCAGAGAAAAGCCAAGGATTTTAAAATCTATATAAATATCGAAATTATTAAAAACCTATAAAATTTGTAGTTAATTTGTGCTCAGTCGTCTTTAGATTCTCTGACGTTCGTCTAGTAATAAATAAAATTATATTATCATCGTTATGATGTTCCTTAAAGTGCCATAAAATTACAGATCGAGGTATAAATTTTATTAACCTTCGACTTATAATGTTGTCATTAAACCCACATTTTTATGTAGCAGGCATTAAAGAATATATGTAGTTTATTTTGATAGCGATGTAATGTAACAGAAACTTTTAAATAAAAGGCATAATTAATCAAGTTAGTAATTTGATGAAATCAATCTAAAAAGGCATAACATCAACTCTTGCAATGTTGCAATATTAGCATAACTCGAAGGCGGTAAGAGTTCCTCTACTCTTTAGCTACGAAGCCCTAAATAAAGCTTTCTAGCGAACTTACATCAACATGATTATTACCTTTCGACAGTTTAAGGCGAACTATAAATGAAACCGTGTGCTGCATCCAGACACGTGGCCATCACCCGCACTTATGAAACACTGTTCGGGGTATCCTAAACGGGTTTATGGACCTACCACGTGTAAACCGGGTCAGGCCTGTACTAAAATAAACATAAAAATATATTTTAATCCAGTGTCTGTGTTATAACGTTTTCGTACGAGATCGCGAGTCGGTCGGTAATAGCGCCTTTGACGATATTACCTCCCTTGGATTATGACCTAGATTCAATACTCCACCATTCGATACAATAACGCACATAGACATTTTATACTAGATTTATGTTGCGTGCTGAAAAACGAGGTGGTAAATGTTGGCTCATATTTCAGTAAGTGTTGACGGTAATTAAATGGCGTACATGCCAGTCTTGAAACTAATTTGTCTGCAAAGTAGGGTGCGAAGTTGTTTTAGTGAAGGGTTGGGCTAGAATCATTAGGCCGGATTACCTTAAAATAGGATACGAGCATGAAGGGGCAGAGTAATCAAGTTGTTATCACGGAGTTCCACGTCGCTCGTCTCGTGGGACCGTGGCGAGTGATAATATGGCGCCGGGTATTCCAAGACACGCGCTACGCGTCACGCCGCTGTCCACGCGCCATGCAAAATTACTTATCCGAAATTCCGCACTTAATTAATTATTATTATTTTCTACTATAGATGCAAATAACTGTACGACCCGTCTGAACTATTATTAAGCGCCAATTGACTATGTATTTTGTGGGAACGGTCTATAAACTTAGGATTGCAACATGACAATGCTAGTTATGTTGGTTGGCACTGCTCCGGCGGGAACCAGGATCATGGGTTATATATTCTATTAGCAGTTGCTATGTTATGTTATAACTATTAATCCGAAGGCTTGGGTGATAATATGTATATACGATACATAATATGTATGCAAATAGGTATGTTTTAAAGAAAAACATCAACAACTTACAAATGACTTCGCTAAGGATGTCCAAGGTTTTTGTAATTTACTTTATGGTCACAATGGCCTTGGTCCTGCACTATCTTACTCTTTATGCCTTTAATTCTTTATATTTTCCATAATACATAGCACTACGTTCTTATAGTGCTTTCTAAATTGAGCACTGGCAACCCTACTTACCGCAGAAACACAACACTACATCAAAGTTGTGTTAATTCACTGCGGTCGCTGTAAGGATGGCTCCAATATTAATGGGAAAACCCACTGGAAATCCCAATTCACCCTACTTCTTTTTTCAGCTCATGGTGTGATTAATCACTATTAAGCTTAGAAAAACTCATTGGGACAAGCCAGGATTTGATCCTGGGCCCATCATATGACAGGCCGTTGCTTCAACCCTTAAAAAGACAGAGCACTGAGTTTCTTGCCGGATCTTCTTAGGTGGCTATTTTTTCCGAACCGGTGGCGTGCAATGGTGTGCCTTATTAGGGCCTAAACTGAATAAATTTTTGAACCACAAGGCCACCACGGCCAAAATACAACACAAATAGTTATGCGATACTTTTATTGTTCGTAGTATGCGATTTACGGAGATATGCTCATGAAACCTACTTGGTGTCAGCAAACCTCATAAATACTTAGCTAATCCGACTGCAACAACATCATTTAATGAACAACACAATTTAATAAACTAAGTCGTATTTACATAGGTAGGTATTTTAGTGTGGGCGTGGGCGTAGAGGCCCGCACGCGAACATCGTCGACAGTGACGGCTCTTGTACAGGACATTCCATAAATCGTATTAAGTCTCTACACACGATTCACGCCACAATAACTCATGTTACAATACAACATAAGCACCTCTGTTTCAATGGAAACAGCGATGTAACAAAACCGGCCGTAGCTCATTGGGATTAAGATTGGAAATCACACGCTATGCTATGCACAGATAAGGTACGAGTACGTTTAGTAAATTCGTATCTATCTAATGTGCTGTTGTCTTGTCTATGAGCCACCTGTTTCCCTTACAATAGACTCATTCATTGCTCGCTATGGGAATCGTTTCTCTCTAGTCGTAGAGGAAATGCAAAAGGTGTTTCCCGCTCCTATACGTTTGTTTTTTAATAACTTAGCAACATCTTCTCTAATATAAAAACAATATTGCAATACAAAATAATCACATCACGCAGTCATTATAACTATTATAGTCCCCTCAAAAATATGTATTATACGTAAGGTGGCTTTCGGGACCGTGGTCCCGGTCCCAAAACGCCCCCGACTCTCATGATGAAGATAGCATAAGTTTGAAAAGTATAAGGTACGTGCATTTTCTACGACTTCTATGGTCCTGATCGCCGTGAAGTTTGTATAACATAACAGCAGAGGTTGTTAGTTGCTTACTGACAGAACGTTGCGCAACGGCTGCCTTAAGCAAACAAAAGATTTGAGCCTTCACCGATATTTAAAGATATTTACTTTTGTAAAAACTTTTATGCTTTCAAGGTCACATACATTTTTACATTAATTTACAAAAACGTGTTAGAAAGACTAGTCGACTGCCAAGAAGCTGTTCAGTTACTTGTAACCATAGGGACCTGTTACGTGAACATTAGTAACTCAATAACTCAATGGTAGAATAAATATATAAGTAATTTATTTTTGTATCTTCATTTATTTTAGCGTACCGCTCGACATACAAACATATGTTAATATAAATTTGAATATGGAATAGTTTTTATAACATATTTAATTATCACATGTTACAAAACCAAATGTATAATTCATACAACGGACCTAAATACATAATATTGTCAAATGGTATAATTTACCACGTCCTCCCACACAGCCGCGTGGCGTATCCGCTGGAACCGGTTATACTTTACTGGATTACATAATATACGTACCTTGTAACTATTACAATCGTTCTGATAATTGTAACCAAAACCTGATGTTAATAAATTATGATCAATTAACTGGTATCAAATAAAATGTGGGTACCGGTGAGTGTGATGATAATGATGGCGGGTGTATTTAATCGGTCATTGTTGAAATCGATGGCCGTTGTACATCATAACTCCCCTTAAGCAGGGTACCTTTTGAAGGTTTCCCCCTCGTCAACAAAAAAAAAAAAAAAAAAGGTTAGTTTAACGACTAGGTTGCAGTCTATTCAAGCATGGAACAATAAATGCGCTATATTTGTACCCTCAGCCACAGAATCACACTATCGAAATTGTATGGTATTTGGAATGGTGGTAGTTTATAAACTAGATTAACATATAGGATACTTTGTATCGCAGAATATTGCGAAGGATAGTAGAACCATGCGGCCGAAGCCGCGGGTAAAAGCTAGTAGGTATCTAAGAGGACCTAGTTAGGCACATAGAAATTATTAAGCGTTGCGTATCCTCATTTTATGTGTTTTTAGTGCACCTACTTTACTAAGTAAAGTTGCAAGAAATATTATATATTGCACGGGGTGTTAACATTTTGGTCAGCAAAAGAACAAATTTTTCCTGTGTTTCATAACAGCACAAGGTCTTGAAAATAATGATATGATGAAGCACGAGCTTAATGTGACTTTCTAAAAATAATCTGGTGATTTAGTTCAGCTTAGCGCTTCATATGGATCGCCTTTGACTTTGATGCGCCTGTACTCTATTCAAAGCTTGACGAGACCCCGCCGGCTTTGAAATAGATCATAGTGGGCACAGACGCACTCTAGTTTTTTGGCATGCAGTAACAAAATTGAAAAAAATCGTCCCATCCTCATTTTCTTAATATATACATACATACACATATAGAAAAGTATGTAAACTGTGCGGCTGTGCGCTTTTAAAGTTGCAAAAAGCCTGATCAAATGATTTAGTAAAAGTTTAAAAAAATTCAATTAAAATAAATAGTGAGCCGTGGTGGCCTTGTGGTTGAAGCAACGGCCTGTCATCTCATGGGCCCAGGTTCGAATCCCAGCCTGTACCAATGAGTTTTACTAAGCTTAAGTACAGTGATTAATCACACCATGAGCTTTTAAAAAGAGAGGTAGGGCGATTTGGGATTTCTCGTGGGTTATCCCATTTAAATTGGAGCCGCCCGACTGGGGACTGTCTGTACCTCCGCTTTACAGAAGACCGCAGTGAAATAACACTACTTGATGTAGTGCTGTGTCTGCGGTAAGTAAGGTTGCCAGTGCTCCACGGAGATACGCTGGGCTAGTAGTATGTGCTGCTAACACAGTGAGTCCTCATAAACTACATGGTTGGCACCCCGTTAGTGATAACCCTGGTATTGCTAGCGGCTATAGACTACGATTACTGCTTACCATCAGGTGGGCCGTATGCTTATGTGCCACCTTAGTGGTATAAAAAAATATGTTATTTAGATTTACGACACGATATCTTGACCTGAACGATTATTATTTAGACTAACAATGTTAAAAATAGGTACTAAGTCTATAGTAATTATGTCTGATCTTTCTAAATATTTAAAGTATTTTATATAGCTTTCTTCCTATCTTAGTATTAACTATATAGCCCTCAATATATAGCCCTGGTTTTCCCGCTGCTGCACCTAGGGCTCCCTTTTTTCTTAGCCTGGTCCTAAGCTTCCGTTGATGGCTTCATCAATCTACGACGAAGAAATTTAAATAAAGCTAGACGGCGACCGAGATCAAACTACAAGTTCTGTGTATTTCAGCTCCGTATAGGTATATATTATTTATCAGCCAAACCTCAATGGCTGTCTTTTAAGCCTTTCTCAAAACCGGTTCAAGTTAACCGGCGCCACTCTTTATTTTGACCTTTTGTGCACGAGTTCCATGTCACTGCCTTTTTAATATTTCGCCTTATATAACCTTGGCTTTGTTTTCCTGTTAGCGACTCAATGTTGCCTGTAAGAATAGCCAGGTATATCCTTTATGATATTGCAATATTTGATTGTTCCATACGTAAAAGCCAGTAACCCCTTACAGCAATTTTATTGAATTGGTTGGAAGTGTTGGAACATAAAAGGAAATATCAAGTGCAAACTCATTAGCAGCGCTCGAGGTCTGCAGATCAAATTAAAAAAAATTAAGCAAAAATTGACGCCAGTTAGTGGGAATGGTTTGGAGGTCTGGGAACAACCCGTTAAAACTACACCTTGCAGTGTACATACCTATACACAATGACTCGCACTCACCAAAACGAATACAACGAAACTACGCCTTGCCCACGCACTAAATGTTTAAAAAACCGGCGTCTTCTTCACAAAACTCTACCTTTTTTTTTTTGATCTAAGTGCTCGAAGGGTGTTCTACAGGATGAACATTACTTACTCTAACTAACTTAACCCTATAATGAATATTTAATCTTACACTACACTTTCGTATAATTCCGTCATCAATCTAATGAGAAGAGGGCGAATTGTAATCCATATCTCGCGCTGAACGGTGAAATCCACTAAAGCCTGCGCATAATAAATTGCAATTGCCATTACTGCCACCATATCAATTAATGTTGGATTTAATTATCGTGACTGCAGCAGACCACGACTGTCTAGCTAGCCTATGTAGGTGCCGGCTGCGTCATAAATCAGGGTTGGAGCTCGTTGCCGAGCATTCATTTGTGCAATCGGTTGTGTCCAATTGTGATCGGACTATTTTTAACAGCACTACAGCAGGATACCGCTTTAATGTTCGCTTCGAGCCAATCTGTCTAGGCTCATTAATAGAGAAATATTAAAAATGGTAAAATTAATAAAATAATAATGGTGGGAGGATCGGTCTTCATTCATCCTTATTATGCGTATAATACCAGAGATGATATGGAACGGTAAATTATGTTAGTTTTGTAACCACAGGGATTATTAAATAAGTTGAACTTGTTCTATCACAATAAGTACGTATACGACCTTTGATATTTTGAATTAATCTTCCATTGCTCGCGGTATAAAATAATAAAGTGTAATGCACTATTGCACCAAAATAAAAGAAAACAGTACTTACCCTGACATCTAGCGGCGGTAGTATGTAATACCTTCAACCATTCGTATTGAGACGACATTTTTCTTTGAAACAGTGGCTCAGGCCCGGATTATACGCAGTATATTTTCTACTCTTTGTAAGAGGTTTCTTCATTGAATTGATATTGTGAAGACAGCACAGATGGCGCTAAGACCGCATTTTGATACTCAAGAGAATGAGACTCAGTCAAGAATCAGAATAGATATACTGCGTGCGTTAATAGTTTATATTACCTTAAAAATTTAGGCGATGCTCCCTGGCACTGTAGCGTTAGTCCCCGGTTTGCCGCATTGCCACCAACCACATTTAATACGATAAGCGAAAAAGTTTAACTGCTAAAAAAATACCTTAAATTAAAAAGCGGAACTTAATCTGCTGGTCTGAAAGCCGTTATGTAAAGCTTAAACAGTCCACTTTCACGGGTTGTTGCTATGTCTAAATTGGAAATAAAATATTTTATAGATCCAACATTTTAGATCCAAATCAATAACATAATAGATTTTATTTTGTGTAGGTAGTTGCCGCTAAGCTTAAAAAGATCTTTTTATATATAGTACAAAGATGTCAAATAAGCATACTCCTTGCCTGGTGATAAGTAGTTTACTGTAACGAGTCCGGACGCCTGGAATAGCAAGAAAATAACTCACCTTATACAAGATACGAATCACGGTAAGCTAGCAGCATGCTTAAATGGCGGAAGGATCTGCTTAACCAGGATATGTTGTCTGGTGCACGGTCAATTCTCTTACAAACAAAATAGTTTACTTACTGATCTTTAGATATCGTCAGTCTAATTGTGTACTTTTTTATTAGGTGTTTGTATGGATATTTTATTTACTGCCTACCCTGTGAAGGACTTTATGAGATGGCACTAAGGTGTTAACATTTAAAAACTTGACATAAATATTTTAGATTGATTAGGTATAAAGGTATGTAGCGTTTGCCCGTGACATAGCCTGCGTAGAAATAGGATTAAGTAGTTTCAATAGCTTACTAGCTATAAAGCTACTGCTTTCAGCTGTTTTTTATCGGTTTACTGTCCCAGAGATGAACTCAAACACAAACAAAGATATGGTACCCCTTTTAATACGACTAAGGAGTATGGCTATATAAAAAAAAACCTAGGTATAGGTTAATTTACATATGAGGAACTATGACATCAGCTTCACTGTGTATTTGGAATATCTACATATATATTTTGTTAAAATACCCGGTAAGTGACACTGTTAGACACATTAGGGTCAGTAACCAAACGGCACTGAAGCATGAACCGCTTGTGGAGAAGGAAACCTAATACCTGCGGAAGCCACCAACAGCATACGTACACAACAGCACACGTCGAACTTAGAACAATCGATCATCCAATTTAGGTATTTATCTACGAAAGAAAGACCAGTAGTCGTCTAAATACACGTTCCAATATTATTTTCATTGTTGTGACTATTTATTCAACTGTTAATATAGGAACGAATAGCGAATTTCATTAAACCGACGTTTATTATATATTAAAATTAACCGAAGTACATTACTAATCCGGTATACCTACGTACACTTGTTGACAATGA
Organism: Falcaria lacertinaria; assembly: GCA_951449985.1. Classification (NCBI taxonomy): domain Eukaryota; kingdom Metazoa; phylum Arthropoda; class Insecta; order Lepidoptera; family Drepanidae; genus Falcaria; species Falcaria lacertinaria. The sequence goes on along the minus strand of OX602109.1, from coordinate 5,267,767 downwards.
AACCATTCGTACGAATTCAAATCTATTTATAATTATAATAATATATCTTCACGCCTTCCCACAAGGGTCCCCGAAGGGGTAGGCAGAGGTGTTACAACACCCACATTCCACCGAAGATAAATTGTGTTCAAATCTATTTAATTCTTTTTTTAAATGCGCTTTTCAATTATTAAATTTTTATTGTTTAATAGTGTATTAGGCCTGGTTATATCCACCAACTTAGTTAGGTAACTGCCGGAGAACTTTCAATGGTAGTGTTTTCGAATGACTGACGTCGGGATAGGGCTGTGCTGGCTAACATGAAGTGAAGTCACATGTGCGTAGAGATCCATGCATGGCACACGCACGCTCCCATTAGACGGTATCATGTAACCAAGTGGCTCGATAATAAGAAATAGTGTTTGTTCAAACTTAACAATATACGGAAGGTGAAAACTACAGTATTTGCATTTTAGTTTTTAGCAATAGTTCGTGTTGTGATATGTAAGCAGTTTTTCATGGCAAACAGAACAAAACCTCTCTCGAGTTTGTTATTCTCTTGTCGCAAAGTATAATTAGCCGGTGAAAATTTAATTAAGTATTTAAACATGAGTGCAAAATATGGTGCAACAGACGTGAACGCCAAAAATTTGGAAATTGACAAGGGAACGGGAGACAGTGTCGAGGTTCATTCGAGGTAATTTGACCAGCTTTCAATACATCATTAGGTCATGTCTACTTCTGGACAAGTGCAGTTACGACCAATTTATCCAATTCAAGACGTATTGAGCGGATTAAGTATGAACGTGGCTAATTGGAAAATTGTTTCCCGCCCAAAACACTAAGTAATGGTTATAGCACGAGATCTTGAGCTGGCCTGAAATAGCTACATAAATTATGCATATTACATTTACAGAATTGTTCACAAATAACATTAATATTTAAACAATGAAGTGTTCAATGTTTTCACAACTCCCTCGTCGGCTACTTAATGTATATATTTTCTGATCTGGACTATTTATAAAAACTTTTTCTTGGCTTGTAAAAAGTTTATAAACAATTTCCCTTCTACGGGGCTTGCGCGCTATGACCGCGAACAATAGTTTGCATTTCTATACACCCGAGAGCCGATACGAGTAGTTATTGAAAGTCTACTATAATATTTGCTATCACGAAAGGTCTTCCATACAGTAAATATTCAATTTAAAGCAATATTGCCTTTATATCACCATTCTTCTGCCCTTATGCTATATCAGTCTAGGCTTTATAGAAACTAAATAATATTCATTTACCAAATAAATAAGAAACAAAAAACGTATAACGGAAACGAGCAAATCATTCACGTGCTGAAAGGGTCATGCCTGCCTGCCGAATACATGCTATTATTATATATAGGTCGTGCTTGGCACTTTGATATTATCAAATCGTGTCTTTCCGACGGTTATGTTATGTAGGTACATGTACCAATTATATAAATAATTTTCAGTGGGCCATGTAGGCGTCGGTGGTGGAGAGTGAACCAGCACATGCTGTATGGACTAGGCCACGTGTATAATGACCTCTGTGCAGCGATGTGGTTTTCCTACATGATGCTGTTCTTCCAAGCTGTACTGGACATGAGGGCCGCGGTTGCTGGGTTTCTGCTGCTTTTAGGTAAGTACGTCGTACACACAACAATACGGTGGCGTGATATTATGTTTGTATGTACGTATTTTATATTCTTCCTAATACAATTCTCCTTACATCTCTGATTACGTGAGGTCTTCTCCGTCGACAAGTAATTATTTATTTCTCATTTTCAGGACAAGTAGTAGACGCTCTTGCAACGCCTGTAGTAGGAATTTTAGCTGATAAATACGGCACAAAGAAAGCATGGCATTTAACAGGTATTCAATAATTAAAACATGAAAGGTAATATATTTTTCAAAGATTCATTGGGCTGTATTATTTGTTTCCTGCAGGTTGTACATTAGTGGTGTGCACGTTCCCTTTGCTTTTCGTGCGATGTTGGGGCTGCTGGGTGACTGGGCAGGAATATCTTTCGTGGTGGATGCCTTTGTACTACGCGTTCCTCATATCATTCTTCCAAATCGGATGGGCAATAGTGCAGATATCACATCTTGCCATGATTCCAGCCATTTCCGACAACATAGAAGTACGCTCTGAACTAACCTCTATAAGGTAATCCACAGGGAAATTGGATGGTGTTAGCTTACACTGGCGGCCATTACTATCATTGATTGTAAGCATACTTTTTCCAGATATATGGCTTCCGTAGCGTCCAGTTTGGCAGTATACCTCATTACGTGGATAGTGCTTAGAGCAAGTAACTACAGTACTTTTATCGGCCCAACGGATGATTACAAATTCAGGGTGAGATAACAATATTATCTTATAGTAAATATAAAACTTTATGTAGAACGAAAGAGTAACTCTCTTACTACTTATGGTTTTTTTATGTCTATAAACACTAGGGTATGATGAAATTTACGTCAATTAGTTGTACAAACGCACATTAAAAGGTATTAGGAGACAGCGAGCTGGCAGCAATGCAACTCTAGTTCATAAATAACACTAACGAGTTATACATAGCATATTTAGTATGTATGTACATACTAAACACATGTGGTTAAATTAAGTTCAATATCGATTCGTGACAGATACCTTCCACTTATTATTGTTTCACATGTGACAAACTATGTACTAAAATCGGGTTATCCCTCTTGCGACTTTAGTAGCATAAACGGACTTCAACTATTGACAAATAAACGAGAGGTCACATTGAAACTTACTTTATAGAAAGACTTATCAGGCACCTCACACCGGAGAGGATGAACTCCACATGAGGTTGTTTTTTTATATTTCATTAATTCTTTAGTTACATGACGTAGGGAGTGCCACCCACTTTTTGTTTATTTTTCTTAATTGTTATACACCTATCATTGTATAACGTTTCACATGGAAAACATAAAAAACACATGAACAACCAAACTAATTTCACTATTGTAATAAAATTTTGCCGATGAAAAAATACCTAAAAAAATGTTTTCATGATTACACGGGACTGTTTATTTACTGCTACGCTAGATGACATGATGACAATGAAGATTTCCTGAGCGAGGTAGGTAGGTACTTATCTTTGTAATGTTTGTTTTTCCAGGACGTGTCACTGATCATATCGGGTATTGGAATAGTGTCCTCGATATTGTTCCATATGTTCTTCAAGCTGCGACACACGAGGGACCACAAGCCAAGTGGCCACGGAAGCACCAACGGCATACAAACAGTGGGTGAGGATGGAGAGCCCATCAAACTGGTGCAGTCAAAGATCATGTATTTTTTACGAATGCCACTATTATATCAGACCAGTTTATTGTGAGTAAACACTGAATTTATTCAAAAGATAAATGCTTGAACATATAATCAAAAGTTTAAACATGAACAGTATCACACAGCGACATCTGGTCCCAAACTAAGCGACGCTTGTACTATGGATAGGTACCTTACCTATCAGATAACTTACTGAATATGTATGTACCTACTTTATAAAAACATACAAAAATCCAGACGCAAGGCAAACGCTAATGTTCATCATCAATGTCAAAAATCGTTACTAAATTTAGGCTCTAAGAGTTAAGACCCTAGACTTTCATTAATACCTTAGCACTAATTAAAATCTGCTTTACCACCGGTTCGGAAAAAACGCCACCGGAGAAGGACCGGCAAGAAACTCGGTCCTCGGTCTTTTTTAATGTAACAATCATGATATAACAATATAAATATAGCCCTCGGCGGAAATCAAACCCGCGACTCCTAATGTAGCGGTTATGTATAGGTACTGTACTAACCACTTCACTACGCCAACAGTAGTCTCCTCAACCTTAGTTTGTTCATTGCTACGATGAACAATTAATAATTAATTGATTGCGTCCAATTGGGATATTGCAACTGCCAGTTGGAGTAATGTGGCTTGATTAGAATTGGCGAGCTTTGAGTTTGAGTTGTAGAAGAGAAGAGATGTAGGTGTGCTACAATGCATGGCCTCTCATCTTATATGTTAAATATTGGTATTCGAAACTCGAGTAACATTGAGGCATACGGCCGATACAAATTATACTTGCTTGAGTACTTTTAATAGTAATTTAAGTAGAAAGAAAGGTAGAAGCCAAGTACTAATAAATGTACATATGTGATTATTAACGAAATTATATGCGAAACTGATACCCCTGCAAGCTACGGTAACCGCTTACCATCAGGCGGGCCGTTGGTATAATTTTGGCACCTTAGTGGTACAAAAAAATATGTGCTTACTCAATAGCCGGTTTGAACATATTGTTTCTAGATATTGGGCAACCTAACAATACAAATATGAATGTGGGTATGCTTACCTACCTACATATGATAGTATCTAATTATGTATTCTCCAGTTCGCTAGGTTTATATTTCTACTTCTTATATTATTATTGTTTCAGATACGTCTTCTCGCGACTGTACTGGGCCTTAGGTCTCGTTTACGTCCCATTGTTCCTAGAAGAACGTCTTTCAGTGAACCCGAGTGCTGGCTCGGAATTGGTGGCCAGCGTGCCTTTGGTTCTTTACATATCTTCTTTCTTCTTTTCACTACTGTTGAAGAGTAAGATAAATAGCCTTGGTAATCAGGTAAGTAGGTATGGAGTTTCGTTATCTAAGTACATCACATACTTAACTTTACGTACCTGCTAATCCATCAGCTTTCCTTTACGGTAAATATATAGTTTCGTTACGGTTACGTACTGAAACTAATTTTTCGCAACCTAATTCTAGTGCCTATACGTACGTTCGTATCGTTGGTATTATCATTATTTATACGCGGTATATTATGATCATCTCTGAGAAATCATTAATCATCAGGATAATAGATTCGGATAGGACACAGTTTTGCTTATATAATATTTCCAGTCGCTATTTAATTGGCGAACATAATTTTACAAACAAAGTCCCTAAAGTAGGTAAATGGATAACATAATAATCATTCTCCACGAAAAACACCAACTTTCAGTGATAATATTTTTGTAACATTTTTACTTCGATGTTATTTTCATTTTTTCAGGTAGCTTATCTCATCGGCAGTTTTCTAAGTTTAGTGAGCTGTTTATGGATAGCACTAGCTATAGACCCACACGCCAATATAGTACAAATATACTTGGTCGCCACACTTATAGGTAAGCCGTACGGCATACGAAACTGTTGAATTGATAGGTCAGGTAAAATTTATCATAACTAACCCGTAGACTGAGTAACTCCCTCTACACCACAGCCATAGCCCAGCAGAGGCTGGTTCATGAGCAGAACAAACTGCTTGAATTTGCTGCCATACGTGTGAACTTACTGACAAATATTATATATCGCGACTTCGTAAAGAAACGACTTCGTCGCAAAAGAATGGAATTATCAATTCGGACTACTCCTTGATGAGTTACAAAAAGTACCTACCTACATATTTTGACTTTCACCCCTTCTCCCAAGTTAATCGGGCTGAATTTCAGAATAGGTAAAAGTATACTACATAATACCTCGTAGTATGAACTTAAAACATGCCAGGTTTTATTTGAATGTATTCAGTAGTTGCCGCGTGATGCGCGGCCAAGACGAACAAACGGAAATCAACAAAAATAGTTTTGAATTCAGTAGCGAATATAGAGCCGCCCTCTAACAAAACGTTCAAAATATATTCAATGTATAGAATTTGACCTGTTTCTTTTTTATTATAAGTACTTATAGATGCCCTAATGTAATGAAAGCTGCGAATTTTCAGGGGCAGGTAGTACCATCACCCTGGTCTCCAGCTTGTGCATCACCGCTGACCTGATTGGTCCGCACTCTCATCAAGGTGCTGCTATCTATTCCATTGTGACATTCGCAGACAAACTAGTCACAGGAATTGCTGTAGTCGCCATTGAAAATTAGTACGTATATAAATTTATAGCCTACTAGCTGCGCCCGCGACTTCGTACGCGTGGAATTATGCGTTGTTTGTTGCGCGATACCCAAATATTTTGCCAAAATAAAAGTAGCCTCAGTTACGCCTCATATCATCAACTATCTGCCAACGAAAGTCCCGTTCAAATCGATCCAGCCGTTTCAGAAATTACCCGGGACTAACAGACAGACGGACAAAACATGTGCCGAATTTACTTTCATATGCATTTAGTAAAAAGCGGTTATTTTTGACTACAAACAGACACTTCAGTTTTGTTTTTAAATATGTATAGGTATCTACCTATAGAAAACTCATTAATTTTTATGCCTAGCCGGGACAATCCCCGGCTAGGCATAAAAATTAATAAAAATTCCCCCCATAAAAAGTCCCTGGAATTGAACCTAACAAACAATGCTAAGCGTCTACGGAACAGTTCTGAAATGTATTTTTTATTCCATTAAGTTGGCACAAATGCGCGTGCGCTTGCTAGTCATCGTAGCATATATACGCTAGAAATACCGGCTATTAAGGCGTTACCAACTCTGTTGTTGTTGAAGACTCACTGTGCGAGCAGCATATCATTACTACTGGCGCAGCTTATCTTTGTGGAGCCCTAACAACAATTACACACCGCGAAAACACAAGAATACATCAAAGTAGTTATTTGACAGCGGTCTTCTGTAAGTTGGAACGTACAGTAGTAGTCGGGCTCCAATTTTAATGAGAAAACTGACGGGAGATCCCATTTTACCCTACCTTTTTTAAGCTCGTGGTGTAAATATTTTCTTTAAAAAACCTATTGGTACCTACAGGCCGCCGAACGGGATTTGAACCTAAACCCATCAAATGACAGGCGGTCCCTTCAACCACTCGGCCACCAGCACAATATTTTTTTGTATCATAATTAACAATTAACATAGTACGTACATTGTTTTCAGCAAATGTGCCGACACTTCAGACTGTCCCCAGTATTACAGAGGAGTATTAACCTACGCCTGTGGAGGCAGCGCAGTCCTCGGTATCTTATCTCTTTCTATAACTAAGTTCTCACATAGAAATAAATCATAAATGTAATTTATATCCTTCACGGATCCTTACTAAGAAATTAAATCACGGAATTTTATTACCACTTCAATGGTTTTATTGGATTCAGTTTAAAGACACCAACAAACGGATTATAACTGTATCGATATATTTTATTTATAGGCATTGTATGTAATTCAATATTTAAGTGATGCTTTCCACATCTTGCTTTTGTTTTATTTAATAACTGCAGTTTTTTCGCCCGAGCAGTTTCTGACATTGTGGCTTCGATGTATAAATTATACAAATAATCGCATTTCTCTAAGATTATACTAGGATCATCCACGTCTCCTGGATTAGATAAACACTCATCTTGTATGTAAATATTTTCTAAAGATTTACATTGACTTAATGCTGAAAATAATTTCTTGAAATCTATTCTCTTATCAACTAGACGTAGGTGCTTTAAACACCTACTCAACGGCACCGAGCGAGATATATGCGAAGCACATGGTGATATAGAAGGTGCAACTACGTTCAGTGTGACAAGGTTCTCACTGCATCTAAATAACACATCGAAAAATTCTATACTGTATCGTACAATGCCAGATAAACTTAAATATGTAAGCTTTCTTAAATAGTTCGAACTAGATGATAAAGCCACAGCATTTTTCATATTAAAGTTAAAAATTATACTTAGTTGAGCTTTCTGATTTTTCTTGAAAATTTCATCATAATTTAAAACAAATTTTGGTTGTACCATCCTTCTTTTAGTGGTCTCAGGTTCAAATTTATTTGTCTCAGTCTGATCAAAGTCATGCACTGTGGCATTTGTATAAAACCAATCATTTTTTACTGATGCCTGTGATTCTGTAGTCTTTCCAGAAAATAAAACATGGCTTGGCAAATATTGTTTCACAGTTTCTGTAAGGTTAATGAAGAAATCCTTGTCAAAATGAGTTGTTTTTTTGTTCCACATCAAGATTGCAATATTTCCAAGTATAGCCTGGTTGAACTGAGTCAAAATTATTGATACAACATTAAAATTGTCACAAAAGAAATTTTTAAATAAATCTGAAACATATATTGTATATGTATTTAAGTTTAACATGGAAATGATTATGAACTCATAATCCTCTGGATTTAACAATTTCAATGCACATATATGGCCGAGATCACCATGATATACATTAGACTCCGTCCAGTTTAATATATAGACATGAAGTGTATCAAAACCTGGTAGTTCATTACATTCCACACCTAATTGATCTGTAGTCCTCACAAAACTAAAGTCTGCTATTGTATATTCTAACTTATGGAGCTTAGCAAGTTTCAATAAACACAAAGCAAAATTTGAATATAATAGATTATTCAGAGAGCCAACAAAATGAACATTTTCAAAGTTTTGAAATACTTCTTGGCATTGTAATATTGTTTTTTGTGAGACCTTGACTAAGTCAGATTTGCCAAATACAAAATTAATACATATTTTCTTTACAGTTGGACAAACTTCATATATTTCTAAAAATTCTACTATATTGATATTAGTAAAAGATATATTCAAAGATTGTAAATTTTTTAGTTTTTTCATAGCTGGTAAAAGCCAAGATTTGCTCAAGTCAGGTACACCAGACATATTGAGTATCAAAAGATGACCTGATATGGCCTTGAAAAAACTCAATTTCAATGTGCGCACTGTAGCAAGTGTGTTCATGGACATGTGGCATTCTGTGATAACCCGATACATACAAACTATATTTCTTAATTTTCTACATGAGTTATACAAATTCCATGTTGATATGAAGTCCAGTTCCCTTATGATTATTATAAGTATTTCTTCTGGTAGATCTATCAAAAACATCCTGCTATATCTGGAACAAAAATGTTTTATGTTTTAAATAATATTCAAGTAAATTAAAATAATATTAATTCCTTTAATGACTGTCCCTTAGTAATACTAATCCATTATGGAAGATATGTAGGAACCAAATTGTTGGCATGTGTGTGATTGTTTTTAGCTTTTAAAAAAATCAACAAGTGACTGCTATTTTAACACTGAGTAACATAGGCTATATATTAATTAGCAATGCGGGCGAAGTGAACAATCTAGTTACTTCAATAGAATTGACTAACTACTAACTGATTACTAAGGAAGCATCTAAGCAGCATCCACACATGACAAAATGGTATGGTGCCTCAGCCCAGGAAGGGTATTATATAGCTGAAACCTTTGATTTTATAATCTTCAATTATAATCAAAGGCTAAAAATGTAATAAAATACATTTTTAGAACCTTACCTTCCTAGTAAAATTATTTAATTTCTTTATCTTTAGTCTTACACAAATATGGTTATAATCCTGTTGTTTTATTTAGGAACTGGTGATTAAAATAAGAAGAAGTGCTGTAGGTTCTCCTTGTTCTTTGGTATAATGGCTAAAACGTAGTGGTAGTTGATGATACAATGTACAAGTTTTCTGGAAATAGTCCCTCTTTCTTTTTATTATTCTGAGGTAGTTCTTGTATTCTCCTGGATTTCTGAGTCTGAGATTCTCTTCGCACAGACTCCAAGAGAATACAACCGCTACGCCACAGACCTAGGATTTTCAGACATTCTTGAGTCTTGACAAGTTGACATTGACAACTTGACTGACAAAACATATATTAAAAACTTGCCTGACAAGACTTCATTTTTCCCTCAGAATAAGGACTCAGCTCGCTTACGGTATAGAAACCGTGCTAAAATAAAAGCGATGTAACAGCTCTCTTACGTGTGAGTGAAACAATAACTCCTCCTTGTTTATAATAATTTTAAAGCAGTCACATGTTCGAAGTATGTTTGAGTCGGTTCTTGACAGATGGTTGTAATTTGGTTAAATTATAAGCTACTTAATAAAAAAATACTTAGCACACTTTAATTATTCTTCTGTTCGTGAAATTTGGTAAATTAAATATAGTCGCATTATAGTTGCGTGAATAATTGAAAACGATTTGGTGATTGTTTTATTTATTACAAAAAATATGAATAAACTACGTAAATACTTCTGAAAATATATGTAATGACTGTAAGGTATTTTTGAAATCTTTATTTCCATGACGTGACGACTGTAAGTCGCATACAACGAATAAGAACGGAAAATACGAATAAACTCGTAACTATTCATTGGTAAGTTTTGTTGGAACGTTTGCATCTTTTGTGATTATAAAACAAGCAAATAGTCCGAATTTTGTTGTAAATGATATCTACTGAAACTTTATTATTTATACTATATTTTGAACTAATTAGTCCTAGTTTGTCTATGTATTACAAACAAAATGATATGGTAGTAGATTTATAGTAGTGAATGCAAAAAAAACTATATTGTTGATTTACCCATACTTCTTGTTTTAGATTCTCTAATGATAAAGCGGCTGAAGTAATATATATAAAAATAAGTACTTTACGTACATTATACTTACCAAGACAAGAAGAAATAATTACATCTTCTGTAAGTTCTGCTCAAGAAAGGCGGCAAAGAAAAAAACTTTGTTACTTTTATGTATTAATAAAATATTTTGTGTAAATATATCTCAAATTATTTACTGTTCTGATTCCGTACCTTTTCCAAAAAGAAAATCATATCCTGTGGTTTATAATTATCGACTTTAAAAATAACATTTTCTGTTACCTAAAAATAGGTTACATGGTTTGAGCTTGTCCACTTATTTGTCGATATTTAAGTGACATACTTACATCGCTAGCTAATGATAAAAATAGTCATAATTGATAGCGAAAGAATTAGCCCTTATCGGGTAGACAAACCAGTGAAATACTCCCTCAACGTGTGACAGCCTTCTAATTGATGAATGCAAAAGTATATACTCGTCCCTTTCTAGCAAATGTCAAATATCGTAAGTAGAAATAGTACAAAACGTGTTATTTTGCTGCTACTTTAGTACGGTTTCTATAGCGTAAGCGAGCTTAGTCCTTTTTCCTAATTATAACACGCATGACAATCAATCCTCTTCAACTGTTTTTTGCCAGTGTTGGGTTGAGAATTATCAAGTTTCACAATGGTGTCGATTCTGTTGTTCAATATTACTAAACTTAACTAATTTGACAGGTCTATAAGAATTGCTATCCCTTTCTCATGTGCGGAGTCAAATAAGGATGGCAATATTTTTAGACCTGTCAAATAAGTTCGGTTTAGTAATTGTGAACAACAGAATTGGCACCAATATTAATGAAAAATGTGTTTTGAATAAATAAGGTCTTGAAAACCAAACGAACGATTTTTTTCACCCATACTGTGTGAAATTATTAAACAATAGATGGTTAGTCACTTCCAAGAATGGAGTATATCCACATCAACACGATGGTCGAGAATGTAATCTGTGTTTATTTCTTTAGGTTGGTAGTATTTTGTAATATTAAAAGCGGAAATTACGTAATTGAAGGCTTGCAACATTGACTTTACATTGAAAGTGATGTGACACTGTCGAAATATTCGACAACAGCTTAATACGAACTCGCAATTTATATATACAATTGAAATGTTAGAAAATGTTTAATATCACGTTTTTTACGCACTTACACGAATATTATTACTATCAAACACGTTCACAATAAATATTTATACTATAAAAATTTACTTAAAAAATTATAATATTATACCTTCAATAAATACATTTTCTAATTTAATCTACCCATCCAGTGTACCCATCTTAATTATCATTATAAACATTGCATGTAATACGCCCATTAATAGAATAATGGAAAACAATTTGGGACAAATGTTTTATTTATTTTAATTCTTGTAATTTTTTATATTGATTTGTTTTTTTTTCAGATTCCATGTCGATGTTTTGTAATTTTATGTGTTAAATAAATCAGACGACTGCTATTGCATATAAAGTTATGCTCGTTTATCATTGGAGTTCTTATTATTACGTGCATTCTTCATTTATATGTACGACATTACTCGTATATAGGTATAAATTTCGTTCTGTTACCCCAAACAGTATTTATTTTGATTATCACGCATCGCAGTTATTTATGTATAATTTTTTTGTTTTATAATATTTCCTTTCCACTTACAAAATAATAGTAGTTGGATGGCGTTATTGGCTTAGTGCCTACGCTTAGTGCAATAATTCCAAATTATAACATAGAACAACACTATTTCAAATTTCGTCAGGCAGGCTGCTGGCAGATGGCAATATGGCTGTAGCTTTCGAGTTTCGCTGGCAGAACGCGGTGCTCGCATCATTTCCAGTGCAGAACTAGTATTTCCGACGGCTCTAAAGTTTAATTTTTAATTTTTTTAGTGGCTGTTAATTCTGTTTAGCTTGTTTTAACCAATGTTTTGTGGCAAAATTACTGATCTTTAATTTCCGTCGTCACCAGAATTCATTCGACGACAAAATGGCGTCACTTGACAAGATTTTACTGCAAATATTTTTTTCATATTTCACTAGCTTTTCATAAATATGTTTTGAAAATTTTAATTACGCGAGTTTTCTCATGGTTTTTCTTAATGAATTAATTACTTGATATAATTTTCTGTTCACAAGTATCTAAGAAACCGTGTATTCCTTGATTTAACTGCAAAATGCGCTTGGTAAGTGTATTTGGAGCATATTATGAATTGTTTTCGTGCATTTATTTGTGTAATAAAGGTTTTGGGTCCTAGAATATAAGTGGAAAGTTCCAGAAGACTTGGGTGTGGCCCTTAAAGAGGGTGAAAATCTAAGACGTAATTCTCAATTTGAGGGGTTTTGAGATTGTTTACAATACATTTCAGTGTTTTTATGTATTAAAATATTGTTATCCCACAAAATAAAGTGTTTCCTACGATTCTTTGTTACGTAATCTTTCTTTGGCAAGCAGTGAAAATGATTTTGGAAATGGACCCATTTTTGCAATTTGGCTTTGAAAATTGGTCTCACTCTGGAGAGCTTAAGAATATACAGGCTTTGGAGGTTATGTGACAATATTTCACTTCGTATCTATTAAAAAGAATTGCATAGAATTGGACCATTTCAGTTAGGTGTTCCCTGAATAAAAGAGCTTTTATTTTTGAAATTTTTTCTACAATTTTGTCTTTTTTCAGTATAAAAACATTAGAGTTTGAGGTTATATCATGTACCTATATTTCCAAAATACAATAGAATATTCTCAAAGTATCCAGAGTTTATTTGTGGCAATATTTCAGGAGTATTCTGCTTGATTATGTTTTCTTACTAATAAGCTTTTTGCCAAAAATGTCATTATACATTGCGGTTGCATGGATTTATTCTAGTATTTTTTGTATTCACATTCCTTGCTCCACTAGTTACTTTGAATTTATAAAGGTTTAATTTGACAAAATCAGGTGGTATGGGTATAAAAGTAGCTGCTGATATGTTTCATTGCAAATAGGAATTCAACAATGCAGTAGTACTTACTTTACATTTGTGTAAACTTTTATGCATTGACATGACCACAGTGACAGATAGTTAATAATTAATAGTAATTTGTTGTATTTGCCAATAATTTGATTATTGTTTTAGGGTTTTAACAGACAATTATGTAAAACTATTCAAACTATTAACAAGTACTTTGACATTGTTGCAGAAAGGATCTATGAATGAATCTGGAAGTGACTCCACAAGTGGCAAAGGAGACAAGAGTGATTCAACTGGTTCAGGATCTGGGAGTGAAAGGTAAATTATATATAAGTAGCTACTTTTCTAAATGTGGTAGGTTTTTCTAAAATTATTGTTAATATGAACATTTTCAGCGACAGCGGGTCTAGCACTTCAGGTTCAGGATCAGATAAATCGGGATCAGGTGATAGATCACACCAAAGCGATGATTTCAAATCATCCTCACCAAAACATAGTAATGCCAATTCTTCAAAATCTGACCACCACAGTGATAAAAACTCTTCCGATGAAGATTCGCCTTCCAAATCAAAATCTAGAAATAGTCATAATAAGGTCAAATCTGATCTATGGGAAGATAATCCTGATATATACGGGATTAGGAGATCAGCTAGATCGAGGAAGGAACCAGATAGACTTAAGTTAGCTGATAGTGATTCTAGTGAACATGGAAGAACACACAGTAGGAAAAGTAGAAAGAAAAGGTATTTAAAAATTATATATCAATGATAGATATTGTACATTATTTACTATGTCTTAAAGTCTGATCAAACCATTTTTAGTGACTCATGGAATTCAGACTCATCAGATAGCGATAGTGATATGAAAGGCTCACCTCCCCCACCATCAAAACGACCAGGCCAAAGAAGTGTACCCCTCAGAAAAAAGAAACCAGCTAGAAGACGAAGATTCACAAGTGACGAAGAAGAAAGTTCAGAAGCAACAGATGATGAATCTAAAAGGTATTTTAATCATTTATGCCATGACATTTGAAAGTTTTAAACACTTAAAAAATATTTACTGCAAAATTCTGACCATTATATCTGATTTGTAACCTAGGATGTCCAATCCCAGTTACTTTGTTGTCTTATTCATTTAAATGTGTGCCAAAAACTATCGAATTTTAGCTGAGATATATTTGGATACAACCTGTGTTTGTATTGAAACTACATTCAAAATTGGTCAGCTATATTTGTATCATAATTTCTACTTTGCCCTACACAATTTGGATTATCTACAAAATTACTGGTTATTATATTATAGGTATATATTAAGTAATATTATGGTAAATTTTAAAAATAATTATTAACAAAAACAATAATAATAATAAAGGAAAAAGGGGGCTTTACTACTAGAAACATGTTCTTGTTGCGTTTTTTTCGGTCATCTTTAATAATGATGTCAGTCAGTTGAAATTTTCATTGAATGTGTAATTAGGGTATGTATGTAGGGAAAACCCTTTCATTTTAACTAATTAAACAAACAGTTCTTTAATTAATTAAAGAAACAGTTCTTTAATTAAATAAAGAAACAGTTCTTTAATTAATTAAAAATTAAAGGGTTTTCCCTACTAGAAACTGTTTTTTTTTTTTTACCTCTCTTAATAATGGCAACATGCTTAAAATTATTATAGAGCTACATTTTCTAAAAGAAGAGCAAATTCACTATTACATATTTATTCATTGCGGTTTGTGCAATAAGTGTCTAGTGATTGACCAGCAAAGTAAAGATTCTCTTTTGAAAAGAAACAAACTAGTTGTGTCTTGTATGGAAACCTCAGTGTGTGAGTCCAACTCGCACTTGACCGATTATTTTAGAAATTGTTGTCTCTTTCATGGTTATATGACATCAATGGCTAATATTAAAAGTTACCGGTCAAAATATGCTATTTTCTATTGGACAACAGTGATAAAATATTAAGCATAAGAAAATCGTCATCTTATGTCCGCCATTTTGATTTGCATTTCAAGATGGCGGCGCATGTTGGTCAATAGTGAGATAAATTAATTGTATCTTGCATAACTACTGCTGACTAATTTACGTATTTATTAAGGTTTCAATGTTGTATTCATTGGTAATTATGAACCATAAATATGTTTTAATGACAGAATGGCTACCATTTTATTCAGAGTAATACACTTTACTACAAGGGTAAAGTTTTTGCTTCAGTCGAACGGCGACGCGACGTACAGGTGCAGCAGTTAGCTATAAAGAAGCTAGTGATGAACAAACTGACTCCTCTGATCTTTTGGAGGTGGAAGGTGTCGACGGTGAAGCTGAAGCTGAACCTGAACCCGAGGATCACAGTGAGACCATTGAAAGGGTTCTGGGACATCGGCGGGGAAAAAAAGGAGGTATTTTTTTATATAACGACTTATAAATATGTATTATGATTAAATTACTACATAACTATTATTTTCGAAATGTTTGTTCTTAGTGCATTATTTTGCATTTTGGTGCAAATACAATGTTAAATTTTAGCTAATGTCTTCTTATCATTATGCAGTCACTGGGAATGTGACTACAGTTTACTATATAGAGGAGCATGGTGATCCCAATAAAGACTGTAACCCAGAAGATGAGGAGAATACTGAGCCTCAGTACCTGATTAAGTGGAAGGGGTGGTCCCATATACACAATACATATGAATCTGAGAAATCTCTTCAAGAACAGAAAGTAAAGGGACTAAAGAAACTTGAAAACTACATTAAAAAAGAGGCTGAATTGTCATGGTGGAGATCACAAGCAGGGCCAGAAGATATTGACTACTATGAATGTCAATCGGAATTACAGCAAGAATTAGTAAAAACTTACAACAATGTGGAAAGGATAATAGGTAATGATTATTAAGTGATTTTGGTTGGGATACATTATAAAAGAGTTTTTTTTAATTATATTCTTTTTGTTTCCTCCAATATTTAGCTGAACAAACTCGTGAGCTGGAAGGTGGTGGAACAGCCCATGAGTATTTCTGCAAGTGGGAATCACTCCCTTATGCAGATGCCACATGGGAAGATGCAGTGTTAATAGAAAGGCGGTGGCCGGAGGAAGTGGAACATTTCAAATACAGGGAAGCGGCAAAAACAACACCTTCACGGCATTGTCCTGTCTTGAGAAGACGACCAAAGTTCCATCAGGTCAAGGAGCAGCCAGAATATATGGGGAAAGATTCGGTAAGTAATTTAATCTGAACTACTTTTAAGCCACAGATCAAATGGTGACAACAGCTTTTCTTAAGTGTACTAATTTTATTTCACCTTGATGTCGTAGCCAGGGCTAGTTATGCAATCGACGTAACATTTTGTTAGCATTAGATTTATTAGATTAAATTTGTAAGTGTATTGTTATTAAAATAAACAACATAAACGCATAGATGACAACTCTAAATCGAGGAGGTAATAATACGGTATTACAACGCCATCTATCGAATTATTTGCAAACCAACTATAGTTGAACTACATTTGGTCTCTACTGGTTTCACATATACCAAACGAGAGGTCGGTTACACCACATCCCATGTATAAGTCTAGTAAGGTAGCCTTGATGTTTTCGATGATGTTGGTTTATTGATGTCTTGCATACATATTGTTAGTTTCCATACTTGTCCGATCAATTATTAAAGACATTATGCGGTATTATATACATTTCAAATTATTTTCAGAGTTATGTATTGAGAGATTATCAAATGGATGGTTTGAATTGGTTGATACATTCCTGGTGTAAAGACAATTCTGTTATTCTTGCTGATGAGATGGGTTTAGGGAAAACAATTCAGGTAATTATAGCCTACTTTAAAAAAACAATTTCAAGATATATATTAATAAAACAAACTTTTTTTTTTTTGTAACATGATCCATTTTTTTTCAGACCATATGTTATTTATACTACCTTTTCAAGACGCAACAATTATATGGACCATTCCTTTGTGTGGTGCCTCTAAGTACAATGACTGCTTGGCAGAGGGAGTTTCAGCAATGGGCGCCGGAAATTAACGTCGTTACCTATATTGGCGACCTCACTAGTAGAGATATTGTAAGTGTATGGAAAACAATCAAAATATCAGATATCCCATGGCATTTTAAATTTTGTGAACTGGATTTATTGTTTCATTCGCAGCTTAGGCAGTTTGAATGGAGTTTCGCGAGTTCTAAAAGACTGAAATTTAACGCAATCTTAACCACATACGAGATTTTGCTAAAGGATAGACAGTTT
The DNA here is from genome assembly GCA_951449985.1 of Falcaria lacertinaria. Lineage (NCBI taxonomy): Eukaryota > Metazoa > Arthropoda > Insecta > Lepidoptera > Drepanidae > Falcaria > Falcaria lacertinaria. The sequence goes on along the minus strand of OX602109.1, from coordinate 5,250,191 downwards.
TTGAGGTCATTCAGTTGGGCTTGTTTGTTAGTGGATGAAGCTCACAGGTTAAAGAATGATGATTCTTTGTTGTACAAAGCATTGAAAGAATTTGATACAAATCAAAGATTGTTGGTTACGGGCACCCCTTTACAAAATTCACTGAAAGAGTTATGGGCGTTGTTGCATTTTATTATGCCTTACAAGTAAGTTTTGGTAGTGTTATATAAATAAATGAGAAACAATATGTTGAAGGTTCATTTACATGCAATTAACAAAGTGTTTATTGTTAGGTTTGAAACATGGGAAGAGTTTGAAAAAGATCATGAGGATGCTGCAACAAAGGGATATGAGAAACTGCACAAGCAATTAGAACCATTTATTTTGAGAAGGCAAAAGAAGGATGTTGAAAAGTCATTGCCTGCGAAAGTAGAACAAATATTGAGGGTAGAAATGACTTCAATACAGAAGCAATATTACAAATGGATTCTCACAAAGAACTATAGTGCCCTGCGTAAGGGCGTGAAAGGTTCTATTAATACCTTCATTAATATCGTCATCGAATTGAAAAAGTGCTGTAATCATGCACTGTTAACAAAACCTGAAGATTTCGAGTCTAGAGCATCGCTTGCTACTACTGATGCAGTGGAGGTAAATTCTTATTCTGGCAAATGTATAGGTACTTATGTGCCGAGTGTCGAATCGAAATAACTTAGTTTTCTTTCTAGAAACTTCTAAGAGGCTCAGGAAAATTACTCTTATTGGACAAGCTGTTATGCAGGTTGAAAGAGACTGGACATAGAGTTCTTATATTTTCACAAATGGTCAGGATGTTGGATATTTTGGCGGAGTATTTGCAAAGGCGACATTTTCCTTTCCAACGTCTTGATGGAAGTATAAAGGGTGAAATACGGAAACAAGCTTTAGATCACTTTAACGCTGAGGGTTCCCAAGATTTCTGCTTCTTGCTGTCGACTCGTGCCGGCGGGCTTGGCATCAATCTGGCCACGGCGGACACCGTCATCATATTCGACTCCGACTGGAACCCTCAGAACGACCTGCAAGCACAGGCTCGCGCGCATCGCATCGGCCAAAAGAACCAGGTGAGTGTTTTTCGTCATACATAATTTCTATATGTCCCCTATTAGTTTAAATTGTTGTCATTCTAGTATCATGAACGATGGCAAATATATATTGAGCTAACATTCGCAGGTCAACATTTATAGATTGGTTACTGCCAGGTCTGTGGAAGAAAACATTGTGGAAAGGGCTAAGCGCAAAATGGTTTTGGATCATTTGGTTATCCAGCGGATGGACACCACGGGGCGAACTGTGCTCAACAAACGGGACGCTTCAGGGACTACGGCGAATAATCCTTTCGATAAAGACGATCTGAATGCTATATTGAAGTTCGGTGCCGAGGAATTGTTCAAGGATGATGAGGAAAATGACGAAGATCCTGTCGTAAGTAGATTATTTGCATCGTCAAATATTTATTAAAGTTTTTTGAATCTATTTTTAAAATTAAAATGGTTATTAGCCGCCATGGAACTCGTTCGCCTCAACAACAGATTATGATTTAATTTTGGTTACAGTGTGATATTGATGAGATTTTGCAAAGAGCCGAAACTCGCGACGAGGGACCTTGTATGGCGGGAGACGAATTGCTTTCCGCCTTCAAAGTGGCCAGCTTTGCATTCGATGAGGAGAAAGCTGTTATGGAGGTCAAAAAAGACAACGCCGAGGAAGAAATTAAAGACTGGGTGCGTGTTTGCTTAAATTAGAGATTCTGATTTAAACGTTAATAATGTTAATAAGGTTAATGTTTGGTCTTAGGACGACATCATTCCCGAGAATGTACGCAAAACAATTGCCGAAGAAGCTAAGAGCAAAGAGATGGAAGATATGTATTTACCTCCTAGAAGAAAGAATTTACAGCAAAATAACCTTGATGGCAGTAAGTTTCCAAAATCTTCATAGTAAACATTTGTTCATTTTATAAATTGATGTCATGATATGATTAGTCCTTAATTTGGAATTCCCCTTCAAGTAGGCGCTTAGACGTGTGATTCAATTGACTTTATTTTGAATGTATAATTTTGTACTTGTTTAAGAAGAGTGTACCTAGTCTTCAAATTAGATGTTTGTGTGGGCAAGATAATGAAGTGTGTTGGTGTGTGTGGTGCAGAAGGCGGGCGCAAGCGGCGCGGGCGCGGCTCGGGATCGGGTGAGGGAGCGGAGGGCGAGGGTGACGGGGAGGGAGACGGCGACGCGGACAGCGATGCGTCCTATGGCGAGGCCAGCGCCGACGACGACCGACCGCGCAAGCGAGGCCGCCCACCCGCCTCGCATCGCGAGAAGATCAAGGGATTCACAGATCAGGAGGTACTTGTCATTGAGATTAATCTCATCTGTACTGTAAACATTTATCTCATCTGTACTGTAAACATTTTCATTCAACGTCTTAGTGATATACTTGTCTTCCAAGAAGCCATGTTCATTGGCAAGCCTGTACTACTAACTAATTTCAAAAAGAATGTTAAGCATCAATAAGTAAAATTAGAGCATGAATATTTTGATTAAAAATTCGAATTTCAAGTGTGTTTTGATTAAGCTTGGCTGTGCTGAAATATGTAATGGGTTATTTTCGCTTCAATTCGGAATAATAAATCAGGGGCAGCGGTATATAAAAAATATTTTAAATATGCTTTATTTATAAGTATACATTTTATAATTATACCTATGTAAAATTAAAATTAACACATTTGTGTATCATTGTTATTTTCTGTTCTATAGATCAGACGATTTGTGAAAAGTTACAAAAAGTTCTCGGCACCGCAAAAGCACCTCGACAGTATTGCGTGTGATGCTGAACTGCAAGAGAAGCCCTTGGCAGAGTTGAAGCGGCTAGGAGAAATACTCCAGGAACGGTGTAAAGCTGTTCTCAACGACACTTCAGAGGCACCCAGTAAGACTTATTTCGAAGGATGTAAGCGTGTGAGTTATGTATAATTAAATCTGTATAAAATTTCATTTCACTTTACAGGTGAACAAAGTGATGGGCGTAAAAATGCTCGAAAGACGTTCAAACTCGGTGGTGTGCCTGTGAATGCAAAGACAATGGCTGCTTGCCAAAATGAACTGGCGCCTTTGGACGATTTCTTGCCGCAAACAAAAGAAGAGAGGTTGAAATGGCAATTGGACTTTAGGTTGGTTAATTCTTCGAACGCAATTACGTATATTTATGTTAGAAAGTTAAATAATATTAAAAATAAATCAATTTCATTTAATAACATACTATCGACAAACTTTTATTCCTTGCTTGCTGTCGTAAGGTTTATTCGAATTTTAAATGTTCAGTCCTTTGAGATACAATGCGTTATACCTAGAAGTTTTCATCACAGGGACGAAATATGCTTATAATTTGATTTTATATATTTGTATTTTTTAATAGGACGAGACCACCCAATTTCGACGTAGAATGGGGAGTTTCAGATGATTCCAAATTACTGGCTGGTATTTATCAGTATGGTATGGGTTCCTGGGAAGCTATCAAAATGGATTCCTCATTTGAAATAGGAGATAAAATTCTCACCAATGAGGACAAGAAGCCTCAAGCTAAGCATTTGCAGTCGAGAGCGGAATATTTATTAAAATTAATAAAGAAACTGCTAGACCAGAAAAATGGCAAACAAAAGCAGAGGAAGCCGCGGACAAAGCGCGGCGTCAAAGAGCCAGTCACCAAAGATATTGTAGAAGAAGAAGCTAGCTCAGCCGACGAGAACAAAAAATCAAACAAGACTAAGAATGATAAACTTGATAAGGTTAGTATTTCAGGAATAGTATTAACTTAACATATTAGGATGATCTTGTATTTATTTGTTTTATAAATTGTATATGTTACTGTTTATATGGCAGGGTAAATCTAAGTTAGAAGATATACAGACACACGACGAGACCTCTAATGACAGAAAAGAGAAAGACAAGAAACGCAGTAAGAAAGAGGGCAAAGACAGGACTAAGGGCGAGAAGGTGAAGGGGCGCAAGAAGCCAGCCGGCCCCATGCACTTCACGGCTAATAATGAGCCAAGAGCTCTTGAAGTGCTGGGAGACCTCGACCCCTCAGTTTTTGAAGAGGTAAATATTAAACTTATCAAAAGAAATCTACATGTCTTCATTACAAGACATTCAATTTGTAATTGGGTTATTTCGGTTTCAGTGTAAAGAGAAGATGAGGCCAGTGAAGAAAGCTTTAAGAGCTCTCGACAATCCAGATCAAACTTTATCGGAATCTGAACAGGTGACCAGGACGCGAGCGTGCCTCACTCAGATTGGATCTCAAATTGATATATGCTTAGATGCATACCCCGATCCTGAGAAGAAGGTCGAATGGAGAAGCAATCTCTGGTACTTTGTATCTAAGTTTACAAACTTTGATGCAAAGCAATTGTATAGGCTGTACAAATATGGACTTAAGAAAAACGAAAGCTCCAAGCAGAAAGAGGCAAAACATAAAGAAAATGTTGCAAAGGTGCGTATATTACTGTAGTTATGTCATAAAGATATCGTATTACGCAGTATTGTAATTCAATATAATTTCCAGGCAAATAATAAAAATAATCACAATACGAACAATCACATAAAATCTAGTAAAAAAGATGCTAAACATGATGAAACAAATGAGAAAAAGGAAAAGAGGCTTAAAGTCGCTGCTGATAAGGGTAATGATAAAACACCACACACATCCGGAGTCAAAAGGAAGTTGGAAGAGGGAGAGTGTGACCCGGAACCCAGCGAAAATAAACGACACGAGAGGTAACCCACAGTTCTGAGTTCAATTAGGTTATCACATATTTTCTGTTACTAACATATTCTCAACTTATTTCATTCATTCGCTCGCCTGCTTGCTCATCGAATCATTTCCTGATAACAATTAATCATTAATCAACCTCTCCCGTGTCGCTCACCGCCATATCGCTTCTTCCATCCCTGCAGACATAAACACAAGCACAAGGATCGCAAGGATAGGGATAGGAGCCTGAAGCGGGACGATTTGATGTACAGAGAACGAAGTCGTTCGGAGCGCGAGCGAGACCGGGATCGTGATCGCGACAGGGAGCGGGATCGGGAACGAGACCGCGGCCGCGAGCGGGACCGGGACCGGGAGAGGGATCGGGACCGGGACCGCTCGCGCACGCGCCGCGACAGTGGCGGGCTCTCCACTCCGCGCGCGCGCCCGCCCTACGGTGCCGCGCATGCGCACGTGGAGCACGCCGCGCACGCCGTGTGGCCCGCGCCCGCCTACCCCGGCCCGCGCCAGTACCGCGCCGACCGCAACCCCCGCCCGCACGACAAGAGGAGGTACCCCTACACGTCGCACTCGACTACTTTATCCCTAGTAATCATGCAATATTCATGCTATCATCTACTTCAGCAGGTATGGGTTTGGCAGCATGCCAGCCCCGTACGGCGGCTACTACGAAGGCACGCCGATGGCAGGCAGCATGGGCTTCGCGCCGGTGCGGCCCTACCCCGAGGACTGGCGCGGCTACGCGCAGCCCGAGTACGCCTACGATGAGCGAGATTACGAGCGTGAAGTTTACAGAAGGGACTACGACAGGCGCGCTCCACCGACTTAAACCGCACTTAAACCCTCGCTCGCACGGGTATCAATATTGTAAATATAGATGTAAAATTGTTTTGTAAATAGCTGATCTAGATATCTCTATCCAGGATTGTGGCTTAACTGTGAAACTGTAAAGTGTAAGTGACAAAATAGTGCTGTGGTTTTTATCTACGTGATAAGCAAAGCGCATCGATTTCAGCCCGAGACATTGAATAATATTAGTGACTGTGTTTATTAAGTGCGACTGTAAAGTAAATTTATTTATTGCCTTATCTGTCCGTGCATTGGTATGTTAATGTACAGATTGTAGACAAATACTTACCATTAGTTTTTATATTGTTTCAATTTTGTCGCGGTTTATTCCGGTTTAATAATGTTTGTGTAATTCATTTTTTATTTATTTGATGCCTCAACACGATGTAAGTATTTAATTTGATCGAAATGCAAGTGATATAAATAGATTGTAGTCAATGTACAAAATTTAGCTATTGTTAGGTTTGCATGTAATTAAAAATCATGTGCAATTTCAAATGTGTATAGCTGAAAGAATGGGGCACATAATCTTTGTCATTGCATTTTAGCAGTGGACAGGAAAGCGTTTGATTTGTATATTATTTTCTCATTCTACGTGCATTTCGGAGTCCCGCCAGGACTCGTACAGTCCTATTTTTATACATTATGTAAAGTCTTTTTCTCTGTTACATGGAACTGAATGTAATGAGAGTGTGAGCATCTTAAATGGTATACACCATGATAATGAATAAACATATTAAAGTTTAACTGCTTTTTTACTTGTTACTAACAGGTTACTTCAGTCCTCCTAAAATATTAATTTCTTGATGGGAATCGAATCGATACATAAATGGCTTGTGAATCCTATTGGACCCATCAATGGAACAATTTAATGGAACCAACATTCCAAAGCCAATTTTATAATCGTTCTAGTAAAAAATAACTGGCAGGTCTACGAAAGAAACAAGAAGCTTGAAGAGCGATCGAGAGGCCACAACGGGATTTCCCAGAATGTGGAGGACCCAACTCCCCGGAGTACCCAACAGAAGTGAGTTAGGTACCTTATAAAAACAAAATAATTCTAGCGTAGCGGTTGTATTCTCTTGGAAAAGAAAAAAGAAAATAATGCTAATTAATGTCTAGGTAACTCTTTTTTTGTATTTATAATTCGTGTTCCTGCGATACATAAGGTTTCCAGAATGCTCATAAAAATACAAAATTTTATACATTATGCTTTATTCCGCTTAAATTTATTCGATATCTATCATATATCCTATCTTATTAATTTATGTAATGCGTATATGCGGAATAAAGCAAACTGCATTATATTTTGTATTTTATAAATATGAATTTCCGCTAAGTAACACCTGATTCTATTCAATATTTCCCGAATGTTCATTAACGACGAGCTGTGCTTGCAATACCCATAGTCCTTTGTCTGATTATATAGCCTTTAGTGCATTTAGCACAGCGATTCCTCAATTTAGCAATGTGTTTCATAAAGTTTGAGGGAGTGTTACTCCAGCCAGCGGTTCTATACTCCAGCATTGCAGGCTATCATAGGCTACGAGTACCTCTAGCGTGGCGGTACTCGCCAAGAGAATACCACCTCTCTTGGCGAGTACCGCTTACCAACAGGCGGGTCGTAAACATGGTCTGTATGTTAACAGTGGGCATAATATATTCATAAATCCTAATAGCTCCACCTATTTCGGACAATGGAGACAGGAGTACCGACAAAATCCGGTTGGTCCCATTACCTACACTAAGTAGTGGAGACAAGGATTCCGAAATCCCGTTGGACCCATCAATTTAACTTTCCAATGGAACCAACATACCTTAACCAATTGTCTTGACACCTTGACACCTTGGCAGTAATATGTGTATGTATGTAGGTATGTCATATTAAAATATTGTTTTTATAGATGTCGGTGGTCTGACTGCGCATGCCCGAGATGAATTCATTCAGTAAACTTCGTCACGGCATCGTCAGCTCCATCCTTATATTTAGTGTGTGCTCCAGTCGCCCCCGACCATGGGGCGGGTGTCATGTGTCAACCAGTCTTGAGAAATATCGCGTTAATGCTTTGAACAAAGTAGTTGTTTGATTACGATTCCTAGTTCTTTAATTACTTGGTATTAAGCCGTACATAGGGGTAAGTCAGTATTCTCTATGAGGTTAAGTGCTTACAATGTAAGAATAACATATCCAGCTCTAATATCGATCTTTTGGTTAGGTGTTAATTACCTTGTAGGTAGGTAAGTGCGTAGAGGACATCCATTTGTGACTGAAATAATTTAGCGGTGGGTACCTTCAAACTGATGAATAATTCATCGAAAAAAGATGAGCTTAATGTTGTCTTACAGCCAATGAATTAATTGTGAAATAATTATGTAGATGATATTTTTTTCATAAAAACTGGTGACCATGTCTTTTGACGGTATGTGAATTTTCTAGGCCTAGTAGTGCAAGTGCGATGATAATAGACGATGTGTGATGGTGGGAGACACAAGGCACGGTTCCGTCGCTGTCGGATAATGGTGTCGACGCGGCTGACACTGCTGTCGGCTTTGTTGATAGTTGCCGACTGTTGCTATTTATTTCCTAGTGGTAAGTACCTACCTAACTGAATCATTAGGTATATTTCTAGTTTATTCCTCGCACGCATAAATGGAGAATGAACCTAACGCCACTAATAATAGCTGTTGATACTATAATTAAGGCTGCTGCGATTGAAGTTGACCACAAATCTCCAACACGCATTCCTTCATGCAGACCACTCCTAATTATAAGAAGTGAGATTAAAATAACACTACCCTTTATTGGCTGTCTTGTCACTAAACCACAGACTACATCACATGGAATGGGTAGCTACCTACCTACCCATTCAAGATAGAAAGATTACTACTCTGATTGTGTTTGACGCAGTGCGTCATACACAATTAGTAATCAACATTAATAATCAACAAGTAATCTTTCTGTGATCTTGAGTACAGTCCTCCATCTCGCATCTTCACGCAGGAAAAAATCCTTTTATACTTTTCTTGTACCTTTTATTTACGCACGCAGACGTCCCCAACCCGTGCAGTGGAGTGACGTGTGGTCCCGGCGCCCAGTGCCGGCCCACGGCCGATGGGCGCGGATACAACTGCGAGTGCCCCACCTCGTGCCCCACCTACGGGGACCACGAGGGGTCCCGCCCGCTCTGCGCAAGCGACGCGCGCGACTACCCCGGCGACTGTGAGATGCGACGCGCAGCCTGTGAAACAAACACCAATATCACGTTTAAGTACTACGGCAAATGTGGTGAGTTTTAACAAACATATTTTTTATCTGATTCAAAACGGAAGTTTTGAAACCCAACAGAGATCGTAGTCCAATAGCACTACTCTGACTTAGTGTTGATGTGTTTGCAGTGAGTTAATTATACCAAAGATTGAGTAAATTGAATCTGTAGATCCGTGTTCGGGAGTGAGTTGTCCGGACCCCGAGGTGTGTCAGCTGGACGAGCGGCGCGCGCCCTCGTGTCGGTGCGCGGAGCCGTGTCCGCTGGAGTTCTCCCCGGTGTGCGCCTCCGACGGCAAGACCTACTCCAACGAGTGCCAGATGCATCGCGAGTCCTGCAGGGCGAGGAAACAATTGAGGATCATTTTCAAAGGACAGTGTAGCTCAGGTCTGACCATACTTATATCTTGTTTTTAAAAGCAGTTTATCAGAAGATGTTTATTCATAATGAGTACCCAACACCTAGTAGTAGTAAAGTTTTCTGTCGGTATAGGTGTTGAAGATAGGACACCGAAATCATTGTATCCAAATGAAGATGTATGCATTCGTCTATGCCTTGTGTAATCATCATTATCAGGCCATATTCGTCCATTTATAGGCTTCCTGTCACACGGATACACCCTTACTTCCGGTCCTTTTCTACTCTGATCCAGTGTTTACCATCCGTCTGTACAATATCACCAGTTCAGCGGGCAGGTCGAAGGTGGTGGTTTGTTGTTAAGTTCTGGGTCACCATTCGACTTATGTTATACTTAACCTATTTCCTGTGTAAATATTTTTTGTATGTAATGTAGGCTCAGAGTAGATAATATACCTACTACGTACATGTAGATAATGTAATTTATTTAGGAGTGAACCCGTGTGCTGAAGTGGAGTGCCGGCACGGCGCGGAGTGCAAGGTAGAGGGGGGAGGCGCGGTGTGCGCGTGTCCGCCGCCGTGCGAGCCGGTGCTGCGTCCGGTGTGCGGCTCCGACTCTCGCACGCACGACAGCGAGTGCGAACTGCGCCGGGCCGCCTGTCTCCTGGGCAGGGAGTTGAAGGTGTTGCATGCTGGGGCGTGCGGTAAGCTATCACACAAGATGTAATACTCACTATTGGGCTAGTTGAAAACAAAATGTATATGCGATATAAATTAACTAGGTAATTGTTTCCTTTATTGAGATTGTAGAAACAAAATAATGGCAAGTCGGCAGGCCTTACCAGCTTTAAAGATACTGGAACTATTCGACTAACAACGGTTTGAATATAAATATGCATTTTGGACGTTTTTTGGCATTGATTGTTATTCACAGTGACTTTATACCCAATATTAAAATTAAGAATTAAATTAGGGTCGGCAGCGCGCGATACCCCTGGTATTGCAAGCGTCGATAGGCTACGGTAAACGTTTACCATCAGGCGGGCCGTATGCTTGTTACCTTAGTGGTATAAAAACAACCTAAGATGAATGAACTTCTGTGGTTGTTACCTTACTATACTTTGTAGGGATGGCAGGTGCTGTTACCATCCCAATAGCTGAAATTACACTTTAAATATTACTCCATATTTAAGGTTCAAACGGCGTATGCGCGGATCGTGTGTGCCCCCATGGCGGGGAATGTGTACTCTCCGGAGGGCGGGGCGTGTGTCGCTGTCCTCGTTGCTCTAATGAGTTTGCTCCCGTGTGTGGCTCCGACGGCATATCCTATGGGAACCGCTGCAAGTTGCAACTGGAAGCATGCAGACACAGGCGTGACGTGCAAGTGCTGTATGACGGACCTTGTAGTGAGTAAAACATATTATTGAACAGCTGTCAGACTATTAAACTATAATAAGAAAAAACCCATTGCTTGAAATTGTTACGAGAATACAAAAGTTAAAGTCAACAGGAAATTAATTGCATATAGCTCCACTTAAACTTTTTGAAATCGCAGTCTGTTATTAACACGTTGAATGCCATAAGAGAGCCTTCCTTACTGAACCATTCAGGCTACGGGGATCACCCGCGAGCCGAGTGTGAGGTCCAATGTAAACTCTTCATACAAGCCGAGGTAAACAGCTATGCAAGTGAGACATGTGGCTCTGTTAGCTTAAACGGACGGCGTGGTTTTTAAATCCAATAGAAATTTGAAGATTTTTTATCAATGTTAATGTTCGGATGCTGGGTTTGGTCTTAAAAGGTCTAACTTTACTTTTTTTTGCAGATGGTTGTGAAAATAAGAAGTGTGAATTCTATGCTGTGTGTGAGAGTGACGGCGTATCTGAAGCCAGCTGTGTCTGTCCGAAGCATTGTGAAGAAGGAACTGTAAGTGTGAATCAATTTATCAGTCATACCTAAGGCTTAACTTAAGGCGGCTCTGAGATATTATAAGTTTGCAGAGTCGTTCTGCAACATTACGCCACTTAACGAATGTAATGTATTTTTTATAGGAAACAGAGGAAGTTTGCAGCAACGATAATCAAACATACAGCAGCGTGTGTGCACTGAGGGACGTGAGCTGTAAAGAAAAGAAACATCTCCATATTAAACACATGGGCTCATGTGGTGAGTACCATCTTTAATTTCAAAGGACTCCAGCTGTATTTCGTTGTATCCGCACCAGGACGCTCAAAAAATAGGGATAGCACTAGCGCGTTACGGCAACGCGGTAGTATCACACTAATATTATAGAAGTGTTAGTTTGTAGGTGTATGTGTTAGTACCCTTTTTACGCCGTGTCCTGTGAGGATGGATGGATGTTTGTTGCTCAATTACGCAAAATCGGTTGAACGGATTTGGATGAAATTTGACACACGATTAGTTTATTTCCTGGATTAACACATGGTATATATTTTTTATCCCGGGAAAATATTAGGCTCCTGTGGGATTCTAAACATTCCATGTGCCAAAGCGGTTCAGCAGTCTGCATAATAGAGAAATTTAAGAAATGTGGTTCAGAGTCGTGCTTGGGTGTGGTGTGTCCGGCGGGCACGTGGTGCGCGCGCGGCTCGTGCGCGTGCGCGGCCCCGTGCGGCGGCGAGGCGCGCGCGCCCGTGTGTGCGCACACACACCACACCTTCCCGCACGAGTGCGCGCTGCGCCGCGCCGCCTGCGAGGCGCGCCATCGAGGAGAAGAGCCCCCCACCCTCGCCTACCACGGCGAGTGCGCTGACACACTCCACAATAACACTACTGCTGGTACGTTCTTTTGATTATGTCTACTTTTTGCAGTAGAATTTTTACTTATTCCAAGAGGATATCAGAGTATAAGAGAGGATAAAGACCCGTCTTTAGCTATTATGTATACATATCAATCGTAATTTGACGTGAGTATGATTATGGTGGGAGCCTCCCACCATAATCAAACCGATGATAACAAAATCGGGGGATACCGTTTGGTTTTTTAACTATATACCTATCTATCATCTACAAACAACATTTAATTGTTTCTATAGCTTCAGGTTAAAATAAAAATTTTGGCATCACAAATCAAACATGGGATTCCGAAAACTGTTTAGATTTTTAAACTGATCAGTAGGTACATGCTATATAAAATACCCGTTCAGTGAATACGTATAGGATAAAATGTAGGATTTTGCTTAACAACACAAGTTTTGCTCAATATTAGGTGCAACACACAAGTCGACCTTTCTAAATGGTTTATTAATGTTTCAGGATCCAACAAAACATCGAAACAGCTTGACTTGAGTAACGAGATTCGTTCAGGTGATGAAGACGCAGAGGAGACAAGTGAATCCGGCGTGGGCGCAGGCACAGCGGTTTGCGCGCGAGTACAGTGCGCGTTCGAAGCTACCTGCGCTGTGGATTCTAATGGACAGCCTCGGTACTTACTACATTTAAAGTTTATAAATCAATGGTACGGAATTAGAAGGTAAAGAACGGAATTAGAAGTGTTATAGGACTAATTTCTATAAGCAAATGCACAATGACAATTCACATTGTCATTAATGAAGTTATAATAATTTCTCATCTAAATATATAAAACTCAAAGGTGACTGACTGACTGACTGACTGACTGACATAGTGATCTATCAACACACAGCCTAAATTACTGGACGGATCGGGCTGAAATTTGGCGTAGTTATGACGTAGGCATCCGCTAAGAAAGCATTTTTGGAAATTCCACCCCTAAGGGGGTAAAATAGGGGTTAAAAGTTTGTATGAAAATCCGTCGTTTTTGAAGTTAAACGCATGAAAATTGGTATTTGGTCTTTCAGTTCAAAATAAATAAACATGTATTTTAGGATTTTCGGAAATTCCACCTCTAATTGGGGATGAAAGTATTGTATGAAAATCCGTAATTTTTGAAGATAAAGGCATGAAAATTGGTATTTGACCTTTCAGTTAAAAAAAATAAGTAATGATTTCAGGATATTTGGAAATTCCACCCCTAAGGGAGTAAAATAGGGGTTGAAAGTTTGTATGAAAATCCGTCGTTTATTAAGTTAAGCGCATGAAAATTGGTGTTTGGCCTTTCAGTTAAAAATCAATAAATACGTATTTCAGGATTTTAGGAAATTCCACCCCTAAGGAGGTAAAATAGGGGATTAGAGTTTTGTATGAAAATACGTCATTTTTGAAGTTAAATCCATAAAATAGGTAGCAGTGGGCAAAGGCTATCATTTAGAATTTAAGATATAGGTACAATTTGACTTATTTACCAGGCGTGCGAAGCCGCGGGTAAAAGCTAGTTCAGCATAAACTGTAAAAGGTCATACATAAAGTTATCTATGTCGAACACGTTGAATATTAGATACCGAGATTCACTGCAAAGTTTGAGTTTGTTGATTTAGTCCAAAATGCCATACAGCGTCACCTATAGGATGATTTATGAACGATTACAGTACAAACACGCAATAATAACGCATAAAGGACATCATCCATTATGGTCCAAATCTGAAAGTGCCGGCAAACGCTTTATTTTTGTTTATTCTCTTAGAGCTTGTCCGTCTGTCTCTTAACATTTTTTACTGAGACAACAAACCCGTAGGACCATTGTAGTTGATATAATTTGAGATCGAAAATCTGAATTTTCATACAAACATGTCAAAATTACCAAAATAAATGAAATGATCTGTACTCTCCAACTTTGGTGCTATAGTAATAATTAGCCAGACGGACAACTCTAACAGAATATACAAAAAATGCGTTGGCAGCCACATTCAGATTCGGACCAAATCTCTATGAAACATGGATGTCCTTGAGCCTGTTCGCGGAATGTGGGACTGATGATCTACACTCCGCAAACAAGCCGAGTGTACACTGACGAGCTGAAGCTTCCTGATTAAAACACCGGATATATGTATGGAATCTAATCAACTCGCAGATGCGCCTGTCTGTTTGACTGCGCCGCGGCAGCAGCTGCTACTTCATCAACGCCGGTGTGTGCCTCGGACTTGCGGCTCTACCCCACCCTGTGCCATATGAAGCTGGAGGCTTGTCGGAGACAAGAGGACTTGAGGCTGCGGCCTTTACCTCTATGCCGGGGATTGGAGGTGAGATTATTCGTCGATATAAAGACCAGAAGAACCGGGATCGATCATCTTCCTTTAAGAATAAACAGGTAAATGAGTTAGAACACTTTGCAGAAATTACAGATTCTGGATACTTGTTGAATAAATTCATGTCGACGATTGTGTGTACATACAAGAACGCAGTATAAGTACCAAAAAGGAAATATACCTTATTATTAACAGTTCCGGCCTTGCGGAGACGCCGAGCCCTTAACAGATGCCCAAGGTCGGCCTCTGGACTGTGGAGGTGGTCCTCAACGTAAGGACTGCCCTGTGGGCAGTTACTGTCACCACACTGCTAAAGCTGCTAGATGTTGCAGGAAAGGTACATACTTGACCTCCTTGCACATATCAATAAGTTATAATTGCAAATGCTAAAGCTAATTATTCAGATTATCGCTGTTGTTACGTGCTAGGGAAGTTAAAATTCGTTAGTGCAAGAGATAAATTATTATAAGAACGATTTACTTGTAATAATTGTTATACCTCGTACAAAAAACGTAGAAGTTATTGAACAACTTTTTTTGCTGTCCCGTTTTTGTGATCTATGTTTACGGATCGTAAATAAAGTTGGTAATGGTTACGTATACATTAAACAAGGTAAAGAGTCAAGGAAACCAGATCAAACTTTACACCGTGCAAAGGAAAAAGAAACTTCATTTCTTTTTCCTTTGCACGGCCTTTGTTTGGCCAATTGTTCAGCAGAGCTTCTCGAAGTATAAAGTTTCATTACTTGAGTTAAGTTGGCTTCTAACCTTGACAGATCGATAGAGAATCTAAAACTCTATCTAATTGCATATCAATAAATATAAAGGTCATTTTCGATCAAAGTGGCGTTTTTTGTTTTTCCTTTCCACCAATGATGATGGTATGTATTGC
This sequence comes from Falcaria lacertinaria, assembly GCA_951449985.1. Lineage (NCBI taxonomy): Eukaryota > Metazoa > Arthropoda > Insecta > Lepidoptera > Drepanidae > Falcaria > Falcaria lacertinaria. The sequence continues at coordinate 5,234,916 of OX602109.1, read as the reverse complement.
GTCAGATAAAGCAGTAGAAGAGAAGAAAGGTTGCCAGGAGTCGTGGCAGGGGTGTTGTGCGGGCGAGGCGGGTTGCCCGACGCAGTGCGGCTGCCACCGGCTGGGCGCGCGCGGCGGCGGCTGCGGGGAGGGCGGCCAGTGCGCCTGCCGCCCCGGCGTCGGCGGGCTCAAGTGCGACCGCTGCGAGCCCGGCTACTGGGGCCTGCCCCGGATCGGCACCACGGGACATTCCGGCTGCATACGTCAGTCTATTTATTCGCACATTTTTTTATCCTGTGTTTGTGCGTGCGTGTGTGGGCCTGCGTGCTTGTGTGCGTATGTGAGTGTGTTTGTGCACTTGCGTGCGTGCGTGCGCGTTTGCATGCTTGCGCGCTTGTTTGTTTGACTATTTCTTCGGTACGCTTCTGCGCTCCGTATCAGAAGGTATATCAGGTATAATGACGTAGTTTGCAGAACGTCGGCCTATTAAAACGTTTTTTCTATATCCTAAACAACTCAAAACGGATTTTAATATATGAGGTGTAGTTAGATTCGTATTGATTTATGGGAATGACGTATTTTTTTATCAGTCTGCAATGTAAGTGAGTCTGTAATTGTTTTAGCCTGCGGATGCTCTGCATTTGGTTCAGTGCGTGAAGACTGCGAGCAGATGACGGGCCGGTGTGTCTGCAAGCCTGGGATACAAGGACAGAAGTGCACCGTGTGCTCCAATCACGAACATACCCTCGGGCCCAATGGCTGTTTTGATCGTAAGTACAGCAGCTTGCTATGTATTTTTTTATGGATCAGGTCACCAATAAGGTGTTAATATGTATATGTGTGCACGAACCAATAAAAAAACAATTTCAGAAATCGATAGTGTGGATTATATTATTAATACTTGAACGTATTACAAATTCTATTTAAATTAGTAATGTATTACAAGATATAGTGAACAAAACTGTGATTTCTCTTTCAACAGCAGAGTCAACTCAACTGCCGGCAACTAACTGCGACCACATGACATGTTACTTTGGGGCGTATTGCGTAGTTCGGAGCGGGCTCGCCACTTGCGAGTGTGGTACTGGGGAGTGTCCTTTCACCGACGGGCCGTCTGTGTGCGGCAGCGACGGACGCACTTACCTCTCCACTTGTCACCTTCGGACACACGCTTGTAGGACGCAGTCGGACTTCGTAGTACAGGCCTTTGGGCCCTGCAGCGAACAGGGGCCGCACGTGCGCAGAGGTAGCCGAATCGGTAGATCCTCTCCCCGTAAAAATCCCACACGCCTACAAGCCGATAAAACCGGGCTAAAAGACTTCGAGCTTCCTAAATACCAAAGCAGCAACTCTTTGCAGTACACCGACGCTTCAGTAGACACCAGCGATAGCGGCAAGCCAGACAGCCCCGAGCCAGAACTGTCGTGCAATCACATTCTCCCGCCAGTTGGGTACCGCTAGATTTAGAGCGAGCTAGACTGTTGTAACTAATGTTTGAAGTAGATGTCTTCTTTTAATAAAATTTATAACTATTTTCAACTATAATTCACAGATTACACTGATCCTCATTCTGTAGTAGAGAATGACCAATTGAGTTGTGTAAAGGCAGTCAAAAACAAGTCCGAGGAAGTAGGTGAAGTTTTCGAAAGCGAATATAATGTGGTAGATGAATTGGAAGATTATGCTGCTATGTTCGAAGAGTATGTAGAGGAAGCAGTGGAGGGTATATATGAAGTGCCGTTGTTCGATGGCCAAGCGAGAATGACGGTTCGAGCGAGACTGCCCGCTCAGCGCTTCGACATTTGGGCCGAAGTATCCGCGGTGTGCGGGGATGGCGCCTTGGTCAGCGGGTCGGGGGCGAGGGACCATTTATGGCTTGGATTTGTGAAAAATAAGGCAATTTTACGATGGGATGCTGGAAGTGGACCTTTCGAATTGCATAGCGGGAAAGTAAGAACTAATCGTAGGACTAAGATATCGGCGCGAAGGTACAAGAGAGATGCCGTTTTGAAAATGGGATCGGCGGCGACAATAGGCACGGCACACGGACGCATGGATTCCTTGGATGTCTACCCATTTATTTATGTTGGAAACCCAACTGACAATGTTACCAAGTAAGTAGTATATTTATCTAGTTACTAGCCCAACGAAGCTCTAGAGGTGACGAGCGCAGTGCAGTCCTGCGATTACTCCTTATCATCAGGCCAACGATGATCTCGTCACCCAGTTGTATAAACATATAGGATGAGTCCAAAAACTAATAATGACATTGTTTTGATGAATTATTTTGGGAAATTAAGTAAAAAAATGTTCAGGTTATCAGGCGGGTCCAGCCTATCTGGATTCATCGGATGCGTGCATCGCTTGCGCGTGAGTGGGCGCGATGTGATCCCTCCGGCGCGAGGAGTGTCCTTCACCTCGCAAGGATTACGACCCTGCACTCCACATTACTTGTCGCAATTGGTCTGTCCTTGAAAACCCTCAAGTTAGTCTAATTTCAGACGTGGTACCTATAATATATTGTATGTGCATGATAATGAAAAAGCACTGTTTAGTAATTTAATATTATGCAGTACAGTACAGTCTCTTACACAAGAACACTGATGTTCTTATTTCAAAACGAATACCTATGTTTATTTATTTAAATTAAAAACTTTCCATGAAATGAAAAATATTCATACAAATACTGTAAGTAAATTTTAAATTTTAATTAACATACCTACATAAAAAAAATTATGATGCTTATTTACCTAAAGACACTTTTTGATAAGATGTAAAAAATATCCAACATGAAAACGTATTTAAAAATAATTTACAATGATGAAAACTATTTTAAATATTATGTCGTTTAAGTTTTAAACAATATTGATGCTAGGGACATGGGGCAGATTTTGAGTAAGTACTTTCCATACAGACCGATATTTACGCAGAATACGAATTATAAGCAAGTTGGACTAAGCTTAGCATCGATGCAATAGTTGTAATGACTTAAGTATCCTAAAATTTACTTCGTGTTCTAATTTAAGTTAAAGAAAAATAAATTAAGGTATAACACGTAAGACTAAATAATAAAATTAAAATTAAATTCTTCGTACTGAACTACCTAACCTACATGATACATTGTGATACTCGGGTTACTCAAACGTCTAACATTTTATCTTGTACTTTCTATTAACGTTAACATATCTATTACTATATTCTATGTATTTTCTAATTGATTGTCTTCATATATTATACTGTTATTTAAATATGTATTGTTTTATTCCCGATAGAAGATTATTCCAACTTACTCAAGTAGTCAGTGCTATTCTGAGAAACAAGATGCGTTGGAACTGATTTCAGAATTGCAGGGTTGGCGTAGAGTTTTTACAACACCCACTTTCCACCGAAGATATACGAGTAATTGAGTGTCAACGTGACAGGATGTTGAGCCCATCCAGTCTCTTACTTTACCAGGCATTTAAATACGTCCATGAATTTCGTTCCAGACGTATGCAGGTTCCTTCACGAATCACTACACTTAAGTTAGAGAATCTCATTGGTACAGACCGTCGGGTTTGGAACTTGCGTTGCTAGAATAGGAGGCAACGCTTCATACCACAAGACCACCACGGCTCTTAGTAGTAACTCTTAGACTAAATAGTAACTTTTTTTCTCTCTATTTACACGAACCCTAAAACAATGTTATCCAACCAACAATATATTTGATGAATTTCGACATATTTTATGGAGTAAGGGGTTGAAAAAACAGTTTTAATACCAACGTTATAATGAACCGGATAACTCTCAAGTCGTTCTCTTCAGTTTCATGGCTGGCCCATTATTTTCTTATCAACCGTTCGCTCCCACTTCCCTTTTATAATCCTTCTTATCGCTGTCTGTTTCATAAAAGACGCTCCTCAAAATTTAAAGCTATTATACTGTTAGACGAACAACTGAAAGCAAGTCGTAAAAACTTTTTGACAAGGCCTCTTATCGCTGGTATAGGAACAGTATAATTCTAGCTTTATTTCCTTAATAAATTAGTGGTGTTATGTCAATCTTTTACATGTTATTTTATTGAAGTCTTTAATGTATGCACATAAACTACAAGCCGGGTTTTGGACACAGATCATCTCACTTGATAGCAGCCAAGAAGTCATCGTGGTATCTCGAACTGAAATCCTCGAACCGATAATCTCTAACAATCACGTAATTTTGGCAAGTAACAAACTGCCATCGAACATTAACGGCTGTAACCGTGAAATGTTCCTGTTACGACCGTGAGTGATAAACATAAAATTTAAGTCATTGTTGGCCTTTTCCCCCTTAATGAGATCGAGGTGAGCCATGTGAGCTCTTACTTAATGGGAGTTTATAGTAAGCGCACTCTACACAAACGTACATACTAGGGATGTACCATAGGTTCAGTTCAGGGTTGACTAATTAATATTACAAACGAATATTAAAAATAAGTTAAGACACATATGACTGCATTGCTAAGATTATCGCTGTTTTTATAGTCTTATTATTGTTTGTTGATTTTGTTCATAGCAGGATCTTACTAAGGAGGTCTTAGAGCGCTCGCGATATAACCCTCTTAAGAGAAAGCTAGAGACATTAATTTCATCATAATAGTCGTTTGCTCAACCGCCTGTGCGCAGTAATATAGCTAAAAGCTTCTATTCATTATTTCTCAGTTCTCCATCACTTAAACTCGTCGTATTGATGTGATGTGACTTTGTATGCGTAATGGATATTAAGATCGTGTGCGGTTGGTTTTTGATTACCTTCCTCCTTTATTGTTCCTAATGGAAACTCTTACTTAGTTGACTTGTGGAGATGGAGTTGCTTATATTGAGTTAATTTGTTTATTTCTAAGTAGTTCCTTAATGGATTCTGTGAATAATAAGGAATTCAAGTTTCCATAAATTATTTTATTCTTTAGAACTAATAAAATGTATATGGATTTAATGCAGCCACAATTAAATATTTGTAGAACAATATAACTCAGAATAATCAGACGCATAGGCCTTTTATTTAGACTGGAAAAGTGGCACACAATTAAACGCCAAGCTAGATGGTCACCTTACCTAATGCCTAAATTTACCTTCCCTTTTTGTGTGAATGTAATGTGGTTATATTTTTCGGATGATTTTTATTAAGACCGAAGTCATTGGTGCTGGTCATCTTATCATATTCGGTATTTGGTGTTGTAATTTTTTTATAATTTGTTTCGGCAGCAAGTTACAATGATTTTAAACTCAGTTTATAAACATACATTAGAAGCTGGATTGCATCGCATCAATATGTGATGACTTCTAAGACTAAGTATATTTCGCATTTAACCTGCAAAAACATTTGATAAATATACAATGTTGAGAATTACAGATATAAATAGGTATGACTAGCAAATTCAATATCTACGTACGTAGGTATACCTGTATCCGTTAAACCAAATTTCATTAGCATAGTTTAAAACATACATAAAATCAGTCCAGTCAATAATTTAAAATTCTGAAATAGTATCAGAGTTCGGAGAAAGCTTGCTAAAATGTTATCTTAAATAGTATAATATTTCATATATAATAATAAAACACAAAAGCTCATTATATGTCTAGAGAGCGAGGTCACTAGTTTTTGCCTTGAGTCGAGGGTCTCTTGACGAGAGTTGAGTGTAGCATTTACATTCATCCCTATATTTTTGTTAAGCTAGGGTAAGTTAAATGATGAAAATGCGTATGAAGATATAAACCTGTGTTACCAATCTATTTTGTTTACGACCTTAATTGTCGAAAATGGGAGTGCCGGCGTAATATAATTTTTGTCTTTGATTTTTTTTAAAAGAATGATACGTCCTTCAAATCCATCAATCTACACTAATCTACATCTACGCTAATCTACACTTCTACACTAATCTACACTTCTACTCTATCTACATCTATACTTCTACTCTATCTACATCTATACTTCTACACTATCTACACTAATCTACACTATCTACACTAATATTATAAAGAGGCAAGATTTGTATTATTGTATTTTTGTGGGTTTGTATTGTAGTATATTATTATTTATTTTATTGTATAATAGGCTCCGAAACTACTGGACCGATTTTAAAAATTCTTTCACCGTTAGGAAGCTACATTATCTCTGAGTAACATAGGCTATTTATTATACTAGCTGCCCGCGGACGGCTTCGCTCGGGTAGACAAAATATTTGGTAAATGTCTATAGGCTCCGAAACTGCTGGACCGATTTCAAAAAATATTTCACCGTGAGAAAGATACATTATCATTGAGTAACATAGGCTATGTATTATACTAGCTGCCCACCCCGGCTCCGCACGGGTGGACAAAATATTTGATAAATGTCTATGCTCCGAAACGAATGTCTACCCGTGCGAAGCCGGGGCGGGCCGCTAGTTAATAATAATCACACAGACATAAAAAAAATATTACAGTTATTCTTAAAATTGCATGGTCTCATTCTTTAAGTAAGAAAGGGAAGAGAAATATAATACTTTTTTTCCGTAATTAAACCGTACTCGTCATCAAATGTAGCTCCTGTAAACTCGCAGTACGTACCTATACCTAGGTCTACATAGTCGGTACTAAGTAGTTTTCTCCAGCTGACAAGATAGATACAAACAAGAGGCGTTGGTTTTAAGAAAGGGTCGGGTCGTGGGTCGAATTACTGAAACGGTCGAGTGTAACAAAGGAAAGTTTAAGTGGTGTTACTGAACCTGCCGCCTATTAGTGATTATAAGCTTATCTCGCAATAGTCCCCCAGCTTTAATATTTCACACTCACGATTCCAATAAATCGTATGTTTTTCTATTTTTTGTGAAAGTTACATGATTTTCTAAAATCGTGTAACCATGAACTTACCGAACTCTTAACTTAATTCTGAAACCTTGAATGCCAGCTTCGAGCTTCGGTTTGCCAACAATGCTATGTAGGTTGCTTTACTATAATATTTTGTTATAGATTAAATTATTTCCAAAGGAATTTGATGTTGGCGCAAGAAAACGCTACAAAAGCCTAGCTAGCTTTGGGCTTAGCATTGTTTACTGCTGAAAATTTTCATAGGAAGTGTCTAGTACACGACATTGTTAGAATTTTCAAACGGGTTAATATCAAGAGCGGCTGAGGAATGTTTAATATGTTTAATTACCTCCGACATCCTGAGGGGGCGGGTTTCGAACAAGGAGAGAGTTGGCGCTGCCGTACTACAACGAGCCTTTGTCAACGCAACGCCCATAGCCTCCATAAACCTGTAAGCCTTAGTGTTCATTAACTTAAACAATCTATTTTTTAGGTAGGATAAGTATTAAGTATTTGTTGCGTATCTCAAAGAAAACAACCATGCATTATGACCCTCTGTTAGTAAATTAATAGACAGGACTCGCTGCGCTGCTTGTATTCTGAGAGGGTATTTACAAGCAACGTAGGGTAGCCAAAGAGAATAGGTAGGGCGTAATGGAAATTCACATTAAAAAACTGTTCGTCCGACTGAAGACATCCTACACATTACAGATCACAGAAAAAAAAACGCTGATGTACTGATGTTCCGTGGTGAGCAAGGTTTTCCAGGATCAGTTGTGCTGGCAGAAGGGATACCTAATATAAAATGCTGCTATAATACAATAGACTTGGTAATGCACTTGTATACCCTTTGTTGTTGTAAGCGTCTATAGGCTATGGTGACCACTTTCCATAGTCGGGTCGTTTGGTTGTTTGCCACCTAAGTAGTGTACAAAAAGGCATTATGTTAAGTTTGTTCAGACGACACGACGCCCGCCCGAGGGTGTGTTCAATTAGTTCCAATGTAGCGCATAATATGTAAATAGTCACCGGACAAGCGTAACTACCTATGTAAATAGATGTCTTGTGCTTTTTCTTCGTACAATGTATACCGACCTTCTTTACAAGGTTTATCAGTCTGTTTGCACACAATTGTGCCCCACTTTCACTTCATTTGGTTTTTAGGTCGCTGGGATTAGTGCATGTAAATATTTTTGAATTAATATTTATAATGTATTTATGTAAATGAATGTCAAATAAGAAAATATTTGTAGTTATATCTTGCCATAAATTAAATTTAAGTGTCTGTCCTAGGCAATTTGTACGTTTCTTTCAGTCCCTTTTTACTTAGGAACCTAACAAAAACAATAAAAAAGGAAACAGAAAGTAATTATACTACCTACTTCAAAGGAATACAGAAGCGCCCTTGTTAATAAATGTTACAGACTTCAGAAGAAATGTTGGAAGACGGTTTCCCGTTGAGAATTTTTATTAAGTAACTAGAACTATGTGTGACAGACTACTTACTAAGATAAAAAAAACTGAAATGTAGCTAATAAAATAACGCAACAGGTTCAAGGTCGCAAGTAATTTACCATAAAAGCAAATGATCCTATAGATTCCTCTCTTGACGAGGAATTAGCGCGAAAGTCACGACAAGTTAGGTATTTACGATGTTTCGATTGCGAAGTTACTCATAGCATCGCACCGCACCGCTGCGGCCTTTTATGTTTATTCACAGGCTATAATTCCCGAGCAGAGAGGATTATTCGAAAACGTAAACGTAGGTGCGGCCATAATTCACGCACCCGCTGTCGCGTGGCACTTGTGAATGTAATCGCATACAACCACGTCGAAAATTATTCCCGCGTAGGCCTAGACTAGCGACGAGGGGGCTAGCGAATAAGCGAACTCGTTTGTAATGCACAGACAGAATGCATTATGGGTGTGGACTCGCTTGTACAGACCCTATACTGGTGCGTTATATGGCGTGTGTAAAACCTCAATTTGCTAAAATGCTAAATTTTGAATATTTCCAGCTTGTACTTAGCTTTCAGATGCACCAATGTATTGCTATATTCACTACGTAGGGAAAGCTCTTATGATGTTTTAACTTACCTATTTTTGCTGCTATTTTTTATACCACAAGCATACGGCCCACTTTATGTTAAGCAGTCACCGTAGCCTATAGCCGCTAGCAATACCAGGGATATCACTAACGAGTTGCCAACCCTGTTGTTGATGAGGAATCACTGTGGTAGGAGCATTACTACTAGCCCAGCATATCTATCTATCCCTGTGGAGCACTGGCAAACTTACCGCAGCGACACAACACTTCATCAAAGTTGTGATTTACTGCGGGTCTTCTGTAAGGTGGAGGTATAGTCCGCAGTCGGGCGTCACGGGAGATCCCAATTCGCCCTACCTCTCTTTTTCATCTCATATGTATTAATTTATAACGTACATGGATTTTTATTTCCGTTTGTTTCAACTCGTATATGGTAATAAGGCTGAAGAACGCTTTATCAGTGGTTCTCGTTCAATCGTAAATATTCAAATGGTGGCGATAAATTATCGCAGAGTGTTTGTTGTGCATCAAATGATTCGTTTCGGAATGTAAATGATCAAGGTGTCAAGCAGCTACCATTAAATTTGGATAAAGCAGCTTACGTTTATATTTGCTCGTTATCCTCGCGACGTGTGATATACGGGCCCTGCCTGAAAATATTAAACTCTCCTATAATTTCGCGCGTGTCAGTATTATAAATATTGTCCAGAGATTTTCATATTAATTGCAACTTCACTATAGCGCCTTTGTCCCCTACGCATGAATGTAAATTTTATGACCCTTATGTTCACAATAGCTTTTATAATTATTATTCTTTGCGGCTTGTTTATTTTTCGAAATTATTTTGCTAGATAAAATCAAAATAATTACTTTGCTTTATTCGTTATTTATATGCAAAGAATAAAATGAAATTAAGCAAAATAAGTACTATATTTGGGCTCAGATGATTTGAGGACGTGTTACCAGAACACTGTTTTATGTATTTGAGTTGTATTCAAAAGAACTTGGTAATAGAAAATTAAGCTTAAACATCTTTCCCTAATTCCTCGTCCTTTACCTAATTCCTCTGTCTGTCCAAGATTAACGATACCTTGTTAAAGCACCCATCCCGTAATTGACTTTTGCAAATTACATTTTCCTTAAGTATTTATTTCCTTACAAAAACAGCTTCCAGAACGACCGACGGCAAGAAAACAAATTGATTTTTGATGTCGCTGGCCATAATGATTCTCTGCAACGCATCGACTGACAAAAACATAGCAGTAGGTTTGCTATGTAATAGGATATTTTACTGAAGAATCATTAACAGTGATTTATTGAATTAAGTTCGCCGTTAGCTGATAGTTTAATTGAAATGTTGTGCCGAACGCTCATTGCCTCTGTGTCATTATGAGATCCAATTCCAACATATCCACTCAGTGGAACATTGGTGAATATTTCCGTAAAATGTTTTTAATTTATGTAAGAAAATAGAAATGTTTTTGATTTTACATTATTTTGAGGTGGGGGATCCATTACTGAGCCATTACCTAACTTAAAAAAAAATAAAAAAACACGGTGGCAACCATACAGCTCGACTGATGGTAAGCAATATATATTAGGTCGGCAAAGCGCGAGTAATACCCCTGGTGTTGCAAGCGTCCATAGGCTGCGGTAACCGCTTACCATCAGGCGGGCCGTATGCTTGTTTGCCACCTTAGTGGTATAAAAACAAAAAATATTAAAAAAAGCAGTCACTGCTATCCACGCCTACAATAAAAGGGGTAGCAATGGCCCGTTGCCAACCTTACGTTGCGGGGAATCACGTTGCCAGTAGCATATGAGACGAGAAGGCTACCTTACTGCCTGCACAGCGTACCAATCATCTAAGAGCTGCTAGAAACCGTAGGTATACTTACTGTTTTACACCCAGGAACGGAATGAAATCAAAGTAATGTTTGTAAGGTGGAGCTGACCCTTCACGTAGCACTACGAGATTAGTTCCATTTCACTCTTCAAGATAAACACACATAATTGCCAACTTATAGATGACACAGGATATTACAGTTTATAGAAACATTTTGATAACAAATGGTTATCCCATAGACACAACAAGGGGAACCAATAGTGATTTTGTGGGTTAACAAATCAAGATAGTGTCACGATAAACGTCGCATCCAATCACTAGGTGTCTTGTTACAAGGTGCGTAGTGTTATTTATACGGGACCAATCAGTATGTAAATATGTAGGGTAGGTGAACGTTCTGAAGTGAGTGGGTGCAGTTGGCGCGGCGCGACAGCCTCCATCGCGCCCTGCGCCCGCGCGCACGCCTGCCAATCGCTCACAAAGTACAAACCCTCGCGTGACGCACACTAAAGAATTCTCGTGTCACCCCCCAACATCACACCGTAAAATTGTTTATTTACCCGCCATGCGGGCTTTTGCAACATTCATTTTGTTGACGCTCATTCTGGACATCGTCAATGCGAACGTGCTATTGTTTCGGGCCGCGCGGCGCCCGCTTTACAGACGTCAACGCTACGCAACATCTGCTTGCAACACGAGTGTCACGTACGATAAAGTTTTATTAAAACATGTTACGCTACTTTCCAAATACGTTTTTACGGGAAAAGTGTTCGGCGTGAATGCAGGTTTTAACGGCACGAGAGTGTATAAAGTGAACATTCGTCGGGTTTTAAAGGGTGATTTGAACGATATAGGTGTAGTAGTCAAGTTTGGTGCGGCGAAGTCGTTACGTTTCAGTGATGCTACAGTTTTGGTTGAAAGTGCTCTGCTATGCCCTCCGTTACGCGTGCGAACATATGGGATTTTCCTCACTGAAAGGAAACGAGAGGAAGGTGTGATTTGGCTGAGTTTAGTGGTGGAGCCTATGGTGCTGACCTTGAGGAGTATTGCCGCTATCGAAGCCGCAGTGAAAGGTAAGATTTCAAACAAATTTTTCATTAAGATCTTACTTATTATTACGGAAATTATATGAATATTAAACAAGAGCGTGCGTAAATAAACAAGAAGGCGGCAATTAGTCGTAGGGCGGGGCGTGCGTCAGCGCAGAGCGCGCGCACGACATGAAATTATTGCGGCTACCGAACCAGTCAAGAAAGCTTTGCAGGTTTTCAATATTATAATAATACTCCTCATAAGGTTTTCCATTAGCGGTGAAATGACGGCCAGCCCCTCCTTAATTATTCAATAAAGTAGGTAGTTTTGTAAATTGTTATTTTAGTATCGATAATGACGGTGATTTTTAATAGTGTCATGTTTTAAGACATAGGAAGTTTTATAATCACGTTATTTATATAATATTATTATTTACATGCCTTTTTAATCTATTATTACATGCATATCATCACGGCAAGCCCCTTTCTGGGTAGACAGTATTATACTGCCTTTCCACCCGACTTGCACGCACACTTCTTTTACTTCTTCTACATTCATATCAATTACGAAATATATATATCACTCACCAATGGCAAACCACCTACCTTGCTAGCATATTATGCTGCTAGCATTAGTTTAGCTCAGAGTAGATAATAAACTGGTTTTATTGTGTGTTTGTGATTTCGATATGGAATAAAGTTGGAAATCTGTGTTTGTGTGAAGTACTAAAGTCCACATAAACATATTTAAAGTGGTTTAGAAGATAGCGGGAGTGGGCCATGAAATGGCAGAATGTACGACCACGCCCAACCGTTTGCCATGATTCAACCCGGTTCTATCAAATAGGTAATAGATGTTAAATGTATATATCTTATTTAATAAGTACGATTAAATATCACTGCGTCGTTTATTATGATTCCATAATTATTTCTATGCCAAACATAAACCGTCGTTATAGATAGACACTATCAAACTGGAAAGCAGGGCATGCTTTATGGAAATCGGTTACCTACTATAGCTTATGGTGAAAATTCGGAAATTAGAAGAGCTAAAATAATGCGTTGGTAACTAGAAAGCAAATTAGATAAACACATAAATGTATGTAAAAATAGTAAAGTAGGATGTTAACTTCATCCTTTTAATATTTTTTAAATTTAGAATACGTAAATTACGGGTTTGGGTAAAACTTGGGGAATATATATATCCGACATACACATGACCTGTGTTGTAATTTTGGCACGGTGTACGATGACATTACATCTGAATAATGTGTACTCTGTCCTTGTTTTGCTAATTAGTATGGATTAAGTGACGTTTACAACTCCGGGCTGTGCCTTAGAAAACACGAGTTTGCTTTGTTCTATAAGGTTAATCTATAGAAAACAGGCTCCGTAAATGGTGTGAGTAGGTAGTAGTAGTTGTATCCCACTAAAACTACGTTGACATAATCAATTATATTATGAAAGAGTAAATTATGTAAATTGGCAAAGATTATGATTATATTATTTTTATTATTAATACACCAAACTTCAACTTATGTATATATATAGTAAGGCTATAAATACTAGTTTTTTGAATACAATCAGGTGTTAAGAACAGGGTTGGCAACGTGTTAGTGAAATCCCTGGTATTGCTAGCAGCGATGATGGCTAGGCTACGATGACTTTATCATCAGGTGGGCCGTACGCTTGTGTGCCACCTTAGTGGTGTAAATAAAATCGTAGCCAGAGCCTATGAGCGAAGGAGATGCGAGGATAGTTTTATAGCTTATCGAGGAAGGAGCTGTGGTATGTAGTAATGGGAACTGTTCGTCTCTTTTCTCGCAGAGGTTAGCGACTGTAGGTCACGATAACCGCTTACAATGTACCACATTTTTTTTTACTTACCGTGTCTACACATATACATAACACACAATATATTGTGGGCTGTCTGGTGGGTTCACTCACGGAACCTTCGGATCGCAACATCGGTACATTTGTACCTAGGATACGTAAAATAATACGCACTAGGTTAATTTAAATTTATTTGTTAAGTAAGAAATCTGTATCATAATAATAAACTATGCTTAATAATATGCTATGCATGATAATATATATTAGCTAGCTATGTACGTACATTGAGTTCTTCTCAACTCATAATCGAAAAGTACTAAGAAAGGTAAAAGAAATTTTCTTGAAAGTTATCTGCAAATCTACATTCGGTAAACTTTGCTTTTAGGGCAAATGAAAAAGTGGTTTACTTTCAAATATTTTATAAGATTCAGTTTTCCTCTGGCTTTCTGCGACGTAACTACTTACGTGCCATGGGGATATGAAATATTCTAGTTTCATCCAGAAAGTTGTCCACTTATTGAGTCCCGTTTACCTGCACGACCTACGCTTCGAGATATTAATTTCATGAAACTCCGACTAAATGTTCAACTTTTGTTAGCAAAAAGAATGTCTACTCCATATACAGGTTGGCGGTTAATACTATCTCGAACAATCTCTGGGGTCTCTAGATAAGTTGCAGGTACTTCTACGTATTTTTGGAATCAACTTTTTCTACAGTTATTGTGAGTACCTAGTTCGAAAATTATTTTCTTTTTATATTATTCCCATGCGGACGGAATAGCGAACGACAATCGTGAATGGATCGTCCATGAATAGTATTTAACGACACCTAAACTGACTAAACATTTTTTATATTATTTCAACGTTATTATTTCACTTGAAGATCCAATAAACCTAGATATTGGAATAGTATAACACGACTATTCAATAAAGGTTTACATAAAGAGCCGCTTAGCTTTACGACGCGCTCATGGGGAGTAAACTCTGAAGTTCTGACAATGACTTATTTGCCGAGTTATAAAAACGAGGTTCGACGGAATTTTATGTTTATTTCGGTCTTATATTTCACACGTCGTCGTAGCTACGATTATAAGAAAGCATAAAGTTTGACGGGTGTAGTTTTATGTGAGTGCCAGCGGCGTCCGCCTAAGGTGGAGACTGCAGTATACTCTCCGCTGCCTTGTCCTACGCTGCCTCTGTTAACGACTTTCCAGGAATCTTGCATTTTATTGTACATCTCTTACATAGAAAATTACTAACGCACATCACACCAAACTCATCATAAAACCACCCCACAGGAGAGGAATGCGCTAGAATCTAGCGGCTAGAAACTGCGTGCTATTCAACCAACCTACTGATTTAATTTCGTATAAAACACTTATATACCTAAGTAAACCACGCACGAAATTTACATTAAAAACAACCTAAAAAGGAAACTTTAAAATAAAAAATATTTTAAATTCAATACTACGATTTCCGAAGATGAGCTATGTAGTAGGTTCGAAGGTCACTTGACATGCTGTTCAAGTCTGTAACTAGAAATATACTAAAGTTCTAGTTGTTGTAAAATATTCATACTGGTTATCAAAATATTAGGAATTATGTAAAAGGAGAACGCTTAATGTCTGAACTTCTCAGGTTGTTAAAGTTGATGATCGAGTTCGCTTGACTCCAACTAACTTGATATCCTTTGAGGAAACAACGCGACGCGAACTACGAACTCCAAATCGCAACATCGGAGTAGCGAGGCGGCCACTTTTAATAATAAATTCAATCGGCTTGAGGCAGATTTAAATTAAATCGTATAGCGTGTATAGTTTCATGCATAATTGACTCATACTGGATTTAAATCATGGAAAAAGAGCGAGGGGAGAGAGATCGATTCAACGAATTTATCGGATATAAATCGCTCTTCCATAATTGTTTATGTGGGATTAATTGTTCGGCGTGGGTTGGTTTGCCGATGGCGGCGCGGCTCAGCTATCGTACTCGTATATCACGGTTCTGACGCGCGATTCAATTTAACCACAGACTGACAGATGCTGGTCAAATGCATAAAAAAATCACTGGTAAGTCTTGCTCACGAGCCGCATTAACTCACACGGTCTTCATTTGTTTTAAGTGAAATTGTTTTTTCATTATTAATTACCTTAAATCGGTCGCTGGTTTGTTTCAGGATTCCCATTTAAAATAGTTTTTTTTTATGTGTGAACCTTTTTCAGTATAAAATAATAAGTATTAGACACTCTGCTTTGATTCCATTCGGCCGTTCTATAAAAGCCAGTTAGGTTTCCATGCCGCATAAATACTTTTAACTCTCTTGAGAGCCACAAGATTAGTCTCATGCTAATTGGACAATCGCTTTATATCACATATTAGTTTAATCACTCATCTCACTAACATACGAAGCTAACGATCAAATTGAATTTAAGATCTAAATGATCACGTTAGAACATTTACCGCCTAATTTAAGTAGATATGTGTTTCAATTAAGTGCTTAAGCGTGTGATAGCGTGTTAGCGCGTGTAGCGTTAACGTCTCATCCGGACGAGCTGTTAAATCTGGTAGATAATAAAGTGGACCGTATTTACGACAAGCACGCTGCCAAGTTATAGGTCGATTCGATTAGCCCGATACAGAGTTTACTGAACGTGTTCACGGCAGCTGAGCAACTTGTGTATTTAGCTGTCTCCTATTTATGCCACCACGATATCAACTTGATTGGTTTATATATCGACGACATTATTTTTGAAATGCACAAGATATGAGTGTAATTTGCGACAAATAAGGCTAACAATAAATATAATTGACCTGGCTTTACGTAGGAAATATCCGCGAATTGAAAAATGAAGTTCTGTCATAATTTTAATAATGTTTAAATGGCTAGGGCTGTTATATGGATTGGCTACAACTTAATCCAGATGAATTCTACAAAACCTGTGTACCTAAATCGAAATCAAACTATTTCAGGACTGTTTGCAGGAGATTAGTAAAGGTTTTCATAATGTTGAACTTATCATGGTAGTTTAGCTACAGCCGCGAAGCATCGCTAATGCCTCCCAACACGCATTTCTACGATTAAAATATAATGTCAGTGTTAATTAAATGCATTACATCATCTGTCACAGACATACAATCATTAAGTTAAAAATATTTTTGTCACCTTTATTTATATTTGGCGAAAATGTCAGATTGTGTAGGTGTTTTCATTGTCATGTTTATTTTGGAACCTTGGGGCTTCCTATTTAACTTACAACCTTTGTTTTCGTGTCACAATCTTGGTCCCTACCGTTACATTACAAACATTTTGTGGTTTGCAACTTGTAACAATTAATATGTTGTCTCAGTGGCTGTCTATACGGACACTAAAACAACACTGAATATTTAGCTTATGCACCGAGAAAATAGCGCCGTCCGTACCGGACGTATTACGCAAACCGGTCGACTTTTATAGGATTTCCCGATGGATGCTGAGGATTACACGAGATTACATTAAATAATATTATGACCAGACCGACGTATGTAAATAATTAATATGATAAATTTCAACTGCCTCCCTATATTCTCCAATATGTAAAACATGATTTAATGTAAGAAGCAAAATGTGTTGGACACTTTGATTAAGGTTGAAGAATACATACTTTTGAATTCTTATCAATGCATGATTAAGGGCTACAGCCAAAATTTTGAATTACTTATTTTCACTAGATTTTTTTATGACGGTTCACATAATAGGATTTGCGTATAGGATTTTTATTAAGATTCGATGGTGAGATGATAAATTGCTGCGGAATGGTAAATATGACAGGTCTTATCTTCTGTTCTTATCTATTAGCTCAGAGTGGATAATATACTGTCTATTAGCGATACCTTGATACTTTATACTGTAACTACAATAACTATATCATACGTTTCTACGGGCTGGTTAAATCAAAAACCAATTTCAAGCCGACTGGTTGTCGTCGTAAATGAAATAGATTACTGTTCGTGAGCGAACGTCAGCCGCGGCCTCTTATTACGACGCTCTTCTGGTGTCGACCGCAGATAATATGACGGAGGTACCCATAGCTGTAACACGATTTTGTTGAGTTGTTCAACTTCTGCTCCTTTTATATTTATATATATTATTTCGATCTGCAATCACCTGTAGCGAGAGTGGATGTAATCGAACCCCAGTAATTGGATAGGGCTGTTTTTTCTCAGAAAATACACCCCAATTTCTTTTTATACCATGACATTGGCAAGCAAGCGAAGGAAAGTTGCACTTCCTGATGGTAAGCGATCACCTATGTCTATAAACGCTTTGCAATACTTTTGTATCACCCGATGTCTGAGCATTATGTTACCAAGTTATGGTTTCCTCAGAGTATGCCCTGAGATTATAATTCAATTCATTAACTTGTACTAGATTTTGCCCAAGATTTCGTCAGCACAGTAATAGGACGAAAATAAATCCTTTTTGATCTTATGGCAATACATCATTTTACTAGGTGTATATATATAATACCCTGGTTATAAAATCTATTTGAAACTTCCTGAATGTGCCAATGCAAGTCAAAAGTGATTCACCCGATAAATGTTTAGTAGATTTTTCTTGATGTTTCGTTTGAAGATGATGTTTCGTTTCACACATTGAATAATCGAAATATTATTTTCAATATAACATACACTTGATATAAAAACGTGATCCATAACATCGGTACTTATAAATTCTTCAGTCTTGAGGAAAATACTGTAATCCCCGAGTGTGGGTAGGTACGTCAAAGTAATGTTTTACTTGAAAACCCAAATAATCCCTTTATAGGACACTCGATTAGCTTATTACTTATATCGTTAGTCATATTACTTAGCTGTATTAATCGCTCAATGTCTTACATAACTTCATTGTGGAAATTGTTGTTGCATTTAATTTCAAAGTAAAAGCTTTTGATGGCTTTTCGTAAAGCTCTGATAATATTTGCACCCATTACCTAAACATATTTATTTAGTAGGATTGTAGCTTACTGCCGCTCATCATCACTTTTAATTAAATTGCAGGTTTTTTTAGTTTTACCCATATTTTTATAAGTTCGAGAATTGGTGCCTCTTAACTTTTATCATAGGATATTGGAAATGGTTTTGTGGTGGAATGTGTTTTTCACGAAATAGCTGACTCAAATCCACGGGCTATTGCGTCAGATACATTTTTATTCAGTACTTGACGGACATAGAATCATTAAGTAATAAATAAATGAGATCGTTACAGAAAATGCGTAATCTGTTAGAGCCTCTGGAGCAAGTGCATTGACGTTACACCAAAATGTGCCCAAAATTATCTTAATCACAATAATTAAGATAACAGCTACGAAAGTGGCTGTAATGACATTGCCGGCAGCCCATTTAGAAGACAAGGGCGAGTACCCATCGAGCCCTATCGGCTGTAATAGCACATTTATATTTACATGTGTGTACTGCGCTTAATAATATTCATTCGTTGTCAAGTACCTACTCGTGACAATCACGTTGAAAGAAGCGGGAGTAACTCGTTTGGCGCAATAAGTATATGTATCTTATTTTGTGGAGTCATTACTGTCCCACTGTAGGGCAAAAGTCTCTCTCCTCTTTTTACAATGGAATCGGTCCGGTCCGGTGGAAGAACCGGGCCTTTGCCAAATCGCATTAAAAACGTCCAGCTCGTCTCGTCATTTGGGTTTTGTTACAAAAATATTCAATACTGTAGGTAGATTATACAACTTATAACCACGTAAATAAACTACTGTTACTTAGAATTTGATATCAACCAGCAATTTTCTAATAAAAATAATTCATATTTCAGTCAGAAAGTTCAACAGCATCTACATTCTCCTCGGTGAGTAAATCGCGGCAAAGCTTTTATTATTTAGACTAGTGACCTATTTGCTTATTGTCCTGGTAATGAGAACTTTGCATGTCAGGAAATGGACGTGGCTAGAACCCCTATCTGTCTCTTGGGTAATTTTTGTGATTCGTAACCTTGTAGAATATTTATTTATACCATAATGTATTAAAGCAATGAAGGTACATAATGAGCGCCAGTCAATGGATGTAATTTGAACAGGGTGCTCGCCGATTGCTTTTAAAACGGCAAGCTGATCCTACTTTATTCTAACAAATTCCAAAGCTTTCAACCCAGAATGTAATAGATTATGGATTTATCTTACAATGCATTTAATCTTGCAACCCGAAAGGATGAGCATGCAGCCCGCCGGGTTATTGTTGTATCTCACTTTTATGGCGCTGGCAAACGAGCGCCCATTGTGTTCTAGCTATCGATTTAACAATGCAATATCGTAGATGAAAACAACCAAACTTGATTGCGCTTTTCAAAATATCTGCCCACTTCGAAATTGCTGGATTATTTCCCTCCATTCCTCGGCTTCTATATTTAGAGGATTGTTAATGTGCTACTAGTAAAGACGAGCTCTCGCAAAACTTTGAATAAATTCTGGTAACGATCGCATCGACATTGTCAGCACGGCAATGAAGACATGATGCTGACATTGGGATGTTTATGCTGGAACGGGAGCGACGCCCAGATGTTAGCACTAGTGTCGTGTTGTCGCCCTCGCCACCGTCTTAAACACGTTTCACGTAACACCGGGCACTCGATAGTCATCTACATACATTTGCGGTTATTTGTTGTTCCTTATCGGTGTGTTTTACAGGAATAAGATCTCAAGTGTACCTTGGATTGAGTCTACGTGACTATAAGTACGGCGGTGCATTTATTTTTGTATAAGACAATTGTCTGATACCATACTTACAAATTGTGCTTTGTTTCGGACCAGATGAGAGTGTGTGATTATGTCTATAAAATATTGCAGGAAAGATGGCATATATTTTACAACATTCCAATACATATTTGATTTAACAGCTAACATCTACAAATCCTTTGCACGATCGATTAGTATTTGTATAAGGGTGATTATACGAGTGACGTGCAATGCAATGCCCACGCGCACCATTAACTCGGCGCGTCCTCCTTCCCTTTGCGTCCCCTAGATACATTTTACCGTGAAATAAGTGACAGCGGCGAGCAATTTATCTCATTGATCCCTTTGCATACGTCTCAGTCAATGCACGCCGGCGACGCGAGCCTAGAGGCAGCTCGCTGGCATGGATTTACGGAGATTTCATACCAACAGGATAAGGGATATAGAACCGTTTATGTTGAATTACTTATACGTTTTTGTTGGGCTATTTGATTTGATCTTTCCGAGTGACATTTGTTTAAGAATAGACATATGGCTCGTATGTGGATGAATTTCTATCCTTGTTATTTGTGGTACTGCGCTTTATCTTGCTCGAAGATGTTTTATTAGATCGTTTATCTCTCAATCGTAATGCATGTAATGATAGTTTAATTATCTTAATTGGATTGGAAGTGAAAATAAAGACATTAAATGGTTTTCAAATGAGATGGCGCAGGTAGCTTGAATACATTAATAACATCGGTCGGACAGGCTGTTTTAGAGCTCTAATGGCTTTCTGTGGTTATATTAATGTAATATGCCGTAGAGTAGACGAAGTTTACATGCAGTGGCGCAACTGTTTGGTCTCTGTTATGGTTTTGACAATAAATTCCTGATGTCTAAACAACTTGAGCAATTTACGTATCCAGGGATGTAGGGATAATCTAATCTTACAACCATTGCAGTTCCTTAAGCCAGTTCTTCTTATAAGCAAGACCTGACACCATGCACAACATGCGATGACCGGTCTTCGCTATTGATTAGAGCCACTAGTCTAGGAAGTTTTTAGCAGTATTGCATAGTTTTCATTTTGAAGAAGAATTTGATATGTAACAGTTACATGAATTCTTAGCAGGACTCGTTACACTTTTTTTTAATTTAAATAACATATATCCTTTTCTACCATGTGACTTATGGCATGCGTCGTTCCTTGTTTAGTTGTATCTTGCAGTGTAGGAGCAATGAGGTATTAAAAATTCATAGCGTTTTGTATTCACTAGCTACAATCTAAGTACACGTCAAATCTGTTAGTGATATTAGTTAGAGCCATCACACGTTCTTGCCTACCAGTTACGATGATTTCCTGTCGTTTTATTTACGAAACTTCAACGTAAAAAGTTAAAAAATATAAGCTCTCATCCTCTTTCCAATTGAGAATAATGAAGTTAATCGTCAAAGGGAGATTAATCGGGACAAGTATATTATAAGTAACTTTTATGATTGCAGTTTTCCAGTATGACATGACTTCTGCTGCTAAATTGCATGAATCGGAAAACGTACTTCCAATTAGCTACAAAGCAATTCCTGTTTACAGTTGCCACATAAAATCATGAGAATGGGTGGATTTATGAGTACACAATGTTGATGTTGGTATTTTAAATTAATACTAGTATTCTTTAAATCGTCATAGCACATTTCGTAAAACGTATATATATAATATAGTATGCAAAGTGTTTTGCAGTGGTGTATTGAGCCTATATTAAACAGTATTCGTCGGGTAATGGATCCAACTACTCTTTACCTGATTCGTGTTGCCCAATGAATTCCAAGTTCTTAAAACTTAAATCTACTCGCTTGCAGAAATACATAACTCAAGATTCGTAGCTTCAAGTGTATCGAAATGAGCTGGTGGCTAATTTATTTGTAGTTAGCTAGCTCCGGTCCGGCACGCGTCGTCAGCAAGAAATGCGGTTACACTTCTCTCTCCAATTAACATAATTGAATACTTGACGCGTCTGCTAACTATTTAAGCGAGGATAAATATTGTTCTTGTGCCGATTGAATGAATGCCGCCATATTTATAATGTTTGTGTGAGTACGTAATGCCCTCACGTGCCAAGTTTGCGTAGGCTTTCGCTTTTAATGTCAGTTAAGATTATTGAGCTATAAACTATTGATCTAATGTAATGTGAAATTTCGCTTTCATAAGTAGTGTTATTTATTGACCTATGCTATGTCAGAGGTCCAATCAAACATTTTTTTTAAAGAGATAAAAATATACAGATATATTTCGCAGTCCTAGGTAGTGGCCACACCCAGTCCGTGAGCTGATAGGATTACCTAACTCAGGAGAAGTCGGTAGATGCGTCGATCAAACGCTTTGTGATAGGTCCTTAAAATTTACATTTGCATCTGGTCCTCAAAGTACCAACTTCTGTACGATTAATGATGTAAGTCTGTAGTTTAAAAACATTGAGAATTTTATCAGTGCATATAAATCCACCATTTTATGTGACAAACCTTCAGAAAGGTCAATTGGAGTTTTTACTACTCGAGGGCCCAATGGGATGTTTGCTCCTGTCGTTGTTGGGTTTAATTCGCTGAAGAATATTTCATCAATCAGTTTTATGCCTCCCATGGGCGGAAGGTTTATCTCGTCGATCTGGTTGCCTCTCCCCGAAGTGAACTCATTCCAAATATTCTGGAATTATACAATACCTATATGTCATTCTAGGAATTGTGTGAAGCTTATTAATTTAAATTCAACACTTAAGTTTAAATATCTATTAAATAAGCAAAATTGAGATTCGACTTGACCACCCCCTAAATCAATGATGTCATTTTTTTTTATTCCGCTTATATTTGATTTACACGATACGGTTTCTTCAAACAGTCTGCGCCTAGGTATGACTTCCTTTTAACGTACAGGTGAGATTTTTCCCGACACCAGCTTCAGGACTTCCACGTACCACATCAGGGTGCCGCTGCGACGTCACGTTGGAATACACGGAGGATATTCACACCTGGGCGCAGACTGTTTCAGAATTTCTGATTCTATTTAATAAGATATTATAGTTGTGTTGTGAGCAATGCGCGGCTAAAATAAAGTGAAATACACGAACTAGAGAACAAATGCATCCCCTTTATTTACTCGCACCTGAATATTGAGTGTTATCCATTTCCAATTAGGCTTCACACGATTAAGATACAATTGTTATGCAAATGTGTGCTGTGATACTTCATTGGTCGTTTGTTTGTCGAGTGGATCTCTCGGTCGGGTACTAATTAATGGAATCTATATTCGGTGAGATAGCGCCAAGGCAGGCTTCACTCAATATGAACACAATAGATTGGTTTGATGGAACCCGAACGGTACACGTCGGGGGTCTATTATGTACCCACTTTGATTATATTATACCCACTATCGCGTCTCGGCTTGGGGCTCACATTGATTTCAACAGACATCCTGTTTACGTCAGAATTATTGAATAGTTCTAGTTCAAGTATATCGGGTAACGAAATACTCTCGCGTGATTTGTATGACTTTTGGAATGCTTTATACGTCACATCATTTAATGTTATAACAACAGGGTGGCTATTAGACAAAATATGAGTCGATACAATAATCTAAGTATACCTACTATTAGGTGAGTAAATGTATGTAATTATACGTTTCAAAATAATAAAAGATGTTCTTCTTAAATAAATACATGTTAATAAGAAAATTGCTCTGTATACCTACATACGACAAGGTTACTGTAGTGTAGCATCTACATCTGACAATATTTATTGAAATTCCGAGTAGTCTACACGTCCCTAAATCAGTATTAGAACGTCTTCTATTTATTACCGCCCACATTAAGATGTATAGTCCCCGGAGATGGTATGCAGCCTCGTAGGTGCCGAGTATCTACAATCGCTTCACACCGTGTTGGCACGCTCTTGTTTCGCTATTGTAGCCATTGAATGCCAACAATGTTCATGCTTCAAGATAACCTATGCACACTGATCGTGTATTTACTGAGTAGATAAAATGCTAGCCTTATCTACCAAGATTAACATAAGTATCACTTAGGTAGGCGGCATATTCAGTAGATACCTGCGCGACGATGGATCGAAGTTGAATTTTGAAATTGAATTTCTTTGTTACCATATATTGAATAGTGTAGGTATTCATCGTCAATTTATCATCATCAAAATTTCATTCATCAGTGAAATAATTTTTGTATTGGTTTAGTAGTAATCTACGGGAGATTACAAATGTTACCTTTTTGTAAGTCAGTCAGACTTTTTTATATCTAATGTCACAACGAAGTTTTTCCAATACATTTTGTATTGAGGCTTAAAAAGGCTATAGTTAGGAAAATATCGACCGGGTGTTCAAATATTTATGATGCGCTAGGCCGATTTTCTGACTGGTTTTTGTACCGCACTGGAAATGTAAGTCGGCGGGATCATTAGAGCGAATTTGAATTAATTATGCGAGGCCCATATAACGTATCGCGGAAACCTCATAAGCCGTAACATTGTCGCATAGATAGTATACATATGTTACAGGATTTCTGTAATTGCATTCATGCATGCATGTTATCGTTCCAAATTAAGCCTAAAGTTATTTAAATATCTTACTTGATAAAAAGAAATAAATAATACTTTGTGTTTGAGTTATAAGATCTCAGTACGTTATTTTTTAATTTCTCATAAAATTTGTTTTAAGTACCGCATACTTGAGTGTGCAAAGAATGTATATAAATGGATAAAGTAATAAAAATGGGCTAGTGATAAAATAAATATGTAGGTTTAGCGCGCCGTGCGTAAAGGGATAGTGGCTAAAATATGCCAGCCAGCCATGAATATCAGTGGCCGAAATTACGTTTCTGTATTTCTTCTGAACGGGTCGGTAATAGGCATAAATATCGGTATCAGGGATGTATAACCGCGGGCGCATGTGCACCTGCCCGACGTATCGCTGTGAGCAATATCGCCCAGCCCCGCATAAATATCCATGATGTTTCACTTTATATTCATGATATTAGTAAGTCAGACGGAATGTACGTCACATTTGATTCCCTTTGTAGTATAAAATAAATATGAAACACTGGAATTCTGAACCTTTTTGCTTTAGACCGCCGTGCCTAGAATTCCTTCTGGTATCTTGAAAAGATACAACATATTTTAGAGATATAATTCGTAATAACAGTTTTTTTTTAAATAATTACAGTAATATACGTCATTCTAAAAAAATCTCAATAATTCCATGTGATCGAAAAATCATATCATTATTCTCCTGTACTGAGGTATAATCAAAGATTGAGGCTTAAAAAGCTTTTTTATTTGGGGTCGGCGCAATATGTTTTTATCTTCCATTCCCCGCTATCAGCAGTCATCTCTGTATTCACTTTCTTTCTGGCCATGTTATTTTTCTCACCGTCCATACATCTTTTCTTAGGTCAACCTCGATCCCACCACATTAAAACATAAAACATTTCCCAACACATGCCCATACCCATAACATGACAACCGCTAAAACCGCTTGCTCTTCACCTTGATGATCAATCAATATTGTAAGAAAATTTCATTATCTTGGACTGTTGCTGGCAACTTCCGATTTAAAACTTACACATTGAGTGTGAAAAGATCGGGAAATAAGTATTTTTATTGAATTTTATTCAAAACAGATTAAACTATAAAAAAACGAACTTAACCTTAAATCAGTCTTATTATAATTAGTAAGAAGTTAATTTCATTTAAATATACAATTTTCTAAGACTTGATAAGAACTGTCAAATAGTATAGGGCTTGGTGCTATAAATAAATTTTATAACTCATGAACGAGTATTTGGAATACAGTTGGACGTAGACAAGTCGTGAATTATTTAGTTATTGAAAGAATTGGCATATTACAATTTGATATCAACCATTTCATTAAAGTCTTCGTCAATCTACAGTTATTTTACCATGCTGCCCATAAATAAATATTTTACACAATGCCAATAAAAATAAGTTTAACGTTGGTACTAAACACTCGTGATAATTTAAAATGACAAGTATAAATTTAATTGTATATAATATTCGGTAATGAATAGTAGAGGCTACGTTGTTCTTGGCAATAAATAAAACGGAATATAATCCATTTCTACAGCGGACTGTAAGCAGTAACAAACGGAATGATCATAAAACGTAATGCAAGTGGCGGCGCGGCAGCGAGTCAATAAATGGAATTATTGATGCGATGTCCGTAAGTTCTCAAAACCGTTGACGGGACGCAGACGCAGCTCATGTTCTGTTCAAACTAAAATTTAGCTTGGATTCGTGGCTTCTAATACCATTTTCGTTTCTGTATATAGTTTTGCCCCTGCTTTTAATGGAAAACTTTTTATATCGTCAGGTATCTCTAACACATACTCAGAAGAGTGCCTTATTTATTCAGCACTTATCGGTTAAAATCAGCAATTATCTTGGTAGTTTTTGTACTGTTGTTGGCTAATATTACATTTAAATAAATAATTATAATATAGAAGACATAATTTCGTAAGCAAAGAACATTATAACTTGAAAGCTGGTGCAGAATTGGGGCTTAAAAAGCGGAACTGCGAGACTGTAGAGCCGTGGGACGCGTCGCTGCGTCGTTTCAAACGAATTCGCGGAATTTTGCCGTTCCGTCTGTGAGACACCTTTGAGCCTGGCCTTCTGGTCTATTGCACTGATACGTGGTCCTAATGAGCTACCAATCACTTCAGATGCTTTGTACTCCAGGAAAAGCCTAATTTGATCGATTTCATAATTCCATTGAATATATCCTGTGAGTTTTTCACAATATGTCCGTTGAAAACGATACTCCCTTGCAGTTGTGTGTATAAGAGCTTTGCAAGCGTTGCATTGCGGTTCTTTGCTTCACACTGATATATCGCTTGCTACGCCTAATTGAACGCGGCTTACAAATATGAGGGTTCAGCTATAATTTCAAAAGGGAATATTATTATCGCGGTAGAACGTGTTTGCAACGAATTACTGATGTTTTTATAATTTTTGTTTCAATTTTAATTGCCTTTTCTTTAATAATGTGATTAGACTTTTTCTTAAGCATTCCATTTGGTTGACTTTTTTTTTTTATACCACTAACGTGGCACACAAGCATACGGCCCACCTGATGGTAAGCAGTCACCGTAGCCTATAGCCTCTAGCAATACCAGGTACAGTCCCCAGTCGGGCGGTTCCAATTTAAATGGGATAAACCACGGGGAATCCCGAATCGCACTACCTCTCTTTTTTTTTTAAAAGCTCATGGTGTGATTAATCACTGTACTTAAGATTAGAAAAACTCATTGGTACAGGCCGGGATTCGAACCTGGGCCCATCGGATGACAGGCCTGTTGCTTCAACCACAAGGACACCACGGCTTTTTAAATCATGACTACCTACTTTGTTATCAGTCAAATGGCAGTCGGCACGCGGTGGCTGCACACCGTAGAGGGAGTAATTCTGCATACTGAGTTACTGACTTTAATAGTTGTTCTACCAAGCAGGGTTGATGGTTTGTGACACTGCAATATTCAGGAACTGAGTATTGACATTAGTGACGTAGGGGATTTGGGACCAAAACAACAAATCCAGTCACTGATCTATTAATAGATCAGTGTACCCAGTGCATTCCCTGTCATATCATATTAAATTCTGAGGTTATACCTGACTGAACCGAAATCATGTACCTAATTAAATGCCTCCGTATTAGTAATTAAAATTCACTTCACGATTATACATACTTAACATCAGACCGAGTCACTACCGGGCAGGCAGAGAGTATTGAATAGAGCACCATTTCACTCATGATTTGTGAACATCCATTCCGGCTACTATATTAATCAATCTCTAAAGAAAGACTTTTATTATCATTCGTGATTCCTAAGGATTAAATAAACGCGATATTAAATCATTTTGTGTTGTTTCTAATTTGACGCCCATTTATAAATCAAGTAGCGCAGTCAGTGCGATGATTGAGACAAACATTCCATTAAGTCTATTTAACACAATGAGGAGGGATATGCCCGGCGGCGTAACACGTAATTGGGTAATAAAAAAAGTCAATCAGTTGAATTATTGGCTTTAACCCAGTGTTTATTTATGTTATAGGGTATTAATTGAGTTAGTCGGGTATAATAAGGGTGTATCAGTGTTTACTAGCCGGGCGAGCTTAATGAGCGGCTCGTTGTAGTTTGACAGAGTGATTTAATATCGCGCCGTGATCGTTTCAGTAAATCGGGATTAGTTTCGGGTGAGTCCGAAGCGTGAATTATTGCTGGGAATATGCTGCCGTTGGCGAACGAATAATATTTGCGTCAATATCGTGTGCCCTGCTGGTATTAATCGCGATGGTTCTGTCAAGTCAAGTTATTGAACATTCGTTATTAAATTTCTTTCAGAACGACAATGGCGTTAGTCATATTTTGAAAGGCAATTTCGGCATGAAAATTTATAAAGAAAAAGAACGAACTAATATCAGTTTATTCATGTGAAAAAGGTTTATGACAATACTAGCGACCCGCTTTGACTTCGCACGGCTGCATCTCGAGTCAGATTGTCTTTACTTTACACACAAATCTTCCACACGAATCACTCCGGTCTCCGTCTATTAGTGAATATTGAATTAAAATCCGTTGCTTAGTGTAGACGGCGCGAAGCGACTTTGTTTTATACTATGTTAAGATCCAAAGCCAAACATGAAAATACATTGTGTGAATTGTAAATTTTGATCATTAAGATTACGGTACTAATAATAAGCACTTGACAAGCACATCAATTTAACTGGTCCTCGCATGATGGAACAAAGCACACATCTCGAACCACTCTTGAGCATGCGTACACGCACTGCAGCTATTGCAAACAACTGCATGTGTGGGATGTATTGTGAGTTGCGTGTTCTCTCTTTCTTTTTTCCATGTTTCAGAATTTAAAGCCTGTTATTATTTTACCATTGAAGAGCGGAGATAAAGCTTGCGTGAGCTGGGAAAATCTCATTCCAACAGATAACTACCAAAGACCGATTGATGACTGAATTGAGTTTCATATTAGTGATTTTGTATATCCATCAGACAGAAGCCTTAGGCTATACTAGCGTAAACACTTATCTGTTATCCTAGCCATATCCCAGACGGCGGTGTTGGCTCTCGGCGCTACTAAATGTTGCTGGTTACGACAATATAACACAGTGACTGCCACCTGACCTGACCATCGCAGTCCATTTTACAGCGAAAATAATTTACCCGGGTAAGGTTACCGGCCTACCAGTTGTCAAATGTCTGCTTTTGACAGACTTTTAACGATTGTCAAAAGATCGATTTAAAAAAAGAATGGGGTTTACATGTACACGTAAGCTTACACGTAAAACTCATTTGCTTAAGGGAGGTTGTTCCTTTTGGAATATTATTTATTATTATTAAGTATAAATAGTATATATATCTACAATTAAACATGTAATATTAAACACATTCAATGTGTAATGGAAACTGTAATGTTATTCTAGGATGTTACTTTAATTGTATTTAACTAGCGGCAAGCTCCGGCCATTGACATAAGCTGGTAATCCATTGAGTCATAAACACACAATGATACTGTAATGGCACCATATGTGTACTTTGAACAAATAGGTTTGCAAAACTTTGCATCTTTGGCATAAAGAAAAAGGTGGGGCGCATATCTAGATGGCATATGAAGCGATATCCTAAACTTCCACTAGGTGAAGCGTCAACAATGTAGTCACACAACATTATTAAACTGAAGCATTACTTAGTTTGTTTCTGAAAATAAGTATTGGCATTTGAATTTGTAACACAGTAATAAGCAAGGTATCAAACTTTGAACTTTAAATTCTATTTCGAGGCCTTTGATTTATATCATGTATTTTCAAAAGTCTGCTACAATTATATAGGTGGTTTGAATTTTGAATTCGAACGCTGATTATGTTAATATCTTCAAAAACTGAACATTTACGCTATCGCTATATCGTAGTTTGTTTAAGATGATCGCTAATAGCGTACAAAATGTACAAAGGTAAAATTATGGAACACAAATTATCTGGGCTCGTTTGCGTACAACGTTTTGCCATTAGTGTTGTAGTTTGTAACGGAGCAGATAACATTCCCGTTCGTGCCCGGGGTTTCTGTATCGATGTACGTATACTGCAATTACACCTCAAAGATTTGTTAGCAGCCATTCGGATGGTGGCACAAGCTATTTGCAACGAGCGGGCGTGATCACAGTTACAGCCAGCGTTTGTTAATTTAATCTATGTTATTGAACGTTACGTACATTAAGACTTGGCTAGGTTATCAAATCTAGAATACTTAATTTAAACTCAGAATATAAGTCGAAAATAGATTATATTCGATTAAAGATATGGTCCGGCAGACTTGTCATATTTCTTTGTGACAATCACTATAATATTGCGCATAGGATAGCAATTGATTCAAAGTGAGTATTTTAAAGGATTATTCAATTTACAGCATTCTATCTGAATTAAATGCTTCTGTCTTTCTTATTTTTTACATTAGGCAATACGTTTTTTAACAGCTTCTTACTATAATAGAATTCACACTATGTTCATAAAAATCCTTTTTTCAAGTCATACGAAAATATCTATGCTTATTATTTCACTAAGCTTTACATAGAATCGCACCTAGAACACAGAAAAGGTTAAATGATCCAGAAGAAATAAAGCTCTAAGAAACATAAGATAAATGCAGACTTATTCAAGCTTTCCTCACTAGCCTACACAATCGATTTTAATGAAAACAGTTAACCCGGTAGCCGAGGTCAGGAAGAAGAATACGTAATGTAATAAATAAATAAACTTCTGTATTATGAATACATGTAAACTAACTTAAGATATTTGATCCCAGTGAAATCTTAACTTATGAAATTATTCCGGGAGTTGATTCTTCTATCAAGCTCAAATTTGATACGGTGGTAGTTCAAGACCAATATAAACATTATTTTAAATAAGAGTAACAAAGAGTTATTTTCTATGAACAATGTTTTATTCTAAAAAAAATTACCCTTTCATGAGTATTAAATCTATCATTATTATCAGCTCATAACTTACGCAACGCCGGTGTCTGCGAGCGTAGTTCGCGGCGCCGAAGCCTGTTCGCCCACGCACCGTTCGCGAGCTTTCACAAACATAGCTCGAGTGCTCTCATCTGCTGAGTTATGCACTGCACTAACGATTCACGTCGCAGCCAGATTCGTTTGCCTTGAAGCACCTTCGAGGGTATGCTGATAATTTGGCAAGTGAAGCGGTAACATCCAATGCAGCCGTCTGTGTGCCCTCTTTGGGGTGGCGTGGCGTGCCAATCATTAGGGCCGGGCCGCGTGTAATTTCGTTGTATAGTCTAATGCACAGTTTGATCCATGCTATAATATGTATCGTTGTAGAGGTGTTAACTTACTCTATTTTCTTATTCATTAATATTTTAATAAATTTACAGAACAATATACTACGGACGTCTACTCAATGTTGCCAAATAAAATAGTGAAATATCTTAAAAATAATGATTTTGGTGGTATACATTTGCGTTCTGGCTCAGTATACCATTTAGAATTTGCCTAATTATTGCAGAACGATGATATTGAGCAATGCACATTTACTTCATACTTGGCAAGTTCCCTATTTACGCAGTTAAATAATACTTTATTTAAATATTGTTATGTCTAGAATTTGGTAGTTTATTTAATGTTTACTGACGATGTTTACGAAGCTTTGCATACTTTGAGCCGCCTCCCTTATAATCTGGCGGGAGGCTGCGTATGTCAGGCTTCAGTCAGCGCGAGCGAGCTGCGCGTACGCACGCGTTATGTGCTACTCCATCCAAAGAGGACTCGTACCTTTGTTTACTAACACGATCCGATCGTGGTTTCGTGAGAATCATCTGAGACCATGCTCCATGTCTAATAAATATAACGTTATATCTTGCCACTTATATAGTACTGATTACATATTCAATGTGATGACTTTCTGTTAGTGAGATGTCCACGCCTCGCTTTAATAAGTTGTTACCGACACTTTATGCGCTACTGTGGACATAAATAACTTGCATAATGAGGCAGATACATTTGTTGCAGCCGTATTAAAGAGTGCTCGGCTGACGATTCTGCGACATGAGGCCCTCAATGGTTATTGTTTATGTTATCGCGCTCGCCATCGTCGTCGCGGGCGAGATCAGGATCCGTGGCAAAGTGAGAAAGAGACACACGACCCACAGAAAGCACAGGGCTATTCTACCGCCATGCAATTTTAACGAAACTATTATAAATGACGAGTGGTCCTTGATGGAGGTGATAGGGAAGTCCACGTATATATTTACCGCGAAAGTGTTGACAGTAAAGAAGTTTAGGGCCGAAGAAAATAATGTGAATGCGAAGAGGTCCAATTTGTATAGAGTGTATTTGCGTCGGGTGTTGAAGGGAGAGGAGAGTGAGCTGAAACCTTTGGTGAAGGAGGAAGGTTCGTTTGGCGAAAGTTTGAGTGGTGCCACCCTGCTGGTTGAGAGGCCGCGAGCGCGGGAATCATGTTCGCCGGCCCCGCGACCTCGGCTCTCCGCAATCTTCTTCAGCGACGGCGCCTATGTACACGCAGAGAGGGGACCCACTCCTCGATTGCGGATCCTAACTGAGCCCATCCCGCTGACCCTTTATCACTTAGACAGAATAAATGCAGCTGTTAAAGGTAGGTTTAATTTGTAATTCGTTAGAATATTTACTTCCAAAAATCAAATCATTACGATGTTACAAATCGTTTGAAATAAATGTCGATGTTTTACGCAAGAACCTTAAAATTGTGTGAAGTATCCCAAATAGGTTAAGCAATAACAATAAAATGTGTCGAAACACTGTAATGTTAGTAAAATCAGTAAAAAAGTAAAACTAAATACAGGCATCGTTAAACGAATGCAATCGGATTAGCATCGCAGGAATTATAATAGTGCGTGGGTGCTGCATCCATAACGCACAGTGTGAATGCATTAAGAGGTGATTTTGATCGACATCTTGACAACTGTTCGTTAAGTTAATGGAGTGGAGAATGCAGTGTGCGTTTGTGTTTGACCGACTGGGCACAACGTTAACTGGGCTCTAGCCGCTGACCCATGCCTCAATACACAAGATACTAATTGCATACATGAGACATTATATTACTTTATTATGTAGCTAAATATATTTTTTTATGCAATGTTGAAAAACTAATAAATAAAAATAATATCTAATACATATAAAGAGCTAACCGTATTTTGCAGTGGCGTATAATATATTCGTTTATCTCCGAGCAATAATGGAATGTTACAGAACACGGAAGCATTACGAAAAAGAAATAAATATAAAAAAGTGTACTTTTATTTGTTTCAATATTACAGAAAATATTTTTAAGATAAGATGCCTCGGGACCAAAGAATGTAAATAATATAACGGCGAGATGATATTTAATTGAATTCGCTGCGGGTCACGAATAGACTTTATTCCGAGTCAAATACTTCGCAATAAATTTTATTGCTAAAGCTATTTTACCTAAAAATTCCGAGAAAGAGATCCAATTTAAGCCTCGCATAATCCTTGGAGATGAGTATCTCGGCTTGACATGTCATGTAACCGAGGGAGAGTGCAGTGGCGACTACACGCCTTGCATGGGATGTGGGACTATCGGGCGCCGCATCGTTTGCCGCCCTGACGTATAGCGATGTCTTACCCTTTGTTATATAAATTTAGTGTTAGCTTAGTTAGTGCCAGCGATGTTGGTCGCTGCGACAAAACGATCCATATCAGTCTGCCGCCGCACGATCCGTGAGAATCCCCAGATAAACTCTGAGACCCAGAGACGTACGCGATTTAATCTGCATCATTAGACCGCCCTGCATACCGAAGGGGCTCGCGTGAGACACCCACTGCCGTCTGACAGTTGATATTTTAACTGATAGCGACGTTTTACGCAAAGCATATCGAATCAGTATCACTGCATCGATATATAGATACTTCGATGTTTTATATCTTAAGCAGAATCACAGGAGGCGTTATAGACGACTGTAGAGAACGTAGTCGCCGAGTGGATTCGTCACGATATCAAAGCACCACACACGAAGCTTCTGATTGGATGCTTTGTGCGTGTATTCGTTCATTAGGTTAGGCTAAAAATTGCTTTAACAATTTATAATCATTAATCGACGCCTTATAATAATAAAAATAATAAGTACTTATTCAAGTAACATTCATTGTGTTAGTAATACTTAATTCTATGTTAGTTATTTATGGTGTTGTTCACTGCTGCATTATTCCGTGTGAGATAGCACAGCAGCGATTCACATACACGCAATCCAGCCTATTGGCGTCATGTTCAGGATGCGGATAGGGCTGGCCCGCACCCTGCGCACCAGGGATGCACACCTCTTCCGCATTGTAGCGTAGAAGCAGTCTACATGGGTCGGCGAACATCCCTGATGCGCTGCAGACTCGAGGCAGCCCCAACAACACCCTGAACGCATTATAGTATTATTGTACCCTGAGAGCGCTGTATGCACCAAGAGTGTACCTAGCCCATTATTGATTCTGAATATTTGATATATTAAAAGAAATGTTACCAAAAATATTTTCACAGGCGGATGTTAATAACTAATATTGCTAATCTATCACCCCATCTTGCTAGTTACTGGAAATTCTATATAGTTAACTCTTCGTGTATAAATATTCATCGTTAGAATATGATACGTGCAAATTAGGTCGTCAAAATTACTGGTTAATCAGTAAATGTCGTGGGAAAACGGTAGAATTTTGAAATATTTAATTTTACATCAACGTACTGGTTTTACCCGCGGTTTTAGTCACTTTGGTCAAACACGTTCCAAAAATTTCCATTTTCCTTATTCCCTTAATATTTTTAGATATTTTTATAATGTAGTGTTGTGTTTGTGCGGTAAGTAAGGTTGACAGTGCTCTACGAGGGTACGCTGCGCTAGTAGTAATGCTGCTAGCAGAATGAGTTCTCATCAACAACAGGGTTGGCAGTGCGTCATTGGTACTCCTGGTACTGGCGGCTATAGGCTACGGTGACTGCTTACCGTCAGGTGGGCCATACGCTTGTGTGCCATGCCATCGTTGAATACCAGGGTATCACAAGTGGGTTTCAAGCGTTATTAATGAAAGAACTCACTGTGTCAGCAGCATATTATGATCTACTTATTGTCAGCACAACGTATCCTCAAAGAGCTCTGGTGCGGAAGTACGATGGAAGTTCCTAGTATTTATATGCCTCCTAATTTTATTTGGTAATGGCGTTAATCTCTATCTATCGTGAACTCTTGTAGATATATTATATTATTAATAATAAAAATATCTATCGTTTTTGGAGGTAGGGGTGTAAACCTGGACCACCAGTTACACAGCCACAACATTGTAGCTCTATCTCTTTTTCTCCTCGTTATGGAACATATTACCTAAATTCTTTTATTAATAATACATAGAAAGTGCTAGAAGTGTTAGAAGAGCATTTATTGAAAAATGTTTATAGAAATATAAAGTGCGACGTTGAAGATTCGTCAAGAAACCGAGCGAGTGACTCGCCCGCCCACGCTCGTACCACTTTCCAAATTCCTCGTGTAAGCGCTTGCAATCACCTATGTACGTGCGACGACGGCTGACAACATTTATCAAATCTTGTTTTATATAAATTTGGTTTTAAAATGCTGTGTAAGGCGCCATCCTCTTTTGGTGCTAAAGTACTGTTAAAAGATTATTTAGAGCAGAGACTTGTGCGCTTTAGACTAAACATGTTGGTCTCATGTAGCGTGCATGCAGCATGTAGTATTTATAACACTAGCCTGCATTATGCAGAACATGAGGTTCTTACAGGATAAAAATCGAATAATCATTTAAAGTTGGGGACTTACAAATATTTGCTACGCAGTTTGTATACAGCACAGATAAGGTTTGGTGTCAATTTGTAACACATTGCCAAAACCCACAGTTCTCTAAACCGCAATGGTTATACGATGTGAAACACTGGCAAAGTTTCCCAGGGTCCACATCGGCGCTCGTGTATGAATATTCAAGGCTCGGGCGCTACCACGCGCCGCATTCGGCAATAACTGTTAACTTGTTCCGCTTGTGTCGCCTGGCCCTATTTGTAACGAACCCTCTCCAGCCCGTACTGTTCCGCTGATTCATCAAACCACGACACACATTTAAAATCAATACTCTCCCACATGCTGCCACTCAACGGTTCTACAAAACAATAAAAGGGAAAATCTCCGTGCAAACAAGTCTAGATTCAGAAATGGTCATATTATACCGACCGAGTACTGATATAATGCTTGAGCTTTCCATTTCAATAAACGGTGGTAATTAGCACTATGAACTGAGCTTGATAATTAACATAACGTAAAATCCACGTTTGTTTACCTTGATGAAGGTTGCATCGAATTGCGAGGTCTCCCAGTCTACGCGCGAGGCTGCGCCGGCGCACGCGTCTCGGTGGCGCCAAAGCTGTTTCTTGCGCAACTTTGTGTCCGCCTGTGTTTACGAGCCTTACTATTCAAAAGTTTCTACGCATAAAGTTACTGAAATGGCTTTTATATTCAAACGTTCGTGTATTGAATAAAACTAAACCTACTCACATCATTCCAATAAAAATGAAGCTCCATATTGTAGTTCTGTCTTTCTGCTGCTTTTTGATCATTCATGCTCAGTTTCGTATAAGGGGTGTCGCGAGGAAGCGGGACACGGTTTACCGCAAGAAAGGCATAAATGGCCCCAAATGTGTTTTAAACGAGACGATAACTAATGACTACGAGATTCTGTCGTCAGCCGTTTCTGAATCCAAATACATTTTCACAGCAAGGGTACTAAGCGTAAGACGGATAAAGCGCGGGACCAAGCCCAATGTAAAAGTATTTATGTTCTATAAACTATACTTGCGACTAGTGATGAAAGGAAATATCGGCGAGTTGAAAAGCCGCGTATTTTCTGGCGACGAGCGCACATTGAATGGAGCGATTGTGTTTGTGGACTGGCTTCGGACGAACAAGTGTGCTTACAGGCTGTACAGGCATTCTTCAGGCATATTCTTGAGCGACGGTTACTACCAAGAAGCGAACGGTGGGAATAGGCCGCGACTACGGCTGTTGTACGAGCCTCTTCCACTGTCACTTTATGATTTGGATAGAGTTAATGCTGCATTGAAAGGTAAATATTACCGTCGTATACTTAAGGCGTTGGCTTTTGATGCCGCGTATACCCACGTTATAAAGTTATATGGTTTTATTGTTTGTGATTGTAGACCTATGGGCACATCTTAATATGGGTGCTAATAAGATTTATTCTGTTTAGAAGACGTCGTCCTTCATCGGTTAAGTGATTTTCTATTAGAAAACCTTTCCATACTTAGCCAGGTATATGTGTTTCTATATTATATATTGACTGGAACTAACAATACTATTTTGTACCGTTGTCGATGTTGTATATTCCAACAAACATTTAAGCCAAAATGTGTATCGAATTATTAAACCTAATCGAACGACATCACTATGAACATAATAATTTAATTGTTTCAACGGAGATAAACATAGGTATCCGCTTGCCGTGCACAGCAGTTAGCAGCATTTAGCAGTTATATTTAAAACTTAATAGCGTTTTATACCAGCTCGGAAAGGCTTTACATCATCAATAGTATAAAAAATGTGTCTGTTAAGCGTCTCACTTAGGCTTAACTCGGACGGCTGATAAAGCAAAAAAGCATTTAATGCGTAAAAAAGCTTGACTGACAGATTTGATTTACCCCACCTCAAACATTTTATCGGCTCAAACATTTAAAGAAGATATATTTATAAATGTAATCTCATGGTCAAAGTGTGTCTATAAATTTGCAATGTGCAACGTATTTATTTATTATTTTATTGCTCTATAGAATTATGTCGCTGCAAATATATTTTATCAGCTTTTATAGCGTTATTTGACTACTAGTTCTAGCTTGTCGGTCTAATTTGACATCTCTAAATAAAAAATCAGTAGCGAAATGATATGCAATTTTTTAGAGAAATTTATTAAAAAATATATCGTAATACAGATTTAAAAATAATAATCTATTTCTGTATCCTATTAATATCATAAAAGTATTATTGACGTCTTTAAAATCAAATACATAAAGCTTTATAACTTCATAACATTTTATAAATCTTTGACCATCGATTCGTCCTATTTGTTAGTATTTATTTCAGACTTATTAAAACATTCATTCGTACAAAATAGGAAAAAAACAAATTGTATGTTTACTAAGTGTACACGTTTTATCGTTTACATAAATTCTTTATTATAAAGTTAATTATTGAAGATCTAAGAAATACGTTGAATTTCGCCCACGCTGTCGTCTTTATTGACATTGTTGCGTACAACAAAAGTTTTTACATCTCAGGCTGAAGTAAACCTGCCTGTGATCTTTTTTGCAATTACGTAGCAGTTGTTAAAAAAAATAGGCTATTCGCAGTGTCCTTATAGCCGCCATAGGCGGCGTTAGTCGTGGGCGGAGGTCGGACATACACCATGCAATTTACTCCGACGTACCCTACTAGGACGTTGCTTTGAAGTCTTATGGTCTATTACCATACATTATTACATACCTAGTTTGAATAAATTATGGTAAATAAAAAACGATTCGCTATCGGTTCATTCCTTTTACGTAACCCCATTGATTTCTGTATTTCGCC
Organism: Falcaria lacertinaria; assembly: GCA_951449985.1. NCBI lineage: Eukaryota > Metazoa > Arthropoda > Insecta > Lepidoptera > Drepanidae > Falcaria > Falcaria lacertinaria. Next base: position 5,195,930 of record OX602109.1, on the reverse strand, counting down.
ATCGAAATTCATAAGCATTTGAATAATTATTTTTCGGTTGATACCCTATTGTTTTCTTTTGGATCATTTCATAACTATAGATTCGACTTCGTGAACTATCTAAACCGTCCAAAAAACATTTTTATTTATGTACTATGTAGGTATGCAGTGACTATCTTGGTTTATATTTTACTTTTTGGTGTGGTTAATAACTCTCGTAACTTTCTTCTTAATATTTTCCCGCTGGTAGTCTTTGGTATCTCGTTTACAAATTTTACACCTCCACGTAATTTTTTCCACGATGAAACCTGAAATGATAAATATTTTATCTTAATGCTAAAAAACTATCTCATGATACGCATAAACAAAAAAACGAAAATACCCGACGGAGCAAAAAAGTTTATACAATTATAAAAAAAAGTTGATGCTAGACATGGGTCCCATCTAGCACAGGCAGACAAATACTTCGACCAATCCCTTGCATTGTTCTTTCGGGTAAAAATCCATAATGCACTTATATACGTAACGTAACAACGTACATACAATATATACGCGATACCCGCTTACCTTAGGTTCTACGTAATCGACTAATTCTTTCTCCGTCACATTTGCACCAAGTTTTTTGACAACAAACGCAGTTGGAAGTTCACCAGCTAACGAATCCGGCGTTCCTGCGACACCAACGTCTTTGACTGCTGGATGTTGGAGTAAAATCCCTTCTAATTCAGATGGAGCTACCTTATAATATGAAATAAAGCATAATTAAAATAGATAGACACATCTCTCTACATAAAATGGCAGTGACACGAGACCACTCTAATGTAATGTTGTTTCTACCGTTCTTAAAGTTCTAGAGCTTAATGAAGATTCTGGACTAGCAATATGGAGAACTTACAAACTAACAAACCAAGTCTGCCATGCCTGAGTAATACCACTGGATCATAGGCAACGATCGCCGGTACCATCAGGTAACAGAAAGCTTGTTTCCACTTTTGTTAATGTGTAAAAGTACAAGTCCATTTGTCCTTTTAAGAATTGTGTAGTGTGCATGAAAATAAGATAAAATTTTAATAATTCATTTTATTTTGAGTAAACTTACTTGTCCAGTTTTATACTTGATCAATTCCTTTAATCTATCCACAACATAGAAATATTTATCTTGATCATAATATCCAATGTCTCCTGTTTTATAAAATCCTTCACTATCCAAATCATCCTTCAGGTCTTTGCCAATGTACCCTGTAAATAATGCTGTTCCTTTTACGCAAAATTCTCCTTGTTGATTAGGACCTAATGGTTTTCCTGTTTTAAAATCTGCTATCTGTAAACAAATTAAAACTTGCTTTATATTTAGTCATTTTACCATTGTTAACATCTATTCCATAAACATATTTATATTACCTTTATTATGTTTCCAATGGTCACTCTTCCCACACTCCCCTGTTTAGGAGCACTTTCTAGTTCATCTGTTATAGCTCCAGCAGTTTCTGTCATGCCATAACCTTGCAATATATATCTTAAATTGGGAAGCCTACGGAGAACTGTAAATTAGATGCGACTAATTTTGTTCTACCTAGTGTTTACGAATCATTTAAAAATCAAGGTACGGTAAGCACTATTTACTTACACGGGAATGACGTTACGTTGGACTTAATAAAATACTCACTTAGTTTTAATTGTATCCATTACTGCAATATCTAAGGGCGCACCGCCGCAGTACATCAGCTCGACTGAACTTAGGTTATATTTGTTCAATTTTGAAGATTTAGTCAAAATCACTATCGTTGGTGGTACTACCACAAGGAGTCCTATCTGAAATGCAGGAAATTATATAAATGAAATTATTTATTTACGTCCACATTCGCAATCATATTCGTTAGTTACTGAAATTATCTTACCTTGTATTTTTCTATACATTGCAAATAAATATCTTCGTTAAATTTTGCAAGGAACACAAGTGTTGAACCGTGGTTAAGTGCGTTGTTTGAACATATAATACCCATTGTATTTGAAAAAGGCATCGTAAGAAGATGTGTTATATTTCGGGCAGCTGGTCTGTGTAATATTTTTTTTTCTCATTACATACATATACGTTATTATATGCTTAATTGTTACATGCATTGGTCTATATGATAGTCAGTTTGATAAAACTCTCACAACCAAAATCAGGTAAGTAATTAAATAGCGACATAGGTTTTTTCCGCTTGTTCCTCGTAAATTACCAAGTTACATTACCTTATTATGGTTTCGTTGCATTACTTACAAGGGCTTAAAAAATCCAGCTGTAATCAAATTGAGGTGTGCCAGTTTTGCGCCTTTCGGGAGGCCTGTCGTTCCTGACGAGTAGAGAATGAGAGCGGTTTGTGTCCGTCCTAAAAATAATAAAGTTTTAGTTTCAATTGTATTATTTCACTATACAACTTGTAAACATTTCATAAAAGATATTATTTATTTATTTATACACTAGCGGGTACATTATGTTCTTAAGATCTTACCATTAAAGTCAGCAAACTCAAACGTATCGATGTCAACATGTTTCACTATGAGATCTGTGAAATATTTCACCCTACTATTTGCAGAGTCGTTGCCAAAGACGAAGTACTGGCTAACAATGTTTTGTTTGTCCATGGTTTCGTAATAAGCGTTGTAGGTTGTGGGTGACAGAAACATGTATTTCGGTTTTGATATTTTCATCGTGTGCCTTAGTTCATCTATAAAATATAAATAGACATGATCACATTACGCCATATTTATTTTCTAAATTTGCCATGGCGGGAATCGAACTCGCAGCACCTGGAGTAGTTATGCTGTCAGGCTAACAAAACACTAGACCATGTAGGAGGAGGTAAGTTATAATATTCTTCAATTATTGTTAAAATATTCGTATTCAGCGTGTTTTGATACACAAATCAAGGTTTAGTTCCAACAATCGAAGTAATTCTTACTTCTATTAACTTCGGTCATCTCACCTATGATCAGGCATGATTCTGATAAGTACAAGCATATCCTAGATTTTAAAGCGGATATGGTATCTTATCATATGACAAAAACGTTGATAATAAACCAGTAAAAACAAACAAAAGTAGTTAACATGCTACAGATTCCGTGGTAGGCAGATACTAGTAAGATATATAAGAAGAAAGCGCCATCCTTTAATGCCTATTATTCAGCATTATCTTCGCTCATATCGATCTTTTCATATAACTATGTATGCCAGTAAGGACTACCTACTCCTAATGTTACCTCAGAGTAGATAATATACTACGTACAAATGTTACGGACATTTATATGCTCAATTAATTTGATGTAAATAGTTTTCTCGGTCTTGTTTTAATGCTCACATTGTTTGAATTCTTATTAATCATTCATCACAAACATTAAATAAGTTATTTAAGCTTAAACTACAGAAGTATACCCATCTTTACGATCATACCTTCTTTCAATTCAGCTTTTGTCACACAATTAAGTAATAATTTTACCTTGACTGTAAGCGCTGTTGATAAATGTTACCGTAGCTCCAGAGCAGAATATTGCAATCGTAGTGATGAGATATTCTAGCCTGTTCTCACTGCATATTCCGACTACATCTCCCTCTTTAACTCCTTGATGAACTAGTGAAGATGACACATTCACTATTTGCTGTGCCATCTCGAGGAACGTTACTTTCTCGCCGGTGGCTCCATTTATCTTAGGAAATATTTAAGGTCTATGAGATATCCCCTTAATTACTTCTTAAAAACTATACTTGCTTCTTCTAGATTTACGAATAAACTCAATTTCAGAAAATATAATTTTACTTAGTTTTGAAGTTCTCATGTTATTGATGTAGTGACATTCATTCTTTTTTATGAAATGCATTAATATGAATGTACCTATTTTCAATACATAGTCCAGAGTAACAATGCCCTAAATGTCTTAAAACATATAATTTCCATAACATTATTAGCAAAATAACTAGATATTATATTGATTGAATATAATGAAATGGCTCACCATTGCAATTTTTGCGTTGAACTTTATTAGTTTATCTAAAACCATTTTTCCATAATTTAAATGCGTCGGTATATTACAAATGTTGTCTCCGTGTATAATGTTATCGGTGTGTTCTTCCATGGCTTACAAATTTATTAACACAAGTACTTTGACACAAGCTTGTGTAAGGTTTCGTCGTCCAAACAAAACTGAGTATTTCCTTACAAGATATTTTCGGCATGTGGCAAGGTTATCCAAATAAACATATTTATCGAGTGTAGCGATACTTAGCTTGTTGCGTCAACAAAATTATTAGGGTTTTGTCACCAAAAGTTATAAAATATTTTGATATGTTAATATCTGGCAATCGTACCTGTTTATCTGTGAAATTTGACTTGAAACTTGAAATGTGGCCGTTATTGTTCCTGCTCACTACCAAAATTGATCAAAAAATACTGTTTATATACGTCAAAATGGCGAAGAAGCGATTAAAATTTAAGAATGGAGCAAGAAAGTTGTGTAGTTTATAAGTCTTTTTTTAAGTTTTACTTCCACACATAAATGTCCGATCGGAGTTATTGACTTTAGCTTAGGTGGTATGTTAGATATATAAAATCTCAAATTATTTGTGCCAGTAATAACATTAATAGCTTTTAACAAATGAACTAAATAAATTAAATAAGTTTTATAAACTAATTTAGTTACGCTGTTCAAGAAATGGTTGTTCAATAAAAGTTGACGGTATCCTCGGCGCGCGAGTCAGCCTCACACTTGACCGGTTTTTTATTATCGTATCTGGTAGTATCATTACTTAGGTATATTACATAAAGTATGCGAATTCATAACAAGAGTTATCTCTGTAGATAACTCTTGTTATAGGGATATTTTACATATAAATGTAAATAAACTTCGCGACTAGTTAGTTAAAGAATACAATTTCTAATAAAGTATTTTATTTTGTGAAATCTTTGACTAGACTAGTGTTCGAGAATAGACCGTAATCAATATGGAAAAATTTAGGTAAAACGTATATGAATTAGCACGATTCCATATGTATTTCTACTCTTACATATTCATTTATTGTATACCTGAGACCTTTAACTGTAATAAATATAAAGATTTTATAAAACTGGTAAAGTTATTGCAGTCTATCTTATACTCATATCTACACTATCTGTATCATCATCGAAATTTGTCGGAAAAACATAAATTGATTCACGTAGGTACGTACCTACATTCCGAGTGACGTTATTTACATATTTATGGTAGGTTATGGTAAAAGTAGTCAGGAATCTTCGTGGTACGTTAAGTTACGCTTGGGTTGTTGTGGTCGAAGTAGGTAAGTGTAATTTCTTAGTGCGCCTGCGTACGGACTGGATCGCCCACGCGGCGCGGCTCTTCTCACGACGTGACTCATAACATTATTATAATATACGCTATAAATGAAGATAAATTCTGCTTCTAGCTTTTTATTTTATATGATACTGGCTTTTGCTTGTGACTCTGCCCGTTTCGTATTTTTTTATACGGGTTAATTAAATCTGACAAATTATTGTAAATAAAAAATAAACTTGTTAATTAACACACGTGGAGCTCTCAACCTATATACTTACGACCAGACTGAGACTCGCTATGTATGATTAATAATATAAAAAGTTATTAATTGAGTAATAATGTTATAAGTCCATCAGAAATGTAGGTACAGATCTTACTGGGGTTACAAATATCACATGCCACGATTAATATCTGACGGTCGCAAATACATATTAACAAATTTAAGAAAAAGGCAAACTAACTATAAAATAGGCCATTTAAAAACAATATACCTTATGCTTCAATATCAATGTGAAATTTTAGATAAGAATGTAAATAAATATCTCTATACGACGAGCCTTCTATATCTTTATTAAATTCGTATAGTTTTATTACATCTATACGATATCTACTGATACACATTGCCTTTGTCACATGATCCAGATAAGTGTTTTTTGTAATAAGTAAACAATTTTATGCCTATCAATATATTACTGTTCTCTTCTGAGGTCATACCGGTATGGTGACCCACGTTTCGTCAATAAAAAGACCTCCTGCAGTGATGGGGCAATTGATGGTAACACCGAGGGCCGGTCGTTGGAGCTTAATGTCCTGATTCATTAAGCTATCGGTAGATTACTCTGCGGTGGTCGCAACTTGTAAAATAATGGCCCAAGCAATGTAGCCCAGCCACAGAGTAATTAAATGTTACGCTCGTCTTTTGTATAACCGCAGAGTTCATTAGTCAACGATTTCTATTTCGTTACGCTTGGGTATGTGTTGCAACTTGCAATGCCTCTTTTTCGTTCAAAGTACGAATAAATGGCGTGGGCCGCAAATATAAAACAAAGGTTTTCTTTAGTTTCCCGAATTTGCGTATCTTGTACATGTAGAGTGATTAAAATCTCAACTATTCAACACAATAATAATTGTTTCAATTCGTTTTAACTTTTCAGTTTCAATTTAATTAAAATTACGTGAATATAAACTAAAGATAATTTTCGTATTTCACATTACACAAGACATGAATATGACGTGTAAAAAATCAAGTAATTACGCGCCAGACTGTTGAGTTCTCCGACAATTCTACCAATATGCAGGTGTAAACTCATTATCAGCGCTCGAAGGTGCGCGGGAACTAACAAAAAATTTATTTTTTTCTTTAACCATACTTATATTATAAATAGTGGGTACGTTTGTGTTTATTTTTATGTAATCCCGGGATATATTAAACCGACTTAAAGAACATTTACGAAAAGCTACACTAGGTAGGCTATATATCCTATTGATACGCGGTCGAAGACGCGGGATAGTGATAGTATTCAAAGATACGGTAAAGACTAGTAGGGTAAACATATAAAATAACACGTAACTTCAAATTTCAAATATTTCCCTCACACTGCTTAAACCCTTTAGCTCGTTTATAGTATGATTTAATACTTTAAACTGTTGTCTTCTAAAATAAACGAGCCAACCTATTAAAAAACCTTGATAAATGAAACACATGCAGACTTTAATTAATGTTCTTAACTACAACATTATTATTACCTTATAATTATTGTAACCTGACTCTCTTAGTATATGCAGAGGACATAGTACATGAAGCCATAATTACCTCTCTAGTTTCGATATTAGCTAGATATTGGTTCAGATAATGCCTCAGTATAATGGGAGCAGTGTAGATATTGATGATCTAAATCAAATCGGCGCCGTTGTTTCAATGCCCATAGCATTAGATGACAATGCAAGGATCATTCTATTGTTGTGATCTGCTCTAAGTCATTAATAAGGATATATTTAAAACTTTTAAATATACAGGTACATTTGGAACTAAACTTAATTTATAACGTTAGTGATCACGGAAGTTCTGAAACCATTACTAAACAAGTTTATGCCTGCGATTTCGTCGATATAGGATATCAAACATACAAACCTTATTTACGAAAACCACTTAGTTCTGCGAACTTTCATGGTAGTTAGTCCCGTTTGACCGATCACTATGTAACTGTAGTTCATCTGTCTCATTGATGCCAACATATTTTTTTTATACATATCTTTCTCAAATGAAAATGAAAATTGCTTATTCAGTTTAAGCCCAAATAAGATGCTCATGACTGTAGGATTATACCAGCGATTCGGATAAAAGCTTTCTGAGAAGAACTGAGTTGTTATGGCAAGCAGTGATGTTAAAAATACTTGCCTCTGGTCTATAATCATCTTTTTTCAATTCGCCTTTCTTATTACATTATTGGCTACAACAAAGAATACGGGAGCCATTCTATAAAATCACAGGGGTAAAATACAAGCCAAAGCTTCTTGAAGTTATTTCAAAACAAAATAAATTGTAGACAGCTCAGATATTCGCATGAAATTTACTTTTTATGAGAAACATTTTATGCTGGTTTGGAATAGCCTTGATGTTGGCTGTAAATGTGTTTATATTTTTATGTATTTGAACCTACTTCCTATTTAGGTACTCAAATGTAAAAGAGGTCATAAAAAGTCGATTAATTTGTTTTTAATACCAATATTTGTTTTATAAAATACATTGTGAACATAAAGCTTGGACTGCGTATTATAAATGCATCTTTTTGCACAGGTCATAAATAAATGAATGTGGACCGCATCCAGTTAATACATAGGTGCGATAATTCCTTAACAGTCTTATATCTATTCGTGGTGGGCGGAACTGTGATTCAACTTTACTTTATGGTATTAGCACATAAGTAATGCAACCGAGATGATATTATGATGAACTTACGTATATATACTACCTAATTGGTACCTGGTAATGTGATACCTAATACGATATACAAAATACCTAACGTTGTTATAGGACCTTAATATTTTTTTATTTATTTTAGCTATTTATACTGAACTCCCACGTATTTAAAACGTTGCAAAAATATCTTACTCTACATAAAAGGTATAATCTTTTTTTACGCTCATTACATTATTATGAGCACTTTAAAGCGCTTAGATTTTGATCCAAGATTGGGATTGAGTTTGTAATTTCAGCTAGAGCTACATTTAGAATACCTAAGTACCTTCGATTCCAATTTCAAAATGTCACAATTTATTATTGAAAATAATGATCAGTAATGGTCAGATGCAAGTAAGGTATGTTGATGAAATGATCAATACTGAAGCAACAATTTCTCTGATCAACCCGTCAAAGCGGTTTCCTTTGTAAATAATCACCGTATTGTTACCAGAATACGATTAGGTACGTATATTCCACTACTTGCCAGTACCATGAACAACGGAAAGACTTAATGGGTAACTAGATGTAAAATTTTACTAGGAAAATTATTTTCGGTGAAAATAGGTGTTGTTACATCCCTGTCTACCTCTTCGGGGATTCTTACGGGAAGGCGTCAAGATATAATTTTCATCTTTTTTGTGCTGTGAATGGTATATCCAAATTCGCCTTGGTTGGACAAAAAATATTGAAAAGCTGCCGAATTAATTATTATATCTAAAAAGATGCTTAAAATCTTATATACTCTGTGGTGCTACTTAGAGCACGTTGTTTTTCTAAGTGTACGTAGAATAAAACACTATACCCATATACAAGGCTGGAAGTGTCGAGAGATGATGACTAGTCACCTGAACCATGAACTTTGGTACATTAATTTAAAATTGAGTAAATATTTCTGCATATCTTTGTATATTTACTCGAAAAACGACATGCAGAAAAATACTTTTATTTTTTGTTTTGTAAATTATGATCATCTTTCGTTCATACCTACCTCATTAATGAATATATTTTAAGAGATATTTCTTGTACACTACATTAAAATCATTGCATTCAAGTGCACAGGTTGCGTGTATAAGAAGCATGATTACAACTCACTTAACACTGTTTAAAGAATGTCTTAACAGCATGCACCGACGCGACACAATTTATTAATGTTCGGAGAATCTAAGTGGTTGGCCACTTATGGCCATCACACATGCCATATCCAGCCAGTCAGTCAAGTGTAAGGTTAACATCGTAATGACTTTGTTTTACAGTCGGCTTACAGTTGCCGATCATGAAGTGTCAATAATGGTCATAGAAATTAGTACCATAGTTGGAAATTGTAAAGTGTGTAGGCGTTGCTACACCGCCAAGCAATTGCGATGCTAAGAGCTATGGCGCCAGGCTATATGTAGGTAGCGTAACATAGTTTAGTGGACGTGATTATGTAAAAGAAACTTAATAGTTGAAAGGAAATTTAACAATATTTCAATGCGTCACTTACTCTTATACAGCGTTATGTCTCATACAGTAACGAATGTGTTAGATGTTGCTTCTAGACACATGTGTGGAGGAAAATATTGTTAAACAACGAATTCAACATAGATTTTAAATTCAAAATTACCGAGTTATTTGTCGGATTCTTAACAGGCGTAAAACAAGCTTTTCGAATTTGATGGTAGAAACTGATAAAATCTAATCAAATAAAGAAAATATTATTTTAGTTTGACAAAAATGCTGATTCTTTGAGTGTGATGACCGTTCTGTATTTTTTGAATGATTATTTTAAAAATATTGTTTAATGCAAAGCTAAAAGTGGAAAGCAAGCACATTACCCCTGTTTGCTTGTAACCTGCGGTCCTCGAGTGGGCGGGTGCGAGCGTGAGAAACAAATAGTCGGTGTCGCACTCACGACCCTCCGTAATGAAGAATTGAACCGCCTCTAATGGACTAGACTGTTATAATTGCTTCCGAGCAATCGGGATTTATTACTCGTCACGTCTTCATGAGAGATTTACAGTTACAAGTTTTACGGTTATTGGAATAGGACATTATTTGGAGAACTCCCATATGGAACGGACAATTCTGCGTTAGGTTAGCATTATGCTACTAAGGTGGCAAGAAATAAATTGTATAATGCATTCGTCGATAGATGGAAACTACTCAGTAGTATTTTGTAGGTTATTTAGAAATGCTTAATGATAATGGATATAAAAATACTAATATACGACTAATAATAAAGTAAATAAATAATTGAATCGTTTTCATTGATATAAGTTGAGTAGAATTGTATATTTTCTCTTGAACATTGTGTCAGTCTAGGCATAAATTCCCACGAGTTGCGTATGGCCTAGGAGATAGACTGAAGGTAGTAAAACCTGTCAGTATTGACATGTCATTTACGTGGAATGCGAACATACCGTGGGCCGATTTTCACTCCAAGGATCATAAATATGACGAATGAACGACCATTTGAAGAAGACATAAAATTTCTGCAATGAATTGAACAATCTATTAATACAGTAATAAGCGCGACCGAATACGAAGAACATAAAATGAACAAATATTAGTTTTTATTTACGCCGCTTGTTTTATGTGCCATATATTTTTTATAAGCTGATGTAATTATATTTATTTTCTGTTGTACATGTGGTACGATTCAATACCTGTGTAAAATCATGTCACAATTTTTACCGTCGTAACGCACCAAAATTCTACCTAATCTAATTGAGACCCTGACAAGTTGTAGGGTAGGATACGTACATAATAAAATATTCATTAGCTCAAGATTTACTGGCCAAGAAACCTAGAGAATAGACCCTCCAACAATTGGCAATCAAACTGCGCATATGCTACCACTACAATGGTGTACGAATAGGTAACTGTATTCAATATCTATAACGTAACGTGGCGCGAGTAAATTGCTTTTCCCTCAAGATAACTGGACAAGATTAATGAGCGTAACGTGCAAAACGCTTAAACCCATTTCCAACTGAAATACGACTAGTCAGTTCCATATATTAGCGCCCGGGAAAACGTTTCTGGCGCAAATTTCCATCACTAACATTAACCAAATTAGTTAGCCTTAAACCATCCCGTGAACCAGCCGGATCCTGGTCGTTACGGGAACGAATTGAATAAATTACATCACTGTTAGAAACTCTTACTAGCTATCTCTATTAAATTAGTGCAAATGGTATTCGAATACGTTAAAAATGTATAAAAAATCGTTGCTTGACAGAAAACGTTGTGATGATTGTCATTATCTCCTATTTGCATCTATAGATACTAATGCATTATAAAATAAAGTCTCCAGACTTGTAAAAGTTAGCTTGAGAAATAAATTTATTTTATAAGTGGCAACTATACGTGAGTAGTTCAAAGACAGAAAGGTAATACAATATAATATTATGTCGTATGGAAATCACTACTTATGTTTCACGATTAACCCTATTTTTTACTTGAATTTGAACCTTTAGCATTTTCGGCAACATACCGCAGGAATGCAACACTGCAAAGAGGTAGATAATTGCCTGCGATCTTAGGTAAGGTGCAACGTTCATGAAGCAATTTAGTTTTGACGCGTAGTCTTAAGCCCTCCGTATCAGAAGGTCTATCAGGGAAAATGACGAAGTTTGCCACGTCGGAATATTAAAACGTCTATAAGGTATTTATGTCTTCACTGGCAAAAAGACTTGCTAGTAAATCGTCCAAAATATTAAATCGGCAACGATATAAATGGTCAGGGATAATAACAAAATAAAATAAAATCTCGTAAATAATAAAAATTATTATTATCACCATTCTGCATTTTCTTAGCATAATCTATATCTCATTTTGTTTGTCAATGAAGCAAATTTATGCATTAGCAGCAACGATTGCCAATATTATAATATACATAATATGTAAGAAACAGTTCAATTTTAAATGTTGTCAAAGGGGGTGTTCAATGTGTTTTGCTCCACATTTTCCAACATCGACCAATATTTCCATAAATCGTCATAAATGGCAAATAGCGTAAAACAATGCTGCTCCACTAGCGTAATACTATGTGTCTATTGCAGCTGAGTTTTCTGTTTCATGCGATATTATTACTGGAGGAATATCGATCTCTGTCACGACAATAAACTCATATCCGTAGGTGGTCGCACATTGTGAGGTATCTACACTAACATGTTTTTATTGAACCGTATAAGGTTTTACTGCTCCATCTAATCAATCTTTATAGCGCCAAACATCAAACTGTTTCTCAAAAACATAATATTATTATAAAATTCATAGAAATATTTCATATAATTTGTTGGGTGAATTGCGTTGCGACGTTGGTCTCAATGATTTGAATATAGTCAACACTCAAACCAGATTGTACACCTAGCGTTATTAAGCTAACTATAACGTCTATAAATAGATATTCATTACATATTTTTGAAATCGTTCATATTGTTCTTTTACTTTTTTTATCTTCGTTTTCGGTAATTATTTAATTCGAGGAATATCTTCACTTCGTAACTGGTAACTGGTTCTTACCGCATTTAGTACCCATTTATTTTTGAGTGCGCGATATTGATGAGACAGTTAGTGTGGTCTGTTGAGGTGATTATCGAGTGAGTTCCAATGGTGGTCGCAGTAAGAGAAGAAGATTGATTGTAGACAAATACTTCAAAGGCAAATATATTTATATCTACTCTTCAGTCTCCATTCCATGATAATGGCTGTTGGAATGCTGCCGGAATATCGGACACTCACAAATAAACGTGGTAAAAACCCGTTAAAAGTTTTAGAATAACGTAAGAACCGAAAGTGACCGCGTAATTCATAAATATATTGGAGACTGATTTTCATTGCGAGATTCATAATAGATAGTATACGCATGTGAGTATTAACATGAATGAAAGTTATATTGACTGGGTAGACGCGTCTCATTCACTCATTTCACAAAGCAGAATAATTGAATCAATCTATCGAGTGTCGAGTCGTCTACAAGACTCAAAGACGCTATAGTTAGATCACTGATTACTCTTACTTGCAGAACTATTAAAAAAGGTATTGTAGGTTTTAAAATACCTTGACCTATTTCTTCGCAATTTTTAACAAATTATGGTGCTATATTTGTTTAAAGTTAACTCGATAAATATATCTATAGTTTTAAAGCGATTGGGAAGTTATATTTTCTTTCTTCTAAATTGAATAGGCGACCGCTCGAATCATTCTCAATAAGTTCGCGCACAGGGTTCAACGGTTTACCTTCGCTTTAAATACGAGACGAAGGTTAAGTGGTTGGCTGTCTGTTTCACTTACACCGTTGCCCGCAGCTCTGGGGTAAACGGTGGTGGCTCGTGATCACGTTATGTTATTATGACGGCAAACCGCAGTTTAACCGAGACAAAACAAAAATGAGACGCCCAACTTCACAGCTTTGCATTGTACTTCACAATCCTTCTTTGTACGTCGGAGTTGGCTCAAGCTAAAAGGACTTATATCTTAAATGGAGCTTAATTTAGGTTTCCTTTCCAAGAATATTGTATTTGAATCATGCTCCAGATATTTCGAAGAAAAGTTTTGTTAGTTTTGGAGTTTTCCGTGGTGAGTGGCACTCGTCCAGCAGTCAACTCAATACACACACTCCGCAATCGTTTCTAGTGGCGACGAGATTGCTTAGGTTGTTGCTTTTGATTGAATTCATCCAACGAGCGTCGCGACTGCCCCCCGCCGTGCCTGCTCGACCCAGAAAATTAACCCGCCGAGATAAATACCGATATGTGCCAAGTGTTTACGAGTACCACTAGACAACCATAAAACCTTGTTAATTTACTATATTTGTCGGTCAGGCACCGTCCACAAGAGGAACTTGTCAATTAAGTTAGCCTTTTTTTGTTATAGTCTGTTTGGTTATAGTGCCGCCTGTATGCGTTCAACCCATGGTGCGGTTAAATGTAATTAAAAGCACAAAGCAATATTGTAGCGGCTGACCTGATCATAAAGTTTTATAGATACAAGCAAAAGCAATGATACAAAATCACGACAGTTAAGCATGATTATTTACGGGGTCTATATTAACTCACGCTTTAGTGAGATTAAAATGTGAATTTGTTCGGTTGGTCGGTTTTATGATTGCACAAATGGAGCAATCAACACTCGCGGGATTTACATCATTCAATTTAAGTGACTCTAGTGGTTATTGTTTCTGGCGTTGTACATAATTGATAAGCTGCAAGCTTTTATTAACTCTTCATAATGTAGTCACTTAATTTGATAAAACATTTTTATTTAAATTAAGTACCTAGCTTTCTAAAGAATTATTTAACTTTTATACTAATGTCTCAGTATGCATAATTGCAAATCCTCAATATTACATTCATAATTTTGTATCAACGGATATACTATACTAGGCAGGTACGAAGGTTATTAATTAATTTTAGTTTCCGTATCAAAGGGGCTTGAAAATATGAGCTCAAAGGGACGTCAACTGCCGGGTGATTAAGTTCGTCAATTATAAATTGATACGTAACTCACTAGGTACAGAAAGTGCAAGTTTCAATATTAATATTTTATAGTAACATTGAATACAGACTCATGCGAACCTAATTAAAAAGTTCGCAAGCTTGTAGTAGACACATAGTTAATTTAGTCAGATAAAACGTATCTACTAATAGTTTTGATGTCGACTGTGGCCCAAAGTGGGAGTCTCGTTAGCGCCGGTCAGGATGTTTGTCACCACACGATCGCTTTAAGCCCTTTCATTTCTACAGCTGTTCGTCGCGCGGGGCTTGTTCGTAAATTGAAAGCGGCTTACCAATCTATTGCTGTTTGTGCCTCCTTTGCGGTGCTACGACGACGATATGAAATAAGGCCATTGTTAAACCTGCTCAAAAACATGACTATTTCGAGGAATATTTTCGGCACATAATTATTTGCTTATACGAACTCAGCCACTTTATAGCACCAACACAACACTGAATTACTATAATTTATCAATAATAAGTACATAATTGATATACGTACTTAATCAAGTGGAAGATTGAGATGTATTATGCTATTACAATTACCACAGTCACACAAATAGGTTGGCACCGAACGAGGCCAGACCAAGGGTATCACCCTTGGTCTGGCGTCTATAGGCTCTTCACACTTATCATCAGGCGGACCATAGGGCTCAACGCCACCTTAATAAAAATATTTCATTACTTCCTGACTTCCCAGTAATGAACGAAAGTCGAAACACAAAATATTTTTAATTTGCTTTAGCTTGGTTTTAAATTATACGGATTTATTCAATCTGGGTCCTAGTATGACATCCTCCGATACGTGTCTCAGGATCTTCACGTATGGCTCGTGAAGATTATTATTAGGGAGCAGTGGCGACGAAGTTGCGATCAGAATTAAGTACAAGAGTATCATACATATAGGTAATATTTAAAAAGCTTACAAGTCGATAGGGCATGCGGTCCAATAATGCGTTCAACTCGGCAGGGGGAGATGTTGCGCATAAATCATTGCTAAGTGAGATCGAACCCGATGTGTGAACTCGTAAATCACCCGTGTAAATGATGCCTGGCTTCAAAACGGCGTTGATGGTGGCCTATCTTTCGAACGCATTACATAAATTAATTGACCCAAACTGGATTAACGTCGGGACTACGCCTTAATAATTGTGTTACTTTCGACACCCTCATTCACCATACTTGTCTTAAGAGGGACTTTTGAGTTGAGATTAAATTATTTTAAGGTGATGTGCAGTAATATCAAATGTGTGTGTTTAAATAAGTAACAAAAAGCTACTAGTCTCCGTTGGTATTTACATAGTAATTGGATGGCAAAGGGGACCACCACCATGTCGATCAAACTCATCAAAATTAGATTTATAGACACGATTTAAAGTATCGTTTGCCTGAAGGTGTCAGTCAGTGTTCGCGATCTCGGAGCCTTCATGGTCCAAAAATAAAGTTTGCGTCTTCGAAGCAGACTTTGATGGGAAACTGCACTCTCTTAAATTCGAAGGGGTCATTTGATGGGGTTAGGGGAATCCTAAGAATAAATAGACCCTTTACGTCCCAATGAGGCCGTGACCTAAAAGTGCACAAACACCTCTTTAAGCTTAGAAATAAATGAGGTGCTAAAATAATTGTTGACTTTCGAGGCATTCCAATTTTAAATATTATTTGCTTAAGTTTTTAAGTGAGTTCAACCTTTTATAAAATCGGATTAAGTTACATACATGTGTCAAAATAAATTGAAATTTAAATCCAAAAGCCCTTAAGGAATATTGATATCAGCTTCGAAGCAATTCACCGCCAAAATAACTTTCCACCCCTTTTAACCTCGTTAGGTGATGGATTTCAATAAAATACAAAACACGTCTTCCTTCAATTATGTTAAAGAAGGTTTATGCAAAATTGGCTGTATATTGGACTAAGGAATCACCTTTGGAATCATGTTGTGCCATGCAAACTTAGCCACCTTTTTTTAACCCCTTAGGGGAGAACTTCGGAAAATACAAACAACACACTCTCCAAGTTTCAGGTCTCTACGATCAGCGGCTAAGGCTGTGCGTTGATCCGTAACTCAGTCTTTCAGGACAAAGCCTTTATATGTATAGATAATATCAAATCCTGTTGATTCAGAGTCGCAGTGTGTAGTTTTATATTTTATAAGCTACTGTCTGGGACTCAGGGCCAAATAGTAATTAGCCAGGGTAATCTCGCTCTATTTCACCTCATTGGTTCAACTCAATTCTACCTACTGTGTGCTATCGCTATGTTTAGGCAAGCGATCTAGCATTTAAGTAGCAGAGTTTTAGGGCTCTTATCTAATATGTGGTCCTGTTTATAAACTAATTACGATGTACATTTTCTAATCTAATCTAATCTAATTGCTTATCTATGTATCTAGATGCTCGAATGCTATAAACAAGCGAGTGAAATGTCGGTCGAAGCCGTAATGAGAGCCAGTATGCAGACGCCTAGATATTATTAAGCAATGTAAGTGCATAAGGTTATCTAGACCATGTATCTAAGCTGTCTAAATATTATGGCGATTGGTCAAAATGTTTATGAGGCTCTTCGCAATCTTTGGACCAATTACTTAAAATACTAAGAAAAAAATAGGTGTGGCACTCGGAGACTGCCGCGGTAAAGCTATTGCATAGCATTTTTTATCAACTTTTGCAATTATAATTATTTATTTATTTTATTAATGCAGTATTTTTTTATATACCTATATACTTTCTCACAAATAGCTGATTACGGTAGTTTTCCAATACAACCAATGCCACCTAAAGGCGGGTTGCTGAACTAAAGAGACAAGCGTGATATTTCTAAAAGTCATTAAAAATTCTGGTATTTAATAATAATAATAATAATGCTCGGACATTATCACACAACACCAACTGGCCCCAAACTAAGCAAAGCTTGTACTATGGGAAACCAGCAGCTGATATAATACTTATATACTTTTTTTTTTGTAAATACATACTTATAATACATACCAAACACCCAGACGCAAGGCAAACATATTTGTCACATATTTTTTTGCCCCGGCGGGAATCGAACGCGCGACCCCAGCGTAGCAGTCAGGTATACTAACCACTAGACCAGCGGTCTCGTCCATTTATCGATAGATGGCGGAGTGGGGGGTGTTAGGTTTTTTTCGTTACGGAATTTCTGGATTCGGTCCCCACGCTCAAGGCCCGCGATAAAAGCTATGCAATAGCTTAAAAAAGTCTAATCTATGCTATGAAATATTTTTCGAGAGCTATGTATAAATAAGTTACTTTGTATAAATCAATGAATGAACGTATAGGATTTATAGCCTACTGAAAAGACGCATATCGATCTTCAACAATGTTGCACGTTTTACACTAAGCCTGATATTTTATGTATACTTAATACTTACCAACATAGGTAAGTATTGCAATAACCTATAAATAATCAAATATTTTGGCAGAACCTATCGGAATAATAAATATACATCCGATAAGCTGATATAAAATAGGAGCTGTAAATACACAATGCTGATAAAGTGATAAATAAAAATTAGGTGTGGCACTCGGAGACTGCCGCGGTAAAGCTATTGCATAGCATTTTTTATCAACTTATGCAACTATAATTATTTATTTATTTTATTAATGCAGTATTTTTTTATATACCTATATATACTTTCTCACAAACAGCTGATTACGGTAGTTTTCCAATACAACCAATGCCACCTAAAGGCGGGTTGCTGAACTAAAGAGACAAGCGTGATATTTCAAAAAGTCATTAAAAGTTCTGGTATTTATCGATAGATGGAGTTGTCGGTCGGAGTGGAGGGTGTTAGGTTTTTTTCGTTACGGAATTTCTGGATTCGGTCCCCACGCTCAAGGCCCGCGATAAAAGCTATGCAATATCTTAATAACATAATATTCTGAGATCCCACCAAATAAATATATTTACGCGGCTTTTCAGGGTAATATTAAAATCGATTTTCAGAAGAAAACAGTACGTATTTTGTGTATGCACATTTTTATAGCCAGGAAAATACTTACGAAAGTGTAATAAAACTGTTTATCGGCCCCTGCACTGCACTTGCTGTGTATTAATATGTAAATAAGTAGGTATGCCCACGTTACCTGTTACGCGAAAACAGTGTACGTACATTTTGTATTTAATGAATACGTGGCTCTAGACCACATCCTTAACTTAACAGTCTCACGCGAGCTACCTAATCATAGTACACTTTCAGTAACGCTTAAATATTCAATTTAATAACAGGTTGTACATTGTACAGCACGAGAAATTCAAGTCTTATCACTTACAACACAAAGTTCAATTTTAATCGCGTCCATCTAAGATAGGAACTTGTAAGTAATTGCAAGCTCTGTATTAATTGAGTTAGTTAGGTATAATAATACTGTATCGGTATTTAATTAAACTGGGTCATTAGCTTAATCATTGGATTTAAAGCGCCTTGCTATCATAGGGCAAATAAAGTCTAGATTGATATACTTATTCTATCTAAGTAATCTACGTTCAAACGTTGGATGTGTTCCACTTAACGGATATTGATTAAAATACTTAATAATAATCCTATAATAATATGTAATAATTTATAATAATATGTCATAATCAAACGTTCGTTCATTATTTACTTACTTGGCACATTAGCGAATATCCAGCCGACATGTAGCTGTTATTTACCGTCTAACAATGTGTTTAAATCATACTTTATGATCAGTTAATACGAAATAAGATCTTTACGAGGCATGTTCCCGGTTTAGCAAAGTGGCGCCATCTATATATCAGTCAACTATGTTCATGCACGTTACTTTACTCCGCGTTCTCAGCTGTTTCGACAATAAATAACGTATACAACTAGTGCATCACAGTAATAAACAGACCATATAACTTAGTACTATATTGCGTGAAAATACGTTATTAATAAAGTGAAGTACCTACGATAAAAGACTTGGATTGAGATTTTAAGTAAGGACGCGAAATGACCCACTAATGTCAGCTCGCTAACGAGCTGATATTGTACCCTCCTTGTCAGTACAGGAGATAAATCAATGTTTTCGCAGGCTCCTTTTATGGAGATTATATTGAAGACATTCGCCATTCAAGGTAGTATATTAAAATTTTAAAGCCAGTACATTGACGTGATCGTAATTTTATAATTAATCGAGCGTGTAGAGCGGTCGCTGGTGATGATTGAGAGACAGGTTGACAGGTATTCGTTATGGTAATGGGTTGCTTTCGGCCATTAGGACAAGTCTGTCATCCCGTGAGGGGAAAACTGACCAAATAAGATTAAGATTTCTTCTCTATGGAATTCCATAAAGTACATCGAGCACGCTTACACACAGTCCAGTTTTAGGTCTGCAGAAAACGGAGAGACAAGTTATAAGATGATTGTGCCCACAGTAGGTACATGGAACTTTTCGTGCTGCTCTACAGCTGGGCAAGAGCTTCTCACCTCTTTCTCAAGGGACTTAGCTGTTTCTTACTGCTCTTTTCGATTTAATCTGCATTGAAAACGTCCATGCCGTCTTACCATTTACCCTACGCGATTATATATACGATCCGTAATAGGTAGACAGTTGATAATTAATGCAATAAAAGTAATCACTACAATACCTATGTAGTGATTACTTTTATTTTTGTGTGATAAATAAGTTCTGTATAGTATATTTCACCGGAGTTGAATGGTGTTTAAAAAGTTCATCTATGAAAATCACTTAAGCTTTGCTTGAATTGCATGTTGAAACAACCTTTCAGCTTATCGAAACAGATTATATTAATTAATCAATAACATTATTTCAATAACGTCGCCGAGAGCGAGGAAACTGTATCGCGCTCCGCAGACGGAATAATATCGTATTAAATGATATGAATATTTATAGTACAATATATTAAGTAGGCACTAAATTCAACAGTCACAATGTATAAGTTTGTTTAAAGTGTAGTAAAATTGACATGACGAAACGAAATATGTTACGGTTATGACGTACACCATGCGCCAGTGATCTTTTTTTCTACAAGCTTTTATTATGTATCATCTGTCACGTGTGTGTAATCTTCCAAATTTTGTAAATAATTTGATACACGTGCCAGTGTCTGATTAAGCTGCAATTTGGCATACCTACTACATGTTTGGTTCCCATGACAATGCACGATTACCTAAATGGCGACATTTTTAATCTAATATGGCGGTCGTCACAAAATGGAGATGTATGTTTACCCAGTAACCCCTGTGATATGGAAATCAAATGTAATGGCTTG
This sequence comes from Falcaria lacertinaria, assembly GCA_951449985.1. NCBI lineage: Eukaryota > Metazoa > Arthropoda > Insecta > Lepidoptera > Drepanidae > Falcaria > Falcaria lacertinaria. The sequence continues at coordinate 5,174,948 of OX602109.1, read as the reverse complement.
ATGACCGAATAAAAGCTTGTACTAAAAATATTTAAATCCACTTGTTTAATTTGCGTCAGTTTTAGATAAATACGTAATAATTTATTGGATTTTAAATCTTGCAATGACCAGAAATCAGGTTGCTTAGAGCTCGTATTTAACTATTATATAACAAACCGTCATATACAAATGGTAATGAAATAATTACATACTCAGGCTAAAACTTCGATTACATAATCGAATCGAAATCAAAAGGGCTAAACGAATATGTCATCCCGCCGGTTTGGTATTTAAGCTAAGTTATTATATTAGTCCCAGACAAGGTTTGTTACATGAAAAAAAAGACAGAGCACTGAGTTTCTTGCCGGTTCTTCTCAGGTGGCTTTTTTTCCGAACCGGTGATATTTTAGACCTTCATAAGTGCCTGATTAGGGCCTAAACTGAATAAATGATTTTTATTGATTTGGTTTGATTTTGAAGGGTTTGTTTTCGCCCATAACAAATGTATTTTTTTATGAATATGGTGCTATCTCAATTTCTTTTCTGTGTTTGGTATTTTTCTAATGTAATGCAGGGATAACCAGTGCCAGTTCGTTCAAAGGGTAAAGGGTAAGGTAATAACTAACATTTATGTTAGCTAATTGATTCTATCGGAAAACGTTCTAACTTATTTCTCTGCTAAGAAATGGTTACTAATTGGTGCTTTGTTAATGGTTTCAAGTAAATTATGAGAACTTTGCGAACTTCACAAGTTCCTGCAGTTTCTTTTAACGAGAGTAACTATGGCAAATTAGTTTGTATTTAGTAGATGCTGGCGGTTCTTTATTAGCAATGTAAAATAGAAAAGAGTTAACAGAAACTAACTAGTATAATATTTTGAAGCAGAAATAAATTCGTATGATAATACTTAAAACTATTCAGAATAGTTCCTTAGGGTAGGATAACTCCTTAGTGGTCGTTCCCATTTTAAATAATTCAAAAATATTTAAATTATCTTTTTCCTGCTCCAAAAGCGGATAAAATCCTTTTCCGTTGAGGAATCTAAATACTGATGAAAATTTTGCTAAATTTATCGTAGTTGTAAAAAAGTTGAGAAGTAGGACTAACTCAAAGGTACTACTTTCTCCCTTAACTGCTGGCGTGAATCTTATCAAAACAGTAGGCATTCAGTAAATTTTCCGACTAGTAATACCGGCTCTGTTGCAACTGCCACAATGTTTACAATTAACATAAATATCTGTCACTAGGCGTTTCATTGCTCTTACAACTTGTACTACGATGCCTACAAATTGGATTTTAAGCAGGTTCAAAAATACTCCTGGTTTGTCAGCTACTTCACTTCAATTTCAACATCGTCAACCCATGATAGTTCACACGGTGAATACCGTACTGCAGTTTACTATTTAATGTAATAATATTTTATATGCATATGGACACCTACCGTTACTGAACGTGACTTTTTTAAAGTAAAAATTAGTATTTCAATTATTTAGTGAATCGCTTTATCTGTATTTCAATTTGCAATTTAACATATAATATCGTAAGGATGGGTACCCTAAAATTACTTAAATGTACTGCTTTGATTATTTACGGCGTTGCTATATTAGTTAAATCTTTAATCTGAATGACATGGACAACAGAGTACTAAAAACAAATCAAAATCGGGTACCAAACATTAAAATTCTGTACCTTTTTAAAAGTCAAATCCGTTGTACAATGTGATCACAGTACCTATACATATCTAACAATTTCTTTAGGAGTTAACTTACGTCACAAAAGATAAATCAAGTTTATGTGCCGTCTTCTGCCAGATGTAAATTTATGTGCGTTCTCTATAAAGTATTTGTCTGGTAAGAGTAAAACCTTACAATAAATTCTAAATTATAGTCATTTAAGATGTCGTTTTTGATAATTATTATTTCTCGTATATTGCGTCGCAAAGTTACCTACGTTTTCAGTTGGGTGCCAATTGCCACAGCTTGTAAAAAATTGGTATAGTTGGATAACGTAATGGCTTTAAAGTATAAACCTTGCAATTCTATTAAGATACGAATTTTTAAGTAATTAGTATTACACGACGATTTCAGCATGTAAGCATTTCCTTAACATTTTTTGCTTCGGTTTGGCCGTGGACCACAAATTGTGACTATAACATAAGCTTAAAGTCTTAAACTCCCACCCAGGCGGATACGTGACTTATTTTAAATACAAATTTAAACACAAAGAACAATAATTAGGTTCGATAATAAGAACTCTGCATATACCGGACTAGTCTGCTGACTATGTAAATGATTATGATAATATACAATTTTAACATAAATGGAGCAGAATGTGTATAGTCATGATCTCAGTTGGATCTCGAACGTGCTTTCCCGGCTCTGTAACCGGTGTACTGACGAGCCGTGATGCAGCGAAACTGTTGGGGGCTGGTACATGACGTGAACTTAAAGCGTGCAGTAGCTAAGTGCGAGCAATTCATGTTTTTTCCTAATGTTATTGGAACCTTACATGTATTAACAAACATCGTGTTTGTAGCGCTTATGATATACCTACCATACTTGAATACAATATGAACACAGCTTTAATTAATGATTTCGTTTAAACTCACACATTATGATAAATAATGACATTATACTCAACATATGTGACCAACAAGGGCAGTATACAAAAAGGGTAAGCCTTGGTGGTAAGCGGCCAGCGGTTCTAATTTAGATATTTTCATATCATTTATGGATTAAGAATATCATTAAGATATCCGTAGCTATGTAGGAAAATAACATAATACAAATGATTAAGCCTACTCGTATTTTATTGTACGTTTATGTCTGTATCTCATAACTTGGATCCTCATCTTTTAACTAGGCGTGGGCGTCAAAGTTAAGTCATATTTTAGCCTTTTGTATCGAACCTCTTTATTACTCTAACCATACATTATACTATTAAATTATGCATGAGAAAATTACATTACGTCACTTTTAAAATTTGTCCCCAATTCAATCAGTCATACCAACCTCGACTTTTCGTATCTATTTTATTGTAATCATATGCATAATGTTGAGAAATTCTATCAATCATAGTTTAAAATGGCGTTCATTTTTATTGTCAGTAATTAATGTCTAATAAATGTATCTTGAATTTTATCATCGCTCGTTTATTTGTTAGGATTGTAAACTGTTGATTACCAATTTACATGGTATAAATTCTAATTAAAAGGTTTAAATGCATTCTAAATTGAAGTCAAAATTTCAACGAACAAACAGAAAGCATAATTTTTATTGATCGAAAATTGATTGTTTTTTATTTGATAACGGTTTCGAAATGACCGGATTATCTTGTCTTTAGCCTTTCCAATTAGCTTTCGTGTGATGTATGATCCCTTATTTATTTATGATATTTGTGAAACGAAATGGAATATGTAAATAAAGATATTCAGTTAATACAGGTTGTTTTGTTGAAAGCGTTAAAATAAACAGAGATAAAATGTATGAAAGTAAAGCTAACGAATTGATGCTACGAAGCTTCTAGTTTTTGTGGTAAATTTATTTTGACTGAAACAAATAACAATAAACCCTAAGCTAGGCAAAAAATTGTAACGAAATTTCTTTTGAAATATCTTACTAAATTAAAATTTATAACGCACTCTCATCACAGATTACAAAATCGATTCAATTATTAAGATTTATTATAGAATAAGTACATACGAGCTATTCATATTATTCAATATGGATATAGAGACGTTACTTACAATAACATTACTCAATATTGTATGATATAGAGATGTGACTGTTTATTGATATTATTATTGTTTCACCCACAGCTTAGACACCGTTATTGTAACCTTCATTCTCATAGGAACACCCTGCCACCCACGGGCCGTTCTTTATGGATGCACCCACATTGTCACTGTTCTGTTGTGTGTGTCGCAGTGTTCACCAGTATGGTGTATTATCTATGCTGCTCACCGGCCCAACATGCTTCACGGGTACTATACAATTTTATTAAAGCCTTCATGTTTCTATTAGGTATTGAATATTTTCTAAGACCACTGTGAATATGATGTTATTATTGGCTTCGTCGCAGACTGTCTTTTTCGCAAAATGTCCCTTTCGCAGAATGTCGCCCTGGTAGCAAACATTTGCACGGCTGAAACAAATTTCCCTTGAAATGTACGTATATTTAATGTATGCCCAAACCTGATGTTAATAATAAAAGTACACAATTTATTTGCAAATAGTAAACGAAAAGTTTTCATTTTTTTTATATCAGAATCTAGTATTAGAATTTAGTATATTAGGATTGTTTTTGATTCTTGCATTATAATGTCCGAACACAATTATTATTTTTTGCCAACCAAGTGATTATCTATCAAACACACGGCACGATTGATAAGCGATGGCAAACTTACTTGTAGATGGTAAGCGGTTACAGCGGCGGAATATCAGAAGTACTCATTTCACATTACCGTATAACGAGAGACCATTTGGTCTAAGACTTCCTGCCGACGATGACGATGATGGTGAAAGGTGACTGTGAGCATCATGTCAAACAATTCTTCAGAATCTTGTCCGTTGTAATCGTATAAGCAGACCACTCACCATATATATAATATACATATATATTTTCGATAGGATTATTGTGAATTATTGACAAAGATTTAATGTTACTTTTTAAAACTTTAAATAAGTGATCTAACTGTAAATACAAATATCTCGTACCAACGATACGTGTGCCGTGAGAAAAATATGCTACTTAATCGGATATTTTACTCCAGTGCATAACGTGCTTACAGAATCCCGGACTGTCCATTGTCTGAGACAATATAGGATGACAGCTAAATCTATCTGTTTGGATTAAGTCAGTCGAGACCGTGCACTGTCGATGTTAGTTTGTTTTTCTTAACCAATCCTTAACTGTGAACTTGGATAGCTGTTTACCAAATCAAACAAATACATTTTCTTGTGCATCTTTAGTATTTGGCTTTTGAATAATTTATAATCTAGTATTTTGGCAAGTAAGCGTACGGCCCACCAGACGAATCATTAACCCTATTGATGTATTGAATGCTGGCTCAGCGTATTCTCGTGGAGCACTGGCAATCTAACTCTAATGGACCTAAGAATAATAGATATAAAGACCGCGGATTGATAACGACACATTTTTTTTTAATTTTTGAGAGGTTTTCGTGTTATTTGTAAAAACCGTGCGTGCCGTTTAAAACAGTACAATCGTTTGAAAAAAGGAAATTCCGTTGTAATATTATTCATGAATAGTCATCGTACGAGCGTGGGCGGCAGTTGACGTATGATCAAATTCTGAATTTAACTTTAGATCTATTAATTACAGCATTTTGTGCGGCTCGTGATAAATAGTTCTCTGGTATGATTGACGTTTTGTGAAAACATTTAATGTTCAGATGTACTGTGGTTATAATATGAAGGGAGGGCTTTGTTACCTTTAGAAGAGAATATTAACAAGCGATCAAAGGGCGCTGCCTCCCAGCTATTGTTCTGGGCTATTTGGAATATTCTATGCCTCTGGGAAAATCTGCTTCTCAATAGAATTGTTAAAACAAACTATTACAATATTTGGCGCACATATGGTAACGATTCAGAAGTAATACACGAATAACGGCAAGGAACTTTACAACAATACCTGGGTTTAATTAATGCAGATACTCGAACAATTAAATTATATTTTATAGAATTACTAGCAGCGACCCGCCCCGGTTTCGCACGGGGAGCGTTAGCCATATAAGTTAAATACCCAAATGAATTATATATAAAAACCTTTCTCTTGAATTACTCTATATATATTTAAAAAAACGCATCACTATCCGTTGCGTAGTTTTAAAGATCTAAGCATACATAGGGGCAGACAGACAGGGACTTTGTTTTAAACTATGTGTGATATAACGATATACAAAATCAACGTACCTACCAAATTCTTGCGCAATGGTTAAAAGTTGGGGCAAATTGGCATTTGATGCCCTAATTATTATAAACATGTATTATATAAAGTAAATTTTGTTAAAAGTTATTGTAAAATAATAATTTGTCAGTTATTTGTTAAATTATTGCAACATTCTGATTTTTACAATTGGAAATTTTTACTATTTAAAAAATTGGAATTGTTTCTTCAAATAGTAGTTTGTTAAATTGTTTTAGAGATCAATGCACTGGGGTTTTGTCTAATGGATTAACCTTCGCCATTGTTCCCTTAGCGTACCACGTTCTGTTAGTAGGTGCTGTAATGGAATTAAAACTTGTACGGGTCCTAAAGAAAGCTTTTGTACGGTATTTGTTACACGTATAATTATGATATATCGTGGATAATGTGAAAGTATATGTGTGGTCCCATGACCATTGAACACGGATATAATCTCATCTTAGTCCATAAGAGGAACGACCACTTAGATAAAATGAGATGTGGTTCTAGATGCTACTTAGTTTTTTTTTTTTATCCTTTCTAAACAACAAAGAGGGCAAACAATTGTACTGCCTTCGCTTGACGGTGAGCGTTTGCCATGTTTTTTTTATACCAATAAGATAGCACACAAGCATACGCCCACCTGATGGTAAGCAGTCACCGTAGCCCATTGCCGCTTGCCACCACCTCTCTTTTTTAGCTCATGGTGTGATAATCACTTTTACTATTCATTAAACTTAGAAAAACTCATTGGTCACAGGCTGGCATTTGAACGTGGGCCCATCAGATGAAAGGCCGTTGCTTCAACCATAAGACCACCTCGGCCTTAAAACGGAAATTTTACATGACACATACGTACTACGTACAAGATTGATTTCACAGTTGTCAAATTTACGTACCTGAACATCTCTATTATACCTAATAACAAGAGTATGGGTTATAATAGCAACCATAAGCACCGAAGGTAGTTTATGAGCTTGGACATTTAACAGAAGCGTACGAGGACCGTTTCGTCGCGAGTTGCTAGATGACGCCTCGTTAACCATAACGCAATAGAATTTGATACTTGCAGAAAAGACAATAGACAAAAGAGAGAAAAGAGATAGTAAGATTAGTAGGTACTACTTTGTACTACCCTCGCCATTACATATATGATAGTTTTACAACTTTGTTTCTGATGAGCTACTTTATTCTTAAATCTATTTGTAATACTTTAAGAAAAAAAAACACATACATCTATTCTACTGAAACCAGATTCTTTCTTACGTCTGCAGAAAAACAAGCCTGAGCGTGATACAAAATAATATGACGCAGTTGTTTTTATAGCTAAAATCAGAACAAAGAAAATATATTCTGCACTGAATATATGACATACCGCCCAAAATATAAAAGAAAAGCCCACAAGTAGGTAATATACGTAAATATAAGGAGAGAAATAAGTTACTTAGATTACAGAATCCAGTCGTTTGCGTTGAGATGTGAGACAGGAGCGGCAATATTATACAATTGAATAAGTTATATAATATAAATATTTAAATGATATACAATATGTTCTTTAGGAATCGCGTAGTGTTGGTGCAATTTGATAAAAGTCTATGTGGTTGTACACAGGCATGATCTAATCTTCTGTACCTTCGTTCATCCTTAGCTTATGATGAGTGTCTGCAGGAGGAAGCTCCTCTCACATCGCACATTGCATCAGTAGTTCAGTTTAAATTAATTCTGTACAGAACGTAATTATTACTTGTATTTTGAGTTTACCTCATCAAGGATTAGAAAGAGATCATTCCACCGCTCCTTCCAAGTAGTTAAATTTTATATCGAACTTTCACAACAAGTAGCCAAGATAAAAATATGCGTAGAACGGAAAACAGCGTCTTTTTCCGGCAATCGGTAAAAAGTAAAATTAATTAATTCTTAATTTGTACACTTAGATTGTATGCATACTGAGTGTTTACAGAAAATAATTAAAACGTAGTAACGTAAAAGAAATAGTGTCATAAAAAAGATAATTACAGTGTCATTTTATGTGCCTATTTGTATTTTACTTTGTATGTTTCTACTTTGTAAATCACTTAGAAAGCAATAAAGTGAATAAAACTGAACACTGCGATAAAATTAGGTGCGAGATGAACCGTTAACAATTAGCTACCTTAAAAGGCACCGTAGGAGGAGATGCCAGTTAAATTACCAAGATTTATTGCACGCTATTATTTCAGATGCGACTTCACAACACACGGGTTTCATTAATATCTTGATAATAAATTACATGAAGGATAGACAAGGCCCTTACAATTTCTCGCTATTCATCAACGACACACATATAGTTTTAATTGATTGAATATTAACAGTAAGAATACAAATATCAGTATGAATTTCGACATTAAGCGTAATTAAAACATTGTGTACTTTTTCAGGTTAAGTAAGTTCTTGCTTTTAAAGCTACATTGTATGCAAATTTTTGCGCAAACATTATCATAATATATAAATTCCGAGAATGTTAGCCCTGTCTTATAATATTCTGAGCGCAAACGAAATACTAGACTTGAGATAATAATATTATATACATGTAAAATGGAACAGTAAAGGAACATTTGTTTTGGATCTGCCCACATTTATGGAAGCCATGTTGTAAAATGTCTTAATTTATATGAATACGAACAGTTATTTCACATAATCGTTGCCAGTCTTTATAGGGCTCCGGCTGTAATAAGATCATCAGCAATATAAGTTAATGCCAAGTCAAAGGTGTTCTACCCGAACGATCTTACAGCAAAGCAATGAAAGCAAATGCAATAATTTTACTAGCTGCTATAAATAGTAAATACATACATTCACATACCTACTTGAAAACTTAATTACGTGAACCTGTATGTTCCCTTCGCTTCCAATAATATTGTATGAGAGATGTATGTAAATATTTTTCTTAGCCGTGCTTACTGATGCTGCGACGAGATGGCAATAACGCCGACAGACGTAATGAGGAAGGCTGGTACAACCATACCAAGCTTTAGTGGGATATCCTCGTATCTTATTTGACATGAAAGTTAATTAGAATAAGGTTGGAAATGCCGTGTGGATTGGAGGTGACAGGTGTACGTTGTAAGTTTGCGATTGGATACCTGGCGCCGCGGGGCTCGCTATAACGAGCGCCCTTGCCCTGACGGGGCGCCGAAGCCGGCAAGCGCGACAACTTTTCGAGTGAGCGTCTTTATATTTAGCAGTTCTCGAATTTAAACTCTCGCGGACAATTTCTTTTCAGGTTCAACACTCAGGGATGCAGCACACTTTTTAAAACTACTAAAATAATTTAATCTGTATAATACATTGGCTGTTTGGTATTAAAATGTAAATTCAAGTGAGCAGGATTAAGATTTTTGTTAATAAATTATGATGCAGTTCAAAAAAAGTTTAAAATACATCTACATGCATTATAAGAGCTATATAAAACAGAAAATCTCAAGGTACTACATACACTTATTATTAATATGTATAGTAGACCTCTCAGCTCGCAAGTTATAATTAAACTGACGATATGTTGTCGAGTAACAATTAATTAGACCTCAACTGAGCACTGCAATAACGTGAACGAGTAAGATGACTTAGTACCGCAGAAGACGCAAGCAAAATAGATTAAAAAGGTATGTCTTATAATATTGTCAACCATTACTTGAAATTGAGGAAGATTAATTAAAATTGCACGCCAGACCGTTTAGCTTTCGAAAGATCCCTTTAGATATTTTACCTGGGTCCACTTAGATATGAAGTTAAACGAAGTATAATATATATTTATTTGTATTTAATCGTTTGGCTTGAGATATCCTGGATGGAATATCCAAGTCCGGTTTATTTTTTGAAATGTTTTGTTTTGATGATAGAGAGGATTGGGAAAATACAAAACAGCAATAAGTTCACCTTCTTACACTGAGAAGTGAGAAGTAGGTTTTGAACAAAAAGGTTTTGACTGATATAACATCGTTGCCCACCCATCCCTTCTAATATACCTACTCTTGGGCAGGCATTTCAACATTCTTTATTTATAGGTATAGTCGGTAGCTGGTAGGAAACCTCATTAGGTAGTGGTGCAGCCGTTTTCAATATTAGGTAGTAGAAGAGAATTCACCATATTGGTCTGGTATTTAAGTGTTATACGGCGTCCAGGGAATGCCGCACGTAGCAAATATGATAAATATAGGCTATAAAGTATGAATTTATACATTTGTGGTTGTGATTACAACAGACGATTATTAAATAATTATTAAATCATGTTAATAAAACGTGAAATATTAATAATTGAATAATCGAAACCAATTAAGGAATATGATTCATCCAATACGTCTTTTAATACAATTATATTAAATAGTACATATATCTATCTCCTAAATAGTTAGTTTAATCCAAGGCTCGGAGTGCATCGTTGATTGTGCGAATAATAATCCGACGGAGCGGTAAGTCTCGTATAGTTCACGAGAGCGTCAAAGCCGAGCGTAAAGGAACAAAGCCTCCAATTACCCGGGCGGGCACGCCGTGGGCTTTTAGTGAATAATGAGCCGCTTATCCCAGCGGATGACGGCTTCGCTAGAATTGTTCTTGAGTGGGACTTGGGACCACCGTGCCACGGCACAGAACACCAAGCCACGACACACGTCTCATCCGCCGCCACGGTCGCTATAACTCGTCCCTTTGTCCTACACGCTCGCTGCGGTCACTGCGTCAACACAATTTTGCACCCACCTCATGCTTTTACCCCTACTTTGACATTTAACACAAAAGGGACGCGGTCATCGCACAAGTGCCTTTTCAGTGTCACGTTTACGTACTTACACAATGTATCTAGGTAAAACACTAAAATGTGCTTGCGATCGTCTTAAAATATAATCGATAATAGTCGCGAATATAAGAGATAAAATATATAAGCCGTAATAATTTAAATCTAGTATTTTTAAGAGCTTTAATCATACTTATAATTCTGCCTTCGATTTTTAAATCAGTTACGGTTTATTATCCTTCTAAAAGAATAAGTTGTAAAAGTTACAGACTATAGTGGACGCAAGGAGATTAGTCAATAGACTGGCTTTTCCCCACGACATCGTTCGCATGAACACCTGGGAGTTTTTTACTAGGGTATCCATTTGTTTGCCAACTTTAATTCAAAAGCTCCTTGCAATAAGCGCACAGTAAATTTTGTGCAAACATTTACTTTATTCAAATGCTCACCGAGTTTTATTTTCTTATTCGTTGACATAACTATTCATAATATGTTTATAGGTACGTATATAAGATGCTTATAATAGTGCACATACAAAATATAGATGCATATACAATGCTAAATAATAATTAATAGTATTTATTTTTAATGGTAAAGAGACATTATAATAACAACAATGGGCTAGGTAACCTGTCAGTATTGATTAATTCGTGCGACTAAACGCAATTCCGTTTCTTTCCAATATTATTTGTATTTTACTGAGAATTATTCACTAAATCAGATTGGTTATACTTAACTGAGTAAGTTCTGTGATTTTATCACGTATTAAATATTATAGTGATCTGTTTAATAGTGCTTTGGGCAGCGTATAGTGCGACGCAGTGAGGTGAACGCAATTTGTAGAGCATTTCTCTCGCATACCGCGCGACACTTGCGGATTGCATGGATATATTTATGTGGCTATACCTCACCAAACATTAAAATTACAGTGTTAAATCGTCGTCCGTTAAGAACATTATTATTATTATACAGCTGAACTGCTTGCAAGAGACAATACCTAATATCTAACAAAAAGGTATCTTGTATTCATTATTCAGGTAACAAGCTGAGAGTAAACAATATTGCTTCATATAATTTGATAATTTTTTTTTTGCTTATGTTTTGTCAATCATAACCCCTTTCAAAGTCTGGGTAAATTATCTGCCATTTTTATATACCACAAAGGTGGTACACAAGCATACGGCACACCTGATGGTAAGCAGTCACCGTAGCATATAGCCGCTAGCAATACCAGAAATAAATTTACGATTATCAAAGTACCTACATGCACTTCATATATTATGGAAATTCTTTTGAAAGAGTGCTGTGAAAAAGAAAATAGAGTAAATAAACGCATTGATTTTTAACACTAGTGCAGGCATGCTACAACATTGTTTTATATTTTGGGGATTGTTTAAAATATGTAAGAGAATTTTGCCTGAATGGATATCAGTTGAATAAACGATCCTAGAATTTACAACATAGTCGTTGAATAGAAGCATAAAATAGGTAAGTCACTAGCTTGCTTGCTGTTTAAAGTCTATAATGAACTTCTGATAACAAAAATTGACGGAACGCTTGAGTTATCTGTTGAGAATAAACTATTGACGCGTATTCTGTTCTGTTCAATAGCCGTACGAATTACGATGCAATTTGTCGGAAATTTCTGTTGTCTGTCGTCGTAACAAAGCCCTGAAACGAGCTGACTCGCAACTATTGATGACCCAGTACAGAATTAGTGACTTTGTCCGTATTGTACTGGATCAGTACACTTTGCTAAAGAATAGCCATAACTAGAACAAGAACTGCCTCGTTAAGTCCACCCGATAAAAATAGGATGGCTGAAATAATTCGAACTATGTTAAACGAAGCCAATAAATCTTTTCGTCCTTGGTTTAAAACGTTCTGCAGCTTACCTTGCAATGATCCGTGCAATATTTAAACTGGATATGAATGGGAGCAATATATTATGTTAGTGCAGTTTCAATTTAATGCAATATTTTAGCGAATGGCAGTGGCAGGCGGCGGGTTCGTTTAATCTCGCAGCTGGGCGTGGGCTCTCGTTTTTAGTTCTAGCATTGTTACGTCAACACCAAACTGTGCTGTGATGTACCTATGTACATGTATTTAATTCTAATATATATTTTAGATTTAGAATTAAAAAAAAAATTATATATTTCAACTTAATTTAAATTAGTTTTAGTACTTATAATGCTGTGCACTAATAATACCTTGGAGCACAATTCAGATCAGATTTTAACCACTTAAGTTCGTTTTTATAAAATTGTGTGCTGTTTTTTGTGGATAATTAATAAATAAATAAAAAATGTTTTAAACATTAATAAGTTTTTAGTCGTGCAAACCTTAGAAAAAATCACTTTCATGACGTACAATTAGCTCAAAATTAAACGAGTTTTCGTTGCAAGTTCTTAAATTTTGGAGACAATTTTATAAATTGCTTTTAAACTTTATTCATTTTGAAACAGTTTAATTGCTTTGTTACATGTTGAAATGTCTCAAGAACGGTATTCTGAGTAGGTACATAGCTCTCAACTGAGACTTTATTCTTATTTAAAGCGAAATGTTTTGGGGTTTGTTTATTGCACTTAGTTACTTACTTTGCTAATCAAAGTCTAGATCCAACAACTTAAAATTTATTTTCTATATATTTGAACGTATTGTACTTGAAAGCATTTTAATTTCAAAACATTGTTTGATTATTTTAAATAGAAACGTATGAACTAAGTTGCAGTTAAGGCAAGCGCCATGATATGTGGTGTATTGTTGTCTGTTCTGCGAACTTTACAACTTAACAAGTCATTCCTTGACTGATTGACCGTGTAGCATTATGTTACCACGAGTATCTATCTCACGAAAATGTATATTCAAGTACATAAATATGTATGTATATTTATGTACATCCATATTACGACGCACCCCTCAGAAGTAATGTTGACAGTATTAATAGGAAAACTGTCAAAAGATTGTCAGTGCAGTGTTGTGTCCGTTCATACTACGTTTGCAGTTTTATGAAGTACTATTTATTGAGTGCATTCGTAAAATCTAGACGCTGGAATTATTTACGTTATAGTCCTAATAACAAGCACCATAAAGTAGAACGAGATAATATTTTTGCTTTGTGTATTTATAACCGTGACTATACCAATATGGAAAATATTTATTCAATCAGGGATTGTTGTTTCAAAGTGACATATTAAAAGTGCGATAGTCACAACGTTGCTCATAGATAGGTACATGACATGATTGGACAACCGTTGAACAGAGTTCCGGGCTCAGCTTTGGTAATATAAATTCTTCGCAAACTAGAAGTACCCACCTAAGCTTTTATTAAAAATTTGTACATTAGTTTACCGATATTTTCCAGTTAAAATGCATTGAGCTAAGGCAGTGTATACTTGTAAAGTCAATATTGGCAATCAGTGGAGCTGAAGTCAAATACTAGCTGGGCTATTTGCTGTGTAGCGGGAGGTATGAAAGCATTTCGCAACCCGACTTGAGTCGTGTTTATCCGATTGAGATTTCTATAAGAAAACTGAAGTTTGTTTGCGTTCCGTTCGATCGCGCGTGTTGTCTCACAAGTGGAGCGCGCGCGACCACAAAATGCAATTATCGACCGCTCTGCCGCAGCTATGTTCAATTGCATTCCAATGTTGCTACGGTCAAGTATGAGCCGCCTGTACTGCACGCCCGACAAGCGACAGTACAAATATTACCCTTGTACACTATTGGATCATAAAAACCAACATGGAATTTTTAAGTAAAACATTATTAAAAATTCCTTAGAAATGCTCTTTTCCGCGGCTAGTACTCGTATTGTAAAACTGTGTAGACTGTGGGCTACAGCTGAATTGCAATCATAAGTTGGGCGAGAAAATATACCTTTATCTCCATTCTAATATGCAAGAGTAACTTAACGTCATTTTGAGTCGAAATACAAATATTTGGCTAAATAAATACCTCCCTGCATAATTAAAACATTATACTTATAACTCTAAATACTACATACAGCTGCGCTCCACGGATTTACCCGTTAAGCTCCTCTAGTCTAAATTTTTTCTCTTTAGAAGTTGAAGGCGACTGAAGTCCAAAATAAACAATGATTACCGAACAACTTTCAATCTCTACTCCCCGGCTTACACATATTCGCAACGTAAGTAAACAGCGGCTCCAGACACGTATATATTAAATTTAAAATCTAATCATAAGTCATATGTAAGTGTACATAATATAATCTGTTAAATCAATTTTCTATTCTGCGGTGCAAAACTAAGACACGATTGCTATTTCGCACAATCTACCGATCGAACGCTTTCCTTTTCTAGCAACTTGAGCAACACCTTCCATACAATGATAGATTATATCCACAGATTGCGTTCTTAGGCTTAACATAAGCTAATAACATCAAAGCAAACAATTTGATATCTTGTTCCTAGTTTCACTGTGCTCCAGTCGTCTTCTGCTACGTAGCTTAATTATATTACAGGGTGTTGTTTACAAGGCACCACACTTCACCTTGCAGTATTACCAACATTGTCATAAGTAGCTATATAGAAGAGTAATTGTTGTTTCCTTACACTATGTGTATGATAATGTTAAAGGAAGGCAAGGATACCCATAAGGTAAGGATGCCATTGATTTAATTTGGTTCACTTTAAGAGGACTTTGGGACATGGCACAGTAAATATATTTTTATTTGTCATGTCCGTTGTCGGTCAGTTAATGCGCAGCCGACATGCCCTAGCTAGACCAATTATTTTATACATCACTAGCGACCCGCACCGGCTTCGCACGGGTTTACACAAAACCTAAATTAATTATACATAAAAACCTTCCGGATGAATCAATCCGTCTGTTAGTAATAAGCGGCGGAAATCATCGTAGCAAAAGTGAGATTCTTCATATTATGCAGACAAAAAACACTCCAAAAAGTAGGTAAGCTTAGGAAATCACACACACATATAAGTTGATTCATTTTTGTATTAATATTAAATTAATTAAGTTGGAAAAAAAAATAAGCGAAGATTTTAATTTCGGTTTAATTGTATTCCTCTGAATCTAGTTAATTTACATAAAATATTACTGGCTTAACTTAAATCTTCAGCGCAACTTGAAGTTAAATAATGTACGCCGCTTTGCGTCAGATACAAACTTTGGTCTTGTTAATCAGCCCAGTTTGTAATAGCGCCAGCATAAAACCGGTCTAGCCTAGTCATATTACAAAAAAGAACAATATAATAATATCATTACATTTTTAAATGTTTATTCATAAAGAGAAAATAATTCATGAAATGAGACTGCTTACATACGCAAGTACATTCTGATTCTAAACTTATTTCATGTTGCCACAAAAATGTTTTACAAATTCAATTGAAAGAAAGGCACCGAGCATAACTGGTATTATTTCTGCACCGCCAATTTGACCGCCAGTAAATTAGATAATAACTCAAAATAACATTTCCTTAAATAAATATCTTCACTTCTAATGATTTCCGGCAGACAAAGGGTTCCATAATTTAACTGGCGGCAAATTTTCTATAAAAGCAATTACTTTACCTTACAACTCTTACAAGGGTTTAAAGGCAAGGATTTTTATTTTTGAATTATAATTATCGTAATATCCATTATGAAATGTTATCTTGGAGAATATTTCAAAAGAGGTCATTTTTGAGTATACATAAAGTGGATTGTTTCAGTTAAGGCAATAAAATATTATACTTTACTAGTACGGTTTCTTAACATTACTTTCTCTTTAAGGACATGAAAAGTCCTTTTTGGATAATACTAAAGACACTTATAAATGTTGCATTCGTATATGTGTCATAAGATGATAACTGTCTAATTAGTGTGCAAAATCGTCTGCAATACCTTTGAGAGTAGTTATCGATCCTAGAATTCCAATACAATGTTTGAATATTGAGTAGATAAAATGCAGTAAAGCGTTTGCCTT
The DNA here is from genome assembly GCA_951449985.1 of Falcaria lacertinaria. Lineage (NCBI taxonomy): Eukaryota > Metazoa > Arthropoda > Insecta > Lepidoptera > Drepanidae > Falcaria > Falcaria lacertinaria. The sequence goes on along the minus strand of OX602109.1, from coordinate 5,158,329 downwards.
CACGCCAGTATCGTGGAACATCGTATGAGAGTAAACGATTCCCGTTCACCCACGCAGTACCACGTGCACTCAGATCAGATCTACGCACGGTGAACCGTACACAACACAGTGCATTACACTGCAGTATCACAACCTTGCCCTTTCAAGAACAACGTCTGGAACTAATCGAAGACAACCTCACATATTCCTTTTATTGTCCATAATTTTATTTCACTGTGTTTTTTAAACGACCTCAAATTCACTGTCTGAGGTTCGTTCTTGGAAATGCTACATTGTCTTTCATCTTTAGTCGTCATAAAAAAGGACAATCCAGCTCCCGGCCAGTAAAATGTAATTCTCTTTTTATTATTTCCATTGTTCGTTTTGGTTATATTGGTTTGAAGTGGTTAAACAAGAATTTAAGAATTAATATAATTTATATTGTAATTTTTCAATTTCGCTATAAATTATAGTTGATACGATGTTATCTTACTGTCATCAGGTAAACTGTGCCGACGTAGTGAGTACCGCTGTAACTTAATAATTAATGATGTTTGAGACTACATAAATTATTTATATCCATGCGTTGAGCGGGCACGAGAGGGATACCAAAAAGACTGGCAAGTATGAATTATGCGGCAAGTCTCAGATATGCGAGTCCCTAAATAGTCAGCGTCTGAATCCGTTCTGAGTTTTAAATGCGAGATGTCAAAATACAACTATTTTAAATCTTTGTCTTGATTATCGCTGTCTCACCATTTTCTTAACAACTGTCAGTGAGAAGTAGGTATTGACTGATATCACACCTTTGCCTATCCTTTTGGGGATCCTCAAGAAGGTAATTATATGGTTTTGACTCTCTTCAATATCTTATATCTAATGTGTAGCTAAATATATTGAGAGTTGATTCAATTTACATCCAACGATTGCCAGGAATCTGTGAGTTGATTACCACCTCTTATCATATTATGCTATCGTACACCAATTGACACTCGTATCCACTAACGGCCAATCCAGATACCTTAAGCTATTCGTACTAAATACATACTAAGTATACTAAACGCATCAGGTGTAAATTACATGTGCTGCATTACCATAATACCAGGTTCACGTAATCTACGTATAGGCTACATAATTTAGCAATATAGGCTGGTAATTGCTACCCAACATACGCAGACAACTTGATCAGTTTTCACTGCAACAGCACAGCATACATTTAACATTGACTAAGGTCTTGTAGGGAATATTTACGCATAAAACGTACTTTCCGTAAAATATAAAATCCCTGGTTAATTTATTGCAACTCGAAAGCTTCTCTATGTAGCTGTACCTATAGGTAGTCTGATATTTTGAAGCTATACATTTTATTATCCTTCAGACGGTGGATTCTTAGGAAATTATAAAACTGCAATTTGTATATATTAAATAATTGAAAATACAAAAATAAAATATATCTACCTAACATCCATATAACTAATCATTTGGGCTTAACTGCATTTCACTTAGCATTGTAAACAAGAAAAAAGGAGTAGTTGTACCTAATCGCATTTGTAGGCGATTGTTTACAAAACTTGTAGTGAGCTTAAGGATACATACAACAGGTTGCAAGTTGCAGTGGATCGAATACAGCCTCCAGTCGAGGTTGGCACGGCAGGCTGCGCGCGCGCCTACTGCACTACAGAAATAACGCTACGATCAAACGTTCCAAACTCACGTAAAAATATTACATGCCATTTATTATGTACCGCTCCTCAAAAGTGCGAATATTCTTTGGAAGGAATCAATAATGATAAAATCAATCGCGTTCATAGTGCTGGTGTCAATAATTGTTATCGACGCCGACTTTGTTATAAAAGGAAAAGTTAAAAAGCGTAATACAGTTATCAAGATAAACGAAAATTTTTCCCCGCCGTGTTTTTTTAACAGTTCTATATTTAGACACAATGACAGGCTACGACGGATCGTGTTCGAGTCTAGGTATATTTTTACTGGGAAAGTTTCAAGTGACCATAGAAGACGTGAAAATGTTAAGAGGAGTGTGTTTAAAGTGTTTGTTAGGAGAGTGTTGAAGGGTGAAGTTGGTGCATTGGGTGATGTGTTGAACTACGAGGGTCGGACGTTGAATTCGTCGTCTCGGCCGTATATTCTGGCTGAAGGCAGGTCATGGAAGCGAGGGTGCTCGGTGCCCCGCGGTTGGGCGGCACTTCTCTTTAGTAGCGCCGAATTCACTTCACCGCTGAAACTTTTGATTGATCCTATCCCGTCAAACCTGAATAATGTTCGGCGAGTTAAAGCTTTGATCAAAGGTACTATTATTATTTGTTTCTTATTTACTAAATAAGTTTTGACTATGGCTGTATTTTGCGCGGCGAAATCGCGATTAAGACTTAGAGCTATTTAGCAGTACTAGTACCTGTATTTATGAATTTATTGATAAATTGTTTATGGAAAAAAATATAAAAAGTGACGAACGAATTTATATAAATGGTGATTAAAATAAAGGTAGAATTTGGAACAAATATTTTTTTGTGGCAAGATTTTTTCAGCAGTTTATTTATGTTATGGCTGTCTTTTCCTGTGAAATCTATATATGTTTAATACAACGCATAGAATATGCCTAATTCTTAAAATTTCGCTCGCTCCTGTAGGTACATGATATTTTATTATATGCCAATATATTTTGTTTCAGCGAAGACCAAACCTGAACAATGTTTGAAATGTAATTAATGCATTTAAAAGTAGCAATGCAAATAAATAGTGTAAACAAATAATAAATTTACAAAAACTCGGTTATTTGAATTAACAGACGGGTGGGTACGTTTGCTTGCCAACTTTGTATATAGAAAAATACTGAAATGAAATATGAAATCCATAATGTCTATTAGTAGTTCAAAGTATATAATTTGTAATGTGATTCCATGGTGATGTACCAGCGGCGTTTTATCTCACAGATTATTATCTGGTGTGAATTGTTGGGCACCAAGTTAGAGTGCAGTAAAACCAGAGAGCTATTAAATCATGAATTTATTGGACAAGATACAATTGACATGCCAGTTTATTCAAATACTTAATGAAAGTCTCGTAATTTCCCTAGAAGTTCTCTCAACTAGTAATAAAACAATTTAATTATGGAGATGAATATATTTTATTATTAATATATAATGTTTATTTCTCAGATTTTCAGAGTATAATGACTTATCTATCTGAAGATCATAATGTGTAAATGAATCTTATATATAAAGTACACATCTAAATATTAATTACGTAAGAATACCTGAATAGAATAAAAGTATGTCTCATCGTGTAAGTTTGTAGCTATTTCCAAGATACATATCTATCGTAAATGTCTATTGTCCACTAAGAATTATGATGACATATCCAAAACGGTGTGCGACATTCGGATGTCTATGTTACAGCTAAATTATGAACACAAAGTCCCACTCTTTGGTCCGAAATGTATTCGTAGAAGCGGGCCGTGGGCGGGTCGCACCGTGAGAAAACAAATCCGAAAATTGTACGATTGAGCTTTTGTACTGAAGTGATAATGGCTCCAGTGTTACTCGACTTATCCCCGCATACCCTGCATTTATTCACACATCGTTACCGAAATTGCAGTTCTGTCTTGTTTTACGGTTGATGTATAACACGACGATTAACCCGCGGGCGGAGGGCAGTTTGTATGTCATTGCTAACGGATGTATATTATAAAAAAAGAAAAACGTGTCAATCTTAGTAATATAATGTTAAAAAACTGACTTTATTCTTTAAAAATTGTTTTGTTCAAGATCTTTAGCAAAAATGAAAAGTTTTTAAAACCTTCACACCTACAAAAAACTTCTTGGCCTAGAAGTCTAGAAAGCCTTGAAAGTTTTATCAGTTAGGTTCAACTCTGAAGGTAGATGTAATATTAAATCGAGAGTGAAATTGCGTTCTATACTCTCTGTCTATCCCGAAAGGAACTCGGTGCTATGAAATGAAAATTTAATTTTAACATATAAAATTAAATTAATAATTATGAAATAATTACTGGCATATTCGAGTTGTTTTAAACTTATTAATAAGATTTTTATCAGTGTTACTTTCATTTCCATTTAAAAAAATAGCATTTAGCTGAACACAGCTGCATAGTAAAATACAGGTTAATGCCACGATAGACAAGATAATGTCGAGATTAGGGGGCTCTTGACGCATAAATCCTTAGGAAGATATATTATAATGAGGACAAGGTCAGCGGCAGATAAAAACAAACACTGGGTCCCGGAACAAGGGTCCGATCCTTGGGGATACGTGTCACAGCGGCCAAGCGATCAAGTTTATCGGGACCACCGACGACGCGCAGGACCGCCGTCCCGCGCCCGACAAATTTATTGACACTCTTTCAATTAAAGCTATTGTTGCCCTGAACAGACACAGCGGTCACAACAGAATAAAACACGATAACACGCCGCGCGTATCCGTAATGTGTCCCCGTATCGCCCGCCGCCCGCTTCAACCGCCGTAAAAGGAGATTTATTAAAACTATTTGGAAACTGATTCGATCGAAACCGAACGATTTGACATTTAGATAAAGAGTAAAATTTATTTTTCCCTCGAATATAACGCTTCTCTAGAGTGACAATGGAATAAAAAGGTTATAAAATGCGAGTGTTGCGGCCGGTCGCCCACGTCCCGCGGGTGTTGTCGGCTGTTCATATGCAGCGCCGCATATCTGGCTGGGACGGCGCAGCTGCCACACTGGCAGATAAAATGCGACGACTGCGTTATTACGGTCGCCGCTTCTCGCAAGCACGTGTAAATTTCTATGTGAGAACACGACAGATAAGCTGCCGCGCGTGGGCGCAGGGAAAATTCACGGCGCCAGGCGCTGGCCCAGCTTCGCCAACGATATTTTTTTTGTTTAAAAGAAACGGTTCGTAATTATACTGCTCTCTGTAAAATATGGCTATCAATAAATTAGCATAAAATACACATATATTTTTCTGGAATGTGACTTACTATATTATATTCTGTCTGTGCTGTCATCTACCCAATTACTAAATATATAGATAGCACCATTGGACCCTGTTCGGTGTCGCTGGTTAATTTCCGAAACCAGGGCAAAAAAAGTGTTATTCTTGAGTCTGGGTGTTTATTAAAATAGACACACGTAGGCTGGTTGAGGTCTCCCGTGACAGGTGTACTGAAATAACGTGAACAGGGAATCAGCATTGCTATCCAGCGTGACAATGCTGCCAGTATTCTTGGCACGCTCCCGCATGATTCGGGATGGTTTGGGTCAGATCTTTTATCTATAAGTAGGTAGGTTAAGTTCTGTTTTTGTAAATAGTTCCCCTGACCTGAGGGCCTAATGTGAACTACAGTAATTTATTAGACTATTAAAAACCCCTTGTAATTAAATATTACGGAATTTCCGCAGCTCTTGGAGGATACTGTACTTACAGCGGAAGTCCCGTTTATCTCATAATATTGCGGTGACGGATTCGTCTTACTCAATGCAAGTTCGGTAGCGTGCGAGTGATAGATAACCCTTGATGTTGCACACAGCGATACATAGAAAAGCTAAGCTAAGCTTACCGTACCCCAAACCCTTATGCTTTTTGAAAAAGTATTCGTATGATTGACGTAAATTTTCATATTATTAAATTTCCATGGTAACCTGTGTTTGTTATGTATGTCCGGTATTTTGATATAAAACGGGCGTAAAAGGAACTACATTGCGCACTTTGATTACATATCAAAGATTGCGCAGTGTGTAATCTTCTGAGGCATTCTTCTTTATATTAAAAACGCGAACAATATACGAACTAAATAAATCCTTTGTGATTGACCTACATGCCTGTGCAGTGATTATCACATTTGCCTTTAAAAAGGACAAATAGAAAAGGTTAAAATAATTTACGATACTGTAAACAAGCCATTATGTTTCTGAGCGATAGTTATATCGTTCTCAAAAACTATTAATTTCGTAATGGGAAATAAACGTAGGCCAATATTAATACAATAAATATCCACCTACGTCGCATAGACAATAAAGAAGCAGTTGGTATCTAGTTGGTATTGTGTTGTTCAAGTTTGTTTAACTAAAGAATGTAGATAAGTGAGTAAGCTCTCGTATGTACGCAGTATTAAATAAATTATTCAAATAGTGGTAGTCAGTTTTGAAATCTCATTGTTTTTGTATGCGTTGAGGTAGATCAGTGAGATGGAGATAATCTTCTTAGTGGACGTGACACAAGAATGAACGGTTTTTGCTGACACATTGTTTAGGGAGACGAAACAGTCGTGTCATCCTTTGAAAGAACGATGAGACTTTGAATTTTGTTATAATTCGAAACGTGCACTTACTGAATATATTTTTATGTACGAATGAATGATGAATGAGTATCCAATTTATTCAATTTATAGTAATGATAATAAAAGAAATACATAAACCCTTAACATTATTAGGTATTTTGTATCTTGAAAGCCTCGTACAATATATGTAGAAATAATAATTATGTATCAGCATTTCACAAAACATTGTAAGTTTCTTACGTCATTTGTACCGATAAGTATAATAAATTCTTTTCTGTATTATAGAATATTTTTATTTATCTATCTATCTATTACAAATTTAAATCTTGTCGGTATTTGAGATATTTGCTATTATGGGACTTAAACCTACTAGGGGCACCCACCAACTATTTTGATACATTCATAATGTATTTTTAATGCGAGGCCTGTTTCAGTTGTCATTGCACATACCAACCGATCTTCGAAGTTAAGCAAATACAACAATGTCCAATAATTGGATGGTGAGCGCATATATCACTTATATATCTTTCGTAATCGTTACTTTGTAAACCCCAGAAAGTCAAAAAACAGATTTAACCTAGAGATTATCATCCTGTGAAATAGATTGCAAAGGTCAGATAACAGTCGTTTAATGTTGACATTAGGAAGCAGGTATCCAGCCACATAAGGTTAGATCTAGTGCCGACCCCAGTATTGTTATGTACAAAGCCAGAACGATGAGTGATGATCGTATTAAACTAATTAAGCCCAACTGGAGAAACGAGTATATTTAAATTAAAAATAAGAAACATACATATAGTAAGAATATAATCATACTGAACTATGAAATAATATAAAAAAGTTGGTGATAAAAATGATCGCTACTTGAGCAGGTAAGTATCCTACTACCAACACTGTCTCGCAGGGTACCGCTCGACTTAGGTACCTATATACGGCAAACAATAAGTTTTTATCGCTTAAAGAGAGCTCAACACAGCTGTAAAATTTACATCATACACGTTGAGTACTCTCGAGGATGCTATTTGCCTGCTTTTAGCTGAATAGAATATTGTTGATGTTAACATAAGGACAGGCATTTAAATTCAACGATGGACTTTGAACTCTTTCTCCATGTGAATACAAAACAATCTTAGGAGCAACGTCTATCGGTATCGGCCGATTCTATATTATTAAGGCTGGATACATTTCTTTAATTTACATATTTTCATGCGTACATTTGAGTTTCCATAAAATTTTACATAAGTCGTGTCCTCTGATGCTACTTTACGACGATCCTCAAGACCAAGTTAAGGTTATGGCTATAATTCAGTTTTATGAAACCCCTTTCAGGTAACAAAGTGTGTAGTCCCGAAGTTCTCACATAACTCACATTATGAAAGTATTTTATACAACGACTGCACCGAACATCTACGTGTGCTTTTAAAGGGTTACATTATGAACTTAATAGGACATGTTATTCTTTTGTCTATTGTTTTCTTGTGACGAAAATTACACTGACATTTGAGTGAGTTATCCTGAATCTATGGTCAATTATTCAAATTACAGTAATATACACGCAACTGGAATAAAACAGCAAAGTCTATTGTTCCGAAATCAATGGTATTAAAGAGTGTATACTCGTAATGGTAGTTTTGGGTATAAATGAAACCCGACAGATGGTAAGTGTTTACCGCATAGCCTTTGAGCACTTCCGAATTTGGGGTTTTCTCTTACGCAATAGATTATCCAAGACTGTAGGTTTTTTTGGACTGATGGCTTTCATGAACCTCATAGAAATATGTATCATATCAAACCAGAGACAAGGTATCATAACGTTTATATCAGGTGAAAAATACGTCTGGGTCCTGAGGTAATATATAACGCTAATTAGTTAGACAAATATTTTGCCTTGTTATAAGGTACGGGTTAATCCTACGAGAATTCAATTTTATTTGTCTGTGGTATGAGGGGTTATATAACGCAATGAGAAATTCTTACACGTTTATGGGTTCAATAACGTACTTTACGATGCTCATTGGGCCAGAAGCACGTGTCAAAAGTATAATGTGTGTAAGCTTTCTTTACTGTGTTAATACTATGATTATTTATCAGATTTTCCATTGCATTAATTACAATATTATAAGACCTAGACTAACAATACGGATGTGCGAATCCATTAGCGGTGCTCGAATAACGTTTTAACATTTCATTAATTTAAAAAAAAGACGTTTATTTAGCAATATTAGTTATTATCAGATTATTCTAATTGAGTTATGTACTATATTAAAACGATAGTGATAAAGACTTTAAACTTAAGCATTGAAATGTTTTGATTTCGAGTGGATTGAAGCTATATTTACTGACCTTCTATGGAACTTATTACCCAAATTCTAAAGTTCAATATTAAGTAGTACGTAAATACTTGTTTTAGTGATATTTCTATCTAGATCTATTAGTCAAAGAACATTCTCTATAGAACATGTTTTATGTAACATATATATAAGGATTCAGTCGTTTTACTTCCAAACAAGTCGGCGTAAGAGGGACGTCCGTAGATCGTAAAAGCACGTCGATGCACAGGGTGGCTGTGCTATAAAGTTACGTCGCTCGCTTAAAGCTCGATTTAAATTGCAACCCAGAAAGAACACCGGTTTAATACCAACAGTAAGTGTCCAAGAATGGTCTAAGAATGAACTTCTTGACTATTGCCGATTTTTCTGTATTTCATTTTAGTTTTTTATTCTTACGTAATCAAAATTCGACTTTGCATTTCACACAAGTCAATGGTTTTTGCTAGCGTCGTTGCTAAGGTAAATATAAGCTGATGCTCAGTCACTGCGCTTATGTGGGATTGAAGATCATTGTGTTCAGCTTAGGTTAAACTAAGGGAATCCACTCAAAACGGTGGCTGAATCTTGACACTTGCCCCTAATTTTAATAAGCTAAGCTAAGCTAAAAGCTGATTTGCCAATGGTGATGACAGTACTGTCTACTGAGTTCATACTGTCTTCATTATTATTTTACCACAACTGGAGACCATTTATACAATGCCACAGTGTATTTTAATTTAGTTCCTTTCAAAGATATTGTTTTATATTCTGTGCATCCTTCAAATATCTGCATTATAAAACCATTAACACCCCTAATTTGCATGACATGAAATCCAAAGTTATTCCGTTTTGACTCTTAAGTTTTCGATGATAAGGAAACGAAGATTTTTGTGGGTGTCAAATGTGTGAATCCCGCAGGTAGGATACGGCCGACATTCCGTCGCTTTGTTCAAGCGCGCCTGCCCACACGCTTCCGGGGCCCGTACAAATTGTAACCGTTGAACATTAAATTAAATATCATTGGCTCTTAATATTGTCATTGTCATTAAAGCGGCATTCACATTGAAAACAGTTGTACCTTTCTCTTTTGAATAACAAACAATTTCTCTATAACACCTGATCATGTCCAGGCTCTTTTATGAGATGACTAGATAACTCCTTGTACTGTTTTGTTTAACAATCAAATATAAAGGTTCAAAAACTAGGTTTAGTTGACTCGTGATAAATTAATTGTTATCGACGGGTCAATCTTACATCATTAGCCATAACAACTCGTTTCGAGGCACCTACCGTGCGCTGTGGGTCGGTAATTAATGTAGTTTAACTGTCAACACGAGACAAGTCTGATGGCGTATGTCATAAATCAAATGCGGTGATTCATAGCTACTATTTTTTACCTGTTGATCTCCAAAAAAAGGAACAACGAAGCATAAAGACAGAGCACACTAGTGACTGCTACTGTATTAAAAGCTTTTTGACCCGAACTGCTTATGCATTACCTTCTCTTATCATTGTGTATGTACAGTCCATTTATTCTAAAATAATGCCTTCGTAGAAACAGTATTGTGTTGAAGCTCTTAACCTCTGCTTGTGCTAGTGGCGATAATGCGATAACAAGCAACGGAGCCGAGATTTGAACTTACGACCTCTGGCTGACGTGACCAACTCCTTACCCTTCAGCTTTTGAAATTTCACAATATTGCAAATAGTTTTTGGGCTTCGTTTCATTTAACGATGTGTTTATATTAGGTCCTTACATATGAAATTGGCGTTTTGTATGGGAGGAACAAAAAGTCGAATATTTTTTAATATAATATATTTAATTAATCAAAGTATGAACCATTATTTTCTATGCACTTTTGCCATCTCATAGGTAGTTCATTGATCCCTTTACTAAAAAAACCAGTCGGACGGGAATCAATAAAATCTTTGAAGGCGATTTGGACTGCCCCATCGGAGTTGAATTTTTTCCCTTGCAAGAAGTTATCCAAATTTCGAAAAAAATGGTAATCTGTTGGAGCAAGGTCCGGGGAGTACGGAGGATGTCTTAGACTTTCCAATTGAAGCTCTTCTAATTTAGTAGCCGTCTGTAGCGCAGTGTGTGGTCTAGCGTTGTCGTGAAGCAGCAGTGGCGTGGAGCGATTGACCAGCCTAGGTTGTTTAGCCGCTAGCTTTTCCATCATGGTTTGCAATTCCTGACAATAGACATCAGCCGTAATAGTCTGGCCAGATTTGAAAAAACTGTAATGAACAATACCGGCACTAGTCCACCAAACGCTTACAAGTAACTTTTTTGGGGTTAATTTTCGCTTGGGGCAGGATTTGGCTGGCTGGCCAGGATCTAACCATTGCGCTGAGCGCTTCCGATTATCGTAAAGAACCCATTTTTCATCACAGGTAATGATTCGGTTTAAAATACCTTCATTATTGTGCCGGTTTAGTAATGTAACGCAGCAGTCGACGCGCGTTTGCCGGTTTGTTTCAGTCAATTCGTGAGGTACCCACCTTTCAAGCTTTTTAATCTTCCCAATTTGCTTCAAGTGAATTAAAACAGTTTTATCACTAACATTGCAGCCTGCAGCTAACTCGGACGTGGTTTGCGATGGATCCGCTTCCACAATAGCCTTCAACTCTTCATTATCAACTTGAGTCTCAGGCCGTCCACGGGGCTTGTTCTGCAGGTCGAAATTTCCAGAACGAAAACGTTGGAACCAAAAACGAACTGTGTTTTCTTTTGCAACACGACCGCCATACACATCATTCACCCTTCGAGTTGTTTCCGCAGCACTAGTGCCACGGCGGAACTCGTACTCGTAAATAATGCGATATTTAAGGTTTTCCATTTTGTAAAATGAGTGACGCAAACAGAAAAAAACAGAAGAAAAAAAACAAATTAATGACGATCATCGAAGCACAAATACATGAGTCTATAGCTGTACAAATTTGAATTTGGAATTCCTTACCAAAGAGGAGAAATTCGTGATTAAAGTGGCCAGTACGAAAAACGCCAATTTCATATGTAAGGACCTAATATTATTCTAAGAATACTGATTTTATATTTCAAACGTAAATTTTCAAAGTTGTAAAATAATATACCCATATGCCCGACCAGATCATAAGCATGACAACAAAGGTGTTGAGAGGACCGCTCTACTAACAGTATAAAGTAAGAACAAGTCTCATTGCAATCGGTAAAGCGTCACCTCAAGGTGCTCTGGAAACCTAACACCACAGGATTATTATATAGAAGTAGTGATGTATGCCGCGATCTGTGTGTAAAGGCACTACCTTGGTTAGGGTAGCTCCAATTTTAAACGAGGTCTTATTGAATTTTATCTCAGTTTAAAAGAAATCTAGTTTGAGCTTTAGAAATGAAGAGTTTGTATTAGTTAAGTTTTATCGTGCAAATTCTTTCCAGAAATTTTGGACGATGCGATGGCTGTTTATTTTTAAAGTTGTTTAATATATTGGTTTCATGCCATCCATCCCCGACAGCCAATTAAGATACCCCTATTGGATCTCTTTGCACCCTTTGTAAAGCGACGAGCAGAAAAAGGCATAACTAATAATCTGTAGAGCAATTTATACACTAGTGTAACCCAAGCTTATCTGTAGTGAATTCAGCGACCGGCATGCCACAGCGACAGGCTGTCACCTAAAGTATACTGTCGCAATCTGCTCGTGAATCCTAGACCTAACAAGTCCGACCAACACCCACTTTGATTTAGTTACAACAATGATGCGGGGGCACTGATATATTGTTATAGCTTCAGATGAGGTAACGATGTTGTTTTACTAATTGTTTGTATGCCTTATTGTTACAGGTATGGTACTTGCTCTAGCGAGGTCGGTAATTTTATTTATTTTTATCTTTATGTGGCACCTTCGAATTTTGAGCCAATCTATTGTGTTTAAATTAGTAGCTACATAGCACTTATAAAGAATAATAAACTTTATTCTTACTTATTACATATTGGTATATGGGAGTGTTATGTTTTTTGACATTGATACCAGCAGATTTAGTATTAGTAGTAGTATTTCTCGCACCAACAAAAGTCTCATCAGTATTTCGTAATATACATTGTATCTGCGACTAACTACCGTCGGGCGTGGGAGACACTTTTTACCTTTGAAATGTTCGCAATGTCTAACACAAACAGTTTCCGCACTGGTGATCAGAATAATATTGTTAATGTACTACGGTCCACAAAATGACTCGCAATAACATAACTAACGTAGCCGTGTCGCGGCCAGAAGTTAGCTTGTTTAGTTCCCCTTTGTAAATAATATATTCGTAGCATACGCGGGCTGAGCTGGATTTCATATTTACGTTAGTATAGTCTCAGAGTAGATAATATACTACGTGTATAGTGTTGACAATGGCGCCACTATCGCCGCAAACTCGTGTATTATGACGTCACCGCAAATATGACAGATTCTAGTGAAATCAAAATTTGTAGAGAAATCTCGCAGCCGGAATATGCATATGAAAATTTGTTCGCTGTTCAAGTTCTAGTGTTTGTTTTGCTTGTTCGTATTATTTACCAACCGGGTCCCTGCTTTCTTACTTAGACATCTAGGCTTGGGGTATTATAATAATAATAATAATAATAATTGTTTATTTCAGGTAACACAACTCCATATTACAATAATTAGGTACATTACACACAATTTATAGAGGGTCAGTATGTTATAAAGATTCTTAAATAGTAGATTCTGAAGTATTTACTTACTCTTAAATTTAACAAGCTGTAAATGTAGCAGTTGAGTTAATTTATATTTTGGCTAAAGCACAAAACGATCTTCCGAATCCGGTGGTAGATTCTGACGATTTGAAAGTACTTGTAAAGTCTAGTCAAATAAAGATGATTTAGAGTTTGAAACATTCAAACAAAAATAGTATCCACAAATATCTGAGTCCTTTATTATTAAGATTTCTGATAATGTCAATCAAAATATACTCAGTAATAGTAATAATATATGCCAAAATGTATAGACAATTTGTAAATTTACCAATGTACTTTTTCATACATGAACCGAACCAATAACTCCCATAATAAACTAAAGTGGTGTGCTCCTAATAACATGTCGGTTTTTTATATCAATAATTAATGCACTGACATGTAAAAGGTCTTCAAAATGATGCTTTAACCTGTAAGTAAGGTTAATTAACCGATTATTTATAGGCACCTACAGTTTTTTGCAATTACTTCTATAAATCTGGGAATTGTGAAAAACTTTTCTGTCTGACCGTAAATAGGTATTTTTTGCTTCATAGATAAATTTCCTACGTTAGGCTCGCAGCCTATTAGGTCAAGAACACATTATTCACACCCACTTAAGATGTCGGTACTACAGACTTATAAAGATGTACCTACTTATATGGGCACGTACTTTAAGCTCTAAGTACAAGATCAAATTTATGATGCCTTATAAGAGAAATGCAGTTTTAATGATATCGTGTACTTTTCATTAGCTGTAGGTAATCCGTTTGTATAACTCATAGTCACAAATTTAAGACAGACATTTAAGAGCTGTAAATGTTTACAAGTGTAACAGATGCTACTCTTTCCATTTTCATATTTCTAGTGTTCAAACTCTTTGAACTGCCTTTCCGTAGCTCCATCGATCCTCTCTTTAACTCAGATCATGACATATTTTCCTCTTCCTCTCTACCCTTCTACCTTATTTTTCAACACATTTTAATAGAAAGCATTTTGCCGTACATGGTTACCAATCATCTTTCCTACTCTATTCTCGATGGCTTAAATTTAGTCCTTAGAAATGAAACGGCTTTTTCCGTATTAGGTACTAAAATATTTCACAATTTCATTCTTGACTCTATTCCATTGCTTTTTTAAAATTAAAACCTTATGTGAAGAATATGCAAAAGCTCACATTAAAAACGAAACATTGAATTATTTTCGGAGAAAGAAGCACTAATTGCTTCTTGAACTGAAAACTATTTTTCACCATTTTTCAAGTTTGTTAATAAAGCTCTTGATACACAAGTTCACGTAGCCTATTATTTTTAATTAGAAGTAAAACAGTGTATATCTCCGTACTCTTTCTTTATGGGAAGTATTTTAAATGAGCGTGTCAACGATTACCAGTTTTAATTGCAAAGCAAAAATATGATCTATAATAGATTACGGAAGCAACGTGAAGTTTTTGCAATCACGTCAAGCTTACATTTGAGGCAGTATATATGTATATGTTATTGAAGCGCAAATAACTCTGTAATAATTATTAAGTTTATTTTAAAAATACGTGTTGTTTTGAATAGGTCATTGTTAAATGGTACCTAATAAGAAGCATAAAGCTGTAGAATTAAAAATTGCCTAGTACCTACTTCGATTTTACGGTTCGTATATAATAAATAAATGTAGATATTGTACATAATAAAATTAATTCAGCCATTTCAATAGCAGTTTTTGCAGAATTTGTTCTAATTTTTGTTTAATAATTTTCTACCGATCACTTAAATTTAATAAGGGACAGAAGCACTAGCAGCAATGGGAGTCGGTACCATAACTAACTATGTAACTGGTACAGCACCCATGGCAAACACCATTAAACTTACAATTTAACAGTGGAACCTGGAAGACTGGTGCACTTACATTGTTCGTTTCTACTGTTTATTTCAAGAGTTATTACCATGTCACAATGCATAGTCAACTGTACAATGTGCTAGAAATGTTCTTGCGTGGAAATTAGCCCAGCCCAATCGGGGACGGCCAGCGGCCGGCGCCTGCACATGAATTCTTTCGACGTCAGCTGTTTCCAAGTATATTAATATTTCAAAAGATTTATAATTGTTAAATTGATAGTGCGTATTATTTATCTGTCATGTCGTACCTTTGGCTTAATTCGGATTATTAACAGACGTAGGGAGTTCCCTCTACGATAACCTCAGAATAATAACTAAAGCTCGCTTACGCTAATCTACACAATAGCTTTAATAAAATAAAACTCTTCTGAAAACCTACTAAAAAACGTATTTACTCCGACGAAATCATATGGAAACTCTTTAAGTGGTTTAAGTCGAGACAATTCTTTTTATACAATATGTTCTTGGATAAAGTTCTCAAGCCAAGAGAGTGAAATTAGATAAATATATTTATTAGTAAAACGTGGAAAAATATATCTGAAACGCTTGTTTTAGATATATTTTTCGCGCAGGTAATTTGTTTACCGAAACCATTTTCTCAATATATATGTAGAAATAGATATTAAATAAATGAAGTACAAAATAATGGAGCCCCTGATTAATGCGTTTGCAATCAGTTAACGGCAAGTTCCGTTCAGTTTTGTCAGGATAGCGTAGCCAATGCTTATCATTTCCATGGATCAGGATAAGGTGATTTCATTGCGTTGATAACAATGCTGGATTTAATACGTACTTTCTAAGTATTAACAAGTTTGCAATTACTACTGCTATCAAACTGTCCACCTACATGTGATTGGGCGTAACAGCCTGATGCGTGACTCTATCAAGTCTCTGTCGGCAGGTTCTTCGACATTTCATGGAAAGCATAGGATTTATCCGTTATAGGTGGGGCAGACTTATCCACATTTTGATAATGTTATTTAAGATGCGACAAAATTTATTTGTTAGCTTGTATGTCGTATGTAATCTTTAGAATTGCTGAACTGATTAAAAAAAGTTTTCAGTATCCTAAAGCTACATTATACTTGACTAATTACATTTTATCGTAAAACTTTGTATTATGTTATTTCTATGCAGACGCTGTCACGGGCGGCGATCTAGTCATTAAATACTGAAACATTTCTGTACGTTTCTCTCTTGTGTTTTAAGTTAGCGCCTGATAATCGTACCTACTTGTTTTGTTTTTTTTGCTTAGACGCCAACCATAAAGTAGAAGATTGTTATACAAGGAGCTAAAGTGACAACGAGTAACAATGAGTCTTAGCGCCGAGTGCAACACTCTGCTTTTCACTACGAGTGCGAAACTCAAAAATAAAATATATTACAATATTAAAAAATATGTATTTATTCAATAAAACATTAAATTTAAAACTTAAGCTACTATACTACACTAATACAATAATATAAAAAATGTCGAATGCTATTTTGTTTTTAATAAATGACTTTATAGCGAAACTGTCATAAAGGTTTATAAACTTAAATTATAGGCTCGATAAAATTCATGCGCGCGTTGTTGATAGGATATAATCCTACCTGATTTCGAGCAATAATTATAAGTTTGAGGGTCGGTCGTGTTTATGCAATGCATAGTTAATCACAGTGCTTTGGGTTCGCGGACCGACGTGGTTCGCCCACGCTTTGACCACTGGCGCCAATAACCAGACCAGACGTTCCGTTCCTCTTTGGACCTTCACAGTGCGACTAATATAATTTATGATGCAACATAAACTACTTTAGGCGGTCGAAGATGAGCTACGATTGGATATTAATATGTGTCGATCGATATTTTAAATATTTTGTGTGATTGCTATTTTATTTATTATTATGTATAATTTATATTTAGTTATATTGTATTTAAAAAACATGTGATATATAGTCGTTTTGTTTTGGATTTCAATGATGATTTCAATAAGATTTATAAAGTAAGCATGAAATTGCCGTACGTTATAATTCATTAAAATAAATAGTCAGTATACCTTTATGATCTTTTTCTTACGACCATTTAGCCTGCGACGTTTTTTATTTCTAGTTTACTATTGTAATTATTTTGGCTTATCATAGTGGTGTAATGTCATTAATTTAAATTAACACGTCATTAATTATATTAATTTAATAGATTTATTGCAGTCTGTAGTCAGTAAGTCTTCAGGGATTTACCTAGCTTAAAAAAGAGAAGTGCACTATCATGAACGAATATATATAAGTAATTAATTATTCATGTAACGTACCTACGTTACTGTGTTCTTTAACCCAATCACACAATTAATTCTAATGATATAGAAATATCAGTCGGCACGTACCTAATTGCTGTTTGGAGAGATTTGACTTGACTTATGGATTTTGTACCTTATTGTTGGTACACTTTGTGTAAAGCAAAATCGTGACCGAGTCGAAATAGATAATCTAGAGTTAGAACCTTTTCTTCGAAAGTTAGTTGTAGCGAAATATTTTCGCGGAAGATTTTATTCAACGGTAAAATATATCTTAGCACGCCATTAAACACAAAAAATAATAAACAGATTTTACGAATTAATTCTGTCATTATAAAATGTATTTTTAAAGTGATTAACGATTATAATATCGATTTAAATACAACATTCAACATCTGTCCAATAAAATAAAATTTCATAAAATATTTTAGGGAATTAATCTATACTTTGACGGTGTTTCAGTGTTAATCAAGCGTGCATTTAGAAAAAAATGTTAAAATTAAAATATTTAAAATGTGAAATATTCAAATATGATAGTACTTCAAACTGAGGTCAGGTGTATTCAACTGCTAGTAAATATAAATACCACCATCGCACATTTATTGTGCAGAAAGTATTAAACAAATAAATAAACTAATGTTGCATATATTTTGTACAGTGTCGTCGATTTACAGCGGTGTTGAAGTCCATATATAATATAAGTAACAGCTCAATGAAAAGAGACAGAGCTGCCCCCACAAAGGTTACCGGTTGTATTCATGCGATCTGGATGCGATGAGATCCGTTATAAATGGCAAAAAGGCGAATCCCGCTTTTGAGAGAGCGATTTCTCGAAATGCTTTACAATACAATAAACAGGGAGCATTGTGTTGAGATCTGCGCGTTTCCTTGCAGCCTTCCCAAGATTTATATCCTTATGACTATAGTATTACGTACGTAAGTTTCTGTTCTCTGGAATGGTATATATAAATGAATAATATATTGAATGTAACTGTCAGTTTAATAATTCTCTTTGATAATTCAATGACAGTGTAAAATGTATGGGGAGTGCCGACATACCCACATTTGACAACTTCTAAAGGCAACGTGCGAGTGATACACCTGGTGTTCTAAGCGTCCATAGGCTGCGGTAACCGCTTACCATCAGGCGGGCCGTATGCTTGTTTGCCACCTAAGCGGTGTACTTATATAAAAAAAAAACTGCCCAAATGTTGCGATGGAATATTTCAACATTATAAATTTCTCCGAAGAAAATAATGTCACAAAGTACTGTTGATACGAATGTGCACAGACGAAACGGCATAAATCGTGGAAAGCGACATGAAATCATTATATGTAGGGGTCCTTATCTCAGATGTGCCAAGTCGGTTGATTGCAGCGCGGGGGAGTAATGACTTAATACAATGCTTTCACGGAAATTGTAAACCATTATAGAGCCACGACTTGTCCCACCCCGCCATCAAGAAATCATCAACTTTAAATTTAATCTAGCTGAGTTATGTCTGTTGACTAAAATGTTTTATTTTCCATTATTTTTGTTGCCTGTAGTGTTAACGTTTGTTTCCCCAACAATTAAAATATTAAGTAATAAACATTCACATTAATGACGCGTCGTTAACCGTACAGTCGACAATTGCGATTAAAACTATGTGCCATATTACGAGGTACTCAAATTAGTTTTTACATCTCTGCCGTTAAACTATTCGCGCCTAAAGCTTTTTATAAGTGTCGTGACTCGTAAAAGCTTAATATAAAATAAATTCAACCGTTTCGACGGTCTAGTGCCCTCATGCCAACTGAGAGGGTAATTTTATGTCAAAACATCACCATAAGCCGACGAGGATGGAAATGGAATAAATGTGTTACGCATA
Organism: Falcaria lacertinaria; assembly: GCA_951449985.1. Taxonomy (NCBI): domain Eukaryota; kingdom Metazoa; phylum Arthropoda; class Insecta; order Lepidoptera; family Drepanidae; genus Falcaria; species Falcaria lacertinaria. The sequence goes on along the minus strand of OX602109.1, from coordinate 5,138,996 downwards.
AGTAAATAAGGGTTTATTTTGATTATGCCTTTTATGAATAATGCATCTGAAAGAAGTGAAGTATATTTTACAAATAGCTACTAAAAGTTTGCGGTACCAAATGATAAAGATAATTAATTACCTTTAGATTTTGGTAGTGTCTCCAGTAACTCATGGGGCGGACACAACTAAAACGAGTATAAGCGGTGTTTGAACATCTTTAACTTAATTAAGACAGTCAGTTTACCTCATCCAAGTATTGCAACGTCAAAATGTTCCAAGTTAGGGGAAGTTACCACCAAAGTTCCGTAATCTACCTCGTAGGTCGGACCAATTTCTCTGAAAATAGCTCTCTAAGTAGCCTAAAGCAGTATCGGACCTCTTACAACTCTCGAAAGGTTGTTACGAAAATCCTTTTTGTATAATGAGAGTATAACGGGGCGTACTTAAAGGTGCGTTCCTCAGACTTGACCACTTCACTCCAGCTGACTAGGCGGCGGTTGATGCAAAAATAATGCTGTTTTTCCAACTCACCGCAGTTTCCATTTAAATTCTGTAGTGGCCGTGAAGCCGTTCAAAATGAAATATTACAGACAAACGCTACTAAAACAGAAACTTTAAAATGCAATCTTTGCGGAAGTCAAAGATTAATGGCGGGAACGTTTAAATGGTCGGCGATGACACTGCCAAAAATCCTTGTCTCGCACCGTGTGTTGGTTTCAACAAAAACGTCTCTGCGGGGAATTCCCTTCATTAGCGCTGTAGACATTAGTGAGCGTTAGTTGGAGGCGCACTCGCGAGAGGGTGGCCACATGCAAGTCATTATGTGGACGATCATTGAATTAATTACGCGGACGTTACGAACGAGAGCGGAAGTGTTGCGGGCTTGTGTCGTTCTTCTACTTGGCTCGAATCTACAATGGGCGCCCGTCCCTAATGAACGGACTTTTTCGGTTTGTTATCCCCGAAATACATTTTACTTTGATTCAAACCTTTATCGAGTTAATTTATTCATGCGAAAACTATGAAAAAATGTATACGATTATCTCTACTCACTCTACACATATATATTTTGCTTGTACTGGTTTCTGTGGCCTGGTTATGGGTAAACATGTGGAGAATAGGAGGTATATTATACATCATCATTTAAATAAGAGGCTGGGCTCTTGTCGTATTATCTTGTTATATATTATAAATTTTCAAGTTATTCCTTAGGGTATTATTCATTAATTCATTCGTGTCAAGAAGTTTTATGACAAAAATAAATCTATCCTGTAATAATACTCGTACTTATTGCACAATTTATGTAACTCCCTACCTACCGCTATTAAAATTCATATCTAAAGCTTAGGTATGTAAATATTTTTACACAGACTGCAGTACAACCAAGGAGAAATAGATAGACTGTCTGTGTATAACATATAAGTAGCCAATAAATTATATTTTTTCGGGTTCATGTTTCGATTTGGAGGTATTTAATTATTATAAAAAGAGGCTTTCTTTCCCTTAAATATGACTTTTAGAGCGATACGGTAGGATTTCTTTAATCAATTAATTAATTATAATTTTGTTTTTAATTCTTAAGATTATACAGGACAACAACAACGTCTCTTCAAAGAGTCGAGCTTTCCTTTCTTTCTTTTAAGATTGGCCTGGAAAGTGGAATACTCAATCAACCCTCTTGTACAGACTCTAAAAATTGTAGCTCACCACTTAGCCAGATAGACTAAAATAAACATTTTTTAAAAATTGATAAGGTTTATTCAATACTAGTTGTACCTATAACTTCGTACGCGTGGAATTAATTTTGTTCACAATTTTTTGCGCGGAACCCTATAATATTTCCAAAAAAAGTTGCTAGCATTTTCAGCTATCTAAAAATCTCCACAAAATCGGTCCAGCCGTTTTGTAGATTAGCCGGAACAAACAGAAAGACAAAATGTATTTGAAATTGTTTTTTTTATAATATGTTTCGTAGGTACATATACTTTGCACATTACAAACAGACACTCAGATTTGATCAAATGGCGCAGATCAGCTGTTCCGAGAATTCGCAGACCGTAAGCAAAAGACATACGGTTTTTTTTGTAAGTTTGCGATGGATTTGGCACTCTAGAGTAGGTTCGGGATAGCTTGGAATCGAATTAGGTCGGGTGCGCGATGTTATCTCGCCGCTGCAACGAGCGGCCACCCGCCGATAACACGAAGTTTGCAACACCAGATATGGTCCGTTCATTTTCTTATTTGCTCTCCAACCGATGACTTCTCAAAATGCGCTAGGAAATGTATTTTCCGCGTCCGTGCCTTATCTAGTCGCCGTTTTCTTGCTTATTTAAATAAAATTGAGTAAGAACACACTTAGTGAAGACGTGTTTTTGCAAATATATGGGCGTAATGCTATTCTACGATGATTGTGAGTTATGAGGTATCCACTGAAGTTTTATCATGTGTTAGTATCCAATAAGCAGTTATACTTATTACGTACCGATACCCATTACGTACGTCTCTGCGCGTGATTGTTGTTGCGATAATGTCTTGTTCGAGGGCTGTTTCATTTTACGTTTTATTGGCCCGACTCTGAGGTACCTACCTTCAATCATGTTAAATTGTGGAATGTTGCACAGGCATCACTCTTATAGGTTTTATCATAATTCTTTGACAGTTTATATCTTTGAACGAACTTGAATTTTCAATTAAAATTAAATAATCTTAAAATTTATTTAAGGGTCGCCAACGCGCGAGTGATACCCTGGTGTTGCAAGCGTCCATAGGCTGCAGTAACCGCTCACCATCAGGCGGGCCATAAGCTTGTTTGCCACCTTAGTGGTATAAAAAAGAAACACATTGTGACACACAAAATCAATGAAATTGTACGCCGTGGTTTTCCCAAAGGAGTACAGGATGGGGTTCTTTAGGAAGGGTATGAAGACATTTCTGCACAGTCGGCAATGCGCGAGTGATACCCCTGGTGTTGCAAGCGTCCATAGGCTACGGCAACCGCTTACTGTCAGACAGTGCTATGCTTGTTGCGTGGTGGCAATCATTCCTTAGTGATATAAAAAGGTATGAAGGATAATTAGGTGTTTAGTTTACAAACAATGAAACTAGATCGATCGTTGGATACATTTTGTTTCTTTTTCTTACTTCTTATAAAAACAAAAAAGGAGTCTTTTTAAATTTAACGCGTGGTAGGAGGAAAATTAAAAATAGCTCTGACGATTAAGCATTCTATAGGAAAAGGAAACCTTATTATTTAGGTCGAGTTTCTGATGTAGCATGTCATAATTATTAAATAAGTAAACAAAGATGACATAGCAGATTCCCATCTTTGTGCTTAGGAATGTTTTATAGTACTTTTAGCCCACCAATGCATATGTTTAATTGATTTTTAGTTTTGGTTCTTGGAAAATGTTACAGTAAATGAAATGGCTATTCGTTATTATATTTGTACGCAGTATCAACTCTGACGTGATTCTTTTCACCCTTTTGTTGTGTATCGAATTAAATTCTAAAATGAACTAGCGAAAGTAATCGCGTGGCAAATGAGAATGATATTTGGTAAGTTTTGACGGATCCCGAATAATTTATTAACTGTTTGATGGTAGGTGTGTACCTCTGACATCATGGATGAAGACTGTGTGAATTCCATAAATTAGTAACGCATGAGGCTACATAATCACTATGGCATTAACAATGAAATGATTCACCCTAGCAACGTGCGCTCAAGTGTGGGTGTGTCCCCCTCTCATGCAAAGGGTTGGTAGTACTAGTGCTTTATGTTTAGTAGTCCTTTAATGTCGGAGTATGTTCCTCGGCTCACGGGGTACTCACTGGCATCCACTTCAATACGTGTATACTAGCTCATGACACACCGTAAAAAGATTTATTCAAATTTAAAACACGCTCTGCTAACTGTAATATCAAGTACTAAAATTCAGTCAGTCTAATATAAGGCAACAGAACAATGCTTAATGCAAACTTATTTAAAGGACGTGCTAAATTTGAAATGAAAAAAGTTTTTTTTGTACCATTATGGTGGCAAACAATACGGCCCGCTTGATTGTAAGCGGTTACCGTAGCCTATGAACGCTTGCAATATCACTTGCGCATTGCCGACCCAAATGAATAATTAAGAGAACCAATTTTCTTATTCTTTTTAATTTTAAATATGACACAAAAAGTGCCTGTTTGTTGGATCGACTATTGGACTATATGGAAATATTAGTTTCCAACTCCCACTTAAAGAAATGAAAGTATTTTAACAAAATCCTTGACACAGTTTAAGCCTATTTACATACAATATAAATATAACTTGAATAAACGGATATGCAGTTATCGTACATTAGAGATACGGGCCTACATAATATCAGAGCTGTATTGTAACAATACAAGCAAACATATTATTGAAATCCACATTTGTGATACACATTTGTTTGTGAATGAAAAAAGTCAAACTGAAAGTCTCTTAAACAATCAATCGCATAGGCACATAATACGTAATACTACTACATAACTTGCGGTGAAATTGAATATTGAACTTAGCATTGCAAAATGTGCTCCCTTTACCTCATGACATTGAAACCATCGCGCTATATCCGATATTAAAAGCAACTCACTCTATAGACCTCGGCGCGCAAGGATGCCAGGGCGCAACCAGTAGTTAACGATAATTTAAGGACTTAGAGCTTGCATTGCCACTGTCAACCGTCGAGAGATCTAAGTTTATATAATTTAATTTTGCTATCCATAGAACATTTTGAATTCAAGCTGTATGCTTGAAATAAAACGTCGACGGCTTGCGTCACGTGAAGAAGTGCATAGTCGACACATACTATACACTGGCGTATGTACATTCAAACACAAAAGTAAACATATTGTGTGAACAAAATGTAAATACATTTTGTTACTTGAAATTGAATAGAAAAGTACAATTCAAATAAAATATATTAAGCTCTATAATGAACTTCATAGTGTCATTATTATTATATACTTTTCCAGTTGATTTGGCAGCTAAATTCAGTGAAATGTAAGCTTTTTATAAAATTCATTGCCAGACTGAAAATAAAATATTAAATATACCTACTAAAAACATGCGACAATGTTTGCATACATTGCGTACATTTCAGTGCTCGTGACTGTACTTGTACCAGTGGTTGTGGCAATAAAATAGCCTACGGGAATTCCTTAGTTTGGGCGGCGTGTGGGCTCTGATGTGTGTCGCGGGCCGCAGCTCTTCCGGCCCGGCCGTAAAGTGCACATGTTACGAGTACTTACGAGGTACCATTCTGCAACCAATCCCTCATGGAATTCCATCGCATAATTCTCTACGATAATTACGTACTGCTGCAGCGAAATTGTTTAATTATTTCCCTTTCGCGTAACTGTGTGGTGTACGTTTGTGATAGAGTCCAGTTGCTGGCGCTTTGTTTGTGGCTTTAGTACATTATTATTGCATTTCGGACTATTATTTTCAATATCTATACAAATAAATAAAGTTAACTGTCTTTTTGTAATGTCAAAATAACTGTATTTTACTAAAGGCATATGAAAGTATATACGGTACACTTGGAATATCCCGTGGGTGTTCCCATTAATATTAGAGCCGCCTGAATGGGGACTGTACCTCCACCTTACAGAAGACCGCAGTGAAATAACACTACTTTGATGTTTGTTGATGATGTTTTTTGCGGTAATTAAGGTGCTCAACTGGGATACGCTGCGCTAATAGTAATGCTGCTAGCACAGTTACTCCTCATCAGCAACAGGGTTGGCAACTCGTTAGTGATATCCCTGGTATTGCCAGCGGCTATAGGCTACGGTGATGCATAGCATCAGGTGGGCCGTATGCTGGTGTGCTACCTTAGAGGTATAAATAAAAATAAAAAAAAAACAAAATATTTGTTTTGTCTATTTGTTTATTCCGGCTAATCTCCAGAATGGCTGGATTTATTTTGACGCGATTTTCACTGGTAAATAGCTGATTCTATAAGGCTTTACAGAGGTTCAGTTTTATTTTAGAAGTCGAATAGGGTTCGGCGCTTATATTTAAAACCCATGTAATTGCGAACAACATTCGATTTCACGCGAACCAACTCGTGGGTAATGCTAGTACTCTATACAAATCAATAAAATAGGTTGTTTTAAAAAGTATTTAACGTAACAATTAAAATAATTATTGGCGTGAAAATAACTCATGCCCGCAAAGTAATGCGTAGGTCGAACAAATTGTTTATTTCTCAACCTCTTTGCACTCTTAAGTCGTAATAAGAGAAATTGCATAATACCTTTATTATACTATGACGTAGATTGTCGTACCATTGTTTTATTTGTAAAGTATTGTCCCGGTCACTTCTTATGACGTCAGTATATTATTTGAAGCTTATGTAAAGAGAAAAATGTGGGTACGGTCTATTCGCAACAAAGGATACCATTATTATATTTTGTACCAACACGTTAAAACAACAATAACGTGTTTATTCAATTAAGCATCACTGCAGTTTAATTGTATATAGTTTGTAGGCTATATATATAGTTAAATGAAACAAAAATTTATTTATCTAACTCTAAATCAACCCTAGTTCTCTGCCATAAATATATTTAACGCCTTCTTTATTAAAAGTACCTACGCAAAAGAAAAATGTGTAGGCTAACTGAAAAACCCTGTTCTCGTTAATAATAGTAAAACATAATACACCTGTTAATTCCCCGTAATTTCTAATAAAAACTTTCTTAGTAGAGCTTTATAAATATATAAGTACCATTCGTTAGTTACCTCCCAAAAAATTTCACCCAATAGGCGTCAATTGCAAAAGAACTATTATCGAAATATTTCTGATTAAATGTTTGATACTTTTTACGAATTGAGGAAACGATACCGCTCTAATTACTATAGGTTTGTGGTTCGTACAAAGGACCAGTCTAAAGTGATATGTTCTTGGAGTTATAGTTTATACCGCTTTGGTATTACAGCTATACAAGAAGGGCTCATGGGGCAGTGGTTATGGTACCGCTCTGTGAAATAGCCCCGTGCGTGCTGAAACCGCGTAGCGTATACCATAATAGGCACGTAATTAAAGAAAAACAAAGTCATGTGTTCATCATCATGTGATCAATAATACTGGTTTATTTTTCATTTCATGTATTTTTGTTGGAACAATGGGAAATATATAAAAATAGCAATTGCTTAGTAGTAAAGGGGTACATATCTTTATGTACTGTATCTAAGTTTGGACGAAACTGTACGCCATTTTCCATTACCAAGTTATTTTGTTTATTATGTGGTGTTATATGTATGTTAAACTAATTGCTTCGGAAAAATACGGAATTAATTTCATACTCAGGATTTGGAACTGCAAGAAAACATTCAACCATCTCGAACTGTCGATAAATAAAAACAGTTTTTAATAAAAGCTGTGTGCAACTAGTGCCGCGATCGGGCAGCATATTGCATCCGCACAGTATAAATTCGCTAATATGCCTGAACTCGCACGATAAAGCCTAAAATCGCACAAGTTATTTTACTGCTGGAATAATTCTTCGGATTTTTGACAGCGCAATCGAAGTTTGCCGCTAAACCCTGCCGCCGGCTTTAATTAAGAGCTGGTACAAACTCCAATTGCCACGTATTCGAGCTCTGCTTCGGTATGGATAAATTGTGGGTTACTTTGTGCTATTAGACGCAAACTTCACGAAAACCATTATTGTTCGATCTCAGTTTATGTGCATCCCAATCGAAATAAGTATTTAATATATTCATGTACACATTACGATAAAAAAGTTGCACTGCTTGCTTAATATAGTCATCTTGCCTTATGTGCAAAAGGAATATTAATGTTGAATATATTATTTTTACCGATCAAAAATACCCACTCAATGCAGGTTCGAATATTATGGTAATGTGAATTACAAATGATTAAACATATAAAAGGAAAGTGTCCGATTATCAACCATTTCTCCGAAATGTGGTACATACAATCAGCCAAAAAGGGAATCACGTTTTTTACTGCTTGTCCGAAGCTCGTGTCCGGGTGGATTCTAACGAGCTCATTGGAAATTCAAATCGAGCTGGACCGCCGCACCCTGTAATCAATAATATTACATGTACCTGCTTCCTGAAGGCTTATGTCAAGACTCACCGACTGACGCAGAAGTATAAATATGTAGTTACGCACACTGCATCTTTCATAACAATATTTGTAAATGATATCAATTTCAACCTGTAAAGTAGTTTTTAAGCGGTTATAAAAGCTGCAGCCATGAAGCAGGTAGTCTATAAGTAGCAAGTAGTTACTAGTAGGTACTTACATGCGCCTCTACAATCCTTGTAAGAACTTGTTTACTCATCCAGCTAACAACTTTACACCGTGAGATGATGCTTAAGAGCCTGACTTCTGTTATCTTAAATGGGCAAATGAAGTGAGAAATCTTACAACCTGCGCTTTAAATGAGGGAGTCACTTAGCTCAATCGATTTTAAATTAAGTGAACTTCAGAATATGCATCCTCTTTGCGAAAAAATTAATGCATGTTGATAGAGCAATGTATATATTATGCAAACAGTCAATTAACTTCGATGGGCGATTTAATTTAGACTTAAATCTAGTCTGATATGAGACGTCCATACAAAATAAGATCCGGTTGATCAGGTTAATTTACAAAGTATTATTAATTCCTCGTATAACGTACCCGACGATAACATTTATGTAGCTTCTGGATGTAAAGAAAATTGCACAGACTAATGATCATATCGTTTCTTGAATACAAATTCAGGTCTTTCAGCAAATGGGCAGCGGCTGGCCTATTGAAGCCGTTACACTTGCTAAATTGAAATGGCGTTATGATTTATAGTTGGACTTCACGAACCAGCATTACGACCAGCTTCCGGCACGGACGTGACGTGAAATGAAATACCTCATAAAATTGAAACTTTCCAACGAAATTTCAAATAAAGTAAATAGTTAGCAAGTTAACGGAGAAATGGCTTGCAATTGCCTAGCTTAGATTGACGTACTTTAGTGTCATATTTCGACTCGTTCTTAAAAATAAAATATATATCGTTTTGAAACAGATAGTATGTAACCTTCGATAGAGATAATTATTTAATTTAATAAGAATATAGAATATACATAATTCGACGGTGGAATGGAGAACCAAATGAACCGGTATTTGACCAAAAATTTTGTCAACCATAGTAAGCAGTCATGTCAGAGAACCAGATAATTTAACAGAAAGGCCTACGTACCTATCTTACCTAATAATTGTCTACTTTAATAGTTTTCCTATTTTTCATTAATAAATGTTTGCTACCTCAATACAAAGATGTCAAATATAGTCGATATGTAAACAGGCGAAGTATACATTTATAATCTTATATTTTGGGCTTACCAGCATTTACAAAGTAATAGTGCGGTAAAATACATTTGTAAACTCTCAGTTTAAAAACTCGTAACGGTCCACAACACGAGTGGTGACATTATTCGTGACAAGTTGGCGTAAATTACATCAATTCTTAATAAAATAGGAAGCTTGCATCAAAATGTGCTCATTTACCAAAAAGGTTGGCTGGAATATGGAGAGGCTTCCAGCGAAGCTCTTAGTTTAAAAGTCATATTTAGCTAATTACGCTGCGGGTGGCGGTCGAATGGCGGTTTGGTACACTGTGGCTGAGAATTCCATTCAAAACTCTATCTGAATACATTATAGCACCCGCACTATATTAAAAACAAAGTTACAACTACTGTATAGCATATCTTTTGATATTCTATGCAATCCACCCGCTCAGTTGAGTTTATATGTGCTGTGAATCCCCGCGGATTGAATTAATTTTGTATTACATTTTTATACAATGCTTCAATTTCTCCACTAGGTTTTTGTTACTTTTATTTGATTTTCTATAATTAATAAATTACCTAAGGCTTAGCATAAAATCTTTTGGTTCGACAGTTGCGTCGGTGAATATTTGTTGCAACACCAAGATATTAAGGTATCCGTTTTCCATCAGAAGGGCTTAAAAAAACGTTTTATAAAAATAAATCTTGTAACATTGCCAATATTTCAGTGAAATCAGTTTCTTACCTACTACTATTCAATATTCAGATTTATTATTATTATCATTTATGTAAACACTAGTCATATGCAATTTAACTTTGATATCAGGCTTTTTGTGATATAAACATATCAAGTAATTCTTGAAAAGTAAATTTAATTTTTTTTAAAACCGTGATTGCTGAATTACTTACCGGATTCTTCTCAGCAAGGAGCGACCTTCCGAATCTGGTGGTAGATTCTGACGCTTTTCAAGTATTTATTTGTACCTACATTCTAGTCAAATAAGGATGATTTTCAGTTTTGAGATTGAATAAATAGTTGTTTCATTAAAATTTAAATGAAACTAGCACCAACGTGAATTATAAAGCTTAAAATAACAACTTCAAACTTCAATCATACACCAAAAATATCTGTTTAATTAAAAATATTCTAAATGAAAAAGAACAGAGCTTTCAAAACTTTTTCCAGTTATTTGTACCAGTTTTACAGACAACACTCAATGTTTAGTGGGTTAATTTGAACCCGGTTCGATAAAATTTTCGCAGTTCTACAATAGAACTAAAAAGCTACTTACCTTACATGGTGCTCCTGTGTGCAGTTTCATATCTGAAAGTTTGCTAGAAATTTATAATGAGATCGACATAATAAGCTGGATTAGCTTTTACCTTCACTTTTGTAGACCCTTTTCCTTCGTACGTGATTTTGCATTCGGAATATAAAACGTTTTGATACGACTGCGGTTTGCCATACGTTTTACGTTATCGGGGCCATAACCGCGTGACAAAGGATGTGAATAGTTTTCTTACGTTTCAAATATCGCTGTTGGATTTCGGATATGGGTTTGGATATACGATCTGAATTTAAATTTTGTACATGTATCACATTTATCACGAAGAGGGATTCTTGAATCGTTGAAGATAACGTTATTTCATGTCATCCCGATTGATTTGTAGGTACGTCGTTTCAAGAAATAGACACTGGCTATTCTAAAATTATAGAAAGTCAAAAATTTATAGGTTTTCAAATATATCGGGGTAACTGTGGATATAATCAAAAAAAGGTACCCGTACTTGTTTAGAATACTTATATTTGTGTTTTTTTTTTGTGAAAGATTGCAGTTTTGGTGAATAAATGTTTATCTATCGATATATCTACCACAAACTGTGCACCTTTGCACTGGTATTACTCGGAGATATCTAGATAGTTTATCTTCAAATCTAATATTTCTAAATAAATCCATCTGCTTGGGTTCCCCCGGGGTTAAGCCCGCTCAATTTGAAATGTTCATTGAAGGCTTACTGGAACCACAGTGCACGGGCTCGTTTTGATCCTTGTCTAAAAAGTTGTGTTATTATGATGCATTGTAGATACAGCTCAGTATTTTTCAAACGCTGCATAACAAACACTCAAACAAATTAGATCACAGTAAATAAAAGTGCAACAGATTATCACCTTCAGATCTGCCCGTCCTGTTCCCAATTTGGGGTGATCAATGCTACAAGCATTGATCCATTTCATTAATTCCTTAAATCCGTAACCCCATACTTACATCCTTCCACTCTTTTAACCCTAAACACAAGCCATCCATGTCCTTTTCCTCCTTCCATTCACTTTTATATTCTTCGCTTTTAGTCATATGAGCTTTATTTTAGCCTCTTCGCATGTCTATTGATTATCTAGTTTAAACCGTGGTTCCCTAAAGTTCAGCTAGTCTTGTGTTTCTTAATATTGCTAGCTTGTTTATGATTTGTGGTTTCAGCTGAATTCCGCCTTCTACTTACGCCTATCATATCACGACTTTCAAAAAACGGACCGTGAATAATACGTTTATATAATTTTAGGCAGACGATTACTGAGTAAACTAAGGAAAGGCATTGGGACTATATCAAAACAGCATCAATTAATAAACGTTGAGGCAATTTTCTATGATTCAGTATTAATTTGTCATATAATACCTCAAGGCATCATATACATCCGGTCGACATCCGGCTTGCGAATATCACAACTCGTCAAACCTAGCGGAAGAGACTCATATCATATATCCGGATAATAGTGGCGTCCTCACATTAAATCTAAATTAAGAATATTTACATTTCTGTATCCTTAATACATAGGTACATATAAAAATATATTATAACATAAAACCATAATATGTTTTCGGTTTATTTAATGAGAAATTATAATAGGCTGGATAATACGCTTTTGAATTAATAGTGGCTTCGAGTTGTCACCCCGTCAAAATATAATTATCTTTTCATCGTATTTTACTGCTTAGCCATTTATTTATACTTGTGACACATATCATGTCAAGTGAAAGTAATTTAATGCTATTATATTATTTATACTGACACAATGAATCAATGCCATATAAAAACATTATATTTTAGTCTACTAATTTGCGTAGCAAGCGTACTGCCCACTTGATGGTAAGCAGTCACCGTATCGCTAGCAATCTACAATACAGAGGTATCACTGAAGCGTTGTCACCCTATTGTTGTTGAGGTTTCACTGTGCTAGCAGCATACACTATAAGCTCAGCGTATCCTCGTGGAGCTCTGTCAATCTTACTCACCGTAGAAACAAAACTACATAAAATAAATGTTGTTTCAATGCGGTCTTCTGTAAGATATGTCGGTAAGGTCAAAATTTTTCTTCTCTTCTTTCTTAAAAAAAATATTTTAATGTTTTATAATAGAATACTCCACGGGGATACGCTGGGCTAGTAGTAATGCTGCTGGCACAGTGACTCATCATCAACAACAGGGTTGGAAACTCGTTAGTGATATCCCCGCCCTGGTAACAATACCAGGGCGGGGATATCACTAACGTATAGTATAGGCTGCGGTGACTGTTTACCATCAGGTGGGCGGTATGCTTGTGTGCCACCTTAGTGGTATAAAAAAAGGAATATTAAATGCTTACAGACATTTTAGTATCACTAGGTATTATAATTTATGAATGCGGATAAATGTTGACCGAACAGCCTTCTGACCCAGCTGTCGAACCCTTTACAAACAAGTGATAATTAATTGATCTAAGATAAACATGCTTTCATCTTCAAGAAGATAAGGCGCAGTTAATCCAAAGATGGTTTGATTATTATTTGCCTAAGTATAATCATAATTTTAAATAAATTTCAATCTGGAGAGATACGAAATATGTAAATTGAATTTTAAATAGAAACATTGACTATCGGGTAGTTTGGCCTACTTTCAGAATAAACGTATTGTACCTACTTTGCTTAACAATGTCGATTCGACTAATGGGGCTTTAAATATAGCTTTTGAGACGTACTTTAATGGGTGTCCAAACTGTCCAAGTGCTATCACGAATATAATATTGTGTTATCTTGTTAGTTATTTATTGTATGAATTGCTTTTAAGTATTTCATTTCTCATGTTTGTGAAATTAGCCCTTAATACCAGAGTAATATTCAGAAATATCTACAGAAAAGGCTTATACCAAGTTGTATTAAGAATTACAGCTGTTTTTGCGAAAATCTATTTAGAAGAATAATTTTCAGAATTGCTTATAGTTTCAAGATATTGATTTTTTACAAGTTTATAAATAGGCATGTTACAGATAAAAAGTCTATACAGTATTCGCTATAGCAAAAAAAATAGGTTTATAACTCGTTATTAATTCATGTATTTCTCAATGTTTATATGTGTGTGTAGTTAACTTGTATTTTCTCTCACATAGACTAACAAGGAAAGTACCATCGAATTCTTCGTAGAATTGTAGCGTTAATTACAATATACGTGACATATAAAAGCTAACAATTTTGGGTTATTTAAACAAATTATCTTGCTATAGAGGAATTATATTACACTAGGAGTGTTATAGGGACTTAGGAACGTATCGAAGCATGCGACGCGCCTGTGACCCCATTACTTAGTGCTCGTAGCTTATTGTGGTGTTCTTACAAGTGTCTAGGGAAACTGAGAGCTGTTATTACAGCAAAATTTATGAGCTGAATTACTCCAGCTAAGTTCCAAGTTTGTCGTAAACAACAATACAGAACTTATCCAATGTTTGGGTGCCGGCCTAATGTGACGGGGAAAATGGAAAGAAATCCTCGCCGAAAAATTTGTGTAAAGCCTCGTTATGAGACTTTATTCGCCACTTTTATTGTAATTTCTTCGGTTCTCGGGCTACATTTAGAAAAGCACAGCTTTCAACTTTCCGAACGGCTTTTACCTAAAGACTAGTTACTTAAACCTACGCCCTTGTGAGGGTAAAAAAAGCTTCGATTAATGTCAAAATCTGTTCCACATATAGTACCTATATTTGGTACTAGCTGTTTTCCCCGCGACCGCGCCCACTTATATATAATGTATAGCCTATGTTACTCAATGATAATGTAGTTTTATAACAGCGAAAAATTTTTTAAAACTGTCCAGTAGTTTCGGAGCCAATTCAATACAAACAAACAATCAAATCTTTCCTCTTTATAATATTAGTGTAGATACATGTTTACGTACATAGATAAGTTCCTACATATAGATGAAGGAACATTCTATTAAAGTGTAACGGAACACGCTATAATCTAATTAACTATTCCAATTGTTCACGGAATGTCTACGCGACAGTTTATGAGTTCCCATGACAGCTAAACGTTGCAAACATGAAGCCATAAAAGTTTTACCATTCTAATTAATTTGTTCTAATGAATGGGAATCTCTACGAAAAACTGGTAATCCAAATAATTAAATAGTTAGCATAAAATGAAGGCTCAAGATTTTATGATAAATATTTTTATCAATAAATGATTTAAGTGCTTTGGTAAGACTCCAAGCCATTTTGCATTGCGATGACCATAAATGAAAATGATCGATAGTTTGTCCGAACCGGAGGCCGGTCGTAGCGCGCTGCTAGATCATTACTGATATGCGAATGGCGCCTGCGGCTCGAAAACGCCCTTCTGCCCGTTATTAATTGCCCCACGAACAAAAGCAAATGACTCGGTAGAGGTGATCCCAGGGGTGGGTCGACGTTATCCATTCAGCCGGTGTAGACGTCCGCGAAGAGAAATGTTCATTCACGATAGGAAAATTTATGACTTTGATTTACGCGAGACTTTTCACGTGGTGCCCTCCACACGGCGCCTCAAATGGAAAAGGGTCACAGTTGACGTTTGACGAGGCTCGTTGTTATTGCATGTCGACGCTATTCAACTGCCATCGACCATGTTGAATTGATACGGGAAGCGGAAACACTCTTATTTGCATATTGACTGTTTTTTACACTTTTGATTCGGCTGTAGCGTGTTTCGCGTGTTCATGGCCCGGTTCGTTTCGCCAATGGAAAATTTCACGTTCAAACTTTAGAAATATCAGTAACCTAACAACATTCAATACGGCCAATTTCATACACTATTGACATTACGCAAAGTTTGTATACAACATATTTTTTTTCCTTTTTTTCTGTAGTTGGTAAATGTGTAAGCACTTGTGTCCGCAATAAAATTCGTTCTATACAAACCTCGGAAAGTGTTGAACTTTGTAATATATTTTAATATCGTTGTTGTCGGCACATTGTTTGGTCAGCACTGCAGCGGCAGTTAGGTAGTTTTATCTCACACAATTTCAATTTTTCATCTGCAACTGTCAGCTCGACGTTGGCAGATAAGTAACGTTCGCGCTCGCGCCGCGTCCCGACATAAAAGTTTGTTCCCGCCAGTTTGCGCGCTCCACTTCCCTTTATAAACTTTTGTATGAGCCACCGAGCGGCGCGATATCAATAATTCTTACAATTTGTGTCCCATCCAATCGATAAGAAATGACAGACTCAGTCTCTATTGAAACTTTTCCTAAAGAAGCTGAGCACTACTACCTGTCCTTCTTATTTAGATTATCAAGCATTTAACTGGTCAACTTCAAAGATATTTTATTTGATGTTAATTTTGTTGTTATAACATAATATGAACTAGCGTAAAGTACCTGCTTAGAAAATGTGATTATAGCCTAAGTGAATTCTTCGCCCTCGTGAGGATCGAATTACATAAAGCTCATTAAACATTATATTTAATAATAAAAACAATATCATTGAGAAATAACAAGACAACACCTTACCTTGAAAAATATTTTACACATCATGAGCATATAATAATATTGAATAAGTGATATATTTGTATTCTTGTTCCGAATATTGTGAATGCAATATCAAAGCAGTCAATCGTAGTTGATATTGACGTTTGTTTTGTAACTCAAAGAAGTTGCGCGTAACTGATAAACCGTTGAAGGCTGTCGGACCGCTGCTTGTTTGTTTAGTGTTATTTTACGGACAGTTAATTAAAGGCAACCTTCTTAGTTTGACTTCGAGGAAGTTTTACACCGATAACAACATTAATGAAAACTCGTCTGGATTTGGGGAAGAGTGGCGGTGACAGTGGCGGGTGAGGCGGCTTGGGGTGCAAGGGCGGGTGGGGCTACGAGCCGTGCCAGTCCGTGCCGCGCCGTGCTCACGACGCTACGTCGACGTGACGCCTTCTCCGGACAAGCGATCGCGTACCCTATATGACAAGACTATTTTAACAACCGTGACCAAGATAAACAATGGAGCCTTGGATAAGTCCCGGCTCCTCAAATGTGATCACTGTGCCATGTGGATGTGTATTCTCTTCACGTAATGTGTGCTGAAGCCGCCAGTTTAGTTTGTATGGGTGCATAAGTTCATCATCCTACGCGGTCTGTCACCCACTTCCGATGATTATATATGAACCAGTTTGCGTCAGTTGGATCTAAGAAGGGTTTAATGGGATGCTATAAAAATGATCTCCTATTTACTTAGCTGAAATGTTATGCTTAGTTTTAAAGTAAAAGTACTAGGTAAATGCTGAGGAACTAACCTTTTACTAGGAAATGTCAAACCCAAGTTTATTAATACGTCACGAGAAACACATGCCTGACTCGGCTCCACGACTACATAATATATGATTGAAGTCAGTCGAACTGCGAATGAAGAAACTGTGTTGCAACTTTGCATCACACGCGCAAAGATTTTTTATCTAATACCCCCCGACGAGCGCCCGCACCAATGTGCAAAACTTTTTAACTTTATCCGGAAAAGAGGCGTTTAGTACACTTTGTATTTGTTCTAAATTGTAAAGGTTCAAGAAATATACAATTGGCCTTCGGAAATAAACAGGTAGACAGTTAACGCTATATAATAGTGCGTAAATTTTAGAACCCGATTGGGTTAGCGAAATCGGCTTTAGATTACCAAGCTCTCGTTTTATTAAAAAGAAACGTGTATAAAATTATTATAAAGCATGTAGGTACCTACATATTTAGTATTTTACAATTTCCTGGGCTGAAATTTTCACATTTTACCAACCCAAAATGTTTTTTAGTTTTCGTTCGATTCCTGTATTGCCAACATTAGCAGTTTTTTTCACAGTACATTATGAGATGACAGATTTATAGATAGGTCATTTGTACAAAAATGCCACCATTTGCGATCATTAAAACATCATTATGTTTCTCCAAGGGAAGTATTTCGGTAGCTATATTTTATCGTCGTTTCAGTTAAGGCTTGTGGCGTGTGTAAAATTTTGGTGAATTATGTAAGTGCCTATATAATATTGATGGCTTACGATGTGTTCAAAGAAGGTATATTGTACCTAATTATTTTTACCCTTGTGTTGAAAGCACACAGTCAACGCCGAATGCTCCCCCAACAGATGCCTAAGGCGTAATTCCCAGATGTACATTATTGTAATTATTGTAAACAATAAATGATTTATATTAGCGTGCTGTAGATATATAAAATTTTACTGGTGGTAGCCGATTTTTTATTAACTAGCCGGGATATTTCTGTTTACGATTTCGTACTTTTGAAAAAACATTGATATAAAAAATAAAAATTCCGTAATTCTAATAGGTAATAAAACACCGTGACGTACACAATTCAAAGGTCACAAAGTTAATAGTAAAGTGCTATTTACCAACTTGAGAGAGTATTTTGTTTTACCGACCTCTACTTTGTTGGACCCACATTCCATGCGGGGCGATTCACTCACCCGTGTCTGAAGCAGTCCCTCGCTATCTGAATACTGAATAACTGTAGAGCCACAGGCCAATTTGTTTTCCGCAGGCTTATCAACCTTTATAATGCGTATTTTGAGCGAATTACATTATTTGCGAGAAATAATACATCACTTCTAAAAACCACGTGATAAAATATCTTCGGAATGTTAATTCAGTAGTTAACCTTATTTATTATGTTAGGGACTTGGCGTGATGCTATGTATGTATAATATTAAGTTCCGAGATGAGTGTATTCGTAATATTGTTCATAAATATGAACGATTTTGAAAAAAAATAACCTATTGGGTTTTCTGGGTGGTTCTTATATTAAGATCCGCGCGCTGTTGTCAAGATCCAAAAGAGTATCCTATGTGAGCGGAGTCGCTATAAAACAAGTATCTTTAAAATTAAAATAACCATCATACCAACACACACATACGTCGTCACAATCGTACACTTAACATTATACAACAAACGCACACAACCCTAAATACATGCTACGACTAAAAATGTGGTAGTTACACTACGGATGTCTATTTAGTAAGGCATATACCATTATTCAGGCAGTAGAGACTACTTAAACGTTATGGCAATTTGCATGGGTACATTCGGCCACACCTGCGGTATTGCCCGCTGGTTTAATGGATATGGCTCGCTCTGCTGAAACTGAATGCTGCCTTGTTGACTTACTACTAACGCTGACAACCCACTTTGCTGAGTGCAAGAATCTGTATGTACGATAAACAATTATATATGTACGACATTTCATTATATGGGATGTGAGAATGTGATGGAAAGCTAAAGGGCTCGGAACCGTGAGAGGATGTTTAAAGAGTTTGATTAATGTAAGAGTAGAAGAAGCAGGAGGTGTAAAACTCAAGAGTTGAATGGCGCTCTATATTCTCTGCCTACCCCGAAAGAGACTCGGCATGTTAATATTATGTATTTTATTGTTACAAAATTTTCGTGTAACAGCGCTCATTCCTTGGGGACATTTACACAGCACGTGTGAATGAAATTCCTGTTCTTTAAATTGTTTGTTATTTCACTTTCTGTGGGATGTTTGTTTTAACATGCGCTATCGGATCACAGGCTCCGCTTATGAAGTAACAAATTCCGCTTTATCCACAATTAAATATTCACTAAACGTACGGAAGGGGTGCGGAACAATTTAAAATGGTTTTCGTATTCGTCCGTTTTATTTTTGATTGAATATTTATAGAATTTGTTCTCTTTGTAAGTATACTTTGATTATCTTGGTAATATAAATTATGAATAAATATGGAAAGTGGCTTTGAAACCAGAGCAAACGAACTAAATATTCTATAGTCCATTTATTTAATTTACCTCTGACCATCAAGCTTAAGAATATTAAGATATACTATTAACACTGCTAATATCCCTACCCACAGCCAATTAATGTATGATTAGTATATAAAAAATACATCAAAATAGCAGTACCGAGACGCGAGAATGGTAAATGCGTAGGCCGTAAATCGGGAAACTCGATCGCGGTTTCTTTTTGTACGGAATTATTGTTATCAAAATCAGATTGGTATGCGCACTATCTAACACTTGATACAGAAAACGAACTTCCTTTGATAGGAACTATTTGTCTAGAACTCATAAATCAATATTATTAAAGACAGGTTTAAAGCAAAAAAATATGTGTTGTTCAATAAAAACGACCATAAAAAATTGTGTAGTCACGGGTAGACTAACCTACCCTTTTCAAATTGGGTCGCGCGTCACAAGCCGTAACTTGATGTCCCCAACTTTTATGTAATGACTTTTGTTTGTTTTTAATTTAATTAATTGGAACGGATTATCCTAGTTGTCAAAGGGATTCACAGAAAACTTTGCTGTTGAATTGGTTGAGAGGTCAACGTCCCTCATGTAATTCGAGGAACTTTTGTGTTAGTGGAACAAAAATAGGGATAATCAAATCATCTTGTTACACAACTTTCACGTGTCAAAATCAGATATATAAATACGTATTTAAGATATTTACTTAAGTCGCTACATCTTTGTCTATTTTATAAGGTAATGGGAGCGGCGCGACGCCCAGTTGGTGCTTGTTGTAATACAAAAGATAAATACCACCGCTGCCAAATGTGAGGGAAAACTGGGATAAACATACGTTTACTCTGTAAAGTCTATAACTTTCTGTCTCCGACTGAAACGCGTATGTAGTAGCAAAATCAACTAAGTTTGTCGACAAACATCATTCACGTTTAATTGCCACACTTCACTTGCGTCGTGATTTGCTTGGGCCATTTTAGCAGTTTCATGTGTTTATGAATCTTATTAAATTTTAAAGCCCCTCAAGCGTAATCCAAAATGGTGCACGCACATACACGCAGCACTGGGCACGGATTCTCTAGACCGATTATCCTAACTTATAAGCATAATTTTAGCTATTTGTTAGCATTATAGCATTTCAGTAGACTCACTTCGAATAGATTTCTAAACCATTTATAGCTCCATTAATGATGGTTACTGCAGTGAAACATAAGCTCAAATGAGGCGATTAAGCATCGAAGATGAACAGAACGGGCTACGATTACAGCGTGCCTACATCCACCACGTATTATGGAAGCAATAACCGGCCGCCGCAGTACGAACGCGGCTACGGTCAACTCACAGCTGGCCCTCTGTACAGTCCCTCCTCGCACCCATTATCCAATTACGCAGATGTTTACGAAGGCAACAACGACACAACTCTTAGGGCTGAGGAAAGACACTGGTACATAGAAAACCACAAGAATCTTCAACCGAATTATGATGTTAATCCAGACCCGATACCTCAAGATACCAAAATTAAGAAAGAGGAGGAGAAGAAAACAGACGTGCCTATTAGACGGGCAGATGCGGCTCAATCTCGCCAGAGACGCAAGGAGGATAGGTGCTCCTGTGAATGTTGGCCTAGCACAGACAATAATGCTGTCCAGGACAGCACTGGGAACGATACCACGAGATCACTGTCGGGAGTGGATATGGTAGCCTCGTACGGGGTCTATGGCAATCCTCATGAAGATGATAGTTCCGGCTTTGCACGGCTATCAGAGAAGAGTGGTTATGCACAGGGTAGTGAAGCACCAGTGCAGGGGGTGATAGTGAACCAGCAAGGAAACAGCGCGGTGGTGCGGTCTGTGTCTCCTAGTCAGCCCACCTGTAGCAAGTGCTGTTCGTGGGGTAGCACCCCAGCTGCAAATTCAGAAGACTATTGCTGGATCCACTACTGCCGACCAGCGTTGATAGTTCTACTGCTCCTATTTTTTCTAGTATTGTTGGGTGTTTCTACAGGGTTTTTACTGACAAATAATTGTAAGTACTATTTCTTACTTTTTTTATTTCAAAATGCTTTAATTTAACTAGTTGTTTAATATTTATAATTGCTTTGTTTCGTAATCTTCCTTCATTTTGCATAAATATGAACATAGATTTATGTTCGTCGGTTTTAACGTAGTTGTAATAAGGTGGCTATAGTGTAATAGTGTGAAATATGTCAGATTCATCCGATTTACTATTTCTAAGAAACAAATCTATTTCTTAAATGAATTTTATCCAAAAACATCTTCAGGAGAAGTTTTGAAGATGTTAAAGCAAATAATGAATTCAAGCTGTAAACTTGCACCTGCAAATACCTACTACAAGAAGCTCTTTCCACGCCGCTGTTACAAAAACCACTTAATACTTCAGCAAAATGTTCAATGATAAAATACTTCTTTATTAAAATTAATTTCGCGTTCTAGTTTCGAAGAGAACAGTTTTGACAGAGTTAACAGGTTTTATGTAACTTAGTTTTGGAAGTTGGTGAGTCTAGGATTCATCAATGTAGCTGGCTGGAAACTTACTCGAAATTACTCAGTATTTACATTGGAAATAAATTATAAAACACGAGTTTTATTCAATAATTAATTATGTGTTTTGTTAGT
This sequence comes from Falcaria lacertinaria, assembly GCA_951449985.1. Lineage (NCBI taxonomy): Eukaryota > Metazoa > Arthropoda > Insecta > Lepidoptera > Drepanidae > Falcaria > Falcaria lacertinaria. Next base: position 5,117,003 of record OX602109.1, on the reverse strand, counting down.
GTAATACTGGTTTTACGATTTATTTATTGAGCCCAATTTAAGGATTCTGTCGCCATACAGAGTAACTCACTTACAACGACTCTGTCTGGGACTACTTTTAAAGTATATAGATAGGTATATATACATCTCTCACGTGTCAAAATGTGCCCGATTTCTTACGTGAAAGTAATCTCGAGAGAAAGGCCGGTAGAATACAAAAATAAGTAGATCTAATTAGACGCTGATAATTATACTTTTCGAAAAAAATAATTAATCTCGTCACTATTAAACTTATCTCACTCGGAAGGTATGTTCCCGAAGCTAGGTAGGTAGGTGCGCGAGCGGATTCCGGTCGTTTTTCTCTCTGGCAGAACATTAATTTTAGTGGCACTCTGGGCGCCACACCGCGTTGGATTTTCAAATTGCGGTGAAACCATTGGAATTAAGGCAGTAGTTTTAATATTCATAGAGGAGAGTGGAACGATGAAATTCAGGCCTTTTTAATATTATGAGTTTTATCTCAGCGACATAGAGGCTTATCTGAAACGTTCGCAGATCATTTAACAATTACCGTGAATTATTAAGTGTCTTCATAAGAAGATAAAAACTCTTTTTCATCTTCATCGGTTGCCTCTACTATTGAACTACTATATATACTATTGATGGGAGGTATGTAGCTTGGAGCTATTACAAAAATACGCTAAAAATCCGTTTATTTTTACTCCCGTTATTATAGGGTATATATTATTCAATTAACTGTTTACATAATGTTTTATTAAGTTTAGTGATTGAGTTGCAAAGCTAATTTAAGCAACGAGACACGAAGTCATCTAGGTTGAAGTTTTAATTGTCTAGTGCAATACCGAAGCCATTGAAATCAAACTGGATGAGTTGAAGTTACGGTTCAAACTAATGCTAGACGTGTGCGTCACTGTAGCTGCACACCGAATTTTAAGCCATCCTCAAAATAGATGAAAGTTTTTAATTCGACTGCACAGACTGATGTTGACACAGAATTCGTTTAAAAAGGATAAGACAAAAGCTTTGATTCAAATGCTTTTAGCAGTGACCATGTGATATTGACTTAAGGGTAGGTATAAATATTACTTATATAATATTTTTGATGATAAGAATATTATATCCAATAACAATATAGTATCGAAATATAATAAATCTTCAATCATACGACATGGCTTAAGCAGCTAACATTTCCAAACAAAAATTAGTGATATCCAACTTTTCATTAAATTGGATAAAGTCGATTTATTATCCGATGACGAGACCGCTGGTCTAGTGGTTAGTATACCTGACTGCTACGCTAGGGGTCGCGGGTTTTTATTCCCGCCGGGGAAAACAAACATTTATGTGACAAACATGTTTGCCTGGCGTCTGAGTGTTGAGACAAGATGCGTGGTACGTGATAAATTCTAAAAAACAGTGTCAAGTTATGGATAAGAGATAAAAAAATATGATATAGACATGTCAATTCATAAAATATGTACTCACAAAATTCTGATCAAATATTGGTTGTTTAGTCATACGAAAATACCTCCCTATTGTTGGATGTACATATTGCGAGAATTTAATATAAGAGTAATAAAATAGTCTCTGTAAACAATTTATCATGATACAACACAGTATAGTCTAGAGTGCGTGCTGAGCACACAGAATCACGTGAAAATTCTGTCGTCGATACATTTTTAATTAACGTAACACGGACTTTCGTCCATTGTTCTTCTGAGAAAACTTTATTTCAAAGTGATATACTTTTAATTATGCGGAATAATTATGTGAAAGGACAATCTAATAAAGACTCATATTTATTCGCTATCTTTACGACTTTTTTAATACTTACATTATTTACAACTCATTGTAGTAGCACGTGCCCTTTGCAAGGTATAATCCCAAATAGAAAACTAGTTTTTTTTCAAATACCTACTTTTACTACTGTGTACTTCGTTTACACAGAAATCACAGAATATACTTTGATTTCTTTCAAGCATTTTTTTTAAATTCTCATACAAACTTATTTTCAATTTGTCATAATGAATATTTAACATTGTTCTACTCTCAACCAGAATTAGATTTGATTAAAGAATTGAACTATGTTCTGAAAAGAGTTTTTTTTTTCTGATGTTTTTTTAGAGAATAATAACTATAGCACGCTTTAGTTATGAGGTTTACGAGGACTTTCACTGGCAGGTAGCTGATGCTATAATTCGTAACGTAGGCTTAATTTATTTTGGAAAACTAATTAGGGTTCCGCGCAAAATAAGTAGAACCCATGAATTGTAAAAAATATTATGGTTGAACTTTCTACGATTGATAGCTGATGCTGAAAGGCGTAAAATTTGGAAAATAATTAGGATAATGGGCAAAAAAACCCATGGAAAAAAATCATTTCACGCGTACGAAGTCGCGGGCACAGCTAGTATATATAATAAGGCGAGTTTCCGTGATTTATTCATATCTATATTACTCGGCATATTAATCCGACTTACAACAGATTTTTTAAGGCTGAATTAATTTCCACGTCGGAGCGGCGGCAGGAACTGGCTCGAGTCACGTTCAACTTTAGCTTTTCAACCGAATGCGAATGGCTAATCGATCGATTAATTTTCACGCCCCTTGGACACAAAACTCCAAAGGAATGCTGCGATTGGAATTCGGATTTTGTACCTGCAAATATGTGTTCAACTTGAGTTCTCATTCGACCCTTGTCTTGATGGTATAGATAACAAAACAATTTCAATTAAAATATCAGTGGATATTTCAGGTTGGTATCAAAACTCACCGGCAAGCACGTATTAATAAAAAGGTTGCTTATATTAACGAATTACATTTACATTAACATTCAAAGGTCGCATAACGAAAGAGTGTCTAAGCACGTAACATATCGTATGACATTATAGTTTCTTTAGTACCCTTCTATAAATTTGGCCTGAAGTTGCAAGTCGATGTATTTGATATTTTTTACTAAATATTTTTTTCGAAAATTGGAATCCGTTTGTGGTGGCCTTGTGGTTGAGGCAGTGGCCTGTCATCTGATAGGCCCAAGTTGAAATCCCGGCTTGTACCAATGTGTTTTTCTAAGTTTAAGTACAGTGATTAATCACGCCATGAGCTAAAAAAAAGAGGTAGGGTGAATAGGGATTTCCCTTGGGTTTTCCTATTAATATTGGAGCCACCCGACTAGGGACTATACCTCCGCCTTACAGAAGACCGCAGTGAAATAACACTACTTTGATGTAATTGTGTTTCTGCGGTAAGTAAGGTTGCCACTGGCCAGTAGGTAAGGTTGCCACGAGGATGCGCTGGGCTAGTAGTAATGCCTAGCAGCATTACTACTAGTAATACCTCATCAACAACAGGGTTGGCAACTCGTAAGTGATATCCCTGGTATTGCTAGCGGCTATATGCTACGGTGACTGCTTATCATCAGGTGGCCGTATGCATGTGTGCCACCTCAGGGTTATAAAAAAACTTATTTTCCAGGAAACCCATTTTGACGTTAAGGTTTGACTGTTTCAGTAAGGTACACTATAAAATCAATATATCTAGAATACAGTCCTAGCACTGTACTTGATGTCTTTATTGAATAAAATTCATCACCACCGAACAATAAATCACCGCTGAGCGTTATCGATTTTCAGCGAATATGGAATTAAATAGATATCAGCGTGCAATAAACAGCAATGATTCCGAGCGAGCATTTCAATCGAACGATCCGAGATTAAGTCCGATGCGAACGCAACAGGAAACTGGAGCGAAATCGATTCATACAACGAGAATCGAGTAGAGGCAGCTGTTATGGCGCCGCAACAAATTGAAATTGATACCATCGGTGGGCAGTAGTGGCCGGCCGGATATTACGGGTGTCAAGCGCAATCACGCACTAGCCCACGAGCTAGGTGGTCGTATCTAACACTTTGTTAGTCCTCCTACCTTTGCAATTGTGTTCTTGATTGGGCCTTTATCATTTTGCACGCAAGTCGTGCTACTGATATTCGGTATCTATCTGTACTAATGCTTTCGTTTATACAGATCACGTTTTGTTTTGAAGGTTACGAATACAATTTAATTTAAATCAAAAACAAATATACGTACTTTATATAATACTACACTAATACTATAATAATAAATATACGTATTTGAAAATAATGTAATTGAGATAACTTTTGTAACGCAAGGGAATTATGAAATATTCGCTGCTATCATTTATTTTCTTTTTTTTATTTTAATATATTTTTTGGACAGCTTAGTAAGATAAGGCCACTATGACCTTGCTTATTTAAATAGCAAATGAAGAATGTTCAATTGGTAAAAAAATAATGTTAATTTTACATATTTGCTTTATATTAAGAAACCATATAAGTACATTCACGCTAACGTGCGTCAAACGACGCGTTAATAATGAAAGTACTATTCATGCAAAAAATCGACTTAGTTACGTTATCAGCCGGTTACATCATGGTATTTCATGGACCTGTTAACTGTTGATTAATAACAAAAAGTTATTGTGCATTATTTTCGTTTTGATTGCAGCCGATACTAGTGTGGTGTTGCACGACATGCCAGCCGTGTATTTGTATGTTCTTGGCCGAGTGTGACAGGCTTAGCTGTCACCTCGATTATAGTTAACTTTAGTTTAGTAAGATTTATATTAATATTAACATATCGAGAATATAAGTTGTGATTTGTCTATGATTATATATCGAGAATGTAAGTTGTGATTAACTATGGTATAGAGCAGGGTCATTGTTAGAGGACTCTCTGGCTCTTCCCTTTTCAATTCCAACTGCCAACAAATTTTGCCACTCCAGTTCACTCCACATATAATTGTATTATTTTTATCGTACACTATTCTAAGAAGCTCCGAAGAAATACACCGTCAACCAGTAAGCTGTCTCTCATTCAATAACATCTCGCAACACCCTCGCAATATCATTGGAGACCAACCAGGCCTCCAAACTAGGCTAATGGTCGATAACTGAAACACCAGTCTAATTTGATGCCATATCAATCTCAAGTGGCCTCTGAATGTACAGGCTAAATTGTATTTGACGACGCTTCAAACATCTACGTAAATTCAGCCTTCAAATTTTGAATGTCGTTTCAGTATTCAGCCGTTAGATTCATCCATCAGTTGAGTTTTTTTGTAAAAGTATTCGCAGATTCTTCTTAGTACAAAATAACTTTTATCTAGAGTACCTAACGAGGTACCCAATATTTGTCAGTACGTTTATTTATAAAAACGCTCCAAAGAACTCCCGCTAAAGGTCACTAAATAAGCTTTATAAAGAATTGTGATTGTATTCAGATTGGAAATCCGCCTACAGACGGCATTATACTATACCCTATTACATTTACGCGAATAATACATGTTCGTGAAGGGTTTCCAGCAAGAAATAATTCAACACCCTTTGTGCATTTTTTGTGACCGGCCACTACTTATTAGGGCAAAAACGTTCGTGATACAGAACCGTTAGTCATATTCATTATCGCGGTATAAATTATTGCTTCATACAGTTGTATGGCTTCAGACAAAATGTGGTGCGTGATTCGTAAGTTTAACGTGACATGTCGATGACATTAGATAAACCTATAATGATATTGAAACGATCTTATCTAAGTAGTTTTCCCATAACTAATTAGTTTTGTTAAGGTCTAACTCCTTGCCACGGTTTCAAATGCGAGGTTTTTTTTATACCACTAAGGTGGCACACATGCATACGGCCCGCCTGACGGGAAGCAGTCACCGTAGCCTATAGCCACTAGCAATACCAGGGGTATCACTAACGGGTTGCCATGTTGTTGATGAGGACTCACTTTTATTCGGATAGTTTTTATACACCCGTATTCGGATAGTTTTTACTCCTTAGCAATTAATTTTAATCCGTAAGGCAAAAAAATCATACAGTCCTTTTTTGAAGTGAGAAAAGTTTTTGAATTTAAATAATGCTAAATTCAGTCAAAGCACGCAAAACAAACTCTGTTTATTTTTTAAGAAAAATAAATTAAAAATTTATCCTCTCTATAAATGAAAAGCGAAGTGGGATATAATCGCCTTTACTTTATATTTCCAAGCCTTGCTTGAGCCGTAATAATTTTCTTTGAGAGCATTTAGTGCGAGTAATTGCTGTCTTCACATTTTTGTAGATTTGTACATCCATCGTTTGGAATATAAAATGGAAGACAGACAGACAAGGATTTTGATATCTTTGTTATTGGAATGAACAGAAAATCATGTAATTTATGATATGATAATCTTTTCAGTTATACTTTTAAAATCCTTAATTTAAATATTATAAACAAACGTCAGTTTGTGTAGAATAATATTTGTACAAGAGACAAGTCCCTCGCGCGTTCATTAAAATGGGTAACAATGTAAAATTATAAATTTGGATAGTGACTAAGTACAATCAGAAATCTTAGTTATATTTGAGGTCGTTTGAAGATTCCGTTTAATTCCTCCAAATATTCAGAGGTCACGCGTAAGCAGTTGGTGGAAAGATTTTTAGTATTTTAAATTCCGTTAGAGTTGAGACTTGGGCTGTTGTTTTTTTATACCACTACTGTTACTACGCACAAAAGCGTACGGCCAACCTGATGGTAAGCAGTCTCCGTAGCTTATAGCCGCTAGCAATACCAGGGGAATAACTAACGTTTTGCCAAGCCAGTTGTTGTTGAGGACTTACTGTGCTAGCAGCATAGTACCTTTTTGGAGCACTTCTTGAAGACTGTCAAGGCTTCAAGTGGTGCAAGTGTTGTAAGTAACGTTACTTACAACACTACAACCAAGTAGTATTATTTGTCTGCGGCCTTCGTAAGGCAGAGGGAGGTACAGTCCCCAGCCGGGCGACTCCAATTTTAATGCAAAATCTCACGGGAGATTAAAATTTTACCCTACCTCTCTTTTTAAGCCCATGGTGTGATTAATATGCATGAATGGTATAGGCCGGGGTTTGAACCTGGGCTGAGCTAAGAAAGGTCATCAGTTATGTTTCCATAGAAGATATCGGTAATTTTATTGCCTAGGTTTTGCTACCACATCAATAAAATTGTGACACATAAGTAAGTTATTATTTTATGGTCAATAAATCAATAGTGGATGTGCTAGAAATAATCTTTAAGTCCAACTGTTAGACGTCCCTGCTGATAAAAAGCTAATTATTAACCTAGAAATTTCGTTTTTGTATATAATTAAGTTAACATTATAAATTGCCAAATTTGTAAAGGTGACTCATATTTGCCAAGGTAACTAAAAACATTTAGTAAACTATGCCACTGATGATTGATTTTTTAAGAATACTTTTTTCGGAATACAATGAAAATTCAATTGTGTACACTATGACTATGCTAAACCTATATAATTTATAAAACAAGTACAGTGCCCTAGTCCATTAAAATGGAAATAACGATTGTTCAAACTGATGGTACCTTAATTTAATCTGAGAAACCTTATCTGTCCTGCCACTTTCAGCGCCTAACCCTTGAATGACCCACGCTTCAGCCTCCGTCTAACATTGTATGCATCGATTGGATTCGTTTAACACGTGACTGGACACCGGCCGTAGTTTAATAGCCTCGTATATGTAAAGGACAGCGAGCTACGTCCAACCAATTTGCAATAAAACAATATGGCGGCACCACCCGGCTTGTGCCGATCGTTCTGCCAGCCTCTTGCTGTATTTTATATTTATCCCGAGTACGGGCCCATTAGTATCGACCTCTCTGTGTCACATATCCTATTGGTGATACACCGTACGGCTTGCCAAACCAGGATTTTGTTTTATTTGGTTTTCTTTATAAAAACAAGGTTTTTTTTTATTTATCCCATTAAGACATGATAGTGGCGATATTTACAGCTGCGACCAAGTAAATTAAATGCAGAACTCGCTGCAAATTGTTTATTGTAATGCTGCCGTCACCTTCCGCCAAGTACGATAAGAATAATTCACACTAGGAGCTTATCAGTGAAGGAATAAATAGTGAGAAAACCTGAAATTTTAGAGAAGCAATTCAATGACGTGTTTGAAAATCAGCCAATACCCACTGGGCCAACATCAAGCCTGCTCGCCCCTTTGGTAGCAATAGCAATATTTAGTGTCATATAGGAAGGTTATTAAGTAGAAGTATAAGTATAGGCTATAGATATACCACAATTAAAATCTAACAGATTCTCATCCTTTTCTTTGAAAGAAAAGTGTCTGAGTAATTACTATGCATCTATTCCTATTTCTGTAACAAATCCAGTGATACTTCGCCAGGAAAACTAATTAGCATGCAATGAAGGAAAATCGGATTAAAATAACTTTTAATTAATGTCTAAACTTATTCATGAAAATATCACCTCTGAAGTACTTTCACACCTAAGCAGAGCTTAAAACAATATAATCTGAATATAATTGAATTTTAAAAAATATTAGGCAGCGGTACTCACTCAATACAACTCTTTTTAATTTTCAGTGCATAAACATGTGAACGTAAACCCTTCTGTCTTCGATAGAAATATTACATGGGTATATAACATGAGGAAATAAAAATGTGCATAAATATAAAAGTCATTTTGGGTCAGTATAGTAGAACAGTAAGTTACACGCTAGGCCAATACATTTTTGGGTAAAAAACATGATATCTAATTTCGAAATATTGGAGGATACCTCAAATACATAATATCTACACTAATATTATAAAGAGGAAACATTTGTATTTTTGTATGTAACGAATAAACTCAAAAAGTACTGGACCGATTTTAATAATTCTTTTTTCATTATTAAGCTACATCATCACTGAGTAGCATAGGCTATATATTATACTTCCTGCCTGCCCCGGCTTCGCTCGGGTAGACAAAATATTTGATAAATGTCTATAGGCTCCGAAACTACTGAACCGATTTCAAAAAATCTTTCACCGTTAGAAAGCTACACTATCATTGAGTTACATAGGCTAGCTGCCCGTCCCGGCTTTGCACAGGTAGACAAAATATTTGATATCAATGTCTACCCGTGCTAAGCCGGGGCGGGCCGCTAGTAGGTAATAAACACACCGACATGTGCTACATTATGTTTTTCTTAAATTTATATTTAAGGTTCTTTGCGCTGGTATTACGTATTCCAACAGTACGTGGTTTTCTGTTTTCTTTGGATATTCAAGTAGTACATACGATAAAGTTTATACTAACTTATATTATTGTATTGTGTCTGCAGTATTACTAATTTGTAGAATTATGTTGGTTTCGGAATACTTTCAATATCATATACAGAGTTAAAGATAACGTTTTATGAATTTATGACCACTTGGAAGTTCCGAAAAGGCAATATAAAACATATATGTGCATGAATCAGGGATGTTCAAAATTTTTTTACGTAATTTCCAACATAATTTTTATTTTTATGCGGAACCGATATCGATACCGGTAACCGATTTTGCCTCTAAAATGGGTTGCGAAAGTCAAAAGGTAACCAACATCGGTTAGATCTACTGCGGACCACAAACATTTTTTGGATAAGGACAGGAAGATGATAGTAAACAAACGTATATTATGTAGGTACTACAATGCGCAGCACGTTGCCTCAGGCATGTTCCTTTGGTGAAATAAAATATCGTGTCCAACTTACAATGCAGATCTCTCCTCGCGTTAGATGCGGGTTTGTTTTGTATAAAAATGCAGCCAACGTACTGTTTGGTTTCCAGTATTCAGGAGAGTGGATTACGTAACTTTTTGCTATCAGTTTCTATTTGGATAAAGGAGTACATTTATTGTGTTTCTGTAAATGCCAACATTATAATCCATTACCCCCAACTAAACTGCGAAATTAAAATTGTTCAGGTGCTAGGTAGTAGACTAGAATCGCTTTGCAATTGGGCCGATAATTACATCGTGTTATTCAGTTATTTTTTTTTATAAATAATTAAATTCTTAGCTCAATGTATATTTTATGTGTCTGAAATCTTTTTCAATCCGATTTATTTAATATCTTTTGTCCGTGACGTCATCCGCGTGGGAATACTAATATTAATAATCTATTTAAAATCCAGAATAGGACATCACAAATATTTAAATTAACGTTATTACTTAACTGACATAGCTAAAACAATTTTATCATAAGCCTAAGTTACGGAGATTGTCAGCTTTCCATTATTTCAGATTCGAAAATATTTAAGTCTTATTTTCTGTAGAAAATGCGCTTTACCCGATTGTATTTTGTATCCAAAATATAAATATAAACGAATTCATAAAAAAAATTAGTTTATTTATTATTTTAAATATTTATTACGTATAATTGTACTTTATAAATATCCAATTATTTCCATTCTCACACATCTATGTCTTGTTTCAGATTTACATTATCAACCTAGACCGCCTGCTCCAGAAGGTAAGTTATTAGTTGTATTTTATCAATTATAAATTATCATCATCGTCTTATTTATTCCGTTTAGTAATTTTATTAGAGTCGACATCCAATTTAAAGAAATTGACGGCCATATGACTTCGCAGGCAATTTTGCTAGTACTAATACACCTGACGGGTCGATGTACCTTCCGAGGACGGAGACAATGAAACAGGTTGTCATCCAACCATATACTGACCCTGATCAAGGTAGCTTAACTCACAGACAGCTATGGGAACTGTGCTACTAGCCCCGCGGGGATTGAAGAGATAATAAAAGCTATATTAATACACACTAGCTTAAAGTGCCGTCCAATACGATTCGTTCGTAGAAGTGTAAACAATCAAGATAAAAGGGCACCAATAATCATGTGGGTGAGAATAGCTACAATCAATATCAGAACTGTAGGCGAACCGAGTTGTGCTTGCGAGATGTCAGCCTTCTGATGGCGGTCAGTACTATAATCCGAAACACTCCCTGGAAATTTTATGTCCTTTTATCTGCCTCACTTGCGCTTTTCTTTCCTTTTTCCGGTTACTTCGGATTTATGTTTTCACCCATTGGACTAAAGTTTTACAATTTTGGCATTGCAAATATGCCTACACTACTGTTTAGGGCTTGTGACTTCGTCGTTACTAACTGCATTAAAATAGTATTTGCCTCGTGCAACAAAATATAGTCTGTTATTATTTAATTTTGATTATATGTATGCTAATGTAAATTAAGATTAGGTAGGTGATTCTCCGGCTAAAATTTTTCGTCATTTTTTACTACTTCCCATGAATCTGTGGCTAACATGGCTTAAGTATGTGCGTTTATGGATATATTCGGCGACACATCCGATTTTTTATGATTTCGTACTTTATTCATCTCGGTTTATAAACGTATTTTGTCGAGGCATCAAGGTGCCGCTTAAGTCTTAAAAAGGATATTCTTTTGTTATTTATAAGAAGTTTAGAAAGGACGTCGGATGTACTTAGAGGAACACAAAACTTTTCTCTTGATGTCAGTCATATTTTGTAGTAAAATAGTAAAAGCCACAATTTCTTCATAATATTTAGGGAACCACTTGAAGAAGTTGCGATAGGAACATCACGTCGTAAAGTAACTTTGACATTTTCGACACGATGGCGCAATTGAAACAAAATAACTTGATTACGCCCTCAAAGCTTAGCTCACGAAGCTTATCATTGGTACCATCCACACGAGTAAGTACACTGCGGGTGACATGCCAACTACGGGCCGAGCCAACTGTCTCGAGCCAACAAAATTGCTTTGTCTCTGAAAGGGCGCGTCCCGCATTATGTGCGGGCGAGAGTAACGCAATACATTCCCCTGTGTTATTATTTTTGGCTTATATCTTCACACAAATCCCTTACATCAGATTGTGTTCGTGTTCCGCAGATTGCTGTTTCCTTGTGATAACTTGTTGTTGATGCATAGTCATCAATAAGTGTCAGCTTATGTATATCTTATTGCTAGAATACATTGAAGAACGGCGTAGCAGTGTAGCCCCTTGTAAGCCCATAAAAGCGGGCTGTAAATACGTGTATGTGCAGCTAATTAATGAGCCGGTCTGTTCATTATTCGTTTTTGTTCAGAATGGTTAGCTAAAATGGTTCTTACATAAGGGAACGTATTTATATTCACGTCGCACAGGCAAGAATATATGTATATTGAGATAATACGGATAATTTAAACATCTCTCGGTTCTTAAAAAGCACCGCGGTGAATTTCCTAATTTTCTTCCATTCACGAGGCATCCGCCATCATTTTTATCTCCCCTCCCTGTCTCCATTTATCTCGGCTTCTCCTACGACGAATCGTGTTCTAACGTTTTGTTTGTATCTTACGAAATTGTTATTTCCGGCTGTTTTCTTTATTTTAAGCGGATTCGTCTACCGCCTCTGTGTGAAAGTCAAGGAAATGAGTTTGCGGCTGAGTTCTGATACTTGACCGCCTTTCTCAAAAATAAAATGTAATAATAAAAATCGTTTGTCGCCTCTCTAAACATTCTTTGAATGGTTTTTAAGCATGATAGACAATTTCGCAACACATTTTATTATATTTTGCCTTGTATCCTGTAAAAATATTATATTTCTAGTAAAATTTTGCAGCGGTAAAGTTAAATATAGCAAATCAATGTTCCGCTTCAGTTTGTGTGACTTGCGCTTCACAGGCTGTTCGGAATATTAACTAGACGATAGAAATCGGCAATCCCTGAAGCCGGGCTAACACAATACTGTGGCAAAACGGATGTTCGCATCTTATTTATGTCCTCCTTAATAATTTAGTCACGCTCCAACTCCCCAGGTAGAAAATTGGGAATTGTGTCATCCTTAGCCAAGTTCACTAAGGAATTATGTCTTCCGTGAAAAAAATGCCTTCCGCTGGAATTAAAGGATTTCAAATTTATTTGAAATATTCATGAATTTATTAGAAATTGTAACTAGATAATTATATTACTGGCATGTCTTATCTCCTCATGGACTTTTCACATAATTATCAATTTTTCCGACATCGAGTATTTATTACAAATTATTGTTTTGTTTTGAGAAATACAAGAAGATTTCTTCTACAGAAGCGTGTGAGAAAACATTCTGCCGGTGGGGTGCTGAGTGTGTGTCCCTGGGCGACGGGCGAGCTCATTGTGCATGCCCAGCGACTTGCCCCACCGCCCCAGCACCCGTTTGCTCCACCGCGGGCCGAACCTATCGCAACCATTGCTACCTACGTAAGGAGGCCTGTGAACGGAGGCTGAACTTACGCGTTAAGCATGACGGGGAATGTGGTAAGAGACGTTTTATTTTTCGTCTGAATTTACGAATGCTGACACAGTTTTCCTACTTAAGTACTGTCGACGTCTAGTAGGCTTATAATGTCGGCTACGTCAAAGCTTACAGGTAAAGAGACTACGAAAAAGAGTGGAAGAATTCAGGGCGATAAGGAATTTATAAGACTAACATTAAAACATGTTTTATTTCGTAAATATCAAAAGGTACATATCTAAAATACCTCAGAAAAGACCTTAGTCAATCGGAATCACACATAAGGATTGCTTTATGTCATGAGCACATGCAAATTTACTTCACGAAGAAACAATCAACGCGGTAATCAATCACTTTTACCAACTAGTCCAACGCCTCTACAAAATAAAAGAGTTAGAAATAGATAAGCAATATTATTCTCAAGGAAATTTTATGATTATCTATTAAACATAACCTACCATTGAATTCTTTGTAAAGTTTCAAGTACGAAGTGCAGTCATACTTTGAATATTTTATTGTTAACTTTGTCTCAGTTACAATAGTTCGTAAGTTTGAACGGAATTAATTTCTGTTCTCGTTGTTTTCTGTATTACAGTAATACATTTCTATTTGTTTTATGAGAGAACTTGAAACGGCAGTTCTTGCGTTGTAATACACTCAGATAATAACGTGTTATTTGTGACTTGCGGGCTTGTTACATAATTGGAAGTGTATAACTTATGTTAATGTAAGTTACTAACATTACGGCTCTTACGGCCTATTAATCGCTGAACTTCGTACCATTTATCGACAACTTATTCTATAAATGACTATAGTTTATTATAATGTCGTAAATAAAATAACAAGAATAATAACCGCATATAATTCTTTGCTATTTTATCTACATTGTGGGTTCTTCTCTACATGTATCTTTAAGCAAAATATTTATCGATGGCTAGGCAGGCAGACCTGTGGATGAAACAGAAATCTGCTTAGATGTTTACATTATAACATAAATCACTGAATCAGTATTTCAAGATTAAGTTATATTATTTATGATGATATAGTATCTGTATCAGTTTAATGGTTAGCAAGTCAAAGATTATATACTTGAAAAGTACTAATTCAAAGTACATAGGTATTCAGCAATATTGGTTTAACGCAGAGGCCGGTGATCCATGTACGGGGGTGTCTTGTCCAACGGGCTCTCGTTGTGTGGCGACGTTCGGCCAACCAGAGTGCCGATGCCCTCGCAGCTGTCAAAGACGAAAGCCTGTCTGCGGCACCGACGGGAGAGAGTACCCCTCGGCCTGTCATCTCGACAAACACGCGTGTGACAACCAGCTCAACGTCACTATTAAGTACCATGGAAAATGCGGTGAGTTTATTGTTTGTTATACCTAGCGAATCCTTGTTTTTATTTCCCTTTGTCCTTTTGTTTTCAAGTAAATATCAGTGGTTCAAGAAAATAACATCTATGATCCTTTTTTTCCTCAATTAGGCTCTAGTGCTATTTATCCTTATAACTTATATAATTGACCAGTGTTTTTCTATTCTATTGTAGACCTTGTAGTAATTCTGAAACAAATAAACAAATTTTTTTTCAAAGTTACAAATTTTCAATCAAGATTGAATTTAAATATTAAACTAATTCATAGGTACCTACGAAAAATTAAGTATGTAATAAAGTATGAGGATAACTAACTATTTAATTTTAAATTGCTTTTTACCGTGCATTCAAATTCATCTAAGAATTTTAATGAGAGATTATTAATTTAAGCAAATCGCATTGTAAGTGTTGATCTCGAGAACACAAAAGAAACTCGTTAAGAGAAGGTCTCTTCTTAATAATAGTCAGGCGCACAAAAAGGGTCAACATTTCATTTTACCCGCGTTAAAGATGACATGACTGTGCCGGAATGAAATCGGGTTACGTGAGGAAACGTGCGTGGAAAGGTGACACACCTTACGTCATGCTGATTTTATTGAGAATACTGCCATTGTGATACCTACTGATATAATATAATACGTAGTATTTAGGGAGGTAGTTGCCATGTCACTCTGTTTGACATCATGATAAGTAATGAGTGAAATATCTGTTGTTTTAAAGGAAATACAATCTAAATGTATCGCATCGTTGTTGTTGTTGTAGCTGTAGTATCGTTTTTGGAAATGATTGTGTTGGGTAGAACTTAACTTTTAGGTAAAGATTTAGAATGTATAGTTAAGGTAGGTAATTAATCTTTAACTTTAATCATAATATTATATTGTAAGCAATAAATAACTTGAGCGCCGAAAAGTTAAATAAATTATTACGTAGCAAAATATTTACCCTTGTATCGAAACCAAAGCTGGGCCACAATTTTTTCTCATATAAAAGTAATTTAATTTCATCAACTTTATCCATTTTATATACCTACTCACATACAGCAACCCTTTTCACAGAACTTGTCCTGGAATATTCGATCTGAACTAAATTTGTACAAGACCGAATGCCCGCACATTCCTACGTCCTTTGTGAGATTCGCTATTTACTTTACTACTTTGCTTTCGTACTTTTATTAAATTGTTCCATTCAAGTTGCCTTCAGTTGTCCTCTTCTCGATCAACTTGTAGCCCTGATGGGATGTAGACATAGATGACTTTGAACCAAACAAAATATTTGTCGCCTTCAGTTACATAATTATTTACTTACTTCATAGTTGCACCCGCGACTTCGTACGCGTGTAATTAATTTTATTCCAATTTCATGGGGTTTTTTTGCACGGAAAAATTTTTTCTTAATAAAAATAACTGGTAAAAAGTATCCTATATGTTAATCCAGCTTAAAAGCTACCTCCATTGCAAATTTCACGCAAATCTATTCAGCCGTTGAGGCTTGAAGAGGGTACAAACACACACACAAACTTTCGCATTTATAATATTAGTAAGATAGTAAGATTAACATTGCCACCTTATACTCACTGACTCATCTCGAAATCTCTCAAAAGAATTCAGTCTAGATCAAGAAGGTACCCTAGCTAGAATATGAAAAGAAGTGTAAAACGAGAACCTAAGTATATGAAAACTTATTTCCCTTATTATTATTATTATTTAGAAAAAATATTACGAAACATGAAGAATATTATGTTAATCGTTAAATCGGTGTAAAATAGGTAATGTGGTTACAATAAGAATTAAACCTCATTCACAGCTCTTGTATTTATAAAATAAATATTTACTTCACTACTTCCAATATTTAAGTACTAAGATCATTTTCACTCACTTAGTTCCTCAATTTGCGTTTTGCTAATAGCAATTTCATTACGCCTTAAATGATTTCATTGGTAAAACATTTAAATTATGTATTTTAATAACCATTATATTTTATGGAGAGCGTCAGGCTACAAATATGTTTACTAAGCGGTGATGTTGGAATAGCGACTAGATTCTAATGAATTTCTCACACCCAATTCAATTCTCAATTTAGATAACTAGCTTTTCCCCATTGCTTTGGAATTGTGACGATAAAATCCAGATATTTTAACACCCTGTTTCGAAACATTCGAAAAATAGACGGATAAAGAAAAAAAAAAAATATTGTGATAGCTTGAAAATGAGCCTTGAAAAGGCCTTTATTATGATCACAGACTGACAATAGTTGTATAGTTATAGAACTTTGAATTTTGTTAACAGACCCATGTTCGGAACACGAATGCATAGACGGGGGCGTGTGTCAGTTAAACGAAGCACGCGCTCCGGTGTGTCGGTGTGGCCCGCCTTGCGATCTGATAGCCCGCCCTGGTTCAGCGGTCTGCGGCTCCGACTACAGAGACTACCCCAGCGAGTGTGTGCTGCGCAGGGAGTCGTGCCGGACTAGACAGCAGCTGACCATCGCTTACCGCGGCGATTGTGCGTCTGGTGAGTGTTATTATCATCATCATAATAATTACTAATGGATGAATAAAAAAAAGCTTGTATGAAGAAGGAGTGCCATAATCTAAAATGTTTGTATAATATGCATTAGAAAATACATGATTTTAATTTAATATTTCGAATTCTGGTTGATTTTCGATCACGAGGCACGTTTATTTATTTTAAATTGAATGGGCAGATACCAATTTTCATGCGTGCAACTTAACAAATGATGAATGACCTCAGAGGTGGAATTTCCAAAAAATATTAATTACGTTTTTATTTATTTCGACTATATATACAGATCAAAATAGAGTAGTTCGGAGGCGCAAATAATATATTTGGAATAAAACCGGATATTGTTTTCGTAATTGAAGCTTTTTTTAGGGTTCCGTATTTAAAATTGATCCTTAGTACTGATATCGTAGCCTCAGATGCCATGGATGTAACGGATATAATAATTATACATTAACTACGATCAATTACCTTATCTAATTACCCTATCTTAGTGGTATATACTTATGTATTTAATTGAATTAAACCCTCAAGTTTAATGAAACTACGAACTCATTAATTAATTGTTAATTATATTAAAATGACTCAATCCTCTTAATCAAAACGTATTGCCTTCAACACCTAGGGATTGGCAAAATGTTTCTGTGTTAATTGATACTGGCAATCCATGTATAATTAATGGTATTAATTTGTTTTAATTGGAACAGCCCAGTATAATGTCTGTTTTGTGTACACAGTCCAACGTTTATTAAAAAAATCTGAGGACCTCAAATCCTTGTCTTCTAATCTAAAATTAAATCTTTATCCCAACATGCAAAGAGCGGGCTTCATTGTACTTCGTACTTCGTATCGAAGAGACATTTTGGTCTAAAGAAAGTAATTGGCTTCGTATTGATGTTTCGTCAGCCTCAAGAAATTGTGATAAAAGCGTATTTTTTTTGGTATCAAGGACTGAAGAGCTGCTGATGCTACTATGTGATTATCTAAATAAAACCGAGGAAAAGCTTTTGTTTGACATATCCATTTCTCTTTTAGCTCTAATATATCTCGCATAAAAAAATCTGTAGCAAAGATAAGCACTGTTCCCATGACTGTTTGCTTTTGGTTTCAATAGCATATATTAGGTCCTTACATATGAAATTGGCGTTTTTCGTACTGGCCACTTTAATCACGAATTTCTCCTCTTTGGTAAGGAATTCCAAATTCAAATTTGTACAGCTATAGACTCATGTATTTGTGCTTCGATGATCGTCATTCATTTGTTTTTTTTCTTCTGTTTGCGTCACTCATTTTACAAAATGGAAAACCTTAAATATCGCATTATTTACGAGTACGAGTTCCGCCGTGGCACTAGTGCTGCGGAAACAACTCGAAGGGTGAATGATGTGTATGGCGGTCGTGTTGCAAAAGAAAACACAGTTCGTTTTTGGTTCCAACGTTTTCGTTCTGGAAATTTCGACCTGCAGAACAAGCCCCGTGGACGGCCTGAGACTCAAGTTGATAATGAAGAGTTGAAGGCTATTGTGGAAGCGGATCCATCGCAAACCACGTCCGAGTTAGCTGCAGGCTGCAATGTTAGTGATAAAACTGTTTTAATTCACTTGAAGCAAATTGGGAAGATTAAAAAGCTTGAAAGGTGGGTACCTCACGAATTGACTGAAACAAACCGGCAAACGCGCGTCGACTGCTGCGTTACATTACTAAACCGGCACAATAATGAAGGTATTTTAAACCGAATCATTACCTGTGATGAAAAATGGGTTCTTTACGATAGTCGGAAGCGCTCAGCGCAATGGTTAGATCCTGGCCAGCCAGCCAAATCCTGCCCCAAGCGAAAATTAACCCCAAAAAAGTTACTTGTAAGCGTTTGGTGGACTAGTGCCGGTATTGTTCATTACAGTTTTTTCAAATCTGGCCAGACTATTACGGCTGATGTCTATTGTCAGGAATTGCAAACCATGATGGAAAAGCTAGCGGCTAAACAACCTAGGCTGGTCAATCGCTCCACGCCACTGCTGCTTCACGACAACGCTAGACCACACACTGCGCTACAGACGGCTACTAAATTAGAAGAGCTTCAATTGGAAAGTCTAAGACATCCTCCGTACTCCCCGGACCTTGCTCCAACAGATTACCATTTTTTTCGAAATTTGGATAACTTCTTGCAAGGGAAAAAATTCAACTCCGATGGGGCAGTCCAAATCGCCTTCAAAGATTTTATTGATTCCCGTCCGACTGGTTTTTTTAGTAAAGGAATCAATGAACTACCTATGAGATGGCAAAAGTGCATAGAAAATAATGGTTCATACTTTGATTAATTAAATATATTATATTAAAAAATATTCGACTTTTTGTTCCTCCCATACAAAACGTCATCATATGTAAGGACCTAATATTTGAGAAGGATTGCGTGTTCATATTAACCAATTTATCAATACATGAAGCTTAAATTAATATTTTTTTATTCCACTGTGTGATCGAACGTAATACCTTTGCATTAAAATATTATAATTTATGCGGCCGGACTGTTGGTTTATCACTTAATCAAAATTATACGTTTTAAGCTACTTAAGTAAGCTTTACGTAAACATATTATTTAACGTCTTAAAATTGTTTTTTTTAACAGCGAAACACCCATGTGACTCAGTAAAGTGCGGTGTGCGAGAGCACTGTACTTTGGACGCGCACGGGGTTGCTGTTTGCGGATGCGGTCCGGAATGTGAAGCGATCGTACGACCCGTGTGTGGATCCGACGGTCGGACATACGACAGTCCATGCGACTCAGAACGGACATCGTGTCTAGAAGGCAGGGACATAAGAGTGCTATACACTGGACCTTGTGGTAAGAAATTATTTAACAAAGGTATAGACATAAAGAGTAGGTAATGAACCTTTATACAATACAGTTCTAATAATTATTACCGAAGATTACTATACCGCCTTACTTCTGTGAAGTGTAGTTCCTGCAGCGAGTAAGGATTCCAGATGGCCTTGAGGATATCCAACATATCCATGTTGTGCATACATGAAGGCGAGCTGTGTGCAAGCACATCTACTGTAAATTTTTACAAAATTAGGTTGGAAACGCACTAACGATTGTTTCCAAGCTATTGCTAATATTGCTATTTAGCTGCGGATAATATACGTTTGAAAAAACATAGAGAGAACAATTTAATTGACTAGAAAGGACAACATCAAGATTTTGTCTCCTTAGGCAAGGCAATGTAAATGGCAGTAAACTTAACCCATACCATACATTCTAGGTGTAGAGAATCCATGTGCTCGCGCAACGTGTCCGTGGGGCGGGGCATGCGTAGTGCGGAACGGTGCGGCGCAATGCGCATGCCCGGTGTGTGATGTGACGCTTGCGCCGGTTTGCGCGTCAGACCGCAACACATATGGCAGCGAGTGCAAAATGCGCATGCACGCTTGCCTGGCGACTCTCGACGAGAGAGAGCTGACAGTACTCTACAACGGAACGTGTCGTAAGTACCGCACTCTTCTGGACAATACAATTGTCCAGACCATGAGAGTAGTTTCTACTTTAGATGTTGAATCACTTCAGCAAACAAAAAATCGCAATCTGAAACTTAAAGGCATCAAAAAGAAGGCTCCAAGATGATTGTTGTTTTAACGATGACTTTTTATGTCCGTAGCTGAATCTTTCATTAGTCATTTAAATAGAAGTGTCTTCGCCGCAGAGGCGAATTTAGAGGTGAAGAAGAAATACATTATAAAATTTCTTTTACGGGAAAAATCGCTATCAATTTCCGTGATGAAATCTTTTTCTCGCTTTTTAATTTATATATAGAGAACGCTTAAAATAATATTAGGTACAAAATGATTTTTGTGTAGACGAAATTATTTTGAAGAGTTTTTTACTACGTGAGTTATTATAATATAATAACATCCTAGCTTTATCAAAAGGCAAAGTAGGAACTGACGTCTACTTTATATTGATAATAATATTTTATCAACATGCTGTTAGATTTTTTAATATTGTGAATGTTTAGCCTTATGTTGTGTGAGAGTATATGCTGTAATGCTAGTTATGCAGTCTATTTCGGGCTGGATGATTGCCAACGCAGGCGTTATCGGGGTCGAGTAGACGCGTCAAGTTTTGGAAATTGTCACCAAACTATTTGCTGCACATGCAACAAGGTTGTGCGGACTTTGTAGGTAATATTTGAGCAAGAGCAACATGATTTCTGAACAATAGATTTATATATTACTTATCATGGGCACGCACTCTTTCCTCTAAATAAGTACCGACTAACTTGAAATTAGCATAGCATAAGCATAGTACTTAATTTTATGTTTTCTGTCACTATGATCAGTCATTGATATAATATTTGATTAATTATTTATAAATACAATCTCGCTATAGCCATTTATTAGCCTTTACATTCATCAAATATAGGAGACACTGGCAACTATGCTTACGATAAAATTCTAGGCAACTCTGTCACTGTTCACTGAAATGTCAATTGGAGATTAAAATGGCTCAATGTAAATTGATTTCGACGCGTATTGATGAACGGAGTCCACGGATTAATATTATTATTTGAGAGCGCTTCGGGATCGGCTATTGATTATAGAAACAATATTTGATGGAGACGCTGAAGAGCTTTTAGTCACAGTTTAATGAAATCTCTTATAAAGGGTTTAAGCCCACCGCTTGCCAATAAATTTGTAAAAAGACACTTAAATTATACTCAATCAAATTGTTTTAGTATTTATTACAATTAAGTACTTTGTGAAAATGTTTAGATGTTCTTTAGAATCACATTACATTAACAAATCTTATCTATTCGTAACTATTCCATATGTAAAGGCAAAAATTATAATGACATGACAGCAATTAAATGCCCTTTGTATTATAATATAATCCTAACTAATATTAGAAATGTGAATGTGAATTTGTTTGTGTGTACTCCATCGACCACCAAGAAATTTTGCACATACGTTGTCAGACAGTGCGGGTAGAAGCCAGTGATACTATTAACATCCTTACACAGGCTTTTCTATTATAGAGTCATGTTCTGACATCGCATGCAAGGGCGGTGGCAGCTGCGTCGTGGACTCTAATACTGGCCGCCCCATATGTCACTGCAACCACAATTGCACAGAAGCACAGGTAATTACGAGCTTTTATATTGACAACATACATAATAACACCGACGCATACGCAAAAAACTACTGTATGGTTGTCGCCCGTAGTTTAAAAGGGCTTCGTTTTGAGCAATAATAAGCAGGCGGTATACACAAATGAAAAGAAATAAAACTATGAGACAAAAAAAATACTTGCCTGATAATCCATAATAACTGTCTGGGAGCTAGAAGATCAGTTCAAAATACCCATTAAACAATATAATATGCAAGACTTAGCTTTTGAAACCTGAATAAGTCTGATACAACTTAATAAGACGATGCTTAATTTTAATTAATTTATTCTCTTCTAAATTGTTTTTATATTCAATTATCTAATAATAGGTACACTTTCATTGTGTATTTCAAGGATTTATCGCATCTTCCAATTTCATTAATGCCAGATAGTTAATTTGATTTTACGAACAAAGATTTTCCCTTAAATAGCGTTAAGGCGATTACAACTATTTCTCATTAAGTATTGAGCTCTGAATAACACTTAAAAAAATATAAACTTGGTATAATTTTATTTTCACATTTACACATGTAAAAATATTAATTTACTACACTGCTCCATATTTTTTAGAACAATGTCATTTTATTTAGCTGAAGTCTACCGCTAAAACTTACCTCTGTTCGGTATTTGATAACACCGCCATACGAAATTGTTTTGATAGATTTATAATATAAATAAATGTTAGTATTGGTAGTAAGCAGCGTTGATATAAATTCTAATTATAATATAAATTCTGACTAGCAAAATAAACGAAACAATATTTTATTATTTGTTTCTTCAATAGGTATTGACGGAGAATCAATTGGTGAAACAAATTGAGCCAACTGTAGTATAAATTAACCGTTTACCTGTCCGCCAGGAATCTGACGTGGTATGCGGTAGTGACGGTCAAACGTACCCATCGCAATGCGAACTGGACTCGACGGCCTGTCGGGACCAGAGTGATTTGCGGCTCGCCTACAAGGGTGATTGCGGTAAGTGAGGGTTGGTCCTTAATTTTTAATTAAGAATTACACTGTATTATAGAATAGCTACCTACAGCAGAGAATCGTAGGAATATTTTTACAAGGGGTTAACGAATAATTTGCAAGCGAGTATAAGCGTTCTGGTTACCATCAAGTCGTGTATTTCAGTAGTAACTACCAATAATCACCAAAATAGGCGGTATTGAAAAAAAAAGATTAAAATAGAGCCGAAATTATTTGGGTAATAACTTATCGATTAATTTTCGATTTGTTTCTAGAATTTCAAAACTATGCTATTCCAGAACTATATTTTTTCAATATTATATAATAATAATGTCTTTTATAGTTCGAACGATTCAAGTATCATAAGTATTCAATAAGATGATGAGTTTACAATTGACTTAATCAAACAAGCGTATTAATATTGTATACCTTGGAAACATTATTGTTTATTGAGATTCCTTCAAAATCTTTTGTCGTTTTATATAGTGAGGGCTATATTTTATCGAATACCTCGATTTTTTACTTTTATGTCAGGATGCTAGCGGATTTTCGTACGGGGAACATTATTTACTCGAATGTTCGGCTTCGACGTCGAAATCAAACCCTCCTTATTTATGTTCTTTCGTATGTCTTATTTACTCAGCTATCTTATCTATAATCTTCAATTTTCCTTGACTACATGTGAATTCCCTTTAGAATTAAATTTCTTCGTGTCTAAAGCTCTGTCGTCAGTTACAGCTTTGAATACCTAGATACTTACAGACATACATTTAAATTCTTCTTTTAGGTTCTAAATATATTTCCTTCGTTAATAAAATACATAGAGAACATTGTTTCATAGTGGATTAAGATAGAACGAAATCTCTAATTAATCGAGCCTATTATTAGTTTTGAATTGTAAGTCATAAATTGTATGCTTCATTAATGGTTCTACCTACCCCAGTTTTACCCACGTGAGAATTTATGGGGAATGTTATGCAACTATCGACTAGCTGGTAAACGCTCGACACGTTCCGAGGAGAAAGCGTGTGAAGCGGGAAATTGATACATATTTTCATTCCTATTTTATTGAACTTTTAGCACATAAATCTGACGTGCTGTTTTAGATTGCATCCGGAAAAATCATGTACTTTTTTCGTGTTGGATATTATGACCAACATGTGGTTGGGTAAAACTATGCAGTTATTATTTCTTAGTACTTCTATTGGTGTTGTAAAGTTGAAACGTATACATTATTTTGTGCAATAGTTTGTATGTATCTTCAATTTTAAAATAGCTTAATACGATCCTTATTGATGACAAAAAAATATAATTTAATAATGGATTTATGTAATATTGGGTATTAAAGTTCAATAACCAAGGTACTCGGCTTGTCTTTTAAAATTTAACCTTATTATTGTCTGAATACGTTACTTATTACTTTTTATATGAACTATTTTTCTCTTTCTATACTTTAGTCATTTGTAATATAACCCAAGAAATAAAATTAACTATATCGTTCCGTAAAGTGGCAGGGAAAGTTTTGTTAGAGGATGTTGAGATAAGGAAACGATGGAAAGGGTACTTTGAAAAGCTAATGAATGAAGAGAATGAATGGAATGGTGTCTTAAAAGATGAAGTAGTGAATATCGGTCTGGTTAGGAAGATTAGTGACGATGAAGTAAGAAAGGCAGTGTGGAGTATGAAGAATGGAAAAGCGGTAGGGCCAGACGATATACCAGTGGAAGTATGGAAGTTATTAGGTAAAGATGGGTTCAAGTGGCTGACTTTATTCCTCAATAAGTTGCTGTACGAAGGGACGATCCCAGACGAATGGTGCAAAAGTTCATTAGTGCCAATTTTTAAGAACAAGGGTGACGTACAGGATTGTAACAACTATCGAGGAATAAAGCTCATGTCACACAGTATGAAAGTTTGGGAGAAAGTGATAGAGAAACGGTTGCGAGAAGAAAGTGAGATAACACAAAACCAGTTCGGGTTCATGCCGGGGCGCGGGACAACGGACGCCATATTTGCTCTCCGCCAATTGTGCGAGAAGTATAGACGTGCGCATAAGAACTTGCACATGGTGTTTGTTGACCTAGAGAAGGCTTATGATAGAGTACCCCGAACGGTTTTGTGGTGGGCTCTGAAAGAGAAAGGTGTGCCTGTGAAGTATGTGGAGTTAATTCGTGCTATGTACGAGCGATCAAGTACGCATGTCCGTTCAGCCGCGGGAATCACCGACGAGTTCAGAGTCAAGGTAGGCTTGCACCAAGGGTCGGCTCTAAGTCCATACCTCTTCCTGTTGATTATGGATGCCTTGACATCGGTGATACAGGAAGAGGCACCCTGGTGCATGCTATTTGCCGATGACATTGTGCTGGTCGGTGAAGATGGGCTCGAGGTCCAGAGCAGACTGGTAAAATGGCAACAAAAATTGGAGAGTGTTGGCTTGAAAATCAGCAGAACCAAGTCGGAATACATGTTCTGCGATTTCGGCGGTGTCTCCAATCCTACGGCCATAGCATTAGACCGAACACCTATACCAGTCTGTTCCGACTTCCGGTACCTCGGCTCACTCATGCAAGGAGATGGCGATGTAGACAGGGCCGTGCAGCATAGAATTAACACAGGATGGATGAAATGGCGGCAGGTCACGGGAACTACATGCGACTCCCGATTCCCGCTTAAGCTTAAAGGGAAAATCTATAAGACCATGATAAGGCCTGCTGTCATGTATGGATCTGAATGTTGGGCCACAAAGGCGACGGATGAAAGAAGACTGCATGCAACTGAGATGCGAATGTTGAGATGGATGTGTGGCGTAACGAGAATGGACAAGGTAAGAAATGAGTTTATTAGAGGAAGTTTGAAAGTGGCTCCAGTGACAGAAAAGTTGAGGAGCAAGCGTCTGTCATGGTATGGGCATGTTATGCGGAGGAATGAGGATAACGTGGTAAGAAAGGTTTTATGTATGAACGTAGATGGGTACAGGGGTCGAGGTAGACCTAAGAAAAGATGGATGGATTGTGTGAAAGATGACATGGCCAGAAAGGAAGTGAATACAGAGATGACGGCTGATAGAGAAGGATGGAAGAGAAATACATATTGCGCCGACCCCAAATAATATGGGATAAGGGCAGGAGAATGATGATGATCGTTCCGTAAAGTTCAAAGCCTTACTCAACTTCTCTGTATCATGAGGTCAACTACCTACTGCTGTGCACAATATAGAGCACTGATTTTCGGGGCTTCAGTACCTGTACCTACAATCTGATAGAGGATTAGTGATCGATAGGGGATTAAAGTCCTCCAGCCGCCGTACGGCCGAAACAAAGTCAGATTAAAATAATCGCCTTTGTGATGTGCGTGCAACCTCGGCTTACTTAGTGGCTATTCATTCTTTAGGCTCCTAGTTAGATAGTGCTAATTCGACTTTACTTGCTTATTACTAGAAAATTTAATTGAACTTTGATATTGTTATTTGGGTGTAATTTTGATGTAATTGAACTATCATCTTGATTTGCAATAGTTATGTTATAGATTGCTAGTAAAACTACTGATAGGAACTTATTTCGTCAATGACTAATAAAACTATTTAATTCACCTTGATTTTGTAATATAAACCACGTTTTTGATGATAAGTGAAAATCTGCCCGTAATATTGAATCAAAATAGATCCTGATAAAGTTGTCGAGATAATATGTTGCCTTCGCGCCGCGCGAGCGTATCATAATTAACCGATACTTCCTTCCTGAGCCTTATTGATTTTATATTGATGCTTTACGAGGGCTCATTTATATTCCCCCACACGTGCTACATTAAATTGTAGCCAAAATACGTACACTTGGGTTAATTATAGGAACGATGACGGTGAAAAAACACTTTCGTGTATCCCTTCTGTATTGTTGTATAAAATGACCAAGATCCAGTACAAATACTTTATAAGCAAGTATTTATTTGATCGTGTCATAAGACAAGAATAAAAATATTTATCAACATTTTACCTCTCAATCTCTATAATAGGTACTTTCCTGTCAAAGCTTTTTGAAGACTCGAGCGGGATCTTCGAGCACCGACGGCTTACTTTAATCTTATTATAAAGTCTTCAATTTCCTGTCCGGCATTAATCGACCGCTTTCACAAGACTTTCATTTTGCAGAGAAGTGGTAAACAATCGTTATTAAATTTGCACGGGTGCCTTCCCTCGCTACTTGTCGCGGGAACGAGAAAGCTTAAATTTCCACGACGTGGAAATGAGAAAGTACGACTAAAACCTCGCAATTGTCCAACAAAATGACATTATCTATTCAGCCATTCGTTTCTGGCGAAACTTCAGCAGAGTGCTTATAAATTTGCCTGTCAGAACCAAAGATATACCATCTAATATGTCAACGATCTAACGTTATGAAAATGTCACTGAATGGAAGTAAATTTCCAGCTTTGTGTGATGGAGTGCAGTGCTCGTTCGGGGCTCACTGTGCTGCCGGCGAGTGCGTGTGTCCCACTGACTGTATCGGGGCGGCTCGGGAACCTGTCTGTGGAAGCACCATGCAAACATTTTCCAACGAATGTGAACTGCAAAAGGCAGCCTGTAAGTTGCCTCCGCCTGGCACCTTGCACGTCATTTTCTACGGAGACTGCAAGGACCGACTCGCAGCCGTGCCGCCAATTGCTATGAGTACGTACCATGATGATTATACAATTTCTCTTTTTCTGACTATTTTCTTCTATTAACAAAACTAACAATTGAAATGTGGAGACCGTTTTGTGATAGCTTTCCTTCACATTTTAGTAAAAGTAGGGAGCGGAGTGAAAATATTTGCCATCGGACCGTCATCAAGCGTCGTTAGCAGTAATTCCAATAAAGCGACCCATCCTCGATCAATTAACTAACTTTCCGCTTTATCGCTTGACTAACACGCAAATATTTGGGTGGGGGTGGGTAGCGACGACCGCGATGACTACGACGGAGTCAGAAACGGGATCGACGGAGGGCCTAGACGCTCCCGAGGCTGGTACGCCGAGCTCCTCTGTCTGCCGCGACATCCGCTGCGACTTCGGCGCCAGCTGTGAGCTCGGTCTTGACGGCTACCCGCGATGCTCCTGTCTCTTCGAGTGCCCCCCAGAAGACGAGTACTTCCCTGTCTGCGCCTCTGACTTTAGACTCTACCCGAGCCTCTGCGCTATGCGCAAGGAGGGTTGCCAAAAACAACTTGAACTGCGATTGCGGCCGCTGGATCTTTGTAAAGGTTTGTCCTCAACTAACACGCACTAAAAATACTTCTGTTACGATTGTGTCTATTTCTTTTTATTAGCAGAACTCTTTGGATCATTACTAGGTTTAAGCATATGAAAAATATATTTTTATATCGTCTTCTGCTTATGCATTTATAAAGTTAAAAAGCTGAGATTTTCACGTTGTGGTTGATGTGGTGGTTTACCGCAGGTATGGAAGTACGACCTTGCGGTACTAACAAAGCGATGGTTGATCCAACAACTGGACTCGAAATAGACTGTGGTAATGGACCTCACCGCCAAGATTGTCCCGTTGGAAGCTACTGCCACATTACGTTGACTGCTGCAAGATGCTGCCCTAAAAGTAAGTCCTACATAGTCATACCTGTAATAGTACAGTACAGTAGTTTACATTGCTTTTATTTCATGAAAATCAACATTTAACTTTTAAAGTAGATTTAGTAGTCACAATTTGACTTTGATGTAGGTACACAATAATCCACTAATATACACACGAGTACTTATTTTAACTGCTTCCTCAATATTATGATGAAAACGACATTAAGTAAATACTAACAAAAATTTTTATTGTCTTTACTAAGGGTTAACTGTAGTAGTTTAAAGTGGTGTGTGTAATATTTCACCTTATCACGTAGTAGACGATGAGTAATATTTTCATTCCCACTGAGTCATGCATACACCACGACACAACTGGTGATTTGTCAGGGTAAAGATACTAACGGTACACGGCATCGTGGCTAAATTGGTCACAATCACGCCACCTGTGTTTTGAGTCCTTTGTCTCGAGCTTATAAAGTCGCTAGTTTATTTTGTATGGAAGATGTTATTCAAACAATGTATGGCAGATGACACGAAACAAATTGAGGAGAAGAAGTCGCACTGTTCTGACGGTGTGTTCGGCTGCTGTTCGGATGGGGTGTCGGGTGCATCTGGTCCCAATGAAGAGGGGTGCCCGATCAGTTCAAGTTGCGGGTGCAACCGGCTTGGGTCCGTGTCAGACCGTTGTGACGAGGGCGGGCAGTGTGCGTGCCGTCCGGGCGTTGGGGGGCTCAAGTGCGATAGGTGTGAGCCAGGGTACTGGGGACTGCCACGCATCGGGACTGGACACACTGGGTGCATACGTAAGTTTATTTTATAAATAATCTTTACGTGTAATTTGGTATTAAAATATACATGGAGCTTTTTTTTTAATTTAAATAAAAAAATAATTCCTATTTTATGTCGCTTTCCTTAGTATTTGCGATCTATTCAAACCAGTTTTCAATGGAAACCAAATTTCTTTAACGCTATTTTTCTCGTGCCTTTACGTAGAAAATTTAACATTGTAGGTATTTATATATATATGTTGTAATCATATTTTAATAGGTTTCCTTTTCTGAGTATAAAACATTACATGAACGTCGATATAATAGATATCGGAAAATTCTACATTTCTCAACATTTTCCATTGCGAAACCGATTTCTTTCTGAAATAAATAAAGTACTAAACAACTAATTTCCATAAGAGTTATCAGGTAAAGTGGTGGTTTTTTCTTTAATTTCTTGTTAAAATAATATTATAAATAGTTATTTGCGGCGTTGCTGGCTAAATTTATTGTTGAAATTTTTATGCAATAAGTCGAATTAAAGTTTAATTGAAAAGTAATTGTAATTCTGTCTGAGTAGCATAAGCCGATGAGCTTTTACAATTATTGAAAAATAACTGAAAAATGTATTTATGTATTTAGAAATCGCGCTAGAACTCTTTCGAAATGACGAATACCCCTAAACTACGACTTTAAAGGTGAGTTCCTAATTAATATACTGAAACACTTGTTCGTTTATCTTAGCCTGCGGATGTTCTGCGTTTGGATCAGTACGGGAGGACTGCGAACAGATGACGGGTCGGTGTGTTTGTCGCAATGGAGTGCAAGGACAAAAGTGCACTGTCTGTGCGGACCACCGCCGCAGATTGGGTCCAAACGGATGCTCTGACCGTAAGTATACATGGGACTTTATCTTATCTTATGGAACCGTTGCTGCCCCACTAATGGGCAAAGGCCTTGCTCCAGTGTACTGGGCAATGACCCCTTGGCTAACCCGCATTAAAATGCTCAGGTAGTTTCGCCATCTGTGTTTTGGTATTCCGCAACGACGCCATCCGATAGATTGGAACATTTGGAACTAGCGTCCTAAAATATGTATTTTGATTATTTTTAGTATATTAAAGTAGTATGCAGTCAAAAGTAAGAACGCTTTACTGTATTGTTATCTATGTTATCAGTATCTTAGAACTCAACTTAAATAATTATATGCTATTTACAATGAATCTAAAATTGTTAAGAGCGTAAACGGTCTATATATGTTTATTCCTGTATCAGTCTGGTACAATAAAGTGCAAAAGGACTTTAACTAAACCCTAAGTAGGCTACACGTAACTGCAATAAATATGTCGATGCAATGCAGCGTAGCGCGCTGTTGGCTTATTAATTATATAAGATACTTTGTACTGTAATTAGAAAATAAGAACAATTGGTACATTTTAGGTAAATGCTTTATAAATGTTTTCACCATTTCAATAATGTACTTGCAATGAAGATAATATTGGTGTCGATTCTGTTGAACATCACTAATGTAAACTATTTTGACAGAAATAAAAGACTTGCCATCCCTCTCTGCGGGGTTAAATATAAATAGAAACACTATCAGAAACAAAAGATAAATTATTATTTCACAACATTTACAACTTTAATGAAAGTACAGCAATATTATAATTAAATGTGTCATACATTTGTTACATACATAATATTATGTAGAACCGATCTATGACACTGGAATGGAGTCTTCTTACTGTTATATTTATTCAAGTACATTCTTTGCATATTACCAGCTAATTTGGGTACGGCAAACATTTTCACACAAGTGACAATGAGATTCAACGTTTATCGCCACAACCTATACCATCCAATGTTTGCTTTTCTATTGATATAAGATGTGTGTAATGTCAATATTAGTGATCATCTCATTACATAACCATAAAACTTCATAACCCAACCTTGTGTAAGCTCATGGAGTAGGGTACGTCTCTACGCGCGAGTCAGGATTGAAAGGGCAAAGTACATAGCAAGTCCGGATATTACTCCATATCGTTTTGATGTCTTGAATATTATGTGTCGAGTTTTATCTCGAGATTTTTTGACTTGTCGAGATTAATCGAGATGAGCGTTAATGCGTGGGTAAATAAGTTTAATACAATGTTTCGACTATTCCAAAATAATAACTTATTTTGAATAAAAAATATCTTCAAGTTATTTGCTCACTTAGCACTTACTCAATTGGTCACTTGTAGAATCAGCGGTTTTAATTCTCTTCTTCCCTATCTGCGCTAGTTTCGGAGCGCTACGCACTAGTTTGAGGCGTACATACTTACTAATTCAGTACTCGTTACTTATATTTATAAAAAATGTCGTGCAGTCATTCAGGAATATTGAAATATTATGCACAATAATTTATATCATGTCCGTAACGCACATGGGGGCAAATTTACCGTAAGTCCTTATTGTTGCCGTGCGTACCCAATAGTCCCCATGCATTACATTACCTGACCCTTGTCAAGAAAATACTTTCTGCTGAACCCACTTCCATTCATTCTGACTGGAGCTATTTTACCTTCTTTGTGAATATTTTCTGGGTTATTGGTGGAAACGTATAAAGTGATTAGCGTCATACGCCCAGAAATTCTTACCATTAACGTCACAAGAAATAAGGCCGCCAAGAAACTTATTTCATATAAGCTTTTATTATGTTCAGCCAGCCCAATGGCGACAGAAACAAGATTAGTTTATTCTTTATCGTGCGCAAATATGTTCGGGCAGATTTATTCGAAAAAAATATTTAGTCTGTTACTTAATAAAGAATTGACATACACCTGAAGGAATAACATGCTCTTGAAGGTCCAGAGAGATGTAGGTATGGAGGATTACAAAATATAAGCGGAATGTTTATAATACGTATATCATCGCGCCCAGTCCCTCACGGAGTAGACAGAGAGTGTAGAGCGCATTTATTCATTTTACTCATGACGCATACCTCTTTATTAATTTGGACATTATAATAGTAATTTATTAATTACTACAAGTATTTTAAGGCCTAATATAGTTTTATTGTATGCCGTC
This sequence comes from Falcaria lacertinaria, assembly GCA_951449985.1. Lineage (NCBI taxonomy): Eukaryota > Metazoa > Arthropoda > Insecta > Lepidoptera > Drepanidae > Falcaria > Falcaria lacertinaria. Next base: position 5,084,447 of record OX602109.1, on the reverse strand, counting down.
CTTTTAACTAGCGGAGAGCGGCGGAGTGGTGGAATCCTGCGCAGATCTGTCGTGTTACTTTGGCGCCGTGTGTACTGAACGCACGGGGGGCGCCCTGTGCGAATGTGCAGCGGCGCCGTGCTCTGACACTGATACTAACATGCTGGTCAGTACCTACATAGTTTTAAAGACTTATTATAGGCAAATTTATTCTTATCGTCTCAGACTCATCGCAAAACTGTTTTAATTGAGAGAATTAAATAAGTTTTTTTAATTGAGAGAAGTAAATAACGATTATCAACAAAGTTTTCGTAAAGGTTTAATTATTTTTTTCTTATCACCTCATTACATCTTAAAAAATACTGCGTTACTATGTTGTAAAAAGACTTATTCATAAATTATTTAAATATCAACAGTCTAAGTGAAAACAATAACCTAATCTTATTATAAGTTAAACTACTACATGTCTATTTTTAAACAACTTACTTGTTCACTTTAGTCCGCTAGGTATACAAACTATTCAGAACAAATACTTTAATCACATACAGTAACTATTTAAATCACGAGAACCGACCTAACACATTGACTTTATACCGAACAAAACCTAGGTATGCGGGAGCGACGGCAAAACTTATGAGTCTGAGTGCCACCTGAAGTTGCAAGCGTGTCGCACGCAAGAAGACATTGTCGTGCAGGCGTTCGGCCCGTGCAAGCTTGGTGAGGTGGCTGGCACGGCGGGACCCCCTCGCCCCTCCTCGCCCATACAGTTCACCCAGCAAGACGATGGAGCAGCTTCTAAATCCACAAGACACCTATTGAACCCTGACAAATATTACAATAAGTACGAGTGGTCTAGAAAGGAAACTCCCAGCGATTTTGATAGCGTGCTGTGGGGGCAGAAATTTAAAGGTTTGTACTTATTTATTGTTCTAATTATATTACATGGTACATTTATTTCCGTCAAATCTTGGTAATCTCAAAATCTCTTTTATATAGTGCGACATAAATATAAATATTTCTTTCTTTCAAGTCATTTATAAATCACAAATAAGTTCGTGTCTCCTTATTAATTAAGTTTTCAGCAATTCCAAATTGTGTAGCAAACTATAAAATATAATGGTTATTTTCCAATGGCTGTTGTCATACAATCCTACAGCCATTCACTGTCTAAAATGGTCTGCGTAAAAAATAAACGCCTGTAAGATTTTTTGCCAACATTGACTTGTCAATATTAGATTTTACTCAATTCCATTTCTACTGTGCTTTGAGGATTAAAAGCATATCGATTGATATTGGAGTGTTGAATCTAAATTCTTTCCATTAGAATGATGGCTATTTTAAGATTAAAATTATTAAATTTATTGAGAAGGATTCCTTGTTCTATCTATTACTATGCCACTAGCTTATTCTATCATGCTAAAGAATATTGTTGGTATACCTCTTTTATAAGTATTTATTTTTTCTGCTATCTTTGATGTTTCTTGGTTTTCTAATGCCAGATTGCTAGAAACTGCTAAAACATTTATTTTTTATTTTCTCATCAATTTTAATATACGCAATAATAATATTTGTAAAAGAACAAAATAATCGATTGGTGTTAAAAGTGATATGGGATACGATTTTATAAATTACCCTCTAGCAGCCACTATAAGGTATCGTGTGCTTAATTACATATTTCAATGTAGCTTCACACGTTTCTAAACTTTTGATTTAATTGCGATAGTGTTCCGAAAGCGTTCCAATATAAATTACACTAAAAGTTTCTGTAAAGAGAGCTAATTTTACAAAAGTGTTACAGGACAGGTAGTATAAATTGCTTTCGTCCCTAACTTTAAGCGAACGGAATTTCACCTCTATTTGATAACGGTTCAATTAAGTTCCCTAGAATTACTTAGGAGGTATTTGTGTAAAATTGAAACAAATTGGTTAAATTACTTTACTTACGTGTAATATAATATTTTAAGCACCACAAAATAGTTCGCCTCGGCATATCCAGATCATAAGTTTAGTATCTAATAAACAAAACTGTATTCTACCGGTATTTTACGTATTCGTATTCCGTATTAACTAAACTAAACGTAAAGTAATTTCATATTTTCTCGGTGGATAGTTATATTTGACGCATCAACATCACCTTGGCCACTTGGCTCGCTTGGCCAGCCAATGTGACTGGTTACAAGATTTGTAGACAAAACGTCTACCTGTGACCTGTGCAACGCATTTTACGGGGAAAATAGGTTAAGCCACTGGTCAGTCTTACTGATCCTGACAGACCTTACACTAATAATCGAATGTATTAAATTGACAACCGGGATCGACGCCTTAACTTGCTCTCTGAGGCACGAAGGGGACAACAAGACGGTACGCTATAGAAGGTCAACCATGTACATACAAAAAAATGCTTAGTATCGCAGATTGATCGATATGTACACACTAACAGCTGCCTCGAGCCTTCTCGAGTAATATTCCACGTTTAATTCAGTCAATTCATTGTAAGATTCTCCACAGCAACGACGGCGACGGTGGGTTCTGTGGGAGCTCTTCTCGGCGACTTGTGCACAGAAGATAACGATTGTTCTGCCTTGCCTGGCGCTCACTGCGCGAGAGGAGGCTGTGTGTGTCGCCTCGGGTACATGCCTACTGCGCACAGGAAGGCATGCGTTGGTAAGTAATTTAATTAGTTACTTTTTCTTCGGCCAAGACAGATTTAGAATATTAAGAGGTTCAATTTTTTTTTATTTTGTTGGATGTCCAAGAATTATATGTATCGCAGTTTTTATTGTGCGTACGTTGTGGGCTTAGATTATTCAGATAATAGAAAAATACCACTATGTACATTTAAGTCGTAAGTAATTTCAGTTAAAAACAAATTTATTGAACCTACAAAATAAACTTTTACTAAGTTTTAAATATAACCAAATCTAAATTATTATAAAATGAACAACATACCTATATAACGTATATTATTATATTTTCCTTCCTCCTCCAGCTTGTCGCAACTCAAAAGATCGTTTACCTTCTGACAACTCCCAAGTTATTTCCACTTCATTAAATGTCATCGCACCGTTTTATAGACCTTTCAAAAGCCTCTAACGACTGTCGTTACATTTTTAGGCTATGGTGTACTAAGGCGGTTTATTTCGTCATCGCTTTAATTTTCTGGCGTGTTTCAAAGCGATTTAAATAATGCTGGAACTTACAGCACTAAAATCAAAGTTACAGGATAACTTATTGTTAGGGCTGTAAGTTGCATTGCGAGAGGCATCGAAAGGTTAAATACCCAAGAAGCCAATTGTACCAATAGAGTTACCTTTTCATTTGCTAGTAACGTCGCCGTCGCTGTTTTTAGAGATTCTGTGGTCTAATTATCACTGTCATACGTCGCAGATAAGAAAACTATAGGTATCTACATTATTTTATCTTCATGTCTTCTCATAAGGCTCCCCGAACGGGTAGGCAGGTAGCAGGTGTTACAACACCCACTTTCCACCGAATATAACTTGATGCTAACGTGACGGATGGTGAGTTCATCGCCGTCTATTAGGCATTACATACGTCTTTGAATTTCTTCTTAGACGTATGCAGGTTTCCTCACGATCTGTTACTTCACCGTAAAGCTCGTGATGTGACTAATCACTGCACTTAAGTTAGAAAAACTCATTGATAGAGACCGGTGGGATTCGAACGTCGCTAGAATAGTAGGCAACGCTTCATACCACACGGCCACCACGGCTCTATTTTAAAAGCTAAACTATCAAAAATGTCTCGCTTGATAACTGATACCTATAAATTTTTCAGAACAAGTAACACAAGATACAACTGAAGAGTACAGCGCCTGTTTATCGGAGCCATGCTACAATCTAGCAACTTGTATAGACTTGCCCGGATCAACTTACACATGCTTGTGTGTCAGCCCTTACACCGGCTTCAATTGCGAGTCCTTAGCAAAAGAAGGACTATCCACCGCGTATATCGAAACCCCATCATTTGATGGTTCTTCATATATACGTCTGAAACCTTTGAAAGCTTACCACAAGCTGAATATAGACATCGAATTCAAAACGTTCTCTGAAAACGGAGTCATATTGTACAATCAGCAGAAAGTTGACGGTACCGGCGATTTTGTTTCTCTCGCTTTGGTCAACGGATATTTAGAGTTTAGGTGAGCAACACGTTTCTATTTCTATTTAAAATATAATTAAAATATTTTTTTAGGCACACAAAACAATATCTCACTCTTGATTTATTCTTATTAAGGTATAATCTCGGAAACGGTGTTATTGTATTGACGTCTTTGGAGAAAATATCTCTGAACGAATATCACAAGGTATCGGCAAAGAGATATCATCGAGACGGAATTCTCTCTGTTGATGACATGGAAGATGTAGTCGGTCAATCCAATGGCCATTTAAAAGCTTTAGATCTCGCAGAAGATGCTTACATCGGGAGCGTACCTACAAATTATTCTAGGTAATAAATCATTGTATACATACCTTACATTCTTTTAATATTGAATCATTAGCAGGCAATAAGTCACCAAATTGTGTTACATAATGAATACTTCTATCCAGGGTCTTCGATAATATCGGCACTCGGGCCGGCTTTATCGGCTGCGTAAAATACTTAAGGATAATACGCCATCAAGTCACAAAGAAATTGGGGCGTCCAGACTCATTAGTTGTCTCAATAGAAAACGTTCAGGAGTGCCAATCTAACCCTTGTATGAGTATGCCATGCAAGAATGGGGCCACGTGTAAATCTATAGAGGGGTCAGTGATCGAATATACTTGTAGTTGCCCTATCGGATTTCAAGGAGCCAATTGTGACGAAAGATTAGATCCGTGCGAGTCGAATCCCTGCGGATATGATGAGGGGCTATTGTGTGACATTGGAGCCGAAGGCGGACACGTATGTCGCTGTTTATTTGGAGGTGAAATTGGTTCAAATGGAAATACATGCAACAACGGTACACATACAGCCCATTATATGCTTCAAGTAATTAGATTCTGATGTATGTACATATATTTGAATTTCTTTGCAGATGTTAATGTTGTGCAAGAGACGTGGTCGCCCCAGTTCAATGGGACGAGTTACATTGAATTACCGCCACTCGAAGGGCTCGGAAAGGCGTTCCGCATTGAAATTTGGTTTTTAACGAACCGATTTTCCGGAATGCTACTTTACACCGGCCAGTCTAATAAAGCCAAGGGGGATTTTGTAGCTATTAACTTGGTTAACGGTTACCTTCAGTTTAGGTTCAACTTGGGGAGCGGTATCGCGAATATCACGTAAGCAACTTCGAACATCTTAATTAGTTGGCTCTCTTAATAGGAACCTAATTTATTAAATTAGCTCATACAACTTTTGTTCTACGCCAGATCCCCAGTCCCAATTACAAAAGGCCGATGGCACAGAGCTCGTATTTCTCGTTCCGGACGTCATGGAGCTCTGCAATTGGACCACCATCCAACCCAGAAAGGATATTCAGCACCACCACTCACACACTTGGAGCTTACGTTGCCTTTGTTCATGGGATCTTTGCCGTGAGTATTTCATAAATACGATACACAAATAAAATCACTTTCCACATGGACATTATAATAAGTATACAGTTTGTTTAGCGTATTATTGTGACAGCTCATATTAACCTAATATTAATCATTATCGTGAAATATCAGTCGTAATTTATATTTGTCGTTTATCCATTTAGTTTGTCCATTTGGATTTAATACAATGTATTTATTGTAACTAGTTGTAATTCTCACCTAAATTGTGTAAATTGTATTGTATTGGATAGTGATTTTGGATTTGATAGATAACTTATATCCATCCATCTAGTGCCTACATCCGGCCTCATAAAATGTCCGGCGTGACGAGCAGTTTTATAGGCGCCATGCAACAGGTCTTCTTGAACGGGACCCCGTTGTCCCTTTACACCGCTGATACAGCTAAGTGTGCCATAGTTCCAGAAGAAGACCGGCTACCATGCGCCACCACAGGAGTTTCCAAGTTTACTGGACCGCCTTGCGGAGATGGTAAGTCTTGTTTTGCAACCATTGTTTATATTTATTTTGTTCCATAAGCTGGTTAAGAAAAGTTGGACTTCCAACCATTATTGTTAATTATTTATCGATAGACATGCTTGATGTTATTTAAACTACGAGAGTAAGCATGTTAGTAGCAGATACTGTTAAAATACACATCCCGTTGGTTTAATCACAGACAGTTATTAATAAGAAAACCTTTGTTTAGGTATAACCCCTTGCAAAAACAACGGCTCGTGCATCCCTCTGCTAAATGAATACAAATGTATTTGCCGAGACGGATATCAAGGCAGGAATTGCGAGGTACAAATCAACGCGGAAATGTTAAATGACAGGACGCCCATTAAGTTTGATGGAAACAATTACTTCTCCTACCGAAGTAGAGGCAGTCGGAGGTAAGGGAACACGACATGATATGCCTTGATAAACTTCCATTCTCGTGATGGGCTGCTACTGAAATAATAACCTTTATTCCCTGTAAATACACGATTCAAGTATAACGGAAACATCGAAATTTCTTTACAATGAAAGCAAATTTAAAGTTTATTCACAGTGGCTTAATTTATTAACATTTACCTTGACTATCAAATTATAGAATACCTATGTTAAGTCGTAAGGTTTTCAATTTGCTAGATTCTTACCATTTTATGCTCACCCTTTATTAAAATATATTATCATGAGTAAAGCATCCTATTACAGTAAAAAGTAGTTGGTATTATGTAAGTAAATGTTGGGGTTGCAGCAGAAAGGTACAATTTTCAAATGGGTGCTTGTACCCGGGACATTCACGTCTCGCTAACTTGTATTTATGCGTCACTGGAAGAAACTTTAATGTTGCGTTGCAGCTGAAGCTATTCTCTTGATACGTGTATAGTTACATTATATTCTTTCACATTCAAATCGGTATTTTTTCTGGTGCATTGCTAACAATTAATGGTAACTAACAATTTATTACAGCTTGCATACTAACAAAGAGGTCGGTGAAGGAAATGACGTAAGATAACATTCGAGGACTGATCGTGTACAACTTATTAATTAGTTAACATCCCTGGAACGTATTAGCTTAGGTAAACATTATTTTACCTTTTTCATTTGTGTGGTGTTCATTATAATTAAAATATTTGTTGTTGTAAATTAAAATAACGTAATATTTTTCGCGTCACGTAGCAATTATCTACTCTGAGGTTACGTAAAATTTTGATTCGAATAAGTACGGTCGATAAATGGGTAAAAAAAGTAGCGTAAGGTACTTTATGGTTGCTTATTTCAGGATGACTTTTGACATTTTCGAATATTGACAAGTCGAATGAGTTGGGTAAAGTACCCATGCTTAGACATTCTGATACAGTCTTATATTAGAATCTTTCGTTATTATGTGGTACATTTTGTTTTTCATAATATAACGTTAAACAACGAATAGATTCCACACTTATTGTGTATTTTAGATGTTGATGGAACATAATGGTATCTAATAACAATACCGTGGCCTGAATTTAGTTTGAAATATTTTTTTCAAATTGACGATGAATTGAAGGCATTGCGTGAACTACAAATTGGTAGGTTTGACATGAAAGTGGAAAATGAAATTCGTTTGATGAAACTGTTTCATTAATATTTTTATAATGCGGTCATTTAAAAACCAACCATAAATGATATTTTATAATTATATTATACTTATAATTAAAGTTTAGGTATATAATAGTAGGTAGGTATGTGTCTACGTTAAATGGTAATGAAAACTTAACGTATGAAAATAATAGAACACATATTTTGACAATTAATCTGAGAAGAATCATTCATATCATATTAATTTACAAAATGATTAGAATACTCGTTAAAAATTTCAGACGTAAGTGCCACATAAGCAAGTATATAATCAAAGCACATAAGATGCATTCATGAGCGTGGGCACCTTTGTCTAAAAATTTATATGTTTCGCTCGCACGACTTAAATGAGCCAAGAATACCAATTATCATAAATATACAAGATTTGACCACAGCCGGAGGTTCTTTTAAACCTCTAAATAATGTTTTGTGTCAAATTTCATCTGGGGTTATTAAATTGCATTGAATATACTGCAATGATTTCGCATTTTAATCGTTTTAATACAATTACCGCTCAAATGTGGAATAATACATGTTAGTTCAATGAAACGTAGTTTGACGCCCCTAATGTATACATTCTTGACAACTCAAATAAGTTACTGAAGTTAAACCATTTACATAAACACGTTAATATTATTAAGTAAATGGGATAAGCTATTTCGAGATAGTGTCCAAGGGTGTCTACATTTTCTTTTGTTTATTCGCTTACACTTTCATTCATTTAAAACAGATTATTTGGAAAGTTCGAATAAGTTCAAAGCTAAATTGTGATGTGTGACTATTGTGCACCAAAGCAGGCAACATTTTTGGAGGATAATAGGAATAGGGGTAATCAAGCAGGCACACATAAAAATTGGCATATAATTCTCTGTACCAGTGTGTTAGTAGTTTGTATACTGACCGAATTTTTAAGAATTCTAAGTAGGAAGATCCTATCATCTGTGTCAGAAACTAACCATTTTCATTTATCACATTTCTTGGCTTAGTCCTTCATTGATGGAAGATACAAACTATGTATCAATTTCTCACAACTGTGATCTAACGTAGTAGAAATGCGAACCAATTTGATAAATTTCTCACATAATAATTTTGTAACATCGTTTTAGGAATAGCGGCTCCCGCGGTATTAGGTACGAAATAAAATTCCGGACTCACAACGATTCCGGCCTCCTTATGTGGAGGCGGAAGATTGGTATACGGCCGCGGGACTTCATAGGCCTCGGTCTTAGCGAAGGGAAACTGCAACTTATATATACGGATACGGATATAAAGGAGATGAATACGGCCACGCAGGAAGATTGGTTCCAGTGTATCGAGTCGAAAGTAAGGGTGGATGACGGTAGGTGGCACACAGCGACCGTCAGAAGGAGGAAAAGGCTTGCCATGTTACAAGTGGACGACCTGCCGCCTGTCAGAGGGTACTCCCAGTCTCTACTGGTGCCCTCGAAGGCGAACCCCAAATTATGGATTGGTACGTAATGCTTATAACATATTCAAAGTAAAACAAATTCCGTTTCGGTTTTTGCCGAAGGTTCAAGGAAAAAATCCAATGATTAAAGTAGATTCGGCTGTAGCTTTTCACTGTCACATTTATCCTACATGTCTTTTCGAATGTCTGTGAACCTTTTTCTCGTCTTGATTTATGGGGAGCTATTAAAATCGAGACGCCTTATTTTACTTTAACCATCTGGCCATGTGGTTTGAGTGATTGGCTGGTATTTGAGGTGGTCTAGGTTCATACCCTGGCGGCGCGAACTAATAAAAAACTTAATTTGCGCATTCTTCCCCAACTGTTCGAGAAAAACATTTAATCGAGTTTTTGTTCACGCTCTGTAGCGAACACGCGTTGATGAATTTAACATCTTGTTAGATAGTTTATTGTGGTAGTGTGACATAGGGTGCAATGAAAACGGCGTTTGGTTTTTAAAATTGTGATAATAAATTAGGTAATCTTGTAATATGTTTGTGACGTTTTTTTTCCTATCTTAGGAGGAGCTCCGTCATTGCCATTGGGTCTCCCAGCTGCTTTATACACTGGCCTGCAGGGATGCGTCGCTAGTGTGAAGGCGACGGGTCGCCATATCGATCTCAGTACTCCCATTCGACCCGCTACTACAATACGACATTGCGACTAATCCTACTTAGAACCCACGTCACTCGCGCGTGCTACGAACTTTCAAAGTATAATATTGTTAATGCGAGTTAAACAAAAGTATTAGTTTGAAGCTGTTGTATTGAATAGTGTTTTATAGTACCTGTATGATTAAACTTACCTACCGATACATATCCATTCCGACGTTTTGTTTGGTGTTAATATACTTAATTCGATATTATAACTTCCTTGCATTATACATTTGTGATGGACATAACTGCAGGAGGGTACGGCACTTCTATTTATTAGCAAGAGTATTCATATTTTAACCAAAAGAATATGTTGCCATAATAACTTAACTTACGTTGTAGTTGTAGGGCTTATATTGTATTATAGTTTGTCGAATCGGTGCTCGGATTAAACACATCAGAGGTATAATAAAATGATTATAATATACTGAAATTATAAAGTATAACTAATATTTTGTTGTTGGCAACGGAAATTATATATATTATATCTAGTTTGTAGTATATTCTGCCCATTAAAATGACGTTTTATTTGTGTAGAGAGAGTTTGTAAAACTTTTAATGTTTATAGTACTTAGGGCTTTGATAACAACATTCCACATGTAAGAAAAACTATCACCTTCTATCAAATAAACGTTATTTCCTTTTAAGATTATCCAAGGGAGGAAGGTTCGTTGATCAATGTCTATTTATAAAACATTTATGTCCAAAATAGAATGTAAAGAATACGCAACCCGGAAAATGGGAGTTGTATTTCCCGTTTTAAATTATTTACCCAATCCTTTAGGTACGAGTAAGTATTAGCTATTCCTCGAGGACCGGAGAATCCTTGATAAATGTTAATTCCATTCAACATTCCTTACTTTACTATTCAGATGTAAATTATTTTAATTATAAAGAAACAGTGCCATAGTAAGTGTACAGATTAGCTGTTTAACAAAAAGAATGTTAGCTAGTTACGCGTGATTATTGTTCATTTTAGTTTAGTACTTCTGCAAAAGTTAATGTGGATAAGACTTTTTTTTTTAATTTTTATACTGAATTATTTTTATTTCACGATGGCTTAAGTAATTGAAATGAAAAGTCGTATTGCATTATTATTAATGTTATTCTCGTGCCACAGTTTAGTTTTAAGTTTAATTTATTTATGACTTATGAGATTATTGCTAGCATGATAATGATTTAGTAAGTAAATAGGTAAAACACCTGCAAACTTGTAATATATTGTATATACAATGATACTAGATTTTTTTACAAGACGCTTTACTTTTATCTTTAATTTCCATGCAACTATGTACTCACTTGAATTCGATTGGTGTATACTAGCAGTGAAAATACTAGTAGACAGTTATTTTGTAGCTGACCCCTAAATTACCTTTAGGTGGTACCGACTGTAACTATATAAATATATATAACTTGGTCTACAAGTCCGTTACTAGATCTTGGGCAATGAATTCTTGTATGTCTATAAAAATGTCTCTTATAACAGTTTTTTTATAAATCATACCGTTTCAATGTAGTGACTTTCATAGTTAGTAGATATTTCTACAGATTGTAAAGAAAACAACAGGTAAAATAGGTTAGTTCTTCAAAAAAATAACGAATTTGAATTTAATTTCTAAGTCTGTATGTACATTGTAATAATTAGGTACTTACGTAATGTTACACATAGAACAACTTAGGTATGATAGCCTAGAAAGATATAAGTAAGGTTCGTAATTTTTATTTTGATATTATGCTAATGCGGATCGCTATCAAAGTTAAGACGCAACTAAAATTGATTTTCTACTTTTCGTCTAGGAAAATATTTGTAAAGTACTATACCTAATATCTTAATACTAATTAAATTAAAACAATGACAATATTAAGAAATATATATCAAAATGGCGTTTAGAATTACATTTTTCGTGTTAGACATGCTTCGTGATCAGACGAAACATGCAGTTCACTTTTAGACGATATTAGGTTTAACCTACAGCCGGACATTCGGATAGTATTCTTATAATTAATTAGAATAACGCTTATAAATAAAATAAAAATAAAAAATAGAAAACACTATAATATTTAACAGCGTGTCCGAATGGGCGGATGTTGAGTTAAAAGCAATAAATATTATCTTTAACCTAGTGTCAAATAAACTTAACGACGATTACCAACGTTATTTGCGGTCAAGATCACGAAAGCAACGCGATAGCAAATACGGCTTATAAAGTAGTTTTTGCTACCGCGCCACGTTAACTTAATAAAAACGATGTTTATTGCAGCGCAAATACATTAGTAATTGCTGTTTTCTTTATTTGAAACATACTTTACCTGTAGGTACAAAGCAATGTATCTCTGGTTCTTAACATATCTTCCAGTCCAATTTGTTATGCAATGTGTGTTTGATGTAACTCTTAGTTTATAATACAAAACGATAAAATTAAAATGAGACTGCAAACTGGCTTTTGTTTACTTATAACCTTACAAATATCTCAAATTCTATCATAATATTATACGATAGAAATTGAAAATTTAAGGAATAGCTAAGGTCTAGTGGCTCGCGGAATACAAGTACATTTTATTTTACATTGAAGTATAATAAAGATCTATCCGGAATACCAACTTTTGTTAAAATTTGTTTAAATTGAAATTGTACAAAAAGTTATTATGAAATAATTAAGAAATCTACCTTTCTGGATACAAGTGAAAAGGCACAGTGCTTTCAAAGTTTATTAATAAAATATAGTATCTCAAGGCCACACATGAAGCAACACGATCATACTTAACTATTATAGATACACTTACCCATGTAAAAAAACGAGTTTGAGCTATTTTTCGTTCTAAGGTTTCGGATTTGGAATGGACACGTCTTATCAAATTCTGGATCTGAAATTTATGGATAGTAAATTAGGTAACTTGTTAGTCGACCATGGCCTAAGAATGAGGCTTTAGATGCCGCAAATATAACTAATGACCTTTGAACACGAAACCTTTTAATTTAATGATGTAGACAATTGAGGGACCGGCTACTAGTTTTTTCAATATCGCCGCTGTAAATATCTGATTGCTATTAGAAGATTAGATCGTTATGTATTGTTCACTAATGTTTTACAAACTTTATGGTTGTTTGGACATGAATCAAATTGTATGACAGGTAATTTGTTAATCGCTTCGATTTCAGATAAAATGCCTGCATAAGACATGATAACGTGAGTTTCATAAGTGTATTGCTTTGACTGAGAAATTTTATCGTTGATATTAATTGTTAAACCATTTTATTTTTCTTTCAATTAAAAAGGTCCTTTCCTAATATGTACCTACTTAGAAACATTTTGTAATATATTCTTAAATAATATAAATGAAATTATAAGGGAATCTCAATTTTATTTAAGATTTTTGATCTTAAATATTTATGGTTATTTGTACAAATATATAAATAAAAAACGTATATGCAAATAACAGATTGATAATATCATCCCTTATACAGTCCCGTCTCTAATCTCAACTAGCTTGAATTATGGCGCAGAAAATATCCTCTCATTCTTTACATAAGCTATAAATCACGGGAGCCACCGGAATCCCTAGGGGCATTATGAAAGGGAAAAATAAGCAATAGATATTATTAAGTACAAAGTAAAATGTTCGGAGTGAATTCAATACAAGTTTTGACTGATATGCGAGATATCCAAACTAATACACACTCTATTGGAAAATATATTACAGTAATTTGGAAAGTAACTAACAGCTAACTAGTAAGTACTAGGTATACAAACAGCTAACATTCGGAGTGTCACAAAATTAATCCAGGGATTGATCTGACTAGGTGACTTTTCATATAGGACAGCTTACATTAACTTTTTTTATTCTGACATTTTTGTTTCACTCACAAATTGTTTCAGTATTATTACATAAATTCGTCATAGCTTATGTATAATGCAATGATCAAATCAAAAAGTAACCACGAGTTTTTAGAAAGGACTTGACGACGTAATCTCTAGAATTTTTACTGAAAACTTTTTATTTACTTTTAAAAGAGGCTTGACTACCTTAATGGAAAATGAAAGTCGTATATACCTATTCGCACAAGTTTCAAAGTTATTAAGGTTAAAAGTATGAGCATACAAAAGAGTGGAATAAAACGAAGAAAGAGATAAAAGCATCGCGTGTTCAGAGTAAGCGTTTTATCACTTTATTAAACGTCCGAGTGGTTGTGCAGGTGGCGTAAAATGCTTTTCTAAAGCGTATAAAGAAATTCATTTTCACCTCTTTTCAGTACTACGATTGCGTGGCACGGAGCAATAATCGCAATTATTACACATACCAACTGTTTTCAAACATCTTTCTTCGTTGTGTGCTAAGTGGTTCGCAATTTTTACACACTGTCTGTTAAATTCAACAAGTGAACTTCGATAAGGATTAATTTAAATCGCAAACATTTTTGCTTCTATTATGCAAGGAGAGAAAGATTCAGCATCAGAGAAAATCTTACTAATAAACACTAAATACTAATGAACACGATCCAAACGCCGGCTGTGGATTAGTTTCATTATCAATAACAGATTTTATATTCTACACAATACAAGCAAATTAAATAATATCATTAAATTAGTTAAAACTTGTGCTCCGTATTCCATATGGGTGCGTATTATTACTAAACCTAAGCCGGGTGGTCGTCCGTCTTCCCTACATTTAAAGTGAAGTGAAGATATAGAAGGCGGATATTTTAGAAAACTTAAAAGTAAATAGGTACATAAATAAGTAGTATTTATGCAGCTGTTAATTTAGTATCGTTAAAAGCTGTAAAAGTGAGTCAGCCTCACGTTAAGGTCCACGACAACAGTTTTTTTTATTTTTTTTTATATACTACTAAGGTTGCACACAAGCACACGGCCCACCTGATGGTAAGCAGTCACCATAGCCTATAGCCACTAGCAATACCAAGGATATCACGAGTCGCCAACCCTGTTGTTGATGAGGACTGACTGTGCTAGCAGCATTACTACTAGCCCAGCGATACTCGTGGAGCACTGTCAACCTTACTTACCGCAGAAGCACAACACTACACCAAAGTAGTGCTATTTCCATGCGGTCTTCTGTAAGGTGGAGGTACAGTCCCCAGTCTGGCGGCTCCAATATTAAAAACCCTGAAAATAGGAAAACCCACGGGAGATCCCAATCCGCCCTACCTCGCTTAATTAAGTGCCGATATCCTTTTCTATTTGGTTATTCAATACGAATCGTTTTTGTAAGCAACTGTACATTACGACTTTCATTTGTTTTTCTGTATTCCTCAAATATGCAATAACCAATAGCGTTACATATTGTGTCAGCGTTCTATTTTTTAAAATAGAAAATAATATTTATCTTGAGCCGAGGGCACAAAACTACGTAACACTCGTGTATGGCAGACGATCATGCACGTATTTTTCTTTCAATCGTGTATAAATAAGGCTAAGGTGAACATGAAGGTATACAGATTCCTGTCGTCTCCCGGGATTTGAATCGCGTCTCCCCACAGTGCGGCACGTGTCGGGAATACCTACTTATTTGATTTCTGGTGCTCAACAAACCTCCCGTTCCAAGACCCAGTGTCTCGTAGTCCGTAGGTAATCGTGAATGTACATATTTCTAAGACTGCAACTGTCTAGTGTAATGAAACTACCAGTGCAATTACATAACTTAGTTTATTTATCTACACAGTATTGCATTATCTCCGTATCAGTACATTTATACTAAGAACTTACGATAAAAATAATGGAACATTTATTGTAACTTATATTTATGTGATATGAAAAATGTTGTACAATTTTGTGATATTCATGGTCAAGATGCTCAGGAGTTTTTTTTATGGTTAGTCTGCCAAATGGTATATGTTATTAGGATAAAAGGCTTTGGGAAGATATACATATTGTATTCAATTTGCTTTTTTCGCTAGTTCTTTGTTAGCCACTGGTTACTTGGGAATAATTTCCTACCTTCCTACCTAATTGGGAATAATTTAGACTGAGTATATTTTTATGGGCTTCAATAAAAAAATCACATCATTCTAAATTACTTATGCTTCAGATAAAAATATTACTAAAATTTTATTATATTTTTCCATAAAAATTACCTACTTTGTTAACCACGCTTTCATTACCCCAAGATTTGAGAAAAAGTACATATTCGTGTATAATCTTCCTGCGCATCGCAAAGGTATCATCATTACGTAGGTAGGTACGTAAGACGTTTTGTATCGAAACCGCGGAAAAGAGCGATGTTTGACGTTAGCTGGAAGGCTGGCTATCATCATGTCATCGAATTCTCTGTTATTGAGCACCACTAATGAATTCTTCGAGCGCCACTAATGAGTTTATCACGTGCATATAGCCAGTCTGGGACCTTACAACGGCAGACTGATTTTCAAACAATCAAAACGTACTTAGATATTCAGTTTAGCGATTGCGTGTCCTAGACTGGCGCTAGGCACGTGCGCCTTTACTGGTGGCGCTCGAAGGATCATTGACCAAATTGAAGCAACAATAAAATGTACGGTAGTTAAATCGTCCTAGGTAATGTTATAATATGCAACGTGTTTAAGAGTGGCATAGTGAACCCGTGCGAAAATATCGGAAAGGACCAGTAATAACCAATCGTCCACCCCAAACCCAACCCATTTACATTTCAAGCGCCTCCTAATAGTACCCACATTTAATATTACGATGTCATATGCATAAATAATTTTACAAGTCCATGTAAAATGTGGGACAGGAATAAAAAGAGTACGTTATGAAAGGTTGGCGAAGAAAATAAATTGGGGTTGATAAATTGTCCCTTAGGAAGAGAGGGTCATGAAATGAGACGCGTAGATATATTACCCCTGTTGAGCTTGTTGCGCTGTGTAATAGAATAACAATTTACATGTGAACTTGTACTCTTTGTATCCCTCACATATCCACGCAGGTCCTAAAATAACAGTTTCTTAAAACAATGATTCGTGGGGGTGATTTATCTCGAGAAAGGGTTATTTTATAACCAATATTTTATGCTTAAATTATATGAGATTCATTTGAAGCTATTTAATTCTAAAATAATATTGTTTTATTTATTTTAGCAATTAGTAAATCATTTTAAAAGGTTTAAATGATTATTACCAGTCATTATCACACATAAAAAACTCATAATAACATTTACAAAAATTGTTCGATATTTGCAAGCAAATTGGAGGGTAGTAGGATTAACTCCTTCAACGCTTTGTCATTGCCACCGCCGAACGGTTGTGTCTATGCGGCTGCGGATTTCTTGGACAATCTGCGTCGCGAGTGATCTGGAGCCTCCCTTATTTCGTAATTAAGAGAACTGCTTGTGTGCAGGGTTTTTTAGAACTGTGACACTGCGCAGAACTAGCCGTGCTTGAACTTCGACCGATGCTGCTGCCCTAGGCAAGTGTAGATCAAAGATTGGTGGGATTCCTTAATTATATCTTGAGCTTGCAGGGATCGTTATCTATTTCTCACCTAACTCTCTAGACTAGACGCACCTCATACAGTCCATTAGAAAAATACCTCCCCCGAAAATGTATGTGAATTGCATAAATTCATCACATATACATATTATGCTTTATTATGTTAGTGAAGATTCTTTAATTTAATTTAGAACTGAAAGTTAGTGGTTCATACGAAAGTAGAGTGCGCGAAGTGTAGCAACAATATTGGCCTGCGACAGGGAGCGTGGAAATCGAACTCCGTGACTACGATAAATCGTTTAATTCCACCCCGGTGACTCGACCGATTGCGAAAAGCCAAAACGCCGTCGCAATTTACTGCGACTCCCACCCGATAGAAATACCTGCTTTGCGATGGAAATACCTGCTTCGACACCAATTGTGCCCGATTTGAATGGACTTAATAGTCAACAAAATAGGCTATAGAACGCTCCACGACTAGCGTCGGCCGTCACGATAATTTCAGTTACCCCTATAAGGCTGTTGACCTAATATCGTCAATAGCACCACTCAATTGGCCAATAAAATTGTATCGAGCAAATACTGAAGTGTATTTATGATTGATTGAATCAAAGTCAGCTTCGTCATTATATTTTTAAATAGTTGATAGGCATATTTATAGGTAGGTACTAATGGCTTTCCGCTCTTGACTTGCCCGCTTAAAAATGAGATCTCTTATGTTACTGTATGTATTATGTATGATGGTTTAGTGTACCTTTTTTAATCGTTTTAGTAGTATTGGAATGCACCCCATAACGAACAAACAAAAAGTGGCCCTGGTCACTCCCAAGCTAGTTCTCTCTGTTTAAATATATTATGTAGTTTTGTTTGCAAGTAGATTCGATTCAGAACAACCTTACCTCCACTAGATTGAAATAAAGTTACCTCAACAGGATTTCTTGTTGACATCGTTAATTAATTAAAGGGGACTTAAACAAAGGTATTTAATTTTATAAATAAACATGACTGTGTTTGTCTTAACATCCAAATTACTTCGAATAACGTAGGTAACGAGTAAACAAATGCAAATGTAAGCGGTGCGAAATAGCTATGCGTACACGAGAATAGGATTTCCATTTCATACCTAAGGCCCCGGAGCGGAGATTATTTCGCTCGAATTATTATATGCAAAACCTGTGCAAAACTCAGGACCGTAAAGCTTCGTACTGTGCCTGAACAACGGGTAAGTAAATGGTGGCTAATGACGCTAGCACAACAAAGAAAATACTAAATATTCGAAGGAAATTTTAAAGAACGTAGAACGTCCTATTTAGTTCGCGTTCCAATATTTATACATAAAAATACAAGTATGTCTAAACGTTAAATCCTGTATTGCAATAGACAGGTTAAGATTGTCTAAGTTCAAATTAGGCACCTCTGAAATGTTTAGCAAACGTTTTACAAAGTGAAATTAATTGGAGGACCGGTCATTTTCTGATTGGAAGATTTCTTGCACTGTCAAATACTCGTGTGTTTATAGCGTAGTATACTACGATCTACTACGACATACTACGATCTACTACGACATACTACGATGTGCGCACCTTGTCATTACAAAAAAATATTTATTAGTATTGGCATACGGAATATGCCCTTTGAAGTTTGGAGATAAATTATACATAAGTCCCCACGAAATCGAATTTGAGCCACGCGGAAAGAAACATATTGTTTGGAATTTCTTTATATGTATTTGCTTACGGGCAAAAGTATTTTTTTCACAAAAAGTATGTTTGGTTTAGTAGCTTATTACCAAATAATTTACCGAGACAATAAATAATATTTACTTGCAACAATAAATTACTCTTAATTTTAGTTGCACCCACATTAAGGACAAGTAATACTATTCAATCGCAAGCATACTAAGGGCTATTTACAAGCAGCCAAAGCTGAGTGTCGGTACATACATTTCAAAAACAACTAATAAAGTCTAACGCCATTTTAAATATCACTGTTGGCGAGCGCCAACCATTGCGCGGAGTGACATAAAACAATTGCCGTTCTAGGTCTGTGATTCGGTAAAGATACTTTTTTTATGTACGCTGTGGTTTTTTAGGCTCTGTGATGCTGTTCAGACTAAATTGTATTAAAACGAGTGCTAATTTCTAAAATTGTTATAAAAAGTGAATAAACCATATAAGCTGTCGCCGATTGTGTTTATTTATTCATCACCAAGTCGAGGGAATCGTTTACAATCACATATACACATAAATGTAGACACAAACATATAAAGAGGTTAGAATTACACTACTAAGTAAACTGTATCAGGATTTGCAAGTTTTTTTATATATTAAAAATGCACAAAAAGTATTCATAAGTTACAATGTAAGAAGATAACGATAGCTGCTCCGACTTAATAAATTCTATTTTAGTTTCAAGAAGCGGGTCTGCAACATAACCCTCTACAGTCGGGTACAGATTACAAGTAGTTTCGAGTACCTATAGCAGGTAGCTCAGAGAAACAAAGTCAAGTAGTTTCGTAGCCAAAACTGGCGTCTTAGTCTAGTTCGGTATGTCGCGAAACTTGGACTAAGTCGTATTTAACTTTAGTGAACACAGCTTGTGTTGCAACCGCATACCAACAAATTTTGACACCGTATACTTACGTATAATTTGCGAACTGTTGGCGAGAGAGGGTTAGACTTTAATTTACTTTTAAACTTATCTGTATAGTTTGAACAAAGTTTTATTGTTGGCTTCAGTTATCAGACTTCTCAATCGGCTAGGTAATTAAACTTTTGACTGTTTGAAGCTCGCGAACAAACGTGAACGCAAGTAGATAAAAGTGGAGGATTCTGGAAGCTAATGCCATGCTAAAAACTCAAACGTGAAAGTTTAATTGGGTAACCCTTAGTAGACGTAATTTAAACCTACCCTTAGGATGAACCTGCACGGTACACAAAACTTATACCTGTGAAGTGACGAGATCTCTCAAAACATAAGCACGTGGTAGGTCTCTTATCATAAGCGTCTGGCTAGCTGGGTACCACCGCAGTACCAGATATTATGATTATGACGTCAACCGCTGGTACGACGCTTGCAATTGACTTACTCGTTTACGCACCTAGATAAGAAGATAAATGACAGTAAAACTGAAAACTACCTGGTATTTACCTTGGTATAATAATCTTAACTCAAATTTCAATCCATATAATAATTCTTATTATATGGATTGAAATTTGAGTTAAGATTTTATTTTTCCTTCATACTTACTTTCCATCTTCTTAAGTATAATTGAAATTATAATGTTAACAATTCCTAACCTCAACTGAAAATTAAATTTCGATATCAAAAGTCACAGTGCTAAAATAATTACCGACTTTAAACAAAAAACAATTATTGCAATTTCTAGTATTACATCAGAGTAGATTAAGTCCGTGCAGTGGTGTGCCACGGCAATTGCATTGACTTTAATACCGGTAAACATGCAACTATTCAATCACAGCAATCACCTTTTTTAAATAGGTGCACTATTTGTATTCAGCTTATTCCTAAATAGTACCCACAGTTAGATACTTGCATGTCTCTGAAAAATTGCCATTCCAAATAGATACTAGAGATTTTTAAGGCAGTCAAACAAATCCGTTAAAATATTGAACAATAATTTATGTAACAAACCAAAGGAATTAATAATCTTGTTCTATATCAAAATCATTATAATATGAATAAATGCGGAATAACTTGAGCTAAATGCCCTCGAGGGAGTTCCATGCTCTTTCAATTAGATGGAATGGATAGATATAATAAGATTCGCTAATGGAATTTATTTAGCTGACGGATTTATAAAATGATTGTTTTTCTTGCAGACGTGTTATGTATTAACAAAAGTTTTTCTTGAATTTTAGTACTACCAGCATTGAATTATAAATTCGATGAAATATTAGAGCTAAATCAACAAAATATAATAATATTTTGTCATCTATGTAAAAACAAATCCGCAATGTAACGCTTATACCACTCGAAAGCTTTGAAAACATGTTCAGTAATGTAACTTTTCATTCACAAAGTCATAACTGAGCGTACAGAGAACGTGCAAAAATATTACATAATTTTACATTAAAAGCGACCAGAGGAGCTTGGTCTCACAAAGTCAGAAACGTTGTGTGGGTCGCAGCGTTACGCCTGGCTGCTTTTCCTCTACGACAAAATGCACTCTCGCCTCCAACGCGCGCGTGCA
Organism: Falcaria lacertinaria; assembly: GCA_951449985.1. Classification (NCBI taxonomy): domain Eukaryota; kingdom Metazoa; phylum Arthropoda; class Insecta; order Lepidoptera; family Drepanidae; genus Falcaria; species Falcaria lacertinaria. The sequence continues at coordinate 5,063,062 of OX602109.1, read as the reverse complement.
CTCAGAAACGCATTTACATATTGATCTCCAAATCAGACAGCCAGTCTGAATCGCAAATAAAATGTGTATTTTTGGCCCCGTATGAAGCTATCAAGTGTTATTTTTCACAGTGCAGCAATTATCCGACACATTTTTATTTTTCAGTCGCACTATAGTCCCAAACGAGTATTTCGCGTTTAAGCTATCGCTGTAAGCTTACGACACAACGTTTTTTCGATAAATTGAAAAGATATCTATGATATGGTGAATGGCAGCTATTTTTAGTTTAACAAAAATAAATGCATTCCTAGCATTGACATCTTACTCCACTGTACTGTAATTGCCTTTTCAAATTGCTGTTACAGTCTTATTTATTCCGGGTTTTTTTATCGTTGGAATTAAAAATAGCTTTATGGTAGATGTGAGTGAAGAAAGTTGCGATTTTGTAATAAATATAGAACAATAATAAAAAAATCATGAAGAAAGAGCATAGGCATATTTTATACGAGCGGTTATGCGAATGGATAATTCCGATGATATTAATAAAACGAAATATCTAAGTAAATAGGACACATTCCCACCAAACAATATATTTAACTTAATTTCTGCACATGAATCAGATCTAAAACGTGCAATGCCTATATGTATTGTTTGACCTTGATACTGGACGGGTTGTCAAGCCAAAAAAAAATATTTGCCTCATTTTTCAAAAGTAGCATTCCGAAATGATTGATCTAATTACATATGCAATGAAAATCAATATAGCCAAGTTGTTTTTGCGACACGGACAGGATCAGCAGCCCTGGAAGCCATTACATCAACGAGCGCAATTGCCATCACTGATAGTAATTGGCCTACTTCAACAAAGGGTGCATTAAAAGCCAGAGCATTTATTGACATAGAGCATGACGCACGTTGCCGATCCATTAGTGGTCTGATGGCCTATCCCCCAGTGTGTGTCGTGTTTACGTTAACTGTTGCAATTTCCACGGAAACTGCAATGGTATCCCGTTTTAGTCTGCACGAAACCATAACTCCGCCCTGTGAAATTAAAAGGGCAACTTTATTTTTAAACGGACCAAAATATGAAAGCGGCTCAATATTGTCTTCTTTGCAAGCGCATAATTTACAAAGGCGCTTGCAAAGGATAAAAAAGATTATTGAAATGTTTTGCATATAATTAATTGTTTAATAAAATATTTTACTTGAATGGTAATATTGTATTTTTCAATGGTACTAAATTTAATAATGCATTGTTCAAGGTTAACAGAAAATTATATGAATAATTGAAGAAAGAAGTGTAGAAAACTGTTTTCATACTCCTTAGTAAATGTAGAAAAAAAAACATAGATTTGTCTTGTAGCTGCGTAGCATTGTAGCTACGAACCTGCGTAGCACTTACATAAAATGAACTACGCATATTTATTACATTGTTCCTATTTAGAATAGGTAACTGTAAGTATGCATTGAATTATAAAAGGAAAACAACTTCCAATATTATTTGAGAAAACTTGTAGCTTCGTAGCGTCGTAGCTACGAAATTGTGTAGTATCCACAAAAAGGTCTATGTATATTTATTAAATAGTTACCATTGAGCTCAGGTACCTAGTTTGAAGTAATCTGTTGTAATTGTAAACAACTTTAGACCAAGATAGTTTCCATAATTACCTATCAAACCAAAGTTTCTAGTTGAAGCCAATCTCTGTCGAAGCGAGGAATACTTGTTAACTAAGATATTTTCTGTAAATCGTTGTTTATAATATACTACTAAATATATTTGATACTGAAACAATATAAGACCTTATTAATGAACAAGTAATTGGTTAATTTGTGTCGGATTGTAACAGTGACCCCACTTTCATTCTGTTACAAACTGATTAATTAATGTAAATACGACCGATAATCCAAGGTCTTTAATTTTGTCATAGACATACGAACATAATCACTGTCAACCCCTTTATGATATTATTAACCTGAGAAATAATATCATAGGTATCACAGCGAGCAAAACATAAAAGTTAGCATCCGCAAAATTCTATGCCTGGCTAAATTACAGAACGCAATACTGTAACCAGCCAGGAACAAGTCTCTCGTGAATAATCACGGTCGTGTCACTACTTTATTTATTACCTACGGTAAAAGCCGTAAAATATTATCCTGATTTCCATTGGAAATGGATCACAACTCTTGCTGTTCTTCAATACCAAAAATATCTCTACATATAGCTACAATACTGATTATATAAAAAATGAACTCATATTGATTAGTAACGTGATTATTAAGTTAAGAGTTTTAAAGACGTCCAGTAACTTTCATTCGTGGGCTACTTTTACTTATGACATGATACTTGCATTGGTTTGAAGGTATTTCAAAGTGTCAGCAATGCGAGTGCTGATAACTCAGCTGTGCAAAGTCACCGTTCATATCATAAGGCAACAACATAGCATTAGGAAGGTCGTACTGAGTGGTTTCGCATTCCAAGTGTCAGATGAACCGTACCGGTATGTAGTGAATACTGATTAGTTAAAACATATTTAATTTGTAGGTCAGAGGAATTAAATGTATTTAAGAAATGAATTCTATTTATTTCACAGTAATCTAATGAGGTGTCAAGGGAAGGTGGTTCTGCCGTCTAATGTTTAGCAATAATCAATGATTCCAATAACGTTTGTAATACACAGACGCAAAGGCGGAACGCTTCGAACAAACTGACGGGTGTTCTGAAGGCGACGAAAGTTAATTTCACGGGTTGTGAGTGCTTCTTCCGAACTCATCTCGCTTGAACAATCCGCGACTCGGTTGCCATTAATCACCGATACCAGACAAATATCATTAGTTTATTCACTTTTTTCCTACTTTTTTTGTGATTGCTAGTGCTAGTATGGATTCCTTGTAGTATCAATATTTTTGTTTGGAATACAAGTACTCGTGAATTATTTGGTCATATAATTCTCTTATCGTACCAACTCAGAGGGGAGAGAACAGTATGAGTACTTGTGTACCTTAATCCTACTAAATTCTGCAGACTTATTCAACCTGAGGAGTGAAAATATAAAAAAGGCTATGTAACGCATTAGGAGGTTTCTGAATCCTTGATGATTTGATTACCCTATGAATTTTGTTTCTTTATTAGTCCTATTTAAAGGCATCGGTTGCATATGTACACTATAACAAATATTTTTTGCAGCGATTCATATTTCTTCTTAATAAAGATGGTGCAAAAACTACGTAGATCGTATCTGTATATTTATATTTAAAATCTGCCATATAACAAAAGTTCATACAGCGCAAAAAACTCTGTACCTAATTGCCTAGCTTACAAAGTTTAGTTTCTAAACGCACATACAGAGTACCTACCGTCATCCGGCTAATGTAAAAAGTTTAAAGTTCCTTTAGAAAATTCCGCTGAGAGCCAGTAGATGACATGCGGAACTTTTAAAAGTTACCCTATAAATCATAAAGACCTACAGATATACTGATAATATATTCTGCAGATATAAGAAATCTTAATCCACTGGTCCTGTTAAGAGGCGACGACGGTGTACATTTTATGTCTGAAATGTTGACTGCTTGAAATATTTAAGAGGTGGCTTTATTCAATATGGAGTTTCATGTATTTGGAATAAGTTACTTCAAAAGGTTGATGAAATAAAACGTCGTTATATTTAATGGATAAAATAAAAAGTGTTAATTAATTAATTTAATTTAATTATTAATATACAATTAATGTAAATGCTTAGACGTATTTTGCTTTTAATCAATCATGCCAAACGACTAAATGGAATTAATTTTATATAAACATAACCTACATACGGGCTCAGAGTAGATAATATACTACGTACAAATACGGGGTTATAACTAAGGGAACTAGATTTTTTTTTAATTAACAATAAATTAAATCTGTAACATGTTACAATTACAACTAATGAGACCCGTTTCATGTGTATTTTTAAACATCAGTCCATGGACTACAGTTTATTTATATTTATTTTATCTATACGTGGAAACGTCACCTAGACTCATATAATTTAGATATTAAGCCTATTTCTCAGTAATCCGTTACAGTTAAGATATTGTTGTTCTAACCCAACTTGCTTATCATGTTCGTGTTTATGTTTATGGAAGTTATTTGGCGCATAAATACGCGTAAGTACTTGTTACTAGAATCACTTTCACGTGGATTACACGTGGCATGTTTCAAAACAAAAAAATGTAAGATGAGTAATATTTCTATCTGTGCCGGTAGCAGGAACATTGTCGACAACGTTTTCGTATCGCCTTCGACTATTTTTGTATTGGAAAATGAACAGCGTTGCGGCGGTGAAAAGTGGAACTAAAAATTAGTATGACAATTTTGACATTTTGCGAGTTACGTTTTCGAATACTTTGTCGACAATGTTCCTGCTATCGGCACTGATATATTATATCTGAGAAACATTGAGGACGCCATTTCGATGCTAGGAGGATTCCGATGAAAACGATTATCGTTTGAGAGAAGCCTCTCATAAAACTCTAATGTAGTAGGTTGTATTTCTGCAGTGGGTTTCCAGAGCTCGTCGAGCTTATGTTGAGCTGGCAGTATGGATAACATAATGCTGCTAGTACAAAACGTCTCCCAAAAATGACTTTGGCCACTCGCTAGTAATGCTCGTGGTATACCGCTTACCATTAGGTGGGCCGTACCCGGTTGCGTGTCACCATAAAATAAAAATAAAAAAGTGTTCGAACTTCGATTATCATATTATTATGTTCTGCGTATCCAGAACATTATTTTTCTGTTGTTCGGTCTTGCTTCCATGTCTACCAATTATTTGTACGTAGTATATTATCTACTCTGAGCTATTATGCACAAGTTATTAATTTCATTATCGTCATGATTTTATATGTCGATGCAAAGTAAAATGTATTTTAATCCTCTGTATTAGAGTTGGTATTAATATGATTCTTATCATACTACCTAGCACTGTTGCAGCACGTCGTATCGTTACTGTAACAGAGATTGAGTGCTAAGCAACACGCTTCTTTTTTGTTTATAGTAAACATCACAAATAATATAGCTCCATATTAGGCGTAAGAATTCCAGTATGTACTTCATATGCTAAAGCTTAAAATTTTATGCATTATTTATTTGTAATGGTAGTACATGCGCTTCCAAATGAGTTTTCCAATTTTCTAGTTCATACTCCATAAAAGGATACTCTACAATATCCAGATGAACTTAAGTATTATGTTTGCTATATCGCGAGCACCGAGCCTGGGAAAAGAACAGTAAATTGTCTTTGAGAATGGAAGAAGCCGAGTATACGAAACGTGTCTCTGCGATCCATAGGGATTTACTGAAAGCGGTTAACGGGTTGCAGTCCTGGGGGTTTTCTTTAACCACGAAATGTGTGTCATTTTACTTAAAACAGTCATTTAGATAAAGTTCAATTGGTCAAATGTCTAGATTTGTGTAAGTTTCGAATCAATTTCATAGCCGTTGTTTGAACTTATAGGTATCAAATCGCACGCGTAGTAAGTCAACACCACCGCGGCTTATAATATAAACACCTATTTTCATGCAATAAGGTTTAAATAAAAACATTGTTGCTATAATATTCATCGTCTTCATATTGAGGAAGGATGTTCTCTATTTCATTTCGTAATGTTTATAAAGAATATAAAACCTTTTGCAACGGACGGGACGAATTAAATCCTTCCACACAAAGTTTAAATTTTTATGTGTACAGAATCATCAATCACTTAAGTGTATCTTGAAATTTTGCCGCACAGAGTAATGTTAGGGCAATTAAATTTTACCCGAGTGGCTGGAAGTGCTCCTATGTCACACATTGAGCTCTGTCCTAGGAGCCAGTGTATGAATTATTCAGCTTTATGATTCTGCAGAGAAAAGTAATTAAGTTTTCCTTCGCAGAGGAGCTCTTGCGGGCAGCTCGCTGTTAATTAATCATCCTAGCGGACGCTTTTCCCCACTTTCAGTAAATAGGTTAATAATGCTTGTCTTTTTTGCATCCTTTCTGCCTTTTCCATTATTGAATAAGCAAATAAATTGGCGAGACTTTTTAATTAAATACAAACTTAATTTTATCAGTGTTTGTGGTCGCGCAATGCAGTCAGCTTTTAATTAAACCGGTATGCTGAGTTTGCGCGCTACCCTTCATAAGAAAAACTTGTTATTGTAAATAAAACATGTATAAAAATTGTATTGTAAATTTGAATGCGAATTTTATTTTCTTAAGCAAGAATTTAATTGCACTTGCATAATAAACACCTAATTGTGTTTTTCATTCAATCGTTGAATGAAAAACATTCTTCGATTTAAGACGTATTTCTTTATGTTAACTATGATCAGAAAGAAATCGTTTACAGACTGACTATAAATCCTATATTTAACTATTCAAGTAAAAACAATTTTCTTCCCGACCAATTGAAAAGAAACTCGAACCCTTTTGGGGCCCGGCATTGTGACTGAATAAAAAATTGTATGAGCGGTAAAACAACAATGTTCCCCAAAAATATCTACAAACATTAATGGGAACAAAAAGTTTAAATATTTATTTTAATTTCTTTAAAAGGTCTCCCGGAGGAACAGTAAATATCAATTAGGCCTTCCAATGTTTTTTGCGACGAAAACAAAGGCCCGAACACAAATTAGTTGTCCTTCATTAACGCGAGACAAATCCTTTCACTAGTATTTCTCGTTCTAATTGCAGCATTAGGGGGTAGAATGAGCTATTGTAGAGCGTTGTCTGTCAGATTTGTTTTATTTTGAACGCTCCAAGAGCTCACAACAGTCGGGCTTAGACTCCGTAACGTTAAAGACTTTTGTTTGAAATAACAAACAGATTTGTGGATGGAAAAGTATTTCTATTCTCATTATTGTTTTACTTTAAAAAGGAGGCAGTTTACTAACAATCGATAATTTCAGGTAAAATGTGGTTTATTTTATATATATAAAATTTTATTTTACCTAAGGAGTAGTTTTTTTTTATAAATTAGTGCACTTGACGGAAACAGAAGCATAAAATAAGGCAAATAAACATATATACATTTATGAATTTTGTAATTCCATTATTTGGTTTCATTTAATTAGTACTACACTAATCTGAAGGATAAAGTTCAGTGCCTAATTTTGCATTGCTTTGGTAGATACATTTTGTAGCGCTTGAGGGGTATAGGTATCAAAATAATGTTCCAAAACGGGACCGCGACGGATGTCGAAGCGGGCTCGTTTAGACAGCGCCGGTTTAACTTAGCGCAAGCGGATCTCACGCTCCATCGCGTAACGCTCGATGGTGGATCCCCACCGAATGGAACCCCTACTAATTTGGGATAAGTGCTCACGTAGCGAGCTCAACGATTCGGCTACGAATGGAAAATACCTTTGAACTACCGAGCTTCGACGCGCCCCACGACAAATAATGATCCGGGTAAAATACGCTCAATGTATTTTGTACAGCCATGGAGCATAGCTTCGTTCGCACGGATTCTGAAAGGATCTGCGCTACTTTATTAACATTTTCTTAAGTAATTATGATAATGTGGGAGGCTAAAAATTTGGTTTTGTGAATACTTTGTTATTTGTATCAAGAATACACAATACTTAGACTGTGTCAGGAAGCGGTTTATCATGAGAAGAGTCGTGTAAAACACATTCCATAGCGTATTAGAACAGGAAGCATAGATCGATCTAAAATCGACAATATTAGTGAATGCATACGACTTCGCAACTGGGAGCTGAGTGCACGCGGGACGGACGGGTACGGTACGTGAGTGCATTTTGTCGTCGAAGAAACCAGTGAACCGTGCTCGCTGCATAAACACACGACTAGAACGGAACACGCCGAGCTCCTTTACTCACGACGCTACGTCAGATTTTTGCACCGGCTTTGAATATTGATGTTATATAAACCCTAGTGGAGCCGTAGAGTGGCACACTTTTTGCTTGTTGCTGGCGAATAGAGAGCGATTTCGAGTGAGCGACATATTTTATGACACTCCAGAGGCCGTTGAGAGTTTGTACTTGCCGAAATTCACAAGTAGGGAATCCTTAATATTTACGTATGACCAGGATTTTTATGAAGGCTTGAGTGGGCATTATCACGTCATTAAGGCTTATATTACCACAATATTTCACCAAATGCATGCTTAAGAGAAACAAGTCAACTTTTTCTATCTACTTAAACAGCTTTTTAGGTTATAAAGACTTCTAACAGGTTTGTAGAATTAGGCAAAAATACTAAGTTAGGGTTTTATTTTGTATTCTTCAAAATGTTTTCAATAGATTGATCTGACGGCCCAAAACGGCCTTGAGCAATGAGACGAATCGAAAAAATATACTGTCAATACAAAGTTACCGAAAAAAACTTAAAATTAAAAGTGCCATGGCGCTCTTTGCTCCCTATCTACATCGAAATATGTACTAATAACAAAACAAAAACCGAATTAAATTACACAATCTCCTCCATAATTCCCAGAAACCGTTATCAAGAAGGTGAGCAACGCGTAGGAAAAACACCGACAAATTTTTTATTTTCCGCGTAAGTTATATCTAAGGCGTAATAGACAAAACAGATGCTGTGATAATAAACACCTTATCGACCAGACGGCCGTATAGCCACTGGAAGTGGCGACGAAACAAATAGCCTTTAATTTAGCTGCGGACGGGAAATGGGAAAGAATCGACTGCTCCGTAATACGGATAATGTCTTCCAATCCAACGCTATGATTCAAACCCTCAGGCCGATATTATATGGGCACGTTTTCCATGTAAATAACTGCGTTACGTCATGTTATTGGATATTTTGAATCCTACTTTATTATTAAAAACAAGATTACACTTCTTACCAAAGATCAAACACAATTTCTTTTTAACAACGTTATAGACACATACCAAGAAATTCTACTCATAAAAGATATGTAACAACGGATTGTGTAAACCTCGAAATCTTTATCATAAATCCAAATATTTGTGCATGTAACTACGCAAATTGTGTTTCAGTAAAGTTTAACCAAGGAAAAATATTTCTTTATTTTTCAATAAGAAGTTGTTTTGTGAAAAAGGGTATTTTGCCGCCGGCGATTTCGCAACAGCGCCAAGCACTTAAGGGCGCTTCAACTCTTAAATACTTACCAGGAAATTTCTTACTAATCATATAAAAAAGGTTTTTAACATTTTAACTTCAAATTTGTATTTCATGTTCTTTTTAAAAATATACATCATATACGTGTATTGCTATCTGTCGAAAAAAATATTCTAATAATAAAATGACAAATGCGCATTTTAGAAACTTTATTTAAACAAACATACCTAGATCTTGTTTAATCTCGATGAATATTTATAATGTCAGTGTTACAACCAAAAGCGAGGTATTTTCCTAGAAAATGAAAGAAGAATAATACTGGCTGCTATGTTAAGGAAACTTACGAGTAGGTATATCCAATTAGTAAATTGATCACTGTTGGTTTATTGAAGTTTTATGGTAGCTACTTTGTCAGCCAGATCATTTATTAACTTATTAAATCTACAAATGAAACATACTTATGCCGTGGTGGCCTTGTGGTTGAAGCAACGGCCTGTCATCTGATGGGCCCAGGTTCAAATCCCGGCCTGTACCAATGAGTTTTTATAAGCTTAAGTACAGTGATTAATCACACCATGAGCTAAAAATGAGAGGTAGGGCGAATTGGGATCGCCCTCTGAGACTGGGGAATGTACCTCCACCTTATAGAAGACCGCATTGAAATAACACTACTTTGATATTTCGTTGTTTTTTGCGGTACATAAGGTTGCCAGTGCTCGACGAGGATACGCTGGACTAGTAGTAATGCTGCTAGCACAGTGACTCCTCATCAACAACAGGGTTGGCAACTCGCCCTGGCATTGCTAGCGGCTATAAGCTACGGTGACTGCTTACCATCAGGTCGGCTGAATGCCTGTGTGCCACCTAAGACGTTTAAAAAAAATATTTCGTTAAATTTTCTGATGGTTTACAAAAGCTCTTACTCAGTCATTGCTATGTTTTCAAAGTCTAAAAATATATGAAATTAAATAGATACTAAAGTTTCCATGAATTGGTGCCTATAGAGCCTAATTTACAATTTTAAGTTACTTTTCTCAATTAGTCTGTCAACCCTTGTCCGTCGTGTATTGATTATACTAATATTATAAAGAGGAAAGATTTGTATTTTTGTATGTATTGAATTGGCTCCGAAACTACTGGATCGATTTCAAAAATTCTTTCACCGTTATAAAGCTACATCATCACTGAGTAACATAGGCTATATATTATACTAGCTTCCCGCCCCGGCTTCGCTCGGGTAGACAAAATATTTGATAAATGTCTATAGGCTCCGAAACTACGGGACCGATTTCAAAAATTCTTTCACCGTTAGAAAGCTACACTATCACTGATTAACATAGGCTAGCTGCCCGCCCCGGCTTCGCACGGGTAGACAAAATATTTGATATAAATGTCTACCCATGCGAAGCCGGGCGGGCCGCTAGTAATAAATAAAAAAAACATTATTAGCCATTGTTTGTGTTTGTGTTGGGAATTTGTGTTCATTTTTCTTTCACTAGGAATATGTATTTGTCTAAGAGTTACCAGTTAGTCATTTTACCAAATAATAATTAACGTTTTCTGGCTAAAAGTATTGTATATTGAGTAATTAGTATATTATTATTTTGGTGTATGATAAATAATACTCCAGTAAAATAATTGGTCGAGCTAAAACAAAAGAGTAGGCCTAGAAAACCTCCGTTAAACAACTGTATGCTTAGGTTAACATAATAAACATATAATAAAGGCACATAGGGGCGGTGAAATTGGGTATATGAATTCATTTTCTGAACGGAATAGCGTTGTGGGTACTTAGGTTGCCTCATTGCGGTTTTCCACTAGCATTTTAGTAGGTAGGGCTAGCCAATTGCCGTCGGTTCGTCCTAAGGCGTCGCAATTAAAGCTTCCAAGTATTTTCCGGAACTGAACTGAACGAACTGTATACTTTTGAAGTATGCAGTGCGCTAAGTTTTGAGAAGGTTGCAGTGAACTGTTCAGTGTATTAAGAAGTTCAGTTCACTTAATAAAATCTAGTTCCATTGTAAAATGTAACTTTGAAAAGTCGGAAATCTTTTGAGAAATCTTTTTGCGTCTATAAATTAGTGCTTTAAACTATATAAATGTCTAACATATTTAATTGATAAATCTGTATCATCTTGTTATTGTTATTTTAATTGACTTAGTAGGTAAAAAATATTTAAATAAAAACAAAATAATATAATAAATTATAAAGAAATTGTTGAATCGTTACGCTATGTCAATATCATGGTAGCCTGTAGTTTGTCGTAGCTTCATCGTTAATTAAATCGCTTTAATCATGTCCATCGTTAATATACTTAGTCGTCGGTTAATAATGTAATAATATTATCTACCCTGAGATTATTTTTACATTTACATTTATTATTAAATAGATTTGCTCGCGGCTTCGCACGCGTTTTAAAGTGAATAAGTCAACATGTGTTTTTATATAAATGATAGCTGTTATCCGCGGCTATTTTTATGGATTTATTGTATATGGATAATATATATATATATATATATAAATATAATATATGGATAACTTTAAAATGATGGATTTTCATATACTAATCTTTCGTCCGCTATTTTACCAGGGGTGGACATTCCGAAAATCCTGAAATATATTTTTTTTATGTAAAGGGTGGAATTTATAAAATGCCTAAATATGTATTTTTTGTTTATAACTGAAAGGTCAAACACCCAGTTTCATGCGTTTCTCCAAAAATTGGCCATGTGCAAATGGACTCGCACACCGAGGGTTCCGTACCGTCCGTTTGTAATAGAAAGTTTTTTTTTTTTTTTTGAAAATATATTAATTCACACTATCAGCATTTCCAGCGTATAATTGTAACACTAATTAGAAACCAAAGTATAATTTCCTATCAACAAACTTCAAACATGCCAACAATAAGTTCTTTCATCAATCCGCAAAAAAATCAACAACTGTGATATAGTCAAGAAGCCTTAGAACCTTCTTTTTTGCCACTAACGAGATTTAAAGCAAATTATTATATAATATTCCAATTGTACTGTAAGTATTTTGACAGACGAATGAAAATAACATAAATCCGATCTCTTTAATGCAGGTAATTAGATAAGATTACAAGTAAATCAACCACCGTACAATCCCTTAGCGGCATTATTAAAGAATAAACACAGTTATTACCGTCTTGGAGTCCTGTTGTTTACAACCAGCGGATATTCCCGAAAATAGCTTGCAATAAATTGTGTGTGAAGGTATCCGAGGGCGCTACGGGCCTCATAAACTCAAGCATTACTCCACCATGCTATAATGGCTTAAGGTTGTATGAATTGAAATTGCTTTATTAATTTAAGTACCTGGAATAAGTTGTTACGACATCCGTTGATAAAGGTAAATTAAGCATTCTCAAACGTGTGTTTTATGCAAATTCGTAAGGTATTCATAATTTTGTTACATTATATTTCAGTTTAGTTATGTGGTACAATAATATTTTATAAATTTAGAATTATTTTTTCCTATATTAGTGTATGTATCAATTAATTTAATAGTATTTCTCACTTCAACTGTTAATACTAAAAATGTTATACACCCTTTTACAATATAACCACTTACTAATTTTTCATCACCTTATTAATTTGACAAACACAAATTATTATTTGAGCGTGGAAAATATTTACATTCTTCATTATACCACATGCTAATTTAATTTGCTTTCCAAAACTTACCTCAGCAGCTCTAATTCGATCATTTTAGTCTAAAGTGTAAATATTCAGTAAATGGAGAAATTCATCACCATGATTCCAATACCATTTTCACACGGACGAATATTTAAGGTTCATTCCCAGTTTCTTGCAAAACACAAATTAATTAGAGAAGTTTTAATGTTGCTAATTTAATCATTGTGAAGTTCATAAATTTCAACACTCGTACTCGGTAAGTGAATTGTTCCCGAACTGTCAATATTGTTGTTGGAAAACAAGTATTTTGTCGGTCTAGAGTAAACCTATTTAGCTTTGCGGTAACACCTGGGATTTCCGAGTAACTGCAACTTTTTGGGCAGATGAGTATGTAGCTACTGTAGGCTTCTAGGAAAATTATTTGCTATCACAAAAGGAATAAATAATACCTACTATTAAATAAGGAAGTGATTTTCCCCATTTTGTACTCAAGTAATGTCGAAATACAATCTACAACTGGTGCTAGCAGGCTAACACTAAATTGTTCGTAAAAAATGACTACCTTGGATTTATATTTACAAATTGTAAATGTTTCGGTTGTAATAATATGAAACGACGTTTCTGTACAAAAAAGGCAATTTCTCCGTAATGTTCGTTGGATACAAATTTCGAAGCAGCACCTTTTAGCATTTCTGTTTCGGCTAATAACTGGAAATGTACGGTATTATATGATGAGAATTTTTGTTGGTTAAAAGTTTCGGTTCCGCGCCAACATTTGCATTGTTTAACTTGATGCTGTTAACGCGAGGAAGCGATGTAATAACGAAAAATCCTTTCATACCTTTCTAAAGTGAATATTCTCTTGCGAAAAATACCGCATGTTTGGAACGATACAGTCTAAAAATTGTATGTAGGTACACGTTTATTCCTACTACTAATAGACGTTATGGTTTTCAATAAGGTCCGTGTAAATGGTTACTAATATTATATTGCACAAGGGCAGTACTTGCAAGTAAATAATATTTATACTTTTTGATTTTAATAATCATTAAACACATCTTGTAACATGTGTATATACATATATACCGAATATGGTGCAAATTTCAAAAATTTCAAGCTTGTATTCCAAATAGTAACTGACATTACTGACATGTACAATTGTACATCAATTTCACTATAGCCACGTCATATTACGTTATTATAATTATGTTCAAAGTCATAGTATCCGACAGAATCCGTAGCCAGTCAATAATTACTCTGAACGTAGTCTCGGTTCTATATTTATCGTAATCAAGGATCGCTGGAAACATTCGGTCTCCTGTACAAACAACTCTTTGTACAGTGAGACCGAATAACGAAGAAAATACGTATTTTCGTTTACGTATATTCTTCTATTGTTACTTCATGACATAAATAGATATTTTTTTAGATATTTAAATTTTTCGTTTGTTTGATAAGCCTGGTTGCGTTTTCCGTACATAGTTTTTGAGAAACATTATGGGTAAATAAAAAAACTTAATTTTCAACCAAAACTGCGTAATTCGTATACCTACATACAACAACAATTATAATAAAGCGAATAATGTTTAGTTCTTCAAAGTATTTAGTTTTTTGAATTATGTAGACATGTGTGGTTATTTTTTACTTTACTATAAGCAAAATTTAAAACAGAGGTAGTATCTGAGTGCTTTTAAGTAGCAGTATTTGCGCGGTCACACGTTTAGCGCAACACCTGATGGCGGATGGCTTCTCGATGGCATATTAAAGGACGGTTAGCCGAGAAATGTGGTTTTGGTCAAGCTGGGTAACTGTTTGTGATGAAATAAATAAAATTGTCATTTTCATTTTAAATGCATCTCTTGTATGGAGAGTTGTAACAAGAGACGCATTCAAATATTAACCTAGTTTCTCCTAGAAAGAAATATATTGATAAAAGGGATTTGGATGTAAATAGTGATAAGTATCAGCAAAAGTAGGCGCTCAGCAGAGCATTAAGTGTTCAAAGAATCAAATTATGTAAAGGTAATATTTCGCCTACAATTCCTCGCTCTCGAAAAAGTAAAGTTAACTACGTAGAGTATATGATTTCCCCTACATTGAGCCAAAGTATCTAGCGTATAAAGAAATCGTGAAGATCTTTTGTTACAAAGGGAGTATCTCTGGGTATTTATCTTCTTCCTAAGAGATTCAAAGATTGCCGTTGTATCAAATTACGTAGACGTAAAAATCGCGACATCCTACCTACTTCTACAAATGTATTGTTGGAATGTACGATACATTACATAACATTAGGTCTTTGTTATAAGTCAAATATTAAGTGGCAACTTAATAAATATTCAATTCAACTTGAAGTCTAGTTGTATATGTCTAGTTTAGTTGTATATTACACTTACTTTTATATATTTTCGAACGCAAGAAAAACCTTAAGCTGTCAGTGTCCCAGAGTTTTATACATATATAACTTTCACTGTCACTGTGTTATTTGGTAACTTGAGTATCGCTTTGCAAAATATTTTTTTTATGTTACGCTTACATTATTATTTTTTTGTTTCTTTTCGCCTTTTTTCTTATGAAACCAGAGATGCGGGTGAAATACTTTTATCCTTCAGGATTCTAAACAATCCTGAGAAAGCATAATAATACGATACAAAAATAGTATACGAAACTAATTTGAATAAAACTCAAGCAACTGGGAACAGAGATTACATTAACAAAATTTAATCACGGTTAAGACCAAGGAAGGCGCCTAAATAAATCTAAAGAAAAAAAAATGAATATTCACTTTAGATAATACGCAGGCTTTCAAGGCGGAATTAATTAGGTTTTCTGTTAATAATTATTTCGCAGAAGGGTAACAAGTGAATAATTCCAGAGGAACTCCCTGGAGGGTGGTCGCTGGTAATTAATCGCCGCTAGCCTGCTCTACTTACGAGGATCGCTTGTCGCAGCTAGAAATATAATGTGATGTAAGCTATTATGTATTGTAAATATATTTAGTAGGTAAAAAAATGCTTTTATTATTTTTTCAGTGCACATAGTATATAATTTTGGTCAATATAAAAAACAACAGTAACTAAAATCGAAAACGAAAGGATTATTTATGTGTAGTTATGTCTTAAGAGCTGCTAATTCTCTGCATGGGTTCTGATGTATATTCTGATAAAATTGACTATGCTATATCAAGCGCACTAGAATAATTTACTTTTTTTTTTTTAATGCCACTATGGTGGCACACAAGCATACGGCCCACCTGATTGTAAGTAGTCACCGTAGCCTATAGCCGCTAGCAATACCAGGAATATCACTAACGAGTTGATGAGGAGTCACTGTGCTAGCAGCATTACTACTAGCACAGCGTATCCTCGTGGAGCACTGGCAGCCTTACTTACCGCAGAAACACAACACTACGTCAATGTAATGTTATTTCACTGCGGTCTTCTATAAGGTGAGGGTACATTCCCCAGTCGGGCGGCTCCAATATTAACGAGACCCAACCCGTGGGAGATCCCAATTCGCCATTCATTGGCAAGTTAATTGTATTTTTAAGATAATCAACTGGCATATGATACACGTATATACTGCGGTAAACTGTTCGGTAAGATCACATTATCATTTGATAAGACATGCTTTGTAAGGAAGATACATTTGGGTGCATTGATTACCATCCATTAGACTCCCGTCACTTTTAACTTAATACCCACTAACAAAATATTTTACCAAATTTTCTGTGTCCAATTTTTCATCTCTTATTGTAATAATTTAAATCAGTATTGTTATAAACCCGTCTTTCTGACGTAAAACTTGCATGATCTTGGTATAAAGAGTAGGTCGTAGAGCGAAGGCTTTATTACTTGAACGCTGCCATCCATCAAGATACGAAGGAGATGGAAAATTTTAGTAAATACTGGATCCAATAACTACCGGGCAAAATGCTACAAATTACCAAACAAGTCACGTGCGCTCCGATCTAATTTGCCGCTCCCAAAAAGTGCTGGTAACGTTTCAACAGCTCAAATTAGTAAGTACAGCCGGTGAGTTCATAAGTATGTTTCAGTATTACGTCTTGTGCAGATCTAATATTTTTAGTAGCATCTCCATTAATTGGGACACCTATTATTACTTGCCATTTTAGTCCGACTAAACATAGTCCACAATTACGTTATGGTATTTTTAAAAAGTCAAAAATTTTATAATTATAATATATAGCTTTAATAATACTTACTATCTTTTATTGATAAAATATAATAAAGTTTAAACAACAAAAGAGACTATACAAAATAATTATGTAGGTAAGTGCCTTAGAATCACGAACGTGTAAATCGCCATACTAATTTAGCAGAGGGATGGACTTAGTCGATGAAAAAAGAATAACATTGGGTATAGCTTTTAATTCCCAATGTTTTGATAAACAGAAAAAAATAATAATTTAATATTAAGCATGCGTATCATTATACGTATGCAGGCAATGTTTAATTTTAATTACAACAAAATACAGTTCAAGTTACTTAACTTCAAAGATAAAACAAGTTTTAAATACAATATAGTATCAATTATATGTACATCCTAAAATAAAATATATATAGTATGGAAAAAGTTTCACGGATATATTGTAGCTATAAAGTTTGCAATTTTAAAAGAGTAATGGTAGATTGCAGGTGGCGCAATCACTATTCGGAAATAAAATGAAGCAAGATAAGCAAATATCCCGAGCGCGATCCGTGGAGATAAATTCTGGAATATTCTTTATTACCGCTTTAAATAACTGACTTCGAAGAATAATATGTTGTTGTATTCAATAACTCTGTGTTTTTTTTATTTAAATTAAAATTAGTACCTAAATATAATAAAAATGACACTGGTCGCTGTCTATACATGGAAGATATACAGGATGTTTCAAAACTACCCGTAAAGCCGAAAGGTGGTTAAATGGGGCCTTTTAACGAGTCCATTCACAATATTTAAGAACATAAAGGTTTGTTCAGCTAAAAGCAATTGATTATTAAATTACTGTAAACTCTTTTTTATTGTATATTATTTATGCGCACCATCCCTTTGCGCACTATAGGTACCTACATATAGGACACCCGCGTTGGACTAACCATAGATCTATATTAATTTGATGACGGGTTTCCGATAGAAATTGCTATATATCAAACCTTTTCTTACCTTTAAATATTTATACCGCACATGTTTCAAATTTCAGCCGTAGAATATAAAAATATATACACAGAGAATAATGCTTTACCATACCAAAACGTTATCGAGAACGGAGGACAAGGGTGCTATGTATTATGCGGAGCACATCTAGCGCAAACGATCGCCACTGGTCCTGGTGCATACAAGATGTGCAGGAATTGATGGAATACAAATGCTTAGTACGTTAGAAATTTAGCTTCTGAGCTAAACGTCACTACTGCTCACTGTAATTTATTCAAGAGATAACATTGCTTTGGTGGATGTTGCATTTAGGTAGATACTAGCATCTACATACTAATTACCTTATTTGAGTATTTAATACTTGAATGAGTCGAAGATAATAGAACTCGTTATCAAGAATGTATCAAGGTTTTAAAAATCATATACTGATTTTTAACAACTTGGCGACCGAGTCGTTAGCATATACTGTGTGGCACGTTAGTTTAATCGCCTTAGGCTAGGAAGAGCTGGACCAAACAAAGTAGGTAGGTATCGACTGATGATGACTGAACAGATTATAGAAGAAACCAATAAGGCGTGCAAATTTAGAGTAAAATGACGCTCTTCATCCTCAAAATAAATTGGTTTAAAATCAGCCTTATCACCAGGAAATAAAGTATAATCATTAAATAATAATTTAAGACAGTGACAGTCACGTTGTTAAAATCTGGCAACCAGCCACATCAGGTTAGACTAAGTGATGTCTCTAACAATCTTTGAGATAAGCCCAGGACTATGGCGATTATGAATAAATCAACACTAAATATTAAATTATTAAGTTTTTTTTTTCAGGGGTTTTTTCACACCACGACTATGCTACCCCCATTATATAATCCTAAATATTATGTACTAATTTTTAATAATAGGAACGAAATAAACTGTAAAAAATATTTTTAAGTCTCTACTAAAATTGTTGCTAATACGCCTCTGTGTAAAAACAGTACAACGTTCAAGCTCAGATAAACCCTAAAACCATTTCAATAAAACCGCACACCATTATAAATCAAGCAGCAATGATTCATTTAAACAATGAACGCGAATAATTCATACGAACAATGTAACAAAACCAAATTAGAATTAACAAAGCTAATTTCGTCCGGTGGTGTGCACGAGAGTTTTATGATTTATCCGGGAAAATATACCGGGATGGTTGCAGGTACCGGTCAAAGCCGGGTAGGGTTATTGGCACGGGCGTAAAATAAGTCTCAGCTGTGCCTGATAGCTTTTATCCGCCTAAAGTGATAAAATATGCCACGTGCTGAAATCCCACAGTTATCGTTAGTTACGTTGGAAATTATGAAACTTGTTATTGTAGGCTTAAGGTTTAGTAGAGCTGTTAACACTGGGTTATCTTTGCTAATTTACAGAGTTCAGAGTTCAGTTCAGAGTCACTAGATATAGTCGCTATTCGTACAGCTCTCTCAATGTTAATATTTGCAATATATAACCTGAATTAGAACCGTTAGGACTGCTTATTATACAACGCAATGATGATAATTAATCCAAATTAGAAAATACCGAATCAGTCTTTCATCCCCGAACTATTGAAACAGTTGAATTTAAACTAAAAAAGAAAAAAAAAATACATTCTGCGCGATGCGCGTGCGCCGAGTATTCTTATCATTCCTAGTTATTACTGTTTCTATGACTTATTTAATATTATTCTATTACGTGATGACAAAGACAAACAACAGGGACAAACGGAACTTATGTTTCCTCTTTTTAACTCCCGACAATTATGACATATCGTAATGCTTCCACGCTTCATGTAACACAGTTTGACATCACAGTACTAATTTATTTAATGTGTGCGTTAGTGTCACTTGTACACGTGTTTTATTTACAATACTTACACGCTGAATTCCGCGCAAGTATTTCATAACATTGAAGGCTTAATACTTGCGATTTCGCTAAGAGAGATAACTTTTTGATTGTGTTTAGGATATATCTTAAAACACTATTATAATTAGGAACCGATTTAATAAAACAGAAACTTTATAGGCAAAGCAAACAAAGTAAGTACTCAGCTCTATTCTGCCCCGCACTTATTGATACACTCATCTAAATTCAGCTCGTCCGTGAGCAGAAACCCAATTGGCGGACTTGGTACGTAGTTAATTTGTACTGAAACTGCCACTTCAAAACAATCACGAATTCCCTTAATTGGCTAAGAAGTTAGGGTAAGCAAACAATATTGTTACCGAAAATAAATATTGCGAATCGAACTCCTGAGGGGAAAGGGAACATTGGCGTATAGTTTTAAAGAAAGGAGGTCACAGATATTGGACGCATAAATGTAAAAAGTTAAACTCTTAGTCTATACTAATATTATAAAGAGGAAAGATTTGTATTTTTGTATGTATTGAATAGGCTCCGAAACTACTGGACCGATTTCAAAAATTCTTTCACCGTTAGAAAGCTACGCTATCACTGATTAACATAGGCTAGCTGCCCGCCCCGGCTTTGCACGGGTAGACAAAATATTTGATATAAATGTCTACCCGTGCGAAGCCGGGGCGGGCCGCTAGTATAAAATAAATGTTAAGTTATCGTATGCTATTTCTACTTTTGCTGTAGAGTTTTGTAAGGCTCACTGTGATGGGATTCGTTTAATACGATGCTGGTTCATTTTGATCCGGTTTAAGCGCGCAGGATTCAGTTCGCTGGCTCCAGGAATAATAATTCTTGACATCAATTTATCTGCTTATTTCAAATCCATTGTAACCATTAAAATACATCTGCTTCTGCTTTAAATAACAGGACTAAATTTATTGTGCGATACTCAACTTGTGTTTTTTTATTATACTGAATTATTTGTGACTACTAAATGGCAATATTTTCCTGAAAAATCATACTTTTTTAATTTGTTTTTGTGCAATCTTAATGTCCAGCGTGTAACAGGTACTTTTATTTCGGGCTTTACCATAATTATTTTATATAACATTAATTTCTTTATTCACAAAAGCAGTTACTAGATTATAAATTTGACTACGTCATCAGGCTATTGACATTAGATGTACTCGTAGAAACTACGTAGTCACGTGATCAGAATTTTGATGGGGGGATTACGCCGTCCCCGCGCGACCAAGTTGGCTTTAGAGATCTTCCCTGTTGGCTACTAATTACAGACTCAGCTAATATCACTCTATTACACGTAGATACCTAATACCGACACGAGACGGTATTTCGTAAAATGACAGGCACCTCGTGTAGGGCACATAATATGTATGGGATATTAGCCTAAGAATTTGTTAGGCTATGTACTCAATTTTACCATTGGTTCGCTTTCAATTTGATTTTATATTGTGGTAAGATTGTTGGTCCATCCGAATTGTCAATTATAATTTTCATTATTTAATTATCAAAATACAACCATACAATTACGTATTTTATAAAATAGGTACTTAGTCGGTAGTTGTTCCTTCCCATTCCATTACACTTCAAGCTAAAGAGCTCATGTTTTCCCGTCTTAATTAAGGGAAATGTTTAGCGATCCCCGAGCGCTAGCAACTTATGTCGATTGAAGTTCATTTACTTTTATAATTTTTTAATCAACAGCATCGCACTACGTAACTGAAACTCGCTGTGAATTCAGAGCTACATTTTCCTTGATGCGTGAGCTTTTTATTGGACACTTTGAGTTAACGCATGTGTGCGACTATTAATGGCAGGGGGGACGTTAAAAGCGATATTTTTCCATCGTGATGTATGGGGATCTTGCTTGGGACTGTAATGAGAAATTCCGATGTCACAGCTTTTGTATGACGCTCGTAAGCGGAATTTTCGAACAAGTAGGTACGTATCTGCCTACTGTGATACAATTCGTAGAGTCATCTACCTACATCGACATGGAATATAGCCTAGAGTTTACCGCTACATATTTTATTCAAAAAGTTCAACCACCTATGAAGGTAATAAGCGAAGCAAAAAGCGAGTTACGTTGTTATACAAGTAAAATATTTAGCGAAATATATGTTTAAGCCTATGCTTTATTTTTGGACTTATAACTTCAATTTGTAAGAAGTCATGAGAGAAATTTCACTAGGAGTTATTTCGCCTATATTCCATTCCATATCTAAATATCATCTTAAGAGTGTCACTTTATTTCATTGGGGAGAAGAAAGCTTTTCACATCACGTGCCCATTGTAGTGCCCGAGTTATTTTCTCAAAGGGGCTCAATTTTGTGTGAAGCGATAACATTTTCATGATTATGCGGATAGCATACCTCCTTTCGTGTGTTTTAGTTTTCTATTCACATTTTATGCGGCAAATATAACGGAATATGACTTTCTATGCATACTTATATTATGAGCTGAATTCTTAAGTGCCTATCCAAGAAAAATATGAAATTACAAAGAGAACGGGTTTATGATATTTCTATGAGCAATAATATGTATAAGAAATAAAATTAGTAATGTATGTTGTATGCAGAGACATGTTCAAAGGTTGTATGGTAATCTTTGGAACTACTGATGTTAAAACTTGCTAATGAAAAGCTACATTATCACTGAGTATCATAGCGTATACTTTATCTTTGTCCTGATTCTGTCCTTTGTTCTGGAAAAATGTATTTACCTGTAAAATGTAAACGAAAACAAGCTACTTTAACAATTCAAAAGAAAATAAATATATTTAGATGTGCGACCCCTGAATATAATTTGTCTTGAGCAATCTATTAACGATCAATAAAAATAAATATATAAAAGGACTAATAATACAAGTATCGTATGGTCATTGCCATAAATGCATAATACAAAATGTTCAGTTTACCAAGATGTTGGGTACCTGAATAGTCAAATTATGATTTATACACTTCTAGACACGGTGTGCCTATAATTATACATCGGCTTTGCTGGGTACTTCATACATATCATAATGCAGTAGGATAAAAATACAATAAAGATGGTGATATAAATATTTTATGCCTCATTTTCGCTTATTCTCCGTTATATTTTCTAGTAAACGTAGGCCTGGGTAGTTATTATTACTGTATAAGCACGAGGTGGGGGTTAATGTCGTTGTAACGCAGAAATTGTATAAGTTAACAGTTTCGCGACACGCGACAAGCTCAGATGGTCGCGTGTCGCTAATTATTTGAATTTTAATATTTTCACTAATTTTGTGTGTAGTATCACTATAAATGGCTAGTAGTAATTTGTATGTTAGCACATATTACAAAATTAATCACGTGAAAAATTAAAAACATGTACTTATTAATAGGTAAAAAAATTAAAAACACGTACCGATTAATAGGTAAAGAACAATTCAAAGATTCTTAAGAATCTTTGAATTTTTCTTAATAATTTTTGAATTTCATTCTGCGTGAGCTGAAATAAGAAATGCTGAGGCAAATCTTAAACATCAAATAACTAGTTGTTATTCTGTTACCTCTTAGCACGGAGGCCAGGCAAATTGGTCTTTATGGCGTTGTGTATTTTATCTCGGAAACATATTTTCAAATAAATTCTTCATACGGTAAAAATCTTTTGGAAATCCTGTCACGCTCTCGTGATCCCTGTCAAAAGATACTAACCAACAAACCGTGGAGCGTGGATCACCTGATATTCTTGTGCGAAAAATCGTAACATGAGTAACACGCGTCCCCTAGAGGTTAACATTGACAAGTTATCTACTTCAAAAGGGACAAAAGCCTGTCCAGAATTTCAACCAATACGAAACCTTTCGCGTTCTGGGATTAATTTCGGTGAAAGTATGACATGAAAGCTGTAGGTATCGTACAAGTATATTTCGTTGTTCTAAGTATATACTTATGCGTATTGAAAGGAGACCCTTTGGGAATTATGTAGGATTAAAATATAATCTGGGTATATTTTGTGGGTTATTAAAAGGTTACACTTTTATGTAGCGTTGTTCTCAGAGCTCCTCTTATCTGAAAGCGAAGTACAGCACGATGGTCCGTTCAAAATAGGTGTTGCTTGACTGGTATGGTTCCTCTACCTTACATTAGCCAAGTAATGCTTCTCGTTTGTATTATTCTGTTTTTGGCGGTGAATAAGGATTCTACATCTGATTCCCCGTGCAGATAGTAGACACCTGCTCGTCTTTACTAATGATGTTATTAAAAATATTAATTACAAATATAGTAAATGGTACCAAAATATTGCTGTCAAAATATGCATAAATTATAAAGCAAAATGAACCCACCCTGTATCTTACGACTTGTAACGGTGTTTAAATATAATATACTAATACTAGCGACCCTTCCCGGCTGCGCATGGCCAGCGTTAGCCATATAAGTTATGTACCTACTGAACACACATTAATTATACATAAAAATCTTCCTCTTGAATTACTCTATCTATAAAAAAACGCATCAATATCCGTTGCTTAGTAAAAGATCTAAGCATACATAGGAACAGACAGACAGACAGATCATGGTTGGCTCCCCGTTAGTAATACCCCTGGTATTGCTAGCGGCTATAGGCTACGGTGACTGCTTACCACCAGATGAGCCGTATGCTTGTGTGCCACCTTAGTGGTATAAAAAAAACAGGACGTGAAGCGAATTTGTTTTATACTACGTAGTGACTATCTCAATCAAACTTCACATAAATAGCTATTCTTAACCAGAGTAAGAAACTTTCATAGATCATTTAAAGATATTTATTCAGTTAACAAACGAGATATAAAATGTGCATTGACTTCTAGAAAAATATATTTACGTGTCATTTAACAGGACAGGATCAATCACGCTTCCAAATTTACTCGTGCCGAATGGAGGGTTAAATGTATCGGAACAATTCACCTCATATTGTGCTTTTTGTTCGTTCCCAGTGAGTTAATTCACGAAATATCAGCTTATTGAAGTACGATTGACGTTAAATCTTGCTGTAATGGTAGCATCAATTTGTTCTCTCGAAGTGTGTTCGAATGTTGTAAATACCTATTAATTTAGACGAAATTTTAACGTCGGCTAGAAATATGTTAACAGTATATTTTCTGCTAAGTACTCGTGGACATGGTTTCCATTCTAGTATCTGAGCCAAGTTCAGGTTTATTCTGTACCTTTTTACCGTTAATAGGTATTTATTTTCAACTTACTCGTTATTTCAAATTATAATGAATAGCTTTTCCCCGCGACTTCGCCCGCGTAGCAATATAGTATACTATTACCCGTATTCCCGTAAGAATGACGCATTTTCCCGCGATAAAAAGTAGCCAATGTTCATCAAGGATTATATCGACTTCTAATGGTAAAATATTTTTTCAAATAGGTCAAGTAGTTTCGGAGCCTATTAAATACAAACAAACAATCAAATCTTTCCTCTTTATAATATTAGTGTAGATATGTATAGTGTATACTACTTTAGTATATACTTTACTTTTTTTTTACTGTGTTTCTATATAATAAAATAAATAAAATATTAAACATACATCCATTACCAAACTATAAAGCTAAAAGTAAAATAAAAAATTGGTTATCTGGATTGCATTATGAAGAAATTGAAGAGTTACTCAAAATAAATTCAAACACACACACTACACACACACGCACTACCTCATACACACACTCACACATACTCACACTTTCTCTCTCTCTCACACACACACACACATTTACTGCTATCAGGCATATGGAATATTAATTTGGTTCTAATGTACTTATTGTCAAAATTGTTAATTTAAATCTATTTATACCTGCACTTTATTTTCATTAAACTATTTTAAACTATGTAGATTATGAGAGATGTCACTGTCTACTGTAACACAGGTGTCTAAGCCTAGCTCAGAAGACAGGGGATACTATTATTTGTAAACATGTTTTATGACAATAAAGATTATTATTATTATTATTATTATTTTTGTTACAAACATATACATATTTATAGTATTTGATACCTACTTATATATTAATGTTGTTTAAAAAAGAAAAAAATCATTAAAAAAGAAGCTTATTAAGCTAATTACACATTTGACTACTAAAAACTCGTCGAGTCGGACTAATTTGATGCGCTCTCATTTGTACTCGACCGTTACAATGTGCGTAAGATAATTTTCTTGCATGATACAATCTATTCTCCTTGCACGAGAAACTGGAAAATGCCGGCTGACAATACATTTAAAAAGCTCATTACAAACGAAGGCTGACTGTAACAACTTTATGCAAAGCGCTGATTTTTCACTAACAATAAAACGACAAAGACCACGTTTATACATTTCTTTTGCAGGCGCAAAGGTACGCGAATTACCCTCTCTTTGTAATGCTAATTTTAAAACCAAGGAATTCATTTTTTATTCATAAGTTTTTCTGCTCGAGGGCCAGCAGTCGGAGCATCCGACTCGTTTGTGATGAGTTTGATGTTAGAAAATAAAATTCATATGAAAAAATTTTGTGTATTCCCGTAAAAGGGTTAACATCCCTTTGATCGTGGTATGTGTGCGAGCATCATACCTGGCCGCATATAGCGCGTACTTAAATTACAACGTAGACTAACTGTGCGCTTATATGCAATGTAGAAATTTGTTCTCAGTGACACCAGAATTTAATTTATGAAACATACATGTTAATGATATTAAATAATTACGAGTAGAGTCGTGATACTGCAATACCCAGAATCCCTATATATATCTCACTTGATTTAGACAATGACTAGCAAAACACCAATTTTACTCACAATACTAACCATGAGATAAATAGGCGACAGTACGATTTTAAATACAGTCAGAAAAAATACTACTTAAAGTCTTCACATCTGTTAAACCACTCATTTATTTTCCATAATAAAATATACTCATAAAATAACAATTATCAAAACACTATGTATGTTGTATGCCTATTTCGTCGCCAACAACATACTTTCTTTAATTTTCTATATATTCATATTCAGTTAAAGAGTAGTAATACTTCATTGATGTAATGTTGTGTTTCTGCGGTAAGTAAGGTGGCCAGTACTCTACGTAGATACGCTGGGCTATTAATGCTGCTAGCGCAGTGACTCCTCATCAACAACGGGGTTGGAAACTCGTTAGTTATATCGCTGGTATTGTTAGCGGGTATAGGCTACGGTGACAGCTTACCATCAGGTGGGCCGTATGCTTGTGTGCCACATTAGCGGTATAAAAAAAAATAGATTCCACGCATACAAAGTCACAGGAGTAGCTAGTCTAGTAACTGAATTAACTATTTGTGCATTTTTATTTGGAAAACTTGTTTTAGAGCAGCTCACAAAGTAAAAGAATAAAGCAAACGCAAATGTGCTTGCAAAACAAATTAATGTATGTTACATTTAACGGAAAAGGTATGCTTTTGAACGCGTGGGTAAGCTGGAATTAAAGTTCATAATGTAATATTTTACCTTGGAAACGTACATTTTGGGATTTTTAAACTATTTTGCAGGGAAACTATATTTTTTCACATAAAAGTAAAGTAGTCTAATCAATTCTGGAGAATTATCTTGCTATGATAGATATGACTAAAGTTTTTTTTTTTATATCAAGCGTACATTAATTTTAATTTGTACTGTTTAAAGTGTAACAAAATTTACAAATTAACTTTTCACCAAAGATAATTTCGTGCCAACGTGACAGATGGTAAGTCCGTCGCCGTATCTTTGGCACTACATACGTCCTTGAATTGCTTCTCAGACGTATAGTATAGTAGTATAGGTTTCCTTACGATGTTTTCCTTCACCGTTTAGCTCGTGTTGTGACTAGTCACGGTACTTAAATTAGAAATCTCATTGGTACGGACCGGTGGGATTCGAACTTATGTCGCTAGAATGGCAGGCAACGCTTCATACCATAAGGCCACCACGGCTCAGACAAAATATCTGATAATTACTGTGAGCTGAACCTATTATGCCAAATTTTAATTTCTACAAGAAAAATTTGGAACGTTGAATTACGAGTCAAGTTCTCCTATCTCGGACCCAGTTTTCATTGATGAACGAAGAGCCGATATTCGATACTTTTTTTCCGGAGTGGCACACTTTTACATTTGGACTGCGTTCCTCATTGACGATTCAACCCTTGCGCGGTCGAACAAACTGGATTAGTCCGGGACATGTTCGCTCACAGGGGAAATAAATTGATTTTTTTATTTTGTTTTGTTCCCAACTCGCGTCCGCAATAACAGGCTACAATGAAAAATAATAACACGCGGGAGATTGGCCGTCAATATGTTGAAATATTAACGGATTGTGAAATAGGTAATTCTATGAAAATATTTTGGTAATTATTATTAACAAGAACAATAACTGATTTTAAAATACGGGTACAAATTCGTTAAAAACTTAAGTAAATAAAATTATCAGAGCGACAAACAATGTCCGTCCTATCATAAAACAATCCGACAACTTTTCAAGCCTTCGAGAAAGGGACTAGTCTAACCAAACTTTCGTTATTGGATGACCACACTGTTGTATTTTTTACTTTGGCTATGAAAAATCCATCATAACTTTTTCTCCTCGTTAGCAGGTCCCAGCTTAACAGGAAAATGTAGTATGCTTTCAACAACACATGAGCTTTTATTGATCGGAGGAATTTATAAAAACACTACGTAAGTTTTGAGGGGTTGCAAAATATAATTTACACGTCTTCAAATGCAGTTCTATTCACCTCTCACGTGCAACCATTTGTTAGGAGAAACTATAGAAAAGCGATTGCAATAATAAACTTAAGTCAATCCACGTCGTACAATAATAAACAAGACCTTTTTCAAGGTACAATTCAATTTTCTGTACGACTTTCGTCGTAGTTCTCAACGTCATGAGTGCATATTTGCTCGAGGGATAGAAAATCCTTGTCTGAGGAAATTGCCTCCGATCGGATTGGATGACGGTGCCGAGTCGCCGCCGCGCGATTGTCATTTGTTTAGAGCTCAGCTCCTCACAATCCCGGTCCGTTCACATTACGAACACTTTATAGATGAGCAGTAAAAATATACACGCTTAGGGTAACCTAACCACATGTCAGGATACAAATTTTATTTTATTTTTTGCTTGAAACAGCGGTCTGTTCATATTGTTATGACGGTTCATATTAATTTATATCTACGTTACGTAGCGCGCGATGCTTCGGTAGTATCGCGTTACCGTTTATTGCTATAATATCACTAATCCACACATCGAAGCGTACCTACATGTACATAACTAGATACATTATTTTACACAATATTATCTTTGGTGCTTAAAATAAAGCAACAGTGTACCTATTTTTTTCCTATACTTGATTTTAATCGCGTACCTGTGTTGTGTTGATCGTAGAATTTTTAATCGAATGTAGAACACTATGATACGGGGAAGTCGAGTTAGATTTTGCTTAACAATTCTAGTTTATGTTTAGTCAGTGGACGTAATGATCATAATCACATTATGTTTTAATCAACGTATAGTGGTACAAATATACCTCCACTAATAGGGCACTTTGGAGTTTATTCCAATTTTCTGCGTTCCAAACAAATTAACTCTACGCCACTGAACATTATTACAGTTAATAAACGATTTAATGGCTGACCTATTTAAGGTAGATTAGATCGACTGACGTTAGTTGACTAGAACCAGTCTGGTTTTGCAACATTTATGAATAGCTTATAATAAAAGCACCGCAGTTACATTTCACTATAAGCCTGTAACAAACTTTTAATATTGGTTTACTTTGTTGTCACTGGACAACGGTTATTAAATTTAAATATACATCTGTGCATGATATTAGGCATACCTAATCATAGCCGTGGTCGCCTTGTGGTTAAAGCAACGGCCTGTTATCTGATAGGCCCAGGTTCAAACCCCGGCCTGTACCAATGAGTTTTTCTAAGCTTTAGTACATAGCTTAGTTTTTCTAAGCTTTAGTACATAGCGTTTAAAAATAGAGGTAGAGCGATTTGGGATTTCCCATGGATTTTCCCATGGATTTTCCCATTAATGTTAGAGCCGCCCGACTGAATTCTTCCCTTATTCACCGTTGCTTGTTTCGTGATGATTAAAAAATCTATTAGCATGATCCATTTGAAAAACAACGTGAAAATAAGGCATACGATACGTCTTCTCGAATCCACCGCGTGCGTTTGATATTGACGGATTATGTTCTCGGAATCTACCAGCTAAAGGCTATTCCAGTTTTCTCCCAACTAAATGGGTGAAGTAGTTTTAGTGTCTGTGTAGTAATTATGTGCAAATATTTCTATTTTGACACCAGAAACTTATTACTTTCCGAGTTTAACATATAGCTTTATTCAAAATTTCAAAACAGATTAAACTATTTTCAAAAAACGGAACTCAACCTACCTACTAATTTAT
This sequence comes from Falcaria lacertinaria, assembly GCA_951449985.1. Taxonomy (NCBI): domain Eukaryota; kingdom Metazoa; phylum Arthropoda; class Insecta; order Lepidoptera; family Drepanidae; genus Falcaria; species Falcaria lacertinaria. The sequence goes on along the minus strand of OX602109.1, from coordinate 5,032,889 downwards.
AAAAGACCTGACCCAAACCGGAATCATGCGGAAGCGAGCCAAGAGCAAATAGGAGCAGGTGCAAACGCGAGTAGTTTTGGTATTAAGTATTACTCATGAAATAATACTTTACAAAGTCAAAATTTCAAATGTATTTTATATCGAGAACTTTATTATACTCAAATCAAAACCTGAAAATCATAATTATTTTATTAGTTGAACTGCATTTCAGTCAGATCTATACTAATTATTGTTTTATTTCGATATCTCTCTAGGATGAGATAACGAATATGTTAAATATTCGTATAGATTGAAAAGTGAATGATTACCCTAAAATTTGCAACACAGCCATCTTTTATTTACACTGGTAATTATTATTCTTATGTTAACTATTTAGTGTGTCATCAGTAAATAATACATGAATTTGATTGAATAATTTAATAAATTGGGAAAATAATAATATTTTCAGTACATATTAAAGATAAAAAATGCTGGAATAAATCATTCGATTCAAGCCTTTTCTGACTTAACTTGAACTATAACAGGAAACATAGAAACAGGTTTTTTTTTTAATAATCCTCTTTTCGGTTTTATCCCGTTAACGTCCCCGTAAAAAGCGGCACGAAGCAGAGATTAGCCCTTAATCATTCATAATTAATATGCAAATTACGATAAACAAAAACAGCAAGCAAAAAAGAAAAGTCTCGGCCTTTTGTAATTTTTCGACAACGAGGAAGTTAACGCTTATGCATAATTAAATGATTTGGTGATGTGTTGGTTTTGTACCACGAATGTATAGCCTGTTGGTAATTTAGACCTTCAGAAAAGGCTTATAAGGGCCTAAAGTGAATAAATGATTTTTAATGAGTAACAATTATATGTTTATATTCTGCAGTAAATGGGTGAATGTGTGTTGGGAAACTATAGCCATGACATCGGTAACTACATTAGGACTGAAAGAACGAGCAAGGGATTAATTAGGAAGCCTGCACCCGTAGTTCCTTGGTCACGGCATCACGCATGAACGGCTAGACAGATTTCAATATTTTTTTTTGTGTTTGTTATGTCAGGAGAAGGTTCTTATGAAAGCAAAAAAAGAGATCAGCCTAAAAAATAACACCCATTAAATTGAGGACCAAATCCGATTTCACGCAGAAGTAGACGCGGTTACATCTAATTATTATTATATTTTCATTTTAGTAGGCATGTATTATTTTCTAACAAAGACTATGTATAATACTCTGGTAGGTAGTTTTATAAATATCTTAACATCAATTAAATGTCAGAGATAGGAGAGAGAAAAAGCGAGAGATAGTATGGAGTGAGTGCATTTGATAACTTTAAAGGTAATAACTACCAACAGTGTTTGTATTGTTAAATTAATTACCTAACGGTTGTACTTTGTCCCGTAAAACATCCATTAAGAAACGTAACTGGTGTCTAGTAGCTTTTATTTTATTACCGTACCTACTTTCTGTAAAAAAATCATTTACGTCGGAAGAATATCGTAAATCCGCTGATAACATTTTACAGATACCATTCAGTGTACTTACGCTCATAAAAGTCTGTTTTACGCGTTGCTTATTTTCTCTAAATGTCAAGGTTCCCAATAAAATGTATTCCATTAAAAATAGTAGGTACTTACTACTTACGTTATAAAAAGCCACCTCAGGCAATTTGGAAATTGAACACTAAAAATAACTGGTAAGTAGTAATATAAAAATAAAAAGCAAGAAATGGGCATATTAGTACTAAAGCGAGTTTAAATTCCAGGAAAACAAATAAGCACCTCGATTACAAATTCAAAAGAGCCTGGTGTAACTGGGCCTGGTTTTAATAAACCGAGCGGCGCTCGCGGTGTCAGTTATGAATGTTATGTTATTATGCATACTGTAATAAGACGCAGCAACAATGCAGGGTGTACCTCCAACGTTTGCTGTAAAGCATAATGTGAACGTACTCGTACTTTCAGGAGCAGAAAGCCCATTTACCTTCTAGTGGCTTTGTGCTCGTAGTCTGGCGGGTTAAGCGTCGCGGTGAAGCGGGGACAATGACTTAGACCTTTTTAAAATGCCTCTCTTTTACTCCTTACCGTCGGCCATTCCCAAAATGGAATGACTTCGAATTGATCAATTGTTTTGTTACAGTTAAAGTAGTATTTTAAGATCCAACAGACTTGTTTCGCCCGAATATACTCACTCAATCCTCTTTATTGACAACAAGCGCTTTATTCCCATTCAAAATAAAAATATATAAATACAGTGCATTAGAAATAGGTATGGATTTTAATATTTTTGCATTGTGCATCAAGCAAATGGCAAGGAAGATATCAAAGATTAGAGATACCAGGCGTACTAAATACATAATCAAGTCGTACATAGTGTAACAAAGTGTTTAAGCACTGCGAACGTAGGTAAAACTTTAATAATGTTGAACTTCGTGCTGCTACACTATTAGAGCGAGGTAAATTGTTGCAGTTGCGGTCTCAGGCCAAACTAAATCCAATATTGGGATTTGACCTTTTACTTGTGCATTAAGCTTCCATTTCTGTTTGTTTGTCTTGTAAATTATAAACTAGCAATAGTTCACTGGATTGATTTTAAACTAACAAAGCGGGGATACACACTTTATTTCATTATGGGAAGTGTATGGAGATTAAGAACGAAGTAAATTTACGTTCATAAAAATAGGCCAAGTGCGAATTGGACTCGCACACTGAATATTTTATAAAATATACTAATACACATACTATGAAAATTTCGACGGTCTACCTATTACCATTAATAAGAAAGGGCAAAAAAAACACGTTTCTACTAGGGTATTTTCTATTTATTTTCCTTTTAATAATAATTGTTATAGCGGCAACAGAGATACACATTTTAGTAAAGCCGTGGTGGTCTTGTATTTGAAGCAACGGCCTGTCATCGGCCCAGGTTCAAATCCCGGCCTGTACCAATGAGTTTTTCTAAGCTTAAGTACAGTGATTTATCACACCGTTAGCTAAAAAGAGAGGTAGGGCTAATTGGGATCTCCCGTGGGTTTTCCCATTGATATTGGAGCCACCCAATTAGGGACTACCTCCACCTTACAGAAGACCGCAGTAAAATAACACTTTTTATAAGTTAAGTAGAAATACATTCTGTGAAAATGTCAACTGTCTGCATATTACGACTATGACGGACGGACAGATGGACGGACGGACGGACGGAAGGACAGCGAAGTCTTTGTAATTGGGTTCCGTTGGTTACCCTTCGGGTACGGAACCCTAAAAAGATAGTTATTATATATAGTAATATAAATGTTTATTCCTTTTTTTTCAGTGTCATCCCGTTGTCATGACTTATATTTAAAACTTGTTCATACCGCATCCCAGCGAGCGTTGAGCTTATGCCTATTTTTCGAGGACTGTCAAACTTGTGACATATCGACAAAATTAATTGCACACGTAACATCGTTGGTAAATGGAATATCAACAACTGAAACAAAAAAGGCCTACAACATATTGAGATATGTAAAAAGTATTTTTTCTGGACTTCGCATTCCCGCGCCCTTTTCTATTTCGGTTTAAAGTTCATCTCTTAAAGAAGTATTTTTGAAATAATAAAATTAAGGCAATATATTATTTTTTTAAATCTTAAATGAACTTTAATGCAAAGATACAGAAGGACCCCACTCAATTTAAAACAATCTTAACGTGTAAAAAATTTAATGCACTTTTCGAACACATTAAGGCGCGGCTTTTGTTCAAGCATATAGAAAGCGTGTAGAAAGATGAAGATTTGACAGGTCATTCATCTCTGAAAATCTTTAACCAAAAACCTTTTAAGATACGATTAGACAACATTTTGCCTGCTATGCAACGTTAATCAAATGTGTGCTATGTCGTTGTAAACAGCTAGAAAGGCTTATGAAAAAAGGACATATAATTTATTCTCGCGTACTCACAAAGCGCTTTTTAGCTTGTGTAAAATAACAATGACATTCTTTTACTTGAAAACCGTTACTTCGCTGTTTCTTCGCCGAGAACAATATTTTCCAATTTAAGTGACAAAGTGCACTTAGGTCGGCTTGTCTGAAACCAAAACTTTGCCATTTGAACTAGAGAGCAAGTTGCAGCTAGAGAAAAGTAGGGGTTTAGTTATTTACTGGGTTGCGGCTTAGGATACAGTTTGTTATCAAAATAATCATGTTATTATCAACGTTGAATTACACATTTCGTTGCATTTCAATTTTACACTGGGGACTTTCTTCATTCCACGTTAAAATAATTGTATGCCTCCCATCTTACTTGTGTACTCTGATTGATTGAATAATTAACAACCTTTTATAAAGCATATTTTTTAATATTAGGGCATTTTATTGCTTAACAATGCGGTTATATCAGTTAAATATTTATAGACAGGAATAAGTTTGGTTAATATCAGAATAAAAATACTTATTATTTCTATAAACAATTTTTTTTCGGTACCGGACCTAGTGTATAAAGTAAAAAATCAAATAAAAAAATTGATATTACAATTAACTTAGTATGGATTTATTATTAAGAGCATTATAATGTATCGACCGAGTTTTAACAACCTAGTGTCGTTATTATGACAACTCGCACCAAAAATAGGGGCGCTATCAGTCGCTGTTTTTGCAGACTTTCACTTTCACAGAGTCATAATTTATTGCCAAAGTTTTTTATTCTTTTTAATTACTTAGTACAGAGGCCTTTAACATTATGGCACCAACTATACACGTCTGATTAGCCGATAGAACAACATAGATGCACTATTTCTGTAGTTATGTTTTTAGTAATAGATTTTTGAAAACGAAAAACTGTCGTGAATAAAGCTTTATGCCTTGCATCATATTTTTGCAGACAAAGCCTTGTTCAATCAAACACTGAAAAGCTTTCAGCGGATTCCGCTACACTCTAGTTTATTCGAGGACATATTGTACCAATATCGTTCAGATATTCTATTATTTAAGTTATCCATATTATTTGTACTGACCGCGGGAAATACTGATACATCAGTGAAAATAATAAACACTAACGAAAATGTCCGATTAAAGGATACAAAATATATATAATTTGCTTTGTCCTTTAATATATTTTGTATTCTATAAATATGAATTTCCGCAAAGTAAAACCTGAATCAATTCAATATGTCCGATTAAAGGTTTTTAAAAGTCGTCTTCTTCCATGTTTCGTGCGTTCTTTATATCTTACTAGTATATGTCCGCGATTTCGCCCATCTACATAGATTTAGAAGAGAAGATAAACGTCTTAAAAGAAAAAATATTTATGCTAAAAAGCCTTCTCCATGAAAAACAATTTTTTTTTGTGCTAACTTTCATGGTGATCGGTCTTGCAGTGTTGGAGTTTATCAATCCCATACCAACATTCTACTGCTTGTTAATAATGATTTGATTCGTTGCCAGAATGAAGTCTTCGATCTTTAATTTCAACTACTTCGCTCTGGTCTTTCTGTGAATCTGTTTTTGTTATAGTACTATATATAAAAATAATTGTCATTTAAATGTAGCTTTTACAGATTTATTTCATACTGATGTATCATCGATTCATTGCAAGCTAATATTTGTACAGCAGTATTGATGGCAAATTGAAATCACTCACACGCGCATATGCCAAATTAAATTATTATTCCGTTTGCGAAGGAGATAATTTTACAGAATGGCTGCGTTGTTTGACTTTAATTAATTCGAAGCTTGTCAACGTTGAATGTAATTTCTACTACGCTGTCTGAGGCATGTATCTCGTTACGGTAATCGCTTAACGTTCGAAATGAACGTTAGACGTGTTGATATCACGCGGTGTACCGGGATGTTTTCCCATACCAGCGGTTTAATTAATATTATTCTGTGTTTATTTTAACACTCCTGGTACAGAATTGCGTAGCTTATATATTTAATTGAGAGTTATACTTTGCACGATGGGGCGCATGGTGATTTCTAATACTGAAATCCTTTTTTTATTGCTATCGATAGTTTTAATTCAAATGTATTTATAAGATCTGGTAAAAAAAACTATTAATAGCACAAAGTTATTTACAATACATGTTCCTGAAAATTTTTGTATAAAATATCGCGGAGCAGCGAATGGTAAACAAATGCATGGAATAAGTTCGATGCTTTTCGAGTCGCGAAAACCGATAGGTAGACTCCCCAACGTACGCTGAGCCAGCGGAATCCGTACCATATTTCATGTTCTCTACGCTATGCGCTTTGTGAAAGAAAATACATTTTTCACCCTCTTCAGAGCTTTCAAAGTAGGTATTGTGTTTCGTTACCTTATGTTTTTTTATAATGCAATGAAATAATTAAATGTGTTTAATTTTAACCAGCCTATAGTTAAACAGCATATAAATCACATCCGCACGCTGAGCTACGGTTAAAAATGTGGTTCATGAAACAAACTAAAGAATTTAAATGGGTGCACGCCACGGTATTGGAAACCGTTCAAACGCGTTCCATAGAATGATGCCTCGTTCGCCAACACTTGGTAACGATTCATTTGAGAAACTCATTTGCGCGAAGCCTCCAGAGAACGATCCTCATTTGCGTTTGTAGTATTAGCCTTGGTAACTGGGAGATTCGTTACTTACATAGTATATTCATTACTATCATTTAATGATAGGTACGCGCGTAATTCAAAATTGATTACATACGGAGGCCAACGCTCATTACACATGAAATTATTTTTACTTTTATTGTCACCTAGATTGTTCTTCGTGACTCGCGTAGCAATAGGATATAAAATTGGTTTAAAATCGGTTTTAGAAAGGATTGCTCAAAATCCTATGTGGGTATCTTCGACGAGAAATAATGACTGTGCCAAATGACTAATCGATCGGGCGTATAGTGTTAGAAATCTTGAATGAGTGTATAAGTACATACTATTTCTACCAACGAAACATGCAACATATACCAGCATATAAAGCATGCTAAGTTGGTATATAAAATTAAGTCATACAACAAAAGCATAAAGCAATTTCTCCTCAGTCAAATTTATGACAAAAAGGCATGTGACCTATTACTTATCTGAAATTGTTCCACCTGAGTTTTCCTTATTCTCATTAGGTTAAGACAAAAGGCGGTAGAAATCTGCATACTTCTTTCACTTAAAGTCTAGAAGGGTGCTCGAATATCGAAGTGTGTAGCGAGCAAGGGTGACATCTTTCCACTTACCGCGCTCGACTGGCGAAGACGACTCTCGTCATTTAAACAAAGGGTGAAATTGCCCGAGATGTGCATTCTAGTCTCACTTGTTCGTTGACCGCAGCTACCGACTGCATGCTGACTCTGCAATAGAGCTTTTAGGAGATTTAGAATTTAGTATTTTCTTTTGTTTAGTTTAGTAACTTAATCACTATTATGTATAATAACTTTACAATTGAAGTCCCATATATTATTAGGGAAATGTATGTGCCAAGAATCTCGCAATGCTGCCAGCATTTATGGCACCCTCCCCCTTAATTTTGGCTTATTTCAGATATTTTACCTATAATTCCTATCTTACATTTAATTTCTGTTTCCTGTAAATAGTTTAATCTGTTATATGTAAATAAATATTAATATTTGTATGTAGAAAGCAGTAATTAACGGCTTTCAAAACCGAAATATGTTATAATAATTCCCAACATGGTAACAAGCGGCTGATGCGACGTCATAGGCCCGCGATGAATATTAAAATATCGTATCCCAACGTTGACGTTTCATTTAAAGCCGCTCGATGAGTATGTGTTTTTATTTTTCGAAAATGTTAAGTAATATTTACGTCAACAAAAAGGCCTAAAGTGACCCAGCATTAAAGTCAGCTTATGACTCAGAGTGTGATAGATTGCCGACCGCCCGTTGGTCTGGTTTACTTTTTATTGAATAGGTACCTCGGCATCTTCAACCGTAGTTACATTTTAATTAATAAAATCGAGAGTTCTGGTTCCTATTTAAAAAAAGAAATTAATGATCACGTTCCTATAAAATTACACTGGATCTACATTAGGTAATGCAGAACTGGAATCCTAATTATGAAGCATTGATAAGCAATAGTAATCGTGAAACATACATCGATTTTTTGTGTTAATGTGAAGTCAATAAATTTAATCTTAAAATATATTTATATATTGTAAGAAACACCTAAGAATATACTTTAATTAAAAGATGCTAAGTATAAAAGTGTAACTTATAACAATATTAGATATATATATACTAGCTTCTACCAGCGACTACGTCCGCGTTGAGCTTAAAATCTCAGAGGAACCTAAAATGTTCCCTTTAATTTTCCGGCATAAAAAGTATCCTATGTGTTAATCTAGGCTATAAATTATCTGGGTTCCAAATTTCACAAAAAATCGTTGAGTAGTTTTTGCGTGAAAGAGTAACAAACATCCATCCATACTCACAAAAATTCCCATTTTTAATTTTATATAGTAGGATAGTGGGATATGCATTAAGATTGATAATAATCGTATCAAAGAAAGCCATTTTCAAACACCTTACCCAGGACCAATTTTAATGTATATTTAACAGGCTGCAACAAAACATGATTCTACTCTAAACCTCTTGAAAGTTAATGACACGCCTTAAACATCAAGCCCAATGAAGTAGAAATGAATGATGCTCCGATTTTGCCCGCCTTTGACCTTTTCTGTGTCTCCCTCCTGTTTTACCTTACGTCAGGAGTGAAGCAACATACTCATGGTGACCGTGTAAATAATTATTACAGTACTACACCAAAGTCTTGTTACTAAGGACGATACACATCTTTAATTATATATTTGACGGCTCTATTTTGGACTATTGTGTCGTTGTTGCGATTCTCGCTGGGGTAAACATTTATGTGGTAATCAATTTACGTTTGCCTTGCATCTGTTTGCTATCGATTATATTTATTAAAAAGTACCTATATATTACTTTAAACGCCACTAATGAGATCACACGTACCCGTAGGTACCACCAGTTTGAGACTTGAAAACGCTAGACTGAATAACTTACTATTATCTATAGTTCTCTATCAGTATCTGGTATCCTTGTGGTATACTGCAGGCATTGGGGCCAGATAGCTAATATTCGAACATTTTATAGTAATTTAACTAACATTCTTAACATAATCAATAGAATAAACTTAAATTAGATCATCATAAAGTTTTTCATTTTTTAGGCAAGCAATCTGACTTATAGACTCAACAGAACTAAATAATTAAAAGATAGTAGCACTCTAATAATGTCCATTGTTCAAGCGTTACCGCAAATACTTCTACTTAAGTAGGGCACGAGACTAATGCGAGGGGCGGACTCCCAACTGTTACATTTCGTTTTAACCCAAACGACCGTAAAGCGACATTGATAAGTGTTCGACGCGACACGTCTCTATTCGGTTCGTATGCGAGATAACGTCTAAAATAATCCACATAGCTTCTAAAACTGCTCTCCATGATGGAACTATTTCAAGCCGCACAAATAATTAAGCAGGTTCGGGCATATTAAAAAATAGCTAGTTTATAACATGCCTCGCATAAAAACAGGTTATTAAAACTATTACATGCCGGTACGACTGACTCTACTGTTCAAATTAGACTATCTATATTTAGTAGTGAATATTTTTGGCATGTATGTAATAGATGCACAAATCGAGTGACCAACCAAGAGAATTCCATCATCACTAAAGCGTATACCTTCCGTCTAATCGAGTAAATGTTTCCAACCCAATGGCTTGGACACGTCGCGTAGAGCGGCTACGTAGCCCGAAGCTTCGTAGCATCGTAGCATGGCGTAGACGTTGTAACTCAAAACGTTCCAACTTGAACAAATATTTGCGTAGCGCTCATTGGTTCGACAGATGCATCGGAAATGCTTTCAGTGGATTTTTGTTACAAATACTAATGAATAAATGAAACGTATGAATTTTTGCCTCGACTGTTAAGGATTTGAGACTTCAAACAAAGAATAATGGTACATATCTAATATCTATCTATCAAAGTCTTTGACATAATCCGCATAAACTTTTACACTTAAAAAATAAATAAAATGAGTATGTGGACATGATTCTTATTTGTACAAGAATGATGAAACCTGAAAAAACTTTTTTTTTTTTACCAATTTCAATATTCAACTTATTAATAAAATGACTACACGCCTAACGTGGCTGAAAAAAATACAAGGAAGGTGATTAGGGTTACCATTCGGAAATTATTCAGAATTGGAATGATTTTGCAATAAATAACAAAATAACGCACACAACAGAATTTGCTTTCATATTTGTCCATGCTGCAAACAAATATTTTGTTTATGCGTCTGATATCCAAAACGTAATGTTTCCAACAGTACTGTAAATGTATACACAATTAAGCAGTCTCGATACGTCCTTATTTTGTTAGCTTCCCGCCGTGAATCCGCTTTCGGGGTATTTAGTGTATAGATTGAAGTAGCGCTCTTCAATTTTATTTGACTGAACCATTAGTATTCCTGTAACAATACTGTCACCAATCTTTCCAAAAGCAGCTCGCAAGATACAAATACGTTTTAATATAAGTGAATAGGCAGCGTTCCGTCGATCTGCGTGGAATTATTACAATCTCTTGCTCCGAATGTCGCAGCGCGGCGCTAACTGTTCGGTAAACTTTTTTGATATTACTCAGCGGGCGATGCACGTAAATCTGCCCTACCGTGGTCCCGTTAACTTTTTCAATTTAACAGGTAAGGATAAATCGTTCATTCTTTTTATTTCAACATAGAACTGATATAAACTCCCAAAACTTCAGGCCGAGGCTGCCGATATTGTTTAGCTTCCTGGTTAACTTGTAGAATCTTTTGCACGAAAACATTTTGGTACATTTACCTACCGAGCTTAAATTTTATAACACGATCCTGGAGAGTTCTCTTAGAAATGTTGGAACGGTTTTATATTTAAACTTTATTTTTGGTCGAAAGGGGTAGATACAAAACGATAAGAGAACCGTTAACATCCAATATCAAGTCTCATATTATGACAAAACCTATGTATGCCATATAATGATCAATAGTAGTGTTATTTTATTCAGATAAGTATTGATTTATTTCTCGTTCAACGGATTACGTGGTATCAAAATGTTATTGTATTTTTCGTTCTAGCAAATTTAAGTATCTTTATAATAAATAGCGTTCCTATATTTCATAAATTTGAGTAACATTCCTTATGTCGTTCATTCGTTAGTTTCATTTAGATTTTGAACTAATATGTATTACAAATGCGAATGTGAGTTTGTTTGTTTCCTACGCTTGCATACCTTAACTCCTATATAATACTGATCATCATGAAATTTTGCAGTCTTTGTAAGAGCTACAGACCATTATAAAAAAAACCTCTAGAACTGTCATCTAGAAGTGTCATCACCCGCATGGTCATTAATGTAACTAGTATAGTAAGTAACAAGCAGAATTCCTTTTAAAACCGCACATTCAAAGCGAACAGCAATTAAAATCTCCAGCCATAAAAATTCAAAAGATCTTTTTCAATGCGGAGTTAACAGTAATGAATAGAATTTGCTCACTACATTTGGATGTAGCCAATCGATTAATAGGTGGGTGTATAAAACTTTTTCAATCGAGAAGTTTTCTTATCGATTAGCTCCTCGCAGACGTCGCTGTCATCTAGATGAAGGAAAAGGGGAACCGTCGGAATCGCATCCTTTATACTCGAATGCTCGGACTCATTAAAACTTTTATCTGGCACAGATGCACTGGCAGTGTGAGTTTATTGTTGTCTACTAGGTACGCTCTCAAAGCGAAAACATTTGAGATAACGCTCGAAAGTGTGCATGCAAATCCTATGCACATATTCCGCTCAGCTTTTTTCTTCTACGTGTAAGTTTCTTTGGGTTTCTGTGTATTTACTGCACTAGTGTTATTGTTGCGTAAGTTTTGTTTCTTTTGTGTTCCACTTTTCTTTTTATTTGTATCTCGTGGCATATAAATAATTCTAGTGCTTGGTTCATTCATTGGTTGAATGTTATTGGTTATAAAACATTTTCTAAGTTGTTATCTCAATTAGTCAACTAACGAACTTAATGGGTTTTTTATGTAAGATTGAACAAATAAACGCCAATCAAAAGTACGCAGATGAGATTTCAATTACTACGTACATTCAAAAGAAGTCTTGTCACTCTTCAGTGCATAAAAGCAATGATTCGAGGAGCCATTTTCCACTGGTAGGGCGGGGACCTATTGAGGCCGGTGACAATGCTCGCAGCCGGTGGACGGATCCCTTTTGTTATACTCGGAAGCCATTATTGACATTTTCAAAGGGCTATTAAAATATTTTTTATTGAAAAACGTTTACCAAGTTTTGGACGAAAAACGATGATTTATCGGCACACCGGTCAAGAGTTTTACCACAGAGGAAATGATTTTATGGGTGATTCAAAATAAATTTCAATAACAATACAAGAGTAAACATGATAATGGATGTTTAAAATTAAATTCTATGATAACATTATTTAACCGACTGCCTTCATTTTCATAAAGTTATGGCTCGTTGAATATGCATTTGTTTAATGTGTTATTAATACAAGCGTGTCTCAAATGGAACAATGGAAGTTTATTCAAACAAAATTCTACATTCTATAATATTTGTATGAATCATGGATTTCTTCAGAGTTACGACTTATCTCCTGAACATACCTAAACTTATACATGATTAAAACTTTACTTACTTACTACTTAATTTTATTTTTAACAAAGACCAAAGTCACAGAAATAAAAATTCTATGGTCTTAACATATACTCCCGCTGGAACTATTTTGGTATCGTGTTCTAGGTTCCATAGTTTCTTAATACTGTTACACACATATTAACAACACACACGACGTGGAAACATTTTTTAACAAATATTTTTATTTAGAATTTCGAAGAACAGTTATTCTTGCCAGTAACAATATTTTCTGTATGATAACTTTCTCACACCTGCTTATTTCTCGAAATCGCTCTAGCGATAAAACTGTCAGTTGTCCTCTTTACCTTTAAACTATTACTTTATCTTTAAAATGCTATAAATAATATTTGTATTAATATTGTCCTCATGCAACCTTCAAGCATGTCATTGTAATGTGAACAAAGAGTAAAAAATATGTGAAAAATCTTTTAAACAACAAGATTTTACACTTTCCAAAGTGTATTTAAATTAGCAGTGTAATTTACGATTGTAAATTTTATTTAATCAAGAGTTCCTATGGTCACCTTATTGCTCCATTATCAGACCTTAGACGGACACCCTGGTAACTTATTGCATTGCGAACGAAGTAACATAGGTATGACAGCTCAATCAGATGCCAGCAAGTACTTGAAATATACATATCTCAAATACATACGAAAGATTAAACAAATTCTTTTAAAGAGGGTCAGGACCTGTCATACTGGAACCTGAAATATCTTCTATGAGAAGTACCCGATTATCACACCTTAAGAAAGCAAGGCGACATATGCCAATAAATCCTAATGTTGACCGACATAACGCTAAGAATTGTTGGTTTACATACCGATAAAATTCGTCACGGTGGGACCGGTCTTTGCACTTTGCCGAGAAAGCACATTTTACCTGTATTACGATTTCCACTTAAACCTATTATCGCACCCCTTACACAGCAGGTCGTGAGTACGTGAGCACTTATCTAAAATTAGTCACACCTACATTAGGGTACATAAGAGAGTTATAAACATACGTTATACAGCCTACTCGAACATACGGACGACCTTCGAATTTTACTCAGACTCTTGAAACGGCAATATATTACCTATGCTTCAACGTTACGTCAAGTGGTCCTCTATATTTTATAGGAGCATAATCCTTCGAGTAGGTACATACAGGCAGGGTTAACAACTTGAGTCCGTCTAAATACGATTCTGTGATATATTTATATTCGAGTGAAAGAGTATTGAGAGCACTTAACGTAGTTTTCAAAATACAAATATCGTTTTCAATCTGTCTTTTCTAATACATCAAGACAAAAGTATTTTGAAAATCAGTAAAAGCTTATACTGTCAAAAAACATACAATATCACGCGGAAACTATTGGACAGATTTTGAGTAAACTTGACATAGTAGTGGGAGCTTACGAGTATAATATTAAACAGGTTTTATGACATATCATGGAAATGAAAAAATACCTGCGATAAAGGGCATTAATTATGTTCGTTTTTAGATAGGCAGCTGTATTTTTTTATAAATACTAGCTGCCCGCCCTGGCTTCGCACGGGTAGACATTAGTTTCGGAGCATAGACATTTATCAAATATTTTGTCCACCCGTGCGAAGTCGGGGCAGGCAGCTAGTATAATATATAGCCTATGTTACTCAGTGATAATTTAGCTTTATAACGGTGAAATAATTTTTGAAATCGGTCCAGTAGTTTCGGAGCCTATTCAATACAAACCCACAAAAATACAAATCTTTCCTCTTTATACTATTATTAGTTTAGATAGATATCCACAGGGTTGGTTAGTCATGAAATGCATCTAGGTATTCAAATACTTAATTTTCTTTACTTTTATATTGTTTACTTTGTTTTACGACTCTTCCTAACCAATAAAAAGCGAATAAAATGTGTTTATTAGAGAGGAATCACGCGGACTTCATCTCATGATTAATGAATGCAGGCTAGTGTTGTGATGCAAATGACTTGAGTCAAGCTCGGTGATGACTGGCCTACATACATACTACAGAGGACCAAGTTACACCGTTGCGATGACATGGAAATCATCTTTGCTTAGTTGCGCGCCCCTTTGTTTGATTTCGCCTTGATATTTGTCTCGCTTATTTGGAAACGCGTAAATTTTAGCATAAACAATATATACCATTAAAATACAAATAAATATTTAAAGTTAAATAGTCACTTTTGTTCATAAAGAGAGGGCGTAATTGTAACTTTAGTGTATATTCTATGGTGATAATGTTGTAATACTTTTTGCCCCTGGTCGGTACCCTTAAAATAATGTGATGCATTCTTATTACTATACTAGTTTATTTTGTAACGTTTTTACGCAATGGCCTATAAAGGAACTGAAAAATAATGACGTACTTTTTATTGCAATCATATTTTAAACTGAATAACACTAAGCGACAAACGGTGTAAGGGAGGCTCAATGTAGTCTTCGTATTGATTGGGTGTAGCGCAGGCTTTCACTGGTCCCACGTGGCTGATGAGGCGTCCCTGACGCAACGTTGGCTAAACCATTGTTTATCTGCTTTGTGATCGGACTGAGTGTGCAGATGCTTGCAGTTGGCACATCGAATGTCAAGCTCGTACTTAATTATGTTAACCTCACCTACAATAAATGAAAGGTCAGAACTGCATACAACATAAGAAAAGGAAGTGACTTTCTTGACTGCACTTCAATGGACAATGATAAAGTAAAAAAAAGCCTGAAGATTCGATGTATCCACTGTACCAACACTTTGTGTACCAATCAGTGTGTACTGAGGCTTACTTTACGTCCCTTAACGAACAAGTTTGCCGAACGCCGTGCGTATAAATATATTTAGTCAAAGTGGATAGTTGAGCGTTGTTTGGTCATCAGCCACGCGAGGTGCAACATCATTTAGATGGGTTATGTGTTAGCTGTGTAATATAACCGATTTATAAATTTAAATAGCAGATTCCATTCAGATATTTATTAACAGCATTAATTATTTGTATCTTTAAATTGCAGTTTTGTGGGATACTTCTATTAAAGATATGAACGTTAACTTACGTATATAATTTAACACTTGAATAAAGAATATTGCTTTAATTATTATGCATTATTCTTCATCATGAAAGGGTTTAATTAAAAAGTAATTTTAGAACAATACATTTTGTCAACACCGTTCACAATTTTAGAGCGTAATAATAATAGAACGCTCGGTCTAGCATAAAACTGTGGGTGTTGATAGAACGTCCTTTATGATAAAGCAGCTTTTGTTAAAATAATTTAATCTTCAACGAAATTTATTGAAAAATTGCGCGCGGCTTTTTTGTAACATAAAATAAGTACCTCCGCCCGTAAACGAGCGGCTGTCAACGGCGTGGATAACATTTTTCTGTGGTTTTTTGGTGGACGACAAAAATTGAGGTAAAAAGTTTTCTGTTAAGAGGGTACCTATAATAAAAACAGCGCCAATTTTTGTTTAAGTTGGCATGTACATTCATTTTGGTCCAAAATCAAGTGAAATAACAAAACGCTTTATTCGGTCAATATAAGTTTTATTTTTTTATTTTCGACGTTTTGTGTCTCTTTAGGTTTGTTCAGCATAAAATTATAATAATAATCACTTGTAAATGTTAATTTTATTATACACCACTGTGGTGAGTGATATATCAGAATAATAACCACAATTTCCGAGTTCCAGGACAAGTAAATACTTACTAGTATTTGCCACAATATTAGTTCAATCTGGTTAAAGAAGTTCTCTGATTTAGTTACTGTGTAAGTCATGATCATGTTATATCTAGTTATTAATACGACCTAGAAGTGGCTGACATTGCTTAGCTGTTGCATCCTAAAATGTTTGGGAGTTATGCCTTAGCTCTTATACTACCATTTTAACCGTGCATTTTATCTCATGAATTAAAAGGTCGCTCCTAGTTTATATACCGATGGTAGACAATATACTTTATTAGGATGGATTACACTTGTTTGGAAAGAGTTAACAGTTGTTCACGTTTAAAAAATATGATAATATATTAATATTTTAAATGAAAGAAAAGTAATACCACAGAACAATAACTGAGCTAGTTATTATTCTGAGGTAATTATTTTGAGAGTAATACTTGTACGTAGTATATAATCTACTCTGAGGTAATGCGTACGTTGTACATTATCTACTCTGACGTTATACTTTTTCCTATTGTTGACACGGTGAACATGGTAACGTTAATTTTCATAAGCAGGTATTTTTGGCAATTTTTTGAAGGCTAAAACTCTTGAACAAACACTGCGACTTCATAGAAATATACCGATGGTAGACAACCAGTTCATAATCTTTGGATTAAATCGCGAACCGACCGGAACAATGTGAGGAGAGGATTGGGTGATTGATCACATACGTAAATAATATTAGTAAACACCATATTAATTAAGATAGTGCCGGTTGACGTCACAAATGGCAATCTTGATTGGGAGCTAAATATAGCGAGCCAATGTGCATGTACAGTCAATGTTAACGTGTCAATTAGCCAAACAGTTGCCGTAGTAAGTAGCTATTGTTGTCGATACACGACACAACTGACAAAATAAATTAGTGGAAGCTTATATTTGCAATTTCATACAAGTAGTTCAATAAGTTACCGAACTCGTAAAGTAGGTAGGTATAATCTGATATAATATATAGAACCTATATACGAGTAAGTAAAATTGGATGTGTCTGTCTACGATTTCAACAAAGGCTTTTCTCATGATTCAATTACGAAAAAGCCGAACTTATTTCGAAGGGATAATCATTAACATTTACAGATCTTTTCAGAGTAATCTAGAATATTTTTTTTGTTATAAAGCTTTTCAATGCGTTCAAAAACAACATGACCGAATATACAAATCAAAATCAATCAGACGATTATATTTAAATTAGAACCTACTTGAGAAAATGAGTTTAATGATTATTATGTTTTGTTGTGAAGAAAATATAGCCAAATAGCGTATATCCAACGTTCGTACCATATTAGACGAGCATTGATCTCGTGATTGGGACACTATACCTTAGGTTGTGGGCTTGAATCCCATGCAGACCAGAAATATGATATAACTACGTGTAGCAAAAAGGTACTTGTTTCTATTTTGTTAATATATTCTGCGTTCGATGGGAGAACTTAAAGCTGTTTATCAAATAATTATTATTGAAACAGCTTCAATAAATAATACACCAGGTTAACATAAAATGATAAAGGGCTTCGTCGCAAAATGTCCCTTTCGCAAAATTGCTAAAGTGCTCTAAACTGTTTTTGCTCTAAAATTTAAGAATAATGTTACCAATTTGAAACAGTAAGCTTAGTGCCTGCCTACTAATGATAAAATAAAATAAGTAAACCAGATAAAGAACTCAATATACAGACATCAATCACTCCTAAGTACTTCACAAATATGGATGGATCTCACCCAAATGTATGGTTTTGTTAGTATCATCCCATCTCTAAATGAAATATTGATTGGCTGAGGTTCACTATTTTATATTGTGCCAGTCTAATTGATTCTAGTAACTCAAGCTGTGTTTATTATCGTTATATACTTTGGGTACGGCATCAATAGCGTAATAAAATAAATTTAGTTGGATATTCATAATTATAATGTTTTTCATTGTCAATTATAAATAAATTGGATATTTTTTTATTTATTTAATGCATTTTCCATAAGAAACCGCATATATTAATAGAATACTATTTTTTAAAAAAAAAAAAATAATCGTAAGTATTTCTGGGGATAAAGTTTATCACTACTTGGTGACTTATCGCCAGTTTTCGAGTGAATTATTATCAAAACTTGTGTTTTCAAGTAAATGAATATCAAAATGCGATTCTATCAAAAAGTAAGATTAATAGCTAGGCGAGATTACGTAGTTGAACATTTCATTAAAACTTCCTTTACTCTTTAATTTTTTTAAGAAGTTTATCTAACAGAAAAGCGTGCCTTAACGTTTCTCTTAAAGAACTTGTATTTTTTTCATTTCAAATACTTTCATAACGTAAACATATGTTACATTAACATTTTTATATGACCTACCATCACGGTAACTTTCACTTACGATTGGATTTCAGCACACGTAGGCAGACACGTAGCTTACCAACATATTTCTTCTTAATACTACCCTTCCGTAGTTCAGTGGCCGTTGCGAATGTTCGCCTGTTGTTTACCCTAATTGTTATTTACGTAAACACGGACAGTTACTTTTTGGAACAACGCTATGGGCTATAAGAGACCTGTATTAGTAGCAGAATATACGTATGAGCTGAGCTTTTGGATGGACTTTATTTTTATTTTTTTATATACCACTAAGGTGGCATACAAGCATACGGCCCACCTGATGGTAAGCAGTCACCGTAGCTTATAGCCGCTAGCATTACCAGGGGTATCACTAACGGGGTGCCAACCATGTTGTTGATGAGGAATCACTGTGCTAGCAGCAATACTACTAGCCCAGCGTATCCTCGTGGAGCGCTGGCAACCTTACTTACAGCAGTGAAATAACACTACATCAAGTAGTGTTATTTCACTGCGGTCTTCTGTAAGGCGGAGGTACAGTCCCCAGTCGGGCGGCTCCAATTTAAATGGGATAACCCACGGGAAATCCCAAATCGCCCTACCTCTCTTTTGTTAAAAGCTCATGGTGTGATTAATCACTGTACTTAAGCTTATAAAAACTCATTGGTATAGGCCGGGATTCGAACCTGGGCCCATCAGGTGACCGCTTGTTCCTCGTACATTACCAAGTTACATTACCAGAAATGTACAAGGAAAAATATTCTTCGTACATAACCGGGTAATGTACAAGGAATTATTTTATCTTCGTACATAACCGGGTAATGTACAAGGAATTATTTTTTCTTCGTACATAACCAGTTACATTACCAGTACTGTGCAAGGAAAAACTATTCTTCATACAAAACCGGGTAATGTAAAATGAATTATTTATTCCTTCTACAAAACCAAGTTGCATTACCAGGGATGGCGGTGATGTACCCACCAGGAAAAGTAATTCATAATGATAAATTTATTTCCAGAAATACAGTAGCCAGGTGTATAAGATAGTGAAATACGCAGATCAGACAGCACAGTGCAGAGCTGGATACAAATCCAAAAATCTGTTTATAGTGGGTAATATACGTAGAGTCTACCTGGTAGACGAAAGAAAATAAAAATAAAAATTTTGTACGTTGTAATTTACTTAAAAATTTCTGAGCCCGCGATTGCGTGCGCGTGGAATTAATTTTGTTAACTATATCATGAATGTTTGATGTTGTGCGGAACTAGAATATTTTTTACAAAATAAAAGCAGCCTATTTTACGCATTGTAACATCAGCTATCTGCTAGTTAAAGTCCTGGTTTTTGGATTTGTACCCAGCTCTGCACTATCTGATCTCCGCCGTAATAGCTTATATTATACCTACCATATTTCTATCAGATAGCTCTATATTAAATACTTTTAGCATAGTGATTTCCGACCTTTATCGTAATGTGAGTAAATGTATTTTATTACTTTCTGCGGCTTTACCACCGCAAATGTATGCACAATCAAATACATTATTCCTTTTGAATATTAATAGTAAACATGATATTGCAAATAGTCACAAAATAAGATTTAATATCCTTAATAATTAAGGGTACAAAAGTACCCAAAGATTTTTAGTAACTATTCAAAATTTCTGTCAATTAGTTACTATCAACTTGTGGCAGTTTTAGTGATAAGCCTCATTGTTAAATTAAAACCATGTTAAGTGTAATGCATTTCATGTTAGCGATCCTTAATCTACATTAATATTATAAAGAGGAAAGATTTATATTTTCGTATTTTTGTGGGTTTGTATTGAATAGGCTCCGAAACTTCTGGACCGATTTCAAAACTTCTTTCACCGTTAGAAAGCTAAATTATCACTGAGTAACATAGGCTATATATTATACTAGCTGCCTGCCCCGGCTTCGCACGGGTGGACAAAATATTTGATAAATGTCTATGCTCCGAAACTAATGTCTACCCGTGCGAAGCCGGGGCGGGCAGCTAGTAAATAAATAAATAAACAAGGGACAAACATGTCAATAGCATTGAATATTATACTTTTGTGCGATCAATAGCAAAAATTTAGTTTACAGTTCAGTGACTTGAGTTTATAATCAGAGCAGTGCACAATCGGCTATCCAATGAGTTCTGCCATCTTAAGAATAGGAAGATAAAAATACGAAGCGAGACTTGAACTGGGAAAATGCAAGGGCGGACCATTTTTCTGTGTCACCGTACAAATAGCTGTGGGGAATGACTCGAATCTTAGAAAGTCACTGGATGTTCTTTATATTTGCACGCCACGCTAAGCTCACGCCAAAAAATGTATTCCAATTTAAAGAAGATTGCGCTACATTCCCTAAACTACATAAATACATTAAATATTATGAACATTACGCATGAGGTATTGGAACACAGTGTCGAATTGAAACTAATCGACTTTATGTGTATTTTAACAAAGTTACGGTATTAACACACGGCCTTACCACTAACCGCAAAGTGGTAACTGAGTATTGGATTATTACCTACGAATACACTCAGCATACGTTTTATTAATATTATTTGCACAACGATCGCTTAATGACGAATATTGAAAGTGCGTAGTTTGTTTATTTTATTTTTCTCAGATTAAATCCTAAAAAGACGTGTTAAAAGTCAGCGAAGAGTAGATAATGCTATCGTCATTTATTTTATCGAATCTCGTATTATCTACAGTGTTCTTAGATTTTTTTTATTTCGGAGATTCGAACTGTCTTAGATTTCTATTCGAATAGTTTGTCCTTGAGGACTTTTAGCCGATACTGTCGAGTAACTACAAAATGTATCAGCTTAATTCTTTGAAAAGGGCTTATAGAAGGCTCAAGACATATTATGTAGCTAAGTGTAGCTACATAAATATATGAAATAGCACTAAGATTCTTAACAAAGAAAAAATATCTGTCCGCATCTGTGCATAGTTTATTTATTTATTAAGCACAAAAAACAGAACACAATTTTATAAAAAACAAGTACAAATTAAAATGAAAAAAATCTGTTCTGAATTGTGCTCCAATTTGTGCATAGCATTACAAGTATTAATTTTAATTAAGTTGAAGTATCTAATAATAAAAAATAAAAACAAAACTATAACAGAAATAAAACTATAACTTAGGATGATAAGGATGGATGGAGGATATTTTTAATGATTCTTAAGTATTTGGGACATTTTTGTTCAAATCTGTCAAGTTCAGTAGAAATTATAGACAAGTCATTGTATTATCGGGCTATTCTTACTTTTTTTTTTACTATTTACTATTGAATTGAAATATGAGATATTATTTTTGTATACCTTAAAAAGCCAATTGCTCAGATATCAAACAACGTAACATTCATTTTCAGAAAAAGGTATTTTATTATAAAACTTGGTAAGTAATCTATCTTGTTTTTGAGCGGAATTATCGAAATACACCCCAATAAAACAACCCGTTTGTAGAGCTACGTAAATTAGACATGTAGGGTTGATGCTCCAATTGCAACGTTTAATTACCCGTGTATAACCAGCTTCCCGCGACACCATTTAAAACACGAATTAAGTGGCAGGTACTTATCTCGATTTAGCGTTTCGCTACTGTATCATCAATCACACTTTGAAATCATTTGAGGCGAGATAAAAAGCCTTTTAAAATGAGAAAAAGTTTAGCAGCGAAATATAGAACAACTTCTGAATGCTCACCCTCGACGATTGAGTTGAAAAGGAATGAAATATTTTTATGATGTCGCCTTATACAAAGGAATATTGAGTAAGATAAAAGTGAAGTACACGTCAAAAGATATACAAATAAGATTCAATCGAGTTTATGTGGTAAGTAGGTACTTAAATACCAAAAGGGATTAAGGGAAGATTAGTATATTAATAATGTACTATATAAGAATAATAATGGATTAGAATAATAAACTCCAACACTGTTTGACCGATCACATTAAATATGTACACATTTAAATATTTTATCCATGGAGATGTTTTTATGCGCTCGATAGGAAAGGAACTTCTTAGGGTGCGGGAAAGTTCACCTAAAATTTCAACTCCGATAATTGGAAATCCGAAAATGTTCTTCCTCACATTTTTCATCCTAACAATCACAATTCCTAATTACTTTGTCTTTAATGTTAATAATTCCGAAGAATTCAACTTCATAATGTCAGTAGCAATAAACATCTCTATTATACTTTTATTTGTTTTCCTATATTTTCTCAACATAACCATCGTTTATACGTTTAGATTTCTTTTTATTCATAATAATCAATATTGTATACATTAATTTTGCGTAACTTTGTTTTCACATAACATGAAGTTTCAGAAACGAATCGGTCCTATTCATAATTATTGGTTTAGGTTAGGTTAGAACTGTGACCCCAACGCACGAGCCGAGCGAGCGTAGCGGGCGTGCCGCGGCAGCGGCCGGCGAAATGCCAGAACCGAATTGGTCCTTTAGTTATTGGTTTAGTTATGGTTACGGTAAACTCCCAGGCCATAAGCATAACCGTAAAAGAGACGTATTTTATGAATTTCATTCAATTAAGACAAAAATATTCAAAACAGCCATGTATAGTTATAAATAAACAAATAAAGTAATAATAAGTTTATACCAACAATAACAAAAAATAAAATGGTTTAATGTAAAAATTTATAATCATTAAAACTATAAATATCATCTCCTACCCACATATATTTTTATTACACTTGGTAAATGTTTCTTTCTGAGTATGAGTGAAAATATTATGGTGAGTATGTTTAGGGATAAAAGCGTTATGATAAAAAACAGTAGGAGTTTAAATATATTTATATTAATGATGTTATTAATTTCAATTTTCGGAAACATCAGTGTTATGAGCATCGCCGCACTACAAATTGTATAGTATGAATGAAAACTTTAGGATGAAAATCTTATCCTGTGCCCAATAAATCCTTATAATATTATATTCACACACACTAAAATGCGCACCAACACCTAAGTCGGTTAAAAATTAGAAGCTTTCTCCGATCGTATTCTCGGCTCATTTGTCTTTTATATGAGCGTAACTGTAATGTGCCCCAGGAGAGGCATACTTCCCGGATGATATTATTAACGAGGGAAATGAACACTGCAACGAAGCAGCTGATGTCAGAGACACTTAGCTTCTATGGAGCGAAACACATTTATTTTAAAGTAGACTTTATTGAGAAAGTATTTTCAATTTATGACATTTGTTAATTTTGTCTGAGGAAGAAGTAAGGTTGTTCACAATTCAATGTACTATTCTACATATGTTCCGATAAATTATTTAACATGCCTCCTGATCTCTTTAGGGTTACATTAAATTTATTCAAAAGATTTTTTTGTGTCACAAATTTTCCATTCATTATTTCTTTTAAATGAGGGTAAAACGATGTCGCATTGCGCGGATTCAGTAAAGCTTCTTGCTATGATTGCCTTGGTTTCGTTCTTCATGAAGTAATCTACTATAGCCAGACCGTATGCTTGGTTGTCTTGTTAGTGAAACAAAATATTTGAGTGACTTATATTTCACTTTTAATTCCTTAACACTAAAGTTACTTTTATGCTATACTGAAAATCAAATAAATATCTTCACACAACACTGACATTTGAAATAACGTGCACCTACATTTTGTATGACATTTCTAGAGAGTATTATTTGGCGGAAAATAACTTTATTACGGCTCCGTTTGTTGTTTGTGCTTTTTATTTCAAGTCTTCTCTCGTTAATCTTGCTGCGAGTACCTCTTGTTCAGCCCTGTAACATCTGTTACGGTAGTCATTTACAAGAACCGAGACATTATTTGTTTCTAATATACTAAAAACCGGCTTTTATAATCATGTTTTGTACTGTTAAACAATACAGCATCAAATAATATCATATTGTTATTTTTTTTATACCACTAAGGTGGCACACCAACATATAGCCCACCTGATGGTAAGCAGCCACCGTAGCCTATTGCCGCTAGCAATACTAGGGATATCACTAACGAGTTGCCAACCATGTTGTTGATGGGGAGTCACTGTGCTAGCAGCATTACTACTAGCCCAGCGATACTCGTGGAGCACTGGCAACCTTAATTACCACAACATTACATTACATAAAGAAACACAACATTTCATCAAAGTAGTGTTATTTCACTGCGGTCTTCTGTAAGGTGGAGGTACAGTCCCCAAACGGGCGGCTCCAATATTAATGGGAAAACCCACGGGAGATCCCAATTCGCCCTACATCTCTTAAATATTTTATTTTCAGGTGTGAATAAACGTCCATACATTTTCTGTTCTTAGATTATCATTATATCATCTTGACAACGGCGCAGTGATGAGCACAGTGAATTGAATTTTATCACCTAGTGATCTAAATTGGTCATTCAGTAAGACTTATGTAAATCGCATGATATGGGTAATTTATATTATTTTAATAATAGCTACCCGCCCCGGCTTCGCACGGGTAGACATTAGTTTCGGAGCATACACATTTATCAAATATTTTGTCTACCCGTGCGAAGCCGGGGCAGTCAGCTAGTATAATACATAGCCTATGTTACTCAGTGATATTTCAGCTATCTAACGGTGAAAGATTTTTTTTTAAATCGGTCCAGTAGTTTCGGAGCCTATTCAATACAAACTCACAAAAATACAAATCTTTCGTCTTTATAATATTAGTGTAGATATTTTATTATATTTATGTATTTCTAATGTAGAACCTAATAAATAAAATACTAGCTCTGTCCGCGACTTCGTACGCGTGGATTTAATTTTGTTGACAATTTCATTTGCACCGTAAAATAATTACTTATAAAAAAAATATGCCTAAGTTATGCTTATAGCATCAGCTACCTTTCAGTGAAAGTCTCAATAATTCCCGCCGTTCGGATTTTTTTGCTTTTTTGTCATTAAAAGCGTGTTTACTTTCATATGCATTTCGTAAAAAGCTGTTATTTTGACATTACAAACAAACACTTCAATTTTATTTATGTGTATAGATTATCTTTCATTATCCATTTAAACTTTAACTGTCCCAAATGTCATACTCCTCCGTTCGTGCAATTTTCGTAAAAAGTACACAGTTTTTGCATCACGTATTAATATTATCATTGTAAAATATCTGTCAATTGATAAATGATGGCATCCTAACTTGACGATATTGTCGATACTACAGTTCAACTCAAAAATACATTAGAAATTCAGAACAATACTTTAGCTAGCTTTGGTTATTATTTTGAGATTAAAAACTTTTCTTTTTTCTTTTTTTTTCTTTACCTGACAGCACAGTTTTCCTACCAATTTAATAGCTTTTGATAGCATTCTACTATGGTTCACTCACACATAAGTCAGCATTTAAGCGTCACGTAGTATTCCTGTTGCGGTTGTTTATAATATTGATGTTATTACATTATGTCGAATTAAATTTTGTACAAACAACGGGCTAGCGGCGCAGCTGCACGAGTTAAACTAATTTCATCTCGACATGACAAGGGTATTAGTTGGGTCGACTCTCAACCCTTTTTATTGACCAAGTTACACAGCATACGTTGCAAAATCCACTGGGCTGGAACACTTTTATTGTCGTGCATACTTAATATAAATTGAAGCCTAAATAATGTAATTTACGAACGTGCATATACACACACTATACAGTAACAGAATTTCAGATAACCATGCTTACATGATTATCTGCTTTGAGTTATGACTTAAAATTTTCAATGTCAAATCGACTGAATATAGTTTTCGTAGTTATATTTTTTTTTATATTTAAATTCAGATTTAGTAAATTATTGTAATTTAGTTTTTTATCAATCACTTAAAATATCATCATTATCTATAGTCCTGGCCTGAACCCAAGAATTGTTACAGTCAGTCTGCATGTAAGTAAATGAGGAAATATTACCGAGAGAACTTCATAATACATATATAGTTTGCTTTTAATCTTTCTTCTAAGGTCCGCAAAACCTATTCCGTTCCGTATAAATATAAACATACGTTTATAATAGACGCTTCAAAAGCATGAACTGAATTAGAAATAAAGCAAGATAAGCTAAGACAACTGCCGATGTCGCATCTCTCCGAAAACGTAATCCTAATTTGAATACGGCTAAATTATGCAATAATTTGTCCCGAATTAAGGGCTTGTAAGTATTCCTGAGCGAATGTCTAGTATTCGAAACTCGGCAAGATTTAAGACCGTCGTCGTTCGCAGAACTGAAAGAGATAAGACTGGATCGCGCTAAGCTAGTGAATTACCGCCGTTTCTTTGTGCGACACCGCCCCAAGTTCGTCTGTCGGAGTGGTGGATAAGGTACCCGTGTGTGCCCGAATTTATTTAAATTCGCTGCATACTTCGCCCTGGCTCGAGCGAGTGAAGTTACAACGACATCATTAAGTCGGAAATAATCGTAATGAAATGTTCTCTCTCCGTGACCCAGCTGCGTCGGGGTGAAAGACAATATTATGAAGTTAATCGCAATTTACGCGTGTTAGCGGGTCTGAATAACTTCATACTCGTAAATGGAAAAGAAATACGTAATGCTAATGTAGTCTGTGAGTAAAAGTCACCGTCAATATTATATCGAAGAGCGATCACGTAGGCCGCCTAATATACATATAGATTTTTGTGACAAATACATGTTCTCATAAGAAATTCACCCTTGTCGTCGGCGTCAGGCGGGCCTCCGTGAATTATAACGTCACCGCCAACTTTTTGTGCCAAGATTAACTGCGTACTACAGCCGAAAGTATGCCAATGAGCCGGTGTTCCCGAACTTCTTAATTACTTACGAAGGGTTTTTTGTAAGCAGCGAGTCTTACAATTATAACCATTTAAAAAACAAAATGAACAAGACGAGTGATGAGTTATCGCATCGTTATTTAGTAGTAGTAGTTATCGTAAGTATTTAATAGTTGAAAAAGTTGGAAAGGAAGTTCTTTTGTTTTTCTATCGCTCAACAATATCGATAATGGCCGATGAAAGTGTTTGTAATATATTACATAGATATTTTATTGAATGTTTCGTAGCAGCGGCTATTGTTCCTTAAACTTCTGTGCGAATAAAACAAGTGGATTCAGTTTCAACTCGAACCGAACACAAACTGAGGTAGGTAGTTTTTATAGAAAATTATTTTATGTATTTTGGAAAAAAAAGGACTGACTGAACGAGATTTTACTTGGAAATTGGTACCGAGTACTGTTTTTTTATTCATCGTAAATATTTCAGACGAAAATAATGTATTGTTAAATCAATTATTTACTATATCTTTCTAAATAAGCTATTTAGAACTCACTCTATCTAAATATCTTCTGCAATGTAGCGATAATTTTCTACCTTAACAAACTTGCCCGTGAAACCGTGAACATACATAATTTTCATTCGCCGAATCCCTTGGTACTACATGCATACTTTACAAATATGATGATAAAATATTAATTAAAGTTATGTCTAAAGTTTACAAAATATATAATATATATTCGTATGTGTGTATATGACACACATTGTTTTCTGTGTTATCCAACTACATCGGCCCTTAATAAAATGATCAGTAACATTACTCAAAGGCGTATTATTATGTTAGGGCACAAACAATGCGACCCTTGTTATAACTTGTGATATATTTGTTAGGGTAGGAACAACTTCGGCATTAACAATGTCTATTTTCATACATAAAAAGTTAAACTCCTGTGTATAACTTGATTCCATGTATGTACAATGATTTTTTTTTAACAACCATTTCAATGATGGACGTGAAATGAAAATACTTTAGTATTTTTTTTACTACTAAGTTGAACAGTAAGCGTACGACTCGCGTGATAGTAAGCAGTCTATCAACGCTTGCTATACCAATTAATTGCGTTGTCAACCCTATTGTTGTTGTGAGGACTAACTGAGCCCGCAGCATATCTGCGTCGGGCTCTGGAAATCTTAGTTATCGAAGAAACACAACACTACATCTGAGTAGTGTTATTGGATTGAAATCTTCTGTAAGGCAGAGGTCCCCAGTCGGGCAGCTGCGTGTCTAATGGGAAAACCCATCACGCCTACGAAGTTGGCAAGTTACCATACCTAGAGCCCACACCTTATAGTTGTTAAGAATAGTCACTGTGCTCTACTTATCTTTTTCGCTTATGATGCGCTTACTTTATTTTAATCTATTTATTCATCCGTGTAGTTATTTATTTATTTTATAATTTCTACAGGCAGCCGGGCTTAACCCAGGTTCACCTCTTATAACAGGCGGTCACTTCAACTACCAGTCCACCGGATATTAAACAGTGCAGTTCTAAAATAACTGCATTTAGTGCGTATTGATTAACTTAATCTGGGCATTCCAATGTTTTGTTGAGGCGTAGAATTACAAATCGCACCGCTTGTGTCAGCAGCTTTTCGCCTTAAACATTGCAACAGAGATAATACCTTTAACTGAAATGGTTCATCAGTATTCAGCGGCAGAGCAATTGAAACTGCGGTTGTGCTCGGTCCTCCCACTCAATTTTCCTTGTTCCGACGGCTCGAGTTATTTGCATCACAAAAACACAATGTCGAGGGAACGCGAGACCATTAATCACGCGTAGCGGAACTTCAACACAGCGGTGAATGGCTTCAACCACACGCGAATGATTCAGACGTTTTGCTGGGCTGATCGAAGGTCGGCCAACATCGTCACACTCCCATCACGCAGTTGCTTCGTCGCTTCCGACGAGACTGATTAAAGTTCCCCGTACATGACGTCATGTTTTGCATTAAATTCCGTACTGTGTTTGACACTGTATGCGGGAATAATGATTAATATTACAAGACTCCGAGAAGCTACATTTGTAAACATGACATAGTAGATATACTTGTTTACAATATTCATAAAAAATATTGATATATTATATAAAAAATACCTACACCTAACATAGAGAAGTACCGATATAATTACTAGTTTGCTCGATCATACTTGCGCCACAAAGTATGATTTGGCTTCTGAAATGAGATTTTGACGTGGATTCTTGATATTCGCTGGTTTGGAGCTCGCTTAGATTTGCCTTTCCAGCGTCACTACACATCAACCCAGCGATACCTAGGACGACCTTACAGCCATCGGTCGGTTGGTCTCCCGCGGCTAGCTTGGAGTATCTTCCTCTATTCTTTACAGACAGCCAAGTCATCGCGCGTCAATGTACGCATTAGTTCTCCGGTGATATTTGAGGCACCTAAGAATTGTTAACTCGATCATACCCAGTATGTAAGTACAGTAAAAGGCGCTCTAATTTAAAATGCAAAGGAGATACCACCCAAAACAATTTAATTGGCATAAACTCATTAAATAGATAAATTTAAGACGTCATTGTAAAGCGCACAAAACGTTGTAGAACATCACCCGTAATTTGCAACAATAAACGCTTGTAGGTATTCAAATTGTCTGTGCCTATACTTTAAAAGTTTTTTAAGTGCCGGAACAAGCCGCCGTTTTAATTGCGCCAACCGGAAAGGGGAGAGATGAATGGAAGGAAGCAGCAGAGCCTTGCCAACCGGCCTACATTATTAAAACTTGCCTCTTACTCTACCACGCTCAACTCTTGCTACACCGAGCATAATGAATCGCGCATCTCGAAAACACTTGAAATGATTTCGTTTATAAAGAATTCCAATGGATATTCGACAGGAGGCGAAATAGTTTTCCCGCGGCTTAACCGTAGTCAGTTGCATTATTGCGTTCCGTTGGCTTATTCCGTATGACAGTTACACGACGGTTGAGACCATTATTACGTCATTTTGACGTAGCAGCGACATAAAAAATGGCGGTTTTGGATACAAATTACAAAAGGACATCATCCATTTTGGTCCAAATCTGAAAGTGCCGGCCAACGAAATTTTGTTGTATACTCTGTTAGAGCATGCCCGTCTGAACATTTTTTACTGTGGCACCAAACGCTCATTGTAGTTGGTTTTATTTGAGTTCGAAAATCAGAATTATCATAATTTTTTGTCGAAAACTGGAATTCAAAATAACTAAAACAAATGAAATGTCCTGTAATGTCCAACTTTGGTGCCATAGTAATAAATGCTCAGGCGGACAAGCTCTAACAGAATCCATTCGTTGGCCGGCACTTTTAGATTTGGACCAAATCTCTATGAAACATGGATCGACGTCAGAATCTTTGCAGCCGTCATACGGAATAAGTCTACCGTTTTTTATCCGTATACATATTGCACTTAGGCTTTTACCCTAGGGGGGACACTTAACAAAACATAATAGAAAATGTTAAATCTAGGATCATATTCAAAGAAAATTGTTAAGTGGATAAATAAAGCTATAATAATAATAATAATATTGCACTTTGGCAAACCAGTGTGGTAAGGCTTAGATATTTCTCTAAGTATATGTTTATTAAATTACATTCGTTGGCTCTCACACGATACTAGTAATCCTAATATGCAGTTATTATAAAATCTAATATATAAAATTCTCGTGTCACAGTTTTCGTTGCCATACTCCTCCGAAACGGCTTGACCGATTTTGATGAAAGTTTTTGTGATTATCCGGTATCTATGAGAATCGGCCAACATCTATATTTCATCCCCATAAATGCAAAAAAAAATTGTCCACACGAGCGAAGCCGGGGCGGGCAGCTAGTATATTATAATAAGTACTTACTGAACATGTCAAAATTTTCAATATAAACCTGGAATCGATGTTGTCTTCAAAATGAGTAAACGCTTAGCTTAAATGAAAGATACATTAGAAATACAACTCATGGCACAGACCACTCATGCTAGTTCGACTTGTACTTGGCGGGCTTTTTGTCAGGAAAGCTGAAAGCGTCCTCGTTAGTCCACCGCTTGTTTGTACATCGTTCTGTCACATACGAAGTTTCTCAGTCCAGCACACTATCACATCGCTAACAGACAATAGGTTACACAACGCTTTTAAACAAGAAAGGTACACCAAACAGGCGAAGTATCATCTCTACGAACAGATTAGCTATGTTTTTAGCTATAGAAACTATAACATTATATTGCTACTTGTTTGAGAGATTAATTAAGATTTTTAGTATCCAATTATAGGTTTTAAATTGTATTCCTATCAATTATTTAATAAGTACAAAATTACAACTTTGTACATTTTCTTACAAGCAGTTCATAAACCAGTTTATAAAATCAGGCTGAATAAACATATTTTTGTGCAAGTTTCATCTGACTTTTTTTCAGCTACAAACACGGCAACTAAAAAACAAAAATCAATGTTTCAATCGTATTTTCATGACGTGTGCGATGAGAAAACAAAACGTAAACATTATACGACATTTTTAACAGCACACATTCAGCTCGGTGCCTGCTACTGAGTGTCATACGTTACGAGTCAAGGGTGTTTTGAAACACGTTGAATTCATCTTCTTTAAAAAAACAGGGGGAATCTAGAAATTAATTGCGTCCTTGACACAAGGCGCGTGCACACGAACATTCTTTATAACATTGTTTATAAAAGGTGCGAATAGACGGGCGTCCTCGTAATACGGTGGCCGCCGTATTACATTGCCCAAGTACCTCAACAAAGCCTCCGGCGTGCCTTATCTGTGGTGCCACAAGAGCCTCATAAGCCCACGTTGTTACCTCTGAACACATTGTAACACATTATGCGCCAACGCGCCGTCGACCTAAAGCTCTCATCCCCACATAATAATAATATGTAGTGTTATGAATATTTTTGTCTTCCTTGACAGCGTGTGATTAGAGATTCATGTTCATTAGCTTTTTACGAGCAACAGGCTAAGTACTTGGAGTTAGTAGCAGACCATAGATCCTCTACGAGGTAGAAGTGACCCTGCTAACTTTGAAAAGATATCCATACATAAAATACATAGTGATTGTTAGCGACAGGCTTACATGCTACCTTATTTTAATACTTTTTGGTTTATATTTTTTCTTAATTGTCTATTAAAAATGTCAGTTGATTTTATCTTCTCGTAAAAATATCTTTCATTCCTCCGATATAATCTTTAAGTAATAGAACAAGCCAAAACGTACGCAACAGTGATAATGGATAGATATTGCAGGTTGTCGCTAACCATCATACGGACTGTGTCTTTGTTTTATAATCATCCAAGCAAAACAGACTTACACCTTAAAGATTACGTCTTATTTTTTAAAATTTAATTTAATTCTTGCAAAAAGCATAGACCATATTATGTATATTCTATTCGAAATTTAAGATGAATAAAAATTTGCGAAATTTTAGAGGAAGGGCGATTTGGGATTTCCCGTGGGTTTTCCCATTTAAATTGGGGCCGCCTGACTAGGGACTGTACCTCCACCTTACAGAAGACCGTAGTGAAATAACACTACATGATGTAGTGTTGTGTTTCTGCGGTAAGAAAGGTTGCCAGTGCTCCAAGAAAATACGCTGGGCTAGTAGTAATGCTGCTAGCAAAGTGAGTCCTCATCAACAACATGGTTGGCAACCCGTTAGTGATACCCCTTAGTATTGCTAGCGGCTATTGACATATATTTACTGACCAATAGTAGTATTTAATTCTCAGAACAATAACTACGAGCTTTTTATTATTATTCTGAGATTTAATGACTGTAAAGTTTAATCATTATTCCTTTAGAAATATGAACGGATCTATCATGTACCTAGAATTCAAAATTTCTATAAATAGCGAGTAACCAACTGAATCGATATTATTTGTACTAAAAAGTGTACTGGTAGGCTTTTTTGCCTTGGTTCCGTTTTTCGTAAGTACTTTTCATAACCAGCTGTGAAAAGGGAATTTCTTTTTACTTTTTCATAATGAGTAAATATTCCACAGATGTTCTAATACCATACTAAGTTCAGTTTGATTTTGACTTCGTTAAGCAAATCTTAATTAGCGTGTAAAGTCGACCAAATGTTGGCACTTATGGTGCGTATGGACTATGGACTTCAGACCGGTCGCCTGTGTCAGTTGCATATAAATGTAGTTCGCGTCACTTGTTTAAAAGATTAACTCCAGTATTAAGCCACAAGCTCATTTGGGATTACTGGGTAGTGCAATGAACTTATGTATGGACAATTTGAAACGTGGAGATACATTTATAATGAATACCTACAACCATTGCATTTTTCATTGCAGCTATTAAGCTTGGTATTTTTCGAATATATAAATACATAACATATAATTACTACTCATAAACCGTTGAATAACTAACCAAAGTTAATCGTTCCCTTGCAGAAAAATATTTATATGGTCCGCAGTTTTTTTTATACCACGAAGGTGGGACAAAACCATCCACCACGGTGCACCTGATGGTAAACAGTCACCGTATCCTATATCCGCTAGTTATACCAGGGGTATCACTAACGCATTGCCAACCCTGTTGTTGATGAGGACTCTGTGCTAACAGCATTACAACTAGCGCACTGTATCCTCGTGGAGTACTGACAATCTTACTTACAGCAGAAATACAACTCTACATCGAATTTGCATTATTGGACTAAATTATTTGTGTTCTTCTAGACTCAGCATTCAGCTGCGAACACATCTAGAAGATATAGGAAATCATTGTTAGAAGCCGTGGATAAGAAGACAATACTGTAAAATAATACTCGCCTTACGTTGATAAAGCTATTAATATCTTAACATCTTGGAAGCTTACTCACCATTAAGGTAAAGTAGAAAGAAAATATCCACTTCCATTTACTAGGCTTTATCTCATCTTACAGATGAGATAAAGCCTTCACTGTCTATCTTGTCTATTAAAAAAAGGTTTATATTGGATCCCCTCAACGGTTTCGAATATATTCACTAGTATACTACGAGGTAAATACGAGTTAAGACCCTCCAAATCGGATGGGATTGCCTCCTATATAATAATTTGGTTCAAAAAGTCTGCGGTCATAATCTGGGCTTGCGCAAAGAGGGGTCTGAGAGTCCCCTGTAATAATCGCTGCCAAGACGTCAATCACACAAGGGTTGAACCAGGGATGAAACTGAAGGGTTGGATTATAAGGGTCTAATTCTCTGAGGCAACAGGATTATTAATATTCAGGGGCACGGATGATGGCTTTAATTTACTTTTATTTAATATTCAATTAAATGTTTTATTGTAAAGTTTCATGTTATAGTTCTATACATTGTTTATACATATATTGATTAGTCAATACTTCATACTTAATCATGCAGCTTATTCGCTATAGATAACTTGTAATTTAGCTATAAGCTTGAAATATAAAAAGGACAAGCACCTTAAACATGCGAACAAATAATATAAATAAAAAAAATACATTGAAACTATCCTTTGGGTGACAGAGACTGTTAAACAGTATCGGCACCGGGGCTGCGGTCCCAAAAGCCTCTTTGGATTTAATCAATATCTTTGAGGGGGCAATCGGGACCATTCTTGAACGCCTCTTTGAAATAAATTAACTGTAATCCCGAACAGAGATCGAAGATTTAAACCGATAATCATCGGTACTGCTCGCCTGATGGTAAGCGGTTACCGTAGACCATGGACGCTTGCAACATCAGGGGTATAATGCCCACGCTTCTTTGCGAAAACCACGGCGGGGAGCTCATTCCACATTAATGTAAAAGAAGCAATAGAGGTGTGGGTTACTCTCTGCCTACTCCGCGAGCGGCTCAGCGTGATGATATGTAATGTATGTACTTTGATTATATACATGTATGTATTGTAAAGAAGGCACCAATTACCTCTAATGGCAAGTCGAATAAGTCTGTCCAGTCGTCATAATATGCTAATCATTAACGTACTTCATAATAAAAACAGCTAAGGCTGACTCGCTCTCTTCAATTAAAACATACGTAGTCAAAATTTAAGAGCTCGGAATATTAACATAGGAAGTGTAAATGAGTGCAAGCCTAAGGCATAAGCGAGGATGTCCATCCTACATTATTTCCCTGACACTATCACACTAAAAGTTGTCACACACACTTCATGCCAATCACAGATAAAACTTAGGTAATTTACACACACTTAGTACGTGTATACATCATCTTGAGTTATAAGGGTGTTTTATATCTTATAACATATTGGAATAATAGAATGGTTATAAATATTTATATAAAAGAACTAAAATAAGACCATTTATAGGCTTAGGATTTGCTAACCAAAAAATTGTTTCTTTAATAAAAAAATAAGTTAATTTTGTTATAGAATGAGCGATCTTTTTGTATCTATGCAAAAAACACAGAATTGTTTAGATTTACAATATAAACACTATGAACGAACATAAACATTTCAACACTACTTCTAGTTCCAGAAAACACTAAGTAATGTGCTAGTAAAGTTATATATGTTTATAAAGATTGAAAGATATCATAAAAGTCAAAAGCTCCAGTGTGAAATCCAACTTCCGGGTTTAGTGTAAACAATATGTAATTGTAATAACTTTGCTATATGGGTCTACTAATTTGGCAAAGGCCCTGTAAATCATATTGCGGTATTAATCCCATTTTGCGAATACCACTACACACGCGAAATAGGCCGCAATGCAAATAGCCACCTAGTAATTAACGTAGCTCAACATGATTTTTTATTTTACATTTTAGTTTTGTAAAAGTTAAATATATTAAAAACATTATTTTATATATTTAATAATAATAGATCTTTAACGTAGGTGTAATTCAAGAAGGCAACTAGGTGGATACCACCTTTATAAATAAATCTATTTTGGGGTCACATACAGCAATATCAGATTTTCTGGCTGTCAAGCAACAATGTGTATGCATCACTGAGTTCCGTTTTGAAGGACACTGTACCTACCGAAATTACTGGGCGAAGAAGACGGACGCAGTACAGTGCTATAACTTTATCTTGTATAGTGGCTGGAGTGAAGCTTACCATCAGGCCAACATGTTGTTAGCCTGATGGTAAGCTCATCTTGTGATAAAATGCAGAATACGAGTACGATTAATTCATTGAGGCCTAATTTAAGTTGGATGAAGCATGGCACCTTTTAGTGACGAAATTAAGAATACAGGTTTTGGTCAGTCGCATGAGCGCGTTTGGATATCTATGAATGTAATTGAAACAGTGAACTTTTATAAGGTGGAACTACAACAGTTACTTGGAAATGGCGGGCTAAAAATAAAATGAATATTTTAAAGCACTAACCCCTATGTGAATTGCAAATCGAGCGAAAGATTCTATTTACCGCAAAATTATTCAGGCAAATCTTTCCTAACGAATTGTTTACTTTCTTCAACTCGTGCAATTCCAAAATGTAGCGCCTTTGGTACATTTTATTTAATTAAATTTTAACACTTTATACATTTTTATTAAAGAACAAAATTGGATTTCACAGATTTTTGTTTGCGGATGTCGTTTGTTTTATATTAAAAGTCCGGCTTTCATACTTGACGGATTTCATTTATTCCTAATTAAATTCAAAGATGTTATGAAAATAATGTAAGCTGTTCGTTGAAAGAAAAGTGAAACAAATCATTTCGTTTGCTGCTTTAATTTTATTAGTGACCATCCTCTGTATCAAGACCGATAACACATTAATAATAAATCAGTTCAATTAGAGCGTCCCTTAACTTTTTACCGCGTAATAGTAATAAATTTTGCTTGGTATTTCTAGTACTGGCAC
The DNA here is from genome assembly GCA_951449985.1 of Falcaria lacertinaria. Taxonomy (NCBI): domain Eukaryota; kingdom Metazoa; phylum Arthropoda; class Insecta; order Lepidoptera; family Drepanidae; genus Falcaria; species Falcaria lacertinaria. The sequence continues at coordinate 4,995,600 of OX602109.1, read as the reverse complement.
AATATTAAAGATATCAATTTTAATTAATAATTACCATTGAAGCTTTCGGCACTCCTGATGAAAGATTTATAAGCTAATAAGCAAAACCTCATATAAGTGAACTTGTAATTTTTGTTGTGAGAAATATTCTTTCAGAAATATTTCAGTCAAAATAAAGAAATACTTTAAAATTAATAATAAAAAAAAAGTCTTCGACGTTGGAACGAAGATTTGCGGTAGGGCTTGACCGGTAAACACCGTCAAGTATATATAAAGCGTTCGGTTGTATAACCTCAATATTAAGTTAAAAGCGTGGAAATTTAGATATTTATTTGTAAAGAATTAAGTTCCTGACGGGGGACCCTGTACGCACACGTTACCTTATTATAGCATTCATGTTAGCTATTAGTCACATTGGATATATTAGGCAAATATTACTTACGATTCCAATTTTTTTATAAATTTCATAGAAACATGCAGAATTGCAGATTGCAGAATCTATTGCAATCAAACGTTTATATATAGAAATATATATAGCGTTGGAATTATCCGGGGCCAAGTTAGGAATACATAAACGGGTCTATACAGTAGGATGTTCAGCTAAAGACAAAGGAGTACGACACAAAGCTGTTTCCAGCGAGTCGCTGAATCTCTGGGGGTTTTGCGGCTTGCGTGTACAATACTACACGCTAGCCTGCCTGTTGCACAATATAGGGCACTAAATTTTACATACACTTAATAAGAACGTATTTAAAATATCAGTAATTAGTGTTAATAAATCTTAAGAGATAGTTACAAGGCAAGACAATTTGATAATATTGGGCACTTTAAAAAATATATATAATGCATGGTACACGTAACCTATTTAAAAATATTCTTATTTCGACTTGAAGGTATTTTGAATGTATTAAATACATTAATAGTTATTATTAAATAAAATAATGTTAAATACGTGGAAAATAAAAAAAATCAAAAGCTAACATTACGCCTAACTTCAAACACATAGCTGATACGATTCGACTGCGATTATAAAGATTAATACAATTTCTTCTATTAGGGTATCTAATTTCACTGCATCACTCTAAAATTGTTTTTACCTGTTTTTCGACTTTAAAACCAATATTCAACGCGATGTATCAACACACGTAAACATTTACTTCACAAAAAGTTAATCATGATTTTTTCCTAAGCGCTGGACATTTTAAATTCTTCCGTCTCATTTTTCAGCGTATCACAAACGGCGCTCCAGATTGTTTTATTATAAACTTTTTTAAATGTCGGGAGTTTTATGAATAGCTCTATTTTGCATGTTTTGTATCATGAATACGTGAAATAAAAGCTTTGCCTTTTAAAACGTAAGGACTTGTGACGCTTTTTATAGCGTAGCTATATGTAAATTAATTTTGTTTTTGGATTGTTTGTCATCTAATAATATTTAGTATTATATATAATAACAAATAGAGCTTAACGAAAGTATGTAAGGATAACATATAACATTTATAATGTTTACTTAAAGTAAATAATCATACTAATGAAATAATAACACAAAATCCATATCGAAGTAAACATATACCGAAAAAATAATTGCTTTTCAATCCTTTCAAACAGATTGGTTTTGTAAAGTCTATACGTCATTCGCATTTACATACAAATCTAATCTATCCTTCAATATTAACAATACCCTTTTGGTACCATTTGTTTTTGCAGCCCGACGTTTTGATGACATTCCTCTACGTACATTACAGTATTGGAAAGGAACAAAAGAGTAACGTAGCTACGAACCGAAATTTTAATAAAGTCACGATTCAATTTGTTATCTGTCCCTTTACACATTGTTTCACGAAAATCTAATCAACCTGGTGAAAAACACAATGGTCCTGTTCCAATATCTGTTAATTTAAATTAATCCTTTCTTTATATCAATTCTGTTGACAAAATGGTAGAGGCGTGGAAACACGGTATTTCAATGAAAGTATTACAATTGTTTTGTTACATTTATTTAAGCTTACTCTAATCCGGTGGGTATGTTAAATAAAATATGGTATATGTATTTTTAATTTGTCAATACAAACAAACAATTTGCATAAAAATAGTTCTGCATAAAATAAGGGAAAAAAATGGCTTGGTAAAAGACGAATACTTCATCAAATAAACAAGGACGGTACTTTCACAATTTCAAGACAGAAATTTCTAATGCGTCGAAATTTTCTTATACCGCGAATCTCTTCGATGGTATCTCAAGCGATTCTAACACAAAACGTAACGCAGTCCCTACCTCGATCAGCGGTTAAAGGGTGTCTAGGGACCCGAGTACGAATAGGAAGTGTAGACGGTTCAGTACGTGGCTGGAATTGTAGGTGGATGAACTCACGAGTGGTATTTTACTATTAAAATTACAAGACCGCTGCTGTTATGTAAGATACCTATCCTTTCCTTTGTTCGAAACATACCTTTGCTAATTCAAATCACGAAAGTTCTCATTGATATTCCAGATAAATGTAAAGGTGGGTCTGCTGTTATATCTTTGATTGATATGCTATAGAAAAGGTTAGGGTTCGACGCTTCCATTTAGTTAGGAAAAAATTACATGACTCAAAGTTAGCTTCAAGTTAAAGCTCAACTTTCCATGAACTAAATTTGTAAGTGAATGTCAGGATGCCAGGAGCTGGTACTCCATCTGATTTAAATGAAGGCCTTCTATAAATTAATACTTACCTAATGTTCGCTATCATTGAAATGTTCTAAAAGTATATATTCCCTTAAACTTATTAGGGTCAGCACCGGATTTATTCCGATATTTAGTTTCAGTTGTTTTCAGATTGGTACACAAAATTAATTAAAATATGCTACCTTGTTTTGACTAGTTAACGGCTGAATACTGAAACGGCATCCAAAGTATGAAGGCCCACTTAACTGTTTGAAGCGTCGTCAAAATAAAATTTTACCTGTAGAATCAGAGACCTCTCAAGATTAATGTGACATATTTCACTGGCGTTTCAGTATTCATAAGACGGCTAACGGTAGGTTTGACTGGTTAAGATGGTTGGACTCGCTTTAGATGGTTTTAAAATAAGCCTGTATCGGGTGCCAGAGGTTCAATTGGCTATCAGAACCAACGGCATCACGTTCTTTCCAAAAACATAAGATTCAGTTTGGCACGGTCGGTCTATACAACAAACTAACCACGATCGACGTAATTTGATTTCATAGGTCGTAATAACTGTGCCATAAACCCTTCTAAAGTTGGGAAATTTTATCCGGAATACAAAATTATGTGTTAAGGTAATGAAAGAACGATCCATAATTATTAAGTGACGCTATCGCCCCACTAAGCTAGCTTTTCCCTATTACCCACCCCCTTATAGGTTTAAAGTGGTTAAACGGTTTGTATGTATTTTATAAAAAGTTCAAAAGTTATGTAAATTTATAATAAAACGACAGCTAAATTTCCGAACAGGATATTAAGCACGAATCAGAACAAATCCCATTACAAACTCTCATCAATCACAGAATTCTGTTTAAGGGCCCGTAATGTTACGTGCAAATAGCGAGTAATTCAATCAAGCATTATTTTGTTGTTCAGCTTATCTACGAATTAACACTTTACAGTGGAAAAAAATAATTAACACGCTTAATTTATCCCGATGATCCTGGTCTGGATACTGGTATGCTATGAAATTATTGTATTGTCATCCATAACGGCTATAATACGTGTGCAAATTTTCAAAATGATCAGATGTCTAGACATCATATTTCAACATATCATATTTATTTATCATATTTCAACATAATTTTCACAGACTTACTAGTAGTCTGTGAAAATTATGTTGAAAGAATCCATAGATATCCATTTCATTCCAAATCGTGTAAAGAGTAATTATAAATAATCTGAGAATTACCTTCATTTAAAAATAAAACAAGAAGCATTCATACAATTTTAATTACTTATCAATAGTGTTTAAATAATTGATGCCACAGTGTGGCTTTTCGAATTTCTGCCTATCTACACACCTGTTTCGGACTCTTTCAGGCAGGCATAAAAACAAAAAGCAATGAATCTCTTGAACAAATGTGTTTAATACATAATAAAATCAGTTTGTGTCGAATAAACGCTTACTAAATGCTTAGCTAACATTACTTTAAGACGCCTATAAATAAAGACACGGAGACAAGGGTCTCACTAATCGATTGGCATCGGAGCAAAATAATAAATATCTTTGCCCAGTAGAACGTAATAAGGAAATATTTTGCATTATACCGTCAAGTTTACTGCCGAAAATATTAAAATGTACGGAATAATAAAGTTGTAATAAGGATAGTTTATTAAACATTGCTGCCATGCCACAGTAAGTGGGCTCCTGTATCATAGCCGAGAGTATTCTCTCAGTAGCCAATTTAACATCTTTATCTTACGCGACCATCATATGACTGGTCGAAAGAAAAATACTACTGGTTCTATATGTACTTTTAAAAGAGAAGTAGGGTGAAATGTTCACCCATTTATATTGGAGCCGCCCGACTGTGGATTGTACGTCCACCTAACAGCAGACCTCAGTCAGGTAACACCGTTTTGATGTAGTGTTGTGTTCCTGGGGTGAGTAAGGTTGCCAGTGCTCCACGAGCATACGCTGCGCTAGTGGTAATGCTGCTAGCACAATGAGTCCTCATCAACAACAGGATTCACACCGTGTTAGTGATATTCCTGGTATTGCTAGCGGCTATAGGCTACAGTGACTGCTTACCACCAGTTGGTGCCGTACGCTTGTAATAAAAATAAAATAAAAAAGCTTTCTGGACACCTTCCCCATATTAACTGTAACTGTAGGTACAATTGTGTTATTTTCGTAAAAAGGGGAACAAAGTTTCATGAAAAACTGTTTTTTTTATATGATTCTCGTCTGACGTTAAGATAACGAGTTCTCAGCACGTGTTTAAAAATTCAACTGTGAAATGTGATTGTATTGTATCGTTGAATAAAATGTTCGAGGCGGATTGAACCCTGTTGGCTGTATTCAGGCGGGTGACCTCGAAGTGCTCGTTGTGTTTGGTTTATGTTACAATTAGGAGGGGATATAACAGGAAAGGGGTACTCATCTACACAGCAACATTTGCTGTTTTGTACCCAGAATCAAGCTTTGCTCAGTAGATTTCGCGTTTTGTCTCAATTGTTCCACGCTTAAACTTTACTATGCTCTTTTTTGAATGGTTTGGTTTAAAACTGTAGATATTTTGCACATGCATTGAGGGAAGAGCGTCAATATGGGGCAGATACAGTAATCAAATAGATTTTGTGGAGTTAGCCTGGTTACCTTATGCTATTATAACGAAAATTATATTGTTCGGCTAGATAAAGATAGGCTAGACAAGAGCTATAATGTTTTAAATACTGATTGGATAACGTCAATCTTTTAAGAATAATATTTTCAACTACGGTCGTTATTGAAAGCATTAGTGTCAGCAATAATAAGCGCGCTACATATTTTGATGATATTTGTTCGAAGGATGTAATCATGCAACCACCGCTATAAATACGCGCGATTAACGTGTCAGTTGCGGTGGCTATAGTAGAATGAGTTATTGTTTTTGTGATGCAAATCAACCGGTATTTCACAATGCATTGGTAATGAATGCCGCTCACTACGCTCTTCTAGACCTTTCCGTAAAGTTAACATGTAGTATACCACAAACGTTCTCAGTCAGGTTTTTAAGGATTGTTTGGACTCAGTCTTATGATACAAAGGATATCGTTTTTGTTTTATACCATAAAGGTGGCACACAAGCATACGACCCACCTGATGGTAAGCAGTCACTGTAGCCTATAGCCGCTAGCAATACTAGGGGTATCACTTACGGGATGCCAACCATGTTGTTGATGAGGACTCACTGTGCTAGCAGCATAACTACTAGCCCAGCGTATCCTCGTGGAGCACTGACAACCTTACTTACAGCAGAAACACAACATTACATCAAGTAGTGTTATTTCACTGCAGTCTTCTGTAAGGCGGAGGTACAGCCCCAGTCGGGCGGCTCCAATTTAAATGGGATAACCCACGGGAAACCCCACATCGCCCTACCTCTCTTTTTAAAAGCTCATGGTGTGATTAATCACTGTACTTAAGCTTAGAAAAACTCATTGGTACAGGCCGGAATTCGAACTTGAGCCCATCAGATGACAGGCCGTTGCTTCAACCACATGGCCACCACGGCTTGATGAAATATTGTATCAGATACACATATACTACGCATAGCATAGATTTCGACAATAACACAGCGGTATAAACGGCTTTTTAATGTATCCTTGTTTAAGCCGTCGTGCCACGTTCGCGTTGAAGACACGACGTGTTTGTTATCTTCTTATATATAAAATTCTCGTGACACAGTGCTAGTAACTAAACTCCGAAACTGCATGACTGATTGTTATGATTTTGTGTATATTTGGTAGGTCTGAAAATAAAAGGACGTAAACTATTTTTCATACCCCTAAGTGATAAGAGTGGTCCACCCCAATTTTTAAAGTATAGTATAATTTTTTAAGATTCTATATATTTTAGCATTATAATATGCCTCAATAAGTGTTCTATTTTTGAATAACTACTCTCATCAGACTCGCACCGAATGTGGGACAAATTGTCACATTCCACATCGCATCGCCGCCCGCGCCACGAGGAACCGCCCTTCCGTGCAATATTTCCGATTTCCGATGTAGATATTTACTCGACTGCTAATATAATAGCTCTTTTTTTTACTTACAGCTGCAATATTATTCACATTTCGCTGGCATTTTATATTGGCATTGTTCTACATTTGGTCATAAAACATTGGATACAGATAAGTATATATGTATGAGAAATTAACTGTAAATTCTGTAAGCGTGTCTCAACCAGTTCAACTGCCAGTAATATATTATATAAATGAAGTATTATTTAAATTAAATGACTGTCTGCAATTAAAAGATGGAGTCATCAGTCAAAATGCGCGGCAGTGCAACTACATCTATCGTTTGTTTTACTCACGAATAACACTCACCATTTTACCTATTATACACATTATATTCATAATGATCTACTGAATACTCAAATCGTCTTAAAAAGATAAAAAATGCAACTTAATTAACGAACACGTTACGAACACTTAGTAATTTTAGCCATTTTTTATTCTAATCACTGTATTACTCAATTTGTCTCATGGAATCCCTCCTTAGTGTAATTGCGTTCCGTAATACGTAATTTTGGAAATTCTCTTCGCTTGCTCCACGATGGTATAATTAGATACGTCGTTAATTAGACGCTAGCTTCCCGAGAGCACTCCGGCTCTTTCCTTTGCTCTCCTACAAGAACTGCACGAGCCGTCTATAACAATGCCGACAATTGAGTTACAACCTGTATCAGAAACAGAAACCTGGCGTAAAACTACCTTCGTTCAATTTTAAATTATGTTCATTATATCTTTTTACTGTGGCCAAAAATTTAATTAAGAACTAAGAACTTGTGAGAACATTATTAAGGTGGTACGGGCAGCATACAGTCTGTCCGTTACGGTAAGCGTTTATGTAGCATTACCACCTGAAATATTATGTGCTTCTTTCTCCCATTACTAACTTTATGTTGGGAGAAATTACTGTATTTGAAGCATAAGTGACGAACTAAGCTCCCTGATACCAGCAAACCTTCCACTAAAAACGCATCCTTGACTGTAAGCCTTACTCATCGCAGGAAACAGTGATATTTGGCTGTACTCTTCCGTAAGGTAAGGCAGATATAATTTGAATAGGAAATCCCATTGCGCACTACCTCTCTACCAATTACTGCTAGTTAAACAACACACTTGGGTCTCATGTAAAGTATTGCTGGCTAAAACCTACGGACATAAAGATAATCAACCCCTAATCTTATACCTAGGCTTTTGACGCATCACCTACATCACTTAAATTTAGGTAACGTAAAAAGGAAATATTTTTATTATTTGGGATTTTATTCATGAGCGATTATTTCGTAATTTTCCAAAAACTGCGCCTATTATGTTTCATAAAATATTACTGACTACAGTTTAAACGTGAGCTTCGATTTATGTGGATTATTTATAAGCAAACGTGAACTGAAATAAGAATGACCAAATGTCAGATATCCATGGTGGTAAGAAAGAAAAATAGTCCGATATAATTTTCTGCGAACACATGGCGTCTCTCGGGAAAATGTAGGGGAGAAAGCTATTCTGTTAATGGAAGCACAATGGGAAAGAAAACTCAATCAAGCGCACGAGTCGCCGTGATTTCTGCGCCTAACTACGGGAGATATATTGTGGGCCGGAGTCGTCATTAGTCGGGAAATGCCGCATTGCCCGCAAAACGGTGAAATATTCCTAACCTCTTGTGTTACATTTCATATGTGAGCCTGATTTAGCGGCCGACATGCTTACGGCCCCCATTTTTTCAGCTCACACTCTCTTAATTACGTGTTAACATCTCCGGAGCAGATTACTCAAACTGTGATTACATTTTTACACGATCCTTAAAACGTCCTTAATAATGTTACTTCGTTATACTGCCGTTTGAGAGATAAATAAGCATTCTGCGACTTTTTGTTTAAAACGTTAAATGGGTCCGTATTTAAGTTATCTACATGATGGAAAGGGATAATAAGGGCCAAAATGGGACACATTTGGCTAATGAAAGACTATTCAGCTTAGATTTGAAAATATATCTCAGAGAAATGTCATAGCCAGGGATTCAAGTACATCTGAGGCTATTAATTACTATCGAGTAATTAGGACATTTTAGGGTTACAGTACAGTTACAGATATGAAACTGTACTGTAATATCTGCTAATATGTTCCACAAAAACCGAATGTGGGTACATGATCTATTAGCGATGGAGATAAAGAGCCAATCCGATGACTTTTTATCAGTACTTAGTTTCTGGATCCAATTCCCTCTTAAATATTCTGAAGATGGAATAGAGCATAAGCGTTTATCATAACATATCGAGTACAGGAGCAGGTTTGCTCATATTATAATGTCATGTCGTTACCGTACCGTCGCGTATACGTACATATTTAGAGGCGGTAATGTCTACGGTTGTGAAGCTCGTCACGTATGCGGCACGTGCCCGGATGAATTGAAAGGGATACGAAGCCTGCTCATGGCCATGACATAACTCCACGAATTTATAAATAAAGCCCATAAATGTTCTATAATATAATGTAAAAAAAGGAAATGTTTCTGTGAGAGTTACTATAAGTGTCTAAACGCGGTAGTATTACCTGTAGGGTCCCAAGCGTTTATAGGTTTCTCTGATTATTGGTTTATGTACTTCCCAACTTAGTAGTATAACATTTTGAGAAACAGCATAGCCACCGGTATCTTTTTTAATTAAATTCAAATGAAGGTCTAAATCTAAAGAATGTCAGTGCCAACGTGAAGTTGTCACCTATTCTGAAAGTCTTGCGGAAAAGTAAAAAGCAACTTGTAAGTTGTTACAGAACTCGTAATCCTAAAAACGTCTGTTCCTAATTTCTTTTCCGATTTTAAAAGAGCCATCTTTCATTTACGACGGCATTTAGAACAAGAAAATTTCAGGCTTCGACACGAAGTTTTGGCAATTTCCGTACTTGGCGTCGCTTTTTTTGTGACCCATACTTTGTCGTTAATCTTACGAACAAAAAGTCGCCAATGCCCGTCGAGTCGTTACTGGTAACAGTGTGAGACGACAGATTTAAATTACCAGATTAAATTGACCGAGAACCATTCATTTTTGAGCCGCAGAATTATGCGACTATAATAAAAACAATTTCAAACCCTCGCAAATTTTTACTTAATGTCAGTTACATGTTTTTGACAATAAATTGCGACCAATTTGTTTTCGGCAAGTACTAACTATTTAAGGTCTATAGACAAGTACGTTCCTGAAGTTGATGTATCATATAACATAAAGCAAATATGAACAAAACAAATAAGGATTTTATATCTATTCTATATTGTAAAGCGGTATTCACTGGATTTCATATGACGATAGCAAGGGATCGTTCAGTCTCTCCATTCGAGGTTGTATTCGACCCAAATTTGTCCAAATGTGGACACATTTTCGACGTCTCCTAGAACACTTTCCTTTTTATTGGAATGTATATTTCAGAAATTTCATCGGTACACCCCGGAGCATTTCCCAATTTTATTGCAAATGAAAACATGATGATAGCTTGCATGCCGTGAAGTGTTGTCTGCGATGATAACAGAGTTTTTTACGCTTCAGCAAATATAACATCATGGGCATGTACATGGCTTTCTGCTAAATTAGGTTTATATATTCGCCCTTCATTGTTTCGCGCTTCTTTTCATATTTAAACGAAAATTATCTAACTTCACTGAGGTAAGATTATGTGACAGATATACAAAAATTTACATATTAATTGAAAGTGTAGCGACATATTATAACTATGTATACTCGTATATCGTAATACGATGTGTATGCGACTGTCCCTGATCACCCCTCAAGTAGTCGCCTCTAGTATCTCATCCAACACACACGTTTTGCAACTGTCAATCTAATAACCTTCGGATAATAAAAGGTATCAGAGATTTGTGACTTTTTCTTATAAACAAACAGTGCGGGTATTGAGCACACATAATTAACTTTATACCAGAGACTTGCGTAAATAAAGTTACCCGTGCAAAAGCTTATTAAATATTACAACTAGCTTTTGTCTGGGACTTCGCCGACTTCTCAGAATAGCGCAGATATCAAGATTGAAAATAGTCGAGATTATTATATCCGTATGGACATACAGACATTCCCAAGACCCTTATATATATGTGAAGCCTAAGCAAAAATTTTTTATTGTACACATAAAATGAATATCGAAATAAAATTATTTTATTAGGAGTCTTAGTCCACTCGGAAATCTTTATAGCACTGTTTTATTCGCTTTTTTCCACTATAAAATTATTACCACATAATAAAATTTGAAGGACTTGGCCCCCAAGTATGAAATTTAAACTAAATTATATTGTAAAATCGACTAGTGCCATAGCATTAAGCGCCATAAGCTACCATATCGGAAAATTGCTAATATATTACTGGCAATTTTTATGTTTCCGTGGTTTTTATAGTCCCATATATTAAGCTTATTCTATACTGAAACCATTTTTACGGCTTTAACGATCACAAGTAGGTGTTTTATGATGTTTCGGTGTAGCCCAATGTGTTTTGTATCCTAGTACACCAAGTTCCTAGTCGTCTAGATGTACATTCCCAGTGACATGCGTCAGAGTCATATTCTCAAGAAAGATTCAAGCCTTGTTTTAAAATTGTAAGGGTTTTTATGATTACATGTAGGCTTTTATGATGTTTCGGTTTTGTAACGCGTTTTGTGTTAACATCAAGATAATAAACTTTTTTTTACAGGTCACATCTTTTCCTATTACGATAAATAGTTTAATTTTTAACCTTTGATTCTGAGATTGCTTCTATCTGAGCTATTGTCTTCCGAAATAAACGAGCCAACCTATTAGGTTCGCAATTAGAAAAAAACATGATTTGATCTTATTTTTTTAAGTTAAGTTCGATAATTCGATGGCACATACCTACTAAATTGAACGGTCAACACATGCTTCTTATCTTGGCTTGCCTAAGACCTTAGACCCCAGGCCTACGTCAAAATTACTAACCTGTTTTGATATTCTACAGGTGTAAACTTTATCATATAACAAGAGTAGGAGTATTTACTTGAATCAGGAGGGCTTCGAAGTAACAGTCACGCAATCGCAAGTGGGGAAAACCATATCATCTAAGCTACCTGTGTCATAGAATCAAATCTAGTTCTTTGTACTATATTTTGCAGGACAGTATTAGCGGCCTAAAGTTACCATTTACTATTTGCTTGACGGCTAGCTCTAAAGTAATCATATTATATGTCCTTGTACATGATATGTTCTAAGATAAAGAAAATCATGTATACTTATCCACAATTATATGAAAGCTTCACGGTAAATAAGGAAAGGATTGAGCAATATTTAAGTGTATAAGATCTACAACAAGTATCAATATTTGCCCCAAAAAAGGTAGGAAAATAAACAAAACACATTTCCTTATTTAGTATAAAATTATCCTCCCGTCGACACCCTTTCCATTGGACCGAATTCTCGTTGGAGCCCGTACTATTTCGCCACTATTTACATTCAGTTCAAGCGTGGAAGATCAATATTTGCACGCAAAAGAAGAGTGACTATTATACGGACAGCTGGTTTCTCCGTGCCTTACGCAGAAGAAGTGAGCTCGTAAAGTTTCACGGCACGACGCCCCGGGCTGTCATCCTTGACGGGTTGGAGCTGTAGCATCACAAACCATTTACCACGATCAATCACGGACCCGTGCGCCAGCGTCTCCGATGCCTATATCACTTTACGAGATTGGCTTGAATTTTTGCTGAGCACTATTATTGGAGCAGCCACCCTTAGATTTCAAGGGCTTACAGAGTTTCTCTTTTTATCGAGTTCGTTCGTACTTATAAACTTATTGGATCTATAAGTGTAGCCGATTCTGCTCGTATTCATAAATGCGATAGATTTTTGTTAAATTTACCTTTTTTTTAAAGTACATCTTAATGTGTGTGTAGTGAATATAAGGACGATGTCTGATGGAGCGAGGCATGGAAGAGAAAAATATACCACGCCGACTTCAAATCACACGAGAGCTAGACTATAAATAAGGCATAGTTTTAGTCTTATTTAGGATGATTCTTCGCTATGTATAGCGAAACTATAATTGGCATAAATAATCATAGACAAAAAACATTTCTTTAAATGAATTATTTAAACTTGACATGAATGGGCATACTTAATTAGCACTTTGCGAAATGACAGAATTATTTGAGTATTATCTGAAGAGATTGAGAGTAAACTAATTTATTTAACCATTCGTTATTCTCTTATACTTAACACACCTCGCTTCTCGCAGACAAGCTTAGAATTAGCTTCGCCATGTTTATTGAATTAACCCTAAGGTTTCAAGTTACTTAAGCATTGAATTCACATCTCTTTACTTGAATAGATGTTTCTTATCTAGGAATGTTACTTCAAAAGATACAAGATAACGTGGAATACATTTACCCAGCTGGAATGAATAAATTGATGACATTACATTACGGTTTGTATCTATGATAAAATTCTTGATAAATCGACATTGAACGGACAAGATTGGTTGATTTTAATTCAACTAAAATCGTTTAATAATCTTGTATTTTCTAAAAGAAAAGAAAGAGAGGTGTGCAAGTCAATAGTGAGATGGCGCTCTTTACACTTCGCCTACCACGTGCCATTAAAGATTTGGCGGGATGATAATTTTGTATGCAAGTATTTTCATATTTTTTACATACTTTCATTTAATGTTTTATAGGCTGGCTCGTATATTTTGGAAGTTTGATGTGCTAAATCATACTATAAACAAGCCAAAGGGCAAGCGCTTGTCATTGTATGTTATTCAGAGGAATGAGAATAACGTTGCAAAAATAGTTTTATGAAGGAGTCTGGATCAAGGCAGACCTAAGAAAAGATGGATGGATTATGAGGGGGAGAGATTTGGCTAGAAAAGCAATTAATGACAATCGAACAGAGAGGAATGGAACAAAAACACACATTTTGTCGATCCCAAATTACGTAGAATAAGGTCAAAATGATGATGATTATAACGTTTCCATCAAATTAATATTTCATAAGGAAACAAACAGATCATAGAAGCGATATGCCTCATTATAATTTTATAATGAATATAAGAGCATTGCTTAATTTCCTATTACTCAAAGATACAATAAACTCTCAATGAGGGCTGTTTTTATTCAATTCACTGGGCTTACTCCAGTTTAAAGGGAGTTTTGGTCGCAAATCTTGATTGATAGCTCGTACAAGAAGCTATCAATTTTCACCCGAGAGCCACATTTGCACTTTAATGGATACAAGTAGGTACGGCTCTGTATTCATATAAAAATGATATATACTCCTGATAGATACTCCTAACGTTATTGGATTATATTATGTGTCCTTTATATAAAAGGATTGTTATTGCATGGATTTTGAGTGCAAAAGTATTGAAAAAGCCATTCCACGCAACATATTTTGCATTCATCAAAATATATGAATCGTTATCAATACCCTACATCAAAACCATATATTTTTGGAAATTACTAGGTACTATTTTGTAATAATTTACCAGTCAAAACTTATAAACAGACTTACTTAAATACAATACAATTCAAATTCTCATTCAAAAAAGTAATTTTGTTCTGACTCGCACTCTGACCAAATCATGGGCAGATCCAAGACTGAATGCTAAAATAAATATAGTGAATTTAAACGAAAACGAAATTGGTAAAGAACTTGAGTTAATTAATACATTACAAGGACTACGAAGCATTAATTTGAATATGAATTAATTTGGGCTTAATGTAGTTAAAATGTCGGTGTCTAAAACTTGTATTTGGGACAGCCTTAGTAATGTATCTCGACGTCTTACACTAACTAAGTTAAAATACATTAATTTAGATTGATGGACCTTAACTTTATAAGACTTGAGAGAATTTTCACTAGTACCTACTTTCGTGTATGTGCCTTCTAAAGGATAGCCACTGCCTTAATTTGGGTTTTATTATTCTGGGGCTTGAGTGTTCCGCTGTAGAGCCTTACCTAACGTTAGTAGACTAAACAATGCCATTCGGCGTCGTTTATTCAACGATTTCGGAGATTGTCAACCCTTCCTTCTCATTAAACATGAACAACATGCGTTGGTGCCTAAGTAACAAAGGTACGTCGGCACTACCGCTCACCAGGGAGCTACTTTTGGGATATATCTTAAGTAGACCTACTTGTTTCAAGTGGTAGTTATAGAATATAAGTGAACTTTAGCCGAAACCTGGATAGTATTTCTTGATTGCTTGAAATCTGCGTTTTTAAACTACAGTGATAGCAAGCAAAAATATGCTAACGTGATAGTTAGCGGTCACCAATGCTTATGCAGGCTTGATAAACAAACAGTTATCCTTTACTCTTAGCTCAGCGCTTCCTTGATAAGCTTACTATTACTCACCACAGACTCAACGTATGCATCAGACCAGTAGATTTTTGCTGCTTCTCTTGTGTAAGATCACAAACCGTGTTCCTAATGCAATATTTTTGACAAAAAGATGGAAGATAGTTAACCGTCATGTTTATTGAATACTAGCTGGTATGAGCACAAAATACGTACCTGTTGAGCTATGATCAGGGAATATAATTAATTTTATTACAAACTTTATTTTAATTTGTAAGCCTTGCTCTGAATAAACAACAAACACAGTTATAGTTTTTTGTTTACCACCTGGGACTGGTGTAAAAATAAATGCTAAAGGAACATTTTAATTTCTTTGTCTAGTCTACTTCAGGTGTGGAATAACGAATATTTTATATTGAGCCTCCGTTCTTCAAAAATAACTTAGTCTCATTGTTAGCAGTAGCTGTTTTTTATATATGGGTATCGCTCTATAGAATTATATATTAAATCAGGAAATTTACCAGCAGAAGAGTCCTGACATCAGTCGTAATATTCTAATGTTCAAACCATAAAGAGAAGTTCATAAAATAACTAAGTATCTGATACCCGTCAATCGGTTACTAAACTCAAAGTTGACGTTGAACCGACACTCCGCCTTCAGTTCACAAACTAATAGCGGCAACTTGCACAAGTTCACGTATAATCCGGCTTTATGAAACCGACCCCCGAAGCTTTGAGTGAATTAGGTATTTGGAAGGTAATTTTTATCGGCGGAGGTACCACAGCCGCATGTCGCGCGCACTTGCCCCACGTAAATTATGGGTGGAACAGACGCGCCGCCACCAAACTTGCTGTTTTTGTTTCCAAGATTAACGATGAACAACGGCCCTCGAAAAAACGTGTCACAGAAAACGGATATTGCCCAAAACTTTACGGTATAAATTTTCTTTTGTTCTGTTTTATGGCGTTTATGTAAATAATGATTCAGCCCTTTTTAGCCTACGTTTTCTTTCGTCTGTAGGATCTTGTTTCGCGGAAAATTAAATCGGTTGGTTAGGTTTCGTTTTAATGTCTTACAAATCCGTCGCTTATTTACCTCTTTTTATTGTAACTCCAATAAAATATAAGTTTATATCTCAAGCATTAAAGTAGGATACTTCAGAATTAGTTGAGTATCTAAATGATTTCAAGTTTCGATTAAGTACCTAAAACAAAAATCTGTTAGCAGTAGACAGTACCTCAGTAGATAATATATGACAGTACGTACCTACCGTGAAAATTCAGTTCTAGATAGATGGGACTGTGCTGATGTGAAGGCTAAATAATCACAGTCAAATTTAAAGCTTTATAAAAGTTGATGAGCTAATGAAAATCAAAATAAAATGTTGAGCACTATTTCATTAGACTTAACTAATTTCGTAATAATAATAATAATGCTCGGACATGACCACACAGCGTCAACCAACCACAAACTAAGCAAAGCTTGTACTATGGGAACTAGTGGCTGATACAATACTTATATAATTTATTTTGTAAATACATACTTATAATACATACCAAACACGCAAACCAAAGACGCAAGGCAAACATGTTTGTCACATACATTTTTGCCCCAGCGGGAATCGAGCCCCTAGCGTAGCAGTCAGGTATGCTAACCACTAGACCAGCGCTCTCGTCAATGTGCAACATATTCTTATGTAATCTCTTACGCACAATAACACCACAGCAAAACACCACAATTAGGATATTATTTGATCGGGAGATCTGTATCTTGTTGTGCCTGTCTTTTGCCTATACATACTAATAACTATCACCAAGCAGACAAAGGGGTATTATGTAGGTACTCTCAAAATTACATATTCTATCATAATTTTCAACCTTGTACTAACAATGCAGGCGCTAGTTCAATTACATTGAAGTTACAAATTTGCTAGCTACCAACCAAAACACTTCAACTTGCATTAAGTATCGGACCTCAGTCTATCCTTATTCAATCTTGTGTAGAGGATAAGGTAAGAAATAGTTGAGTTCACTGTTCGAGACGAGCTCCCGTCCATTGTTCCATAACAAACCTTAAGTGCATACTCTTGCTGACGCCTTAGACTAACTTCTGAGGAGAGTAATACCCTTATATTCTATTAGAAGTTATAGTATTCTCAAATTGACAAAATCTAGCCAGATAGATTTTCAAACGTTTTTAAGATTATTTTCACTATACAGAATATGATAAAATCCATCCGAATTAAAATGTGTACATATTATATTTAACGTAAGATGGCTTTTAGTTTTTTTCGTAAATTTTTAATTGATAAACTAAAAAAAATATAATGGAGTGCAATGAGATACGATCCAAGTACAAATTAACAATATTAAAAATCTTCAAAAAAATTGTGTAGAACCAAATCGAGTTAAAGATTCAACGCAAAATTAATATTTTGTAATGTACTTTACTATATACGAATAAAGGGCAGAACAAAAAGAAATCTGATATTAAAGTAAATTAAATTTAAATAAAGTTGATTCAACAAAAACTTATTACACATACATTAAACAAGGTAAAAGCCGTGTTGTGCGATAATCGATGGAGTTTTTAAAATCATAAATCAGTACAACAGGTTCCACTTTATACTGGAGCTGAAGTAAGACCATCAAAATTTAATACGGAGCGGAATGGAATCGCCCTCCATCACGAGCGCTGGAATCACAATTGGAGGGAAATATTATTGCATTTTTGTTTTCCATTTGTTCGTTTTACGGTTACGGTTGTAGTCTGGCGATCAGCCTGAGGCGTAACCTCACGATACAATGTTCTGTAACACTAAGGAGTCATAGTGGAATAAATAGAATAACAAGATTGAAGTTTAATTTTTGAAAGCCGTCGTAACCTGTGTGCTTGAGAGGTGGCCTCCCTTGTTAGTTAGGTATCCAGAGTTCCAGAAGATGCGCTGTGCATAAAAGGTACATGTCCTTTATGCTACTAACACAGTTATAATACTAGTTTACCAAGCGTTAATGGTAGCCTAGCATTATAAATGTAAGTTGCATACGGTGACTGCGTTCGCTTGACATCTTTGTCATAAAAAACAACTGAAACAAACAAGTACGTTAATACTACATCGAATCAAGATCGCAATTCGCAAATTCGCAAGTGCTACAAAATTTGCTACGCGACGGTGTGCTACGAATCCTGTAGCAATAACAGAACCGCCACGACGTCCGGTCGTGCCATTAACTACCGCATTATCTCGTTGCTGCTCTTTCAAATATTTGGACATTTTATTCGCCGTCAAAACGAACTTCGCTTATATTTCTCGGCAATGTAATAACACAAAATGGATACTTACATTATTATTATATCATATTATACTATACCGGGCATAATATGTTGTAATGTTACGTACTAATTTAGTAATAAACGATACGTGTAATTGAAAACTCCAATAGATTTACAATCGATAATCCGTCATAACTATAAGCTGTTCTGGTTACAATTTTCACGGCAATTTTACAAGAAAAAAAGACAATTACTGGAAATAACTTCTTATACATTTTAAACGTGCATGCATAAGGTATTGTTTTAATATACAATATTTACGTACCATGTCTTATTCGTGTTTATACTTTTAATTTAATAAAAATAATCTCACTTGAGAATCTCTTTCAGACATAATTCTCGATTAAAATCGTGGGTAGCTACCCAGATAGTTTTCGACTAATTAAACAAAGCAATAGGAAAACCCCGCCCATTGTTCTTTGAACAGATTTCACCTGTAATTAAAGTTTGTTGAGAATAATATCGGTTGTGATTGCAACTACTTAATTACTCCTTCAATGGAGTCTTTAGGGAAGTGATCCGATTTCCGGGGCCCGCTAGTGTCAGTGAAGATTTACCGCTCTTGAACCCACTTGATCTATGCCTCTGGTTGCTAAACAACCAACGTATACCCTCTTATATAGGTGTAATATTATATAGCTCTAGCAAGATTATTTGTGTCATTTACTAAGGTTTTTTGTTGAATTTCTTCAATGTCGCGATCTAATCCATTTGCGATTGGACTGTAAGATATTCTGGGAAGTTATTTTCATTCGATTATGAAACTATTGAGCTATTAAGCTATGTTTTGCTTATAATGGAAAATAATTGAAAGAGCATCATAAATTCCAGTATTTTTTCCCGGGATTAAATGTTACAGTTCCGACACGCAAATGAAACTGTAATGCATTAAGATTTGTAAAAATATTTCCATTTTGTTTAAATAAACAATTTAAAAGCACAAACATAATATAATTATTTGTAAGAGCATGCTAAGAATACATTTATAGGCTGACTTATATTTTATTATTTCTTAGCAGGCGCATTAGTAAAGAGTGCTTTTTGCATTCCAAAGCCTGGGGGTGGTGGCGGCTCGCACAAGCTGGTCAGCCCACAAAAAGGTTCAGCTGCAAATCTTCCATTTCTGTATAAAAAAGAATAACAATGTTTTTATCACAAAAAATGCACGGAACCGCTCAATTATTACAGAACCATTCATTATAATAGGCCGGATATTAGGCACAACTAACAAATCAATATTCATCGTTGATATAGCAGTTGGGGTGCCAGATATTTTACCCCTAATTTACAGGGAGACACAAATAACAAAAGTTATAGAGTAAAACTAGTACAGATAAATCAAAGCAATATTAATTATATGATTTATCTATATTATACTAATATTAAAAAGAGGAAAGATTTGTATTTTTGTGTATGTTTTTTATATGTTTGTTTTGAATAGGATCCGAAACTACTGAACAGATTTCAAAAATACATTATTCAGTGATAACTCAGTAGTAGCATAGGCTATAGATGTTGTCCGATTCTCAGACCTACCCAATATGCACACAAAATTTCATGAGAATAGGTCAAGCCGTTTCGGAGGAGTTTAACTACAAACACCGCGACACGAGAATTTTATATATAAAGATATGTCCTCATAGGTACGTACTGAGGTCCTGGTCGAGGGATTCCGCCACAGCGTAACATTCGAATAATATTCTGAACATCGCATACATTGACGTCTTCCTGAAAATCACATTTACAAAATTAAAGTTACGGCAGTTTTTTTAACATAATAGAAGGAAGCTATCGGTGAAGTCAAGCCTGAGCAAGATTTTCACTCACTGTGAGAATGCAAAATTGACCGAGTCCAACAGAAATAGTAGCCGTAGTATATAAGCTTTGCTTGGTTTGGAACCAAATCGCGTTGTGTAATAATGCCAAGGCTGTATATTATTTATCTCTTTATTTATTCTTAAAAAATGTAGTACTTACATAATAGTCATCGTCAACTACAAACATGGGAGCATTGACACAGGCACCCTGGCATTCAACCGTGTCCACACCAAACATGCCGTCGGAAGACAAGCTCCCGACGCAGCAGCATGTCGCTTCTTCCACCGCACGAAGGATAATATCAGATCCACGGATCATACATGGTGTAGTTATGCACACCTTCACGTGGAATCTACCTCTGTTGTGTCTGTGAAAACACTCACCGACTCGTATTATCCTACTCCCTACTAATATAATAAATACGAAACGGGTTATCCATGCCTCCTGCCCTATTCCTAATCACATAAGGGAAGGTGAATGATTTGTTAAGTTTGTAGATATGGAGATCGCTGTCCTAAAGATGGTAGAATGTACTGATTTGTAGAGTTATAGATATGATGAAGAAAGAGAAAATAAAGGTAATACCTACTTTCTTGGACTGTTCTGTATTATATGCTTCATTAAGGATTTTTTGGAAAATTTAGCATGCAATGATAATTCAGATTTTTCTTTCTTAATTGAAAAAAATATTTATTTTAATAAAACCAAGAGACTTACCTCTTATACATAGTGTAGAAAGTAACGAATTCGTATACCCTGACCCTTGGCACACTCAACATCTCTGCCACTTTGTGCATAGCTGATATCGGCACCCATCCCATTTGTCTTTGAACTATGTCTAAGGCGCTGCTTATGGCTGCCCGCTGAGCGCCTTCAGGATAATTCTGGATAACGGCTATAATTCTCTGAAAATTTATTAAACACAATATCAGTTTAAAAATATTTCTTTCACTATCCAGTCATTCTGCTACCACAAGCAAAATCATTTATTAACTTTACTTTAATAATTATTACTCATAAATAACGTCTCTACTCATAATGTCAGAACATAATATTTATATAGTAATATGTTTTCTCGAAATAGTGGAAATACGTGTAACGAGTAAATATCCACTTAATAAAGAAGAATAATCGATAAATTCTTAATGATAACTGATAAATAGGAGGAATATACGAAAATGTTATATTTCATAAATGATGTGTCAAATTTTAAATAAATGTTTTAAGCCCGTTATGATTTAATTATAAATGGATGATTTCCCGACTCGCTTGCGAAGCAATTAATCAAAGTATTTTCAATTATTTTGACACGTGTAAACACTTGTGCCCAAATTTTAGCTTAATTAATTTTCATCGACTTTAATTATATTTTGAAGTAACAGGTAGGTACATTCTTTATGAATGAAACGGCAGATTTTACGGAGCAATGAATATTTGCTATAAATCGCATTATATAACTATACCTAGCTTTTGCCCGCGGCTTCGCACGCGTAGTAAAGTGCATAAGTCAACATGTACCTACATCTAAAATTCAAAATTATAATTTTTGCCCACTGCTAACTTTTTATGGATTTTACTTAAAAAAGGACGGTTTTTCATACAAACTTTCATCCCCTATTTGACCCCCTTAGGGATGTAATTTCCAAAAATCCTTCCTTAGTAGATGCCTACGACATAAAAGGTACCTACTGTCAATATTTAAAGTTCTGACCCCAGCTGCTTAGGCTGTGCGTTGATATGTCAGTCAGTCAGTCAGTTTCTTCTTTTATATATACAGATTGCGCGTGTAACGATTGAATGCCCAATACTTAGAAATGCGTACCCGCATGTTAGCGTCGGTAAAGTCAAATGGCGTATTGGCATTATTCTCTTTACTGTCTCTGTGGACATTAAGCTCGTCGCTGGCAAGTCGTAACGTGGTTGAAATCCCTCGCACTGATGACGTCTGTAAAATTAATTACCCAATTTCAAAGGCATATGAATGGAACAGAGTAGCAATTTATGGTAATCTGGGAACTATGTCGTGGTTTGTAAATACAGGGCAATCTCTATTACAGCGCCGTTCAAGTTTTGGATGCTGCTTTATAATAGGCCAATTTCCTTTCAAGATCAGCAAGATATAAGACCCGCTCGATTCAGTTACAATAATGAACTGATGATACACAGATGTATTTTTGATATATAAGTTGATTGAATTAAAATCAACGCTAGAAGTATCAATTTTGACCACAGTTAAGAGTATAAAATTAGTAACAAC
The DNA here is from genome assembly GCA_951449985.1 of Falcaria lacertinaria. Lineage (NCBI taxonomy): Eukaryota > Metazoa > Arthropoda > Insecta > Lepidoptera > Drepanidae > Falcaria > Falcaria lacertinaria. The sequence continues at coordinate 4,973,201 of OX602109.1, read as the reverse complement.
TATATTCACTCCCTACATTGATCTACCCTCAATTACCAAATCCCTTTACTAAGAGCTTCTGTTACTGTCGCCCTGCGTTGGTGTACGAGCACAAGCTCGTATGAGCGATATATATCATATATCGATATGAGAAGCAGTAGATATTATATAGCAAGCGGCCTTTGCCTGTACTCAGTTTGTAGTCATCTTTAACGACACGACACTCTCTACTCAACGTGCTGGGATTATACAGTTTTAGTTCACAAGGCGTACCAAGGACTTTAGCTTTGATTATATACTTGTAATCAAAGGACTTTAGTTACATTTCCAATTTAGAAAAGCTTGAACAACACTGTAATATAATTTCTCATATAAATAAACTAAAAAAGTATGCACTTTCTCACCTTCGCTAAAAACTTTCTTATCATAAACATATTTGTCACTAATTCAAAGAAAAGAAACTAAAGTAAAAATATTTATCAATTCTTGTCAACACTATTTCTTTTCTAAAGTGTCATTTCCAATAGAAAAGGAAAAAGAAGTACATAACCTTTTTCAACTTTATTATGTCAAGTAAATACGTCTATATGAGTTTCTAACGAAAATAAAGCTTTGAGCGTAACCGCCCTAGTTATACTGAAATATTTTTTTAATGCACGTAGCCTTATTTTGTCACAGTACATGGAGATATTCTATAGGTACCCTTTTAATACCGCCTTGGGTAAAACGGGTAACTTTTTTCTTACTCCAAATATTTTCTACCAATTAGTCTCACTTGTTTGACTTTCCGAGAAGAAAATTGTTGAAACAAAAGTGTAGGCTTCAATTTACTTCCCTTTACATTTTTAATTTTCATGCAGAGTTTTCTGTTTGGCGACTTTTCCTTTCGTCAAAGAATACAAAATAATTAATATTTTGTTTTAGAAGAGGTGCAAAGCGTTAGCTAACTAATTGATTGTCGGCTAAGATACAATTTCAATAAAGGTGGTTTTCCAACTTTTTTTTTTCGGAACTCACAGAAAAATGACATAAATATAGATGAAATACATGGGTTGTTGTAATTTACTGTGAGTAATTTATAAAACAAATCGGCGGATCTAGTCTATTTTTTTCTGTTATTATATAGAATTTCTCTTGAGCTGGTTATTGCTAGTGCTAGTTTATAAATCTGCAAGGGACCATAAATCAAAACAATTAGTAGTAAATACTATATGTACATTAATGCCACAAAAAGAGTTAGTAAACTTACTTAGACTAAAAAAAACAAGATTTTAATGTGTTTTATTGATCTAAATAATTGAATTCCCGAGCAATAAAATACTGAACTCGGCATAAAAGCATGTTCACCCTTCTGTATACCCATAAAAACACCGGAGGAAGAATATATGAAAATATATACTATACAAGAGGCCAGTGTTTCAACCATCTGAAAGTTGTTACTTTAGCGGATATTGGAAAAAGATGGTAAAAGATGACAGTTGCCGGATCAAGTCTAGTAGGCACTAATATCCCCTGGATGCAATATCGGGGTTCATTGCCATAAAAGCGCTCCGGGCGAATATCTTGGGTACGTTATTGACCTCCGTAGTACTTCGCCGAGGAAGCAGATATCTGAAGCAATTTCAACATCGTAACTGATGTTTATCGAAGAAGCCCAGTGACCCACACCTATCGACTTGTCAAATGTTGTACTATCGTTATCCCATACGCTTAAGGCTACAAATTCTTATGGTGTTCAACGTTTACACACGGAAGGTACGGTTTATGAACCATTAGGGAAAACTGCGCCTACCCTGATCATAACACAAAGATGTTCATAAATTATTCAAACCAGTAATTTTGTTAGTTAACATAGGAGTTGAACACTTCCCTTTAGTGAGCGCAACTGAAAACGATGCTAATTTACAAAAAAATCTGATATCGTTTACTTATTTTTAGCACTTCCTCTTACCAAAAGATCCAAAGTACCTACCTACAACGTGTACCTTGACTTGTGATAATGTAATAAGAACATAATATGTGAACGTTGAAAGTAGCTTTCTAACGGTGAAATAACACAAAAAAAAATAAAAAAATACAAATCTTTCCTCTTTATAATATTAGTATTGATTAATTATGCACGAGACTTTTCTAAAAATTAATTGTTAAATTTAACTCAAAAGTAGATACGGTCTGTGCTATGCCCACAATTTAACTTCATTGTTCAATACATCTCTCGTCCATCGATAAATACCACCATTTGCATCACCATCACTGAGAGCTCTAGTTGTAAACAATTGTTTTTTGGGTTCGTATTCCTGTAATAAATATGAAAAATCTTTGAGCGTGTCGAAGTTCGTCTACCAACTTATAAGATTGCAGCTAGAGACGCGAACTGAGTTACGATATATTTTCTTGGTATTGGTAAAAGGTTCCCAGCTTAGTAATCAGAATCACTCTCAAGGTAAAACCGAAATTTCATTTCGCTCGTTTTTGTATTATACATCTAAAATTAAATTACACGTCGAGGCTGTTTTGTGTGAAAGAGTGTCTTCACATTAGACACGTGAAAAGTACAACAATTTAAAATTATTTTACTAATTTTAAGTACTTTTCGGCAGAATTATAAAATGTTGAGGCCTGTGAAATGATAGAACGTGTACAGAGTTACAGTACAGTGACATTTTCAGGGAAATGCCTCGGCCCGAGCCAGGATAATGTCACCCCGTCCGACAGACTGAGGCAAACACAACTACTATTACGTATCTAGTCGATAAAGATATATAGCAGCGGATCTAAATGAAACATAAAAAAGGCAGGTCCAACGATTTTTCATACCTATATAAATTTGATATAAAATATACGAAATATTACCAATGGGTTATGAATTAGGATCAATTCCATATTTTGTCGAGTTCAAAGAGGAGCAGTACAAATCTGGGGTGAAATAATTTATGTCAGGGATTAAGCTGACGTCGTAAAAGGGAATCGTCTAAGGGAGCTTTTACATTAGAATTGCTCCAGTAGTCACAACTCGTCCTATATTATGAAATACTTGGGATTTGTCTGTGGTTACACTAGAATTTATTAAATATCCGCCACTTCGAATAAGCAATCCTGCATTTTGCAATATGTTTGATCAAAAACCAGTCAATTGCTTGTCGGATCACGCATGTTGTATGCCCGTGTAGTAAACAATATAGATTAAAAGGCATATCCAGTTCACCAATCAAGATAATATTTTCTTCGGACTACTACTATCTGTGGTAAAAAAACTCTAGATATCCAATAATTTATTCCACTTAAATTTTCGAATTTAACGCAAAATCGAGAGAAAAAAATAACTTCGACTTTATAAAGTCACATTAATTATTCACTCAACAATGTTCTTCAATATTGTAAACTTTAAAAGTAAAAAATCTTAGACGCCGAAGGTATAAAACTGGTTCGGAAATTCTCTAGCAAAGGAAAGTACGGGCGACGCAAAACGGTTCATTCCCTTTTGTTTTATGAGACAATTAAGAAACGAAGGGACGTTGGGTGGTGCGAAGAGTAAATTTTTGTTCATCGTAATAAAAGAAGCGAGAGCATTTAAATAGCAGATTGAAAACTCTTAACGATCTATGTAAAGTTCGAGTAACAAGGAATTTTAGTGAAGAACGTTACGACTAATATAGGTTGCTTTACCATTACAGTATTTTAACAATATAATTATATGCTTTGTAAACTAGACTTGAGAGAATATCGTCTTCATTTCGCTTTCTCTTTTACGATAATTGCTTAACTGTAGATTTAAGAAGTCTCTGTATAAGAGATAATTTATATTAAGAACGTAATTTATTACTTGATTCTATATATACACTCCTACATTTTAATTTGATTGTTCTTTTATACACAAGAAATACTTATAACATTCTGCAAAAAACAATGCTATTATCCCAATACTAAATATTTGTCCTGTATTTTTATCAAAAATATATTTATAATGAAATAAGTGCAAGTGATTATGAATATGAAAGTTACACTTATATTACGAACTCTCGCAAGTGACGTTCAATATAAAATAGTATTTACCCTACATACCTTTTTTGAATATTAATTTGAACTTTTTCAATTTAAATCGCAGCAAATTAATTATTAAGGTGCTGAAAACAAAAAAGCCAGCATTTTCCTTAATTACTCGTACCTTTTAAATATTACAACATGTCAAAAATGATAACACCCAGGTTTAACATTAACGCCGCCAGCGTTGTTAGAAGCTAAGAGTACAAACCTTTTGTGTCTTTTCTGACCCTCGTCATGGGTAATTTTGTTATGAAGTAATTAATTTATGTTTTCCTAAGTGCCATTCTTTTTCTTCGTCATCCTTTTTTTTACGTCAAGTGTAAGGTATAAATGGGACATAATTAATTTTCAGTCGTACTGTCAATCCGGTATGTTCCACGTAATAATTAAATTATGTCTGATAGTTATTAAAATATATAAATAAACTCGGCTCATCAGCGTATCAACAAAGAAATTTGGTAGGTACAAATTTAAGCTTTAGAAAATAAGCTTATCTTAGACCCTTATAATCCCTACCCGCAACTTTGATCCCCTCAAAATGGAGTAGACCGACGGAGATTGACATTTACAGCGTTATCTGTCCCAGCAAGCAGCGCTTTGAAACTAGCTCGCACACGGAATTATGATCACCATACACTGAAACAGGCAGGCGTACGTACATCAAACAACCCAATGCCATCCACGGTGCTCTTTATAAAACGTGCTATGTCAAATCTCCTTGGCCTTTTGTACTTTGATCGTTGACGCGTGGTTGACGCAACTAAATTGCGTTCATTTATAAACTTCTTGGCTGACGTTTACGTACGTGGAACGTTTTGCTGTCAAACAATAAATAATGTTAATGTCTTAAAACATATTCGGTGTAAAGTGAATGTTGACTAATGTCAAACTTCCACTCTACTCCTCCTTCGATCCCTTTCGGGAAAGCGAGGAAATATTTCTTTATGTATGAAGAATTCTCATGTTAATACTATTTTTCAAACATTCGCGATCTAAATTCATGATAAACGAAATACACGATAAATGAAAACGGGTCTCATATTATTTCCCTCCCGACGTTTCGACCGAGTTGCATCTGGTCAAGAGCTAACTGACCACGGCCGATGCGACTCGGTCGAAACGACGAGAAGTAAATAAAAAAATCACGTCTAAGACCCGTTTTCATGTCATTCTTATGAACGTTATGAAATGTTAGTTATTTCATTATTTTTTATCTGTTCTCCTTTATAAAACAAAATAAATCTATGATAATATTGTTCTGTATGCAGACTTAAGCGCTACTATATAACGCCCCATAAACAACACTGTACAAATTTTCACATAAAATACTGATCAGTATCAATATCTACCAGACCTAAGAAGTTTCACGGAATAGATATCCCATCAAGTCTGTAGATAATTTCTCTCTCGCCAAATAATATTATATTATCACATGAGCAGGCTGCGATTTGACTTGCTACACATTGTCAAATATCAATCCCCTTGCCCATGACTGGGATTCTGAGAGATACGACCATTTAGTGAATTATTTTACTTATGTTGGTAGGTAAGTACTCTGTGAAATGGAGAGAACTATCATTGTGCGGGACGGACCCTGCCAAACGTAGTTGTAGCAGTAGGAGTCCCTACGCACTTTTCTATACTGGATCTCTCTTGATTTACAGGTGGGTGCTACGTCGAAATAAAACGCCGTATTCGCTTCAGATTCTAATTGGAGCCTTTCTTCCTATTGGGAGCCTTTCTTCCTATTGGGAGCCTTTCTTCCTATTGGGAGCCTTTCTTCCTATTGTTGTTTCGCCGCCGAGCTGCTGTGCCGAAGTGACACGGTCGAGGTTTTTTTTTTTTTTTTTTTTGGGATATGGTCTCTCGCAGTTAGTTCGAGGGAACTTTTACTGCTTAACCGGACTAAAGTGGCGAGGCCATTTAAGGCCTCCAGCCAGAAGGGGGACTTAATCTAAGCAACAGAACTAAGGGCGTTGCTGGGAGATGGGCTACGGAGCCTAGACTGGCTTTGGGGACGAAGAAGACGGGATGAGTGCGACGCTCCTCGCCGGCGAGGGCGGTACAGGGGTCGGTTTGCGGTTTGTGCGCGTTTAGTGGCTTCCTGGAGTAGGGTGGTGTCATCGTCGGGATCGAAGAGGACATGCCTTGGTCGACGACGTTTCGATATTCGAGATGGTGTATATCGGGCGGCCGCTGCTATCAGCGGGTTGGAATGTTTTTCGGCAGAGTCGAAAAAACGTTTGGCCATCTGTTTTAGAAACTGCTTGATGGTAGGCAGTTTCAGATCCACATGGAGTTGGCTATTGCGGATATACCACGGTGCACCGGTAGCCTTGCGCAAGAATCGGTTTTGAACCACCTGCAATCTATGTATGTGGGACTTGGCCGTGTGTGCGAAGACCACGCCGGCGTAAGTCATTATTGGGCGAATGCACGCAAGGTAGATTCGCACCTTATACTTGAGGGACAATTTACTGCGTGCATTTAGTAGGTGATGGAGTCGTCCAAGGGCAAAAACGGCGCGATTGCGAACTGTCTTTATATGCTCACGGAAGGTGAGTTTTTGGTCGAGGATGATGCCTAGATATTTGGCCTTTGATTCCCATGGAATCGGTTGGTCGAACATCGATAGTGGTCGGATTGGAGCGTGGTGTTGGTCGCCGGATCTCGAAAAGAGGACGGCTGCGCTCTTGTCTGGATTCACTTCGATCCTCCATTTCCGGAACCATTTGCCTAAGGCAGAGGCTGCGGCCTGGAGGTGTCGAGCGATTGCGTCGCGACTACTGCCGGTGTAGTAAATGGCCGTGTCGTCGGCGAATAGTGCCAAGTTTACTTTTGGTCTTTTTGGGATATCGCTGGTGTATAGCGTAAATAGGAGTGGGGAGAGTACAGAGCCCTGAGGGACTCCTGCTCGGATCGATCGCGGGGACGACAGAGCGCCCTCTATGCGATAACGGAAGCTTCGTTTCGACAAAAAGTCTCGTATGATGAGTACGAGGCGGTCTGGCACTCCCAGTTGGTACAGCTTATAAATTAAGCCGTTATGCCAGACTTTGTCGAAGGCCTTAGCTACGTCGAAAAAGAGCATGCCAGTTGTCCGCTTTCGCTGAAAGCCAATACTGATGTGTTCAACAATGCGATGCAGTTGCTGGACACACGAGTGCTTGGTTCGAAAGCCAAACTGTTCGTCGGGAATGAGTTTATTAGACTCGGCGTAATTTTTGAGTCTCTTATAGATAAGCCTTTCGTACATCTTCCCAAGGACTTTGAGAAGACTAATAGGACGATAGCTTGAGGATTCGGTTTTTGGTTTGCCCGGTTTTGGGATACCTATGACGACAGCTTCTTTCCAAGATTGTGGAAATATGTTGTTGCTGAGAGCTGCGTTGAATATTGCAGTGATGAGAATTATAAGTTGGGGGGGAAAGAGCTTAATCACCTTATTGGTAATGCCGTCCGACCCTGGAGCTTTCCTAGGGCGGAGGTCCTTGATTATAGTTTTGACTTCATCTTCTGATATTTCAGGGATGGGATATTCGGGGTTCTCAGTGGGTGGCAGAGCTGTTCTACGTTCGACTTCGGCATCCACCTTCTCGAGGTGAACCATGTCTACTGGTAGGGAGCTGGGAGAGCATTGAGCTTCAAGGTTGTCGGCTAAGCATTCTGTCTTTTCGTCGTCGTCAAAAGCGGGGCTTTGCCCGGGGCGGTTGAGAGGGGGGATGGTGCAAACCTCTTTGGATTTGAGCTTGCGTTGTAGTTGCCAGAAGGACTGGTGGTTTGGGGTAAGGTCGCTTAGGAGCTTGTCCCAGTTGGCTCCCCTCATTTCTTTCATGCGCCTCCTTACTTTACTTTGTAAGTGGTTCATGAAGGATCTGTTGGTTGCATTTGGGTAAGTCCTGTAAGCTCGGATAGCCGCGTTCTTCTCTGTTACCAGATCTCGTACGTCATCAGGCAGTTTCCAGCGATGATCGCTCATGTCTGGGATCTGCTGTGAGCAGTCGTCAATGGCCGACTGCACGTGATCGGTAAGCGAGTCGATTGCTTTTATCGTGTCGTCTATTGATACTATATTATCGGGGATGGATTCGAGGTGGACGGACGGAGTGTGTTTGAGGTGTTCCTCAAGTTTCCTCCAGTTCGTTGCCACTTTTGACGGGGCTGGTTGACCAGGATCGGGGGGGCCAGTGCGGGGGGTTAAGTTTATGATCACAGGTCGATGGTCTGAGTCAAGTTCGTCGTGTGATTCTAGGGAACTCAAACGGAGGTTTATGTTTTTTAATATTGCCAGGTCCAGAACGTCAGGACGGTGGTTAATATTAGCTGGGAAGTGGGTTGGATGCATTGGGGCCACGATATCAAAGTTTAAAATGCCACTAAGATAGTCGAGTTGCTTGCCTCTTGTGTTGCCATTTTGGCTGTGCCATGACGCGTGCTTGGCATTGAGGTCTCCCGCCACTAGGACTGAGTTGCCCAAGTTGAGGAGTACTTCGATATCGGGTCGGATGTTGATGTTATGGTCTACGGGAGAGAGGTAGGCTGATGCAATAATGATTGGCTGGTGTCCTGTCATGCCTAGCCGGCACACTGATGCCTCAATGTGGGAAAGGTTAGGTGGGTCCATGGGAATGCAGTACAAGGACCTTTTATAGTATATTAGCGTGCCGCCTTTGGCCGAACGGACTCTGTCGTTGCGAACTATTGCATAGTTTGCGATTCGAGGGTCTCGGTTAGATGGTTTTAGGAAGGTCTCTTGTACTAGAAAAATGTCTAGTTGGTGGTCGCGGAGGAACGAAGCGATCTCGTCGCGTTGGTTAATTATGCCGTTGGCATTGAAGAATCCTACTTTGAGGGATCGGGGTTTGAGTCTACTCTTTATAGTATCCATTTATTGGCCTGGGAGTAGGGAGGCGAGGGACTTGGTAACATGGGCGTATTCACCCAATGTTGCCAGAAGGGCAGGTACGTTTCCGCGTGCTGCCCTAAGTTTTGTAGCCATTTCATTGAGGCTACGAATGTCTACTGCAGAAAATAGCTGGCATAAGAATGCCATGTTCTCTGCGGTATCATCGTCAGGTACCTCTGTGGCTTGTCGGGGTGTTCCCTTAGTCAAAGGGACTGGTTTGTTGACCGGCACGGGGGTGGTCATATTTGCAGATACGGTAGCCGGTAGGTTTGCGCTCGGTTTAGGAGCGGGTTTAGCCATCAGCGGCGGTATGGACGTGGTGGTGGTCGGTTGTTGGGGGGCAAGTTTCGGGAATGCGCGTTGGTGGTTGAGCGCGTTCCATGGGGACGGTCTTTGCGGGCTGAGGCGTTCGGGAATGGTCGCGGAGGGGAGATTTTCCCGCAGTTGCCGAGCTTGGTTGCGCTTGGCTACTTTTGGGTTGGAGCGGGGGGCCTTTGGACATCCGCGGTAGTTGGCTGGATGGCCAGCTGTACCGCACAGAACGCAGCTAGGCGGCTCTGTGCATTGTGAGACGTCTTTAGGGCGGGGGCAGTCTTTTGTGCCGTGGTCGCCCAGGCACTTGACGCACCTAGGCTTCGCAAAACAATTGCGAGATGAGTGGCCGTATAGTTGACACGGTCGAGGTGCGCTCGTCTGTTTTTATCATATTGGCACACATATGCGATAATGTGTGCCAATGTGTGTGTGGCTCCCGTAGGTGAAAGACTTCAATTCAATAATTTTATTATCATTCTACACTTTGTCCTAACCTTACAAAAAACTATAAAGGTTTACAACTATTAAACTATACATAATAGTTATAACACAAAATTCTCTATCTAAAACCACAATAATCATAAACCTATCTATAAAGCTTTAAAAGTTATAAACAATAATGTGCTTACAAATGACAAAAATTACAAGTTATTTCCTACTCTATCCCTTATATCTACGAAATCCTACATGAAATAAGTATTTATTTATTATCATTATAAAGGAAACCTTAAAATCTATCTAATTACACATAAAACATTATCTTAGGTTATCTAGATTCCAATCTGTGAGCTAAAACGTAAGATAAACATAGTGAAAATTAGCCCTAAAAACGTGGAAAAAACCCGTAATTGCTAGACAAGAACGGGTGATACCGTTAACGCGCTATTTCATTCGAACATTGTGCGAATGAAACGGGAAGACTTGTTGTTGTACTCTAGCATTTACTCAGCTCTCAGATTGGATACACATGGAATTTTCTATAGTGGACAATGTAGCATTTTCTGTCGCGAACAATCATAGATCTAGAATCTTCTATAAAACTAGTATCCGCTACCTTTTTAAGGTGTGCAATAAATTAATAATTGAATTTATTGGTTAATGAACCCACATGTAATCAAGACATTTTCTTTACTTGGCCATAAAGTATAATTTTGTGTCCCTCTTTCAAATGTATTAATCGGAAAATAAATGTGTGTACCAACTATAACATATAGAACAACAATGATCACCGTGGGTTGTCCAGACGTCACTTATTTCAGAACAAATATACGAGTACGCGTTTGTTTGCACACCCATCCATAATAGATAGTGGCTCTCACGCTAAAAGCCTAAGTCAACATTTGTTTTCGCATTCAGCATTCAATGAAAAAAGGTAAGTTTGAAGAGAAATATGCACAATCGTATGATTTTTATGATAAAAATAGTTTTTTCTTTTATTTTTGTTAGCCTGTGTCGGAGAATAGCAACGTCAAAGTGTCAAAATTATAAACATAGTGCTGGGGATATATCTTATTAAATATTATCTGATGTAATTTACGGAAAAATAATTCGATAATGCTAAATGAAACAAACAGGAATGCAGAATAGAGGTAGCTCCACTTCGCTTCGCTGCCGCCTTAGCATTCTAACTATTTCTAACCTAACCAAGTCGATCTTTGTGCCTTGTCAATTTTGGTTTGTTTAATATAAAAATTGTTATGTCAATGTAACCCGAAATTTTTATATTTACATAAGTTATCCAATTGCCGAAAGAATAATATTATTAATACGTCCGGTTAACGGATGACTAGACACTTCGTTGGAAAAAAGCCATCTGAGAGAGTTTTAGGAGCAGCAAGAAAATATGTGCTCTGTCTCTTTTCGTATTTTAGAATACCTTACTTAGAATACCAAGTAAGATAGTCTATCTAGTATATATATTTTGGTCTGAATTCAACAATTTACAAGTCACTTAACATTTACAAATCCCAAAATCAATCAGCGAAATGGCAGAGTATATTTAACACTAAAGTACTGGAATCGATATCCATTTAGTTACAAACTGATTAAGTACCTGTGCGGGATCCCAGCTTTAATCCGATGTCTGAGATCCTTGCTACTGTTCGCTTTGACCCCGAAACCAAGCTCGCTCCATCCCTTGTGGCCATGACATCGTCTGCTCAAAGGAGTTTAGTTAAAATCTAGTGAGCCTTTAATCATGATCATTGCCTTACTCCAAAGGAATTTTCCCGAACATATAATGGGATTAGTTTAGACGATTAACTCGCCTTGTTAGATGACAAACTGGGTACTTAATATCTAATATATAAAATTCTCGTGTCACAGCTTTCGTTGCCATACTCCTCCGAAACGGCTTGACCGATTTTGATGAAATTTTTTGTGCTTATCCGGTATCTATGAGAATCGGCCAACATCTATTTTTCATCCCCATAAATGTTAGGGGTAGTCCACCCCTAAATTTTTATTTTTATTTTTAGACCGATTTCAAAAATTCTTTCACCGTTAGAAAGCTACATCACCACTGAGTAACATAGGCTATATATTATACTAGCTTCCCGCTCCGGCTTTGCACGGGTAGACAAAATATTTGATATAAAAGTCTACCCGTGCGAAGCCGGGGCGGGCCGCTAGTACATGTATATAATTGTAAATGTACATAATTAATTACACAAACGCTGTATACAAATATCGATAAACATTGGTGATTAGGAATCGTACTCTAATGATAACATTGATGGCAAAATCAACGACGAATGTTGCGATGTCATTATTTATTTCCGTTAAAAAAATAAAGAGCGACCAATTTAAAGCAGCAAATACCTCCTATTACGTTGGTCATAAAAATATTGTGTGTCAAAGGACGTGATAGGATGAATCTGCAGCCACAAGATCAGAGATTAGTGAAGGTAACCGAGCATACGGTCGTCATTATACGACAAGCAATTTTATCGTGTACAAAGGAACCCCGATTATGCTTAGAATATTAAAAGGAAATTTCGTGAAGGAATATCACTTCAAATCGAAAGCTAACCAATGATATGTAAGGTTCTGTCCTCCTACAAAACGATTAGCTACATGGTATAAATGGACTTGTGAAACACCTATGATGATTTAAAACATTTATTGTTACCCAGAGTCGGTTATGAGAGGCAAAGAGCTTTTAAATTGTAATTTCATGCTAATTTGTAAACTATAGAATGCTTTATTACTAATTCAACGATGGGTATCGCCGTACCACCTATGAAAGATAATTTAAGTGGTGAAAAACTTGCGATAGAGAAAATAATGCCTGTGTTTGCATATAAAGTGGAATGTAAAGTACCTAATCGTCAATTCTTAAACGACATAAGAACTAGGTTACGTATTTCTGAAAATTATCGAGTTTATGTGCGACTCGAGTGAAATAGGAAGCACTACATATAGTCCTTGTAAAATACCTGAAATAATATTTTGGTATACGTTAGAGAAATAGTAATATTATATTTTATAGGTTTATGTGCTAAATACAACCACGATGGCGCTACTTGAATTTTTTCTATGAAATTAAATAGATAATAAAAAGAGGTATATGCCTCACTCCCATCATTAGGGATACAACTGTCAAGATATTATATTTTATATATATTATATATTAAATACACAGAAAATGTCTAATGTGTGACGCACAAACATTCTGCTATTCGAGTACATAATATTAATTATTTGTTCAAATAATCAAACTCGTTAGTCTCTTGTCTTACATGGAATACATTGTGCTATTAAATGCAACCCACTAAAAATCCTGATCGTTCACCCACTTCTTGAATTCTATCGTATTTGTAAAATGCGATGGAGGACTACGCAATGTTTTTGATCTATTAATTAAAGCCAATTTGAATAGTTATAAAAAATAAATACAATAACTTAACGCTGAGAATGGAAAAAATACATTCAAGTACTCAGCGGAGAAGATAAATAAATAGGTACCTATAACAAAGAGAGATTACGGCAGCCGCGACGCTGGTCAAATTGGGAACATTTCAATTATACCGCCCTCGAAATCCTAGAAAACCCTCCAAACTTTGAACAACAGTCACTCAGTTTCAATTAAAGTTAGAACAGATATTCCAATTTTACAATAAAATGCTGAGTTTTTACTATTGTGGTCTACTTTTTACTTTTCACCGGATTTACCTAATTATTTTTTTATACTTTTGATATTATCTTGCCTGATCATAAATAGTCATATATTCCACGCTCGTCTTCTTCTCGGCATTTATCAGTAAGAAAATCCATATAAATCTATATATATATATATATATTAGACACAGCCATGTAGTCAACCCCATCATTAACTTTAACATAACACATCAGTACTAAAATTAAAACAATTATATAAGAGGTCAGTAAAACTAAATAGATTTGGATCAATTGGGTGAGAAGGTAAAAAAGATGTCAGAAACAAAAGAAACCTGGTACTCACCTAGTGGATCTTATAGGATGACCTTATGTATATATTTGGTTCTTCAAGATATTTCACACATTTAGAAGGAATATGTGGGGCGAGCGTGGTGATCATGCTCAGCCACCGCAAAGGGAAGATCTTCCAGCCTGGCTGGAAGATCTTCCCTTTGGGTGTTGTGCCTGGAGAACCGCGGCTCCGACTGTTCTAATCGGAAACTTGTACAAATATATGTTGAATTGCGTAGTTCGCTAGCGCGTGGCAAGATTGTGACGTATGTATGGAGTTGTCATCCGTTGAAGGTTGTCCTTCTAGTTAGTAGATTTCTAACATTGGTTTATGTAGCGGTATTATAGTGAGGTCGCTACAAATACTTAAATATAAAATGTATTCCCAAACTTGGTTATTTCAATTTACAAATCCAAAGCTTAATGGCGAGAGTCGCTCAGCCAACAAAACTGCACCGAGGCGGCGACACCATTAACCGACGCATTATCACCCTCTCTTGCGACCACTCTTCATTTTATAATAATTCTCATACCTAATACTACAATGCTTTTAACCCAAAACGTGCTTTATATTCATTTACGGCGGTCTACTTGAAACGTTTTAAAGGTAAGTTTATTATGGTAATTTGATATTCTCTGTTGTTCCAAAGACAAACGTTAATGATATCCCGGCACTTGCAGGATAGCTGTGGATAGGATGTGTCCGGATCAAAAAGTCGTGGACTACCAACTTAGTTGATTAATATTACGATTGACTAATTGTTCTAATAATTTGATATTTATCGCCCTATTTGTGTGGATCGAAAGATATTTAAATTAAAACAGTAAGTAGAAGTGATAGGTGATCCGTAGATTTAAATTGCTTCCCCGAAAGTATAAAGTGGTTTTCAGAATTTTTTAAGTTGTAAATTATTTCCGTTGAAGAATATTAATGTATTAATAAGATCCATATAACGTAGTCTGTATGTATTTCGGTATGCCTTACAATAAATATTCCGTTGTATATTACATATTCCTTTAATGTACGTGAAATCGAGAGGTGAACACGTTGAACATTTTATTATGTATGTACATAGTATTTTCCATTCCAGAACCATGGGACATTAAACCGCCGTTATTTATTATACGTGTTTAAGTGGATCAAATAATTTAAAACGTCTTTTTAATAGTTTATTGAAAGCTTTGTGCGAGATAAGTGGGTCTTGGTGTGAAGTTTATTATAAACGAATACCTTAAACTTATATAGTTCGTAAAATGATTTTAAACCTTTATACGATACTTTATGCAATATTTTCACTTTATGTGACTGTACTTCTCTATGAAAATATAGCCGTTTATTTAGCATAGGTATTTTATCAGTTATATTGCAAAAATGAAAAACTGCAAAAATATCAATTAATTTACAAGTAACAGTATTTCGTTCCATGAGCAAAGGGGCGTTCGCTGTATTAATGTATAATAATATAATTGTTCTCGGTACGGCAATGTAAAACAATTTTTACAGAACCTCTGCTCGGGATCAGATTAGGGACTAATTAACTGGAACAGGGCGTATCCTCATCAACGAGAACCAACGACCATTGTAAATTAAGGAGTGCTTCCATTTTTAATCAGATTAACCCTATAATAAAGCATCTATTTTGGCCGACATTGTTCAGCGAAGTCAATTTGTGTACTTATATTAATTGTATCACTTTATTTCTTATCCCTATACAAAACAGTACCAATCCTATACTTCCTTTTTCCGCAACTCAGCATGTAAACAGGACAAACATTTTTTTATAAACCTGTATCTGTGATTAGCCTTTCTTATCTGGGTTGAAAATGTGTGTCACTGTCCGTTCAAGTCATGGTCTAATTGTGTGTAATTTTCTATCAAAATCCATTAACCATCATAGCATTTACTATATTAACCGGGAAACATCGAACTTAGCCTTGTACCGTAAGAATAAAAAATACTTATTTATTCTTATTCTTGTAACTAGCTCTTGACACGAGCATTATTCGTTGACATCCCAAATTACACTCCAGAGTGATGTTGGACTTAATAAAGATAACTCTGACAAGAATCGTAAACATTTCTATCTTTATGACCACTTCATTTCGGTCCGCACAGTTTTGATGTAAACGGTTGTACGAACAAAAATTACCTCGTACCGCATACATTTTAGTACCATTTGGTACTAACCTTATTTTGTTGAATTTAATAACGATAACCAAATTTATTTGCGGTCCAAAAACACGATGCCCTACCTACGGACTGTGAAAGCAATGTGATAACAAAAACGGCTTGGTAATACAAAGTTGATTTTGCTGCTGTGGCAATGTAGGCACGATGTGTGGTTGAAGTGCAAATATATTTATAATCCCTATTAAATTCAACTTGAATACGGTTTAGTTGCCCTTATGCGTAAATTTCAAATATCTGGTGATAGGTAAATTTGTTATGATTATCTCGTACGAAATAGATTGTCATGTTCCCTATTCAATAAAATGTACTATATTAAATATGTACATTTAGAAATTTTTCAATAACACCACGAATGAGATATAAGATAACTTATTTCCCGGCGTGATAGTATAATGCCGCCAACATAATCTGCGATCTCCTTTATATTTTAAACGAATTAAACCGAATAAAAGTAGTATTTTGATTCAATATTTGTTGTTATTTTATCTTAATTAATTGGTGTCCTCGTTTAACCTCATGCTTACACATTATTACAATGTCTTCCAACTTTTAAACATATTCATATTATTATATTGCGGTTTAACAAAATCCTTCGCTCCTGCGGCGACCAATTTGAAGTTTGTAAAAATCTTCGTTCGAAATATACGGTACAAGTGTAACTAGTGAAGACATAATGACCGCCTTAAAACTGCGCACATAAATTTAAAAGTTTCCCAATTTGAATTTAACTAACAACTTGAGATTTTCTCGGGAGCATGCTAAAAACTTTTTAGTGTTTTAACTAAGCAGCTTCTGGGTCGGAACGGCGAGTGAGACAATTATTAAACAGAGAGATTTACTGTGGAAATGTGTTTTTGAGGAGTTTTCAAGTGGGTTGGAATTCGAAATGGCTTAATGTTTTACTGGCTTAGTACTAGATTACTTTATAACTTTTTTATATATAACAATGGTGGCAAACCAGCGCTCGTTCCTCTTGGTAAGAGGTCAACAGAATCTATGGACATCTGCAATACCTGGTGATTACAACAAGCGTGTTAGCAATCTTTTATTGAGAGAAATAGCTGCACTAGCGCGAAGGAGGAACAGGTCTCCAACACATACTACACAGTATCTACACATGATCTAGCTAGCAGTCATGGAAATATTGAAAGGTGAGTAAAACAACATTCTATTATGTATTTTAGTAATTACCTTCAAAAACGCCTATAGTCCAACAAGCAGCCTCAATACACACATAGGTACCTTTAAAAAAGCAATGACAAAGTAAAACAAATTTTCTGAACGATTTCTGCATTGAAACCAAACAGTAAGATTGCTAAATAAAATACCAAACTCGTACATTTTCAGTAGTTTTAGAATTAAGCTTTTAACCAATTGATACTTTTTGTTTTAATATTTCCTGATTTTGTGAATATTAATGCTTACCGCGTTTTTAATAACACAAAAACCTTTGAACTCGTACCTGGATCTGAAGCCTTACAAGCCCAAAACATCGCTTTTTCTATTGAAATACTTCGTCAAATACTTTGGAAAAATTGTGTTGAGGATATTTAATTTCATCCACTCTGAGCGAGTCGTATAACATTACTGAAGTTCATAAAGTTATTTAATTTAACTACATCATGGATAAAATTTTATCTCGATACTGGCTAATGTCAGTACAAATTAATAGTACCTCATACCATCTCCGTCATTATGAGGTACCTAATATATAGGGGTCAGTGAACCACAAATAATGCGGCAAAGTCAAAGTTTGCACAAAACCTTACATACAATAAAATTCCTCTATAGATTTAAGTACCCTAATAAGATAATAATAAAATTATCGAGGCTGTGCTTTGTGTGACGTCAGCCAAAAACCTTTCAAATGTTTTTGAAGTGATCAATAACGTAATAAGAATGTAATGAGTTTAATAGCAGAAGTTATCAAAGTGATAATTATTATCCTAGTACCTAAGGAGAAGTAGGTAATTACTTTCGTACTTTCAGATTATACTATTTATTTTTGATTCTATATTAATTTATAGTACAGAGGCGTTAAGTAACCAAATAAAGAGCCACGCTAGACGTCTGACATTAATTACGGAGGCAATAAAGGAGATTATGGGCGTAGTAAAGTAATGCTATCGAAGGCTGATAGGCACATTACAGTCGGTCGTCAAGAGGACGCGATTGCCGGTAGGCCCAAAAGGATTCACTCTTAAAGATTATATTGCTAACTAGTTTATTCCTGGGACTTTACCCGTGTAGGAATATAATTAACTTAATATCTTAAAAAACTCGAGATCGTTAACATCGAACATCTATCGGGTTCAAATATAACTAACTGCCAATCATCAAGAAGACCTCATAAGTACAAATATCATCGAAATCAGTTAAACAATTTAGAGGGGAAATAATTAGGAACACGCACACTTGAAGTTTATATACAAGGATAATGAGATATATAATATAAAATACATAATATTATAGTTCCTAAAGTCTCAGGCTCCCGTAATATACCGAGCGTCAATAAGGTTTTATGAGAAGTATAACAAAGCCTAAATGAAGTTTGGAAGTAAGGGCTGGATCCAAATAAACAGCTTAGCTTAGTTTATCCCGAGTAAGTAGGTTTATCCTATACTTTATTGGTTTAAAGGCCTCTCGTGCGGAAAATAACATTCTCCCTCAAAAAGAGAAAGATAGATACTATTATTTTATATAAAAATTAAAGGTCACGATTAGGAACTACATTGAAACCATTTGTGTGGCAAAAAGTTTAAGAAAGCTAAAGGGAACCCGAAACTAAATGGCCTTGGGGGACGTTAAATAATAATCCAAGAATATACCTAAGCTAAGAGTCAGAGGACAAAATAATAAAGATAAATTTCATGCCTCCTCGAAACCTCAGAGTAGATAATATACTATCGAAACGATCACCGAAGGGTTAAGCAACATTAGTTTAAACCTACTTACTTTCTTCACACTATCAAGTCATTTTATTGGGAACTTTAGATCCAGCTATTTTTAGTTTTTTGCTCTACCTGCTCGCCGAATTAAGTTATTAATCATATTTTTCTATGAACGAATTACCAAACTTTTCACTCCAGGTATTTGCGGTTTGGAGAAAAATCACAGAGTATGTTTTATGTATGGCCCATTTGGAAAGTATTGAAGTTCCTGCCAGTGGCTAATATTTTATTCATAACTTTTTCTTTTACGAAAATAAAATAATATTTATGTAGAATATTCCCGAGTGCCTTCGTGTTATTCCAACAGCTATAGACTTCTGGAACATGACTAAAGTTTAAAAGTTAGTAGGTGATAAATCGTTTACTTAACGTTACAAGTAAATAAAAAGATCAATGGCCTAAATGATATTAGCCGCTAACCGTCTTTAGACATTTTTTTGAGTCGGCAACGCTCGATTTATACCCCCGATGTTACAAGTGTCCATAGACTATAATAACCGCTTACCATCAGACAGGCCGTATGCTTGTTTGCCATATTAGTGTTATTAAAAAAAACTGGTGAGTTCCAGCGCTTATGTGGTTCTTAGGGTTGTGGGATAGTCCCCCTCGGTGACTAAAATACATAGTAGGACCAACATTACACTCAGACTCAGGACAAAAACTTTTTAGGAATACCTGTTTTTCTTATGTGGAGAAGTTGAACACACGGCCCTATAGACGGCAGACACAGATATAAAAAATGGACCAATTCGAAGCCTTTATAATCAAAGTTCGAAGCCTTAATTGACTCAGTGATGCTGCCGGTGAGCAAACGTCACTGATGCGACATTCATTGCTCATAACGGCAACATAAAGAGTCATAAAAAGATCCCACTAAGCTACTGGCTCGGAGCAAATAAAATATTTTCTTTGCGCTCATCTGAAATACAGTGCGGGTTTATATCAAACTGCACGCACGAGAGAACTCAACGAGGTGCTTGCTTATAAGTACCTAACATATCTCAGGCGCGCTGGATTCAGCACACTTAAGGCAAATATCATAAGGCGCTTACTGATTTATGCCTTGCCGTTATGTCTTTGGCAAAAAAACTATATTTCGTATTGGGATGGTGACTGAGCACCTTACTAAAGGTTGAAGTGAGGTTGAATCAGAAGTGAAGGCAAGTGAGCGTGCATGAGAATGGTGAAATTTGAAACTGTCAAATATTATAAGTGATTATTTTCTAATAAGTTCTGTATTTCCAATTCTACCTTCTGTGATGGTAATAGGACCTATTTCACAAGTTCAGCACTGCCAATGTACTAAAGTATCTTCCAGGCGTTATATTTAATACATATTTATTCGGCATCACTCCCCATAGGCACGCGACGTAGGTATGTATTTCGTTTTGCCCATATATTATTATGTAGTACGTAGGGCTCACGCTACGTAGATTATAAATTAGATTTTATTTCGACGCGTGTTGAGTTCCTGATACAAAGTATTTAAGTAGGTTACATATGCCTTTTTTTACCCGAACATCCGCAGTAGAGAAGCCAAAATTAAATAAACGTCCTAATATTACAGAAGCTGGCAAAATATTAAATGACATGGATTTATTAAAATCTAACAAATCCCTTTTGACGGTGTCTTATTCTTGGAATTAATGTGGCCATTGGTTTGTTTCTGTAACTGTAGTTGTTACAAATATTTATCTACCACCACCACTAAGGTAGCACACAGGCATACCTACGGCCCACCTGGTGGGCAGCAGTCATCGTAACCTACAGTTTCCAGTCGGGCGGGTCCAATTTTAATGGGAAAACCCACGGGAAATCCCAGTTCGCCCTATCTCTCTAAATCTACATCACGCGCCGGTAAACTGTTTTTGTTAGTATTCTATTTAATTGCTGATTTGATAGTATTTTTAGTACTGCTTAATTGATCCAATGGCATCCACAATATTCTTTCAACCCTGTTCAGAAACACCCATAAAAGTGTTTGTAGATGTTTCAACAACAATTCTTACGCAGCCCCCCTACTACTACCACACTTTGAAAGAAACATAAATACATTCTTCATAAAACAAAGAAACATAAAAAAATCATTTTCTAGGATGTTAAATCACTAACTACATATACTTATGCTAATACACTTAGAGAACCAAGAAATGTAGTTGATGATGAAAAACGAAACCAAATACTGTCAAAACAACAGAAATTCCATTTTGTAAATCACCAACAACGTCGGTATTTTAAGTGTGAATTCTGTAAACATAGCCATTATTCGAGCTGCGAATCGAATTATAACAAGTTCCCTTCAATCGCTTTTTCAATTTCCGCATTACGGAACGTTTCTTCGTTCTTCGGTAGGTACGAGACAATCAATATCTTATAAACCTTAACTGCTAGAGAAATATATACCTTGTTGTATCCTGGATATGATTAAGCTGGCAATCTGCTAGCACGACGAAGTATATCGCAATGGAGGTTCTCACATGAAGCAGCTACTCCAAATCATTTATTTAGGCATATCAGTAACAGTACCTACTTCTCAGTAGCCTCCCAAAGACAAAAATCTTGTTGCCAGAGCGGAATTCGGCGTGGAATACATGTTATTGGTGGCATGTAGGTAACCTAGTCGCCCAGCTATTTAGTAAATATCAATTTTCCAGTTAAGATGGAGACGGATTCATGTAATGATTTTTGGCATTCCTTTCAACCTAACCGATACCTATAAGTAGGTATGTATAAACATATTTTGGACGAATCGAGAACTTGTCACCTCTTTTGTCATGACATTGTCTTAACAGATTTACGAAATAGTTTAGTGATAACTCTAGCGTAGCGGTTGTACTTGTATTCTCTTGAGTGATACAATGCGCGCTTGCGACGCATGCTAGCTAAAAAATGAGAAAATTATGTGCTCAAATTCACACATATAGTTAAAGAATAGGATATTGCATGGATGAGGTAAGCAAGAACACTCTGTAAATGAAATAGAAACAGGTCAGTAAGTCTGTGATTTTGTTCGATTCTCGCGTCGTGATAAATGGACGAAAGCACAGTAGTCTTCCTTCGGATGCCGCCTAGGTACCCGGAACGAATGCCAATGACGCGAAAAATTGCTCTTATTTTTCCCATCTCCTTAGAAATACTTCGCCAGGCAAAGAAATTGCTATCGCTATCTGATATTCGATAGCCAATTAAGTTGGCTTGTCTACTTTTCACGTTAATTAAGCTTCTTACATCAAATAATTATTGTTGGATCGGACTTTGAGGGCCTAACAAGAAACGTACCTATCCATCAGCAAACTTAGATGCTCAGGGTATTTAAAAAGAATCTTAGGTATTATGTTACGCATCCGATCGTATATTGAATATAAAAGTGTTTTTGATTTTATTGATATTTTATGCATTGATCATCTCATGGCCTTATTCCATACATTGTTGGGTGGGCACAAAGCCTAGCCCGATTTAGCTAGCTGGCTGGATACAAGATTGTTTATACAATGCCACCGCCGTCAAACTTTAACCTTCGGAGCCCATTTTACGGCGTAAATTCCTTGATTAAATCAATTGTTAGACATTCTGCTTCTGACAGACCTTAAGAAAGTTAAAGGTTAATATTAACCAATTGACGGTACTAGGGCTCGGCTTGACGAGCTTCCTAAAGCACCTTGGGGACTCGGTATGATATGGACGGTTACCCATCCAAGGGCTGGTCATAGTCATGTTTACTTACCATCGCAAATGGATCGATATTCCCAACAATTTTATACTGTGTCACGCGGCGTTTATGAAACCAATAATATAGGTTCCATACTTCTTTAATTAAAAACATAAATAAATTATTTAAAATACAGCACCACGTGGTAATACAATGGGTATGAAAGTTTTTGGTCGTGCGCTATTATTCTTATAATTTTATAAACCATCACCCATTTATTTAGGGTTGGCGCAATATATTTTTCTCTTCCATTCTACTCTATCAGTAGTCATTTTTTATATAATTTTATAAACATGCTATAAAATCATAAATAAAAATAATATTGCTGTCAAGGTAAAACCGGGCTTTAAATAGTTTATTATTATAGAATCAATACAATCAATCGAAAGTTAAGAATATTTGTTTTGTGTTTTAGCGCCATCTATAAATTTTTGACCGAACCATCTGTATTACTCAAGCGTTCAGAGCCAACAAAGTAAATGCATACGATAGACACTAGATGGCGCTATCAAACATCAGTTGATACATTATAAAAAGCAAAGGGCAAACTATTTCAATAAATGGTCCAAAGATGGCAATGCTAGTTTTGAACAACAATATTATTTTAAAGCTCACTACCTCAGAGTTACTGCTCAGTTCAGTGCTCAGAGTAGTAGATAAAATACTACGTACTTTGTACAACTACTGCGAAACCTTTTTCTTGTAACAATACCATACCACCAAATGTTTATTTTGTTATTGAACGGAACTTCACGTACACCAAAAACGCACATAAAACAAAAATGGAAAAAAATATAATTAATAAGAAATCTAAACTTGCAGTTGTTGCTTATCACCAAAAAACGCATTTATTGTTTGCTTGCATCGTCACCGTCATATCTTGCCGAGTCACGTCATGTCTGAGGATAAGATAATAAAATGCATGGACTGAGTAAAATACAATGACGGTCAAGCTGCGGATCAGTTTCTACTGGTCTTAAATTTTCAATTCAATGCACTTTGACTTAAAGTATCTTACAGCTAGTTCTTGATTAGAAGTTAGAGAAACGACTATGAGAAGACAACACGTACCTATAAAATAGCTTAATACTATACAATGTAATGTTGTTACTAGAACTACTGCCAAATAAGTTCAATAAGCATTTTAAAGATTTATATTTTAGGCTTAAATGAATTAAATGTATTTTTTACGATTATATTTAGAGAAACGATTTTTTAGATAAAAAGTCATTTGTCACTGACTTAATCACTATTTAGGCTTATATAGATACCTATAGCTTTTTAAAGGAGTCCTCATAGGCAATCTAGTTTTACAAAACGTGTAAGCTAACAGCTGTTGTAGCAAAAAGCCGGAATTGCCTTGCAACTCTTATAAGGATGCTGGGATCTTGGGCATCCTGCTGAGCAACCTGCCATTTTTTCTAAGCATCTGACTGATGTCCTAAGTAAGTAACTTGTTACTTGATAACAATAAGCCTTGCTGGTCTGGCTAAAATAAAACTAAGCGTGCTCCAAATATCTGTATGTCTAGGTAACTCAGAGAAGATTATAAACTGCGTACAATATTATATACTGAGTATTATAAAAATTGTATATTATGTAATTAAGTATTTTAAATAAAAATGTGGTAATGTCGCTAATTATAGCTACACGACCCATCTTGTATCATAGCCTTGTTATAGGAGGGTAACTAACTACACAGCGTTGTCAAAGTCGCGAGAAATAGCTAGTCAACGTATGTGTGATGTACGTACGATGCGAGCGCATATTAATATATCAATTTTTAAGAAATGTTTTTAAAATAAAACGCTACTTATTATTTAAGGTAATTTCTTTGTCTCCAATATTGAAGAAGCACTGAATATTTTAATTAGGATAATATAAAAAAATATGTTCCTGAAAGAAACACCATCCAATCGACTTGGTCCATTCTCCCATCGTTCTGTGTACTCGTATCAAAGAGAAAGGTAATAGGAGAGTTATATGTAACCACTCCAGGTTTTCGTGCGTCATACGTAACCTCAATGCTTTTGTTCTCAGATAAAGACACGCCGGATGCAGTTACGACCTCATTAGCCTGCGCATCGTGTTACAGTAGCTAGACGTGTAAGGGTAAGTACTAGGGAAGTAGGTACTTAGCTTACTTACCTACCCAGCCCTCTAAAATAGAGGCTCAGAGTAGGTAGATAATATACTACGTACAAATAGAGGTATAGATAGACTGTTATAAAAGGGTTGTTATGGTTAATAAATTTGAAGAATTATAAAAGAAAAACATGGAATTTATCGCTAGCACACCCACACACATATTTACCCAGGGTAGGTTTTACATAAAACCTCTTCACATCTTGTTTTTCATAAACGAGTTCTTACACAATATTTTTTTTCCAGTAATCCAATTAAACTTGATATCTTTAAACTCTTAAGAACTAAACTGAATTAAGTTCCTAATAGAGATTAGTTTTAGATACGAGTTCGTTAAAAAAATATTTTTAAACAGTAAAACTTACCCCACGCCACACGTGTGACTCACTTCCTATATCGTGGGGGCAGTTTATAACACATGCGTTACACATGGACAGGTGGTACATGTGGAGACTTCCAATATTTACTGGTATTCAAATAAATAACTAACTATAAGAGCCACTAGACCGATTATTGTCTGTATACATTTTTGTCTGTAAAAGTTCCTAACACTACGACTCATAACATTAGGTACTACATAGCTTTTAAAGTCCACAATTTCAGACAAAAGTAAACAGGATAAAACAATATTGCACACCCAGCTTGGTAAAAAGGGCTTGTTAAAAATAGTTAGTAGATCAATTCTACATTTAAGCTAGTAACACGCCGATCCCTTTTTTTTATACCTCGCAGGTGCCAAACAAGCATACGCCCCTCCCCCATCTGATGGTAAGCGGTTACCGTAGCTTACGAACGCTTGAAACACGTGGGATATCAGTCGCGTGATGCTTTCCCTGCAAAAATATCTTCACTCACTTCTTAAGGAATCCCATGCTGTACTTGTACCGTTTAGTAATATAAAAATGAAATCACATTAAGAAATTATTGAAAAGCTCAAATAATATTGTTGGTTCTTCTTAATTAAAGTTTTAGTACTTTGTTTTTTTATGCCATGACCACAGCATGCATGCTATAAGGTAATGATAACGATGACAAAGAAAAACCAAAGGAAAGAAAAAAAAGAAAGAGATAATATAGGTTCCCATTTCTGAAAGCTAATTTCTTAGAGGAAAACCGCCGAGATGATTAATGTATCTTAAATATCTAAAACTTTTCTGTTTCCAAGATTGATGGTCTTTAATGTCGTTTGATTTTTTAGCAGAAAACATCTGAAAAGTTATAATTAAATCCGCCACAGGCACCAACGTAACTTCAAAATCTTTTACTGCTGGTACGTTTTTGAA
Source organism: Falcaria lacertinaria (assembly GCA_951449985.1). Classification (NCBI taxonomy): domain Eukaryota; kingdom Metazoa; phylum Arthropoda; class Insecta; order Lepidoptera; family Drepanidae; genus Falcaria; species Falcaria lacertinaria. Next base: position 4,947,229 of record OX602109.1, on the reverse strand, counting down.
GATCGAAAAAATGCTGACGCTGTTAAAAAGTTAAAGTACACTTATTTTATCAGTTTTACTTAACAAGCTTACTTAACTATAAGTCACGTGCGAATCGACACGTGTAGGACTCACGCACCGATGGTACCTTACTATCCCACAATATTATTGTGTTATGTATAAGTGCAAAAGGACCTCAACGCCCTCCAAGCAGTCAGTTGGGGTAAGGTGGACACAGAATAAGAGCAAGTGGCTGCTTTTAGTGTCTGACGCTAAGGTACTCTTTGGGTGTTGAGTCAGCGAAAGTTAGTAAGTATGCTATATCTTTACGTCTGTAATCAGGCAGAGAGTATAGTGCGCCATTTCAATCTCGACTTACACGTTGGTAAGTAATAAGTATGTATTTCGCAAAAATCCAAACTGTGATTCTGCAACATATTCTTTCCTGACAAGAGATCGCGAGATATCCTGTAAAAGTTATTAAAAATATTAATGATTCGATTTAGGATTCTACAGATTACTAATATCAAATATTTTTTCTTGACTACTGAGTTATAATAAACTTGAGCTAAAAATACAATCTAAACTTGTAAAGAATGTGGGTAAATGATGATTTACGTAATGCATTTGTAAAACTGGCGCACATGAGGGTTAGTGAGAATTGGGACAACGACAATTTATGTAGGTACCTTTAATAGAAAGTCATTGTGTATTAGCATTATGCTTTTGCGTGAGCCATGTAAGCATCTATTCCTTTATACCACTTATGTAGTAAACACGCATACCTCCAAACTGATGGTAAGCGGTTACCATCTTATTATTCCGTATGTCAGGAATAATTTTTTTCAGATCTTTATTTCTTGCCAAATACAGCTAGTATTCAAAATTGAGCATGAGTTTATCATAAATACTCGTACATCCATATACAATATTCTGAAAGGAGGCAATTATATAATTTCGTAGACCACTGCGTTATGTTACTCGCTTAAAATAATAGGTGTGTCTCCAATCAGCTGAGCCTGATGCCTTGAACAAGGCTGTCGTGAATAAACCGCATGCCATGAAGCAAGATCGCTATCGCCATCTCTTTCCAACCACTGTGGGAAGTCTTTAGACTGGAATTCAAGATCATCTCGAAAGAGAGCGTTAATAACCTCAGTATGCTGTATCATACTTAGGATGCGTTATATTATATTGAAATGAAACGAGCAAGGTCGTTGAATATACGTAGCTACATTGTGCTCACCAAAATTCATGAAAACTGTTTAGTAAATGACAAGTAGTCGTGTGAGTGTTGGCAATCTCAGAGACCACAAATGAAATGATTATGATAGACCAAAATAACGTTTATAGATTTAGAAAAAAAAAATGGAAATGGCACTCCGTTTTAAATGAATATGAAAAAGAGAAGAACGGAAAACAAAGATGAAACAGTCTAGTAAAATTATTAAAAACCTAGAGCCTATGCAATTCCATATACACCGATGCCTGTCTGTCCATATTTATTATGTATTACTAATTTACTAGCGACCCGCCCCGGCTTCGCACGGCCAGCGTTAGCCATATAAGTTAGTTAGCCAGTCTACTAAATCAATACCTTCCTCTTGAATCATTCTATCTATTAAAAAAACCGCATCAATATCCGTTGCGCAGTTTTAAAAATCTAAGCATACATAGTGACAGACAGACTGCGGGAAGCGACTTTGTTTTACACTATGTAGTTGTTCCTATTAGCTGTGCTATGAGCAAGGGTCAGCACGTGCTTGCATGTAAGCTGACGCGAGAAACGGCTCCCAAATGATTGTTGTTCGGCGACTGATGCGTGACGATGCGGGAGTAGCCTGTTTTGACAGGGGCGATCATTACACCTAATGTGATTCATAATGTTTTGGAAATGACAAGCTTCTATAATATCCCTACACCCTGCGCCGTGTAAAGTTGTAAAAAAATAGAATAAGATCTTGGATTCGACATATTTTTTATATTTAAATACTTGTCACAGAAGAATATAAAGCTATGATATAAATTGGATTCTTCTGTCGTTACACCTAACCCAGATACGCTAAAAGTGTTATTAATTTTTTTTAATTTTGGGCAAAATTGTTCTCGGTACAAAAAAATAATATCGACGATTTTATTAAGCCAACGCTGAGTCAGGTCACCTCGTGTTGTTTTCATTGGCTCAGACGTTTTTAGAAAGAGAATCGATATGCTGTTTGTATCCTGCCTTCCATTCCACACATGGCAAGAAAGTACAGCATTTTACAAGACCGGTAACAGTTATTTATGATAATTCACCATGGCTGCTATTGGTATTATTTCCCTAAACGGCTGTGTCCACTTTCCATTAGGTGTGTTTGGTTACAAAGTATTAGAGTTAGGTAAGTATACAATGTACTTTCGTGTTGTATAGTTACACGTTTACATTGTAGCCAGCCCTAAGCCTAAATAGGACCGCTTCGAAGAGATAACACGCAACTGGATAATTTTCACCCTGCGTTTCAACAGTAATTAACTTTGTGTGTTTGAATAGACCCGTACTACCTGCCTCATAGGGGGAACGGCACTGAAATATGCAAATAATGTTATTTTAGTAATTGACCATATTAATTTGCATTCAAAGAATCAAATGTAAAACCAGCTATTGGTAGGTAAACCAGTAACGGAACAGTGATGTTGTAAATGAAATCTAGGGTTATAGTTATACCACAAGAAATGCGCATTTACCGTTAAACGGAGTACGGTGTAGTAAAGGTCAATACCAAACAAAACAATGTTGGCCGCTGCAAATAATTGTGAAGTATCAGTATCAATGTAGCCCGCATCAAATAATAATTAAAAACTTAAAAACGAGTCTGACCTAATATTATCGCCAAATAACACCACGCCGTAAGCCCGTTTGTATTTGATACTATACCAACAAATAAGGCAGCATTCCCGTAGTTACAAAACACAAAGGTTACGCAATGTTATTATCCAAACTCGTAATGGCTGATAAGTGGTGGTTACTAGCTCGGCCCAGACTCAAATCAGCGTTTAAGGCAGCGATTCGTAACGGAGACCCAAATTCCTGTTACTCCAACAAGCCGACCGATTAATGATAGCCCGGATAACCGTGTGCGAGATACATTATCTGTTGACCTCTGAAATTGCCTGGATTGAAATGCCCGCAAGATATTCATGCAATACGCCCCCCAAATTACAGGCATTGGTTAATATCAACGTGATGCGAGATGGAATAAAAAGTACCTTGTTAAGGTTATAATAAGAAAGTTATGTTGGGCTGTACAACACAAAATTACAATATTTTTCTATATTAATAAGTAATAACTGCATGAATATAAATACTTATAATGTAGCTTTACTTGCCTAGGTATTTGCAAAAAATCTATTGATTATGATGACAGCTATTAATTATTTTAATTAATAACTGATAATTAATGATGTGGGTACTTAACATTTTTTGATTTCATTTGATATTAGCTGAGGCATTACTCTTGGTTCAACAGATAAGCAATACCAACGTTTGAATTAATAAATTGTTCAGATAGCTAATCAATATTTTCCCAAGCGTTTCCCGCTCATACTTTAAGTAAAGACTAAATATCCGTCCTTTAATGTATTCTAAATGCGGCTGGTTTTGAGTTACAGCGTGGTTCCTGAAGCCATATTCAGTAGACACTTGAATACGTTGTGGGGACAATATTGACACAAGTGCGGTTTCTTTACGCGCGTGCTCCTGCCTGTATTTTGTTTGCAGTTTGTATTCAGTAAGATCTTTGATGTAGTTCCATGAACCCTTACAATTGACATAGGTGTACTGATAGTAATCTCGTGACAAATACTAATGATTTGTCGGAGATTGTCAATGAAAAACGATCACAAGCATGTATTGACAAACGTAGTGGAGACTGATCGATGTTGGTAGACAAAGGTATTTTAAATATTGCATAAAAACTTTCTCGGAAGCACGCAGCGATGGTGAAAATCTAAAATTATCCGGAGTATGAAAAAATTAGAACATCCCATTACCCATATCGAAATATCGATGCCCAGAGCTGAGAGTTATGTAACTAAACAGCTACATAACTCTTCGTATCAATATTTCACACAGTGGTGCGACTAGTGCGTAAGTCCTGATTTAATTAGAATCAAGTCTTTGTTGTTACATCACTGGCTATCACTTAAGAGGCCACATGAGATTACGCAAAGGCTGCTGTAACGATACATCACTTTCTCTTCGTAGATATCGGGCGTTAGCTTTTATTTGGGTCATTGGACTTGACTCACGCTTCGGCTTAAGTATTCTGATAGCGGCTAAGCAATTGACAAAGGTCACAGCCATAAATAAACATTACATGAACATCCTAGTCAATCCTTAAAATTATTTGAGATTTTGGTCAGTTGAATCTTCTCATCAATTGTTTCCGTCGAATAGCGAAAGGCAGAACTACTAAGAGTCATGGGTTTACTAAGAACTACAGACTATTACTTATTTATAAAGGGATACTAGAAGAAAACGTTGTAATGAATACAAACAATGGTCACGCAAGTTTGTTAAAGCTCTCCTTTAAGCTTTAGAAAGAATTGTTATTTGTAAATAAATAAACGATAAGAATAATTTCTTTTTGTGTATCTTTAGCTTGTATGTATCCATCATACTTTCTATCCAATTCGTTTTTACGTCTAAAAATAGCTTCTGTTTTTTAGTCAAAAGTTTAATCTGTTTTATGGTAAAGGCTTTTATATTACATAGTACGGCTACAGCTATAGTATCGTCACACGCGCGCCCATATAACACTCGTTCTATTTAAACCAGGAACTGATGTGTAGCACAATACAAAATTAATGACCGTTTTACGTGTAGCCGTAAACGGCGCCACCCTCTAAAATCCAACTTATGACTTCGAAAAGAAAATCGTCTTGTGAGAAATTCATCCTGTGTTACGCTACATACGTTTCGGGAATTTTCTATCCTAGCCATTTGCGACTTTGTCCATTGCTTACAATTTGGCCAATATACAAAATTGTCTAGTTAATTGTTTAATCAGAATAACTCAGAACTCAAAAGCAGAGTGAAGCTAAACAAAAGCCGACCTAAAAATTAAAAATCAATGACAGAATCTCTATCGGGGTAGACAATTGGTCTAGAGCACCAATAGGTATGTCATATCTATGAAGTATTTAATCACGCTACCCTAAGTGCGTAGGTATTTAATAACTACCGACTTGAATAATATTGGAAATAATTGGTTAAATTAGGTACGTTGTGGATGAAACAATTAAAATATGTCAAGAGCAAAAATGGGTTACTTACCTACACTACACTTTTTTAAAGTATAATTATCTACATTGTACACTGTGATATAATCAAGGTATAAAGTGAACCTAGTATTTATCTGCGAGGATGGTAACCGTTTTGGAACTGAAACGAAATCTTCCATTAGCCAATCAATTTCCTTTAGCAGAAGTTGTATATGTACTCTGAGGTATTATGTATACACGTTTCGTTGGTCTATCTTTGACGTTTTTTCGATAATCTCGGTTGAGTACACGAGTTAATCGATACCATTTGCATTGAGTCACCCTTTCTCTAGATAGCTTGACATGTGATTAAAACTCATTCAATGGGAACGAGCCATGTCGCATTTTTTTAGAAAACATCTCTTACTTTTAATTAAGATCATTATCTAACACGTGATCAAGTTAAGCAGAAGCGTAATCTGAATGTTGTAGATATATTAGATGCGTTTATTTATGTATCAATACAATACTAATTATTTATAAAATTATCTGTGGATCGATTGTGAAGCATCCGCGTTTTTGTTATGCTGCCATTCTCGGATGATACTATAGACTATTGTCCTTGACGAGAGACGGTAGAGGTTAATGTACATGCTCCATAGAGATACAATATTTTCTTGCCAAGTTCCTTATGCATGTATACTATTTTGATCTCTTCATTAATACCCTTATCGTTAGCATCAATTCTTACAGTTGCATGACGTACATACAGGTGGTCATATTCGCGTCTAAATAGTTTGTCGTTATTTGTTCTTGTTTCAAATTGAATCGTGACTTCTGTAAGTAATCGAAGTAGTTCTGTGGTACTCTCAATCAATGACATAATATTCGAAGGCTCCATTTGACAGAACCCGATGCGATTTTGATATTTAGATGTCCGTATTCACCAAAATCATAAGAAACACTGAACATTGAATACAGTAGTTATAGTCAATGTATAATTGTGATTGTTTACTCCAACGATGTATGTGCTTTAAATTCACTACGGGATGAATTCTAAAATCATTTAAGAGAGGTAGGGCGAATTGGGATCTCCCGAGGGGTTTCCTATTAATATTGGAGCCGCCCGATTTGGGACTGTACTTCCACATTCCATAAAACCGCAGTAAAATAACACTACTTTGATGTAGTATTGTGTTTCTGCGTTAAGTAAGGTTGCCAGTTGTCCACGAGGATTCGCTGGGCTCGTAGTAATGCTGCTAGCACAGTGAGTTCTCATCAACAACAGGGTCGGTAACTCGTTAGTCATATCCACCGGCTATAGGCTACGGTGGCTGTAACTAGAATACGGCCGCATAGCATACGGTATAAAAAATACTATCGCAGCACACAGTGTGCAAATCTGACTTATCTTAAAAAAAACTGACCTATTTCATTTTATACCGAGCTGTAATTTTATAGTCCATTGTAAATTTCTTCATAAAACGCCTTCGCTAGATATTATTTGGCTGCAACAATTGGCAATATGAGGTGGAAGTGAGCAAACTGAGTATTAACGGTAAGGCCCCATCAGTCATTTAGGCATCGTGAATGCCAGAACATCCATTAAAGATTTCCTTTTCATTGCTTTCATAGCTGACCGAGGTATAAAACCCCGCCATATTGGATTTCACAGCGGAATTTCCAGTAGCTTTTTACTTGTTTTTCGCTCACGATTCACTGTTTCCACTTTGTAGGGTGCTTTCAAGCGCTATTCAGTTTTGAGAAAAGCTATTCGTCCAGTAGATAATTTATGACCTGGTATAAATTGACTTAATTTATAATAAAAAAAAAATTGTAATGAAAGATGTTCAAGAATTTAATAATAATCAAACATGTCAATTAAAAAATATCACAGCTAGCTCGGCAATTACGTTCTACTTGCATTCGTGGCAATTATTACTTACAACGTTAGAAAAAAATAACAAAATAGCTATTCTTCAATATGGTTTGCTTAATAATATCACATTGCGTGTGGGACTTTCCAAAGCGTTTTACGCATACTATGCATATGTAGGTACCTACCCACAATGACGCAAAACGGATCCTGAGTTTTACTATCTTTTTAGTCTTTTACCACACCATCACATCGGGTCATCGACTTTTTCGGATCGGCTTTTTTACCTCTTATATTCTAGTTTTATCTTTACTGTGACTTTACTTATTAAACAAGCTAAGTATGTTTTCAACAGAGGAGGTTCTTAATGCGAATGTTTTTTTGTATATTTGTTACCTGATTACTCGGCCAATTGTTCATTGATTTTGACTATTCTTTTTTTGCTTAGTAGGTAGTATTCTTCAGACGTTGTTTAGACGTGATCCCTTATATTTTTATTGAAATGGGTTCGATAGTTAGGTTTTTAAATCAAAATAACCGAAAAAAATATGTCATCCAAGTAAACGAAATTGCGTTCCTACTTTTTTAGTTAAAGTTTATACACAGGCATATTCTAGAAATCTTTTTTAAAATATATTATTTGCATGATATAAAATGTATCATAAAGCTTGCCATCTATCACGTTTGCAGTTAAATTTGATCCCATATAATTTGATAGCCCGATATTCAAAAGTAGTGAAGATTAAAAAACTAAGACTTGAAAACATTTGTTACAGTTTAAAAAATATAAAAAAAAAAAACATAACAGTAGTTAGGTAATGCTAATTACAATCTTGATAATACAACCAAAACTTACGTTGTAGTGAATTAAGCAATCACTGAAAGCTTAGATTCGGCTAAATTAATGTAACTTATAAAAGGAGAAGCTTCTGTTGTCAATTCCACCCTTTATTGCTTCTGTCTTATGAGCAGAGCCACTCCGAAGCAAAGCACGCGGTGTGAGCGAGCAAGCTGCGCTATACATCGGAATCGGATCGGACCGGACCAGTTGTTAACGACATACCCTTGAATGAGAACGTTTCGATCGCTCCGGCTCTCGCGATACTAAGTTATTCTCTTCGTCACACGCTTGTGACTGTAAGTGGAGTGAAACTTAAGAAAATCACATTGAGGAATTGTCATCGTCACTATATTTTGTGCCACATAAGAATAACAATCTTCAGGATTACTCGTTGCAGATCTGTGGAAGACAGCGCGCCACGAATTTTGTTTTGTTTGCACAGTTTATGCCGGTGCACTAATTTCTGTTTGCGAAGGTAAGTAAAGTTTTATTTTCAAACATTGATAAATTGTGTGCTTTAATTGGATTTCTGCTTTTGTAATTATGTTTTCTACATAATATGTTCTTAGGCAAATTTAACTGCCAGTATTCTTCAAAACCCACTGCTACCAAATTGGACAATTTTGTTAGTCTGAGACTACCTATATATAATATTATGTACTGGTTGTTTCAAGCAATATTACAATTGATTTGTTAATTCTTTCCTGTAACACTGAAGTGAGTGAGACGGTCACTGATATATATCTGGTGGATTTCAGTAAGTAGATGAGAATGACGTTCGAATAACGCACTGCATCTTCATTCTATTAGAAACATCATCTAAGATTCAAATATTCTCAACTCAGTCAATCACTCGTGCCTTTAACCCTGCTATACAAGTCATAAAAAAGTTAGCAATCGCATGTTTATGTCTATCGGACTTCGGGCCGGCTCATCCGCCGCCTCGAAACCAGTTCTTGTTCAGATTATATTAGTTTCTTATTATTTTTTGCTTCCCGCCGGTATCTCGACGGTCCAGTACGAAGATAGAGCATAGAACTACTATCTACCACCTTACACCATATGAGGAACAACGATAGATTGAAGAAGGATGTTCCCTCAAATGGAGCTTGGAGTTGGGACCATCAAATTCAAGTCACGTACTACAAAACATTGCGACTTCGAATCGAATTGAGGTTGACTCAAATCTAAAATGACTTACGTGACACAAAGTGGCTTACCTATTCAATAATAGATTTGTTCCATCCATACCTAACTATGATTATTTTGTGTGCGCTATTAGAACAGTCTAATGAAGGAATTCAGCTGACTGTAGCTAGGTAGGTACTTACGCTTGCACTAAAACATTCATCTATGGATTTTTTCTAAATCTATCAATAGAAACAAGTATCAAAACATTGTTGATTATGCAGTTTTTCTCCTTGATTATAGATCAATTTTGTACGCAATTTTCAAGTGAGTATTCAAACATTGGTCGTATTTGACAATACAACCATAATACGTTACGCATATGTGGTTAGTTTAGGTATTTTAAATATATTTTCATGCAAATGCTTCGTCAGTGCAACGTACCTACCCCTATTCCTAAAACATAACACAATTTTAAATTAACCTCCTTCCTTGGACTTAACGCTTCCTTAAATGAAAGTCGGCTAAAACAGAGTTCCCGACTCACTGGGTAGCATAGGAGTTAATTGCCAGTGACAGAGCTATCGTCACTTAAGTTAATTAAAATTCTGTCGTCGCTCTAGTGATTGGTTTTACTTGAGATAACAGTCCCTGCGAGGCAGCTTTCCTCGGAACATTATTATAAGATACGGCGTTATATTAAATATGATTCTGAGCTATAATTCCTTTAAAATAACCTGCCGGGATGATGCAGACTCGTGTGCCTTACAATTACCATTCCCCCATGTCACATTAGAACCCAAGAAGACTTGGGTGAGTAAGAAGTTGGTGTTGACGGGAGACTGATGACATATTTGTGCCTACCCAAAAGGAAACCCTAACGAGAAAGCCTGAAGATTAATACAAGTCTAGGTAGACGTCCTGCAGACTATGATTAAAAGTGAATCAGTACTTTTAAATATATCGAATGTAATGCCACAGAGAAAAATAAGTTAATAAATATTTCGTTCTTCAAAGTAATACGCTAATAGTGCCATAGGCTTCTAACATCAAAAGTTTAATACCCTAGAGCTTTGAGCTTTCAGCTTAGCTTGTATAGCTAATAAAAGGGTTTCAGAGTATACATTGAGTATGGCAGTAAGCTCCCACAAACAATTAACGAGTTAGAGGATTTTAATAACTGTGAATAAACCAAAGCATATTTTACGGCCTCAAATAGGAATTTTAGAATGTTCGAGTTTAGAAATTATATTATGCCGAGGAAATATGCAAACGTTTGAAGACGGTAGAAGTGCAGGTGGGTACTTTTATGGAAATGCGCTTAGCTTGAAATGTTGAGATTCTGTGTTTCATTATTTTCAGTGTGATTAGGTGTCTACAATTTCTAGGTTTGCTTAGTATTATGCTCGAGCTTATGTACAAATGGGTAAACATATTTTACAAATTCAGTTATTTTATAAATTTAAGATTTTATAAAAAAAAACAGTATTTATAAGATATGATAATTTATGGATTGCTCGAATTACGTAACAGTTATCGATGACATGGCTGTATGTAAGTGAGCTTTCTAAGTAAAAGCTATTATGTATAAATTGGTTAATATTCATGCCGTTGTGACACTCGCGACACCAATCAAATCATTAGATATGTATGTGTATTTACATTACACGTTAAAATTAAAAAGTATAATTCGCTCATCTACCCACGTGTATGTTAGTTAATTTGTGTGAGCAGAAGTTAATAAATAAGTATATTATTTTCTCTATTCACATGGTACATAAGTGCAAGTAGCCACTGATCATATTTATGATTATTAACATTATTCAGAAGTGATTAAAATAAATATATTTTCCGCCCAAGAACCTTTATATCGCCCTATATGTTTACATTATCACGTTATTAAACTAACAACTATACCACACGCTGTTATAGGTTCCGCTACCGCCGCTACCGGAATACCAATATTTACCTTAAAGCGATTTAAACGTCGATACAGGAGGTCTACCACGAAAATCGTAATGTTATTTTCAATTACATATTGCCTATCTTTATTTGATTAGACTTATTTAACAAGAAATGATTTGGTGAAAGCGTTTCTATTTCAATTTCTTTCATCGTTTTATTCGCAAGGATTGGTTTTCCAGATTACAATAACATCAAGAAACTCCGCTAGAACTGAGATGCTTCCTTTTATATCATAATATATATGTATCTATTATTTACAACATACATCTTGCGTATCAATCGTAAGACAATACAAATATTTTCCACTAAATTGCGCGTGGTTAAAGTTACGGGTTAAAGCTAGTGATTGATAACAAGAACATTAACCTGTATTTACTTTTGTCCTTATCACATCCTGTCGGTCGTGCAACAGGACTCCGAGAAATAATAATTATCAACATACTACGGTGACCTATCATACGAACGGAGACAGTTGATAAGGCAGGGTAATGTCCTGAAGACATCTGCCTTGTAGAAAAAAACCCTACATGAAACACACGAATGTGAATTCGGATTTTATTGCACCACAAATATCTGAAAACACGTCGGATAATAGTTTTGATAAAAAAACTGCTTGTTAGCAGTAATCCAAATGGAAATTTTAATGAGAACTTTCAACCCTTGCCTTGCCTAGACGACAGTTTGTACATCTCGAAAATGTACTAACAAATTGTAACGGGAGACGGAATCCGTTCATGATAATTGTTTGGCGTTTTCAATCTTATAAACCAACAACAAGACTATTTGGTTTGCCAATTATTAAAAGCTGTAACATTTTTAATAACCTGGTTCTGGTTTGGTCGGCTCATTACTATTGAAAGTATTAAAACGGTTTTATACCCATGTCCAACTTGAAGTTAGTCGTTATGATCACCGTTTACTTTTATCTTGTTCTATTTCACGATACGATTATAACTAGAATATTATCGTTATTTAATAATATATACCTACTTTGAAATGTAACAAAAAATGAATATTAGTATAACGTATAGTCACTGACCGTTAAAGAACATCTGCATAGTCATAAATGGGGGCGGCGAAATCTACCCGACTAAATATTCCGTTATTCCCTCCGTAATTTCTCCGAAGGAATACAAAATAAGGCAAATGAAAGTAAAACAAAGCCCGGAGTTGATTTAGTAGACATTTCAGGCAAAACGGGTATTACCTATTTCCATACATTACATACTTGCAAATAGCAAATGTTTCAGTAGGCGGGCAGTAAGCGGCTGACTGTTGAAGAAATATGATTACTTGGACTAACCACATTTTGCATTTTGATCAGCAACTTCTGATAAACTCCTCTTACTTCGCTACACTCATCAACAGACGGATGTTATCCAAACAGTTGACAGTTGAAATAATCTAACTATAATAGATCCTAACAACCAGTAATTTTCTCCCACTCTCAACCATAACAGTAGTCAATACCCTCTGTGGTTTCTATACTTTCCCATGGGAAATATCTTCCCGATACTTACCAAGATTTAGATTATAACGTAGCGTAAACAATTAATCTATCCATCAACGTAAGCAGCGGTTCAGTGATTATCTTAATTACTGCAGACAAATGTATATTAGTCAATAGTATGCCGTCTTTGTTTCTTTTTCGAAATTGATATATTTAGTGTAATGGGTAATCGAATCTAGTTGTTAGGTAAGTTTATGGCAAACATTATATATATTTCAAATTTCTGACAGTGGTTTGGTATACATTTACAATGCATGTTTATTAGTTTCATACCAGATGGCGATGAGTGATAATATTCCAACATTATTAGATAATAAATGTTAGTTGAAATGCTTATACATTTCGTGTTAGAATCGAACTTTCTGATTATTATGAATAGTATCATTATTATAAGCAACTACAAAACAAAATAAAAACAAGTGAGGCATTTCAAATAACAAATAAATAAAGGGTCTAAATAAACCGTTCGGTTGAAAATAAAAATAAATGGGCGGATAACGGAAGTTGAATAAAATCAATGAGAGCTGTGCTACCTGCTGTGGCGGGGGTGGCCAGTTATAAATAATGTGCTAATTCCAGACCAACTCGCTGACCGGGTTGCAGTCCATTGCCACGGGAGACACTTAAAAATAATCTACTAATAATTACCGCTAATTGTTGACTGAAAACTAAATAAAGAGATGAAAACCTTTAAAAATCTTACTGTGATAAGAAAATTATATATTGTGCTAGGAAGCCGCCACTACTTCGTCACCAGGGTAGTATAATCCATATTATCCAGATTACCGGTGGAATAAATGTTCATAAAACCTTGTCCTGTCAATTATTGCGAACACAACATAAAAGAAAAGCCAAATTTGTCGGGCCGTTCTCAGGTTGATTTTTGTAGATTTTAATTGTAGGTATACAAATTTATCAACTAATCTCTTCATGAAATCCACAAGGATGACCCGAAAGATATTCATCAAAGCATGTAGGATATAAGTGAACAAGTTTGACTGGTGAGCCATGCCATGCAATACTTAACACTTAGCATACGCGAACAGCGTGACATTCGGCAAGTGTTCGACAAGACCGGAATTTTGTCATGTCTTTATGCAGTCCATTGCGACACAACGGACCACCCGACTGCCTACGTAAGCGTGGCGAAATAACGCCCTCTTATTCCTAGCACTTATTAACATCACCGACACCAATTTAATCGCTATTGATTAGCAGCGACCTGTCGATCCAGCTCCCTAGACCTTTTTTGACACTCATTATCTTTACAAATTCTTTTCTCAAGTCTTTTAAAACTTCAATGGTGGTCTCATTTCCAGCGTTCTTTAAAGCTGTTACATAATGAATGATCCATCACCACACGGTAAAACTAATGGTTAATCAAAATACAATTGAAAGTTGTGATCATAGAGTAGATTTCGCCTTGTCGTTGACGTCATGATGAACTAAGGAGCAGTGAACTTTGTCGAGCGTCGAGGCTCTTCCACACCTGAGGTTCACTCACACAGCCATTAGTTCCGACATTTTAAGTATCAAGATGGATATCACGTGCTTATCTCACAGTATTCTCGAAAATGTTATCTATGTGAGTTTTTAGCCCGACGCAAAAGATGGGAACTTTAACTCGCTTCTCGTAACGAATGCTGTCACAAAGAAAATTGAATGACGCAATCTTAATTGTTACGCAGAAGCCATTTGGAAACCAAAAATTTAATTGCATTTCATAAATAAGTTATATTTTAATGTTCTAAATATTTTCAGCTAGTCTTTTGTGCGTTGCGAAAACTGGTTTTGTAACAAAAGCTACTCAGACATTTTAAATATATTATATTTGTCAGTACATAGGAGCTTGGCAATTAATAAAAGGGCTTAATCCTTAAGATGGTTGCCCTTTGTGTATATTAGATCGATGGCTGTTGTTACCATATTGAGTCCAGGACCTACCTCTGTAGTAAATACACTTCGGAGGGACGTTGAGCGGTCGTTAGTGTCAAATTCTAATTCGACATCTTTAGCTATCGTATTAGCCAGAATTCTAAGAAATTAACTAGTCTATCTTAGGTTACCGTTTACCCAGAAAATGTGTTACGAATGTTAGTTAGCAGTTGCTTCGTGGTAAAAACTGTAAATGGGTTGATATGTGACATATCACATGTCGGTTGTAGGCTAAAATATTTTGGGATAAATACGCGAGTGATCATTAAACTGTTACTGACATATTAAATCCAATTTTTCTAAATAAACGCTTGAAATTGAGCCTTTAATACTGCATCAAAAATTTATTGGTGTGAAATAGTTTTATCTCACTGTGGAGACCAGATTGATTAAGCAATCGAATTAGAAACTGATCTAAATAACACGTTTGCCAATAACAATTTATCGTAGTGCTGTTGTTAGTTCAGGGTACACACGAACTTTATTTTAAGAAAACTAGTTGACTTTTACGGCGAAATGCATGACTATTTTTAAATCTCCCGTCATGGCATTCACTAATCACTACCAACCTCGGCTCTTAGCGTCCGTCGTTCTTCCCTTTAGACCCGATGTAATTAATAGTATACAAATTCGTTCCGTACTGAATTTACGTTCGATTACTTCTAAACAACTAGTCACTTGCCTCTGTAACAGTCTCAGAAAATAGAAACCGATGTGAGGTAGGACTTTGTAATATAAATGGTCTATTGTTTTACCATGACAACTATGTTAGAGTGTACTCGATTCGTGAAATCACTGGTATTATGAAATAAAGCTGCTATGTTCTCAATAATTTCAGTTATATTTGAAAATTTTATAGCACAATAATTCTAGCGTACGATTCATAATAAAATTTCATGCAGTTTGCGGTTAAAATAGTAAGCTAGAAGCAGGTGGGGAGATTACGGGAACTCGGTACCGTGAAGTCAGGACAAAGACATGGATTTAATTTACCCATTTACACGGAATATCTATGTAAAGCACCAGCATCAGTGTAGAAGGTAAATATTACGAATAATCTTGCTTCCATCTAAGCGTGGATGAATAGGTAACGTGCCTAGTAATTCAAGTCGATGTGCGTCCTAAATACCTTCCCATCAAGTAATTTCTCTGTAGTGAGTATAAAGTGAGAAACCGTTATGAATTAACTACATATTAGATAATCTTTAAGCATTTAAGTTATTTCTTGTCAGTGTTACTGATTTTGAAGTATGTACATTAGAGAGATAGAGAGATATATACCGACAACCAGGTGGAGAGTAATGTTAATATTTATCAACTTATCGGTTTGATTGAACTCAAATACTTGAAGCAGAAATAAAGCTTAAGTTTTCATTAAATAGAGATACAGTATTACGATGGATTGGTAAAGTAAAACAGAATTAGATACCAAAATATTAATTACATTGAATAATCGGTTGTAAATGCCAATATTCCCAATGCTAACATTAATAATAAAATGCGGTAAGTACATAAATACGCAAAAATACTTTCTGCGAATTATTCGTGAAATACCTATATAGTGATCATTAGACGTCGAGGTCTAAGGGCTCTTATGTCGCAAATCCTGCATCCCTCAGAGCTTTTGAAAAACTACTACGCAGTCATGGTAGGGCTTTTCACGCTAATTGCTACGAATTAACATTCAAAGGTTGCTTTAAACAAACCTTTCCCACGCGCTTACCCGACGGTTTTGTTAATGTGAACATATTTATTATTAATATAATATATTAATTATATAGAATATTTAAGCCCATAATTTAGTCGGTGATAAGCAGTTTATTCTTGTTTCTTAATTTTTCTATGATTTTTTTAATATAATCTTGCCTTTAAAAACAGAAATCTAGAAACGTCAACCAATAGAACAAACCAGTCACACCGTCAATGTAATTCAAGAACGTGTTCAAGCAGATCATCCTAAAATAAACAATTAATCTACCTAAGTAGTTCAGAGATCGAAACTTAAGCCCAAATCAAACATTAATGCAATACTAATGGATGGAATAAGTATGTAAATTAAAAGGTGGACCAATAGCGTTCCATGAAACAAATGTAAATTAACATTTGAAGATAATACACCAATGTCGTCAACAAAATAATAGGCGGTAAGTCAGTTTGATGTGTCAAGGGTCCATATTGTCACTCCCGTCATTACATCAATTTTGGACATTAGCGTCTTAGAACACACGACTTTCCCCAAATGTAAATACATATCTTTGTTTTCTTCTTAAACATATTTTTTTATAACTATGTATGTTGCTTAGAATTTCTTTTGCGCTCGTTATAATCGAGAGGTACGCAACTAATTTCGCCAAAAAATACATGAAATCGCTTGAGGGGTACAATCGTTTCAGCGACATAATATTTCATAAGTTATTTCTAATTATTTTGATCTGACGTAATGTTTAGTCAGAAAATATTTGTAGAAATTATTCTATTCCTAAATAGTTGGTAGTGTAGGTACCATCGAGCAGTTCAGGGCTGACATTAAATTGATTCGTTTATGGTTTTTATTATGATATTCACTTTCACCTAAATACGTTTTGCGCAGAATTTATTGCAGACCAAAATAACGTAGCCTGGCTGTATGTCTGTCTTCATAATTTTGTTTGTGTGTTTAGTTTTCTTCATTTCTTTTTACACAATCTGTAACTGTTTGATGTAGAATCATATAACTACAAACGGTTTGTGTTAATAATATTATAACTTTTAACAACATTTTAGTATATCATAAGGTAAATGAGTCGTGGTAAGAAAGGTTTTATGTATGAATGTAGATGGGTACAGGGGTCGAGGTAGGCCTAAGAAAAGATGGATGGATTGTGTGTAAGATGACATGGCCAGAAAGGAAGTGAATACAGAGATGACGGCTGATAGAGAAGGATGGAAGAGAAATACATATTGCGCCGACCCCAAATAATATGGGATAAAGGCAGGAGAATGATGATGATAAGGTTAATGAGTCGTATGTATATACTAGAGCGCAAAACAGGTGTCAAAAACTTTTAATTGGTAAACTTAGGTAGTTTTTTTCAAGTAATCACTTTCAATGATACACAAACCAAATCCTTGCCGGATTTGGTTTGTGTATCATCAACAAAATAACCAGTAATTTACCCACTTATGTTTGTATTATAGTATCAGAAGGTACTTTTATCCAATACTACAATATGTAATAATAATGTATGACTATTGGGTTCTAATATTTCTTTCGTATGAATATATCAGGCAATAATTTAAAATCTCGCTTAATAAGTTTACATATATTTTGATTTGTTTATTTATATTCAACAGGATAAACCCAAAGTAAGGTCGTAAGGCATCACCTTATCTTCAAAAGATGTCTTTAATATTTGCATTCGCTTTAGGATTTCTATAATACGACGAACCGTAAACACGTTTTCTTAAAGGCAAATAAATGTAAACCACCTTGAACGTATATTTTTTATCATTTTGCGGAATAGAACAATGTGGTACAACATCCTGAATTCTTATGATGAGTTACAATATAATGTATTATAGTAGTTATGATTTTCACGAAAAAAAGTTGAATCACAAAAGATATTTAGTATTTGTATGTAAATGTATCCATCTGTCTCATCACCTGTGTTTCTATGTTATGTGAATAAATATTTTAATAATTCCAAGTGTTCATCGGTCACAATGTTGTGAACGGTATAGTAAACAAGATCGATATTCAGGTAATCGGATTTGCCGGCCGTTACCCTGGCTCTCCAGGAAGTGACCCCACTCAACGGAAGAGTGAACTCAATGAGCTTTTATTTTCCCTCTATTCGTCTCATATTCTGTTATAACAGAAATAAAAATCTGCCGGGACATGGTGCATCTGAGAAGTAAAAATAACTAACGTACATTTTGATAGATAACTTAATTTTTAAATATTTTGCAGACGTGATTCCTTAATGACTCTTTCGAGGTCCGTTGCCCAATAAAACAATTTACTTAAACGTTGTCGATTTAAACAAATTGGTGAGAAGTAACATTGTCTTGTTTTAAACCAATCCTAAATATGGTACACACGAATTATTTAAAACAATAAAGACAGCTTGTATGGAGCTGTTAGAGCAATTCACACTGAAATGTTTGACTTGCTGCATTTTTTCTCACGAAACTGGACACGTATGTCCGCAGTAATGACAATATGTACAGTCATTTTAATGAAGGGCAAAATGATGTTCTCTTGTATTGTATACATTCATAATGATCGTGTGAGCATACAAAATTAACTGCGAATTAATTTAACGCAGAATTTTGGCAAAATAATTGCACAGACGATTGTGACGACATTGCTGAAGAACGTGTGATGTTAATTGTGGTCAAGCGTATATGTATAATAAAAATAAACGGAGTATAAAAAATAAAGATTTATTAATATTATTATAAACAGTAAAACAACCATAATCGCATTGATTTAATTGGATTGATAATAAGGTATTAATACCGTCTTTAAATATACACATTTCCAACATTTATAGCGGGGATTTTAAAGGCAACAATTTCACCTGGATGTTACAATCTCGATATTGAATCAAATTTGTTCACGTGCGAGAAATCCCGTCTGACTACGTATCTCAACGTAAATGACATTTGCCGGTGAAGTAGGGGTTTTCTGACGATTTATTTTTTAATTCACCTTATACTGCTGTTTATGTTTACATGCGTTGGTGTATTTAGTAGAGGCACAGCAATGAAGAGTCTCAAGCCGTTGAAATCGGTAAAATATGCTAGCTTTCGTATCGGATGGATCGTCGCGACCGCAGTGTCGAGAAAATAACTTTAGTTCCGTCGAGAATTCCTATCACAGTGAACGTTGTCGCTTCCAAGTTACAATATTCTGTTCGAAATTGATTTTGAATGAGTGAATTTGTTCAGTAAAATATATTGTTTTTGAAACTGGTTATTCATTGAGTACCTACATACCTTGTTCTCCTTGCTCATAGTTAAGTGTCCTTGTTGTGTTTTGTATTGGAATTTGGAACAGAATTCGGTGCAACACGACCCTTTGGAATTTAAGGTGGGTACATAAAAAAAATGTATTGGTTTGGTTGGCTAATTGATTGGAAATATTTACTCTATACTTAAGGCAGTATTAATTAAAGACCAGTGCTAAATTTGGAGTTGTGTTGTGACAAGCTCACACGCGAGTCTAAGATAAGCTAAGCTAAGACTACTTAATATGAATAAAATGTATTTCGATTCGATCATTAACATGACAATTTTACCTGCTTTGATTCATAGTTCTGACTTCAGCGATTAATGTTTCTCAATCAAACAACAGTTGTTAGTTCCGCATTAAGCTTATAATAAATTGCGTAAAAGAAGCCTTAATGTAATCGATATAAACGTGTTTTATGGAGTGGGAATTTGCACTTTTATATGGGTAATATGAATGAGGAACAGTATTGTACCATAAGAATAAATAAATTATTTATTCTTCCTGTAGTGAGTTGTACCTTCGTTTCTTAATTGACAAAACTGCCCCCAACAACTCGACCACTATAACTACAGTCGGCAGTACCATAATAATGAATACTTACAGAAATATAAAATTTTATAAAAACTGCATTTAGGCGAGAGCTTTTATTTCTTACAACATGAAATTGAAATGGTGATAATATGTGGGTTATCACCAGTAAGCAAAATTCATTTTTTTTATTTAGGTTACACCATTTTTTTTGCAGTACTGAAGTACCTAGATCCAGAAAAGCTCAGAAAATCACAAGTGAATTTAGTTTTTTGGAAGTTCATTTCGATTGTTCCCTTCAGACACTCCGAGCATAGTAAGTTCTTTAGTTCGCTGATCGTCGTGTGGACTCCACACCACACACCGTTTTGCCTACGTCTCGACTCCGTAGGAATTCCATTTAGTCCTCCTAAATGCAACGACGGTGGCCAACGGGGTATAAGTGGGAAATAATCCCCCGTTCTCAGACTGGAAACTTGGATACCAATTGGGGTTTCCGCTCGACACAAAAACCATATCTTTCATCATAGTGGCAAAATAAATCTTATTATTATGTATGACTACTATGAGTAATCACTTATAGCGTAAAGTATAACAACACAAGCTCATATTACCTGCCTCTTATTAGCTTAACCGGATGACTCACCGTCATTACGTCTATAAATATCATCATTCTTACATACAATGATTGTCCCAAATCAAGGTCAGCATGCAATGAATACAACGCCATGTATCATGGCAAGTGATAATGATTAAAAAAATTACTACTATAGAACTTAAGGTTGACATTGTTCATATCTCAAAGTGAGCCAAAAAATATTTAGGTAAGGGAATTGGGGGATCTGTTTTCTCTGAAGAAATCCTTAATTTTCAAAGGATCAGATAGACGGACTGGTAGTTACTTTCACATTTGTTTAAAACTAAGCCATAAGTATGCGATAATAAGTCATTACTTATTTTTATCTATGAGTAATTCGTTAACGTTATGCTCATATTCGTACCGCAGTATTAGGTATAATTCTTATCAGATTTAATCTAATATTCATTGACTAAGATTTTTGAATAGTTGCAGTATAGCGTAGACGCCTTGTCACGCTAATGGAATTCACGCGGTAGTTTTCGCACTCGAAACTTGTACGATGCCGGTTTCCATTCCCAGAACGGTATCTGATAAGTTTTATTGATTCGTCACATACATACATATGTATATACTATTATACAGTGTATGTTTTATAATCCCTTCAGAAGCTTTGGGTTATCCAAAGAACCGTACTAGGTATGACGTTACTTGGAACAATACATTTTAGAAGTTAATTGAGTTAATTGAGAGATTTACTTCTTTATTTGGCTCAAATATAGGTATATATTTGACATACTAGTGATTTTTTCTGTAGGAAATTTGTCCGGTATATAATATTGGTTTCCTGTACCCTACAAAAATACCTGTAAAATAAAGTAAAGCTCACGCTACTGCTCGGCAGGGTACAATGGAAAGCTTCCGCGTCTGCTATGTGTGTCGTGGTACAAACCTTTTTACGTGTCGTGGTTTATTTTTAACCAAGGTAAAATAACCATAAATGTTTCCAGGAACGCATTATTTAATATATTTCTGGTTTCTGAAATCTTCCAATATGACTGAGCACTCTGCTACTTGCATCAATAGATAGACGAGATATGCGTGGCAGGGTACAAAAACAGCAACACTACAAATAAGAAGTAAGTAGGTAGGTATTTATTTAATTATATTTAATACGTACTTGAAACAAAAAATAGAAATAGAAGCAATACTTATTAAATTTATTTTTATTTAATTTATAATATCCCAACTACTTAAACTACAATATAGGTATATATTGTTACATAATGTTTTGCAATACAAAACCGAATCCTGAGATATAAGGTAGACAGATATCAGGTTGTTAATTAAAAATCGTATAATTGTTGCTAACAGCGTTAGAATGGTCTGCATAATAATACTAATTATGTACTTCAATTTATTTTCTTATATAATCTCTTCTTATATTCTTACCAAATGGAGACATTGAGGGCAAAGACTATTTTAGCGGGTCACTGCAATTTATAAATTTAGTATTTCCGCAGATTATTTAAAACTGGAACATGTCAAATACCTTACCTTGCATTTACGTAAGTATTAAAATAACCAAGATCGCTAATAATTCTGGCCTCGCCTCTTCGCCGTGAACGTCATTGTTTATTTTAGATTTCACATCACACTATATGACTTATTTTTATCGTGGTTTTATAATCATTCACCAATAATAATGATGGTGGATAATTTATCATTACTTTTCCTGGTAGCCTCTTTTTCTGTCTTGTCTTTTTGAACTTGGTAGTTGACAACCTTTCGCCTCTAGTATCAGTCTTCGGCATATTGAATTGAATAATGAAATAAATTGTATATTATGTGTAGGTATAATTTCCGGACTATCCAGTTTGTTCACGTGATTCCAAAAGCATAAAAAAAATTCGACAAAAAATGCCTAGTGTGTTTTACGCGTAGATAAATAAACCAGTTACCCTTACGAGATTATTTATGTATAAACTAGCTGAACCGACAGGCGATGTCCTGTCTTAGCTATGAATTCATATGTCAAATACACCATAGCAAAAAAGACCTTAAGAGTTTATCGCGAAATTAAAAAGGGTCCGGTTTTTTCATAACTACCTTCTCCTGACAATATCAAACACAAATTAAAAAACAATTAGCGAAATCAGTCCAGCCGTTCACGCGTGACGCGTGACCAAGGGAAATAGGGATTCATTTTTATATATATAGATGTCTACTGCCAAGCCCGCACTACTCAGTTAGTCCCCAAATGTGTGATATATTTAACTTTAATCAAATTAATTGCAAAACAGACGTAGCTAGTTTGTTTGCATTTTATGACGTGGATTTTCCTAAGCAATATTTCTTAAGGATAATTACAACCGATTGAAATTTCATTCCAACAAAAAACACAAGGCATACTTACAACGCGCTTCCAAATTATGCAAGATATTTGGTTTCAAATATATTTACATATACAGACAAATTCAAACAATTTGTCCGAGGGTCAATACCCATCCTAGATATTACGTGATTACCATAGTCAACTATTATGGTCACATTTGTATCGTGGTCAAAACGCGTGGTCATGCGCCACACATTTATTCCGACTTAGGCGAGGCCAAAAGCAGCAAAATTTTATCCAAGCACTGACTACTAATATATTATACCTATGCTTAAACAGTGTATAGTATTACAAAAATCTACAGTCCAAAGTAACTGAATATAACAACTTAGTTGTCTACAGTTTCTTATGAACTCGGCGACTACGTACTAGACATTACAATAGTACGTACCTAAGTACATAGTCAAACATAGTTGGTAAAACTGACTTTAAAAATGAGTAAATGATTTTTAAATTTTGCAAATGTGCACAAACCGTAGACGCAATATGGTAGGGATGTACCAACATGGACGATGTATATGCAAATTTGTTTGTTTTGATTGTGTATGTATAAAGTTAGCAGAAGTTAGGCGGCAAAGCTCCGGATGTGCATAGAGTGCCACAGGTTAGAGCTGGCGAATTCGAGCACAGATACCTAACGCAATGCAATATTCAGATACGTAGCTATGCATCAATGAAGCTCATTAAACTTAGTTACTTAATTAAACTATGACAACAATGCATCAACTTATAATATATAGGAGGTAAAATATGACGGTATTGTTCTAAATGCCCCGTATGTACACTGTACAGATAGTTTTTAATGTAGTTTCGTCGACATATAGCTAAGTATTTTAGAACAAAATAAATATATTTTTTACTTTTATTACAAGGCCGTAAGCTTAGCCGTATAAACTTTCTAAATATGTAAAAAATGGTCAGTTGTTTTCTTCGAGGAACAACAAAAAATTATGTGGAGTACTAAAATTAGAGTACCTAAGTTCAATAATTAAATATATGTATTTATCTTGAGAAATTTCTTCATGGATGACGGTACACCTTATCATCATTATGTTGATCGAATTGAATTTATGTAGTACATCTTTTATCATCAGACAGATAACCACGAATCTAATTATTCTTTCTACACACACGTTCGTCATATATTATTGTTATTATAATGAGATAACCGAATCTCGATATTGTACTTTGATAGTAAACCAATACCTGTGTGATAAAAAGTATAAAGATGTTCAATGTTATATATGAATAAATAAAAAAGAATAACTTACATAGTGTTGTAAGAAACAACGAAGAAATATACGAGAAAACATTTCCATTTACAACCTATTTCATAACTGCTCTGTTTCACTCTCGTGTTTGATGTCAATTTACTTCGTTGTTGCTCAAAGGTATTATTTCACGCTGTCACTGCATATATGACCACTCAATGTGTATTAAATTTCTTCATCTATATAATTTTGTGTTTATCATGTTAATGGTCTAATTATAATAATAATAATATATCTTCATGCCTTCCCACAAGTCCCCGAAGGGGTAAGCAGAGGTATTGCAACACCCACTTTTCACCGAAGATAATTTGGTGCCAACATGACAGATGGTTAGTCCATCGCCGTCTTTATGCACTACATACGTCCCTTGAATTTATTCTCAGACGTTTATTTTCGCGATGTTTTCTTCACCGTAAAGATCGTGGTGTGAGTAATCACTGCACTTAAGTTAGAAAAACTCATTGGTACAGACCGGTAGTTTTCAAACTTGCGTCGCTAGAATAGCAGGCAAGGCTTCATAGCACAAGGTCACCACGGCTCTTATAGTATTATTTATTTAATTAATTATATATATATTATATAATTAATTAAATAAATAAACACAAAAGGGCATACGTTACGCAATGACATACTTAGGTCGCGTACGTGGCTTACTACTGTTATGTCAACACATTGAAATTAACGTACAAAAGTCAACAGAAAACTAAGTAACTACACATAAAATTTCTTCTCCAAAACAAGCGTGGTGACCACAACCCTGTTGCATTGCGTGAACCATAATAAATGTCATCGAAGCCTTATTAATATACATATTGACGCCATTGTTAGCTGTGTCTATGTGTAATCAAGTGTGTTAGCAGGTGGTATTAATGTTGTAATGTTTACAACTGACGTGCTCGTACCGTACTACTTCCAAAATATACATATGGGAGTGGTTGATCAGTGTTTTATCAGTAACAACAATATTAAATACAATGTACTTAAATATTTATGAGCAATATTTTTGTTGCGTGTCTATTATGTCCATTACTTCACACATTTTAACATAACACCAAAAGATTTATAGTCGTAAGTAAATATTTGATTAAGCAATTGAATACTTCACATTTTCAATTTGACCACACCTGAACTAAACTAGAAGCTTAATAGCTTCTAATTTCTTTAATAAGGGATGAAGTACATTTTAACCCCAATTTAATTACATAACTTTTTCATAATACTATCCACGACACATATGACCGAACACATTTCGATTTCATTTGAAAAATAACATCAAGCAAGACGGAATTTGTTATCTGTTTATCGATGTATGCAGTCATGGCAGTCATCTTTCTTTACCCACAAGTAATTTATTTCAGTCAAACGTTGATTAAGCTGGCGTTCGCGTAAATGATACTTGGGTACGGGATATAAATCAATTTGAAAGTAATTAACAGCGAATTAGGATTTGATTGGACTTTGGGGATCGGTTCTTATGTTCGGGTAAGGCGAGAGTTTAGTGAGACTATTTATGTAATCAGTGCTGCAGAATATATCTTCGACTAAATAAATTCGTGTGTTTATTTATATTCTTGATAGAGGATTAGAATTTTGTATGACACAAATTTTGAAAACATTGCACTGATGTTGTAGTACCTATTCTGGCTGTGACTGAAAGAATCCAGTGGTAAATTGATTCGTACGACACATTAGCTTAGGTTAGGTTTTGTTAGGCGTATGATATTTTTTATGATATAATAAATAATAATGTTTAAGCCAATGATATCAACCTGTAAAGTTTGAAATAGAAACATAGGGCAGACCTGTATCTCCAGTGGTGCTTGATGTCATATCTGTCCAAATGCCTATATTTATCTACCAGTCTATACTTTCAACCCTTAAATTTTAATATCCCCTGACCGTCTGTTTTTCTGCCGGTTAATTTGTGACCTTTTCACGACAAAGTTGCTTTACCTATCTAATCTCGATGAAATACGGCAGATATCTTGTATCCATGGATACTAAAATACGTCCCTTCTAAATAATAATTATTAGACACAGATCAATCCACGGGTTTTTCATTAAGTCAATAATTTTCTTGCACAAAAAGTATTTCCTATATATTTTAATTCTCAGTTGTTATGCTGTTTACCTATACGTGTGATATAGGTAAATAATTTACCTCGGGATGGGGTGCACTGAACTTTACTCAGCATTCATTCGCTCCATTCGTTCCGTGCCGCAGATACGGCATTACACTCACGCTATCTACTCTTTATGCTTTATTACTTCATGGGATAATGCTGTTCTCATAGCATTATCCCATATTACGTAGATTATTGTGAATTATGTTTAGTATGGCTCATTGGGCGTTCGATGATAATATCTAGATAATAACGCAGATTCTCGACACTGATCGATGAGATAAAAAAGTTTAGAACGGTAGCGAGTTTTCCATTTTATCGGCTTTTTTAGTCTATCGTTGAATCTTTTGAAGAAAGAGAACACACTAGAGCATTTAAGTCGACTTCCCCGCTGGTCTTATTCAACAAATTTCATTTAAATACTCTGCTTCCTTTATCTTGTAAATTACCATGTTTGCCGTCAAGTTTCACAATTTAGGAACAAAGAGTCTTGTGAATATTTCATATTTTTGTTTTAAACGATGCTGCTCTGCAGTCAAAGAATTATTTCCTAAACAAAAATCTTTACACATTTAGTAATGATTGAATATTCATTAACTGACTAACACTTGTAGGGACATATGAGATTCCTTATTGGAATATCTGTTGACAAGATTTTTATTTAATTTATTTTAAGACAAATTGCCAACTGTTATTATTATAATCAGTTTCTTAACCCTTAGCCGGCTTTTATGTCGCCGATTTATATAATACGTGTTATGAATATTTCTGCAATATATTATTATTTTGAAACTTTACAAGATGCTTAATACATTGTCACCATAACAATATCTTCAAAAACAATGATAATCGGACGGTTTTTACCTTATACATAAGATCTGTATTTATTTTTAGTAAATCTGTAGGTACTATAAATCTACGTTATTACGTCAGAGCTCGTACTTTTGTTAATTCCTTTATTATGTCAATCTCATCGAAAGCAGACACAATGAGGTCCTAATTTCACAGTAATAAAACCACGATTACATAACAAACTCTATGAGCCTTCTGACTCGTTAAACAAATAATATTTTTCTTCTATTTACATGTTTTTATAACATTAATATAAATGAACAGTTTCTGGATTGTAGAATAACAAGCGAATGTTTAACTGAGGCTAAGCTAAGCTACAAAATATTACTTTATCAACTCTCAATGCAATTGCTTCCGCCTAAGAAAAGGAGGTATGCCTCTCAGCATGAAAACCTAAACGGCTCAATCAATCTAAAGAGCCTTTGTCGAGACGCGAGATGCCTTTGAATATAAATGCATTCTCGTTTAAAGAATCTAGTTGAGCTTAAAGGGCTTTTATAACCCTTTGATGTTTTTCAATGTGTTTTGTGTATACGAGTTTGGTATGGTGTAGTGACCGAGCCAGGCCTATAATATTGTGCGTCATTGCTAATCTTAGAATTCGCAAGACGAGTCGCACTGACGCACCTTGACCTCACCCGTACTAAATAAATCTAGTGGCGGTCGATTCATAACAAATAGGAATAATAAATATAAATAAATGAACGGACGGAATAAACTGGAGTGTGCCAGAAAGGATGACGGAGGGACCTTACTGCGCAGGAATCCGCAGGATAGGTCTTTGGATAAATGGATCTGGTTATTCGATATACTATTTGTACATTAATATATACAATTTATTTGTTGGGTTGTTAGCCATTTATGTTCATGATATGACAACGGAATAGACCTTGATACATAAACATTTTTATTGAATTTATACAATTGTATGATCAGCAGCTTTCCATTGTCTGTCATTCGATCCTAAGCAATCCGCCAAAATATGAAATAAGTTACCCTTAATTAACTAACTAAATACTAATGAATCTGCAAATAAAGATGACTTAATTATTTTAATTTGGGATGTACATTATTATGTATTTAATATCAAATATGAAAATCACCTATTACATGACTAGCAATTGTAAGCAGTACCTATTACATGACTAGCAATTGATCAAGATAAAATTAACCTTCGATCGGTAGCCAGTCAAGCGTAATAATTTGCTTTGTACCTTCATTATTTAAAACGGTTTTCGATAATGTTAACAGCGAAGAGCAAACAACGAGATACTACTAACATTTGTAAATTGGACAAAAACATGCTAATTCGTACAAGCTTTGATGTTTAGCGTTTAGACTCTGAATGTTTAGTGACGTGACTGATACTTTACCCGGTTTAGTCTATCGGTTCGCACGACCTGTTAGCTAGCAATATTGTCTACTTACATGCAATCATCTTACATAAATCATACATGCTAATTGAAGTGAAACCCCGTGCGTTTACTTCTTTTTGCTACGAATTACTAAACAGGTACATATTTTGTTTAGCATACAATGCTTTGCAGATCTTTGTTTTACCGCGGTTAATATGATATGATATACGTATATGAAATTTAAATTTACCAAAAGTTGCTATGTCGCTGAAAGCTAACACACTCAAAAACATCACGCCGAGTACCTTTTTGAATTGATAAATATGAGAGTAAACAAATAAAATGTTTGAAAAACGGTGACACGACTACAAAAAACTTTGATAAAAGCCGCGCAAAAAAAGTTAAATCAAGGATTACACGGTGAAATCTAGTCCTTCTATTATTGAATTCTGTTGTAAATGTAGCCTATGTTACGGGCCATAATAACGAATCGATGGACACCTTAGTTAGGCGCTACGGAGGAACATATGTAAATACAAACATACATACATACAAATACAACTTCAATTTGCAAAGCTCACGCTAATAAAATTGAGTTTGTTGCAAGATTATGTGTTTTATTAATGCTATAATCCCTCTGTTACCAGAACCAATTACCTACGTTAAGTAGTTTAGGTAAACCAATAAAATCTTACTAAATTGATCGATCAATTAGTGATAAAACTTACAGAAATTTAACAGTAAAACAGTAACACTAAATCCATATAATAGATAATAGCACGAGCTATAAATTCCAAAGATAACGGTAACCAGTAACAGTAAAAATAAACCATGTTATGCCCTTGTAAAAATGTGGGTCAGACGATATGAAGTTATCAGACTATTTATCAGTTATCGCTCCAATCCAATCTGCCGACCCTTGTCAGCACTTCGAAGTTCAGTTCAAATATTACTCTCTTACAATAATGATATAGATAATATTATCTCCAGAAGAAAATATAATACATATCAACAGCTATTCGATTTCGTTTTGTATAAATGAATAGAAAAAGGCTATTACACGTATGATGTCAGATGTATATCTAAACTTACCTAGCTTTTTACAATACCTCAGAAACTATGAGGTATTGTTTAACTCTGAGTCAGAGTAGATTATTATACCACGTACAAATGCTCGGCTGTGGTAGACAAAGGGCAACATATTTGCCTAAAATAAGAAATTGACAGTTCTCAAATGCTATCCTTTTCTTAAACATGGTGCTTAAGCGAGACAGGCTCAACGTGAACTTTTTAGTCTTTTAGTTTAGTTTAGAGAAATTATATGGAATCAGGTCCTTTGTGTTACAATACGTCACCACTGGTGACATCCGCGTGTACTGACGTTTTTGTATTCCAAGACATCCTCCAGTGCTCGTGTGCTCAATATTGATCAGACGCAAACGTGATGCTCACCTTCAAATCAGTAGATTTCACCGAAACTTTGCTTTACAATCAAAACGAGACATCGCATGAACATAGTCAGCGTGAATTGTAAATACTAATACAATATGAAAGTTGGTACGTTTTTATGTTTGCTGCTCAATTACATAAATGACTTGACATAATCAAAGGGTATTATTATACTGATAGATAAAATTTTAACACAGTGTTTTCAGCGTGAATCTTATTGGAAAGTCGTGGATGAATTTTGGCAGGTAGGGTCGGAGTGATTAAAGTCAGACTTTTATTAGACTTTGTACGTGTTACATAATTCAAACGAATGGATCAATTTAAACTGAACTGGCAGATAGCTGATACTATAAGGAGAAACCTAGGCTACATTTATTTAGGAAAAAATGTAGTGGTTTCAAGTAAAAATCCCATGAAATTGTAAACATAACCAATTCCACAGCTAGTCTAAATAACATAATACAACTGCATAAATTCTCCCGATTCATTCATCGTATTAAGGTATTGCGGTGAAAATATAATGGTTGCTTACTCGATATCAAACTAGGATCTTTTTCAATTTGGTCGTGAAAATATAATGGTTGCTTACTCGATATCAAACTAGGATCTTTTTCAATTTGGTCGGATTCAAAGTTAATATATATCCAATTATCTATCGTTTGGGGCTTTCAGCAACGGTACGGTCAGTAGAATTTCTACGTATTCCCTCCGGATATTTAAGAATTTGAGCCCTTTACTTGGTCTTTGTATACGTTAATTAAATGTTCTGTAAAATGTAAACGCATTCGCCAAATAATTATGTAGACAGATACATACATACTTACTTAAGGTAACCTACCTTAATTTATTAATACAAAGGATAAGATATGTACATATTATGTTACGAGTATTACTACAGTACTGTATTTAGAGTATGTAATTTTTGTGTATGTAAACCCCCTTTACCTACTCAATCTCATCATTATTGCTAGGCTCGTAAATTTAGACCTCCATTATTATTATGGTACTATTTCTAGGTGTACGTACGTTTTTGCTGTTTTATAACTTAGATAAACAAAATAGCCTAAAAAAACATATGTTAATCAACCTAATAAAGATGTGCGCTTCTGAATTACTTACTTGTGGCAATGCAATAATATTTTTTGGTTTTAATATACGAGTTTTTGGCAAATAAGTAAATTCGTTTGCAAATCCAAAGGTATGAACTGCCATGAACGCTATGCTGCTTGATGAAATGTTTATTCATAATATTAAAACAAGTGGGTTAGGAACTTGGTTGAAATATAGTAAAAAAATATCTAATTCGATGTGTAGTATATAGTTGTGTATATATAGTATAGTGTATAGTGTAGTGTATATAGTATATATAGATATTTAATAGATTTTTACACAAAGCGCCCTCCCTGCCGTCCGACTTTTGCAAGCCATTTTGCAGGAATTCGGTTGCCTTGGTTGAAATATTTATTATACGAGTAGCCTGCTCTCATTAGCTTATTCCATGATTATAATAATTTAAGTAGGCATTTACCAGCAGGTAATTAATTAACGGCCACGCGTCTCAAAAACGTGTCTTTTTGACCTTTCAAAACAAAATGGTAGCCACGTGACCACGTGACGTAACCAGCACAGCTTAATTATCCCAATGGATTGTTTGATAGGCGTAAGATTTCCGACTATACAATTCATCTTACGATGAAATTTAACTATGCTTTGTCTCTAGGCAATTTCTCAGAGGAAAACAGAACTATATTAACGCGAATAAAACTTGTATAATAGCTCCTGGGAAAGTGGAAGGAGTCTATCTATTTTCATTGCAAAGTAAATTACAATACCCTTCAACCTGCTTTAGTCTCGTTTATCTGCCGAGTAAAGTTTTGTTGGAATAAGAAAATGGTTCCATTTCGATACTTTACTCTCTGTTTGATTGTATAGTAAAGTAATTAAGTACATAGTACCTAATTGTGATAATAAATATACGTTTATATTCAGTGTAACCCCAATTAATTAATAGCTTATTTTAATCTGCCGTAGGCTAGTAAATATCTCATACTTCTTGGAGTTGAGATACAACATTCAAATTTATTGTCATGTATAAAAATCGACCTTTAACGTTGCTAGAGGCATAAATATTTGACCCTGACAACATTAAAATTAGTTGAAATTGCAATTATCTCAGAAAATAAATGTGTCATTGACAAAATATGTCTATGTTGACCAATTAAAAATACACTTACTTTAATTACTTACTTACCTATTAGTCTAAAACTAAGATTTTATTATACTACTACTAGCGGCCCGCCCCGGCTTCGCACGGGTAGACTTTATATCAAATATTTTGTCTACCCGTGCAAAGCCGGGGCGGGCAGCTAGCCTATGTTAATCAGTGATAGTGTAGCTTTCTAACGGTGAAAGAATTTTTGAAATCGGTCCAGTAGTTTCGGAGCCTATAGACATTCAAATATTTTGTCTACCCGAGCGAAGCCGGGGCGGGAAGCTAGTATAATATATACCCTATGTTACTCAGTGATGATGTAGCTTTCTAACGGTGAAAGAATTTTTGAAATCGGTCTAAAAAATAAAAAAAATAAATTAGGGGTGGACTACCCCTAACATATAGGGGGATGAACAATAGATGTTGGCCGATTCTCATAGATACCGAATAAGCACAAAAAAATTCATCAAAATCGGTCAAGCCGTTTCGGAGGAGTATGGCAACGAAAACTGTGACACGAGAATTTTATATATTAGATAGAAATAATATCTTTGGTGAGACGAATCATCCGTCATAGTGTCTTTTTGATAATTTGGCGATCAGAACATCAGTCAAAGGAATGCAGCTCAGAACGCATAAACCGTTATTTGTTCGGAGTCTGAGCGAATTGTTTTTTTCAATCATATATCTGCGGCGCACCCCCATAACACTGTACCTTGATGTGGTTTGGTTAGTGTCTTAAACGTTATGAACTTCAAAGATTATATATTATTAAGATACCTACCCAATTGTGGTGTAATCGCTTCACCACAGAATAGTACGACACAAGCACTGTGGCACACATCTACGTGTGTTAAATTTAGGTAAATACTATTTAGTACTTACATTCATTGAGCGAATGACGTCATTGAAATTCACTGTGATTTTCCTCAGTATGTTGGAGGATAAGCCTACGCGCACGTTCTCAGTGACATTAAGTACTTATAAATTTAAACTCAGTATTCCGAAGGCTAGAGGTGTAAATATGACATGAAGTAGTTACCGTACACATTACATGAGATCACAAGGCAGTTTTTCTAGAGGTAGTCAACCCATCAAACGTTTAAATTAAAAACAAGGACAAAAATCAAACAGTGGCAGGTAATACAATTTGGCTCTTGTTTCACACTTCTCGTTCACTTGCTCTTCTTGCCCCCAAATCTTCTTCTCATGCATGCCCGTCGTCTCTTCATTTCTGCTCCATAAATCTTCAGTCAATTTGGATTAAATACTCCTAGCTTGACCAACTTCATCCTTGACTTTAGCTCTCACACTCACATCGGTTATCGCAACGCATGCTTTTTCACGGTTATCTATGTATAGAGATATAACATTACCGTGTCTTTGTGTTCGGACCACCCGTGGTCTACGGATCGAAAAGACGACAAGAACAACAATTAAAAGATAATCATGCAATCAAACTTAAATGCTCACTCGCAACGAATTTTAAAGTACCGCCGATGATTGCTAGGCTCGATTTTACCGTTTTATAATATGTTTGTTTGGTTTTCAATTAAGGATTATCAAGTAAGAATTTTGCTTACAAACATTGAAGTGACTATTTGTTGGCCAGCGTTAGTCTCAAGGCTACCCAAATTAAAAGCAGTTCCACCTATTCTATGAACATGCTTGGAATCCAAAAGAATACAACCGCTACGCTTGGAATCTGCAAAGCACTAGTCTACTCTTCAACTCAACACCTAAGAGACCAGCACTGGTGGCCTGGTAGGTTACGGATACTTACCTAAGAGATTTCATACCATAAGTTTTACGTAACTCATAGATCCTTCATTCGATGAAAAAGTAAGAGTTGATTGTTCCGCACGTAGCTGAAAAATGCCTGCGAGACGTGTTTTCATCTAAGCCGATTTTTTTTTGTTACGGGTGTAATCATGCGAACTAAACACAGTTTTGTGTGTTTAGATCGCAACACTTCAAATCGACAACATTGTAACAATTTCATATAACTATAATTGTATGATTCAAATTTATTCGTACTTTTTTTCCTGAATCGAGCTACGCGAATTATTAATACGTCAAATTTTAATGACATCACGTACCGTGGATTCACGCATTTTCCGTTCATTATTGTAATACAGTGCATTGTATGAATATCATTGTTCGGTTTTCTCTCATCCGTGCCAGTCGATTCGGACTGTAAAGTATCTATCGAAGAATCTTACTTAACTTGAAACAAAAGGGAGTCGAGAAAGTGGCTTGGTTTAATGTGGTTATCTGGTGTAACACCAATAAATCGTGTTGGTGAGTTTTCATTCTATTGTTCTTTAAATAATCAGCGACTAGTTTTTAATAATTCTATTCTTTTGTTTCACTGGATTTGAAAATTTATATCTTAGATCAATCACAGCATAGGTTTTATACGTTCAAGATGTATTATTATGCAATTTGGTTTGCGTTATATAATCTTGAAAATGAAATGAACTCGATCCTTCTCGATTTTGGTATTCTGTGGAGGCTCCGTTATTAGCATAACATTTCGGTAAAACGCATTAAAGCTTCTGCAAAATAGATGAGTTACAGCATACTTACTACTTCCTTGAAATACTTCCTGTGTCATTTGCATGCGGAAGTCTCCTACTAGGCATCTATAACGAGACAATGTTCAATACATAGCTCAGTTTATCAATCTTAAAATTCCGAGGTTTTTGTAAGCAAATTTCCGAATTCACAATTAGCGACGTTTAGATATCGATACAAAACATACCGAAATGTAATTTCATCATGTTTATTTTTCCAGATAGTTCAAATAATTCTCAGATTTTTCCTACATTAGTTTTAACTAAAAGCAATATCAAGACAGTTCTAAGTATTCCTTTAGTACTGTTTGGCCATAAAAAATCGAATCTGTTACAAAATAATCGAATGCTGTCAAGCAAGGTTAGATATTGTTACGTGATATTTAAATCGAGCTTGGTTTCGATTCTTACGATATCATTCCTCGATGATGGATGTCTTAACGTGCCAGTTTAACTAATCGATTACAATGTTATGACAATAATAGATAGCTATGATTTGTTTTAAACAGGCTGTAAAAGTAGATTTTGAAGGTTTTTTTAATCACTGTCCATAGACCATGCTTTAAAAAAAATTAAGATGTATCGATAGGCAAGATTATAAAACAACTTCTAATTCCTATGTAATTATTTCCATACTAGGTGCGCCCCGTGCTTTCCAATAATTTATATTTACATGTTGATACCCAATTTAACTTTTAGGCATTATTAATGGATATTTTCGACATAACTTAAATAATTCAGATATTATTTATTTGCATAATTTTAATTAAAATACCCTTTAATTTCTTATTTCCATTGACATATCTTATTTCGATAAAAAAAATATGCAGTTTCGATGAACATCTGGAATTACTCACTATATGTATATAATTTTATCTATGAAAGAAAAAGTATTTGAATCCTGCTCATAATTGATATAACTTGCATCATAGTAATAATTATATTTTTTGGGGTTACGCAAGTTGTCATGGACTTGTCGCCGGCCGTGTAGAAATATCTGGGTTTGTGCAACTAGTATCGTAAAAGGACGCGCAATTTAAGAAACCGGTCGGGACTTAATGATTTTGAAGTGTTCAATGGTTAATAGGCGGTTTCTTACTTTAGTTGCATTGCGACATTATCTATCAAAGCAGCCTCTTGTCTCTGGCTGCAGTCCATTTGCCAACAGTAGATTGACTTTCCATTACTAAGGCTTAGACTTCATGAGAGCAATAGATGAATTGGATCAGAAATCGTATACTTGGATCCCCAAACTTAGAGAATTGTTGTTGTCTTGAACGGGAGATCCCGTCGGCCTCTTTTATAAGTTTATATAGGGATATGCCTACCTGAGATCCGCTGTGTCGCAGCAATGCTCATGATCACCATAAATGTAAGACTCGAGCTCTATTGGACGCAACTGATGCAACTGTTACCATTTCTTCTATCCAGCGCAATCTCTTTAACCTCCTTATACGCAGTGACAGCGACCTTTTCTTAAACTTGGCTCACCTTGGCCTTTTCCTTCGTCACTAGTAGCACTCGCTACCCTACAGAAAGGCTTGGTATCTGTTTTGTCAGAGTTTGTGTACATTATGTGGAAATTTAGTTTTCTTTCAGCACAATTTACTGCCTTTGTATCAAATGATGTATGAATATAAAAAGTTTTTTTTAATTTCCTGTTCCGATTGTTTCAGTGACGGAGCGATGAAGTAACTCATTGGAATAAAAATGCGATGGTTCAAAAAAGGCGAGCCGCCGAGGCTGCTCGCCGTTTCACCGGACACTGAACCACGTTCCATAAGGCGCTCCAGAATTGGTAATGTTTTTAACATCCGTATAATTTAATGTTACAAAATTTGCTATATAAAAGTAGCTAAGTATATATACTATTCCTATATTTTGCTGAATTTAAATTGTGCATACCTACTATTGGGTTCAAATGTATTCACGATCTAAAAATTAAAATCGTTACTGAAAGGTATTATTCATTGTGTATTACAAAATTAGGTCCTGGACTTGTCTGCTTACTACATCAGCTGTGTAGGCGCATTATAAATGTAGGTACACTGTTCATTCATTGCCTCCCACGAGCTACTTACTAAATCTTAAGCCGCTGCTCCTCGATTGTCACAACTCCTTTCAACCGAATATATGTTGATACCTATCAATAGCAACACCTACTTCGTCTAAGCGAAATATATATATAATAGAAGGTCAACACATAATACAATATTTATTGACAGAAAATAATTTCAGACCCCAAAATCTTCGGTTCTAAAGAATAAAATGGTTCTATTAAAGTTATTAGTATAAAAAATTAAAGTAAATGTATCTTTCGAACGATCAGCTATTAACCTTGATAATATTTCGTTATTTACCGCAATAATTAATTTTCGCATTCTGCAATATATTCTCATGACTATCTCTGGTTTATTATGTGATTTACGAAACTAATTTCATATGCGAATGAACGCAGGGTAATGTCACCGCCTTGCACGCAGCCATTACAGGGTGTGTTCAATAATTAGTAGTCTCCTAACAAGCATCTATGCAATACATGATATACCACTGATTATATAACTTCACGTAATAAAAATACATAACAGATAATATAATCTTACTCCTAATCAATCAATCAAATTAAATTTAAGGGTCGGCAACGCGCGATTGATACTCCTGGTGTTGCAGGCTTCCATAGGCTAGGCTATGGTAACCGCTTACCATAATTTGGGTATGCTTGTTTGCCACCTTAGCGGTATAAATAAAACAAAAAACAGTTTTAAAATATGACTACAATGGGGAAAGGTGACTTTCCCTGTATACGGTGGATCTGTTTCGTTATTATTCTGGTCGTCCCTTACTTGCATACGTGGATCATTCGCTTGGGGAAATTTATAAGGCTAACTTGGATATTTAATGAAAGCCTGGTAGTCTGTCATTGGTTCTGTTAGAATTGGCGGTGCTATACATTAGCTGCGTACTGATTTAATCGGAATTTTTATATTCTTTTCAGACATGTCCCCAGTTCACTGCCCGCATCGAAAAAGCAGCAGCAGCTCGGTGGAAACAAACTTCTATAACTTAAGCGACCAAATTATAATAGTCGAAAAGTCTCCGCACCGGTGTCATCGCGGCGGTGAAACTCCGGTCTCTCGCCGCATATCGCTGCAAAACGGCCCCACATCACCGCAAGAAACTTATAATGCCTCGCGCAAAAACCGCGGAGGGTCTTTGGAAAAAGACTTTATGGTTTACCGAGAGAAGCGAAACCCGTTGCTTGATAAAGTAAAGAACACTAAACTGTCATGTTTCAAGTCCAACGGTCCTTTGAGACATGGTGACGATACTGCATCTACCTCAGGCAGTGATTGCAGTGGATTTGGACACGTGGAAGATATAACCAGTTGTCGATTCGCTAACAATTATCCAGACACACACGTTGAATTTGAAAATCACAATCCCTGGGTTAAAATGCCCAGCTATGAGGATGAGGTATTTTATGTCAAAAGCATATCTAGTCCTGTAGAATGTCACTGGAGAGATGGAAAATCATTTACTAATAGGGGAGCACGATGTTACAGTTCTGGATCAGAATGTGATCGTTATCACGTCATACCTAAAGCTGGGTCAAAGTTCTCCAAGTCAAGTGATCAAATATTCAACGATGATTACGAACCTTACGATGAAACCTCAATTGCTATAAAAGCACATAAAAAGACTGATAAACTAAAAGACGGAAAAGATACCATCGGACCAAGTTCTTGTTTATCTGCAAAACTTAGGGCTATGTCTGATAGATATCTTAAGTCCTCGACGAACAAATTCTTTTCAAAGTTGTATAGACCGACTGGAGAGAACGAGGAAGAATTTAAGACCAGTAATGACAATATTTTAAAAACATCCAGTGCGGGGATCAAGAATCGGAAGAAAAGAGGAGGAGTTAAAGCTAAATTACGCAGTTTTTCATACGGCGCCCTGCCTGGATTGGATGAATTTCAAGGGGGGCATTCGGTCTTTCATGATGAAGTGTATCATGTGTCATGTGATGACGAAAATGTATTAATCCAAGACTGCGAAGATGCAGATTCTGGTATTCTAGTCAATGAGTCAGCAGCTTCATCTATTTTCGATAGTGACAGAATATCATCACGTTGTGAAAGTTCTGCTTCACATGGTAACACGCTTGTTCCCTGTCACGGTCGAAGTGTGTCGGGCGATCAAAACTGTATAAAAATTAGAGCGTCTAGCAGAATAAGTAGGGAACGGCGAGATGGTTCTAGGCTGAAGCCGCGACATACTCAAAGAGCTTTATCTCTTGATAGAAAAGAGATCCTCAGGCGTATGCCAAAGAACAAAAATGACTATGAAGAACCACAATATTTACAACTGACAGAAAAACAAAAAATGCGCCAGAGAAATGCAAGCCATGCAGACTGTGGTATTCCCCCTATACCACCGTGCCGTAAAACTACTAAAGGTGGTAAATCCGAGAAAGTCCAATCTGAATTCAAAGTTGTAAGGATAGTTAAGAGAAATCCTTCAGACGAACTGGGTATTTTTATTGCAAAAACCAAACTCACAGACGAAGGCCACATTGGCTATTTAGTAGCTCATGTAGTTCCTGGAGGATTGGCAGAAAAGTATGTATACATTTCACTTAACTACATTTGTTTACCTAAGATGATCTGATACAAAATTAATTTACCAACTAACATTACAATAATTACTTTTTGCAGGGAAGGCACGTTGCGTATAGGAGACGAATTGCTCAATGTTAATGGTCGAAGACTTCGGGACCTTACCATGTCAGAAGCCAAAGACGCTCTTAAATCGGGCACACCTGAAATCGACATCGTTATCGGCAGGCAGCGTGATAGAACTACTCTAGATGCCAAACAGAGAGAACTACCCAAGAGAAACCCAATCTTGATGCGAGAAAGTTCAGTCGACTACGAAAACGCTATCATTTTGGGAAAGGAAAAACGTGTCGATAAGTATGACGTCAAAATAGTCCGTCAACGGGCGCAGGATGAGTCCGCATGTAATCGCAGCGCGCTATCAGCGGCGGACGAGGCGACCGACAGCGCAACCGGCGCACACTCGCATTTCCTCAAAGGCCACAACGCGAGTTACAGCAGTATGAACAACAAACTGCTGCGCCGTCAAGTGGTCAGCTACGCAGGCGCCAACAAGGACGGGCTGGCTCTAAGTTGTGCCGTGGATATTGTGGACGTGGACACGCCGGACAGTGCCTCAGAACGGACTAAAGTCAAAAACGATAGTGAGAGTGATCCACAAACGCCGAGTGCCGCGAATTTCTGCACGCTACCCCGTAGACCGCGAGCACCGACGCACACATACCATACTATCACGTTTGAAAAGGGACATGGTAAGAAACCGCTCGGTTTCACCATTGTTGGTGGCCGCGACTCGCCTCGAGGCCCCCTCGGTATCTTCATAAAGAGCATCTTACCCCAAGGCCAGGCCGTGGACGATGGAAGACTGAAAGCAGGTATGTTTACATAATAATAAACTGTTTGTCTGACCTGCGAATCTGATGCACACGTGAATAATGTCTTAATTTGATGACGTTGTTGTTGGTATTAATTACGAGGAATGCAATTTGATAAGGATGGAAGCCGTATTGTGTTTGTTCGACGAAGTGGAATAATAATAACAAAGCGCATGCTATAACTTGCTAGCTAGACCATTGTAACAGGAATGGGCATCGCACATGAACCGAATGTTAATGTTTGCAAATAAAATACTGTTTTTGCGATAAAAGTGATGTGATATATAGCAGGTTAAAAGTTATCACACCAGTCCACTAGGTTTATAGGACTTTTGCCCTTTGATCTGCTATGAAGTTGTGTATAGGTATTTAACTGTCTGGCTTTGTAAAATATACTATTTTGTTAAGTATTAGCGTTCCTTAGTTAATGTAATATGCACAATAATTTAATAACCAACTAAGGCACCACCCGCAAATTCAGGGTACGGGAGTAGCATTTGATACAACGGAAAACTTTTTGTAGGTAACCCGTGTTGAAAGTGTCCCAATTTCTTATAGTTAATTTGTCATTAAATAATAAAAAAAAACATAATATTATTAATTCTGTGACTCTCAAATACGTATAGGTACATATGAATTCCTTTTGGTCATAACATTTGGTATGATTCTTTGAAGAACATCAATATTTGGATTAAGTTAGATTATCGGGGATGACCAAATACCAAGACTTGTAACTGAGTGTTATATCTTTATTAAACAAACAGTTCCTTAGCGATGTATGTTAGTAGATATAAATACAGTAGGTTAGACCGTATAAGTAAGTACTTAGGTATAAACACTTAGTTACTATGTGTCATAATTTAGTAATACATTTTATAATAGACTAGCGACCCGCCCCGGCTTCGCCCTGGTAGCAAATATAATAGGTATAGCCTATGTCACCCGGAGACAGTGTAGCTTCTCAATAGTATTTGCAATAAAATAATATAGCGACTATAAATTGAGATGTAAGCTATCCTATCTTTCAAGTTGGATTAAATTGCACACGGTGTGCAAATCAAATTTAAAATCTGTTCAGTAGCTTAGGAGTCCATTGCGAACAAACAACGTGACACGTAATTTTCATATATATGACTATATATAATTACTTAATTAAAAATTAACATAATTACATCTTTATATATATATAAAGATGTAATTATATTAATTTTATTATTTCCATAATTGAGTAAAAACAAACAATATTCAATTCCCAACCGTAATAGGTATAAAATGCACACATGCTTCAATAATTTTTTGAGAGTATTTTATTCTATCTATAGTTACAATTTATCGTGATGTAACTTTTTTCCGCGACTACACTCGCGTAGAAATAAGAAAACATTAACATAAAATATGAAATTCAGGGATAATGTAGCTTTACATGAGTGAGTATAAACGACGATGCTTTGGTTACAGGAGATGAAGTATTGGCAGTGAATGGACAGGCGTGTCACGAGCTAGCACATGTGGAAGCCCTGGCGTTATTCAAAGCAGTGCGGACTGGATCTATAGAGCTCAGGGTCTGTAGAAGGATTAAGAATCCACAGTAAGTTCTTTTAAATGCTATTGCTTCCATAACTCTAGGAAAAGTGTTTTTTTTTTATTTAGAAGTTGCGTTTAATAGTTTAATCCGAGTTCAATACAAATCATTGCAACAGTAAAATTCAATTGTCTATCCTAAATATTATCACAACAGAATACGGTAGATTTTTTTTACTTTGTCTAGTCAGATGAACGAAAGAATTGGCACCATTATCAGGATTATATACAGGTTCCTCCGTTCATAGGTTCTATGGACTATGTTCTACCTTTATAAATTCGATGGATTAACATTCCGAAGACGCGATATCTATATCAGTGATTAACTTAATAAATATTTTCAAATTCAGTTTATCTAACTAAACTTATCAAACACTTTCGCAGTTATCGTACAAAAATTATC
This sequence comes from Falcaria lacertinaria, assembly GCA_951449985.1. Taxonomy (NCBI): domain Eukaryota; kingdom Metazoa; phylum Arthropoda; class Insecta; order Lepidoptera; family Drepanidae; genus Falcaria; species Falcaria lacertinaria. The sequence goes on along the minus strand of OX602109.1, from coordinate 4,904,939 downwards.
GGGTCGTCGGAAACTGTTTGAGGCACACCAACAAACACGATTCGATTGTGTTCATAAATATGTGTATATATATACTAGTGACCCACCCTTTCTACGCACGGGTGCATTTAAAAAAACCCGTGATGACACTTAAAAATAAAACAATATTCTTCTTCTGGTGTGCCTCTACAATCACTGAAGGTTGGCTATCAACTCTGAATATATCTCATCTCTCTCTCGAGGCGAAACCGCTCAGCAGTACCTGTGACTCCATGTCACTATCGAATTTTTTCAACTAGGTCTTTTTTCTTCGACCTACACCGCAACAGAAAAAACAATATTGATGTCATTAATGGATGACCCTATCTCTCAAGGTGGACCATATTAGACACAGTGTAAAATGTTTTTCGATCAATTAAGTCTCCGAAAGCGAAACTACATAATAATATACTTACGGAGATAAGCGCGGACAAACACCGTGTATACAATTTTACATTGTATTTTATGAGATTTGTTTATTTTTCCAGGTCTACCAAAGCCAAATCTTGCACCGATCTTCTAAACGACGATGATTGAAAGGATGAGGAAGTCACAATCATCTGAGGCAATATTTTTTCGCCTGATATGTTCCCTTCGCTTACACGAATTTTATGTAATTTTGCAATAAACCGTATGATTCTAATTTATCACTGCATGTCTAATTAAAATTGCTATAAAATAGCGTAAATTAAAGATCAATTTTAAAGTTTTTTGTAATAGAATTAGCATGAAACTTTGCAATTACCTTATTACTCTCTTATACGTTACTTATTGTAGTTCAATGTGCCATTTAAATTGTTATGTTAAATTGCACATTACGGATATTTAAGTAAATTAACGCAAATCCTTCAAAATTCTGTACCTGACTTTACTTTTCTATTTTCATTGTGAATGTACCTTACGTGAAGCTCAAACCTAGCGGATACCTAACTGATAATCCCAAAGATAAAAATTAGGTATTTCTGTAATCACTAGATTGACATAACAATATAATAAGTTAAGGTTTAGAAAATATTGTAAATGTTATCTATATCGTATGTCTTTGAAAAGGGATGTGACTACTTTTATATGTTTAATGACCTACTTAAATTAGTTGGGTGCACTAATATTGTAGCCGATCGACTTTATAAATTAATAGCTTAAATAGCTTTTAATCGATTCCTTCAGATAACAATTTTTACTCAATATAAACAGTAGGTATATTGTATCCTGAATCGATAACAATGGAATTTATTTTTCGATTTTTATCGACTCACTTACGCATTCTTACTTAATATATGTATAATAATCAGTTTACGATAATATAATATCGTAACCTATCGATTCGTTATTCGATTCAGCATTACGTATATGAGTAGATAAATATCGACTAGTCAACGTCGATCGACCCTGTCTTAGTGCACTTGAGACTTGATTGTTGGACAATGTCGTTCAAAATGAAATGAAAATCTCTGCATGCATTAATTACTCGATCAAATTATATATATATAGAAACGCACGATTGAAGCAAAGATCTGTCTACTGTGATAGTTTAAGGATTTAGTGTTTCAAATTGTATATAAAGTCTCGATAATATTGAAAAACAATGCGATTCGACACTTCAATAGTCTATAACAACGGGCAGAAGCGCTCGAGTGATACCCCTAGTGTTTCTAGCGACCATAGCCTACGGTAACCGCTTACCATCAGGCGGGCCGTATGCTTGTTTGCTTAGTGGTATGAGATAAAAAAATATTTTCTGGTATCCCTTACCAAAAACCCGGAACTAAAGTATATTCCTGTGGTCTTGCCTAACAGTTTTGCCATCTGACTGTATTTAAATTTATCTAAACTGGACTGACATAATTAATTTCTAAAAGAGTATCATCAAAAGCAGATTTAAAAATATCCAACACAGTAGGAAAAATAATAGTATGATTGGATTTTTATTCCGTTGTTATAAAGGTAAATTTCCAATAAATATTTATAAGAATTGTGAAATCGCTCTGTTTTGCAGCATAGTCGAGACTGTACTTAGCATTAGTTAAAATAAAAACACTAAAACTTTTCTATTACAATCACGTCAGTGATTACAATATCACACGACTATATTCTGTTCACTGTAGACAAAATATGTAGTTTGATTATTGTAGGTTAAACATTTAAGCCATATTGTATTTTATTGTTATGTATGTAATGCACGAAATTCCCTGTAATTTTATTCGATTGATTTTCACTCGTGTTTTAATGAGTGAGCAAATTATTTTGTAGTTAGCACTGAATGTTATTAGGGTCAGTGTTTTATATAGGTGTTATTTAGAAAGCTTACTTTATAGATACATATCATTGGTTTATAATTGTAATTATTGATTATTGTTCGAACATAAAAAATACACGAAATTATACTACTTTCATTTTATTTAAGTATTTACCTGCCTTGTTTGAAGGCAAAGTAATTATCCTTCTAATCCTACTAATATTATAAATGCGAAAGTTGTGTTGTATTATATTGAGTATGGTTGGATGTTTGTTACTTATTCACGCAAAAACCACTGAACGGATTGAGATTAAATTTGGAACACGAATATTTCATAACCCGCATTAACACATTACTTTTTATCCCGCGAAAATGTTAGGGTACTCTGGTATTCTAAGATCAACGCGGACGAAGTCGCGGACGGAAGCTAGAGTATTTTATTTTGGGGCCATCTATCCATACTGTTTACAACCGCAGAGTAGATATACAACTAAAAGACTTCAGAGAATCGCATAGTAGTAAAACACCGTGTTTTACTCTTGTTAAAGATATGCCTATAATTCAATAGATGGCGCTTATAACGAGACGATAAACTTTCCTAAAGATGGCGCTAATGCTGCTTTAGAGACCATAGTTACAGACTTGCTAGCCTACCTACTCAAACTTTTTAAACCGCATTAATGTTTGATTACCAAAGACTACTATAACATACTATCGTAATTCATAATGTATATAGAGCCGACTAAAGATATCTTTGGTTGTATGTTGTCCACCCCATAGTTAAACTAAAACACTTTGGACATAACTTTGCCATCAACATGAAAAATGTAGTATATTATCAACAAAAAATATGAAAGAACCCTGCCCACATCTTCACGTAAATAAGTAATACCTAGTTGAAAGGTAGTTAAGGAAAATCGCCGATTAAACAATTTTATCAATAAACCAAATCCATAGACCGCAAACTTTTAAAAAAGGATACGTAAATTATTTCGTTCTGTAAAAAAAGGGAGAAAATTTCCAAACCGATGTAAATTTATGAGATCCGCTTTAAGTAGGTATCTACCGTACGAACATCGTGTTCTATTGTTTGCATTGATGCCGAGAAACGTATTAAATTCTTAATTGGCTAATTAAATGGTAGGTATTGGAGAAAACCATTAATCGCTTCCACCATTCGTTTCCCCATTAGATGGGTTTAAGCGGTGTGCGAAACTTTCCCTCTGATTATTTCAGAAAACAATGGGTTGGCGTGCTGACTGAACTCAGATCGTTTTCAAAGGTACGGAAGTGGTGACGTTGCGTGACCACCGCTGTCAGGTTATCATCAAGCTAATGTTTATTGTATTAGTTTCTAAAGCTTATGATTTTACCTTGAATTTTGTTGATTACTACTGCCTGAAAACATTATGTACCTACCTTCTAATGTATCAACGTCCTGATTTTTTTGTTACCTGTTCTTAATGTAGTTATACTTTTATCCACTTATGTATAGTAGGTAGGTAGGTACTGTCAGAACTAATGAAGAATTAATATCCAAAGAGGTTTATGGATTTGGATTATCGCTGGCTAGACTTCCGGCGGCGCTGGCGGCGCTACGAACAAAGTTTACATAGTTCTGTACAAAATAAAAGGGATATATTACAAGTTGCAACTACTTATAATCTCCCGGAAGAATATTAATTTTAATTAATCCAAACACAGACAAGCAAGAGAAAGTGTAAGTAATACAAAATATCTACGTGGAAAAGGGTTATCTAAGTTATGTTATAACAATCTCATTTATCACACTCATTTGAGGTAAGATTATGTGTGCAAACATCCATCCATACAGCGTATCAGATAAGCATCACGTTACGTAACAACGAGGGAACACGTGTAGAAGTTCCTTAGTCACAGGTATGTTCTATTTACAGCATCCAGGGTTCACGTTAGAGCACCGACGAACTTTATCACTATAAGGAAGTGGCGTATTGTTTACTTGTTCAAACTGAACGTGTGTGTGTGTCAACGACTTTGTAAGTATCCGATTTAGGACTAGAAAGCCTTTGCTATTAATCTTGCTACTGATGAAATGTTTTAATATGGACTTACTATTGTATCTTGTTTGTTAAATTCTTATATGTTTAGTTATGTGTACGTTCTAGCTTCGGTATTATACCTGCGAATTGTTATCAAAAATTTTGCATAGAACAAATAGTGTGAATAGGGGTATGAATACATAAAATAATTAAGCGTTAGTATTGTTATGATGTACTTGCATATACAATCGAATAGAACACAGTAGATTGCACATCATCTGAGAAATAAAAATGGTAGGTACTCCACAATAATATATTATCACTATTCTTATTCCAATTTTGAACTAAACTCGTAGCTTTTCATTTGTTTTGTGATGATGTGGTGAGTTACAATACAACAGGCGTCCAAACAGAAATCCGTTTTTAGAATCCCGATTTTTATTTTTTTATTTTTCCGTGATAAAAATAATTTCGTTACGTGATAGAAAGTTTTTCCTCGGGTTTGCTAGCACACACCAAAAATTGAGATCCGTTCAGACATTTTAGTTTTAAGTAACATAAAAATATCCAAACTTTCACACTTTCAAATTATGTATTTTAATAGCTTTTAATAGGTTGTGTTCAAGCCGTAAGCTTGTACATAAAATGTATTTCTTCTTAAACAGCTTTGCGTTTAATTCACTTTATAGGTAGTGCAGCCGTTATCAATAACACCAATAAAATACCTGACTTGCACTAAACCATATTGTAATAATAAATAAATAAAAGCAATAACAACAATTAAGGTTTTCAATATCAATATCAATGTTCTGCACTGAAAAAAAAAACAAAAGACTCTTCTTCTTCTTCTTCCTAAGTATGGCAATCAATCCCTTCAGGGACTATTTTTGCCAGTGTCGAGTGTTAGAGAATTTTCATGTTGCAAAATTTCTCATGTTTGCCGCATTAAAATGCCTAGTGTCATGCATTCTAACGCCCAATGGAGTTTCTGGAGACAACCCACGGCAGTAGCAGATCGTAACACGCCTTTAGATTAGAGGTAACATATTGACCAAAATGATAAATCACTTAACCCAAAAGTCGTATTATGGCATTATTTCCAATGCTCCTATAAATCAGTCACTAAATTAAACTTTACTGCACATATCGACACCAAAAATACACATTAAAGATCACTATAACACAATTTACGACACACTGGAAAAAATCTCAACCGCTCCGCCTGATTCCCGCCAAAAACTCCAGACTCGTTCATTTATACATTCAAATTATTTCACATTTTCTTAGTGGCCAGTTTCGTATCACAAAATATATTTACAAATGAGTCGTTATATCAATTATAAATTGTACAGTATCGTATCTTTATTGTTATCGCTTGTTATGATATTGATGATATACTTGATCAAAATATTTGCACCCGTAAATGTCTACCCAAATGGAAATAAATTCAAAAACGGATTGCTTTAGGGGCTTGATTAGAAATAAAGTTCGTTTTACCCTCCGCTGATTCGTAAGTTACACGAGAACCCTTTTACTAAAGATCCAATGAATTGAGACAATTTAATATTCGTATGATAATATCGTCAACAGGGGGGATTAAAGGCCCATCAGTTTTAATTATTCACATGTTTCAATGAACAGAGCTGAATACTTACGTAAAACAAAAATAAAGGCGTCGTAATTACTTATAAAACAAATATATTACTGCTGGTCTAGTGGTTAGTACACTTGACTGCTACGGTAGGGGTCGTGGGTTCGAGGCAAACATTTATGCGACTAACATGTTTGCCTAGCGTCTGGGTGTTTGGTATAGTATTATAAGCATTTGTTTACAAAAAAAAAGTATTATATCAGCTGCTGGTTTCCATAGTACCTACTAGCTTTGCATAGTTTGGTTCCAAATAAAAAAAGATGCATGTCATGCGCGTCGGCTAATACCTACATAAAAATTAATATTAGGTCCTTACATATGAAATTGGCGTTTTGTATGGGAGGAACAAAAAGTCGAATATTTTTTAATATAATATATTTAATTAATCAAAGTATGAACCATTATTTTCTATGCACTTTTGCCATCTCATAGGTAGTTCATTGATCCCTTTACTAAAAAAACCAGTCGGACGGGAATCAATAAAATCTTTGAAGGCGATTTGGACTGCCCCATCGGAGTTGAATTTTTTCCCTTGCAAGAAGTTATCCAAATTTCGAAAAAAATGGTAATCTGTTGGAGCAAGGTCCGGGGAGTACGGAGGATGTCTTAGACTTTCCAATTGAAGCTCTTCTAATTTAGTAGCCGTCTGTAGCGCAGTGTGTGGTCTAGCGTTGTCGTGAAGCAGCAGTGGCGTGGAGCGATTGACCAGCCTAGGTTGTTTAGCCGCTAGCTTTTCCATCATGGTTTGCAATTCCTGACAATAGACATCAGCCGTAATAGTCTGGCCAGATTTGAAAAAACTGTAATGAACAATATCGGCACTAGTCCACCAAACGCTTACAAGTAACTTTTTTGGGGTTAATTTTCGCTTGGGGCAGGATTTGGCTGGCTGGCCAGGATCTAACCATTGCGCTGAGCGCTTCCGATTATCGTAAAGAACCCATTTTTCATCACAGGTAATGATTCGGTTTAAAATACCTTCATTATTGTGCCGGTTTAGTAATGTAACGCAGCAGTCGACGCGCGTTTGCCGGTTTGTTTCAGTCAATTCGTGAGGTACCCACCTTTCAAGCTTTTTAATCTTCCCAATTTGCTTCAAGTGAATTAAAACAGTTTTATCACTAACATTGCAGCCTGCAGCTAACTCGGACGTGGTTTGCGATGGATCCGCTTCCACAATAGCCTTCAACTCTTCATTATCAACTTGAGTCTCAGGCCGTCCACGGGGCTTGTTCTGCAGGTCGAAATTTCCAGAACGAAAACGTTGGAACCAAAAACGAACTGTGTTTTCTTTTGCAACACGACCGCCATACACATCATTCACCCTTCGAGTTGTTTCCGCAGCACTAGTGCCACGGCGGAACTCGTACTCGTAAATAATGCGATATTTAAGGTTTTCCATTTTGTAAAATGAATGACGCAAACAGAAAAAAACAGAAGAAAAAAAACAAATGAATGACGATCATCGAAGCACAAATACATGAGTCTATAGCTGTACAAATTTGAATTTGGAATTCCTTACCAAAGAGGAGAAATTCGTGATTAAAGTGGCCAGTACGAAAAACGCCAATTTCATATGTAAGGACCTAATATTTTCCTTTAAAATTAAATTATTGTACTAAATTCGGTTAATCCAATCAGATCAACGCCAACGTTACGATTCACTTTAAAAGCATATTATAATTTTAATAATAACAACGGAAAAGTAACATACTTAGTAAAACATTATTTCATCGCGGCAGCTTTTAATGTGGATGCCCGCAAGAATTACATAACGTCTAATGGATGGAAGAGTGGCTTGTGGCTTATTTAGTAGTATCTATAATTGTTTCTAGACCGAGCTATGACAGAAATGATGCGTGTCTAACTGCGGCGGCGTACCTACAGCGTGCCTTCATGACATCTACGCCGACTGGCAGAAAAAAACATAGGTACGTAGAAAAGTTTTTGTAAAAGGTTCTGCCAATTTAAATGCTCTGAGACAGTGAGAATAAAAAGATATGGAAGTACTCTTTTCTTGATAAACTTTTTCTATTTATGGCGATAGTGGATTTTTGGAATATAATCTACTTTACAGTAAAACGTAGTGATTATGTACTCTGTGCTTTACAGTACTAAGTTAAGCATATTGACTGTGTTGTCTATTTTATTAAGAAAAGATACATTTATTTTGTTTTGCCTCTTTGGTTCGTATGAGTAACAAACGAACGACAAAACAGTCGCATTTGCTTAACAAAGGATGAAATAGTATAAAAATACAATCTTAGGACGCCATTTTATTATACGCTTTGAATATAAATAATGCTTTAAATATAATAATGCTTGGACATTATCACACAGCGCCATCTGGCACCAAACTAAGCAAAGCTTGTACTATGGGAACCAGTAGCTGATATAATACTTATATACTTTTTTTTTTGTAAATACATACTTATAATACATACCAAACACCCAAACGCAAGGCAAACATATTTGTCACATAAATGTTTGCCCTGGCGGGAATCGAACCCGCGACCTCTAGCGTAGCAGTCAGGCATACTAACCACTAGACCAGCGGTCTCGTCGGAATGAAATAAAGATAAGTCAGAAAAAGACAAAAGTCAGCGAATGCCAAGCATACCGTATATTTTAATGTAACGCCCATAAATTATTGTGTTATTCGCGAAGGAATTCCATTAAGCAGATCCCGTATGGGGCAAAGTCATTGTCGAACAATGAGAAGAGCATTACAGTGGAGCGTAGGTAATCACAATAAGGGACGAAGCCCTCGGGTCCTTTGGAACAAATAGGGCGACCATTGACCGCCCAAGACCCCTTCACGGGCAATAAGTTACAAGGCTTGCGGCTTGCTTAATATTCGGACGAACTATTTACTCTGATTGTATTATTTGTATTAGGAATTTAATTCCCTCGGGCCTCGTAGGAAAGTATTTTTCTTATAGGTATGTATTGGGTATGTAGATAAACTTTGAATAATACACGCTTAATATAAGGTAGCTGGCAACTCGTCAAATATGTACACACTTCCATTTTAAGTATTTTGAGTGCCTGATTCTCCCAAATACAGGTATTCTTTGAGATCCTAGTTTTCAACATGTTATGTACTGTACCTACAAGTGGCTGTAGGAAGACATTAATCAATGTAACGTTTAATGAAGAACACTTTCATAATATTTAAAATAATTACTAAATACCTATATCTTCACGCCTTCCCACAAGTTTCCCCAAGAGGTAGACAGCTGGTGTGACTACACCCACTTACCATTTGGTACCAACGTGACAGGTAGTGATTCCGTCGCCGTCTCTTAGGCACTACATACGTCCTTAAATTTCTTCGTAGACGTATATAGGTTTCCTCACGGTGTTTTCCTTCACCGCTATTAACTACGTAATTTTTTTCTATTTTAAAGTTAATTAAATTAAATTAGTATAGTAGTATGTGCCTCACCTCACCCATATTGAACTCGTAGAACATTAAACGTGTGTATCATATGTTTAGTTTCAAATTCTTTGTTATAACCTAAACCTAACCTTCCCTTCACATAAAAGTCCAGCCGAAAACTCTTTCACATCTGATTATCGTGATTTATGTAACTTTCGCTTTTAAAATTTTTCGCTAGACCCGCCTAAAGGAACAGCCTGCTTTGAAATATTTCCGTAGACAAGAGTGACTTCTCAACAAACTTTACACTTTCGCTAACGTACGCAAAGTTACGGAAATTTGATAAGTTAAGTGTTACGTGTAATTTAATTAAGGTTTTTTGATGCTTAAAGTGTAAAAATATTTAAATATTATGAATGTAAACATTGAATGTTTGTATTAATTTTACAATCAAATAAGTAAAAGAAAATAGGCAGAAAGCCAGAATATAATCATTGAGACTGCTGACAGAAATGAAAACATGAAGCTTTAGAACAACACGTCACATTATCATGTCGCATGTCGCATGCCGAACCAATGATATTATAATAATATGTGTAAAAAGGCGCATTGTGCCGAGCACATAAATTTTGCCCATACGAAGATTCGCTCAATGCGCCTAAAGAATGTTTCACTTTAAAATTCCTGGCATTGTCATATATTTGTTGTATTATATTATGTATTCATAATACGTAATCAAATAAAAATGAATGAATGTAATGTAAGTTACATATTTGTCTTCATTCTACGTTGGTTGGATAGGCACACCATTTAAGCAGAATTTACAGCAATCAGAAAAGCATTACTCAAATATAAAGTACATGCAACGTAATTTAATTTTAGTTTGGTTACAATGCTTATTTCCAAGTTGTATAAACACTCTAATTTTCAAAATAGAAAAGGCTTATAATAAAAAGGTCTAACTGAAAAAGGTTTACTCGACTTGCACTATGATTAATCTCGACTGTTAAATCACCGTTGACAATAGTTCCCTAGCCGCATATGACGTCATAAGTCATAAGACATGTAAGTTACTAACCCGGAGCAAGTGACAACAAAAGGCCGATTTGTCGTCGCATTGTCACAGCACAAAGCAACCAGGTCGAGTGGTAAGGAACCACGTTAATGGGCCAGGACGCGCTCTGCTTGACTCGCAAACTTTTACTACCTTACAAACATTATGTCTGGTGTTTTCGATGCTACCTTCTCCATTTATTTTCCACAACGACCGGCTTAAAGTTTTTCGTATCCAGCGACATTTATCAAGTCTTCAGTCCATCTAGATTCAGAATTAGGAGTCATTCAAGTCTATTCATTTGTTCTTCGACTAACTTGCTCTGCTCTGCCCACTACTTTCTTTCTACACTACACTCTTGCCACTTCTATTCCGATTCAATTGACTATTCCGTTAAGCTATGTCGGTTACTTTGGTTCTTCTGCGGATCTCTTTTTTACTGGTTTTGACGTCTCAGAGAAACACCTAAAATTTTTATCTCCATAGGTGCAGGAGGTGTTTCATTTAAACGTCTCAAAGAGAAAATAAGGAAGTAATCCAATATAAAGTATAGTTTGAATTTGCAGGACGTACACACCTAAATCACTCCATTCAAGGACATTTAAGTGTCATTATTTATAAGTAACACGGCTAAGAACACGTTCATGGTTATTTTTTGCAACCTCTAATGCGCCTCATATCTGCGCGAGCTGATATAGACAGCCGGAAATTAAATGACATTAGTGGATATTAGCCGTTCAACCGAAAGGACTCCTCGTTTCCGAACTGTACATATATCATTAAATGAAAGTTATAATCTATACCCGTGCATTCATAGGATTGAAAATATAATACCTAGATTTTTTAGGTATAATACCTACTACTAAGTACTACTTAGTATGTTCCCAGAGAGTGTACATCGAAGGTATAATTTAAAGAGACTTGTTTTTCTTAATTTTCGAAACAAACCATGTTGGCTTTGGATACTGAAAGATTTGTTGAAAGAGCACACCTTTCAGCTTTTCACGCCTCAATGGCCTTGGCTTCAAACAGCGGACATTCAAAATGAACGGAAAAACGCAGAATGACTCGCCTCGAGCAATGACTGCACGCTTTTTAGCCAACCATTACATAACGACGAATAATGTCGGCAAAAAGATCATTAGCCGAGTTAAAGAATTATACCTACGTTACAGTTTTGGCCATGAACTGACTCTTCACGGTTTCAATTGCTGTTTTAAAACAAATGTAAAAAAGTCTATGCTTTGTAAAAGTAACAAATATTATTAATTGATATAAGTGTTCTACACCCAATTTTGTTGGTAGGGTTCGGTAATAGCACTTTTGATACATGTTAAAATGACCCAAGTAGTATGATGGCGCCTTAATGTCGTTAGATTGATTGAAATACATCTGCGTCACGTCTAGTTTAGCAATCAAGGCAATCAAAGCCTATATTGGCCTATTTCCTTGCATAAATAAATTGTATCAGACGTTATTGATGTCTATTCGAGAAGCACATAGATACCGGTGTTGATCTCTGGCTCTTATCAGTTCACACAAAGTGTATTGGATCGATTTCGCAAACCACATTTACGAATATTGGCACATTGACCCGAAAACGGATATAGATAACCTGGATTCCTTTTCCCTCGACGCTTATCCTTTCATCAGTAGTAGTTTCACAAGTGGATTGATTTGTAACTTTTTCGAATTTACCTCTAAGTAAAGTTCGGCACCGGAAAGGAGACCGTTGGAAAGAGGATGATACTACATCTAGTAATCATAAAAGTCGTCTGAAGTATAATGCCTCGTGCATCACATTAAATTCTTATTATTGGCATATATTGATAGTTCTGAGCATCAATAGTATTTTATTATAGTGCATATGTTTTTTTTTCATAAAGAGTATGTAGGCAAAATTTTTATTTGATGCAATGCAAATTAGTAAAAACCCATCAATGGAAGACCGAATATTACTAATGTTTGTGACTTCGGTAAAACCGTGGATAAAACTAATGATCCTACCCTTTTAAATACTACCTACGTCTACAGTTTTTATCACCTGTCATCGCCATATTTTTTTAAGCCATATTATTAATAATTCCTTGTACATTATATTTCGAAATTTTTAATATGACTGACTGTGTTCTCGTTTATATTTGTCATTCACTCCTTTACTACTACAATTAGCGAGCTGTTATTATTCTGAGATTCGAACCATATTTTCATTTTCTTCTTTCATTGCCTTCAAATAGTATCAACTACTACAGTTAGTGTTTGTGTGTTAGTATGTTAGTGTATATCAAAGTTAAAAACATAATGCTACAGTAAATTTACCAAGTACATTAGTTGAGTATACCACGGGTACTTAGTTACGCATATCTAACGCACATCTACGATGTAAGCGATGTGTCATAACACAACCACCGGAGTCAGGAACGCACCAGTGCCTCTAAAAAGTATGCAATCAGTCCATCCATTCGTCCGAAGCACTTCGTCCTCGATACAAACCGTGAACACTGACACACTATAAACAAAGAATCAGACTGACTTGGAAATGAGACTGCTTATTGATGAGTGCGACTTTTCACACAAACTTTTTTGGGTAATTTTGAATTCATATTTATATTAGTTGCACATAAAATTTTCATTTTTCAAATATGAACTGAATAAAGAATTTTATTTAAAAGTTGACAAACATTTCTGACTGATAGATACTTGGTATTTTAAAAAACATAAAATTTCACGAACGCATAACTGAAATCATGTTTTTTATTTTATAAGCAACGCTTGAAAACGCGCTTAGGAAACGTCGATTTCATAGTTAATGAATCCGTTTTTGGCGTAATAAATAATTATAATTACTGGACGGTACATCAATCCAAATACGAGTAATTCGTTGCATTCCAAGCTAACAGAGCGTATCGGTATGTCATCATTTGCGTCTTGTAATACCTACGTAGATATGCATGCCTGAATATGCTAATTATAAGTACGCAGTAAGTAATATCTCAGAGTAGATAATTTATACTGCGTACTGTACGTGTACAGTAATATGCACATATTACATCTTTGCTGGTCGCTCAACGTGTTAGCGGGTTATGGTAGGTGTCTATGTATCATACTCTTTACTTTTAGTCTAAAACCGTAATTTTCGTAATCGAAGGGTAACCAATGGAACCCAATTACAAAAACTCCGCTGTCCGTCTGTCCGACAGCGGGCTGTATCACATTAGACGGTTGAAATTTTCACAGAATGTGTATTTTTGTGTTGTCGCTATAATAATTAATTAAAAATAAAGGTGGATCCCTAGAAACGTGTTTTTTTCTTTTTTGCTCGATCTTAATAAAAGGAACTAGTAGACGCTGTAAATGATAATATAGGTTTTATTGCTGTATAAAAAAAAACAGCGAAATACTAATATACTACTATAATACTATTACAAATAATAAGTATTTGCGGTTGTTGCAATGGTCTATTCCCACTAGTTCAGCCTAATAGCCATATCTAGGGATCAAACGGCAAAGTAAAGTTACTAAACGAACTGTGTTTTAGAAGGAACATCGGTGTGCGAGTCCCACTTGCTCTTGGCTGATTATTTTGTTAATTCATAATCGCTTCCATGGCACTGCGCTACTGCACTTGGCTTGAGAACTAGAAACTTGACACCGAGTTCGTCAATTCTTAAGTTGGCTTATTTACGCATGAGTAGTCATTATAGAAATTTAAAATGCTCGGAACAGGAAATGTACTTGAGTGACCAGTTGCACTAGTAACTAAGCTAAGCAGTATCGATGTGGTAAGTAGTAGGTGCTGATCGCGCTAATTGTGGTTTAAGTTACATCCTTTGAACTGTAGATGTAGTGGTTTTTGAAGTTTGTAGGAAAGAGAAAAATAATAAACATTGAATATTATCAATAATTAATGTATAATTTTTACTAACAAATATTATGTGACGTAATTGTGTACCTACTTACGTCAAATATTAGGTCCTTACATATGAAATTGGCGTTTTGTATGGGAGGAACAAAAAGTCGAATATTTTTTAATATAATATATTTAATTAATCAAAGTATGAACCATTATTTTCTATGCACTTTTGCCATCTCATAGGTAGTTCATTGATCCCTTTACTAAAAAAACCAGTCGGACGGGAATCAATAAAATCTTTGAAGGCAATTTGGACTGCCCCATCGGAGTTGAATTTTTTCCCTTGCAAGAAGTTATCCAAATTTCGAAAAAAATGGTAATCTGTTGGAGCAAGGTCCTGGGAGTACGGAGGATGTCTTAGACTTTCCAATTGAAGCTCTTCTAATTTAGTAGCCGTCTGTAGCGCAGTGTGTGGTCTAGCGTTGTCGTGAAGCAGCAGTGGCGTGGAGCGATTGACCAGCCTAGGTTGTTTAGCCGCTAGCTTTTCCATCATGGTTTGCAATTCCTGACAATAGACATCAGCCGTAATAGTCTGGCCAGATTTGAAAAAACTGTAATGAACAATACCGGCACTAGTCCACCAAACGCTTACAAGTAACTTTTTTGGGGTTAATTTTCGCTTGGGGCAGGATTTGGCTGGCTGGCCAGGATCTAACCATTGCGCTGAGCGCTTCCGATTATCGTAAAGAACCCATTTTTCATCACAGGTAATGATTCGGTTTAAAATACCTTCATTATTGTGCCGGTTTAGTAATGTAACGCAGCAGTCGACGCGCGTTTGCCGGTTTGTTTCAGTCAATTCGTGAGGTACCCACCTTTCAAGCTTTTTAATCTTCCCAATTTGCTTCAAGTGAATTAAAACAGTTTTATCACTAACATTGCAGCCTGCAGCTAACTCGGACGTGGTTTGCGATGGATCCGCTTCCACAATAGCCTTCAACTCTTCATTATCAACTTGAGTCTCAGGCCGTCCACGGGGCTTGTTCTGCAGGTCGAAATTTCCAGAACGAAAACGTTGGAACCAAAAACGAACTGTGTTTTCTTTTGCAACACGACCGCCATACACATCATTCACCCTTCGAGTTGTTTTCGCAGCACTAGTGCCACGGCGGAACTCGTACTCGTAAATAATGCGATATTTAAGGTTTTCCATTTTGTAAAATGAGTGACGCAAACAGAAAAAAACAGAAGAAAAAAAACAAATGAATGACGATCATCGAAGCACAAATACATGAGTCTATAGCTGTACAAATTTGAATTTGGAATTCCTTACCAAAGAGGAGAAATTCGTGATTAAAGTGGCCAGTACGAAAAACGCCAATTTCATATGTAAGGACCTAATATTTTACTTTATAAGCTTTGTCCGAGCCTACAAAGTGTGTGTTTCTTTTTATTTCAGTATCGTACGTACCTACCGATTACATTAAATGTTTCAAGAAATTAAAAGAAAATTATATTTTTTTACATAATCTCGTACAACGAAAGTTGTCATGGAATACGATTGTGGAATCCTGCATGCATTTTTACATTACCTATAAAGTAACGTTTATTAAACGTGGTGCGATATTAAAATGTTAAATATGATATATAAAAATGGTAACGGTGGGGAAATAGTTATCCTCTTTTTGTATAGCGCCATGGCACAGGTCTTGATATCTATCTAAGATCGTTTCTCTGACATATTGTTAAAGTATTAATGGGCGTATTTTTGCGTTGGCGTCATTATATTAGATGCTCAGGTGAGTACAGTAACAAAAAGCTTCCTCGGCTAATAACATTCCGATAAGAGGAGGAAAAAACCAATAAGAGAGATAGGCTATTATGATTATGTTTTCCTGGTTGTCCTTCCATTGTATTTCTTCCATGTAGGTGTAGGTAGGTAGATATTAGATAGATAGATTGATAACCATACCACGTAGCTTTAGTTCAGTTAATACTTATGTTTACTTTACAATCAAACGATTTCCTACATGATATTTAAACCCTTATTAGTTGATGTAATTAACCCTTATTAGTGAATTAGTTGAGTACCTAATTCCTTGTATAATAATATCGATATTCGGATATCGTCTGATTCCAAAATAAGCAGCACTCGCTAATAAGGCTTCAATAACAGTCATCACGTCAGAGGTCTCATTAATAATAATTGCTCTATTCACGCAATCATACTGTCAAAATATTGACAAGCCATGTAGTTGTAGGTATCGAACATTTATTTTGATGCATTAGCTTGACATATTTTAAGGCAAATACCGATACCTACAACTGCATGGCTTGTCAATATTTTGACAGTATGATTGCGTGAATAGAGCAATTATTATTAATGAGGTCTCTGACGTGATGACTGTTATTGAAGCCTTATTAGCGAGTGCAATGTAACTATTGCAAGTATGGAGACTGACTGTTTTAATATTTAAGTAGTAATGATTAATATCTAGTACTCAGAAAGTTAGTATTTGACAATTATTGATGCTTTGTCTTTGGCTGCGCTATGGTGCAAGGTTACAGTAATAAAAAAATAAAAAAAGTTAGAAAGAAAAATACATAAAATTTGGCTAATTCCGCTAATTTTTATGCAGTACCAGGAGGTGCAAACAAACGAACGGCGAACGAATGGTAAGCAGTCGCCGTAACTACACATCGCTACGGGTACCAGACATCTCATATAAAAGGTATATATATCGTACCAAACACTCACAAATATGTCTATGATCAAAATTATGTATATTTGCCCAATATGGTGATCGAAATCGACAAGTTTTCTCGTGGGTTTACTAACCACTAAATCAACGGCGCTATCATAAAGTTATGCTTAAGAATAACCGAAAATATGGCAGAAGTCTTCCATTAAATTAGTGTATCGCTGAAACACCAAAGCGTGAGTTTAATTAAATACTGTAAGTCAAAACAAACTTCTGGGAATTGTGTGTAAAATTGGAGATACAAAATACGACTCCACCCCAAGCAAGCCACTGCAAATTAATTAATACTCTTCCCCTCCTGTGTACCGTTAATTAAAACCCACATAAAACATTCTGAAAAATAGAACCTTGTTTTCTCGAACCTTCTTAATTACCTTCATGATGTTAAATTACCATAAAAACATTTAGCGCGGTAATTCAACAAAGTCTAGGTTTTTGGTGTATATTATACGTATGTATTTAAAGTAAAGTATATAGCTATGTATTTTATCAGCTGCTGGGCCCCATAGTACAAGCTTTGGTTTGTTTTGGGCTAGATGGCGTTGTGTGATAATGTCGTTATGTAATGTGTGGTAATTAGATAATGAAAGCATATAAACTATGGTAATTTAGACTGGTAATTAAGACCTTCATAAGTGTCTTATTAGGGATTAAACTGAATATGAAATGATTTCTTGATTTTTAATTCATTTTATGACCATCAGAGTAGATAATATAGTGCGTCTATTATTGTGCCAAGTCACATACTCCTCCGTAATTTTGGTAAAAAGGGGTATACATTAGGTTATCATTCGCTTAACTAACTCGGTACATTTTATATGTCCCTTAACGATAATATATTTATTAAAAGCTCCAATAAACCATTCCAGCATATTTTGCCTTCATGTCGCTTCGGGTCGTTGTGCGATTGTGTGCATTTGCAAGGAATAATTAAAAATGATTTTTGAAATATACTCACATTTAATATCGTGAGAGAATACCGTATTACGAAACACGTTACAGTAAAAGGATAAAAAAATATACATGCAAAATTATATTTTCGGTAAAAATTCATGGGTGGTCACTTTAAATAAAATCGGCTAATGAAATTTTTATTGCTCCGAAACTGGACCATTTTAAGATGCGTTTACACTTATCCAGTTTAGTAACGTAAGAAATTTTGCTCTTTATATTTTTGATCATAAATAAAGGAATTAAATAATAAGTGAACTGCATTCTCTGTCTGTTATATAATCAAACATTCATAAGGTAATACATTGTAAATGTATGAGGGAACATGAAGCTTAAGCTTAGTCTAAGAGCAGTTTCACAAATCTTTGGATACGCTCAAACTCGGCAACGGGTGATGTCGTACCATGCCGTATGGCCCGCTTGATGGGTAGCGGTCACCGTAGCCTAAGACGCTTTACAGGATTAACTGCGTCTAGCGGTATAAGGTCTCCTTCTTTACGGCCTGCGGATTCTCAAGGGGCTCTAAAAACCTTGATCTCTACAGAAACAGGAAATCAGATTACAATTATTTCACTGCGATATTTAATAAGTTAGTGGTAATTGTCCCCAGTTGAGCGACTCTAATTGTTGATTTCCATTAACCAATTTGTCAGTATCAATCCCGATACTGACAAAGTTTTGTATGAATATACTTATTGTGTGTAGTGTCTGATACTTGCAATCCTTCTGTTTATAATTATCTTGGTATTTTATTTAACCTTTCGTCAAATAGTCATTGTAGTTTCCTCTTTCTGGGGTATGTAATGGCTGAGGTATGGATGCAATGGCCACGCCTTACTAATTGTACCGCACCGCACCTCACTATATTTCAAGTAGCCTTCGGGCCTTGCTGTAAATGGTATCCTCAAAGTTGTACTAACATACAGAATCGCCTAGCAGAGAAATACATTTACAAAAACAAGGACTGGTAATTATTTATCAACTTTATGTCACAAAGTATACAAGTTTATTCTGTAAGATGATAGAAACGTAATTAGGAATATATAAAATATGGTTGTCCTGTCCATTTTCCCCATTAATTATGTTGAAGGAGTCAGTTTCGTAAATATTAAAAAAATATAAATGTCATAGGATAACCACTAAATCAATAAGCTAACTAGTCTCAAATGTAGCTCTAATATATAATTTGACCTTGTACCTCGCAGGAATGTTAATTTATTAGATGGCCCGATTTATGGGCTCAACAAAACGGACATCAAAATCGTGAGAGCGGTTTATTAGACTGTACCGTGGATCGTTTACAGGTGCAGGTAGATTAGTTAGTGCCTCGGAAAGGCCGCGCCGTGGAGCGATCGCCTCTCACCACATCGGTCGGTTAAATGTCGTGGTCTCGCGAGCTTCGCATTCAGATATTCTAGTCTGGGACCTTTTCGCATAACGACGCCATACTCTATTAAATTATACGCTGTAAGTACATATTGCAACTTAGACTGTGGTAGCCCTTGTAGTTGAGTGGCCGTCTGCCAATTCAGCTGGTCCGGGTCTCGGCATAAAATTACAATTGGGTTTTTTCGAAGCTTAAGCACCTGTGGTAAATCATATCACAACCTTTTCTTTGAAGTAGGCATTCTAGAGAGACCTGCATTCGTTTGAGAGGTATGGCAACGACCGTAGATAGAGAGTGAAAGATGTAGGGTGCATTTCGATTTCCCATACAAGAATTGTAACCATCTAACTGGGGCAGAACCTCGACGTATACAAAATCTCAGCCAAATAGCTAACGCTACTCCACTGTAGATGTCCTGCTGCAAAGCAGTCCTGATTCAAGGGCACTGTAGCTCAAGGAATCAGTTTGGGTCTATATAAAAATATTGTAATCCGTAGTCCTAAAGTCCATTGACTCCAAAACAGGCGTGCTCAAGCAGCGAAACTTCCTCACCTGGTTCCGAACACAAATAAACTGATAAGGAATTTCATCAGGTACTAAGTCGTTGGGCAGTAATTTGATTGTTGTCGATCAAACAATTGGGTTTGTTTATCGTCTTTCAAAGTTGTTAATATTCGTTAAATTATGTCGATAGTCCAGTTTGCAACATTGGTAGCTACATCACTATACCTGTAAAAATATACCTAAAGTCTTTGGAATGCAGTGCCGATTTCGGCTAATTAGTTGCTAAAACATACCTACGATGTTTTTATTATGTGCTAAGCATCGTAGAGCTAAGACAGGCGATACATTAGCTTAATTTAATGCGTTACCTAACTAATTAATACCCGTTTATACATATAAAAGTCACGCAAAAACAATCAACTTACATTACGTATAACGACATGCGTCCGAGGAATGCTACGCGACCACTGACGAGCATCGACGATGATAATTATTATGGTGATAAGGGCGATACCATAAACACATGTAGTTTATTTTGGGATGTCCCACCAGACTACCTAAGCATGTTTTACGACTAAACGCAGGAAGGTATAATTAATAGAATAACATAAACGATCGTTCGTAATATCTATAGCGGAAACATGGAACTAGAAATAATATTTTGTTTTTGATTTGTGCCAGTTTGTTTGTTACAATATTTAAAACTGGGAATAAATATTTATGATAAGCTATGGAGGTAGATACATTATATTACAGGACATATTTTCTGGCTATGTTGCCTAGAGATGATCGTATTTTTATTTACTTCTTCGTGTCAGCATTAAATGTGAACGCTTTTAGGCTGAGTATAGAGCACCATTTCACTCTTGACTTGCACACCTGTTTTGCTTCTTCTACATTCATCAATCTTTTCATACACGCCCGCCGGTTCCGAGTACTCTTTACCTTTCCAGCACTGAGTACTTTGCTAATTCGATCTAGAAAGCTAAACATTGGCCTGCCGCAACTTCTTGTTCCACTCCCATTCGAATGTATATCTTTTTTGTTAAAAAAACATTATTATAATTAAATAATTCCAACTTTAACTCTTTTCCACAGTTGGTACTCGTAGGAGTGTAAACCTCTGCAACTAATTTTCTATTCAACGCGGAAATTACAACAAACAAATAAATTTCATTTACGCGGAGCCAAAGGTAATTGAAAACGCATCCAAGTGCTAGTGTATTTTATGAACAACAGCTAATACATAGAATAATGCATAAACAATATTAATAAATTATGGGCTGGTAGCCGATAGGTATAGAGAAAATTTACACCTGCCCTGTTGTACCTAATACAGGGGAAGGGAATGACCTCTAACATCATGAAAAGCTTTACGATGCACGCATGCAGGTATTAACGTAATTTATACTCCGAGAATATAATTATAAGTTTAAAATAATAACGTTTATCACTAAACCTAATACAAGATTCTCTAAGCTAAGTGTATTCGCGTAAACTGTGGCGCTCACACGTATATTTCACTCAACATACACCTAGACTAAGTTATAATAAGTCCAGGTCTTTCACTTAAGTACTCTAAATCGGTCTGCATGTGAACTAAATAAACAACGTCATAATTTATACCTAAATTTCTATTTATTATTGAAATCATTTAATATAAGCACCCTTCAAACCTAGTGAGAGGTAATTTAGGCAATCCTTTAAATCACGCGCTTATGAAAATAACTCTCATTATTTTATTCTGAAGTCATTCCGTTCAAAGCTAAACATATTATCTTTTGTAGGAAAAAGTTAACCTATAAGTCTTCTTTGGCATTAAAATCCAATATTTTTTAAAGTAATATAAATCTACAGATTTATTTAAACAAATAGTAAATCTCAAGCGCAGTATCCTCGAAGCGATTTCTATGGGAAACTGTATTCAACTTACAGTAAAAGCCTCATAGATCGTCCAACAGATAATTACGACTGTGAAGTTACGACAATAATAGCGTTGTAAATAATTTTAAAACAGCATACCGCAGTCAAAATGTATACCGATCTATCGGGACCGTAACATTTTTGATCAGCTTCCAAAACACGATTGCTCCCTTCCACATGAGAATATAAAGCAGTAGGTTGTGCCGCGAATGTAAATTTCATTCCTCTAATAAAATTCACCCCTTGTTTTGTCATTTTCTATCGTATAAATATAGAAGCAAGATATATAACCAATTCTTGTGCTGTATGAACCAAGAACTGATTGATATAAATTGATATAACGTAAGAACTTTGATAGACTGAGATCTTCCTAAGGAGGTTTTCCTTTTTTTTCCTTTTCCCCGGCAGGCAACAACTAATTAACCTCTTAATAAGTATTAAATTTTACTGTTATAGAGGTGGTACTTGCAATCTTGTTAATTGATACGGAAGATTAAGCACACTGCAAAGTCCGCATCGATAGCCAGACGTTTTCTGTAAAATTATTAAGCCTATATCGTGTAATTTTAAGACTCACCATTTGCCGGATATTAGGTACCAACCCTAATAACAAGGTATAAGTGATTGATGGGGAGTTCAACTCATATAACCTCACTATTCTAACACTGTGCAGTTTCTGAGGAGCTTCCTCCAAAAGGCTAGCTCAGAAATGAATTCCCCGATAAGGTTTTTCCATATGAGTACAGCATGACGTTCTTCGAGTTGCTTGTATAAAGGTTTTAAAAGAGACAAAAAGCAGAAAGCGGTCATAGATGACTTAGCTACTTACCATCAGGATCATAGGATACTTAGTTACGAAGTATGTAGTAAAATCATAATTACCATATGATAATTAGTATCATAAAATTGGGCCGTTATTTTTTATCGGCAGCCCTATTCACATTGCTATATCGAAATGGTTACCCAGATCGTGAAATGCCACCCGACAACGCCCTACAAACACTTATTTACAGCATTCGGATTCGCACTTTAAACGAATTTATACACTTACATTGCGATTGACATTTGCGGTCCATACCTGAGAAAATTATAGGCACGGGCTGCTTTTGCTTAATTTACTCATTTCGCTGGTTTTTGATAACAAAGGCATATAATACTTGTAAATATAATTTCTTCTACGTTATAAAATAATATGAGGTGGAACTTAGAACAAGTATTGTTTATATAAGAGAATAATTCGTTCTAGCTTATTTCAATTATGGGCTAATTCTTCGAACGAAATAGAGTCTAAGATATGACAAAGGATATGACCAATTGACCAACCTCGTGAACAAATTTGTGACAGTTTTTTAGCTTATGTAACTAACTAACTTACATTCTCAACGTATTAACATATAAGTTTAGGTAAATATTAAAACCTAAATCCAAAAGTGCACATTATGTTTATTCAAATCATACACTTATCTTGTAACAACAAGCGGTGCTCAATAAACAGTGGTTGTAAAATATTCAAGCATACCAAGCGAGGATAATCACGAAAGTTATACGATGATTTACATGTTATACAATTTCCCTATTTGTAATATTATACGAGATAACTTTTGCTACTGGCTGACCTACTTCAAAACGTGCATAAAAACAATGTTTTTTATGAAATCCGTTAATATCCATATTATTAACAAAGTAAGCAAAATTATTATCGAAAGAGAGCGAAAATACGCGACTGCTACGTAAAGTTATCTTACCAAAATTCCATCGAAATTGTTCCACTAAATATAAAATTACGGCTACGTATTTTTGTCGTATATACGAACTTGTACAATCCTTTTATATAATTTGATATGAGACGGTGCCGCCCATTTAAATAAATATAAATTGAAGGTACTTCCACCCGAGAGATGATTTGATTCCATTAAGCCCAAGTACTTAGAATAACTCAAGTACTATTCATATCTACCACGTACTTATGTATAACAACATTTTTACCCTCTCAGACAGGATCTCAATGCCAGGAATTGCGTGAGGACAGAAATAATGCGATTCCAATTTTTTCTTGTCTGGTGCCCTTCGTCATGCCGTCGAGACATTTGCGCGAACTAAGGTGTTCCATATGAAGCGTATTTGGAATAGCACGGAGGATGATGAACTTTTGAACGGCGTTTTGCATTCTCAATCTATTTCAGTAACGCAGACTGCATGTGCAGTAACGCCAGGCTATGTTTATAGCGCGCTGAGTTAAGGCAATTTACTCTCAACCAATATTACGCACGCTTCATGAATGTATCCCATAAATTTACATGTTTAATTCAATCCTACAGGTGCAAACGTACTATGTAGGTACGAACAAATGCTCTAATATATCCACGGTGAGATTGAAGGAATTAGACTGAATTACGAACTTGACATTAAAACTGACACCGCCGTGCCACCTGCTCCAAGTTTATGCGCTTCGCAGCTTTACTTATTGCTATGGAATGGACTATAGAAGTTTCAATCTTATGGGGACGTCGTAAGCTTTATCTTTACTAATATTATAAAGATTTCTAAATTTGAAAAAATCCTTTACCAGTAGAATGGTATATTATGTCTGAGTAACATAGGATATATATTATTATATTGTACGCGGACGAAGTCGCAGGGAGAAAATATAAGTAATAACGACCAACTCTTACTCCATCTTATTGGCGATGACAGTTCAATCATCTTCTAACGGCTGTAATTAAACAATTAGATCACTGGACATAGCAATATATTATATAGTTTTTTTTATTTGTTACAGTAAAGTTCCCACTTGGCTCGTCTCCACTTCCTTCGGTCCATTTGCGGAGATAGGTAGTTATTTTTGGAACTCAATTTGACGTCGCTGTTACAACGGCTGTGAATAGAAATGTCCTTTGTTGAAACCTAATTTTAGTGAAACTTAATATTTGATACAGTATTATACTTCTGGTATTTTTTAAGCAGCCTAATTTTTTTTGTTCATAACAAAATTTGATAATACAGCGGACTGAACACCAATTAAAGGAAAAAGCTAATACATCAAATATCAAAACAGTAGATACTTAGCAGCTGACATTCGACACAGGATTATTAATACCATAAGTCATACAATTCTTCAGAGTGGTGAAAACATTTGTCGGAAAACTAAGTCTAACGACTCAGAATTCAGGGTTAATGTATTTGGACTAAGTATATTGCCTACTACACTATCTTCAAGCGTAGTTCATAACGTCGATTCTTTTCATTGTAAGCTAATGGAATTACCTACCTGTCGAAATTACTGTAACAGAACGCATTTGAATATGTAATATTTCCCTTCATAGAGTCTGTATTGGCATTATAGCTAATCAAATTAATATAAACGAGACCAGTTCGACGGGATCCGTCCGCATCGTGGCTTCGTGAGAGGATGTAATTACAATCGCGACTAAGCAAATAAATAACCCACTTGCTAAGCGATGACGGGACGGCATCGGATGATCCCTATACGAAATTATTTCAACATGCAACCAATATATTAATTTATAATATTTTTGATTACAACACAACGGGTCCAAACAACGGCACCCACAATTAACCAAAGATCAATGTGACTAGTGAGTCTGTCGCCGTATGTCAGGCATAGTTTTTGTATAAAAACATCTTAAATAAGTATAACCCTATATAGTAATACCAGTATACCTACATACTCGATTTGAATATCAATGCCTAACGTAATACACGTACATATTATAAAGTTTTTAGCAAAGTGCTGTGCCAAAGAACCTTAAAACACACATTAAACACATTAAATTTAAATCGTGCTATTAATACAATCGGCGTAACCCAAAGTGATTAGTGGATTGTTTCAATAATTGAGACTCATAACTGCGTTTAATACTAAATAATATTTAGTATCTTTATACTATATACTAGCTTTTCTTGCGACTTCACACGCATTGTAATAGGATACAGAGTATTTAGTAATGTTTATTAAGTAGTAAAAGATTTTAAGCTATTGCATAGCTTTTATTTTTAATCAGTTTTTTAATTACAAAAATGATCCCAAACAGACGGAACCTCTTTCCATTCTTTATGCATAGTATAATTAGAAGCAAAATTAATGTAAATTTTGGTTTCCATACTTTGTTAACAACAATATGGTTGGCACCGCTTTAGTGATATGACTGCTTACCATCAGGTGGGCCGTACGCTTGCGTGTCAACTAAGTAGATTATAAGATAGTTGAAGCTATACATTAGTACCTACATTACATATTAATAAGTGGTTAATTAAACTTCAAACATATATAATTATTTATTCTTATGGCATAAGGTCCGTCAGTGTGGAGGACGGCGCGGCGGTCGTCGGCGCGACGCGACGGGTCGATGGCGCACCAGCCGCCACCAGCCAGGGTTGCCACGCACCCTAAACTGTCCTTTCAAATTAAAACTGGTGGTAGAATTTAACCCAACCTTTTCCATTGTGGATACCCCTTTATATCATTCCCTAGCACAAAATTCTCCCTAATATATTGCCCTCTATGACTTGGCAGTTGGCATGTTATATCGTGATTTAATAATTTCCTGCGAATGATAACTGCCAAGGGGTTGCAGAGTCAAATATTTATGGCTGTCATTTTAGGCGGTCTTGTTATTATATTGAATAACATTACCACGCAATTCGCAATTTGAAAATCGAATTGATATTCATAGCAAAAGTAGTAGTTACCTACTCGGAACTTTCTGTGTGGAATTAAAAGATTATTTTTCCAATTATTTGTTTGTATACTATATGAGAGATAACTTTTTTCCCTACCAGTAAAGTCTAATACAACTCAGTATCGATTGAATAAACGATTTTATGTTCCTATTACTTTCGCGCTTTCGCTATAAAAAACACATTTACATATGCATGTGCATGCCACTAGATAACTGATATGACAAGACTTGAACTATTCATATTTCTTCACTAACTAAGCATCCGAACTTATTACATACACAGTATTCATTATAGGGGATATTTTTATTTCTGAGAAATCACACGGTTAAGCCCTTAGCCTGAATAATCTCAACAGATTGCAACTATTGATACGTACAACCCTAGCCAGTATTTTCTCTCCGTCTGCTCTTTTATACCCCATCCCGCAATATGAGTCGTCGCCCAACTTATCGGTAGTACTGCTTGAGAATGTTAAATCCGACGTAGTGCCATTTTGATTTTTGTAATATTAAAACATAATATTAAGGGGCTGGGCCTATTTGTGGTTCTGTCAAACGCGATATTTGATCCGTTTACCCTTTGATATGGCATTTTGTAGTCTGTGAAGATCGCTTTCAAAGAGAAGTAGTCCTATAAAGGAAAATAAGGATAATAACACATTTCTCTCCCACCAAGACTGTTTACTTTAGTGATTTGCATATGATAGGTATCCTTATACTCTCTAGCGGTAAGTAGAGTTCCATGTCTCTGTCGAGATAAAAACCCCGTCAAATGAGGGATCAGGTGGCACTACGTGCTGTACTGCGTAAAGCCGGTCATTGATCTTTATTTGCTGGCCCCCCTCTGTCCTGACTACCGTCTACAAGGCGTTAAACCTAATGTAACCTTATCGTTGTTTACGTATCGAAGACATGGATGGGGTGGCCTCCAAACGGGTGTTTAATGTTGTATGGCCAAATTCTGGAACGACATCAAAGTTTGAAGGCCCATTTGTTTGAAGTACTTACTACTACATTATATTTGTGCTGTGAATCGTCGTCAAAATACAATGTCGCATGTAAAAACAGAGGATACTCAAAATGAATGTGACATCAGATGGCGATTCGACCATTAAACTATGCTTTTATTTTAATGTTACCTTAGTTATTGGAAGAAACTACCACATTATTTAAATTGGCTGTTTGGATGTTTTGTAAATGAAATATATGCCAAAAGACGGGAAAGACGAGAAGGAACGGAATTCACATATTTTCTGTTATAAATCTTCATACTAAAACGATTACGTCACTTTTTTTTTTGTGGATCACATGAAAATAAATATCAGAATTTGAATTTTCCAATGTAAAGTATAATCTCAGAGTAGATAATATATGCCATATGGCTATACATAATATAATATATAAAATATAAAATATGGAAAAAAATATCTAATCAAAATCAAGGTAAGCATTACTTAAAATGATGCCGCGCCAACGGATGGATTTTTTAAAGACATTAACTATACTTTATGACTTCCTCACAATTACCAGCCAATACAACTTGAAGCTATATGAAGGAAGTTGCAAATTAGTCACCCATCGTTTAAAGGCCTTTGAATCCCTTTAATATCAAACGATCATCTCTTTTAAATGCTAAAGTAGTCGTTTTGAACAAACCAGCTCATGTTCTTCGCCCACACTTGACATCTGTATGTAATAAGCATATTGATAAGAGAATATTCCCATCTAGTGACCTGTCCCCGCTTCGCTAGGGTAACAGAGCATAATATACGCCTAATTTTTGTACCGAATATCTGCATAGCATTATTATTTCCGACTTCTTCGAAAACTGTCATGTTTCCAATTTATACGAAAAAATAATGAAAGTATAAGCCTTCCTCATTAATCACTGCTTCCATTATTGAAAACCGTATGAAAATTCAGTAGTTATTGAGTTTATCGCGCTCAGACAGAAAGTCAGACGCGTCGGGAGGACTTTGTCTAATATGATTAGTAGTAATATGTTTGCTCAGTATGTGACTCAAAGATTTGGCAAAAGCTTCGCAGGGACGCTGAAGGCTATTTTTGCGCAAAAGGTGGGACCGCTCAACGGAAGCAGAATAAAACGTGATTTCCGGAGCGCCCATGCGAGTCATGCAATCAATCGGATGTCGACTTTTAGTAAAGCTTCTTCATTCATTTATCATGCTTCTATCGAGTTTTAAAAGAAAGATAAATATTTATGAACACTTTAAAAAAAAGATATTTATCAAAAAAAAAATTCAAAGCGTATTAAATATTTTAACAGTGTATGCTCGATCACAGGCCAAAATATTTATCCAGGAAGATCCTCCCCTTAAATATTATAGTACATGGATGTTTACTCTCAATAATAAGCTCTTCAATAACTGCCCCTAATAAGCACAAACAAACACATTAATCATGTCTATTAAGGAGGCCGTGTCAATCGGTGTAAATCCCATTTATTTCGTCTGATGCCCTTAAACCGATGAAACTTTTAATTAATAAATGACTTGACAAGCCCATATGTACCGGATAACCGTATTACATTTCCGTTTTTGATCCGTAATAATCTTAGGTGCTTGTCTGAGAATAGATAGGTATTTACCAAAGTTCATCCTAGCATTTTATATAATTTATCGACACGTTCTGTTTGAACAAGTCCCTATTTTGTATCGTAAGTACTGTTGGCTGTGTTTACTTATCCTTAAACATTTCCCAAGACCTGCAAATCTAATAACAAGCTACATTTTATGCCGATACCTGAGGAAGAGATTGCCTTGAACAACACGCAAACTTCGTTTCACGTCAGCAGAATCTCGCCAAGTTTAATCAAAACACCAATGTTATTTGAGACGCTCCACGCGGGCTTTTGTTTGTAGCATGTAACTTTCTTGTATTTATTTACATTCTAACAAGAATCGACGGTTTGTAATTTTATTTATTCAAAATACATCCATTAATAATTTTCCTTGAAGTGAAAAGTTTTATCTTGGACGAAATATCTACTCACCATCTGTTACGTTGGTACCAAATTATCTTTGGTGAAAAGTAGGTGTTATCACACCTATGCCTAGCTCTTCTGGTCATAGTCAAAAAAATCTGAATATTCTGCAGGGACTTGTCGTATCTGGAGCCTTGATAATAAACCAACGCCCTTTGTTGTCTTTCGTAGGGGAAAGGGCACCGCTCCGAGGGAAACATTCATAGCCTGATAAAACGTATCAGCTTTTTCATGCACTATATTTTTAAAATCAACCCATTTTTCATTTGATTCCGCGTAATTTATCATTCCAAACGGTTTCATTGTAACCGAAACAGACTGCCTGGCGCCCGCACTGGCCTCCATGTATAGACTTATCCAGTGACCATTTATCACGCCAAGCCATCGCTTATCGTATTGGCAAGGTTCCACCGCACTACGTCGGCGCACTTATTTTTAAGGGACTACACGATTTGATTCAACATACGATAAAGTTAGTCCAACCATATCAAATCTTGGTATTTACGTTTGTGAATCATATTACTTTGTATTTGTAAGAGCAATTTTGTCGAAGAGTCCAATTATGTTTACTAGCATTGCTACAATGTTGCGCTAGATATATAATCGGTAGTCTTATCAAGTTGTCATTTCGTAATCTGCAGTGAAAAGCTCACGATATCCTGCATGAAATATGAAATCTAAATGGAGATAGGTTCATAGAATATAAAATATATTATAATTTGCTTTGTCCGCTTAATGAGTGTGAT
This sequence comes from Falcaria lacertinaria, assembly GCA_951449985.1. Taxonomy (NCBI): domain Eukaryota; kingdom Metazoa; phylum Arthropoda; class Insecta; order Lepidoptera; family Drepanidae; genus Falcaria; species Falcaria lacertinaria. The sequence goes on along the minus strand of OX602109.1, from coordinate 4,874,747 downwards.
ACGGTCGAACGGCCTGCGCCCAGGTGAGCTCAGCCGTGGTTTCTTCCGACACGTGTTTCAGGACTTCCAAAGCAAATTATAATATATTTTGTATTCTATAAATATGAATTTCCGCAAAGTAAAACCTGAATCAATTCAAGGAGATAGGTTCGACAATTTCTCCCGGTCTCATTTAAATAGACATGCAAGTTATTAACTGCAACGAATCGCATCCGCCGCTCGGTGAGCGCCGAGAGATATCTTATCGAGTGTTTTCGCAACAGAATACCAGAGCTTAATTTTGAGGTAGACGGACCCTGGGAATTGTAGAAAACACCTTACTCTGCATACGTCTGTCTGACATACTTTTACCAAACCTGCAAGAGTTGCAGCTCAGGTGTTTTGAAGCGTCACCAGAAGTATGGCCCCCGCTGTCGGGTCATTGTGCATTGTTTGTTCTTACAATAGAAAAAATATTTCTTCAACGTCCCAATTGTAAAGCAATTTACGATGAGGTGGCATTGACCGATTGTCGACTGTCGTGTATTTTGATACAGGGACTTGTTTCACAACAAATACCGTGGCATGTCGGATCCCGAACTTCTGTTTATTTTGACAAGGGTCTAGCTGTTATCGAGTTTATATTTTATGATCTATTTATATGTCTGTTTTCACAGTCCTGTGTATACACGCAATATCGCTAGATACTTACGATTATCATAGTTTTGTTCTAAAATTTAAATCAATAGCTTATATTGAGAAACCATTATATTTTTAATAAAACACTATAATAAAAAAAATCGTTGTGTAATATTAAGTACTTCATACATTTTATTTAACGTGTATGAGACAAGTATGTACAAGGAGTAAGAAGTACTTTGTATGACATGGCTAGTCCCGTGTCCGCCAAGTATGGAGAAGGTTCCCGGAACTGTCGACTCTAAACATCTACTGCGGAATATCAAATAGAAATAAAGCGGTCCCGTCCTTCCGTCAGTTATGTAAGGACATGTACTTATTTGATCAATGTACTATATTCATGCTTAAGCGTACCTTTAAGTATTACATTGTAGGTATTCATATTGTACGGTAGGTACTTACATACCTACTGTAGCAACAACGATCTTTAATGTGTAGCAATCACTGTTTGCGCTACGGTTTCAGATTCAGCTGTGTTGATGCTCAAAATCTCTGTTATCGGACTTATCGGCTACTCAGTCCTGTATTTAGTCATACAAAGTTTTGTAAGCTTTAATTTTATATATCAACTTTGTAAATTATTCCGTTAATCATATTATGTGAACGTGTATTTGACGCCGGCGCGTGACGCCTGGTTTCTCAAGAAACACTACGAAGTCAAAAAGACCACGCCCAACCCATTCCGTAAAAAAATATAATAATTTTGTGCCTCCTCTAAGTACTAAAATACATTAAAAAACATAGTTTTAATAGTAGCGTCACGCTCCGCGGTCTGTTCACGAGTTGTTTTAAATGCTGTCCACATACTGCTTGAATTAAACAAGCATGCATAAGGGCACTGTATAAGTAATTAGACCAACGCTCATCTTAGTCTTAAGAACAGTTACGAAAGCTTAATCACTATTAATAGTTCTAGGAGACCCCGATAAAATGTATTATAGGATTCGTTATCATACCGTGTTAACAAAGTGAAAAATTTGTACCTACTTCTTCATAATTTTGTATTTACAGGTTAATTAATAGTGATTAGTTGTAGCATAGGTACACATTGTTGCACTATTAATCGGTAATATTTTAAATTAACCTATAAAATATTTTATAAACAAACTACGATAACTTAGTTACAAACACAAGTAAACAAATTATAATTAATCGTTGGCCTTGTGTCATATTGGTGTCTAAAGGCATGTCAATCAAAACTATTAAATAAAATGTGAATGTCTCGTAACATTACCCTGTCCTACCATAGAAACCACTCATTTGCAAACACAAGGCCTAGGCTAACCGCATCAAGGCGTCGCCCTCGGCCCTGATCGCTTAATGAAACGAATGCCCACCACTATCGACCAAGAAATGTCTTGTCAGACAATCAGATAGAGCGATTTTACCGTCGTCCTAATCGTATAAAGCGTTGTAACAAGTTCTTTATACAACTGGTAAATAAGTACATCACTAAAACCTAACGATGATTGCCAATTTACATTTATACGGTCCGAACACTTTTGTTGAGTTTGCGATATTTCTGTTCCGCACGAAATACGCACGAAATTAATAACCTCTTCCTTTTGAAGTCGGTTATTTAATAAGTTTCAAACAGCAAGAACAATACAAGGGAGCGAAGTGGACGCAACCGACCCCAACTGGCCTAATTTATCTGGCGCCCTCCCGTTGCTAATAAATGGTGCGCGAAAATTTATGTCACCAACACGGTTGTTTGCTCTCGATTGTTTTCGTTCGACTTCCTTGATGAGTAAAATTTTTATATGCCTACTTTCATACGTAGAGTATATATAACTGGAAGACAACTTGCTGCATGTATGTCTAGTACTTATGTTAAAAATAACGACTTTCGTCAGTAACTTTAGCTTAGAAATATTACACAATCTGCTAATTTTCGAGTATCGACCTACAAACTTTATAATCGTTATATTTTATATATTTATTTAACATTTTTATATAAGTATATACATAAGTAAATTTGATTTTAAAGAATTCCATTAATTATCTTCACTTTCAGACAATGGGTCTCTGAATGTATATTGAGCTTAATATGAAAACTTAAATATATCTATGAAATATATGAAAACTTAAATATATCTATGAAATATATGAAAACTTAAATATATCTATGAAATATATGAAAACTTAAATATATCTATGAAATATATGAAAATTTAAATATATCTATGAAATATATGAAAACTCAAACCAACTCAAAATAATCTTTATTTGACTAGACTTTACAGACAAGCACTATTCAATCGTCAGAATGTACCACCGGATTCGAAAGGTCGTTTTTGCTGAGAATAATCCGGCAAGAAACTCAGCAATTACTCTTTTAAAACCAAAAGAAATACACATAATTTACGTTTCAAATACTAACTTAACATGAATATGACACAAAAAAAAACATTAACACATAGACAAGGATATAACGCTTGAAATTAAAATCTAAATTAGTAGTTACTAAAAAGGCTTGATGAACAGCCTCCATAAGCAGCAACTGTTCACAAGTATGACGAGAATGTGAAATAAATACATCATATATAAGTAATATATAAAATACATACACACGATACGACTAACGTTGCTTCCGGGTATCCTAGTCAGAATTATGTAATTAAAAGTTGTATAAATATTCCGTCTGTGTGCTTTATCACCGCTGTGTCAATGTTGGTAGTGGAACACTGCGACTTGTTCAAACAGTCAACTAGTCCAGCCTAATTTAAACACGTGGAGACTTATGTTCCAAATCAAACTAAGCATGTTTCCATTGCCCATTTTATTTTATTTTATGTTCATAATATCCTTTGCTAAGTACACATAATATACAACAATGTTTTGCTGAGTGTAGATAATCTCTGCAAAAACTATTGTGTTCTTATTTAATAATTATCTCTATTTCTAATGAAGCTTTTAATTCAGAAATAGCATATACTTATCTCAACATCAGAAGACTTCCGGAGTTAAAAGCAAGAGGGCCGCTGCATCCAGAAAATAGCTCACAGATAAATTGCCAAGATTAATATTAAATGTCCGATGAAAAGCCACTGATGCATTAAAGCTACTAGCGTAAATGCTTACTACTGTTACAATTAAAATGTTGCAGTTCAACAGAAAACTAGAACCTATCCACAATTTAATAGATTTGTTCATTGTAAATTTTACTATTAACAAAATGAAAATGACCACAACAATGTGACCATAAAACAGCGACCGTGACACGAAAGAGTTAAATACTCATAGCACGAAACTCATTGATAATTGTTAAAAATACCAAACCACAACCTAAAATCAGTACAAACCGGAGACGACGAATACGAAGATGCACCAAAGGGAAACAGTTCTCATCCCAGTATTCCTATGCAGTTGTGTCACACGCGGATAATGGTACGTGTACGCGTGCTTACCCGTTGCTTTAATTACCCAGTCGTAAATCCTGAGGTACAACATCATCTTTATGTAATGTACACACATGATGAATATCTAACACAACACCTTCACGCTGACGTTACGTCATACGGAAATCAGTCAAAGATAGAATCTCCATTATACCACATAGTATATTCCATATATCCATATTATTTAATTAGCGCTGTGATATTAAAAACCTGGTTATCGAAATGCGAGCATGCATTAAGGTTGCCTAAGCCAGTGGATTTTTATCGCGTTACCGATAATGCACGCAGGACATCTGGCGCCGAGAGCGGTCTCAAGTGTCGTAACTTGTATTAAAAAAATCCGTTCCATAGCAGTATAAAAATAATAATTTGTGCCATCTGTCCAATTATCTTATTTGTTACATCAATTATATTGGAAAAAAATAATCAAGTAGTTAAGTTAAAGCGTGGCCATGAAAATATGAATATTATAGATACCGCTGTGGGTGGTGTATCCAGTATCGTAAGCGGTAGAGTGACTCACGATAGGCAGTAAACATTCGAGCAATAAGAGCATCGTCGACGTAAAGATGGCCCACTCGTCGGATCGTACCGTACCTTATGCTGTAGACTGGCCACCAATTAGGAAGTGCGAGGGAGTGCGGCCGCGAGGTCGTCGCTCGTTCTGGCAATTCGCCAGCTGACGCGCCGTCACTTCTATTATTTAAACAATTTGCACTTTAACCCCAAGTCGCACGCTCGGCATATCTACAAAAACCCCAGCTTCTTCCCCAACAAACTTCATCAACTTTTTACGGCTCCTTTTAATAGCCATCCCGTTCCGACTGTGGTAGAAGATTGAGAACTTTATGACAGCGTGAACATCCAAAAAACTTAGTACATTCGAATGAAACTATGAAGTCAGTTAATATATTATATATTATATATACGTGCATATTTAATTATGCAATTACTATTCGATATATAGGTAAATTATATAGATACGTCGGTATTAAGTATAATGTAACTTAGATGTGAAGTCAATGAAAGCATAAATTGAAACCTGAGCTTAGGTTTCGATTAGTGCAAACGAGCGAGCGCGTCATTCTCGACCACAATTCTCGACTTACTGCGAGTTGGCGTGCTCCCCAGTAATTGTATCAATTATTTTGATTATATCGTTATACCTATTGCCGACAACATTCATTGGGAATACATTCAATTAATTTACTGCTCTATATCAAATACTTAAACTTTACATAATAACCGTGTTGATCTAATAATAATATTTATATCATTATTATAATAGGAACAGATACTATAAGATGACGGTTGCAGCTTGCATTTCTTCGTCATGTTCCTAGTAGAATTTCATTGTATTTATGTGGGATCAATCAGTCAAACAATCAGCATGGTTATGTCCGCTGCTGGCCATAAACTTCCATCAACTTGAGCCAAAATCAAATAATCGATTAGCCTCTTTAAGTCCACTGCTGGACATTAGCCCCTCCCGGCTTACGCCACAACAACCCATCACCAGCACTCTGTATGTGGGCTACAATCAAAGAACATCATCGTATAGCTATATAGAGCCCATGTAACAAGACCCCTGCTTATTAGCGCAGATGACTTGCGGCATTATTGGCATCGGCACGCAAATACGACCCCACGGAAACTGCATGCTAATGCATCTTAATACTGTTATTATATGTTTTTGGTACGTCATCACCTGTTTAAGTGAAAAAGAAATTTAATAAATACGGCGATATTTTAGAAAGCGGTTCTCTATTCGAAATTTTACATGAATGCTTACGATCGATATAAATTGGATTATTTTCCTGATGATTAGATTTTAAAGTTACCTCTGCGCTTGTATGTTCATACATAATACAGTGATAATATAATATGTACTAGAAATGGAAGAAGGATTATTTGTATAATATAAGCAAATATACGCAGTCTGTGTAGAGGCGCCAGTGATGTTGCCGAGTTGGTTGGTTACAGATGTAGAACAAAGGTGTCGCCACGGTCCTGTTAATTCCTCGACACTTTCCCACTGGCTCTGTTAAAAAGGAAGTCACGGCCCAAGGTTCGTTGATCCACGGCTTAATGACACCACCGTGGACGACTCACACATGAAAACGAAAGTCGAGCATTTGTTGAAAGAGAGGTTATATTAAAGCAGTGAAATTACGCCTTTGAAACGAATTGTTCTGGTTATTTCGTATCGTGATTCATAAGATTCCCAGGCATATTAAACACAGAGGTGCAATAGTTACTGAAATCAATTGGCACAGAATTTAGTTTGGACCATAATTCACAATATTGTCATAATATTGATCTACATCGATTTTTTAGAATTTGTTTATATAAACTACGGCTTTACAGATTTTCTCTTGTTTAAAAAATATAAAATATGATGTGTTTACAATCGTACCAATATATGCATATCAGTGGCCTGCTTAAATATTCATAACGGTTTATGTTCAATTTATTACTCATTGTAAGGAAACAGTAGTCTTAAGAAGTAATTTTATAAATACGTTTCACTTTCTTGGCGCCAAATTAGTGATAAATATTATCAATTACTCTGTTCTGCTATTTATTGCTAATGATAAACACAATTTTATCGAAATCATATAAAACCACGTACTTATTAATCTCAGAATTGGTCCATAAAAGTGCTGGAGACATTTACGATATTCATAAAATACATCTTAAATAAGTACCAATAACTGCATTACTACTATTTTCATACGTTTTCGATGAATTCAAAAACAGTATGTTGTTCACTTTAGTTTGGCAAACGCAACTTTCACTCTATTGTTTTGTAAATTAAATTTCATATTCCATGTCATTCATACATAAAATATGCGTCTATTACTACTTTTTGTTAGCCACTAAGCCTCGGCTAATGATCGAAGAAGTAATTGGAATCGGTATAACAGATACAGAATCTTACAGTATCATTGCGCAGAAATCAACTATAAGGTTACTGATGAATAAGTTAATGTAGCTAGAATAACCAAATGCGGTTAAGCTATGTGAGCGTTGTCCATCCCTACGACACTTAAATCCCTATGACACAATTAAATAGCACCCATAGAGCACACATACCGAGACTACTTGAATGGCTAGCCCTTTGAAACGACGATTTAAGGAAACCTATAGGGCTATAAAACTTTATTACAATCATTTGAACAGTAGGTAAGATTTCTATCGGAATTACTTTCGTGTGGAGATGAGATGGTCAGATAAGTAGTCTTAATGTCACTGGTTTTCAATTTCCTGTATGACCTACTCAGAATAAATTATGTCTCTAACAATGTTTGGTTTCTTTAAACTGCAAACTTCGGATGGCTGGCGATTCAATGCAAAAACTCATTCGTGTAAATATTAAAGGTATAAAATCCAGCATATACTAACCAGCTATATCGTGAAAGTCACAAAAATAACTGATATAGAAGCTACGTCAAATTAAACAATTTGGTCAAATCTTTTTATTCATCTAAATATTGAAAACTAACTAAGTGTTTTAAATTTAAACAAGACAAGAAAGGACATCTCAGAAGACCACGGTCAGTCTCCGAAGCTAAACCAGTACCCATTAGCGAGTGCCTAGCCGCAAAAACAACAGGGAACGAATCGGGAATGCGCCCTGGATCGTCCCCCATACATGTGTTGTTACCAACACTTGTCCTTGCCTTACGGATGAAGACTTTTTCTTAATTCACTTTTTTATGCCAACTAATAATGCAGGAGTACACGTTTTGATATAGACTTACGAGAACCACTAGAACTAACGTTACATACTTACCTTACTTATATATAAGGTATCAATTTAATTTAACAAGTGAATAAGTCGTTAATCCTTTATGGGTATCCAATTAAAATAAAACAGTAATGTAAATCAATATACCTACAACGTGAATTAACACAACTACAAAATGACACCAGTAATTTATTACAGGCCTCGTAATTATCTAACGGCGGATATTCAATTTTATAGGTTGGCATCACCGATAGCCATTCCAATGGGCAGCGAAATAGCGCACGTCTCGCAAGGACCTCATTTACGATGAATAGGCATCTCATAGTCAACAAGCCGGTTTATGGTTTAATTACGCGATCTTGAACGTAGCCTGCATTGTTCCCTATCTAAAAGTATGCAGACTCATTTCTCAGAATGTCCGAAGAATGCTGCTGCATTGTTGTGGAATTAAACACTTAAAATCATTTTTATTGGCATTTATTCGAAGCCACGTATATAATTTTATCGCTAAGAAGAGTCAAACCATTAAAAGTTAGTTTTTAGATCTTAATTTTAATGTCTGTGTGTACGGATGCGGACTGCACTTTATGTCTAACTAAAGTAATTAAGCATCAGGTGGATAGTTGAGTGTTGTTGAGTGCTAAAAAAGTTATTTCTTGTGATATTGCTGGTTTACAGTTCTAACTGGTGCTAATGCAATTTGATATTCACCAATATAGGTTATATTATTTGGGTGTGTCGCCGTCACTAATGTTTTGATTCGAGGTGTCACGGCACCATTCTGTACAAATTCAACCTTTAATCAGTGAGTAGTATGTAATAAATTATTTTCCAAATCTAAATAATCATAACGAAGCAAATGATGTGTGGTCGCTGAGATTGGAGCGCGTAACCAACAAGTAAATCAATTAATATAAGCACCGATGACGCCCTTTAATTTAATGTAAGCTAAGTAGCGCGATTAATCGGTGGCATTGGAATGATTCGCGTCGTTTCCTATACATCGTGGGAGCAGGGCAGCAAATGACCAATTACACCTCTGGCATCTACAGGTGGGGCGGATGCGCGACGCCACTCCAAATGTAATCTACTGGCGCCATTACCTCACGTGCCTCATCAGCAACGTAATTCACGTAATAAAAGCAATCTGTTGACACTCACAGCCCTTCATCTAGCCACAAGTCATCCACTTGATTACTGATCGACAATTTCTTGCCACCAACTCAAAAACTGTAATTTCTAGATAAATGTATTTACCGTTGCCCTCAAAAGGAAGTGTTTACTGAAATCAGTCGTCGTTTGATGTTTCCGTCGACGATAGCCAAGATATTATTGATGAGGTTGGAGTGTTGTATCTTATAATTCCTGGTATGATTCATTTTTGTACCAAATTTGATAGGTACCACTGATGTGGCATTGCTGAGAAGCAAAAACTGGAACATTCCTTCTGATTCATTACAGTAATGAGATGTAACTGATACTTATGTTTTTGCACGCTGCTTGTCAAATTTTATAGTCTGCGGTCATCCATATATGGAATAAAATATACTAATACTATAAAAACTAAAAGTAAAAATTGTATATTGGTTTGTCCGTTTATTACCTCTTTACGGCAAAACTCCTGATGCTGTTGCGGAAGCTGCTCTTTATGAAACTTAAGAGATCGTATTGCATCATTAGGAAGGGCTTTCATTTTGTATATCACTAATTCCCTGCAGATGAACTCGCCGTGAACAGTAGTGATAAAATAAAATGTAATCGACTTTCATGTGGACGATTATATTTATGTCTGGCAGAATGTAACGCTTAGTCAAATGGATTAATAATACCGAACTAGTTCGGTAGTACAATTTTATATGTACAAATTCCACCTTAAACGAAAAAGACTTGTTAATTCTCTAATAACTCTGGAGAGTTATTTTTTTCTATTTCTACTGTTTACATTAGGTCACAAAGCTAAAGCTACTCTTAACAGAGAATAATTAATAAGCAATACAAACAAACCTTCTCCTGTTTAATGTGCCAATAAGAGATAATCTTACAAAGAACCTCCGAGTTCCACACAAGTAATATTATACTGTCCGTAATTAGCTCCTTACTACACTTTGAAGATTAATGGCCGCGATACAGATGTGATTGAACCAAAAACTAGTTCACTTAAGCCTTGAAATACTTATAATAACACGGAGGAATTGAGATTAAAATGTATTATTGACAAAAAAAAAACCGCCAATGAGATCGAAGACCCTGAATAAAAGCAATCATAAAGTTGGTTTGCCTCAGAGACATGTTTGCCTTATCAAAATTACTTGGTAGTATAACACGAGTTATTAATTTATGTCTTTGAGTACTATTAAATTTACTTATTTTATTATAACCTGTTATAAATTGCCAACCACTTCTTCTCTTCTTCTCCTGCGTGATACTTACCTGGTAACCCAGATTGAGAGAGAGATTGTTTTGATCTGAAATTTGTTTGTACTAACTATTTTTGTACATAGTAAAATAACTTTTAATAATAATAATAATAACTAACCAATGAACATTATTTTAGTTTCAAATCTTGACCAAAGCATATTTCAATCACCTATATAGAAGTCGATAGTAGATCCTTTAGTCTATCACAAAAATCTCTCGATATAATCATTCTATTATTTTCTAGCTATTTGTCCAAAAATATGCGCGACTCTTTTCTTATATATTTCAGATTCATAATATATATTTTAACTAAATTCTCACGTTTGTTTAACATTCTTCTGGGCGCTTACATCGTTTGAATTCTAATGTGCGTACACAGTAGCACCGAGCGTGTGCCCCGTGGTGCTGGAACGACCTCGAAGGACGGCGGCGTGGCGCGGGCGCCTTGCGCTATATCCGCATAACTCTAGCGCCGCAAAATTAAAGAGTAGATTACGCAGAACGGTTGCATTATGTACTCTTACCTATACATTAAATATATCTTGTGTAATGTAACTTCTTTATAAAACCACTGAATACTTTTAAGTACAAAACTCAAATCACCTTCCTTGGAGGATACCAATATATGGATGCGAGACATGGTCATATTGGTCATAGAGACGTACTGGAAGCTTTTGAAATGTGGTGTTGCAGATGGATTGAGAAGATTAGTTGGACTGAAAAAATATCCAATGAAGAAGTACTAAGAATAATGAATGAAAGAAGAATATTAATGCCTACTATCGAAAATAGAAGAGGAAACATTATTGGTCACCTTATCTGACATTAGGTACATGTTGGTTATATAAATACAATTTTCGAAAGTAAAATAGAAGGAAGGCGTGGCAGGGGACCACCAAGGATAAGTTACATCAAATTCTACGTAATGATATGTAAATTAAAATAAATACTTTTAAATATACTCGTTCAAGTGTACGTAGTCAGTAGGCAATTATAATATATTAATACGTGCATTACTCTCTACGCCTTATTTCTATTCTGACCAAATAAATAACGATCGGTGGTCGATGCAGGAAGCTGGAGCATTCCGAGGTCCCAGTGAATCACACCATACGAAGGAGCACGCGTGCCGGCCTCTTTCATTATAAATTAAACCCCATCTTATGTCGCCCATAGCTCCTCTACCTATTATTTCCCGAGATATAATTACCTTAATGGTCTGTTCATGGAAGTATTCTGAAGATTAACATTCCATTTCTTAGATTCTACCACAGTTCTACGTCTCCGACACGAATCTCCGTTAGAATTTGCTATGTGTCCTAGTATTAAAATTATGTCTGCAGGCACCTAAATGTGACTAAGTTTATAAATTAATAACTAGCCCCCAGATTATAGCGTGTTCTGTTTTTGCAGAAATCTTATTGCGAAAGACATTCAGCGTCTGCTGCCCTGAATAAGAAAATATTCATAAATGCATAAAATAAGACTATCTCCCTTTATCCCTATGACTTTACCCCAAATCTTCACGTAGTAAAGGTTTGCCATAAGATAAAAACAAAGGAATAATAGGAATGTAGTACGCAAGCGGAATTCACGAGCTATTTACGAAACAGCGCTCGCGGTAATGCAATATCATAAAACAAATATATGGAACAAACCTTTTGCCAAATAGGCAAAGACCTCTTCTGGGCTATGTGTGTTTGCTTTACTATTTCTCCCCAATTCCGGGAGTAAATACAAACACCACCACCGTCCTTCGCCTAGTGTAGTACAAACTATTATAGATCAGTGATTTGTACTAATAATTGTATAACCTAGGTACCGCGACATTACTTAATAACCATACTGTATATATAAAGTCCTTTTGTTGTTGGAATAAAAATATGCATAATAATATGATATAAATACAAATTGTACAGAAGTGAAAGCGATGTTAACTTATTCCGGCAAAGGGATGAAGTGAATGGTCTTAAATATCCCAAATAAAAACAAAATTTTACCCAACGGAACCGGTCGTTTACGAATTTTGCTCTAGAACCGTTTGATTCGTTAGTAAGAGTAAGTGAGACACGTGTGAAGATCCATAGTTCCCAATTGCGCTAATTGGAGAACGATGGGTAGAAAGCGCGAGCAGGGCACGTCAATAGCACATGAATAAATGTCAATAGCTGAATAGCGGCTGCCTGAGCTCCAGTGTCAACGCACACCGCAGCCGCGAGTGGTCGAGTGCAACAAACTACACCGGTCGTTCACGTGACCATTAATCTGTATACAACGATGCTTCGCCACGTCCACTACCTACACTATTAAACAATTGTGATACGCTACGCATACGCTCCACAACAAACGACTCCATTGCGCTATGACGAAATTATGAATGCATTGGAATTGCTCCTGAAATGGATATATTTTCTTAACTTATTTATAGTACTTACAATAACACTTCAGGATTCGTTTATGCAGCTTGAAAACTATAATTTAATGTAACATGTAAATTAGTATCAGGTTTAAATATGATTTCATGTTTATTTATCACAGAACAGTTTAATAATGCGAAATGCCCAGAGGAAATAATCACAACAATGACCCTCAAGGACACGAGGCAGAAATACGAATCTCTAGATGCAAACATTTACACTTGCCTGAGCTCCTTAAAAGGCGTCATCGATGAATGCAAATCAATAAATACAATTGCGTCATAGTAACTTTAAAGGCCTATTCATAGGCAACGTGAAAGGATAGTGTGGGCACATTTAAGGCATCGCAGGCAACACATGAGGTCGCTGAGTCGATGGCCCTTCCTGCGCACTAGCCTTTTCGGGAACGTTACGTGAGCATGCGACGCGATACGCAAGCCAATGCCACGACGTATTGTCTACTGGAAACAGTCTGTTTACCGCGTGAACTGAACACGTATACATTACTAATAGCCTTAGTCAGGTGACAGTTCTTGCTACACTCGTATATCAATCTTCAATCACTTCAAAGCGTAAATCGGCAGTAGGGTATACTGTAGGGGAATACTATCCTCCTCTTATGAGGTGACCCATTGGACCAAAATCTTGACCCAAATTGTTCCTCGCTACGGTGTCAATAGGACGCAATTAATGTAAAGTATAATATTTATTGCGTGGTCTACATTTCATGGCAATCCAAGGTACGCTGTTATGCGTTATGTGTGTGTGTTATATAATTAGGTTCAATTGCAATTGCTTGGTAAATTATAACGCATATTTGAATACACAATTACACAACACATCTTTGCAATCCACTCCACAAAGTTAGCATGATATTTATGGATTCAACGGCTTTATCAGTGTATTATTGATGTTTAAAGACTATACTGTCAACAATGTAAGCAAATTTATACGGATCGATTGGGAACCCAGCTTTCTCGACGACGCGACGTCTCAATCAAGATGTTTACAACATTCCGCACAAAATTTTGTGACCTATATATAGTTTTCTACAATAATGTTATTACTCGAGGATTTTTTATGAGATATTTACGATAATCTACAATGGAATAAAAGACAAGTTTATCTGCACAGCTTTTTTGATCACGTAGTAATTTGTCCTGAACGACTACAGCGAAAGTGGGTCTGAAATCTATTTATTAAAAATAGTTTTTGTATCGGTCTTTATCGGATTATATATAATATATTATATTTTGGCATACAAATCATCATAATTGTAATAGAATAACTTCTAGGACGTAAAGGCCTTTTTCTAAGTAGACATTAAAAATTTAAATTGATATAGTGGAAAATTATAAGGATGAAGGAAGATTGAAAAAAAAAGATTCAATTAGATCTTGGGTTATAGTTGCTTTATTTCTTTTGTAATAAATCTGTCGCTGGAGTTGGAAAACGCAATAAATACATCTTTCAAGTGTCCAAGTGAATTTAATATAAGAAATTACGATCGAACTAATTAAAAAATATGACTAATTAAAATGCCGAGTCTGGTCAGTTATCGTATTTCTCATTACTCTCCGCATACTTTTTCATATACTTTTTATGCAAGACATATGAGAGCCTGTCAGTGTCGCGAACCATTCGATCCTCGATTTGTCAACGTCATATACCATCGACGCGGCAGTCACCGTTGTTTTAATACGAAGAACGTATGAGGAAGTTAGTGCCGGGTGATTTGATTCAGCAAGGAAACATACATTCTTTTGATTTAAATATATATATTTTTAAATCATTATTATCAATACGTTAAGCATAGAAAATTAATTCCCAAACCTATGGTTCTGTATTTAATAGTAAGTACGGCAGAATATTTTTAATTATCCATGTCGAATCTGTGAAGTTGTATAAAAGATTTTAATATAGCTATTATAAAACTGTTCTTGTGAGCCTCTTGAGGTAAATGTGACAGTTTATATAAATAATATACATCAATGTAGGTACGTAGAATAGGCCTCAGAGATGCCCAGAGATTGTACAATTGGACTGCGACGCCGTTTTTGTACGATTACTTGTGTTGATAGCTCCAGCATTAATTACACAAATAGAATGCTCAGCTATAAAACAAGACAAATTGAAAAAAATAACAAAAGGTGATTTACTAGTTACATATTAGAGAAATAATGGCTACGAACAGACAGCTGTATAGATATTTTGTTTTGTTTTATGTCGGGTGACATTTTTCAGCCGGTTAATTGTTGAGTGAGATTACCATTCCTTTGGTAAACCCTAGTTTTTTGAAGAACAGCTACAGGAATCCTGTTGATATTCGCGCACCTGTTGAATGCTCCCACAATCGTCACTATATGTGGTCATCCGCTCTACAATGATAAAGCATGTTCATTAAAATTAATTACTTCTACTAAATTAAAGACGCAGCTATTTATTAATTTCTTATATCTATTACATTGAAACAAGACATTACCGATTCTAATCACATTAAGAATTTAATATCCTCTGTTAATAACAAAATAACAATCGTCATCATCTTCGACCTATTGTAATCTACTATGTTAGTCATATCATACCCAAAGATAATATTTGGTCTAACACCCATAGAACGACTCTATGCTCTTCTCTTACCATTCCTGTCAGTTACTACGAGATGCGTATGCGTAGATGGTTGAGATTGCTTCAGCGCGGCGGTTTTCGCTCGAATAGGTACATATTGTCTTTACACCATCGCTAACTCGTATCTTTGCCAAAATATATGGATAAATAAACAATGATGTACTGTTGTAAAGAAATAAAAATTAATCCACGCTATAATATAAAAATTAATCCACGCTAGAATATAAAATACATTATTAGTTGGAATTATTAACCATAAATTGCATCTAGATATGGACTTATAATTGAACTTTATAAATAAATTTATTTATTATTATAAGTATTCGGTGGCAATACCAATAAGTACCTACTTTGAATATTTTATCTCATAGCGTCACGTCTATGGAAACCCTTCTGCGTTATTTTAATACGTAATAATATTTGCACAATAGCAGACATTCTCCTAAACAAAATATCACTAGAATGAAAAGACAAATTAAATATATTAACAATTTCTTTACAGCAACAAGAAAGTCACATCACGTCAAGGCTTTCTTAGTACCTGCCGACACCATACTCGATCATTTTGTAAGACATTCTTTACCAATCAATATATCGATCTTTCGCCACTAAATTTTACAAACATAGCCCCATTCCGGAGAAATTACATGCGGCAATGTGAGTCGCTCATCTACCGCGTATTAATTATTATATAGATGCTTGATATACAATCAGACATTGCATCTTATATGAATGTACACGTGTTGACAACAATTGAATATACAATAATTCGCTGATATTTTATACTCCGTGGTATAATGTGCCAGTATAAATTACCACAATATATTCATGCCCAATTCGAAAATGCCCAGTATTTCAGGCGCTCCCGTCTCGTTATATTTTTCTTAATTATAAGACAAATATCTAAACAAAATTAATTTAACTAGTTATCGTATGTCCTTTGTATTATGAGAACACACTACAGGTGCGGTGCCTTGCAATAGGTACAGTACATCATTAAGCAAGAGATGTTTAATTGCAGTAAATAATACATAATCTTAGTGAGCCATCAGTACATAATTCCAGCATTGCTCATAATTGTATGTAACGTTTATTGTTAACGCATTAATAATAACTTGAGCGAAATTATGTATGGTCCATCATTCCATCACGTACGTAACGCGAACCTTAATAATGAGGCACATGGAATTTCTGAGACTATCTGAGAGCAATCTCAGCAATTAGAATATGTGGTAACCTTATCTTTGTTTTTTGTGCTAAATGTAGAAAAAAGCGTAGGTACGGTCCGTTTGATGGTAAGAGCCTCAGAGGCTACCGTAGTCTTTTGAAACGTGCAATCGAATACAAAACCGACAAAAGCAGACTAGCTTGGGGATAGTTATAATAGAATGAGAATAGACTATGCGTTTGCTTTTTGGGATATAGTGCAGTAAAATATATAAATTCGAGTCAAAATATATTTTGCATTTATTTGCATAATTATTGTCGTCCTAACTCTGTAAACATTTATAGTTGATGCGTATCTATGAGTAGCGTGCGTAGTATATTATCTACTCTGTGGTAATACCTACTAATATGCAAGCCCATTTCAAGCATTGATAATCTCTTCCTCAATACAATCATCCATTTCAATAAATTCTTAGGACATGTTAACGCTTATTTCTATAGAGCAACCTCTCCACAGTCCATTAGTCCTCTATAAAAGCTTACAAGAGGCACATACTAGAACTATAAATTAGATTACGTCTGTGAGCGTAAACGTAAATCAGGATTTAACGCTTCATTTGTGCGATGCAACTACGACCCACATGCGATCGACCATAAATGAAATTGTCTAACATTCGCATAATACATACTTACTTGGATATCAAAAATAATTTATTTTGTTTAGTTAGGCCCTAATAAGGCACTTATGAAGGTCTAAATTACCAACGGTTCGAAATAAAAAGCCATCTGAGAAGAACCGACAAGAAACTCAGTGCTCTGTCTTTTTTTTTCCATGTTAGAATCATGATATAACAATGTTTAACAAAATTTTCCTAGATATAATTATAAGTTATATTTACAAATATAAAAAATTTAAAGCTACCAAGTTGGTTTATAAGGGATATCTAAGGGAATTTAAATGTAGTGTGGTTTTACGAGTAAAGTTGCAAAAGCTTTTAGTGAAGGCGTAGTACGTTCGTCTGGTATGAGTTAGCACAGGGATTCCTTTTGAATACGAGATCTGCAATACGCTAATGATACCCACGCGCTGCAAGAGATATCTTCCATGATCCACCAAGCGTAATATTAGGTCCTTACATATGAAATTGGCGTTTTTCGTACTGGCCACTTTAATCACGAATTTCTCCTCTTTGGTAAGGAATTCCAAATTCAAATTTGTACAGCTATAGACTCATGTATTTGTGCTTCGATGATCGTCATTCATTTGTTTTTTTTCTTCTGTTTTTTTCTGTTTGCGTCACTCATTTTACAAAATGGAAAACCTTAAATATCGCATTATTTACGAGTACGAGTTCCGCCGTGGCACTAGTGCTGCGGAAACAACTCGAAGGGTGAATGATGTGTATGGCGGTCGTGTTGCAAAAGAAAACACAGTTCGTTTTTGGTTCCAACGTTTTCGTTCTGGAAATTTCGACCTGCAGAACAAGCCCCGTGGACGGCCTGAGACTCAAGTTGATAATGAAGAGTTGAAGGCTATTGTGGAAGCGGATCCATCGCAAACCACGTCCGAGTTAGCTGCAGGCTGCAATGTTAGTGATAAAACTGTTTTAATTCACTTGAAGCAAATTGGGAAGATTAAAAAGCTTGAAAGGTGGGTACCTCACGAATTGACTGAAACAAACCGGCAAACGCGCGTCGACTGCTGCGTTACATTACTAAACCGGCATAATAATGAAGGTATTTTAAACCGAATCATTACCTGTGATGAAAAATGGGTTCTTTACGATAATCGGAAGCGCTCAGCGCAATGGTTAGATCCTGGCCAGCCAGCCAAATCCTGCCCCAAGCGAAAATTAACCCCAAAAAAGTTACTTGTAAGCGTTTGGTGGACTAGTGCCGGTATTGTTCATTACAGTTTTTTCAAATCTGGCCAGACTATTACGGCTGATGTCTATTGTCAGGAATTGCAAACCATGATGGAAAAGCTAGCGGCTAAACAACCTAGGCTGGTCAATCGCTCCACGCCACTGCTGCTTCACGACAACGCTAGACCACACACTGCGCTACAGACGGCTACTAAATTAGAAGAGCTTCAATTGGAAAGTCTAAGACATCCTCCGTACTCCCCGGACCTTGCTCCAACAGATTACCATTTTTTTCGAAATTTGGATAACTTCTTGCAAGGGAAAAAATTCAACTCCGATGGGGCAGTCCAAATCGCCTTCAAAGATTTTATTGATTCCCGTCCGACTGGTTTTTTTTAGTAAAGGGATCAATGAACTACCTATGAGATGGCAAAAGTGCATAGAAAATAATGGTTCATACTTTGATTAATTAAATATATTATATTAAAAAATATTCGACTTTTTGTTCCTCTCATACAAAACGCCAATTTCATATGTAAGGACCTAATATTATAATTTGTTTTCTTTTTTAAATAGTTTATAAGGTTTTTATTAATATATTATAATAAGTTTGTTAATTTAGAATGTAAGTGTTTTGGCATAATGCTGTAAACTTATATTTCAATTAAATAAATAAATAAATAAATAAAGAGTCCATCTATATCTACTCAATAGGCTACTGCGTGTAAGTATTCTAAGTATAGATGTTAACATGAAAACCTTTGTCGCTCAAAATAAGGAATCCCGACACTTGACCAGATTTAAAAAGATCGTCCTTTGAGCCGGCGTCTGTCAGTTTGATGACACCTGCAGGACAATCTTTACGCGAAATGTATATATAGATCTTATACAAAACTATGTTGTAAACATTTTACGTTAACCATCGAATTCACTTTATCCCTTGAGGCGAGAGTGGGATCAACAAAATCTTTGAGACTGAGGGTTGTGTGGAAATTCGACCGAAATTATACATAGTTATCAGGCATAAAAAGCATAGTATGCATGTCAAACACAGTAAACACTTATCTATCTCATCATATTCAAGGCATATCGTAGGATATAAGTACACACAGGATACCCCCAGTGTTGCAAGTGAACCTACCTCCGTGGTTGCGTCACGCCGCCGTAGGAAACCCAGCGTGTATCTACGTTTGGCAACCTCTGATAATAGTGATTTATTCCCTGATAATACGTAGAGCGTTAATTACGCAAATTCCGTAATTTTTCATCAGAAACTTCGCAACTTCTGAACATAGATACAAGACTAGCGATAACATAATATATTTCACAAATGCCGAGAAATATTCTCGTCTGATAAGTGGCATTAATCAATTAAATTAACATTATTATTAAAGTGCGCTTTAATTATATAAGTAGTATACCGATAGGAATGAACAAGTGCCACATTAGGCATGATTTTACGCTTTAGTGGAATAATGATCACTTACATTGATAATATAATAACGATGCAAGTACCTATGTCCACACAATAATATAGGTCTGTTTGTTTCAAACAAACGTCGTGTCTTAAGAACATAAATATGCATGTGTAAATAATAACTAGTTGTGTTGTACGACAAAGGTTCAAGTGTCATATGCTAGAAATAACGGAATTTGTTAACAATGAAAAAACAAACAGTGGTCTAATGAAACTGGCTCATTTTTAGGTCGCCCAGTGGAGCAACCGTCTCGCCTTGCCTGGCAATTCATTGCCAACTGGGCAAACATGCTATAGGCTGGGAGCCGATAGTCTGAACTGTAGAATAAAATTTAAGTACAATTAATTGAGTAGAGAGAGACGAGAAATAGTAGGAGAATGATACAATTTTGTAATGATAGCTTAAAACCAACAAAACCACAATAACTGTTTGCAAAATAAGATATTCCGATATAGTACCTATAATAAAACTTGCAGTGAAACGAAATGATACCATAATGACAGTATCGGTGTATTTTTTTCTTCAGCTGTAGTCTTCGCATGATTAATGTCTATTATTTTTACACATCAGCTATATGTGATTGAATATAGCACTACACTAAAAGTAACTTACATCTAAAAATATATATACATGAGTATCTAGTCATTCTGGTAACTTCGCGCTTCAAATCAAAATAAAAAGTAATTTATTCAGCCCTATTAAGGCATTCATGAAGGTCTAAATTACTACCGGTTGGAGTCCGGACCGCTTCGCTACGACCATTGACTCCCTTAGAATCTGTCTGATAAATTCACGCTTCTAAGTCCCAGGTAATATAACAATATATAAAGTATCGTTTATAAAAGTACCAGCTCCTTAACTATATATTGTAGGTACCACTGGTACCAGTACCAAACACGAGTATCGTTGCCAATACGCATCCATTCCATTATCAGACTGTAGCGAGGCACGAATTCCTGACAAATTGGTAAACTTCTACTGCACCGAGCAATTAGTGAAACATGGATACGATACGTACAAACAGCAAAACAACCGTACAGGGTTTAATTTGTTTTGAGACATTTTTAACATCTTTATTAAAGGTATTAAAATACTATGTCCATATTAAATTAACGTCACATGATATTTGCTAAACGGTTTTAAATGATAAAACAGATGTTCACGATGATGGATCATGATTTCGGAACCTAGTTATTGTATAATCTAGTCATGTTAATAAAACATTGATTTCGTACGATATTCGTGAAGTTGAATGAGAAATTTATTTTATTTTGTGTAATATAAAATGTATTCTGTGGTGAAAGCATTTTTCTCCGACAAACAATTTTGTTTGACTTGACGTCATTTATGTCAAATCTAATCTGCGTATAGTTTAACACGAAGGACACAATTCACTCAACATAGCAATTAAGTTAAATACACTACTAGGTAGCCGATAAAATATCTAGGTATAATACATTATGCAAATTATATAATAGTACATGACCAGTTGTTTGCTTTTTGCGCGAATAAGTGAAATTGGTGACAATAATTACGTTATAATAACCGTCTTCGGTGTCTCCGTTTATAATTAGTTTGTATACAAATAGGCAATACTAATTATTGCTTTGTCGACGTCTACGTACTTTTTTCATAAAATTTCAAGCTTGTAAACGTTCAATAAATAACTGGCCATAAATCCGAAATGGTTGAATTGATGTGATTTCACGACAATAGTAAACCATTAAAGTCAGATACGTGTGTATATTTTGATGGTGGCTTGCTTTGATTGGCTTTCGATTACTGAAAACACCATTTTGATCGGTTCAGTAGCTTTTGAGTGATACTCGCAAAAATTGACAAAAAACATCGAAGCGTACAAATTTCAGTAATTTGTATTTGATGGAAAATTATTTACCATGACTCTTCCTTCATGACATGTCTTTTATTACACCCATAAGTGAGAGCGTTAAGTAGATTGGCACAACTGATACATTCAGATTGAAAGAAATGTTTTTTTGATTAAAATTAATAGCTCGTTTCATTTAAAAGATATTGATTATTGGCTGTAAATCACTTATCGGTTGAACAATTGCAAAAGACAATTACGGCCACTCTAATAGCTTTGTTCACTAGACCTGTTTCTAAAATCTGAAGACCTGGCTTCGATATTTTCTCGCTTTGGCTGGAAAAAGGTACCTAAATAAAGAGAAACCATATTAAGCACGTTCGTAACCGTGCTTAATATTCGTAAAATATTTCAAGGTATCAAATTTAACAAAATTTTACCGTTAGTTTATACCTAGCACCGTTCCAGTTTCCTTGCATATTTAATGATAATATAATTTTAAACGTTCGTTAGTTATATACCGCTAATAACTTAGTTAATTTGCTCGTTAACCGTTAACATTACCGAAAGTAAGTACCCCAAAATTATATAAAAGTTTTATATGAGCCGAGTTCTCGGTATTATTATACACAACTTGTTGGGTTTCGTAGCAGGAATCTCAATTGTATCTATTCAATGGAGGTGTGGCAGTTTTTTAAGATCCACTCTTCATCATAAAGCTTTCAATATCTTTGCCTAAACATGTAGTAAGAACATACAATTAACATCAAACGCGATGAAATTCACAGGGAAGTCTGGCATCGTGCGATCTTTGGAACATGTTTGTATTGTTTATTTTCAAAATATAGAAAAAAAAATATTCAAATTAAAAAAGAAACTAAAATCGCTTGTAAGCTCTTTATAATATATAGATTTAAAAACTATTTTTATTTATACTCCTCTTAAATAAAATAAAACAAGCGATAGATATAAGTATAAAGATGGTCACGTGTGACCTGTCTGGTTACGGAACTCTAACAGTGAAATATTTCATAATAAGCAACACTTAAATTATACAAATATACTACCAAATTATACTACGGAAAAAGATGGCAGTATCTAAATTACGTTCAATAGAGATACTTTGTTAAACTACTCGTAGGCTTATTAGGGCAAAAATTAGTTATGCACAAAAAAGATTACTACTGGGCTCAATTTTCTGTGTAGATTATTATTATTATTTGACTGTGTTTTAGTATGAATAAATGGACCTGCATACTTTAGTATTCATACAATTACCTTTACAATTCATTTGAAAACATAAAATTAACTAATAAACAGATGAAAAAGAAGAATTAGATCTGTAAATAATCTGTAATTTTCCATAGACGTCCTTGTGATAGTGGAACATTTTAAAATTTTATTAATTCTCTTAGATGAGTCTCTCGAGGGACATTCTTTGTAAAAGAGTAATGTGATACCAGTAAAATAAATAAATGTAACAGTTGGAATTTTAAATAAAATAAATATTTCCCACCAAATAAATAATCTTTCAATAATACGCTAGCCCGCTGGCAATGTTGATTTTTCTGAGCGAGATATGACTTCGCACTTCATTCAGTTATTTTAGGAGCAAAGATAAACTTGATCACGTTTTCTGACCGGTCACTAGAGGTTATCGGTAAGCATTGCAAATAATTAGTGTGACGAGAAACACGTTTTAGTAGCACAAGTGCATTAAAAATCTTACATTTAATCATTGATAAAGAATCGTGCGCTACCGCGCGTGACTCGTGTGAGAAACGTGCATTCTGCCAAATAGCGGAAAACTAACATTCGACCGTGACTCCCAGGGAACACGTCGTGACCATTCCACGCATTCGTCTACGCTCAAACATGATAATATGTGAACAGTTTAGCTATTAAGTTGCCTTTGGAGTTAATTCACTTTAACCTTCTGAAGATTTCATTGAAGTACCTCCCTACAATCGCGACTGGAGGTACTGCAACTTAATTAAATATGTATTTATCTTTAATCACAATGATTCCTGGCAGGAATTGACGTAACTCTTCAATTTGCTTTAAAATTTATAAAAAATAAATTTTGAGATTCAAGTAGCTGGTACCTGTTTATATCAAGAGCCACTGAGATTCGATTTAAAATAATCTATAGTTAATGAGCTCAAATGAAAGTAAACGAGTCAAAATGCTGTAACTAATAATGAAAGTGTACCCAGGTGAACGATCCAAATAGATACTTAAACTTTATGAGCAAAACTTAAACGACACTTAACGAAACCACCAGTAAAAGTGTTCGCATTTCATTTCGATATTCATATCACTGATTACGTTCCGTATTGTGTAATCAAATTGTAATTATAATCGAGTAGATCTCATTACTAATTACATTTATATTAAAATCTCGAATTAATGCCTTTCGCAATACTAATTAGGTAAGTATCTACATTTCCCGGTATAACCAAATACAGATACCTATTTTTAACCCTTATGTGCATTTTAAATTAAATTAAATTAATATTAAATTAAAACTGAAATCGAAATAAAATAACTGAAATAAAAAATATCTTTTATCTATAAATAGGTAGGTTAAGTTCTGTTTTTCTTAAAGCTCATTTTTAAAATAAATTAATACTAAGTCTACCGTAGATTTTTTTATGAGAGCAATTTTTTTTAGCTATCATATAAACCTTCATACGTATAGTTTAAGAATCCTATTATTTTAACTACAGCGTGCAAGACAAGTCAATACGAAATTGCTATGAATTGAATAAATCGTGACGACTTGAATTATCCTTGTAGTATTCAATGCAAAATTTCACGGTATTAATTAATCAACAGTCGTTGCGTAACCTCTTACGCATTAATGATTCACGCATTGTTTTTCAGTTCCAAATTTCATATTATATTGTAGTAAATACTTATGAGACGTTGGGTTTACTAGAGAGGATGGGCGGTTGAATTGTTTTATAGGCAATGCGTGTTTACAAAAACACGGCGCGTGCTAGCAACAATGGCTTCAGGTCGTTATCATCGCAGCTTATTCATAAATCCATTGTTTGAATCGTTAAATCGGACGAGAGAAACGGTAGAGAGGGAATGAATGGATGCACTTGTCGCGTGGGCCAACACTCGGCTTCGCATTGTCAAATCGTAGAGTTGAAAAGGCCACGCCAGACAAGCGAATTATGTGTGGCACAACGCAAGCACTGACAGTACTTTTATGCAAACCAATTACAATTTGATTAAACAATACATTCTTAAATATGACTGCCCAATTACAACTTCACCAAAGCACTCCTCTTTATTTTTGTCCCATATTTAGATATCGCAACAGTGCTCTCAACCTTAAGCAACGTGTGGTAGTAGTGTTAGAGCAGATGTTCACAGTCTTAAACCAACAAACTACCCAAAGGATTATTATTGACAAAATTTGTTTCTTGTATGTAAATAATGTAGCTAGAAAAAAAAGTGCCATCTGCTGTCTTTTCTAAAAATAAACGCAGCGGAATCCAGCACTTCTGCTTATCACAAAAAGTATTAGTTTATTATTAGTAAAGAGTGAGATAGGAAATCAACCATGAAAATAAATTATAATGTACCTATATCTTTGAAATTTATCGGTCGCTCTCGCAGAACCTAGTAACAAATTATTTTTGACATCTCACTTCTAAAAGCACGAGTGATTTTGGTCGATGTTTTTTCCAGAGTTGCATTCCGCGCTCGCCTTTCGCTTAGACAGTAAGCTACGATCTCATCGCTGTTGTGGTGTAGCCTTTAAAAGATTGACAGAGCACGCAGCGGCCCACCGGGCAGACTCCGGCGTCCGCCGCGCCGTCAGTCGCACCGCGCATACGGGCCCAGCTTTACGTCGGTATCCAACTCGACTCCCTTATCAAAACATTCCCGCATTGGAATCGATCCGCACGTCTTTACGAACTCTACACTTGTGATAACCGCTACGTGACTTTTAGACTCCAGTGACCGTATCCTAATACAGTGTTGTGGTGACATGTGATCCTTTAATTGCGCTACTGTAATTAATTATTTAATGGGATTCTACACCAAGTTTGATATTCAGCTAAGTAAGTTTATTCGCACTAAATATTAATTTATTAGTTAAAATATTTATGGACACAAAACAGATTAAACTATTTACAAAAACATATCTTAACCTACCTACTTATAGATACCTATTTTTTACTTTAATTTATAAAAAATACACGTGCAAATATAAATAATTTACTGTTAAAAATAAAAGAAGTTAAACCACTGTTTCTAAAATCTCATTACTAATTGAATATAGTATACTTATCAGTTGATACCGCACTATTCGTACAGACTCGACTAACTTACTTTCACAAGCTATTTTCACACTTTCAATACAATTTCTTATTTTTAATAACGACTATCATTAAAAAGTAGCAAAAAACATAAAAAAGTAATACTGCTCAGTAAATAACTGGGTCAGACGACACGCTTTGGTAAAACTTAAAGACCGATATCATTACTCGAATAATGAACATGAAAATCGTAAATAATGTTTAACACTTTACATGTGCCTGCATTGGAAAACAAATACTAATAACAGCTTCCAGTCGAGAGCAATCTCGTAAACACAAGACAGAGTTTCATTTAAAATACTTAGCTCTTGTATTTTACTTGGATCATCAAACGAAAAACTTATTTTGAAACGTAAAGTCAACAGTCGGGAGTGAGCAGTGTATTTTTATTCTCAAACACCAAACATAAAAGAGTTACCGAGTGAAATGTAAGGAGCAGCTGCTCTCAATGAAACAAACTTAACTTTATTACCTAGAAAGCTATTTTCTTCCATTAACTTTGTTACTATGAGGAATGCTTGCATCATAGATCCTGAGTGTCCTTCCTATTAGTAGAATAGTAGCTGT
Source organism: Falcaria lacertinaria (assembly GCA_951449985.1). Taxonomy (NCBI): domain Eukaryota; kingdom Metazoa; phylum Arthropoda; class Insecta; order Lepidoptera; family Drepanidae; genus Falcaria; species Falcaria lacertinaria. The sequence continues at coordinate 4,848,209 of OX602109.1, read as the reverse complement.
GAAAGATACAACATGTTGTATCTACTCTTATTTATATTTGAACTATAACGTATAAAGCACAGTATTTTAAAACTAGATTCCGTTGAAACTGAGAAAGTATTGTTGAATTTCTAAAGGTTAGAAACATAATTCGTTTAGGGACTAGTATATTTTTAAAGTGCACTTTTTCCATACAAACCAACAGATATGCACAACAGAACATGTTGCGTTGCGCGGCGCTATCCCAAGCCCAAGTATAGGTTCCTCATGTTATGATACAACTTAGGTACTATTAACTTGATATTAATGATGATGAATTTAATAGAATGTAATGATCAATTATGTCAATCCAAAATGTAACTATTTAGGCAAGTTTTAATTAACATATTTAAATACTTTGGATAAATTCCATTAAAATTAATTACCTATTAACTAACAACGTCACATTTACGAGTAGGTAAGCACGATATACATATTATAATGTAAGATGGTTGTTAAATTGACATACTCCAAGCAAATACATCCTACTTTTGATACGATGAGCTTTAACAGATGTTACTGTATGTAATGCAAGATGAAGAACTCGCGTATTTTCAAGTCATTCTTATCTACCACTTTATAATTATGATTCATGGTCGAAAATACGGGTCATTGCCAATTACATTAGTAATGTCCTCAATATTGTTAAGTATGAATGCAAACTAATTTACAAATCAAATTAATTTGCACAAAGTATAATCTATATCCATAAATAAATCATCGAGCACATCGTTTATCGCAAGTTATTGTCAAGATACTGATTTTTAGTTAAAGTTCTTAATTTAATATACTCAGTTTCGAATGAGTTGTTTACCTTCTCAATTCACACATAAATTTAATACATACCCATGTTTTTACTGTAAGGTACAGCAAAACAAACACAATTGGTTTTTGTCAATTTTGGTGATATCTATCAAAACCAAATTCAGAATATTCGATAAGAATTAATATATTATAAGACTTACAAGGATCTTTCAAATCGCCAGAACATGTGTTAATGAGATCCTTCTCGGATTCTCGAAGAGTACGCATTAAAATCCTTTACTTTGGCCATGTACAATTTCATGGGTAGCATAACATCGATACCTCTAACGTTGACAAAAATAATTTAGTAAAACAAGGCTATACACATATAGAATACATTCGCATACAGCTTAATATAAATGTATAAAATTAAATAATATTACCCATACACCTCAATTGCCACAACCAGTAATTCCTTATTTGACAACCAACTATATAACTAGAATTGAATTAAATGTACAATAGCCAAACCGATTTAATATAAAGAACTAAATTGAAATTCCATACTAATTAAAATATTTTATGGCAAAAATACCTCTGCAAGCAAATGTTCCAATAAACGCGACATGAAACTAATAACGAGGTATTTAAATGATACGAGACCGGTGGATCAAGATCACATCAAATCAGTCTGGATTTCGTAAAATACCTGGCAATTTAATTCCATTTGAAAACGATTGAAACTTTTAAACATGCATTACGGTCCGCTTATCCAGACAAGAGCAATGAACTTCGAGAGACCATATTAATAAAAACATATATTTGTTTTCCCTTTATCTCGATTATCCAGTCACAAAAGTTTAGGATCGAAATGTTTTATATTAATTCCGCGGATTTATTCACTAATTGCTTAATAGCAATATGTGATAATATCACTGCCATTTATTATGCCAGCTATTATTTGGAAAGAATGGAAAGGACATGATATTGCTGGCTACTAGATTTTCATATGAAGTAACGTGCGTAACCTATACTACTTACAAATATGTTCTGTAGATTTGTTTAATCCAATCCTGTGGTTAATAAAACATACCCGTCTAATCTCTTGTCCGTGTTGTAATTGGGCTCCATGATGTAGGTTCAGAGCCCTAGGTACCATCAGAAATAAACATCAATCAAATCAACATTGGTACAGTGAAAAATTGTCTAGAATCTGTGAAAGCCGCAACTGAATTCGCTTTGTTACGTTTTGAACACTTGTTTTCACATATAATGTACTCGTAACACTGTATACAGATTGCAGCCGAGTACAACAAAGCTACGAAATAGGAAACATGTATAGGATGCCTACTTCTGTCTCCATCAGACTTTATATAAAATTATCACAAATGACTGCAATTATTCCAGGAGGCTACAAGCCAACCTTTTTTATAAAAAGCAACGAATGCGTTCCCGTAAATATATAAATATTTGTAAATATACATATTATAAATATAATGGTCGGAGCGAACATAATCACACAGCGCCATATAGTCCCGAACTAAGCAAAGCTTGTGCTTTAGGTACCAGACAGATATTTATAAATATATTATATAACCGGATTTAAGGTATCACAAATTTTCATCATAAGAATGTTTGCCTGATGCGGGGATCGGACCCGCCACACTACTAGGTAAATTCCGTAATAAACTAACGGCAGCATAAAAATGCATATTCTTATATACTAGGCAAAGTAGGCAAATAAGCACTCGAATCGCTTGATAGTAAACTTGTAAAACCAGGGGTGTCATCGCGAGCTGCCGACCCATAAAGAACCCTATGCTGTTTTGCCAACAAATTGTAATTACAAAAAATATTTCTAAAAAAAACCCATCCCAATGAACCTCCTCCTTTTTTGACGGCGGTTTACAAAATTATACACAATTCATACGTTATGAAGAAGGACAGTAAAACGCGAATTATAATAATATTATTTTGCCTTTTATTAACTAACACACAATATGTATTTTATATGCAACTCCTTCTGCGAATAATTCACGCAGTTGCAGACAGTTTGATAATCCAAATTATTATAATTTATTTTTCCTTGAAACATTGCGACTTTATCGCTCAAGGCTTTACGACAGAATAGTATGAATAAATGAACATCATTTGATGAAATACTTAGTTACTTATTTAGCAAATCGCTCCGTCCGTTTCCGGCAATAATCTCACTTGGTTCAATGCTAAGCGACATTTACATAAAGATCGAGTGTAGATAAATGTAGTTCGCCCGTAATATGAATTATACGTACGTATATTGCAGTTAATCCAGCTTATATTGAAGTTTTTGCTTGAGATAGACGATCTCATTGAGTGCGCGACGGCCGCAAGCACGCACATGCGACCTGAATGCCACCAGACCGTCTCGCGCATTAATCTGGACAATTCATCAACGCAGCCCTCTATAATTACACATCTCCTCTTGAGATGCTCATTTTACTAAACACATTCCAACTGCATCACCACACATAGAGATAAATATGATATTAAAAAAAAGACGAACCACGTAACTTAAGTAAACTACACTAAGTTCGAGTATATTTATGCTAAAACTTTTCTTTGGTATAAAATTATACCTGTTCAACATTACTGAATTCGATGACACGTATTTTGGGTCATGGAAGTATGTCGATATCTTTTAATTGTCTCGCAAATGTCTCTCAATACTAAAAAACCTTGACAGTTTGTCCTCGCTTCCTTGAACACCACTTCCCCATCATTTTGAGTGAGGTCATCCAACAGTTCTCAAACAGGGACATGCTCATTAATCACTCGAACGGAAACTATGACATGCATAGCTATATTTAGTACCTACCTACTGGTAAAATTATCGGTTCTGAAAACAGGAATCGGAATAAAAGTTTCTTATTATTTCAATTTCTGTGGTTCCAAATTTTATTTAACCACACCTTTTGATAAAACTGAAGAGCCAGTCTCGTCCACTTACATACTCTTATACCAGGTAAACTTGATAACATAAATTTTAAATTTAAAACTTTATCGTTAGCATGGAAAATCCTTATTAGATTACAGTATGTAGGTACAATGCCTAATATTGGTTGTACCTAGTATATTATCTACTCTGAGATACTGGCTTCGGTTTCGTACTTTACTCCCGATGACTGATTGTCTACCACCGTTAGCAGGAACACTGCATCCAGTGCCGATTGTTGCGTCTGAGTGAAATAATTTAGTATTTATTAACATCTCTTTCTTTGTATGTAAATCAGGCGCTGGCACCCTACTTACACCTTTAGATAGTCTGTCTAGTTTTGGGTAATAATAAATAATCATTGTGTGAGAGGTCCTGAATATGACTATTATCTACATCTACACTATATACACTCTTCACTAATATAATAATATTATAAAGAGGAAAGATTTGTATTTTTGTGGGTTTGTATTGAATAGGCTCCGAAACTACTGAACCGATTTCAAAAGTTCATTTCACCGTTAGAAAGCTAAATGATCACTGAGTAATATAGGCTATATATACTAGCTGCCCGCCCCGACACAATATTTGATAAATGTCTACCCGTGCGAAGCCGGGGCGGGCCGCTAGTTATACTAATAAAATTACTGCGGAAAATACAAATTGTGACCTTGCTTGACTTTTGTGATGAGTGTGAGAATTTTGTAAGCGAAATAAAAAAAAATGCATATACTAAAACGTCACTAGTGTTGTTCATACTCACATTTTGTTTAAAATTCCATTAAACCTATAGTACTTTTATACTTTCCTTTAGATAAGACCTTACACATTAACTTATTAAATTACGATAAGTAGAATACACTTTGGCAGACACATTATCAGTACAAAAAGCTGTTACTTGCTTATGTAAGTTTACTGCAGAATTTCGTATTTCCAGTTTATTAGTTCTCTCCATACCACGAGGTAAGTTCAATGCACAAGGTGATAATTTTAATTATTTCATTTAAAATATTACCGATGTAGGTACTTTATGCGTACATTTAATAATAATAAATTGATGAATAATATTATCTTGATTTTCTATTATAATTTAATTACATGGTTTGCTAAAACTAACGGTCCGACATGTAGTAAATATGTTTTCCAGTTTGTATTTATTTTTGTTCATACTTACGTTCATCTGTTGTTATAACCAAATGTTTGGATATAACCAAAAAAAAATGTTTTGTTAGTTTAATAAATAATTAATTCCTTCTTGGTGATTTCTTACCTGGTTGTGAATCCTGCCGTCAAAGGACCTAATGCGAATTCATAAGTTGTTTTATAAGTAGTAGCTAAAAAAGCTTTTAATTCCGATAATTATATTTCAATCTCTAAATTATATGAATATAATGTATTTCATTATAAGATATCGCATACAAAAATAAAAATATTAAATACTGCATGACCTGATTCAATAAATCGATATTCAAACACATCGATCAATTAGAAAACCGGATTAGAAAAAGACAATTAATTAAAACATATAATTTACATCTAGCATTTAATTATCTTATTCCCAGAGCTTGCATAATGAGTGGACGGTTCATTGGAGTGTTTTAAGCTATCAAATTGGTCGCTGACCAGTCCCGTCTAGCGTAACTCCGGAAGCAAACTGGTTATGATATCAATTCATTACAATTTACATTTTAACTAATGAAATAATCTCGTGAATGACTGTAACGGTGATCGCATTTCGAATATTACATAGTATTGAGTAACACTGCTTTCACTGGACACGTTATTGTAATATAGCGGTGCACGCAAGTTTTAGGTAATGCAACGTTCGTCAGAGTCAATGGTACTTTGGGTACTTTGATTGGTACCAATCAAACATTACGCTCCGGTATGTGCATCAAGATCTCATAACTCCTTTGTTTTTATTGTACAAGCGAATTAGTTCCTGAACCGAACAGGTATTTCAGGTCGATGTTCACTTTACGCCAATATCGTGGAATAACCAATAATAATATTGTGAGTGCATGCGGTGAGTATATGCAATCGCAAAATGTTTATTGTCCTTTTTTTGCAACATCTCTCTGAACCTGAACAACAAAATGAATGGGGCCGTGTCATTACCAGAATGTTGATTCAATATTATTGTAAATTGTAAAGCCTACTGAATACCATTTAGTAACAATTTCGCATTCATTATAATTGCGTAAAAAATTAATAAATATAACTGTGAATAGTTAATTATTGCTCATTTCGTACGGTCAATGCTCGATGTGACTCACTATACTTTGCATATACATGCCTATCTACTTTTTAGTCGTAGTCGTAGTTATGTCCTTCGGCGAAAAAGATTCGTGACCGCGAAGCATAACCAATGTATAAAGATAATGGCTCAGCTTAATTGGTGAATTTTGCAGATCAAACGTGGAACAAATCAGGAGCGCAAGTTCCGGATAATAAAACTTAGACAGCGTGATCCGATCTACTTGTTTTGTAAAAGTAAATCGCGTGTTCAACGCTGACGCGAAAATGCAGTCTTTAAAAAAATCTCTAAAAATACCACGTTTCATACAGTCATCGACTAACTGCTTTAGTATTTGTAAATGTAGTGAATCTGACGAATATGAATAAATAAACAACTGTTCAAATGCAATCCTGACGTGAACAATAGGCCACTGAATTGTGATTTCATTAAAGTATTACATTTATAACTGTAATACAGTAATGCTAATTAATGTAATTCTTCACGGTTGTAGGCCCTAGAGATTGTAAGCCAAATTATAACAGTCTTAGCAAGTACATACCTTACGTTCACATAAAATTTCATGACAGAAAGAGAAAACCTTTTCTTGAAGGAATTATTACATTATGGTAATATCCACTCGTAAACAGTGGAATACGGAGTGTTTGAGATCCAATTCTGTGACAGGAAACAGTCAAGTTTGTTTTATTGCCCGCTATTACTGTCTCATAGCTGGACGCACTTGATTTACCTACGCTATATATACTCGTACATAACGCGAGATTTCCGATACCGTTGACTTGCGCCTCATTTATCTCATCAACCATAAGTGCGACGGTTCTCATACATCTTAATCTTCCTCAGGCGGTGACTTTTACTACAAAACATTCAAAACTGTTCAATATGAATAGTACAGAAACAAAGAAAAGGTTTAGTACAAAAGATGCTGGATTACGAAATGACTATATTATGGTCATTGTTTAACTTTCTAAAAGACACCATTGTAAACGTGTTAAAGTTTTATTAAGGCATGTTTTGTTGTGAATCGTTAACCGCATCGGAGTGTAGGTGTTCGGTACTTGCGTAGGGCATTTCTGTTGAATGGAAGCGTCCGCCCACGGCGCGTGCGCAGCGTCCCGCCCGCCCACGCGCTTGTAAACTCTCCTAACTGTAACGCAGACAAATTACCAATGTATCACACATAATAGTGTCCCTTTAATCTTAATATGACGGGGGTCTTTTCACTGGCACGTGACTGATTTAGGCATTAGCGTAGGCAGAAAGGCTTAATTGTATCATAAATATTCATTAGAACTGAGCGAACAGGTGTAAAATACAGCTTCTATTATTCAAAGCACCCTGTAGTTAAAAACCATTAATATAGATTAAGTGCATTAAAATAATTAAGATTCAATCTTTCTGATAATAATATAATAACTTGGCTATGAGCCAATAGCTTATCATCCAAATGTACATGTATTCCCTTTTATAACAGAATGAGAACCTCTGTTTCTTGGCAATTAGTAATTGATGCGATAGGCTGACGTCAAAGTATGCAAGTAAGTAGTAGTACTGTCTTTGAGCAATAGCTTTCTTAGTCCATTAGTCTAGCTATAGGAATATCTTAATGCTTTCAATGATACCAAGTCCATATAAATATTAAATTGAATTAAACATAGTAATTTTAATAATTGTTTATGTTATGTTATTATTGTTAGATGCCGTTATTAATAAATAATTTAAATGAATATTATTATTTTCATTTCGCTTACTATTTACCTCTAGACTAAAAAAAATTAATCAATGTACGTAGCAAGGTATTGGACTATTAAAATTATTATTGTCTAAAGACACACCAGCACCTCATATTTTGAAGTCGGTAAAAATGTTAAGGAATTCCAGTGGTAAGATAATACCAGGCCCCTATGGATTAACGGCATGGCGCTAATGATGAGCAAATAACCACCGCACTCGTACGCTTATTGCGAGATGGTCGCTTGTGAATATTTGCTTACAATGTTAGAACCGTATTTTACTACATACACTGCCTCAATAATAAATAAACCCTCTTTGTACAGGGAAACAGGTGGATTTTATACTTTTTTGCATAATCCTCTCTTTTGCGAAAGCGTCTTGCGTTAAGTGCAATAACCTTGATTTATCGCCCTTTAGCAGCGCAGCGTAGCAGATATTGCGGTCGCAAAATTTGGAAGGGCTTTAGACTTACGCTGACACCGTCACTTTCATATTCCACATCGAAAAGAGATAAGAAAGAAACGCTGAAGTGATATACATAACGTTGGTTTTTTAGCGACTTAGTCCGCATTGGAGTAGTACAACGCACGTATAAATACAATTATCTTGATAACAGCGCAACCTACCGGGCTATAGTTAGAATTATAGTTATACCTTAGAACTAAAACCAGCAGCCAATATTTTATAATCAAAATCGATCAACCAATTTTATGAGAAGAATTTATGAAGACATGAACACTGGAATTATACATACCTACAGATATACTAGCCGTACAGTATATTTCACTTCTACCTATAAAGACTTGTATCTGCCATTCAGATATGTAGGTAGTTGTAGTCGCAACAGATAAAATTATTTACAAAGTTGAAGCTAGATTAAGGCTGAAAGTCTCTTTCTTAAGCTCGATGTGTAATATTTATAGCCGTGTACTGTATGTACGCTCTGATTAACAATATAATAATAACATCAAACAACTAATTTAAAACCCGGTTAAATATGCTTCCATTATTATTGCTTTAATTCCAAGGAAATAGTTGGCTATTCTTCTAAAAATACTCATTACGGAGAATACTTAGGTAGATTTCATTCTGTACTGTGGTGTAACTCTATACTATGCCTATGGATGCGGAATTAGTAAATATGGTAATTTAGCAGACTGTGCTTTTCCAATATTCATACAAGGAGCCGCTTCACTCACCGCATATTTTAGTATTTATATTGACAGCTATATTTATTTTATGCTCACAAGTGTGTAAAGTGCGCGCTATCTGCCAACATTTTCAATTTACATATCTTTGATTATAAGATACATATTTAAATATAAATTATACAAATTAAACAACCGATCTGAGAATTGTCCTGTCGGTGTTCAATTGTGGAAAAAAATGCAAGCGTGTGGTTTCTTTTTAATTTACACACAAAGGTAAACATGGCCAACCATTACTTACTCTTGGTGATATTACAGTTGTTATTATTTTTTAATAAGCAGCAGCATCCCTCATTCAAGCGTGCCAGTGCAGACTTCATATACCTATCAAAATAATTATTATACGCCACGTGAGGACTTCAAGTCCACGCCAATCCTAGAAGTCAATAAATCAACAAGGTCTGAAATAATAATATATTGAACGTCTTTGAATTGATAACTTAACTAAGCTACGGTTGGATATTCTAGCCTCTTAGCATTAGAGAAAAGAAGAGACAAATTAATTTTACTTACAAATTATACAAAGCCCATGAGACTACATTATTTTCACCTGATTTATTCAACCAGGGTCCTTACTGCATTGATTGATTAATCAAAATGAAAACCAAAAAGCATTTCTTCAGTTTAGGCCCTATTAAGTATCTTATGAAGGTCAAATTACCATAATCTAGCGAAATCATATCATCTGCGTAGCTTTGTTATGTACCCACTATGTACACCTATGTGTCTACATAACAAACAGCCCGTAATCTGATATGTTCTTCGATCAGTTGATCCACGTATAGATTATAAAATTAATGTAGATAGACCCTGATAAAGGCGATGTGTAAAACAAAAAACTTTAACACGCCTTATATTTTAAACAATAACTCAATCTGTTTAAATATGCAAATTTAGAGGCAATAAAGAAATTTATTGGATGGTTAAGTTTACTTGAGTAATAAATCAGTCATAAAACTGCCTACATTAAAATGTGACACAACCAATAAATTGGGTACCTATAAAATAAGTACCTATTGGTTGTTTAAACTATGTATGTTTGGAGAACTTACAAAAGAGGTAATAAAAAATTAGGACTACCACATCAACAAGCTATATATATAAAGTTTCTATATGATTTCTAGTTAGTCGGTTTGGATACTAAACTACTGTGGGAGCCGATAAAACATATCTCATAGGTGTATTCAAAGTACGTAATGTATAATGCAGTAATCTTTCTGTTTTCTGACATATCCTCAACCACTTCTGCTCTAGGTAATTTATGCCTTTTTCACTATTAATTTTGTGCGTCTAAGAGCACTTTACATATTTATATAGTGCTTGGCTGTTGCTCAAAATATTTAAGTTAATATAACGGAAAAAATATAGCATAAAAAAGATATCTAATTAGAAAATGGATTGATTGAAAGAGGCCCCAAATAAGGCATGTGCATTAGAATGTGACACTTTAATTTTTTTAACAATGTAAGCTTACTTGAAAGCTAGGATAAGTTACGAACATAAATAGTTGAAAAGAAAGATCATTAAAATTCTCGTCAACGTAAAAAACAATGGATTGTCTCATACATCTTTACCATACATTAAATATTAAAATTTATCACCTTTGCTAACGCATTCCAAGTTGCAGTCGCGTCGTTTCTGCGTGCTTACTTTATTATTCGATGTCAAATGCAAATTTACTTGCACCGGAAGCACATTGTGCTTTTGTCTCTTAAAAAGTCTTTTTTAAGATCATGTCGAGAAGTCAACTCGGTCTCTATTTGCATGTCATGGTGACTAGTTTCAAAGCCGAAGTGGTTGCCATTAGGCACTCTTTCAACGCCGCCCTATTGTCCTGCAATAGATGGCGATAAAACATTCTCTACGTGATGGAATTTTTATGTTTCCGATCCCTACACGCCGCTGGCATTATGATATTAAAAGCTTTAACTCTTTAAAGTAATAATTGTGGATATTTATTGACATTCCCAATACTCAAGCCATTTTAATAGTCATAATAATTTCGGAACGATTTATTCATTGTCATAGAGATGTATACAATATTTCAAAACCAAATAATTGTTCATTGTCTTCGACATGAAATCAATGAAATTTATTAATTTAGTTTTTATTCGTTTGACATTTGATAAATTATTCGCGCGAAAAACCACTAGAAATTGCCTGTTCACGGTAAGCAGAAATACCACGGCCAAGAGGATCATATTTAAAAATATGTCGTAGCAAGGCTTCACATAGGCTTCATATATTATGTACTTATTGCTGGCATAAAAAAATCCATATTGAATTTGAACGCTACATAAGTAGTGTACGTAGTACTTTGTCTGCTTTGAGATATATATATCAACTTTGCAGACATTTCTGTAAAATTGCTGTAGCATATAAACCCACAAAATGACAAATGCGATAAAATTATAAAGCGTCACTAATACAGCTGCTATAAGCATTACCGGTAAATCAATCTGCGCGGTCAAGCGAACAGGTGTGACAAAACATTAGATACCTTCAACCACGAGTCACGACTTAACCGCAAACTATAAATGCAATACATAATTAGCGAACATTCTTATTAGTTTTTCAAGAGTATTTCCTGATCAATAAAACTATTTACGTGTTATATAACAAAAAACTAACACTGTAAATAATCCTAAAAATTGCTTTGAAATGAAATAATATTCTTATCAATCACAGGTAAACACATTTTATATGAAAAGATAGTAGGTATATAATCGCTCTTTAAATGAGAAGTAGATACTCGGTGCCAATGCTTGGAGATGGCATGGGTCAATAGTTTTCTTTAATTACAAACCAAACAGGGTCTGTCTTATAAGACACTTTACATTTTATAAGATGGCCTTAGCATAATATTAGATATTGGGTTTAATACGTAAAATTTCTAAAATTGTACATTGACCATTAAGTGCAATGTATAGTGTACATACAAAGGCACTCAATGGTGGTTGAATTGTTTTTTTCTGTCTCATTTTAATTCGTAAAAAAATTGCAATAAAAACCGATTTCGCCCACAAGACATTTTTGTGCGAGGAAGTTACCTAATTCAATTACATGTCTCATAACTTCACCTTCACCTTTTTTTACATATATCTTTACTCGCCTAACGTTTGTGAACAAGAACTATAAGCCTTATTTTGTATACATATTATTATATCTGTACGCGAAGAGTTTTAATAAATAAAATTGTATTTATTTATTCAGGCAAGTGCGTCGGTCGCCTGCGCCGCCGCAGCTCTCCCACCCCATGTTCACTGGCATGAGGTGAGTCACCACACTCAATATAAACTTACCAATTCACCATAGACGGAAATATGCCCGGGCGTAATCCTATTTGTAAAGAAAGGACGGAAAAATATCCGCGCATATGATTCATATTGGGCTTTGTGGTGGCATTCATAGTGGGCAATCCTTGTACTTGCAAGAATTTTAGCCGTGTCGGTAATTTGTTACTTTATCATTTTCTGCTGACAAATTGTAAAACCGGTCGCAAGATATAACTACGGAGTTACATGCGTATTTTGATCGCTGCTCAGAATGTTGTGAATTACACTTTTTTTTGTGAATATTTATCATAGAGTATTTTGCGTTGGCAGCAGTACATATATTATTATGTAAAATAAGTAAATAGTAACTCGAAAATGTAATAAAACGTAATGATAAAATGTAATGATAATTTAGATCATACATGCACGCACAACTATAATTATATTTTTGTGTTATGTAAATCTATTATAGAGCCAAGTCGCAAAGACCGGTGATGTTATACATGAATGGACAGACATACCGTTTATTCCAGTAATTCTACGAACACGGGCACCAAACCCGGACATACACAGACCGGACGAATTATAAATTCCGTTTTTGCCATTTTGCTACGGAACCCTAACAAGCACCCGCTGAATTGCAGCACCGGGTATCAGCCACGCACAGCTCTCCTTACGTCGAAAGTTTTAACTAGACTAAAACTGGACTAAAATGTGTACCCTTTTGTTCATTAACCCGTTTTTTATACTAAATGTTTCCCAAATAATAAATAACGTCATCGTTGTCACAGCACATAGTTGGATTTTGAAAGCACTACGCAATAATTTCGTGTAATTTAGTTAGTCCTAACTAAATTACACGAACTTATTGCGTATATAGCCGCTAGCAATACCAGGGGTATCACTAACGGGGTGCCAACCATGTTGTTGATGAGGACTCACTGTGCTAGCAGCAATACTACTAGCCCAGCGTATCCTCGTGGAGCAGCTGGCAACCTTACTTACCGCAGAAACACAACACTACATCAAGTAGTGTTATTTCACTGCGATCTTCTGTTAGGCGGAGGTACAGTTCCCAGTTGGGCGGCTCCAATTTAAATGGGATAACCCACGGGAAATCCCAAATCGCCCTACCTCTCTTTTTATAAGCTCATGGTGTGATTAATCACTGTACTTAAGCTTAGAAAAACTCATTCGTACAGGCCGGGATTCGAACCTGGGCCCATCAGATGATAGGCCGTTGCTTCAACCACAAGGCCACCACGGCTTTAAAGCAACACTACCTTCGATATCATTAATAAGTTACTAAATTTGAGGTATCAGCTCATTAAGGCAGCTTCGCTTTTTGAACGAGAGATCTGGTGTGTCTTTTATATGTGTTTGTATACTTAATATGTGAAATGTTATATACTACACTAATAGAAATTATTAATACGTATATCAGAATTGGTTGTCCATATTTTTTACAGCTTTTTAATCAAGAAAGTAAGAAAGCAGCATTTCTTAACTATCTGTGATAGGCGATAAGAATTATATTTTGACACATTGGATAATTTTTATATTAATTAACCAAACATAATCGTGTAATTAACATCTTTTCGTAACATAATCAACAATATTTTGAAATATTGATGGATAATGCGGTTCGATATCAGCTAGGTAGTGATTACATGTTCAAAGCAAGTAAATATCGATATCGTTTTTTATAGATACATACGAGAAGGCTAAAATTCCACTGACATAATACCATTGTCTGTTTTACTTTAAACAGACAAAGGTATTATGTTAGTGTTTGAAGCCGTGGTGGCCTTGTAATTTATGCAACGGCCTGTCATCTGATGGGCCCAGGTTCGAATGCCGGCCTGTACCAATGAGTTTTTCTAAGCTTAAGTACAGCGAATAATCACACCATGAGCTTTTAAAAAGAGAGGTAGGGCGATTTGGGATTCCCCGTGGGTTATCCCATTTAAAATGGAGCCGCCTGACTGGGGACTGTACCTCCGCCTTACAGAAGACCGCAGTGAAATAACACTACTCGATGTAGTGTTGTGTTTCTGCAGTAAGTAAGGTTGCCAGTGCTCCACGAGGATACGCTGGGCTAGTAGTATTGCTGCTAGCACAGTGAGTCCTCATCAACAACATGGTTGGCACCCCATTAGTGATACCCCTGGTATTGCTAGCGGCTATAGGCTACGGTGACTGCTTACCAGCAGGTGGGCCGTATGCTTGTGTGCCACCTAAGTATTTTTGTATGTAACGAATAAACTCAAAAAGTACTGGACCGATTTCAAAAATTATTTCACCGTTAGAAAGCTACATCATCACTGAGTAACATAGGCTATATATTATACTAGCTGCCCGCCCCGGCTTTGCACGGGTAGACAAAATATTTGATATCAATGTCTACCCGTGCGAAGCCGGGGCGGGCCGCTAGTTGATAATATTTTGTCGACTTCTACTATTGTTTATAAATGACACTACTATCGTCGTATTTTATCGATCGTCATAAACAAGTATTATAATAATTACAAGGAAGGTCTCCTAAGATATTTGGAAAAAAACTATTTCGCGTGAATTGACTTGCTGTGCCAATTGAACACTTTGTTCCCTTCATAATACTTCCAGGTACGAAAATGTTTCAGTGTTCAGCCGGTAGTCAGATTGTTGAAACTAACTACATAAAGGTATCTTTACAGAACAGTAGTTCTCCCGCGTCTTCTACGCTAATAGGAATGGAATGGAATGCCACCCAACCGCTTCAAGTACTGGCTGAAACCACCACTCATGTGGTAGCGACATATTAATTACATACCTTAACTTATTAGCTCATTGTGAACGCATGTTTTAAAGTATAGCAAGATTTATCTTTTTACGACCATTCATTAACCATTCACAAAGTGACCCGTATGAATGTAGAGCAAATTTTTTTTTCATTTCTCATGCTCAAAAAGTTCGTCATTGTAACGTTCCAGAGCTGAGAAAAAATAGAATATTCTGTTCTAGGGGAAAACGATTTTAATTTTGTGTGTTACTTAAAAAAAAACGTAAATAGAACAATTAGGAATAAAGACTCGACTTATTACTGTTTTATTAATCGAATCGGTGCATGCACATTGCGTTCAAAATAAAAAGTCAATGGTGCGAAATCTTTAGAATTTTTCTCTAATTACAAATTGAACATAATTTTACTGCAATAAATTTATTTGAATTTTAATTAAAATTATGGTCAAATTTATTTTTGAATTAATTTATTATTTTGCATTCGTAGTGAAAATCAGAGTGTTACACACGGCGCTAAAACCCATTGTAACTCGGATTCTATTTAGTACCTCGCTAAAGCTGTCGCTGTCGAGAGTAAAACTACCTAATACGTATACAATTGATCACTTTAGCTCCTTGTTTAACAATCTACTATTTTATATTTAACATTTAGATCCTTTTTATTTTCATATTGATGTAATAATAGACTAAAATATAATTAAAATTGTGAGTTTGTATGTCCAAGAACGCCTAACTTCAGATTATGTGGATGTACCTACGAGTTACAAAACCCTCAGAATATATATAGCTCGCTAACGCAAAAAAGTACTTATCCTTATCAATAGTGTCTCAGTTGGAACTGTCAATTTCACAATATTGTTTATCATTGTTCTGATAGCACGTGTGGTTTGTATCCGGCACGTATCCGGCGGAAAGCGACGTTTCCTCAGTTCCTTATACGTTACGTCACTGGCAATAAAAACACATACTTTAGTTAGACCAATCTTAATATTCTAAACCAGTAATGATTATTGCGTCTGACCTAACAATTCGACTTCAATTTGAATAACTGATGTCACTGAGATTAGAAAGGATTAAAGTGAAAGGTCTACTTAGGTCGTCTCGATACAAGCTGTGCTAAGTGCAGGGACTGCCGTTTAGTGTAAAATATGTTTTTTGCTTAAATAATCATTATTTTTATACTGAACAATTACAGCATTTTATATCCTTAGTCTAGTTAATCATATAGTTTAATATTAGTAACATTTGAAATATTCGAAATATCGTAGACATATTGGGACATCTCATCAACGGTCTCACGTGTGACCATGGGCAGGTTGCAATCGTACTCAGTAATTAAGCTGAGTTGGCCTCTGAGTACCGCGAGGGTTTCCGAGGATCCCATACAACCGCTACTGATAGCTGTTCATGAGTCACTAATAAGGCCTTGTATCCAAGATTAGCATTTGCTTCTACATACACAGTTGAAAAACTCAACAAATTTTATTTAATGACGAGACGTCAATCACGCAAATGATAATGATAGTATAGCGATCCACTTCCTCGAAGCTGTCTTGCGGTCCGTCCAGCTTCAATTAGCTTACCTTTCGATGACAAGGGATAACTTACGAAGATGATACATTGGATATATAGCAATTTATTACCCTGCTTCCTTTCCTGACTTGATATAATTACATGTAAATACATACTAACACGACCTTATTAATGTGTATAAATGGTATATGCGAGGCTATATTCCAAAGTATTTTTGTTCTTGTCAGCAAAAGCATCAGGAACTTTAATGGATGTGTTGCATAATTCTCAGAGATGAAGTTATATGCCCAACATGTCGGTCGATGATATATCACATTAATGTCTTTAAAAATTCTGGAGGCAAGGCATAAACACATTCGTGGTTAATTTTCAGAGCAGTAGGCGCGTGCGGTGCGGCGCGATGGTTGCGTGATCGGTCATCATGCGCCTCTTCCGCGGGCCGAAGCGCAGGGAAGTGACCGGGCCGCGAGCCGTCGCGACGCCGACGCCGTCTCCGCGCCGAGACGCCGCCGCCGCCACCCCTCAGCACGACTATACACTTGTCACCGCGCTCCCAGCCATGGTCATGGAAGATGACGTCAGGGAGATGAAGAAAGGTACCTACAAAATGCTTTTAAGCGACTCTGAATTTATTTTTTAAAAGACCTACGTCGCTTCATAAAGGCTTTATTTAAGTATCTGCAAATATTTTCCTCTGTCATATTACACGATTTATTTTCTTTGACTTTTTGTTCTAGATTGTAAGGTTATGTCGATTTGTGATTAAAACACTAGTACAATAATTTATAAAAGCAATTGTTTTCGTGAATTATTATTAATATTATTTCCATGCTTACAGTGTTTGCTACGTGGGGTCGCAGAATGGGAAAGAAACTGGAGCTATTGAAAAAACCTGAAGTAAAAGAAACTTCGGAAGAATCAATTCCTAGCGACTACGCCAAGGAAGATTCTAAGACGCCTATCACTGGCCAGTTTAAGAAAAAAAATCAATGGAAGATGGGAAGAAGCTCCTCAGACTCTTCTTCTTTAAAAAAAGACAATGATACAGATTCTATTCGGAGTGGATCCAGAGATAGATCTCCAAGTCCTTTCAAATCTTTCTTTCACAGAATGGGTTCCACGGGAATGTTGAATTCGGCCAAATCCCAATCTCTTCATATGAACAAAACACCAGAAAATTATCCAGTTGCAAGCGGGCCATCGCTATATAGAAGTTGTTCCACTTCTCATCTATCGACTTACGTAAAAGCTGATGATCCTTCCGACGATATAGACTTACAAAATGCAGACAGTGAAAACAAAGCACCTCTTTCGAAACACACAAAACAAAGCAATGTTACAGCTGAAGATAATTTAGTAAGCACGACAACGAAAGCCATTAGTTGTGATAATATACCAAATTTAAATGACGGACAAACAAACAGCGGTGCCTGTAAAAAACCTAATTTCCCCTATGCATTTTTAAGATCAAAACTATCAGTTTTACCTGAAGAAAATAGCATGGCATCACAACAACGAACGAACTGCGTTAGACAAAGTTTCTCAGAAAGGATAGATAGAAAATCTCCGAAATTTAGAAAAGAAAAATTGTTCCATTATAACTCACGATCAGAAGAACGATATCAAAGTAGTGATAGTATATCAGTCCATGAAGATAATGTTCTACTCAATTCCGCATTGAGGCAAGATTACGAATTTTCACGAAGTTCTATGAGAAGCATTAACGAAATTGATGGTCATATTTACCCTATGAGAAGAATGGAAGATGTGCCCAGGAGATCATCAATGATTTCGCATAGACCACCGTTAGATTATGACCCTATGCTTATTCCAAGGAATCGAAACAGTCTACCAGTGTATGAATACAATTCAGTACTCGGTTCTATCCGTGATCTAAAAGCTGAGCTTGCGTCATCGAATCATAGCATACATCATGGACCAGAGACAGTAGAAATTCAAGCCCATCGCTTAAGTAACTATGTAAGTTCAAATGAATCTGGTTACGACAGCGATGGTCGACCTACAGATGAACATAGTAATCAATCTCCACCAGGTTATTCCTGCCATCTATCTAATAGAACTGGCAGATTAGAACCAGACAACAACCATTCTGATACCAATCAAAATACGTTTTCAAGACAATTAAGTTTAAATCAAAAAATAAATGTCAGCAGAGTGCAAGTTCCCGTTAGACGAAGTTCAACACCATGTGCTCTGTTTCCCACAGAAAAATCGATTCCTTATGAGTATGAAGCGGTGAATAGAGAAAACGTTAGGAAATATTCCAATGCTTCCACAATAAATCACCAACATATTTTTGAACCTAGTGATTCAAAGCCACCGCCACTACCTAAAAAAGCAATAAATAAAAAACCACCATACGTGTATAAGACAATAACGTTGGATGAACGAGTACAGACAAGAAAAATTAAATTATTGCAGTCACAAATTGTTCCTATCGAACATACACCTACACAAAATACTGATCAAAATGACTTATTAGAATCCCGTCCGGCATTTAATCCGACATCTGACACAGATATTTTTGGCAGAGGTCCATGCACGAAACGATTTAGAAAAATAAGATTATTAAAATCAAGATTAGACGAGAGTTTAGGAGTTTACCTAGCACAACACAGGGTTGATTTTGATAGCAGTGGTTCTAATTATGAGGTACGCTATATTGTTGTAAAACTAGATCTCGACGGGATAGCACACAGAGATGGAAGGTTGAGAATAGGAGATGAAATTGTAAATGTAAATGGCAGAGTACTAAGAGGACTATCATCATTGAAAGAAGTTCAATATATTGTAAACTCCTGTTCAACCGAAGCTTTTGGCGAAGGTGGAGCCTTATATCAATCATATCAGGTAGATCTTGTTATGGCACACGATGAAATCGCACCTATTACTTTAAGCAGAATAATAAATAGCCAACAGAGCGAATCTCATCCCCGCCCAATATCAAATGTACCTCCAGATATAATTTCACAAACTGTACATAAGCCATCGTCCCCAAACCACATAACAATAGAAACTCATTTTCCTACAAACAACCAATATTATAATAGTAAATCATCCAATAGCACGAATGATCAATCAACGTACGAAGCCAATCCGACAACAAACAGAATGGAGATGCATCAAAAATTCGAAGTTGGTGTTCAAGTCAGCAATGGGCCGGTTCTTCCACTTTCAAATCAAAAAAGTGATGACGAGAAATTATTGGAAAGGCATTGTTATACACAATCTTCTACGTCGTTACATAATATTACAAATATAGAAATCTCAATGAGATCATCACCCACCCCAAGATCTGCTCATTCTAACAATTACAGACCAATATCAATGCACAATTCCAGGCCTCAGCCAATAATCGGTCAATACCCTATTTGTAACGATAACATAACGAATGAAATTAAAGAAAATTCTCATTATATAAAGCATATACCAAGGCTCTATCAAAATAGGTCTTTTGAAAGTATTCCAGAACAATTGAGAAGCAGCAGTCGTAGTAGATTTTTTAGCCGTATGGGATCGCAACGTTGTGCTCCGAACCATACTGCACATGTGTCGCGGCATCAAGAATATGATTCTTCTTTGCTACATGAAAATCAGCACGGTGGGCACTACTCAAACAGTTCGATACATAAAGCAGAGTTTTGGAAAGGACCTGGCCACAAAAGCCTAGGTTTCAGTATTGTGGGAGGAACAGATTCACCAAAAGGTCAAATGGGAATATTTGTGAAAACTGTGTTTCCTAACGGGCAAGCAGCCGACAAGGGTAAAATTTTTGAAGGTATAGGATAATTTAAATGCACACATTTATTATTCTCATAACAAATAAATATTAAAAATTGTTATTTGTATAGGTGACGAGATCTTGTCGGTGAACAACGTGCCAACTCGCGGGCTTAGCCATGCTGGAGCAATATCGCTTTTTAAGCAAGTAAAAGAAGGAAAAATAGAACTGACGCTTTCAAGAAGAAGGTAAAACCACACACCACAACTACATATTAAAATCAGTTTTTTATTAATATTTTCATATTATTATATATTAACCACGTATCGCGTGTTTAAATTTTCAGAGCACCTAGGTCAAGATCTGTTGAACCTCTGGGAAACTTCCGCGGCGAACCTAAAAGGGAGTGAAATTATTTATACCCTACCGACCCAAAGATACATTATGATATCAAGTGCAATAATCAATTCAAGCTAATTAACTATCATAAGAATATTATAAAATTTAGCCAAAGGCAAACATTTAGATGCTAAAAATGCTTCGTGTTTAAACTACTGAGAAAACGCTACTGAATGTATTTACATTTTAAGGTCTATTATGTATATTTAGGGATAGAATGTATTATTAAAACTGGTGTTATTTGATATTGTATAATGGCGAACTCGTTATCCTTTATTTTGATTGTTCTGCTTTTGTACGACTTGACAGCATTCATAAATTCAATGTGTGTATTGGATGTTTTATTGTTAGTTTTGTTTAAGAAACGAATATGATAAGACTGTATGTAAATTGTAAAGATGCCTAATTGCTAGTTTTATGTCGCTCCGTATATGCGAGCAAACCTTTTATCGATACCGCAATGGATCATTATTTTGTTGGTTATCGCTGAGACATAAATTATGGAACATCCTTATATCAAATTATTGTTAGATAACTTATGAGTATATTACTGTAGACTGTTATACAAAACCCATTGTTGATGTAATTAGGTATGCTAGATCTCGTTTCTTGCTCTAACTTGTATTATATGTTTCATATTTTTTGTTACTTTAGATATTAAACAATTAATCATGTTAAGATGAACGCTTTCTGCCAATTAAATATATGAAATCGACAATCACGACCGAATATTAATAGACTGATATATCAATTAAAGCTAGTTGAGTTCATACATTACTGCCAAAGTTTAGAGTTAACAAACGAAATTTGTAAACTGAAATTAGATTACCTGACACGATAATAAGAAACGATACAACTAACAGATTACCAACGAACGCTCCGTCCAATCATATTGTTAAACTTGTAATAGCGTTTTATTTACCACAAAAGTTTACAGTATGGTCGTAAGCTGTTTTGTAAAAGAATATCATTTTATGTTTCGTGAACGCCGACTCCTAAATATGAAAATGTAAAGCAAGTACCCATGCGCTGTATTGTAAGTAAAATTTGTATAAAAATAATATTATTTTAAATAAATGCAATACCTCTCGACGTCAGCTATGTCTTTTATCTAATAAAAACCACGTAAATATCAATAAAAAGTTCGTTTATTTAAATATAAAGATTATTAAAAACTAACAAAACATACACAACCCCAGCAGCAAGTATTGGCAATTGAAAGGAAGAATATGTAGACGAATAGATATTGATTGAACTGAAATGCATGAAAAGTTATAAACAATATAATAATAGGTCTAAAAAATATTTTGATGCCGTAAAATCTTTAAACATGATTGAAAAAATCTGATGACACATATATCACATGATAAAGACTTGTAAACCGGTTACTTGGAGAACAAAACACCAACATTAAAAATACAATCAACTTTCTGATACCATACCAAAGTGTAGTTATATAAAATACGTTGTATCAAAATCAGAAATACCTACTCTCCACCCTATTTTCAGAAGGTGGGACGTTTCATACATATTCCTTAAATCACCATTGCGACTAACAAATGCACATCATTTATCCGACATTACGTTTACTTGATGTCACACAGAATAGCTACACCTCTCAAGATCCAGTGATCGGGGTTCTTAATCGTCGGAAGCCATAGTGGAGTGATAAAGGTGAGTCCTGTACGAACGGGCTTCTTGTATACTGGGCACTGCGGTAAACACAAAGAACGAATAATTAACAGCTTGTGACAGTTATGAAAATTGCAGGCAGGAAACCGATTAAGTCACACATAAGTCGTTTCGACTGATTTCCAAAGCTCTTTGACGCTAATATTACCAGCAATAGGATTTTTAATTCGAGACCAATATATTTGTATATCGGACTTTGGTTCAGTGTTTTCAAGTGTGAAAGATAAACAAAAACAAAAGGCAGACTACAGGCATACTGGAAACAGAGCCACACCTTCATACTATAATAATAAAGACATATGGCTTGAAATCAGTAGAATGCTATCCGGGGCACGGAGGGTTCTTTGTACGGTGTAAGTGACATTACGTACAACATTACTTAGTAAAATCTTAATTTCACCTGATACAGCTTAGGATCCTTGGGCGCTGTGGAGTTGATGGCATAAACGTGGATGACTGGCAAAGGAGTGTAAAGCACTTTGAGGGTGGACTCGCACAGACGTAGATTACGCCGGTCCCAGCCCGCACCGTCCAGAAATACGCCGTGGATGAACACTCCCTCCTGTCAATAAATATATTCATCGAATAGAATTCCTACTTTTCTATTATACGTCAATACGAAAATTAAGTGAAAAAATACATCTCTGGAGAGGCAAGACTAACCAAAGCTCAATTGATTTTCTAATACACCTTATTTTGAGTTTAACTATATTTCCCATGATTAAAACTCGCAAGTTGTTATACTTTTATTAGAAGCACAAACTTTGGAAACATTTTAAATACAAACCGGCGGTGGAGCTTTAATCTCTTCATAAACATATTTGGTGACATCATTGTGCAGCGTCACCATATCCAAAGCCCATCCTTTATGGGCACGAGTCACTTCTTGACGCATGGCCGTCAGAAAACCTTCAGAAGGAATGGATATCAATATCTCATCCATTTTTATACCTAACGTAGTTCCAGAGAGAGAACTGCATGGTCTGCATGGATTTTATCAAATAAGGTATGATCTGTCTCAGTTAGCGTCAGGTAAGCTTTTTTATTTGTTACGGCATATATTAAACAAATGGGACAGATAAAGCAATTCATTTTACTCTTGTTTAAAAAAAACAAATTACCTTGAGGGTTGAAGAATCCCGTCATCCAAAACGAGTTAGGCCTAGCCTGGAAACACCAGGTTGAGAATTGAATGTTTCTCTCTAAGAACTCTGTGAACCAGAAACCGAGTGTCGAAGATGACCATGAGCTCTTCAACCAAATGTTTGGCACCTTTGCATCGTAGATATTATCAAGAGAGTCACGAAGAGACTGAAATTCAACAATAATGATATAATATGAAGAGCTGAAATACCAGAAGACATTCCGACGTACATTTGGTACATTGAAATCCTCTTGAGCTTAATGGAATATTAATTATTGAAATAAATTACCTCATTCATAATAATAGTACCATCGATAGCGAGAAGCAGATCTTTCAGTGTTGTTCTGACCAATAATATTACTTTCTGCATGCGATCTATTTCCTGGCGCAAGAAGATTACCATAGAGTTATACATGCCGTAGAATTTCAACCTGAAACAAATCAATGACCATCACCATGAAATGGGCTGGTTGCTAATGTCGTAACAGAAGAATAATAATCAATGTCAGCGTAATGAGAAATAAGTCTAGGAAGAAATGTCATGGAGTTCTCTTAACTACGAGTACTAGGTATTCATGCAGGGATTTATGGGCATAAAGGTGTAAAGCTTTTGATACTTGCCTACCCTACGACTTGCTCATTGCTGGTTGTTAAATAAGTATTAATTATAAATACAATACCTTTCTTTAACTTCATGAGGATCAAAATTAGGTGGCACTTTATCGAGCATCTCTCTCGACTGCCTATAAACTGACGCTTCGCGCGTCTCTCCACCGCCCGAACTAGACTCTTTTGGTTGAATTGACAATATTGTATCCAATAATTCTTGAGTTCTGTTACGTTGGTACCTATAAATATCACACATAAATATATATAAAAATATATGTAACTATATTTACCAAAGTAATAAAAAATTTGAAATATTCAAACGCACTGTATGAAATCGCTATACATAAGACATTTTGACGGATCTACCTATCCTTACAGCATTCTCTTAAAGTCTAAGAACACGACCACACCAACGTCTTACTTAGCTCAGTATGTTTGCAAATTTATATTGTTTGTTTTCAAAGCACGTGTAAGCCAATCTCCGTGAAAAACAAAGCACCCTTGCCAAGCCAAGAATAAATTTGTTATTATGGAACGTAGGTTACATTTACGTTGATGTTGCAGTTGCAACTGCTCCCATCGCTAGCTAATTGAATTTTCTTTAGTGATGGTGAGCAACCTCTGCCTCATTACTCATCATTTGCATAACAAACAAAATTATAATATGTGAGGCGGAAAGTGAAATTTCATACGTAATATCAGCATTTGTATGCAAGCCGTATGCTTGAGGTGGATCCACAGTTTTCATCTTCTCAATCTCCTCAAGGTACTCGGGTATATTTTTAAACTTCATTATTCCGTAACTCTTATAGAACTGGAACTCGTCAGTAAACAACTGATCGGAGAACCATACCCTGCAGAATGTTACTAAGAGACGAGTATCGTAATCATCCGTCACACGACCACCGTATTGGACAGCTGATACCATGTACCTGCAAATATATTTCTATATTTTTTAAGTCAAAGACCAAGAAGTTAACTTCTATTTAGTCTGTTTGTAAATAATTTCTATAACACAAGTAAATTCTTATTGCAGTAAACTATTCTAAACGGAATGTAGAATGTAGACATGGAGAAAGTTGGGATTTCGATTTAATAGAGCTTAGATATCGAATATATTTTTCTTAACAAATTTTACAGAGATATATAACTTACCGTACTGTTGTCCAACTGATGGTCTGCCCTTGCTCTAGAGAATCTAAATGATTCTGAACAAACATGCAAGAAGCCAACCAGTCGGCCGAATTGAATTCATATGGGATATTCCAGCCAAGAGGACCGAACTTCCGTCTTTCTTGCACCACAGTGTGCAAGAAAGAAATAGTGTATATGAGTGGCAAGTAAAACGGACTGTCACTATAGTCCAGGAAATCTTGACTCATCGAATCGTAAGTCCTCATGAGACCCGCTTTAATACCTAAAAAGCATATGAAATACTCATTATATTCAAACAATAACTGTATGAATAGAATAAAGGTCGCCCTTTAACTATACAAAGATAAAAGATTTGTATTTTTAACCCCCATCGCAAAAGGAGGGGTTTTATAAGATTTTCGTTGTAATGGATAATAGTGAAAAAACGAAAAAAATATTGGCCCATTTTGAAAAAACTTCACCAATTATAGTGGCATAGGCTATGTATTATATTGCTACACGGGCGAAATCACAGGGGAAAAGTGGGTATAATAATAAAAGTATGTTTACCTGATGGTGGCTCACAAGTGTATTTGATTGACATTTGCAATAGAGTGATCGGGAATGTTTCATGCACTTCAGTAGTAATCCAAAGCCTGTAAATGATCATGCTCTTATTAAAGTTCCTCAACGAAGTATTTCAATGAATCGATTAGATCTGTACTAGGTTCAAGCCATCATCTATGTGTACAATCTTTCCAAATTTACCTGAACGTTTCGTGAACTTGTTCGGGATCCTTTTCCAACTCGGCAAATTGTTCCATAATCTCAACCATGTACTCTAAGCCCAAGTGACAATTTTGTAATAACACCCACAGACCCTAAAATAAACATGTTACGATATACATAATAATATCACTAAATAGTTTAAAAAGTAGTCAATGATTATAAAATAATAATAATAAATAATAATAGTAAAAATTCCAACCTCCTTCAGGCCACGGTCGATTAGTTTCCTGGCGTGAATCTCCTGTCCCTGTCCCATAGAGATAGAAGAGCAGAGGCATTCCAATCTCTTTGCAGTCACTTCGATAGACGGCGTAGGGTCAGATCCCATAGCAAGGAAACCGATCAACGGAACCAAAGGACGAGACTCGAGAACCATTTGCTAAACATACATAAATCATATATAACGCATTATTTTAGTAGCACTTCCACAGCAAAGCTGAGTATCAAGTGGCCACATGGATGGAAATTAAGAACAAAACAATATCTAACCTCGTAATTCACAATAACTGCCTCAGAATATCTAGCTCCCATTGAATACACAACATATTTTCTGTAAATCAAATTATACAAATATATTACAGATCCGAATATGATAATATGATATTATCGTACATTTCATGAAGAGATTTATCAATACAAACATATTATCTACTTACAAACTCTGCGCCAGAGTTCGGTCGGGACACCACGACCTCACGACTAGTAGTTTTCGGAAAACGTCTAATGTATGATATCCGTCTGGTAATGGTTCATCTTCTGGTGCTTCCTTGTCAAACCTTACAGAAATAGCACAAATAATAGTAACTATCTAACGTACACAATTATTATGTCTAGTTTCATTCAATAGGTTAACTCTTTACATAGTAATTTAGATCTTCATAGGTGCCCAATCGAAAAAAATATTTGATTTGTATTACTTTGTAACCTATTGCTATACGGGCAAAGTTGCGGGAAAAAGCAAGTTTATTATTATCAAATAAAATTATAAAAAGTAAACCAACCAATTTTTCCATCCTTTTTCATTGTTTGATACTTGATTCAATATGTTGGTAAACTGCCTCAAACATGACAGCTGGACCAAGTTCAACCACGACATGTCAGTCACCCATTTGAATGGTTTTGGTGGACATGCATTTAGATCTAATGCAGCACCACCTTTGAATAGATATATACTTTACTTATAGCTTATTACTTATAGGAATTGTTAATTTTAATAAATGACCATTACATACTACGGAGCGATCTTAAAAGGAAGTAAATACAGAGACGACGACGTAGGCTTCGTCTCTGTATTTAGGCTATCGCTGTTCTTCGATCACATTCCAATCCCGGGTTATAATAAAATAGATGAACTATTCTTAAAATAGATCAGAACCCAGGCTATAAGCTAGTGTGTTTGCATTCAAATACTTCAGTATCTAATGAGAATAAAATAATATAATTGCAAAGTTTGACTAAAACTACATTAATACTGAGGTCAAGAATCTGAATTGCACCTTTTATAAAAGTTTGAAACTCGTCGAACGACACATATTCCTTTTGCAAATCAATCTTCAACGTAAGAAGGCAGGTGAACAGATACTTGTGCTTCTCGTAGAAACCACGACAGATATACTTGAAGACGTCAAAAGTCTGTATAGACAAGAAATCGTTAAAATATCATAACTTATGTACCGGATGCTAGATAAGTTAAGAAATAAAACATTTACAAAGAATGTGCATACTGACAACGAATTAATGATACACCGAGACCAAATGAGTAAGATGGACACAACATACATAAATAATACTATAATGAGTAGATATGATTGTATCCGGTAATATACGTATAACACATAGCATGACTATAAATATTTAGTATGATTTTACGATGTACACGTCGAATAGTTGACATCAAACTTACCAAGTAATCAATAATATACCCAAGTCTTCTTGACGTGATAGGACTCGGAGGTGACCTGTCTAAGGATATATCAAACCGCTCTAAGAATTGTGCTAGTGAAGTCTGGTACATATTGCATACGAGTGACATGTTGCACACCAAGAAGTAGAGTACTGAACCACGAGTGGCAACAGGTCGGAATTCTTCACGTGCTGCGTTGATTTTTATCTCGGTCTCTCTTGCTACATCCAGTTTTTCTTTGACCTGTCAATGTGAAAATAATTGAAGTACGTTTATTAGATATAATTGTTTGATACTAGAAATTTGCAATAATATGATAATCCTATCAAATAATTAAACACCTCCCCATACTAACACAGATTCAAGAATATAATAAAATTTAATTGTGATAAGACAGGCATCATGATATGATGCGTGAAATATTTCTTATCTAATTTACCTCAGTAGCCGTAGTCTTAGTGATATTGAGCACTTGGATCAGGGACACATCTTCGACTAGTGAGCCCTGGATAGTGGTGAGCTTGTGCAATAAATTGGCTTCTAGTTCTTGCATCTTACGTCTGTTAGCAGTTACATCCATAATCAACTGAGTTCGTTCTGCTTCCATCTCCGCCTTCTCCGTCAAAATGACACGCCCAAGTAACTGATCCTCCAAACCTTAATGTAATGGCATTCCGGTACATTATATTTTTAGATGTTCTATTTGAAAATGCTAAACATTCCTAGTCGGTGCATCTTTCATGTACTTTAAAGGCAAATAATTAGCTAAGAAATAAATGAACTTAGCATTTGAACTTTTAGCGAACTTACCCTGCATAGTGACAGTGAAGTCTATAATTGAGGTACGGGCAGAGATCTCAGGAGTGTAAGCAGGATTTGGTAGCTTTGAAGTTATATAAATTTTATGACCAGCAGTCACATCTATTTCCTTGTCTCCCAGCTTAACTTTATAAGAAGACCCTATCTTGATGTAGTTTCTTTCAAGAATATTGTCTAGTGCAGGATCGAGTTCTTCAGCTACGTCTTCAATTAAAAGTGGTCTGCCTTGTGATACACAATCTTCTATATGATTTCTATAAGAATAAATAATACGTTACATGATATCATTTTTAACCATGTATTAAGAAAATTATTTAAGGTAACTAACCTGAAATATTTATGATTGAGCGTAGTCACAATAAGATCATTAAACTTTTCCATGTTCTTGATCCAGATCTTGCCCTGTGTCTGTGGATCAATGAGGAGTGGGAAACGGGACGCCTTTGTGACAATAATTCCATTTTGTATCGACAAATCGTCCGTAGGGAGTCCACACAAATTCCAGTCACCAATCTGTGTAATGCGTTTGAGAATAATATTTACCATATCGATACCTTTGATCTGGTTTATAGATACATATAATTGATATGATCTATCTGCCTGATAATCCGCGTGGCTTTTTCAGTACTGATCTGCACTGCATGATCTTAAAGCTACTATATTTGATATATTGGGCTTATTGCAGAGACCCAGAGCACATATTAAGTGCTGTAAATTTTTGTCAATAAACCTTAATGAGTATATTCTCTTGATCAATAAAAAATATTGTTTTATCCTAGAACTAAAGATAATTCACCGTAGCTGTATCTGTAAGCTGTTCTGTGATATTCAAATTCATAGACACAGGTATCTTCCTCCGTATCAATTCAGTCAGCCAACCGTTGTTCAGCAATGATCGAAATTCTTGATTGAATGGTCCCGAATATGACAGGAAACTAGAATAATATAATATGAAAATGTATGTATACAAATAAATTATTACTATTTATGAGCGGTGCTTGTCATGCTTTTTAAAGGCCGCAGATAATTTTATTTTGTCTGGAGCTATTCGTAGTAAACTGAAGAATGGGATCAATTTCGTTATACTTTAATCCTTCCATATCTTTATTGGCAAGTTGATTCTTGATCATTTAAAATAATTTCTTCCTGCATGGAACGCTATCTTGCAGATTAGAGAGATTAAGTTTATCTCGGTTTACGTATTTTATTACTTACCCAGTCAGTAACAAGATGTCTCCGATAAGTCTTTCAATCTCAGACTTAAACAATGCCGATTGCTCAGTCCATCGCACCCTCTCTCCACTAAGACCGTTAATGAGTGCTGTAGCGGCGTCCATTTTTTGCTGACATTTAGCTGCATCATCCAATACAGCTTGCTTCAATGACATGGCCTCGTCGAATTGTTTCTGAACTCCGGCCAATTCTCGCTGAAATAGTAATTAGTGATATTTTTATTTATATATCTGGTAATTGAATAATTTGATTTAGCTATAAATTTAAAAAAGCTCAAATCATACTCGCTAACATCAAGAATGGCCTAAAACGTAATATAAGACAAAGTAACCTCTTTGGCTTGCAACTGTGCCTCGGCCGTCTCAAGTTCCTTCTTGGCACCCTGGTACTTGCCCTGCATGACAGCCAGATTGGCTTTCAGAGGTAGCACGTCTTTATTCACCGAGTAAAACTGAGCCATAGCAATGGTCCATGAAATCAACCCAGCAACGTTACCGCAAGCCACTTTGGCTGCTTCGAATGTATATTGGCTGTAATTAAGTATAATTATCTTATGGTGTTTATCAGGGAGAACATGGTAAAACCAAGGTTCCGTGTTTACTATTTTATTACAGAACAGGACCTAAAACGGAAAATCGAAAACATAAAGATAAGTACCTGAAGTTAAAGTACGGTTGCAATAAATCAACCATTTCAGCATTGATCTCATCTTTTGGATAGAACTTCAAATTATTTAAAAATCTTGAATCCGCCATTACCTAAAATGCAGACACATTCAAATCGTTTCAAAATATTTCAATTTGCACAATGCTCGTATCAGATAGTAAAATCGGATAGCTTACTTTTAAAGACTCCGACCAAGATGACATCAGGAAATTTTTATCTGGGTCGGGTTTAACTGTATCTATCTTTTTTCTGAATAGTAATATTACGGCATCCATAATCAGAGTAATCAGATGAGGCGGTTTGCCCAATTTCCTCACCGTCGCAATATCAGCGGCATTAATAGTCTAAAATTTGATACACATTAAAAATAATTGAGTTGGGTTCAAATTAAGACTGGGCTACTATTACTATAAGATACTTATTTCAAATTCCACGTGGTACACACCTGTAAAGCTGCTTCAGCAGCATCTAGCGCTGGTTTTGCCGCAGCTAACTTCTCTTCAGCAATGGCGGTCTCTGCCGCGATCACGCTTACAAGCTTGACAGCTCGCTCTTTTACTTCCATCACTTCGGCTTTCACCACTTCTGCCGCTGCTTGCGACTCTGCTACTGCAGCTAATACCTAACAAACATGTTTTGTTTTTATAGAATTCAAAGAGATTTACAATCTGATCGAATCTAGATATATAGATCGAATATAGATATCAGATAGAACTAGGCACAGCTATGCCATTGAAAACACAAACCTCCTCAGCTTTAGCTGTAGCTACTTTTATCTCAATATCTTTTAATTCCAACTCTTTTTTCAAGACATCCACACTTGCTGCTGCTTCGACTAATTTGTCCAAGCCCGTCGTCATTCTAGAAAGTATTAATATTTGTATTACTATATTTTATGACTTTGTTTGCTGGATATCGAATTTAATTGTGGAACAAACCTTCTGGCCATCTCAGCAATGCTCAAATGTTTATCCTTGTAAAACACTTTGTATACTTCCAGGAATGACAAGTAAGACTTGGGTGTTACGTGTGCTTGTCTCCTGAACCTATCGTAGTATACCGTGCAAGTATCTGCCACGTTGTCTTGCACCATGCCCATGATTTCAATTAATTGGGTCTTAGCTTCTGGAGAGCACACCACCTATAACATTGTATTGTTATTTATCAAGCCGTGGTGGCTCGTGTGGTTGTGGTGGTCCACATTAAAGCCCGTTGAAAAAAACTAACCTGAAGTACCAGAAGCCACATCTATGACCAAACCAGAAACGAATGTGATGGTAATAATAATAAGGCTAAGGGTGATCCAATATATTATTAATATTCATACAAATAGCGAAACATTTGGCACTTAACTAGGGTTTGAGGTACCGTGAACATTTATACCATGATTTTATTGCTATGTCTGAATACGTAGATCTAGCAGGAGGGTAGTGGGGCTTAACTGAGCGGATTATTTAACAATGTTTTTTTTATTCATACTCACATGAAAGTCTGACAAGAAGTGGTGAGCTACTTCAATAAGCGCCACTCTCGGCCACTTTTGGAACCAGTCCATAATTGAACCAGAAATAAGACCAGGGAACTTCAGCGCCCTACTTCTGAACTTCTCACCTACCTGAAAGTGTCAAGCTTTAATTATATGTATATTTCCATTAAGATAAATAGAAACACAATCACATTCCAATCAAAAAGCAAGAAACGTCCTTTTAATCTCCTCGGTAGAACAAATTTAAAATAATGAATTTTATAACGTCGTTACTGTAAGCTGTTGTTGGAAAGCCATTAAACATAATAATATTTTTTTTCCTTCTACAAGACGTTCGTTTGGTAAATAATTAAGTATAATATACAACTTACAGGCGAGAAGCATAGCACTACGTGTAAGTTTGATCGCGAACGCATAATGAAATATTCATATAGCACATCTGGCACGGGAATCCTCCTCGGTGCATATTTCTTCATAATTGGAGTCAATTCATTTAGTATTTCATCTGGTTTTTAATGATATTATATTAAATTAAATTAATATTCTGTTAAAATTTTGATAAGACGACGCTATATTAAATATGTTAAAAAGCTCAGTTTAACGGAACAGGTATTGGAATATCGAATAATGATCGTGATCGTCAAGGAACCCTAACGACAAAAAAAGTATGTATTTGTACAGCATAACTTGATCTAAAGCAAGCATACAACATGTATAAAATATTAAGTATAAGATAATCCTATCCTACTATGCTACTAATACTATAAATGCGAAAGTTTGTGAGTATGAATGGATGTTTGTTACTCTTTCACGCAAAAACTATTCAACGGATTTTGATGAAATTTGAAACACAGATAATTAATAACCTGGATTAACCCATAGAATACTTCTTATCTCGGGAAAATGTTTTTATCCCCGAAAATTTTTAGATTCCACTGAGATGATTCGAAGCTAAACGCGGTCGTAGTCGCTGGCAGAAGCTAGTAAATATATATATATATATATATTTTAAATGGCTTACCCATCTCATCCTTAGCGAACAGATTAGCAATTTCTCCCGAGCTGAGGATGTTGTTGAGAAACTCAAGGAACTGCTCATCCTTAATATCATTGTCAGTGAATATGAACGTGATACCCTGACCTTGCAGGCCGGCTATGCGGTACAGAAGTTTTATATCGTCCATAAAGTTGTTTACGTTGTACGATCTAGAAACGTAGTAAAGCCAGGTTAGCTTGGAGTAACCAATTACAATAAGTATGAAACCTTTTGTCTGCCCTATTAAACGACTAAAACGAGAGCCTATACTGTGGGTGGTCACAGTAGATGCACAATCTTAAACATTCAACCAACCCGAAACAGACAGCAGAACACTTATTTGGCTCTCACTGTGGAAAGCCTAGTAAGGCGTCCATTCAGGGGTGACGAGGCATGTCCTGAGATTGACCCAAAACACGATCAAACGATCTGTGGCCAGTCAAGTGCGTTCTAGATATATATTCCTTTGGGGGTTTTAGTACTTTTTTAAAGATACCCCTCGAAAAAAAGTAACGAATTCTGTAATTATATTACTTTGATGAAATTCAGAACAGTATTCTAATGAAATACTTGCCTGCTCAGGGTAATTTGATAGAAAGAGTAATTGGCTATATAAGACGCCAATTTTGTCAAACTCTGTTTTCCGGAACCCCCTACTCCCACCAGCAACGCGTTGCCCCTGAACATATTAACACAAAACATTATTATTTTTACTGATGTGCAAACCCTATTTCAGTAAAATTAATCAGTAAACTACGCAGAAAGTACCTCCATTTCCACCTTATTCGCGGAATATTAAATTGATATTTATTTTTTCCAACTTGACATTTTTTCAAGCCAGTTCTTGAGTTTAATGACATACCTACATACTTGTATTGAGGTAGCAATCATTTATGAATGAAAAATAGAAAAACTGTTTTAGTAGACTTATAGGTAAAATACGTACGTAGCCTTTCTGTTAGGTAATCTACTTCTCTGACATGACAGCTTACTAAGGTTGACAAAATGTTTGGCTATGATAATTAATTATATTTTTACGGGGTATTTTGCAAACTCTATTTGTATAGTATAGTACTATACCTTGGAGTACTGATAATTCGCGATATGATAAAAAGATGCACCATTGCATCATGGAAAAACACTAGATCCAAATGTGCGCCCCGAACTTGGTCGTTGAATTGTTCTTGGAATTGTCCAAGCTTGAAAAGCACGAAATCCCACCTAGCAAAAACAAATGAAGTAAGTATGTAGTACCTAGATATCCAGAATTCTGTACTAAAAATATTTCCAAATCAGCCGTATCCTCAGATTTGATCGTTGGAAAAATATCAATATTAGGTGAACAAACTAGAACCAAGCTTGTTTGTGAGTATAAAGCGAATCTAGCTCATCAATAATTATACATAGAGTAGAAACAAGCACAAGAATACGCATAGACCGGGAAATGCCGCGGTGCGAATTTAAGGTGGGCGGCGTCTCCCTCCAGGCATCGGAGCCTGCGGGGGTCATGTCTGGCTCGTTTGCTAGCCGGTACGCATTGTTATCGTTGTGTCGCATGTTATCATGTTTTACTTCAAGGGAATTGACTCACTAGTAGTATTCTTTAACCGTATGATTATGAAATAAAATGATGTACTCACGTAGGCAGCTCTTCATAGATCTTAGGTGCGTCCATGCTGAAGTCCTCATCCTCGTCGCCGGTGGGATCGATTGGCTCCCGAAGGAAGTTTACGAAAAACGTCTCCTCGGTTGGGAACTCACTGACAAGATCCGGTAACTCCTGTGTCGCAGTCTTCCAGAAGTTTGCCACGAACCAGTCTTTGTCATCATAAGTTGTGAATCTAGTAATTTTTTATTATTACACTTTGTTTCAATTCATGGACGCATATTAGGACTCGAGGAAAGATTTATTTTGTGAAAATGATGATTTAGGCCTTAGGTTAATTCCATCATAGTGCCTCTGAATCGCATATTTCAATTGACAAAAAATATTATAACTAACATAAAAGCAGTAAACGTGTCTTGTGTATATTGTGTATTTCAAATTACCTGTCCGAAATTACTCTCACACACTCATGGAACCACAACTTGAGTGCAATTTTAATATTCGGCAATTCTTCTTTCTTAATAAATAAAATCCCTTCCCAAATTCGTGACAAATCACGAAGGTTGAATACGTAGTGGAACTTCGCCGGGGTCGGCAACATTTTTATCTAGAATTTTGTAAATATATTTTTTATCATATTAATTGTACCTAGGTTCACAAAACCGTATTATACACGTACACCTTTAATATGATAATTAGCTGCTAAGTAAAGCACTGCTAATGGCCACATTAGATCTGTACCTATAGCTAGCCATATTGACGATGCAGTACATGTAGGTACTAGTATGACTATACTAACTTTTGTTTGCTGCCAAATAATTCGAGTGACTGGAACGAGTCTCGGCATAAAGTCTACGATTTTCTTGTCAAAGCGAGATTTGCAGAAGTATCCGGCACTTATTGTTTCTGAAAGATTTTTTTTACAATAATTGTAAATATAAAGTAACAATATTAAAGCAAGTCAGTTTTAATAATTTGTACCGAAGATTCTGTCCATCGAAACATTGCTGGGTAGAGTGCAATTGAAAATACTGAACTGCCTCTTCAGACGTGGGGGGATATCGTTTCGACCTCCACCTGTAAATAAAATAACATTCGAATCGTTGGTGAAAACTAGATAATAATGAGATAAAAAAAATGTTGGTATTTTTATATATATTCTGACCGGGATGAATCATAGCACCAAACATTTGAATTTCGGCAATAATAATGAATTCTCCAGGTTTCTCAAGAGAGTAGAAGCCTCCGCATTCCATCATTTGCCGCACAATTTCATTAGTGACCTGAAAATGGATACGAAATTGACAAGATGCAAAGGACAACGATACACTACGAAGCTGATAGTAGACTCGTCCATCCTAGCAAATATCGATAAAGCTAATAGCAAGCTATATATTAGATGTCACCCGTCTTCCTGCAAATAATTCATTAGTTGAGCTCATATTTATCGATAATGAGTCCAGCAATGCAATGTAAACTGTTAATGAGAGGCCGTTAAATTTTATGTCGATATTTACCTTTCTATATAGCTCATGCAAAATTTTTGCCCACTAGTAGTAGCCATCTCTACACGTTATTTAAGTACATTCTTTTATTCAGTACGTTATTCATAAATGATAATAATATATAGATAGGTATCAGGTAACAAAAGGTGCTCCGGCTAAGTAATTAAATTTGCTTTTTGTTTCATCCTTACGATATTTTTAGAGGCGCATAACACGTTCATCCGCTCATCATCATCATCATCATCATCATCATCATCATCATCATCAGCCTATAGGCGTCCACTTATAA
This sequence comes from Falcaria lacertinaria, assembly GCA_951449985.1. NCBI lineage: Eukaryota > Metazoa > Arthropoda > Insecta > Lepidoptera > Drepanidae > Falcaria > Falcaria lacertinaria. The sequence continues at coordinate 4,811,633 of OX602109.1, read as the reverse complement.
ACAAAGGCCTTCCCCATAGATTTCCACAATGACCGATTCAATACGGCCCGCATCCAACGCTTGCCAGCGACCTTTATCAGGTCGTTGGTCCATCTAGTGGGGGGCCGTCCGACGCTGCGTTTTCCAGTGCGTTGAGACCACGCACTCTAGAATTTTTAGCCCCATCGGCCATCCGTTCTACGAGCTATGTGGCCTGCCCATTGCCACTTCAACTGGCTAATCGGTAACTTTAGTTCTTCTGCGAATCTCCTCATTTCTGATTTTATCTCACAGAGAAACACCCAGTATCTCCATAGCTCGTTGAGTGACTCTGAGCTTTCTTATAAGGCCCATTATAGTGAGTAGCCACGGCATAACACGTTGAATGGATTTAAATTCATCGGGATATAGATTACCTGAATGCATGTGGATGAAATGTCTTGCGAAAGCTAGTAGTTTAACATAAAACATTACCTGGTCACCCCATGCGTTGACTACGGGCATGTTGATGTCGTCCACAAAAACGGTCATTGCCCTATTACCAGGAGGCCCATACGTCATACCCACTCTCTTCTCCACGTACGACTCGACGATTCTCTGTTTAAATTTACACATGACTTCTATAACAAGTTATATGATCACTAGCTAATATTGTTTTATATTTGGGAAGTATAATTTAGCGTGAAAACTAACCTGGAACATATTCGGCGTAGTGGCAGACGAGAAATTAATCATCTTATATAACTTGACCTCATTATCGTACTTTTGCATGTAACTCTTCAACATGACAGTCTTTGCGGTACCCTGCTCCCCAATCAACAACACAGCCTTGTTTTGTTTGGCGATTGTTTCAATCAAAAACGAGATACAGACGTTATCGACATTTGGTACTAAAATAGATGCGTACTCCGGTATGCTATCCGGTGGATAGATGTAATCTTCGACGATTTCAGACCTGCAATTGTAACATACAAGAAAAATAACAATAAACATGCTTTACGTTACTTAAGAATTGCAAATTAGGTTGCTGACCAATGTTGCCAAACGCCTGTCTCGTTGACCATGTATTCAAAAGGCATGATCCACTCCTTGGACTTAGCACCCGGCCAGTCCATCTTGACGGGTAGTTTGGTCATGTATTCAGCCATACGCGTGCGAGCATCTAGCTCTAGCACCGCGCCCAGAGACCACATCATCGCGAAAATGAACAGCCGTTCCAAGTGCCGATCAGTGTGTTGTTCTATATAAGATGATTAGGTATCATTACCAACAATATTTACTGGGAAAGCGAAATAATGGTAGTTTTTCCTAGGTAAAAATAAGCACTTACTTCCTCCAGGTACTTCTATTTGGAGTAATCCAATCAGCACATCAATGCACTGTCTGCAATCAAACATTTCTATTATTTTATCTACCACCTAGCCATTAGAAAATCATAATTATTTTTTCACTTAAAGTGATAAAAATATGTATAAGGGCAAGTTTTGCACCTGACGTAAATTGCTTCAAGTAACTTCATTTTTGCAGGTAACTTCTGCTGTACAAACAGATGTACTTCATCGTAAACTTTGTTGAAAGCGTTTCGCAGTGAATCCGACTCTTTTTGCGACCTCTTTTTCAACCAACCCTGCAAAAGAACTTGTAGCAATAAACAAAAATGTATATATATTATGTAATGTTAATTATAATATATCTTTACGCCTTCCCATAAGATACCCGAAGAGGTAGGCAGAGATAGTATTTTTCACAGAAGAGATTCTGGTGTCAACGTGACAGTAGTGACGGATGGTGAGCCCATCGCTCCCTACCTTGCTACGTACATGCTAGTTTCCTCACGGTGTCTTCCTTTAACGTAGAGCTCGCGGTATGACTAATAACTTCACAAGTTTTTTTAGACAATCTCATTGGTACAGACCCATGGGCCTCATACCACACGGCCACCACGGCTCTTTATGTATTAAATTTAAAAGGTTGGCCAACTTACTTCTAGCACAGGTTGCCATCTCAACACAGATGAAGACAAAAACACCATGCCCATTCGGCTGACCGTGGCGGGCGACGCGTTGTCTACATTATCCGGTTCGAACACCAGCTTACTATTTTGTGCCATCGTAATACGATCACCATTGGCCAGAGTCAGCGTTTTATTATCGTCCAGCACAGAGTTTAGGTTTTCAATCCACACGGCATCTACTGGGCCATCTTGTACAGACAAAGAACGGAACTTTTATTCAAGTATTCGCTGCTTATAATTCACTATTTAAATCATAGATACTACCTAAGACAATCCATGTGGTGTCAGACTTCTTAACTTTCAGAGCTCGTCGCCACAGAGTAGAGAATATACCATCCGTCCAATCATTGGTCGCTACATCTAAGCGCCCGAACATTTGTGGCGCTGTTATAGCCTGCAAATCAAAACACGTTTCTTATAATATTTGGCGTATTTATGTTTTTAAAGGCATCAGTATCTTTTTACTTTTGGATTCATTCTCATTTCTCTATGGGGTCTGCCAACTTCGGTGAGTGCTGCCATCAATGAATGGATACAGGTAGTTTTCCCCGAGCCTGTGGGGCCCATGGTCATCAGTCCGTGACGCACAAGCGAAGTCTCGAACAACTGAATTATTTTCAGGTTCCAATCTGGATGGTTCACTAGTCCTCTCCGGTCCGTAACAAGAGCTATAGCGCGTTGCATTTCCCTGTATGAAGTAGGTGATAATATAGAAATTATGGAGTTTAATTTTAGCTAGACCTTACTTTGCTACATTTGGCAGATTGTTTTAAAATGGAAAAATGGTTACATAAAAAATTATGTTAGACGTAATAAATACCTCTGAACAGTTTGGGTGAGTTTAATTCCCGGGAACAAATCTTCAATCAGAGATACAAATAGCGGCTCATCTTCATCTACCAATTTGGAGACATTCATTTCTCTGAAAATGTAAACAAATCAGTCATAAAAAGTAACAAGTTGTCGGTATGTTCACAAGTAAAACGAGCGACAATGTTTGCTACTGGGATGGACTGAACTGCGTGGCACTTCTATATAATATGAGCAGGTTTTTTTTATCGGAAATAATACTATTGTGAATTGACACTTACTTCAATACTCTCATCATAATGTTCTCCTCAGTACTATCCGGATTTGCTCGCTTTTGCGAACCCATAGTTCGCAACACTGACAAAATATTTCTCAGACCAAAATCGTAGTGGACCTGCTTCGACAACTGTTCCTCACAAAGCTTGTACAGAGTGAAGAATTTGCGAGCTGTAAATATTATATTACAGTGATAAAACTCTAGAAACATTATTGGTTATTTATGGTAGCTGCGGAATTTATTTGCTTCTCAGATGCAAAAAATATACAAATTTATTGCATCCACTTTTTATAATTTATAATGTCATATTATAAACTTTATTCGTATATTGAATCTCACCCAGCAATATATTTTCCTTGAAACCGCAGCTGGCCAATTTGACTCTAATAATAATCTGTCTGTCAGGTACCATCATTGCTACTGAACGGAATTGAATTTTCAGATTTTCTGGCAATTCCTGTCGACCGGCATAACCGGGGTTCATTGTGATGATGAATGCAAACTCGGGATTCAAGCTGACGGTATCACCATCGCTGAAACATATTACGGTACATATTTTGCTAAGCTTATATCTCACAATGTAATGCAAATCCAGTGGGCATGTTAAAATTATCTCACCTAAATATGAAAAAGTCTCTCTTCTCCCTTCTAGCAGTGAGGCAAATGTAAATCTGTTGAGCAGCTACAGAGAGCACGGGCAGCTCGATGCGGTTGAACTCATCGAAGCAACCCCATGTGCCGGACTGAGCCAAGCCCTTATAAATACGACCAAGTCCTATCAACAACAGATTATACCATTATACTGACAAGAAAATATCAAAACCCTATTTACTTCTTTATGCGAACATTATCACCTAAGGTACTAATAGTATATTTTTTAAATCACCTCGGAAGTCCATTTGATCAGAGCAATTGAACACAATAACAAGTTTTCCAAGTGTTCTGGCCATGTCCTTAGTAGTTTCAGTTTTACCGGTACCGGCCGGCCCAGCGGGCGCGCCACCCATGCTCATGCCGATAGCTTGCGACAGCGTGATGTAACAACGATCCGTTAACGGCGTGATGACAAGACGCTCAGTAATACCAAGGTACTCATTCTGTAATATAAAGCACTGTCTAAAGAATACATTAACAATATAAAAAAAAAACCGCACAAAGTTATCGCCAAATCAGCACACGACCCGCCTAAATAATAAAAATCCCTCTCGAATATAGTATTTTCATACCCGTCGTAACCAGTTCCATATAGAAATCACAGTTAAATTGGATTTACGAAAACATTATGCGCACATAATATCACACTGAGATACTTGGGTAATGTCACTGATATTAGGTTTGTGGTTAATGTTTTTTTTCTAATTGGCAAAGAACTGTACACGAAATCCTACTGGATGAATATTAAATTGAAAAAAACTTAATAATCGGAAATACCTGATATAAGAAATCTACGTCTGTAATAGACACAATACAATCATCGGAATCTTCAAAGTAGTAGAATCGAGCCTGTTTCTGCCATTCAAAATCTACAGGTGTCTTGATCCTCATCCTTACTAGATCATCAAAAATATCCCTAGAAAATATATATATTATATTTCTTGTCATTCAAAATCACCAATAACGTAATTTAAGACTTACTACTGCACTCAATCAAAGTTGTACCTCTGATGCACGTGTATTGTGATCATCGTCTCAACTCTAGTTCGGTCTAAAGAAGTTAAGTCTTTTACTGTGAGATCAATGAGTCCATTCAGTAAATCAAGGAATCTCTGATTTGTTATTCTCATTATGAAGCGATCTGCCTTTGCTTTTTTCAACGCGTATTCTGCGTCAGTGGTCCAAAGGATCTGCATTCCTAATAAACCAGCCTGGAAAACAATTAAACATATCAGTAGCATTAATGACTGTAAATTTTAGTATTGTTGTCTCTATTTACAACATCGAAAATTACCTGTCCAGGGAAATTCCAAAATCCGACCAAAAATTCAAACTCAGGGTCTCCGGCCATCGTCTGAGAAATGTTAGCGATCATATTCCTAACGGTATCCTGCATGGTGTCTAGAAGTGAGTTCAACCAAATCTAAAAGTAAAATTACATATTCAGTCCTTTAAAATAGCGCTGGAAATTAAAAATATTGTTTTTGTATGCGTTACCTCCACACCTCCAACACAAGCTACTGGACGTTCCAACGGTATTGCCTCTCCATTGTCTGAGTTCATACAGATTATCCTCTCCTTGTCATCGAAGTCGACAGTGTACATGGCATCGAATATACTTGGTAAATGAGGCTAAATTTAAAAATAAAAGAATATTAACATAACTTTATTGTGAGTATTTAAGCGCAAGTGAATAGATCACCTGAATAGAATGTGGGTCCGATGCCTGTCCAAGGATTTCCAATAACACTGGATCGGACACGAAAAAGAATCTGGGAAAAATAAGTCGCTTCATCTCAAGGTATCCAGTCAAAGACTTTTGACATGCCTCCAATTGTTCAAATAGATGTGGAAGAAGTTGCTTTAGCGTTTCATCTGACGTGCAAGTCTCCACGCAATTGATTATATCGCGGGCTCGGTACATAATCTTGACGTAGGTTTTATCTATAGACTGTGAAGGATAAAGTTATTTCAAATAACGTAGTGGGTATCATAATTTAAAAAAGACATATTTATAAGATAAGGTACCGCAAATCTCTTAGCCTCCGCTGGCAGCTGCTTGGCGATATCGCCTCCGACAAACACAGCCTCTAAGTACATCCATAAGTTCTGCACTTGCAACCACTTTTCCAATATCTCTGTAGTGCTTACCAGCTTATTTATCCATAACAATATATCTTTTTTGAACGGTGCATTATATCTATAGAATTATCTCTTATCATATATAAATAATAATAGTATTTTTACTAAGTATTTACTATTTTAAGCTAGCGTACGGGCGGGCACACCAAAATAAAGCAGTCGCCACAGCCTATGAACTTTTGCAATACTAGGGTATCACTAGCGCATTGCCCACATTATTGGCAGCCATTGTGCTAGGCAGCATATTATGAGATGAAAATATCTCCTTAGTGCTCAGCCCATTCTCGATGGGCTCTAAAAACTGTTCTCACCGCAGAAACAGACAGGCTTTCTCGTCATGTTTTCCTTGCCTTAATATTTCGTAGTGTGATTTATATACTGAAGTTCAGAACACATGCGGCTACTCAACCAGACGGTTCAGCATGATGGAAATATTTTCTTCCTAATGTAAACAGCAAAAGAATGACTTATTACCGATTTGATGCCAAAGAATTAAGAACCATCAAAGAATCTTCTAACAACGTTATAATGTCCAGTGTATCCTGAGCCTTTATTAGTAAGTCGCCTCTATTCTTAAACGGTGCGAACGTCAAGTCTACAACCGCCCAGTCCGCGATAACTTGCTTTAGTTTGGCTTCAATATCTTTTTCTTTCACTGCACTGATGCAAATATCCTAAAAGTAGCACGATACAACAACTCATTACACACCACCATATTATTATATATAAATATGAGAAGATCAAATGCGCACACAACTTACTTCGACATCCTCCTTGTATTTCAATAGAGGAGCTTCCATTACATTAGCCAAAGTAAACGCGTCGGACTCCACGTCCAATACACAATCTATGAAAATAAATTGTATTGACATGTAAGCACTGCTGAAACGGTGAGTAGATTATAAGATAGAGATAATAATAATAATATAATGCCTACTCATCAACTTCTCCAGTCGTCTCCAATGCCTGTCTTTCATAGATTTATCGGCCATCAACTCCAGCAATGGACAAGTTTGATTGAAATCATCGATCTTTGTCTTAAGTTCGATAAAAGCGGGCCAATCTTTCATACCTTTCGGAAGTTTACGGCACCTGTTGATTAAAACCAATAATAACAACATAATCATTATCTATATTTGATTTAATTTCACCAAATTATAAAATGTACCTTATGTCAAAGTCCGCCAATTGTTGCACGATTTGTTCAATATCAATCTCGACCCACGGTGTCTCGAAATATCCGTCGATGGAGTTCATCACAGACAAATACAAACTGTACCTATAATATACAAAGAGATTGCAATATTCACAAAGATTTCTTTAATGTAGTAGTACCTATATTTAACTTCATAATTGTATACTACTTACAATTTGCTCAACAAATTGAACTCCTTTTTCTTTTGATGCAAGATTGGATAATCTTTTACCTCCATTCCGAATAACTTTTCACCATTGGCATACATTTCGAATCGTCGCCACAACTCATCAAATCGTGATTGGAACATTATGACCCTACACAAAATAAGTTTAATTGGAAATACGAAACGTTTTATTATTTTTAATACTTTCAAATTTACTTTAGTAATATCTCCATAAAATAACACTTACACATATAGTTTAATTACCTGTCACTGGCTTCTCGTGCTGATAGTCCGGGTGTCATCGGCCCAAAGGAGTCATAATCAGCATCAAACTTCAGCACATCTTCACCAAAGGTAGCCACGCCTTCTGTCAATTCCTTTTGAAGTGGTCCTTGCATATCCACTATCTTCTGCTGGACTTGTTGAGACTTGAATATGTAAATTAAAAAGTGACTATATTTATCTAAATCTCAATGAACTTTAAATACTGTCAAATAAAATGCTTACAGTCAATAACATATTTTGGAAAGCATAACGCAAACCGTAAACCATATCGGCATCTTCTTTCGGAATATCAATACAAAACTGCGCAAAAGTTGCATAGCTCTCTTCAATCAAATCTAGCTCCATGTCCATTCTGAAATAATTTATAGAAACTTAGTATTCTTTCTTTTCATTTAATTGATAACTAAAGTATTTATACCACACCCGATAAATTCCTCTCGAATTAGTGCAAGACACAACATAGCGACCCTTACGTCATCCAAGTCCTTGATCTTTTTACCCATAGTCTTCATGCGATCGTTAATAAACTGCATTAGTCTTTGTACACGCTCTCTATAGGCTACACTTAATAATTTTCCCAGAATCCTCTTCCATTCAATAGATTCTACGTGCAAGCCCAATTTTATATTATCTGAAGAAAAATAAATTGAAATAAGAACAGTTTATAAATACATTCATATTTTCTCTTGGTACAGTTACAATATTTTTAAAATAATATTTTTATTTCAAAACATATTTATTACCTGTATTAATTTGAATTGAACCAATAATATGTCTTTTGGGTAAATTGAGGACTTCTTCAGTTTGCGATTCATATTTCTTTAGCATGTCTCTTATTATGACATTCAAAGGATTGGAGTCAACAAAATCTTGCACCTGCTGCACCCTGTCTTCTGCCCACAAGTGTGCAAACCTTCCGTAATTCTGTATTATACAAAACATTACCAACTGTCTGTTCAGGATAGTGAACTATAATTATGTGGTCAGGAAATTATGTTGATACCTTTAGTAGTTTCTCAATGTCGGGTTTGTACATATACATCATGCCCTGTAAAGCCATCACAGATCTGACTGTATCTTTATGCTCTGAAACCATCCTGAAGTAATTCCTGATGCCACCAATGTTAGATGCTGAACGTGATCCTGTTTAGATGTTAGTTGTATTTAAAATAAGTGTATCCATATTAAATAAAACAAAATTTTAGGGTTTTGTACTAGGGTGTATACTTGATGGTTAAATAATCACGCATCACGCTGTTTTATACGAGGAACGAATAATAAAAAATCATTGAATGTTTTAGTGGAATTATCGTAATAATATTATTACATACCAGTCATACTACGCTGTGCCGTCAAAGATGTCCCTGTCATTTTTTCTTTCTTAATCAAGTCTTGTTGTCCCCACATGAACACGTTTCGATGACAATCCATAATGCAGTTCAGTACCACCTAAAGGAAAAGCGATCATGCACTTATTATTTGAAATATATAACTACATCATAAAGAAACTACTTCGGAACTTCTATTCGTTTTTATACTTGTACATCTCTTTAATACCTGTGAAAACGCAGTCTGTATCTCCTCCAGTGTTGGTTTAATCAGTATTCTTGGTATTTGTAGATACATCATTGTCAACATCAGTGGTCTTAGTTTCTTTTGTTCTTCCGGATCGATCGTCATTGTAAGAAAACTAAGGAGTTACCGATATATAGTTAAATTATATTCACATAATAATAAATAATGCAGATGATTATAATTTGAGTATATTAATATACCTAGAAACTGATGCACGTTTCCGCAATAAATCAAGGCTTTGTCTCGTGCATTTAATCAAAGCTTCCAAGCACTTGGTGGCAAAGTAAGCAAATAATTCATTACATTCGTTGACTGTGGGCACCACTTCAAAACGATCCGGGCTCTCTATTTCCAAAAATGCTGCAACATGAGATTTAAAGATTGATTTAGTAAATAAATAAAAAAAAAAAAAAATTGAAATATTTACGTACGAAACGTCAACATTTTAAAAGATAACTTTCAATATTTTTCTATAGTCGTTTCATATATTTAAATGTAAAAAATGTATTTTATCGGACGTTATTTTTTACATCTTACCCGCATCTTCAGGAAATACTCTTGTAGCTGAAGTGACTTGTTTTAATGCCTTCTCCACATCCAACCTTAAATAAGAGAATAATAATGCAACCGATTAAATAGTATAAGACGCTATTGTTATAGCTTAATAAACATTCACTCGAACATTACCAATTATTTTTCAAATCTTGAATTTGTTTTGATGGAACACTATCCAAAAATTTGTGTATCAATTCAATAACAGCCACTTCTGCATTCCAAGACTTTTGCTGCAATTCGATTGCTAAAGTATAAGAAATGTAATATTAGTTCTTAGGCCCATAGATTTTTTACAGTAGTGTACTATGCTAGTATTTTCTTACCAACTTCATCTCGTCTTACAAGATTATCTTCGTAAAACTGTGCCGGGTCTACAGCTTGTTCTGGCAAATATACAAGCACTGACTTAATAATCGACTGTAAAATGGCATCAATCCGAGCTTCTTTCATGTCTACCACTTCCTTTACAAACAAATCCACCTCATCGAGAACCCTCTCGATGGATTCGCAATACGGCTCTATTTCTAGAGAAGTCCATGTTATAGTGGACAGTCCGGGTTGAAAAGCCTTCTCAAGCTTTATCAATTGAGCTCGAAGAAGAGGCAGATATAACTTTGGCATGCTCCTACAAAAATAATAAACTTACACAATTATCTATTTTTACATTTGGCTACGTAGGTAATAGGCGAAACTTACCTCCGTATTTGATTATTTCGTTCAACCAAATGCTTGATACGTTCGTAATTACCAAATATTTTGTCCTTGCAAAATGCTACAATCTGAACAGCATCAGGGACATCTAAAATTATTGTAAGATGTTTTACATTTCTTACATCATAACTTGGTATTTGAACTTAGAATTTAGAATATATTAGAACACTAGCTGTGCCCGCGACTTCATAGGCGTAGAATGATTTTTTTTTCATGGGTTTAATATTTTAGCGCGGAACCCATCTATAATTTTAAATCAATGGCGGAACCCTAATTAATTTTTCCAACTAAAAGAAACGTAAATGCCGCCTTATAGCATAATTTATGTCAGTGAAAGTTCCGTTAAACTCAGTCAATTAATTCTGATTGTATCCAGAATTTCATGGCCGCGGAAGTTTTGGATTCAGTATCGAATATATACAACATACCCAACTAAAAAAATCAAAATATCTGCTACGTACAGAATTAGACCTGTTACAGTTTTGTCATAAGTATAGTTAAGTACTCACATAATCCTAACTGCCACATGTACTCTACTTCTCTAATACATTCCGGTATGTATATGCTGAAATTCACGATGTACAGATTGGTCGTTGGATGTCGAATCAGAAGTGGTACGATTAGGCCAAGTCTTACCTAGATGTTATAATAATTTCATTAGAAGAGAGCTAATTCATAGGCAATGATAATATTTATAAAATAAATGATTACGAATTCAGAACAAATCAAGTTAGTTACAACATATACCTACGTCGTCGTACTCTCGTCACATTAGTTTTTACCTATGTATGTACTTACGAGTACATTTTACCGCTGTAAACTTAGAACATATATATAGGTACTATACTAATATAGGAAAACTTAGAACTTCAAAAGTTATTTATGAAAATAATCATGCAATATTTGCAACTTTAAATCCGAGTATATAATATAATATAGATTTGGAAAGTTCATTAATATTTTTCAGTTTCCTACTAATGCACTTACTTGTCCAACATTTTCCGCCCATGCATAGTGATAAATTAACTCATATTCCGTGAACACAATGCTCATTACATTATACAATTTTATACATCTTTGGGTGTTCTGAAACACACAATTATTATTATTATTATTTTAGGAAAATGTTTGCTTCTATAACGTGTGCATAATATAAATCTTGTTTTTAATTACCATATGAGTAATGACTTCATGGTGCTGCTTGAATATCTCCATTGGGATTTTGATGTTATTATCATAGAACCTTATCCACATTACTCTACCGGCAACAGGAGGCATATTCCTCGGCAGTTCTGGATTTTCACGTTCTTCATTATATCTTTTAAAAGCAAGGGATAAATAAATATTAACATTATTAATCTTTTCGGAATCGAAACGCGCCTTAAACAATCTCCATAGGTCGATGATTGTATATGGGTAACCTGATACAAATTCTAAACATGTATTTTTTATTAGTACCTGTCTCTGATGGATTCGATTTCTGCAGTATAATTAGTAATCAAGTCGTAATATTGATCCTCTAGGTATAGGCATTCCAACTTGAGAGTTTCAAACCGTGCCAATAAATTCAATGCTATCTCTGTCGTTGGACATTTGTCAACACTCTGTGAAATGGGGAAATCAAGGTAGAAATTTTCACCGCTCAAACAATAACAAGCTACGAATGTAATACAGAAATAACAAAACAATTACAGTTATCATGAAGTTCTCTAGCAACAACTCTTGAGTTGCCACGTTATCTTTATATATCTTATAGTCCTTATCAAAATCCGGACGTCTATGGTCTAAAGCGTCGTACGTCTTTGTTGAGATCGATTTGAAAAGCTTGTTAAAATTTGTTGCATATTCTTCAATACCTTCCAGTGTGGTTTTGTTTAGGACGTAGTATGTTATGTATGTTTGGAAAAGGTCAATTATCTATAATAAAGACAACAACTATTGTATTAGTGTGTTAAGAATTAATAAGTCTTTCAAAGTTGTTTTTTTACCTTTAGTAATCTTTTCTTAAAGGTTTCGAACTTCCCGAATATGTACATTTCAGAACAATCGAATGGCCTTTCATCTGGTTCCTTAGCCATGGCTGCCTGTGTTTCATTGTAACTCTCACGATAAAAACTATAAAGAGCTAAGCATAGCTACAAAAATTACAATACTTTAGTTCTGTGTGGTGTATTATATTATAACTTCGTACTATATTAACATCCAAATAACCTTAGCTTTCTTTATGAAGGTCAACTTATCCTGGTTCCAGATAGTCTTCTTACCGGCGTTAGTTAGAAATTCCATACACATATTGAGGATTTGGTTGGTTACCTTCACCAACAAGGTGGATATTTGTTTCGTGGTATTGTAGTAACGGGACGTCATGAATATCATGCGCACCGTATACAGTAGAGCGGGTATATAAAGCTGTACGGTCTGAGGGTCGCACCTGAACATTTTTTTCATTAAATAACAGTATTCGGAAATTATTTAATTTTCTACGTAATTAATTATTACAAGTGACGTGAAAGTTTTAGTTATATCTCCTCTGAAACTTTTATGGTTCAGTGTTAAAACATAAAATTGATCTTGATGAATATATCGAATTTTGGTTTATCAAAATATTTTCTGTGGTTAATTTAAGGTTATTAAAATATTTATTACATCTCAAACTTTGAAATTTTGTACCACAAGTGAATAAATCTTATATCTAAGTACGTGAGAAATATTTTATCTAAGTACCTGTACAGTGGCTCACAATATTTCTCTAGGGCATATAAATATTTAACATTGTCGAAAGCTTCATTGTAATAGTCAGTGACTTGGTTGTCTATTAACCTCCATTTCTGTAATTTAATTGAGTTTCTTGCTAAGTTAAAATTAAGTAAGGTATCATTAGAATACCTTATTAACTTTATTGTGTATTTTTACACTATATTTAAGCTACTTCAAATTCAAAATTGAAGGCCGTATAGGTCCGGGCCTAGGGCGGCGAAATATATGGGGCGGTAAAACATAATTTAATGGCGCGGCAAATACATAGTTGCTGACAACCTTGAATTTTATAACGCATGGACGAAAAAAGAAGTAAGGGGTTATAATAAAAGGTCATTTTGATATTAACCAAGATATTTTAATGTTTAAGCTTACCTTCACAAGTTTAGATTTGGCCCGTATAAGAGTGTGTATATACATTTGACAGGGATCGCTTTTAATGTGTTCAATGATAGAGGTGAATGTGGTCAGCTGACGGCGCCAGTGGTCCAGCTCTGCAAGAGGTCCGATATTGGAGGGCTCTCGACGCAGCTGTTGACTTTGCACTAAAACCTGGAAAGCATTATATTTTGACGAGACCGTTGATCTATTGGTTAGTATACCTGACTGCTACGCTACCGGTCGCGGATTCAATTCCCGCCGGGGCTAACACTTATGTGATAAACATTTGTATTAGCCTAGCGCCTGGCTGTGTTAGGCATGTATTATTGAGTATGTATTTACAAAAATATGCTGGTTCCCATAGTAGGTACAAGACGGACAATATGTCTCTCTGAAATTCACGGATCCTCAATAAGGTCCGGTCCATTATCTAGGCTTGCGCGGGGATATATATATCTATAAATATATTATTATTATTATTTATAGAGGAGTATCCTATGAAAAGGGCAATCACGGCTTTGAAAACTTAGCACGCTTTTGAAATAACTATCTGAGAAATAATATTTTTAAATTAATCCACTTTAAGAGTAAGTAAATTGTAGACTTTTTATTGCAAAATAAGGTATGCTATTATAATTTCTCCAAGACGTAATTATTCTTCCTTAAATGCAGGATTCAAAGCTTGCGCAGTATGGATTCGTAATATTCCAAAGAGTTCGAGCTTACGAGATGCACGTGGCAAATATCATGCCTAGAATGCCTAGTGACGCACCCGGAGATGATCCCCGCCAAGTGTACTGGCTTAATATTATTTGGATCGGAAATATTAACGTGTTGTTTGTGCAACAAATTTTTGATATATACCACTTATAGCTAAAATTATATACTTATAAATAGGTATACCATTGTGATTTGTCTGACCCATTGCTTTACATATGAACATATTTCTCCCAGAACATGAGTCTTAGTGATAGCTTGTTTCATTTTTTCTTCATCAGCCAACTCATCTTCGTATAGTGTCATATTCACCTTGAATTTCGTACAACAATCTAGGTCTACCTTTGTTTCTGCATCAAGAAAAAAGAACAATCTTCGAAATCATATTATTAGTTATTATATTTTTATAAAAATCCAGCATTTTTTTTAGTTAGTATAATCGCACTAATTGATGTCAACAGTAAATCAAAATTCTTATTGCTATTGGTGAGGATTTAAACAAAGACTGGGCTGACTTATTTATTCCCTTTATACAAAGACATATATATATAACCATTTATTTACTTAGTTGTATCATATTATTCTGCTAAAATATGGAGCAATGGTAAGATGGGAAATAAGACATACTTCAGTTAGGCCAAGATTGGTGACTTACTTGCAAGGTAATCAATGAAGAGCATAATTTTAGATATGTAGGATTTGATAATATCCTGGCTGTTAGGATTTGGAGGATTGATGTCACCCCACGCCTTGCAAACCTGCAGCGCTGGCACATACACACGATTCATTGTGCTGTATATTCCAGAAACTACATTTTCTGTCTCTTGATTCATGTCAAACTTCACAAGAAAGTAGTCCTGTAAAGTTATTAGGCACCATTGAGCTTAAGTCTAATTAAACTTTAATTAACATGTAATATAGAGTAGTCTCTTGAGAAATCCTTGGCAGAGAGCCCTTAAATCACTACATAGTATTAAACAAAGTCGCTTCCTGCTGTCTGTCTGTACCTATGTATGCTTAGATCTTAAAAACTACGCAACGGATTTTGATGCGGTTTTCTTAATAGATAGATATTCAAGAGGAAGGTTTTTATTTATAATTAATTTGTTTTGTAGATGTTTAACTTATATGGCTAACGCTGGCCGTAAGAAGCAGAGGCGGGTCTCTAGTTATTGTATTAGCTAAGCTTCTCTGAAATCAAACAGTACAAGTAATTTGAGATTGAGAGACAAACTCTTTGGCGTGTCAATCTGTAATTTACCTAATACAGCGCTACATAACACTTACGTCCGCAACATTTTTAGTGTCGATAGCTTTATTCTTAATCCTGTACATAGAGACGCATTGGCCGCAAGTGCCAATTATAGCTCCATCCGATATGTACGTTCTGGCCATTCTACCTTTCTGATTTGGTACAAACCGCCCGGATTCTAAAATCCAATAAAAATATTGTAGATTCTATCAACAGCTCCAATAACAGAAAATTATAAACGATCAGTAACCTTTGCTGATGAATACAATTGTATGCCGAATAAAAACGTTTAGGGTATTCTGTTGTACCAGGTTGTTTTAGCACTTTCGCTTAACAATACTTGTTTAGTGATGTCCACTAATTTACCTAAATCAGACTTAAACAGAAATCTAAAATCTTCAAAATGGCTAATTAAATAATAATATTTAAAAATAGCATGTTAAAAACAGTAGTTCCACTATCAATTACATTTTTGTATTGAATAGTGGGTTCCACACACCGGTAGTGCACCACCCACAGTGGTAGGTTTATAGGAACATGTAGTTTACCCATTTTCAACGGTGGCATCAAGGCATCACATAAAGTAATACTATTTCTGCCTCCCTCTGCCACCGCACTGTCCAATAGTTCAATATGAATATCCGCGTCATATATTCCTTCCTGGAATAGGGCATCATCATAATGTTATACAACATTAAACAGCAAAAGATATACTTCATTACAGACCTTAATTAAATAAAGGTAATCGACAAGGTACACTTACATATACATACTCCACAGACTTATTTAAAATCGTGGCTGCGTTTTCTAATAAGAATCTGTGTTGAGTTTTTAGACCGCCCATGCGATTATTACGAGCTTCCTTGGCCTTAGCCTACAAACAAAAATAATAAGGATAAAAGTATTAAATCTAAAAATTAAACAAATTTACATTTAGTTGTCAAGTTTATTTACTTGTTTGTCTTTATAAGACTCGTGGCCCATAGCCACTGTACTCATCGACGGCCGGCTCTTCTTCTGGTAGTCTTGAATGCGTGAGCGCACATCAAGAATAGCTTCCAGCGCTGTCCTATCCACTATTACACGCTGCATCTCTGCCAAATCTGTCGTTCGCCGCATCAGCGCCCTTGACCCATATTGATGGACCATCTCATCCATTTTCGTGGCGGTCTCTGAAACATCAGCAGCTTGTTCCGCAGTCATCCCAGGTGCTGCCTCCGCCGCTTCGGCATCCGGAGCAGCCTCGGCAGCTGGTGCTTCGTCTTCGTCCATAATTGAAAATTAATATCACAAACTTAATTAAATTGATTCATTCAATTAGATCAGAAAAAATCAATCTACAATCTGTCTGGATTCAAATAAAAAGTTGTGACAATAAGGACAATACATTCGAAATTCAATTAAGCGTCAAATTAAATTTGAATAAAAACGTTGCTATTTTCCGTTTTCAAATTGGAAACGGTATGTAAGCCTTTAAGTATAAAACCTCATAATTTACTTAGCCTTTTGAGGATGTTTTGTGGCAACAATAAAAGTACATTAAGTAACTTTGAATAGATATGAAATAGAAAACAATTACAAATAATAGAAACAAAAGAGCGACAAGGAAATAACTAATTTTAAAGCGACAAGTTTTAACGTACCGTGCGCATTCGTTCGGACGGCACAGAGAAGGGTAAACGAGCTTAGTCCTTAATCCTTATGCTGAGGGTCGGCCAGTACCTAAGAGAACTACATACAATCTATAACTAAAACGGGCCATACACGTTGCGACGGTCGTACGGACTGTCCCACGGATGTGGGTCTTAAGCGACAGGTTCGATCGTAAACGTTTTGGTCGTAAAGCAGACGGACGTACAGTAGTCTGCTTAGCAGTACGTCCGTACGACTGTCGCAACGTGAATGGCCCGCTTAACTAGGTGTAGAAGCTTGCGGCTCTTCAGCGGCGCGAGGCCCTGTATGGCAACACTGGTTGGTGTACGTATGCTTAGTGCCTTGGTATTTAACCTCCGAGCTACGTATGTACCATGTATGTAACGAGGCGTAAAATTCAAAATATGTTGGCATTCTGCATTTTGCGTCCGAGCCGCTGGCCGTTTTCGACCATTTTAGACTCCTGATAGTATTATTTTTAATTATTATTTATGAACGAAGGCGGAAACGTTAAAACTGGTTTAAAATCCACTGGATTGGGATTTGAAAGGGAAGGACTTTGAACACGATTGATCAAAATTTTCGTACAGTTGATAATCAGCAAAAATGTATACAAAAGTTCTTTTTTATTCCCGTTTGTAACAAATGAGTATATAACAAAGTTTTTAGTAAATAACATGTGACACTTAAACTTATAAATTAGCGTAAGCGAAAGCTAAGTCCTTATTCTGATCTTCATCCAATCGGATGACGTCATTTAGCTCTCATAATGCTAGTGATGTAAGTATGTCGACTTCAATATCGATAATTAATTAGACTAACTCGAACCGTGTAACGTATTTTGAGGTAAAAGTTAATATTATTTTGGGAGTCAATAAATCAGGAACGTTAAATAATATAAGGTTTACATATTTATTAATGGGTAAAAAAGTTTCTTTGCTGCCTTTCTTAGGAAAAACATACAAAAAGACGTAATTGTTATTAGTTCTTGTCTTGGTAAATAATATATGTATAGCAGTTATTTTTTCTTAGTCACCAATTATTCATGTTATCATTAAACACAAGTGAATCCACTATAAAATGTTTAGGGCATTGAAATACGTTGTGCCCATATTACTTTAGCTGCTTCATCTTTAGGGAATTTAAAACAAGAAGTATGGGTAAATCGTAATGCAAAATACTGATGAAAGTTTCATTAGATATCATTTCTATCAAAATTATGACTAATTACTTATTTTATATATAACGCTCGCTATGTATTTATATTTAGTAGATTCAAACATCCTTCGAACATGTGACTGCTTCAAAATTATTATAAACAATGAAGAGTTTTTGTTTCACTCACACTCGTTTACGTTGTATTACTAAAATGTGAATAAGAGAGTTGTTACACAGGTTTTATTTTAGTACGGTTTCTATAGCGTAAGCGAGAGCTGAGCCCTTATTCTAAGATCTTCTTCTTCTTCTTCTTCTTCCTAAGTATGGCAATCAATCCCTTCAGGGACTATTTTTGCCAGTGTCGAGTGTTAGAGAATTTTCATGTTGCAAAATTTCTCGTGTTTGCCGCATTAAAATGCCTAATGTCATGCATTCTAACGCCCAATGGAGTTTCTGGAGACAACCCACGGCAGTAGCAGATCGTAACACGCCTTTAGATTAGAGGTAACCTATTGAAAAATAAGACAGAGCACTGAGTTTCTTGCCGGATCTTCTCAGGTGGCTTTTTTTCCGAACCGGTCGTAATTTAGACCTTCATAAGAGCCTTATTAGGGCCTAAACTGAATAAATGATTTTTGATTTTTTTGATTGATTGACCAAAATGATAAATCACTTAACCCAAAAGTCGTATTATGGCATTATTTCCAATGCTCCTATAAATCAGTCACTAAATGAAACTTTACTGCACATATCGACACCAAAAATACACATTAAAGATCACTATAACACAATTTACGACACACTGGAAAAAAATCTCAACCGCTCCGCCTGATTCCCGCCAAAAACTCCAAGATCTTCACTTACCTTGTGACATTGGCGGAATACCTGTATTAAAAGCTCGTCACCATAAACTCAAAGAAGAAGAAGCAGTACTGTCATTTCACTGTTTGACAGCAGTTTGTTTGGTTTGGTTTTGAGTTCATGCAATGTATTGAGTAAGCGGGAAAAATAAAACAAGTCGAAAAGTGACCAATTAATCTGTATTATTTTTTAATAAATACTTCATTCACAAATATGCGTCGTAGTTGGAGAGGCCGTTATCGATATAACAATTGGAATCGGTCCAAAAATAATTCGAGCAACAGTTCAGATAATTTAAGTGTTCATAACTCATCAACCACTACTGCAAACAGTACTGCGAGCTCTTCAAGAGCACCTACAAATCGTTTACCAATTATAGTACCTATTAACGATGACAAGAATATTTGGAAACTATATTTCCCATCCGAAGGTATTAAATAAGTTACCCACCCCTTGACAAAGTATGTAAAAAATATTATTGCATTGAATGAATGAAGTGTATGTATATCTTTTATTTTTGTAGAACATCCATCTAGTCCTGAAACTACTGGTCATATCAGCTGCTTCAATGTATTTATTGAAAAGAATAAAAATCTATTTGACTTAGAGAAAATAGACCAGAGTCGTAGTGTGCCTTTGGATGTACCAACTCTTCTTAGTGATGAACAGTTCATTGTAGGCTGGCCATCTTTTAATACAGACTTGTATGAGGATCCTGAGAGAACATTGGGGCTCTTAGAATATTGTTTCCATGAGGTAAAATGTTCCCAACAATACTAATATTATAAATGTGAAAGTAACTATGTTTGTTTGTTTGATACCTTTTCACAACTAAACACCTGAAAGGATTGTAATGAAATTTGGCAATGAGATAACTTATAACCTGGGAAAGGACATAGGCTATGGCTATCTTTTGTCTTTAAACAAATGCAGAGGAAGTCGTGGGTAGCAGCTGGTATACTATAAAGGTACCAAGTATGTTTATGGCCTACCTGATGGTAATCAACCCAAATTGTATTTATAGATGCTTGCAATACCTAGCGTGTATAATGGAGCGGAGGGTGCACATAACAGCAGGTGAAGACTTACAGAAAATGTATAGTAATTTATTTTTAATTATCTTTCAGACTTTCAAATTGGAGGCAAAAGTTAAAGTCAGAGTCTTGAACCATCAGCCTGTCATTCCACTTACTAATTTAAAAGTAAATTACTATGGTAAGGTTTCCAATCTACCTAATTCTTTAGAAATATATCTATTCAAGCCTGTAAATCTAAAGTCAATACATATTTGTACCTTACCAGTATCTATACTTATCATTATAAAGAAGTAAAATTTCTTTGTATGTATGGTAATGGTGGGTAATAATCTCTGAAACTGTACCAATATTAATAATGTCTAAACTACCTAAGCCTTCTGCCCAACTGTTAAAGCATACTGTGTTTATCAGTAGGTAAAATACAGATATAATCAAAATACAATCAAACTGACTCAATACAAATAGAGGCAAATTGACTCTATACCATAATTCCTGACCTGCTAATATACTTTTACAGGTAAATTAGTGACAATCAAAGGTACGGTGATAAGAGTGGGAAGTGTTGGGTTGATTTGTACTTCCATGGCGTTTGAGTGCTCCAGTTGCCACAGTGTACAGGCGGTTGTACAACCACAAGGGATTTTCACTGGTACATTAATTTAATAGTAACATTAAAATGTGACAGATTTAATGAAGCCTGAGAACTTCACCTTCACACAAACCTTCATTTTTATTTCTTTTAATTTTCATTTATTTCCAGCTCCAAGCTTTTGTTCCGGATGCCAGAGTGGTGTTAAGTTTGAGCCGCTACAATCATCCCCATACACCAACACTACAGACTGGCAAGTGGCCAAAATACAGGAGATTCAGTCTCAGGTTCATATCATATTCTACTAGATACTAAGACCTGTTATTGCAAGATACTGACTAGGATTTCCTAATTAGCAATACTTGCTAAATACTAAACATTTAAATTAATCTTAACACATTTTGTGGAAGCTGGCAAAATATTTTTTATCCTTCTCTTGCTTATGTATTTACAACATTTGAGAGCAAACAAAAATGTTTCAGAGTTTGTCAGGCACAATACCGAGGAGTGTGGAGATAGAACTACAAGGCGATCTAGTCGGTACAGCGTGTCCTGGCGACGTGCTCTCTGTCACTGGAATTGTACAGGTGTGGTGCTTAATTTTTTAACAAGTAAATACTTTTTTATTATACCCTATGAAATAAAGAGGAATTTTACGAATTCAAACTACACCCATTAAGTTTATTACTTTGTATGTAGCTTATCACTCAGTAATTTAAAATTGCGAACGTAAAAAAAACTACGATCAAATATCAAAAAAAAAGCAATAAAGAACAGAAAATACAGGAATTTTTGTACTCAATTTTTTTCTTTTTTTTTTGTTGATTTTTATGTAAGGCCATATCGTATCGTATATTTGGTACCTAGTGCTGCGTGCCCCCTCTAGCTTTTCGAACTGCTTCCAGTCTCCTGCATACTCCTGAAAGTTTTAAGAAAAATAGGCTCAATTCCATAATCTTATTAATAAAAGGAAACCTTATTAAAGACAAGGTCCATTATGCCATAGAAAGAAAACCTGCGATTTTATAGTTCTCGTGCTGTCTGTTACTTTTCCTGTCAAATGAACTCTGAACGTGAGAATTCTGCTTAGAATAAGCACTTTGTATGTATTGATTTTTTTTGTTTATAACTAAAGTCAAATATAAAAAAAAAATTTGCAAAGCAAAATCAGCTAAGCATGGAAAAATATTTTTTTAATGTTTTCTGCATAATATGTCAAGGTTCGCGGAGAGAGCAAAGGCGGCGAAGATGGGAAGAGGGCGGCTAGGCTCTTGCAACTATACATAGAAGCAGTGTCAATACACAGCCAGAGAAATCTCAGCAATCCTATCCTCTCGTTCACTCTAAAGGACTATTATGCCATCCAGGTGAAAAGTTTACCTATTTTCCTTTCGGCACTGTTTGGTGACATCGGAATAACACAATTCCATGAAATGTAGGTATTCAATTAAATACAGTGCAAGTATGAGTAATGTTCCTGTTCATATAGTTGATGAGGTCTATAATATATAGTCAGGACGCTCCAATTTCGCTTACAATTCAATAAATCAAATTACAAAGACATTTCATTTTATTTTTACATATCTAAATAAATCACTTTTATTTCATCTGTATTTGACTTCCGTCACTTGAATGGATGGATACATCCACCCCTGGATCGGCCCTTGTTAGAAGACGTGTTTAGACTTTCAGTGAAAGGAACTTGGTGTTATGATTATAGTACTAATGAGTACCAATGACTTTTAGGAGATCCACGCATCAGAAGACGTGTTCAGGCTTGTAGTACATTCGTTATGTCCGGCAATATTCGGTCACGAGGCGGTGAAGGCGGGCCTGATACTGGGGCTGGTGGGGGGCACGGAGTTGGAACACGGGCCGCGCTCGCAGCCGCACGTGCTCGTGGTGGGCGACCCGGGGCTGGGCAAGTCGCAGCTGCTGCAGGCGGCCGCGCATGCCGCGCCTAGAGGTGACACAAACTACAGACACTACATTCAGCGTACTTGCACTCGGGACTATTCGGGAGCAATGAATCCGGGTCACCAATATACGCTTACATTTCTTTTGCTTCGGCTACATTAGCGGGCGAATATTCGTATCGTGTTGGCGCGACAAAAACATCGTGTTCGGGTATAGGCGATGTTCTTGTCTACATTAAGGCGGGCGAAGATTCGTGTCGAGTTGACGCGATGCATCGTGCCGGATTGTGTTCTTCTACTGTGGTAGGTCAACTGAGCATATTTTTGATTCGAATCCACGCATCATGTACCAAGTGTTTCTTTTTATGGTTGGGGTCACTAGGATTCCATATGATACTCTCAGTTTCATAAAATTGAATAAATTCTATCACTTTTTCGTTACTTCCACTCCATAGTGTAAAAAAATAAATGCACGTCTCGCTTCAAAGTCTGGACGACACTGAATTGACGTAGATGTAGCCACCTAAGCGAATATTGGCGCGACAAATCCCTTTGATTCGCGCCAGTTTACCGACAACTCCCCGATACTACATCGTCTTCGCCCGAATACTACGCGATGACACGATTTACCCGGCCACATACATCGCGTTAACACGAATATTCGCCGTAGCCCGCTAATGTATCCCCAGCATTTGAAACTAAGATGGCTCATTGTAATAAAAACCGGCCAAGTGCGAGTCGGACTCACGCACCGGGGGTTCCGTACAAACTTGTAGGTAAGGCATCTAAGTATATATTTGACACGTACGTATATATACTTTCGCCCATCGGAGACTACGATTTTTCAGTACCTAGTATAATATAGGTAATGTACTTACATTACCTATATACTTAGTAGTACCTATAGACAATCATTTTATTGTGGTGTGGACTGTATATAAACAGCTGCATGCATAACAATGGAAATGTATAATTAATTGTACAGTAAAAGTCCAAACCAGCCGACTTAAAATAATCGAACACCAAGCTAGATCATTATTTGTCAGAGACTCAACAGCGCATTCAAGAATAACGTAAACAAACGCAGCGCCATCTAGTGTTCTGTTATAGGGTCTCCAAAGGAAAGGTTTTTAAAAAAAGATATTATTAATTATAAGAAGGGCAGCCGTCTAACTCGGATGAAGGATGGATGGAGACTGAACTACTAACTGGGAGAGATTGGAAGCTTTAATATGAATGTGCTTAGTTAGCGGAAAAGGTAATAGAGTGTGCAAGAAAGGGTGCATATAATATCTATAACACCTCCCGGGGGTAGACTAAACTTAGATTATAAAAAACCAAGAATATAGAAATTCGTATTCAAAAAACAACGTTATAGCAATATGTGTTGAAACATATGGATTAAAAACAATTTCGCAATGACCAATTACAAAATATAAAATCACTTACTTGAATGCAAAGAAAGCGATAAGGATTGAAGTACTCATTGTTCAGGTTGTAGTCGCGTAGTCTCAGTGGGGCTTAGTGAGAATGGGCAGGTGCGGATGAACCTCGGGTCGTCGTGTTGGCTGGGGTCTACCGGTCACAGCACTGGCTTGTGCGTGACAGTGGGTATGACCGCGATGAGAAGACCGGCTACAGCACGAGCAGTGCGCAGCAGTGGGCCTTTCCAGAACACAGGCGTCCAAGTAGGCCTGATCGTAACTCTGTGCACTGAACTGTGATGCACTATAGAGTACCAGCACGGCACTTGCACTGACTTTAGGGTCGCGACTAGGGAGACGGACCGGGGACTTTTTAAAATCCCTTTACGCTGCCACCAATTTGTTATAGGGTCTCCAAAGGAAAGGTTCTAAAAAAAAAATATTATTAATTATAAGAAGGGCAGCCGTCTAACTCGGATGAAGGATGGATGGAGACTGAACTACTAACTGGGAGAGATTGGAAGCTTTAATATGAATGTGCTTAGTTAGCGGAAAAGGTAATAGAGTGTGCAAGAAAGGGTGCATATAATATCTATAACAGTTCAATATAGCAAGTGATATTTTTATAAAAAAAAAGTAAATACGCCTTTTCTGTTATTAATGTTTTTTATATGTGATGCTACTTCTTGTACACACTTTCATGTTGACACTGTTTCTTACAAAATTTCATGATCTAGGTCAACGGGAAGTACCCTGTATATTATCTACTCTGAGCCTAAAGGTTTTGATTCCCTTGTGAAATCACACAATATGCGCAAATTTGCGGCATAAACGTATGTATGTAGATGTATTACATCTACTGATACATTCTGACGTTGGATACATTTCGCTTTTTGTCTAGGTGTATATGTATGTGGTGCGACGGCGTCTGCAGGCGGGCTAACCGTAGCCCTGGGCCGTGAAGCCGGCGGGGACTTTGCTCTGGAGGCCGGCGCTCTGGTGCTAGCCGACAAAGGAGTCTGTTGTATTGATGAACTCGATAAGGTAATTAGGCTTAGCTTCTACAATTAGCAAACACCCTTAAACGCACGCCTTTTGCACTGACCTATGTTACAGATGACAGCTCATCACAGCAGCTTATTAGAAGCTATGGAACAAAGGCGTGTGAGCGTGGCCAAGGGAGGCGTGGTGTGCAGCCTGGCAGCTCGCGCCACCGTGCTAGCTATAGCTAACCCCGCGCAAGGCAGCTACAATAGGTACAGTTCGTGTTTACGTCCAGAGACAAATGTCATCTTTTGACAACTTTTGACTCATTGGTTCTTTCCATGTTATTAGTATCCGATAAGTATGTCATGAGTTGCTATTGATACAAAAATCTAAAGAAACATATAATATAACGGTTAAGAAGGTTTTTGTTCGACCAAACAGTTAGGACGCCTCCGTTTTGAATTTAATATGGTACCCATTTTCAACGAAAATGTGGTATTATTTTTGCCACCTTTTCAGGACCAAACGGCTGAACAGATCTTGATAATTTCATAAAGAGATAGATTATTATATTTTCTGGGGAAGGACATAGGCTATCTTTTGTCTTTAAGCAAATGCAGACGAAGTCGCGGCTGACAGCTAATAAATTATATGTATGTTTCAGGGCCAAAACTGTTGCTGAAAACTTGAAAATCAATTCCGCTCTTCTGTCGAGGTTCGATTTAGTCTTCATCCTGTTAGACCAGCCAGATGAGGTACTTACTTCACACAACTCCAATACTATTGAATTTGAAGAGATGCATTAATCATTATAACTTAATTTTTATTTGTGGCAGAAAATGGACGCAATGTTATCCGAGCACGTATTAGCTTTACACAATGGTCAGAAAGAGAAAGGTACTAAAAGGGGCAACCACGTTGGAATAAATACTTCTCAAACGATTACTAGTGATATGTCACTTAGGTAATAATAATTCACATTTGCACATGGTATTTATTCTTATATCAATATTCGGGTCGTGACCCGTCCACCCACTGCCTTCACTGCCCCACCGGTAGGTGGACGTAGTAGATATTTCAATTGCGAACATTTGAATCTTTTTCATCAACCATCACAATCAATCAACTAAATTTATTAACTATACTAATTTAATTTTTACAGTCAAAGATTACGGCTAAAACCAGGCGAGGTGATAGACCATTTGCCGCTTGTTCTTCTAAGGAAGTATATAGCATATGCTAGAAGATATGTGCATCCAAAACTCAGTACAGACGCGGCGAACGCGTTGCAAAGCTTCTACTTGGAACTGCGACATAATCACCAAGGTGATGACAGCACTCCAATTACCACCAGACAGCTCGAAGCCTGTATACGTCTCACTCAGGTATTTTGACTGCTGGTTAGAAGTAACACCAAGGATAGGGTCCCCTAAATCCGCCCCTGGGTAGCACAAACATTAAAAAAACTGTGCAAACCGTCGAAGATCAGCGGTCTGTACTCATCTGGTAATGCAACATTGGATGGATCATTCCATGACCTAAGCGCTTGCAGAAAAGAGCTTATATTGGATTATTAATAACCATCTGTAATGTTTGCCCTAGCTAGGTTATATAAAAATAAATCCTTTTTTAAATACCTTTTCTCTTCAGTGCCAGTAAATTTAGAAAACCTTCGAGGATCATATTATAAACCCTATACATATATAACGGAAATGAGTTGTAAAAAGCTGAGATTTAAATAGTGTGTATTCCACAGGCTAGAGCTCGAGTAGATTTGCGGGAGGAAGCAACGGCGCAAGATGCTGACGACGTGATTAGTCTTGTCAAACACAGCCTCGTGGATACCTTCAGTGACGAGTTCGGCAACATACAGCTGTCCAGATCTATCAATGGATCTGGAGTTAGCTGTAGAGGGAAAGTAAGTAGAAAACAAGAATATATCATTAAAGATATAGCAAAGACATATAGTGTCTTGTTGAAATAAAATAATAGCAGCCATTTATTTTGCACATAAACACACAAAATTCAATACATTGAAAAAAAGCAACAGGTCGTGATATATTTCTTCATACTAAATAGGCCGTGTCATGAAAAAAGTTGAAAAACAATCACCATTTTTAAAGAAGTTAGTCTAATTAAAATAAAATTCATAGTTTTGTAAATGTTGTACTTAATACAGTTTCATGAAAATTAATTTCATGTATTCTCTTGAAATTTCTGAAAACTTAATTTTAACAAATAATCAATATAAGCTCAACAGAAGTCTAAATATTGATATATAAGCCTATTCCGACATATATATAGTTATTTTAAATGTATTTTCAGTTGAAGAAGTTCTTAGACGCACTAACTAGACGAGCGCATCAGTTGGGTAAGGATGTATTCTCAAGGCAAGAGCTGATACAAGTACACAAGGCGGCGGGCGTGACCGGAGATCCCAACGATTTAATTGAGGCCATGCACATACACTCGTACTTAATATTAAAGGGATCTAACACATATCAATTAGTAGCCCTATAGTTCATACTATTGTTTAATTATTTTCTTAAAACTGTTTCCAATCCAAGTCATATAGTTTAGGTACATAATAAATATGTGTTAATTACTAGATTTAGTTAATTTTATACTTATCAGAAAAAACCTTATTGTTTTCAAACCCAGAAAAAGGAAATATACAATAACATAGCCAAATAATACTATGGGTAAAAGAGATAACAATGTGTTGCAATTTTAGTAATACTAAGTGAATCCTTATCACAGAATTGATATTAAAAACTAGATGGTTATATTATATGATGCTCGTTATGCAGCTTTAGATGTAAGTCTCTTTGAATCAGTCCTAGATGGAACATCCTTAAGTGCTATAGAAACTTGACAGCAAGAATACAGAGCTGTGAGGACTATGAAAAAATTATACAGAGTAGGCTTATGAAACAGACTAAAGTATATATTGCCAACATCACTGCCAGCAAATAGATAGAAGTTAGATATGGCTGATAGAGCCAGCAAAGGAGCACTAAGCAATGCAATAAATCGAATTTCCATTTGGTCACTTTTCAAAACATTTTCTTTGAAAAGCTTGTACCTGTCTGTGGTTGCTACTGCTCTTGCAGAGTACTCCAATAAAATACCCAAATAGTTGAGAATAGACCAAATAAATATGTGCAGTGTAATTCCATGCCAGAGGAATACAAAAACGAAAGTGCTTAAGGATGCTGTAAGCTTGTAAGTAATTTTTGATAGCTTTACATGACTTGAAAGCACATTAAACACTGGTTTGTAGATGTACCTGAAAAAAAAAAAATTAATTCAAGCTAAAGGTAAAACTTGAATGGATTTTGAATGTGTGCTATAAGGTTTCAGATTGGTTTTCAAATGACAGAGTCATAAGGGATTTTAATTAAGAAACAGTCCTAAGAGAAAGTAAGTTATTTTATGTATACATTTTCTAGATTTTGTTATACTTACTTGACTAAAAACCTGTAGAGACCAACATCAAAGTATCTCCACATTTGTGAATATACATGTATTCTGGCTATACATCTTGGTGTTGGTGGAGGCTCCAAGTGGTCAAGCCTAGCAAATGCGGCAGTTGTACCATAAGATATAACATATTTCATGTGGAATTCAAGCCCCATCCACAGACCTCCTCCACACATAGCTATGGTTGGCATCTTACTAATAGCCTGTAATCAAAACCAATAGTATTTTTTTTTATATTCAAATATAAACAACAAAATTTGCAATGGATGCAATCATTGGATGTAAGTAGACAGCTTTTTTTATGGAATGGAACTACTACCAATCCACTACATGATGATTATCAAGTGTGCATAATGCTATGCATACAAAAACAAAAATTATAAGATAGATGATGATAAAATACTTCAACAATCCTGATACTTGGTAATCAGTATTAATGAGCACTTGTTTCTGAGAAAACTTACTGAAGAACAGATGTTAAACCTGACCACTGTTATAACTGCTAAACTACTGAATAACAATGCTATAAGGTATTTATTTAGGTCTGAAATTAAGTAATTGGTTTCATACCTCCACATTATGCTGCATTGCAAAAAAGTAGAAATAATGTAGTGCCAAGTCCAATATAAAGGTGTAAAATATGAATAAAATCATATCACATAAAAATCTTTTTAATCTTAGCAGGAGTTTCTCATTAATCACTGAAAAACTTTTCTGGAAATCTTCATAGAGTATTACTGGCCCCACATACAGCATGGGCAAGTACAATACATAGCTGAACATGTTAATTATATTCTGAAATAGTGGAAGGTGTGAGTCACCTTTGTCTTTAAGCATTTCTTTTTTTTCTTTATTCTCAATATAGTCAATACTGAAACTGATACATCTCAGTTGGATCCATGCTACACTACATAGCAACAAATACACAACTTCATCCTGCTGAGCTTCTTGGTCCAGAAAATACCAAAACATAGACTTGAACTTCATGGTATTGTATGTAGCCAGTAATGATATCCCTGTCAGCCACACACAAGTTTTGTTCCCACCACTAAATATTATGGCAGCAAATATAACTGGTTGCAATAAAACTATCATCATTTGTCTAATACCCATAAAGAAAGTCACAAAAAATACAGCTGATAATATGTACCAATATTTAAGAAAATAAGGGTATATCATTCTTATTATTTCTGATACACAAAACTGAGTTATCAAGTAATACCAGGATGTTTGTATAAAATATTTCCAGCAGGACCATTCAACGTCTGATGCATCTGTGGGTCTTGCTATGAAGCTCCAACCAGGACTGAGATCTCGGATAGAGTAGAGAAATCGCGGATTATTATTTAATATATCTGAAATAAAAAAATATGGACTAATATATGTTTAGATAAGTCTAGGAATAATTTACTCAAAGTCCAGACTAATATACTATTAGACTGCCAGCCTCCTACCACTAGTAGGAGGCTTATTAGATTAGATTTTGAATAAAATTATCTATTTACCAGTTTGAGCTTGAAACATTTTGTAGATAGAATAAAAGTTTGCTAATATCCATATAGAATAGTAAATTAACATTTCTATTGAACTTAGCTTAGCGCTCATTTTTATTTAAAGTAAGAAACTTACATTAACTTTTATGGCAATTTAACTAGTCAGTTTCATTTATATTTAATTTCATCTCAAAATAAACTTGTAAAATTTTGTTTGCATTGTCAAGAATTTCAAATCCGTGTAACAAATTTAGATTTTCACGCAAGATTTTACGTCAATGTCAACTGTGACTGGCAGATAGACTGTCAGATCGTGTATTATTTCTTCTTCTTCCCAACTATGACAATCAATCCTCTTCGGGGACTATTTTTGCCAGTGCTGTGTTAGATTTTTCTAGTTTTTCAATGTTTCGTGTTTGTTGCATTAAAATGCCTACTGTCATGCTTGCTAATGCTTCGTGGAGTGTCTAGTGACAATCCACGGTAGTAGCAGATCGTGACATGCCTTTAGATCAGATTTAACTTATTGACCAAAAAAAAAAAAAAAAGACCAAAATGATAAATCACTTACCTAAAAGTCATATTTTTGTCATATTTAAAAGTGGCTTTTCCCATTTAAATTGGAGCCGCCCGACTAGGGACTGTACCTTACAGAAGAGGAAGACCGCTGTGAAATAACACTACTTGATGTAGTGTTGTGTTTCTGCGGTAATTAAGGTTGCCAGTGCTCCACGAGGATACGCTGGGCTAGTAGTAATGCTGCTAGCACAGTGAGCCCTCATCAACAAAATGCTTGGCAACCCGTTAGTGCTTACCATCAGGTGGGCCGTATGCATGTGTGCCACCTGCTTGGTATAAAAAAAATATAGCATTATTTCCTATTAATCAGTCACTAAATGAAACTTTACTGCACATAACGATACCAAAACACTCATAGTACACAATTTACGAGACAGTGGAAAAAATCTCAACCGCTCCGCATGATTCCAGAAAACTCGGAATAATAACTAAGCTAATGCTAGCTTTAGTATTGTCCTGAGGTCTTAACGTAACTTGATAAGTTACACTCGGCACTGACTAAAGTAGTATTTGAAGAGGATTGATAACCATAGCTAGGAAGAAAAAGATTACGTTACGTTAAGTTCCGCTAAGCATTTATTCTTACTATTTAGGTAGATATACCGTAAACATAAAGACAGTCACAACACTCACAATAATGTTAAAAAAAAACCTTATGTACGTACTTGACAAAAACTACAATACGTGGTACTTGTGTTTTTTTCCATATACATACTTTGATTATATTT
The DNA here is from genome assembly GCA_951449985.1 of Falcaria lacertinaria. Lineage (NCBI taxonomy): Eukaryota > Metazoa > Arthropoda > Insecta > Lepidoptera > Drepanidae > Falcaria > Falcaria lacertinaria. The sequence continues at coordinate 4,780,255 of OX602109.1, read as the reverse complement.
CAGTCTACTTATTAGGTATAATTTCTTTACAGTAAAAGTTTAAATTAGAGGAAAAATGTTCCCCATCATTACCATTTTGCCATTCATACAAGTTGTACATAAAATATATATTTGCCAGTAACCACACGAAGACGTACATTTTAAGTTCAGTACAAAATAATTTTCTAGACATGTTTGATCAATAAAGACACTAAAACACTTATAATTAAATTAACGCCACTTCACGTAGACTACAAGAATTAAAATGTTAGACAAATTTACAAAAATATCCTGTGTGTTAGAACTTTTAAACTGGGCATTGTTATCGAAATGGTTGAGTCAAAGTAACATAATGTAATTAAAATACTAATTAAAAGTACGTGTTGACTTCCTAATCCTATTTCCCGGTATACGTGTACATGATGTTTTGTTACCAACATCGAGTAGGCACGAGAATAGGTAGCGGGTAATATTATTATGTTTATCTCTTTGAGTATTTACTGGTCGTCGGTTACTAGATGGGGTAAGGCCCTAACCCGACCTTACTTACGACCGACTTTACCCGTACTGCAAGGTACCTTATCCGTACCTACTACACGGTATCTATGAAGTAAAGTATATTATTGTGTACGGCGGATAACAATTTGCTTGACGGTAGATTCTGCGACATTTTAAGTTCCTCTTACAGAGACCAATACTGAAGAAATAATAGGTTTCTATTTCTTTTTTTTCGATCTCAGGTTCTTTGGATTTTATTTTTGTCGACTTATAACCGTGCTTTGATACAATGGACTTATCATGCATAAGTGAAATTGCGGCCAGCAAACATTCACTTGGCCTAGGTCATTTAAAATCATATTGATAATACAGTTAGTTGAGAGTTGTGACTTAAGCCTACCTACGCACCTAAGCACGAAATTGAAGTCCGTATCTACCTTATTGTTATATGTGTAGTAATAAAATAATGCGGTGTACTTACCGAGAGTTAAAAAAACAAGAATTTATTTAAATATTGTAGGTACCTACGTCTTAGATGGTCTTAGTTCAAAAGAGATATCTGTCTAGGTAGTACGCAGTGTTTGATTTGAGTCATTGTGGTCACTGCAATGCAATCGTTTCTGCGGAGTGCGGAGCAAACATTCGCGCTCTATAGACGCTACAGCTGACACAGACCGAGACGCTGATCGTTACCTACCCACTCAGAAAGTCAGCCAGTCTGTTACATGAACATAAACACGAAACTCGTTTCGTGCGTTTATCGAACTCGATAATACAAACACGTTCAAGCCATGAAGAGGACTGCTTTTATTATTCTCATCTATGGATTTAGCCTACTTGATTTCAGTCTAGGTAAGTTAGTCACCTAGTTTACCTACTATAACTGTATATGTTACTTTAACTAATGTATAGCCTTGTGTTATTTATGTGATTAATCAAGGAAAAGATCAAGGAAAAAAATTGACCTAAGCATCGTAAACTATTTGCGATAATAAAGTCAATGTTTTGCTTTGATGGTAGATACTTACATAGGTATGGTTTTAGTTTTGTTAAAATAATTCTCGTCTAACTCTATGCAAAAATTGCGTGACCCCCTTACCTCCACCCCCCCCCCCCCCATCGCACTCTACAAATAAATGTGACAAAATACAACGCGCGCAGTTTTAGTTTTTACGATCTGTTAAAGAATTTGTATTCTTATGTACCTATCTACTTACTGTGAAATACATTATTATGGTTTATTTAATAAAATTTTATACTTACTTATCACAGTTCACGAATGATTAAATGCTGAATTGTCTTTGAATACTAAGTGATCATTGCTTATACTTTGGATACATTCGTATAAGGTTTTGTTTTTAAATTACAGACTTCCTTAAGTAAAATATAACAATTTGGTTGCTAGGTACCTCTGCGCAAAAGAAATTAGTAGAGTGCGTAGATTGATTATTGTAACAAAACGATATCTATGTACTACTGGCGGTAGGCACCATTTGAATAGTAACTATGTACTTACCTAAATAAATAACGCGTTGTTAAATAAGCACAGCTGTAATTTTAATTAAGTGCAAAATGTTTTCAGCTAGGCAGAAATACAATCCCAACACAGATTTTCTTTTACATGAGGGTGTACAAACTACTGGCCCTAAAAGAGATTATGTAGCACCATCTACTACCAGTACCCCAGCACCTAGCTCGCAAAAGGCAAACCAAGGTTCAGGAAATCGTGATTACGTCGCCCAATTTCCTCAATTGAGACCAGTGTCAACACCTCAAAGCAGTAATAATTTGAACATCAATGCGGGATCAACAACAAGAAATCCACACGCAACTAGTGCTAAGCGCGATTATGTTGCCTCTCAGATTACAACTACTAGACCTACACCGCACACCAATCATCCGTCAACTGGAAAAGTTAAAGATCTTGTAAACTTTTATGATGGCAAGGGTAAGGGACACAGTACGCCGCCGGGTGCACCAAGTTACAGTTCCATTTTGCAAGGATCCTCAAACAATGTGGTTACTGGAACAACTGGTAGTACAAGGGTAACGCAGCCATTTACACAGACGACCCCAAAGACCTCTAGTTCAGCTGTCACTACGAAACCTTTGAGTTTTAGTGCGGTTGTAGCAGGATCAGGAAAAGGTACCGCTCAAGCTCACGGTACAGTGACCACTCAGAAACCGACGACACGAATTCCTATCAATACGCCATCATCAAGACCAGGAAGCCCCGTATTGCCCAGTACGATTTTAAATAATAACAGAAATACTAACCAAGGCACTAATGCTAACGGGCCTTCTGATGCAGAGCTGCAAACACTCAGTGAAGAATTGCTAAGGAAAGATGTTAATAACGCAAACAAATACGTCACAATTAACTATCAAGAAAAAACAACATCTTTTTCTCAAGAAGATAGAGCTCCATTGCCGTATGTACCTTTGAGTTCAAATGTTTATCCGTCATAAATGTGATTGATAACTGAGTCATGGAATTGACCTTCAGTATACCTATATTATGATTAAGATAATGTGTTTTGCCATGTACCTGTGCAAACTTTGTTACAGATTACTCACTATCTCACCTGAAGTATGGAATATTCCGACTATCCAAAAATTTGTACCACTGTTAGACAATTATGAGAGAGATACTTTAGTGAATGAATACGTTACACCGCAGGTGATTGCCCATCTTTATTGTGTTTTGTCGCTTATCTAGACGCAGATCATCAATGAGTGCCAGATGACTCACCTTTTCCAATCATGAGCTTGTCCGCTTCGACTTCTTGTTTAACATAGCTCCTGGCTACTTAGATCATATATTCTGAAACCATACCTCACTCGTTTTAGGTCGTTACCTCATTAGGCACTGATGTGGAATCGTCATAATTTGATTAGAGTTTCTTTGTGGATTATCAAAAGTATATTTTTGTACCAACTAATATTTCATTAAACCAACTCCCATAAAACCACCTAATAAAATAACACAGTTAAACAAATCAAACGTTGCAGGAAAGAAACGAAGAGAATGCTTTCATGGATGCCGTAATGAGTACCACAGTTATAAGACATCTGATGAACTTTTTAAAAGAAAAAGGTATATTGAATTGATTCAGGTTTTACTTTGCGGAAATTCATATTTATAGAATACAAAATATATTATAATTTGCTTTGTCCGCTTAATGAGTGTGATACGGTCGAAAAGCCTGCGCCCAGGTGAGCTCAGCCGTGGTTTCTTCCGACCGTATCACACTCATTAAGCGGACAAAGCAAATTATAATATATTTTGTATTCTAGAAAAAGGTATCTTTGTATGTTTTTACTATACAACCTATTTATCTAATCTTTCCTATCCAATTTTTACCAAATTCGCTGTTTCGTAGGGTATGTCACACCTGATCCCCGACAGCAAAGAGACTTCTTAAAACAACTTTGGTTCAGTTTGTACTCGAGGGGTAAAGGAAAAATTAGCAGTTCCGGCTTCGAACACGTTTTTGTGTCTGAATTGAAGAATGGAGGAGTTTCGGGTAAGTTAGCAACAGTGTCTTTGGATACATATGCCTGCGCTCTGCCTCAAGTATATAATCAAAGGCCTGCCTATCCATTTAATGTCTAAGACCTACTTCCGTTACCTACTTACTAAAATCCTATTTTTTGTTAGGTTTGCACAACTGGATTTATTTTTCCAAAGAAGAATCGGCAAATCGAGTAAATTACTTGGGATACATGAAATTATCTCAATTGGGCGATGTAAGTAATTTTCTTCAATAGGCCTACGACTTACAACTGCAGCTTCTTACGTAACCACTAACTGAAGATAGACGAGATAAAACTTTAAACTGAATGTAAATATTCCTCAAATTTTCAGAAAGGAGTGGTTATGAAGCTGCATTTCACTCAGCAAGGGGCGGACAAACCTGTAGACAGTATGTTTATAGGTACATCGCCGGAACTGGAAATGGCCCTGTATACACTGTGTTTTGTCACGCGGGCTGACAACGATTGTAAACTGAAACTAGGGAACAGTGACATCAATATTAATACAAACACATTCAGATATCGCAGTAAAAACCTTATTGGAAGTGCATATCCGCAAATTTAGGTGCAATATCTTATAAACTTAATGTCTACCTTTAATTATTTAAGTTAATAAGCCTTGTCAATTTACGTTTATAGGTACATGTAACTAGATAGAAGACTTGAAATTAATAAACTATTTTTATATTTTTTTTCGTTAATTTACTTCGTTTTTAATAACATACATTAAAACCAAACAATAAATGATGAAGTTCCACTAATCACACAACACAACGAATGTAGGTATTAGAGGACATCGTCCATGTTTCATAGAGATTCGGTCCTAATTTGAAGGTGCCGGTCAATACTTATTTTTTGTATATTCTGATATGCTCAGACGTACAAGGTCTGAGCATTTTTTAATATGACACCAAAACTGGACATTACAGGACATTTAATTTGTTTTGGTTATTTATAATTCCTTTTTTCAACAAAAAAATATGAATAATCAGATTTTCGAACTAAAATAAAATCAACGACTTTGGTCCTACAGCAGGCTTTGGTGCCATTGAAATACATTTTAAGACGGGCAAGCTATATAACAGAATATTTGATTACCTATATACTTCTATAAAAGCAAAGGACATAATATATATACACAAATATTCCACTGGCCGGCACTTTCAGATTTGGACCAAAATGGATGATATCCTTTAAGAGAGTCAAAACTTCGAAAGATAGCGCGGAATATAATAAAAAATAATAAATGTATGAGTAGAAACTATTATTTTTTTTACACTTTTACACCTATATAGATAGGTTGGCCTTTCAGTCTTTCAGACTGGTTCAGTTCAGACTCTAACTTTTAGGTACAGTACATTCTTTATGAAGAGTGGGTCATTCCTTGTAATTAAAACTTATTGAAACGAAAGTCGAAAACCTCAACAAACAAAATAGTTTACTTTGATGTACGAGTATTGCACCGCCAAAATTTAAAAAAATATTAAAAAAATTTCCACTTGATAGTACCGTGATACCGGCAGAAACATTCCTTAAAGAAAATTTGATTGCCATAATAACATTTAAAGTTTAAACATCACAGTTGCAGCAGCGTGCACATTTGTCACTGTCAGAAGAACAGTAATGTCATCAATGTCATTTACATCAATTTCGTATTTTTCTTTTCTTTCATTTCTTGTTTGATTGCTGGGAAGTGCGCGTGTGGGTGATAATTTCGAATTATGCAACGATCTTCATTTATTTAACAGAAAATTACCAAACTCAAAGCTCTTATTTGTAGGTACCAATCTAAAAAGGCCAATCAAGTTTTCTCTTATTACTTTGTTTCAAGAATATTTATTTACGTATTGGCATTGTGTGCAAATTTGTGATATTCAGTCCTTTTTCCTAATTCGGTGAACATGTTGACTTTAGTGACTTTACGAAGTAATATTATAAGTGGTTTAAGATCAGTGAATTGCGGCATCAAGGAAAATATTTTATTGAAAGTTGTATCCAGTCGAAAATTTTCAACGCGCGAGTTATTGAAGGAGGCATATTGTCGCACTAAGTTAAAATGTAGATGTAAGTGATTAACTATCTTTGAATACATTTTTTATATTGTTATGAATTGAAAATTGTTGAATTACTTTGTTTGTAGCTAAGAAGTTACCACAAGATGTGAATCCACGAGGGGTGTTTGCGTGCAATGAACTAGACTTGTCCGAAGTTAACGTGTACGGATTTGATTACGACTATACTTTGGCACACTATAAGCCGACGCTGGAACACTTGTTGTATAATCTGGGAAGAGAAGTTCTTCTAGAAAAGTACAATGTAAGTTTTTCTCTCACTCTGTTAATACTTCTGTTATATTTAAATATCCTATATACAAATACATGGATATGTGCCATGGGCACAATTATTGTAACATACATTAAATAGTACCCTTACAGTTTTTTTATCATTGTTATATTCCCTGTAACAACATACAATAATCAGACAATGATGAAATTAAGGGAATAAAAACTTTTTAGAAGTTGATTAAAAAGATTCTCAGCCTCTTTAAAAACTAGACTGTTATACAAAGTATTAATAATCTTATAATAATAGTAGTAAATTTTTACATATAGATATACTACATCATTAGTCTAGTAACTAGAGATAGCCATCAGGCTTAGTAAAAAAAAACACTAGTGATGACTCTGGTCTAGTCATTTTTATTTCAGTAGTAACCTGTTGGCTATACTAGGTGCCATATGTTTAACAGACATTAGTGTTTTTCATTTCCACTCATAGAGGGTGCGTTATGTAAACAATCCAATTGTAGCACACGCAGTTGTGTCCCGTTGGTGTCGTCACTTTGTTTCCCTACCAGGGCAAACATATTTGTGATGTACATTTGTGTTCACCTTGTCTCTGGATAGTTGGCATGTATTATAATTAATATGTGTGGTTGTATGTATATGAAATATAATTTAAGTATTCTGGTTGTTGTCTGACACTGTACAAGTTTTGTTTAATTTGAGATCGTAATATTGGTGTTGTAAGAAATGATACAATTATTATTATTTTATATTGTTCATTATCTTTTTAGTACCCAGCTGAAATACTAGAACTTGAGTACAAGCCAAATTTTGCTGTGAGAGGACTTCACTATGACATTGAGAAAGGGCTACTTCTAAAGCTGGATTCCTTCCTGCAAATTCAATTTGGTGCAGTCTACCGAGGACTGACTCCTGTATCCACTGAAGAAGTGCTCAAATTGTACAGGAATAGGATCATACCAATTGCCTATGTAGAAGGTGATAACAGGGTCCACAAAGTAAGTTTAAAACTCTTATTATGAAGATGTTATTAAATTACTAAGAGATAAATAAAACACTCGCCCTATTCCTTTAAAAAAATAATTATAGAGTTCTTGTGCAGCTGGCTTCCGGAACATGAATATGCTCCAAAATGTCAGTGTCATTTGATTAAAATATGTGTTGTTACAAAAAAAATGATGGTGAGATGGCAGTGATTTCTATGTAAAATGCTAACAATGACACCATCATCACCAGTCCACGAGCTAGCACTATGTGATGACAGTGTAGTTTCAGTAACCAAAAGGGTGTAAGGATTATATATATTTGTGCCAATTCTTTGTCAACTAGTATAATTAATTTTATGTTGACAGTCGAATAACTGATGCAGTGGTAGTACTTATGATATTGATAGGTTTAAAAAGACATAAAAAAATTAGGAATTATCCACAACTTTTTACCTGTTATTGAGTTATGAACAGCATAATATTTAGATTTTGTATTCAAAATATACTCATTATGAATTTCTGATTTGAATTATAATTAAACATGTTAACTTTAATATTGCTACAACTTCAAATTGCAATAATTCATACACTAAAATAGACATCCTCATTGTATAATAATATCCTGATTCCTTTGAATACAACATTCAAGTCAGGTTTAACTGGTTTCTAAACAGTCATAAAACAATATTACTAGACCAGACCATACAGTAATCACTAGCACTTGTAAGCAATCATTCATTTGTATCTCCCTCGCCATGCTACGCAGTTGCAATGATGGACCGTGACACGCAGCAGACATAACTAATTTATATTGAGTACCTACATGCAAAAAACAAAGCATTAGGTAACTTACTTAATAGAAACTCAATTTTCCAACTAATATTTCGTGAGATATTAGCAATTAAGAGTAATTAATAATGTTATCAATCAAAATTAGCACTTATGAAAACTATTTTGGAACTGATATGTAAACAAGTTCAAGATAAATCAGTGCCCAAAAATTTAATTTTCAGGCCAATAGAGCGAAGATGGTCCACTTAGCTGATCTGTTCTCAGTACCTGAAATGGGTTTGCTGTGCAATGTTGCCGAGTTCTTCATTAAGAACCACATAGATTATCATCCTGAAATTTTGTTTTTGGATGTTAAGGTGAGTGAATGGACATAATTATTTTTCGGTATGCTGTGTCCCATTAGCGCCTTGACAAACATGGTAGGTTTCAGTTGCCAGTTGAATAATTTGGTAATTGTCAGGACGTATGTCAGAAGCTGAGAGACGATTATTCTGACAACTGGCCTAATATAGTAAAATTCTATATATAGCACCATGGGTTGCAAGGGTCAGATTGGGGTCGGTTAATATTTTACTTTTAATTTAAAGTTTAGGTTTCAACATTACTTTTTCCAGAACTCCGTGCAAAGCTGTCACCCAGTAATGCATAAAATCGTTGCACAAAATGTTGACGAATACATTAGACCTAATCCGGACTTGAGGAGATATTTCCAAATGCTACAGGATTGCAGTAAAACATTGTTCCTTGTGACGAACAGCCCATACCATTTTGTGTAAGTGATAAGAATATTATTCTTATAAGAATATAATAAAAATAAAAATAATCACATTGTAATCAAAACAGTCTTCCGTGGATCTGATAGTTCTAAAGCGCAAACACACACACACACAATATTATTGATTTAATTTTATTTCGCTCAGGCATAGCATTCCTGAGCGAAACAGTTTTACACGAGTTAGTTTAATGTATCGACAGGAATGCAGGCATGGAAATGCTAGTGGGTCACGACTGGCGGGATTTCTTCAACGTGGTGATAGTGAACGCGAATAAGCCCAAGTTCTTCACAGAGGTGTCGCGCCCAATCAGAGTGTTCGACAAGAACGCCAATACACACATATGGGAGAAAGTCTCATCGCTAGAGAAAGGAATTATTTACTATGAGGTGAGTTAATTTGTACGTACATAGCTACTTTAAATAAAGTAAAAAAGGAAACATGATTTGCATGTTCATCACACCGAGTACTTTCCGGGGTAGGCCGGAATTATAAAATTCCATTTCACTCTTGCATTGCACATCTCGTAATATCTTTATTTGTCCCTGAGTAGAAATTAATTTATTTCTATATGGAACAATACAATATAATATATGTATACTTAAAATAAACTAAACTAAAATTTACAAAACTTGAGTCCCTGAGATGAGTTAATAGGGCTGTGAGTAAGAACATTGGAAGCTGTCAAATGTTCCACCGGTTTTAATTATTGAAAATATCTTTCAGGGTACAGTGAAGCAGCTTCAAGATCTAACGGGGTGGAGCGGTCACCAAGTGCTGTATTTTGGCGACCATCCATATAGCGACCTCGCTGATGTCACGCTCGAGCATGGCTGGCGCACCGGAGCCATCATAAATGAACTCACGGTGTGTGGGAATAGGGATCATCACTACATAGTGTAAAACAAAGTACCTTCCCGCTTTGTGTCCCTATCTATGATCTTACCTTAGATCTTTAAAACTACGCAACGGATTTTCACGCGGTTTTTTATTTAAAAAGATGAGAGTGCTTCAATAGGAAGGTTTATGTATAATTAATTTGTGTTTTGTATGTATTTAACTTATGTGGCTAACGCCGGCCGTGCGAAACTGGGGCGGGTCGCTAGTTATTCTACTAACCCGATTTGAATCATTATGTACAATACGGCCGGCGTATCTTGGCGAGTCATAAGTTCGTGCAGAAGGCTGCGCAATAGCTCTTTTTAGGAACCAAATGGTGGTATGAGGCGACGTGCGGGGGGCGGTTGTCTAAGCTAGAGATGTGATGTTACGTAAACACAATCGACCCTTTATTCAATCAATTATCGCAATCGATTAGTTTTATTTGGAATTTATTGATGTTTCTGTATATAAGATATTTAACGTAATAGATTTACAAATACAGTGAAATTTGTTGTTAATAAACGAGATTTCAAAGTAAATTAAAAAAAATCTAATTTAATATGCAATTTTCTCGATTGAAAGACATGATCTACTTAAATATCAGTTATCTATTAACGACTACTTGAGTAACGACTGTTTGCGAAAATTTAAAACTTCGTTATAAAATAACAATAAAATATATTTTTATGACTTAATTTTAATCGATTCCAATAAAAATCGATTAAACAACACCCTTAGGCACGCGTATTTGACATCCCTTTTTGGTAACTTCGTAACACTTCGTGCTTATTCGGCAATGCTCGATACACTAATACGTCTCAGTCACACGTCAGCATTGGTGTCGTGTTCGCGTCGCTGTCTCTGTCTTGAGTAAAGTCGGTGACAAAAGTTTTCGTTGTTATTGTTTAGTGATAATTGTAGATTATTAAGTTTGTTTTATTTGTGTTATTTGCAAGTGTGTGTTGCCACATATATTATTCGCTAAATATGCCACCAAAGCATAATAGCGTCTTAAATCGCCAGGCGAGAAAAATAATTTATGATTTAACACAATATATGAAAAAAGAAAAAGAAGAAGGCGTAAAAGATGTAGACAACGTTTATTTAAGAGTTGCTAACGCAACTGGTGTGTCGCAACGCACAATACAGCGGATTGCAACTGAAGGCAATATTTCGGGTTTACTTTCGGTATTCCGCACGCCTGGTAAAAAAAGATCTAGATCGAAACCTATTACTAATATTGATAATTTTGACCAGGGTGTAATTAAAAGATGCATTCACAACTTCCACAAAACCGAAAAAGAAATGCCGACAATAAACAAATTACTAGTAAAACTCAAACGGGATGTAAATTTTCAAGGTGCTAAAACGAGCTTAAAGACAATAGTCAAAAACTTGGGTTTCAAGTGGCGAAAGACCGAAACTAATAGAATGGTTCTAATAGAGAAGACCGACATTCGCCTGAAAAGGATTGTATACTTGAAGGCAATAAAAAAATACAGAGATGAAGGGCGACCAATTGTATTCACTGACGAGTCGTATGCCCACTCATCACATACAAAAGGTAAGGCGTGGTCAGATGGTTCCGCTCAAGGACTAAAACGCCCGATATCAAAAGGTCAGCGGATAGTCATGGTACACGCTGGGTCAGAAGCAGGATTTGTTCCGAACGCCCTTCTTATGTTCAAATCTGGAAATAAAACGGGAGACTATCACGATGATATGAATTTCACAAATTATGAGAAATGGTTACGGACTCAACTGATCCCAAATTTGAGCCCTAACGCGGTGGTGGTCATCGATAATGCTCCGTACCACAACAAACTTATGAATCCGGCGCCTACATCTAATGACAAGAAGGCAAAAATGGAATCGTGGTTAGTAGAAAAGGGTATACCCTATGAAAAGGACATGCGTAAACCGCAACTTTATGACCTTATAAAAAAAAACAAAGACGTACATAAAAGATACGTCATAGACGAATTGTTTAAAAAAAACAACCACGAAGTCCTTCGTTTACCCCCATACCATCCCGATTTAAGCCCCATCGAGATGGCGTGGGCTGCCATAAAAGGGCACGTAGCCGCTAAAAACGTCGACTGGAACGTTACCCGGACAATGGAACTCATAAAGGAAAAAGTTAATTTAATGGAACAGGAAGAATGGAGTGCTTTATGCAGAAAAGTGCAAGAGGTCGAAGATGAATATAGAAAGAGCGACCATATAATTGACGAAATGACGGAACAATTCATCATTAATACAGCTTCAGATTCGGAAAGTGAGACTGAAAGTGAGAGCGACGGTTACGATGATGAAACTATGCCAAGTACCTCACATGGTACGCAAGGAGCCGACGACTTTATGTTAGGCATTTCCCCCCTTAGTGACAGTGATTAAATAATAAAAGTGTAAATATATTAAGTGTTAATAATAAGTAAAAGAATTACGTGCAAACAATATTGTGTTTTATGGTAAAAATCTGCCACTATCGAAAGGTGAGGTATCGAAATTAAATTTTTACAGTGAGTTATTTTTCTGCCGCGTCTGTTCGCGATAAACTCGAAAACCGCTGAGCGATTTTCGAGTTTTGAGATTTTGGCTTATGCTAGTTGGTTTATAAAAAAGAAATTGGCATCAACAGTTTTCTACACGAGTGTACATGCGCTAAAGTTCGCAAAGCCTATGTTCAGACTCGCCAAGTTACGTCGGCCGTATTGTACTTATGCATATTTTTCTTTTTAAGTACCTACTAATGATTCCTTACTACCTACCTACTACCTACAACATCGTGAAATGTACCAAACATTTCGCGATGTTCATTAGTGCTTTATTCGGCTTTTGGTACCGTATTGAAATAGTTTGTACGATCATATAAAAATATCATGTAGCTTATTTCTGAAAAAGGTATAAGTTCGAGATTTTTTGTGAGGTAGGGCGATTTGAGATTTCCCGTGGGTTATCCCATTTAAATTGGAGCCGCCCGACTGGGGACTGTACCTCCACCTTACAGAAGACCGCAGTGAAATAGCACTACTTGATGAAGTGGTGTGTTTCTGCGGTAAGCAAGGTTGCCAGTGCTCCACGAGGATACGCTAGGCTAGTAGTAATGCTGCTAGCACAGTGAGTCCTCATCAACAACATGGTTGGCAAGCCGTTAGTGATACCCCTGGTATTGCTAGCGGCTATAAGCTACGGTGACTGCTTACCTTACTCAGATGGGCCGTATGCTTGTGTGCCACCTTAGTGGTATATAAAAATATTGGAATTATTAAAATAAATTGCTTATTGAATCAAACCAACGTAATTATATAATGAAAAAAATTCGTGATTTCCAGCACGAGATCAACACGCTGAATACTCAAACGTTCAAGGAAAACGCCAACTGGCTGCAAATGCTGACACAGCTGATAGAGGACCATCAGGACTACAAGGAACCGGAGGCCATGGCTGTTCTCGACGAGTGGATGGAAGAGCGGGACTATCTCAGGTGACTATTGCATTGTTCGTTTTACTAATACTGAAACGACATTCAAAGTTTGAGGGCTCATGTAACTATTTGAAGCGTCTTCAAAATACAATAACGTTTTTCATGTAAAATAGAGACCACTCAAAATTAATGTGGCATTCGATTTGACTACCGTTCCAGTATTCAGCCATTAGAGAGATGAGGAAGGAGGCTGTGAATGGTTTCCATTAGCCTTGCCGAAAATCGGTTAGGATATCGATAGCATAAAGTACTGCAAAACTATCGATACTGTTGAACTTTGGTAGTCGCTACTCCATCGATACATTCGATAGCCGTAGGCGACTATCGAAAGGCGGCAAATCGAGCGGCAACACTAGTTCTATAAAGAAAATTAGCCGCATAAATAGGGGCCCCAGTACACACCCGTAAAGAGGATCGCAGGCAAATAACACTACTCTATACTGGTAGCAAGAAAATCTTTAGACTACGTATTCACAAAATGACAAAATGTTCATACCAATTTTTAGTTTAACTTTTCGCCGGCACAGCACTAATCATTTTTCGATACAAAATAGTCGAAAGCCATAAGAATACGTAGTTTAAAGTTGTTCTTGCTAAGGATACTGATGTAGTATACTTTTACTGCGGTGAGTTTGGAGTAAGGCTTCCAGACCCACGAGGATTCTAATGTATAAGACGAGATGAGTAATGTTTATTCAGGAAAACAATAAATAAATTTTATACAAATTGACAAACATTTAATCCGTGCTAATGATCCCAAGTGAGAGCCTCTTAATTTTATAGCCGTTAATAATTATGTAAATTGTTAAATATTTTTTGTGTGAATAATACACCTATACATAGTTCAGCTGTGAAAGCTACCCTTATTGGCGACAAACACATTATGGATTACGGTTTTGAAAAATCGTAATAGAGCTTATGGTCAAATAACATTATAAATTGCTAAATTTAAGAAAGACCATTATTGGCAAAAATAATCAATTTGAATTTATACTTCGCTCTATTTGGATAAATTAACCCCTTTTTTACAATACAGTACAATAACACCTAAAATACCTTTATTTCGAAATGACAGACACTTCAAATTATTTATTAGTGAATTGGCTGTAAATAACGCTTGTGTTTTTTGCTTTTCACGCTCACGGTTTGTAGGAGTTGTTATCTCGCTTCCAGGAACGATATAAAAGCGGTGTTCAACCCTCAGTTCGGTAGTGTTTTCCGTACTTACCACAATCCTACGTACTTCTCACGGCGACTGTTCCGCTTCGCAGACATCTACACGTCCAATATAACAAACCTGCTCAATTATTCGCTTACACACACTTTCTACCCCCGACGCGGTGTAATGCCCCATGAATATGGATCGTATTTCGTTTAGATTAAGTTTCAAATGTAATATAGCAAGATGTTGAGAAGAGCAGCGAATAATCAATTTGTAAACAAGACGCAAGGAACAATGGCGAAAGTGCAATTTGGTCATGAATCAGTTTTAATTAATAATATGTACAGACAGGTGTCATTTTAATATTATTATAGTCGTAAAAGTAAGTGTATAAGTAAGATTAATTGGAGATCATGAAATAGTTATTACAGTTACAGGCCCTTGGTTGGGAACTAAAGTGAATTGTTTAAAATGTATTTTGTCAAAACCATTTTTGGATCGTTTTTTTGTGTTTTTATCTTTTTTTGTGTAAACAGTATTGGTAAGTTAAATCAAGTTAAGGCTAGTAAAATCAACACATGAGTTTATAAGATTTCTTTTGATAAATTTATTTTTAGTTTACGTATCCTAATTATAAGGAAAACTACTCAAGAGGAAAGTGTAATATATATTGTAATTAGTGTATTAATTTATGTTAGAAATAATATTTTGAATATCAAGACTACGTATCTTTTAGAAATTTTGCCCAACAGTTTTCTAGTCAAGAGTATTTTAGTATTCCTTCTCAACTATTATAGTAAGGTTCATTTATTTGTCGATGTTGCACTGCTAGGCTAAATAGCTAGATGCGATTATATATGTATGCAGTTATAATTATAACAGTAAATAAATATGGTCAAAACTATTCTAGCATTCTGATTTATGAATACGTATTACAAGTGCTTTAAAATACTACGAAATCATTATTACCTACAGTTGAGAATTTGTTTTATCCGATTCTAATATGTAACGATTTTGTTTTGCAAAAACAGTCAGGCTAAGCAAGAACTTTTAGACGAGAAAAGTTGGTTATTTATCAATACTATACTGTGTATGTCTGGCAAAAAAGAGTAGAAAATAATATGGGGCGCCACTGTGCTGTTCGTATGGCAACCCGCCGCAGCTCGTATATAGCATCGACTCGACTTGATTTGTTTGTTTACGGTTTGCTTACAGTAAACATCTTGGATTCCATTTTGTGAAGGTCGCCAGTTGCCAAAAATTTTGTTCAGTTTCTAGATTTTTTTTGCCAAACTATAAGTAATTATTTATTCATGGGTATGGCAACTTTGCACTCATTATACTTCTTACTTTCAAACATTTTACATTTATGCGGCTACAATTTTAAGATATAATGCGAAATAATTGTATTTGAAGAAATCTGTATAAATAAATATGTATTAATTTTTAATTAGCGTGCAATAATTAATAAGATTGTTGTTCGGATTTGAGACTTAAATCCGACTACGTGCATTTTTCATGAGATTTCCACCGCTTTTTATTTATGATTTTACTTTTTGCCAATGTTGGATGCACATATCAAGTCGACTCAACATGTTAATATCATAGTCATTACTGTCCTAGTTATATGTTAGCTGTCGTTACATGTAACATATACTTGTATATGTATGTATAATACCTAGTTATAATCATATGTAGTTGTGTGTAAGCAACCGTTTTGACACGCAGATAACCCCGTAAATATATTATTTTGTGCCACTATTTAACAATAAGTCATTATTAGCAATAGATTAATTGGAATCGACGTTATTATCTCCGAAATATTTTTTCGTGTTATAGTTCTCGACGTCTCACTGTGTATGTGTGAAATAAATTGTTACTTTACACATGTTGTTTAATTCGACGTTCCAAGCTGTTTATAAGATAATTTATCTATCTCAAGAAGCTTATCTAGCAGGGCAGGACCTGCGAATTGAGTTTGTATGATAGTAAATACCGGCCAGTATTATCGACACGTAAACAAGTCAAATGTCAATTTAATAATAAATTATTTATTTCACTTTGTACTTACAAAGAGAGCATTAACTATCTGATTTATAAATCTCGCTTCGATGACGGTAGCATTGGAGTATTTCCTTAAAAGACTGGGTAAGCAGTGTCAATGAGGGGTATGTTGTCAGCCCGAAGCGTCTTGGTCTGAATGGTGAACTGTATGTTATTGTAGCGCAGCTTGCATGGGCGGTCGGGGCGAGCCATGAAGCACAGCGTGTACAAGGCGGTCTCCAGCTCGGGAGATGTGCCCACGAACATATTCACCTCGGGCGCGTCCTTGGTTTCACTGAGGACTGAATGCTGCTTCAGGATCAACCCTTTCTGCAATTATAATACATCGGATCATTACTAACCTACCTTCTCTGCGGTATGTCTACACAGACGCATAGAATTACTATGAGACGATATTGAGTAGTTTTAGTTATAAAAGTTTTGGAATATAGTAGGACTAATATTATTACTAGCGAACCGCCCCGGCTTCGCACGGCCAGCGTGAGCCATATAAGTTAAATACCTACAAAACACAAATGAATAATACAAAAAACCTTCCTCTTGAATCACTCTATCTATTAAAACACCGCAATAAAATCCGTTGCGTAGTTTTAAAGATCTTAAGCATATATAGGCACAGACAGACAGGGGGAAGTGACTTTGTTTTATACTATGTAGTGATAATGTGTCCTTACTCCAGAGAGGTCAAGTTTGTCAATGTATCCCAGGTAGTTGGCCTTGTGGTCGAGCTCACGCTTGGCGAAGAACAGCCAGCTGTGCAGACCTGTACAGGTAATAAAAATTGTGACTGATCGCTCTGACTTCGCACATGTTGAAATAATAAACAAATACACATAAACCATAGGCGGCAAACAAACGATCCATTTGCTGATCAGAAAGCTGGTAGCTACTCTTACTTTAATGAAATAACCCTATACTATAATGGTATGGTTGGATGTTAAAGAAAAAAATAATAAGTATGAAAATACGGTTTGTTAAAACTCTAATAAAAGAGTATTTATTACATGGAGACCGGACAGCTAATTTCTTACTAAGGATTACAGGTACCATGCCAAATAGCCTTTTAAAGCCAGGAAAAATGTGCCCGGTCTTCAGCAAGTTCCTGGCACCTACAGCGGCGTTACGATGAGCAGTCAGTCAGTCAATATATCATGATACAATACATACCGAGCACATCGTTCGACTTGAGTTCAGCCATGAATACGTTCTCGAAGGCGCAGCTGCACTTGCAGAGGCCGGTCCAGTGGCGCGCGTACTTGGTGAACCAGATCTTCTTCAGCAGATCCACCTGCTCAGGGTACTCGTTCATTTGGGTCAAACCTAGTGAGTATTTACTTTCATGTACAATCACGTTATCGTTTTTTAATATACCTACCTATGTACTACTACGTATATTATCTACTCTGAGCAAAATGGAACTGCTACTACCTGCATGGAACGCTCAAATAAATTACTGTTATAATTAGGAGGATCAGTAACACCATGTTAGTCACTATCTTCTGATATTTAGAACTTAAATTATTATCTACGCACCTAGCCTGGCGCGTAGATAATAACTTAAGTTCTAAATAAACATTAATATAACGAACAATGCCTTGTAATAGTCAGCACAAGTCATGTATTCATTGTGATTGATTAGCTTCTCACAGTAAACCACCGAGCTATGTGGGCAGCATGTCAACATAGCACTCGTTGCTGCATATTTATGCTATTCGTGGGGAAACCGTCTCGCACGAATACTAATGAAGATTGAGTTTCAGGACCAAAATGTACTCGTAGTATGAGAATGTTATTTTTGTACCTTTTTTACTTATGTATATATTTTTTTAGTTATGTACCTTTGTTGACCAAGTGTGTCATGAGACTTCTGATGGGCCCGGTAGCCAGGATAGTGTTGATGTAAGTAGTCTGTTCCGTTTCTTCCTGCAAATGACATCATGTGTCTAGTTCATTTTGGTATCAAATAACCACTTGTTTTATTGTGAGGAAAATGCAACGTTTACTCACAGCCGGTGTGACGAATTCTGGCCTGATCACGTTTTTGTGATAATTGTCGAAGAGAGCTACGAAGGGCCTTATTGTGGGACCGCTCCATACGTTTTCAGGCACGTTCAAAAGACTGGAACAATGTAATATTATTTTGATATTCGTACGCCGCATCAAATCTTTTTAACCAGCGAGTTACTCTTGTCATAATATCGAGAATTAGAGTCAATAATGATGAGAATGAAAAAGAGATCGAATCAATCTTGATCTTCATTTGGACATAAAGTAATTTGAACCTTTACATGTTTTTTAATAAAGTCCAATTCCCGCTATGTCTATTTAGTCAGATTAAGAGGTGCAATTCCTTAAAGCCCGAGAGTTTTAAATTAACTAATTCGTCTAAATAGGATTTTTATGTCCTTCATCTAACTATAATATAATTGTCTAGGATAACATATTTAATAGTTGCAATGAAGTAGTTTGTACTTAAACGGAAATATATGTTTACAAATTGGTGCGTTACCTTCAAATCAATGTCATTGGTATCTGCCTGGATCTTAACACGTCCACTTTGCAGAATTTCCTGTTGAGCTAGTGATTAATGATATTGGAATCATTGTAAGCAAAAACTCGCTACGCAACCCAAGTTAAACAAGTAAACCATAAATATGTACCTACTAACTATCCTTGCATGTAAACGTAATGAAGGAAATATCTTTACGTATCTCACCAACTTGTTATTTTTTTAGATGTAAAAATAAATTTTATATTGGAATAATTACCCTTATTTATATTTTTTATCGTTATATTCGAAGTTATAGCGACCGTTAGCGTTATTCGAGTCAAAATTGACGTATAGCCGCACCTTAACCGTTTCATCACTTTCAGCTCCTACCGGCTCTCGGTATAAGATAATGATTGGGTAATGGTAGTCAATAATCGGAAATAATTAAGCCAGATAGTTGATTTGTTTTTGAGTTTGTTGATAGTTTAGATACGTTCATAAGTAAAAAAAGGTAGTTGGTACAAATTAAAACATGGCGGACTTACTTAGAGGTCGCTTCGTCGTTCTTGGACATCGGGCTGGTCTTGCCCTGAAGATTGACCTGGATGTAGTTGAACGCGTTGTTGATGTCCGTGTTGAACATCTCCTCGCTGATCCGCAGCAGGTCATCGTCAGTGGTGGAGTCCTGCACTTGCTTCAGCATGTCTTCATAGCTCTTCTTCTTGGCGTAGTCCACCACCCCACCAACAACTGTGCCGATATTTTGCAAGGTATTCCCTGCAGTATTGCCCTGTTGGCCGGTCACCTGATTGCCAATCAAGTTAGGCAGGATGCTGTTAAAGATTTGCCCTGCAGCATGGCCAAAATCATCAGCCCAGCAAGCTGCTATACAAAGCAGAAAAGCCAATGCAATCTTCATGTTGGTGTATTCTGATATCCAGTACGTTGTGTTTAGCGCGTCTACAGCGCACTAGTGATCTCTGCGCCCGCTCGAGTGGGAGGTATCATGCGCGACCTTTGGATGACGTCATGCCCGAGTATACACTCCAACTCATACTTATCCTATGTAGGTATCTATAACCTATGATGTTATTTATTCAACCTGCGGACATCCATTTTTGCGATATCCTCAATGAGTAACGCATATATACAGAAACTACCTGTTTGTGGCGTATTGGATAAACAATGTCGGCCTTGGTCTTTCTTACTAGACAATAGTGATTATTGGAATTAAACAAAATATTAACTTCAATTTGAGCTAACGAGTTCTGACTGGACTATAGAGAGTTATAAAATGCAAATTCATTTAGATTGTAGCTTTCCCATTCATGCTATGGTAAACATTTTCTTACAAGTCTAGCTTTCTTGCACGCGGTCTTCGAATCATTCATCAACCTCCATTATTCTGTGCGTAGGCTGGTTTTGTAATCCTTTGAATCTCATTTGAAATACTCGAGTCCCTTTCTTTAAAGCTATAGGTACTAAAGACTTCTCATTGATATTTTTAGCATCGTGGCAAAACCTTAGAGACGGCTTTAACCAAATGTCTGTATGTAGATTGTGATTAAAAGAAAGTCACACATAGGTATTGCTTACCAGAAGCGCAAGTCACAGTGGAGCGCGCGCGCGCAATGCAGGCGTGACTTACGAGCCGAAGGAATATCTACTTACCTTATGTATAATGCATTGCTCTTGGACCATCAGCATCGCCATACTCCGCCTGCACATGACCAGTGCTGTTATACAAACTGTATAATCCAACATACACACACCACAAATAATAACTGTTCACAATATCAGTAGCTATTATTCTTTAATTCAGTCTGTGGAACAGAATCCACTTGCTTCTGTTCCACAGACTGAACTAAATTACCGATGGGAGAAGCAATATTTATTTAATAACAATATTCGTAGATTTATTTTTGTCTAAAGACTGTATACTATGTTTTTAAACGAATACCTGCACTATGAATGAACCCAATGCTATTATAAATTGTTGTAAGAGTTGGCTCTATTAGGCAAGTGGTATGCTTGTTCGCCAGTCTTGTGGTTTAAAAACATTATTATAGTATACAAATAAAATATACGCTTTTTTAATTCGAAACAAAACAAGACATAACACAAAATTAAAAGAATTAAAAACCCCCGACAAAATGATATCACTGATTTATCCTTAATACTATTTCTCATTTATTTATCATTTCTCAATACCATCTACCTGAGTATAGCCTATTCATTGAGACCATTACAATGAGAAACAAACACAATTTATTAGCTATAAATTAGTGAGGAGTTGAGAGTGCTGATCTCCAAACGCCTGGTCTGATTTTCTTTAAGTACAGCTAAGAACCCCTATCACTTGATCGAGAGTGTTCTTAGCTTAGAAAGGTGACATCACATTTCTAACAAAAAAAAAGTTAAATCAAAAACGGTTCATCCGTTTGGGAGCTACGATGACACAGACAGACAGACACACATACACACTACAAACCCATAACACCCGTCGTTTTTGCGTCGGGGGTTAAAAACAGATTTAAAATGTGTTTATAGGCAACCCTAACATCACTAACACAAGCTGATGGATGCGAATATATTAGAATAACGAAACGCAGACATTTTTCTAGTTTTTTATTCCTTGTCCTCTAGTCAACTGGAGCTAATACACAAAAGCATATCTTTATGGAACTTTCACACCATAAGTATACATTTGAAAAATACCTATTCCATAAATCAGACTGGACTTTGTTATATTTATAAAGTATTTACGTTGGAGCAAGAAACGTGTTATCGCGATGAGGTCACGGCATACAGAGGTCGGATTCGCTTACATACGCGTTCAGTTCCACAGATTCCAGTTCGCTGGTAGTGGCAGCACTAGCACGACCCTGGTTATTTGCCGCCGAAAACATCACTGTTAGTCTGGTCTAGTCAGTGTTATTAGTCTGTTGTTTAGTTACTATAGTCTGTATGTGATAGGTATTTGGCGTGTCTACACACTGCAGAATGAAGTTTATCATAGCCTTGCTATTCGTCTTTTGTTACACTGAATGTAAGTATTTTAGTTTTCTATTTGTCCAGATAAGAATATTAAGAACTGTCCTATACTTACTATAATTTGGTTTATTTTAAATAATGAACACCTTTTAAGTAAGTAGGTTATTGTGTAACATCTGCTTACATTAAAATTTCACTTAATTTTGCTTTGTGTTCTGTCAAATAATTCCATGAATGTAGAACGCGGTTGAGGAAAGAGGGACATATGACGATCTCTACCAACTTTTTGATATCAATTATAGGATGTATATCATTATTAGAGTTGAAGAAAATTTTTGATATGGATAATAATTATGGTCTAAATATTTTTTACTACTGAACTATTTTTTTTATAACTTTAAATCAACTATCTTATTGTTGGCTCAAGCGATCTTTACTGTGACTATGTATACATATATTTTTATCATAGGTCGTAAGGTGTACGTACCAATCAACAAAAATGCCAACATAGACTTCATCAACATGGAGGGCGGTGGCGGCGGGAGGCCAGCAACACAGCCGGCTGGTCAGCATACGAACGCGGTGCAACAGGGCCCTACTCCCACCCCGGCACCGGCCCCCACGAACAATCAACACAACGTTCCTACTAAGGCATCACCCTCAACAACAGCCAAACCCGCCGTCCAGCCAATTCCCGTGAAACCTTTACAACCTGCTCAGCCGGCTCAAATAACCCCCAGGCCTGTTCACCCACCCCCTGCCACCAACCCCATCACGACCCCCGGACCTGGAAGCGTCAAACAACTAGTCAACTTTTACGACAGCCAGGGAAAAGGCAGCCCTATCAGGCCTTATTCTTATAGCCAGGCTGTAAAACAAGGCTAAATTGCCACTATTTATTATTGTACACTATCATCAATATTTCTGATTAAACTCTCGTTTATTCTGGCCAATTGATTTGTTTATTTGTGTATGTTAATTTAAGTATATTCAATATGTATATTATGTACTCTGAAGTTTTACTATGGCAACGTTTATTTTTTGTATTTATTACTACCTACTGAAGATATTCTCTGATTCATTACTGTGTTAAACTTACTGCCGGAATGTAATTCTATAATTAAGTATAATATGTACTTTTTTGGATACATAAATGACTCGAATAAATATCTTATCATTTTATAGCCAACTACAATCCTTACATAGACCAGAAACTTTCGAGTTCTTGGGCTGAGCGTTCGGTTTCTTAAGGAAATTCCTATGAACAAACATGAACACACAACGTGCGAGACCAATTTATGTCAACATCCGGTTATCATAAAGCATCGTAATTATCCTTGTTACAATAACTAATTACATAACAGTAGGATGTAGATTTTAGTAATAACTACACATTCAGAAACAATTAGAAATGAAGTCAACGACCGTCACATCAGCCGGATACATCAAGATGCGACATAAAAGGCGCATTAATATGTTATAAACAATCGCAATAACGCCCTACCTATCGCAGCCAGTGAAAGTGGAGTCGTGGAGTCTTGCACTGCAGCCCGTCGCGTCGGATATAGAGCTTGTACAGCTACAGTACAGGCCGAGCCAATAAAGAAATAATAAAAAATATTTTTACTGTAGTTTTTGCGTGTAACTCAAATGAAATCAACAGTATCTTCGGTGCAATTTATTTCTGTATTTCGTCATTTGGCATCTTTTCTTTGTTACAATTATACATAAACAATTAAGCTAGATTCCGTTTTGAAAATTATATGATTAAATTCTATAAATTTATTCGTTTCAAATAAAAATAAACTACTAGCTTAACTCGACGTTTGTGATGTAAAGTAAAACTGTTTCCATTTTTTAGGAGTTTATCCAAAAAACATTGGAAAAGATTTTTCTGTCACCTCGTCAATCCAGACATATTATATAAGGCTATGTCCTGAATGACTGACGGATCAACGCACATATAATCAAAGCGCACTGCCTAAGCCATTGATCGTAGAGACCACCTATACTTGGAGGGTGTGTTCTTTGTAAGACGTAGACATCCTATAAGAAAGGATTTTCCGAAATACTACCCCTAAGCAGTTGAAAAAGGGGGGCAAAGTTTGTATGGGACATCGTGATCCAATCCTTGATCCAATCTACTTCAAAATTTGCATAAACCTTTTTTAGCAGAATTGATGAAATACTTGTTTCGTATTTTATTGAAATTCATCCCCTAACGGGGTTAAAGAGGGATAAAAAGTTATTTTGGGGGTGATTTGCTTCGATGTTGATATTAATACTCCTTAGTGCTATTGATTTAAATTACATTACAATACATTACATACATACATTATACAATTTTATTTTGAAACATGTTTGGAGACTACATCCGGTTTTATTCAAAAAAGGTTGCAACTCTAGCGTAGCGGTTGTATTCTCTTGGGTCGCAACTACTCTTTAAACTTGAATTTGTATATTTACATACACAAAATTCTTTTATAAGAAGAAACTGACATATCAACGCAAAGCCTAAACGACTAGGGTTAGATGGATGGATTTTTAGTTACTTATCCAACTCAGCAGTTTTTTAAGCTAAGCTTTTTATACCTCGTTCTATACTTATCCTGTAGGTATATTTACTTTACATTCCATTTTCTGTTGAGTCTGACTTGGCCCCTGGATAAATTTATGATATAATTATTGTTGAGTGTTCATTACTTGTTCTACATCAACCCATGCAACATTTTCAAAGGCACATAGCATCTCTTATGAACCAGCAGTGTGAAAGGATAGTGCAGTACCAATCTGTAATAGAAATTGATTGAGTTTTTAGCCAAGACGACAAACAGTACCTAAGATGGTTAGAATTAAGTTGAGTTGATAAACTAACCTTCATATATACATACATATCATATAGCTGGAATGCTACCATTTCGACGTCGTGAGGGTATATGTGGAGCCAGTTTTTCGGGGAGTTCCTTATGGTCTCCTTTTCTAGGTGAAATGTCCTCACAAATTGCGTCACGGGTAAAAGACAATGTGGGTTTATATTATGTCTTAGTAGGGCATGAAAGCGAAGGCGGTGGCTTCTATGATGTTATCGCCGGCGTTTGTGAACATCAACAGCAATGTTTAAATCCAAAATTGACCATATTTCATCAGTTTTTTTAAACACAACTGTATTACACTTCCTCAAAAAGCAACTTTTCGAAATTGTATTTCAAAGTGTAATATGACGTCACAAGAACTGTCAAAAAATTTGCAGAGAACCGTACCAATAAGCAATGACGAAACAAAAACACATCAGACTACACACAATTGCATAAATATGTATATTACAACTATAATACAACCCAAGTACTTCCCAAATACAAGTCTCTTGTGTGAGGACTTCCTTTACTTCCAATTGCTGCAAATAAACCGTCATAATGGCACGAAATTGTGCTAAATGAAATACCGGACTCGAGGCCCTGGTGATAAGCAGTCGTCGTAGCCTAATTGGATCGCCATCGCTAATGTGACATGACAAGTTTATACTGTGCTACGAGCTTCTAATTTCCCTACACTAGTAACTATAGATAATACAATTGCATATGAGAATACTTAAACAACAATAATCATTAATATAACATAACAAATATTAATAAATAACAATTATAAATTACGTATAATGAGTATAGTATGACGGTATGACTGAAAAATTGCTGATTGCTAGACACGTAAATGAAGTTTGTCGCATGCGCAGCGTAGATAGGGCTGCGGGTACAATATGTGCCACTTTCACTCTCGCTCTGAATCATGTGATTACGTCGACAGGATACCTTGTGCGAGTTCGTATTGTGCAACCGGCTCTTATAATAACAACACAACACTGACTCACGTCACGAGGCCGAAACGAATAAAAATAAAGCCTGCGCCCGACACTAGGGCTTGCAGAATGGTTCGTCTGAGAGCTTATGTAATTGGGGTCTATGCAGTATTTACTACCGCGACAGACGTGATTCAGATCAATTCCTGATTGGTCTCCAATTTATTTATATACTAGTAGTCGGGGAGCCCACGATGCTAAATGGGGATTCACTCGAGCGTCATGGGGACCTATTTTTGAATTTTGAAATTTGGTTAGATAGTAGGTAGAAAATAAGGTTATATGATGTATTCCCCCCTAAGCCGGTGGGGAGACCGCCTACCTGCAAGTTTTAAAAAAATGTACATGAAACAGCCATATAGACATACTCGAGCGCGTCAGTTTTTCAGAGGGGGTGTTAAGCGAACCCGACAAAAGCTACTATTCGAAAGACTGACGATTCGGACTTGACGCAAGCTCGTGATGAATATTTGAAAATACAATATGATATAAAACAAAAAAGCGATTTTGAAAACTCGAGCGCGTCAGATTTTTTTACAGATGGTTCAGCTTGATGTCCCAGTCATACTGACACTATAATCTGACGGTGATAGAGAGGATATTTCTTAAACTGATGGTTTGAAAACTAAAAAAAGGTGCCCTAGACGCGCGGACCTATATGGAGGGCTCATATATGGCGGAGGTACTCATCATGGTGCAGGGTACCCCCCTTATGTTAATCTGACGCGCTCGTGTAAATCCCAAAATCCCCGCTTCGGCTCCCCTACTATAGCGGCCTGCCCCGGCTTCGCACGGGTAGACAAAATATTTGATTAATGTCTACCCGTGCGAAGCCGGGGCGGGCAGCTAGTATAATATAGCCTATTTTACTCAGTGATAATGTAGCTTTCTAACTGTGAAAGAATTTTTGAATTCGGTCCAGTAGTTTCGGAGCCTATTCAATATAAACCCACAAAAATACAAATCTTTCCTCTTTATAATATTATATTTATAGTATAGAGTATAGATAATTGAGTCGAAGCATTTAAGAATACCCTAGCTTACAAAAAGCTTACAAACTTCCCTAGCTTACGTCATTGAAACGCATCACATTGACTAGGCTGGCAGCGCGTTCCACGTTGCTGAGCGAGGCAGAGTACACGTTTTAGATAGGTATTATGTTGATGTCTATCAATAACTTGAGATAAACCAAGAACCTAGCCACATACAAAAACCACTTTACTATCTATAATTTACCGATATTGGGTTAAACTAATAACCTCCTTATGTAAAAAGGTTTCTCTCTGAGTTCTCTCATAGTCGTAATTGTAGACTAGACCACTTCAGACTCAGAAGATCCATTAAATGTAGTGCGTACATCATAATTACCTATAATGGAGAGAATTATCCAAGCCGTTCATAAGCAAAATTTTATACGAAGGGCTCGCTAAGTGCCAGCTGTACTCTATTCGAGCGCTCAAAAGATTAAAAATTATTGTTGGGGACGTGAAGAGTTGTGATGATTCCAGATCTGTTTCCGCATATATGCGATGATTTTTCCAGGAGTTGTGTGTCGAAATGTGAAAATATAAAATAGTATTAATTTATTTCTTTTTCTGTAATCTTTAACATATAATAAAAATAATATAGTAATACTCGATATTCCCCACATGCGAGAATGAATCTGAATCAGAGCCGAAGCTTGCAATGTTACAAATGTTCAGCTTAATAATAATTAGCTTAAGTTCACTAAAGTGGTTTCAATAAAACGGTGATAAACATAGCTCGTAGTTTGAAATCTTCGGGCCAAGAATCATTTATTAATTGAGAACCACAATTACACAGAACTATTTATAATTTTATTGTGCGAAATTAAATATTGGGTATTTTTCTGTCTATTTTTTAATCACCATTTCCTTCTTTATGTTGAGCAAAGACAAACAATAGTTTGCGCTAACTAATCTGCACCCAATAATGGCGAGATCATTTTGTGGCATTATACATAAATACATTGTAACATACACATTCTTAAACCGGCGAAAGTAGCATTACATTGAATTTTTGAAAATGCAACTTCATTGAACTGAACGAGAGAGCAAAATTAATTGTTACATGGTTACCCAATATCACCGCATTTCTTTTATTTAGCGAGTACCTAGCTTCAGTATTTTAGACTGTGTAAAGCGTTTTTTAATTTATTTGATAGCTTATATTCGTGTTTTCACTCACATCGCAACTATATAATTTTAATCAAATGCACAGCGTCATCTGGTCCCAACCTTATCAAACCTTGTACTATGATACTATAGTTAACAACTGATAGAAAAAACAATGTAATCGACGATAATTAAAAACAATATTGTACTGATAGAATACTTATTATATTTATTTTCGGTAAAAAAATAGGTACCTAAAATGTTATTGTTTTTTCTTAGTAGTTTTTGATGGCAACCTACTAGTCGTAGTATTATACTTAGTCTCATGCAAAAAACCATAAAAGATCCCACTTTCTCTAGACGGACGGGTATCAGCTAGGTACAATGTGCTGTTACGGTGACAGGAGACATAAAACTATATTTTAGTTGCAAAACGTATACGTAACGTAGTCTTCACAAGATCATTTACTTCCAGAACATCGAGCTACATTTTGTCACCGCTTTTTTAAACCAAGCGTTGGATAAGAAATTGCTTTTGTCTGTATCGTTTAGTATAATCGAAATGGTCTATCTAGGTTGTAACTAGATAATGTAACTTTGCTTTAAATATAAATAATAACCTTTGGACATTAAACAAACCAAAGCTTGTTATGTGGGTAAATTTATAGGTACTCAATAGATTTATATTTTTCTTTTTAATGAATAAATTCAAAAACTACTGGACCAAATTGAAAAAATATTTATTGCGCGGGCGAAGTCTCGGAATAAACCTACTTATAAAAAAAGTCTTATTTTTGAATATACATACGACGTATATAATACTCAAGGCAAACACAAATGTCTTCTATCTCTTATCATATAAGTATGTGACCAAGGATGTTGTAAAAAATCACTAAAGCTTATAGCATTTCGTATATAGATGAAAGATTTGACGACAAAGCAGTGACAATTCAGTTCCTACATCCGTTTGACTCACGCATACGGGGTGTTGCAACTTGCGTGCCACCCTATTGTTATGAAACTTGTGATACTTGGGAGCCGCCCCCATTCCACTCGCGTCCGGCTTGAGTCTCGACAACGTATTGAACTGAATAATCGCAGCCGGCTAGCCTATTCTAATGACGTCTTTGACGTATGTGGTTGCACAACCTAATAATTAGCTCGAGACAAAGGTCAATGGCGTCTAACGCAGCTCGTTATGATGCTTGGGAGAACCTATCATTTGGTTTTAAGGCGTCGTACTGTTTCATCATTAACTCTTGCGCACGCTCTTGATAGAGAACAGCGTGGGCAATGTTATGCAATAAAACTAACTACATATTTAATAATTTAATAATACTGACAAATTTAACAAAGACACATGGAAAATCTTTTTGATTTTCTTTGAGTTACGTCACATTATAATCACTGTAGGTATTATTTTAATCAAATGAAGACTGACACTACAGCTACAGGTGCGATCATTAATAAAATGACCATTTCTATTTATTTACGACTAATAAAAAGTTTTCCTCAATCGCTCTGCTCAGCTCATAAATACTAAACAAGTAAAGAAAGCACAACAATATTAACGACGACAACTTCGCAGATCGTAAATATGTCAATGAAACCAGATGTATCAACAAATACGTAATGGTTATAAAATTAAGGCCGACTTTCACTTTCAATACATTTCAGTTTGGATAACACGTTTGCTGTAAATTATAATGCGTTAAGCCTCTTATGTAAATCTGTATATGTGACATAGAAGTGACTAACACATGTTGAATTTAGGCTATGTTCCGTTTACAAGAAAGTTAAGCGGTATTGTTATGCAAAGCGGATCTGTAGGTATGGCATGGCAGGTATCCGGAGATGGCCATGTTTTTATACGACTTTGGTGGTATCGCGTTCGGTCCGTATGATGGCAAACAATTACGTAATTTATTGGCTTTTAATCATTAGGGGTAACTGGAAGTGTTGCCAGCCATACAAATTTCTTATCGCACCTTTCTATAGAACTCATTAGGAAAAACCGCATTGGGAAGTTCATATCATAACAGAGCTCGTTCACGGAGGTGTTTATAGACAATGTAGAGTTCTAACTAAATATATGTTTGATGAATGAATGGGTCATATTTATAGTAAAAGATCTTATTATATGTTGAAGTGGTGTAGTAGAATAATCCCTGTTAGATGTAACACATCCATATCAAAGTACTACGATGCTACGATTAGCGATCGTAGCAGTTTGCTACAAGTAATAATCAGAACTAAAAAGCCATATCTATCCATAATGATTACCCTTAAGCATCTTCGTCATTGTTGGCTTCTAATAAGAAATATTGAAGTAATTAAATTGATTATTTAGTCACAATATGTAGTAGGAAAAGTGCTCGTAGCGATAGGACGGATGATCTATACAGCGAAAGATATGCTGAATAAAGGCTACACAATAAATTCACATACCTATTATAGCTTTCTACCTTTATATTTCGAATAAACAATCAGTATATTGTTTACATACGTACTAGGTTAAGATATAGTGTACAGCATCTAAGTTTCCATAAATTTATATATTCTCATGTAATAATTAGAACATCAAAATTTAATTATGTAAGTAAGTGCGTTTCTACTCAGTCCTCCAAACAAAACATACAGCTTGTGTATTGTAAGAAATATTAAATAACTTCGTAAGTAAAGAAGCACGCGTGTTTACACACTGAACGTACTGCCCGAACTTGTCATTATTTGGAGATCATTCAACTCATCACTGAACCTTGGATGAAATGAGAAAGCAATGCTCACCGGATTCTTATAAACTTTACCAAGATAATAGGAAATATGTTCGATTGCATTATTATCTAATCAACGTATTATCTACTGGTGACTTACAAGTGCGATACTGTTCATGGACCAGTGCTCAAGGGTACCTTTCATTCGAAAAGTTTACAATATCAATTACATTATTATCTGTGAGAATATCTGCTTGAACCCGATTTTTTTAAATACATATAAAATAAGTTTACATTGTTATAACTATAAAGTACTTTTATTAAGTTTATTGGTATCATTATAAGTTAAAAGTGAAATCTTTTCGCTCAACCTCATCGTTACTACGATACGAAAGCCTGATTTAAGCTGGATAATTTTCAATTCCCACAATAACTTATTAAAAAGAATTGCATTTATAAACAATCTCGCGTTGATATCTTTTGTATGAACAGAACTTACTCCTTATAAATCGCATTTTATAGAAATCGAAACGTTCTACTTTTTGGTTGTATTCGCTTTCAGTAGATACCTACATCATTATGGAGGTAGAAATGTCATGGTTGGTGCGTTTATGAAGAGATAAAATGATACCTAAACCAGTGTTTTGTTAATTTCAGTTAAAAAGTGGAGCGAATTCGAACAAGTCTAGCTAAATTTATTTATGACGGTTGGATGACTTGGAGACGGTGACAGGTTATCCTCTATTATTCTCAGGTTCTATTATTTATCGGACGAGCTTACCACCCGCGCGTCTTCATGTCAGTGGGCATACGAAGTCAAATAAATAAAGTATGCTATCGTTGATATGTATTTCTTAATAAACAAAATTATTACTATATTAACTTTTCAAGTATCTTGGTTTAAAATTCTGATTGGGTTTTCACGTAGGGGTAATTTTAAATGGTCATATTTCTGACTATGTCAGTATATAGGTACTATATAATTTATCAATAATGATTAGTTAGATAGTTAGTAACCTTATTGTAAAGATTCACGCAGATGTATTTATTGCAGGTTTGGAAAAATACATGAGTATAAAATTATATACATATATAGGTTCCCCATAACGGTCAAATTGCCTAGCTACATGCAGTTCAAGCCTCATACATTAAAATTTAAACCTATCAAGATATAAAACCATATTCTTTTCGAACCCAAATAAAATTCGTTGTTTGGCAACAAGACCTACACACTCGCGGATGTCATGAATAGCGTCATTGAAGGATTTCAAAATTGGAATCAACGCCAAAACTGCTCGATCCGGGATAGGCTTGGGCGGATGATGCAGGCGCGGTACTTTCACGCGTATAAAACGCGCGAGGCGGCGGCGGGCGCGGCCAGTGCGCCCCTTGCCTCTCACCACACACGAGCGCGACCATCGTCCGCGAAAACGAAAGTGACATACAGATTCTATAAGAGAAAATACTGTGACTTGTGATTGTGTGAACTCGAGCAGTGATCGGTAGCTCCCCCTGTTATCCTGAAACTGTTTCGCCCATTCCGTGCCGCATTGAAACCTCACCTGGAAAGGTACATCGGATTTTGTGTCGATATTGTTACTGGATTGAAATAAGGGTGGTTTTATCAGTCTGTTTCTGGAGGCTTATATTTGTGAAACGCATCGAAAGCAATATTTTTTATTTGTGAATATTATTTATTGGCGACTTCGACTGGGATATACATTAATGATTTTGTTAAATTCTAATGTATTTTAATGTGTGGCTTATTTGTAAAGTTGATAGCTTAGGGAAAATAAATATACGCTCATGTTAAAATTATCATAAAGCTTTTGAATAAAAACAACTTTCTGAAAGTAAAAAGAAAATGTTTCGGCAACTTATAGTTTTCGAAACTATTAGTTTAGTTCTCGCATTAAACATCACCATGCTGTGTTATGCGTTAAATTGTTATCTCTGTACGACCAATCGTGCTAATTGCGCACAAAAATACTTCACTTGTAGAAAGTTGCATAATTTTACTTTCACTAAAACTAAAATAATCGCATTTCGCAAATATTTGAAACGTAATTTGCATGTTCTGAACATTTTTACTATACGCAGCTGACGTTTTTTTTCATTAGCGTATCATTTTGGTTGTTGGACTATGCTCTTTATCTCCTGAGTACTAAGATCCACCTGTTGCAGCGACATGTGATGTAGCGTGTGGAAAGTGGGTCGTGCGTCACACAGCTCGCACTTTATAGGTGTATCAGTGGGGTTTCTCGTTTACTGTAATAGCTATGTGAAATTGTTGTAAACAGCAAAATTGTAATAATTAATAATAAAATGCACATACACTATTTTTGTGAGTGTCTATTAGCTCATGTCTACATGAATTGATAGGGAAACCAGCATTTTATCATCTGACGACTATGGCTACTCCGCTATCGACGCCTGTTTTTAAAGATTTAAGGGTCCATAATTAAAAAAAAATGCTTTTAATCATGATATTAATATTGTGATTTTAATATAATTATGCTAAATCAAATCTTAGCATTCTTCACCCGTAATATATTGATGATTAATATATATATTTACCATCTGATTTGTGAGATCCAAGTAATGAAAAACAGCCATATACTTTAAATCCTCTTTAATCAAATACAAATTAAATTTTCTATCTTCTCATTAGCGACCGATACCTCGAATACCCAACAACCCGCCAGTCAGCCTCCAGTCTTCTACATTTTTAACAAGTTACCTACAACTTACAACTTGTCCCTGATTTATTTATTTCAAACGCATCTTCATCGCACTGATAAAATGATAACGTATTCCTCTTACTCACTGTGTGTCTGGTTATAAATATATCATTATTATATTAAACAAAGTACATAATCGAAATAAAATCAAAACCATTTATTCAGTTTAGGCCCTAATATGGCACCTATGAAGGTCTAAATTTCCAAAACATATAATTAATAAAATTATTGCCAATTTTACGATGAAATAGGATGTATCTTATGCTTGTTAAAAATACTGTGGTTTTGATAAAAAACCTTCATTAGTCAAAGAAGCATATAGTCAAAGAAATGGTATATTCTTGAAGAATGTAGCCATTGTCGTTGACGAAAATGCTATGGGTAATATTAAAAAAAATGTTAGTGTTTTTTATCGAAATATTTGGAATAGAATACATTCAAGCGCTGTAAATATGTTGAACAGTCTATCAGTTAGAAAATTCGATATATTTGCCATAAAATAATAGGTGGCCGAAGTAAAACGACAACTTCTTATATTCGTGGAAGAAGCCTTATCATTGAAAATGGAACTGAACACCGGACGTAACACGCAGTTGCTAGTAGCGTTGCAAAATTCGTCCAAGCATACATCAAGACCATTCTATTGTTCGGGTGCACTATAGTTTTGTAACTCTAGTGTGTTTTGCGTCACGGCAGTCCATCTCGCGAACAGTTCCTAAGGAACTTGCGCAACTACACATTATGTACTACAATGGCTGCAAAAGGACGGAACAAAAAACAGACTTAAAAGCTTAATGATGAAATGAGTAACTCTTTGTCTTCGATAGTCCTTATAGCACATGATTAGACTAAATCGTAAAGTTTGTGTGGTGTAAGCGCGCCGGCGGCTTGACATTCTGCAATCATAACGTTGAGTAAATTCAATATCATAATGTAATAAATAATACTCTCTGTATATCCGAAAGGGTCTCAGCATGAGCATTTAAATGTATTTATGTATGTATAAGAATGTAGGCCATTCTTTAAAAAAAGGAAAAGTAGGTAGTTAACTTAAAAAAAGTCGTATTTGGTATTTACTTACTTTTCAACGAATTTGGAGGCCATGGAACGAATATTTTCGGAGTTTATTTTCGATATTTCACTTTCACAGATGATTCTTTTTATAAAAAAACTAGATCTCAAAATCCAAGAGCTAGATGCACAGTCGTAGAAACTTCGTAGTGGTAAGAGCTTTCTTTTATTTGCATAATATTATTGCATTCTGAAGTCTATCCAAGAAGGGTTATATAACGATTCGAAAATGAACTTGTTAATTTATTTACAGCGACGAATGGGTTATCATCAATTAGATAATAAAACTAATCATACATGTCATGTCATCTGTGTGTGTGTTGTTTGTGTGTGTATATATAAAAGAAGAGGCTGACTGACTGACTGACTGACTGACTGACTGACATATCAACGCACAGCCTAAACGGCTAGGGGTACAGACTTAAAATTTTGACAGTACGTACCTTTCATGACGTAGACATCCACTAAGAAAGCATTTTCGGAAATTCCACCCCTAAGGGCGTAAAATAGGGGTTGAAAGTTTGTATGAAAATCCGTCGTTTTTTAAGTTAAGAGCATGAAAATTGGTATTGGCCTTTTAATTAAAAATAAATAAATACGTTTTCAGGATTTTCGGGAATTCCACCCCTAAGAGGGTAAAATAGGGGTTGAAAGATTGTTTGAAAATCCGTCGTTTTTTAAGTGAAGAGCATGAAAATTGGTATTTGGCCTTTCAGTTAAAAATAAATAAATACGTATTTCAGTATATTTGGGTATTCCTCCCCTAAGGGGGTAAAATAGGGGTTGAAAGATTGTTTGAAAACCCGTCGTGTTTTAAGTTAAGAGCATGAAAATTGGTATTTGGCCTTTCAGTTAAAAATAAATACATACGTATTTCAGGATTTACGGGAATTCCTCCCCTAAGGGGGTAAAAAAAGGGGTTGTAAGTTTGTTTGAAAATCCGTCGTTTTTTAAGTTAAGAGCATAAGAAATGGTATTTGGCCTTTCAGTTAAAAATAAATACATACGTATTTCAGAATTTACGGGAATTCCTCCCCTAAGGGGCTAAAATAGGATTGAAAGATTGTTTGAAAATCCGTCGTTTTTTAAGTGAAGAGCATGAAAATTGGTATTTGGCCTTTCAGTTAAAAATAAATAAATACGTATTTCAGGATTTTTGGAAATTCTACCCCTAAGGGGGTCAAATAGGGGATGAAAGTTTTATATGAAAATCCGTCATTTTTGAATATTGTCGCATGACAATTAGTATTTGACCTTATACTTTCAGTTGCAAATAAATAAATACGTGTTTCAGGAATTTTTGGAAATTCCACCCCTAAGTGTGTAAAATAGGGGTTGAAAGATTGTTTGAAAATCCGTCAGTTTTGAAGATTAACGCATGACAACTGGTATTTGACCTTTCAGTTGAAAATAAATAAATACCTATTTCAGGATTTTCGGGAATTCCACCCCTAAGGGGGTAAAATAGAGGTTGAAAATTTGATTAAAAATCTGTCGTTTTTTAAGTTAAGATCATGAAAATTGGTATTTGGCCTTTCAATTAAAAATAAATAAATACGTATTTTAGGATTTTGGGGAATTCCACCCCTAAGGGGGTAAAATAGGGGTTGAAAGTTTGTTTGAAAATCCGTCGTTTTTTAAGTTAAGAGCATGAAAATTGGTATTGTGCCTTTCAGTTAAAAATAAATAAATACGTATTTCCGAATTTTTGGGAATTCCACCCCTGAGGAGGTAAAATAGGGGATGAATTTTTGTATGAAAATCCGTCAGTTTTAAGATGAACGCATGGCAACTGGTATTTGACCTTTCAGTTGAAAATAAATAAATACGTATGTGAGGATTTGTGGAAATTCCATCCCTAAGGGGGTGAAATAGGGGATGAGAGTTTGTATGAAAACCCGACATTTGGTATTTGGCCTTTCAGTTAACAATAAATAAATATGTATTAGACGATTATTAGAAATTCCAACCATTAGGCATAAAATAGGGGATGAAAGTTTGTATGAAAATCTTATATTTTTTTAAGGTTAATCCATAAAAATAGGGCATAAGCTATCATTTACAATTTCAGATATTGACTTCTTTACCACGCGTGCGAAGCCGCGGGCAAAAGCTAGTCACACATATAGATGAACTTGTACTTTCACTCTCCAATATCAAAATACCCATAGAATTCATATTAACGAAATAACTTATGGAAACATAGCGGTGAAAGCGATAATGAGTATGTCAAGTTTTAATTTCCGCCAAGAAGAGAAGAGCTCACAGATATCGCGCTCAACAAAGTGCTTGCATAAAATACATAGCTTTTTTTTACCACTAAGCTGGCACACAA
Source organism: Falcaria lacertinaria (assembly GCA_951449985.1). NCBI lineage: Eukaryota > Metazoa > Arthropoda > Insecta > Lepidoptera > Drepanidae > Falcaria > Falcaria lacertinaria. Next base: position 4,743,455 of record OX602109.1, on the reverse strand, counting down.
GCTTATGGCCCACCTGATGGTAAGCAGTCACCGTAGCCTATAGCCGCTAGCAATACCAGGGATATCACTAACGAGTTGCCAGCCATGTTGTTGAGGTGTACTGCGTACAACTAGAGAGTAATCCCTAATGTATATTAGTCGGGAGCAATTAATCTAATTTAACTAATAAAAAGCGAGCATCGAGCGCTGCTAATGAGTTTGATTGCACGTGCATTTTGCCAGCCGCGGGACCGACTAACGCTAGACTAGATAATATCTTAGAGACAAAAACATATTTTCATATTTTATGCAACAAAAAATATTTTAATGAGTCTAAGCTCTAAATACTATATTTAAATAATGCAAATAAAAGTGTTTTAAGCTCTAGTTTATTTTACTTGATATTAAAATAAGTTATCCAATGTTTCCAAGATAAAGGTCTACGTTGTTACCCGGATTAATATCAACCGAGTGTAATATTAACGTATTAATCTAACTGCGTGCGAGTAGTTTTAAAGGATCCTACAGACAGTATCTCGGTCAATAGTAGCTATAATAATAGGTACTTGATAATAGTATTTGAATCGGAAGGTCGATTTTAGTGCTTTATACTAAAAGGGCAGAACTTTATAATGAAAGTAATAATTACTTTCATTTTTATTTCTTTTTATGCTCGTTCTTAGTTGCAGTCATGAAAATACTACCGTCTGCAAATACCTCAGCTCATTCTCCCTCCTTTATTCAACACTATATTTATGTTATCAAAGATTAAAATATCCATGTATGCATGAAATGGAAAGTCTGCTGGTTGTAATCAAACTCAGCTGTTTAAATAAGAAAATAAATTAGTCATAAATTTAATTCACCGAGTTTGAATTCTAAAGCTCTCTTTAATTATTGTTCGATGTACGAGTATCTACAACTAGATACTAACATCTTGTTGTAAACATCATTGCCAGAGGAAAGCGAGTCAGTGTGTCACTGAGGCACTCCTAACTATCCTTTATGCCTGATCAATGCTTTGCTAATACCATCCTATAAGACTAACACTTTATACCCATATTATATTAGTAAAACCATCATCCTTTGTCAACGCTTTGGTTTAGATGTGATATGCGAAGTCGTTTGCCGATGAAAGTCTACGATGAAAGGTGACTCTCAAAGCAAGAATGTATTTATGCTAAATTTACGTTTTAAACAACAAATTATGCCAATACCGTTATTAGAAATTGTACGCTAGTCCATTCGTAGTTATTATTGTAAAAATTGCCGTGTTGATTGATTTAATCTTCAAAACAATTTGATGTAACAATCATAGTTCTAAAATGCGAGTTATATTTAGCATAATGACCTAGTTCAAAAGGGAGGAATAAAAGGATGGGTTTATATATTATTAAAGAGTGGCACAGGATACTGGCCGGTTGGCACTGTAAGCCATAAACACACCATAAACAGCAATAAAATGACGCTTACGTACGGATTGGGTACAGTAAAAAATGTTGCATCGGTTTCTTAAATACCTTGACTTGTTTATACGTTCTTACTTCCAGAGCTTTTACTTATTTTCTTTTTCTCGGCATTAAATTAGTAATTGTAATGGTCTGTCATAGTAACAAGATGTTAGTATACGATTGTCTTGGGTGTATCAGCTAATCTTAATTACAATGAGTACAATAATTACAAGTGTGAAATTGTAGTGTCGAGCTCCGTCTGTCGTATTGTTAGTTGCGACCGCAGTTATCGCGGGAGCGAAGCAAACGAGTATTGTTCCGAGGCACAGTTCGGAAGTAGAACTGTTTTCTTTTGCCTGGGAAATGAGCTGCCTGCTCTCTGGAAACATTAAATACGGTCGCTATAAATTGTCTACCGTCTCAGTTGTAAGATCCATGAAAATGTTATTTATCTCTGTTATCTTTATCGACGTGATAGCATATAACCTTCATAAAAAAATATGAAAGTAATTGCACACAACACTTTCTCGTATCTGGATTCAACATAAGTCGTCCCGTTTTCTCGGACCTTGATGCATTTGCTTTCAATGCTTTTTCATGATATATTAAAATGTTTGCCGTAAACCTGTCGTAGTCATTTTATGATTTATTGCAAAGAACACGAGAATTGTGTTGGAAGCTCAAATAGCTTCATTGCCTCGGGCACAAATTAATGACAGCGGCTTGTATCCCGATGAGTTACAATTAGAATCACGTAAACTTAACGATCAACCTATTATTATTATTAATATACATATCTCTATTAATCTACAACATTTATGAATAGTTTCTTCAGGTACAACGATGAAGCTGCTTACGCTATAGATAGATGGCAATATATTTATTGTGCTTGACTGCGATTGGGTTTACTAACCAATCGCAGTCAAGCACTCAAAAAACCCCCTTCAAAAAACAATTCTCAAATTCACTATGGGTACGTTTAATTTTGTCTAAATGCATGTCAATCTTTGTCAGCATGTCTATATTTGTAGTTTCTTCACATTTTTTCAAATTCCCGACATGTTAAAATTCCATTTGCCCACGAGTGCTAATATATTTATGGACGCTAGCTACTGAAACTGCTTGACTGCTTAATGCGAGCTGTCAAAGTTTGAGTGACAGATAGTAAGATTCATTGCAACGATATTTTTTTTATTATTTGCATCCTTTTCGCTGGTAAGGCACGATCGTTTTACTACGATACAATCGTTACGTTTTACAGCTGTGGTTGTATTCTCTTAGGTTGTGGACTGGTGTGAACAGTAGCTTGAAGCGATATCGCTATGGCAATGTAGTAAAATTAATTATAAAAGGGGATTGGAAAGCGCCTCTATATTCCGTAAACAAGCTAACAATGTGTACGTTATTAATAAGAATAGGTAACCAGCCCGCATATAGATTAGTAATCTATATCTGTTACGAGTAACGATAGCGCCCCCATTGGGCCCAATCACATTAGTAAGGGAATTTCTACGGATTTCACTTTTGTGAAACTTGGAGACGCACGAACGTCCCGATTTGTATAGCCAGGGACAGCAGCTGGGAGTATTTATTTACTGATGATATTTTAACATAGGAATCAGAATGAGTCTCCTTTACAAGAAGTATCACATTGTGTAAATTAGAAAAAAATCGAGCTAGCCTAAAAGTAGTCGCAAATGATGTGTAACACCTGACATCTCACTTTGGTAATCAGAAACAACCTAATCCACTGCGCATGCTCTTTGGCCCGGCTTCCTGTAACACTCTTCCGTTCCTTTTCACGACATCAATCCCACAAATTGTTGATAACGGATCTATTCTTTACGGAAATAATCAATTAAAATTGGATATCCCTATTTTATGTGTTAGGGAATTTATATGAGCGTGATAACAGTCATTGATACGTACATTACTTCTGTTACCATTGCTTTTGCGCGTGATGCAACAAGCTTTCTTCTTGGCTGACATCAAAAATATTAGAAATTAACACCAAAGTGGTTCCGCTCGTAATAGAAACTATTGTTTTAAAACGCTCAATATGAAACCGAAAGTATTAATTAAACTCATGCATGCATGTATGTTTGAATTTTTATGAATTATTTAAACGTTAGATTGGAGAAAGTATCTCAAATTATTGTGCTCCAATTATGATGCGAAGTTTTATGTTACGGCTAATGAGTTTGTTAGGTCCGTGAGACGGCGGATGCGGTGGGTGACGCGGCCATTAGGTACTTCTAACCACAAAACTTCTACTCACCGACACTCCAATCACCTTTAATGTCTTTGCAATACAGAGCAGAGATAAACACATCACTTACAATCGAATAAATAACTCGGTGGCACATACATCAGATTTGATAATATCAAGTCACTCTACCGATCCGTAAATCGATTTGGACATCAGTTGACAAGATAGCAATCAATATAAAACCATAATCATTCGCAGCTGGTGTCGCATCTACAGATGATACTTAATTTAAAATGAAGCTGATATTATCACTGAAGTGTTCAAGTAAGGGTCAATTTTATGATAGAGCCATAAAAAACACCATCTTGATAGAATAAACATGTTTTTAAAGATAGTTCGTATAGTTTTACATTTTTACAACGCCATCATCATTTCTATTTCGATCAATCATATTTCAATCAATTAGATGAAAGTCAAAATCATCTAAATTTACATGCTAAATAAGTATATAATTATTCAATAGCCTGAGTATCAATTACTACGTGGGTACATCTCGGAGCTTCCCATTGATACGTAACGTCTATTGCATTAATCACTTTCACTGGCATTCCTTAAAAGCATATTAAGCAATCATATTTAATGGCTATTTTAGTTTACAAGTGGATCACTTTAGTATCAATTGATTAATCGAATAGTTATCTTCCGGCAATTATGTGTGTGGAGCAGAGGTAGCGGACAAAACGGCTCCTACAACAATATTTCTTATTGATTTGCGAGTTTATTAGAACCAGTCGGTCGGCTGACGGCTAAGGGCTTGCTTCATCGAACTAGTCAGTAGTGCATTATTTATTATGGCGGCGATTTCTCGCGGCCCGTCTAAGATTTCTCCACTTTCTTCTCGTATTTACGAGTATGTACACGCCACATCTATCCTCTGATCGGATTGCATTCTTTTTTCAACAAGAAACTACTTGTAGCGCTCGTACTCGGGCTGCAACTTCACATGTGGATTAATAAAGAGAGTATACCTATATTTAATTGGAACATGTATGAAAATATATGAATGTAAGAGAAGCAAAAGAATTATGTAAGTTGAGAGTGAAATGGCGTTATATACACTCTGCCTACCCCATGAGGGACTTAAAGGCGTAATGATAAAATCATGTAATTTTATTGAGAGCTTTTTCGTTCTGATGTGTTTCGCAGGAGACCGGTTAGATTCAATAATATTTGTAGAGTAATTTTGAATTGTTGACAAAAGAGGCGATTTTTAGCACTGCATAGATACACAAATATATTTTTACACTAAAAACTAATACAATTTACACTTAAATATGTATTTTTACCCACAAAATGCATTATTTTATTAAACATCGCCGCTTTTTAGTTTTCTTAGATGAGGTACTTAATAATGTTATAAATAAATATTAATAATGTATATTTATCTTTGTACTAAAGTTTTAATGGAGGTATTCGTTAGGAGCTACTACACTTTTCAGCCATAAGCGTTGGCGAGGCCAACATGCTTTCACTTTCGCGTATTTCCGCCGAGACCACAGCGCGGCGCGCCGCTCCCGACACGGGAAGCGGCTTATCGCGAAAATAGCTTATTGTCTACCGCGCATTGTTGCAAGGACGATTTCACTACTGCGACAATACACCGTAGATAGTTAACTCCAATAATATAATCATTATCATTACTGTCTATGACATAATAATGCTAAACAATAGCACGCTGCGAACAATAAGGGTAGTTAATAACTTATTCTTGTCACGATCACGAAAATAAGCACGCACTACTTGGCAACGTAACTTCAATTGTGTAAAAGTAATTGCAAGCTACACAATGTCAAAATATTCATACAAGTCCGGGTCAAAGAGGTGATTCTTAGCACTGTGAATTGCTTAAAAGAAATCAATTCCCAAGTCGGCAGAAAGTCTGTTGCTTTTCACCTAACCGTAGTTGCTACGTATTAAGCAAATAATAAGCGTCATGACATATCCCAGTGCCGGCACTAGGATAGAGCGAGAGTAGCTGTCCTTATAGGTGCCAGGTGACAAGGGGCAGTTTTAAAAAAATAATAATAATAATAAACAGGTGTAGTAGTTATTAGAGCATCGACATAAGGGGCGCTGAAAAACAATCTCTCTCTAACCTGATCATGGATTAGGGCCGGCGCTGAGCTGAACGGATAACAAAGTTTTAGTTAGTAGTACACATTTAAGAACCAGAAAACGTTCAACAAATTTAATTCAGTGTCCGAGGTGTCACGGTCTTACGGGTCATTCCATTCATTGGGCAGTGTTGCATAATATACGTCATTTTGTATCACTATAACTTTCTACTTAAATAATGATCTGTGATATAAATTACGTAACAAGAAAGTAGTATATCATCTAAATAAGGTAGTTAATAATTCTTACATCAGACATGATAAAATTTTGGGCTCTTCTCAATATTAATTTAATAATTGATAAACATGATTGCGTAATAATGTGTAATAAATCATTACTAGTTAAGTATTAATCTACAAACTGAATAATATTCTAAAATAATTAAACAATAGATGTTATACACAGTATCCTAAACGATATTTGGTCTTTGTTGCAGGTCTTCACGTTACGACTCACACACGAATTTATGTCACCGAGATAATATTTTCGTAAGTATCAAGGCCCGTAATTACATACAAATGATTATATCCACGCGAAGCTATTAAATTAATTGGACCCCAATCGCAAGATATTTAACACCTGTAATTTCTTCCGTATGTTTTGATCATATATGCTCTCATACATAAATCTCAGATATAACACAAATCTGTGTGGTTGTGTAACTCGTTAACGGCCGGAGTCATCAGTAGTATTCATCAGGCTGTGTTCGATCATTTCTCGCCGAATTGTATCAACTTTCTCCCAAACAATTACGTGGCAAGTACGAAGTCGTACCGACTGCCGTGTTATGCAACGCGACCGTCCAGCCCATTTCGTGTTCTTTCAAACGAGCGTTGCAGAGATAGAGAAAGCTTAAAGGACCCATTTTCTTCTTCATTTTGAGCATTAAAAATGTGGACTTAACATACCATTGTTTGTCGGATGAATGCTATTTTACTGGGTACCTTTATAGTAATAATATGCATCAGTAATTAGTTGGGTTGGGGTTAAAATAAAGCCAACCTATACCGATGTTGAACTCAGGCTCCAAGCACACGTTTCAAAATAATGCATGGGATAGGCACTCCCATTGATCTTTTTGTAATCAATTCCTGAGATAGCATCAAGTATGATATAACGACATCGGCGACCCTCTCATTATGTTCGTATCTATAAAGTGGAGTCATCGTCCTTAAATCGGTATCCGCATTGTGATTTCGACACTGGCCTGATGACCGAGCGGTCGGCCGCGGCGGGCTCTTAGATCGCATCAATTATCTCACGGTTACGCAACTGGCGGGCGGGAGCGACGCCCTCGTCCTTGGCCCGTAAATGCGGGACTTTCTCTTCCGTTGCGTCCGCCACAGCGCGTAGGAATATATCATCCAAATCGACCACCGCCTGACGCGTCGGTTGAGTCACCTTGAAATTTCGGTCGCTCTGTAGGTTTCGTAGTTCGTAAAATTACCTTGGTATAATTATCTCGTATATGCACCACATAAGGTTTCTATTTTTGATTCGCAATTCTTTAAGCTTTAGGGGCCTAGATTATAATAATATACAACATGAATTAAACTGTATTCCAAGCTATGTAAGTAATTCGCATAAACAAAGTACATATCTAGTGTCGGTACCTAATGATCCAGTAGCGTGTATTAGCATAGATAAGTAGACTTGTAGATAACATTTCTACTGCTTCAACTGCTTGGCACCCCGTTGCGCTTGCGACTGTAGTGAGTGGGTCATATGCATCTGATTACTTCATTGACACACATATAGGTACGTTCTCAGAGTAGATAATATGTACATATGTCGGAAGACACCCGTCAAAGATTAATGTATTCTTAATCTATGGTGATTAAGCTTGATTCATTCTAGTAGGTATAGACGGCAGTCAAAATTATTAATTCCTCTCTTTTCAAATATCAACAAAGCGAAAAAAGCCTTTGTGCTTTACTAGTTATGACATATATTATTTTTACAATTTAAATAAGTAGATAGAAGGGTAAAAGAAATAAATCGATCTTTCTATACCTACCTAAGGTATAAGTAGATCGATTGCTTCTCAATTTGTTTCCCAGCATACCATACTAAAACTGGCATACATGCTAGCGCGAGCATGAATTTTTTTTAGAAATTTGCGACAACGTCTTCGTATCGCCTTCGACTATTTTTGTATTGAAAAATGAACAGCGCTGCTGCCGTGAAAAGTGGAAATGACATTTCGCGAGTTATGTTTACGCTTACGTAGTCGAAAATGTTCCTGCTACCGGCACTAATCTAATATTTAGTATTTTCGTGTAAATTATTCTTAATAACACTGCAACTTTTGAAAGTCCAATTCCAACTAATATTGGTACGGCATTATTTATCATTGCCTATATAAACAGGAATAACGACTATCACAGAAGGCAACGGACGGACATGGGATACTAAATATCGTTTGTGTAGTGAAGTGCAGTGTCTATGCGCGTTTCTCCGGAACTTCCGTCTGCACTGGAAACATATCCGAGCGCAGACTCACGCACTGTTTCACACACTCTTACTAACTATTCACAATAAAATGATACTTACGTAAAGCTAGATAAGTTAATTGGTATTTTTCATGGAATCAACCTCAAACACTGTTTTTATGTAGCTACACTATAGTAAAATTACTTTCACAGTAATATACTTACAAGTGTTTGCTGAAACATACACTACATAATTTTAGTCCAGAGGAATTTAATTTTGTCTTATCTTATCTTATTAAGCCGTTGCTATTCCATTGCTGGGCAAGATTGTCTGTACCCTTTCCTCAAACAAAATTGGATCAGATTTATTAGTACCAAATAATTATTTTAGATACACTAGCTACGTAACAGTTTGTAAACCAAATTAACTAATGTTTTTTTATAAAATGTGATCGTTTTCTCTTTAAAAAGCGAACAATAACACAAATAAAATGAATGAAAACAAACTGGCGTTGTCGTTACTAAAGTTAACGGACAAGACCTACATCAGATATCCTAAAGTAGGTAATCAAGGGTGCACGTGTATCGTTATTCATTCAAATGAGGCAATTTTCTTAGAAAAGCGTGTCAATTTCTTTGCGATGCGAAGCCTAGTTCAAGATTTAACATAGAACTAACCTCGGCGCCTGATTGCCTTCGAGCTAAATTAACGGAAAATGCAGTCAGTCTGGTTTTGCGACCTCTGGATTAGCATTTACCAGGTATATGTATTTATATATATTTATCTTAGTTAGGCCGAGACAGACGTAAGGCACAATCAATAAATCAATGCTATAAGAGTTTTGCATCCTAATTGACCTACCTACTCTACTTCTGTGATTGATTAAATTTATGGTGATTTATACATTAAAGTGATACTCACTTCGATGTTCAACGTTATGACGATTTCCATCAAAATATTTAGTATCATCAATATCTTGTTTGTATCCAAAAATACGAGTTATAGCAATATTTATATATTGTACATATTTAATAAAAAATACGCCTTGTTCCAACATAAGCCGTGGTGGACTTGTGGTTGAAGCAACGGCCTGTCATCCGATGGGTCCAGGTTCAAGCCCCAGCCTGTACCTATGAGGTTTTCTATGCTTAAATACAGTGATTAATCAACCATGAGCTTATAGAGAGGTAAGGCGAATTGGGATTTCACATGGGAAAACAAAACCCCCATTGAAACTTGGATCCGCCCGACTGGGGACTACCTCCACCTTACAAAAGACAGCAGTGAAATAACACTACTTTGATGTTCAAACCCCGGCCTGGACCAATGAGTTTTTCTAAGCTTAAGTACAGTGATTCAAATCAAATCAAACTCAACTCAAAAAGATCTTTATTTTACTAGACTTTACAGGCAAGCACTTTCAAATCGTCAGAATCTACCACCGGATTCGGAAGTTCGGTTTTGCTGAGAAGAATCCGGCAAGAAACTCAGCAATTACGCTTTTTATCTCTACATTATTCTTCTTAATGACACCATGAGCTAAAAAAATATAGGTAGGGCGAATTGGGATCTCCCGTAAGTTTCCCATTCATATTGGAGCCGCCGACTGGGGAGTGTACCTCCACCTTACAAAAACCGCAGTGAAATAACACTACTTTGACGTAGTGTTGTGCTTCTGCGGTAAGTAATGTTGCCAGTGCTTCACGAGGATACGCTGCGTTAGTACTGAGGCTGCTAGCACAGTGAGTCCTAATCAACAACAGGGTTGGCAACTCGTTAGTGATATCCCTGGTATTGCTAGCGGCTATAGGCTACGGTGACTGCTTACCATCAGGTGGGCCATAGGCTTGTGTGACACCTTAGTGGTATAAAAAGTATACTTCAAAATTATCGTATAAATAACGTTTGACCGAGATTCAAGTTCAACAAATTCATTTTGACAAGTGATTGAGGTAAATTCAGTAGCACATTGAGAGTAAGAAAAGTAAATAAAACTTCCGTCCGGATGTCTAAATCACGCGTCACGGTTTATTGAGACCGGAAAGATCAAATATATACATGTGTCTATGTACATTATATGTTGAATGCTTAAAATTGCGTTAAGACACTATGTACACTTATGATAAGCCAGTTTTGGTGACATTCAAGAAACCAATTAGAATGAAGATATACTCTTAGTTATAGATTATACACCGGTAATACTAAGTAATACCTCAGAGTAGATAATATACTCCGTTCAAGTAATACCAAACCATTCAATGAGTCGAGAGAGTTGAGTTATAAGGCGTCATATGATAATTTGATAAGTGACTGTAACTCGAACACCTAATTTCTATTATATAAAATCGACAAGTAATCGTTATGCAACAATGCAAGACTGGCTAATTTAATTGTAACAAGTCGAGGGCGGGCGACACTAATGCGACAGAACCGGCGCGGCCGCACGCCGCTAACGAAAGTTACCGGATTTTGAGCTCCGCCAATGCCAAGTGCGGCAAAGAAAGCGAGCCCAGCTTCCCAAACGAAACACACCAATGGACCACTGTCTCACTCGCTTTAATTCAGTCTCCAAACGTAAGAACGAGACGACGTGTGCTTAAAAGAGAAAGTGGGCCACGTTATGTTCCTTGGTTACCATTACCACGGGCATTGAACGTAAACGTCAACGGAAAATCTTGAACGTATATCGCGTCATTCAAAACTAGTTGCTATTGTCTTGAGTTTAGAGTGTAATTTAGTTGGATTGTATATAAAGGCTTAAAGATGCGTTCGGACTCGAGCGTTGGGCCATTGATGCTGAGAGTACGGAGCCGTATATTTCGGAGAGCAACGAACTACGGCAGCCGGTGAAAGTGTTGTGGCGTAACCTTGAGCCCTCCTCGCTCCTCATTGAATCACCTAATCAATACGTCACTATCACAACAATGTAATTGTGTTCTAATCTTTTACACACCCACTACTCTCTTATAAACTATCTATAGTATATTCAACCATTAGTTAATAAATGTATCGTTACTTAACACTCCTCCACACACCGGGTAAAAGAAAATATCATTCTCTTTCTTTGATATGAGTTCGCAGTTTCCTTGGGTAGATTAGTAAGCTGGGAAGTAAGTTGGGTAGTAAGTAAGTAAGGTGCTCAATAATATTTGGGATCGTTTAGCATTCCGATCATCACAATTACCAATTAAATCTTATAGCAATTCATTCGATCTGACAATGGCAGGAAATAAATCACACCATACGACCTTACTTTGATACGTGATGTGAAAACAGGTGAGCAAAATTGAACACTATAGTTGAAGTATTGGGGCAAGAATTTGGCGTTAGGAGATCATTCGGCCACACGCCGCGCGATAACCAATTGGCTTTCTTGGTCGTTTTTACCAATCGACTTTAACATTTTTATTAGCTTGTAGGAAAATGATGCAGATTAAAATTACACTGAGCGACAAGCTCACTTTAATTGAACACTGGTACACGTAATCGCGAATGGCACCTTAATTACTTCTTACGATTACGAGAGCGAACCCCTGCTGTTTTCTCGATAGTTCGGGTACTAAAGTCTCAATCAAGCTATGTAGAACACATACATACACAATGTTGTAACTTGTAATGCGTTATTAGTAATTTACTGCATAAATTAGATGATCCCTAAATAACTTAATGAAACTCCCCGCCGTGGTTTTCCCAAAGCTACAAAGGCTATAACATGGGGTTCTTCAAGAAGGGTTCGTGAAGAGATTGCTTCAGGGTCGTTAATAACGACTATACTATACGTCTTTACGCGTCCTAATAATGAATAAAATATACTTCTGGTTGATGTTCATCACCCCAATAAGTGAAAATGGCTATTATTCATTGGAATTCAAGAACAATGAAAGTGACAATGGAAAAGATTTTCTTTAGAAACGAGAGATTCAATTGCCTTATGTATGAACATTCTCAGATTACTTAAAGATTGCTAATTTTATTGAAGCAACGCATTAGCAAATCACGCCTTTTATTGGTGACGCTTCAATGGAGTTCGATGATTGCGATGCGAGAGAAATCCTTAGCTATGCGATATAAGAATGTAGGTACGTTCGCATCGATTTAATTGTTACTTACGATAACAAAACTATAAAATAGGGATTTCTTACGACAGAATAAGCGGGCAACATTTGTAAATACATTCGCTTTCCCAGCCGTGCTTAAAAACAGTAATGAAGAAGAGAATATAATCTTCTCAACAGGCTCATTAATTAAGCTAACTTTCAGTGTATATATAATAAGTTAATTAAATGTTGAGGCACTCTCGCCGCACTGACGAGCTAAGCCGAAAGTGATTTAACATTTTGGCTTTGAATTTTTCCACCGACAGGGAATAAATTTAAAACATATTACATAATAGAGCTGCCGTATTAACTCTTGTGGTTATTAAAGGTAGCAAGATATTCGACAAAGAAAATGTATGCTTAAATTTATTATGGTGAATATCGGATTTTTCGCTTGATATCTCACCCACTTAAATATAATTGCAAGGTGTTGCGTGGAAAATTGCAGTTTTGGACTGTTGTGTGGACTATAAGGGTATCACATAAAAAAAACAACTTATTTGTCCATAGTGTTTATTGTGATTAAGTACTACTAACTCACCAAACTTCTGAAACTTTTATATGACGTGTGGGGCCCGAACCACACATGTCCTAGTAACTAGCTAACTCGATTAAGGAGCTTTCTCAAACAGTATACCAACAAAAATTAATCCCAGTAATTGTGAGAACAAAGATGTTTGGAGACATCACCGTAGTAAAACTTGTTCCGTAACGATTGCTAACTAAGATTAGAGAGTAGATAAAGACGAAATGAAAATAAAGAAATGGTGTTACATGCGTCATGTGCCTCGCACTGTCTATTACAGGAATATAATGAGGTCCGTTAGATAAAGGCGACGATATGGAGATCCTTCTCTTCACAGTTACATTACATTGACTGCAGGAAAGAAATTGTAAAAAATAAAAATATTAGTATTAATTATTCAAAATTTGAATAAAGAAATTTATTCAAAAAATATAATACCTAAACCTGCCTTGTACTAAAATTAAAACAACAAATCCGGATAATAGGAAATATTCGTGTAATAATCTAACAGCTTTACTTACTAATAAAATTAAGCTTAAGCTCACAGCTTAAGTTTACATTCTATACTACTGACGCAAACACTAACAGATATATTTGTAGAATGTACAAATGACAGATTAAATTAGAGATTGTTCAAATATGTTTGTACCTACCTTTGTTAGTATATATGGACAAAAGATGCAACTCATTTAATTGCTCTCTGTCAATGCATCGGAAAATTAAGACAAGAAGATAATTAAAGCTGAGTACCACTTCATCTACTCAATATTGACTTGCAGATTAGCGATAGGCAGAAAACGAAAGTTCTGAATAGTTACAATTCTCGAGAGTTTTTGTCTATCATCTCGTGTGAAACCTGTTCATGTCTTTTTATATTCTAATATTCTCATCAACAATGTATTGTAGAAAAACAGTGCTACTGTGGTCTTACAAAAGTCTCATGAAAAGAGTGAAGTACGTTGGTCCGCTGGAGCCTCGTTACAATTGAGAGCTCTTTCTCATTGTTCATGATACGACCATTCATCTTAAACCAATTGGGATTTTACATTAGTATATTATTTTTACCTGACTGGACACTTAGTTTAATATATACGGATGACACTCATTATATTGGCAAGGTGGATCACTTTGAGCTTTTAATAGCCATGGTATGATACGGAGCAACTTTCTCTGAATGCTAGACGTTGATCAATGGCTGTTAAATTGGATAATACGTTAGGTCCTCGTCTCACTGACTGATGAATATTTAGACAGAGCAATTTGGGAATTTAAAACCGACGCGTGCAAATAATAGTTTGCCCTCGGGCAGCGCTGAATGTTCAACTATTGACACAGATTGATGCAGTGAGGATCATTCGTATTGGACTACTGACTAATCTGATGAAAATACGTTCAATGATTGTTAGCCTGGCTCTTAGATTAGATGGAAAGTTATGAAAACAAGTAAGTAAATTATTATATTTGAATTGTATCGGCCTCCGATAGAAACCGCAGGTGGGCGAGTGTTGCGGTGGAAATAGTCAGTGTGATGAAGTTCTCAGCGTGTTTATGGTTTAGATATGACTGGGCGACGGGTGGCCCACATTCGTCAAGCATTTCTTGTCGGAGGTGCTTAATTGAGCGCAGCCACCACCTCCTATAGCGTCTATTATAATAATATCGCCGCAGATTACACGAAATAGAAAATGCCCGAGGGCCGCTTTCTGACAAGTAACTAGCTATCAGCCTAGATACAAGATATGGGTGTAGTGCCCGAGAAAAAATAGTTTAGCGCTCACGTTTCCATTTTATATTTAAAGCTAGTTTTCTTTTGCGTGATTATATAACTCAGGTCAGAAAATAATGATATTGTCAATATATAAGTATCTACCACCCAACAGCAATATTTCAACTTCTATAAAAAGTCACCTGGGTCCTGTAATCATTGAAGGCATCTTAAGATATCATGAACGGTCGTATTGTGGCCACCACATCTCACTCTTTACTTATTGCCTATTGAGTTATTTAATTGTATGTTTGGTATGCCATTATTTCTTATATTTATTTACATACCTACATACAAGATGAATAGAGCACAAAGAACGGATTTCTGTTTGCTTTATTTAATATTCAATGTTAATATCCTATCTGATTTATTCTCTTTTTAATATATTCGATCTTTTTGATGGATTTCAAATATTATTAGATAGATCATATTAATAAATAAGAAAACTTTTCATTTAAAGGAATATTCTTAGTCGAGTGGAGCAACTATATACATGGATCGACGGATGAGAGTTCGCTTGCTTTCTAACCGGCGGGCGATCGTGTGTCTGCCGGGGTGAAATCAACTCCGCGTTGCGCCCGCGCCATTACTGCAACACGCATGTGCACATCGTCTATCTGTGCATCACTAAATAAACGATATAACTCTATTATAATCTTAAATTGTCGCTTAATTTAATAACATCGGAAACCAGAACTTTGTAATTAGCATCAACTGTATTTTAAGACGTGCTATTTGGGTCCAACTAAAAATAGCAGTGTGAATCACGTAAAACTAGGCATAAGAGGTCCTATAACAGCGGATGTTTACTGCAGAAATCAAGACGTCCAAGGAATATTAAAACAGGTAGGTAAGTAACATGTGCAAAGTAAAACGACCTTGCACCGCAATAAGGTGAAGGTCGCGCGCGGTTTCCTCTCGACGCAACGGGAGCGCGGCGCGCAA
This sequence comes from Falcaria lacertinaria, assembly GCA_951449985.1. Classification (NCBI taxonomy): domain Eukaryota; kingdom Metazoa; phylum Arthropoda; class Insecta; order Lepidoptera; family Drepanidae; genus Falcaria; species Falcaria lacertinaria. The sequence continues at coordinate 4,727,875 of OX602109.1, read as the reverse complement.
TGAAAGATGCAGGTGGGCCGGTGCAGTTCCGGAGGCGCTGCACTCGGTCAGTGGGTCACCCAACACCCAGTGGGAGTGGGGGACGCTCGGCGGCGCAGCGCCCGCGGCCCCAGTGCGCCGCCATGGCCCGCTCAACGCCCATGTGACGCCCGCGACGGGCTCTAGTGCTCACCTCAACGTCTTCCCTTGTTGCAGGCCGCTCATCGTCTGGACTGGGACTATGAAGAGGATCAGGATATTTTTCGTGCTGGCGGCGCTCCTATTACAGGTTCGTTAAATTACCAATCTACTTTTTTTTTATATCTTAAGTACGTAAATCTTATTACGGTGGCTACATACGCATTGTATTTTTTATAATAGTATTTAATTTACGGCGTCAGTTAAATTGTTAATTATTGCAATAAGTTTTCATAAATAAATAAAATACTGCTATTTAAATTCTTAAACTGATTCAGTGCGGAAGAATTCCACTTCTACTCTACACTTTCTTACTTCTTCGTACACAGGCACGAATTAAAATATATACTTAGCTTTAATAGACAAATCGCGGTCAGTTTGTGATCATCTTTATTCATTGCTGTATATTTGATTCTAGGGTAATATTGCTTTCACAACAAATAACGTAGCGTACCAACTTTTTCTGGGGTAATATGATTGTGTTGGCATTTTATGAAGTAAGCGGTGAATGTGTTAGTAGTCTCAGCCGTAGTCCAATTATGCTTAGCACCAACAAATGCATTAGGTTGAAGCAATACCATTTACTTCAACTGCCTATGATTTAAGAGACCACGTAACAGTTCCTGACGATGATGCCAGCACACGATATGGCGTCGCTCATGAGCTAGCACATCAATGTACCGTTTACGGCTGTATTCAAGTAGTTTATCAGGTCAAATATTTAGGATTATGGTATGAAAGCCATCTTACGCGTCACTGTAGTTTTACAGTCAATTTTGATTTTCAATTGAGCAGTTAGCAAAATCAATTCGCCGTTACTAAACGTTGCATCGGAAACTGTGGAGCAGTCTCGCCAGACTAAATAATCAAACGAGTTAGACAGAGAAACATAATAATGACTTATTAAATTTGATCTCAATATCGGAGTTCGCAAAGAAATAATTACTGCTAGAGTTTCTGTATTTTTCTTCCACAATTTTTAATGTAAACATATATCTGCAGAGTGGTCTGATAATTTGATTGATAGCTAACAATGCAGTTATCAGCTAATATCGAGCGTGTGCGCAGAGAAATTCTTGGCCATGTTCTACGCTCCGTGCCACACTCCTAGATTATTCAGCTTTTTCCGCTCGTGTTCTCGGCAACTAGGCTAATGATTCCGTTAGCACATCCACAAAACACCGGACCATTGGAAACTAACTGCGTATGCTGATATTATACGCCAAGAGAAATCAATGTTCGATCTTATGTGTACACTGCGGTATATTTTTGCACATAAGACTGAACACAAACAAATTTAAAATTATATAAATTCTTGCACTTTCGTAAATGACAAATCACGCCCTATAGATTTTTAAAAACGTCACTACTCCTCTGACTGATATGTCAGTGTTTCCATAACAGAGCCTTCGAGACCTCGCTCTGATCTAAGTGCCATGTAATCCAGCGTCCACTTTCACTGATTATAAAATTTCGCATCTTTGTTCGGGTATGACGTAAACGTTTTATACAAACGATTTCATTTTCGGGCATTAATATAAAGAGATCATCTCAGGGTTTCTCATTGCATTCAACTATTACCAACTTTTATTAACTAACCAGTCACGATAGATAACAATCGTACTATTACACAATTATGTGATCGATTAGTGTTGAAAGATATCAGTGAAGTGCAAGTAGACGAATAGAAAGAACTTGATGTGTTTTGATGTTTATTTTTGCCAGTGGCTAGTTTGGTCAGCTTTTAAGTGACCGTGTCTGACCTGAAAGAATTCATTTACATTTGATTTTAAATTACTTTTATTTTAAATGCTATATGTATTGGGTCAATTTCTTTTTGCCATCTCATTAATATTAGTTCGATTCCTATTGACATTTGGATATGTACCGCGAAGACTGCGGCCTTTGCTCTGTCTTTTAACTGAACCTTTAGGATCACAGGCTCGTTCCCCACAGGAGAAATATGAGTTAACAATATAGAACATTCTGGTATGAGAATACTATAGCATGCAATGGCAAGCGTATATTTATTAAAATGTGATCGTAAAAACCCTTAAGGCAAAAATACAAAATATATTTGAATACACATACATAAAAAACGATTTTCTACTACGATAAGGACCGTGATATGCCGGCAAGTTTCTCATGCCTTATAAGCGACAAAATGATTTAGCAGTTTCATGTTAGAAAGCAATTCCTCAATGAAAGTGTAAACCTGCAACCAGCAATCACTTTCATTCGTCGGACGGCCACAATGACTTATTGTTGGCCATTAAACCATCAATAATTGATTTACACACCTCACAATGGGTGCTAAACGCCGAGTGACTTACTCGGATACTTTTTACAAAACAAGAAAACATCAGATTTATTGCCGACTTGAGATTATATGAACAAGCTTCATAAACAACAGTTGTTTTAACGTTTTAATTAAATGCATGTAGTAAGTATATTAGCAGCTGTCTTGTCAGACAGTGTCCATTAAGAAAGTATCTGAATATGTACACGATATACTATGCAAATACGATCAGTAAATAAACAAAAGTGTTTTAAAGAATTACTGCAACGTTACATGTATTATAATGTAAAGTAGTTTCAAATTATATATTAGTAAAGTTAATAAAATCGTTCCTCATTTTGTCTGCAAAACGTTGCTATTTTCTCCCAAGTCTCGCGCACGTCCCATCAGATAGCGAACGCACCTCAAACACAATTCTCACGACACACACAATAACCCCAAGACAATATGAATAGCAAAAGCAGACTAGATACACATGTGAGAGTCGCACAATTGACAATTTTGAGGACATGGTATCAGTCCGATGTCGATCCCTTGTCGGCTTGGGTATTCCGTAAACGTTATTTATTTAAAAAACTATTTCAAATTCTACACGTGGGAGAGAGTGCGGAGCGCGTTGAAGTCTTTTATATGAAGTGACTAGCTAGTCACTTCATAAAAAAGAAAATTTTAATGGACTCTTCAAATAGTTTATTTGAATATATCGTTTTTTTACATTATTCACATTAAGTTATTAATATAAAATATTAATGTTATTGAATTTTAAGAATTGATTTAACGTAATACACAAAGAAATTATTTTAAAACGATCAGATGTTTTTGATAACACTTATCTAACAATAGTATAAATAATGTTTATGAATTTAATTGAACTTGGTATTTGTTTCAATACTTACAGTAATCAATCGTATAGCTGATCTTTGAAGCGTAGGAAAAATTACGGTAATTATCGTTACAGCTACAAAGTCCTAAAAATATGAAATGAAATATGTTTTCATCAAATAAAATCTGTCTCGTATTTAGACATACTACGTGATAAAAATCAAATCGTTTTCTCTGTATTGAGTTGTTTTAATATGTAGAATTCGTTTTTTAGAAAAACAATTGTATAAAAAATGCGACATTCGACAAACATAAGAAAACAAAAGTAATAAATGTCCAAAAAGTATTTAAGGCGTGAACAAAATCTAAATAGTTGAACCCACGCTGGGTTTCTCAAACAAGGAAATAGAAAAATGGGGTTTCTGAAATTTATTAAAATACCCTTACCAACATAACAAATATAAGTAGTTGAGAAGTTCCAACTGAGCCACATGGTGGGTTCAGGGTCCTTTCGACTAGCCTCGACCTTTTAGGATCCACACAAATTCTAAAGACACTAACAAAAGTCCGGTTCTACTCGATTTGTATTCATTTGTAAACAACTTTCATTCGCGCGTACCATTTTTGGGACAAATGTATGAATGCCTCACAGCCACGACCTTTACCTAACTTATGTAAGACGCTCTTGATGACTCTGGTAGTGAAATTTTTAAGCGGTGGTGGCCTTGTGGTTGAAGTAAAGCCTATCATCTGATGGGCCAAGGTTGAAACCCCGGCCTGTACCAATGAGTTTTTCTAAGCTTAAATATGAGCTTATAGAGAGGTACAACGTAGAGGAACAACAACGTGAACTCAAATAAACTGTTCTTTGTCGTAAGCACATTTTTGCCTCATTTTTAGGACTGTAACAAATATACACCATTAAGGCAGCTGCTATCATTAAATAGAACTACATACAGGCACTAGATACTTACGGAACAATATCAACTAACATAAAATTATTATAACGCAACATTACGCACTCTCGTGAAATTCGGATGGGCGCTAAGATGGAACCGCGACCATGCGCCCGCGTCGAGCATTACTTTCACCTGCGCACTCACCAGTTCTCCACTTGCACATACCAATTATTATCATACATCTCTTAATGCCCCGCAAATAGAAGCACGTATAACTTATATTGCGAGCCCAGCCTTTGCTTAAATTACAGGTTTAATTTGAGGAGTGGATTAGCTAATAAATTCTAATTACTTATTTAGTTTCGATACTTATAAATTTAGGCCCTCATTTGGAGAACTGTGACTCTGTTAGATAGAATTGAATAATGTATTTTATTTTAAATATAAAACATAATCATCAAAATCGATTCACAATTGGCGGAGTAATCTGGTAACAAATATAGAAAAAAAACATACACTCGAATTGATAGCCCCCTCTTTTTTTTGAAGTCGGTTGAAAATGCACTGCTTTTGCTTATACAACGTGTGTATAATAGGTACCTACGATATGATATTGTTTTTTTTATTTAAGTTCCGCTTCTATATGCCAATATATTTTTTATTTGTAGTTGTATTATTTTAAATCCCTCAAATATCCGTAATATACAACTGGACTGTGTGATATATGCTTAACGATTATTATTTATCGAATTAAGGCTTGAATTAAGTAATTTGGAAATAATTGGCTTAATGTGATCATCAACTGGTAGCATCGAGAACACAATCTTCGCGATGATAGTATATTCGTGACCATAAATTTATGATAGCCCACATAACTCTCTAATATGGATCGGTACCCATTAAAACATTCCAAATTTAATCGTGGTTCTATAAATAGTTGGAAGCGAGAAGTGTGAAAGAATATTCTTGTTGGACAGTCATGTTGGAGCCGGCGTTTTCTTTCGCAAGCGACAATGTTGATCAGTAATTTCTAACCGGTTTAGAAAACGCGAGCGTAGTTCGCAGGCTTGGGCAGGCCTCGCAGCTATTCTTGCACACCGCGTACCGGTCCCGTCAATCCGCCACCTGACGCGGCTCTCGCCCCATATACCTCATGCAATCACCCAATAACATGTTCATGCGTCACATGTGACATGCTTTAAGTACTCCCTTCTAATAGAGGCTAATAGAGGCAAACAGATCACTTTAGTGTACTATTAAGAGATGCTAAGCAATTATATACCTAGATTACATGTGACCCATGCTATTATAGATTATTTGTTTGGAATGCAAATCTCGTGGTTTGTAGAACTTTAACGCAATTCAAATTCTATTAAACAATCTCGTTTATTAAATAAACCAGGGCAGCTAAATAATACTAGAAAAAGACTATAAAAAGCGTTAAATGTGCATAAATACAATAAACAAATGCATAGTATTATCGTGAAAGCATTTGCGGAACTCATCTGGGTAGTATGATTGCACTAATTAATATTATAATTGGTCGCGCGAGCTATCCATCAGTGTAGAAAGTCGGAAAGAACTCTGCGCACACCGCTGGCGAGATGACGGCGCTGCGTGGGGCGACAGCGCACGCGCTCGCATGTCGCGTCGTATATAGACTGAGACGACGCAAAGAATGTGCTCGTCCACATTACGAGCGTTTTACTACGTTCATTCGACACTAGAAATTGTTCTTATGCGGACAGGGAAATAATCATTAAAACATCAGATTTAGCGATAAAACAATTCCGGGTGCACTATCTCAAAGCACAATAGGATTAAGATCTGCAGAGAAAATGGCTAACATATACTTTCTAATTGCAGGATGCAACGAGCGAGCCCCCGGTGGACTCGGCGTCGTTACCGCTGGAGCACCGAGCGGGCGCCGGGTACGGGCCGCCGCTTCCACCCGGACACGGCGACGACCCTTGGCCCCTCGCCACGCCCGATAGCCCCAAGATAAAACATCTACAAGTGCAGTGCGAGAAAACTCACATGCGCGTCAACATTGAATTTGACCGACCGTTCTACGGCATGATATTCTCTAAGGGATTCTACAGCGACCCTCACTGCATGCACCTCAAACCAGGCACGGGACACCTCAGTGCAACGTTTGAGATCTTCCTGAACAGTTGCGGCATGTCGAGTTCAGCTAATCACGATGTTGCCACTTACGGCAGCCCGACACCTAGCGGGTCATACGTCGAAAATACAATCATTGTCCAGTACGACCCTTACGTACAGGAGGTGTGGGATCAGGCGAGAAAATTGAGATGCACGTGGTACGATTTTTACGAAAAAGCAGTCACATTCAGACCATTCCAAGTGGACATGCTTCATGCGGTAACAGCCAACTTTCTCGGCGATAACCTGCAATGTTGGATGCAAATTCAGGTTGGCAAGGGACCTTGGGCTTCCGAAGTGTCTGGTATTGTAAAAATTGGTCAAACAATGACTATGGTGCTTGCGATTAAAGACGACGAAAACAAATTCGATATGTTGGTCCGAAACTGTGTTGCACACGATGGCAAGAGGGCGCCCATACAACTCGTTGACCAGTATGGTTGCGTAGTGCGACCTAAGATTATGAGCAAATTCCAGAAGATTAAGAACTTTGGACCATCAGCGTCAGTTGTATCATTTGCTTACTTCCAGGCCTTTAAATTCCCCGACTCCATGAATGTACACTTCCAGTGCGTTATTCAAGTGTGTAGATATAACTGCCCTGAGCCTAAGTGCGGCGGACTTGGCGCTGATTATGGAGTACCGCTATTGGGTGGAAATTCTTTGGGTGCGGCAGAGTATGGTGTTCCAAATTCACCACACGCTGAATATGGTCCACCTCCCCCCGGCCCGCACTCTGATTACGGCGTTCCTCCGGCATTCCCAGACCCTCGACACCCAGCCGATGCCACAGGCTCTTTCTCGGAGAAGCGAGACGATGCCGTACCACCTCCTCAAGCGCAAGTATCATCGACGCCAAACGCACCTAGTCCGTCTTCACCTGCACCCACACATGACGACGACGAGGTGAACTTACCACCTCCCCCACCTCCGGGTCGCCGTGGTATTTACAACACAGTGAAAAGAAAAGATGACGCGCACGGAAATCTTGCAACACTGGGCGGACGCCCACGATCAGTTGAAGACTTGCCAGAGAGATTAGCTGGTGTAAGACGGCGAAGGGAGACATCTACGCATACGCGGATATACAAGCGTGACGCTCAAGAAATGACAGACGTAAATACTAGTCGCATCATCCAAGTTGTAGCGCCCGGTGACGTGAACTTTGCGTTGAGCAACAATGCAGCCAACGAGACTGTGGTGTACCAGACTCCGGCGAGCGACCCGGAGACCATCTGCATGTCGGTTCCGTCGTTCGTGGCGGGGCTGGTGATGCTACTGCTCGTGCTGGTGGTGGCTTCACTGGTGGCCGCCTTTCTGTTTGTGCGCGTGCGTGCTCTCGACAGGAAGGGTGGGCACGGCACCGCTGCTTACTACGAGACGGATTACGTGAAACACACAAACTAACAACTACGAGCGGTGCGAGTGTGACGCGAGGACGTTCCATAAACATTTCTCGGATCCAAAGAGCGTGCGCGCTTCGGTCCCGGTCGGGCGGCGGGACGCTGTCGCGGTCGCGAACGAAGTCCGGTTGTGTGAGAGTTATTTATTTAGTTATTCTAGTGAGCGTGATGTATATCTTCGACTGTTTTGTACATTAATTTATTCGTGTGAAAAGCACTCTTTTATCCTGTCTTATAGTCGATACGTCTGTTGTAATTTTGTAAAGAGTCGTAAGTAAGATACTATAGTCTAAGTTGTATACCAATAAAAGTGTCGTGTGAGAAAAACCTTATTAATTTTTCCTACGTTGGCTACCCAACATAAACTAAATTAAATGTCTTACCTAACAATGAGGCAAAAATTACAGTTTAACAGAAGACCACAAGAATAAGAAGTCAAAACATTCATCAAATACCTACAGATGGACCCCTTAAATATATGATGGCATAAATAAGAACATAGTTTTATTTAAACCAATACGTATAAAGCTAACAACCTGTAATTATTAATGTAGTTAAAGAAAATGGCTGGCTATAAGTGTGGGAGAGTTAATTCATTGTGATATACAAAGTATAACAAATAAGAAAGTTACTCATTCCACACGCCATGAAACAGGCTGCACTAAATGTATAACTTTAAGTATCATCACCAATAGCAATTCTTTGCGTTGAAATTTTCGTAGCGGTTACGTAGAACGTCCGTAACGGTTACGTAGCCCTCTCGTAGCTAGTATATGATTCTGTTAGGCAACTTAACATTGTTTTAGTAGCTGACGAAAACAGAGAACTAAAGGTGAGCGACATCTAAGTGAGATGAGACTGAAGATAAATAAAGACTCATTAGACCCCAAATGTTTTTATATTATTTATTAATTCTTTGAAAGACTACAAGTACTTAGTATAATATTTAGTTCGAACGTAATTTAGTAGTGCAGCACAGAACAGCTCAAAATATCCCAAGGGTCAACATGTACTGGTAAATCAAGCCTAAAGCAAATCGTCTCGCATTTTAAATGGACATCATTATGACATCATTACATTTTACGCAAATGTCCTAATTCGACATAATATTTTTAATGTAAGTTTCGGACAACCAATTGGTTTTGTGACCAAGCGATTGACAAGAGTAGTCCGAAAACGCGATTCCCTACGAAAAAAAGTTTTTTTTTATGGTATCAAAAATCAGCAGCGTAAATTAAAGTTTATTCGTAAATGGCAATAATCTACATCTTAGACAAAGTAAACAATATATCGATAACAAATAACTTTATAAGGCTACGATTCAATTTGTCTCTGTAGGGTTATCACCAGCGCTGCCCCAAAATAAAAGAGCGCATGCAGTATTCTCACCTCCAAGGTTTTTTAATAACACCACCGTGACCGCTCTGCGTATTGGCAGAACACAGCATCAAGTTCATGATAGATGAAGACTCCGCATGCCTTACTGGACTCTTATACAATAACCTTAGTCTATCATCGTATGAATCGCCTATAATGTCGATTAAGTCCTGAAAAAATAATGGGTTACAATTTACGAATGAGAAGTTAAATAGTCGAAAATGTGTAAGACAAGAGAGAAGTGGAGCTCTGTGTTACGTATTAAAATAAATAAGTAACCCTGTACATTTAACGATACGTCATTCCATATGACGCATGCAGGATTCATCACTCGTTTTTTTACAATTATAACTTTTGGTGTAAGAAATTACTGTACTCGTGGCATCCTCTAAACATTTATGGAACCATATGGCTAACTCATTTTGGGGCCAGTTTTGAATTAAATTGCGGTAAAAATTATGAAAAAGATATGAAATGAGATGAAAAGGAGAAAGAGATGAAAAAGGTAACATGTCCACTGAGTGGTAGGTAAGGTACTCACATAACTGAACAATGGTCGGCTCTCGGAAATCCGCAATTGCTTCTGCACTGCATAGACCTTGTGCTGAGTTGAACGAGGCGTGGGACTGCGAGGATGACACACCGTCGGTGACTTCAGACAACGCGTTAGTGACTTTCGACAACGTGCTGGTGGCTCCAGGCACTGGTTTGGTGATTTCAAACATTGTGTTGGTGATTTCGGACAGCGAATGGGGGATTTTGTACACTTAATAGGTGAGTTCAAAAACCGAGCCGGCGGAGACGTCGCAGGTTTTTTTACAGGCAATTTGGTAACCTCCGTTTGAGTGCTTGTATGCTTCAATTTAGGTTTCCTAATAGGTCTCGTATACTGAAATTGAAGAATAATATTATTATTTTTACCAAATTTTTTTAAGAATATTGTATAAAAAATATATGTACCTAAGCTAAGAATCTAAATAAGTAATGTAAATAATAATAATAATGCTTTGACATTATCACACAACGCCATAATAATAAAAAAAACGTCATTGGATTTTTCATACTACGAAGTAAGCGTACGGCCCCCCTAATCGTAATCGGTAACCTTAGACGGTAGCTTTAGACGCTTAATAACATCAATTACAACTGTTATAAGAAGTATGGCACACGCCAAACCTAAGTTTGAGTATAAAGATTTTCAACCTAATGGGCATAGGCATCAACTTACGAGTGAAGTGCGACATCTGAGTACTACTAAAAGATTGCCACGTATCGCAAGTACATTAATTACTCACGTTAATTCCACAAGTGTGTGATGATGAGAGAACGGTGCGTGTCTTTGATCGAAGCACGCTAGAGGTGACATGAGGTGACATAGTACTGCGCGTTCGGTTTAGTCGTGGCTTGAGCCAGTACGACTGGAATAAGGGCAGCGGTTGGCGAGGCTTCCGACGCCTGCGTGGTCGCTGCGCTGGCGCCTCACAGAGAGTACAATCATTCTGAATGTAGAAGAAAATCATCAAATCTTTAAATAAACACACTAGCATGAACACAATATTATGTATGCGCACTTTTTTATAACTCCAACTTGGCAAGCAAGCATGCATACGGCCAGCGTGATGGCAAGTGGTCACCGCATTCAGGTACAGTAGCAATACAAAGGTATTATTAAGCCTATTATTATTGAGAGGATCGTCGTCTCTGTGCTAGCAGCACATCCTTACTACTAGCACAGTGTAAGCACAACACTTAATTATTATTCACACTTAATTTGGTGCAGGTACAGTTCGACGACTGCATTTGAATGGGAAATCCTGCGGGTATTCCAATTTCACCATACCTCCCTTTTTTTTGCTTGTGGTGTAGGTCATACATTTTTATATTTGTACAGGCGGCTAGTAATCACAGGCGCTATACATCTATCCTAATAATAGAATAAAGACATTACTTGTGAGGTGTTGAACATACCTGTGTGTTGGAATGGTGCGAAGTCGGCAACGTTGACCGCGTGTGAGGCTGCGGAAAGGGGGGGGCGAGCTGCGCTGGCCTGCGAGACGGCGCTTTCGATGCTGTTGGCCGCGTTGAACAGCAACTGGCACAGCTTGCACCCGCTGGCCGATGACTCTGTGACACCAACCACATCTCTCATACCTATACTAATATTATAAAGCTGAAGAGTTTGTTTGTTTGTACGCGCTAATCTCAGGAACTACTGGTTCGAATTGAAAAAATATTTTTGTTTTGGATAGTCCATTTATCGAGTAAGGCTTTACTAGATGCCCGCCCCGGCTTCGCACGGGTAGAGAAAATATTTAATAAATGTCAACCCGTGCGAAGCTGGGGCGGGCCGCTAGTATTATACCTATATAGGCAGTGGTGAATTCACACAGTTCCCAAGAATAGGCTGCTATATTTAACCGTCCTTCCTTATTTATATTTACACTCGCAAATTCGGGCACGCGTTGCTGTGGCTCAGTTATAATACCTACGTTGATTTACCTAATATTCATAAAAATATGTCATGAACGGAGTCTTAAACCTTCCTATCTCTCAACTTGAACCAATTACACAGTGTGCAAAGTTTTATTTAAATTAGCAGTTCATCGCGACCCAACAATGTAAATATTTTTATTATATACATACCTATATATTTACAATTCAACAAGTTGAAATTTAAATTGCACAGAAACTTGTTTTTGGGTAAATTTATGGGGTACTACATCAGTAGATACACCGGTTGTATATACCAGGAATTTAACGATATTTTTGCAGCAGTTCGCGTAGCAATCACGTTACCACCTTAGTGATGTTAATAATGGTATTTTTTATTACTTAGATAAACGTTAATTAATAAATAAAAAATATATATTTTAAATGGTTGTTTTCAACATCTCTATACCACCTCTGTACTTCCTAACCGCAAAGTTGCAACTAGCTAAGCTTCGGTGCAGTGTCGTCAAATTCAGCAAAATACCATGAACCTAACTATATAGATAGACTAAGTATAGATAGATGTATTGAGATGACGATCGCAGTGCAATTAGTTCAGTGAATTATTAATTAGTTCGCTTATGTATGTAGTGTAGCTTAAGTGTTAATGTACCTTGTTCCAGTCGAATTTAATTACGATTATGTCTATTTATTTCGTTTTCTTTATTTGTTGCCCAAAAATCCCCAACTTATTAGACTGCGAAAGCAACGCGACAGCATAAACGACAATTGGTAAACAACATAATGTTGTAGGTATACCTACGCTGCACCGCCTCGTTTTTAGGTAAACTTAATATGCACAAGTTGTGTTAAAACCCAAATAAATGTGTAACCGCTATTGAATTCAACTGGACCAAAGTTAAGTACGTATGACGCGTACATCAGAGGCAGCACCTGGGTGGAGATGGGTGCAGTGCGGCGCGGCGGGCGGCGCGTGCGTGTGGTCCCCGCCCGCCTCGGCCTCGTGCATGTGCACTTTTATATTGTTGCGCATCAAGTGCGGCTTGATCTCCTCGAACCACACGTTGCACAACTGCAAACACAATAATTCATACACTGTTTTCTGCGATCGCAGCCAAATAATCTTACTCTGGTGCAGTTATGTCTCTGCTGAAAGGTTTCAATAGCTTTTCGCGCAGTGCTGGTAGTAGAGGTTTGCATTAAATTCGTCAATGGCGCTGTGATTCCTGTCGATTGTATTGTAGATAACACGCTAGTGATATATCTGGTAAAGCAAGCATCTCTAGGCTACGGTGACGGCTTTATATTCAGTCGGACCATAAGCCTGCCTTCCAACTTTGAATTTTAAATTAAATTCAACCAACCAGTTCTCCATCTGCTCCAGGAGTCATCTATCTAAACAAACTTATGAAGGTAGTTAGGAAATACATCTACAAACCATTTGGTACCTACATGGACTGTAAACCTAATAAAATTAGAAACATTGAAATAGTAAATTAGCTAAACATTTTACCATAAGGCGTAAAACCTGAATTACATAAACTAGCATACTGGTATAATACCGTTGTGGTTTTCTCAAAGAATACAGCCAGGGCTTCTTTATGAAGGGAAACATATATTTCAGGGTCAGCAACGCGAGTGATATCCCTGGCTAGTGTTGCAAGCCTCCATAGGCTACGGTAACCGATTACCATGAGCCAGGCCATATGCTTGTTTGCCACCTTAGTGCTATAAAAAAGAACAATATTACTGAACCGGTGACAGTTTGTCAATCCATTCCAATTTTCTATTTCAATTCGGTAGTAGCAGTTTAGACCACCCAGCCAGATAAGTTTGTGACACTACATTAAAGATCTGGTATTACTTACTCCAACTAAAGCATTTTCCAAATCGTAGCGTATGCTTTTTGGGATCTTGTTTTTACTCGCGCTGCGGTCAGTGCGTTCGTTAGGGCGGAGAGTGCGTGGAGGCTCGCACGGGGCTGCGTCACCCGAGGCCTCAACGGCGACACGCGCCCGCGGCGCAGGCTGAGCACCCGTCGAAGACGCTTTCCGCATCCGCGGTTGCGACATTATATACCTCTACAATACATCAATACGGCGAGACACTATAAAAACAACACTTCCAACAAAAAAATCCAAAAATTTGACTATAAAGACAATATGTCAAAGCCTTCAACTGTTCTGTCAAAGTAATTCTTTTTTACTCACACACCAACTCTTTTTGTTGACAAATATAATAAAAACTTCTTTCGATAAAATTGTGGGTAGGCGAAAAACTCTCCGATATAAAAACAAAACGCTGCATGACGCTTCCGCAAGAAGCTACATAATTAGTAGGAACATAATTTTATGAAAGTATTGTGCTCTAAAAAGAAAAAGAATGGAACGACTCAATTGGAAATCTGCTGTATATAGTGGTGGTTTATATATTTGTGGATTAGCATCAAAAGTATTGAACTCTTATGTCTTTAGTGCCGGAAAACAAGATCTAACGATCAACGAAGTATTATTTTACGGCGGTGAAGATGAGAAATACACCAAGCAAATAGGTATCAACAATCTCTTTTGTATTTACTACATGATAATGCACGCGAGTAAATGTATACACATATGCGTACCGAGTTTGGTGAGTAATACTCTGGCCAACATTTTGTTGAAGGCGAAACAAAAAAATTGCATCAAAATAAGAGTCGTCGTACATAGCAGTGAAGAATTACAAAACTTGCAAAAGTTTGCTGAGCAAGGGATTGAAGTGAAGGTGATCCATTCGTCAGTGACACTAGAGCACGAGTTTTCATTGATTGATGCGGGAGAGCACGACGCCGTGGCAGTGTTGGGATCCATCGACTATGAGACTGTACGTGTCAACTGCAATAGGGATGCCACGCTACTCACCTCAGAACGAGCCGTTGTGAAGACCTTGAACATTGAGTTTGAGAGAGTGTGGAAATCAGATGCAAACAAATTCTAAGATGACTGCAAATCCATCTAATTTTGTTACTATTTTCATTAAAATTAAGTGATTATTTAAATTTAGAATTAAATTAGTTCATAGTATTTAATTTAAACGATCTATAACGTTGTGATTAGATATTTGAAATAAAAGCGTACAAATTAACAAAAAATATTTTCATTTTATTTCGTCGCTTGATGAAATTATAGTTTCAATAAAAGTATTATATTACAACATTAATTATTGGATTTATTATCGTAGGCTAAACACCTACATTATACCTACTATAAAGTTTTGTACTAAAGGGCCTTCAGCCTACATTACATACAAAGTAAAGCACAAGTAATATTCTACTGAACTCATGGAAAAATCATTTAGTGATATACAGTATCACAGGTTCCTTTCAAATTGCATTAACAGTAGCTTATACATAATAAGAAGTGTTATTGGCTAATGTGCTGACAATTATCATAATGTATTATACACTATAGTGTTCCATTTTCAGATACTTAGTTGTAATATGTAAAAGTGAACTATCACAAAGTTTATAGCTGTAGCCTACATAAAGCATATGTCTTGTGATATCATGGCAAAATATTTATTGATAAATTTCATTAAAGTTAATTCACAGACTGAGTTTGAGAATGATTTCATTTATTTACAAAACATTTAAAGGAAAATTTTATACATTTTAATTATTACAGTAAATGCAAATTCCATTTGATTTAAAATCTCATTTTGTACACTATTCTGAACCATAGTATTTTTTTAATAGAAAAAGGAGCATTAAAGAAGAATTATTGATGATATAAAAATAATATTTTCCAAATGAATATCTGTCAGCCCAACCTACTACTGGGACTTAGGCCTTCCCTTAGTGTGAAGTATATTTATAAAGATATTTTAATGAAAATAAATAAGTTACTTATACGAACGAGATGATCAAGCAGGCACACTGTACCTGGTCGGTTTGTGCCTACTTAACTACAATATACACGCTTTGTATTCAGCTATAAAACTAGCATAAACATCTTAATTATCTGGAGCACAAACACTAACAGCTTACAAGAACATCCACAGTACAAAACTAATAAAATATCATACAAAACTTTAGTCACTACTCCACAAAGTCCGTGCTACTGACACTTTTAAATATCTTAAAAAGTTATAACACCTTGTCCATCACTATTCAAGCTTGCACTTTGATCTCACGTGGGAATTTAACTGTGCCCTAAGTACCTCTTAGTAATGAGACTCACTTTCGTTTTTACATGAGGAAGAAGGTTACTTTTAGGTGGAGAGCCGGTGTATCTGTGGGGTTTATAGGGGGCTGTGTAGGAGGTGCAGGAGGGTGTCTTGAGGATGCAGTGGGGTATCGGGGGGGCGCAGGGGGGTGCAAGGGGGGCATGTACTAGCGTGCCGGCAATGGGGGTAGGCGTCAGAGGTCCACGTCGACGTCACTGGCAGGCGAGCCAGAACCGTCATCCCGCGCCGAGCTGCCCTCGTCCGACCCCGACCCTCCCAGATCTTCGTCCATCATTATCGTCGCCGGCAACGACGCTGACACCTCTTGTAATTGACTCGTGTACACTGATACAAAAAAAAACCTTTTAAGCACACAATGGTGCCAATTAAGTTTTTCATAATTACTAAACTTAACAAATTTGACAGGTCTAAAAATATTGCCATCCTTATTTAACCCCGCACATGAGAAAGGGATAGCAAGACTTTTTAGTCCTGTCAAATTAGTTAAGTTTAGTAATTTTGATCAACAGAATTGGCACCAATACTATTATCTAACATTCTAGATGGAATAGACAACAAACTCAATGAGCATTTATGATGAGATTGATGGATGTAGGTAGAAGAAGCAAAAGACGTTTGCAAGTCAAGAGTGAAATGGTAAAATATACTCTCAACATATAAAAAAAAACTCGACATGATGATATCTATGACATATTGAATACATTCAACTAAGCAAAATAAACGATTATGCATTGTATGAAGAAAGAACACTCCCGTTTCAATTTTTTTATTTGGTTAAAGTAAAATGTGTATGCGGAGACGATATTTATTAGATCATCACAAGATAACTATTGTTTTGTTATGTTAGTTTCCTTTTAAGATGATGATCTTAGACAACATACATCTCTTGTCGACCTGTTAAGCGAGGCGCTACTAATTCATTGCGCCTCTGTCGCCTCCTCTCTCGGAATAATATAATGTGTGGTATACAACAAGTGTAAACGCACCATTGATACC
This sequence comes from Falcaria lacertinaria, assembly GCA_951449985.1. Taxonomy (NCBI): domain Eukaryota; kingdom Metazoa; phylum Arthropoda; class Insecta; order Lepidoptera; family Drepanidae; genus Falcaria; species Falcaria lacertinaria. The sequence goes on along the minus strand of OX602109.1, from coordinate 4,711,064 downwards.
CCCTGGTGTAGCCTCCTTAGACTATGGTTACTGATATTGTCAGGTGGTATGCATGTTTGCTTCCTTAGTGATATAAAAAAATTCAAACCCAACATCCACTGGTGTTAGTGCGGTGGTGATATTTATTATAATCTACTTGTTCCGATTCCGTTATTAGGGAATGGTCTGTATTTTAGTACATTAAAAATAAAATTACCTTTAATATTAGAAGTTTTAAGGTCAGAACTATAGTTAAGGGATTCTTCCATGGCCTCCATAGTTAGTGTGTCTGTGTCTAGGCTGTCCATGGAGCCGGAGCAGGATGGGGAACTGTCAGGGTTTGTCGAGCACAGCGTCATATGTACATTCTCTAGCTGAGGTATGTGTGGCCGGACCTGGAAGATTTAAGGAGATAAAAAGCAATTAGAATAATTAAGTATCACATGAATAAAAGTTAGTATATACATTTTTACTGTACATTTTTCGTTAGTAAATATGGCGAATTAAAAACATAATCTGCCTATATGAACATGTTTAGTTAAGTTTACTTTTTTCAAGTATGTTTACCACTCCAGTTGTAATTTTTTCATGAAATGTCCAACCAAACTTATCAAACTATGGAAGGGATATAGCTTGTATTTTATTTATTATAGAAAAAGAGTTTGTTTTACATTAAAATAAAATTAATCATCAGCTACTCAGTAAAATACATTAAAGATTCTGACTATCATTATCATAAAGTGTAACTCATTTATAATCATTTAAGGATACTTGTTTGAACTAATAAATTAAAGGCTACTATTAACTCCTTGATAAATTATATTTTTATGTTTTTAAATGGTTTGCGGACACTTACATTTAGGTCTTATTGTTATCAATAATTTTTTCAATAATTCAAAATCAAATTTATTCATAATACTGTGAATAAATTTGTACCTTCATTCCATCAGGCCTATGTGGGTTCCTACATCCTTTACACTTGCACTCCGTGCAGGGCTTGCTCTCTACGTAGCAAGGACACCGCTGCCCGCAGCACGTTAACTTGCCAGGTGTTGCTGTGGCATTGCCACATCTACATCCTTTTCTTTTACTGCTAGCTGAACTTCGAGATCTATTTGATGGTTTCTTAAATCCTAATTGATTTGACTGAAATGAGAAAACATTATATATTTATATTATTTTATAATATAAAATTGTTATCAAATACTCTATATCCATAATCTCTAATGTAAATAGTATTTACTCTCAATATGAAAATATTAAACACATGATTTTTTAGAGCACAAGGTTGGTAATAATAAGGCAGGCAGCATTACACAACTAAATAATTATAATATTATTTCCACACCTCAAAGGTTAGGTAGAGGACTGACATCAGTAATACCCAATTCACTCTGAAGATATTTTAGGTTCTAATGCAATCTGATAGGTTGTGAGCCGGTTGCCTCATTGGGTACATTTCAACTCAAGACAACAAACCCATAACATTTAGATTGACAATAATTACAAACATATAAAAGTTATCAAATCCATTTTAGCCTAACCTGGCATTGAAATCCAGGACTGTTTCTCAAGGCAAGTACATTACCACTTAGCATAGAGCACTGTGATAGCGGCATTACTACTAGCCCAGCATCCGTATCAGTATCCTCGTGGAGCACTGGCAACCTTACTTACTGCAGAAACACAACACTACATCAAGTAGTGTTATTTCACTGCGGTCTTCTGTAAGGTTGAGGTACAGTCCCCAGTTAGGCGGCTCCAATTTAAATGGGAAAACCCACGAGAAATCCCAAATCGCCCTACCTCCCTTTGAATGTTCTTTTTATATACAAAAATGTGGTTAGTCATGTTACAAACTTTAATATCACTCAACGTTATAAATTAATAAAATAAGTTTTAAGTTAATACAAATACCTTGCTTTCTCTTGCTGGTGATTCTGTCTGCGAGGACTCACCATCATCAGCTGCTTTCCTCTTAATTGTAATTTTATTGCCAGACCCCGCATACAGCACAGAATACATTGGCAGTCCATTTGAAGTGGACCTAGAGTTTGGCGAGCCTTTGGATGATCTTGTTTCTGTGTTATTTGATCCTGTAGCTGCCTGTGTCTGTGTGGAAGCTGAATTGGTATACACACACGGTAATATACTGTACGCTGATTTAGAAAGCCCCGCGGTGCTTTTATAGTCGTCTGAGAAGCCAGCCCCCTCTTGGATTAGGTCTATAAGTCCCGAACTTGCCACAGTTCCACCATTCACACCCGCAACTATTTCGTCCTCCTCTAAGAGAATCTTATACACTTCCGTACCCATAAAATATTCACATAATTTTTTATAACACTGTAAAAGAATCCGCAACTGCAAGTTTTCAGCATAATTTTCATAGTCTTTACACCAACTGCAAGACGGTTTTAGTTTCTTTCTTCCTCCTTTGCACTTTTTACAGACGTGATGTTGGCACCCTGAACTCGTTGGCGTGTAAGGCTCTTTCAGTAAATTACCGCAAACTGTGCAGGATAAAGATTGGCGCAAATAAGGAACGAGACGAAATAAATCCGTCCATGAGGATTTGTCCAATGGGTCCGCCAAAATTATCAACCGACACGTAGAAACGTATAAACTGGTTGCATTCATTGTATCGAGAAATGGGTGTTATGTTAGGCATTTATTGGTAAATTAAATAAATTGTTTACACCACTCAGTCAAAAAGCCGCAAACATTTATTGGAATTAAAACTGTCACTGTCACTGTCAAAAATGTATTCAGTGTTGTCAGCATCGAAAACATTTATGCAACTTTGGTTACAGATCTTTTTGTACAAACTATATAATCATAATTACTGTATTAAATGACAATAGTGGGGCCAACGTAGAGGGAGTAACGAGCTCCCTCTACTGGTCGGTAGTTAATTATATTAATCAAAGTAAAATAACAGAATTCTTAATGATTAAAATTGAAAAACCCATTAAAAATTTATGAACTTTTTAGATTAACCGTATAAAAGCTATATTTGCCACCAGCAATCTTCTCTGTGAGGTGGAGGTAGGTAGGTACTGCCCACAAAGTACATAACCTACTGTCCGACTGGACAGTAGGTTATAAATTGAGCGCCTGCCTGACTAGGCAGGCTCTCAATTTGAATTGGAAATCCCATTGCACCCCTGAAGCGCTACTGCAGTACTGTTGGGTTGTATTGCGTGTGTCTATAGGATACGGTGATCGCTTGCTTGCTATCTTTGTACTTTGTATAAAAACATCTATTTTCTTTGTTAATTATAATATGTTTAAAACCGTGGTGGCCTTATGGTTGAAGCAACGACCTGTCATTTGATGGGTTCAGGTTCAAATAACGGCCTGTACCAATGAGTTTTTCTCAAGCATAAGTACAGTGATTAATCACACCGTGAGCTAAAAAAAAGAGGTAGGGCGAATTGGGATCTCCGTGGGTTTTCCAATTAATATTGGAGCCGCCCGACTGGGGACTGTACCTCCGCCTTACAGAAGACCGCAGTGAAATAACACTAATGGAGTGTTGTGTTTCTGCGGTAAGTAAGGTTGTCAGTGCTCCACGAGGAGACGCTGGGCTAGTAGTAATGCTGCTGAAACAGTGAGTCCTCATCAACAACATGGTTGGCAACCCGTTGGTGATGTCCCTGGTATTGCTAGCCGCTATAGGCTACGGTGACTGCTTACCATCAGGTTGGCCGTATGCTTGTGTACCACCTTAGTGGTATAGAAAAAAAAACCTATGAATTACATGAGTAGGAGCCAGCACAACTGTTGGTAGTACGTCGTCAGTGGTAGTATGTTCAAAACTAATTTTAGGTATCAGTGGACAAATAAATAATACTCATAGTTGAGTTTGTTAAGTTAAACAATATATGTTGCATATCAAGCGAATATAATAAAACAACATGACCAACCAGCGTCTTGCTCTATTTTCCAATTGAAGTCACTTAAGAGGTTACCTATAGGACCACGGAGTACCACTTGCGCATAAGTAGGTGTACCTATACGTACATATTCCGTAAATGTAAGCAAAATGTTCCCGTTTCTCCCACTGCTGTAAATCATATCTAGAAAACTACATTTGACTTAGGACAGGTAGTTAAGAGATATGTGCTAAATAAAACTTCGTTAAGTCATTCTTATCAATTGGTATAAAGTGCATTATAACAAAGAAACTAATTTACTCGTCAAACAGAACCATTAGAGAATAAACATAATCGATCAGCCAATCGGAGCATTTAGATAATGACTGTCAACTTTAATGACTATCAAACCCAAATGATTCGATTCGACTTATTGTTTCGGGTCCATCGAGCACGTAGATACGGGTTGCTCAGGCGCTGAGCCAGAAGGACAAGCGCTGATAAAAGATTATAACGTCAGTAGTATCACTTGATCCTCCGCAGAGGAAGGAGTACCCAGAGTGATTTAATCAAATCAACGAACATCTTCCGTTGCGGATTTCAGTTAGGTAGTTGTTTTCGTACTGACGTAGACCGTAGAGTTTGAGTTTGTTCACTAGTTATAGTGCAGTGCTCACAGTGATTAGTGACAGAATCATGATAATGTGATTATATGCAACAATAGCAACATGTTCAGGTAAATATTGGTACCTACCTTATGTCCACATGCATATACTTTATGGGTTTTCACTTTTCCTTCAGACATACGAGTGCATAGTACCTACGAGTATGTCACTTTCGGAGGTAGCTATAGGTAGTAAGTAGCTTTCCTGACAATAAATAAGATAAAGTGTAATTCAATTAATAAAAATCTTTCATAGATTGTTTACCGTTTATAAAAATATAATATGGGATGTGTGGAAAAGTACCCTTTACAGTAGGTATGGGTGATTGAAAATATTCCTTTCTTCCGTACTAGTAGGATAGTACGAAACTAATATCTCGCACAGGCCAGTGGTCTTAGACGAATTCTTCACACAGCATTTATTAATATACCTACTGTAACATTGCATGGGTACTTACATTCGCTTAATAACGCTACTAATTAAAGTGTTCCTAATGATAAACAGAATCAGTGGTAGGTAATCTATAATTGATTAGGAAAACCAAGTCATTGGAATTTTTACCTAATTGAAAACGTATTAATATTCGAAGAAATAATAAACGACCAAAGTTCAATTAAGATCAAGGAACATAGCATTAGGATAGGCATCCTGTGGGTTACATCCACCCCTTCACCTACTGTTCGTACGTCAATAATGAATCAACTGACATTATTGGATGGCTATATAATTATGACTGGCTGCGCGTACAAAATATTTCTTATGAAATACTCCTTTTCAAGACCAGAAAAGTCATTATTTTCCGACTATTTATTAAAATGTTTAAATAAGCATGCTTTTTGTACTATTTAGGCAAAGTATACTATCTAATCACTGGTGGCAAATAAGTGTATGACTCGTCTAAAAGCGGTTAACGTATTCTATGGGCATCTGGTGGTGACCAGGACTCCTGGTCGAGGAGTAACGATACCACATTGCCAATCTTATGTAAGGAGGAATCACTGTGCTAAACGCATAGGGAAGATAGCCAGGACGTCTTATTGTACACAAAACACACAACGCATCTTTAACAAGCTTTGTTGATAGGTGTCTTATGAGTTCATTCCTACTTGTGATTTAAGATTCTCGCGGGCCTTAGTTATCGAATCTTAAATTTCTTGGAATCACAAAATGAGTTAAAAACGATAATGGCATCTAAAATGTGTTAAAAGGTTTTTAAGATCAGACAGATGTCACCCGCCGGATTAACCCGTGTGCCTAGGTACCAAGTTATAGAGAAGAGTCGAAGCGATAAGCCGATTTCGTACGTCAATAATGAATCAACGTTATGTGTAACTGATAAATAAAGTTTGAAGGAATTAGAAGATATTTAACTATTTGAACTTGGGCAATTATAGTTTGGTTTAGAACTTCGAGGCATAATTTAAAAAGAAGAAATAAATTAACATTATCCATCTATAAATGTAGTAGTAATGGAATGGGAGTTTGTTTATTTATTACGCTTTCACGCCATGTCTTCTGAAATGGCCGTCATAAAATTGGAATAGGGTAGGTACCTTCTTATCGAAAAAAAATATAATTATAATTTGTAAAATCTATCAAAAACTATTACATTTTTCTATAAAGTTCTCATCAGCATCACACAAAATAATGCTAATGTACAGCAATTTTTTGGTACTTGGAAGAAATAATGTTTTCCTAACGTATCTGTGATGGATAGGGCTAGGGCGTACATTTGTCCGAATACAAAAGCAGAATATAGGCACTTTCAATGACATAAAATAATTAGTAAATAGGTTCCCTACAAGTGGGGTCTCCCTATAACTATATGGATCGATTATACGTTCGATTAGTAGTAGTAGCTGGGGCGTGGACGGATCATAAAGATCAATCAGACAATTGGGGCCGCAACGCATGTTGCGCAGGAGTGTCCCACACAATATGTGCAGCTTCCGTCGGGCCTTGTCGGGCCAGATATTACGTATCTACTATTGCAACTGGATTCGAGAAATTGCTATCTTCATCTGGAGCTTAACTATGTTACCTTTTCAGTGCTTGTATCTATCTATATGCGGAAACGAAAATGTTCCATATTTGAACGAATTAACTGAACAGCTAATCTTCTAGGGGATGATTAATAAAACTTGAGTTCAGAAAGGATTCTAATTAACATACTGGGTATTTCGTTTCTTGTGTATTTACATACATTAATACAAAGAAGGCCACCAATTGATAGGAACAACAAACAATACGTTAGTATATTTCTTATTAAATATGATAACAGTAATAATGACTCAAGCACTATCTAAATGTCTTCATTTGATAAGAACCTGGACAATAAACTTTTGAAAGGAACATCCCTACAAATAATATAACAAGTAGGTATGTAATTCAGTTATAAATTATGAAAAAAGGATATATTAGTCACACATTCATTTTTTAAATTTCAAGTGATCCGTTAAAATTTAAATCCGGATTTTTTAAAGAGTGCGTATAGGGAGTTACTGGAACTAAGATTGTTTTTTTCTACGTCCGTTATGATTTTTAACATGACATTTTTATAACTTAAATTAGGTAGATAGGTATATGTCGTTACGAAGATATCATTTAATAAACAGAACCATTTTTAAAGGCCTGAGTTCTGCGAATTTGCCAAGTTTCTCGCTCGATGTCGTAGAAGTCCATGTCAACAATTAAAAGGAATTGGTTTGACCTCCAAGCTATTAAGATAAATTAACTCCCGCCTTACAGCCGAATAGCTTATATGCAAGTTTGGTTGAATCGTTCATCATCGAGGGTATAAAAAAACCGGTTCAGTTTTAGTTAATGTTCAAGAATGAAGTAGATTTTTTTTTATTTTTTCAGTTTAGGCCCTGATAATGCACCAATGAATAGTATTAAATGCGAATGTTTTGTGTTTTGATATTATATTGAACTACTCGCTGAAACGACGGTAGATCTCATATCAATTAGACGCAGACGAAGTCGAGGCGGAAAGATAGTAATCTATGCTATGACATTAAATGACGCCCATTCAATCTTGTAAGTTTTGACTCCGCGATAGAATACATACTTACTAAATACTAATATCTCAGAGTAGATAATATACTACGTACAACCAATATCATTAAAAATATATTGTACACAGTATATTATTATCTTCTCTAAGCTAATACTACCTATCTCCGGTACCTACTTACCATTATGACACAGGAACACCTATCTACTCTCTTTAAATGTAGATGAGGAGTATTTACGAGATCCTTCAGTTGTTTTAACATTCTCAGGTATTTATGTTATTTAGCACTATTTTATGCTCATATTTTAAATATCCTAACCGATGTGACCTTAGATGGGTTCCTAAATTTGATACTTCGTAAAACTCTTTAAGTTGTATCCAACGATATTTTGTAAAAGGAAAATAATTAGCAATAGCTACAAGACCGCGCGTAACTGGACCTTGAAATCAAACGTTATCACAGCCCACTCCAAATTATGGTTAAAACCACTTAACTCGCTATCACCGAAGACAAAACATAACATTATCGTGATTATTACCAATACAATAAACGCATGATGAGCGATATATATAAGTATATCTCACAATAAGTAGGACAGGGTCAGATATTGGCTTGAATTCGGTCAACTCACGAGTTGCCAATGCTCCTCGAAGGTGCAGTTTTTTTTATTATTTAGACATCTTTTTCATGAAAATATCGTATACAATAGGCACACATCTTACTGAAGGGTCTAAAAGATATAAAGAAAGCCTTACGAAATATTTTTTTGCTGTGTTTGAAGATTCTCATTTGATTTTAATGTTAAAAAGAATTGTCCTTTCGGCAGAAACATGAAAAGGATGCTGAAATAAGAATGTACATACTATGTATGAGACTACTAGTTATATTGTTGTAAGAAGTTAGATATAAGTATTCGTTTTGCACTGGGAAATGTCACGCAGGCAGTAATTTGGCTAACAAAAGCGTGCTGAGCGACGAAACGATGCGATGTTCACATGAACGCGCTACATCACGCGGCAGATCGTTACAATACTGCACAACTATTATTGCAATACTTCACCTGCTAAGTTGATATTAATTTTGCACCCATTATATTCATTATCTCTGCTGACATAACGTTAAGAATAACCAAGTTGTTTTCATAATGTCACCACACGCCAACAAATTATAGGTGCGGTAGGACATAACAATGTTACGAACGCTAAATACCATTTTTCAGGAAAACATTTCCGCGTACATTCGTCACGGTTGCTCGTTATCTGAGAGAAGGTGTCATTAGGCGTTTGAAAATTTCGTCTCATGCTGCTTTGCTCTCGGGTTATTTATAATACGTAGATACCTACTTATTATAATATAAGGTTATGTGACTTAATATTACAATGAGTTATTTTTCGTATAATATGATAAATTTAGATAGGTACTTAAGTTAAATCCATTTATGCAAAAAAAAAACGAAATTAATTTGAGACTGCCGTTGCTTGCTGCTGACGTTGGGCTTACAGTTGATGAGTTTTATTAAGGCAGTATCTTTTCTAATTTCAGTTATTTTACTAATCAAAACTAACAAATTCAATAGCTCTTATTGCACCTCCAAATAAAAACATCAATATTAATAAATTAGGAAATGAATTATAAGTGAAGTAAGTAGTAATCCTTATAAACAGATCCTAATAAAATAAATTAGGACCCAGACAAAACGAATCCTTTCCTAAAGCGAGCTAGTGCCAAAATTAGTAAATTTTAGTTATGTACGATTTGAGATTAAGGAGAGGAGGATAAACCTTATCTGGGTACATGGAAATTAAGAGTACCTATATATTTGCGGTGTGCCTTTATCTTTTACACATCAAGCTCCTTTACTAACAGCTAGCACCATGTGTGGTTCCCTTAACCATTATACCTATAGCAAACACCAAGAAACGTGAATCTTGTGTGTGACATGAGACCTTAATTACCACCACTATTTGCTGCGCGATAATGTATTCGAGTTCAGTTAATAACTGTGCACACAATAATGTTTATATGAATTAATGAGGACCTAAGCTATCATACCTATTTAACATAATTTTAAAACATAATTATCTGAGTAATTTGGTTTTATCCGGCAGTGATTTGATAAATTACTTATCCCGCGAAAAACGTATACCTATCTATTATAATAAAATTGCAGCGGGAATCAGTTTAAGATATTTTTAATGTTCTTAGAAATATAAAAAATATTGTTATATAAAATGTATGAATAGAAGTGCAAGAATTATCTCAAAACAATTATTTTACTTTAAACTAATGCCGTGTATATACATTTTTAAACCTATTTTATTAAAATTCTTCTAAGAGAAAGCAGGCACACTGCCAAATACATTTACACGAAAATATGATTATATTGACATCATAGACTTAGTTTCACTACCTAAGTATAAATTAGCCTAAACTTGCAAACCCTCTAGGTACCTACATAACGCATCTCAAATCTCAACTAAGCTCAATTTGTTCTGTGATTTTCTTCTACACTAATTATTATGAAGTAGGAATGAATAATATACATATTTATGAAGTAACAAAAGCATATCTAGGATATCTGCTTATAATTAACACGGCATGTTATCAGTACCTACCTATAGCCAAATTTATCTCACTTTTATCGCACACGAGGCAAGTAGTTTTCGTAATATGGTGAAGTCTGAAACACGGTCACATCACTTAAGCATGCGATATTTACAAGTGTTGATAAATATTTATTTTCGTAGATAAAATATATTATGAATACAGAACATATTCAAATACTGAAAAGTTAAAACGTCTAATGGAAATCTCAATGTACATTTAACAACAAACCTATCTTATTAAGTCACTGACCTAGTATTAAGTCTTTGATTATATAATCTAAGTATTATGTATTATAAATTGACAAAAAAGACAGTTAACGCTAGCGCTAAATCCTCGAAAAGAAGATTGCATACTTCAGGACTGAATCCTAATAAAAAAACGCTAATTATATCGAATACCTGACCCAACCCAAGTATGCTACGAACGATGCCTCTATGTGAAATACGATTTAATACTTGAATATTGGTAACTTAACTTCAATAGTGTTCTGTAAGTAAGCATCTTGGGTCATACTTTGATAACCCGAGCGAGAATAGTGGAAATGACTGTTCGCTCTCGGAGCTTGGCCTCTTGTCCTTTGGAGAATGCATAGATAAGTAAATGCATACCATAGTTGTAACTTTTCTATGTCTCATCATCGCTCTGCCTTTACATTCAATCAATATAGGGTGTACCTAGGGCACTTGATCTAGTCTAAAAAACTGACCTCAAATCGGTTGCTTAGGTTTCTTTATTTGGCTAGACATAGGTACCCGACCGTCGAGTCATAAAGGAGACTCAATATCTAGGGCATAGGTTGCCAATTTGGCGGTCAACCATCTCACTACTGGAATGACGAGACCGCTGGTCTAGTTGTTAGTATACCTGACTGCTGCGCTAGGGGCCGCGGGTTCGATTCCCGCCGGGGCAAACATTTATGTGACAAATATGTTTGCCTTGCGTCTGGGTGTTTGGTATGTATTATAAGTATGTATTTACAAACAAAAAGTATATAAATATTATATCAGCTGCTGGTTCCCACAGTACAAGCTTTGCTTAGTTTAGGGCTAGATGGCGTTGTGTGATAATGTCCAAACATTATTATTATTATTTTTTATTTAATTATAAAACATAGCTCGATATTCACAATGACAAATATGCCACGAGCCCCAATATTATACTTTGTCTAGGAATTAAAAAGTCTTCAATATTTGTGATATTACAAACGATAAGTAAGTAGTACCTAATCTTGGAAGTACTCTTTAGTAGGTACCTAATTAACTACTAACTACAGCTTTTTTTCCGAAATTGTCATTTTTACAAGCTATAATATGGGTATAAAATGAAAGAGCTTGATGAGCAAAACAGTAAGCAAAGTGACGTCATTCTAAATCTCATATGGCCGCCGCCGCAAGATATCATTTCCACATTAACCACTATGATATGGGAATCAAATCAAAAGGGCTTGATCACAGTATGAAAGCTTGGATTGAAAAAATTACCCACTTTTTTCCTACCAACTACTACTTCCTACCTATCAACATTAGCTTTGCAATGCAAGATAATTGTGAGTCATGGTCCTTTAAGTTGCATTTGGAGTAGGTAGTGTTCTCGGTTGTAGCCGTGTCATAATCTGTTCTCCGCACCAAGTCCAACCAAAATTAAGTGATATAGAACGAAATCTAATATTATTGTAATTTAGACCTTCGTAAGGGCATTACTAGGGCCTAAACAGAATAGCCTAAAAAACTAAACAATGAGTATAATTAGCTTTGCTGTTTAATTTCAGGATCAAGGTTGTACCTATTGCAGTGGTGCTAGTGGTGATCTCCTTCGCCTTTGGCAAGGAAATGACGGAGATAGAGGCCCTTACGTCCACGCCCAACAGATGCACTTACGAGCATGCTTATGACATGTACGGCGCCAATTGCGCAGGACTAAGGCTTACCAAGATACCCAGCCTTAGAGGAGGATTAGAGGTAAATACCATCCTTTTTATGCTCTCGTGTCTATTTTATAACCGCGCGGTCCATTACAGATGGGGGGAAAGAGAGTTTCGAATTAACGGTGGTAATTTAGACCTTCATAAGTGCCTTATTAGGGCCTAAACTGAATAAATGTAATGTAAAAGAAAATACACTCCACGCTTTAATTGAAGACTAAAATTTACGTAAAGTTGATGTATATATTTTACCTAGGTATATGGGAAGTAACTTATTATTATGATATTAGCAATAAGTGTTATACATGCATCATCATACCTAATTATCAATCTGTTAACTTGATTACTGCTTTATGTAACTAGTATTTACTTTGACTAGTTAATTTTCGAACGTTTTCAAATCATTCAAGAATTGAAGCCTTACATCACACTACACAACGTATATGAGTATACGATGGCGATAAAAGTGAGATGATTAGTTACCAGTTGAAATTGGGTGCAATTTCATCATTAGATATCACTCAATATGATTAGATAGCCATAGGCACCTTACGGTCTATTCTTTATTATTGTCGTGGCGCAACGGAACGGTGGGAGACATCACTTTACGATTGTTTTAATTTATTCGGACTCATCATCATATCAGTATCAAGTCCAAAAGACATACACGTCAGCTGGTTGAGCCTTCCCGTGACAGGCGTGCTGGAACATATCTCGCTCAGAGAATCAGCATTGCTATCCAGCGTGGCAATGCTGCCAGCATTCTTGGCACGCTCCCGCATGATTTCGGTTTGGGTCAGATCTTTTATCTATAAGTAGGTAGGTTAAGATATGTTTTTGTAAATAGTTTAAAATACATTCACTTTATGTGGGATTTTCAAATATTGCTTCTTATGTCTTACAGATCCTCGACTTCAGTGACAACAAATTACACGAACTCAGCGCGGACACGCTGTCCAGCTACTCCAGCATCAGGTATCTGTATTTGGCCGACAACCAAATCTACCTCATAGACGAGAACGCCTTCGCATCGCTCACCTACTTGGAGATACTAGACCTCTCCAGCAACGTTATTCTACAACTTCCCAACTCGATATTCCAGCTGCCTTCGCTCCGGAAACTATACTTGAGAGGCAATCCATTCTTACACCAGAATTCTCTGGCGATTTCGAAGCCTATTAAGGCACCATTAAAACTTCTGGACATATCAGACTGTAAGATCAAAGAGCTGCCGAATTGGGGCCACCTTCCTCAACTTGATTTTTACAATATATCACACAATCCGCTAGTTTCGCTCAATACCAGCCACTTCGCGATGCTATGCAATTTGAAGAAAATAGACCTCACAGAGTCTTTGAAGGATGTACAACTTTGCAATTTGAAGCATGCCATAACTTGGTTCCAAGAGAAACGTATTAACTTCCAATTAGAAGATTATTCCAGACTGAATTCAAGAGGTAAGTTAAAACAGATTCAAATAAAATCTATATAAACTTTTTTTTTGTTGTTCGTTTGATTTGGTGTATTTCGGCGCCCGCGTCCTAGAATGATCCCGAATGGAATGGCTCTTGGTAAAAAAATCTTCGCAACAATGTCACTGAAGGCTATTCTGCAGCGCAAGCCGGGCACAGGACACGCATACCTAAATATATGTATTATACCATTTCTCGGGTATACTCGAGTCCTTCTGTAAGTAGAATATATTCAGTCATAGATAGAGCCAAATGTTTCATTAATAGCCTTCGATGTCCTTAAAATGTTCTATTAACTTTAACTACACTGATACCTATGATCTACATGGATGATATACGTAACTATTTAACTTAATTTTGAAATGTGTGTTATTTGCAGAGTTTGAAATTTGCCCAGTGGCAAACGACACTACAGTATTCAATGCAACTTACCTTAGATGCAAGTCCCAGTACCAACAGGTACGTTGATGTTCTACATCTCACACAACACAATGGTTCTAAGCTAGCAGATCCGCTGTCATGAGAGGGTATGAGAGACTGATAAGCATAGACCTATAAATAAATTGATAATAATTACACACAGACGCACAAGCAACAAATACCTATCCTGTAATGTTCATACAATAAAGTGTGTATCTTTGGTCTGTGCCTGGTGCCTAGCGAAGTAATAAATCCGATCACGTCGCAGCGCAAGCATGCTGACATGATTTTGACATAACAGGCACGGAAAATTGTGGTTTAATGTAAATAAAAAAAAAACCTATAATAAAAACGCTCCGTATCAGAAGGTCTATCTGAGAAAATTACGTAGTTTGCAGAACGGCATGGTCAAAGGAGCTGCTCATGTCGGCAAAGATACCGCCGCGCCCGCCGCGGCCGCCGACGATGGTGTCGAGTCATTTTAAAATATTTCTCGATTTTAGGGCAATTGTTTTAGTTTGGATACCTACCTACTTTTAATAAGCATTACAAACTATTCAATAACAAAATAAAATAAAAGGTCTGTCCACCAAAATACATAATTGCTAATTCAAGCGATATATTTCAGGTACAAAACATAAAGGCGGCTAGACGTACATGGCTGACGATAGGTGGTGGTCTTGCAGGATTCCTTGTAGGGTTCATACTGCTGCTGTACGTGATGCATCGATACAACGTAGCTCAGACCAAGACTACTGCCGAGAAGATCAAGGAGAACACTCCTGCGCACGACCCTGAGAAGCATACTACGATAGCCCTCATCAACAGCAGCCCTTAAAAATATTTGGCGCCGGAGGCGGCGTACCTCACACCGTTGCGCAAACAAATCATAAACTTGCCATTTTAAACATATCCAGAAAAAAAAAACATCTAGGAAATAATGAGCACTATTGCATGCATTTGTAGGTACCTAAATTAAGAGGTACAAAAGTGTACTTCAAAGATATTTTTACGATGTTGTGTTTGTAATTTTATAGGGTCCTGTAATTATATGTATGGTCAAAAATAAATCTTGGCTATACCATCTTGTTCCCCCTGTGCCCCTGGCACATTGACTGGTGACGCTCGCTCTTGCCAGGTGAAAGTAATTTATATTAAAACCCACTCTATCTTGATATCAGACAACAATATACTAAAGTAGGTAAATATAGATGTTACTGAGTATGTAAATTTTGTAGTCGTTTGATAAGAAATGAGGAACGTCAAGATAATGTTCGTCTAGATAGGTACAATACGTAGTAGAACCTATATTTTATGCCGCTAAAGCTTGCGTATTCATAATCTATTAAATATTTATAAAATAACTGGAATTTTAAGAGGAAGTATCTAGGCATAGCTATCTCAGAGCTACATTGATATGTTTGAAACATTGATTGATTGATTTTCAATATCTTTTTTGTGGTGTAACCAAATCCATTATCCTTTAAAAATACTCCCAACATGAATACGTTATAGGGGGGTTCACTAGGAGGGTACAAAATTCGCATTGTGATTCATTATTGTTTAGATTTATTTCTCTCAGAGTAATATAATCTCAGTAGTAATTAATATTTATATTACATCGTAGTGATGTTTGCAATATTGCCTGTATTTTCGTAGTCAAATAAGTTCTAGTTATAAGGTACATTTATATAACTTTGTGTGAAGCTTACAAAGGCTGACTAGTAAACAAACATATATTTTTTAAGTATTTTAACCTAAGATATAAATTGAATATAATGTCCAAGTAGCTTATTAAAATATTGTAGAATTTAGGTGTGATAAAACATAACTTTTATTTTGTGATTTTTTTGCTAACTAAACATTTTGAAATACCTACATAGCCAATTGCTAAAATGAACATATAAAAAGATGCCAATAAAATATATAGGCTGTAGCTCGAGAGTAGAGAATATACCTACTGCGGACAAGTACGAGTCTTACTCGCGTATCGAAAATTCGGAGTTAATTTTTAGAGCTGCCTAAATACTTTACATTTGTTAATTTTTTTTTGTTGATTTAGACTATGAGTTGGACAAATTGATTTATTTTGTATGTTATATTTGTATAAGTCTACACCATTTTTCCTTAGATTTTTAACTTTGTCAACTTCAGAAACGGTCATTTTTCGCACATAAGATAAGCAGATGAGATAGAGAGACTGACAGAAAGACAGACAGATAGACACTGAAGCGAGTGTAGCGGTGTAATAAGAACACAGTAATGAAAACTGTTTTTATTGTTGTTGTATTTTTATATGAATTAATGAGCTAAATTGTCTGTGATAGATAATAAAGACGTTTTTAATTAAACATTCAATAAGTTTTGATTTATTTTGAAACTGCACGAATCCTGTAAAAAATACTACATAAAGTAATAAAACCCAAGAGACCCATTTCAAAAATTAATTATATTAAAATGAAATTAACAAACTGAACTAAATTGTCACAAGCTAAAAATATGAAGCATAAAATGCTACGCTGATTTTACTAATGATAAAACATCTCCAACTCAATGATAATGCACTTTAATTAAACAAATCAATAAAAAACAACAGCTTTGAATATAGACGAGCGGTTCCCGCGGCAGGCACGTCAATGTCCTCTCGTACTCGTGTCGGGGACGAAGGAGAATGCCGGCTTCGGGTAGTTCCGTTGATTGTTGTCCAAGTGAAGGGTGGTGTGACTGTTATTTCAGGTGTCTTTCTTTTCACTGTCGCTCACTGCCTTGGCCGGGACGGAGTCTTTCTCCTTGGCGAGCCGCTGCTTGCTGAACTTGCCCATGCCCGGCTGGTAGATCACGAGGCTTGGCCGGTCCTGCAAAATCCAAATTTATATGTAACCATACCTTTAAGCATACAACTCTGTATAGTGGTCGATTATTAGAAAGTTGTCTTTCGACGCACACGACCGACTCCGGTCGTACTAAGACACTTGGAGGCACAGCGAATTACAGCCACGTAGGATTTAGACATGGGAGGTAAGGAGTTATAATGGCCAGCATGACGCTACCACCGGACGAACGACTTGTTAAACCCGCCCGACTTCCGTCACTTAGTTTCTAAATAAGTGCTTATAAAACTGTTATCAAATAAATAATGTTTCTGTTGTTAGAGTGGAAATGTCTACAATATACATCATCATGACCCTGGCCTTATCCCAAACATTTTTGGGGTCTTGATGTACATTTGTATGGTTTCTCAAATGTGTGCAATAGTACTAAAGAAATTAAGGGTCTTCATACAAAGATATAAAACCATTCTTAGCACATACAGATATTCCGCATTTAGATAATATATAATATATTATATTACTACAATATAGTATAGGTACGCAAGTCTCCACCATACCTTATTTCTAATTCTTCTCTCAGTGCGACGGTCACTGCTGTCACTCTTCTCTTTTTCTTCCGAGCCCTCCCTATCTGTAGATTTACTTCTGTCCTCCAGTGATTTCTGTCTCTTCAGAATGACCTCTTCTCTCAATGGCACGTCACTTGAATCTAGACTGTTTCTTCGAATGTTTGCACTGCCAATACTCAGATTTTTATCGGAATCACTTGAATCTCTTAACTCTTGACTTTTAGCTTCTTTGCTCACCTCAAACTTCATCTTCTTGTCCAGCCCATCAATTATCTTGGCCAAGTCATCAGTCTTCACATGTGGGAGTTGAGTGAAAGGTTTAATATCATCATTCATTGACTTTGGTTTATCTGAAGACATAAACTTGCTTAGAACTGATTGTTTGTCAGATTTCACAAAGTCATTCTTGATTCTCTCCTTCCTTGTATCACTGTACTTTTTACTCTTCAGTTCCCGAGGAGATTCCTTGAGTTTATCTTTTTTCTCCTTTATGTACCCCTTGTCAGAATCCTCAGCCTGGTCATCATCCTTTCCAGAACTATCTTTTCTGTCATTGTCTAATTTCTTCTTCTTTTCTGTTACGAAACTAGAGCCTGTTTTACGTTGTTCTCTAAAAGTCTTTGATTCAAACACAGTTCCATCTCTACCATCAGGCTTGCTTTGGTCATCCCTTGATTCTGTGGACTTTTCCTTGTCCCATTCTCTTGATTTGATTTTCTTAATTTCACTATCACCTCCATCTTCTTCCTGTAAGTAAAATATTTTTGTGATAATAACAAACTTGGTAAAATATATGCTATAAGTATCAGTACCAATATATGAATATGAAATACATAAATGTGTTCAGGGTTTTTTATGTGTTACATGATTAACTTACATTACAAATTAAAACTCTATTAAAATTACAATATGTTCTAATTAATGAACTAAACTACAATACTATGGTTGTTTCCTTCAGCACAAAAATAAACCTTATAACATGTGTCTCCACCACTTTTCTGACTACCTTCTTGAGTTTCTTTTTTATCACAGAATTTTCCAGATGTTAATGTAAAAGTATTGTGAGTTTTCGTAGACAAGGCAGGGAAGTGACTGTCCCAATCAGAATCTGTGTTTATGAACTCATCTGAACCATGCACACTTTTCAAATTAGTTTTAACAACTGAGGACTTCACTTTACTTTTGTGGTATACTCTTTCTTCACCCAACCAAAAGCTGTGATTGTTATGTTTAGTATCATGATAGTCACAGCTCTCGTACACTTCATCTTCTGATATGTCACCGGGCCTCTACAGAACAATAGCAACTTTACCGAAATACTATATTCTTATTTAAGAGTCGGATAAATTTTATTGATAACTTTTAGGAAGTACAAGCCTATGGAACCTGCCACACAATTACAACAGAAAAAAATCATATTATAAGTAGTATGAATTTAGTTTGGCAAATCATGTTAGTTAAACTAAATAAACAAGTTCTTACTGTAACACCACAGTTCTTGTTAGCTCAAAAATAATCTTTTATAAAAGGATAACAAGCTTTTACTTGCGCTTTTGGCTTTACCTTGATAGTAACATCTTTTGTTTTCCTCTCAATTCTCATCTTCCTCTTGTCATTCTCCCGTCGGCGCCGCTCATCCCGGCCTCTCTTGTCCTGCTTGCGAGCAGCAAGGTACTCTAGCAGAGGTGTTGATTGCACTTTTTTATCATTTGCTGTGAAGTGAATTTATGGTTAGTACTAGTTGCCTTTCATAAATATAGTCATTCAACAAAGTCCCATTACGAATAGGGAGAAGTGTAGTATACACGGCACTCATCTGTATTTTACCAAAGTTATAATTTCAAATGCCTCGGAGATTTAAATTATCAATTGCACTCCCTAGTTATGTTTTACTTTTAAGTGATTGAAGACTTTTTTATGTTTGAACATGTAGATAAATAATTAAGATAAAAATCAACAATGAATTACTTTATCTACTTAATGAACTTTTCATTTATTTAATTAAAGTGGTAGCACAAGATTATATATACATATGTTCCTGCCACCTGTTGGATTGGTGAGAAGAAGGTTTGGACTTAAGTCAGTAGTTTATAATGACTTACAATCATTGACTGGATATGAATATTCCAGCTTGGGTTGGTTATCCGTCTCCTGCTCCCGAGTCAAGCTTTCAACAAACTCCTGGTAAATGGGGTCACTTTCCATAGTACCACATTTTGGGTCTTTCTTCTTTTTCTTTTTAGGAATCCTTTGAAATGGAGCATACTCCACTATACCTACATACTCGACTCCTGCAAAATGAATGTATACAAATCACAATGTGAAAGCATTGTAAGAACTTTCACACAGATTGAAAAGTTAGATAATATTGGTTTTAACCAAGTAGTTTTGCACTCACCTTTTTCATCCAAGAACACATAACCATCAAATTTATCACGAAACAAATATATATCGTCCACGTTAACAAAGTTAATGTAGGCTCTCGAATACAAATTATTGCCAAGCGATGGATCTGGCTTCGCAAAATAGAAATGGTCATGTTCCGGAATAGGAGACACTTGCTCTAAAAACGCTTCCTCTGTCATAGAAGGCGGTAACCGTCGAAGGATAATCTGGAACATATGTAAACACAACTATTATGACAATTCAGTAGAACAAACAATTTCAATGTAGTGCAAATATTGAAATATATTCACTTTAGTCAGGGGCCGTTGGGTTTTAATTTTTTTATCCTTGTTCTTATTATTGAATGTTTTACTGCCAGAATCCGACTGTGAGTCTTTAGCATCTTGGTCTTCGGTCATTTTATAAATTTAATTATTTGTTTTACGATAAACAATCGCTCAACATTATCAAAAATCCGTATTCCGTGCGTGCCGTGTGTAATTTTTTTGACGTAAATTTGACATTTGACAGCATTTTCTAATTATTTAACCGTATTTTGTATTTCAAGCAAAGGTACTAGCAATTTACATCTTACCTTACTTTTTTTTACCTAGGTACTTGTCTATTAAATATAAAGCAATAATTAGTGTAAGTAAAATTTAATTCTATAATTTTAAGCGGTCGATAATTGTATCTATTGTGTCAAACTTTTATTTATTGTGGTAGGTCGTAGTGTTAGATATGGAATTTGTGACTGACTTAGTCCCTCAATGACGCGATGTAGCGCTGTAGCGTAGACCATACGCTCTATACGTAACAGAGAATCAACCGTCTTGATTGGTTTGTTTACAGTAAACGTGATTGCATGGAGGTAGGTATTGCCATAAGAATAAGCAATGTAATGGTATTGCTCTATTAGCGAGCTTTACTTATTATCTAAAGTTCTATTAGCTAAAGCTAGGGTACGGCTAGGGTCCATGGATGTAATACCTAGTGTATAGGATCTCCTCAGAATATTAACTAAAGCTCAAGAGGATCCCAATCGACTCAATGTCATCCGTAGAGCCCATCTCTGAATAGCTTTCAATCAGAGCAGGCAGAGTTCAGTTGTCTGTTGCTAGCTAGTCATTATCATTATTCTGAGAGTTGTGTTGTCAGTTTGACAACTTTGACATTTTCTTTCTAGACTTTCCGGTCATAAAATTTTACACCGATAATCTCCAACACTTGTTCTTAGTTCTACCAACGCGACATTGGCGAAATTGTGGCAACCCCGCAGAGGCCATTAATAAAAAAGTTGAAGTTGAAGTTAGCTTAAATAAGGTTATGTTGTGAATTTGTGATCATGGAATTCATGGATGTGTTGTAATTGTGCCTAGCGGTTGTATTCTCTTTAGATTGTGCCTTGCAAGGAATTGGTTTCCATCCAAAACATAACGTTACGTGCAGACTAATTTTAGTATACACCTATTTATAATAAAATAATCAAAATGTTTCATTTATCAACCTCATTTAGGAATGTGCTGCATAGTGCATTGCAAAGCAAAACCCTAACTCGAGTTATAAAATCAACTGGAACTGATATTCGTATGCTCAGTATTGATACAACTGAATCTAAAAATCATGAAGATAATACGTCTAGTGTCGAAAACGTTGGGGGTTTTGCTAAGGCTTTTGAAAAACAGTCACACTTACTCGAAACTGAAAATGAACAAAACTATACCTTTGCGTCGTTGCTTCGGCATTCTAAGTTGATGGATGTAAGTTTTATACTACATACATAAATGTTTGAATACTTTGAACAGCTCTTTTTTGTGATCCTCTATTGATTGCAAGTCCTCCTCTATAGGAATATTAATTCACAGCAGAATAGTCAACAAAATTGAGCATTTAATTTAATTTATTTTATTGTATGTATATAATATATATTGTATGTAGGTTTATATTATTTACATTAAGATTGTCATATTTATATTATTATGACTACTATAAGTGTATCTCCCTTCTCTCCACTCCTGTAAAGCACTACCACTTGTTTGCATTACACAGAGGTTAGCTGGAAGAAAATGGAATTTAGCATTAAGTTCCCTTATGTACCTTTATTGTGCCTTAAATTTTTTTCTATCTATTAAGAACTAAATTGGTAACTTTTGTTCAATTGTATTGGTACACAACCTTGTGACTTATCATTGCTATTTTCATTTCAGTTGGGTGACCCATCAGGCAAAGTGGTGATTGGTAGAATATTCCATGTTGTTGAAGATGACCTGTACATAGATTTTGGTTGGAAATTCCATTGTGTGTGCACTCGGCCTGCTACGCGGGGAGAAGATTACATAAGAGGAGCACGAGTGAGGATTCAAATAAAAGATCTAGAGCTGTCATCCAGATTTCTTGGCTCCAGTACTGACCTCACACTGTTAGAAGCTGACTGTAAGCTATTAAGCCTACTGTCATCACCAGTACGAGCTCCTGTAAGTGTAAAGTAAATTTTACTGTACCATTAGTTGTTTATTATTAATTTATCAATAAAATTGTAGCTGTTATCATTGTTTTTTTATTGCATGTGACATTATCATACACTGACAATTTCTTAATGACATCACATGTTTTAATAAATTTATGAGCCAAATTTAATTTATGTACATACAAATTTTTAACTCTGAATAATAATAATAATATGTAGTTATTGGTACTTGCTGTATATTTTTTTATACCACTAAGGTGGCACACCAGCATATTGTGGGCAATGGCTGGTGACTGCTTACCATCAGGTGGGCCTGATGGTAAGCAGTCACCGTAGCCTATAGCCACTAACAGGTTGCCAACCATGTTGTTGATGAGTACTCACTGTGCTAGCAGCATTACTACTAATGCAATGTATTCTCATGGAGCACTGGCAAGCTTACTTATCTGTAAGGTGGCATTTTAACAATCTTAGTTAAGAAGTATATACAATTATGTAGAAATGTTGTGTCGGCTAGCTTCTGCCAGTGATTATAAAAGATTAAAAAATTGGCACATGACCCTAAATATTTCAGGTTTTATATTGAAATCACTCCCCTCACAGTTTTTGATAATCTGTTCAGTAATTTCCACAATTTTTGTATGCTAAACAGACAGACAAAAGAATGCTGTAAGGAAAAGCCAGTGCCTTAATGGAAAATGACATATAGACATTTAAATTGTATTAATATTATATAACCCAGTCTAGTATAATTTTGTATGGATCACAGTGTATGAATCAAAACATAAATCACGAGATGTGTCAGTCAAACTTTATTTCAATTGACATAAGACTATATTATTTTTTACAACAACAATAAAGTCAGGAAACATTAATATCTAGGTCTACATTTTATGTATTACCATACCTAATTATTGTCTTCATAATATACTTTGACAGTATGCGATTAATTAACATTCCAATATTGTTACTAATAGACACCAATTTTAAACTTTTTGAAGATTTTTAAACCATTTTTGCATATTTTAGTAATATATTATACCATAAATGGAATGTCAAATAAATATAATATAATCAGTTGTCTATATCACAAAGTAAGAAATATATATGTAGGTATATTGCATTGTTAAATTATAAAATAATTTAAACATCCCAATGGCCATTAAATATAAATAACATGCACAAATTAGAACATATAAAATACTAGCGGCCCGCCCCGGCTTCGCACGGGTAGACTTTTATATCAAATATTTTGTCTACCCGAGCGAAGCCGGGGCGGGAAGCTAGTATAATATATAGCCGATGTTACTCAGTGATGATGTAGCTTTCTAACGGCGAAAGAATTTTTGAAATCTGTCTAAAAAATAAAAATAAAATTTAGGGGTGGACTACCCCTAACATTTAGGGGGATGAAAAATAGATGTTGGCTGATTCTCATAGATACCGGATAAGCACAAAAAATTTCATCAAAATCGGTCAAGCTGTTTCTGAGGAGTATGGCAACGAAAACTGTGACACGAGAATTTTATATATTAGGTAATGAAACATATTTCATTGATGCTATCATAATATATGCTCATGTTTTCGCACTACCTACTAATTTCGGCAACAAGCAATAGCCATTGTAGGTAGCAGGTAATAATTTTTTAATTTATTTATCATTCTAATGTCGGTTACTTTCAAAGATCAGTTATTACTTTTAGTGTTTTTTATATTGAGTACTCACTGTAACTTCAACACCGTTCAAACAATCACCATCGAAGTTATTTCACGGAGAATGATTATATCCATTACAGGTGAGATTGCTTTAGGAACTTTTTGTCCGAATTCTACGCGGACGAAGTCGCTGGTAAAAGCTAGTTAAATATGAATGGTTTATTAAAAGAGTTTTCTTTAAATCTTTTTTTTATCAGTAGATGCGTGTACCAAACATGTCGCTATCAAAGTATGTCGTTGAAAACATTGGTGCAAGTTCTGCAACCGGCCATGGTAATGTATACCCCCTGATATAGCAAGCTTAACTGTACCGGGCCGTAGGCTTTTTTGCTTACTATATAATTCAGGTAACTTAAAAAAAAAATTAGGTTACCTTACATAAGTCAACAATAGATTTACTTAACTCCCTACCTAATTGAATAATCATATCATGAGATCGTAAATAATTGTTACTTGATAGGTCTGTATAACACAAGCAATTTGAGATTCATCTATCTACTGCACTTTATCGCCATTTCTGGTAACAATCTCTTGTATGCTCGGGTCTTTGATGGCGTCGTTCACCTCAGCTTTGGCTTCGAGTATATCGTCGACCGTTGAAGCAGCAGCGCCGGACTCATTTTTGGGATGCGATTGTTCCCATTCGTTTAGGTAGTTGACGACAGCTGTGTGTCCGAATGTCTCTGCTTCGTTGAGAGGTCGGCTGCCCCAGCGGTCGCGAGGGTCGTGGGGTACGCCGCACTGGGCCAGTAGGAAGTCCACGCATGCGAGGTGGCCCTCAGCCGCTGCCAAGTGGAGGGCTGTGCGCCCGTCGTAGTCCGACAGCGTCATGTCCATCCCGGATAGATGATGCCTGCATGGGAACGACGTAATGCCGTTAATTCACGCAGATTCAACCGGGCAGTTTAGAATAATAAACAATTATTTTCGTTCACCAAACCTTTGAGGCTTGGTACCAGATCATAACTTAATGAAACCTATATCATATCAAATATTTTCAACGCAGAAAAGGAGACAACATTTATTCACCTTCTCATAGCACTGAGGTCACCACTGGCAGCAGAGAATAGAAGATTAACAATATTAAGCCCTGTCGATTCAAATTTGTACCGACGAGGATCCTTCTTGTGGCTGGCGTAGCGAATGTTATCGTATTTATGGAAATTGAACCGGTTGATTAGTTCCTGTAACAACAAAACATTGTGCCGGTAGTAGGTATAATAGTATCCCGGTTAAATTACTGACAGCGCGAAAAGGACGAATAGCTAATTATGCAGCGCATCACGCGTGCCTGTAGGCACGGACTCTTATGGTTACTACTTATATTAATGAGAAAGGAGAAACTGATCAAAATACGTACATCGCAGAACTGCAACCCTCTGCAACTATTCCCAAGCGGGTCAAGTGGTGGAGACCATGTACAAATTCCCATCACATTGGGCACCACGATAAGCATTGCTCCAGATACTCCTGACTTCGCTGGTAGACCAACTTTGAATGCAAACTGTCCAGAATAGTCGTACATGCCGCAGCTGTGCATCAAAGATAGCACATTCCGGACAGAATCAGGCCGTAGCACTTTTTCATCAGTTATTGGACAGATTCCTCCGTTAGCCAGCGTGGCAGCCATGATTGACATGATGTCGCAGTTAGCTTCCATTGAACAACACTGAAAGTAGAGTAGACCAGATTAAAATCCCTTTATTGAACATGACTGGAGTTTTTCTTATATCTAAAATTGACCACCTAGTTCTATATAAAAAAATCTCATATTATTTCAAACTTCTCCATACTCGCCCAATCTCGATTAACTACCCGGCTGTTAAAATCTTTTACGTAAATTTTATACCTGGAAGTAGAAGTCCATGCATTCCCGAAGATTAGTTTTCTCTGGGTAACATTTGTGTTCGCGCATATAGAATCCAAGCGCGTAGTTGCGATCTGCAGCCTCGCGTTCGGATAAAAATACAGCATTGTTGAAACCCAAGACCTCGTTGCCGGCTAGTCGACTAAAGAACGACATTACGTAGTCGAACTTTTCAGCGAGGGTCATTTCTGGCTTGTCCAAGGATTTCAGTAATGAACAAACCAATATAGCTCCAGCGTTGATCATAGGATTGTGTGGTTTCACTGCGAGATAATTGAAGTGAATATTACTGTAGATTTCACGAGATATTGTTTATTCGTTTCTAGAAAAAATATTACGCATTTGTGTTTGCGTTCTAATAAGCGAACTAGTGGTTAGGATGATTCAAGATTTCAGGAATAAGGTAGATGAACTGAAAACATACTATTATAATCCAACACGAGTTCATTGAAGTTCCGTCCGCTAGGCTCGGTGCCAATGTATTTGTGTACCACGTCTGGTCCCAGCGTCTCAAGCGCCATCGCATACGTGAGAGGCTTGCTGCACGACTGTAGTGTGAATGGGACCGTCACATCACCTACGCAATAATTAATAGTTATTCGTATGGAGTAATGTACTTCTCAAACTCAAACTCAAAAAGATCTTTATTTGACTAGACTTTACAGGCAAGCACTTTCAAATCGTCAGAATCTACCACCGGATTCGGAAGGTCGGTTTTACTGAGAAGAATCCGGCAAGAAACTCAGCAATTACTCTTTTAAAACCAAAAGAATTACTACAGTACTCGTAAAATGTATGATTACCAATTGAAAAGCGTTGGCCATCTATTGTACAAACGCTCACACCCCAATTCTCGGAGCTAGCCCTGGCGAGCTGCGGAATGTAGCTTGCTACTTTACCATCAGAATTGCTTTTTGCCGCCCAGTACATTTCTTCGATATCTTTTATGAAATCCTGAAAGTCTGGAATTACGAACTGGCTTCGAAAAGCCCTTGTAATTAGTACAATGTTCGGTGCAATCACTTCTTTGAATGTTTTCCTATCTAGCTTTAATGTTTCCGGTGATCCACCTTCGAAGTTGGATTCTTTGTGAACCTTGTATAAATTGTGCATAACTTCTTTGACACGTGAATCATTCTTCCTTATGCCGGTGGTTCTCAGAGCCTGTAAAACAATTAAAAAACTCTAATTAGTCAGTCACCATAACTATTATTTACTTTCTAACGTTGATTGTACAGTGTGGAATTTGAATCGCTTTTTTGGCGTTGTCCGATTATTTCAGATTAAGTTACTATTTACGAGTATTGACACGATTATGACGATTGACATACATTGTAAAAACTGTTTATTAAAGAAGCTGGCATTTTCAATCCCATTCTTTAGTTGATCGAGTTGTACTTTAAATTCGCGTGTTATTAAAATTATGTCATATTCTTAAAGAATACTTACAGCCAAAAACTTTCCCACAGGCAGAAGCCCAGATTCTTCATTTTTGAACATCTCAAACAACACATCGTCGGCATTTTTGTGTGGTCCTTCACGTGCCCTGCTGACAAAATATTCTTATATTTTATGTATTCTTATAACCATCTCCATTAATCTCATATCACATATTATGGTATTGTTTAAAAAACACTACGCGATAGCATTTTGCCCGTTATCTAAAAATAAACGATGGTGGGTTAAAATAGTTAGTGCTGGCATGTTAATGAAAAACTGATACGCAAACAAACAGTGATTAGGAGTCACGAAGATCTAATATTATGAGAGGTTTGACGTAGCGCGAGCGCGGGTGTGTCGGTGACGTACTCGCCTACCTCTAACGAGTGGTGCTGTTTGTTATTTAAGATCACCTGATTTCGTTATATTTAGAAATATATATAAGAAATATAATAAATATATAAGTTGTGTACCTACTGAGATCAGATGGGTACAGTGGAAAGGTACGTTATTACAATAGCCTATCTAATATGACGAGTATATCCAAAGCGTATTACCACATAGTAATTTGTTTAGATTTGACCCTATAAACAAAATCTCGTAGTCTCAAATTATTAAAAAAATCAAGTCTAAAACTTCTACAGCATGCCACTACGACTGGTAAGGATCATGACAGGTTTTCATATTCCTATACCTAATGCTTATATTATCTACTCTGAGCTGATGCCAAGACTTTGGATAGTGCTAAAAGTAAAAAAGAACACATTGGCGAACAGCACAATTTGGAAATAGAAGAAAAAAAATAGGATATATACAAAAAAAAACATGCATCACTCGACACAAATGTACCGATTCGTACTCACGCTGTAGGGTCGTTGTTGTGCACGAACGAGAACCGTCTGCAGCATGGAACGTGAAGGAAAATTGTTTTATGAAACTTGATTTCACATGGAGAGGGACGATACTACGATATTTTTGTGGATATTTTAATTACTTTTCGATGATCTTATATCTAGGTAGCAATCTTAGTCGGGTTCTCAGTCAAGGTAAAATTGTAGCCGGCAGTAGCAAATTAAGTCTTAAGTTTCATAAATTAAAATTAATTCACAAATTAGCTCATCTATATTCTAAAAGTGTTGAGGTACCTATAGTCTTAAGTTCAGTCACTATAATTACGTAATAGCAATAACACCTATTTACGGTTTCGTAAGTATTGTTTTGCTTGTTGAGAATATTCCAAAATGTCAAGGGTGAATTGAACCGGCACTGGCGCATGGCGTCGTGCTGAGTTAATAGATCAATAGGAGTCGATGCATGTCATTAAAGACAATTTATTTTCAATAGACTTCACTGTCACTGTTTCTATTAGGTTTGCTGCTAGATATTTACCTCATATCGATAGACTGCACAGAGTAGAAATGCGGCGCCGAGTTTCGCCATTTCTGCAACGAAAACCATGACGTTATTTTCTAATTGAATGTGTTGAGTCTAGAAGAGACACAACAGTTCCACCCATCACCAGAAAATTAACAAATAGGGACACTCACTTCAGTTCGCTGTATTACATAGTTGGGTCTCACTTGACTATAGTTGCGGAGGCAAATGCAGAGAGCGGGGTGCACCACGGGCCTGGAAGCCCTGGCCAGTCGTTGGAGGTGGCGAGGATTCATCGTGAGGCCTACGACTTTATGCTGCTAGAGAAATATGTGCCGGTCGGTGCCGTACCGCGCTGGCGCCCTAATGTTCTTCTCTGCGCGCAGGCGCCAACTAACTCCCCCGCCTAACACGTCCGATGATGGCCTTATCTCGCTGTTTACTTTCAGTGTTTACATGGCTAGTGACGTAGTCGACGCAACGTTACGGGAAATTTTAGTTATAATTACCTAGGGCACGACGGTTTGTTGTCATTTTCTTTATATGTACTTGGATTGGAGTCTGAATTGGTGTGGTAGCTTTGTATGGGAGCCTAAACAAAGCACACTCCCAGCTATTTTCTAAGTTGCTTAAAGAACGAAATCACTGATTCCATTCAGAACATATCTTGTACTACAGAAATAACTTCACAGATTACAAACGATGGATAGGAAGAAAATTGAGGATAGGTAACTATAATACATTGTATTGTTCTGTTCCTTCTCTCGATTTTAGCCCAGACGCAAAAGAGGGGTGTTATAGCATAAGAACAAACCCAGTATTATTTATTCTTATGGTTATAGGTTTAACGTGTGTATCTGTCTGTGACATCGTAGCTCCTCCGATGAACCGATTTCGATGTAGTTTCTTTTGTTTTGATTTAATCGAGAGTGTTCTTGCAATGATTTGTAGAGGGGTTTGAGTCAGGGGATTCTAAGTGTTCAATTTAGGTTTTTTTATTTTACGTCCCTCATTCAGTACCGTGCTACGACAATTTGATAAAAAAAAAATTGGTTATGTTTCTTTGGATTGTAGGACTTGTAGAAAAATCGAATCGAACAAAATATTGAATGAATGCACATAACTCATGACACCTTAGTGTCGTGTGAATTTACATGAAATTTTATTATATACCACGTCCATGGAATATTGCTAGTGCAGTTCAGCTCACGCTATTGGTATAATATAAGGTGTTATGTGTAATGAAAGCGAATGTTTTGACCTCGTGATTTTACTTTCAACAGAAAAAGAAATGTCCTTAATATTTATTTTCCTGAAGAAGGTACATAATATACCTAACTCTAATATATATTCACAAGCGTTTAACAAAAACATATTGACCTCAAACCCATTATCGCATTCCATCACGAAATCTTCGAATCCACTCTTAGAGAAATACCGCATAACAGTCCAACGTGGTACACACAAAAGCGGTAGCGTTTGCGCAGAATGGCGTGCAAACTGAGTCCGTGAAATATGTGCGATTCGGCGCACACCTCTTCCGCGCACGCTACACTGAGCCATTCCTCTCAACTCTCCCGTTTATAAATACACTATAATACATATGAATGTGCCAAATGAGTTTCACTCGGGCACAAATATATCTAAATTTAGCCTAGAGCAGCTATGGAACCTACGGATGGGGACAGATTATTCACAAACTACAAATAAATAAGTGTACTACTTACGTCGTGAAAATCTCAAAGAAAACAATAATAAGCGGTGCAGTGAAATGTAAAAATTTATGAGATAATGAAGCTAATGTATTACAACATAACATAACCCAGCTATTGTTGGTTTGAAACTTCTGGATTTCGTTTATTTAATTCCTTAAAACAATGCTGAATACTTTAAAAGACTATGAAGCGATTCTCGGATAAGAAATGTAAGAATAATGTCCATATAAAAGTTTAACCATAACGGCTTTCTTTGGAGATACCAGATTATTATTATAAATCAGTGTTTCCTTACGACTTATACCCACTTTTATTTACATCATACAATAATAAACAAATATATTGAAAACATAAATACAGTCAGGACACGTCTAGTATTTTAATATTTTTCTTTACAATACCAAGGTATTTATGGTAAATATGTTCACCAACAATTTCATATAATTTGACAATAGGTACATCCCAAAAATCACACGCAACGCAAAGTTCCTCACAAAATCTTTTCTATCTATTTCGTAAAATAAAAAAATATATCAATTAAATAAAATACGAGCTATTTAAGCATAAGCAATTTTTCTTAGACATTGTTATTTGTGAGAAATACACAAAATAGCTTGATCTATTTATCGTCGTCTTTGATTATGAAATCTAGTATGCCCGGATTTTTACCATTGTTAATATCGAGTATGTCGTCGACGTTTGATACAGCCGCGTCTGTGTTGTTTTTAGGGAAACCTCGTTCCCAATTTCTTAGGTACTGAGCAACAGCTGTGTGTCCGAACGTCTCGGCTTCGTCGAGAGGTCGGCTGCCCCAGCGGTCACGAGGGTCGTAGGGTACAGCGCACTGGGCCAGTAGGAAGTCCACGCATGCGAGGTGGCCCTCAGCCGCTGCCAAGTGGAGGGCTGTGCGTCCGTCGTAGTCCGACAGCGTCATGTCCATCCCGGATAGATGATGCCTGGGAATTTTCCGAATTATTAAATTAATGAACAGTTTTAGAGGATACCTTTTAGAATGATTGATAAGACACATAAGAGGGGTGAAACATTTACTTACCCCTTCAAGGTATCGATATCACCACTCGCAGCAGAGAATAGAAGATTCAAAATATTTAGCTTTGTAGATTCATATCCGTACGATATCCGAAGATCCTTTTTATGAGTGTCATAAATTGTATCATACTTATGGAAATTGAAACGTTTGATTAGTTCCTGCGGCCAAAAATGACATTTTTGAACAGATCAACTCAGACTCTAAGCACTTGTGAACTGAGCAATTATTATGGTACCTCACAGAACTGTAATCCCCTGCAGCTATTACCGAGTAAGTCGAGTGGTGGAGACCACGTGCAGATCCCCATCACATGAGGAACCACAAAAAACATTGCCCCAGATACCCCGGACTTAACCGGAAGACCCACTTTGAACGCAAATTCTCCAGAATAGTCGTACATTCCACAGCTGTACATCAGAGATAGAACATTCCGGACGGAGTCCGATCGCAGCACTTTTTCGTCAGTAATTGGGCAGATTCCTCCGTTGGCCAGCGTAGCAGCCATAACTGACATTATGTCGCAGTTTGCCTCCATTGAACAACACTTAAAACAAGTTTAGTGAATCATAAAGTATCGATATAATAAATATCAAATTTTGTGGGTATATATATTTAAATCAAGTTTTACCTGGAAGTAGAAGTCCATACATTCTTGCAGGTTAGATTTTTCTGGGTAACATTTGTGTTCGCGCATGTAGAATCCAAGCGCATAGTTGCGATCTGCAGCCTCGCGTTCGGATAGAAATACCGCATTGTTGAAACCCAAAATCTCATTGCCTGCAAGTTGGCTGAAGAATGACATGACATTGTCGAACTTTTCAGCGAGTGTCAATTCTGGCTTGTCCAATGTGTTCAATAATGAACACACTAGTAAAGCTCCGGCATTGATCATAGGATTGTGAGGTTTCACTGCAAAATAATTAGATTAAGCTAAAAACATTCGTGCTAAGTAGGTAGTTCTCGTAGGGAGTAGGTAGATCTGTGGTTTGTTTCGAGTACCCGTAAAATTATTCAAAACTTATTTACGGCTTACACATCATATCTACATTGCGTGTTTGCCGTGGCAGCTTTTAACAAATTTGTATTGCCAAACTGTTCTTGTCTTTTTGCTATATTTTATACTATGAATAGGGTGATTTTAGACCTCAAATAAAGTTAGTAATTGTTGTTCACTTGAAGCAGAGTTTACATTGTAGGTGTGGTACGAAGCTAAAGCATGTAGGTAGACGGTTGATGTTCTAGATACATACTATTATAGTCTAACACGAGTTCATTGAAGTTTCGTCCACTAGGTTCGGTGCCGATATATTTATGTACCACTTCGGATCCCAGCGTCTCGAGTGCCATTGCGTACGTCAGAGGCTTGCTACAAGACTGCAGTGTAAACGGGACCGTCACGTCACCTATATAGGAACGAAATTAAAATAAATATTGGTGATATCAATAAATTACCGGATAACTAGTAAAATGTAAGCATACCAATTGAGAAGCGCTGTCCGTCTATTGTGCAAACGCTCACGCCCCAACTGTCGGGGTTTGCTTTCGCAAGTTGCGGAATATAGCTTGCTACTTTTCCATCAGTATTGTCTTTCGCGGCCCAATACATTTCTTCAATATCTGTAGTGAAATCCTGAAAATCTGGAATCACAAACTGGTTTCCAAAAGCCCTTGTAATTAGTACAATGTTCGGTGCAATCACTTTTTTGAATGTGTTCCTATCTAGCTTCATTTCAGACGATCCACCGTCAAAATTTGAGTCATAATGAACCTTATTTAAGTTTTTCATTACTTCCATGATTCTGGAATCGTTCTTCCGGATGCCAGTGGATTTTAGAGCCTGTAAACATTAGAGACAAAACAGTGTGCGTAAAGTATTCCATAATAAGTTGTGGAAGTGTCGACTAAAAATATGCCAAAAACTAGTGGCAAAAACTTATTTGACATTAAAATACAAACGGTTAAGAACTTGCTAACAGACACAAGCCCAGTTTCTTCATTTTGAAACATCTCAAATAAGATATCGACAGCATTTTTAGGTGGTCCTTCCCGCATCCGGCTGAAAAAATAAATTAAGTTATTTGCAACTGGTTTTTTTTATATCACTAAGTTGGTGGTAAGCAGTCACCGTAGCCTATGGCCGCTAGCAATATCAGGGATATCGCTAACGAGTTGCCAACCCTGTTGTTTATGAGGAGTCACTGAGCTAGCAGCATTACTACTAGCCCAGCGTACCGTCGTGGAGTACTGGTAACCTTACTTACCGCAGAAACACAACACTACATCAAAGTAGTGTTATTTCAGGGCGTTCGTCTGTAAGGCGGAGGAACAGTCCCCAGTCGGGCGGCTACAATATTAATGGAAAACCCACAGGAGATCCCAATTCGCTCTACCTCTGTTTACTGTACTGTAAAGATTTATTATTATTATTATGTCTTTCTGAAATTCACGGAGTCCATAAGCAATACTAATAAGGTCCGGTCCCTTATCTATCTTGCGTGAGGATATATATCCAACACTTAGGGGCCCGTTCGAGATTTTTTACATTCGGTAAAGGATACACGTGGCGAATATTATCCCCGGGGATGATCCTCGCCCGGTGCAGACACTATTTTATTGTGATGGTAAACTAAACTTGGGCTAGCGTGGTGAACTGTTAATGGATGGAGATATCTGGGCTATGGGATGAGACCACGGACGTCTACCATGCAATATGTCTCAATATATGATAAAATTTGGCAGACGGTGACTCGCCACCTACTAGATGCCCCCCCCACCCCTTAAGTGCGGCGTATAAGATGTCGCTGAGGGGCAACACCGGCGCAGGCGGCTGAAGGGTGTCGAGAGGTGGTACAATGTGGTATAAGCACGCCATGACAAGATATTATAACCGTTCTTTGTATTTTATATACTATACTCGTATTTATAACTGACATATTTACCTCATTTCGATGAATTGCGCAGCGTAGAAGAGGGATGCTGAATTTCTTCTTTTCTGACAAAAAAGAGTAAATTCATGAATAATAAATTGATGCCACCGTTAAGTCTAGTCTTCATTCATTAGTGAGTGTATAATTGATCGAAGTGTCTTGTGAAGTGGTTAGTAAGCCGGCTGCCAGACACGGGATCGATTTTCGTATCAGGGCAAACATTAGAAACAATCCAGAACTTATGCTTTCCAAAGCTCGATGATGATATGCAGTGCTGGTAGTAAGGAGAATATATGTTCCTTGCTAGGTGGTATTGCCTGTAGGTATTACATAAGCTGGCTTGCCGCATTGGCACTGTGAAAAAAGAACTCACTGCAGTAGACTGTATGACATCGCTAGATCCCATTTCGCTGTAGTTACTGGAACAACAGCAGAGAGCAGGATGGGCCATTGGGTTGGAAGCAATAACATAGCGGAGCTGACGTAGGAACATCACAAGGCCAATCCTTAACCACAGGAGTTGATAGTAGGTGTGACTCGATGATTCTTCTTCAATATTCTTAATGTTAGTGTGTTCGCTTCATCCCGTAATAGATACCCCAATTTCTTCACAAACAGGAAGATAATTTGATTATTTAAATAAGATCCATAAATAATTTTAGTACTTGCTGCTTGTTTTGTTTTGAGTTTTGACGTCAACTTAGTATTGGGTCGTTGGGTATAAAAAATATACAAAAAAAGTAAAAAGCACATTGATTTAGTCAAAATGTACACTGATGCCTATGGTATATTCACTTATTTAATTTAATAGTTTATATTATAGAAAAAAAAAATAGGACTACCCACATACGCTACCCACAGACCTAGGATTTTTTAGACTACCGTTGACATTTTTGTTTGCTTCGTCCGAAAATTGACGACTGTTGACAACATAAAAGATACGTACACAGAGTACTTATCCACTAACTATTAAGTATTTATGTGCCTGATAGACTGCGTATCTCAGAATAAGGACTAGCTCGCTACGCTACTGCGTACGAATACCCTTTGATCTCTAGCAATACCTGATACCTACGACCACGTACGTATGCTTTATATCAGAATACCGTAAGAATTCTTCAGATACCTATCCATTCATAAACCCTCAGATAAATAAATTATAAGATATTTAAGTAGGTACAGCAATGTTCGGAGGGAAAGTTAATTTCCTACTCAAGGTTCAGACCCATCCTACGTACTCATTAGTACAAATGATGTAACTTACATAATGAAAACTTATGCAAATAAAACTCTAACAATCTTAAAAGATATTTAAACAGCTGAAAAAAAAAATGCTTGTAGCTATCTAATGTGTTCGATAATTTCAATCATAATGGAGGGTAGAAGGAATTTATCTCCATCAATACTTCATGTTTGCTACCGCTAACTAAACAGTGGTTAACATTGGTCAATGCGAAATGTATCGAGTACACGTTGCCTGCCGTTTTCTTGGTCTATCTCTGACTCGAGTGTGCTGGATTCGTGATGAAGGATGCTACTTATTTGTGAAGTATTTTGGAGTGCAGTGATGTGATATTGTGCTTCGCTTACCCATACATGTTTCTAGAATTACTCGAAAATGTTTTGATGTATTGATAATAATCAAAGGTGTAAAAGAAAAAAAAACAAAGGACTTCGTCGGAACGACAGTAAATTTTATTTTATACTTTACAATTTGTCTCCTTAGTTCGTTTAGATATAAAAAAATAACTGTCCGAATTTGTGAATATATTCCTACGTTATAAAAATATGTAGTTACATAGGTCCGAAAACAGATACAGAACCAGAGCTAAACAGTTCGAGAATTAATGTAAGTAGGTATATCTTGAGTATCTAGACTCCTATGTGAAATTGCCTCTTCATTAATTTTATTGACCAGTGTCAAAGGTATCGTGACGTGTTGTTATGTTTACTTGATGTCTGTCTATTAATGATCGCAACAAAGCTAAAATATTGACTAAATACTTTGATTATATACTTTATACTTTGATTATATACTTGACTTTATATAATCAAAGACTAAATATAAATATCAAAAGCCCACGTATAATTAACACAAAAAAGCTTACAAAATATGTATACTTTAACAAAGACTGGTAAACAGTACAAAATAATAATAATTGCCACAAAGTAAATCATCTAACTTCCAAACAGAATATTATTGGACTTCCTTTGCTTATTACCCAAAACTGAGCATGTTGTCCATGGAACGAAATAAGTTTTCATTTATTCCTTCTTGACTTGAAATATTCCTAAAACAATCTTATTTCATCGTTACACATTAAAATTCGTCTACTGCACTTCATCGCCATTCCTGTTCATTATCTCTTGTATACTCGGGTCATTAGCGGCTACGTTGACATCTTCTTCAGCTTTAACATTACGTATGCTGTCAATGTTGGATGCAACATTGTCTGATGTGTCTTTGTTAATTTTTGAGTGTGTATATTCCCAATCTTTAAGGTACTTGACGATATCTGCGTGTCCAAAGGTCTCTGCTTCGCTGAGGGGTCGGTTGCCCCAGCGGTCGCAAGGGTCGTGGGGTACGGCGCACTGGGCGAGTAGGAAATCCACGCATGCGAGGTGGCCCTCAGCCGCTGCCAAGTGAAGGGCTGTGCGTCCGTCGTAGTCCGACAGCGTCATGTTCATCCCGGATAGATGATGCCTGGGAATGAAGTTCGTCGGGCTTTTATAGTAAAAAAAAAAGTAGCCTAAGGCAAAGTTTCAATGCATAACTGAAATTATACATGCATTTACCTTCTCAAGGCACTGAGATCACCACTAGCGGCAGCAAATAAGAGAGTCACTACACTTAGCCCAGTTGTTTCGAATTTGCGACGACGAGGATCCTTTTTGATGGTAGCTTGAATGCTATCGTACTTATGAAAGTTGAACCGTTTAATTAGTTCCTGTAACAAAATATTTTTGAGCATTTCGAATTTACGGCACGGGTCTAGCCTTGGTATTGTCAGCCCGGCCTCTAGATTGTGAGAATTGCAAGTGAGAACTGCAATCCAGTACATATTTGAACTCGTGGTAAGTAATTTGCGTATTTAATTAATAAGTAATATACATACAAAACAGAACTGCAGTCCTCTGCAACTATTGCCAAGTGGTTCGAGTGGTGGCGACCATGTGCAAATTCCCATCACATGAGGTACCACAATCAGCATTGCACCTGATACCCCGGACTTCGCTGGCAAACCCACTTTGAAAGAAAATTCTCCAGAAAAGTCGTACATTCCACAGCTGTACATCAGAGACAGAACATTCCGAACAGACTCAGATTTCAACACCTTTTCTTCAGAAATTGGACAGGTGCCTTCATTTGCCAGGGTGGCAGTAATAATCGACACTATATCGCAGTTTGCTTCCATTGCACAACACTGAAAAAGATTTTAATCTAATCGAAAATCATTACCTTGGAATGCCACTATGAGTTCACACGTAGCCAGTCCGGGAACTCACAACGCTAGACTGATTTATTTATCTTTCAAAGTTTATGTTTGTACAGATACTATAGTAATACCTGGAAGTAGAAGTCCATGCATTCCCGCAGATTAGTATTAGGCGGATAACACTTATGTTCACGCATATAGAATCCCAGTGCATAATTGCGATCTGCAGCCTCGCGTTCTGATAGATACACCGCGTGGTTAAAACCTATGTTATGGTTGCCCGCGAGTCGAGTAAAGAATTCCATGGCGTAGTCGAACTTTTCAGCTAACGTCAATTCTGGCCTGTCTAAGGTTTTAATTAATGCACAAATAAGAATAGCTCCGGCGTTGATCATCGGATTGTGCGGTTTCTCTGCGAAACAATCAGGTTAAATATTTTATAAATTGCTATTCAATAGCTCGCGTCTAGTACCGGAATAGGCAATGCACGCACATACATGTGTACTAAACAATTTATGTTACAGTGGTTTTAAAATGAAGGTAGAGGGTGAGTACATACTATTGTAGTCCAAGACGAGTTCATTGAAGTTCCGTCCGCTGGGTTCCGTACCAACGTATTTGTGTACAATATCGGTACCCAACTTCTCGAGAGCCATCACGTACGTCAAGGGCTTGCTGCACGATTGTAGAGTGAACGGGACCGTAACGTCACCTACGCATGCAATAATCACTACCCATTATTCCTGTTTAGTTTCATCCTAAGTTAATTTTAGCTTTTTATACGACGAATAACAAAATCCTTTTTTAATCCAGTTCTTTCAGAATATTTACTCCTCACATCACCATCTTCTATCTATAGTATTTTTTTATCATCTATCAGCTATAGTATTTTTTTACTAATAAGTTGGCAGTTGGCACACAAGCGTACGGCTCACCTGATGGTAAGCGGTCACCGTAATCTATAGCCGCTAGCAAAACTAGGGGTATACGCATTAGTGATAACTAATGCGTTGCCAACCCTCTTGTTGATGAGGACTCACTGTGCTAGCATTATTATGACTACTAGCGCAGCATATCCTAGTATTTTGACTGCGTTATTTTGTAAGGTGTCTAATCCCATTTTGCCCTACCTCTCTTAGATGACAATAATAATGATAGTAAATGCGGATGAGTGTTTGATTACTGCAAGCCTAATTAATTACCTATAGAAAAGCGTTGTCCGTCTATGGTGCACACACTCACGCCCCAACTATCGGGGTTTGCTTTCTTGAGTTGCGGAATGTACTCTGCTACTTTACCATCTCTGTTGTGTTTAGTGATGTGATAGATGTCTTGTATATCTTTTATGAAATCCTGAAAGTCTGGTATTATAAACTGGCCCCGAAATGCCTTTGTGAGCAGCTTAATACATGGTGTAATAACATCTTTAAATGTCTTTCTGTCTAATTTCAATATATCAGGCGATATTCCTTCCTGTGACCTCTCGCGCTGCACTGTTACCAAATTATCATTCATCGGCTTCAGACGTGGATCATACTTTCTTATTCCAGTACTTCTTAATGCCTATGATCAATAAAAACACATGTATTAATAAAACAAATTAATTAACTGTTTTATTATGTTTTGGTTACAGCTTTAGTTAAATCATACGTACACAGAGAAGCCGAAATTATTCATTTTGCTTAATCTAAGTTG
The DNA here is from genome assembly GCA_951449985.1 of Falcaria lacertinaria. Classification (NCBI taxonomy): domain Eukaryota; kingdom Metazoa; phylum Arthropoda; class Insecta; order Lepidoptera; family Drepanidae; genus Falcaria; species Falcaria lacertinaria. Next base: position 4,671,634 of record OX602109.1, on the reverse strand, counting down.
TATTTAAGATAGATACATACGGCCAAAAAAGTCCCGATGTGCACAAGACCAGATTTTCCATCTTTGAACTTATCGAATAAGAAATCGGCGGGAGATCCTGCCTCAGACACGGATGAGCTGTTAAAAAATATAAGCAGACGTACTTAATTTATATTAATATAATTTGCCGTGTCTATGCAAGCTTTTTATTGTAAATATACAATATTTTTAGCGAGTTTTTATCAAAAATAATTACGTGTTACATAAACTACGTAGTATATTATCTACTCTGAGCATATACTAACTAGGTACATAGAAATACACAAACTCGACGTCAAACCGTAGCGGTTCTATTCTCTTGGGTCGAACCGGCATTCAGCATTCGATGCTAACATTGTAAGAATTTATTTTTGATTTACAATGGTTACAAAACTGAAATATTATTTAATTGACGATCATGCATGTATCGATCATCACCGGATTTAAGTGGATGATAGTGTATCTATAGTCTAATAGTCTAATAAGTATTTAGTAAAGTATTTAGTATTGCTTTCACCCCGAATCGACAGTCTGCGTGTAGAAGAGAGGAAACGCCTTTCGACTTTTCTGAAATTATGATGAAACAACATTCATTGTATGTAAAGATTTACACTGTACGTAGATTCAATTTTAAATGTTTTAATAAAAGAGCATGATCTCAAAATGTAAGCTGTATTTAGCAATATTTTTACGGCGATTTTGCAATACAGGGGTATCACAAGCGCGTTGCCAACCTAATTTTTTAGTGGACTCACTTTGCTAGCAACATAATATAATATGCTTACTGCTTCATATTCACCTCAAAGCCTTCGTTGCCGTCCATACCAAAATCATTGTCATTGCCATTTTTGGACAAATATCTTAGAGTCAAATGCGGTAGGCACAATGACAGCGCCTGTGTAGGATGGCGCGCAAACTCGCTCCGTGAAATATAAGAGATTTGCCGCACAGCACTTCCGCACACGCTACACTGACCCATTCCTCCCAACTCTCCCGTTTTTACAAAAGATTGTAGGTCTTAAATTATATTTATCAGGTATGTTTTCACCTTAAATTTTGCCTACGGCAGCCCCGAATCCAGGAGGAGCCACAGAATTTTGCAAATATGTATTATGACACTGTCATGCAAACGTCATTTTTTTCATTTTTATACAGAAGAAATGCAACTGATGTTATCGCAAAGATCCTTGGCACAGGATGAGGTATGTATAGAGAAACGAAGTGAAAATTGTAACTGTTTTATTTCTGAGCAATATTGGTATCTATAAACAAATCAAAATAATATTAAAGTAACGTTGTAAGACTATTTACTCGAAAGAATTACAGTATTATATTACGTTATTACCGTCACCCATTATACCTACATTAAAATATATTAAACGGCCTATTCAGTTATATACCCTAATATTCTTATATAGATATCCTGTTACATATTGGGACTGTATTTCTTACATGAACATAATTCAAATTAACTTATTTAGTAGTTCAGGCTCTTTGTCAGGCCCTTAGATATACCTACGATTATTTTGGATGATGGATCAAGTTATCTATTGGGCTGAAAAAATCAACTAAGTGGATATTTTTAAACAATTAACGTGTTACTGTAACTGTAACTACCAGCCTACAATAACGTTGCGCGTTGGCAACGCGCTTGCGATACGTACTCCTGACTCATGGTATAACAAGCGTATAGGCTACCGGTGCCCGCTTACCACCAGGCAGGCCGTTTGATTTACAACTTCGTAGAAAAAAAGTTTCCTAAGTTATTGGCTACTTACCATGGCTTACTTTACTAGTAATCCTTCTCGCAACCATGGCCTCATGAACTTATTATATAAAATAAATACCAAATTTTTCATAATGTTTTGTATTTGAAATTACCATCTGCAAGAAATCGTCGTTGATACGCCATTTTAATTCTATAGGAGTAAACATTCTTTGAAACATAGGTATATATGTGTCAATATTTGTATCGCCATGGTAATTTTTTTTAAATTAAGTTTAGCAAATCGACATTTATACTTTTAGTAGGATACAAAATATATTACAATTTGCTTTGTCCGCTTAAATGAGTGAGATACGGTCGAACGGCCTGCGCCCAGGTGTGAGCTCAGGCGTGGTTTTTTCCGACACGTGTTTCAGGACTTCCACGTCCCATCATCAGGGTGCCGCTGCGTAGGTCGAGCAGCGTGATGTCCATCCTATTAATATGAATTTCCGCAAAGTATCACCTGAATCTATTCAATACCTATATACTTTTAGTGTTGCAAGCGTCCGTAGGCAATAACCGCTTACCATCAGGTTGTGTGATGCTATAAATTGTGTGTTCTATTTATATAAATCAGTTTACGTCACGTTAGATTACGCACCAAGAGGCTATCTGTAACAAAGGTTGCCACTCGTCCTATATTGCAATGACACAATGACGCGTATCGGCAGATTGGTAAGTGGCAGTCACATTGTGAAACAGTCGTGAACTCTTCAATTTAATTGAGATAACTTTGGTCACACAATATTGCTTATTGCTTATTTAAATCATAGCAAAACACAAATCATGTTATTTTATCATGTTTGTGGTGCTATTCTATAAATATCAAAATGCAAAACGGAATATGTATTTGTTACCTACTGACTTTTTTAAGCGACTTGTCGAAATAGTGGCACCCAAAATCAAGATGTCAATAGCCGTTTCAGGATATTCAGGAGAATACCTAGGCGTCGTCCGAGCTAGTGTCGAAAGCTGCTTAATTGATTCGTCATAGATTATTGGAAGTGATAAATTGTTGTGTCGGATTTTTTTTCGATTCAATAGCAGGCTCATGCCCTTCACGTTTACTTGCTACGTTTGAGGTTTATTTATTAATCATAATGAATAGTTTGAAGCCTCATACCTTCACGGTTTCGACTCAAGCCTAATAAATAGGTGCGTGTATAATTCATGCTTGCTTATAATATATAACCTATGAGTGTAATACGTGTAGTTGGAGATCTCACAATACCGATACTGTTAGCATAAACAGATGGCTATTATTAAATTTACTAGTGAATGCTATACACAGCTCGCTTTTATATACGCCCGCGTGGAACTATTATAGGAATATGCACTTTTAAGATATAAATATAAGATAAAAATAAAAGGTATTGATGATTAGTCTGCCAGCTAAGCTAGTAACAGTTTCAGCCTGATAAAAACAGCCTAAAATATTATTGACTTTAAACTTTAGGTATGAAAAGTCAAGTCTTAATTAATTTTAGGTAGTAGGCTTGCGCACCACCTTTGTAGCTAATACTTTTTAAAATCACTGCTCAGAAATTATTTAACTTAAAATATTTATCTTGTAAAATAGTAGACTAAAAAAGTAATGATATCATTGATTGATTATATAACATTACTTTTAATTTCTACGATTTAATCACTGTTTGTATTCCGCTTAACAAATTTAACATAAACCGGTCCATTGTTCCTTAAAACTATATCGGCCGTGAACTCCAAGTCTGAATGCTTCGTTACTGGAAACACCTCGTACCCTCGAAGTATTTCTGATAAAGCCAGCTTCATCTCCATGATTGCAAACTTTTGTCCTGAAACAAAAACGATGGAGCATGTATTTTAAAACAACCTAGCTAGAATTTACGCTTTGGCTGATATCATGATATGAAATCTCTGTCACAACTGGTTTGAATAAAAAAACTGAACTCACCGATGCAATTCCTAGGTCCTGCACTAAATGGAACATACGCGTAGGGATGTCGCCCGACACTGTTTTCAGGCAGAAACCGATCAGGGTCGTACTCGAGAGGGTTCTTGAAAAGATCCTCGCGCCGATGGAGATCGTAAATATGAATGTGACAGTATGTGCCTGAAGGTATTTTATGACCACCTGAAAATTAGAAATGTTCCTGTTTTCCATCATACGATTTAAGTACCATTTTTTTTATTAAATTCGTTTTCAGATAAAATCTTTAGATTATATGTATAGAGTGAAAACATCGCGATTGCGTGATATGTAGCGAGGTGGGTGCAAGTTTTGTAGAAGGCAGTTTTGAAACTTTATTTTGTGATTTTTTGCTCATGGAAAACGTCGCACCCATGCAGGCGCGTAATTCGAGATCGTAATTCTATAGAGATTTTAAGGAAAACTCTTACTCACTTAAGACTACCTCTTCATTCAAACTGCGACTAATGAAATGTACTGGAGGATATAATCTCAATGCTTCCTTGATACAGCATTCTAAATATTTCATCTTAGACAAATCTTCTACTTCAGCAGGGCGATTTGACTCTCCAAATATTCCGTGAAGTTCCTCAATTATTTTGTCCTGAAATAAAAAAATAATTAGAAATTTGAACCCATCCACAACTCATCCTACTTATATTGTGTTGGCTTTCTATGTGTTCATTACTCAACTACACGAAAAATCCGTTTGTTCCAAAAATAAGCTTTGTTTTATTTTACTCTTTATCAGGGTTATTACATAGTTAATTTTTAAAATATGGAAATAAAATTTCGAATAAAATGGGTTGCTAAACCTAAGAAGAATCCGCGGTTCGCGGACGCGACGCTCTGTTGACGAAAACAGTATTTTATTCACAAGTACTCATGAAGTAGCAGATTATTTATATTGTGGACGAGAGCGTCGCACTATAAAATAATAGAAAAAAAATCTGCTAAAAGTTTAAAAACAGAATTTGCAGCTCTTAAAAAACAAATTATTCATCAACAGGCAACTTTACTATACTTATCGATGCGTTGCACTATAGTCGTTGTCGATGTACCCTCAAGCTAATTAACCCAATAATGAACTTTGTTATCTTGTTTGTTTATCGAAAGGCAATAAATTCGTTATTAAGACTTGTCATAAGAGACACAGGTCTAACACTTAATTCCTATATTAAAATAGAAGTCCCTGATAATGAAAAATATAATTATAATAATAATATAAAGAATATTATAAGAATATAATAGTTTGTTTAAATCGGCAGGTAAAGGTATTAAGCTCTTGTTTATCTAAAACATAACGTTGCGAATGACGTCGTGTTAATGACGACACGACACTTGTTGGTCTAGTGTAGTAATAAGTGTACTGCAATGATAAGTGTCTCTAGTGCGATCCCTCACTATCTGCATCAGAGCAAATATTTATATCATAAGCATTTCTTTTGTCTTGAGTTGTATGTACTTCACATATACAAAATAGGTATTCTATCAGTTGTCGGATATCCATAGTATAATTTTATTATGAGCTGCTGATATAAATGTACTCACTTGCACGAGTTTGTTATTTGCAATTGACATCAAGCAAAATGTGAGGCCCGATGAAGTCGTATCATGGCCCTGTAAATTAAGTGAAATTTATCGATTGGTTGTTCATTTCCTCTTTGTGCGTATCTTTAATGACTAAAGGCAAGACTAACGACTTTCCGAATCCGGTGGTAGATTCTGACGATTTGAAAGTACTTGTAAAGTCTAGGCAAATAAAGATGATTTTGAGTTTGAGTTTGAAAGACTTACTTCAAACATAAACGTGTCAACCTCTTCCTGAATGCCTGAGTTGTCAATGAAGCCGTCCCTTTCAGCGAGTATAAGGAGATCTAACATGGCGGTTTTCCTCTTCCTTTTGAAAAGATCATTTTCATCGTGATCCTGATTCTCATTTACTGGTAGAATATCGGTATGGTTATTTAAATACTCTTTCCTGTCTTTTATAACTCGTTGAGTGAAAGCGTGAACGTACTTCAAATACTTGTGCTGCTTCCAACCCAAAGGAGTTTTGTTAAAAATGAAATCTGAGTAGAGGTACACATTCAGGAACCTTTGTAGGAGTAGGTGAATAACTGCCAATAAAGACTCTTTGTACTTCCGTCCGGCACCTGATGTTTCCTCGCTCAATTGGGTCCCCATTGCGGTTTCTGTTGGGTATTTATATTAACTATGGTAAACAAGCCTAAAGCCCATCTGGCGTTCCTAAGCTTAATTTGAGATAAACAGAGTTACACAAAGCGCCTACGAGAAACTCAGGTAACCTTACTCATCGCAGTAACCCAATCGCAGCCTAGTAACGCTCTCTAGTGAAACAGCAGCTTCTTCATAAGACTGCGATCTTCTGTAAGATGGAAGTTTTATCCAAGTAGGGCACTCTCTAATTTTTTGCCATAAATATAGGTAACTGAAATTTTTGATATACTGAAGAACATTCAATACACTATTAAATCCAGCTCGGCTTAGATGACAACTTCGACCTAATTATATTTCAACATTTTGTTTATGTTCGTCATCTAACATTCATCACAATGTTCATACTTTGATTAAAAACAAGTATATAATCAAAGTGTACATAGTATGATTCACCGTACTCTAAATCTGAAACCTGTTGACATACGATGGCTTGCATTGAAATCTAGGCCACACTGTAGAATTAACGAAAAATAAATCGGGATTTGAAGATGGTCTGCAATCTGGATGTAGTTTTACAACTAATCATCAATCATCATCATTATTATAACTAAAAGTATGTCCTATTTGCGTACCACAGATAGAATTCAGGGTATATTCAGCTAGCACCGGAGTGATATCAATGGATTTTCCATCGAATTCGTCTAAGCTTTTCACCAATCTCTGGCTGTTTTCTTGCAGTATAATGTGGAATCGACGTAAGATATTGAAATGGAAGGCGGGCGTTAGGATTTTCCGACGCTCCTGCCATAGAGCACCTGAAATTTTACATACATTTTATGGGTACATTCATCATTAGATTGATCTCTTATACCCCTTGCAATTGCAGAAATCCATAGACTACGCTTACCATCATGCAGATCGTAGCTTTTAAGGCAAAAAAATGTATCCTTGTCAATCCACCTATAGATAATAAAACTGTAACAGGTCCAGTTCTTTACATTGATGATATTTATAATTCTTTTTTGATGGGTTTTATTGGCATTGAAAGAGGAATAGCGAAAATTCTGCAAGGAGTTAGACAAGGATGTCCACTCTCTCCACTCATATTTAATGGTTGTATAGAAGAAGCCATTAAAAATATTTGGGTATCAACATCTGTTGATTAGGGTTAAATAGTTAGGGTTCTGCGGATCAAATAATAAACCCATGAAATTGTGAACAAAATCTGAACGGCACGACCGATATGAACCGGACTTTCACGGTCAGGTAGCTGATGCTATAATTCTTAACGTAAAATTAGTTTATTTTGAAAAAAATAGGGTTTCGCGCAACAAAAAAAGCCCATGTAATTGTTAACATAAGGCGCGGGGGGGGGTCGCTCTCGTTTGATGGAACGATAATTAAAATTATATCGAATACCTACCGTTGCTCACCAATAATCCATTGCGCAGCCAGGGTCTCAGAAATTTGTAAATTGGACTTTTTTCGCTGAATTTCATGGACGATAAAATAATCTGTAAAAGAAGCAATAACAAATTAATTAACAAGAGGAAAATAATTTTGAATCGCTCTAGAGCATTTTACCAACCGGTTGGGTTTATTTTAATGACGATCATAAGACCTAAAGGTCTTTAGGTCTGTCGAACAATGATCTTCCAATTAAATAAATTAAAGTTACAGATCCTTTGAGGAAATTAAAAGAAAAACAATCAAGCAAAATTAAAAACAAAAAGAAATTTTACTTTGGTTTAGATTTTTATCTTATAAGTAGGTCGTTGAAGTCCTGTCTTAATGTAAATATTTTAATCTGATAAGAAAATTAATAATAGTACAAATGAGGCTGAGAGTAGATAATAAATACTACGTACAAAATGAGGTAAGAGGTATTCCGCCAAACTGTAATCCACTCACGTTCCTCCAATGTAATTTCCAAAGTAATTATTACAGTAGTCTGTAGCACGCGGGTGGATAAGTCAACATATATTATACCTACCTATATATTAATTATATACATGTATCCATGTTCATATAGGTGAGCATCGGACACTTTTATTTTGAATTTTGTACTAGAGTCGATGTCCAGTGTTTTAGGTCAGTGAATTTAAATCAAAAGCACGAATAGTATTGAACGTTGTATATTATCTACTCTGAGGTATTGATATCAACTTCGAAGTAAATCACCACCAAAATAACTGTCTACCCTTTTTTTCAATAATATACGAAACACGTCTTCCATCAATTATGTTAAAATAGGTTTATGAAAATTTGAAGTCGATTGAACAAAGAAAACACGTTGTCCCATACAAACTTTGCCTCCCTTTTTCACCCCCCTAAGGGTAGAATTTCGGATGCCTACGTCATACAAAGAACAAAACACACCCTAGTTTCAGATCTCTACGATCAGCGGTTTAGACTGTGCGTTGATCCTTCTGTCATTCAGGACAAAGCCTTTATAGGTGTATAGATTTCATTTATGAAGATACAATTGTTACCTCGTGTAGCTAGCACCCATAGCCTTCGGTAACCGCATACCATTAGGTCACAGTGGACCATATACTACGTCCATTAGGTATGCTTGCTTGCCAACTACTTAGTATACCCACTTATACATAACATAAAAGCTTTTATTATATACTTGCATAAAGGCCACCCTACTCACCTCGACATCATCCGGGTTGTAAATATTGATAGCACCGATGGGGAATGACCAAAATCTATAAATACCATCCCATTTTTTGGCGAATCTTCTACCCATTTTCATTATCTCAACTGTAACGACGAAGGATTAACAAATATTTTGATGTTTTATATTATACTAGCCGACCCGGCAATCGTTGTTTTGTCGTATAAAATATTTATATTTTATTTTTGTCCAAAAAATTATAAATATTTATTTTCGGGTGGACCACCCTTATCACTTAGGCACATGAAAATAGTTGACATCCTATTCTCAGATCTACCAAATATACACAAAAAATCATTAAAATCGATCAAGCCGTTTCGGACGAGTTTTGTTACAAACACTGTGAGAATGTTACCTACCTATGTCCTGTTTTAGCAATGAATTCATGTCAAATACACCATAGAAAAATATCCTATAATTTAACCCATAATTAAAAATGTTCCGTTATTTTTCAATTATTTTTTCCATAAGTACCTTCTCCTGACAATAACAAACACAAAAAAAAGAATGCCGTGACCAATGGAAATAGGGTTTCATTTTTATACTTCGTTGAAATATGTTTATTTAATAAATATTTAGAAGAAGGTTTTTGTATATAATTCGGTCAGGATTTGTAGGAATTTTATAGATTAGAGAATAGAATAGGTATAGATTATAACCAAAACCAAGTTATAAATAATATTTTGTTAGGAAACTGAAATAAAATTTATAAGCATAATTATGAATTCAACAAAAGACTGGCAAAATTGAGAACATTTTTTTCTAATTATCAAGCAGGACGGAAAATTTACAAACAAAAGATTGGGTGCAATGATTACCTGGCGAAACTAGAACTTCTAAAGCATTGCCGACAATAAAACGGTCCTTCAGTCCTGGGACCTTTCTCAACATACGCGCTCTCTCATTGTAATTAAACAAAATATGGATAAATACTAGGAATATCGCAGCGGCTGATAACACCACCAGCATTTTGAGCAACGTGCGGGCCCACCGATACTGCGTAGAACACTGACAGTAGCTTTTTATCTTTCTTTGATTGATTATATTACTTAGTTGTGCGAGTAATAAGTGTGAATATGACTCGCACACCGAGGGTTCCGTAGGTACTGGTTTTTATAGTAAAAAAATCGCTCTTTTTTAGTACAATATAGCAGTTTACACTCTATGAGAATTTCAAGCGTCTACTTGTTACCATTATTAAAAAAGAGATATACAAAAAAACAGAAAAAACACGTTTCTAGTAGGGGTGTTGGGGGACGTGAAGAAGTAGCTCCCATCCAGATTTGCTTTCGTATGTATGATTGTTCCAGGAGTTGAATTGTGCAAATATTTTTCGTGTACAGTATATATGGAAATGAACCGTTTATTTGACAAAAGAAACAACGTTTTATTCGATAGCATTACAAAAAAAAAAGTAGAATAAAAAATGTAAAGAAACATATTATCATTGATTGATCATATCATTATACTTGAATATCTACGATTTAATAATTGTTTGTGTTTCGCTTAACGAATTTAACATAAACCGGTCCATTGTTCCTTAAAACTAAATCGGCCGTGAACTCCAAGTCTGAATGCTTCGTTACTGGAAACACCTCGTACCCTCGAAGTATTTCTGATAAAGCCAGCTTCATCTCCATGATTGCAAACTTTTGTCCTGGAACAAAAACAAAAGCATCTAAACTCACCTGTATTTTAAAACTAGAATTTACGCTTTGGCTGATATCATGATATGAAATCTCTGTCACTACTGGTTTGAATAAAACAACTGAACTCACCGATGCAATTCCTGGGTCCAGCACTAAATGGAACATACGCGTAGGGATGTCGCCCGACACTGTTTTCAGGCAGAAACCGATCAGGGTCGTACTCGAGAGGGTTCTTGAAAAGATCCTCGCGCCGATGGAGATCGAAAATGTGAATATGACAGTATGTACCTGAAGGTATTTTATGGCCACCTGAAAAAAAGAAATGTACTAGTTTTCCATCATACGATTTAAGTACCATAATTTTTAACGTTTTTTTTTATTAAATCAGTTATATATAAAGTTTATAACCTTTTTCCAGACAAATATATATAAGCTTATATGGAAAGAAAACATCGCGATTGCGATTGCGTGGTGTGTAGCGAAGAGAGTGCAATTAAGTTCTGTAGAAGGTAGTTTTGAAACATTATTTTGTGATTTTTCTCTCATGGGAAACGTCGCACACATGCAGGCGCGTAATTCGGGATCGTAACTCGATAGAGATTTTAAGGAAAACTCTTACTTACTTAAGACTACCGCTTCATTCAAACTGCGACTAATGAAATGTACTGGAGGATATAATCTCAATGCTTCCTTGATACAGCAGTCTAAATATTTCATCTTAGACAAATCTTCTACTTCAGCAGGGCGATTTGATTCTCCAAATATTTCGTGAAGTTCTTCAATTATTTTGTCCTAAAAGAAGAAAAGGATTAGAAATTTGATCCCATCTACAACTGATCTTACTTATATAATTCATTGCATTTCTGTTTGTTCATTACTCAACTACGCGAAAAAAACACGAAAAATCCGTTTGTACCAAAAATAAGCTTTATTTCTTTATTTCATCATTTTATTTATTTATTTCACGCTATCAGGGTTATTACATCATTGTTTTATTACGAAAGAATACCCGCGACTTCGTACGCGGGGAATGAATTTATTTCATGGACTTTTTTTGTGCGCGGTAGGTACTGTTAATATTTTTCCAAACTAAAAGTAACCTGATAAGTGCCACCTTATAATAGCATCAGTTGTCAGCCAGTGAAAGTACCGTTAAATCGGTTTTGATTTTGTTCACAATTTCATGGTTTTTTATTTGTTGCACGGAATCCTAATTATTTTAAAAAAATAAAAATTTCTAATTCAAAAATAGATTTCGATACTTTAGAAGAATTCGCGGCTCGCGAGACGCGACGCTCTGTTGACAAGAACATAGTATTTTACACTATTGTGGCAGAATGTAGGTGCAAGTACTCATGAAGTAGCTGGCAGATTGTTCATATTGTGGACGAGGACGTCATACTAAAAAATACTAGAAAAAAAAAACTGCTAATAGTTCAAATGCATAATTTGCGGAAGAGTGCTGTAAAACTTATTATTCATCAACAGGAAACATTACTATTCTTATCGAGGCGTTGCACTATGATCGTTGTCGATGTACCACCAAGCGAATTAACCCAATAATTAACATTATTATCTTGTTCGACTATCGAAAGGCAATACATTTTGTTGATAAGACTCGTCATACTCTTATGTCGACTCTGTCACGTAATTCGTATATTAAAATAGAAGTCCCTGAAAATGAAGAATACAATAATAATAATAATAATGGCCGCAGGGCAGCTTGTGGCGAGCTGTTGGTGAGTAGCGACACCACGGACCCGAGGCCTCCAGGGGGCGGCGCCTAGGCCCCCGCCTCTGGCTTGCCTTCTCTGGCCGGCCAGAGTGGAGCGCGAGAGCTATATGCTCGAAAGGGTGGAAGTGCTCAATATGCGTAATAGCGGGGAAACCCGCTCCGGGGACTGCTATGCCAGTACCCGCGATGGTGAAACCGGTGCACACCTCTCGACACCCTTCAGCCGCCTGCGCCCATGTTGCCCCTCAGCGGCATCTTATACGCCGCACTTAAGGGGGGCCCATCTAGCAGGTGGCGAGTCACCGTCTGCCAATTTTTATCCAATATTGAGACATATTGCATGGCAGACGTCCGTAGTCTCATCCCATAGCCCAGATATCCCAATCCATTAACAGTTCACCATAAAAGCCCAATTTTAGTTTTCCATCCCCATGAAATAGTTTCTGCACTCGGCCAGGATCATCCCCGGGTGCATCACTATGCACTCCGGGGATGATACTCGCCACGTGTATCCCTTACCAAATATTAAAGTTCTCGAACGGGCCTCTACGTGTTGGATATATATCCCCACGCAAGCCTAGATAAAGGACCGGACCTTATAAGTATTGCTTATGAGGCTCCGTGAATTTAAGAGAAACATAATAATAATAATATATATAATACAAGAATATAATAGCTTGCTTAAATGGGCAGGAAAAGCTTTTAAGCTCTTGTTTTGGTGCATGTAAAGAACGACACAACACCGTTGGCCTAGTATAGTACTAAGTGTACTGTAACGCTAGGTGTCGCTAGTTCGATCCCTGCATCAGGGCAAATATTTATATTATAAGCATTTTTATTTGTCTTGAGTTGATTTTGTATTATTAAAAGTATGTACTCACTTGCACGAGTTTGTTATTTGCAATTGACATCAAGCAAAATGTGAGGCCAGATGCAGTCGTATCGTGACCCTGTAAATAAAGTGAAATTAATCGATTAACTGTTCATTTTCTCTTTGTGCATAGATTTAATGACTAAACACTCACTTCAAACATAAACGTGTCAACCTCTTCCTGAATGCCCAAGTTGTCAATTAAGCCGTCCCTTTGAGCGTTTATAAGGAGATCTAACATAGCGGTTTTCTTCCTTTTGAAGAGATCCTTTTCATCGTGGTCCTGATCCTCATTCACTGATAGAACATCGGTACGGTTCTCCAAATACTCTTTTCTGTCTTTGATAACTCGTTGAGTGAAAGCGTGAACGTACTTCAAATACTTGTGCTGCTTCCAACCCATAGGAGTATTGTTAAAAATGAAGTCTGAGTGGAGGTACACATTTACGAACCTTTTTAGGAATAGGTTAATAAGTGCCAATAAATACTCTTTGTACTTCCGTCCGGCACCTGATGTTTCCTCGCTCAACTGGGTCCCCATTGCAGTTTCTGTTGGTATTTAAATTAACTACAACAATGGTAAACAAGCCCATCTGACCACCCTCAGCTTAATTCGAGATAAACAGCTTTACAAAAAGTGCCTACGAGAAACCCAGGTTACTCATCGCAGTAGCCCAATCGCAGCCTAGTAACGCTATCTAGTGAAACTGCTGCTGCTTCATAAGACTGTGACCTGTGAGATGGAGGTTTTATCCAAGAAGGGCACTCTCTACCTTTTTGCTATAGGTAAGGAATTTTTGATATACTGAAGAACATTCCATACACTATTAAACCCAGCTCGGCATAGTTGTATATTTGACCAAATTATACTTCATAATTTTATTTAGGTTTCTCATTTCAATGTTCATGATATGATACGCCCTACTAAATCTGAAACCTGTGTGACATGTTTTGCATTCAAATCTAGGCCACACTGTAGAATTAATGAAAAATAAATTATAGAGAAATTTTGAAAAAGAAATTAAAAACGGGATTTGAAGATGGTCTGCAATCTGGATGTTAGTTTTACAACTAATCATCAATCATAATCATTATTATAACTAAAGTATGTTCTATTTGCGTACCACAGATAGAATTCAGGGTATATTCAGCTAGCACTGGAGTGACATCTATGGATTGTCCATCGAATTCGTCTAAGCTTTTTACCAATCTCTGGCTGTTTTCTTGCAGTATAATATGGAATCGACGTAAGATATTGAAATGGAAGGCGGGCGTTAGGATTTTCCGACGCTCCTGCCATAGAGCACCTGAAATTTCACAATAATTTTATGGGTCCATTCGTCATTAGATTGCTCTCTTATCCCCCTTGCAATTGCATTGCTGTCCATAGACTACGCTTACCATTATACAGACCGTAGATTTTAAGGCAAAAAAATGTATCCATATCCAAAAAAAAATTCGTGAACAGAAATTGTTTGTAAGTGGCGCAACTATTTTTGTTATATCACTATGGCGGCAAACAAGCATACGGCGCCCGTCTAATGGTAAACGGCTACCGTAGCCTGACGCTTGAAGCACCAGGGCTATCAGTCGCGCGTTGCCGACCCTGACAACTAATACAATATTGGACGAAACAAAATACCGTTGATACTGGTTTGATAGCAATAAGAGGTCATGGTTTATTTGCAAAAACATATTATGTGTTATCAAATAAATAGCTTTGTCGTGAATAAAAATTATATATAAAACTAGCTGTACCCACGACTTCGTACGCGTGGAATTAATTTTGTTGACAATTTCATGGGTTTATCTTTTGTTGCACCGTACCATAATTATTTATCCAAAATAAATTATGCCAAAGTTACGCTTATAGCATCAGCTACCTTTCAGTGAAAGTCCTGTTCAAATAAGTCCCGCCGTTCGGATGCTGTCCACAATTTTATGGGTTCTTTATTAGTTGAGCGGAACTATTTTATTTATGTGTATACAATTATAGCCTTAGTCTCCCACCACATATAAACACATTGTCGATTATATGTGCTTTTACATGACATTCATGTAATTATTATTTATTTAATTCATAAAGAATATTCCATATCGTAGTAAAAAAAGAGAAATATTGTTTAAACGAGTTTTATACCATAGCTCCATGCTATGTTACAAACAAAACCCCCTTATACCCACTATTCTGTTCACGAAAGCGGAGACGGATATTGTAAGAGACAGAAGAGCGGCGCGGGCACCGAACAGTGATCCTATCAAATTAAGAGATACATCCTTCGTTCAATAATTCAGTTAATGAGTGATCGAAGGAGACAACTGATTTACTACCACTTTACTTACGATAAGCCAATTTATACCAGTGTTATCTAATGTTATTGCCACAGTTCCTTTTTAAAACAAGGTTTTGTGAACAAAGTGCTATAAGTTATAAAGCGAAAAAATAGATAGTCGACTTCAACGGTAATATTGGAATCGATCTTGCAGAGACATAACATGTTGTAAATAATATACGAATCATAATATTTGGTTTGACTAAAACGGGTCCTTGGACTTTATACGTTACTTCTAAATTACATTTCAAATTTAAGTATGATTATGGCTAATGTAATCAAAGAGCTGATAGCTGCGTATCAGATATCCGTCCTTCTGTCGTGCATAAATAATGATATTTTTTTATCATGTGGTTGCGCTTTATTGGGTTCAACACGACGCGACAGACACCGGTGCGTGCGCTCATTGCACTTGATGGGACGGACGATTATTAAAATGAAATCAATACGT
Source organism: Falcaria lacertinaria (assembly GCA_951449985.1). Classification (NCBI taxonomy): domain Eukaryota; kingdom Metazoa; phylum Arthropoda; class Insecta; order Lepidoptera; family Drepanidae; genus Falcaria; species Falcaria lacertinaria. Next base: position 4,655,997 of record OX602109.1, on the reverse strand, counting down.
ACCGTTGCTCACTAATAATCCATTGCGCAGCCAGGGTTTCAGAAATTTGTAAATTTGACTTTTTTCGCTGTGTTTCATGGACGATAAAATAATCTGTAAAAGAAGCAATTACAAATCAATCAACAAGAGGAAAATAATATCTCTAGATAGTTTTACCAATTGGTTGGGTTTATGTTAATGACGATCTTAAGACGTAAAAACGCATGGATTCTTACAAAATCCATATGTCGAACAATGATCTTCAAACCCTTTTTGTTGATGAGAACTCACTGTGCTAGCAGCATTTCTAACAGCGCAGCGTACCCTCGTGGAGCACTGGCAAGTGGCAACCCTACACACCGTAGAAACACAACACTCCATCAAAGTAGTGTTTTTTGACTGCGGTCTTCTGTAAGACGGAGGTACAGTCCCCAGTCGGGCGGCTCCAATATTAATAGGAAAACCCACGGGATCCCAATTCGCCCTACCTAAAATAAGTTCAGTAGGGAGTTGAAGTCCTGTTTTGATTTAAGTATTTTAATGTGATAAGAAAATTGTTGTATATTAGTACGAATGAGGTAAGAGAGGAAATCCGGTCATGTTCCTCCAATGTATTTTCCAAAGTAATTATTACAGAAATACAGTAATATTAACATTTGAGAAGCCTCTGCGTTGGAAATGGAAATTATTTACTTTGATATTTTGATTTTTGTCGAATATTAAATTAAGCTATTCTGATAGCATTTCAGACTATTATCAAGATTTTTCCAACTATGTTATTTATTGAATTTATTTATATATTTAACGGGTATATTTTCATTGATAAAGATTACAGTACTTACCTCGTAGCTAGCATCCATAGCCTTCGTAGACAATGTACTACGTCCATCAGGTATGCTTGCTTGCCAAGTACTTAGTAAATACTCTTATACATAACATAAAAGCTTTGATTATATACTTGAATGAAGGCCACTCTACTCACCTCGACATCATCCGGGTTGTAAATATTGATAGCACCGATGGGGAATGACCAAAATCTATAAATACCATCCCATTTTTTGGCGTATGTTCTACCCACTTTCATCAACTCAACTGTAACGATGATCGATTAACAATTATTTTGATAATACTATATTATACTAGCCGACCACGCAAACGTTTTTTTGTCATATAAATTAATCGCTTTTTCCAGCGGCTTCTCACGCGTAGTAAGTGAATAAGTCACCATGTTTTTGCCCGCGGCTTATTAGTACCTATTTTCATGTATTTTACTTAAAAAATTGGTCAACTGCGAGTTGGTCTCGCACACTGACGGTTCCGTACTGTTTATAATAGAAAAATATATTTTTTTAGAAAATATAGCATTATACTATCAGCATTTCAGCGTCTACTTGTTACCATAATTAAGATTAGAAAAGAATTAAGAAAAAAAAAGTGTCTAGTATGGAGCCCCCTTTTGTTTTTTTATTAATTAAAATGTTAGGTATTTGTTGTTATAGCGGAAATTAAAATACACATTCTTTGAAAGTTTCAACTGTCTGCCTATTACGGATCATGAGATACAGCCCGCTGACAGACAGACAGACGGACCGACGGACGGACAAGCCAAGTTATAAATTATACAATGTTTTGTTAGGAAACCAAATTAAAATGTATAACTATAATTATGAATTCATTAAAAGACGGAAAGTCGAGAACAATCATTTAAATTATGGAGTAGGACAGAAAATTTGAAACAAAAACAAACGAAAGATTGGATGCAATCGTTACCTGGCGAAACTAGAAATTCTAAAGCATTGCCGATAATAAAACGGTCCTTCAGTCCTGGGATCTTTCTCAACATACGCGCCCTCTCATTGTAATTAAACAAAATATGGATAAATACTAGAAATATCGCAACGGCTGATAACACCACCAGCATTTTGAGCAACGTGCGGGCCCACCGATACTGCGCAGTACACTGATAGTGGCTTTTTATCTTTCTGTATACTTTTTGATTAGTGCTTGATATTTTAATGATTGATTATTATATTAGTTACTAATGCAAATTGGTCTCGTACACCGAGGGTTCCGTACTGTTTTAATAGTTAAAAAATCTTTTTTATTTTTAATATAGCTGTTAACACTGTATGAGCATTTCAAGCGTCCATTTGTTACTATTATTAGGATGCAAAAAAATATAATAGAAAAACCACGTTGCTCGTAGGGGAGTCCCCTTTTTTTCAATTTTATTATTCGCTGTTATAGCGGCAACAGAAATACACATTCTGAAAAAAATTTAACTGTCTACCTATTAAGGATCATGAGATACAGCCCGCTGATAGACGGACGGACGTACGGACGGACCGCGATGTTATTATGTTCCCATTGACAATATTGCAATCAATATAAATCAAGGTAGCACTCCACTGCAACTCACAGAACAATCAGCAATCAGTGACCTGTTAAACTGAACAGGGCTGAGCCTTCTCTGAGACCTGTGTATATACCTGAGGGAGGTCTGCGGACAGTATGGCTTCACCCAACCGCAGGCCCTGTTGCTCTAAGGGCGTAAGTAAGGGCTCATGAGGCGTGCATTTCGTGATTGGTTACTGCGTTGCATACATAAATACTACTTTATTTACCACAAAGATGTGAATTTTTAAAAAGCCATAGTGGCCTCGTGGTTGGATCAACGGCCTGTCATTTGATGGGCCCAGGTTCAAATCCCGGCCTGTACCAAAGAGTTTTTCTAAGCTTATGTATTAATATTGGAGCCGCCCGACTAGGGACTGTACCTCCGCCTAACAGAAGACCGTAGTGAAATAACAATACTTTCATGTAATGTTGTGTTTCTGCGGTAAGTACGGTTGCCAGTGCTTCACGAGGATACGCTGGGCTAGTAGTAATGCTGCTAGCACAGTGATTCCTCATTAATAACAGGGTAGGCAACTCGTTAGCGATATCCCTGATATTGCTAGCGGCTATAGGCTACGGTGACTGCTTACCATCAGGTGGGCCGTATGCTTGTGTGTCACCTTACTGGTATAAAGAAAAAAAATGAATGACATTGAAACAATTACTTATATTGTAATCCTTTTTATCAAAATCCATTACGAAGATAATAAATAGATAATAATTAGGCATGAATGCAGTCATAACCAAGTAGAAGATAATAAATGACTCACTTGTCTCACCGTAAGCTTGCAGACAGACTATATTTCTGAGAGAGGAACCAGTACGTTTTTAAAAAAGTACAATCTAAATAAAGCTTGTAAAATAAAAATCAAACGGTCGGTTCAACCAAACGACCACCACGGCTCTTCGTTGATATTAGTCTGTACCAAAAGCATGGTATGCTATATGTGAATCTGTGTCTAGACTAGACTAGGCCGTGGTAGCCGTGTGGTTGGAGTAACCGTCGGGCAATTCCTAGGTCCCAGCTCAAACTCGGGTTGCCTGAACCAATGAGTTTTTATAAACTTATCACACAAATATCGCAGCAGCGCAGTCAACTATTTAATGTAGTGTTGTGTTTCAGCAATATAATAGGTTCCCAGAGCTCCATGGAATACATTGCGTGCTGGCAGTGAGAATAATATGCTGCTAGCACAGTGAGTCCTCTCAACAACAATTGAGTTTGGCAACATCCTCACAGCAAACCAATTTTGATGTCCTTTTTTTTAGTATTTATTCGGCGCACTGCTTGAAATCGTTGGTTTCAACGCTTAGCATTTTGTGGCATTTTAAGTATTTTTTTGTGTTATTTTTATATTAATCCATAATAGTACGAAACGAGCACGATGACTGTTAATTAATATTCAAAAATTTTGATATATTTATCATTAGATTGACGATAATACCAAATTGTATCGATTAAACCACTATAAAGTGTATGTAACGATGAGTAGCGATATTATTTGTGACGTAACACGCGCGTCGAGCTTCGGGAGCCGACGGCGTGATTTTGTGGCACTGAGTTCACAAAAGTATTTTTAATATGTTATATTTTTTTAATTAATTAAGATCTTTTTAACTGTATGGTGAAAATTCTATTACGCCCTACCTCTCTTTGAGAGCGGCAAGTCATTGATACAGGCCGCCCCGCCGCCGTCCGCCGTGTGGTTTCCACACAACCGCATAGCGGTTTGATCGATCACCATGACAAGAGATTTTTTTTTCCGTTGTTATCTTTTCACAAATCTTAGATACACTAGTATTATATACCTACACATAGACCTATCAGTTGGTCAAGATATTTCAATGTTGTAATTAAAATTGACTTGTTAACCCTGGACAACGCCTTGATAACGCGATTAAAAACAATAGTTGGAGATGTCTCTCCATAATGTTATGACTAACATTATGGTACGTTTGCAAATTGATACGGCAGTGCTTCCCAAATAGATTGATTCCTTCCCAAAGAGATATTATAATTATTTTTGAAGAACACATTTTCATAAAATTTATCACCTACAGCTTATATTATGTGGACATTGAAATGTGTTATTGATTTTTAGTTTGTGTGCGGTTTTAGTTTGTGGTGGGTCACGACTAGTCACGCACGAGACGATACAGAAACATTTAATTAACTGGGCCAGGGCATAATAACGTTTGAGGAACGCTGTGCGATGTGTAACACAAGTTTATTGTAATAGAACATGTTTTGGAGGAAGTAGGTAGTAATTTATTGCTGCTCATAAATTGGCTGTACTTACAAGGGTATCGGTATCGCTAAACTTTAATTTTCGGTATTTCACTTGTTTGTTGATTGTTCAAAGTAATTCTTATAGTACGAGTAAAAATAGCACACCGGTTTCGTAGCTCATAAGTACTAAATTACATACATAACACATTCCTGGAAGTCCTGGAATTATCAATAGCCGTGTAGGCCGCAACCTAAGGGCGACAGCGTCCTAGGAGCGGCAGATTTCAGAGGAACTAATTATTCTTAGGTCTTAGACTAAAAATCCCGTAAAAAATATATTCTTATTTCTTATTTATGTTTTTTTATGACTAATTCATTCGTTTATTTAACTGTACAACAAAATTATTATTTTAGAAAGGTACACGGGGCGGCGTAAATAAAGTGGCTTATACTCATAAAAAATCCGGCACTGATTCCTAGCTTCCTCTCGTTTCGCCCCACAGGGCTTTCCTAGAATAGAATTTGAAAACAATACAAAAAGTCTTCAAAAAGTGTTCTGTATTTTTACATTATCATGCATGCAGCCCGATCAATTTAAAAAGGAAGATAGAACTTTGCGAACCCCGAAGCGACGCCGGTAAAAACTACGCCTAGCCTTATGCACTACATGTTTAAAAAATCGACGTTATTTCGTTGTCTGGTGCCTAGTGCCTACACCTTAGTCAGAATAATAAAGTTATAACTAAAGCGATTTTGTTATTATTCTGAAGTTTAGCCTATAAAAAAAACTGGCAACATACTTCTTGATAGTCCGTGTTTATTTCCCCAACATCCCGCAGAAAAAGATTTTTCACAAAATTAAATATTCTTGCAATATTATTTGATTCACTTTACCTGAACAACTCGAGGAAACTGCGTAACTAATATAATTAATTATCTGACATCAATTTAATTGAATATACACTCCGTAGATATACTCTAAGAATAATATAATCTAAACATTGAGCGACGAGACGAGAGCGCTGGTCTTGTGGTAGTACACCTGTCTGCTATGCTAGAAGTCGTGGATGCGATTTCTGCCGTGGCAAACATTTATGTGACAAATATGTTTGCTTTGCGTCTGGGTGTTGGGTTGGGTATGTATTTATAAAAAAAAAGTATATAAGTATTATATCAGCTACTGGTTCCCATAGTACAAACTTAGCTTAGTTACGGGCCAACATTGGGGTTTTGGCGTTATGTGATAATGTCCAAGCATTATTATTATTATTTGTATGTACGTTATAAAAGGTAGTTTAATATCTACTCTGAGTTATTATTATCTATCCACTTATTATCGAAATTAAAGTCCATCCGCATACTCCTTGCTGTTACGTGAACATTTATTGACGTAGTACGTCGTATGTATGACAAGTTGCATCGATACATTTAAAAAAATAAGGTTAGTTAAAAGATTCTGCATTGTGAGTGTTGTTTTTGTCTGCCGGTTTGACTGATGGGAGCATTACCCATTTATGATTTATCTGTCTTTTATATGATTCTCTTCCTTATTATAAAATCCTTGTAAAATTATCATCATCTGTTCTATATCAACACCCGTCCTATCCTTGTGTAACAAAGTATATTATATTAAGTCTATTATAACGTTTTCAGTTAAACACAATACCTATCACAATTAAGTATAATCATTTACTCGTCCCTCCCTCCTTCCTATTATGTTTTATTATATTTTATATGTTGCCATATGTCCTATTTTAATGCAATACTTAATGGTTTTGAGAAATTTTATAATTCCTTAGAATTCCTTTATACTAGACACTGGCAAAAAATAGCCCTTGAAGAGGATTGAATGCCATAGCTTAAGAGAAAGAAGAAGAAGACACGCATTTTGAAATGTCAGCTATCAAGTAGAAAATAATGTCAAACAACCCATGTTTCAAAACAAATAATGTGTGACTAAATGTTCAAATGGAAAAGAGGACACGAGTCACTAGTATGAGGAGCAGATGCGTTGTTGATGAATAAAATAGTGAGGGAAGAGGGAATGAAACCCTATCGTAGGGCCAACAAAGTGTTTATGGCGCAAGTAAAACACATTATCAATTATATTTATCCCATACCGTTTAAAAGCTGTGAATATATGATTCGTATTATTATTTGATTCATTTCGTAACTATCATGTTCACTCTAGTCTAGACGTGCCTTCCATACCATACAGCATGGATTTGCAATAAAATTACCTTGGTACATAATACACTTTGATTACATACTTACAAGACTAGTACTTAAATAATCAAAGATAATACATATATATATACTTACCTCATGAAGCAAATATATGCTCTCAATTAGTTTCATATTTCCTCGTGTTTTTCGATGTGTAACATCATTTCTCTCGCTTTCTGTGATTTCGTGAAAAGGGACGGAAATGTTTTAAGCCCGCTCTATTTGATTTGACCAATGAGCGCGCGCGGTGGTAGAGTTGACCGTCAGACGTCGGATGTTAGGCATGATACGTCCCTCTACGGCATGATATTATACACGGTTGTATTTTCTTGGATATGATACGCGACTACTGTAAGGCCCGCTCGTTTTTTTATTGTTCTACAAACACCGGAAACACAAGAATCGTATTAGATTAGTCCTGCTACAGTTTGGTTGCTTGTTAATCAATCACGCCAAAATAACTGAACGGATTTTATTGAAATTTGACACTGTATGAAATATTGGCCTGTACCTGTAGCCAAATTTATATCTACAATCGTTAACGCTATAGAAAATAATGTATGGGAATTAAAAAAAATACAATTTGTTTTCGTTTTCTATAGCTTTATCGATTGTAAATAGTATTAAACATGGCTAAGCCTTATCATTTCATTGGCTAAGCGTCCTGGATCCAAGCATAGGGTTTTTTCACGGAAAATTAAAGGCGGATAAAAAAACAACACCTAAAACGTATTAATAGCTATCTAAAATTGCTTACCCTTCAGCAGCTACGGTCGGCGTCAAGATTTGGGCGATTAAAAGTGTTAGCCCGTGAATTCGCGGGCGACGTATGCGCTCTCTGGCGTTATGGTGCGCCGTTCCCCACCTTCCTCAAACTCATCGGGACGTTGTTGCTCTGCCTACTGGTCATCCTGCCCCTCATCTACCCGGTCTTCGTCATAGTCATCACCTACTTCACGTGCGAGAGCCTTTATTTAAGGTAAGGAACTTATAGTAAAATTTGCGAAACAAGATATGTTCTTAAATATTATTTTAGCGTTGACAGTCGACCCAGTTTATCATTGTCCTGAACCACAAGTCTCACGATTAGTGTCCCTTGTAGCTCTTGGGTCAATGAACCAATGGAGCCAGAAATAATGGAAGAATATTAAATACCAATATGTACTACCTACTACTACTACTGATAACAAAATTCTACCAAATTATATCATTATTTAATTTACGTTGACGTTTAATCCTCTTCGTTACCGGACATCATTTGGTATACCTACCCGGAGATTTGCGATCTCATATATCTCGACACTTAATATTTTTCAGGAAATGATATTAGGATAGCAATAAAAAATCCACTGCCTATCTCTCCAAGTATAAGTAGAGGGATCTTTGTTATAATTGTTGCAGTTGGTGGCTAGACCAACCTTGGCGGTTTCTACCAACGACGATAGTCCGTCGTGCACTCTCCGCCGCGTTCCGGCCCACCAGCCTGCCCGACGTGTGGAAGGTCAGAGAAGTCCTCACGAGAGGCATCCTGCTTGTTCACTCACTCGCCACCTCTGTCGACTACCTCTGCGTCATGCAAGGCCTCCTGGATGAAACCTAAAACACGATAAATATTAAAATATGAAAAAAAAATTGAAACATTTACATGGTATTTTATTCCTTATTCGTTAAGTTTTGCTCTGTATAAGACATTTTGATAATAAAAATACTCGATATTCAACGTTGAAGCATATAAGCTGGAGCGTTACTGTTGGTACCTGTTCAGTGGTAAATTTTCCTTTCCAAGATAGCCAGTTGCTATGGAAAAAGAGGCCATCTTAAAGGAATGGAATCATAAATAACAAAAAGTACTTGAATACAAAAAGATGTGTCCTTAACGTAATCCCCATTTCATTCATTATCACGACGAAAAACAGTTTATCTCACAGAGTTCTTAAAAAAGTACTCGAGATTACCGTTGCTTGAAGTGTTTGGCAAAAAGTCGTGTTGTCGACCAAGAAGCATTATAGTCCGTTGTCGACGGACGCAGTGCAGTTCGCTTGAGGCAGTCGGCGACGCGGGACGAAGAATGGCGTACTGGGGCTTGGTCGGATTATTGGCACTCTGCCACTCGTGAGTACCTACCTACTGCTTGTTGATAAACCACATACATAACAACAGATTAACTTCATTACGAAACCCAAGAACACAAAATAATCTCTAGCGAAAGTAGCAAGTTTGCTTCTCATTACAAAGTTTATCGTAAAATAGCGACCCACCCACCAGCCCGATGAGGTCAAGCTATACGTGATACTTTTGTTAATTGAGTACGATATGCGTATTAAGGTAGACTGTCTGTCAATAAAATTTATTGTTATGAGTTTATTCGCAGAGGTGATAAACGTGTATTGTTATTGTCATGCAAATCGTAATTAAATCACGTACAAAAAAAACAACCGACCTATAAACAGCACTCGAGTCTCGGTGGCCAACACGCAGAATACGCTTCCGCTAGTACCGTTCGGATTATAATATATATTCATTATTCACAATATGGCGATTAAACCGTAAGCACACAGAAATGTTAAAATTTGGAATGTATAATAAGTTGAATGAGATGTATTTATCTATCTTATTAAGTACATCTACTTTCGTATCAAACGCGTGGTTGCCAATGATATTATATGTAAAAGAGGTGGTGGTTGCACCACCACGGTTGCCATCACTTACCTCTACGGCCGTTACAATTAATTGTTTCTATTGAGGATATGACGAAATAAACCAGGATCTCATATCGTTAAGATATTTTAAAGTTGGAAAATTGACACGAATAAAATGATTGCTTAAATATATTTTTTCGACGGAAATTATTGTTTCAATATAAACTACTACCACTGATTTGAACCATTGCAATGCAGATTAGGTATAATTATCTGCATCAGATATAGACAATTTAATTCAATATTAGCTAAACAGTGCTATTCTTGCTAGCTTCGGTTAATGTTTTTTATACCAGTAATGTGGCAAACAAGCATACGGCCCGCCTGATTGCAAGCGGTTACCGTAGCGTATGGACGCTTGCAACACCAGGGGTATCACTTTCAATTAATTAAAAAACAAGACATCCTTATATTAATAAATTGCTTTTTTTCAGAGGCTTAGCAGCCTACACCAAATTCCCTGAAGGCTTCACATTCGGAGTAGCAACTGCTGCTCATCAAATTGAGGGAGCTTGGAATGTCAGCGGTAAATATTGTGTTCTAATGACAGTTATATATCTGACACTCGTTAACTAACTTATCTCTTACCTGGAATAAGATAAATTTGAAAACTTGTCACATACTCAGTCAATTTTTATCTCGTCTAAGCCGACACGTGGTGAATAACAATATCTTAAAGTACCCCCTAGTTTCCTGAACAGAGCCCCGATATTCTTATCAAAGAGCTTTACATGTCAAGATTAACAATGAACATTTTAAGAACAACATTTTATGTACTAGTCGGAATACGTTTCCAGGTAAAACTGAAAATGTTTGGGATCGCTTGTCCCACATACGCCCCGAGATGATTGCCGATGGAACTAACGGTGACATCGCGTGTGACTCATACAATAGGTACCGCGAGGATGTAGAAGAGCTGGCCTACATGGGCGTAGACTTCTATCGTTTCTCCTTATCGTGGGCTCGCATCTTGCCCACTGGTCGAGTCGACTACGTCAACCCCGATGGAATCCGTTACTACAATGACCTCCTCGATGCCTTGGCTGAACACAACATTGAACCTCTTGTAAATATTACCTACAATTTTACCCTTTTTTTATTAGTTCTAAAATAATAAGTCTGAAATATCCGTCTTTATTTATTTCAGGTGACATTGTTCCACTGGGACTTACCACAAACGCTTCAAGACTTGGGAGGCTGGGCCAATCCGAAGATGGTTGATTACTTCCGCGACTACTCCGATCTGTGCTTCCGGGAGTTCGGTGATAAAATTAAATCGTGGATCACATTTAATGAACCTTATGAAATATGCGAAGATGCTTATGGTGACGATAAGAAAGCTCCGGCAATTGACAGCCATGGCGTTGGAAACTACTTATGCAGTGACACATTGCTGAAGGCCCACGCTGAGTCCTACCACTTGTACAACGACACTTACCGTCCCAAGCAGAACGGTAGAATCATGATTTCCATTAACTCCATCTGGTATGAGCCCAGCAATCCTGAAAACGCGGAGCAGGTTGCTCTAGCTGAAGCTGCTAATCAATTCAAAGTGAGTTTATAATAGAATACAAAATATATTATAATTTGCTTTGTCCGCTTAATGAGTGTGATACGGTCGAACGGCCTGCGCCCAGGTGAGCTCAGCCGTGGTTTCTTCCGACACGTGTTTCAGGACTTCCACGTCCCATCATCAGGGTGCCGGAAGAAACCACGGCTGAGCTCACCTGGGCGCAGGCCGTTCGACCGTATCACACTCATTAAGCGGACAAAGCAAATTATAATATATTTTGTATTCTATAAATATGAATTTCCGCAAAGTAAAACCTGAATCAATTCAATGAGTTTATAATTTTAATAAATTACAAATAATACGTTCATTTCTAAAGGTACGATTCTATACTAATATTATAAAGAGGAAAGATTTATAAAAATGTTACTTTCAGTTTGGTTGGTTCGCACATCCTATATTCACTGATGAGGGCGGCTATCCTGCGGTTATGGTTGAAAACGTGGCAAGACAGAGCGTAGCCGAGGGTCTACCTAAGTCACGTCTTGAACAGTTCACCCCGGAATGGATTGAGAGGATTAAGGGTACTTCTGACTTCCTTGGTATCAACCACTATACCACTCACTTAATAACTAGCGCTGGAGTAGACCCATTAGCCAAGTCGCCATCTTGGTTGAAAGATATCGGAGCTGTCACGAGTATGGAAGTTGGCGGCGATTCTGCTTCCGAATGGCTAAGGGTAATGATTAATTATTGTTGTATCTACCTATGTATATTACATAACTGTGCGAATAACCAAAACTAATCTATAACTTTGTATACTCAGGCGGTTCCCACAGGATTCGCAAACTTGTTGCGTTGGTGCAAGTCCTCTTACGGCAACCCGCCTATTTATATTACTGAAAACGGATTCTCTGATCGCGGTACCCTTGAGGACTACGGCCGCATCAAGTACTTCAACGTAAGTACACGAACTGACAGTGAAATATACTGGTGATACTATTTAGATGATATTACTAAAATGAATTCTTGCTGTCTTCAGGACTACCTATCTGAAATTCTAAACGTGATCAATGATGATGGCGTAAATGTTCTCGGCTACACAGCGTGGACATTAATGGACAACTTTGAATGGAGAGCTGGATTTTCGTAAGTATACATACTTGTATTTTATATCCACTGACCTAATAATATTCAAACACAATTCACAAGACAAGTGTCCGGAGCTCACTTGAATGTAAATTACTGTATAAATATGAAACCCTTAACATTAAGTTGTTGGTATGTTATTAGCGCACAGTTGAATTTTACTTGCAAGTTGCAACAATGTATGGTAATAGGACAGTCGACCACACGACAGGGCGGTCACATTCGTATTTATAGTGTCAGTGTTTATAGCTCACTTTTACATATATTTTTTTTCTGAAAAATATTAGTTTCTCCTCTTCAATGACAGTTTTTGCGAAACTTAATGATAACCGTCGACCATTATATTAATAATAATGCTTGGACATTATCACACATCGCCATCTGGCCCCAAACTAAGCGAAACTTGTACTATGGGAACCAGTAGCTGATATAATACTTATGTACTTTTTTGTTTGTAAATACATACTTATAATACATACCAAACACCCAAACGCAAGGCAAACATATTGGTCACATAAATGTTTGCCCTGGCGGGAATCGAACCCGCGACCTCTAGCGTAGCAGTTAGGCTACTAACCACTAGACCAGCGGTCTCGTCAAGCCATAACCATAGCTCCAATATTAGTTATTAAAGATATTCTGTTTATTTTAGTGAACGTTTCGGATTTTACTACGTTGACATCACCCACCCAGACAGACCCAGGACTCCCAAGCTGTCTGTTCAGTATTTCCGCCAGCTGATTGCCAATCGGGAGCTCCCTCAGGATGATCGGTTCAAAGACCCTGCTGTAAGCAACTCTTGCCATGTTTAAAGCTTTGCTTTTTATTAGTTACCTAAGCTACTAAAAGATTATATTAAGCTATAAAGGTTGCTGGTGGAAGCAAAAGTAGTGTAAATAAGACACGTGGGAAACTGGGAAGTACATAGTTATCCGAAAAGGTTACTGTGAAGGCAAGTATTCCGTGTAACGGAGGAAACCAGATTTTTCATTTTATATACTTTTGTATCCTTCATACAACTTTAGTTGTATACAAAAATCTTTCATTACCTACTAGGTATCTCGTTATAACCTGTATAAAATAGATAAACTTGCATGAATTTGAAACAATCTTAAGTATGTTTATTTTTATTTAAGAGTCAAGATACCTATTCAAGCTAACGATTCTAAAGTCACTTTACTTGCCCTTACGGCATTGATGTAATTGCTCTATTCTTCATGACTCCTATGTATATACTGGAAGTTCTCGGTGTTTGGCCAGGTGGTTATTGTTTAAAAAATAATCAAATTAATCGTAAAACACTATTGGGCTGATAGCAAAATACTTGTTCAAGAAATAAAATTTCGTACTTCAAACCGTGGCCCTGATATACTCCGTTGCTTTTTAAAATTATTATGAATAATTCACTTGTTAGACTTTATTCATCAGGTTTTCAGGTCCTTAGGGTCCTGTCCTTGTAATCTTGCTTCGATAGTCGTCACAAAATCATAACAGCTGTGTGATTTTTTCGGTTTCTCTTTTGTACCATTTTTTACAATGTCTTCTAAGGAAACTTGGTAGTTGTTTAACACCTTTTAAATGTATACCTAGTAAAATTAATTAATATTATTAGGTATATAATTACCTATATATATTTTAAAGAGATGTAGGGCGAATTGGGATATTGCGTGGGTATTCCCATTAATATTAGGGCCGCCCGACTGGGGACTGTACCTCCACCTTACAGAAGACCGCAGTGAAATAACACTACTTTGATGTAGTGTTGTGTTTCTGCGGTGAGTTGCCAGTGCTCCACGAGGATACGCTTTGCTAGCAGTAATGCTGCTAGCACAACAAAAACCACGGCTTGACTGCTTCAGTGACAGGAACTTTACCTGCTTTATGACTGGTTCATTAGATCTATACATTAGTAATTAGACCATGACGACATCTAGCCCAAACTAAACCATCGCATCAAATAGTGGGGCTCGACAGTGGAGTCGCCGGTTCAATCCTTGACTTGCTACGCGGACGTACCAGGAGGAGGGGTGTACATCGGAATTAATATAATTAGGGATGCAGGTGAACCTATTTGGTGTGGGCCTCATTTACGGATCTGAAAATGGGCTACGCAACGCAATGTGTTCCAGTCGTTTTTTTTTTTTCGGTTTGATGTAACTGTACACTTTATGCAATGTAAATAAGTAGATTTACTTACATTAATACTTTGAATCACGTGCTTATGAATCAAGTTATTCTAGATACTAACAAATAGTATAAATATCTATTTTTATGTATAAATGTATGTATATTGTTGTATATTATCCAGGTAAGGGGTTTCTAACACAACACGGTGGAGGAGGTGCATTGTAACAAGATTCTACTAACAGCACGCATACGGCACTGACACTGGTGTCGCGTTTTTCTTCCTAACAAATACATATATTCATTAATATTTATTTAATTATTTGTTTTTGTTCCACCAGAATGCCCCAAGAACTGACCTCTGAAATAGATAGATAGAGATCATGTCGTGTAGGTATATAATATATGTACCTAAAGAATGGTGATTAATTAAAAATATAAATCGGTATTAAAACAAATATTTATTTCATATAAGAATATCGAATTATTTACAATGAAATTATAGTTACTTAATTAATAACTTTGACAAATTTAATTTCATTGTTATAACATTGATACACGTAGTTAGATACACTACATAGAAAACTTGCATCTGCTATCAGACTGAAAAGATATGTTTGTATATTATAAAGGCTATACTTAAGAAATAAACGTTACAGTTTACACTCGATATATTGTTCTGAATATTACTCCGTCGTAGTGCCAGAGGCTCGTCCGAGGGACGTGGCGCCGGCGCCAAAAACTGTCAGCAACATGGAATGTTTGTCGATGTGTCAGCGAAGCAACGTACATTACAATCCGCCCACTCAAGATAGCCTCGGCGCGGAACATAAGGACCTAGCAGATAACAGCTTCCTTAAATGGGACGGGTAGCAGCACACTAGTCGGGGTGGGACCGGTGCGGTCGCCGTGTACTACCTACTGCTACATACTATCGGGTCGACTCACAGTCGTTCTGTGGTCGACCGCACACCTGTACTCTAATAGGGTAGGTAGTCACTGCGGCCGCACCCCAGAGCGGGAGAATAATGAACCGAACAATATGAGAAGCATCGCTACTTACGGACTCTTACCATCAATACACGACAAATACAAAATAAAGTATACAACATAAATGGATCTACAGCATACAAAATTAAGTATATCATAAACCCAGCACCGTTACCACTAATTACAATAGTTACACAGATGTTATTAATAGCTAATAACTGAAAATTATATTTAACTCTTATAAGAATAATAGTACTTTTACTAATATGGCAAAGTTTTCAATGTAGCATTTGACAGTAAACATAAAGGCCTAATTTCATTAACTTAATATTTAATCAAGCTAGCTGAATTCATTAATATACTCATACAAAAATCTAAAGACTAGGTGGGCTAAAACACAATTTTGAGAAGACGATAAACCGCCAAGTAATGAACAATAGAGTTACAGATGATAATCAATATGAAATAATACACATAGGTTTAACAATTATCATAGTTGGCACCAAATGTAAGGTAGTTATTGGTAGACCGTCGGAGCGCTGGCAGCGCTCGCGCCGCGCCGACTCACTCAGCGGCACGTGGCACAACAAAACACACGGCATTTCGTGTCGGTTACTCATGTGTCCGTGTCACTCACATTACCTTCCATGTTATTTAGCTAGCTGCACCCACACGCATGCACATTGCACAAGTTACATTGTTCACTCGCACACACCTAACGATATAGATAACTATCATAGTAGTTGCCGAATCAATGATCTAAATTTACGAGTAACTATAGAAACTTAACGTCTAACTATAATCTCGAAAAATACACAAGGACGGTGTAAGTCGAAAACCACGTTACTACGAGTAAATAGTTTAGTTTATGTCAAAATATCCTCACATCAATAGATTGACCGGAGAAAAGTGTACAAATATCTCTCAACATTATCTAAATTACAAATATAATAAATAACTTTTTTTATTTAAGGCACAATAAGGCACTGTTACGTCAAGATGTTATCACAATCTTAATTTTACACATTTAGTATACGTAGTTTTATATCGAATACAAAGAGGACGATTTCCGATAGTCTCAATAGCAAGAATATGGGAAACGTAGTTCACGAATGATTGCGCTGCAACGCAGCTTCTTTCTTGCTAGAAGGAAGGCGTGCACTCTAGTACGTGTCTACATGACGACTGACTAGCCACTCGTGCCGGGTGCCACCCGCTCAGCTCTGCAGATATCCTTAGTAGATTCTTCAACAACACCACATACCGGATCAATGCGAACAGAAACTAATACGCCGTTCGCTTTCTATTGGAGGCAATAACACTAATACATAATTAAGTTAATTCAACTGTCATCTACTCACTCGAATGCCCTGAATGTTGTAGTGATATGTGACCTACATGTTAATAATACAAAGAAATTCGTTGGTATCAACAAGTTCGAATAAGTGTTGAAAATTTTAGTAGGTGCTTTGTAGATATAAAATACTGGCTGTCAGACTGTTGGACATAAGTGTCTCCAATTAATAGGTTATTAAATATGTATCATCCTTACAGAATTGAAAATATCTATCTCATTCGAATAAATGCAGAGATAGATATAATTCTGGATCAAAAGCAAGTTCATTCGGAATATTTAAATCGATGTGTGTATCGTTACATAATCAGTGGGGAAAAGACATCATCCATGTTTCATGGAGATTTAGCCAAAGTGCCGGCCAATCCTTTTTTTGTATATTCTGTTAGAGCTTGGTCCGTCTGAGCAGTTTTTACTATGACACCAAAAATGGACATTACAGGACATTTCATTGTATTGGTTATTTTGAATTCCTATTTTCAACAAAAATGTATGAATATTCAGATTTCAGAACTCAAATAAAATCAACGACTATGGTCCTACAACTTTGGTGCCATAGTAATAAATGTTCAGACGGGCAAGCTCTAACAGAATATAGAAAAATATTGCGATGGCCCGCACTTTCAGATTTGGACCAAAATAGATAATGTCCTTTTGATTCTATCAAGTCGAAAACAGGTGATTTAGATCCAATTAAGATTGCAATAAATCCGTGATCGTCCATGTTGGCATTTAGAGTTAGTGGAAACCATCAGAGCGACACCGACATAATATATCTACCCCTACATCATAACACGCACGAGTCCCACGTCACCTCACTCACACACCCTACGCTACTTATTGTCATTTTCATAATGTAATGTACACCATCGATACCGCTGTCGCCGACACTGTAATGGTGACCGACTTCGTCGAAGCGGTAAGTAGTAAGAACCTACGGTAAATTAATATAATATCTAATTTGAAAGTTTGTAAGCTTGAGCGTGCACGTGCGGCCGCCCTACAGCCAGGTCAACACGTTGTCCGGCTTGCTCGGCGTCGAGTTGATCAGCGATTGTACGTCGTCCAGGAGAATGTCGTTTGTGAATTCGTTCAACTGAAAACAACAACACTTCACGCTCAACAAAAATAATTCATCATTAGTCGGAAGCCTGTCGTTATAATTAACCCGTAATTTTTGGCAATGGGTTGGCTGTAGATCTACGTGCACGCGTCGTACATCCGTCGACGTATATTCACTTTTCAATTTTAACGACAACTTCGAGACAAACACGTCATCGTTGTTATTTTTGTGCTTTCAGCGGAATCAAACTGAAAACATCATTAGTATCGCAATTTGAATTTTTCAAGTGAAGCTTATAAGAAAACTTTTATATAGTAGCTCATGGATCGACCATCGGTTTGTATTTCATAAAATAATCATGGTTCATGTAATTATTCATAGATGGTAAAAGAGTCGGCAATGCGCAACTGATTTCGTTTGTTTCAAGCATTTATAGGCTAAATACACTAACGTACTATATACTACCAGGCGGGCCGTTTGCCGATTAACCAACTTAATAGTATAAAAAAGTACCTGTAAAGAAGGAACCAAGTCGTCGGTGGAGTCGAGGTTGTCGCCGAGCGCGATGTCTGAGGAGTCCATGTTTGCGCCGCCCTCGCTGCTGCAGTCCATGCGGTCGTCCATGCCGGCGAGGAAGTCCTCGGGCGTGTGCGGCATGGAGTAGGACTGCGGCACCGCCATGCCTAGCCCGCTATCCGCCGACTCCTGCCGCTGATGGTCAGCCAGCCCCGACAGGAACGGGTCCAGCGGCAACTCTGTGCTCGTCACCGCTGCGCTATTCGCCAGGGATGACACGATTGACGAGCGCGCCATCAACTCTTGCTGGAACCACAAAACACAAAACAAAATGTATTCGATGTACAAAGAACGCAAGTAATAAAAGAAGCTGTAGGTATTATATTTTTATGGCTAACTTAAGGAAACAGCATAATAATAAAGGACAACGAACGAATTAGTATACATGTGGTGTACGCACATATGTTATTCTAAGTGGGAACTGCTGTAATTACTGCTTCAAGCGGCATGTTCCCCCGTTTGAAGCGGGCTTAGCTAAACTGATAAACTTAAGCATATACATACTTATAGCTCTAATAGCATATTACAAGATTACTTACTACACAATATGACCACAACAACGTAACCAAAGCAAACCAAAGTAGATGACCATGTTACAAAACACACCGTTCCACAGTCGGATGCGCGACTCAAAACATTCTGACAACAACAACACGTGCTCAAAGTACCGATCGTAAACAAAAATATGTTTGTATTTGTGTCCAAGTTGGTAAGATCATAACCCAAAACTTCTCATCTACATTTTCAAGCTTTATCAAGGATTAGCATTAATTTGTCACGTCTTGTTAATCAAATTAAATGACATGCATCGAGTTAGGAAAAAAGGATAGAGTTATAACAACCAGCTGCAAGTGATTAAGTATTGGTATACCTGGAGTCTGATCTCCTGTTGGCGTTGCTTGAGGCGCTCTCTCTCAAGCTGTAATGACTGGAGGCGCAGCTTCTGCTGACAAGCCTGGATGGAGGCATTAGCCCACCCGCCGCCCGCCACGCCCGCATTCGCTGCCGGCGTACGCTGCAAGTGTTGTGCTGGAAACAACAAAAACACACATCAACTCACAAGCGGCAAAACTCCTTCGGTTGCACATTTAACGTACCTAGACTTCTAGTGTTAAGGAAGGATCTATAGTAAGTAACAACTTACGTATTCTAGGGTCGAACCAGGACGTGGTGCGAGCAGCATGATTTATAAAGTAGATCTCTCCTTCCGCCGTGGCGGCCTGCTCCCAGCCATCCGGCAGCGGCCCTAGTGGATCTGTCGTAGTGTTACTACTTGTACTCTTCGCTGCTGAAATCAATCATACGCGTTTCATTAGATTTGATGTTTAAATAGTTGAACGGGGATAGTGATCCTCTCAACAGCGACTAGTTGCAAGACTAGGAACTAGAACGTACGCGCACGTGACGTCAATCAGGAGTTCAGGAGGTCGTCCAGAGATTGGTCCAAGAGCACGGCGCCAGATGAACTTGGCGGACGTTGCTGCGCTGTGCGGTGTAAGGTGAATCAGCTGCTCACCCCCACGCTACATGCCACCATTCATAAACAACTTATATAGCTGCGTAGTAGGTATATTTGCCCTAATCGTTACATAACACGTTCTCAGTCCAAGCGCCAATTATGATGAGTTGCGTGACTCATGCTGCTTGTCAGGAGTCCATGCTTCCACTATGGAGTACTGGTACTTACTTATTTTCTCCAATATCGACTTACGTCGTTGGTAGTACGGGAAGCGTAAGACCATTTTATATGGGGACTATGAATGTGATAATTATAATTGTAAGAAGTCGGCCAGGTGTGACTTAGACTCGACCGAGGGTTCCGTTTAGTTTTTATTAAAAAACAAACTTGATTAAATTACATACTTAACTTTGCCGTTCGACACCTAAACACGACTATAGCACCAACCGCAAATAATAAGTTTGTAACAGTAAAATACGCTCCATTTTTTCGAAAATATCTCAATACACACTATGAGCATTTCAAGCGTCTATTTGTCACTACTATAACAGCCCGCTGACAGACAGACTGACAGCGAAGTCTTATTAATAGGGTTGCATTAGTTACCCTTCAGGCAAGGAACTCTAAAAAGCATAATTATAATAGAAAGTGATTAAATACTATGATATCTATTCAAAGTAATTTATGGATTTTATACACATTTGATCAGTTTAAGAGTGTAACAGAGCGAAACTATCAAGATTGTCCTTTGATTAAATTAAACAGTGCTGGTTTTCAGGTCGCAGCTCGCATGTAATTACATTATAAACTTTACTCAACTCCGTCGGGAGGCCGCTAACCACAATATTACATGAGCACCACCACGTTATGCCTGCCTACTGTTATTTTGTACGTTATATTTCATTTCACTATACATAAGAACAGACAACGATTTGTATGTCATTAATACTGTAATAATATCCTACTAATTATATAAATGTGAGTATGGATGGATGCATGGATGTTTGTTACACTTTCACGCAAAAACTACTAAACGGATTTAGATGAAATGTGGAACACAGATAATTTATAACCTGGCTTAACACGTAGGATACTTTTTATGCCGGGAAAATTTTAGGTTTCTCTGTGTTTCTAAACTAACGCGGCCGTAGTCACGTGCAGAAGCTAGTAATGTCATAATGTAAAACTGTAAATAACGAAGGACTTATAATAATGTAGGTATTGACAAATATGACAATCGTCGCGTTATAAATATATTTTATACTAGGATGCAGTGAGTGTGACTCAGTGTTTATGAAAAATAATTATAATACCAATACTATTAATAAGTCGCAGAAACAATTATATCTTTGGCAATCGTTGGGTCGGACAGAAGCAGAAAATCTGACAAATGGTTTAACGCAGGTATCTGCTTATCCTGTGAATTGGGTTGCGAAGGTCAAATGTCAGTCGCTTTATGTAATAAGGAATAGGTACATATATCTTTATATATCTTCACGGCTTCCCACAAGGGTCTCCGAAAGGTAGGCGGAGGTAGATTTTATTATTATTATAACCAGCCACATCGAGCTAGATCTAGTGCAGACCCTAAACATTTTTGGGTTAAGACAGAGCGACAATTTAAATTAAACATTAAATTTAATGACACAGGTGTACTAAATACATGTGTACTTTAAAAATATTAAATTAATAAAAGTGCACGGTAATAGTCGCTTTTCATGTAAAAAATACTAATCAAACAGAACAGATATTTGACGTAATAAGTCAATATTTATAGCATTATATTTAAATTAAGCAATTAGTTAATTTAGCGTCCCAAGAAAGATATTTGTTCAAGTTTACGAAAGGTATACTATCGCGACATCAGATTAATGAGGAACGCGCTGTGATAACATCTTTATTTGCCATGTCATTCGATCTACATAGGAGCTTACTTCGGCGAAGTTAAAGTGAGATGGAGCAGTATCAACGACGGGTGATGGGCCGGGGCGGCGCGGCGCCGGCGGCGGCGGCGCGGTCGACTTGCACCTCGTCGTGATTACGTGACTAGGTCACGTACTGCGCAACTATCGTAAGAAACAATGTACGCTAACTATACGCACACGTGTCTCGCCACAGTTCTTTGTAGTAAACAAACGCTTCTCCAATACTCCTATACATTTAACTAGATTACTAAATAAAAAATGTGTGATACCGAAAATGCATGTTTTTTATTAGCATAATAATTAATAACATATATAAGAAATGGATTACTCGTTTGCAGCGTCGAGGCGCTGTCGCGAACCGGCCGGGACGGCGCCGCGACAACCATGTATTTTCCAAACACCTTTCAACGCTCATCTCGCATCGACCGACGGAAACAACGCGTTAATTCCCGTCATAAAATCAGTTTTAGAATTCGGGTTATTTACTTGTTTTTATTTTAGTTCCATGATAATTTTAAACCCGCCTCTGTGGCCAATTAGATCACGTGAAATGAGATTGGGAGCAGAAAACTTTAAAGACGGTATCATAACAGCCACGTTAGTGCTAATTTAATATTAAAACGCTAAGAAACTGTAGGCACCTACTAGACTAAACAGACGACTTTCACCAATAATAACGTATATATATGTACTAATAAATATACGTACACGAACGTATCCTGAAATAGTACCGGCTAACCCGAAGGAAAGAGATAAATATAAATTGTTTTCTGGAATCCCCCAGGGTTTTGTAGATAATCAATATTTTCCGAGTTGCCTCCTGTCTGACGCAACTCGGCATACAACAACACTAAAGCGCATACAATGTGAGCCATAATGCTTACGCACTACATACGTAGGACTGGGATCGTTCGATGCAAACCTGTAACCTATGTCGTTTAACTAATTATATATTAATATCCCCTAATTATGGATGTGTCAATGCGATAAAGCAAGAAAAGTAGTATGAAGCAGGTATGTTGATTTAATTATAATTGCGCTGCGGGCCATTGGAGACCCGGCGTTGTCTGCGATAAGATGATGAGCAGATTTATGAGGTAACTTCCGACTGACCAAGTCGGAGCCGTAAGAACTAAAGCTAAAATGACCTACAGTGTAAACCGAAACTGAATGTTGCGAAAAACATCCTACGGAAGGGCTAAATCCTCAGAATACGGACTGGCTCGCTATACTAGGTGAACCGGGACATGTAAAATCATGTCAGTGTCTGATAACACAATATTCGTTGTTGTTGTTTATTCAGAAAAGTAAACCATAGAGCGTTGATTGATCTTGTGTTTAGCAAGCCCGGCCGCTTAGATAAGTAACGCGGGTTCGATCTCGGCATCCATCAACGTAAAATAATCTTACAACATCATTTGAACCAACTTTAAGAATTCTGGATATATTGAAAATTTTCAGACATACTATGGACCGACCACAATTTTTTTATAATATCCTGGATAGTCAGGCAGGATAAATAAAAAGAAGCGTGTTTTCTTTAACTATGAATTATTTCAAATGTTTTGAAAGTATGCGAAGCTACCTGGTGGTGATGTGTTGGGAATGGTCTGGGCCGGCGAGGGTTGTGAGAGCAGCGTCTCGGCACTCTGATGCTGCACGCTGCCGGAGACTGCTTGGGCCGCCAGCGACTTGCGCGGGTCCTCCCATGTCGTCGTCTTTGTTATGTGACTGCAACAAACACACATTTATATTATAAGTTACGTTATAGTTATACTCGTGGTTCTGGTGAGAGAAAAAAAACAATAATAAATTGTATAGGTTTCCCTTAAATTATGTTAATCCAGCGTATAAGATACCACCTAAATTTCATTCAAATCCGTACAAACCCACGTACACACACACATATACAAACATTCGCATTTATAATGTGATGTACCCACTAAAAGGTAACTACTACTCACTCAAACATCTTGCTCTAAACAAAACTAGGTTTATGGCACAGAAATACCCCTAAATTAGCCCTTATTAGAAAATATAGCAATACAAACGCTATGCACATTTCTAGCGCCTACTTGTTGAACTCGATATGCGAGTCCAACTCGCACTACAAGTAGGTTCGCATATCGAGGGTTCCGTACTTTTTGTAATATTAAAAAGTCGCTCTTTTTTTTAGAAAACAGTAATGTATACTTTTATTTATTTAGATTTTTAGAATTTGTTGTTATAGCGGCACACATTTCACATTCTGTGAAAATTCTACGAAAAAACGCATACCTCTATTGAAACATTCATTGTAAGCCGTTAGTTAGTAACATCAGCATCGTGTGAGCCAAATCTTCCTACTTAGCGGCCGATGTGACCAATTTGTAGACAAACCGGACACGAGGAGTGTCCGACATGTGAGAAGCCGCCGCGGCATGATGAATGATCTTTTACTTTCTTTACACTGAAAGTAGGCACTCGGCTCGCGGCCGCCGCCCGGCGACCGGGTTTCGGCCCGGCAGATCATGCACTCGTGTTTTATACACATGTAAGTTCAGAGAAGGTAACTACGTGCGCCGTCGCCGCCTCAATACAATGATATCATCGCAAGTATCGCAACGCCAACTTCCATTAAAAGAATTATGTTACACCAAGTTTAGATTACCGCTTATTTGCGATAAGAAAAACTATTTGAAAGCGAGTGGGGGCAATACCACGATAAATCAATTTGTACGGGGCGGTAATGAACTTGGCCGCACTATCAGCTGATGTTACGATGTCGCGAAAGGAGAGCATCTGAGGTGACCAGAGTGCACGCGGCACCTGTGCGGTGTGCCTGCGCACACCTATTATATAACCTTGCCTACATGATAGCATGATGACATATTTTGCTAGTTTATTATATAGGTAAGAACATAAAACAGAACATACTTAAGTAGGTATAATAACACCGATATATTCTAAATAGCAAACAGCCCCTTTCAGGATTACATCTTTATGGTTAGCTACAATGACGTTGTAGCGTGCAAAATTCACTTTTTAATTAAAATTATAGCTACACTTGTCAACTTTCCACACAGAAAGACGGACTCGGCAAGTGATCTTCAAATGAAGGGGAGGTTATTCCTGGTTATCAGTGTTATGTTACGGTACCCTTCAAATATGTGTGCGGCTTTTTCTATCAATTATTAGCACCTTTAAGGTAAACAATGTCAACATTGCACAAGCAGGTATACAGCAGGTAGACGACTAGATCGTAGAGTACCAAATCACGCCACTTCAGGCCTGCGAAGTGTGTAATTACAGCCAGGCAGCGCGGGCGGCGGGGATCACTAGCGTTGCATAACGTCATTACTGCACCTAATACATGTCTGTTTGTACACAATCACATTTCACCCACATCCCGCCAAATATAAGCGTTCTCAGAACCAACATCAAAATTGGCAGCACAGCCGCTTTGAACACCTGGTGGATGTTAGTCATGCGCTGTTTAGGCTCCGGAGGAGGAGAAAAGTTTACGCAACGTGCGACATGATTTCATAACTTCAATGCTGTAGATAAAGCCTCGTGAAAGTTGTGCGTTACAGTAGATATTGCAGTGCAGATATGTCGCAATAAAATCGTTTAATTTTAATCGACTGAATTACTTATTCAACCAGCACGCTTACAAGAATGAGACACAAGATGACATCAACAATATATATATATCTGTAAGTAAAAAGAAGATATATTTACTTGATAATCCTCCGGTGTTAAATACAAATTGCGTAGTTGTATGTGTAACTAGAGCCCGTGTCCGCAATAGCGAGTAATTTGAATTAATAACGCAATAACTAGTTCGCGCACAACATGACATAAGCGCATAAGCCTCGCGAAATTAGAATTTAAATAGTCATAGAGAACAATCACCAGATGACAAGGAGTGTTAAGAAATACGCCATTTCTCTGGCGCGAAGGCCTTCCAGCGTTGCACAAGCCAACGCGCAGCTGTCTCGGTGCGCGGTGGTAGGTTGCCGTTTTGCGATAACGTACCGCCGCTCCACGCCGATACCTGTTGGGCTACTCTCCAATTCGAATGTTATCGAGAGATTGTTAAGAAACGAGCCTGCGTATTGCATTACGTTGTAAAGACAACCCGAGATAACAATCTCCGACTGAAACTTGAAGTCCGCCAAACGGCCTTTGTTCGAATTCACAAACTCCTGGATTTTATTTGTGGATGTCAGCCCGCTTTAACAGAACAGAAGGCCAGCCACGACGTGTAAAAATGAGAGACTTATGTAAACGGCGCTTAATATTGTTCCAAGCATACGAACGCTCAGAATCTCATAAACCATGACCGCATACAAAGTAGCTACGGATCGTAAACAGAATCGCCAGCACAATATGACGAATTCGGTGAAATGCCTCGTGTTTCAATTAAACGGAAAATATAGTTGGCATCGCGTCCGTCGACGTAACATAAATATTAAAATAACTATGATGGCTCCGTAGCGAAACATTCATTCAGCTGCAAATACACTACCGTGCCCATCTATGAGCTACTCACCACTCCCGCTTCGTACTCTATCATCTCTCCTCTTTCTCACTTCCAACAAAAGCAACAAGCACTCATGACTAGTCCTAACAATTCTGTTTACTAGATCTGTAAAAGGCAATTTTAATACATTACCTATAACTGTTGTTTCCAAAAAAAATATTATGGAGTTTCATAGGAAGAGGAACGTAGTACATATAGGTAGCAAAATCTAAACTATGATTTCACATTACCGTTCCGAGTTACGTAGTAATGTAGTATTTAGTATATGTACTTTGACCGGGTGCTCCGACATTTGTGGCGCTGCGCTGGCGCCTGAAGAATCTACATTTTGCGCTTCACATCAAAAGCTGCGAGTACGTTCGGGTCTAAAGATTGCGCAGTATATTACTCAAGTAGCTAGATAAATCGAGCACAATCTACAGAACAGACCGGGTATCACTCCTAAGATGGCGCTGTATGCGACCGGATACGCGTCATGTCGGACGCACATCCTATATCTCGTCTGGTGTGTAATATTGCCGCTTTTACACTTGTACATCTAATCTACTGACAACACAATGAACAGAAGGCGTATCACAGTAACCTCGAATAAAATCAGCTTTATTTACTCTTCAATTGATTACGTAATCTAAAGGTTTGCGCGATTATACCGCATCAGTGTTCTTGGTTTTAGACTGAAGTACCAACATAGTATCCATAGTATATTTTAGTTCCTATTCATAGAACTCCCCATGTCACATGCGATCTATCAACAAAAGCTATTCCGATTACAAAAAAAATATTTGAGGTACTTACTATGAAAATGGCAAACAATGTATAATTATATAATAAATGCAAATGTTTGGATGGGTTGTTTTACATTCGTCCCAAAGTAAATTCGTCACGAAAAAAGGATTACACTTACTTCTTTTCGTCGCAATTCTAGTTTATGTAGTAAATTTCCAAAATATTCATTTTGATAAATGTAAATTCGTCACAGTGCTTTTTTCCGCACGTATAGCAGAAAAATAAAGCAATACCTAAGTGGAATAAAAACTTTGTTTATTTTTCGTAAGCACCAATTTTAATAGTTTATCTAACATCTACATAAAAATCACAGTTCTCAGGCGGCTGATTAACAGTAGTACCGAAATGATCATAACCTATAGGACAAAGTAGCATGCCACGGCTACCGTCTGAAAATCACTATATTAATTAAATAATACATTAAAATATATGAGACGAGAATATTTTCTTCTTTAATACTTTTTAGAGCGTGATTATTCCGTAGTCGGGTTTTAGTTTTTGAACTTATTAATGCATGTGACGAATTTACTTTCAATGTATATGGTGTTAACAAAATGTGGCGAACTTACTTTGTGGCAAATGTACAACATTTTATTTGTTACTCAATGACGTCAAAACAGCTGATTGTATTTTATTGAAATTTGTTACATAGAGCAGGGTACCCTAAAAGTACCCTGTTTCACGTGTTTTTGTTATTCTAATAACACGTGATAAATCACAAAAAAATAGTTCCCACATTGAAAGAAATTTACGTTTTTTTTCTATATCCACGTACTATCCACGTTAATGTAATCGTGAGCAAAATCTAGTAACGAATCATAATAATATACTTTCAACAATTAGCTCGAACAAAAACAATTTCTCGCGTCTAACATATTGCATTGATTTATCAAACAATCGTTACTGTACAGCGCTCAACTCGGTAACTAATCCATCAAGTATTGTGTAGGAGTACTAAAATCACATCTATGTGTAGTGTAGTGATAAAAAATGTAAACAAACCGAAGGTCGCAGAATACTACTTGCCTCATAATATGCAGAGGCATTATTGAGCACGTAACAATACGTGAAGTGACAGCATTTTGTCAAAATCAACTCTGAACATATATTACCTACAAGGAAAATAATTACGCCATACAACATCCTCCTTTGTGTTAAGCTTGGTAAATAAGTATTCTAGATCATTTATTTCCTGAACGTCAGTTAAAATGTTAAATCACTGCAAATAAATACTACTCACATTTTAATCTCGTTAGTACGTAGCAACTTATGCGGAGTTAAGTTAATGCAAGCTATATATATGATGAGTGCTGAGACTGCATGCAATATTTACCTACTTGCGAACACACATACATAGAAATAGAAGTTATTTGTTTTCTTTTTTTATACCACTAAGGTGGCACACAAGCATACGGCCCACCGGATGGTAAGCAGTCACCGAAGCCTATAGCCGCTAGCAATACCAAGGTATCACTGACGGGTTGCCAACCATGTTGTTGATGAGGTCTCACTGTGCTAGCAGCATTACTACTAGCCCAGCGTATCCTCGTGGAGCACTGGCAACCTAACTTACCGCAGAAACACAACACTACATCAAAGTAGTGCTATTTCACTGCTGGTCTTGTATGGTAGAGGTACAGTCGCCAGTCGGGCGGCTCCAATTTAAATGGGAAAACCCACGGGAAATCCCAAATCACCCCACCTCTCTTTTTTAAAAGGTCATGGTGTGATTAGTCACTGTACTTAAGCTTAGAAAAACTCATTGGTACAAGCCGGAGTTTGAACCTGGGCCCATCAGATGACAGACCGTTCGTTGCTTCAACCACTAGGCCACCAAGCCTTTTTAAAAGTATAGTGGCATATTGGCATGCATATTATACTCGTAATTTCTTTGTAGTGGTAATGCAATAGATGGCAGCAAGTAGGTACGCCGTTAGCCAATATGTCCTTTGCCAACAATGAACACTATGGTCACTATGGAGTAAACACCAGCCATTCTTCAGAAATACTGCTATAACAACTGATGAAAAGACTCGGCTGCTTCGTTCTATACAATGGTAGTACCTTATACTTCAACATAATTGGTTCTAGGTATACCAAATTTCATGAAGGCAACATTAACAACAGAGTGTGCTATTTTGCCCCAAATACTGTGGCTATAATTGGACAATCGTTCCGCACATAATATACCGTGAAAAATACTATATACGAGCAATATATAAAAGCCACTTGCAAACGACCTTATTAATCTAAATATCTCGTAAGCCACACACAAGTTAGCTTCATAAAGTAAAAAAATCTAGAAAAAAAAATATTGCTCATTAAAACCTGGTATATTATACCAATTTCTACCTTACCTGTTTGTAAGAAAATGTCGCGTTACATAATTTTGTATTACATTTGAACACTTATATTATCATACTAGCGGCCCGCCCCGGCTACACACGGGTAGACAATAGACATTTATCAAATATTTTGTCTACTACCGTGCGAAGCCGGGGCGGGCAGCTAGTATAAAATATAGCCTATGTTACTCAGTGATAATTTAGCTTTCTAACGGTGAAATAATTTTTGAAATCGGTCCAGTAGTTTCTTAGCCTATTCAATACAAACCCACAAAAATACAAATCTTTCCTCTTTGTTATATTAGTGTAGAAGTGTAGATAGTTTGCAGTGTGTGTGTTTGTGTATCTCTGTGTATGTCTGTGGCATCGTAGCTCCTAAACGGCTGAACCGATTTTGATTTAGTTTTTTATCTTTTTTACCGTCTTATGGTTATGTACCCGAAGGGTAACCAACAGAACCTATATATACCGCTATCAAAACAAATAGTAAAAATGAAAATAAATAAAAACGCGAACCGAAAAATGTTTTTTTTCCATTTTGCAGTTCGCATTTTTATTTATTTATCTCGGCCATTTTTTTTACTCAAAGCCCTTTCCCATCATTACCACCCTACCCATTGTTATTTTTTGTTCCAATGTTGTTCCAAATTTAACACATTTAATAATTTTATGTACTCAGATCAAATAAAAAACTCAGTTTTTATTTATTGTTACTATTTTCCTTCAAGAAGCTTTTTTGTGTAGTTTGTGAAATATTTCATGATAGATAGGTTAATGGCTTTTTTATATTACTTTTTCATTATCTGGCGCATTTTATTCTTCAATTTGATATCGACTGTGGTAAAAGTATGTACGCTATTTTCATCAAATTTAATCAATAGATACATTATTGAACGAAATATAGTATATGATATTCCCCCAGAATGCCCTCGGTAGCCACTTTGTAACAATCTTGTGGATAACTGAACCAAACCAATTCTGGGCGTGACTCATTCATTCACATGAACACTCTTACGCTTCACTAACCAACATTTATTTACGTTTGTACACAATTTTCAGGCAGTCTCAAGGTATCAATTATATGTATATGCTTGTTTGACGGCATCATTAGTCTATTAGTTAGTAAACCTGACTACTACGCTAAGCTACCTACGTGTTACAGGTACGTTCCTAGTTTACTTTGGGACCAGATATTTAAAAGAAGTTTGCTATAATAACGCACACGACATTTATATTACGTGTATATATCTATTGTGAAGTCAAAAAATTGGTTAGACTTGTTGGTTGAAGTCAGGGAACTATTTCCTGCAGTGAACACAACTGAGGCGTCTTTGTGAAAGTGCCTGGGCTGCCATACGATGGATCCTACTTAGGTTTTTCACCGAGAACAACATGGCGGAGACGGCATTCTAAATTTGAATCTCGGACGAGTCGGCGCTCGCGTACGTAAATAAACGCACACACGAATAATCAGTAACACTATACAAGCGTTAGAGCAATGTCTAACCATCATCACACAACTGGACAGAAATGTACTTCAGTTAATTTAACTTTATGTGAATGTGACTGAGATGTTATGTTCGTGCGCAGCATCCGTAAGAACTTGAGATCGTCGCACGGCTGACAATTTGCATCGATAGTCTACGGCGCGTATACCGACCGAAACACTCACATCATACCCACACAAACAGAAGTAGACGAAAACGCACTCGTGACGCACCGACTTCCGGCCGTTGATTTAATTATGGGATCTACAGACTGTTCCAGCCAAAACGTACATACGTACTACATAACGGAGATATTACCCTAAGCTAAGAACGTATCAATATCAATATTTCGATTGAGTTTATTAGGTTCACCTAAAAAGCTATAGAATAAGCTTGCGTTAGAATTGAACCAAGTTCCCAAAGGAGTACAGCTTGGTTCTTCAAGAAGGATGTAAAGAAATATTTGCAACGTCGGCAATGTGCGAGTGATAACCCTGGTGTTGCAAGTGTAAGTACATAGGCTATGGTAACCTCTTACCATCAGACGACCCTTACGCTTGTTTGCCACCTTAGTGGTACATAAAAAACAAGGTTGGAATGAACAAAAACCAATATGAGTTACTACGTGTACTGTAGCTAAGTGTGGACACCTCCACTGGCCCGAGCTTCTTCTAGCTTTGATGTAGTATGAAATAAATCAATCAGCTGCGTCCCGTCTCAGCGCTGCAGCGGGACTGGCCATGGCGCCGCAGTCGCACGCAAGTAGATATCTAGATTTTGTTTTTAAGTGTAAACTGTACTTTATTAGAATTTGTAGCGATAATAAGCAGAATACAAACTTTAAAATATTCTTCAGGCTTGTTGGGTTGGTTTACCCTTAGTAACGAGGGCCAGTTAGGATAAGAAGTCATATACAGTATCTTCAATAATCGGTGCATTCAGCCTATAATGGTCCAGTGACGTAGATAAACGTAGTACTCAGGTTATCAGAAGCAGACGGTGTATTGGTCGGTGCGTACGCACTCACGCACACGGCGGCACCGCTGGCACCGGACGGCCTTGCCGCAGTCGCCGCGTAGTGGTCTGCCTCTCGCTGCCAGAGGTTAACAACGTATTTTTTCCTATCATATCTAACTTTAGAAAGTAACGAATCACAAATATAAGTAATACAACTCGCCTGATACGCCTTAGAACGCTAAAACAAAATATTCCACTTCCCGATACCAATTGCAGTTTCAAACAAAGCGCTACAAACCCTTAAATAGTGAACTGTATTTGAGCACGGAGTTATCCATCCAAATTAATTAATTAAGTGCAAAGTGGCAACTGATTATATATTTGGTAGACCCAACCTGTACTGTAACGGTTAGCTGAATATGAAATTTACCCAGTTTGAGTGCAATAGGTAATGTAACATTTAATTCAATTCGAGAACAAGGATGGCAGCATCGTGACCTGGCTCAAGTCAGGTTGAGTCAGAGGCCGCCATTCAGTCACAGCATCCGGGTCGACGGCTCACCGTCTTATCTATGACTACTCCAAAACTTCCAACCTATTCCCAGAATGAAGATATTAACCGAGATCTCTGTTCAACGGACTGGTTTCGAGGTCATCTCGCCGCTATCTCTTTGTCTACTCTCGATAAACAGTTAATATTGGACATATTGTTGTACATGCCTACCTTCATTTCTACTTCTGACGAGTCATGGTATTGATAGGATGTTAAAGTAAGTAAGTATATCTTACTTAAGATACTGGGTACACCAACAAACCTAAACCGATTCTCTTTTGCTAATTCTAATAATAATGTAATGGCCCTTGGGTCGAATCGAAACGCGTTCAGTCAGGCTCAAATAAATTGATGACTTTTATATGTATATTTAGGATCTATTTGAGATAGCCCAGAATTGGAATTCGACCGAAAATGGGCCCGTGGCTCAACATGTTACCAGTAGTCACCCACCACGTCCCATAGTCCCATCGGGACCTAAAATATCTCAGGTGAGTGAATTTTAACATAATAATATGAAAATGGGGTGCCAAAAAAACCTGAACATATTTTTTAAAAAAATATACCCTAATAGATTTTATGGATTAAAAACTTAAAATAAACTAAACTAAGAAGTACAAAATAATATGATAATATGAGATGCTTGTAATTTATTGAACACTAAAATTTAGCATTCAATAAACATAAGGAAATATCAAATATACGATATTTTAAACTCAATTTATTATTATTATGTATCACTTTGAATATCATTTTCCAAGGAATTTCATCTGGTGAACGATACTAATCATAGTATTCTATGTGGATATTCCAAGTCAATAAAGATATAACAAGTTTGTCATTATTTGCCTTTTATAACTAATAAAAATTAATTTAGGCAGGTCACTAGACAGCATAAAATGCAGAATTGAAGGATTTGTAGGTGGGTATCTATGTTGTCTATTAGTAGGTACATATCTCTGGAATTCCATCTGATAAACAAAGTACCTATAAATCTAAGAACTTAAGAAGCAATGTAAAGCGAAAACACGTTTGACTCCATTAGATAACATTTAATTTGAAAAGGTCATTACACGGAGTGAAATGTGAAGTCTTAGAATTTGCCAATTCGTACCAGAAACAGGAATAATCAAATAAAACTGGATTATTTTAAAAATCTACAAAATCGCAATAAGCTCATAAACATGATAAGGAAAACCTGTGCAGAAGGCAACAATCACCTCTTGTGCGCTTCAAATAAACATAAATATTAAATTTATAGAGAAAAAAAGTAAAATGCTTGCTTTCGGAACAGCACTTCATGATATTGAACATCTCTTTATACAAGAACACAATGATAAAGCAGAAGAATTAACCATCATAATATATCAAAATATAATTATGTAAATTCAATTAATGCTTTCTATATCTCATGAGATCGAAAAGATAGACCAGTGTTCCGCAAAGAGTGTGCCGCAGCACACTGGGGTACTGTGGTCATTAGTTAGTCTCGAAAATTTAGATTAGCTTCAAACAGAATTTTGATTTCATATTCATCGTTTATATTCACCATTAATATTTTGTTGAGCAGCTATTATCGCTGAAGTGAAAAAGTGCTCGAAGTAAGAAAATACCTCAACAGCTGAAAATCACGCGCGTGGCGTTTTGTTTCGTTTCGTTTGGACAAGTACATATAAAAGCGCAGGTTTGAATAATATTTAAAAATTAACTTTTCATTGTGTTCCTCCAAAATTTCCCGATTTTCTAAATTTACCTTGGGCACAAAAAGTTTGCGAAACACTGAGAGAGACCACGATTTTCAAATTAATGTATGAAGATCTTAAATATTAACGAAAACCAAATCTTGAGAATTTCAGCTAGAAAGTTTTATTGGGGAATTTAAGAAATGTGTGATTAAAAATATAGATATATTATGCAGTAAATGCTTTCCTTAAAAAGTAATTTGCTGGAACTCGAAATTATCGAATTGACAAATCAATCAGAAGTTACGCACTGATGGTATTACAGGATTTACAACAATAATAAAGTTACACCCACAGCGATCAATCCACAAAGGTCCTAAACCGAACCGCACCAGAGCTACTAAAATGTCCCGAACGGTATAGTGCAGTTATTAAGTAGGAATGACTCATTGGAAGTCGTGTGTTAAAGAGCTGTGCCATGGCTGCGCCCTATAATTAGACGTTAATCAGCTAAAAAGGCAGAACACGGAGCATGTGTCAGGCGCCAACGGAAGCCAGTCTGGCACAAATAATTCGCTGTGCAATGCACGCTGTCCATTCATGAGGCGAGTCAGGTCATGGACAGAGCGCCCATTCACTGCTGGCACAGGAAGTTCTAATGGTCGCCTCGGTACCACACGTTGGCGGCGGCAGTGCAACGGAACTGGATTTGGCAGGAACAGGACAGTTAATGCCGGACATTACACCCTTTCCATTTCACTTGATTTATTCGGTCGGTTAGGCAGGTATATGATATCATATAATATATCCTTTTTTATTATCCAAAGAAAGGCGAGTAAATAAATTTAAAGAGGTTGTAACAATATATAAAATGCTTTTTATTGACGCTAAGGTGAGAAAGGGCTACCAAATATTATGACCAAAGTACGGCACCGAGTTCAACGGAAAATTCTCTTCACTGCGAGCTACCGACCTATCGTCCTGCTGCACCGGTCGCCGATCGCGGACTTTGGACCCAAGTGTTTGTGTGTGCATCCCGTTTGCACCCGTAGGCCTGTGCATGCCTGTGCTGAATCTATCTCGCTCAACTCCCCTCCCCGCGCCACCATTACATTACCACACATCTCGATCCGGGCCGTGATTCGAGTCGCTTTTTGCTTTCAACAGGACTGCGTAGGAGAACTTGACGCACGACATCATGCACGTAGCGGACGCACCTGAATAAAATCCGTAATTGGATTTTCAAATCAATACATATCCATACAACAACAAAAATCTTGGGAAGATAAAGCACTGTGCTGTGAGTGAATAAGCCCCAGATTTGCTGCAAATGCAAATAGAACTTAAATATCTAAAGAAAATCAGTAATCGCAGTCCCTAAATAAAGTTGCAGTGATAATGCACTTAAGAAAATCATTTGAATAAATAAAATGTATTTAAATGTATTCGGTGAAACGATTAGCTAATTTAGTCGAATCACGGGACGTGTCGTGTCTGTCTGAACGACAACGGACATAGGACGAAAGCACATTTGCCACACGCACGCAAGTGGAGCCTGAAACGAGTGTATCGGCGGGCGGTCGCCTCGAGCCGAGTACCTTGTACCTGGCTACTAAGTGACTTAGCGGTCCTTGAACCCTCTCCTCCACACGTATGTATATACATACATACGCTATCGTTAGTCGTTACTGTTGTGAAGATAAAGGATAAAACTCTGGCCTCCCGTCCTAGCATCCAGGCAATCTGCTAACACATTTGTTAGAATAACCAGTAGTAGTAATATCATGACTAAATATCGTGAGCAGGTACGATATACGTTCAAAATTATATTCAAATAGGTAGGTACTGTGAGGACTTGCGGAAGAAACAAGATATTTCGTAGTTTAATTTGCATGACCAGTTATAGATTAACGTCCTCTAAAGTTTTATAACCACGGCATTCAGCTCTTATAAAAGAATATTTTCAGAATTCAGTCGGTTGGTCGGTTGTTGCTAGATACTTGATTAATTTACATGAGTTATAAATATAACGCGATTAAATCTAGGCCAAACGACGACGACGTAGGCGCTTGTTGCAAAACGCTAATTATGAGAAGGGATCGTAGGCACCCCGCCTGCGCCTTCGAGATTCCAAATGTCACTACACTAGAGATTTACATAACTATCGACCCAGATACGATTGTTTAACTATTATCAAGGTCGAACAGCAAAATTGCGTTATGCTCAATAGTAATTTTCGTAGACTCAACCCCTCGGGCACCGCCGTGAACTTTATTTCCCACGAATTGAAAGAGCAACTGCAGCACGATGAAAGGCTTGGTGCTTGGTTTATTTTATAAAATGTGAAATAGTCGCAAGGAGGCTTCAATATAAAAAATGGACTGTCACTTTACAGTTTGATGCTAATTTTGAGATGAATTGGATGGTTAGGCGTAAGGAAAATTAACAAGATGAGACATGAGTTTTTTAGATCAAGTCGGAAAGTAGCACCGGTTACAGTACAGTGAAAAATCAGGCGCTTAAGTTATGTATGAATATGAACAAGGGTTAAGACAGCCTTAAGAAAAGATGAATGGACTATGTGAAAGAGTGTCATCAGGCTGAAATGGAAGTCACTTCCATAGGAAGTACTGCCATGGAAAGAAATGTAAAAGAACGAATTATTGGGCAGACCCCAAATTACATGGGATAAAATCAGAAGGAGAGTAATGATGATGCTGAGGTATAGATAGCATTTAAATAAACTATTAAATTACTGGAAATGAAGGTTGTACGATTCTTTTTATATATTTTACAACATTATTGATGATTTTAACGACATTCAAGTACTAGGTACTAGAGTATGCTAGCGGTTATGGACTCATAGCCTTCATACTCAGAAGGAAATATGTACCTACCACGTGAAGGCGGTCTGCTGCGACACAGAATAATCTTTATCGATATAACCATACATATAAATAATAAGTGTCTGTCTGCGATTTCAAAGTATATGTTTTTTCTTAAGCTCATATAAATTACACTTTACTTAAAAAAACACCTGAACGGTTTTTCACAGGACTTTAACTGTCCAACAAAGTCCTCTAATTAGTATTTCGGGTGAGTAAACTAGCCTACTTTTCATCCTGGAAAACAACGGGTTCATTTGGTATTTAAAGATGGAGTTATTTTGGCTCAGTTCCACGCGGACGAAGTCGTGGGCTAAAGCTAGTTATGAATGTTAGCGTCGCTGGACTTTCGGCCTACAGTCTCTAATGTCAAGTTCTAGATAAGTGCACTACAATGTGATACCTTAATTGTCAACAATTAAGTTTTTTTTCTATTATGTAGTTACATTATTAATAATTAACTGACAATGTACCTGTCTTAACGATTATACTAAGGACTGTATGCATTCATTTACATATTTAAATTTTAAAGTTACGAAAAGTAATATTTAAAGGGAATTGGTCTGCATGATCCCAACGCGAATGCTATCTAAAATTGCTGAATGATCGACGTAATACCGAGAACGCGGCGAGCCACTCAAAGGCAGGGCGGAGCTGAGAGAAAAAACAATCCCTTTGTTAGTAACAACTCAGGTGTACAGAAATAAAATGAAAAGAGCTCCACGTGAACTGCCAGTGGCTCCACTAGTGAGGGGTTAACTTAATACATTCACAAAACTTATCGATACAACCAAAATATTTCTCGGACGCATAAAAACATGTAATGTATAAAAGCTAGAGGCTAACTGGTGGGAGTCAGCATCATTTAAGTATTTTATAAGGCCTAGTAATATGTAAATATACTGTTTCTGGTTAATTCACGTTTCTTTCGTTTTCTACCTTATGATATGGTCGTAGTTTTTATTTCAGTTTTAAATTTCACATCTGGACTTATACTTCCCAGATTCTATAATTCCGTAGCTCAAAATCTTATGTATCCGACAACTGGGACACAGTGCTATTGAAATGCAAATTTCATACACTTAATTGATTAGTAAAGATAATCCAAATCGCGAGCACTCAATACATTTCACTTATTCTTGCACACATTTTGTGCTTCTCAATATCCTTCCTGTATACGCTTTATCTTTTGATCATTTGGTACTTTGGTAATTTGATCCGAAAAGTTTTACCGTGGCCTTTCAATGCTTCTTCCACTCAAATTCGCTGTATATTGAATATAGTTTGTGTAGTCTCTCTGATTCGTTCTATTTGTTCATTGCGGAATCAATCAAAAATCTTCAAGCCGCATATTTCTTGAAGCGAACGCATCTCATCATTTTAGCATTTTAATATTTACTTTACTCTCATACTTTTTCTGACATACCAGGAGGATTCTCGGCCATGTAATAAGATAGGCTATATTGTGGCTTTGCTGATCCAAAGACATTTCAATTTTAATTCTTTGTATGTATGTTTTAGAAGACATCCTTAGAAAACGACAAATTTGAAATTATACTACAAACAAAAACAAAAGGAAAATAGACAAGATACAGATAATTGGTGATGTAATGACCTTTTACACGTACAATTTAATACCAAATATAATTAGTAGAATGATATCGATATGAAGACCGACACACCTATAAGATAGGTAAGAGGAAAGGCGATTATAAGGGCTTGGAGGCGCGGTTGGCGGCGGTCGGTTCCGAGAAGCGCAGCCTCCGAGCCAGGCGGCTTCATCACAGGCAGGACGCATTCTCGTTAGCCGAGGATTTGAAAAACGTTACGACCGATTCAATATATATAGTCTTCAAACGGCCTGCACCAATTTTAATGCGATATGATGATTGGTTTTAGAGTTGCTTATTAAAGAGTGATGAAACTCATCGATAAAGATGCATAGATTAGCTATTTATTTATTAATATATTAATAGCTATATGCATTATACCTGGGTACTTAAATATATATTTAATTTTAACTCTTTCTTGTCTGGTAATTAGCATGGCGTTGGCAAACTATGAAAATGCACTCTTTTATATATAAAAATATAATCTAATAAATTACATAAGCTGTCCTGGGTGTTACCCATAATTCTCACGGATTAATTATGTAACGTAGACGTTGTTTATTATCAGAACTATTTTATTCAAAACACGACCGTAATAAATCAATGACATAAAACGAACACTGAAACTAAACATTCTTTGAAAGACAACCGTCGACAAGCATCAGACTAGATGGAGGATGTACCGCCATCGGCAATCGGCATCGTGGGCAAGCCGAAATAACCGCACGCGTATCGGCGCGGTGCGACGTGTTCAATGGGCGCGCTAGGGAGGCGCGGGGGCGGCCGTCGCGGCGCTCGCGCCAAAATTAGACGTAAACACGACGAGGCACGAGGCGCCGCCGACGCGCCGCCACTGCCACCGGCTACATTGACTTACCTCATACCCTCTCAGAGATACGTAAGCACTGTATGTACATACACATTATCACGCTGTGTCCCTTTCGGGGTAGGTAGAGAGTATTATATGGCGCCACTTCACGAATTGACTCGAAAACCTATTTTCTACTACATTTATCAATCTCGGCATAAATGCTCTCCGGTTCCGAGTACTCTTTCAGTATCAATAACCACTAGTTTATGTTTTTTTATGAATTTAGCACCTCGTATCTTATTAGAGACAAAAATATTCTTATCAGAGATATGTATGAAAACTAAAAAGGGACAATTTAGCAGGATATGATGACGCAGATCATTAATTAAAGTTCAGTTCATTGTTAAGCGATAAGAATCAGTTATCAATCTCAACGTACGTATCGTAATTTTATCGCTGTTAGCCAATAAAACACAATTGATAAGATATAATAGTATCTCAATAGGCAAACATGGCCCCGAACTAGGGTATCTACCTGTGTTATCACACGGTGGATGACAATAATAGAAAATATGTTTTTATTCGTCACGAAAAAAAAGAAACAGGAATAATTCGTGTCACTGTCTTTGGTACACAAATCAGCTACAGCAAATTAACAAAAAGTTAATGACTTTCCCATCGATGATGCCGATGATATTAAAAACATATTTTCCAAAAAGAATTAATCTTTAAATAATATATTCATAACCCCCTTTTCTTCAACACCAAATCATTGTAGAGCTATATTTGACCAATGGGTTAAATACATGCGGCTTCGGCTGCTCCGCTAGGGGACGCTTTGCAATCATGGTCGAATTGTATCAAAATCGGATTAAGCTATTCGATAATATGGCCCATCAATAAAAATAACCTATCGGTAATAACAGCACCAATCGGAATAATAGGACACCTAATAGTCAATTTTTATGGTTCTCGTTATTTCAAATTTCAATAGCTCTTCGACGTAGTAAAACGACGTTTGGCGTTGCAGAAATTGACTCCGCCAAAATATATTTCAAAAATGATTACGAATGCGGAATATCTAATATCTATAACCAAATAAAAAATTGAATGATTGTTTTTTTTTAATCTATAGCTACCTACTAGCTACCTCAAAATTTTGACACAACGTGGCATTTGAATACGCGTGTGTTATTAAACTATAATAATAACTCAGACAGAGCACACATCGACGATTGGCCACGCACAGCTAGTAATATTATGTATATGATAAATAAAATAAATACGGCCTTGGTGAGAAGCTATTGCCATATAAAAACAATAAGCCACGGTACGATGTGAGTAAACTTATCAGTATTCAATAAAGGCGCATTTGCAAACCAACGGGCAGCAAACATGACCGTACCTTGCTGTGACATCGCGTGAGTAATACCGGGGGCACAACAATCCTGTCACAATGGGGACTGAAGACATTGACTCCTTCGCACTCCGTATGTAGGTACATGAATACAAACATTCGCCACTGCGACAGTCGCAGAATCAATGTTCCTTCCAAGCATAACTAAGAATCATTACATACACCAACCGAACCCATATATTCTCCACGTACACTCACGCAGACACCATTACCCTGAATACTCAAATAATAATACAAAAAACTATTATGCAAAAAATCCTGAAAGCAGAGAATCCTAGTTTAGGCTCTGGACTCCCACAGTCATACATCTATCTGTGTTTTCTATCATTCTAGCAAAGAAGCATATTCACCAAAACAATATAATCTTTACGCCTTCCCACAAGGATCCCAAAGAGGTAGGCAGCAGTGTTGTACAGCATCCACGGTCCGATGTATCATTGCATAATATCTAGTTTAGCACCTCTGTAAATATAACGTAGTCCGACAACCGTTTACATATAACTGAAGAAATAACTGACGTCTAGCTAAGAAACTTATCGGGTTCCTAATATAAG
This sequence comes from Falcaria lacertinaria, assembly GCA_951449985.1. Classification (NCBI taxonomy): domain Eukaryota; kingdom Metazoa; phylum Arthropoda; class Insecta; order Lepidoptera; family Drepanidae; genus Falcaria; species Falcaria lacertinaria. The sequence goes on along the minus strand of OX602109.1, from coordinate 4,614,704 downwards.
CAGATTTTTTAATTTAAAACCATATGCAGTCTAAGCTAGCTCAACTCTGATAATACTCAGCTAATTTGTGATTATTAGTGAAAACGTGCATTAGTTTCTAAGTGACAGTCAGTGTAGCAATAATGAATAATTTCATTTGTAACTTGCAAGGAGGGTGATGTTAAAATTGTATGTCAAGCTCAAAACAACGAGCCATTGTATCTGATGCGTTCCGGAGCTTTCGTTATGACTCTGAGTACCTGATACACTTATTTAAATTCCGCAGGATTCAATACATATTGAAAATAATTCCACTTCTTAGCTCTGCTATAATAATCGTTGACGCCACAGTCCTGGCCTTCTTGGACATGACGTGGGCCCTAAACTAAGGCGCTTGTCAGTATACACACTTGACCCCTTTTGATCCCACAATTAAGCATGGCGATACTCTCCGCACAGAATTACCAATAGAATGGTCTCTACTCTCATGGCTCCTCAAATTTATGTCAGTACCATTATAAACAAAGACTGATTCTTTAGCCAAGCGCTTTTATGGATCTTTCGTTACATAACAACGGGGCATAATTTTATTCTCCTTTTAAGTTAATTTTATTGAAGACCTAGTAATTAAACAAAGCTGCAATACTAATGACGAAACAACAATGACTTGTATAATAGTATGTAACATTTAGATAATTCATAAATGAAATGTGATGTTCAGATGGTTTGGGTTACTATGGAAAATGTATGGATTGATTGAATGTTGTTATATAACCTAGCTAAGGGTAAGCGCATGTCTCTCAAAAGCACGGATTTTATGCAGCTTGTCTCTTTCGCTGTTCATTTTGAATTAAAGTATTATTGTCTAATCTGTAAATATCAAATCTTACAATTCTCATACAATTATCATTTGTAACAAATTCTCAAAGCAAGTATAAGTAACTACTAATAGAATGATCCGCCCAAAAGTATGTTATCAACGATGACATTCTTTCATAAACATAAATATCTCTCTCTTCCACATAATGTACCAACGGTACGATAAGTATATAACACGGTGGCCCAACCGGTGTGGTCTGGCTGAATAATCCCTGTCAGTATTTATCGCAACAGGCAGCTTTGTTGACCATGGCAAGTATTATTGGAAGCACATTAATACCGATGACACAAACCGATGAGAGCCAACTGTGTCCACAAGACTTGATAATGCAGCGCAACATGAACAAAGATCTGCCCTTGAAGAAACCGCGGCGAAGAATCAACACTTTGTACATAGATGTAGACTAAACACAGTAAATTAGATGCATTTGTTTCAAGTGCTTAAAGAATGTTGAGTATTTCAAGTGTTCTCGCTTTTGAGAACGAAATTGCTTAGTTGCTCTGGAAAGAGCACGTCGTACAAAAATATATATTATGTATATAAACTTTCGGCTCAAACATTTTTTCCGATTCTGGAAGAGACAATCTGTAAGTTTTAATGAAGTGAAAGTTAGGCGATCAAAGCAATAAGCAAACATTTTAATAGTAGGTAATCCAGATAAGTTGTAAAAAATTGAGGACCTATGTTATGTGAATTCTGATATCCTTTAACATAATATGTGCCCCGGCTTGGGTCGATTTCTCAGAGTAGTCCCGCTGTGCTCAGTTTCTGATCGGTGGCGATAAAGACGCTGTCTAGAGCCAACATCCAGTAATCAGAGCGTGGAAACTGAGTAAGTACCTTGTTGCAACAGCTCGTCATGGAACAATGTTCTCTGCGACACACTGCAGTAAGGTCTATATTACGTATTAAGATATCACTAACTCAATACTTAACGCTATCATAGTTACACACAAGGATGTAAGAAGATGTCACGTAGAGATTACCGGTATAATTTAACACCTTTGATTATGTTACGTTAAAGTACGAATGTATTTGATTTAACAGCACCTTCCTCATTTAAGGTGGTTTAGTTAATCATAATCGGAGAGTGCGAATAATTCCTCATTATGATGGACTTACTGCCAAAACGACAACAGTTACAAACTAGTATTTAGTTAGTTATACAATACAACGTTCAGGATAACATGAGCAGTAACACATTTCATCCAAAAGGTGTTTTCACTGCGTTAATCAATGCTCTTTTTGTTGCAATAGCAATAGAAAGTATATTAACGGCACATTACACTTTGTTCTAAAACGAAAATTGTATTCTTAGCGGTGTTCCGTTAGACAGAGCTACCTGTCACGTCGACTGTGCATCAGTCACCGACGACGCCACGACCGACGAGTTCTCAGAAGGCGATAGTGAGCTGTATTTTAATGTTATCATCGTGAATACACTCCTCGGTACCACAACGATTGTGCATGTGACTGACGTCTTGCTTTTCTACGAATTCTTCGTGAGCTTTTAACTAATTATCTAATTAATAGATAATTTCTCAGGAGTGGATTACCTATTGTCATGATGACATGAAGTCCCCTTTTTTAACATAATACGGTGAATATAAATTAGTATAATTCAGTTGTAGAATTTTGACGCATTATTCAAACAAGGATTCTAAATAATTATTTTCTTAGTAAATGATCTATGTTATGTTTAAAAAAATCAAGCATAAAGTATTTCTTAAGCGTATAATTCAGCTATCTATTTAATATAGTTCATTAAAATATATAGGAAAACATATGAAATTGCTATTGATAAATTTTGCGACGTCGAATGCTATGTAAGTAGGTAACTGAATTAATATGATCGGATACCGGTCAGCCCACTTCTAGCGATAACAAGTATACGTAGGTGCCTTAGTTACACCACCAACGGCCTTGTCAAAGTCGTCCGGAAGGTTATTCCTTTCGCCTGCACATTTCTACGTATGAATATTATATGCAGAAGAGAACTTTGGTTCGAAAACCAATATAGAAAAAATATATAAATTGCTAATTTTTCGCTAAAGCCATTTCTTGCTATCGAAACCAGGAACAAATGTATTTGTGTGTTCAAACAGTTGAACGAACTTGAGCTATCTTTTTCGTACGATAATATGTATTTGTATTCAAAGCAAGAAGTTTCTCTTATTAAGGATTCAAAGGACGACATTTAAAAGGAAATATTGTACCAAGCGAAGTAGACTTGTTTTAACGTACTTCGGGGTGTACAGACACAGCACAGAGCGTTGATATCGGGAAATAAACAATAGCGATTAACGAAAGCTTTGGTAATCAAATTATTCATTCCACTTTACTTTATATAATGACAATAACTTTTTCATTTATATAGTTGACGAATATTACCACTGTATTTAAGATACAGCAACCTAATTACTTAAATAAAAAAAATAGGTTTGGTATTGATTTTTAATTTCGGAATAGTCAAATTGCAGTTTGAATTAGATCAGAAGTTAGAAAGATAATCACCTCGGGTCAAGAGTCATGCAGAACGGGTGACAAGCTAAAGCTACTGGGCCCGATAGCGCCACGTTGGGCGTCCGCCAAGGCAATTTGCATCTCTACCCATTTCGGAACATCGCCAAGTCTAGCCGAACAAAACCACAGAGAATTACCCTCCATTCCATTAATAATTAAAGCAAACATTTCGCAGCCGAGACGCTCGCCGAAGGACGTTATGGAGCTTATAAAGCATCGGCCCCAGCTCGCAATTAAGAAACGACGCGCACTTCTATTTACCGACACGGAAGAGACGCACCGCTTGCAATGGTCCATCGCGGCACACTCCTGCAGCCGATGGCGGCGTCTCGGAGAGCAGAGCCAAGCGCCCGCCTGTCTAAATTAATGCCTTTGATATTCAAAATATCAATATTTTAGGGGAGCTTATGAAGTGCGTCGCTGCAGATGTAACATGCAGGCCTTCCGTGTTGGCAAACCAGCTGAGCACTAACGAACCGAGAAAAACGCATTACGTATAAATCTTTCCTACTATTTATTTAATAAACCAAGTCAAACCAAATAAATACCATTGGGTAAATACAAAATATTTAAAACTTAACTCCAAGATTAAATCTGATAAGACTCATGAATTTAATAAATCCAGAGCAACTAATTTAAGTAAGACAATTGTGTCGTTAACATAAAACACGACTCAGGAAAGTGTAAGAGATAGCTACAAACTGGCCTACCTGAAATTCTTTCTCGAAACCGTTACCAGCTTAGACCATTACAATCTTTGATTAAATTCTTGTATAAATCGAGGATTACAATATAAATTAATAAAAATCGTAAGGATTAAAAAAAAATAGTATGACACACATTAATGAAAACATCACATAGCTAAGTAATGTCTTTTATTAGATAGCTAGCACCTTTAAGCAATTGTGTATTGTTAGATATTGCTGTCCGGACTTGAATTATTGCTCATACTTCAGAGTAGAAAATATACTCATACGATACGACACCCAGGTAGTGTTTAATTACGAGGTGGCAAAGCTTTGATGTCATATTGGCTGCGATATTGTTAGACACAATGAGCTTATGAACAAACGAACATACTAGTACAAAACGCAGAACAAACAACCAGCATAGGATAGTGTTAAGATAGTTATGTTTTCTTTGCGAGTGCGTGCGGAATTTTACCAATATACAATAGTCATGGAGTAGGTAAGCATTTTTAATTAAGCATCACCATGTAATGTACTTTATTTCCTATCTGTCATGATATATAGCATTTGCCCCGCGACTTTGTTCGCTTAACAATATAATTATTATGGGCGATGTTACTCAGTGATAACATAGCATTCGGTTGTCAAAAGATTTTTTAAATTAGTTCCGTAGTTTTTGAGTTTAATAATTACAAACGGAAAATACAAAACTTTTCTCTTTATTACCTCAGAGTAGATTATATACTACGCACATATGTATTGGTATAGGCGGCGAAAAGCCACGAGACTCTAGATTTTCCCTTTTTGATTATCTATGTTGTCTATGGCAGTGTCATCCTATTTCTACTCAAACAGACCTTTCTATTCAAGTCGGGGGTAAAAACTATTACGTGATTAGTATTGAAACTGGGCGAAAAGAAAATATACAAGCATCTTATAGATAAACAATTCCAAACTAATGTAAAATGATAATATAGTAGGATAACAGTAATTACAAGTAAATATAGTGCTTGTCTGTACGTAGTGACAATAATGGCTTTGGCGCCAGACTACCGACCGGGCATTACCGATTATCGATATAATTATTTTGGATTCACTCAGCAACAGGCTTCAAGCATTAGCACGGAATCGATTTGGCTTGAATGAAATACAATTTGGTAGATATCTATCTATAAATACGTCATAGCTAGCATCATTAAACCATTACTTGTTTGTTGTTTAACTTCATACATACTTATAATAAAACTGTAACGGGTCCAATTCTATTCATTGGTTTGATTTTTTTTTGGACGGCACTATATTCGATACTGAAACCAAAACTGTATTATGTGTTAATTTTTGTCTGTCTATTTCTTGGCCTACTGGATGGGTTCAAATGAAACATGATTTGAGTTCATACTACGAGGTAGGACATAGGATACTTTTTTCCAACTTTGATACAGTACAGGTAGTTAACATGAATGGCCATTTTCTGCTTCCAAGACAAGACTCACGCTACAATACATATAATATAAATCAGTCTTATCTGTATTGACGGCAGGTATAGTATACATCGTGATAAGATAATAATATATATGACGACATGTTTTTAAATGAAGAACTTAAATATTCCTTGCTCGTATAAAATTGTCATAGGTACTTACTATTTTATTCAGATTATTTATAAGAATATCAAATAAGTACACATATGTGTATATTATAGTCAGCATGATATCTTCGTCTCTGGTTAGGGTAAGTTTTTGAATTTATCTAAATCTAGCTTCTGTCCGCGACAATCAGCCTGTTACCTTTATATAGAACACCGATGTTCATCACATACGTGTTTACCTTGATACTGTGTTCGAAGGTATGAAGGAACCCTCGAAACTTAGCGCAGCAATTAGAAATTCTCACTACCAGATCCAACGGTGTGGTGGAGTGAATCAAACCTAAATTAAATTCAGTTACGTAGGTATTATTGAGAAATCCGATAACTAATCAATAAAACCATAAATCTAAAACAAATATGCAATGCTATGGCGATTCATAATAATCAGCTTGCGATTTCGTAACTTATACAATTCGATTTTCCAGTCGGGATGTCAAGCCTTCTTCGACAGCGACAAAATGCTTTTGACACCTGTCTAATGTCAAATAATAGTACATTGATAAACAAGGGCTAAAACGTAGAGGGGCTAAAATTATATACGAGGTAGTTTTACTCCAAGGTTTAGCGAGGCGCGAGTAAATAGAAAACAGAGTCATAATAGGTTTTCAGCGCCCTGTGTTACACTCCACTTTTCAATACGAATTCGATAAAATATAATAATCCAATACAATATGAAAATATTGTTTTATTAACCATTAAATGTACAATTTGTACTATTCTGGATATTTAACTAAATAATTAAAATGACATTTTTTAAGCAAAAATGAAAAGAAATATCAGCATTAAAAAGCTCATGCAATAAAGTGTAAATTCATTTATTCAATTATACCTTTTATAAACTGGCTAATGGGATTTAAAGTAGCGCGTAGGTATCTGCCAGTTAGTCAAAACTTCAAAGTCCTATGACTCGTGAACCAGACTTTTTACTGTAAAAATATTTTGTTTGCGTGTCGTTACCAGTTTTATTTACTTCGCAGTAGTTTTTTTACATCACTAAGGTGACAAACAAACATTCGACCCGCTTGATGGTAAGTGGCCTATGGACCCTTGCAACACCAGGGAGGGGTATCACTCACGCAGTGCCGACCCTGCAATAATCTTTTCACACCCTTCTTGAAGCTCCCCATGCTGTACCTACTCTTTTGGGAAAACCTCGTCGGGGAGTTCATTCGACAATTAGATCGTGCACGGGAGGAAACGCTTTTGGAACCACGCAGTGCGAGATCATTTCGGTTCCAATGTGTACTAATCGCCGACTAGTCGCTGACTAATCGCCGACTACGATAGTGGCCGGATAGGCTTTACCGACTAGTCGGAACATCTTTAGATATCCTACTAATATTATAAATGCGAAAGTTTGTATGGATGGATGGATGTTTGTTACTCTTTCACGCAAAAACCACTCAACGGATTTGGATGAAATTTGGAACACAGATAGTTTATAACCTGGATTAACACATAGGATACTTTTTATCCCGGGAAAATGTTTTTATCCCGGGATAATTTTACTTTGTCTCTGTGATTCTAAGCTCAACGCGGACGTAGTCGCGGGCAGAAGCTAGTAACATAATAAAATATTTCAAACATCGGACATAATTTTTTACCTGTCCGCTTCACGTTCCAGGTAACAAACAAAAACTTTATGCCCTAGGCTCAGAGTAGATAATATACAACACAAATCCCGAGGGTACCTATGACATGCTTTTTCACGTCGGCTCTGGCAAGCTACAATGTAGGACTTTTTGAGCAAGAGGAGTGACGAAAAATATGTTGCAGCTACGAAACGATTGGTTCTCTGGTCGTCCTGCCTTCTGTATTGAATTTATATATGCACTCTGTTCACTTCTGTTAGAGTTAGCATTGAAGAAAATGAGTAACTATAAACTTTAAGCGCTAAGAAAAAAATTGCACACCTAAGTTTCTGGCGAAAATTTTCCCCGATCGTAGTTCAGCAAATTTACCGAAGTACCTAGGTCTCCTCCCCCTATCTAATGTTTCATTTGCCGAGAAACCTTACTAATACAGTCGCCGTCCAACCCTCGATAGGAGTATTTGTTTACGCATACAATACACGTAGTACACGTCCAATACGATTATATAAACTGTTTTAAAGATAAAAATAAAAAAAACTCCTTTGTGGCATCTTGAATTAACTGGTTCATCCGTCTCTTCTACTTTCTCAAGAATATGTTTTTGTAGTATTTTTGACTATTGGATTCTTAGCCATAATAGCAATAGCATTCTCAATACTTACTACATGCCATCAACTACTTACTAAGTTTGTACACCAAAGTGATTTGGTATCTACTTACCTATTAGAGGTGTACAAAATACAATATTTTACTGACAATAGCAATTAATCTGTAAAGCATCTAGGAATCAATCTACGTTAAATTATTGCCTTCTTTAGTTAAAAATAACAAAGAGTGAAAAGAATAGTTTACTTGAGATAGTAAATCTGTCCTTCAGGAGTCCGAGCTTGTTCCCATCCAGAGGGTAGCGGGCCGAGATCATCAGGAATATGTGTTCCCACGTCGTAGGACCTCTGTTTAGCATGCTGATGGTGCAGCGGTGGTTGCTGATTCTGCTGACCCGCCGCGTAAGTTTGTTGCAGACTAGCTGGTGACGAATGTGCTCGGGAGTGCGACACCGGTACAGCGCCTGTCGCGGACGACGAACCGAACGCCGAGTCAGCCGAGTTTTCTCGCGAGTGAGACACAGATGGCGACTTGGAACCGGTCGACGGCGGGTTAAAGAACGACTTTGGAAGCTGTCGCATACGGAGAGGCACCTGTAGCGGCCGTTTTGAGTCCGGCTTTAGCACTGTGTCGAACAATGACTGTAGAACCGAGTCGGAATCCTGGTCCACGCGGAGGACCAGGTTCGATTTCTGTTCAGCGTCCGAGTTGAGGGCCATGGTTTACGTCGGAACGAAGAAATCTCGAAACCGACCTGGCCCACCGCTGTGACACAACACTACCACGCGACGGGTTGGCGGGGCGCCACCCGACGTTCTTACAATAATGCGCTCGCTGCGCGACTGAAGCCGCCCCGCCCGCGCCGCACAGCTCCTGCCCACGCGCACCCGCCACTCCGCACAACCACCCGCGCAGCGCAGTTTGGTTCGGTTGGAGCGTACAGTGCGCAGCGCAGACCGGTCTTCGGTTCGCTTTAAGAACGACGCCCCTCACCCCGCTTACCTACTATCTCCTTTGCTGTCCATAAAATATAAGTACTTACCGGGATAATGGAGTAAATTACAGCGCAATACAAATCCTTACCTAACTTGCCACATTTTATTATTTCCTGCAGTATTTTTTAATTATTATAATGTAAGTAGGATTTAATAAGACCTTTGATTATATATATGTACTTGTCTAAGACTTATCTATATAATCAAAATTATCTTCCTACCTACCAATTAGGTGGGTAGATAGCAAGTAGATACAAAAAATCTGAGGAGACGTAGTTGAGTTTACGCAGAAATAAATACTATTAAATATTTTTGCCGCAGGGCTGCCTCATGCCACTTGGGCTACCAACATCAATACATAATAGTAGTAGCTCAGAGTAGATAATATGTAGTAGTAAGGGTAGTATACTAGAAATAAGGCATTGCTTATGCTGTCTTACAAATGTATATTTACTTTGCCTCGAGTCTGGGTGTTTGGCAGGCATAGATAATACCTCAGAGTAGATAATATACTACACTTACACAGGACATTAGTATTGGTAGGTACGAACGACGTGATAGAGACACAAAAAAAACACTAGGGGATCGCTTTTCTACGTATATTCTCAAATTAATTAAATATTGGCCCTTTTACTAAATATATCGCCTTTTTACAAGTATAATATCATTAAATTATATTATATGTGTAAAAGGCGACTTACAATATATTTTCTATGACGAGATTCTGACGTCAATCTCAGTCAGCTTCATCTTTTAAATTATACATTTAAAAGATGAAGCTGACTGACTGACTATTGACTAACATATCAATGCACTGCCTAAACGGCTGGGGTCCAAGAGGATACAACCGCTACGCTGGGGTTAGAGACTTTAAATGTTGACAGTAGGTACCTTTTATGACGTAGACATCCACTAAGGATGGATTTTTGGAAATTCCACCCCAATGGGGGTAAAATAGGGTTGTTGGTTTCATTGAAAATCCATCATTTTGAAATTAAGCCCATGAAAATTGGTATTTGGCCTTTCTGTTAACCAATAAATACGTATTTAAGGATTATTGGAAATTCCACCATTAAGGCATAAAATAGGGGATGACAGTGTGTATGAAAATCCGTCATTTTTGAAGTTAAATCCATAAAAATAGGTAGCAGTAGGCAAAAGCCAGCATTTAGAATTTTAGAATTGTACATGTTGACTTATTCACTTTACGTGCGATTCCGCGGGCAACGCTATGCTAAACAAACTACTCGTACAGGTCGCGGCACGAAACTCTAGCGCTGAGCGAAACGTGGAGGGGATAGCTGCGCATGGGTACCATCGCGCACGCAATACAAATTAGTAATTTAATTGCTTAGTTAAAAACAGCAAAATAATGTTTTAATGTAAAGTCAAATAGTAAGTCTAGCGGTGAACAAAATGTGGAACTTAACTGCGTATGGGTACTGTCACGCACGCAAATATTACTTCATGTTACCTACAATATAATTTTTAACAAGTTTATGGGGAGTAGAAAAATAAATACACTATCGGATTTGTAAATTTTTATATTAAATACCAAATAATAAAAAAAATTATATTAAGTCCGAATTACATAAGAACCTACTGAAGTTTCTTCTCAGGATAGAAGAAACCTGCGAGTTCGGCAGGGTGTGGACATCAGACACCGCATTCTCCTTTCCGATATCTAGTCCGAATCAGACAATGGTCTTACACCTTCAATAGTATCCCAACAGGGCCTTTTGCTTACTGAGGGCCCCGGCTCAGGGCTGCTTCGGTCGTCGGCACTAACAGCGTCATCGTCATCAGACTCACCAAGGCTATCCTCTGAACTGTCACCATCAACGCGAATGATGAATTCTTCTGTAACCAAATCCACGACATGGTCACTCTTGACATATTGCTCTTCTATGTCCTTTACCTTTTGGCATAACTTTCCCCAATCCCAAGCACCCATCAGCAAAACTTTTTCTTGAATTAGTTCTATACATTTAGCAACACTCCACTTCACATTTTTACTGCCTACATATTGCTTTATGTCAGACCATGCCATTTCGATTGGATTTAGATCTGGGTGGTATGGTGGCAGTCTTAGCACTTGATGTCCTTGCTCTGCTAGTATCCTGTCAATTGAAAATGTTTTAAATCTATCTTTGTTAGCCCGTATTAAATTGTATAGTTGAGGTTTTAGTAGAGTTTCCTCATATTGTATGCCCTTTTCAGTAAGCCAACCCTGCATGTCAGCTTTTTTGGAATTAGAAGTGGGTGCAAGGTCCCATTGTTTATTATGGTATGATGCGTTGTCGACTACCACGACAGAATTAGGCGGTAAGTTCGGCAATAACTGTGTCCTCAGCCATTTTTCGTAGTTGTCGTAGTTCATATTGTCGTGGTAGTCGCCTGATTTCGCACCAGCTTTAAAAGTTAACAGTGCGTTCGGTATGAACCCAGCCTCTGATCCTGCGTGGACAATGACCACCCGCTGTCCTTTGGAGATAGGTTTTTTGAGACCTTTTGTAGTACCATCGGTCCAGGCTTTTGGAGCAGAGTGCGATGAATCTACGTAAGATTCATCTGTATATACGATGGGCCTTCCCTCTTGGCGATATTGTTTTATTTTGCGTAAGTATTCGATACGTAGTAAACGTATATTTGAACTTTCAATCAGTACTTTTCGATTGTTTTCAGTATTTTTCCACCGAAACCCTAAACTCTTAATTATTCGTCGAAGACTTCGTTCTGAGCCTTTGAAATTTATATCTTCCTCTAGCTTCTTTCTCAACTTTCCGACGGTGGGAAGTTCATTATTTGTCCTATGAAAGTTATGTATGCACCTCTTTATTAATCCTTGATCAAAGTTATCAATATCTGTGACCGGTTTTGATCTGGAGCGTTTTTTGCCTGGTGTTCTAAATACTGATAATAAGTCGGAATTATTGGCTTCAGTGGAGATTTTCCTTACCGTTGCTATGGACGTCTTTGTAGATTCAGCTGTCCTTTTCTGAATTTTCTGTAAGTCACTAATTATACTATTTAATTTTATATTTCCCGCCTGAATAACTTCTGCAGTTTGTTTTATTTCACTTATATCTACAGTGCTGCGGTCAGAATCGAGTAAAATACTCGCAGCTTCGCCAATTTCACTTTGAATTTGTTTCAGGGAATTAATGAAATCATTCGATTCCCTTTTCAGAAAACAATGCACGTCAAACACCATTTTCCGTGCCTGTCTTTTCAAAACAGTATTCCTTCTCGGCCTCGGCATTTTCACTGTTTAAAAACTGTTCAAACTTAATCAAACAGTGAATAAACTAACAAACACAACAAACAAATCAACAAAACAAACTTAACAAAAAACAACAACAAAAATTAACGATGACAACAAAACAATTCAGAACGCGACTGTACACTGGAAGTGCGCGGAGCGTCGTATCGGCACGGGGGACGGAGTACGACTGGAGAGCCAATCGGCGCAACGCACGCTCGCCCTTCACCCCTGTACCCCGCCAAGACACCTTATTTTTTACTTCTGCGCAATAACGGTCAGCGCTAGAGTTTCGTGCCGCGACCTATACTCTGTCAAATACGACTATCTCGGAGTAGATAATATACCATAACCATGGTGCTGCCTTCTATTTTCTAACTAAACAGTTAATACGCCAAGTAAGGCGTTACAGTACCTACCTACGTAGATATTTATTGAATTCTTTTAAATACCTATTATAGTAGGTATAATCTTTGTTCGGGTTCCGTACCTACCTGTACCGTTACGTTGGCGCAAAAATAATGGCTTGGGACCGAAAGTAAAGTTTGTACCGAGTTCGTCTGTTTAGCACGGAACCCTCGGTGCGCGAGCGCGAGCCCAATTCGCATTATTATCACGGTATTTTTTTTTAATTCCTTTTACAGTTTATGATAAAGACATTTTTTCCTTTACTTGTGCTGTTAGACACTACTTCTTGCCAAATTTCATGATTCTAGGTCAACGGAAAATACTCTACCTATAGGTTTTGATTCCCTTGTGAAATCGCAAAATATGCGTCATAAACGGTCATATCATTTCTTAATAAGATCTTCATCTTTGATTATATATATATAAACAAAGTTCTACATATTGACCTACAGGTTTGATATTTTGTACATACCCGGGTATTTGATATTAATTTCAACTTTATAACTCGCGTTCTTGAGAATTAAGGTCTTGACAGACAGACAGACTGACAGACGGACAACAAAATGATCGATTTTCCTTTTAAAGTACGGAATCCCAAAAACTGCTGTTTTGGTTACTAATGTAACAATTGTTTTGGCTATTTTTTTCAAAAATGGCGTCTGAATCTTTGTAACCGTCGCGTTGTGCACCCGTGACACCCGTCCTACGAAATTAATTTACAGGAGACAACTAGAGGATATTTTGGTGGGAATGAGGCGGAGTGGTTAAACATTTTGCCTCGTAAATTGTTTTATGGGGATCTTTAGTGTTCATCGTTGGTGTCATTTTATGAACCTAGTAAAGTTTCATTTAGTGACTGATTTACAGGAACACAAAGCAGGAACATTGTGAATAATGTTGTAAAGTGGCCTTTGTGTGAAGTGCTCAATAGGCTACCTATGACCTAAAGTCTTTTATGATCTGCTACTGCCGTGGAATGTCTCCAAAAACTCCACTACAAAACGTAGTGGTTATGTACTCTGTGCTCCACTGTGCAATAGAACGCATGACACTAGGCATTTTAATGTACCAACATTAAAATCTGAGAAATTTAATAATTCTCTGAAACTCGACACTGGCAAAATAGTCCCAGATGAAGATTGATTGCCATAGTTAGAAAGATGAAGTCATTTATTTTCTTAAATTAAATTTTTTTAGGCAACCAACCAAATCCTGTTTGAAGGACTTTCTTCTTCTTCTTCGTACCTATGGCAATCAATCCTCTTCAAGTTAAATTTTTGCCAGTGTAAAACGTTTAAGAATTAGCAATTTTTTTTTGTGTTATTTCATTTAAATGCCTAGTGTCAGGCATTCTAATGTTTCTAGGAGTTTCTGAAGTAAATCCACGACAGTAGCAGGTGCCAAATGCTAAAACCTATAGGGTACTTCCCGTTGACCTAGAATCATGAAATTTGGCAAGAAGTATTGCAGTCAGAAGAAATATGTAGTTTATTTTGTTTTAAATGCGAATTTATTAAAAAATATTCCTGAATCGCGCTGAGATTCACCGACGAACAATGTCCTCATTTGAAGTTCGCCTACTTTTAACCTTACCTAAAAGTGTGTACGGAACCCGCGATGCGCGAGTCCGACTCGCACTTGGCCGGTTTTTTTTACATAATTTGTAAGCCAAGAGAATACAACCGCTATGCTAGATCTTAGCGGGCGCGCCTTTTTACACATAAACACTGCAAAACGTAGTGGTTATGTTCCAAGAGAATACAAATTACAACCGCTACGCTAGAGTTATGTACTCTGTGCACACTGCCTTAGTGTATCTATCCTAGTTTATTTTTGTTTTGTTTTTGTACAATGTAATTTTTTTAATTTTACAAATGTACCAAAGTCGACGATTTTAAACCCTTGAGGAACATAATTATGTACCTACATAAAATTTCGGTGTTTATAATTAAATAATAATATTATATTCAAAGCTTTAAAGTCCACCACCGCTAAACATAGCAACAAGTAAAATACCTACCTATATGATACATATTAAAATGTACTTTGATTTTAAACTTGTAATGTATTAAGTACTGTGCATATTTAATCAAAGCATAGCAAACAATTTTGACCTTGCAAATTGCATCCAAGTCTGCGCGCGCACTGGTCGACACATTGTATAGATAGATACGTAGCTTCCAAACATTTATCAATATCTACTGGTAAAGTATGCGAAACCCAACAACATCGCTATGGCAAAGCGCGCATGCGTCTTTGTTCATCGAAAGGAATCGTGGAAAAATCATTACCTACTGCATGGTTTGCATGATAGTGAAGAAATGACTATACTAGTGATCACATAACTATGGCTCTAATAAGGCAGGCAGAATTTGAAAGATGCTGTCGTCTCTGCGCCGAAGAACAGGAGGTTACAGTAATGTTATTCAGCAAGGAAGCAGAGGCAATGCTTCTTCAAAATAAACTCAATAAATATCTGCTCATTGAGGTAAACTTGGCACCTTCATATTACTTAAACATATTTTGATGAATCCAACTGATGGACTGCAAACATTGACATAATTCAAATATTTAATCTTCAATATGATTCCCTCTCTTTTTGGTTTCTAACACACAACTTCAATGCTTCTATATCAACCAAATGTTTTTTTTAAGTTAGTTTTTTCTTTCTCTTTTAGTTTTAGTTTTTATTATTATTGACCTGCTAATTATATTTTTTGTATGCCTAAATTAAAAAAACTAAACTTTGATTATGAATAACAGTTATCAATAGGAATAATAGGTATTATGAATAATAGGTAGGTATGTTGTGTCAGTAAAATGTTAACATGTTAGCATTTTTCAACAGATTCTTTCTAAGATCAACCAAACAGGAACAATATTTTGCTGGTTTACTGATCTGCACCAAATAGGTAAAATAATAAGGAATACGTCTGTCACCAACTTTTATTTGTTTACTAGCTTTTGCCTAAAACATTGTCTGCATTAAACTTAGAATTCCAGAAAAACCGAACATATTCCTGGGATAAATATATTTTCCCCATATAAAAAGTATCCTGCGTTATTATCCAGGTTATAAATGATGTGTCCCAAATTTCATAACAATCCCTCCATTGAGGCCAATTTTATGTGATTGAGCAAACATCCATTCTTACAAACTTTCACATTTATAATATCAGTAGGATTCACACTGGCCTAATTTGGAGATTCTGTTTCACTCTCATTAAGAGTACATGTAAGAGCAGTTAGTGTCATTATCTCTTCTATGTCTACTCAGTGATAGGCAAGACCATGGTATATATTATTATACCAAATTATTCATTCTAATTTTATTACAGGTTGATCAAGATGATAAGCTACCACAGAATATTTGTATAGACTGTTGTACAAAGCTGCAAACAGTGTGTGAATTCATTGACACAGTTCATAAGTCACAGGAGGTGTTACTAAGTCGCAGTCTAATGTTGGACCAGATTGCAGCCAATACCTTGCCATACATCAAACAGGAGATTAAAGAAGAGTCAGAAACATTTTCTGATGATGATGATAAATCCACAGGAATGGAAGTTCATGTAGATCCCATGATGGTGTTAGAAAATTCTGATGAACCATTTTCATTTCCTTCAAACAATGACTGTGAAGATGTCACATATTTGCATAAAGTTGACAGTGATAAAGTTACTATAAAACTAATAAAAAAAAATGATAGCCAAACACAAGTCTCTAAATCTGATTGTGATGATAGCAACATAAAGCCTTTCTCTTGTGATATATGTAAAAGAAGTTTTTTCTCAGATATTGCTTTAAAAAGTCATTCATGGTGCCATATGATTGAAGACAACAATGATAAGCATATTAAATGTGCCACATGCTATGAATCATTTGAAGATAGAATTGATTTAGTTCATCATTTGAAGATACATAATATTAAAGGATTGTGTCAGCTTTGTGGCAGAGTGTAAGTAAAAGACTAAATACATACATGTTTATATTTTAATTTAACTGCATCAAAACATGAGCATTCATCAATATGGCTTCTAGAGATACTACAAAGAAAGGATATTTTTAGTTGTACCTATGAGATATATTATATAAATAAATATGAATGTATTATATATATTATATATATCTCATAGATTTTACGTAATGGTGATGTTGAGTTATTACATATATTTTCAGGTTTAGATCAGAGAAAACTTATTCAAATCATATGCAAGAACACTTGTCTGAAACATCATTTACATGTAAGGTCTGTGGCCGGTCATACAGTACTGAAGGTCACTTGAAGACACATAGTGTCTCCCACAGTTCAGATAGACCATATCATTGTAATTATTGTGAGAAAAAATTTAAGCGAAACCAAGACCTGAAGGTAATAATATAATAAGGTATATTTTACATAATTAAAGGTTGTACACTACTTTCTCCCTCAGGATGTATAAATAATAATAATCATCTTTGGTCATTATCATATCACTTATTACTATCTATTCCCAAACTAACTAACTAAGTAAGGCTTTTACTATTGGTACCAGACAATGAATAGAATACATGAATATGTTTTTTGTGAATATATATAGTTATAATATATGATACATACTTGCCAGACTAAAAGACGAAGAGAAGAGAATATTGTTTACTTACCTTAATGGGATAGAACCTGCTACATCTTATGTAGCGACATCTACAGTCTAATCTAGCAGGTAATTAGTATGCCAGAGTAGTAAAGGTGTCCTCATAATTATGTACAATCATTTTCATTTGGGAGTTGATAAGAATTCTAAGTCTTACAGCATGCGTCAGACATTAAATATAATATTTTGTTGTATTTTTCAGTTTCACATCAATCAACATACGGGCAATAAACCTTACCAATGTCCTTTCTGTGATAAATGCTTTGCAAGTTCAGGCAATTGCTACTCTCATAGAAACCGCATCCACCCAGATCGGAATAAAGAGGGCACTTCTATTCGTAGGAGAGCACCGCGCAACACCAAAGACAACCAGGGACTGCGGCCTATTGCGCCAAAGCCTGCGCTCTCAACAGCTAAGGGTGGTTTAAAGTATCAATGCCAGTTGTGTGATCACAGCTTTATGAAAAGGGATAACTTCACTGTAAGTATATAATACCACACTATAATACTGCATAGTTAATAGTTCTCCATGAGGGAGTAAAAAAATGTGTATGTAGATCATACAACACATACTTTCTACTATGTAAACTTAATTCTTTCTCACAACCTAATGGAACCAATTTAGTACAGTTTTGTTTTATTTGAATGGATACCATACCATTATAGGAATATAAGTAGACAGAAAACAAAAGTAGACGTTATCCCCGTACAGCGCCATCTGGTCGCAAACTAAGCAAAACTTCTACTATGGGAACCAGGGGCTGATATAATACTTGTATAGGTACGTAAATACATACTTACCAAACGCAAAGCAAACACAAATGTTTAACACTTAAATGTTTGCCACGGCGGGAATCCAACCCGCGACCCCAGCGTAGCAGTCAGGTAACTAACCTCTAAACCAGCATTGTCGTCAACTTATTTAATGTTGTTGAAGTAATATGTTATTATGTTATTATTCCAGTACCACATGTATCAACACACCGGTGAAAAGCCCTTCCATTGCACATTTTGCACTGAGAAGTTTGTAACGAGGCGCGGACTGTTGCTCCACCACGACAAATCACACCCCACCCAGGACCGTCCACTTGCGCTTCTCACAAAAAATATCTTACTTAAATAGTGCGGCTGTGGTGAAAATGAACCCTTGCAAATGTGTTCCTTCAAATTGTCTACGTAACTGTCTGATAACCCTAACAACTTTTCATGTGATTGCTTATGGCAAATTAAGTTAATGGATGATGGATGGAGACACTTTTTTGTTCTCAACATTGTTAATTACTTTCCGTCAATAATTGCGCTGTAAGCCGCGGTGGCCGTATTGTGTATTGTCCGTAATGACCGCATGTCGTCTGATGGGTCTAGGTTCAAACCCCGATGGCTTGTACCAAAGACTTTTTTCGCAATCAAATTGGAGCCGCCCGACTGGGGAGTGGGGATTGTTCCTCTATCTTACAGAAGACTGCAGTCAAGTAATACTACATTGATGTAGTGTTGTGTTTCTGCGATGAGCAAAGTTGCCAATGCTCCACTAGATACGCCGCGCTAGTATGCTGCTACCACAGTAAATTTTCAAAAAAGAGTGGCAACGCGAATTAGTGATACCTCTGGTATTGCTAGCCCAAAGGGTACGGTGACTGCTTACTATCAGGTTGGCTGTACGCTTGTGTCATGCCACCATAGTGGTACAAAAAGAAAATAACGCATTATCGGATTTATTATAATAAGCCATACTATTTATACCTCAGATACTAAGAGTGTGGCAAGCAAGCGTAAGGCTCGCTTAGTGGTAAACGATTACCTTATAGACCCTTGCGGTGTATCTCTAGTGCGTTTCTAACCTCATTGGTAAGATGACTCACTGTATGGCTTGGCAAACGGAATAAAATATATGTCTACTGGCAACCTTCACAAAATGGAATCTGTTATGGCGTTTACTGTAAACAAACGAATCAAGACGGTTGATGATACGAGCTGCGGCCGGTTGTCATACGAACGGTACAGTGGCGCCCTTATTATTTTTTACTCTTTTTGGATAGAGTTACCTCAGAAAGCTCAGAAACATCACAACATCAAGTATTGTCGACTACAATTTACTGTAAGGTAAACACTGTCCATAGTCGGCTCCAATTTATTTTACGCCCTAAAACTCTTTACGCTCGTGGTGTTATCTTGGTATAGGCCACGGCTTAAAACCTAGATCACCTTAAAAATGGCAAGCATCCATCTTGTATAAACTTTTCAGATTTTTTTGCAATTATTAGTTACAGTTATTATCAGTTTTATATATTATAATTAAGTATAACAATTAATAACTACCTATATGTATTTAATATATTTTTTCAAGTAGAAACTTGGGCACTGACTTGTCAAGCATTTTTTTGTAAATGTTGGTACATAGTTTTATATATAAAATGTATTGAACCTATATTGAGTAAGAACAATATTTTTTTAATTAAGTACGCACATTCTTTCGACTCTATTTTAGTCAAAAAATGTACCTGAGTAAACAAGTGCAATAGTTAATCGCCAAAAATGTATAATGAATTAGAATTGCTTAATAACATTAGTATCAACACCAAAAAGTTCAAAACAATATACATTTTTTAAAACGGTTTGCTCTTTAATTTATTTGCTGACTGTTTAAAAATCGGATGGGTTAAGCGGCAGCAACACCGTTGTCAGCGCCTGCATTTTGTGTGCATTTTCTCTGTGTCTGACACATAGACACAATACTAAGACCTCTATCTTTTGGTACAAAACCGTAATAAGGTAACGTAATGTAATGTTATTAGCTATTATGTAGTAAAATGTAGTGATTATGTACTCTGTGTTAAGTAGCTATTGCACCAACAGCAAATAGGTTTGTAAAAGTAAATTCGCTCTTTGTTTTTAGAAAACAACAATAATTTAATTCAAACCATGAGCATTAGAAGTGGCCGCTTGTTACCATTATTATAGAGAGAGCAAAAAAACACGTTTCTAGTAAAACGTAGTAGTTATGTACTCTGTGGTTTCTAGTAGTAGGGGCGCCCCTTTAATTTTTATTTGTTGTTATAGCAGCAACAGCAATACACATTCTGTGAATATTTCAACTGTCTACCTTTTACGGATCTTGAGATGCAGCCCGCTGACAGACAGACGCGTAGTGGTCATGTACTCTGTGGACAGACGGACGATTGGACGGAGTCTTAGAAATGGGGTTCTGTTGGCTACCCTTGGATACGGAACCCTAAAAATGAAACCAAACTCAGCCAGAGTGCCTATAGGTATTAAATTAATATAGTCGCCAGAGACACAACGCAAATTTGATATTGTTGCGTGCTAATATAATAGGATTTAATATTTTTATTGAATCTTATATTAAATAATATTTGCACGCCCTCAAGTCAAATAACAAAGGTACTTAGATGTAACTTTGCGAACAACGAAGTCACGCGCGCCAGTATAGGGAAGACGTCGTTTAGTTGTAATTGTGGATGTGTAATCATTTATGTTCACCTCAAGGCGTAGTTTGTAACTGGCGCCTATGTAAGTGTATTATCTGTGCTGGCGCCTACGGTGACTCTTAGAATAAGGACTTCGCTTCACTTACGCTAGCGCACCTAAAACGTAGTGGTTAAGTACTCTGTGCGCTAGCGAGGCTGAAGTCCTTATTCTAAGCGGTGACCTATGTAGACGACATAGATGTGACATTGACAGTACAACAATGTTGCAAGTTTATGCAAATCAAATTCAATGTAACGTTAACGTAGTATAGTTCAATTTGTCCTACACGTCCATCCATAGAGATTAACTACTTTTAACAAGTGTCCTGACTCAGGGCAGTAGTTTCCTAACCTATACGACCCCTCAGTTTAAAACGTAGTGGTTATGTACTCTGTGCTCTGTGCCCGAGTTTCATGCATAGATAAATAATGTTTAAATGTTTCATGAAAGAAGAATTTTAATGATGTATTACCTACTAATTATTAAAGCAAATCATTTTTATATAAATGTGCGACCTTCAAAAATGACCTCTAAACTTTTGACTTTTTGCTTGAGTCGATAGAAAGAAATAAAGTGCGCATGCGTAGGTCTGTCTGTCAGTAAATTGTTAGTTTGGCGCGCTGATAAGCACGTAAGAACCAGGAGTTGTGTGTGGATCACGATGAAATTTATTTTAGTCATTCGACAGCTACCTTACATTCGTTACGTTCTTTGATAATTTATTTTATTGCTAACTTCATCCTTTGCTACCGGAATGTCTAGTGAGGATTTAGTCAGCAAAAGGAAAATGGCACGACAGAATGGTATTGTGCAACCTCTTTTAACTGGTGAGTTAAATAAATGTACATTCAGTTACGATTTTGGAGCGAATTTCAAATGTTATTGACTTTACCTACTGAAGTAAATCTTACTAATTTCTGATATCTAATAATTCACAATTCTTGCACAAACGTAAATTAAGTATTTTACTCACAATAATGACAAAAAACTCGGTCAACTATTATAGTATAATTAAAAGTATTTGCTTAGTACCTATCCCAATATTAAAAAAAATAGTCTGAATCACTATTAAACATCAAGAAATATGAGTCCACACATATAACTTTTATTTCAATGTCATCTAGTGAAATTTTATTGGTGCACAGAAGGATACCTAAGTTTTCCATAGGGATATTTATATCATGTTTGTTTTATCTAACTTGTAGGATAATAATTTCTTCACCTTCATACCATAACAAATTACTTTATCTTTTCACAACACTGAATAAAAACTTAATTGGCTGAATGGTATCAATTCAATTCAATTACAACATCCTATATTATTGTTTTGTGATGGTTTCAGTATGTTTTTTTGATAATTATATTGATAACAGGTAAAGTTGTTTAACCCAACCTATGTTGTTTAATCTATGAGAATGCATGATTTGCATATAATGCCCTGTATTGTTTGCCACTTAATTTTAAGATAAAGAAAAAAAAAGGTGATTAATTATAATGTGCAGTGGAAAACAATTTACTTCAAATAAAGAAAAAAATATGTGAATTCTAGTACAAGAATGTTTTTGAATTTGATGGAAATAATTATCTTTGTATGGTTAAATTAAAATATTGTACTTTGTTCCCAGATCTGTATCAAATAACTATGGCATATGCCTACTGGAAGTCAGGAAAAGTTAATGATGTTGCCGTATTTGATTTGTTCTTTCGTACAAATCCTTTTCAGGGTGAATTCACTATTTTTGCTGGACTTGAAGAGTGTCTCAAATTTTTAGAAAACTTTCATTACTCTGATAGTGGTATGTTATTGGAGTTTTACTTTATGATAATAATAGTCGGTCACAAACTAAGTAAAGCTTGTAATATGGATACCTGTCAACTGATACAATGCTTAGGTACATACTTTTGAGTAAATTCAAATATATGTATTATGTATACCAAACACCCATACAAAAATATTCATCACATAAATGTTTTCTCTTGGGTGAGTGCAATACCCCAGTGTAGTCTGTCAGGTATATGAACCACTAGTCCAACAGTGTTGTTGCATATGTAGGTAGTTAACCACTTTGCCAGTTTATTACGTAATGTTACGTATATAGGGAGGTCCATCTCTACAGAGTGAACCGATATGGTGGTTGTCTTGGTCTAATTCAGCCGCACTTGTTGCTTGGAATGTTGAAGTGTAAACTGATAACACATTTTTCATGTAAATTTATTTATTTATTGCATATAAATCAATACATTTATATGAAAAATTTGTGAAGCTGTTATGTGCTAGAGCTAATACTGCCTGATAAATTACCCATGAATGATGAACCTTCTACATTGCAGATATTGAATATCTGAAGCAGACCTTGCCAGACAACATTGAGCCTGAATTCTTTGCATATTTAAAAGACTTGACATGCAAAGACATTAAAGTGAGTGCCATTGAAGAAGGATCTGTTGTTTTTCCACGGTTGGTACAGTTCTCATGCTTATTAATTCTACAGACTAGTAATTTTAATATTTCAAGGTTTTATTAAAATGGATACTCTGCAGGAAATGCATGGTGAGGTGTAGAAAATATTGCATGTTTTAAATATTATGTATAGTATATAATTTCAAACATTCAGCAAGCATAAAAGAAAATAGTAAGAATTACGAATATATACCATAATATTATATTATGTTTAAGTTGTCTGATAGATACCTATATGTGAACTTTGTATTGTTCCTAATAGGGAATCAAACTAACTTGCAATGTGAATGGCAATTTATTCGACTCGATATCAACTGATGTCAATTAAAATTACAATCAACTTTAAGCAACTATTTCTTGGTTATATCAAAAAAGACAGCACTGAGTTTCTTGCTGGTTTTTTCTTTCTCTCGTACTATTTATTCCAAACCGGTGGTAAAGTAGACCTTTATAAATGCCTTACAAGGGTCTAAACTGAATAAATAAGTTTTGATTTTGATTACTAACACATTTCTTTTTTTCAGAGTCCCACTGCTCAGAGTTGAAGGCCCCCTTATCGAGGCTCAGTTGTTAGAGACGACGCTATTAACCCTTGTTAACTTTGCAAGGTAAGCAATATATATTTTAGCACCTACATGTACCACATCGTTGAACAATGTCGAGCATATGGTATGGCTCGTTCAAATTTGACGTACATTTTTATGGAATTTAAATATTTGGTTAGCTGACTGAAATCTATTACATAGTTTTTACCTGCATATAAGCTCTACACTGGAAACTCATATTAAAATCGATTCAGCTGTTTCCTATTCGATGATTAGCGCCGACACAGAGACAAGACGACAAATAACTGGCCAAGTGCGAGTCGGACTCGCAGACCGAGGGTTCCGTTAACACTTGTAGGTCGGGTAATAGTAGGCGAACTACAAATGAGGTCATTATTCGTTGGTGATTCCCAAGAGCGCGATTCACGAACAATGTTAACAAACGCAGCGCCATATTTTTTTATAGTAAAAGAGCATTTAAAACAAAAAATATTTTCGGCTTTCACATTTTTCCCTTAACTTGTGCTGCAAGGCACTGCTTCTAGACAAATTTCATGATTCTGAGTCAACGGGAAGTACCCTATAGGTTTTTATTCCCTTGTGAAATCGCAAAACATGCGAAAATTGGCAACATGAACGGTTTTATTGTAATAATTTTTTTTTGTGTTTATAGCGAGCTTTTAATAATTATTCAGAGTATTCGGGGCGGAAACTTAACCAACAAATTTGAGATCATTCAAATAGGTCCAGCCGCTCTTGTGTTATACAATGTGTAACTTACCCGACTGTTTTATATATTTAGATTACAGCATGCATTGTTTATGTATATGATACTGTGAAATCACATGTTAGCAGCATTTACGAGATTGTTATCAGTCAGGCTCGAATAGGCCGCCTAATTGCCTGGCAATAAGGTCGCGTCATGTGCGGGATTCTATCTAATCATGGCTCTTCTGTCACTTAACTAACAATGCTCTTACGAAATAATTTATATTTTTATGGATCATCGTTTGCCGTGCTTGGTATAAGGCTAGGATGATGCAGATTGATTCACAAATGTCTGGATCTTATATAGTTTCAGGCTTCCCCATACTCCGATCCTGATAAATTACCCAGTATATTTTTCGCTGTTTTTGTTTTTATACCACTAAGGTCGCACACAAGCGTATGGCCCACTTGATGATAAGCAGTGACCGTAGCCTATACCCGCTAGCAATACTAGGAGTACCTCTAACGTGCTGCCAACCCTGTTGTTGTTGAGGACTCACTGTGCTAGCAGCATATCTTACTATGTACTAGCACAGCGTATCCTCGTAAATCTCTGGCAAACCTTACTTACCGCAGAAACACAATACTACATTAAAGTAGTATTAATTGACTGAGGTCTTCTGTAAGGTCTGACAGGCTGGTCTGACGCTTCAGCCACACGTTCACAGCTATAGTTATTTTGCTTTGTAATGACAAACATATTTAACTACAATCCTTGTACAGCAGTAAATATTTTATTGCAATGAACTGCGAGTATATGGGTAGCAAGTTCACTATCTAAGGTCACTGTTTATGCTGTCGTTAAACTTTTGACAACTCGTCATAACTTGATTGAGAGCAACGTGTTTTCTAGTAAAACTTTGCTTCATAATGATATCATGATGGTATTTATATTTTATTAAAGTTCTCATCGTTGATTTAGCAGTGATCAACCAGTTAAGTGCCATTATCTTGTATACATTGTATTGAAATTATTATTGCCAGATATATAAAAGAAACTGAAATTAATACGTCGTGAGTTGATAGCGTTTCGTGTAAATATGAACATACAGTGCAAATTTCAATAGGCTTTAGTGTTTTATATTTTGTCTAATTATTTCCCAATATCGTTAAAAGGTGGTGAGGATAGCTGGTGGAATCATAGGTACAATAGTAATTTCATCAATATGTACCTGCTAAATAAAATTATTTCGCTAAACTGTGCGCCGGACAATATAGGCCTGAATAATAATAATAAATAATGTTTGGACATTATCACACAGCGCCATCTAGCCCCAAACTAAGCAAAGCTTGTACTGTGGGAACCAGCAGCTGATATAATACTTATATACTTTTTGTTTGTAAATACATACTTATAATACATACATAACACCCAGACGCAAGGCAAACATATTTGTCACATAAATGTTTGCCCGGCGGGAATCGAACCCGCGACCCCTAGCGCAGCAGTCAGGTATACTAACCACTAGACCAGAGGTCTCGTCAAATTGAATGAATATGAAAACATTTTCTTTACGTTTTGAAAATTTATATCTTTTTGTCTATTTTGTTTGTAATAACTGTTTTTATGTGCACCAAACAAAAGTTATTTAAGATATTGGGACCCTATGATTGTTTCGTAACCGAATAAGCTATCATAATATTATTTAGCTATACCTACCTAATAATCATCGGTATGTTTTCAGCTTGATGGCAACAAACGCAGCGCGGTACCGAATGGTGGCCGGAAAAAACGTTTCATTACTCGAATTTGGTTTACGAAGAGCCCAAGGCCCCGACGGTGGATTATCGGCATCCAAATATGCTTATATCGGTTGGATTCTTTTTTTATTGTATATTTTATGGATGTCATATTCTGTACATAAAAGTTGTACATAGGGAGTGGCGTAAATGAACTTGTCGTATTGATTATATTAGCGTGTTTTCGCGGCGAGGCTAGTGCCTGGCACGGGGCTCGCCTGCTCCGACTTGTGCCATATACAACACCCTGCCGCACCGACAGCCCATGAGAAAGGAATATACTTTCGTTTAATAGCTTTAATCAGGCAAGTTTCGCGAACCTTGCCCTTGAATGCCTCGCCGTTACTCATAAGGTGACTTGAAACTTCTAAATTACTTTTCGCTACCTATCTTACTTGGGTAATAAAACTACTCAATTGGTAGGTTGGCACTATTATAATATGGTACTTACTTACGGCGTGGTTCTGACTCATCGTCCTCACGCGCATTCTTTCGGAAATCGTAAGACTATGTTATGCTCTAGCAACTAATTAACTTAATGTTACTTCAGAATAATAATGTATGCAGGGTTAGTTTATTGAGTGTTGCGGACGTATTGCAGGTGGATTTGACGGCACGAGTAACGTGTTAGCGGGAAAGATGTTCAATATCCCAGTGAAAGGGACGCACGCGCACTCGTTTGTGACGTCGTTCAGCACGCTAGAGGACGTGGCGAGCGTGACACTGCGGCACGCGCAGACGCAGGCCGCGTGCGACCTGGTGGCGCTGGCGCGCGCGTGGCGCGAGCGGGCCTCCGCCGTCATAGATATATCGCCGCAGGAGGCCAGCGACGGCGAACTGGCCGCGCTCATATCTTATGCCCTAGCCTTCCCCTCCGGCTTCTTGGCTCTAGTGGATACGTACGATGTCAAGAGGTATAATTTTCAAGGCTTCCCCACACGACACTGGCAGCGTAAAATGAATGGGCATAATGGCTACAATAGCAACTGTGGAACCAATGGCCATAAAGTACAAAACTCAACGACTATACATAGTACATATGGATTTAGCACAGTCGAACGCACACTGAGGTAAACATGCAAACAGACAACTCATTGACATTTATTGGTGTCCGATCAATTTGTTTTATTGTTTTGCATTGTTCATTTATGTTTGATTTTATGTGGAGTTTCGATTATATCGATTAGATTATTTATTATATATATATATATATATATTTAATATTATAAGCTGGCTGGTGTTATGTCCAGTAATTGCAACTCATTGAACATCAGTCATGTTGAGAAGGGCATGAGTCACGGGAGACATGCTACACTCGGGCAAGCACACTAACAACACACGCCGGGACCCTCTGAGCTACCCAAACCTAACATTATCCATGGCCGTAGTTACGATACCTTTTGTTTCGCTTTTCAGTGAAGCGTATGTGGACGGCGCTTCATCTTACAACCAATTGTACATAAATGAGATACACGTCCGGCGAGTACATTATATTTGCTTCAGTGTGACGTATTGTCCTGGAACCATAAGCAAGATTAGGGGCAGTTCTAGTCATTGGGCACAGTTGCATTGTATAGGGATATGCACACTCGCACTATCGAATCACGTGTAATGCATGCGTAGCTCACACCGTCATACATCATACCTGGATAGAGAGACATTCCAACACAGTGATTCAACAATCAGGTGGGCAATACGCTAGTGATACCCTTGGAAATGTCTATAGTTTACGGTGACCGCTTGCCATCAGGCGAGCCGTACGCTGCCTGTCACCATTGTAGTGTAAAAAAACAGGTTTACTGACACAGTTTCAACTTTAGATTAGATAATGCGTAGGTAGTACATTGCGTCGTAACTGCTCGAGTTGATTGTACGTAATTGTATATGACATCACACCCTTGGAAATGTCTATAGTTTACGGTGACCGCTTGCCATCAGGCGAGCCGTACGCTGCCTGTCACCATTGTAGTGTAAAAAACCGGTTTACTGACACAGTTCCAACTTTAGATTAGATAATGCGTAGGTAGTACATTGCGTCGTAACTGCTCGAGTTGATTGTACGTAATTGTATATGACATCACGCTGCATCGCCGCACCCATACAAAGATCAAGTATAATGCAGTCTCTAGCTACGTAGACAAATGTCCACACATATGCACGATGTAGCTCATAATTACATAATCAACTTTTTTATTTTGTATCGGGATTCTGTAGCTAAGTAATTGGGTGTTTGGTATATTAACAGTTCTGTGTGACTGCATATGAAACTAAAATGCATCCTATTGTAATTACGTCTGTAGTGTTTGTTATAGAATAACTCACTGCGTCTGGTTCATCCATTACTTACCTCGGTAACATTGAGGTTGTTGTGAAACAAACATCTCAAAAATGTGCATGTAATTTGGGTAGGTATAATTGGTGTCAGAACGTCTTACTGTAGCCTTAGGTTACTTACCTAACTTAGTGTGGCATCAAACACCCAATTGCTATAATTATTCGCCAAAGTTTAAACTCTCCATAATTGGCTATGTTTTAGAGTAAGTAGTTGTTTTGTGTAGAATGGCATACTTACAGGTAAAAAACCCTTCCGAATGTTTTAGCTTGATTATATCATTGAACACACACCTTGAAGAAGTCGTCGATGTCTTGTGCAAAATGAAATCAATTATTATGAAATCTAGAGATGAGTTTCTATTTATTGAAAATACATCACGGCGGTACTATGATATCTACTATCGATTAACTGTAATTTGATATGAATATTTTCTGATACCACCCACCCACACCTTATAACAACAAGCACAAGGCCCGCCTAATGGTAAGCTGTTACCGTATCCTTTGGACGCTTGCAACACTAGTATCACTAGAGCGTTGTAGAACCTAATTAATTATAAATGTGATGATAGTACTGAAATTGCAGTTTTAGATGGTTTGTACCCCATTATTCGGAAGAGCGCGCCTGTTATTTTTAAGGGATGTGTGTGTGATTATTTGTGTGCATTGGCAGGAGTGGTCTGCTGAACTTCTGCGCGGTGGCACTGGCTTTGCACGAGTGCGGGTACCGGGCGCTCGGCATCCGCATCGATAGCGGCGACCTGGCATACCTGTCCGTGCTGGCGCGAGAAACGTTCGAGAAACTCGCCACCGCCTTCAGCCTGCCCTGGCTCGCCGGCCTCACCATCGTCGCCTCCAACGACATCAACGAGGATACCATCCTCAGCCTCAACGAGCAAGGGCACAAGATCGACTGTTTCGGCATCGGAACACATCTAGGTACCTACATACATTTGCTTTGTACAAGATCACATAATACGTAAGATTTTAGACAGACCCTAATTTGAAATTTTTGTTCAAGTAATCTATAGGATTCTAAAACCAGTTCAAAATATACTAAATTTGCAAATCCATTTGCATTAATTAGTCTAGAAAGCCAAACACCCAACCAAACGTTTCATATTTGGGTACGTTTCCCGTGTTGATATCGTGTTAACAAACAGACATTTCGATTTCATTACTATGTATAGTAAAATGTGTGACTACTGGCGACGTTCAGTTCTGACGATATTTTGTTATCAGGTTTTCCCATATACGTATTAAAATCTAATTCGAGTTCAGTTATTATCGTTTGGGGTATCGTTATAAGATAATGGAGATATGTAGCAGTACGTAAACATGTGTATCATATGTGTTCAAAATTATACATAATATTATAATTGACATACATTTATGGTCATTAAAGGCGAAAAGTTAATAATAATAATGTTTGGACATTATCACACAGCGCCATCTGGCCCCAAACTAAGCAAAGCTTGTACTATGGGAACCAGCAGCTGATACAATACTTATATACTTTTTGTTTGTAAATACATACTTATAATACATACATAACACCCAGACGCAAGGCAAACATATTTGTCACATAAATGTTTGCCCGGCGGGAATCAAACCCGCGACCCCTAGCGAAGCAGTCAGGTATACTAACCACTAGACCAGCGGTCTCGTAAAAGTTAACAAAACAATAATGTTATTAAGCAAATAATATTTAACTTATTAATATTTTTGGTTCATATTAAACCGGCAATGTAATGTATAAACTAAAAATATTTAAATGTTTGATGAGATATATAGATTACGATATAAGATAGATATAGACATATTATATCCCTTTAATTAGTACTAATTAAACCCAAGCCACTATCCTTTTGGAATACTTTATACACCCTATATTATGTGGGTATATATGGGGTTTTAGACTAAATAGTATTTCCTCATATTTAATGTTTGTAATATTGTAAAATAAAGTGCGTCTATCTGTCTGAACGTGATAAATTCTATTGTATGAAACTTTAGGTAGAGATGGAATCATATGAATGTTTTACTTCTTGATAAAAACTAAAACGAGACGAAACGAAAATATAGAAACTATGTATGTTATTTACAGTGACTTGTCAACGGCAACCTGCATTAGGCTGTGTTTACAAATTGGTTGAAATTAATGGCCAGCCCCGCATTAAGTTGAGTCAAGACGTCGGCAAAGTGACTATTCCTGGACATAAAGAGGTATCTATAACTCAAACATACTTTGATATTATTCCTCTAATTGTAATTTCAAATTATACAATTAATTATTCATAAATAAATATATATTTATAATAATATAAATAGGATTAATAATCTTACTTTATAATGCATGTCTTGGAACATTTATGTATAGTAAAATTATTAATTATCATCGTCCTGACCTTCTCCCAAGTTATGGGCTCGGCACCCGACCTAATCCAAAGTAATTTTTACGATTTTTGCACTGACTGAATTTGCCTTTTTACCTTTTAAAACGATATAGTGTTCCATGTTTATATGTCTTGTTATCACAACATATGGAAGTATAAGTTTTTAAGTTTGTTATCGCATTAACTGATACGGAAACATTTAAGCATAGCGTAATTTTTTGCAAAGACCGTTTGTTTTAATTAATCGTATGTACCTATTCAACAAATGTACCTACATGAATATTTTCGTCAGTGGAAATGTTTATGGTCATGTGTAAGTGGCAGCTTATACTGTTTGCAATCTAAATATTCTAGCATTCAGTTAGGCTCCGATACCAACTGCCTGATAGCAAAATATCTTGTAAGTAAAGCGGAATACGTATAACGCAAGGCCTTGAACTTGAAACATGATGCGTGTTACGAAAAAAAATACGACCTTCAATTGCGAATAGGTAGATAGGTAATACTCCGTGTATAACGTACCCTGAGCGGCATTTGAGGTACCTTCAAAGACTTTCGATTTACTTCATATTATTCGAATACCGATGTATATTGGCGTGAGATAGCATTATGGTTTTCTGTACAAGTAGACAAATATAGCCACGGAATATTTTTGTAATCTTGATACCGTATTTCAACTTGTTTATCTATAAAGGTCGTTCGACTTAATGTTAACCCATAGACTAGTAGACAATTGCAAAGCTGGTATTCAATAAATTATGATTCAAGGGCAACGAATTTTGTCAAAGATTGTAAAGCGTTGTAATGTTATCTTTTGTAAACATGTTACAGGTGTCAACTTGCCTTTATGTCTTACTGTGAACGGCGTCTTTCTTTCCTTATAATCTCACACACACCTGTGTCTTCGTTTACATATACGTTAGTTATAAATTATTAATATTAATTTTATTTAACGACAATTTCGTTTTATTCTACCTACGGGATATTTATTCAAATATTGAACAATGCCATGTATTTTCCATGTGTCAAATTGGAAAATACTTGTGAATGCCATTACAGGAAAAAAAAGACGATGTTCACACCAAGACATAAAGGCACGAGTCTATGTTGTTCCCATGTTGACTGATTTTAAAAGCGATAACTTTGAAACAAATTACTTTGATAGTCCGATGGTGTAAGAAAGAGAGAAATCCGGTGATCAAAATAAATTATATCTGTCCAAAATATTGTCTAGACCTTATAACATAACACAGCCCAGCCGCTGAAACTAATTTAATATCGGACCCATGAGGTACCTTCCAATGGTTTATTGAATATTATGTATGTCTTCTGTGCTTTCCTACATCTAGCAACTGAATGAGATGATCTTAGGTAAATTTGCGGTCGCGGCTTTGACGGTCAACATCCAGTACCACGTACCCTTTGATTATATACGAATCAAAGCACGTACCATACGTATAGTAAGAAAAAGTGGCATTGCAACGCATACCATACCAGCCACAGTTTAGACTACACTAATATTATAAAGAGGAAAGATTAAACTTCAAAATAAACCTTAAAATTACTGGATCAATTTCAAAAATCTTTTGCCGTTAAAGCTACATTATCACTAAGTAACATAGGCTATAATATTATATTGCTACGCGGGCGAAGTCTTGGAGAAAAGATAGTAAATTATTAATTTCAGGCATACAGATTATTCGGTGCGGATGGTCACGCGTTGGTAGACTTGCTGCAAAGGTCTTCAGAGCGCGCCCCGGAAGTGGGAGAGAAAGTACTTTGCCGACATCCCTTCCAGGAATCCAAGCGGGCATACGTCATACCTAGCAAAGTGGAACATCTTTATAAGGTATTTTGGTCTACTTGTTACCGGAAAATATTCTTCATATAAAGACTAATACATATATGGTTCCCAGCGCGATATATGTATGTACGTATTGAAATGGAATCCACATTATCCGTATCCACGTACACCCGCTGTTTTACTCGCTGGAAGCCTCATTTTACATGCTCAGCGAATTAATTTACAATAAATCTCTTAATAGTACTCACCAAACGTTTTATAAGGAAATCATGTTTACAACTTCTCGTTTGCTTCTGATCTACGCTGTGCGTTAGCGGTCAGTCAGGTGTTTTATCAAGTAGTTTATTTTAAATTGGATGGATCGTAAATCTCTATTCTATTTTCTAGGTGTGTTGGAAAGACGGGAAAGTGTGTACAGCCCCAAAACCACTGTCCATAGTGCGCGAGAGGGTCCAGACCTCGCTACGGACTTTACGGCAAGATATAAAGAGGAATTTGAACCCTACTCCGTACAAGGTACTTCCCAAAACCAGTTACCATATTTAGATTTCTAACCTTATAACAACTATTATTAAGATCTTATTGGTGAATGTGTGTAGCTCTATTATCTCTGTATGACGCATTAATCAATCTTCGAAGATTAGATACTGGTCAATATATAGAGATAAAAAATTATAGGTAAATGGTAAAATATTGTTTAATTGCGAAGGCAAATCAATTTAGTACCAGGTAGCAGACATTAATTTAAAAAGAGTTTTTTTTGCGCTAGATCATGATATGTCTGGCACGTTACAATAACGCACTTTTGAGCAAGAGAAGTTACAAATATATTTGCATAGTTCGATGGTTGTATACTGAGGTGGGCATGTACTTAACAATTCAGAAACATTTTGATAGATGCCGGCAACCAGTATGACTATTTGCACGGCAACAAAGCCCAAACATGCACTTTAAGAAAAACCGTCTGCCCATATGTTCTGGCTAATCTCCCAAATGCATTAAATGAGAGCTTTCCAGATATATTATAGCCATGGGTTTAAATGAGACTATTTTCGTTCAAAGTCGTCAACGTGTCGCGGGCAACACTGAGTATAAAAATAAAAAAAATGTTCATAATTTTTCCAGGTGGCAGTAAGCGATGACCTGTACAACTTTATACATGACTTGTGGCTCCAAAACGCGCCAATTGGCGAGCTATCATGAGGCTTGTCGCCGTTACTTGGATTTACGTAACCACGTGAGCCGAGTCTTGGAAGATGCGCTTGTAACACCTCTATAGATCTTACCATCGTATCGATTACGTTATAATGTCAGGCCCACATGAAGTTACTTTCCTTGGCGAATATATTAAAATATTTATTGGAATGAAAGTATGTAGGCTAATAAGATGATTTACATATAAAAAGCTTTCAAAGGATACAACTGTAAGGATAATGTTTAAAATATATAAAGATAAAGATTTAATGTATTAGTAAAGGTGATTGATATTTAAAGTTGTCCTGTCCTATTTAAACTATATTTTCGTCTTAATGATTTAAAGTTATTACTAACACCAGTGCTTTAATCTACTGACGGTCGAATACTGAAACATCAGTCAAATCTGATGCCGCATTAAGTTTGAATGGCCTCCTATTTTCATTCGAAATTTTATTTTGGCGACCAGTTTGACGACGCTCCAAGCAGTTACGTGGGCTTTCAAACTTTGAATGTAGTTTCAGTGGTTGGCCGTTAGTCTGCTTTAGGTGATTTAATCGTCTGAAGCGTTACAATATATTCGATTATTCCTAAGTACATGTAAACAGTATAAAAACATATATTGATTCAGCATAAAATATTAAGGTTCGTTTTCCTATCAATAGCTTTTCTCATGTGAAAAGTTATTTTATTAAACTATACGTTTACATTATCATTCCGACACAAAACTATAATTTTGTTTTGAAGAAGCCAATAACGCAAAGTACCCAGTACTTTTTGGGTACGTTATAATTGCATTCCTTGCTACTAATCTTTGGCTTCGGTTGCTTCACTTAAGTTAGTACTTATAACAACAATGAATGGGCAATATTTATTGCGGAAAAGATTCGTGTATTATACAGTTAAGCGTGCTTCAGAAATATTGGCACCCATACGCTCAAAGCAAGATTCGATAGTTTGTTTCATCACATTTGCTTTGACTGTTACATTATGTATTGAGCATCGAACAAATTCAGGCACTTTGATAATTTTATCAAGAATAATTAAGCGTTTATAAAATTCTGCGAAAGTCTGCGAAAGTGGAATGAACATTAAAGATAAATAAAAACGGGCAGAACACTTGTTTTAGGTTTGGTACCAAGAGTAAGAGAAAATGGTTATGTGCTTAGATCAAATGGTCAATCTTCAATTGTGTATTTATTAATACTTGCATTTCGCTTAGCCGTTATTTAGGTATAGAGGGTATGACCTGTTAATGTATACACCATAGCTTTAATTTCTTAATTTGTAGATTAAAAAACCGATTCTCTTTGCGCCATTGGATGAAATGGCAATGCGCATCGGTTGTCATACTCTGGATAGTTCATATTAAATAATATATGATTGTCAATTCTATTCCTTAATGGCGCAATGTTTTGAAACGACACCCCGCTTATAGGTTCTACTAGCACGGATAAGGTATACGTGAGAGCGAGATAGCGCTGGTAGGCAGCTACAACCGCTGATAGGCAGACTTATAGCCATCCCGTTCACAGCATGCGAACACGATCCCCTGAAAGGGGTAGTTCAATTTGTTCAAGTTCAACTTGATAAGGTTATCAAGTATACAAATTGTCTACTACAAATTGTATAAAAAAATCTACCTAGATTACGTAAGTGTTGTCAATGTTAAGTGTTTTGTGATAGAGTAATATAGTAATAATAATCATATTAATCATTTCATATTTTATTTGTGAATATCATTTATTTAATGCCGAAAGGCGATGGTAATGTTAATAAGAAATAAAGATTATGTTGATTGCACATCTTTCTAAATGTATCGCTGCATGTTTTTTGGCTGAATGTCGAAACAAGCGAGCAGCTCTTCTGCTATTACTTTATTATCAGGTCATATTTGGCGGAATGTCAAGACTACCATTAATTATGGATAATCAGCTTGCGATAGTTGTATTGTAGCAATTTACGAAATCATGTATATCCGCTATTGTGGTAAAAGGGCACAACATTTTTTATTTTATGTAGGTAGTAAAGCTACTCTTCAAGATTTTTTTGAAGATGGATGTACTTTCTAGTTATTTTATACTATGTTTTACCTAGTCCTTAAGCTATTTTCAAAGAGTTATTATCGAATAGTTAAACGTATTAGCTGTGGTTGTAGGTTTTAGGTATAAAATATATGTTACATTAAAGTACACCCGAAATAATAAGAGAAACAAAAGAGACATCGACCATTGTGCCTAGTTTTAACGTTTCAATACAAATACTAAATATGTTCAATCCACTTGCACATAAAAATAGTAACTTAGCTCTCTTATTTTACCTATTTAAAATTATATTTTCTTCCACTTCATTAGACTAAATTATTAATATATACGTCTATTTAGCAATTTATTTCAACTAGTTTAGATATATTGTATTTAAGAATCCAATCAACGCAGGTTACCTTCAAAGTATGTTGACCTGAGAGCTTGTAAACAAATTTATTTTTTAAAGTTTTTAAAATTCTATTTTAGGTGTTTTACAGGCCTGTGAAAATTATATTATGGTACTGATGGTACAAATTATTACTATTGCAGCATTTTACTCACAGGTATTTTTGAGTAGGTACCATGGATTTATGTACCTGTTACACAATTCATTAAAAGATGTAAGCACACTACCAAGGAAGGCCTAAAAATAGGGCCATATTACACAACATATTTGTTAGTAGGGATATTGCGTTAGGCATAAAACGTTTGCAATATTGTCCTCCTGTGCCTTTATATGCATAATAAAATAAAATCATGCACATTTTTACGGTTTTTTGATGTTATATTTTAGTGTTTTGCTTGCGGAAGTTAAATATATATCATTTTATTTTGTAAAAGTTTTTTTCCCTCCGTACCTTTATAGGGTTCCGTACCTCAAAAGGAAAAAGGAACCCTTATAAGATCACTTTGTTGTCCGTCTGTCTGTCGACATTTTTTTCAAGAAGTTTTTATAAGGGAATCTAAACCTTGCCGTTGACCTAGAATCATGAAATTAGGCAAGAAGCTGTCTTACAGCACAAGTTCAAAAAAATCTAAAAATCTTAAATATGTAGTTAAATAACAAAAATAAAGGCGAATTTACAATCATATAAAAATAGACGGCGCTGCGTTTACATTATTCCTGAATCGCGCTGTTGAGAGTCACCGACGAATATTAAAGCATTTGAAGTTCACCTAGTTATACTAGACGCGTGGGTGGAGTCCGTGGAGTGGAAGTCCCATCCACACCAACCACCACTCTTCTTCTTCTTCTTCCTAAGTATGGCAATCAATCCCTTCAGGGACTATTTTTGCCAGTGTCGAGTGTTAGAGAATTTTCATGTTGCAAAATTTCTCGTGTTTGTCGCATTAAAATGCCTAGTGTCATACATTCTAACGCCCAATGGAGTTTCTGGAGACAACCCACGGCAGTAGCAGATCGTAACACGCCTTTAGATTAGAGGTAACCTATTGAGCAAAATGATAAATTACTTAATCCAAAAGTCGTATTAAGGCATTATTTCCAATGATCCTATAAATCAGTCACTAAATGAAACTTTACTGCACATAGCGACACCAAAAATACACATTAAAGATCACTATAACACAATTTACGACACACTGGAAAAAATCTCAACCGCTCCGCCTGATTCCCGCCAAAAACTCCCCACCACTCTTGCTCGTCAAGTATTATAGGCGCGGCAAAATTTTTCATCTTCAACATTCATGGTCAAATTCGTCTTATGTCAGTCAATTTATAGGGCAAAACTTTGAATGATACACCTAAACTAAACCTTTCTCATCAACATAATCAGGGCCTTTGTTCTATGGTAAGCAGTGATTCGTCGTTAGTTTTGTACATCGCGCGCGGAGGTACGTATTTTATAATCATAAAATACGTACTTGCGCTGTTTTCACCATCGATTTGTTTGAACTATAATAAAATAAAATAATTGCAAGAATGCTTAAAAAGATTTTGTATCCCAAGACGGAAACCGTCTCAGATAAAGTTCAGCGTATTGGTTAATGTACTCTGAGATCGTAGAGACGTCTGTGATTTATTTCACAGAGTACATAATCACTACGGTTAAAACGTGGTGGTTATGTACTCTGTGACGGTTATTTATTTGATGACGTCTCTCTCGTCTTGCATGTCAGAGTTGTCAGTTTGGCTGACTGACACTTGTTGTCGTTGGTGTAGTGTAACCTACAATACAAAAGACTGAATACGATTATATTTTTACACGTAAATAAAATATTACAGTGAATCGCATATAATTAGCTGAAGGAGTCCTTGAACTATCCGGACCAGTGAGTAATTTATAATAATTGCTTGTTAAACCAGTTTTATTTTTGACACGCTGATTAGTTTTATATAGTGATGCTTGGGGCGTCAAACAATGTAAATGCTTTACTGTATGACTGCAATTCCTTGTATTTTTACAGAGTAAAGCGTCCACATACCTTTGAGATATTTTTCTTTAGAAATAAACCGGATCGGCACATGATAATGTACTCGACTTATCATTATTGTAATTGCATTCTGAACCGGCAGAATAGTAATGTAAACGTTATGGATCTACCGACGATATCTGTGTGTGTTTAAATAAGTTCTAGATTGAAAAATAACTGTGTCGATTGAATTGAGGTTCGAGGACCAGCCACACACCAAGTTTGAAATTGAGAGATTGTAACCGAGTACAATCCCACTCGATTTTTCTTACGACCGTCCGACCAGTACCGCGCGCGGAACTTGATCGTTGTTATAATGCGCTATTCTAGTGCAATATAGTTCATTGGTTCTTACTTACCCACCTATGTATGATTAGCTATATTTATTACTATGTATCCACAGGTTAGCATTATTTTAAATTTCTCGTCTAGTCTAGTTCACTATAAGCAATAATTGTTTAGTCATTTTGTTGTAATCCCATTACCAGCTACTGGTTTCAATAAGTCAGTATTAATGATATATATACAAATGAGTTTTAAATGCAGTCTTAATTAGTTTAGTAATATTTGTTTCGATTGTAAAATTTGTATGTATTTGTGGTACATATCCGCAAGGCATACAAACTTCTAGCTCCCTTTTTACCTATTACGTTGAGTTATTATTCTTTCTTAGTGTGATCTTCCATAAATAGTATTTCCTCGAAATTTTATTCAGTAGGTCAAAACCTACTTCAGCTGTATTGTAAGAGTTAAAAATGTTTAAAACATAAGATCTGCAAGTTACAAA
Source organism: Falcaria lacertinaria (assembly GCA_951449985.1). NCBI lineage: Eukaryota > Metazoa > Arthropoda > Insecta > Lepidoptera > Drepanidae > Falcaria > Falcaria lacertinaria. Next base: position 4,575,510 of record OX602109.1, on the reverse strand, counting down.
ATGTCACCTTGTAGGCCTAAGCCATCCACGGCCCGGTTTCAAATCCAAGCCTGTATGAATGAGTTTTTGTTAGCTTAAGGACACTGATTAAGAGAGAGGTAGGGTGAATTTGGATCACCTGTGGTTTTTCATTCATTCATTAAAATTGGAGATGCCTGGATGGGGACTATACCTCAACCTTACAGAAAACTGTAGTCAAAAAACACTACTTTGGTGTAGTTGCAGTTTCTGCAGTAAGTAAGGTTGCCAGTGCTCCACAAGGATATGTTGGGCTAGTAGTAATGCTGCTAGCACAGAGACTTGTAACCAACAACAAGGTTGGCAACTTATTAGTGATATCCCCAGTATTGTTAGCTATAGGCTACAGTGACTGCTTACCATCAGGTGTGCCATATGCGTGTATGACATCTAAGCGGTATAAAAAAAAGAAGGTAGTTATTGTATACCATCCCATATTTCAGGTCAGGGACACAAGTCTACTTATAAGTAATTAAAATGTAGTATACTTTTACATGCTATAAATATTTTTTTCAAATAGATTTGATTAAATAAAATCTACATGATTTTGTTATATCTGTAATTTACCTACTGATAAATGCGCGGTAGTTCAATACAACTTCAATATCTAGCTATGAATATTGGAGATGTATCATAGAATGCATAAAAATCTCTTGCGATATATGAAAGTATTTAATATTTAGTATTAATATTTTTTACATTAGCAAACCTCAAAAATGTGTGGCACCTACTACTAATGTACACTTCTACAAAAAAAAATGTTAATAATGATTTTCCATGACCTCTTATGATGCGTATTACAGCATGGGATTTTTCAAGAATCTCAGGTATTTTATAAGTCCAATAACGGTTAAACGGCGTTAATGATAGATCCGATGTTGAACTTTATTTATTTAATTCAGATTATCTCAGAATATAACCTGTACTTATTATAGTATCATCTTATTTTACGTGGACGAAGTCGCGGGTAGCAGGTAGGGGTAAGAATAAAATTGCTTTGTTGATATTATAAGGAAACTATCGACAAGGACAAACTTATCAAAAAAAAACCATGACACAGTATTAAAATCGTAATCCATTTGCACCCAACAGTGAAAGGAGAGTCGTTAACTGCAGACAACACAACCACTACCCTCAATGACTTTGGATGAAGGAGTAGGTAACTCATGGTGTTCAGCCATACTATACCTCTATATCCACAACTAGATTAAACTACAGTGCAGCCAATAAATTAATTTGTCATGAACAATATTTCAGTGTTATATTTGGTGTTGCGATTCGAGCTGTTCGACTTTTCTAGACTTCAAACCACGGACGTACTTGTTGACAAGCTAACAAGCTGCATTTTTCCTACTGGAACTTTCTATTAAGATTATAGCATCAATGATTGTTTGTTTTGTACTCATGGCGGCTATGGCCTGGATAGTTTGTTTTCCAGTAATATTTTTTGCAAAGTTTAAGTCGGAAAAAAAATTGAATCTAAATACGTCATCAAGTGTGCTAATTAAATAAGTCCCTTCTCTTAATTTTAGAGCGTTTTCTATATTATCCGATAATCTAAGAATAACTTGTCTTGTACCTTTTCGACATGTCATTAAATAAAACAATATTCAATATTTATATACTAAATCTTTATTAAATATCACAACAGATTAAAATAATATCACATATAATTTTCAGAACATTCTGGTTGTATCTATAGTAAAAATGTCAATGCGTTGGAGCTGTGAACTAAATGCGGAGTGTCTTGTGGTTTAAACGTTTGTTATCGGATTTTGGGGTCCGAAATCCCGAATGCTACCGATAGTAGGTGCGGGTGGAATGATGCGGTGGGCGGGCGTCCCTACAGCGCATCCGCCCTGCGTCAGTGCCACCAGTGGCCCGGCGCCGCGCGCTCGGCTGGCTGCGACCGCACGCAACCCATCTCTCATACTCATACTCATACTTTTAATAGATTGCGATTTATTGGACACAATCATATTGTCAGTCTGATTAATTTGGTGTCGAATTTTTGTCCTACAGTATTTTATGTTATGGCTATGCTTAATTCATACATTGTTGTTCTATATTTTAAAGTTGAATAAACTTATGTATAACAAAAGTTTTCGATATAATTATGTTTAAAAGTTGCTGTTCACGACCGAGCAAAAAAGTCAGTAAAAGCAAGTCCGAATCGGAAAATATGAGTAAATTATCGGAAGCTACCGCTGCTACAGCTTCTGCTGAAATTAAACAAAATCTTCAGGATTCTTGTACCCCAACTGAGATAAGAGCAGATCTAAAGACAATCGAAGAAATATCTACATCGACTGCAAGTAAACACACAGAAGGCAGTGATTCGGTCAGTGTATCTGATGAAAAAAAACCTGATGAACTACAGAATTCAGCTGAGAGTTACGATAATCAGGATGATACATCTAGTGATATTGGAGAAGTGGATCTATTGGATTTGATGATAGCCAAAAGAGGTTTTTCGCAAAAGAGATATTCAGTGGATTACAAGAGAAGTCGACTGGATTTTAAACGATTTTCTGTGGATTGTCGTCGTGATTCAGCTACTCTAGAAGAATTGGCTCGACTTGAACTAGAATTGGCCCGTACAAATGTAGACGTGCGTCCGCGTGTAAGGCGTCAATCCACTGGAATATTGAAATCTACTACGAGTAGTGGTAATGGTATTGCCGAGCGGCCAGTAAGTAAACCTGAATCTGGCTCTGAAGATGATGAAGTTTTCGTGGTCAACCCGATCAAAAATGAACCTGGAGATCCGATCAATTCCCCGGCAACTCCTGTGGGTCGCGATGAGTTGGCCTTGCGGAGACATAGGTTCTTTTCGGATCTCGTTTGTGCTGCTCGAGCAGCTGTTGAGCATCGGGTTCGGTTTGATCCACTCGGCCCTGTTGTTGCAGATTCAGGTGAGCCATCAATACGAAATATTCTCGTTGTTTGACGTACATAGATCGATGGGCATAATCACATATCTGCTGTCAATGTCTACAAGTCAGTCCACAATTCAGTAAACTCCACAATTCAGTCTACGATACAATAAAAAATCGCATACATTTATAAAAACTAGCGTTTGCACTCGTCATCGCAAGAAATGAATAACACATAGACTTAAGATAAAATGTACTGAGCGTGTGTATTTTATTGAATCAGTTCAGTATGCCCAACAAAAGTAGGTACTAGATAATGCTTTTGTATAAACGGATTGACCTCTTCGCTAGATGAAATGTGCTAGCCGCTAATGTACATATTTATAAATTGTTTCGACGCAGGGTTCAACAACAAAGATCCCATTTACATTTATCCACATTAAAATGGAAAGATTTTAGTCAGTCAGTAGGTATGATATTTCGGTAGCCTCGTTACTCCTAAATATTTAATTGGTTTATGAATTATGTATACGAAAAATATCCATTAGTGAACAATTTGTCAGAGTTCTAACATATATTTTAGCAATTTGGATATTTTGGTCATCCATTTGTAGCAATATTCCGTTTCTCATTAGTTAAATGAACTGTTAAATTTGTTGAAGAATGCTAATGACAGGGATTATATCATATCATTTAGGTTATACTATATAATCTCAAATAATGCCACCTACCAATCAAAGCACAGTAAGTGGTAAGTAGTTAGGTATAACTACTTACCAGAACTGTTGCTTCGTCTTAGATGTCATATATTTTTACCTAAACTTGTATATATGGCGCATGTAGTTCAACAAAGAACTGTGATTGATCGAACTCTAAAAAAACTTTTGGTTTCTTTGGATTACTGAGTCTATGCTTAGGACCTGACACTCTATTTTTCAGAATTTGGGAAACTTGCGTAAGTTGTGTAACATAGCCAAGCATAATAGATAGACAATATTGTAAGATAATCGTTTTTGGTTTTTATAATCCCACAATTACAACAACAACAACGACCGCGGGCAATTATGAAGAGATTGGTAAAGGAAACAAAAGAAGTGTGAATGCTCTTTGTCGACCACGAAAGAGGTTTGATTTGTTTTGTATATGTACATTTATAAAAACACAACTAATAATTGAAATAATATTTGGTTTGTTCACATACCGTCACTTCTCCCGCTAATATAAGTCGTATATCTAGTCAATACGTTATCGTTAGGTTTCCACAGTATAACCACGCGTCGTTGACATTTGAATTAGGGGTTACATTAATAAGAAAATGTTGGGCGTTGTTGAACTTTCTTTTCATATTTTGAGCACATGTATATGTGTGTAGACGGCCTGCGTCTGGCCTCAAGGGACTTAACACAACACGAACCTTAATAAACTTCGCATACATTTAATCGATGATTAATAGGTAGAAAGCCAGATTCTTCTCTCAATCACGGAAGACATTATTTCATACTATCGACTGTAAAATGTTAATGTCTTGTAAATCATAAATGTGTAGTAGTATAGTCGACTTCGTCCGATGACCCAGGACGTCTAAGTCCCATGCCAGTCGTAACCGCCGGGCCAAGGCGACTGTTTTCTGAAAGGCCATTTTATTACTGACTGGTAAACTCAATCAAATTACCGCAGGTTTTCACATGTGTTGTCATGGGAAAACTACTGGAATTGGGATTTTTACCCTCATAAACGTATCACTCGCATTTTTTAATATTTAGGACAAGGCACAAAAGGGTTCTCTTTGCCTTGAGGGTTTACTCCCACCGGCCGTGTCTTAACTGTAGTGTTTTGTTATATTTTTATGTTTAAAAGCTTGGTTTATATAAATCAAAATACAAAAAGTTCGATTCTAGGCCGGTTTTTGATTGAATATATTTAGGTTTTATTAGGAATCGATTAATAAATTGCCTGACCTGAAATGTTCATATCATATCTGATAATTCGCGTGTTATAGTAATACTGTGTAATGTGTATTATAGTGTAATACGTAGGGTGGACTACGCAGCTAATTTCGATAATTGAAATCCTACTAGTTTAGTATGAATGAATGTACGGATGTATGTTTGTTGCTCAATCACGTAAAAACGGCTCAACGGATTTGTATGAAATTTGGTACACGTTTAGTTTATAGCCTGGATTAACATATAGGATACTTTTTATCCCGGGAAAATGTTAGGTTCGTCTGGGATTTTAAGCTCAACGCGGACGAAGTCGCGGGCAGAAGCTAGTCCGATATATGTGTATCAATCGATATTATTGTTGCTCAAGTTCCTATCATGCGAGATACATTCTGTCATCGTTTATGAGATTTACGTCATTCTAATGAGTGAGTCATACGTAGTTCACTCGGGCGGGGCATTCGATAATAAGCCGGTTGCTAAAGTTACAAGACTAGTAGAGTTTGTAGAGAACGTTGTTGGCCGGCCGCCGCTGTTTGAGTTGGTCTCTGAATCACCGACACATCCGTCGACCAACCGGCCGGCGACTTGCTCCAGCCAGTAGTCGGCGACGCATGCGCATACTTACACGCATTGTGCCTCCTGTCATTGCTATCAGTGCATGAAAAACAACGGTTTAGTGTTCAGTGTTTTTGAGTCTTCGTTTGCCATTTTAAGGATTTAATTGCAAAACTTCTGCGGTAAGTTTGATTATTAAAATAAGACATAAGTAGGAACGTAGGAAATTACATTTAATATTTGTGGAGTGAATCATACTTTACATAAGCCAAATTGGTTTATAACTCATTCGGGGATGTATATAATATAGTTTCCAGTTATATTTTAAACTGTTTCCAAATAGACTAATGACATTGGGAAAAGGTTTTTATTTACATAGTAGCACAGTAGCTGTTTATTATTTCGACCTTATCGGTGTATATTATAATAACATTATTTTCGCTTCTATAAAAATAGACACCCGGTCTCTGTTCTGATAATAAATACGTGGGACATCATCACCGGATATCAATAAAGACAAGTAATGTCATTCAACTATATTGTTTACTGTCTAAGCCAAACTACGAAGCGGATATCGATATTCGTGGTCTCATTATACCCACCACCCACAATAATTATTAATTTCTAACTGGCGTTCTAGGACACGCTTATGGTCCCGCTTTCCCCATAAAAAAAATACAAATTAAATATATTTAATCTAAGGTGGCTTTTGGGACCGCCGTCCCGGTCCCGAAAGCCCCACGACTCATCGTGCTGAATATATTGAGTAAACTATTTGTATATGTAAATATTTACAACATTCTTAAGGTTTGAAAGGGTTTCAATATCAGGTAAAACACCATTATTCTAAACATAATTTTTTGGATTTTTTCAATTATGATTGTGAATAATTATTAATTGATTGAGATTTTTGTCTATAAAAGAAAATAAAAATAAAGATGTTTGGCATTCTCGTCTTTCTTTTATCAGTTGAAGCTACATAATATGATTATACGGAAGCTACGAAGAGATAATATTACGGTAGTTAAGTCATTTCGAGTGGCGTATTTTGAATCGGCTCAGCAGCGTAGTGGTATGAAGCGGCTCCATGCTCTGCCAAATCGATTCCATCCGCTATTGTTACTGGCATTACGCTTGCTCCAGTCATGTGGAAAGCATATAAACCAGATTATTTATTCACTATGGACATACAACAAAAAAAAATTATGTATATATATTTATTCCGATCTGTCGCTTTGATTCATCAAATGTTTACCGGAACTCATCTATATGGCCTACCTATCTATGGCAGAAAGCTTATCGTTTACACAAAATGCTACTACGTATTTTAGATTGACAGTAGAGTACATTCTCTACTCCGAGATAGTAGTCTTCGAATTTTAATTTGGAAATCATTTATTTACATAAGAGTTTCCAATATCATGATTCGGGATGTCAACAGTATACACGGTTTACCGCCTCCACCGTATTTTGTTATGCATTTTATAATGTATCATAATATTATTGTACTTCTCAAAGAAAAATTAATTATTATTCTAAATTGTTGGCGAATGCTGATTGTAATTTAATTATCTATTTCTGTATGTTTTAACAATTTTACTAAGCTCTTGTTATGTATTTAGTAGGTAGGTGCTTAGTTTTTGACCAAAATTTTATATAAAAGGTTTATCGAGATTGCAAGTTTCTTCTAGGCTCATGAATTTTATGATAATCCACAAGATTACATCGTTAATTTGTTACCTAAATGAGTAATTTGATAAGAGTTTTAAGAAGCGGTAAATTGTGGTGGCATCGTTGTAATTTTTGACAATTTTTTTGCAACATTTCTTTTTTTTTACTCATTGGAACATTTCACCGAATAATAACGTATTTTTTTACTACACGAGATAATATTCCAATAACGTAAAATGTAAATGCGATTATAGAACAATTATCAAAGGTAAATTATAATAAAAAAACATATCTTTAAGATTCTTGTAAATATTGTAATTTGAAGTGACGGTGGTCCGAATTCAGCTTTTTAGTCTGACCATCTGGCAAAGCTCCCAAGTAATGCGTATTATAAATAGATATAGAACGGAGAATATTACTGGAAAGCATACGTGACATCACTTCGCGTAAGACATCTAATTTTTAACGTATAACGGCAATGTGTGCATAACCTTTCTAATTATGCATAGCGATAATTATGTGTAAACTGTCGGTTTTTTACGTTTGCGATTCTGCTTCTTTGTAAGGTTAGCTACATGAGGGAAGTGCTCATTAAAATATCTGGGAAACCATGAGTATGTCGTTTAGCTGGGCGCCGCGCCGGTAACGAATGTGGAGCAAGCTGAGTGGGCCTCTCTGGCTTCTTACCTCTATCTAGAGTATCTTACGAGGACTTTATCGCGAGAACCACCGTGTGTCGCGTGTATCAAACTCAACATAAACATTAAATATTTAGGCCATTGGCCAAATATTGACCAGTTTCAATAGTATTCTTTTATCACAGATGGGACACAAGCATACGCGCCCCACCTGATGGTAAGCAGTCACCGTAGCCTATAGTCGCTAGCAATACCAGGGATATCATCAGGCGATAGTGATATGTACATGTACAAATTAAATAATATAATATTTGTTTTTGTAGACGACAATAAAAAAGAGATGTACCGCAAGTATAAATATGATACCAGTCAAGTGTCAACCCCAGTTGTAATTGTTCAAATCTCATAATGAGGTCTAATCATGATCGATTTAGTTTTTCCATACCTTTATTGGTAGATCTAGATGCCCTGTACCATGAATCTGCACATTCACTTTATGTATGAAGACCCTGACCCCTGGCAGAGCTGAACACATGGCAGCCCATATATGAAACATGTGCAACATGTGTTCTCCATGAATGGATGTGCTTTGAATTCGGCTTAATTTGTTTGTAGTTGAATGCTTGAATGGCTTATCTTTATGCGTTAAGATAATCCATTGTTCTGAACTTATGATATCTGACGTTTTACATAATGTGCAGGAAAATAAAAAGTAGAGATTGTTGCAGAGAAAAGCAAGAGCTGCCTCTAAGGATGAAATCCGATAAAATAAGGCACGGATAATTATTCCAAGAAACATTCCAACTAAACGAAGTTAGTGTCTTGATAAATAATTCACTTTCAAAATGAGCAATTGTTTTTTTAATATAGTTGTAGTGCATTTACGTTCTAATTATAAAGTTTCTTTCAGTTAAATATAATACGCGCATTGCGGTTTTCAGGTCGCGCTCTGTGGTATCTAATAAATAGGCAGCCGCTTGGACTCACTAACCGTCACATACAACATAAAACATTGCATCAGTTAACAGTACCACAGAGCGTATAATATTCTTTATTTGCCACATATAACACTGACTAAACATGTCTTTCCACTAAACCCGCAACGAGAATGGAAAGAAAAGATCAGTCTTTAGAAAGCTTCACGATATTGACTTTAACGGGTTTAATTAAACATGGTTTAATGGTCATAAAAGTTAGTTTATGACTGAACTCATATTACGCTACGTCGTAGGTACGAGGAACTTAAAAGGACAAGAACGCGTCTAAACAGTATTAAATCTTGAGTGTAATATAACTATTTTAATATTATTAATATTATCCCCATCTCACACGCTTGCTTCGTAATTTCTTCGAATATACATCGCATTTAAGTCTAGTAAAACATAGGTACTAGGTACATCTGTTTTTTAGAAGCGAAGGAGTCTTTGACAAGACCATAGGATAGTATTTTTGTGTAGTGCAATTTTAGGGTACAATGGGGTACAATTGCAAAAACCCCTACATTTTTTTATAGAATAAAAAAAAAACATAGGATTTAGCATTTAAGGGTGGATTGAATGGCGAGTATTGATATCTCTAATGGCGTGTAGGTACAAAGCCCTTCAATAGTTTCTTTTTAGATAATGATAACAGTATTCACGTAAACGTAACGCTTCGGATTAGCGCGACCTTGGCCGTGCAGCCAAAATAGAAGCACATATGTATTAGCTATACGCTATTGTGAACAACACCTCGCCAACGAGATAAGCACTTATCTCTTCTAAATGGTTAATTCGCAGTACAATCTTTATAGCTCAACTTAGTTCTTTATTTCAGTTATCCTCGGCTGCATATATACATACTTTTCTAAGCCTATTTAAGACATCCAGTTTGATGATGGGCAGCTGAGATAGAACTGTAGATGTTAGCACTCGCATAAAGATTAAATCAGTAGTTCTTGGACCAGACACGTATTTTTTTGCAATTCTCCATACGCAATCCTTTTTTCTTAAATGAAATAATAACCAACTATGCTATAATATTTTCGAAATCAATGTGACCTCTTAAACAGAAACCGTTTCAAACACGAATGTGGTTTTAATGACTCAGGAAATAGCACCTGTTCCACCTTCCTATCCATACCGGCTTAGTGAAGAGATAGCTGCTACCCTGCCATACCAAATTTCAAACAAAGTTCACGGGTTCGATCCTATCATTGGGAAAATAATTATGTGGTGAACATTTGTTTGCCTGTCTGGATGTTTGGATATTTACGATAAATATTTATCTGGTACCCATAGTAGTATACTTAATATCTATGTTAGTTTGGTACCAGATGACACTCTGTTTAATATTGAGTGAATGCTATCATTTTTTTTGAATTATTAATACTGAATGAAATGGTCTATAAAACTATCAACATGTATGTTCGCGTATGATCATAACATACTACGTGTACCGATGGATGTAACTGAATCCATTTTAGAATTCAGGTTTTTTGTGCAAATTTTACGGTCATGTTTATTTAAATTGAAGACTTTGAACTTGGAATAACTACCTAGTTGTTATTCTAAGGCTTTAAATGTGACTGGATGTGAAATATTAATTGAAGAACTAAGACAAATTTCATAATTACATATAGGTAACGTAAATTTTGTAACGTATCTTTTCAATAATATTAATTAATATCGTTTCAATAATAATTAATAAAGAAAGTTCTATTGCTAATCGATTCGATTATCAGTAGAAGTTTCATCGTTAGCTATCGAACGTCCATTCGTGTTGCTAACTTTGATATTAGATAGAACTTCTAGCCGATTTCAGTAAACAGAACGATAATACATTTTTATTACATTAATTAATGTCGGCCGTCGACCTTTATCAAGGTGCTGACAGCTGAGCAAGTGTTAGGTACGGCATGGATAAATATTTTAGTAACTTTGGTCTTGTCGCTTTATAGGTATTAGAATGCACATAGACTGCATACGTATAAACGTATAAGTTGTAAGTGTAATGAATAGTTAATGGCGCAGCTGTGTCGGGCTCACGGTACTTGTTTATTATGTTTGCGTTCAGGAATGCTTGCATTTGGAATTGATGCGACCTCATATGATCCTTATATGTCTAAAACCTGTAGGTCTGCTAACGTTATGGACTTTGTTGGCGACCGTTGCTTGACCAGTTTTTGCATCGGCAAGAAAATAAATATAAAATTATGCTCGAGCCAGAGCATAACGTGAGTAATTACTTTCATATTATCATGGGATGGTTGGGTAAATTAATTCTAATAAAGTGATGAGCTTTGCCCTTGGTTATGATGTGTCTTAGAATTCTTCCAATGTCGACAGTTCGTGTATTATTCATGGTTAATGGGCTGACGCGCCTGAATACAGCCATTTGGAAAGAGCCGTTAACAAAGGACATTGGGATGGTAATGAAATACGTCTTAGAAGTCACGCTCACTCACGCTCGGTCTGTTGCCATTAGTTGATTAAAACTACAGTTTTCTGGTACTTTCTATGAATTATAAAATTATTTACGTGATAAACTGATCTGTGGAATTGTATACTGATAATTTATACAAAAGCCAACATTTTCTATGAAGACGTTCTGGTCACGCGATAAATTCGTTACTTAAAAACATGTCCTGAACAGTTACATAAAAAGGGTCTCCTGTCTCCTTAGAGATTTGAAGGGTGCAGGTAATAGCTTTAAGGGGTTCTTTTTATACGATACTCTTTTATTTGTTTGTATTCCGACTGGATTTTGTCCGCAAGTTCTTTCGCGTGGATTAATCCACGCGAAAGAACACACAAATACACGCGCACAAAATGTGAAATTAATTTATATAAATTCCAACCTTACCTGATGTAAGTGAAGATGTGGACGAAGATCGCGAAGAGCTCGACTTTATTATACACATACATTATTTGATACAGAAGTCTAAACTAAGAAATTATTTGTATAATGGTCTATGCAAAGAGCGACACCTACCCTTAGTTTATCCTTGTCAAAATCAAAATCACATACCATCAGTAGGAGAGCGAAATTTGCCCACAGCTTAGCCTTACTATTCTAAATACTAATCGAATAAATAGGGTCGTGGAAATCAGGGTCAAGCCTTTTAAATGTTTTACACAAAGCCCCACGGTAATCAAAACAAAGGCTGACAGTAGAATTTTGGATTAGGTATTTTGGTCAGACTAGTTTTAAAGTAATTTGTATTTTTTATATCACTTAAGTATTTGTACTGAGACGTTAAAATTAAGTATTCGGATAATATTCAGTCTGTGCACCTAAATTATCACCTACGATTTTATCTAAATAAACACTCATGTTTGTACATTTCTCTTTAAGTACGTGTTCTTATCATATCTTTAAAGGTATCGGTCGACCCTGAATGTCCAACCAGTTGCATGTCAGATCGGTGACTAAGTGGTTCGTTCTTGGACGTGTAGTACTTACTTACATTTGTGTTTGTCTGTTCGTAATTACATTTAACATCACATCATGGATCAAAATAGTGTTCGAAATCACATGCGAAATCTAATTCAAATGTTTGAAGCGCAAACAAACATAGCCTCGGAAGAGGATGCTCCGGATATTGCACGTGAAGCACAGGAGGCTTTTAATAAATGCTTAGGTATAAACCTCTATATTACAGCAAATAATTGGTATGTGAGTACACTCTATGAATAACAAAACATATTTCAAAATTAATTTACTGTTTTCCCAAGCGGCACAGTTGAAGTAATGAATTTCGGGGCACCTGTTACCCTCAGTCCTACGGTGGAACTGTTAAGTGGAACTACTATGAACAAATGGAAAGTGGTCTCTAGTCTCATATATATTAATTTTCTTCATTATTATTTCAAACGATTGTAGTGACAAAAACAAAAAGTATATATATGATAAGCGAATATTTATGTATTCGCTTTTACTTCTTGGTAGTGATGTCATGAGTCACCTTTATCGTACATTAAGTGATTGTAGTAATATTTTCTAGAACAAACGAAACATTATAGGAATTTTGAAGTATATTTATGTACCTACAGTTTTATTCATAACGTTTATCCTATTGATGGATATATATTAATCGATTATTAATATGTATTCACATTGTTTATTTATATTCTTAACTTAGGTATTTTATACAATATATATATAACTTAAGAAATAAATTATTATGAATATAGCTACGCCATATAATGAGCAAAGAATTTATACAGGTTTCAGGTATATGTTATCTTTTGCTAATATTAAATCGTGTATATGTATTATATCTAGTACTTCCAGGCGCTATTCTTGAATAACTGAATGTAATTTTTACTTTTACAGGGATACTTTTGATAGCGGCAGCTTTGTAGGGAATCCGAAACAAATTCGTTTGAAATTAGAAGATTAAACGGCTTATTCGGTCTGCCTTTGATTACACAGAGCCGTAGGTAAATATTGCGCGTAATCTGGCCTGTCTTATATTTAATGAAAGCGGCAAATTTATCTTGCTACTTACTTATCTAATAATAGGTGCACTATATTGTGTACAATTTAGTGCTTTTTCCCGAAATCGATAAAATTGTTTTTTTATACAGCAGTTAATAATTATGATATGTTCAGAACTAACAATGTTATTACGTAAAAATCGGACAGAATAATAAGAAAATACAGTAAGGTGCTTCTTTGCTGTTTGTATCATTATATAGGTAACAATTCAATCAACAATTCAGAACTCGTACATTATTGCAGCGATTTAATTATTCAGAGACGATACTGCGACGAGACGAGATGATTTGAGTTTGATAATAAATTGGCTTTACTTAATTAGTATTTTAGTTTTTATAGACCACAGATAATTTACTTTGCAGTAAACATTGGATTTTAATCCTCCGAATAAATCCTCTTTGCTTTATGAATATTCATATTTTCCATTAGCTTTACATTACACAATAAAGAAATATATATAATGGTCTCAAACTGGGCATCAATGAAATAAGAAGACAACATTTTCAAAGTACATACAGATACTACAGAAACAAAATAGTCTCGTATAAACACTGTATAAATGTAATTTTGATTTGTTGATTCTTGGGCTTTTTATAATAATGGGCTTCTGCTATTAGATTATTCTGTTTTACTGAGTGTTTTGTTCACTGAAATTAAACGCATCGGCCAGCAATGTTTGTTATGTTATACTTAGTTATCTATTCCATTTCAAAGACTATTCGAATAACAGTTGACTATAGACCAAATTTAGAAAAAAAGTCATTACTATAGACTATCGTTATAAGATTTTTTTTTAATATTTCGTTGTTGTAAAATTGAAGACGCGTTTAAAATTTTCAGTATATATATTAAAGATCGATATAGTCAAACAAAATCTGAAAATGATTTCTATGTGTATGCGTTTGAAAGACATGTCCTATCCCGACAAACATAAAGCGTGACTTAAGCAAACTACTTGATTCGCTCAGCAATGTTATCGTAATTATTCCGCCACATAGTCAGGAAATGATTGATTTTCGATTGGGTATTAATAAGCTGTTTGTCTCACCAACAGGTGGTGAAGCAGAGCCATCAGCGACCACCGGTAACCCAGCCAGCGAGCTCGAGGCTCTGATAGAGCGGTTGGAGCGCGTGACCTCTCGGTTGGAACGCCTGCCGCAGCTGCGCGCGCGCACGCCGACCCCGCCGCACTCGCCCGCGCCCATCGAATCTCCGCAAATAATACTTTCAGACAACATGAGTCTCAACGGATATCAGGATCTGGTTCAAGTAAGTCTCCACATCATTATCATGACTAGCATCAAAAAGACCCATAAGATTAATCTTTACTCTTACCTTACCTAATGCCTACTAATAATATATCATCATCAGCCCTCGTTCACCTACTGCTGGCTGATATAAACCCTCCTCCGGTTGCGTCATAATTTCTGCTTCTGTGATACTCTACTACAGTACATACATCGGTGTTCACCAGCCGCCTATACATTATGATTCGACTATCGGGGCAGGTGATCGACCCCATTGATTTCATCGTCTAGGCCCCAATTCAGTAAATCGGACCTATCTTGATGAAAATCCTTGCTAACAATAACAATATACATTGATAGCTACCACTTTTTTTACACACAATATACTTAGTATATTTTATGATTTGAAACAACTTTCTAGCGTTCAAATCCATAATATTGTCTAGTTGGGATTTAATATACGGCTGTTATAAAATTGCTGCAATCAATTTCTGCGAAGAAACGACGGACTCCGTGCCATTTATTGATTTCTTTATGTTTCTTTAGACTCATTAGCATTTGTATGGCGTTTTATAGGCGAATAAAAACGGCTTTTCTTAAATCTTAAATTGATGTTGTCTGGGACAAGGTTGTACTTGTAATCCCTCCAATTGCCGACCGAAGCTGAGAAGAGAAGCTTTAATTTTAACTGACCTTATCTGACCTTACTTAATTAAGCTCCGGGGTTTGTTTGTAAGCTTACTTACGCGGTCTTGGATATGTACCGCTCACCGTTGTGTTAGAAAATAACGTGAAAAGTATTATTTTCACGTTATTTGTATGTAATGTGTTTTTGTGGATAGCTTAGCACGATTCGTGAGCATAACATAAATTTCCGGATAAGTGTAGGGGGACTTCGCAAATACGAACGTAAATAATACGTTGAGTGTCAACTTTCGGGATGTATAGACAGATTCTACACACGTACACTAGAGTTCCTTTATTTATGGATAGATTTGGCCGCGCATCCATTGGGTATTTATATTTAAAACACATACAAATCATTTGTCACAAAATTAAGTGTAGCTTGCTAATGAAGTAGAATTTACAGTTAGTATGTTAAGTATATTATTATATCTTGTCGTTTTGTACCTGTTTTAGCGTTATTCATTTTCATTTCTGAAATGTTTACGTTTTGGGAATATTCTACACATGGACATTTTGTTACCTGTCATTTTTCATTGTTGGATTTACGCCACCTAACTCAGAAGTAAGTTTTACCGAACAGTTGTGGACCCGTATAATTAGTACAAGGTCAACATAGCGCGGTGGCCAAAGCTCAAAGGTAGGTAGAGGTACGGAGTATCCGCCCTGTCCAATTTCCCCGGTTCGGGCGACAGAGCTCCCCTTCTTAATACATTTTTGCTCTGTTACGTAAAGACGTCTGTCCTTCTAGAGTGTGTTTTTATGTTCAGACACAGTACTTTCTGCCATACAGTAGCCGAATCCCGATGTGGTTAGCTTTTCTTAGATTTAACTCATATTGAATCCTGTACATGAACGTAGTTCGAATTGTCAGTTATTAAACAAAAACTTACGAAGAAAATACAATGCCACAGTCTAACTCAGCGTAACTGGTCAAACGTATCGTAAAAGTATTTTACTTTTTACTTACAGGTCTAGAATATTTTTATTGTGGCACATTACAGTTTAACGTGACTTGCTTGACTGTGCAAAATTGTAAACGGACTTTCCGGCGGACTTCATGGCGGTGTCTGTCTGCAGAGATAATTCAGACGTAGTATATTATCTCCTCTGAGATTCAGATATTGAACATAGTTTTTTTCTTAATTCCAGTTACATATTAGAACAATTATTTTTCGTATTATATTTCTTAGTTCGTATGTATGACTTATTTTTGAAGCAGTTCTCATGAATATTAATTTACCGACGCTAAGGTTACCAAGATGAGATGTGGCTTAGTTAACTAACCCACAAGTATTTATTACACGGGCCGCGAATATAGTTTTGGATTTGTCGTGAACTTAGGCGATAATGAACAATGACTTTCGTAATTCAGCTGACACATAAAGGGCCTTTTGACCTTTTCAATCATAACTTTGCTATTTTGTAAACCTGTCCGGAAAACTGTTGAATACTTTTTGTACAAATGTGTCGTAGATATGAGTTTGTATGGTGATATATCGATCCTTAACAATGTTTTTGTTGAAAGAGTTTACCATTGTGTCGCATACATATACTGCTTGATATTAAGTTTTTTTTGAATAATCTTTTTGGCTCACTTTCTTATTTTTTCTTGTGTAGGGTCCCCTGCGCTCGTACTTGGATCTGTCTCAACAAATTGGCGGAGATGTCGCAACGCAAGCCAAACTCGTCAACGCTGCCTTCCAGTGAGTATTGCTTAATTATATTTGAACAAATTCCATATACACACGTGTAAAAACGGGTACCTACAATACCTAAATGTTTACCTTTAACCATCTAGGAATATATCTTTCAATGGTTTTTTTTGTTTATTTATGACACGCAGAAAAGCAAAAACGGTGCGGTAAATTTTAGTATCCAGCATCATTATATTATTAATACGTGAAACAAAAACTTTATTATACGGACGGACGAGTACGTAATTTGGTACAGTTTAATTTTATATGGAGGAGTGTAGAAAGCTAATATTTTTTGTAGATACAATATTTTAATAATAAAAAACATTAAAACTACCACGAGTGCGATAAAAGTATACAAAAAAGTCTCAAAAAGGCGATCACTGTTTTTGATAATATAACTATGATAGCAGAGCAGGCATGTGTTGATTTTGTTTTGAATTATTGAGAACATAATCCCTCATGAACCAGTAGGTAGTAATTGAATTATGAGTTTTCATCAACAAATTAAGTTAATGTCATGTAGATATTATAAACATGTATGTATATGTAGAATGACAATTACGAGTATTACAACTTATTAGGTATTATATAACGTAAGACAGACGAAGTTCCTATAATAACATGATATGCACGCTGTAAACGGAGCTTTATAGCAAACGCTTTGTTAAATTGCTTTCATGTCGCTGATCGAAGCGGAGATTTTGCATCTTCTTACTTATACCACAGTTTAAACTTAGAAATACTTTCCGTTATGTATATTTTTTTGACGAGACCGCTGGTCTAGTGGTTAGTATTCCTGACTGCTACGCTAAAGGTTGCGGGTTCGATTCCCGCCGGGGCAAACATTTATGTGATAAACATTTTTGTTTTCCTTGCGTCTGGATGTTTGCTTTGTATTATAAGTAGGTAATTAAAAAGAAAAATTATATTTATAAGTATTCTATCAGCTGCTAGTTTCCAAAGTACAAGATTTGCTTAGTTTGGGGCCAGACGGCGCTGTGTGATAATGTACGAGCATTTTTTTTTATGAGAGTACATACTAGTTTAACTTAAGGCCTTGTGATTTGTGAAGGGCGCAGCTACGCTACATGCAGTTGTCCGTGTCTCGAGGCAAGCCAGCGCAAGCCGAGGAGATGCAGCTACTGGCGCCCACCAGCGAGCAGATCTCCGCCATCCAGCAGTTCCGCGAGAAGAATCGCGCCTCGCCTTTCTTCAACCACCTCTCCGCCATATCAGAGAGCATCCCAGCGCTTGGGTAACTTCAAAATATTCTCAGGAGTTTTTGATATCCTTGATTGGCTTACTGTTTTGCTAATTCATGTGAGCGGTGTGTCTGAATGGAGCATACAATACATACATAATATGATACATATGAGATTCTCACATCACATGTGCACATCATAACGGTATAACCTAATAACTTAATCCTTTGAGACGTGACATGTTTCTATTACTCATTTGCGGTGTCTCGCGCGCGACGATGAAACATATGTAAACATATACTCAGATTATACTGTGTATTAGATTTATATACTTTCCGAGTAATACGTTGATACAGAGTATCGGAGTATTTACATCCCCGATAATCACATAATCATTGGTGGTTGTGACTTACCTTTATATTTGTTAAGTAAAAACTGTAGCTACTAATACCGGGCTCCGTACAACAATATAACATGATGTTATTTCGATGGTCAGATGGGTGACCATATCGCCGACCCCCGCGCCCTACGTGAAAGAGATGAACGACGC
The DNA here is from genome assembly GCA_951449985.1 of Falcaria lacertinaria. NCBI lineage: Eukaryota > Metazoa > Arthropoda > Insecta > Lepidoptera > Drepanidae > Falcaria > Falcaria lacertinaria. Next base: position 4,556,942 of record OX602109.1, on the reverse strand, counting down.
TGGCCAGTTCTACACGAACCGCGTCCTCAAGGAGTGGAAGGAGAAGGACAAGCGACACGCGGAGTGGTGTCGCGCCTGGGTGCAGTTGCTCGCTGACCTTCAGGCCTACGTCAAGCAGTACCACACCACCGGCCTCGTGTGGTCAGGTCAGTTCTTTACAAGTTTCCGTTCTTATTACATAACGTTTATTACTTATAGCTGCCCGCCCCGGCTTCGCACGGGTAGACAAAATATTTGATAAATGTCTACTCGCGCGAAGCCGGTGCGGGTAGCTAGTATAATATATAGACTATGTTACTCAGTAATAACTTAAGCTTTCTAACGGTGAAAGAATTTTTGAAATCGGTCCCGTCTTATTATCTTATCCTGTAGTTTCTGTCCTGTAGTTTCGGAGCCTATTCAATATAAACCCACAAAAATACAAATCTTTCCTCTTTATAATATTGGTATAGATTAACGGTACTATAAGCGGGCGAGGTATTCAATGAATAGTGTTCAAGCATCCAAATGTAACATTAAAGGAAGTAATTGTTAATTAAGTGTAAGTGAAGTGGAACTGTTTACGCTGCCTATACCGAAAGAGTCGCAGCGTGAGGTTGTGACATTTATTTATTTAATAGTTTATTAGAGTATCCTGCCCGTAGTTTTTCACGTAATATGTACACAGGAAAACAATTCAAAAGTACCTAAATGCGAACAGACCTTCCTAAATCCAATACAAGCTTGTTTTACTAACTATGTTTGTGCATACACAAATATTTAGCTCATGTTAATATAAGATGAGATGAGAAAATATGGTAGGTATGTGTTTTTGCAGGAATAACGAAACACCGAAACACAAAGTATGTCACTCAGCTTTTCAGTGTCACACGCTCCCTTTTGCGATGACATTTCCTTATTTTCGTGTTTCGGTAAAATATATCTAATAGCTCAGAGTAGATAAGCTAATAGATACTTGCCTGTTGTGATAAATACTTATTTTTATCATTCTCGTTCGAGATAAAACATTTAACAACTGAGGAAACATTTTTTTATTAATGAGTGCACGATTAAAACACAAAGCCTCAATGCCTTTGTAGGCGTGCTCCTTGTTACCAGCAACTTATCTTTTGTAATACTAATCCTAACCAAAAACAAAAGATATAACAAATTTTGTATGCCTAACACTTTGATTACGTAATGTGTGTTCGGTAAAGTAATGCAAACCGCGTACCAACTGAATTATTCTAATATAGGTTGGTCATATTATGTAAATAGTACGAATTGAGAACCTTTATGTATTATATGTATGTATACATATTTTAGTGGCTATGCTTAATGCTTATTTACACGTAAGAAATACTCAAATTATTTGTCTCTATATGGTGATTTTTTTTTGTTTTATACTTAAAATAGATACTGTGCTGTATGATTTTCGTGGATCATCCAAGGTATCATCTTATGCACATGTCTATCGGTTGTTCAACTTGTGTGTGTAGGAATTCCAATTCTATGCAAGAACGGAAAATTATTCAATATTGTGTATAACTTGTATTGTACCTTATCTACTTTGAGGTATAACTAACGAGTAAGGACTGAACAATCTATTCATTTTGTAAACTTCAGCAGTAATTATCTGATCTGAGAATTATACCACAAACGTCTAGACAGCTAAACTTGTTAAACTGTTGTTTTATTCACCTTATCAAGCGCGAATGAAACGGAATTAATCTTGCATTTCATGACCTTGCGGTGAACATGGGTGCTTGGAAACCACTTGAATATTTTAATAAGTCGCGACGAGCCGGTTGCATGTGTTAGCAGGTTCACCGTATCTCACAATAGGTAATAACTACGTTTTGAACAATACCCAGCTCGCTTTTGTGCGAATATATTCTATGTTGTATGTTCAACCGCCCCGGCGGCGACGATATGAGATAATCAGAGTCGAGCAAAAACTCTTTCCGCTTCTTTGCCTAAAGATTTTACGGTGTTGGTGGGCTGTGGAGTGTATATTAAACACAGCTGGCGCGAACCTTCCTTCCCCCCGACCTATTTATACATACTCGTACATACTATACAGGAAATATGCAATATTTATGTGCGCACCAATTAATTATTCCAACATACATTTAATGTACAGTGTACTCATTCATTTTATTTAAAGTAATTATTTCGAGGACTTCTTTGATTTTAATAAAAACCCTGTCTAAGAACCGCATTGATGCAATTTTAGTAATATTCCCGTGGGCCGTGTTCACGGTATAAATCAAACTAGTCGTGATCCGTGGCTCCGAAATTTGACATGGGTTACCTGCACATGTCGAGAGGATTAAAACTTTCGTGATATGTTCACTCACTCGTCTAAATTGTTATCTAACCTACTATTTGAATTCGATGACAGATAAAAATTATCTTATTGTTCCTTATTTTATAAGGTTTTCCCAACCATTGTTGAGGTCGGCAATCTTACCCGATGTTGCTGGTCACCGGATTGGTACACAAATGTTACCTGCGCCAAACTAGTACTTCAAGTGCAGATTGCTGAAGAGTTGAAGACGTTCAATTGACAACCGGTACCTACTGACGACTACATGTACTTCTTGAGGCAGTTAAAAAAGGCTGATCTGGTCTCTTATCTGGCTACTGGGGCCGTTTTTTTATATATTGTAATCTTCTAACGACATATTACTTAGAGCAGTATGAGAAATAAATCTGCTGCAGTGCAATCAAAATAACGTCGAATGATTGCAGTTTTCTTCGAAGTACGGCCTGTGGGTACCATACGAAGGTTAATTTCGCATATGGATCGATGATATGCGCAGTACTTAAGCATCGGGAATAAGATTTTTTTTTAATTTTCTTGAATTCTCTCTGAAAAAGAACGTAATGTTGAGTATCTTTAAACATTCGTGCACATATTATATAAATTATCTTAACATTATACATATGTATTATAAATAATGACATTTATTTATAATACATATGTTTAATGTTTAGTATGACAGTTTTTGAGAATAGGTACCACACGATGACACGAATAAGCTTTGGTATTAAAGACTTTCATGTAGGTAAAATATAAGAATAGAAATCTCTCTCTATCTCCCTCTCTCATATTCTTTCTGTCTGCAACAATAGAGTAGCCCGTATATAAAGAAAGCTCACATATACACATAAGTATGTGAATTCAGAAGCGTGAAGTTTAAATTGCTTTTAATGTAACGCGGGCACGTACCGTCCGGGTTTTACTTTTTGTTGTTAATTAGGACTTTGTATGTTAAATTAATTTAGCTTTGTTGTTTTTCTATCTTCCTATGTTTTTGTTGTTTTACTTATATAAATTGAGAGCATTTATTCCCATAAATTGATAAAATATTGGGTATGTGAATATTGAATGTAACGTGTACCAATAATTTGAAACGGCTTTGTTATAATAATAATTGTATACCCCATTTCTAGTCAACAGATATGAGATCGTTAAATTAGGAATTTATGTTACTCAGTTGAATTGAAACCAATCAAAGGTCTTAGATTGTTCATCTTCTCAGCAAAGTGGATAAGTGTGTGTGGGGTTTCTTTCAATCATCTGTGAGTCCACATGAAATGTAGTTCTTGTTTCTTATATATGTACTCGTACGTAACATAAAGGTAAACTTATTTACCCTCTGTATCCACTCGTGTCTTACAAACAGCTTTCACTTCCTCAATACTTATCAATATCTTCATACATGCACGAGTACTCTTCACAAGGAACTTCGTTAATCGAAGTACTTAGTGAACTTGGTAAATGCAAAAGTCTCATGTTTAGATGTTTTTTTTACTTAATGGCGGCCAAACTGGTCTTGGATACCGACTGCATGGAGACATTTAATTTCCTGGCATAAATTTCAGAATATTCATTTTAAATTAAGTCATTATATCAATGGGAACAAGTGATTGTTTACCACTACATAATATGGTTATCAAAAACCCAAATACGCGCAACTAACAAAAAGTTCTCTGATTTCCCATGCCACTCCTTGAAATGGCTGAACAGTTTTGCTGGGATTTTCATCAACAAGTCAGATTTTTCAGACAGTAATCTTTTAACCAGGAAGAAAGGAACGAGTGGAATAAAAAACTTAGTTATTCTCAATACCGCGCGGAAAAGGCAGGGTCGAATTCCTGCATTGTGTAGGTTGGTAGGCATTGTATAACAATGTCTGTCTGTGATCGTCAGGCAAGGGGTCCGGTGCAGGCGCGCCTCCACCGCCGCCCGGAGGCATGCCGCCGCCGCCGCCCGTACTACCGGAGGTCGACTTCTCCGACATGTCCATCGACGACCGCAGCGCACTCTTCGCTGAGATCAACCAGGGCGAGAATATCACTAGCAGTCAGTATTCATATCTTTCATTGACTGAATTCAAAGTCTTAAATTTAGGCCGCTAAATCTCCTTATAAGCACGTAATGCCTTTTTTACCGACTGCGGCAGAAAGAGGGTCTATGTTTTTTGAGAGTATGTATATATGTATGCTTATATTCTTGGGACCCTCTGTAGCCTAAACAACTTCAATTAACCTAAAGGCCTGTCCCAGCTTGCGCTACAACTGAGTCCTTTCGCAACCTTTACATGGTAATGTAATTATGTTCTTCCGCTCTTTCGCCCACTTGTATTTATCCCTCCATGCTCGCTTGTCTGCATTAAAATAGACTAAATTTGAGCACTGCAGCTGTCTCATAATAACAGAAGTGTCACCAGGAGTGACATGGGTGGGATATATGGTTGGGTGTGGGATATATTGGTTGGCAACCCGTTAGTGATACCCTTGGTATTTCTAGCGCCTATAGGCTACGGTGACTGTTTACCATCAGATGGGCCGTATGCTCGGGTGCCACCGTAGTTGTATAAAAAAAGGATATTTTTATTGTCTTGTACTAAGAGTCTGCACTTAGCTGTTTGTGTGTATTCAGGCCTACGCAAGGTGACGTCGGAGATGCAGACGCACAAGAACCCGTCGCTGCGGCAAGGCCCGATGCCCTTCAAGGCGGCCCCGGGCCGCGCCTCGGCCCCCGCCGCTAAAGCCCTGCCGCAGCCCGGCGCCGGCACGCTGCCAGACAAGCCGCCCGTCTTCATGCGCGACGGCAAGAAGTGGCTCATTGTGCGTATACCTTCTCTTAATTGGCGAAATTTGATTCATTATTGTGGTTTAATAAAAGCTAGATACATGTATAGTGGTGTCAGTTCTCTATTTCTAAAACTAAACTAAAATGTTTATTGTTTAGGTACCGATTCTGTTGTTTATGTATGGAAACTAACTCAATTTGATTCGACAGTCCTGAAACTTAAATTGACAAATACTAAGCTAACATTTTAATTATAATTTTCGATTTTTTTATTAAATCGCTTGAGTTGTTTTCTATCTGTTGCGATGCGCAGGAGTACCAGAAGGGCAACCCTGGGCTGGTGGTGGAGAACGCGGACATGAACAACGTGGTGTACATGTTCCGTTGCCGCGACTCCGCGCTCACTGTGCGCGGCAAGATCAACGGCGTGGTGCTGGACTCTTGCACTAAGTGTGCCGTCGTCTTCGACAACCTAGTCTCCAGTGTCGAGTTCGTCAACTGCCAGTCTGTGCAGATGCAGGTCAGTATACCCAACAATATTCTCAATATAAATCCAGCCCTAACGATACGAGCCCTCAGTGTAGATGACTTTATGTTGCGTTCATTTCTAAAATTGCAGATGCTTTGTCTAACTTAAAAATTTGAAATATCTGCTACAAGTTGTTAAACAAGAAATAAAACAATATTTTCACAACACAGCTGACATGTAATGAAAATAAAATAATTAGAAAAATCAGAGCACAACAAGATCATGGCATTCGCCTGGTTCTTGCGCTTCGTTCTTAAGCTCTTCGACGGCTATGTCGCTGTTGGTCTCCTCCAGAATGGACATGATGGTGGGGTTCTTGCAGTGGCACTGCATCATGCTCGAGTAGCGAGACTCGCAGAATTCTTGCGTGTCGTAATACTCCCGGTTACCGCCGCTATCGGAAACATCCTGCAACAAAACAGTTATTATACTACAAGTATCGTTACAGTAATTCAGCAGTTATTAGAGGCATACAATCTAAATATGCGATTAGTCGAGGTGACAACAGTGCCTTTAGTTGGATGGGGTATATGATGAGTCATTAATAAATCCTACCTCGTAGTTGGCATATCCGTAACTGTTCCTATAGGGGTTCTGTGCCCAGCTGAGGCTGTACTCGTCGTAGGACATGTCATTGGTGCTGTTCCTGAGGTCGCTGTCCGAGTCCGAGGAGTCGGGCCGCTGCGGAGGCTTGGAGTAGTCGCCCATCGCCTCCTGCGAGGCCACGTCCAGCCCGTGCGACTCGTTCAGGATCGTCAGCTTGTTGTTGATCACCATGTTCAGAGTCTTCTGCCAGTCGTCGAGCAACTTCTTTATGTTCTCCATCTGAAACCGTTTATGTTAACCTTCAGTTTTTTGGTGTTAGACATAGGATTGAGGTTACCATACCTGTGGTTACCTTTTTCTTCAACAACGCTTGCTTGTTCGCACGGCGGAGCCTTTTCTGCTTGATGTAGTGTTTGAGATAGGCGACCTTATACACGTTGGTGACCTTAACGATCTTGACCCTACAGTCTTGCCTCATGTCGCCGTCGCTCAGCGACGAGTACACGCTGTTCTCGGGCGTGTCGTGCTCGCTCGGCGCGTGCTCCCCACATTCGAGTTTGTCCGGCTGCCTCTCCGGTACACATACTTGGTCGTACTTTAGCTCCTTTAATAGCTCCACTATTAATTCGCTGTCTGAAAATGAAGGCAAATGGAAAATATTTAGTTCCTTGCGGCCGCTTTTTATCGTGGTATAAATTATTATCATCGTTCTGGCCTTATCCCAAACATTTGGTTACCCAATTTCATCACAAAGCGAATGTTGAAAATAAATTGAAATAAATTATCAAATAAGTCTTGATCAACTTTATTGGGATCCACCGTGCACTCTTTATGATGTCTTTGTGAGTGAGAATATAGTGAAGGTTGCGTGGTGACCTTCTCGATCTTGCTGAACTCTGTTAGCTTCGTAGGGCCCGGGGTCGGCGGCGCAGGCGGCGTGCAGCGCGCGGCGCAGGCCCTCGTCGGCCGCGATGAGGCTGCGCACTCGCGCGCGCACGCGCATGAACCGCTGTGCGCTTCGCCGCCGCTGCTCCGCGCGCTCGATGTACTCCGCGTCGCGCACGCAAAGCTTTGTGTTCACTATTTGAATCTGACAATAATCATTTTTATTATAATTCATTTAGAACAGCTTTCAAAGTTGAATTGAATTCGATGACACATCATTATTTTGCAGTTTCCTCCGCGTACTGCAGAGCGTAAGCTCCTCCCTCTTACGCCATACATTTTTATTCTGAGCCAATCTCATTCAGGTACAGTTCTTACATTTAACTATATCGGTTTTCCACCTATGAGTAGGTCTTCTTCGGTTACAGTATCCCTGATATCCCTCACGTACAATTGGTCACAGCTCAAAACTACCCCGTTTTGACCCTTACTGGGGTTAACATAAGCGTATAGGACGTATACTGGTACCTGTAACTGTATATCTTCCAGTTCAATTTGTCTCTGCTTTAACCTTTCTTGTGACGTTAAATAAATATTCCTTATACATCTGTACATGTAAATCCCTGTCGGTATGTATTTGAGCAGGAATATAATCTGTAGACAAACACGCCCTTTATTATTACGTTTCTGTTTGAATGGTTATACTATAAGAGTTCTTACTTTTATAAAAAGAATATGGTCAGAAATTATAAATATGTGAATGAGTTGTGTCCAACGTGTAATATAGTAACATACCATATTGAGAAATGTGAATCGTATGTACAGCCCGTACAGCGAGCTGATGCAGAACTGACCCAAGGGCAGTCCGTATCGGTCGACGAGAGACGTCCAGATACTCCACGCAGCGCCGTTAGTCACTTCCTCTCTCATTTCGCTCGCCCCGCGCTCCTCTATATTCATAATCTTTCGCAATTGAAGCGCGGAGAGAATTGTCGTCAAAGTTAAAATTAAAGTAAACATCTAAAAGTATATGATCTATAAAATTTACGCATTTGAACAAGATTTAACTATCTCATTGTTACAGAACTTAAAACCCTTGACATTGACAAGCTGTGACAGAATATGTGTGATGTTCTATGTTTAAAAATATTCTTCTGTCAGACTATAATAAAATGAAAAAAACTAATGTTGAAGTTTTTAATCTTATACTCTCGGGTATCACTAACGTGTCAACCATGTTGTTGATGAAGACTCACTGTGCTAGCAGCATTACTACGAGCGTAGCCTAACCTTACTTACCACAGAAACACAACACAACATCAAATTATAGTGTTATTTGACTGCGGTCTTCTGTAAGGTGGAGGTACAGTCCCAAGTCGGGCGGATCCGATTTTAATGGGAAAACCCACCGGAGATCCCAATTCGCCCTACCTCTCTTAAAACCCTTTCCTTCCATTGTACTTTCTTTGTATGTATACCCCATACAAAGAGCTAATTCTCTATTGAGATTCACAGCTCTTGCTTCTTCTTTATTCATCAATCTCTTTATTAATGTCCGCCGCTACCCAGTACACTTTACCTTTAAAAACATAATTTGTTTGTTGCGAGCAGGTGTTGGGCAAGGTGCCTACCATCTCGATCGACAAGACGGACGGGTGCCAGATCTACCTGTCCCCCGACTCGCTGGACGTGGAGATCGTCAGCTCCAAGTCGTCAGAGATGAACGTGCTCGTCCCCAAGACCAACGGCGACTATGTGCGTACATTGCTTCTTGTATCTATAATATAAAAATGAATCGCTGAATGTGTTCGTTAATGTGTGTTGAAAATGTCGAGAGCAGCTGAACCGATTCCGCTAATTCTTTTAGAATATTCCTAGAAGTACGAGTATGGTTCTTAAGGAGAGAAAAAAAGCTAAAAAACTTGATGAAGTCTAAAAACGGGTAGACAATATATTTGATAAATGTCTACCCGTGCGAAACCGGGGCGGGCCGCTAGTATACAATACAAATAATGTAGTGATTATAGTTTTTATTTCTGCGGAATGTAAGGTCAGTTCAGAGTCTCTCAAAGGTAAGCTGTGTTAAAGGATATGCTGCTAAACTAATACAGTTAATCCTCACAACAATAACTTTGGCAATATGCCATGGATACACCTGGTATTGCAAGCTTCTATAGGCTATGGTCATCGCTTTATATCAGGTGGGCTGTACGCTTGTTTGCCTGTTCGTGGCATTAATACTTATAAAGAAATAGACGTGTCTGTCTGTGGTTTCTAAATAAAGCCTTTGTAGCTTACACATTGAAGTTTTTTAATATGTTTATATGTTTGTCTATCAGTCTGTTGTCATTTCTGTAATTTCTGAAATGGTTAAACCGATTTTGATGACAGAGGACTTCAGAGAGATTTCGATACTACTAATAATGTATGACGCTACTTGTTCTGTGTCTGGGTATTATCACATTATAGTTGTTCTTGGAATTAAAGTGTATTGTTTTTTTTATACCACTAAGGCGGCATACGGTTACCGTAGCCTATGGACGCTTGCAACATCGGTTTCACTCGCGCGTTGCCGACCCTGTAGAAATCTCCGTAAACCCTTCTTGAATAACTCCATGTACTTCTTAGGGAAAACAGCGGCGGGGAGCTCATACCACAAGTTGCTTGTGTTAATGTGTTTATGTTGCATCTTCAGAGCGAGTACCCGGTCCCGGAGCAGTTCAAGACGATGCTGAACAAGTCTCGCTCCGGCCTGTCCACCACGCCAGTCGAGAACAAGGGCTAAGCTCCTCCTCCCGGGAACCCCTTACCTTAGCTTCCTTCTACCTACGAACACGAGGCGAGTTTCATTCATTTCTCCTTTACTTTGCACGGACTAGCTCAAGTCTTAGTTCACTCACTACAACTCGCCTCGGTTACATAGAGCACAAGTAAAGTCCAATCGTCAAATGTTCTCGGGTTCTGTAAAGGCGCAATGATTTATCGTCAAATATTTATAAAGTAAGTTAATTTCTTGCTCATTTCGCTCGATCGTAGTATTAATTATAAAATCAATCATGACGTAGACACTATAACTCACGTACATATATACTGGCCTTTCTGTGTAATGTAATGATGTTCCTAGCATTATGATTTTGACGTGTTGTAAGCAAAGGTAATCGCTCGGAGTACCACGCGGTACGGGATTATACGGATAAGTTAGCTGTAAGGCGTGTGACTGTCTCGAGTTTTTTTATTTAAGAAAATATTGCATTCTTCTCGACTTTCGCTTATTAGCTAAAATGTGATTATAAAACCCCGATTCGAATGGGTCTACTTTTTATAATATTACTTCCAATCCTAAATATATTTTTATTAAAGTAACTATCTCATTATATTGCTAGCCCGAAAGGGTATTTTAAACAAGGACTTAAGTTTAATAATTTATATTTGTAATTATAATTATGTTTCTGTATTGAATTTAAAGTATTAAAAATCTGTGTAATTGTATTCTGATATTTTTTAATATTACTATGACATCGTGGATAACTGTAATTGTAATTAATTATTTATTGCCATTCTATTCGATAAATAATGCTGTGCTCCAACGGATTACAAGTTGGCATTGTTTAAAGTTATTTGTCGATAGATTAAACATATTTTAAGATTAAAACATATTTTATTTTCCTGCCACATCCAGATACTACAAATAGTTGAGGTTTTCTAACGAATGGTAAGAAATAGACCAATCTTAATTAAATAAATATCAAAATAAAAAACGTTGCTCTAGTTACAATTTTATTTCGTTTATGGATTGCGTCGTCCATTCGAACACCGAATATACTATTCAAACGGAAAAGGCATTCCATCAAGTTCAATAAATAAGTTCCATTAGCAGTAAAATGTGCAGTTGTCAACAAAACAAGATATTGGGCGAGCTTTTTAACAGCTATATGTACAAACCAGCCCAGCGGCGAATTAAAATATGGCATAGTATATATTTATTCAGTGATACAATGTGTGAAGTATAAGACGGAAATTTTGCACAGTTTTTGTTGAGTCGGACCTCAAAAAACTTATATCTACTTATAAAATATCAGTCGAATTCAGAAAACGTAATATTCTAAAACCTATGTACTGGCTTACGATTAACTTATAGTAAGATCACTCCAGTGCGTGTTGGTTTGTGTTGTTTTGTGTAAAGGCGGGGCACTGCCACTCGTCACTGCCGTCGGAGCACTCGAGGAATCCATTACACACGCTGGCTGCGGGCAGACACTCCCCCAGCGGGCATCTGTACCCCCTACACGTGTCCAATTTCGCTCGTCTGTTCTCCGCCGCTTCGAGGTCAGAGTAAAAGTCTTCAGTGGATATGTCGTCTGATGTTTCGTTGTGTTGAGGCGTGTATGTTGCGATTACGCCTTCGATCCACTCGATGTAGTTGGAGACCTTCGTGTAGACACCCGGTCGGTTCGCTCGCGCGCACCCGTACCCGTTGCTCGTCACCCCGTAGATGTACCATCTGTCTGACTCCTGCGGCAATACAAATACATGGTAACATAATTTAAGGGATAGGGATTGGATTCTGTTGTTTATCTTATACCCAATGTTTTGATAAAACAGGCCTAAGGTTAATTTTGCAAATAAATTTGAGTTGTATTGCAATAACAAACTATGCTTCTTCGAGAATGTGCGCCATCCACGAGCGTAATGTGTGTGTGATCGGTAGGTAGTGTGGTGTGTGATCGATAGTGTGTGTGTGTGCGTGTGTACCTGGCAGAGCAGCGGTCCGCCGGAGTCCCCGAGGCAGGCGTCGCGGCCGCCGCGCTCGTAGCCCGCGCAGAACATATCCTCGGTGACGCGGTACAGTGGCAGCAACCGAGTGCGCCGCCGGCACTCCGCCGTCGATATCACCGGCAGCTCCACCTCTTGCAGCGTGTCCGCTGACATATACATGTTAATGTTATTTATTGAACACTACACTATATACTATTATTATACAGGAACAGTACAGTGAAGGCAAATGGCAGTCTTTTCGGAGTTTGTTGCAGACAAATTACTATTTGTCTGTAATTTGTACTCATATTACTTGTCTTGTTGGGTCGCTATACCTGATTCAGAGAATACACAGATGTATGTTTTAGTAAAAAATAACGTTGTGTTTACAACTCATTATTTATTAGGTATCATTAGAGCGCTATGCGTTCTTCGAACGCAGCTACTCAAAAATACCTTTTATCCCTCGGCATTGACGTCTTCCATAGGTAGGCACTTGGAAAGAAAAAGAGGTAATGCTAGTCGCGGTAACAACAATGTGGTAGTGAAAGTATAAATGCTTACGGAATACGCGCTCGTGCTCGTAGAGCTGCCCCCAGCCGACGACGGTGCAGTGGTGTCCGGCGGGCGGCTGCGCGCGCGGCGCGGGCAGGCAGGCGGGCCGCAGCCGCGCGTGCAGCCGCAGCCCCGCCACCTGCAGCAGCGCGATGTCGTTGCGGAAGCCGCGCGCCGCGTAGCGCGGGTGCAGCACCACGCGCGACACGCGCGCCGCCACCTCCCACGGGCCCCGCGGCCACGCGCCGCGCCGCAGCGCCCCCAGCCGCGCCACCCAGTGCGCTTCTGTAGCCCTGCACCACCACATCACATAACCAATTATATTAGGTCCTTACATATGAAATTGGCGTTTTTCGTACTGGCCACTTTAATCACGAATTTCTCCTCTTTGGTAAGGAATTCCAAATTCAAATTTGTACAGCTATAGACTCATGTATTTGTGCTTCGATGATCGTCATTCATTTGTTTTTTTTCTTCTGTTTTTTTCTGTTTGCGTCACTCATTTTACAAAATGGAAAACCTTAAATATCGCATTATTTACGAGTACGAGTTCCGCCGTGGCACTAGTGCTGCGGAAACAACTCGAAGGGTGAATGATGTGTATGGCGGTCGTGTTGCAAAAGAAAACACAGTTCGTTTTTGGTTCCAACGTTTTCGTTCTGGAAATTTCGACCTGCAGAACAAGCCCCGTGGACGGCCTGAGACTCAAGTTGATAATGAAGAGTTGAAGGCTATTGTGGAAGCGGATCCATCGCAAACCACGTCCGAGTTAGCTGCAGGCTGCAATGTTAGTGATAAAACTGTTTTAATTCACTTGAAGCAAATTGGGAAGATTAAAAAGCTTGAAAGGTGGGTACCTCACGAATTGACTGAAACAAACCGGCAAACGCGCGTCGACTGCTGCGTTACATTACTAAACCGGCACAATAATGAAGGTATTTTAAACCGAATCATTACCTGTGATGAAAAATGGGTTCTTTACGATAATCGGAAGCGCTCAGCGCAATGGTTAGATCCTGGCCAGCCAGCCAAATCCTGCCCCAAGCGAAAATTAACCCCAAAAAAGTTACTTGTAAGCGTTTGGTGGACTAGTGCCGGTATTGTTCATTACAGTTTTTTCAAATCTGGCCAGACTATTACGGCTGATGTCTATTGTCAGGAATTGCAAACCATGATGGAAAAGCTAGCGGCTAAACAACCTAGGCTGGTCAATCGCTCCACGCCACTGCTGCTTCACGACAACGCTAGACCACACACTGCGCTACAGACGGCTACTAAATTAGAAGAGCTTCAATTGGAAAGTCTAAGACATCCTCCGTACTCCCCGGACCTTGCTCCAACAGATTACCATTTTTTTCGAAATTTGGATAACTTCTTGCAAGGGAAAAAATTCAACTCCGATGGGGCAGTCCAAATCGCCTTCAAAGATTTTATTGATTCCCGTCCGACTGGTTTTTTTAGTAAAGGGATCAATGAACTACCTATGAGATGGCAAAAGTGCATAGAAAATAATGGTTCATACTTTGATTAATTAAATATATTATATTAAAAAATATTCGACTTTTTGTTCCTCCCATACAAAACGCCAATTTCATATGTAAGGACCTAATATTATACAAATATCCTTTATGATAATCCGGCCTGTAAGCTACTTTCATTCCAAATTTCAAATCCATACAGCCGTTGCGGCGTGAAGAAGCTATACAGTACACACAAACTTTCGCATTTATGATAGTGTGATGTGAAAAGATGTAGGATATCTATGCATGACTTAACCTTTTCAAGTAGCAGCTTACGCACATCAAAATATATTTTGTTTTCAGTTTAAGATTACTAGGTCTTTCATTTATGACGGTCTACTTTACCACCGGTTACATATAAAATAACTTCCGAAGTTACGTGGCAGAAGAAATTGAAGGGGATAAAGGAAAAGTGACGCTCTATATATTCTACCTCTCATTGTTTCGCAAAAAACGTAAAAACCATAAGTATGTAGGTATGTATGTATGTATAGGTATAGTGTTACTTACTGGTAGAAGCAGTGGCTCGCGGAGAGCAGCCAGTGCCGGTGCACGAGCGTGGCGCCGCACTGGAAGTCCCCGTCGCGGTAGAGCGCCGCCTGCCAGGGCCACGCGCCCGCCGCCGCGCCGTCCCCGCCCACCACCCTGCTCCGGCGCACGCTCACGTCAACATCATCCCTACACGGATCACTAGCGCCGTGCACAACTACCCGCACTACACACTTACAACTACAGCACTCGGGTAGCTCTGTACAACAACTTTAGCAATTTCCTATGCGATATATTAGATTCAAAGACATCTTACTTTGTCCCTACATAAAATACTACTTGATACTACAAACAATTGAGACAATGAGAGAGTATAAAGAGCTATGTTTTTTTACTGTCCCATTTGCATCTATATCAAGAAGTGCCAATAACTAGGTAATGCTTAAGTCATGTAAAGCAGTGACGTGCATTACCTGGGCTGCTGCGCATCGGCATGTGGTCTGATCCCGCAGTCGAGATCCGCGCAGCGCACACGCAGCGCACGGCGGCGTGTGCAGGTAGCGCGGCGAAACGTCAGCCTAGTATCGGCTGCGCGCGCGGCGGCGTTGTGCCCCACCTCCCAGTAGCCTGACGAGCTGATGCCACGGCCCTCGCGCGCTTCTCGAGCCCATCCCGCATCACTGTTACGATCAATAATATTGTATTCTACTAAGAACAGACAAAATGTTTCAGTCACATTTTTAAATCTGCTGTAAATACTTGCAATGCTAGACAAAACCGATACAATGTAAAGCATTTCTGTTCCAAAATTACATGAAATAGTAACTCACTGGAAAGTCATAGCCCTGCAGACTGCTCGGCCTAGGTCAGGCAGCTTGAGGGAACTGTGTGCCTGTTGGACCACATCCTCAAAACTTTCCACACACAGCCTGCCCCATACGCCGCGCTTGCGCACCATAACGTAACCTACAGGACATTAAATATGTATGAAATAGCTACATAACATGTTGGTTGATGTAAAAATCTGAACTGGTCATTTACAATAAACTATGAATAAGAAAACTATGAAGAAAAAGTAAAACAATATTAGGTACCTTCTTCATTGTAAGGCACCACTTCATTGTCTTCCAGTTCATCTGCGAGAGCCACACAGCTCTTCTCGTCATCACCGAGTGGACAGTCTGGGGCTCCGTCACACACGCGGCTCATCTCTACGCACTGACGGGCATTCGCGCAAATGTACTGCCCTTCTGAACACCATTCTGAAAATAATATCAATATCATGAATATCGCTAAATTACAGCTACCTATAATCCACATAAAACATTAAAGTATTTATTTGCCTGCATGCCTGAAGACTACTTCTTTTTGGAAATAAATTAACTAAATTGGAATTTAACGAAATAAGTTCTATTACCACATTCATTCTCATCAGAATAGTCCCAGCAGTCAACGACGCCATCACAGATCTTTGCGTGGGAGAATTCAGCACGCAAGTAGTCTGCGCAGGAGCAAGCGCGCTCATCCTCTCCATCCGGGCAGTCTAGCAATCGGTTGCATCTTGACGTCAGAGG
Source organism: Falcaria lacertinaria (assembly GCA_951449985.1). NCBI lineage: Eukaryota > Metazoa > Arthropoda > Insecta > Lepidoptera > Drepanidae > Falcaria > Falcaria lacertinaria. Next base: position 4,541,006 of record OX602109.1, on the reverse strand, counting down.
CAAACATGCGCCGGTCGAACACCGAAACGAAGTATGGTTGTTGCAAACCTCTAAAACATCAATCCAGTAAGATACACAATTATGGATAATTAATTAGATTCACTTCTATTTTATTAAATCTCACTATCCTTACCATTCTCAGTAACATCTCTATAATTTTCACCATCTTTTTCATTTTGAAGTTTGGCTGATGCAAGTTTGTCGTGATTCTTTTCTTGTTTATCCAAACTATTGTCATTTTCTTTAGACGGTTGGAGCTTATTGAATGTTTTTGTCAAAATTTTGAATCCAGCTTGGTTTAGTGCATAACTGGAAGGAACAGCTTTTGTAGATATCACACCTCCAGGAGCACGAAATAATGTGTTGTTACTGGAATCTGATATAGTAGCTAGATTGGCAAGTTGCTTCAATCTATCTATAGTCAAAGCATTTGTTTGATTAATTGGTATTTCTACTATCACATCTGGTTCCAGAGCTAGTTCGTATGAAGGAAGACTTTGAGTTTTATTTGCTTGTTTGCTGCTAACACTGCCTGTCACATGGTATGAAACTCTATAGGTGCCTTCAGGTATGTTTGGAGTGTGAACAACGTTGTTATTGCTATTTTTTATGTGTGAATTATTTAAATCATCATTTGATTTAGGAAACCTGTTACTCGTTGGATAGTTTTCCATTGGACTTAAAGTTCGGATATTTTCTGGAACAGTAGCTGCAACAACTGCGTCATCAAATACTTTATCGTCTGTCGATGAAGATGACACAGATATCCCACTTCTTGTGCTTGTGTTTCGTTCCTTTTCCAAATTCAATTCACTTATAATTTTTTGAGCTTGGGATTCCGTCTGAATAAAACTTCGATTATTTTCCTTAATAGATTTTATTTCAGGTTTTATCTTTGGTCGGGGCCGCAGAGGTCTGTTTACTCCAAGATTGGACTTCGCAGGTAATAATGTTACCACACCAGAAGATGTCGTCTCTATTTCCTCATCAGGAACTACTTCTACTGATCCTGTCATCTTATTATGCTTATGTCGCTCTTCAATTTCAGATTCATCAATATTCTTTCCAGGTATACCTTGCGAGTCATGTGAGTACTTTTTTATAATATCAGTAAAATTCCTCATTATTGAGACTTTTCCTGGAAATTTTGGTGTCGTATTTGGAATTAGAGCATCGTTTCTAGTAATAATTGCTTGTAAAGTATCGTTGTAGTATGTGTCAGGAGAATGTTTGCTGTAGGTGTCATTATCGTTTGTTGATGTATTGACTAACTCCCATGTAAGATGTGGCGCACTAGTACTCGGAATAATTGTCACTTTGTTATTTGTGCGCCGAGTAGAATTTTCTTTAATAGTGTCATCATCATCTTCCTCGTCATCCCATTTCGCAGAAGATTTTTGTTCAACTTCTATTAGAGGTGTAGTAGAACCTGTGCTACTGCTAACAATATGAGTAGTACTTACTGTTGTACTTGTAGTAGTAGTAGTGCTATGTTTCTTCAATATAGATGTTCCTTCTATGGAAACTTTTTCTGTTTCGTTATCCTGTTTTTCCTGTTGTAGCACATTTATAGCAACGGAAGTAGTTTTTTCTTTAGGGGGTCTTTCTATTGGTTTACCGTCATCTTCATTACTTGATGCCACTTCTCCAACAACTTCTACGACTCCACTTATCTTGTCTACTGGTATAGGAAATGGTTTAGGATAGTGTGACCCTAAAGTTTCCATATTTTTCAAAGGTGGTGCATAAGTAGGTAGTGTAAAACTAGTATAAATGGGGCTGGGTACATAAACATCGGCTGCTAAATCCGAATCTACGCTATGTAGCCCTATAGGCCTCCGATTAAATTGATCTCTATTTGTTACTGGAGGTATAGGAGTCAGCACACTCTCCAATATTGATACGTCGTCAATAACCTCTGCTACGCCAATTCTATCTTCAGCGTTTAGTTCGCTTGTGGCCTCGACAAAAGCCACAGTCTGTTTGCTAGTGGACTCGTAATACGGTTGCGTTATAGGTCGCCACGGTTCATTGTCCATTACGTGTGGTACTGTAAAAAGCGTATCAATTTTAGGTAAATCTTTGTAATGGTTTTCATTTGTAAGTAAATCTAGTAAAATTTGGGATACGTTTGTTGTTGAAGATCCAGCAGTAGAGCTTGTAATAGTGGTTGATGATATAGGTGTAGTTGTTATTGCGGGTTTTCTAGTCGTGGTTTCTGATTTCTTATCTGGCGTAGATTCTGTTCTAGTCTTAACGTTTAGAGTAGATTTTATGGTAAAAGGTCGACTCTTTGGTGTAGTTGTAGGAACTCTCTTCGTCGTTGTTATTTTAGTAGTTGGAGATTTTGTTGTGGTCGATGTTTTAGCTGCTGTTGAAGGTTTGTAATTTACTTTTTCATCGTGTCTGGTTGGACTAGAACTGTGTTTATTTTCTGTTATATCTGCTTCAGTCTTTGTGATCTGAAAACTGCCTTGTACAACTGGAATATTTTCAGTATCAATATCGGGCTCATCAGGGTCGTTTTTCTTTGCGGATTGGTTCGGTTTCACGGTAGTTTTGCGTACGACACCTACCCTAGTTTGCAGGTTTTTGTCTTTGCTACTTTGTGTCGGTGAGGTCTTAAGATTATTGGGCGACATAGTCTCATTTAATGCTTCCTTTACATAAGATTCAGAATGATATGTGTGCTCCAAATCCCTTTTGATTATTATGCTAGATGGATCTATTTTAACTTGCCCAAATGAAGACTGCTTTGAATTAATATCTTGAACTAAAATATTTTTAAGGGTTTCTTCTAAATTTGATACCGAACTGAAAAAAAAATATTCTGTTATTCATCATCATCATGTTTCATATCTTAACGAAAAGGGACAGTCAACATACTTGGGTATTTTTCTCCTATCAAGATATAATCTGAAGTGCACGTCAAGTCTTCGGTCGCCGAAGCCAGTTACAATAGCTCCAGTGAAAGCCTGTCTGAGCGCGGATGGAGCTGCGAACGCTTGCCGCAGCCCTGCGCTGTAACGGCGTGCTCGCTCGCGCCACGCAGGGCTCCCGGGCGCTCCGCCATACACATCTCCTCGCGTAACTCGCAGTGTACCCTCAAATGTCATCATAGCTGAAATGGTAGACAATAACAGACAGTTTATTTAATTTAATACTTAAAATTAAGTAAGTAAGTAACTTTGTAGGCTACCCGAAAAACCACACATTCTCTTGCCACATTGCACTTTTAGAAGCTAGCAATACATGTAGCATATTCATAATAATATTATAGTATTTATAGTACAAGTAGAGAAGAGACGTACGTTCCCCGTTATCGGGCCTGAGCGCGCCCATGTAGAAGGCTAGCGCTGCTACGGCGAGCACGGCAACCGCAGCCAGCAGCGCTCCACCGACCAACGCCGCGGAACATAGCCCGCTGCCGCGGCCGCCGCTGTTGCCGCCGCCGCCACCGCCGCCGGCATGGCGTGCGTACCCCCCACCCGCAAAGCGGTACTCACTCTGAAATAAATAAATATATATATATATATATATAATTTGGTTCCATACAAATTCGCAATTCACCTACTTTATGATGATACAATACTAGTGTCAAAAATTTAATACACGAAATAACCTGACTCTGCTACCCTAGGTCTCGCAGGTTCGATCTCCGAATCGGTGGAAACTGGAAACTTACAAATTATGAGCTATATGGGTATGTAACATCTTTTAAAGGCAGTTAAAAAGTATATTAGTATTCCATCAGTAAGTCTCGTATCCTTCCACACAGGCTGAGCTTATCTTAGTTTGGGACCAGATGGCGCTGTATATTAATATACGAACATTATAATTATCATTATTAACGTGGTGTTTAAATATTTACTTTGTAGTTAATAATCCAAATTGAAAGTAACTAGCTCAATATACTGATATTTCAACTAAATCAATCATCTTTGAGATTTGATGATCAGAAAGTCAGTCAATCAAGGGAGTCTCGGTACTCTCGTTGTGTCATGTATAGGTAAAATCAAGAAGGTTTTTTTTTATAATATTTAATTATTTACCTATTTATAGTTCTGTTGATTATCAATTAGCCTTCAACTTCAACATAGAACATCGAAGCGTTAATCTAATAGTTTCATTTAATATTCTAATCAGTGCTAATTAATCAAATGAGTATAGGTACTTAAATAATAGTGTCGTATACTACACTTTGGAACCAATGGCAGTTTGTGGCGTTTCAATTTTGTATGAGGCGCGTGATCTGTTTCTTTTTTCAATGTTCTTAGCTTTGCTCCTTCGTTGTCTTCAAGGTTTGAGATTATTGTGGTCGTCTCGACAAATAGCTCTAATAAGTCACATCAAACGCTGGCATTGTGTATCACACAAAGGAAATAATATTCATACCTACTACATTTTCAGACCTTCAAGTTATTACACCATACATAAACAACTACCGTGTTAGTTCAGTTGATACAACGAATCAACTGATCTGTGTCAAAGCCGAGAGTTACGAGGATATTTTACTATGTAGCTTATTATTTAATTTCGAATACTCAAATATCTAGTAAATAAAAATATAAGCACTACTAATTATTTTGCAACTACATTTGGTCAAACTAGTAGTAGTAGGTAATGGTATTAGTGATCTCAGATTAGATAATGTTAGTGACTAAAGCAGTCTACTACGACCACACATATTTTTTTTTTTTTTGAGATTGAATCCGAATAGAAATAACACCTATGAAAATATATTATAGGCGAAATTATTAAATAAGAGACACTGCCCTCTACTCTTAGCTATCACTTATCATATTATTTATTACCATCTTCACCTATAGGATCGAAGAGAATTGTATAGGTATTTCAAATACCTACGAGAGCATGGGAATCGCCGGCGGTGGGCTATATGTCTGCACCCGCCTCTCGGTCCCTAGTCAATTGTCGCCATTAAATCATCCTTCCACAAAACCAATCACGTCGAAATGCAGGAGAATGTCGATTTGTGTCGAAGACAAAGTAGTTTTTGTCGTTATATTTACTGAATTGTTTATGACAATAAAATTACATTAAGCAAAAAATTCACATCGAGCAAGGTCCCACCGAGATTTGAACTCGGATCGTTGGATTCAAAGTCCAAAGTGCTAACCATTACACCATGGGACCGCGACAATTAAGTTGTGAAATTGTGTGCTTCGTATGTTCATTTCGTAGATATATTGATTTTTAGAGGGAAACCATCTCACTTCACGAGAGAGATGGCAAGGGAGCGATTTTACCAAGAGGGTGTCCGAGTCTACGAATTATTAGTACTGTGGCCCCTACACGGCGACATAAAGGCAAAGTAACCAGAATTGGCTGGAGCAAAAATTACAGAGCTTTTTTGGCGAAGTAATTTGACCGTGCAAGAAACGGCTATTATAAAAGTTTTGCAATTTTACAGACGAGAATGAAGAAAGCTCTGCCTTTTATGAAGTTAGGCTTCACATGAGATGTATTTTAAACGATACGTACGTACCGAACTCAAATGCTCGTAATTTTTAAAATATTTGCACAAAGCCGGTACACCTTAAATATAATTGTCTCATTCAATTAAAAATTACAAAAATCTTTCATGAGGGGATCGACATCCGACGTCCGTGTAATTACCACACGTATTCGATTTATATAACAACTTACTGCTTTTATGTAAGGCTGACGACCCCGGTCAAACTGCATTACTGCACTCGAGCCCAAAGTACTTCCTTTAAAGGTGATTAAGTTAAAGGCAACAGTGGAGTGCCTACTCCACAAGAAAATCACCAAGAAAACATGAGGGTGAAAATGTACCGTTAGCGTAACTTTAAATAGAAAACAATTTAGTTTAGCTATTCAAATAAAATCGTTTATTGTGCAGTAATTGGCGCCGTGCAGCGATAGATGTGCCTCGGAGCCACAGTCATTTAGCAAACCGTTATTGAAGGCGAGCAAATTGTGTCTAGTTTTTTTGTAAGCACTTCTTCAAACGCGATTGATTAACAAAAATGTTCACATTGCCCAAGAGATTGAATATGTCTTTGAGATATATTTATTACTAGCGACGATCTGGCCCGGCTTCGCACGGCCAGCGTTAGCGATATAAGTTAAATACCTACAAAACACAAATGAATTATACATAAAAAGCTTCCTCTTGAATCACTCTATCTATTTAAAAAAACGCTTCAAAATCCATTTAATGATCTAAGCATACATAAGGACAGATAGATAGCGGGAAGCGACTTTGTTTTATACTATGTAGTGATTATATTCTCAAGTGATATTTTTTTATATTATATCCGATGTCCAATTGTTTCTTGTTTATATATTATATATAGAATATAGATAGAAGAGTAAACATATATTTATATAGATAGAAGACATCCGCTGTAATGTATGTCAGTTTTGTAGTTAGCATATTAGGACAAAAACACAGGTTCCACCGAGATTTGAACTCGGATCGCTGGATTCAGAGTCCAGAGTGCTAACCATTACACCATGGAACCGTCACAAATAGTGGACGAAATTGACAAATGTATATTTACAGTTCCTTCCAGTATTGATCGAACCTAAAACAACCCTCTATACTCAGTCTCATGGAATCATAATGACTATATAACTTACGTTATGTTATGTTATTTTTGCAGACTGGAAATTTTATTAATAACATGCCGTGTAATTATTGGATCATTAGGAATTTACTTGCTATATTGATTGGTGTATCCAGTGTTGAAGAACCTTAATAAATATATAAACAGGTAGGTACTTAGGTAAATACTTAGATAAGTTACATAGCATGGATTTTTTAGTTTTGGCAATACCTTTGTAGGTACAGGATAGGCACAGATTACCTACAATTGTAACTTACTGGAAAGGTACTTAGGAATTCGTCCTTAACTGAGATATAACGATGCTTTAACTTGTTCTGTTCTGGTCAACAGGCTATCAATAAACCATTTTGTAGGTCGTAGGCTAATATTAAGTTAAAACTATGCATCGAATACGGTCTGCGATGACACGGTGACCGTGGGTCTGTTGCAACTGGGTCGAGATAATGACCACGATGGCCCATTGCGTCGCGTACAATCATATACAAATCAAAGTTATGCACTGGCTGTTAAGTGTGCTCTATTAATGCCTACCTAAATCTTTATCGAGTCAAATATTCAGTTATACGCAACCACGCTCCACGCTCCACGCTCCGTAGCAAAGAAAAAATCTTTATTGATAAAGCTCGTTATACTCGTTAATAACTACTACAAAAAATTAAAACAAAACTATTCGCAAACAGGACAGAAAATGGGTCTCAAGTATTCTATCCTTGTCTATTTATAAGATGTTTAATGATTGACCTGACAAAGCGATATGCAGCTATTTGATCTACGAAGAACGGTCAATAAGAAAAGAACACTTGGAAAACGCGATAATTATTTATTTACATTATAGAGGTATGTTATATTACATTCGTAATTAGTAATTATAGAAATGGACAGTGCCTTGACAGGCCTTGTCAGAGTCAGTTGCATGGCGACTGTCCCCCGACTAGGTAAGGGTTAATATATATTGTATTTACTCTATCACCAGTTATCCGAGCGGCGAATTCCCAGCAAGAACAGGATAGCCTCCCTATTTATAAAGCTACATTCCATTACGTTCTTTGAAAAGACGGGATCATTAGATAGGTATGTTGCTTGCAATGTACCGACTATATAAAACCGGCACGCTAAATTGAAATTATTTTCCTGATCGCAGACTTCAATCGATTTCTGATCGGCTCACAAGTTCGATGCGCGCTCTAAATTGAAAACGTCCAACGATCGGTAGCTCAATTGATTTGGTTAAATTACTTCCATCGACTACATCGTAACACGACCATTTTATCTAGAAACATATTTCGATTTAAGAAAGGTCTAATTTATCACCGGTTCGTAAAAAAATGCCACCTGAGAAGAACCTGCAAGAAACTCAGTGTTTTGTCTTCTTTTTCATGTAACATTTATGATATAACAATGTTTATAAAATTTCTTCTAGACATAAGTAGGTATTTACAAATTTCAGAATGAAAACTACCAAGTTGGTGTTGTCACTGCTTTCATGAAATTAATATTTTTAAACTAATAATATTACAGGATCGGGGAGCCACTTGTGTAAAGTGAATCTATTATATTCCAAGCATTATTATCATTTACATAATCACTAATTTTATAATATGCTTTATTTATCAGAACTCTTTTAATATAACATGTCTTAAACTTATCGTAATTCAATTCGGTAAAAGATTGTGTTGTGGGATTATATTGTAAAAAAGGACGCAGTTTTCCATAAATGATTTATTTACTTTTGTAAGTCTAATAAACCTAATAAGTCTAATACGCCACAGTTTTGTGTTCTTGTACTAATGTTATGGTTATCTGAATTTAAATGGAAGCTTCTAATATTCCTTTTTTTATTTTTTTTTATTCATGTTGCATAAATTAGTATTGAAGTCAGTATTGCTGCCATGTACATTATCAACAAGTTTCTATTATAACGTGCATTGCATGTATGTATACATTTCATGCTTGGCAGTGAGACCGGACGACCTTGCGGCAGATGCGCACGACCTCACCACCTATGAGAAGCTCCTGTGCGCGAGAATTGAACGTTTGTTCATTGACCACTCAGCCTCACCATAAAACAGGAATGTTAGCGAGCATCACTCACTTCACACACACATATGAGCTTACCCGATTTGACTTGGTTAGCGAGTTTTCATCAATTAAAACATTGCTAGTAAATTATGTATTGATGAGCAAGGCTCTGTACTAGGTGTGTAGGTCATGTAATTTGCTCTTCATATTCATGTATAAAATAATGGCGTGATTTCAAATGTAGGTAGCAGTTATGGTTGCCATGACGTAAGTCTTAATTCAAATACAATTACAATTGTGATAGTAATTTTGAGGCAATTACTGCAATCATTTGCGATAATGATACGTAATAAGCGTCTCCTCAGGTCAGATAAATATTTTATCCTTCGTGAGGTTTTAATTTCCATTTTTGCAAAGATTAATGCGCTTAGTCACGGTAACTGTCGTGATAACCGCCGTGTCTAGACCTGACATGACACCAACAGACACCTCGACAATAAGCAGATTACGCGTAATAGAGCCACTATTTGTAACAATTGTGCTCAATCGAGGAAGAGTTTTTGTTGTAAAACCTTCAAGTTCTATGAAGCTACTTAATATAATATTAATGTTGTTAAAATTATATGTTCCCTATTATTGTAATTGAACTGGTATTCTCATGCCGCCGAATTTAATTAGATACGAAATTTTCATCATGTATTCCTTCCTTCCTATTCGTTACGTAGACGAAAAACATGGAATCATAAAAGTTTTAAGAACAGAACAAACCTACCTACGCTGCGATTTATATATAAGTATTTGATAGATGATGTCTGCAATTGTATATACAGACCAGGTGCGGATAAATTTTTGAAATTATAAACTACTCAAAAAAGTATTCCAAAGAAATATAGTCAGAAAAACTAATCCATCAGTTATTATTTATGCCTCTGTAAAAAACAAAACTAGATGACCACGCACATAACAGCATGATTCACTGCCGAGGCTGTGTCTCTAGTGTAGGTGATTACGTATTGCCTGCCAACCGATAAAATGACAAAAAATCCTTGACATGGGAACGTACACATAAGCGTCTCTAATAAATTGCTCTAAAAACCATGGACATAACTGGTTCAAAGCCTTTGAACTGTATCAAGGTTAATGTTGTATTAATTTATGATATTATGAAGACATACATTTCATACCATTTGAAAATTAGCCTACTAAGGTTCCGTGCCCGGATCTAAAGCGGCATCGGATATGATCGCGCTTTAAAAGAGATTTTTTATTATGATCATATTACCATAAGTGTTCGAAATTCGTACGATGAAGCCTAAATGTACAGATTCTTTTTTAAAACCCGTCTATAGGCTGAACACTGAAACTCCAGTGGAATCTGATGCCACATTAATTTTGAGTGGCCTCCGATTTTACATGTGAAATAGTATTTTAAAGACGCTTCATAGTTACGTGGGCTTCAAACTAAGATGTCGTTTCGGTATTCGGCCGTAAGTCAAGTAAAATTAAACGCCATTTTTAAACATACTTATAAACACGGACTGAAAGAGAAGTTATGCTTTAAAATACCGAAGTATATACAGACGCTGCGTAGGTACTTATGAGTACTTTCTATATTTTTATAAGATGAAAACATATGGAAAAACTGGTAATCTGTGATATTTAGAAAATTATATTTAGACACAGAAATAACACGGACAAAGTTAGGGATACAAAAACTCCAGAGAAGCCTAACGACCTCATTGCGCATCTGTATTGTATGGAACGTGTAACCAGTTTTTAAATATATTTTTTGCGATCGGACTTATACATATTTATAATTCGAGTACTTTAAATATGAAGCAATATATGAGATTACTTGGTTCAATTGGCTATGTGATATCATACACTTTAAGCGCTATCACATAGAAATAAATATTTATCGGCCGAATAGATCACTATCATTCGAACTTAAAATAAGATCAAAATAGTAAGATCAAGACATTAATTATTATAAATTTCTATGCACGTCATTATTTATTTTCCTCCAAATATGACGGATTTTCATACAAACTTCCATTCCTTATTTTACCCCCTTGGGAGTGGTATTTCCAAAAACCCTTCCTTATGCCTACTATATATATATGCCTATGCCTGGATGCCTACGTCATATAAGGTACCTACTGTCAAACCTCCTCCTTTTTCGTGGGTTAAAAAAAATATCTTTCAGTTAATGTAAGTAATAAAAAGCTCCTAATAATCTCAATTACTCGTGTCATGGAAACGGTAATGATACTTTTCCATTCCACAGGTGTCATGATGGTGGGATGTGAGTGCTAATAGTAAGTCATGGAATGCAGAGCGAACGCTTTCGATCACTGAAGCAAATGTACATTGGCGGCGATAATGATGATTTGATAACTGTGCGACATTCCTAACAGATGGCATATACTAGTCTTTATGTCTATCTACGAAAGATGTCCATAAAAAATCTTTATAAGTTTTTTGAAGTTCCATAAATTCTAATTCATCTGAACGTAGAAATGTCTATATCTACGACTTAGTTTATTGATTTATTTTGAGGCGAACACGTATTCACTATTTCTCCTCTCTCGGCAGGTACCTAGTATAGTACCTGGTGCCTTCCTGGCTGGCAAACTCATCTCACTCACCCAAAAGTCTTGTTACTAGTTGTTTGTATGTTCTTCCAAAGTTACCAGTATGAATGAATAGATGATGTTGTCTTCAGCCGGCCTCGTGGCGTCATGACAGGATTAATATATTAGAAAGCGGCCAGGATGGCGACCGCGGCGGCGCGTGGCAGTCAGTGTGCCGTGTAACGGTGTTCGCGGCACGGTGCCGGTGCTGACGCGGCGTCCGACAGCCAGTCTGCCTACGGAGCTGACCTTTCTTTTTACTCTGTTTATCACCTATTTCCATCTTCCCACACAATGTCGTAGACAACCGGAGCGCTCTTGCGAATGCAATGTTTTCTTATCTCACAAATATCTACTGTTAAAATTCTGTGAATCATTGTCCCTTTTTCAAAAAAACATATACTTATACAAATCTGAAATAGCTTCTTCAGGGCATACTAAAATTCCCTTATTTTTACTATGTTGTAATAATAATTTCATATTTTTATTACATTGTATTAGCATAATTTACACCAGAATATATTTTAGAATTATTTTAAGTCACAGGATACAATAAATTAATAAATTACTGTCTTGGCTATTGTCTGCTTGCGGATATCCGGTACCTATAGTCAACACTTATGATATTGTAATCATTGTATACACTTTTGTATCCATTTGATTGCGCGTAATATAAGTTCAGTGTCTTTAAAAAAAATTTATAAAATGTTTGGGAATGCACAATGCATCGGTAAATCTTTGTTTCGTATAAAATATATGAATAATAATCTGCGCAAATGTTATTTTTTTATTTAAAGCCACGAGTGAAATGCAAAAAGATCTATTGTAGAACCCCAAAATGAATCTCGTCTTTGACCTAGATCGGTCCTATTTTATATGTAGACCGGTGATAATCTTTACAATAACTGTGTTGTTCAATATACTTTTATCTCAAATAGTAATAGCATCGGATCTACTTTTTACTTTCAACTGCTCAATACTATGTAGTAAACTAGTAACGCAGTAAGTTTAAACTGATTAAAAAATAGTACATCTACATCGAATACTTTCTCCTTTGAATTAATAAAAAAGGTAAGTACGCCTAATAGGGTGTATCAAATGGGCGGCGGTCAAGCTAGTGTGGGTCAAGGATTCGGTCACTGACCCAGCACGCCACTGCGAGCTCTTCAGATCTCCCTATATTAATATGGTAAATCGTCAAATTTGGTTACACTATAGAGACTAAGCAATAGATAACACAAGAAATAAACGCATGAGATAGGCGGATTTGTTTAACAAACTGAATTTGAATTGTTAAAAACACAGCATTGGTGTTATTTAGTAATACTTCTTTCTGCCATTAGCATTAATAATTGATATTAATGGCAATGGCATCAGTTAAACAGCTTTAAAATAGGCTATATGTATATAGAAAGATGTAAAAGCCTCATTCTTTTTACGTGAGTCGCGACAAGATTTTAAGCATTTATTCTGTTTTACCTTGCTCATTTGTCACTCTTACTCATATTACTGTTTTGAGACTTATTTATACAAACACAAGGACACGTCGTCGGTGTGGGAGTGCGACACACTGACCTAGACAATGCGGGGCTTGAGTAAATAAAGAAATGCCACTAACAAATTAACTTACCTACACTTTCGTTCTCATTTTCCCTGAATTGTTTTAAAAAGTAGTTTATCGCCATCCAATAACTTTTCACCTGGTATATTTGCATCTCTGTATCACAGCTGTAACAGGGTATGCCTTATGATGGTGTCATAAAAAAAACAATCAATAAATTTCCATAGCATAGTTTTATTTTAATTCTGATCGCCACTGGTGGTCGGATATTATAACCACTGACACTGACCAAATAACTGGTTTCATAATCGTTGAATATAACAGTAACGTAGAGTCGGGATGAACAGGCTATACAGCCTGCAGGCTGTACGTATCATAGTGATCGCTATCGGCATGGCTGCTCACAGCATCAATTATCCGCCCACTGCGGTTGTACAGTACAACCCTAAGACTGTATTGTATAGTTATTTTAAATCTAAATCTACTCTAATCTAGATCTACTCATTTATGAAGAACTGAATACTAACTAACGGTGCTTTACAAATATATCAAGCTATAAATAAACACTGTATTAATATGGATGCAGAGCTATACTGATACGTTATGAGACTCGTAACTTTTTTTATAAGACGTCTCTGACTTAACAAGCATAGAGAATTATTTTCCGGCAGTTCATCAATACCGTCAGCCTATGTACTACTGCTACTACTACTTCTGTTTGTGGAAATGTTTTTAATGTATTCACAGTTAAATAACGCATTAATTACGCAATCCTTAAGCTAAATGTTTGAATAGATCACGAGTGTGCATATAAAAACAAAAATGAATTGCAACGTGACTACTATGGAGCTTCCTCAATATGTTGGGCCTTGGTTATTTACCATTTTGAGGTAATCAAGAAAAATACTATATTAAAATTGCATTTTAAATAAATTTGCACTTATAATGTTTGATTATTACCGAAAATGAGTCATGAAAACACCTTTTGGTGCTTTTCAAAATGCTTTTTGAATTTTGATTTTGATTTTGAATATATTTAAATTAATGTGTTTGACTCCCTCGGAATAATGAGGACGCTAAATTGTGTTCCTGAGATTATTGCGCTCAAAACACGGGTCGTATTGGAAGACTATTGATGGAACTTAAATTAAATTGCAATACATGCATTATAATCCTTTACACTGCATGAGAAGCCCAAGCACCTATTATGTATTATTTGCGTAAAAGTATTCACATCGCTATCGCAAACACTACCATGGTTACCTGTGTTTGTTTATGTAAATCCGGATTTTTGATGGAACTCTTTACGTCGACGATACGAATACTTTTTTATACGCTTCGTCGTCTGAGGATGTTATTTATGTTTATTGCCTAAATATTGGTTCCTAATTACTATTTTTTTATTCAAATACGGAGAAATATGAAGTCACGGTTTTTAAATAACTTAACACCTTTGTGGCTTGAAATGATCAATGTAATAAACATATGTTTGGTTAATTTAAAATTATAAATTGACAAAAAGATTGACAATATTATTTATTAATTTATACCAATAAAACTTACTGTACATTACTACTAATAAATACTGAATACTAAAAGTAAAGTTCTGTAAAAACAGCTTCATTATCTGATCAAAGGAACTGATTTCGTATCGACTGTAATTCAATTTTAGTTATGTAAAAATGCAAGAGTACCTACTTGTTTTTTTTATTCAGGAGCAGTTATGCAGTATAAAGCAATCTTTCCTCTTGACCCATCTATTCATTTAATATTCAGTTGAGCTCTCGTCTCGCGAAACTCTTTAGAGAACATCCTCGTTTGTCATTATTTCTGGCCATTAACTCTCAAGCTTTAATATTCATCCTCTTTCCAAGAACCTCACAAAGTTTAATAACATTAATTATTTACTTAACTCAAACCTGTTTTGCTTAGAATAACAGCTACATAGAAAGCTTTACGTATTAGTTCCTATAGGCTTTTGAAGGCTCTTAAATTTTATTTTAGCTTAATAATTATTTATAAACAGGTGCTAAACACCTGATATAGATGCTAAAAATAAGGTTGTTGTATTTTTAGTAAAGGGTAAGATGACCACTTAATTAGCATGGCGCGGGCCCAAGTCCTGTCTAGGCGAGTCAGTCGCGATCGTTGAACTCAGCCAGGTCAAAAGCCTTGATTGCAAAGTAATGCGAACCGACCAAAGCTTATAACTTTAAAAACTTCTACTGGCCTTTCCTTTGCATTTTGGACGTCGTGTTACAATCCTGTTAGACGTCAACATCAAATTTACCTCGATACCGTTATAAGCGCTCACAAAAGATCTTGTAACAGGTTCTCTTCATACATTACCACTACCATAATATAATATTCATGTACCTTCACTATATAATTGTATCTGTTCATATCTATCACCGCAGGTGTAATGTAGGAATACAGATTGGATGGCTATTTATTTTGTAGGAATACTTTGTAACTAGTTAAATTAATCAAATAAATAAAGTTACATATTTCTTGTCCGATAGCTTGTTACATGTAAGAGTCGATGTAATGTAGCTTAACATGGAGCCTAGAAAATATATCTAATCGCAATTGACAACCTCATGTGAAAGCAATTGACATCGAATAAAACTGTTTCCAGTGTTTTAGTAAAACAAACAAGTCAAGAATATTTGCTGTGAAAAGTTGATAACTAATTGGGCAGTTTGTGATTATTGGAATAAATTTACTTCAAATTTGAACTTGTCGCTCGAGAAAATTTCGGCAATATACTCTAATGAAAATTTGTGACATTGCACGGCGTATATATGCAATACTATACTCTGAGCTATAGCTCACAGTATTGTTTAGTAAAGCTTTGTATCTTAATACTATAGTCTTAAGATACAAAACCAGTAATATTGCAAAGTAACTGCCTCTTAGTAATTTAGATAGTGCCCATCAACCAGTGCAGCAGTAATGTTTTAGCTTTATTAGGCCTACTCTGCTACTCGCTATATATATTCTTATTATTACACTAACACTTTCGGAATTCCGTTTTGGGATCGGTAAGGTAACAAACGTTAAAGTATACTACGATTTTTACATCTTCAAAAGCGAACGGTCCGACAAAAAAAGACTAAGTACATGTACTAAGCCAGGATATTATGATATTTCTACATTATTTGTGGTGCTATCTCCGATTCCCATGTTCTTAGAGTCTAGCACAGCATACAACACAACGCTGCCAGCCATCGGCCGAGAAGCCTAGATACATGGTCACGTTACTTAGAAATGGCTATTTATTTTAGTTAAAGCACTTGGTTTGTAAATCTCTCTCGTAGACTACCGATGGATGGCCGTGGCAAGTCAGTCGCTTGTCAAAATAATTTTGTTTTGTTAATATGCGGATCCGAAGGTGAATTCGTATATAGCAGGTATTCTTCAAACAAGGCATGTGTATGAGGACGGAATACAGAGTAGCACGAATTTCACAATACCAGAACTTTGTTTTAGAGAGATGAGTGCTCTTAATAGCTCTAGATAACAGAACCATAAGATATAGAAAGCAGCACCTAATGACTTTTCCTACTCTACGTTTGTAAATTGTTTATCTAATAAATGTCAATTTAGATGTACAGAACAAAACCGCAGGCGAAAAATTCGTTAACAAAACCACTTTCATTCAATGTGTCTGTGATGAATGAAACAGTATCACGAAATCAGGCAGGAAATATAATATTTTTTTGGTTGCCAAACTTAGACTGGAGAAAGGTGAACCAGTGACCCACTACTGGTGACCACTTTCCTTGCATCGTTAGTGTTGGTACGATCGGATCAGATAACTTAAATGTTTATGACGTATGCGGTGAGTCGTGAATATAAAATAATAATGGAGAATCGTTTTGTGTAAATGCCTGTTATGATGTGGATTGTCTCCAGAAACTCCATTAAACATTAAAATGCCCTACACTAGGAATTTTAATGCAACAAACACAAAATATTTAGACCTGTCAAATTAGTAAAGTATAGTAATTTTGAACAAAAGAATCCACACCATAATAATAAATGTATAATTAGGTGGCGCTACACAAATTGTACGAGTATTCGCCTCTTTTGTGAAACCTCATTATATCCGGCCACTCACATTATTTCAAATATTTAGAATAATGTCGATTGTCATTTGCTTTTTCTCTCCCTGCAATAAAATGTCGTAAGATCAACATATACAAATATCTTTGTCAAATATGTGTGTTTATTTTAAAATAAATAAACGATTAAATAATAACACCATATTGGTTACCTGTTAAAGTTGTAATTACCGAGCTTTGGTTTGGACTTTATTCACATATCCCTATTTAAAAGCAAAAAACACTCCCGTAAATGAATAAAAATTTCTAAGAAAAGGCTCTAATGCTATTGTGATGTTTTATTACATGGGTTTTTTTCAATAATAATATAATATATAAATAGGTATTATGATGATATTGGGAATTGGATATTCACGTGTAATTCTGTTTACTTATCTACGAAAGCCAGTTTTTATTAATTTATTCAATGTTATTGGAAGATGGTTACCTTAATAACACATCCCGAGGGCACCCTCGAGGGTTGGTCCGCAACTAAGCCAGTCGCGGGACAGGTTGGCAGGTAACCATTGCTAAATATAACTTAACGAGTTTTTACGTCCGATCCAGTCTATTTTACGAAGTGGAAGGAACAAGCTCTTTATTTCAAGATTTTCTTATCGGATATGCTGTTTTCTATGTATATATTTTTGCATGGATAAATTTAACGTTTCAATATTCGAACGTTTATTAAAAAATAATTATCTACACGTATTTCTTAAAGGCTCCCTGAAAGGGTAGACAGATGCATGATATTAGTCGACTCATCGAAGGTATATTAGTTCTGTTAAGTTTAGGATTATTGACTCAAAGTGATAGGTTGCGAGCCTGTCACCGATCTTCGGGTATCTAAATTGCAATGTTCAGGCTATTACACAGCAATTTAAAGTATAAGCTCATAATCTTTACCTAGGACATAACAAATGGAGCCCGGAACCACACTTTGAATTCATGCGCAAGTGATATTAAAAAGAACTGGACATTGGATTAGAACATAACTTCAGTCTCAAATTTCAAACGTCTCAACCTTCTAACGGAACTAAGATAATAACCGTTATGTAGGTCAACGAGGTCAACGTATAGATTTCTAGAAAAAGGGTACCCAGCGCATTTATTCTTTTGACTTTTGCTTAAACATCAAAAGTTCTTAATTATTATTATTACATGTTATATTTTTTTGGTCCACAAATGAAGAAATAATTGATAATTAAAGTGCCTTCGCTTGTCATCGTATTAAAATATAAATGCCATGTAAAAAAAAGTCTATTTCTCATCTCATGATTTGTAGGTAATTTAATTGTGGATTATATGTATCTTAATAATCCATTCATTTAATACGTTACGTGAACAAACCGGCTGGTGGCAGGTTATTATTCGGTGCCCCCATTGCCGCCTGCGGCGGTCCATGGCCGGCTGTTGCACTGAAGACGCTCCGACCAGCCAAGTGCAAGGCAAACCTCTCTACGTAACATGCCTTTTTGAGTGCAACACTTGTGCTATAATGTACAATACCGCGCTCAACGATTTCATTTTATTTCACAGTAGCATTCCGTCATGTACCCGAGGTATCTAAATCGTTTTGGTTTGTTCGAGTTTTGAGGGACCGGTAGTCCGGTATACTTTAAACTTAGCTAGATCTGTTAAGCTGTTTAGTCGTGAAAACGTACCAAACCGACGAAGAACATAATATTTTTTTAATCTTTATTCAAAACAGATTAAATTATTTACAAAAAACAGAACATAGCCTACCTACTTATCGATTTAAAAAGATCTGATCCAAACCAGTATCAGGCGAGCGTGCCAAGAATGCTGGCAGCATTGCCACGCTGAATAGCAATGCTGATTCTCTGAGTCTATGTTCCAGCACGCCTGTAACGGGAGGCCTCAAGCGGCCGACGTGAGACCTCCTTAATAATATTGTATTATAATCATATATTTAATACAGTGTGAAGTATGGAAGCCGGTTAGTATAAGCTGTTAGCTGCTGTTGTATTTTTATCCAACTGACGCATGATTATATTTCCAAATCGAACCTTTAGTTTGTATAGGTAGGAATTATGAAATCTTAATTTCTATGTAACGAACGATCAGGCATAAAGGCCGATGGAGGTCGTTTACCTGGAGGATGCTCAAAGGTGGGGCAGGTTAGGCTGTTAAGCAGCTTCGCTTTGAGTTAGTATGTGTTATAGTGGGCTGCATTTAAAGTATTTTAATTTTTGTCAGCATACTGCCTATACAACCTATTTTTAATTCCCAAATAAAAATAAAAGCACATTATGTTCATCGCCTCCTCATTTTTATAACTTCTTGAGTGCAAAGTTAGCCTGTGTTAAATTTATTTTTATTCCCATCCCAATCCATTCAGATTTTTATACGGATATCCTATTTCACCCTACCCTCCTTCAAGTCAGTACCGCCAGTATCATAGGTCAAAGCCTACCGACTGACGTGAGCAGCATCAACCCCGTGATTTTGTTTAGCTTTTAGTTAATACCAGCATTCGCAATTAAGTGTCAAGTCAGTTTCCATGTCTCACTTAGAATATTCATTGCGTGCCTTAAGTACAAAAAAAAATAATTAACTATTGTGAAGATTTTATTCAAATAACTACTAACTACTAATGGAACTAAATATGGTTTTCGTGTATTTAATTAACATGTAATTTTAATATTTTTGGTTAGGCATTAATTATGTCTTCAATGCGATTTAGCTGCGGTTCCCACATACATGGGATTTGCAGACGAATTAATACCCCTAAAATATTTACAATAAAACTTAAACAACTCAAGTCGAAGGTAAAATAAAAACTGGTTTTTTAAATTATTATCGTGGCATAGTGTTTCATGCTGATGTTTATTTGTTTAAGGTTGTTTAGGATACTGAATTCGACAGCAAAGCAAATTTATTAAGGGCTCGGTGTGTTGACTTGCCGAGTGAGCGAGTGAAATAGGTATTCATGATCACAAGAATGGGGAGAATAAATACAAGAACAACTCATAACAAACCACATACATTATTAAGAAAATAGAAACATACGTTATAACCTCGAAGTCAGTTTACCACTGAAGTTAACGACATACATACAAACCTTCACTGAACCTTTTCACGCGAATCTATAATAAACTTTTAAGATATTTAAAAAAAAAAAAATTGGTTAGTTTAATTCTTTACTAATCCGAATAAATTTCGTGTTTATGTACTTATCTATGAACTATAATAGTTCCTTGAAATATTATATAGATATGTATTTAGTAAGATGTAGGCTATTAGGTCACCAAAGTTAAATTCTATGTTGAAAAATAGTTAGATGTACCTAATATATATGGCTAACATTCTTCACAATGTGAACTATCGAGAAAGCTGTACAAATATATTATGTTTGGACAGAAACAGGTCCGGCTGCTGATTCAAATATTTAGGACAGAGATAGAACCGGTAATAGTTGAATATTTAGGCTGGAAATTGGGATCAATGACCAAAAATCCCGCTTTAATTTAGTGTAGGAACCGTTGTCTGACACCCGAAGCTCCGTAGTTCAACGATCAGCCGACATTTGTCCAATCTTCTACTGCTTAAGGATTTCGGTCGTAATTATCCATTACTGTTTGTATTATATATCAACGAATGGTTCATAATCTCTTTTGTCTGTTCTTTTGACGACGCAAAAGATTAGCTAGGAAAGAAAAAGTTTCAAACCTTATATTTAAATCAAATACTAGTAAAAAAACTAAATTTTCGCAAGTTTTTACTGTTTTTCATGTGTGTTCTGCTAACCACTGAGGAGTTCCATAGTCAGGATCCATCCCTGGGTGCAGCAATCATGTCATGGTAAAACTTAAACCCGGCTATCATAATTAAATGCTGAACCAAAGTTTTGTGTCTGTGCTCTTGACCGTTGCAAAGTATCTGGAACTCTCCTTGATATCGATTTAGACTACGGTTACAATAAAAATGCCATAACACTAGGATCGATGTATTAACAAGAGAACAATTCTGAGCTATAAGCTATCATCATTTTATTACACAAATTCGATAACAAACTATGTCGTATGTAGCGCGTGCTTATACGGTCAGATCGATAGCACGAGCGGAAACAGCAGCGATCATTGATATTATGTGATATAAGCCTCTAGTTGCTAACACGTAAGATTTCCTTAAGAAGAAGTAGCCTGTGTGGACCGAATGATGGTTGTATACTTGTATAATATGTGCTACTTAACACATAATGACGTAGGTGGCAATTAAGCTTGCATATTATGCGGAAGTCCATTCATCATTATTCATTAACAGCTTCACTTAAGCTCGGGCAACGCTTCCTGGGTTTTTCTGCCCGCTCTGAACTATATGCGGGCTCTCGCGTGCCACCCGGTCGCGCTCCTATGAGCACGCGCTCATAATTCTTAAATCACATAGAACCAAAGTTGATAAACATTTCTTAGAATTTTTCTCGTTGTGCACCATGGTTTTATATCGCACCAACGGTACCTCGTTATGGACCATAAGCAGAATGCAGCGATGATAAGTAAAAAATATTAGTAGATACCTTATATGAGTGTAGATCATGTTTCCTCCTAGATTTAAAAAGATGTGCGAAATCTAGGTAAGATGAGCAAATAATCAAATAATGAAAGGGATCCAAGTCGAGCACATGCCCATTTTTTGTATTTCTTTGTACTTATTATCAGGAATGTTGTCCGTTCTGTAGATAATACCTTAAAGATAGTCCAATGGTAAATTAACAATGTTCCTATTTAGTCATTATCTTAAACTGTCTTCGACGGTAGAAACCGTTATGAGTGTGCCGGTGGCCGGGAGCGACACGAAATGACTTTTCAAATGACCATGGCGCGATCTAGTTCACTAGAGCATGATGCAGAGCAGATGCTTCTATTTTATTTATTCCTCCGTAATCGATTCCCAATGAGTTGTGGTCGCTAGTCACCGCGATCTATCTGAACTGAAATGGTCCAATTTACCACTGCCACTGCACAACCCATGGTCTTTTGTAATCACACTTTTATGGGTGACTTGTTTTTGATCATTGGGTTTGTTCCAGCATTTAACCAACCATGTTACCAAATTGATCAACTGTTTTCGTATTTATATTATAATAGTTGATTGTGAAAAATTCAATGTAAGATTAAGATACGATAAATATCAATAAGAAAATAATCGATATTAGGTAAATATGGACATTAAACATCCATACTACAAATATCGATATTTTTTTTTTTTAATGTCGATAGGGATGGGCAACTTTATTTCAATACTCTGTGAAGATGAATGTCGAGTGAAATGATTAAGTATGCGAATAAAGAACTAGTTTCCATGTCATGAACATATTAACAATGATGAGGTACATTTAGTTATGGTAACAGACATTATTTTTTTTTTAAAACTTTTTCCCCTAGAGCATGATAATCTACTTTCTCCCCGCTCTGGTACGCTACAAAGATGAACTTTTTGAGCAAGAGGAGTAAAAAATGTTTTTTATTACGCTTCATTTTTCATAACTCAGAAATCTAAGCCCGGCAAAGTTCTAACTGTAAAATTCTGCGGCTGTCAAGACAGTGAATGACACCGTGCGATCGGCATTCGATAAATCGATAACGCAAGGCTCTGCAATCACCTAATCGATTTACCGCCAGTCGATTATACACTTAGTTAGTTTTGAACCGCAGTTTACAGTTACAATAGCAACATAGTAGCGAAACTCATAAGAACAATCACCACCGAAACGAAGCTACGGAGTTTGTGCGTGTGTTACCAATTAGTATCCCTCTACGAAGGAGCAGACTCGAACAGTATGCGAAGGCAACGTTTATTACTTTGACAAATTGTCTGCCAGGAACAAACTTCCGGCAGCCTTATGCGTATTTCACGATTCATTCCTTCATCTCCGTGCGAATATCGTGTCATCTAAATAATACTACGTTTCTTCCTCGAATTCGTGCTAACGCTAAGGTTATGCTGTCAACACTTTTTGTATTGGTATTAAAGAAATAAACAACATTTATTGATCTGAAAAATCGAATTAGTACCGGCAAAAACTATTAAGCCGAGTTGAATGAATAGTGATCAGATGACAACGAGAAATATAAACGTTGAAATATTTGTCGCCATGTTGTTTTATCGCGTTTTTATATTAGAGAATGATAGTCTGGCTTTACTCCACTATTGTGTGTGTTCGGGGTACCGTTGGCGGTGCGGCTAACGGGACCGGCCCTGCGCCGCGCCGTGAATAAAACACGCGGCACATCGATTGAAGCGAGAATCAAATTACCAAACCTACAATCTAACTTTAATATATTTTCGATAAACATAGACGTAATAACAAATGCAGGATGAAGAATGCAATAAAATGTTTATATATATCCCGCCCCGGCAATAGAGTTCTGTCCAGCCTTACCACTGGCACTTTATGTACGTGACAAAAGCCTGCAATAATAGCCTAATTTAAGCCTATACGCATAGCCAGTGAAAGTCCCGTTCAAGTAGGTCCAGCCGATTCGAAGATTACCGACGGACAAAATTTATTTATATTTGTTTTTTTTATATGTACCGTATATACTTTCCTAATTTTCCTGAGCAGGAGGTAAAAATCTGTTATTTTGTCATTACCAACAGACACTTCAATTTTATTTATTTGTATAGATAAGGTGGTAAATTATAAAATGTTGTCATTCTGGAATACCATATAGATACCATAGATACGTACTTTACTTTGCTTTCCATTGAACAGCTAAAGATATAACAAATGATATAATCTCATACCTGAGGACGAAGTGTATTGTGCCTGGAGTAGTAGTCGTGGTGGTAGAAATTATTAGGGGATATCGGCGGCCGGTACTTCTTGTGGCCGTACCCCATCGTGTCCATGGTGTGCATTTTGGCTACAATTGTTTTTGCACTACTCTAGTCGATACTTCCTAATGTTTGTCTCGCACCGCACAAATTACATCGCATGAGTTATCTGCAACAAAAAAACAATATTTTATTACACACCTTAAGCCACTCTTACTCTATTTAACAGAGAACTATAGAGTCAACACCAACATTCACAGACAAATTAAATGTTAGTTCATAATCGCTAATATCATCGTCAGGCTTCCTACACTACTACAGTTGACCTAAGTGTCGCCAGTGCTAATCCAATAGGGAATAGAATTATCCATTCCGTGGAAAACTAGGTACAAGAAGACCAGAAGAAAAGAAGAAGATCTCAGGAACTCACCATCGTCACACATAGTCACAATTTTCATCGTAAATGTGCGAATTGCATTGCAAGGCATTATGGGTCAAATAAAGTCACACTCATTGATATTATCATAAATTTACATACATATATCGCCTAAGCTTGATAAGTGAGTTCTTGAATTGATCCTGTATCAAATATAGTAGCCCGGAACTGAAGTTCAGCAATTAGTTTATTACCTGTTGTAACGTTACGACCTAAATATCTGCGATCGGAAGTAGTTGTTGACCGATGTCAACCTTTGGGAAAGGGAAAGAGAAGGTACATTATTGTAATAAAAATATTATCGGATCCGTGCCGTGGATAATAAATGTGTCACACCTACTCATATTTACCTTGCCTCTCATACTCAAATTTAAGGCAGGTTGGGCAGGTTAAAGGCGGCGCGCGGCAGTCGGCGACTGCGCAGTGGATCCAAAACAAACTGCGCTCGGTCAAATACCTTGCAACGAGTGTTCAAACTAGTTATGCCGTCGATACGATATAACAGTATTTCCTAATGAGCTAACTATAAAGTTGTCGCTTTAATTGACATCGGAACTGGTCGTGGGAATTTTGAATATAATTATGCAAATACGGGAATGGTTTTTACATTTATTTATTTGGTTAAGCATAGGTAGGCTTAACTTTTATGATGTATCATTTCGTATTGTATTTAGTAATATTATGCACAAATATAGCTTGCTTAAAAAACATGCTTCTTACAAACACCTTCCTGAATCATGTTTTAATATTGTCCTTACATATTGTTCGTTGGTTAATATGGGTTTGTATATTATAATAAAATTCATCATGCATGTGAACAATCTAACTTAAAAGAGTCCATTCATAAAGTTCTCACGAGTTTTTGTCCAAACGCGTCAATAACTTACAAATCAGATCAAAGGCAATATTTTTTGCCAGTTTTTCTGAGCAGTGTTCAAACACAATCTTACCGACTGAGCACTCACGGAATTCGACCTTATCTCTGGGTCTAACGAACTGTTTTAATTGTTTCCCCTATCAGTATTTGGTAATAAATTTTTTTGCCAATATTTAATAACAATATGTCATGATTATAAACATTACCAGGCAGAAGCAAGTCCGAACAAAAACTAAGCACGATGTATGTATATATAATGTATATGTATGTATAAGTCGGAATTAATTTTGATTGCTATCAGGAAGCCGACGGATGAATTTTTGATAGTTGAAACGCATTTTTTTCCAACATATTCGTGACATAATTAAATTATTATCCAATTTTACATCAATCAAGAACACCTTTTTGCGAAACCCATTATATAAAACAGCTCAAAACTTATTTGCTGAGCTTCCTGAATATTTTTTTGTTTAATTGATACTGCAAATTAAAGTGCAGTTCTGTTAAAGTGTGAACTTTATTAAGTTTCAGAGCGATAGTTTTTAATAACTATTTAATCTCGGCTTTATATCCTCCTAATTCACAGTAAAAAATAACAAAACCTAAAGCATGATTTTGAAACTCGTATTTGTTTTCCTCCAGCTTAACATTGTATAATAAACAAGGTTACTGGAACACTTTTATCTTGCCCTTAGTATTTCGCGGCACTACATCAGCAGTAAGACATCGTTAACACGTAGTAAGTTATTTTGTAACTGGAGTTAGACCTTGTTCGAAGCTGTTGACTCATAGCTTGGTATCGTGGGAATCGCACTAGCCTTGTGCCTTGGAGTCGCTTCTTATCAACGTGCATTTAGATGGATCGCAGACAGGCTACAATGCTAGCATCAAGGGCCTACTTATTAAGGATAATAATTATTAGAATAGCAGGTGTACTATTATGTTATTACCCTTTACGTTGCGCTCAGATAAGCCATTTTTCCTTGGGCCTAGGGCTAGTTTAATCGGTTTTTGTTTCATATAATTATGAGTACAGTACTTGAAAGTTCACTGTCGATATAGTTGAATGGAAATTTATAACTTGGGGCGGAAGCCCCTATAGGGTCTGTAGGGTATTTTAAATAAAGAATTGTATAATATAATGGTTAGATTTCATTGTTTTGTCCGGTTAGCTTACGGCGCTTTGCTGTTACTCCAGACTTGCCGAGCTAGAATAAAATGTGCAGATATTGTAGGACGCACAATGTAAAGTAGGGTTTTATTAATGTATGACAAAATGCGGTAAACACGATTTTTAGCAAGCGTGGCCGGTGTTGGTAAACAAGATATCTGCAAGTTCAACGCTCGTCCGGATCGAGAGCCGCAATGTCAATGTCACCTTTCTAAGCCTCCGCGACTCTACTACGCAATGCAGGCTGCACTACAGGCTGGTATGTATAGGATCTGTGGTGTACGAGCTCTAACCTTATAAAGAATTCAAAGATTTTAATTCATAAACAACTATGTTTATGAATTAAAATCTTTGAATTAAAAGTTTTCATGCACTTAGGTATCGTTTTTATAGGGGTTAAAGTTTATTCTTAATTCCAAAACCATATAGATTATTTCTATTTGTTGGTTTTACTTACATACTCCAATAATGATCCAAATAATAGTTCACAGCATGTTTCTATTTTCGCATAAACCTAAAAGGTACACAACCTGCTCATACAATTAGAGTTACTGGTTTTGACATTGTTTTTAGATTCGCATATAATACGAAAAAAAAAATTGTATATAATATTTTAGTATATTCAGGCATAGGTTACTAAAATATACGAAATACTAATTCAACGTACATCTTAACAACGCTACGCTAAAATATAACCTCGGTGCGCCGGTGCCGTGCCCGGAAGCGTGCAAAATGGTTGACACGATGGTTGGTAATGCTAATTCTCTAGACGAAATATATTTCAGCCTTCCTGATTCTAGAGGGTTTAAAGAGACGCGAGACCTCTTCAAAAAATATTATATCAGCTTCCGAATTCACAGGATAAAGAGACGAGGGAACGGGATTTGAAAGGCCGCTCGTTCCCGTACTTATAACATCAATAAAAATCCAAATCACGCATAAGAAATTCAAGCTTTTGATGGTTTTCTGCCAATTAAGAGATGTTTATGAAATCAAAATAAGTGCAGTATAATATCCCAAGCTATTATTTACTCTGTGCCCAATCGATTCTGTGCTGTCGCAAAATGTTTTCCTCTTTCATTCGTCCCTATTTGCTGTCTATTGCCAAATAATTTCCTAGTCATGCGGTCCGTAAGGATCTTAACGTATTTGCATGAGCATAATTTAAGGAAAGAATGTGGGTGAGATAACGCGAATTGTCGCGGAATTCGGCCGACTACGGTACAAGTGTGAGTGCGTGCCACTGATCGTCACGCTACAAGCGCTGCACGCGCACTATTTGCAGCGCACGCATGGCAAACTAGGTACTACTTTTATTATACGTAAATTCTTCTCTCACGGCAGTCACAGTCACGATGGAATATTATTAGGGAAAACAACACTGGATTCATAATGAAATAAAAAAATAATGTAAAGTATTTAATAAAGGATAGTCCTCTGTGTGGACCCTAGAAATATTAAATCTTACATGCATCCGTATTTGCCTAAAAGATCAAAAACAATGATAATAAATGTCACCCTCAAAACGTGGCCCTCACAAGTGCGGTACTATCTTGAATGCAACAACTCAGAACTAATCGTTAGTAATATATTCTAAGAATGTACAACACTCACACCTATGTATATGTTACGGTAAATCTGATTAAATGAAAATTATTAATATTTTTACAAAATTATTAATAATAACCACATGTTTTGGTAAATGTGAATAAACGATCGAATTTTATTACTTTTAGTAGTAATTATTAATAATTTACGACACATATTGGTAAAAGTTATAAAATAAATAATAGTATATAATAGTTATATAGATTAGGTTAGAAGGCTAAGGCGGGAGCGAAGCGAAGCGGAGCTACCGCCTTAGCATTCGAAGGTTTTTTTTTTCCTTGGCCACTTATTACATTTATCATTACTAGGGTAAAATTATTAATAAAAACCGACAAATGTAATTTATCACTTTAACCTCGACTTTCGGTAATTATTAATAATAATAGATAATTATTAATAATCTTCAATTAATCACTCTTACCGTATTACGGTAAGAGTGATTAATTGAATTTGAAATTGTGTATATGTTAAACATATACACAATTTCAAATTCATATTCCTTTGATATTCCTGTTTCGTATTCCACGGACAAGCAAGTTCGATGTATTATAGTTATGACCAGAGGTGGTAACGCATTTTATATTAATTTTATTGAACCCTTGTCTTTGGTTCTGTAAGTAAGTAATTTACAGATTATCACAAATAAATTCACTTACACACTCACACAATAGCTCGTTACCTATTATTTTCTTAAGTCTCCTAATTCCACTATATTTTAAAAAAACACGTATGTTGTCAATTAAGTAAATAATACATAATATTATGATCATTCCAGAATAAAAAATTGTTCTAAACACAAAACGGGTAAAATTCAACGCATTCTGTGCATTCATAACCTATACATAGTAAACACTGTAAGCATAATTATCCATATTTAAATCGTTCAACGGTATGTATAATTGTATAATGGTCTAAGGAGTACGCAGCGAGACAAAGAGTAGACTGACAGACATACTTACCACAATAACGTCGAGATCACAACACCGTGAAGCTTAATCATTTTATAACACAAAGTGACGACCACTTAGTATGCGCCTTATATGACAAAAAGAGCCCTTATAGAATAACTATAATATTATGTGACAAAAACAAATACAATAACGAAATATTATTTTCTAGAGCGCCGTAGTAGTAGGTACTCCAGACATGTGGGCGATTCATACCGTGGTCCGAACCGTGCGTGGTGTGAAACGCCCCATTACCCGAATATTTTAACCCCCGACACCAAAAAAGGGGGGACTTTATAGGTTAAACGTGAGTTTCTGTGTGTCTGTGGCATCGTAGCTCCCAAGTGGATGAACCCATTTTTATTTCGTTATTTATTGTTTCAAAGGTGACTTAGTCGAGAGTGTTCTTAGCTGTGATTTTCGAATCGCCACATTTCATGTAATAATGGAATACGACCTTTAAAGCAAATAATATTTTCTTTATGTTGATCAAACCTTATTATGTAGGTTCCGATAATACAAAATTTGAATTGAAACCGTATATTTCTCGAAAGTGAATAAGAAAAATCCCGAAAAATATATTATTGATTGCTACGGGACCCAACATTGTTGCTATTTGCATTGTTTTATTAGCCAGTTTTTTATAGTATGGCACAAGCATGTAATGGTTAGCGTTTCCTGCTGGCGCGATGGCGATTACGCGATATCATGTCACGATGCGCCTCAAGACGCTGTTGGGGTGGCTCGTGAGACCTCTAACCTCGCCAGTGACGTCACCTCAACAATTACCTGCATGCACTCACTGGTCTGTTATCTCATCCATTTTATCACGAATGTACAATTAAACGAAGATTAACTTGTGTGGGTGATTCATACAGTATATCCTCAAATCTCTCAAATTAGGTACGAGGCCTTAAATATGTAGGTTTATAGTAAAAAATATCGATTCAGATTATTTTTTCTTCAAGAAAAACCTCTTCGTTTTATTTTATAATATAAAATACACGGAAATAATCCAAAATTGCATTAAATTTATTAAATGGACCAAAAAATATGGTGAATGTAACGGTATCGGCTAGCTATCATCGGATACACCCCAAGTCAAAAACCGGTTAAGAATAATTTTTTCACGGCAAATAATCTGAAAATGTGTAATGTAACGGTGAGAATTGCAAGATCGCTGGAAACAATGAAATCCATGCTCTATAAAAACGTGTGCGACGTAATAACGCACAGAGTATTATATATGACAGTTATAGCTGTGTTGTTACATATATTTCTGTATAGCAATATCTGGACTGTACCTTAAATAAAATAACACTTTCTAGGTCTCGGTGATGCATATGCTACATTCATTATTCAAACACAACATCGCAGAGACAAGTCAGTGCTTCATCAAACCAGATAGTGTACAAAAAATCGTTTATTAAAATATAATATTTCTTTTACGAGATAATAATTTCAAACGCCTTTCCATGTCACAGATAATCAGCCTTATTATTATCAGACAATATTGCGTTACACGCATGAACACCCATAACTGTATGACAACCTAATTACCCATTAACAACGAATGACGTCACTGGTAAGATGCATTCATAAGGTCCCTTATTTATAGTAATAGAGCAAAGATCATAGGAGAAATATTTACATTGAATAGTACATACCTACGAATACAGTATCGGAAATGCCGATGTTCCAGGACTATATGAGAGACAAAGTAGCCCTTGTTTGATATTTAAGACACTAAAAGATGGTACGTTCGCATTTTTATTGCAAGACACTCAGTGAGTACTGAGTAACTTTACAATTCCAGATATTGTAATGTAACGCAGCACGGTACGAACAGAATGCCGTGCCTACCAAAATAACATGCATTGATATTAGTTACGTTAAGTGAGAATCGATAAATATTGAGATAAGTACTGTAAAATAAGTAAAGTAGGAGCTAGAGTCCTCCTAATGATTTAAGATGTACGGCTATGTAAAAGCAATTTGCTTGCAACATGAATGTGTTCTATTAAATCTACCGTAATGCCATCATCATCAGTAAGCCCGCAGTTGACATCTTACAACGACTGCCACAATTTAGTTATATGTCCTGTTATTTCACTTAAGCTACACGTGCCTCGCCAAACATATATTTACAGTATTTAGGTAGTGCTTATTTAGTATACTCAGTATTGAGGACACTATTATTATAATCAATGAACATGATAATATTCCGTTTATTAATAAACAAGAATCCAGTTTATCTGTATTAAAGATATATTCATGCAATGCAAGAGATTCAATTTGTGATCTTTATGGTAATACCATGTAATACTTATGTCAAGTAATATAATAATCTCGAAAATTAAACTAAATGACATTTTTCGGTAACACTCCTACCATAGTTGAACTTTTAGAGGCTATGCACTGAACGAACTACGATAAACGCCAGTCCATCCTACAATACGTACTGCAAACCAAGGAAACTGTTATTATTGAATGCATTTCCAACAAGGTTGGGGGCAAATAAAGTAGCAATGGGGTTTTACAATAACTTCTACTTATAGGTAGTACAGGCAAAGTTAGTAAATCAGGGCCAACATAAAGAAGATTGGTATGGTTTTATCAACATAGATACACAACAAAGATTATGTCTTTGTCACAACAAGATTAATTATTTTATTATTAATAGTTGCACTATAAAACCATGGCACTTAATTGCTTTATCTGGAATCTTTATGACAATGTATGTTTTACGCGTATTACGTTATAAACAAGTGTAATATCTGATCTGCGATGGTGTGCATGGAATGATCGAGTGATCAGCAATATGCGTGGAAGCTAACAATGATGTACCGCTATTGATTGCGTGTCTGTACCATTTTGTTGCTGGTTGATAGTTGTTATATAGGGTATACAACTGCTCTAAAAGAACTCTCGTCAGATCGCAGTCCGATCGCAGTTCTCATTCAGAATGTATCAGTTACCAGTTCGTAGGTATATATCATTTATAATAGTGTTACTTTAATTTCAAAAAGTTAAATTTCTTTACGGATCATATACGCATTTACAACTATGATAGGAAATATACAGCGCAGTTAGGTCAGAGAAAAGATTTACTGACATTAGCTAGCATAATGTATTCCTCTTAGTACAGACCAACTGGCTTAGGCTACTATGAGAACGTTTTTGAAATTAGACTTTTCGACATTCAAACAAGGATGAACTGGCTACTACCACGTCTGTATTCCATAAAGTACATTACGAACGGACGGTGAATATATATATATATATAATGAAAAACTTACATATATCCACATTTTACTAGGATATATACCTATGTACCTAATGCTATTAGGGGCGGCGACGTGCGAGTGATGTCCCTGGTGTTGTACGCGTCCATAGGCTACGGTGATCGCTTACCATCAGGTAGACAGTGCTTGTTTGCCACCTTACTGGTATAAAAAAATGCTGTAATTTACTACCCATACATGAAGTATCTTTGAGGTAGACGAAGCAATTTGATAGATGACCATGCAAATATTCAATCAATATGACTTTAAGCTACACAGTGTACAGCACTATAACGTTAATATCGACTTAAATAATGATAGTGACGAGTCCCCCAAATGTTAGCGGTGAATATTATGTATTATAACGGGGCTTAAGAGGGGCATTCAATTTGACGAAGCAGAATTACCAGAATCTTTCACGCCTCTTTTACTTCGAGCAAGACGTATGGTCTCACTGACACGAATGCTAAGAAAAAATATTTAAATCAATTTCCTTGTCCGAAATGGTATATTAAATGGAACTGGAAGGACATAGGTATCTTTAGAAGTAAATACAATACATCTTTACAAATATTTATGTATAGTTTAGACCTATGAACAGTTACGTTATAATGATTATGAGGATATAAAATAAGATAGAGAATAAAAGGAAAACAAATAAATTAACATATATGCCTTATTGTTTTTAAATATAAACCTTGTACTATTGCGTATACTATTTCTATTGATAATATTAATATAACATTAGGTCAGTGATTATAAATAGGTACAGATTGTTGGTATCCCCAGAAAGGGTACAAAATTATCAGAGGGAATATTTAAAACATGACGTCAGAGGATATTGGCATTACAAAGCGAGAACAAATTCGTTGCAAGTAAACGTTAAAATAAATCATATCGAATAAATAGCTTAAATATGTATTTATTTTCATGACTCTTTGGTTTACAGCCAAGCCAAATGTTCCAATATATTTCCACGAAGCATAGAAGCACTTCAATTTTCACGCAGTAAAGCGCTTCGTTGATGTCTTTACAAGGAAAACGCCTGCGTAATGCAATCTGCATGTAAATGCATTATGGACTTTGATATTGCAAATGTTTGCACATTGAGGTAATTATATAATAAACAACAAGTAGTTTTTAAAATGTATTATTTCAAATTATACCGGAGGTACATGCATCACACCTAGCCTCGTTTTATTTGTTCACAAGATATATTAATAAAATGCTCTAAGCTTTTCTAAATTGTCGCCGTATTAAATATTTACCAAATGTATGCGTTAACTTGCAAATTAACCGTACCAAAAATTATAGTTAAATTATATTTACCTTCATACGAGACACCAAATGCAAATTCCACGTTCAGGACGCACTATTTGAGGACAGCGGTTGATTCACTGACCACTAGATAACTCTGTCCATAATGTGTTCATAGAGACATCGCTTAATCACAGAAAATAGCAATCAGATGTAATCGTTCGGATTTCGTATTTGTAAGGCGGCATGAGGAATGAGCGCGCGCGCAGCCGCGCACCAATACCGACTTGACGGGTGTGCGCGAGCGCTGCACTTGATCGTTGAACTGGCGCGCTAACCCGCCCGCGTTCCGACTCTCCACATAACAAGACTACTCACCACAAAACACTGCCTACAGAACTCGATAGGTTCATAACGTCACGTATAGTCATCATCAACTGTTAATTTGTATCTAGCCTATCTATCTAAGAAGATTTCAAAGTATATTATACTAGGTAGGTTTTTGTTTGTACTTACTAAAAACGTACATACATAGGTATGTATAGTATAGGTACAGTATAGGATATTATTTATTTATTTGATTTGCATTTGAGCTATTAATCAATTGCAAGCAATCCAAGCCACAAAATAATTTTAGAAACTCGTTGTAGACAGCTGGACGGCTAAAAATGCGCGAGATAGCTTAATAATTGACAATTCAGTCTATCTCTCATACACATAAAGTAAGTTACGTGTACGTTATCGATGGATCGAGGCTTGCGATAACATAATTGCGAGTGCGCACGGCCACTTTAATACACGTCATATAATTTGTTTCTTGGACAAGTAAGGTAGAGCTTATCATTTTATACCAATTTAAAATTAATGAACTTTTCAAGGGTCAAGTTCAGTATCGTTAGAATTTTTTCGTACACCCTCCCCGCACCATCTCATGTAAATTAATCAAATCTTCAGTTTCTAAGTATAGTAAAACAACATAAGAATAATATATCGTACCGCTCGTTAGTATAATAACAATTAAATTATCAAATAATTAAATGTAAAACTATACAAGGTTATAGACAACATGAAATAAACATCAACATGAATAAAAGTTTGCTTATTAAGTTACATTGTTTGTATTGAATACATGTAGCTGTATGTAACTACTAGTTACTAGGTACCTGCTGTATGAAAATTTGTATAATTGGAGGCCTAGGAGAAACGGACAGTAAAATCTGTATCGCTGAATTTAAGTTGCGTTTTTAACGACTAATGATATAAATAAATGTTTCTACAATCGTTGTAGGAACATTTATTTGTTCATATACACAATATAGATCTTTGCCTCTATACCTTTAGTATGCCCAATATCTATATAGTTTTTCTAGCTTTTTACTTCCGCTATCAACATCTAAATTTTAGCAAATTTCACAATTAAACGTGAATAAATTTCAAACAAACTTCCATAGTTTCGCGCAACTAAATTGAAAGGATTTAATTATATGCAAGCGTCAGGCACAAAGCGCGAAGCCAGGAGGCTTGTGGCACGAGGTAAATACAGCTCAAGGAAAGCTCGAGCCTGTAATAGCGACATCCTGTGCATATCCTAGCGCGACCGGGGCGACCGGGCCGTCGAACCCAAGCGCTGTGCTATGCGCACGCACACGCCGCGGCGTGAAGCCCATACTATTTCTTCCCTCAACATGATTTTTTCATATTGATTGTAAATCGTATTACAGCCTGGATCTAAGTAACAATGCTTTTGGTGGTTATATCATGCTCCTAGCCGTATCACAAAAATTACAGGTATTCGATGTTAATCGATGTGGTTGGTTACAAAAATTTTACACAAAGCAATTGCAATATTATGATCTCAAATCTCAACCTAACTTCTACAATGAAAACTGATTGACTTTACAATGGCACGGAAGGGACCAGTATGATACCTATATATTAAAATCATATAACTACTAGACACGAGGTGGCAAATTGAAAGAAAGACTATATGGGTACTTTTATTGTAAAATAATAAAAAATAGGTTTAAAAAAACCAGTAAAAATTGCCTAATAAATAATATTTATACATATTAGCCGAAGCTTTATGATTTAAGTTTTTACTCAGGTGTTTATCATTAAATGATGTCTCCTGCGTCTAGTTTTATGCCCGCTCGTACCAATAAAACATACCACATTTTTATTTTACCATTGTAAAACGATAAAATTAATAAAACTATACATTTTAATCTAAGCACTTGATTTTATTTAACATATTCAGGAACTAAAATTGATCATACCTTCTTAAATTAAGTTAAAATATTTATAATATTGAACCAACAATTTATACCACTAAATATTTATAATCACAGGACCCGATTCAATGAGAACTTATAGTTATAAGTTCTGTCAAATCAGGGCTGGTTTGTCATTCCTCAGCAAATCCTGTTTAATATTGAGCAATCATTTGGTCCTGAAGCGAACAGTCAATACAGGGTAACAATGATATAAAAGTTGCTATAATTTAACTATGTAATAGTAGCACAGAATCTAGCAGACTATTTAAAAAGACGAATAGAAAACTCATGGATTTTCTCATTGTTAGTTCTGTGCTTTAAAAACAAGCATATAAATCGTCACTACCCCGTATTAAGTTTTTCTTCATATCACGCCTACACTAAATGAGAGGAAGTCATATCTATTCGTAATGTTTCGATATAGCATCTAATATAAACTGGAAGGTTCTCGGGTTGATCCAACTGAGTCCTGAAGGTAGCTCAATGGAATCTAAACTCCTTGCCTTTCTACCAACCGTTCGCTCCAAGAAGTAGTCGTCATATTCCATACTATAATCCGGGATGATAGGGTTGAACTTCGCATAGTAGATGGCAGAAAAACAGGCGTACAGGAGTAGAGCTGCCGTGAAGAGCTGGAAAAGAATAGCAGGATTTCTTTAAGAACACAAATATACATTTTAACGGTTTTTAATTTAGGTTAGGTATTGACATTAGAATACAATTTAAATTTAATAATCACTAGCAGCCCGCCCCGGCTTCGCACGGGTAGACATTAGTTTTGAAGCATAGACATTCATCAAATATTTTGTCCACTCGTGCGAAGCCGGGGTGGGCAGCTAGTATAATATGTAGCCTATGCTACTCAGTGATAATGTAGCTTTCTAATGGTGAAAGAATTTTTGAAATCGCTCCAGTAGTTTCGGAGCCTATTCAATACAAACAAACAAAAAAACAAAAAATCCAAAAGTACATATCTTTCCTCTTTATAATATTACTAGCTTTTGCCCGCGGCTTCGCACGCGTGGTAAAGAAGTCAATATCTAAAAGTGTAAATGATAGCTTATGCCCACTGCTACCTATTTTTATGGATTTAACTTAAAAAAAGTAAGATTTTCATACAAACTTTCATCCCCTATTTTATGCCTAATGGTTGGAATTTCTAATAATCCTCTAATACATATTTATTTATTGTTAACTGAAAGGCCAAATACCAAATTTCGGATTTTCATACAAACTTTCATCCCCTATTTTACCCCCTCAGTGATGGAATTTCCACAAATCCTCACATACGTATTTATTTATTTTCAACTGAAAGGTCAAATATCAGTTGGCATGCGTTAATCTTAAAACTAACGGATTTTCATACAAAAATTTCATCCCCTATTTTACCCCCGTAGGGATTGAATTTCCAAAAATCCTGAAATACGTATTTATTTATTTTTAACTGAAAGGCCAAATACCAATTTTTATGCTCTTAACTTAAAAAACGATGGATTTTCAAACAAACTTTCAACCCCTATTTTACCCCCTTAGGGGGGGAATTCCCAAAAATCCTGAAATACGTATTTATTTATTTTTAACTGAAAGGCCAAATACCAATTTTCATGCTCTTATATTAAAAAACTACGTATTTTCAAACAAACTTTCAACCCCTATTTTACCCTCTTAGGGGTGGATTTCCCAAAAATCCTGAAATATGTATTTATTTATTTTTAATTGAATGGCCAAATACCAATTTTTATGCTCTTAACTTAAAAAACGGCGGATTATCAAACAAACTTTCAACCCCTATTTCACCCCCTTAGGGGTGGAATTCCCGGAGATCCTGAAATACGTATTCATTTATTTTTAACTGAAAGGCCAAATACCAGTTGTCATGCGTTAATCTTCAAAACTGACGGTTTTCATACAATAATTTCATCCCCTATTTTACCCACTTAGGGGTCCACCCCTAAGTGGGTAAAATAGGGGTTGAAAGTTTGTTTGAAAGGATTTTTGGAAATTCCAATTTCCAAAAATCTAGAAATACGTATTTATTTATTTTTAACTGAAAGGCAAAGAACCAATTTTCATGCGCTTATCTTCAAAACTGACGGATTTTCATACAAAACTTTCAACCCCTATTTGACCCTCTTTGGGGTAGAATTTCCAAAAATCCTGAAATACGTGTTCATTAATTTTTAACTGAAAGGCCAAATA
This sequence comes from Falcaria lacertinaria, assembly GCA_951449985.1. NCBI lineage: Eukaryota > Metazoa > Arthropoda > Insecta > Lepidoptera > Drepanidae > Falcaria > Falcaria lacertinaria. Next base: position 4,503,220 of record OX602109.1, on the reverse strand, counting down.
CCTATTTTCATGCGTTTAACTTCAAAAACGACGGATTTTCATACAAACTTACAACCCCTATTTTACCCCTTTAGGGGTGGAATTTCCGAAAATGCTTTCTTAGTGGATGTCTACGTCATGAAAGGTACGTACTGTCAAAATTTCAAGTCTGTACCCCCAGCCGTTTAGGCTGTGCGTTGATATGTCAGTCAGTCAGTCAGTCAGTCAGCCTCTTCTTTTATATATACAGATTACTAGCTTTTGCCCGCGGCTTCGCACGCGTGGTAAAGAAGTCAATATCAAAAATTGTAAAGGATAGCTTGCTGCTACCTATTTGTATGGATTTAACTTCAAAAATGTAGGATCATAACTGAAAGGTAAAAACTGACGGATTTCCATACAAAAATTTCATCCCCTATTTTACCCCCGTAGGGGTCGAATTTCCAAAAATCCTGAAATATATATTTATTTATATTTAACTGAAAGGTCAAATACCAATTGTCATGCGTTAATCTTCAAAAATGACAGATTTTCATACAATAGTTCATCCCCTATTTTGCCCCCTTAGGGGTGGAATTCCCAAAAATCCTGAAATACGTATTTATTTATTTTTAACTGAAAGGCCAAGTACCAATTTTCATGCGCTTATCTTCAAAACTGACGGATTTTCATACAAAACTTTCATCCCCTATTTGACCCCTTTAGGGATAGAATTTCCAAAAATCCTGAAATACGTATTCATTTATTTTTAACTGAAAGGCCAAATACAAATTTTCATGCGTTTAACTTCAAAAACGACGGATTTGCATACAAACTTTCAACCCCTATTTTACCCCCTTAGGGGTGGAATTTCCGAAAATGCTTTCTTAGTGGATGTCTACGTCATGAAAGGTACGTACTGTCAAAATTTCAAGTCTTTACCCCCAGCCGTTTAGGCTGTGCGTTGATATGTCAGTCAGTCAGTCAGTCAGTCAGTCAGTCACAAACACACAAAAACATCACACACACACACACACACACACACAAAAAAAATACCCAACAACAACACACACAAGAAGATTAGTGTAGATGTAGAAGTGTAGATGTAGATGTAGATAGTGTAGATAGGTAGATGTAGATATATTTTATAGTGCATAGCAAATATCCCGAATTTTATGTGACTTCTGCTCTTTCATATTAGAGACAAATCATCACAAAGCGTAAGGGGCTTTTATGTAATTTTAGTTCAGATGTTATATGTAGGTATATAGGATAAAGGTAGAGGCATGTGCAGGTCATAAATGTGTTTTATCGCGGCACACGGCCGAGTTCAATACCGCGACCCGCACGCACCGGCCGCGGGGCCACCACCGGAACTTGCGCAGTGCAAAGGAGAAGGACCTCACTTCTTGTATAACATACATTTATCTATAGAATGTATTATCTCAGGAACCTTCTAAGAGTTCTAAGCACCTTAGTCGTGAATCAAACATTTTGACAGCGACTCATCAAAACTCGACATTGTAATTCTGTTTATATTTTTAAATTAATGCGTTAAAATTACCTTATAAACAGCATGGACTTGAAAATAGGCCTAAGAATTTTTAAATGGGCCAAAGAGCAGAAGACGCCCTGGACTCATTCCAGGTTAATTTGGCAAGCATTGTCGGCGATAGAAATCAGTGGATGGAATTGAGGGGGATATTGCCCGGCAGTGGGACAATATATGTTATTAAAAAGAGAGAGATGGACACAGTAATCAAATCACGATGTTTTTTACTTCTCGGATCTTTTGAACGATAGTGAAAAAAAAATCTTTACCCGTAAGGATCCCCAAAAGGATAGGCAGACATATAATATATATAAGCCAACAGTGCCAATACCCACTCCACACCCGAGACAATTTAAGTCCTAACGGGACAGATGGTGAACTCTACAACATATTAGTCAACATAATAGAACACATAATATATTCATTTCACTATATTTCAGGCCAACTTGGAAATCGAACATCTCAAGCCTCTCAAGCCAAGCGTAGTACCTACCGCTGAGCCATGGAGGAAAAAATTCTTAATCAGAGCCAAGTACAAATTGTGTACCGCATTCATTATATTGAAGCATTTAAAATCAACAGTTTATTAAAATCAGGAAGCAGATTGAAGAACCACTTAATTGCCGACCGTGAAAATAGTATCACGTTTTGACAAACATCATAGTGAATGCATGACCAATTAATGCATCTATTTGTTCTAAAACAATGCGGTTCAATTTTGTTTACTTAGTAAATAAAAACCTAGGAAATGGTAGGGTATAATGACTTTGACAAGGTCCGTGAAGTATACGAATTTTATTGTGTAGTGCATGTAGCAGCCACCCATGCTTGACTCGACGGTCATCATTACAGCGGTGACATTAAAACTGTGTCAATGTTATCGTGCTTCTTGTACATACACCTTTGATCGTCATACTAAAATGTAGTCAATTTTTTTTGTACAAAACGATTATGGAAACAACATTTTCGCGGTACGATGCACTACGGTGCGTTTGAGGTCGACTACTTGGATTAATTTAAAGATGTACCTATAAAAGTCGATTGTTATACAAGGTGTTAAAGTGACCCATTGCATTCGAATTAGTCTTTTTAAAGAAAATAGAAACTGAGTTACAATGGGTTTTAGCGCCACACTGCTTTTCACTACGAAAACGAAAAAATAAAATGATCCATAAATAAATTATGGTCATCAATTCAATTTGTAATTAGCGAAAAATTCTAAAGATTTCGCGGTAATGGCTTTTTATTTCTTTTGTAATGCACGTATTCCTCCAAAGAAATCTCCGATTTGGTAGTTACATTTTCAAAAATATTTTTATTATTTATAAAACGGTAATAAGTCGAGTCTTTATTCTTAATTGAACAATTAAGAATAAATACTATTTTTGAATAAACATTTTTGTTATTATAAGTAACAGACAAAAGTAAAAACATTTTCCCTTAGAACAGGATATTCTATTTTTTTCCCCGCTCTGGAACGTTACAATGACAAACTTTTTGAGCATAAGGAGTGAAAAAACAAACTTACGGAAAACGAAATTATTCAGAGGTTCATTAATAATTATAACATTTGTATTTTTTGAATTGTTTAACAGCCTATATTTGAGTAATTACTTACCTCATAGACAATTTATTACCTTCTCGCGATGACGTCAAAATTCAGAATTATAAAGAGTTTACACAAATTATACATTACCATATGGATTTGTACCATTAAAGGTGGAAAACAGGCATATGGACCCCTGATGGTAAACGGTTACCGAAGCCTATGGAATTTGCATAACCAGCGGTATCACTCGGGTGTCACCCTAAGACCTCTATAGTAGGTAACAATAGGTAAGGATAGGCTGATGATGATAGGCTGATGATGAGGTAACAATACAAACCTGGAAGACACTCCAGAACTTGAAGGAGCCCTCGTTGATGATCCAATCGTAGTAGCCGGCCCAGGGGTCGGTGTACCTGCCCTGCTTCATCGGCTTCGCGGTGGTGGTCGTCTCATGGTGGTGGTGATCGTGTTCGTCATAGTAGTCCTCGAACCCTCGCCCGCTCTCTGCTGATGTGCCATTCTTTGTCTTCGATGATTTTCTTAACTAAAGCAATAAGATCTTTAAGACGCTAATAAATTAAGTCTCCAGGAGACTGCCAAGAAAGCTGGCATAGTACCTAATACCTGCCACACAAAATAGAAATGCTGAAGGATAATATAAATTCATTTTTTATTAAATAAGCTAAAAATAAAGGATAAGAAGTTTTATTATAGATTATTCTAACGTTACCTACTTAAAAAAATAGGAAATACATTTCTTACGTGATTGCTCTGAGTCGATGAAAATTGTAGTCCAAGCACTAAATAATATACGTATTTTGATGCCTACACATTTTAAAATATAATTACATACATATTTTCTTGCGTGGCAAGGCTAGAAGTTAGTTAACTAAACTTCATTTCAGTTTAGATAACAAGCATGAACTGATGTTGGCTGAGTGGAGGTGATGGAAGTCTTAAAGGAAACATGCATCTAAGATCCGTGTATCAAAGTTTGGAAGACGCTTAAGCAATTAAGTAGGTTACTTTAAACTCCAAGATAAATGTCAAATATAATTGTTTTACAGACAAAAATTGACTAGGTCGGATTTTTTAAACTGTATGGGCGTTAGTCCACTTAAAATGCAGGAAACGAACCATAAATAGGCTGTAATCAATTTTATTGATAAGCAACGAGGGTATGCAGTTTGGTTCACACCACCGTGTAAACGTGGTAGAGATTGTTTGACCAAACAAGGGTCTCCTAGTCAGCTTATTAGCGCCGACACATCGGGTCACCCAGTTCAGACGGTACCGTATGACATACTTCAAATACTTGTAAGTGTCACTTTACGTGCATGAAAACGATAAGTATGTTTTATACATGTTAACTTCAGACTTCTTTCTATTGCTTTCAATCCACATACAAATTCGTGCTCTACATTTGCGAATCGAGCGGAATAACTCCCAGCAAGTATATTAAAATCAGATAACATAAGCACTTAATATTTGGTTTAAAAATGGAATAAAATAACAATGACTTAATTCATGTGGTCTAACTAAATACTTTGTCTGTTTTAATTACATTTTTGAACGGTGCGCCAACTTAAACAAATAACTTCCCTCTAATCTGTAACATGATTTTATTTCCCTTGAATAGCAGGCGATTTCAAAATTATTTGCTTTAATGTTTTTAAATGAAACTTACCTCTATGGCAGTAGTGTTAGAAGCGGCTCGTGAAGCAGATGTGTTGGCTCGTTTCTTGTTGATATTCCTGATGACATTGAGAGCAGTGCGGAGAGCCTTCAGTATGAATTCCGAGGGCGCTACGCCGGTGTTGGTCGTGTCAGCCTCTTCGGTCGTAGCAGCCTCGTCCTCCTGGGGCTCGTATCCTTCGTGACTCGAACTAGAAACATTTTACAACACAATTAGGCTGGAACATATTTTGCGCAAGGGATCAGCATTGCCATACAGCGGGGAAATGCTGCCAGCCTTCTTGAATAACACAAGACCGAAAAGCTGCGTGCCATTCACTTTCGACAAATTCGTTTTTTCAGTATCCATAAGCCTCGGCGTATGTCAATCCCACACATTTTCTTCCAAGACATTTTATCTAATTGCAATCTGTACGCATACCTTCCAAAATATACAGAAAAAAAAAATACAAAGTATCTATAACGATCATGTTACAGGTAAGGAATAATCACGAACTATTGAAATACAATTTAATCCTACTATTCATATGTCATAAAGGTAATGTTTTTTTTACAAAGTAGCTAGAACCGCTCACGTTATTATAGGTAAACCGTCTAAGATTAACTGGTTAGAATTTCATTAGTATCAGCAATTCATGATAATTCGTGGTAATACTCCGAATGAAATGTGTCTACTATTTAGTTGTAAGAAATGGAGAAGGCACTCACTGCAGGGGTATGTATTTGTACTTGTTGATGGGCGGCGAATACGGCGTAGCGGTGTCGTAACCATCGTAGCGCGCGGCGGCGTGTGTCCCGCCCGCCCATAACGCGAGCGCTAGGGCGACCACTAGCACCAGTCCATGCCATCCTGCCAAAGTGCTTCGAGACACCATGCTGACACTTGCTATTAATAACTAAATAACAAATTTGGTATCACTACGTCAAACTGGCTCTACTATATCCCTTGTATTTTATTATTATTTTAGGATTTAAACATTTCCAATGTTCATAGTTGAGCGATGGAAGAGTAACTGAGAGGTCTGCGAACACTCGCCCCAGTTAACACCCTAAGGGGAGCACCTGACATATGAGTTTTGTAAACAAATCGTGCGTGTGAAGCTCTCAAGTGGCGTGTAAATTAAATTTATGAATAAGTGACGACAGTGAAAGTTTTGGTGTACAGCTACATGGCAACAAATCTAGACATACAAATTATAATTTTAGTATCAAATTATAAAACTTAGTTTTCTATCAGTTGCCTGGTATGGTACCCCTTAGTAGGTACAATCTTTGCTTAGCTTGGGACCAGATATCGATGTGTGCTAATGTTCAGACATTATTATTATTATGATCTTTGTTATGTATTAACTTGGTTAAGATATAAATTCATGTGATTAAAACACTTACAAAAAATCTATTACTGTAAAAAAGACACCTAGACTGCCACCAGTAGCTAACTAGCAAAGCTACCGCTGGTTCGGTTTGACTAGTGAAGAACAGTAATTATGACAATACTCTATTAATAATTATCACAGAGCAGACACACTTTATTAATAATGTTGTCCTAATTATGTTTCTCCGACTTCCTTATTGGAGTACTGCATTTTTTCATTAGATATCAATTTCGTTTTCGCGCATGTGAAAGGGACAGGAAGCTTTTGGTTATCGTATGTATACTAACTGTAATAATTTATTTGTCTTATATTTTATATGCCTGTCTGGCTATTCTTACAATTATACTATTTATTGTAATAAAACTTGCAGGTATCTGTGAGAACATTATTATATACTTTATTATGTATATTGTATAAAACCAGTTATATAAAAAGATGAAATGTATTAACTTTTGCCATCTATACATAATACATACTCGTAAAATGACTCGTCCTGGCTAACTGTTCTGCCTTAATCCCTAAGGCTAGGAAGCTGTTGTCAGTATTTTGTAGCCAGAAAATTTTGCAACTACATCCCAAAGGAAATATGAGGTGAATGTGATATGTATGTGAGTGTGTGATATGTATGAAAATAAATAAACATGAGATTTAAAAGTTTGGATTTGGAAATGAACGTTGCTTATGGGCGTATGCTTGGTTGCTACTTTACTGGTATATAAATATATAAAATTGGATAATTTAGAGGACACACTGAAGAGAAACGCGATTATTTTTTCTGTATAAGAGATTAACCATTGACTTTCTAGCAGCTATGATAGATAAGATAGGTCTTATCGTTGTGTGTATACCTTGTGCATTATTAACCTTATGCAACGTATAGCAAATTGTGAAAACAAATTGAGATCTCATATCAGTGACTTTGACACCTTATATCAGACGTTGCACAAGATAGACCATGAGTGGCGACTTATCATAAGATTATAACTATCCAGGGGATATTGAAGGCAATATTAATTATACCTTGCAACTGTTCAGTCAACATGACCGTCAACAATTTTGTTGGAGTTTTATCATTATTTCTTTGTTTAATTCAAGTTATTGATGGTGTTCCAAGGCTGGACCCATTAGTGGATACTAAGCTGGGACTGATCCGTGGCTTGAGAGCTACGGATGGAGAGTACGCCATGTTTATGGGTATACCGTACGCAACGCTGAACGAGAACAACCCATTCGCGGTATGTATCTAGAAACAAATCAAATTATTAATACTCAGTAAAATACATATAATAAATGACTTACTGACTAACGCTGCAAAAGTAATTTATTGTTTAAGAATCATCATCATCATCATGTTTAAGAATATATAAATATAACTACCATAGTTTTATGCAATTTATTACTAACATCAGAAAAATCAATTTCTAGTATTACAGTCATGGCCTCACCGTGACTTTAATCAAACTAGGTGTACTCACTGCAATTGCTGTGTGCAGGTTGAATTTAACTACTAGTGGTTAGTAAGCCTGAACGCTACGCTCGCAGGCGCGGGTTCAATTCGAACACCGCTTCAGGGTGTGTTTGAAATGTAATACATATATAGGTATAAAGTTTTTTTTTTATATTTTAATACTATGTCGGTTGTTTTAGTACAAGCTTTTTAAGTGTTTAGTTTAAGGACATGGCGCTGCTGTGCGGTAATGTTCACGTATTATATTAAGCGTAGTTACGTAGCGTTAATGTTAGGTATTGCTAGCGGCTATAGGCTATGGTGACTGCTTACCATCCGGTGGACCATATGCTTGTGTGACACCTTAGTGGTATAAAAAAAATTGTAAAGTAATAGTAATTAAATACTTAAATTGTTTTCAGCCATCATCACCACATGCTGGTTTCGACGATGTATTTGAAGCATACGATGATTCAGCTATATGCCCTCAAATTGAGGAATTCCATAATAGCTTTGCCGGAAGCCTAGACTGCCTGCATTTAAATGTATACGTTCCAGACACAGCTAGTTCAAAAAACCGGCTCCCAGTTCTTGTTTGGATACATGGCGGGGGCTTTAGCATTGGGTGGTCAGGAAGATATCTTTATGGACCAAAATACTTAGTCCAACATGACGTAATTTTAGTAACCATTAACTATCGCCTTGGTCCGTACGGTTTCATGTGTCTGAATACACCAGAGTTTCCCGGTAATCAAGGTCTGAAAGACCAGAAATTAGCTTTACAATGGATAAAAGATAATATTGAATCGTTTGGAGGGGATTCCAATAGAATAACTTTATTCGGTAATAGTGCCGGAGCAGCATCAGTCGATTTACACTTATATTACGGTCAAGATAAACATTTCAACAAAGTTATAATGCAGAGTGGATCAGCAAATAGTCCGTGGGTTGTAATTGAACCAGATACTTCAGCCCCATTAAAACTAGCAGAACACCTAGGACTTTCAACAGATGATGGCAATGAAGCTATTGCGTTTCTTTCAACAACTGATCCGAGTTTGGTTATAGCCTCAAGTATAGAACTAGGCTTAGAATTTATGCCCTGTGTGGAGCAACCCTTTGAAGACAATAATGCATTTATTTTGGAGCATCCTATAAACGCCAATGTGTTAGGAGCCAAAAATACTCCGATTCTTTTAGGCTACAATGATAATGAGTGGTTATCCTTGTACATTCATAAAGATTCTGCATATTTTGAAAATCGGAATGACTTCCATAAGTACCTCGAAAATCATTTTAATTTTGAAAGCGACGAATTGAACGACTTGGAAGAAATAGTAAGGCATTTCTACATCGGTGACCAAGAAATCAGTAAGGAAACATTATGGGGTATTTCCGAATTCGTTTCAGATTTTATGTTTTCTCATCCTATCGCCAGAAGTATTCAGAAATATATTGAAAATAACGCAAGCAATGTTTACCATTACATTTTCTCTTATGTGGGTAAAAGAAATTTCGTAAAAAATAAAAATAACATAACTGAGGGAGGAGCGGTACACGCTGACGAGCATGGTTATCTTTTCGATATATCTTATCTAACAGAGGTACCGTCGCCGGAGGATCAACTTATAATCGATCGGATGACTACAATGTGGACTAACTTTGTCAAATATGGGTAGGCTATTATTACGTACTTATAGCATTTTCCCAACGAGTTAGTGAAGATAGACATAATTTTGATATACGTTCTTTTGTTTACAGGAACCCTACACCGGAGACAAATGACTTATTTCCCGTCCAATGGAAGCCAGTTACTAAGGAAACGTCCTACTATTTAGATATAAATTCAGAATACAGCGTTAAAAGAGGACCGTTCAGTGACAGGATGGCATTCTGGGACTTGTTCTATAAAATGAATGGAAAAGCACAAAAGGGATACAAGGAACCTTAAATTACACATACATACGTGTGTTAAATTATATCATCTTTATATTTAATTGTATTAACTTTTTAGCAACAATATTACATGTTAGAACCATTTCAATATTATCGTACATATTATTGATCTTTTATTTTTATCAAAAAAAACTTACAAATCGGATGTTTCTATCTGATGTTCGTCTGGTTTTTGGTCTTATTTCCGGTAAAATAAGTCAACATATGTGTCTAATATATTTATTAAAATTTCTTACCCATCTACTCAAACTTCAAGTAGATTATAAAACATTTGAGCAATTTATCGGCGTTGAGAAAATGAACGACATTCAAGGCACGATCAATCGATATAACCCGATCACTTAAACGTGTCCAGTACTCAACAACTTAAGTCTAATACTATATACATAAAACATAATTAATTATCTTCATTCTTTTTTCTTATCCTTAATATATTTTTCAGCAGCGGTAGATATAGCATGGGTAACTCGTCCCGTGATTTCGTGTAAATTTTCTTTTGAAAGATCCCAAGTATCGATTGAACGCTTTGAAAAGAATGAGGCGGTCTGATCATTCGGCCGAAAACTATTAGGGTACACAATCTTGTGTCGCAACACCGCCTTGATAATGAGAGCGCCTACATATACTATGAAATATACACTGAAATACAATGGCAAATAATACAATTTCTTTCCTAAATAGTAATAACTATATCTGTTTACACGAGGTGTTTCCGTAGTGGTTGTGGTTGTCGTCGTATGGTGATGGTAGTGATAGTCATGATCATGGTCATCAAAATCATGATGATATTTAAAGTCTCCTGGGAAATCGTGAGGAAACCCGTGATCGTCTGAGGAAGGTCCATGGGAATCCATATCAGGTGGCGGAGGAGGTGGTGGCATCATGCCCATATCGGAACCCTTCATGTCATCGTCAGTTTTAGATTCATCCATATCACCGTGCGGCTTATCGTAAATTAGGTCAGGATAATCTGATTCGTGGCTATGAGCATAACTGCTATGATGATGGACATGGTCGTCGTGACCGTAACTTGAAATGGGCTTACTTGGAGGTGATGGGGGCTCCGGTTTGCTGTAATGATATCCGTGATAAGGTTTATCATCCATATCCATCGGGGGTGGTGTATCAACAGTTTTCGAAGGCTTCTCATATGAATAGCCCTTAAAAGGCTTCGTAAGTGGAGGAATGGTCGGTGCGAACGCTTGGATGGAGGAAGATGGTGGTTTATATCTGTAGCCAACATCTGGAGGTCCATCATTGTCACCCGGAAATGAAGCCGAGTTATCAGATGATAGGACGGGTGGTTGATATAATGGTGGTGATAGTTTAGGTGCTGGAGACGGTGGAGAAGGGGGGACTGGTGCAGGGGCTGCAGAATCCATAGGTGCATATGGTGGAAAAGATTCGTAACTTGAAGGAGTGGGGAAATCATCAGCAGTCAGTTGAGGCCGTGGCGGTGGCGGTGGTGGAACTAAATTAGCTTCAGCCTTCCCTGGAAATACGTCTGGACTGGACTGTTTCGATTTACTTCCGTAAATAGAGGGTGGCAAATAGGGTTGTGCTGGGTTATAGCGATCTATAGGCTGTCGCATAGAAACTATATCTTGTGCTTCTCCTCGGACTGGGTTTTTGAGGTCATGGAAGTTATCTAAACTAGTAAACATGTTGTTCATTTTGTTAGTGTTTGACAACGCATTCAGAAGGGGTTTCTTCATTTGGAAAGGTTTTAAATTTACATAAGGAAACCGTATGTTGGGTTCTGTTCGGATTGCTCTCGATTCATTTTCTGCCCCATTACCAGAATTAGTGCTGAATCTGTAAAGAAAAGTACATAGTTTGAACAATATAAAAGTTTTTACTTTTACTCTATATACAAAAATTATAAGATAGTTTCTTTGCAGATTTCTTCATATAACACGTAGTATATTATCAACTCTGACATATAACTGTATTAAAAATCGTTGCGACGTTATATTATTATATTTTTTAATGTTTTAATATTTTCTGTGATAACCTTGCGCAAAAAAGTTTTTTATTCTTTTAATAATTTAATCGCAATACTAAGAAACTACATTACATGAATAGGGATTTTTTACCTTTATACTATTTATTTAGGATTAGCTAAACATGTTTTTTATTTTACCCAAATTAAATCTAGTATCTTCAAGTCCATAAAACTACAACATATAAGAGTAGGTATAAACCACTTACCCTGGCAATGCAAAGTTTTCATCGATCGGCGCTTCATTGTCTTCTTCATTTGCCGTTGCCGTGTGTTGCTCAGCACCAATGGCGCTGACAGTACTGTCTTCGGGCACATTTTCTTCTTCCCATTTCCCAGAATATTTATTATATTTCTCGTTGTCTATAATATGCCAAATGTTTTCCACATTTAAAGGCGCTGGTGTAGTCGTCGTCGTTGTTGAAGTCGTGGTTGGAGGAGTGGTTGAACGAGTGCTGGGCGCAGCGGTTTCAGGAGCGTACACGGGAGCAGGTAGATGATTATCACTCCCATACAGATTGTTGTACAGTGCAAAGTAGTCAGTCATATCAGTTTTCTTTCCATCCTCAGTACTCACTGTTGAAACTGGTAATCCATAATTGACGCGATATTCCATGGTATCACTTTCTTCGGGGACGTATATAGGTCTTGACGTCGTTGTTGATGTTGTTGATGGCTCGATCCTTTCATTCTCTAGCAACTTTCGAATTGATTTCATGTTACTCTTAGAATCAGCCTCAAACTCTGCAAATATCAAATCGGGTGTCTTCGTTTTTTGCGTTGTCGTTGTTGTCGTGGATGTTGCATTTTGTGGAGAATCCATTCGTCGTATCCAGTTGTGATAATAGAACGGAGAAGATCGTCCCTCTTCATTCTTCTGTCGAGACGCGGGAGTCACCACATATACGCGAGGACCGGGCAGCCCTAAACTATTTACGTAACTCCAACAACACACTGATAGCGTACAAAATAATAGTATTTGTAGCATTTTTGGTTTTATTTATACATTTGGATACCACGATTTATGCGAGTGATCCACTTGAGGACTGACTAGAAAATGAATGGTAAGACTAAATATTTTCAAGTGCCGTGTAAGCTGCTATTGGTGTAAAATTGCGATAATTTTTAGCGGTACTCGAGTATGTGGCACGCTTGGAACACGATTCAGATGACCCAAGCCCAAGACATGATTTACACTGTTAGCGTTATAATCAGTGTCGCTCCCGGCCGAGGCTTTGTAGAAAGTGTCACATATTTGTACAAAACATTTAGGACACTTTAAGTTGAAAGTAGTCTACATAATATTCAATGCATAAATAATTATCCAAAGCTTCTGTTATAAGAAAGTTATCAAGCTCAGTTTCTATTACATCTAAAAATACGTAAAGCAGACAAATAGAGCAAGAACTAAAAATATGACAAGCATTTTCGATATATTTATTAACGTTGATGAATTAGCGGGCAGGAATGGAGACGTAAACAAATATGATAGCAGCCAAAAAGGAGCGTGAGATATAAATAAAATGCAACTCAATCTCTAAAAGACTCGAGGTGAAAGAAGTAAATAGATTCTTATCTGAAATTTTAGTTTCTCCGTAAACTCCAATATCTTCTGCATTGTAACTGATGGTTGCTTTGCTATATTGGAAACTATAGTTAGACCACGAGAAGTAAAGTAAAATAAGGAAGACCAAAGAGATAAATAAGACCAATTCCTGTTTACATTAATGTTTTAATTATAATTTACACTGTCAGTTCAAGACAGATGTCGATAGCTATATTGTTTGAATAGCTATTTTACGTTAAAACAGATGTCCTATTGCAAGTTACCCTTTGGGTTACTTACGTAAATATTATAAGGAACTGAGACGTTTTTTTTATTTTTTTACTTAAAAAGTAGATTATTCTCGTAACATTCGAACAATAATCGATAACATTCATAATGTTCAACTCGAAGCAGGTTACGAGCCAGAGGAACACAGGTAATATAATGGTGCCAATTGTGAAATTTAGGTTAATGTGTGCCTCTTGTCACACATTAACCTAAATTTCATCTAATTTTATTTTATGGCTGTAGTATATTTTTTTATATACCACTATGGTGGCACACAACCTACGGCCCACCTGATGGTAAGCAGTCACCGTAGCCTATAGCCGCTAGCAATACCAGGGGTATCACCAAGCAAAATCAATTTAAGTCTTGTCAAAATGATGAATACTTAAGTTTAGATGAACAACAGAATAATATAAATATTTATTTAGCTTTAGTCTATACAGCGGAACAAAAGGATTGCCACCATTGGGTACTTATTTTGGAACACTGTCCTAGGTTTAATTAACTGTTCAAAAAATCATAATGAAGAATATGTATTCAATTAAGCACTAGCGGCTGACAGTTATTCTGTATTGATTCACGAGTACATTACATAAAACCAAAATATTTAATTTGTACAACAATCTAAAATATAAAGTCTAACAATGCAATGCTGCACCGTTCGATTACAGAAACTTAATATAATTAATTTGTCATAAATTCTTTTCATCTTTTAACACATAAATTATATTTGTATAGTAACTTTGCTTAAACTAATAGAGAAGCATGTCATAAACTAGCCAGTGGCTTTGCAGTCATGTTTCCTTACATCGTGTCCGACATGTTCTGTCTCGTTATACGCTGGGTTGTCCACACCCGAGTCGCTGCCGCCATCTGTGTTATCCAAGGCCAACTTAGCTTTAAGGTTCGACTCTGATTCTTTGCTCTTTCCGACCATATTTTCTTTGGTAGCTTCAATTTTAACTCCATCTTGCGGCGGCGCCACTGATTTGTCAGCCTCTTTGTTAGTCGTCTCACGGCATTCCACGTCTAAAGTCGGTCGCTTCTTCTTGTAAATATCGTTGGCGTCGCTAGCTGCTCTCTTATGCATATAGAACCTATTGAACAAGTAGTATATACACCCAGTGATGAAGGTCGCCCCTGCGAATATTTGGTATGTGGGTCTCGTGCCGAAGAATTTCATCAGATAGCCGCCTATTAAACTTCCAGCTCCCTTTCCTATAAACAAAATTTTTATACACTGTTTAAAATTATTTATAATTACATGGGTATATGAAATTAACGTAGATTTCGTATGCTACACCACTGCAAACGCATTAAGGAAGTTTTAGCATCAGAGAAAGTGGCGGTTACTGACCAAACCTTGGCCGTCAGCAAATCTACGTACAGGTTTAACGCATTTCACAATAATGTTATGCAAGACTATATCCATTCTCGGAACTCTAGCAAAATAACAGACTCACTTTCTGTTATTTTGTATTCAGTCCAACAAATATCTCCTGGTTTCTCCTGGCAATTGTAGAATAGGTATATCTCAAAACTAGCTTTTCATATTGAATTGAAAGCTTTCGCCATTTCGGACAAATAACCTGAAATTATTACCTACTTTTACTATAGGCGACCGACTGAGATTTATAAAACAAACTAGCGACCCGCCCCGGCTTCGCCAAGGTAACACAAAACCTAAATTAATTAATTTATACACATCTTTATTCAAAACAGATTGATCTATATACAAAAAACAGAACTTAACCTACCTTATAGATAAAAGATTTCACCCAAACCAGAATCATGCGGGAGGGTGCCAAGAATGCTGGCAGTATTGCCACGCTGGATAGCAATGCTGATTCTCTGAGCGAGATAAGTTCCAGCACGCCTTTCTAAACCTAACTAGTCTACCTACATAAAAATCTGCCTCTTGAATCATTAAGCGGCGCAGCGCTGTTATATTTCAATAAAAAAAATAGTCGAATTCTTTTAGAATACGTAGTCGAAAGTTGCTGTTGATAAGTGTACTGATCTTGCTAAGTGAATTGTAATGTAACATTGACGTACCAACTCCATAATAAAGACCTCCCAGTAATCCTTGCACGGAGGTGTCCGTGGTGGTGGAGGACAGCCGGGCCGCGTACGTGACGGCCGCGGTGAACGACAACGATGATGTCACGGATTCCAGGGCCTCGAAAACCAGGCAGAGCCATGGGTTGTAGATTAGAGAGTAGCCTAGACAGACATATATGTTACAATTAAAAAAATGTTCGGACATTAACACATACCTACAGCGCCATCTGGTCTAAGCCAAACTAAGCTTTAACTATGGGCTCCTATGGGTAAAAAACAGCTGATAGAATACTTATAATTTTACTACTTTTAAAGGACCGCGACGGAAACCGTTTATATTTCCGCCAATCCTCCAACATAAAAAACCGTGTTATAAGTGAACAGTGTGATTGTGACGTGCGAGGGAGAAACGACACAAGGCATAAACAGTAATTTAATATATTTGAAACGTATCTGTCGCACTCACACAACCTAGTAGTGTACAGTTTATATCTCGCATCAAAAAACAGTAAATGCGTAATAAAGAATACTAGAGCATATAATTAATTTAAAATAGAAAAGTTCGAACCTGTCCATTGACCTATCATCTTCTCATATTGATCGTTTTATTTGTTTGTTAGAATTATATTTAGAAGCTACCTTATAGCTAGTATATTACCTACTTAAGTCAATATTGCGGTTTACCGTCAGATATATAGAGAAAATGTTATTTTTAAATATTAGTGTTTAAGGCAGTATAGAAGGTTAAGCACTCAAAGTTTATGCTAGTGACAAAACTATAAATACTCAAAAGCTTGCGCTGTGCGAAAATGCACTTTATATCAACAAAAGGCAGTGCAACATAAATAGCTGTCCAAAATCCTTCTGATATTGTATGTCAAGTACCGGAAAGGTTACAAGGTTACATGACTCTTATATCTCTCTGTCTATACATATATCGAAAGATTAAAAACCTCGGCACCGATGAGCATATATGAAGAGATTAATGAATTTAGAAGAAACAACAGATGTGTGCAAGTGAAGATTAGAATGGCGCTTCATACTCTATCTACCACAAAACGTACAGGTCGCGGCACGAAACTCTAGCGCTGAGCGAAACGTGGAGGGGATAGCTGCGCATGGGTACCATCGCGCACGCAATACAAATTAGTAATTTAATTGCTTAGTTAAAAACAGCAAAATAATGTTTTAATGTAAAGTCAAATAGTAAGTCTAGCGGTGAACAAAATGTGGAACTTAACTGCGTATGGGTACTGTCACGCACGCAAATATTACTTCATGTTACCTACAATATAATTTTTAACAAGTTTATGGGGAGTAGAAAAATAAATACACTATCGGATTTGTAAATTTTTATATTAAATACCAAATAATAAAAAAAATTATATTAAGTCCGAATTACATAAGAACCTACTGAAGTTTCTTCTCAGGATAGAAGAAACCTGCGAGTTCGGCAGGGTGTGGACATCAGACACCGCATTCTCCTTTCCGATATCTAGTCCGAATCAGACAATGGTCTTACACCTTCAATAGTATCCCAACAGGGCCTTTTGCTTACTGAGGGCCCCGGCTCAGGGCTGCTTCGGTCGTCGGCACTAACAGCGTCATCGTCATCAGACTCACCAAGGCTATCCTCTGAACTGTCACCATCAACGCGAATGATGAATTCTTCTGTAACCAAATCCACGACATGGTCACTCTTGACATATTGCTCTTCTATGTCCTTTACCTTTTGGCATAACTTTCCCCAATCCCAAGCACCCATCAGCAAAACTTTTTCTTGAATTAGTTCTATACATTTAGCAACACTCCACTTCACATTTTTACTGCCTACATATTGCTTTATGTCAGACCATGCCATTTCGATTGGATTTAGATCTGGGTGGTATGGTGGCAGTCTTAGCACTTGATGTCCTTGCTCTGCTAGTATCCTGTCAATTGAAAATGTTTTAAATCTATCTTTGTTAGCCCGTATTAAATTGTATAGTTGAGGTTTTAGTAGAGTTTCCTCATATTGTATGCCCTTTTCAGTAAGCCAACCCTGCATGTCAGCTTTTTTGGAATTAGAAGTGGGTGCAAGGTCCCATTGTTTATTATGGTATGATGCGTTGTCGACTACCACGACAGAATTAGGCGGTAAGTTCGGCAATAACTGTGTCCTCAGCCATTTTTCGTAGTTGTCGTAGTTCATATTGTCGTGGTAGTCGCCTGATTTCGCACCAGCTTTAAAAGTTAACAGTGCGTTCGGTATGAACCCAGCCTCTGATCCTGCGTGGACAATGACCACCCGCTGTCCTTTGGAGATAGGTTTTTTGAGACCTTTTGTAGTACCATCGGTCCAGGCTTTTGGAGCAGAGTGCGATGAATCTACGTAAGATTCATCTGTATATACGATGGGCCTTCCCTCTTGGCGATATTGTTTTATTTTGCGTAAGTATTCGATACGTAGTAAACGTATATTTGAACTTTCAATCAGTACTTTTCGATTGTTTTCAGTATTTTTCCACCGAAACCCTAAACTCTTAATTATTCGTCGAAGACTTCGTTCTGAGCCTTTGAAATTTATATCTTCCTCTAGCTTCTTTCTCAACTTTCCGACGGTGGGAAGTTCATTATTTGTCCTATGAAAGTTATGTATGCACCTCTTTATTAATCCTTGATCAAAGTTATCAATATCTGTGACCGGTTTTGATCTGGAGCGTTTTTTGCCTGGTGTTCTAAATACTGATAATAAGTCGGAATTATTGGCTTCAGTGGAGATTTTCCTGACCGTTGCTATGGACGTCTTTGTAGATTCAGCTGTCCTTTTCTGAATTTTCTGTAAGTCACTAATTATACTATTTAATTTTATATTTCCCGCCTGAATAACTTCTGCAGTTTGTTTTATTTCACTTATATCTACAGTGCTGCGGTCAGAATCGAGTAAAATACTCGCAGCTTCGCCAATTTCACTTTGAATTTGTTTCAGGGAATTAATGAAATCATTCGATTCCCTTTTCAGAAAACAATGCACGTCAAACACCATTTTCCGTGCCTGTCTTTTCAAAACAGTATTCCTTCTCGGCCTCGGCATTTTCACTGTTTAAAAACTGTTCAAACTTAATCAAACAGTGAATAAACTAACAAACACAACAAACAAATCAACAAAACAAACTTAACAAAAAACAACAACAAAAATTAACGATGACAACAAAACAATTCAGAACGCGACTGTACACTGGAAGTGCGCGGAGCGTCGTATCGGCACGGGGGACGGAGTACGACTGGAGAGCCAATCGGCGCAACGCACGCTCGCCCTTCACCCCTGTACCCCGCCAAGACACCTTATTTTTTACTTCTGCGCAATAACGGTCAGCGCTAGAGTTTCGTGCCGCGACCTATACTCCGCGTGATGATAAGTAGGTGTTTATTCTATTTAATAATATGTTAGCACTGACCGAGAAGTCTAATAGCATAGAAAACGAATCCAATGAAGAGGACGTTGGCGTGCCCCAGTCGTCTGATGATGGGTCCGGAGAGCACAAGCAGCGGTAGACCGGCGATGCCCCCCACCGTGATCGTGATTCCCATCAGCGAGCGCGACGCGCCCAGGTCCTGCAGCAACCAGAACAGGAAGCTTTCGATGTAGCCCCATGCCGTTCCTGAAAATGGCATGAGTTTAAAAGTCAGAAGTGTGCTTTTCTTTCTTTTCATTCTTCAAACACAAAATGCGCACGAATCGTACTCAATCTTCGGCCTTTTTGATTCTTTACTGGGCGCTCTTTACACTCTACGTTCCCAGATGGGACACAGACTGATGTTATGTATGTACCTACGCGTATTGAGTAATAAATAGCTAAGAATATTGTGAATGTAATCACGATTTAAACAAATTACGTGTAGGTTGGATACTTAATAAAACAATTTAATACTCCCTCACCCATAATAAAGCACGCAATAAAAAGCGCGACAATCTCAACGTTCTTGAAGACGGTGATAACATCCTCGAGAAGGTTCTGTGCGGGCTGCTTGAACTCTAGGTCGATGCTCAGCATGAGGGCACCAGACGCTATTTTCAGCACCGCGTACAAATAAAACGCGGGCCTGCGAATTTGATGAAGCATTCGTTTTATTTATAACAGTATATGGTATCGGTGATTCGTGTTTAGGAATTGTCAGCAAGCACCACGACCAGTCCAGCTGTTGACCCGTAAAATATATAACAGACTCTTACATAGCCCTATGTTAACAGTACGTGATACGTAATACGTGACTTTTTTTGTGTTTACTATAAATAAGCTAAACCCCGTGTATTCACCCACGTATACAAACAAACTCCTAGCCCTCCTTTTTACCCCTTTAGGGGAGACGTTTCTGTATAAGAAACTCCTATGCAAAAGTTCACGCTTCTAAACTTCTGGACACTAACTTAGGCTGCACGCTGTCTGTCAGTCAGTGATTATAATATTTTAATAATTCAAAGATTATTTATTCGTAGGTTCAAAGCTCGGAGTAGATAATATACTACATGTACCGTACATATCAAAGGAAGACAATAAAAATACCGCTTATTTCGTAAATCACGTAATTAATAAATCAGTTAATATATACGAAACTTCTATTTTTATTCAGATTCTAACATAAGCATTATAATAATAATAATAATAATAATAATAATGCTTGGATATTATCACACAGCGCCATCTGGCCCCAAACTAAGCAAAGCTTGTACTATGGGAACCAGCAGCTGATATAATACTTATATACTTTTTGTTTGTAAATACATACTTATAATACATACCAAACACCCAGACGCCAGGCAAACATATTTGTCACATAAATGTTTGCCCCGGCGGGAATCGAACCCGCGACCTCTAGCGCAGCAGTCAGGTGTACTAACCACTAGACCAGCGGTCTCGTCAAATTTGCGGCCGTTCTCAAATGTAAAACCGGTTACTGCTCCATTCATAATCATTTTGATTATTACAGCTACGTCGAAAAATATAATCTTCTTATGTAAGAAAGTACAGTTAGTTACATGACTTGAATAACCGAACCATCAAATATTCTGTCTATTCCGAACCGTTATAACAGTTCTTTTTTATACCACTCAAATTGCAAACCTGATGGTAATCGAATGATAAACGTCTGACAACGGTCATTAATTTACGTATTAAAAGTGATCAGGACGTGTCTCTCATGTTACCGAAAGTCTGTGTATCCTTTCCCCTTGCTTGCGTAATCTATGAGGAGTCCGGAAAGTGGCGAGGAGATCATGCCTCCAATGCTGCCGTATACCCTCTGCATGCCGTAGTCAGCCTTCTGCTCTCGCACGATGGCTATCACAGCCCCCTCGAACATCGCGAAAGCCGTCCCTCCAATAATGCCGATGAACACGCGGACCTGAAAAGTAATTAACCAAATTACATTCCAAAAAAACAAAACGGTGCCGCGAAAAATAGCATCTATTTGCTTAATGCATGGTGCATCAAGTCAACATTGTACTCATACTACATATTTACCAACTAGTTAATTGAGAATATCAGAGAGTCCTCATCAACAACATGGGAAGGCAACGCGATAGTGATACCGCTGCTGGGTAGTATATTATCTACTGCGAGCCCCTGGTATTGCTAGCGGCTATAGGCTACGGTGACCGCTTACCATCAGGTGGGCCGTATGCTTGTGTGCCACTTTAGTTGTATAAAATAAAATATTTGTTAATTGTTTTCCAACCAAGCAGGACGAAAGGACCTTTTTGTACGTACTACAAAGAACGCATACCGCTTACATGATGGTATGCGGTTACCTTAGTCAATTATTACTTTGTTCTAAGGAGAACGATAACTTAATGTTATTTCCATTTTTGTTGGAAATTCTCCCAGAAAATGTCGAAATTCTCCCAGAAAATAGTTAGTTACGCTATTAAAGTCTACATTAGCTAATCTTAATATATAAAATTCTCGTGTCACAGTTTTCGTTGCCATACTCCTCCGAAACGGCTTGACCGATTTTGATGAAATTTTTTGTGCTTATCCGGTATCTATGAGAATCGGCCAACATCTTTTTTTCATCCCCCTAAATGTTAGGGGTAGTCCACACCTAAGTTTTTTTTTTTTTTAGACCGATTTCAAAAATTCTTTCACCGTTAGAAAGCTACATCATCACTGAGTAACATAGGCTATATATTATACTAGCTACCCGCCCGGCTTCGCTCGGGTAGACAAAATATTTGATATAAAAGTCTACCCGTGCGAAGCCGGGGCGGGCCGCTAGTATAAATATAACTTTTGTCGTGCAATGTTGTTTCTAAGTAGACTAATATTTAGTAATCACTTAGAGACTGGAAAATCCGCACGGTGAGTGAATCTCCGCATAAGTTATCACAACTCCACAAGATTGACGTACGTGACCTTAAATACAAATTAAGAGATTGTTCTCATGACATTGTGCATTGGCGACGACTAGTAGAAATCAATTCGAATTGTTTTTTATACTGCCACGGGTAGTCAATACAAGATACAACAATAGACGTACTATTCCGTTCCAGACATAATCATAGTAACTTAATGCTTTAATCAACCACATAGGTGCATAAACATTGAGAACAAGGTCACATCAAGTCTCGAATATGTCTATTGCGAAACACATACTTCATGTAAGGTTGCATGGTCCTCGGCTCGCATATCAATACACAATCGAGCTCGCCGATATCTACATAAATGTACTAATACAATCGATAGTTACGACAAGTTAACTACTCCGACATCCTTGGCTAATCTTGTACATAATTGGCAATAAAAGTTACCTGTAAGAATAGAACTTTTATTATATCTCTAAATTCTTCTCTCTATTATATGGTCATAGACTCATTCATATACATAGACATAGTACAATACAAGGAATATATTTAATTACTGAGTATGTTATATTCGATAAAGATAACATCCAGTGAATGAGAGAAAAGATTACTTGATTGTATAACCTACTACTTTTCTAATACCTTATTGAGAGGAGAGCTACTAATGCAATGAAGCGCTAGTTCTACTAAAGGAAAGTTATTTAAAACATCTTGTACGGCTGTGATAGAAAATATGGCAAAGACATGGAGCATCTCGATCAAATGGAGTGCAGGGCGCAAGCGCAGGCGAGGCGGAATGGGAACACAGGCACTGTGTCGGCCGCGCCGGCGGCGCCGGTATCAAGTTCGCCATTACCCAGTTAGTGGCGATTAGCCGTCAATTTTCCCATCAACGGATCCGCCGCTCAATCTGCATGTGTTTACGTTAACGTTCCACGTGCTGTCCTCGAATTTTGCTCGACGGATGACAATATTAGGTAATTATGGACCACATCGGTATGATAAGCATCATTAACCTTGAGTTAATTTGGGAAGACGTTGAAATGGAGTATGTTATACTTACAGCGAGATATGCCCAGAAGGTGAAAGACGGATCCAGTTCAATTTGCTGTTGTTTATTGTCGCAAAAGTTCTTTCTAGGCGTCACAGCAGCGCACGCTGATGTACAATCCTCTAGTCTTCGCGACCCTGTTAGTATTCGAATCCCTTCGTTGTACTGTTCCTGTGTGATTATAATTTTTTAATTAATTAAATCCTGCAAAAAAACATTGCAATTAAATATACATGGGTGATGCTTACCACATCGAAATTGTCTTTACAAGTGATGCTATTGCTGCTATCATACTCTTCGTCGAAATTTGTCGCGTTACCAATAGCTATCGCTTTAATCCAATAACTTCTGACATCGACGGGTTTCTGTAGTGCATTATGGGATATTCTAACTCGGAAACTCGCTTCTTCGTTCACACTTCCCGTTGAAGTCAATATATTATTTTTACCAAATAAACATGTTTCGTTGCCCGTTTCATGTGAACATTCCAACTGATATAACCGTGGTGCAGGAAAGAATATTTCACGCTCCGATATTTTAGATACGGTTGTATTGAAGAAGGGATCATTTATGAGAATTCTGGAAGTGCTTTGATCCTTCTTCGGACCCGTTTCCCGGTCAAGCGTTGAGGACACGGTGTGGCGGTACACTAAGCGAGTGTCGATGTTGGATTTCAGGTCTATGTCGTAGGAATGCGTGTGAATAATCTCATTGATGCCCTCTTCAGATATATCTTCAGGTAACTCACACACGAATCCACAGGAGACAACACTATGACGAAAAATTTAAAAAAATGCTTTAATAATCAGCATTACATACACAGATACAGGCTTTTGAAATCGATCCACTTCACTTCACCTAGATATTTTGTTATGACTACAGTAGTCATTTTACTACATAAATGTTTTGATTTTATCGTATAATCATCCATATGCATTGTAATATACATATAAATTGATGTGTTATATATAAATTGTCATAACCTTTTAAACTAAATTCTAAGCATGACAATAAGTCTAACTGTAAGATCGAAACTAAAATGTACTACAAACTGGCTACGAGATATAATATCTAAAAAACCTTTAACTCAACCGCAATACTTGCTACGCTAACAACATATATTTTCAACTCACGTGATATTGACGTCGTAAGCGTAAGGGTGCGTGGGTATGCAAGGGAAGTCCTGGACATGTCGCAGGCGAAAGCCCGAGTCGTCGCAGGAGGCGAGCAGCTCGACTGCGGGTGGGAAGGTCACTGTGATCCTGCCCACTGGCACTGTGAGCAGGAGCAGTGCAGAGGCACCGCCCAGCACTGACGACAGTGCCAACAACAGCTAAAACACATTTTTGGTACATAACTCTTTATTTTGATAAATAATAATTATAAAAATATACCTTCACGCCTTCCTACAGTGGTCCTGGAGGGGTAAGCAGAGGTGTTACGTTACAACACCCACTTTTCACCAAAGATAATTCGATGCGAACGTGATAATAATATGATAAATGGAGAGTCCGTCACTTTCGTCATTGAATTTATTTTTCTCACAAGGACGCAGGTTTCCTCACGATGTTTTCCTTCACCTTACGGTGGTTCAAAGCTCAAGGTTAATTTGCACTTAACTACACTTAAGTTTTTTTAACTCATTGGTACAGACTGGTGGTATTTCTTTATTACCGATACTCGAAAATCAATAATATTAACAGAAACAAAATAAATTGTACAAAACTAAATAATAAGTACAATTGGCTACCTTATCACATGATGTTATCACTTCCGGGCCACGTACTTAGGTAGGGAGTGAAGTAGAGACAATTTATTATCATCACTAACAGCCTAAATAATTGTACTAAATGTGCAAATTTTACCCAGGACCTCTAGCGTTACACAGTAAAACAAACAAACCCACTACTATAAAGATAATAAGTAAGCGAATAAAAATGTTAATCTGATTAACTATAAAATTTTATTGTTCCTGTGAATTGAATACTAACTAGTAAAATTAATTCAATCAAAACAACAGAAGTGCATACTATACTATACTATACATAGAAGCAACAATAATAACCCAATCTTCAAGAAAATGTAAAATCTTAAGCCAATTGTCAATTGGCATTGGCAATACCTAAGTACAATATTGATATAATAAAAAACAAGTTCGCACTGCGTAAATACGAGTACTCAATCTATGTGTTTATTCTTTCTGAATAACAATTCAATAATTATTCCATTGGTATAAACTAGTACCTACATATGATAGGTAATCGTAATCGAGCAAGTTAGTCTTCAAAGTTACAAATGAAAAGAAAAACAGGATGCATCGTTTATGTAAAATGATCGACAGAACGTCAGCCCACTTGTCGGTTTTGCAAATGTAAATATCAACCTACTATGTGAAGAGACGATCAAAGGCTTCGTGAACTTCATATATATACATACCATCACGCCAAGACCCTCATGGGGTAGGCATAGAATACAGAGCACCATATCACTCCTACACACATCTTTTGTTTCTGTTACAATACTCATTCACTCATTACAATCCTCATTCTCTCATTAGAAGCATCATTCTCCTCCTAATCATTTACACCGATTTGATGATTTTTTGTACTTTGACAAGTACAAAAAACATCAAATGGGTCTTATTGTCAAAATTCAGATTCTTACGCGGGCGAAGATACAGAAGTTTGTCCTAAGCCATTATGGCTATGACGTCCGCGTTCAAAGTAGCCTAATGATTAATTCATTTTGCACGTGCATGCTTTTGTGTACGTTTAGGTCAGAAAGCAATTAATTTGGTCTATGTGCGTGCGAGAATTGTCATTGAAGATGGTTTAGTAATATTAAGATACTGAATGATATGATAACGTCGAACTTAAGGACGAAAGTTCAATGACATCCAGTATATTTTATATTCAGTAAGTACATCTTTGCAATAAATAGCAGCAATTACAAAACGCTTAAGGTCGGTAATAAAAAAGAAAGCAATGTTTACGTCATTTACAAATGTAAATGCTTTCATAAAAAATCCTCTGGAACAACTTATCACGTTATTTCGTTCATTTGTTAGAACTCTACTCGAATTATGTAGTCACAAAGCAATTTTACAGTGTTTTCAAAATATGTAGGTTTTAATACCAAGAAATAATAATGCGGCCTTAAATAATAAACTGCGCTAATAATTATTATTTGCAATTTAGTCTTGGAATTATTGGCATAAAATAAACACATCATGTATTAGATATCAAATGTGGGATATAGGAAGGAAAGCCTAAAAATTACATGAATTTTATTGAATTGTAGGCCGGTAGGCTATAATGTAGAATAGCAGTACTTATTAAGCGATGACAACCAGTAACTAACGGCCGTAACCATACATAAGTGGCGATGGCAGCTTCCGGGCAGCGTCGTGTGACGCACTCATGCGCACGCCCTGTATCAAGGTACATTCTGCGGATCGTCCACAATGCCACCGCGACAATGCAAGGTAAAGGTTATTGTAACCAGAATTGGTAGTAATTTGCGTTTCGAACGCCTGGATTAACTTTGATCATACTGAACCGGAACGGCAGCACAATGAAAGCATAATCTCTAACAGACTAGGGGCTCATATAGGTGTGCTTCATTGTGCACCAGTAGATACCGTTTAGTGTAGCTACTATTTATTGCTAAATACATAATCATCAAGCTGCAAGCTAAATTACAGCCTACAGGACCATAGAATATAAATAATGGACCACCATGACTAACGTAGTAATAAGTATTTGATGTACTCATGGTAATTTAGTACTACCAACATCCGTAAATTCGTCCATAAAGTATATATGTAATGTATGTTGTAAATGAGTATATGAACACTAGTTCACGAAGTGCTGTGGCCCGTGAACCAAAGTGTACTTCTTTTGCTACTAAGGTATATTGATCATCTCAAAGGGCTCATTAAAAGTCATGCACGAACATCCCCGAAAGCACGTACTATCTTACTGCTCAATCATAGAAAATAGAATATTTATAAATATAAATATTTATAATTATAAATAGTGCATCCGAGCATATCATCATATAGCGCTTACTCAAATAGTTACAAAAGTTTACTATTTCGTTTTCGTGACTCATTAAAAAATTAGTTTGCTTTCTCTCTCTACTCTCGTCTCCTCCGATCAAATTACCAAAGTAATTAATTAGAAAGAAAAAGAGTATTCGGAAATATGTATGTCTTGTTTTCAAGAGGAACTCACCCTGAAGTTCCCGATTTTATCCGCCAGCATGCCGGCGAGCGGCGGCATCACAATAGAGACAACCGGGGTCACGGCGGACATGATGGCCGTCTCCTCCACGTTGATGCCCAGCTCACGCATATGGATAGTCAAGTATGGGTAAAGCACGAACAAAGCTAAAACATTCCAAAGAATAAGTTAGATAGGATACTGATCTTATATGCAAAACTTGAGAGCTATACCTACGTATACCATACGGGGCTACGGTAACCTTCTGAAAAGGTTTCACTTTTGTTGGTGTCTATGTTTATAGCAATAAATACTAGTGATTGTTGTTAATTTACATAGTAGTTAATGGAATTCATAAAACAAATACAAATTGATACGTTAAATAAATACGTTAGTGTGAAAACATAGCAAATAAAAACACTTACTGGAAGCATGTACAAAAAACAATATTTTTAAAGGAATAAGTTTCTTCTGCTTCAGATCATCAGTGATCCGTTTGAAGAAAGAGTTTATGAACCGCATCTTGAATCTCTTATATGTTTGCCTGGTAACGTTAAACAAGACCTAGGTGGGAAACTTCTTTGTCACCCAACCTCCCTCATGTACAATTGAAGTCCAATTGTCTCGCTGCATGGACGATTGCTAAGGATTATATCTGTAATAAATAAAACGAAATATGTATTTTTTTGTTTCTCCTCCTTGCAAATAATAGACATCATCCATTTTGGTCCAAATCTGAAAGTGCCGGCCAACGCATGTTTTTTGTATATTATGTTAGATCTTGTCCATCTGAATATTTTTTACCTGAAGTAGCACCGAACCTGTAGGACCATTGTCGTTGATTTTATTTGAGTTCCAATTTGATTTTTTTATTACTGTGTTTCCAATCGGAATTTTCATATTTTTTTGTTGAAAATAGGAATTCAAAATAACCAAAACAAATGAAATGTCCTGTAATGTCCAACTTTGGTGCCATAGTAATAAATGCTCAGACGGACAAGCTCTAACAGAATATACAAAAAGAAGTGCGTTGGCCGCCACTTTCAGATTTGGACCAAATCTCTATAAAACATGGTTGATGTCCTTTGAAATGTTGGTGTAATATCTAGGATAGCCTAATATTTTTACTATTAAATTATGTCCCGAATATAGAGAGTTACGTATATTTAAGTCATAGCCAATCTTCAAAATAAATAGGATGATAAAAAGTAAAATTGTTACATAGTATATCATTGCTTGATTGAGAATAAAAGAAAAGGTCACCTGTATTTACAAATTAAACTTAGAACAAAGTAACTGTGCCGTATGTGGCAAATGTCATTGTTATGAAACATAACATGAGTGCACTTTCTATTTGCCTGGACACAACGTGTGCTGCGATAAAGGATGACAACGAAGGTGATTAATTTCCGCGTTTAAAGCATTTAAAAGAATTTAAAGAAGCTAAATGGAGTACAAGTTAACACAGTTATTCACGGTTTGGCCCACGTACTGAACAATGGATGCGTACAATGGGCCTTCGTAAAAAAATATAAGCAACCCGTTGCGGCTTCAGGACAACCCGGTCCGATGTCAGCGACACGTGACTAACCTTCATGACAAATAACCTGATCGTTTATTACCAACACTAATGTAATAAATTAGTAGGTTGGAGGACTCCTATGGGGAGAGTAAGTACGCATAATAACATAACGCCGTCGCCGCGCTGTAGTAACAGAGATCCTGCTAAATCGCTCTAATATATTGCTATATCCCAAACAATTTTGAGGTCGCCACTGTAATTAGCGAATGCCTTTGCACGTAAGACTTTGTGGCACTGAATCTTTTATGGATGGTGTGAGGCTTGCCCCAGGACTGGATACGATAATGAAGATGAAAACTGCAAAGAAGAAATGCTAGTAATTTTCATTTAAATGTGTTATTTTAAGATTGATACGTTTAAATATTGTTAACAATGCCAAGTACTGCTGACCTATTTAAATAATTAAGAGCTCCTTGTGTGATAGTAAAGATAAGATAAGAAACATAAACATAAAATTAATTGTCGGTAAAGAGATAGAGCGTTTAGATATACTTATATACGAATGGTGTTTGTTATGAGGCCTGTTTGAGAGCCTAAATTTTCCAAAAAAATACGGGCACTCTTTATTACCTTAAACATCAAATATACACTCCGACAATGCAGCCTCTCTCTTTCCACATCATTAGACGTATACCTTACCGCAATTCGAGTTAAGTTCTAGATCTGCCGCTGAATGGGACATTTAGCCTAGCTCGTATACTATGCAGTGGGACGGCTTTATAATTATATTGCTTTTATGACCTATATATTGCAAAACACACGCCTTTGGTACTCCTATGTTGATTCACGTAGATTTTAACGTGGGTCACGACATTTGCATTACCTCAGCATTACTATGTTGTAACCCGAATGACTTCCACAAGCTCTGCCATTTGTCTCATTACATAATACTTACAATAGTTTTGTCTCTATTCAAACATAATTGTTTCAAATAACTGCATGGTATTGCGAAATGTTTATAATATGTGTTTCCTTTACTGCTCAAAAGCTAAATGTTTGTGTTCAGGAATGATACAGCTTTAGTTTTAGAAACAGCATGTACCTACCATGTATTCAACCTTAACATTCAAATGAAATACAGAATCGCATTTCGAGAACACGAATATAAAATCACAGCGTTTTCTACTTGCACAAAATTCTGGTCAGTAAAGTCTTAGGCCAATCTTTCCTGGATCAATGCGCAATCCTCAATATACTAACCGTTTAACAACAATGCTTCAGTGATTGCATCCATCTGTGACCTTTCAACCGTAACCAATCGTATTTTATATAACATTGTTTTTATATTCGAATGCAAAAGTGACGGTATATGCCAGGTATACACGCACAAACACGTTCTGTGTACACAGAAAAATTAAAATTTAAGCAGTAACATTCAGTTTCTGGGTGTCAGGTTGTGCGTACAACGTAAAGCTTGCATTAAGAAGATGTCGTGAGACGTAGTAATAGTAGTATGTGTCGTTTAAACATTTTACTCAAGATAACTTATTTTAATACTAACTTCAAATCAAGTTTCAAGTATTTAATTATCTACACTGAGATATTTTGCTATTAACCGAATATTTTAGGGTATGATTGAAAAAAAAATTGGGAATAAAAGTTCAGATTAAGTTTTGGACTGCTTGCTACGGTTTACGCGCTCTAAATTCACACCATTGTTCACAACTAAATAAAGATATAAGTATTCGGTATAATATAATTATACCAATCCCAAGCGGTTCTTGCCAAAGTGTTGACGTAACTGTACGTGAAGACTACGTACGTTTTTTACGCTTCTAACTTATCTCAGCTGGTTCCTGATGTGCTTAATCTTCTGAAAAAAACTGCACCTAATTGTGATACATTATAGTGAATCGTGACTGTGCTCAGAACACACAGGTAACAGACTGTCTGTTATACTCGAACCACAAGAGTAATTAACAGAAATGGCACGTAGGACTAAACTATATTTAATGATTTTCATAGAACAGCTTCTCGAAAACGACTTTTCAATTACGTAATAACGATATCTTTATATCCATAAACTAATATGTCATTCGATTAGTTTAATGTATTAATTGGTTAGTTCTTGTGTGCTTTAGTAGTATTCTTAACATAGTAAAGCTTCATATAGTGACAGATTCTATTAAAATAGTTTTTGATAAAGTGATTTATTTAATCTATTTAACCACTGTTTTACACATGCGCAGGTTATCTCTAACCAAGATGCCTATGAAGATCTGTTATTACTTCGGATTATATATTTTATGCTTACAGCTTACATTTCAATGTGATACGAATCCGTAGACATAAAAAACTTACGAAAAAACATCGGTTAGGACAATAATGTACGCTCACAGAATTTTGTTAAAGTTAAGCGTCATGAAGGAGTTAAATTAATTATTTGTTAATGAAATTTACATAAAACTAGCTGATCTATGACACACTCTTTGCGTAACCTCATTCATTTTACAGAAATAACACACAGTAAACAAATATAGGTAAGTACGCATCACGCAGATTTTTTCCAAGCACAAATTGAACCCACGACCAGACACTGAATCCCTGGCCATGGCAACATTTATCAAACTTAACGTTTTATTCCCGAGACAGACATGCAAGAGACAATAACAAAAATCAACACACGTTGCCTGTTATGTATATACTACAGTAATCTTCTCTTAAAACTGTTGCGATATTAATGTACATAGCACGTGGATTTCGCGTTTTAGAATTTACTATATTTAATTGATTAAACTGATGATAAATCCTTATTTATAATATAAAGTGGTGTAATATTGGTTTCTAAGGATTTTTTAGCCCATATCTGCCACGAAAAGAATCTGCGGTGCAATATAAATGGAAAATGAAAATTCTAGCTCATTCACATTGAAATATCAACAAACTAAGTAGGTAGTAAAGAGAATAATGTTAGATGTTTACTTTGCCTATACCGCCATTATACGAGCAGAATTTATAACAACGAGGTAGCACAGTGGAAAATCATAACTTTGGGTGACTACCTTCTTTTTCCCTTTATTTAACTATAGGCTTTATTCACTGACCTAAGTTTATTAGAAATCATCATTAGCTGGGGAGGCTTTGTAATGTTTTAGCCAAGTTCTTCCACAATTAAGTTATTTCTAATTACTTGCTGTATGTAATATTTTCTTATTTTAATTTTAACAAGTAACCGATAAAAAACGCACCGCTTAAACTGTTGATTCTAGAAATGTTGTACACACCAGTTTCCTTATGAACGTAGGTGTTTGAGCACTAAGAACGATCTTGAATTTTTTTTATCCCTGAATGGGTTAACTATGTAAGTACATACCTTTTAAGTAAAAAGAGTTTCATTAGTAAAACGTTTTTACTAATGAATCTGTTGTACTACTTACTTGTACTGTTATATCGCGTTCTATAAACTTGGTGAATATAGAAGCATGATATTTTGTACAGGAATACATAAATATAGTTGAACACTCAAAAATCATTATGGAAAATGGATCCCGTAAGTGTCTCTTACCATTAAACTCTAACAATTAAGAACAGTCGGATGGTTCGTCGTTGTTCAGAATTATCCATGAGAAATCCTATCGCGCATACGGCTAGTTATTTTACAGTTAATATTGAATGCTTTGCCATTTTTTTGTTGACGAGGGGGACACCTTCAAAAAGTGCCCGTATGCTAAAGCTTAATGCTATGGCTGCCGTAAGTATACTCTAGTTAAGTTGGCCCATGGCCACAAAACTACACACATGTTACAGGATGCTACAATCCAAAACAGTTATAGAGGTGGTTTGAATCGGCACAGGATTATAATATGTCTGAGTATTTAACCTTTATGATGTCAATGAACGTTGGAAAATTCATGATTTCTTTTTTCTAAATTCATTCAAAAGATCCATGACAGTATTTTTTTATGGAAATCATGAAAATAAATATCTGTATTTACCTCTCAAGGAATGCCAATTCTCAGCAGCCCCTAAATATGCATGTGCTGGTTTGCTACAACCTGTATAGATATTTTTAATACAATCTAGGGTCTTGCGGTGAGGCAACTTTAGTTTAGCACTCAAGTCATTAGATTCAAGGAAATACAATCTTTGCTTTGCCCATCCGAATCAAAATAAATTTTATAAATAAGTCGTAAATCGAACAATGAAAAATATCAACTCACCGCAGTAGTAAATTGGAAAACCTTATCGGGAAAATGTTGAATTTCACTATTATTTGTCGTCAGGTTCCGTTTGTTTCACACGCTCTATTTTTTTGTTTGATTAGATATAATTTTAAGTTTGAAACGGGTGCTCGTTGGTTGTTTTTTACTCAAATAAGTACTAAGATGTGCTAATAGGTCTATGGCTACGTACGCAGGCACGGTCTGGTGCGTATGCGCATAGCAGGCGAGTTGGCGCGACACTGCCGCAACCCTGTGCGAAGTCGCGACGGCGACCGCCAGTCGAACGCCATTCATACCGGCTCCGCTGCTGTTGATATATGTTATAGTACTTGACTATCAACAACTCATCTCTTTGTGTAGTGAAAGGTAACTAGGTAAATGTGTGGGGTCATGAGACTCATGAGGTATTCTATGCAAACTAATGACACACTGTTTATTTAAACCTTTTTAACGTATCCTGTTTCGCTACCTACCTACTTACGCATTGACAGATCGTTATTAGGTCGGGAACGGTAGGGAACTTAAGTCTACTTATTACGAAATGGGTGGTACCTGGCGGATCACTAACACACTAAATAGACACCCTTAGATAATTCATCCCCTCAGTTATCCATGTATTGAGTGCTAACTGAACAATTTTTTGTTCGTAATTAATATTTTGTGGCAGTTCTCATAAAATAAAAACGGCTTGACAAATTTGTTGTTGTTGTTGTTCGCCTGTGAAGACGGACAGATGGATATGACATCCTTAAATATAAGATCTTGTGTAATTTGGATACGAATCCCATAAACTGAACGTTACCTATTGTTAGCGATTTAATGGTTCATTCAATTTGTGTAGCTTTACATACAGTTTGTTTGCAAAAACATTGTAGCGTCACGACGGACCCGGACCCTTCAGGGGACCAATGTCCTTAGCTCTGGCTTACCTTACCTGGCCGGCTAGAGTGGAGTGCTAAACCAAAATATTATCTACAATAGACAACGTTTTTAAATAATCTCTGCAATACGCGGGGCCATCTGCGGGTACATGACTATGCATTCCGAAGATGATATTCGCCACGTACCCTTTCGCAATGTTATAGGTCGCGGCACGAAACTCTAGCGCTGACCGTTATTGCGCAGAAGTAAAAAATAAGGTGTCTTGGCGGGGTACAGGGGTGAAGGGCGAGCGTGCGTTGCGCCGATTGGCTCTCCAGTCGTACTCCGTCCCCCGTGCCGATACGACGCTCCGCGCACTTCCAGTGTACAGTCGCGTTCTGAATTGTTTTGTTGTCATCGTTAATTTTTGTTGTTGTTTTTTGTTAAGTTTGTTTTGTTGATTTGTTTGTTGTGTTTGTTAGTTTATTCACTGTTTGATTAAGTTTGAACAGTTTTTAAACAGTGAAAATGCCGAGGCCGAGAAGGAATACTGTTTTGAAAAGACAGGCACGGAAAATGGTGTTTGACGTGCATTGTTTTCTGAAAAGGGAATCGAATGATTTCATTAATTCCCTGAAACAAATTCAAAGTGAAATTGGCGAAGCTGCGAGTATTTTACTCGATTCTGACCGCAGCACTGTAGATATAAGTGAAATAAAACAAACTGCAGAAGTTATTCAGGCGGGAAATATAAAATTAAATAGTATAATTAGTGACTTACAGAAAATTCAGAAAAGGACAGCTGAATCTACAAAGACGTCCATAGCAACGGTAAGGAAAATCTCCACTGAAGCCAATAATTCCGACTTATTATCAGTATTTAGAACACCAGGCAAAAAACGCTCCAGATCAAAACCGGTCACAGATATTGATAACTTTGATCAAGGATTAATAAAGAGGTGCATACATAACTTTCATAGGACAAATAATGAACTTCCCACCGTCGGAAAGTTGAGAAAGAAGCTAGAGGAAGATATAAATTTCAAAGGCTCAGAACGAAGTCTTCGACGAATAATTAAGAGTTTAGGGTTTCGGTGGAAAAATACTGAAAACAATCGAAAAGTACTGATTGAAAGTTCAAATATACGTTTACTACGTATCGAATACTTACGCAAAATAAAACAATATCGCCAAGAGGGAAGGCCCATCGTATATACAGATGAATCTTACGTAGATTCATCGCACTCTGCTCCAAAAGCCTGGACCGATGGTACTACAAAAGGTCTCAAAAAACCTATCTCCAAAGGACAGCGGGTGGTCATTGTCCACGCAGGATCAGAGGCTGGGTTCATACCGAACGCACTGTTAACTTTTAAAGCTGGTGCGAAATCAGGCGACTACCACGACAATATGAACTACGACAACTACGAAAAATGGCTGAGGACACAGTTATTGCCGAACTTACCGCCTAATTCTGTCGTGGTAGTCGACAACGCATCATACCATAATAAACAATGGGACCTTGCACCCACTTCTAATTCCAAAAAAGCTGACATGCAGGGTTGGCTTACTGAAAAGGGCATACAATATGAGGAAACTCTACTAAAACCTCAACTATACAATTTAATACGGGCTAACAAAGATAGATTTAAAACATTTTCAATTGACAGGATACTAGCAGAGCAAGGACATCAAGTGCTAAGACTGCCACCATACCACCCAGATCTAAATCCAATCGAAATGGCATGGTCTGACATAAAGCAATATGTAGGCAGTAAAAATGTGAAGTGGAGTGTTGCTAAATGTATAGAACTAATTCAAGAAAAAGTTTTGCTGATGGGTGCTTGGGATTGGGGAAAGTTATGCCAAAAGGTAAAGGACATAGAAGAGCAATATGTCAAGAGTGACCATGTCGTGGATTTGGTTACAGAAGAATTCATCATTCGCGTTGATGGTGACAGTTCAGAGGATAGCCTTGGTGAGTCTGATGACGATGACGCTGTTAGTGCCGACGACCGAAGCAGCCCTGAGCCGGGGCCCTCAGTAAGCAAAAGGCCCTGTTGGGATACTATTGAAGGTGTAAGACCATTGTCTGATTCGGACTAGATATCGGAAAGGAGAATGCGGTGTCTGATGTCCACACCCTGCCGAACTCGCAGGTTTCTTCTATCCTGAGAAGAAACTTCAGTAGGTTCTTATGTAATTCGGACTTAATATAATTTTTTTTATTATTTGGTATTTAATATAAAAATTTACAAATCCGATAGTGTATTTATTTTTCTACTCCCCATAAACTTGTTAAAAATTATATTGTAGGTAACATGAAGTAATATTTGCGTGCGTGACAGTACCCATACGCAGTTAAGTTCCACATTTTGTTCACCGCTAGACTTACTATTTGACTTTACATTAAAACATTATTTTGCTGTTTTTAACTAAGCAATTAAATTACTAATTTGTATTGCGTGCGCGATGGTACCCATGCGCAGCTATCCCCTCCACGTTTCGCTCAGCGCTAGAGTTTCGTGCCGCGACCTGTAAGATTCTCGATAGGGTGCAATGATATTATAACCTTTTTATTTTTACATATAATATAATTGATAGGGTGCGAAAATTTATGCCTAATATATTAGAACACATCCCTTCATCCATTAAGCAAAGCTTGTACTAAGGATCCAACTCGCAACATCTGGCGTAGCAGTCTAGTTCAAATCGTAAAACTAAAGTTCCATGACCTAGTCCCAAAACTAGTTGCCGAGATCATTACATTACGTAGGTACAATAACCACTTGGCGTAAGCTACTCCTATAAGTCCTATATAATAAGGAAGTACCCAAATAATAGATAACGGCACCTATTATTTTTATTGAGACTATAGTTGAGTTGAGATCGACTTAGAACGGAATTGAATTTTGCGTGTACGTATGTAATGTTGTACAGAGCGTTTCTACGACCTTTATCCATCCAACCATACCTACCCATATGCAAGTTCCATACCAAAATAAAATGCATAGTAAATGTACTGTAAATGCGACAGATATTTGTTGATTACCTTGGGAGTCAATGCTACCCGCGACTGTTGACTTCACTGCGGTACCTTGCAGTCTTCTGCCGAAGAACCGGCTTGAAGGACCATGTGTTTGGATTTATTTTCTTCCTAATAAATCAATAAAATTATTAAAAGGAGTCGTATAATCTAAAATAAACAGCGGTTTTAAAATAAATTATGTACCTACATACCTATATTATTAGTATATTATCTACTCTGAGGTAACATGAAGTCTAAATGCCACCATCATGATTATGTACATAGCTCTGGGCTCTGTGAGAGCATTCGTTAAGCCAGCATAAGTTACTCTTCATTTGAGGCTAGATGGCGCTGTGTGATAATGTCCAAGCATTAATATTCTATCTGCTGTTATCGAAATAATTTGTTTATAAAAGTATTATTTGTACACGGTATATTATCTACTCTGAGGTGTTGTTGTATTATTATTTTTAACGTCTTGTACATACCAATTTACACCCTTTAAACTTATCCTAGAATAGGAAATAAATGTAGTATGGGATTGTATTGCTCGGTAGAGAATTATAAATGAAAGATAATACTTCACCGGTTGCTATTATAATCACTGTTTTAATTGACCAATACAAAATTTTATGAAGCACACATTTAATTAATTTCTAATCTAAGAAAAAGTAAACTTAATGCAATCATTTTCAACACAGTCACACCATTAATTTACTTTAAGTAACATTATCAGAGAGCTTAATAATTAATCAGCCTTGTTTTATAAGTCTAGAATCTTGAAGAAATATTCCACTTCTAGTAATCCGTCTTCTGCTAAATCACTGCAATGTATCGCATTTTGTACTTTCGTCTTACCCAGCTTCGCTCTAAGTGTATTCGGCCGCAATAATCTAGCTATATCCTGGGAAAAGAAAAGATTTTTATTAAAAATATTCGTTATGGTACTGCAACCGAAATATCATAAAGGTACTTTTAAATACTTACTGGATCAGAAGGACCAACTAGTTTTCTAAACTCGACGGCAGTGTTAAGAGTTTTATCTTTAGCAACAATCTCCATTGCTATACACGGACCACTAGCTAGTTCTTCCACCATGCCCTATCAAACAAACAGAATAGAAGCCAGCATAATTATTTATTCTTTAGCTTATAAAATATGAGTGTGTGCATTATTGCATACATTTTAACTGTTTTATTTTATAGCTGTTTAATTTATATTGAAAGTATATGATCCGTATATTAATACACATTCATATCACCTTATATTCTGGCACGATTCCTTTATAAACCTCATAGAATTCAGCTGCATTGATGTTCTCAACAATAAACATGCTAAGTGCAGTGACATCGAAGCCTCCGTCGTCGATCGCCTCGAGTGCTGCCCCGAGCTTTCCTTCGCGTAATGCGTGCGGCTTTACTATACACATAGTACAGTTGGACAGAGTAGCTGTAAGTCGCAACCGAGTCGAGTGCATCGATGGTGGTGGGAAGAAATACTCTGAGTCCTGTAGATAACATTCCTATCAATTCAAATGTCATTGGACACTAGCTGTTTCCCCGCACCTTCACCAGTGTATCAATATAATATATAGCCTATGTTACTCAGTAATAATGTAGCATTCTAATGGTGAAAGAATTTTTGAAATTGGTCCAGTAGTTTCAGCCTTTTCAATACAAACATACACACACACAAAAATACTAATCTCTCCCTTTTATAATATTAGTATAGATAATTCCTCAACTGTATTTGTGTATTTGAGCTTCATCTTGTCTGTGGTAAAAAAAAAATATGATCACACTAAAACAACTATCTGAATCCCAGTGGGATAATAAATTGACACAATTTTAAAATAAAATTTAAGACATCTCTAAAAATGTGTTGATTTTTTATGTTAATCTTAGTGTGAAATAAGTCATATCACTTAATACCATACCTCCATGGCTGTTTCCAGACTAGAAGCAGCATGGACACAATTTCTGACTGGGTCTGAGCCATACATCGCCCGTATAGTGCCTGGTGCAGCTTTCACTGGGTCCTTGTCACCCAGGCACTTCAGACAAACGGACACTGCATCTTTGCCAACTAATTCCACACCATGCACCAACTGGCCACTTAAATGTTCTAGCAGGAATCTGTAAAAACATAACATGCACATTGAAAAGCAAAATCTAGTTTACCTAACCAATGTTACCATATTTGTGCCATGTTAATTAAACCATTTATTTATTGACTGTTACAAAAATCTATTATTAAGTATATTATGATAAAAAGATAATTATATTATTAACTTACGGGAATGTTGGTTCTGACATATGCTTACGATAAATTACATTAATGTCATCAACAGTGAGACGGGCTTTCTTCATCTTAGAGATGCGTAGACCATGGTCATAAAAGTAAGTCAGAATTTTGCCCACTACTTTTGTTGGCATAGGCTTCAGTAAAGCAAATGTCCTGAAATTCAATCATCATGTACCTATACAAATATGTATCTATTTGTATTGTAAATAGATGAGAAAATTATAAATAATATGTTCATTCTCAAAGCAACATAATCTTCTTTACTTTCAGTCCTTACGGATGACTTGGTAATTATTCTATAAAATATGTAAAAAGCAGTCTGCAAAAGACTATACTACTAGGCATAAACATAATGTAACGTATTTTTGAAGCATTTAACTATCAAGTTAATAACTTGTCTGATAGCTGCTGGTCGGAATATAAAAGAAGCACTTGCTCAACTTCAACAAGATTTTGATAACCTGACAAAATGGTCACATGACGTCGGATTAGAGATCAATGCCAGCAAAACAAAATTGATGTACATCAGCATGAGTCAGAATAGAAGTATTTTTACACCAAAGCTGAAAGTGCACAACCACAATTGCCTACATCAAAACAACAATAAGAAAGAGCAAACGGTGTGCACCTGTGATGACCTAGACATTGTTGACAAACATCAATAACTTGGCCTAATGATTGACAACCGATTAAACTGGAAAGAACATAATAATTACATATGCAATAAATTAAGAGGTCTATTAGCCAAGTTCTGTATAATAAAGGACAAAATATCATATAAAACACTCTTACTATTGTACAAATCACTGGCTGAATCAGTGATATCCTATGGATTATCTAGTTATGGCAGAACATTTAATAGTCACCTTGATCAAATATACTCACTACAGCTGAGAATACTAAAAACAATAATGCCAAAGAATATTAAGGAAAAATATAAAGATGATTACCGCAAATTATTTGAACTTTGCAAGGTGATACCCGTTCATGATAAAATCAAGCTTTCAATACTAATAGAGGAATTCTTCAATGAGCAACTGAAATGTACTAAAATAATAAATTCTAAAAATAGGATAACACGCAGTATTGCCAATTCGAAACTTTTACTACCAAACTACACAAATCTGTATGGCAAAAGAACACTGAGCTATGTTATACCATACCTTATCAACCAGTTGCCGGTTTCTCTCAAAAAATCGATTACACAGAAAAACATTAAATATAAACTAAGACAATACTTTAAGGGGGCAGAATAAATAAAATATATATATATATACATATAATGTGATGTAAAAAATAATCAACCTGTATAAATTGTCACAACACTACAAACAAAATGGAGGATTGTAGATGCGTACTCACGCAGTCAACAAACAGTTTTTTGCTGAATCTACCCACTTTTGCACCTTGATATTATATAACAAAAATAATACTACAAAATGTGGGTACCAACTAACTTAGCTTGTAAGTGCCATGTACATTACAGAATATAAAACGAACATGAATACTATGTATAAAAGTCGATGATACTGGTGTACGGTAAAACTCGAATGAGTTTATGTTACATCTTTAGAATAGATATAATAATATGTATTGGTTTAATAAATAAATAAATAAAGTGAAATGAGTAATCAAATCTGTACATACACTTGCATATCCTTCTGTAATTTGTTCTTAGTATCCTCGCACGCGAAATCAACAATTTTAATGAGCCGCCCTAAAATATACAGAGTGCAGCCAATATAAAAGCTGTCCAAAGTAATGCCATTTACTTTAACTCTTCTAACAAACGTCTTGCGATTTTTTAAATCAAACATTTCAAGTGTGTCATCGGTGGGATAAAAGAATACGTTGAACCGGCGTATCAAGCTAGCTTGGTTGTCATACCATTCACCTATGAAGGAATATTTGTCCTTGTAAGCGCCCTCCTGTAAATTGAAATTGATAAAACAAAATATTTATGCTGGAGATTTGAAATCTTAACTATATGTGATTTTGATCACAGCTTTACCATTGCATTTATCTACTAGGTTCAATTTATACCACACCACACAGAATCAATTAACCAACGGCCAACAGACATTCATTCATACAAACAATAACAACAAACATTCAATTCAAAACAACTTTGCAAATTTTGCAATGTTTCGTTTTGACGGAAACCAAATGACACTGAGTGACAGCCAGCCGTCAGAAGCAAATATTCTTCTGTTTCTTAACTATGGCAATCAATCTTCTTCAAGGACTATTTTGGCCAGTGTCGGGAGTAAGAAATATCGTTTTTTTTTGTTCCATTAAAATGCCTAAAGTCATGCATTTTAATGCTTATTGAAGTTTCTGAAGTTCTGAAGGAAACCGTTTGAAAATTAAAGATTTAATCATTACGATTATGACATGCCTTACAGGTCGCGGCACGAAACTCTAGCGCTGAGCGAAACGTGGAGGGGATAGCTGCGCATGGGTACCATCGCGCACGCAATACAAATTAGTAATTTAATTGCTTAGTTAAAAACAGCAAAATAATGTTTTAATGTAAAGTCAAATAGTAAGTCTAGCGGTGAACAAAATGTGGAACTTAACTGCGTATGGGTACTGTCACGCACGCAAATATTACTTCATGTTACCTACAATATAATTTTTAACAAGTTTATGGGGAGTAGAAAAATAAATACACTATCGGATTTGTAAATTTTTATATTAAATACCAAATAATAAAAAAAATTATATTAAGTCCGAATTACATAAGAACCTACTGAAGTTTCTTCTCAGGATAGAAGAAACCTGCGAGTTCGGCAGGGTGTGGACATCAGACACCGCATTCTCCTTTCCGATATCTAGTCCGAATCAGACAATGGTCTTACACCTTCAATAGTATCCCAACAGGGCCTTTTGCTTACTGAGGGCCCCGGCTCAGGGCTGCTTCGGTCGTCGGCACTAACAGCGTCATCGTCATCAGACTCACCAAGGCTATCCTCTGAACTGTCACCATCAACGCGAATGATGAATTCTTCTGTAACCAAATCCACGACATGGTCACTCTTGACATATTGCTCTTCTATGTCCTTTACCTTTTGGCATAACTTTCCCCAATCCCAAGCACCCATCAGCAAAACTTTTTCTTGAATTAGTTCTATACATTTAGCAACACTCCACTTCACATTTTTACTGCCTACATATTGCTTTATGTCAGACCATGCCATTTCGATTGGATTTAGATCTGGGTGGTATGGTGGCAGTCTTAGCACTTGATGTCCTTGCTCTGCTAGTATCCTGTCAATTGAAAATGTTTTAAATCTATCTTTGTTAGCCCGTATTAAATTGTATAGTTGAGGTTTTAGTAGAGTTTCCTCATATTGTATGCCCTTTTCAGTAAGCCAACCCTGCATGTCAGCTTTTTTGGAATTAGAAGTGGGTGCAAGGTCCCATTGTTTATTATGGTATGATGCGTTGTCGACTACCACGACAGAATTAGGCGGTAAGTTCGGCAATAACTGTGTCCTCAGCCATTTTTCGTAGTTGTCGTAGTTCATATTGTCGTGGTAGTCGCCTGATTTCGCACCAGCTTTAAAAGTTAACAGTGCGTTCGGTATGAACCCAGCCTCTGATCCTGCGTGGACAATGACCACCCGCTGTCCTTTGGAGATAGGTTTTTTGAGACCTTTTGTAGTACCATCGGTCCAGGCTTTTGGAGCAGAGTGCGATGAATCTACGTAAGATTCATCTGTATATACGATGGGCCTTCCCTCTTGGCGATATTGTTTTATTTTGCGTAAGTATTCGATACGTAGTAAACGTATATTTGAACTTTCAATCAGTACTTTTCGATTG
Organism: Falcaria lacertinaria; assembly: GCA_951449985.1. Lineage (NCBI taxonomy): Eukaryota > Metazoa > Arthropoda > Insecta > Lepidoptera > Drepanidae > Falcaria > Falcaria lacertinaria. Next base: position 4,460,410 of record OX602109.1, on the reverse strand, counting down.
TTTTCAGTATTTTTCCACCGAAACCCTAAACTCTTAATTATTCGTCGAAGACTTCGTTCTGAGCCTTTGAAATTTATATCTTCCTCTAGCTTCTTTCTCAACTTTCCGACGGTGGGAAGTTCATTATTTGTCCTATGAAAGTTATGTATGCACCTCTTTATTAATCCTTGATCAAAGTTATCAATATCTGTGACCGGTTTTGATCTGGAGCGTTTTTTGCCTGGTGTTCTAAATACTGATAATAAGTCGGAATTATTGGCTTCAGTGGAGATTTTCCTTACCGTTGCTATGGACGTCTTTGTAGATTCAGCTGTCCTTTTCTGAATTTTCTGTAAGTCACTAATTATACTATTTAATTTTATATTTCCCGCCTGAATAACTTCTGCAGTTTGTTTTATTTCACTTATATCTACAGTGCTGCGGTCAGAATCGAGTAAAATACTCGCAGCTTCGCCAATTTCACTTTGAATTTGTTTCAGGGAATTAATGAAATCATTCGATTCCCTTTTCAGAAAACAATGCACGTCAAACACCATTTTCCGTGCCTGTCTTTTCAAAACAGTATTCCTTCTCGGCCTCGGCATTTTCACTGTTTAAAAACTGTTCAAACTTAATCAAACAGTGAATAAACTAACAAACACAACAAACAAATCAACAAAACAAACTTAACAAAAAACAACAACAAAAATTAACGATGACAACAAAACAATTCAGAACGCGACTGTACACTGGAAGTGCGCGGAGCGTCGTATCGGCACGGGGGACGGAGTACGACTGGAGAGCCAATCGGCGCAACGCACGCTCGCCCTTCACCCCTGTACCCCGCCAAGACACCTTATTTTTTACTTCTGCGCAATAACGGTCAGCGCTAGAGTTTCGTGCCGCGACCTATATCTATTACAATTTTTATTACTCACTATGCTCTGAATTGATTGTGGCAAACACTGGTCGCACAAACTGAACTGGAAATGTTTAAAAACAGAGGTTTAAAAATAACTAGGTAATGCTGTCGACTGTTGGCGTAGATGTCAGTCATTTGACATTTAATTTCCTCAATCCGTGCTCAAACCGTTCTAAAACCCATACTAAAATCCTAGGTATGTGCATAAGAATAAATTATAACTATTTATTCTTATGGTATGTGCTCAAACCCCATTAAAACCCGTATAGATTATTGTATAAATGTATATACTTGTAGGTACTACTATCTTCTCTATGAAAGCCGGGGCGCGCTTAAAACGTAGTGGTTATGTACTCTGCGCAGGCTAAGAAGTAAAGTACAAAATTTGTACTTTACTCTGCGCAGGCTAAGAAGTAAAGTACAAATTTTGTAATTTACTTTATGTAGTTGAAGTTAATATGACAATAAATAATAATTAATTATGAGAAACTCATTATTTCAGCAAGGATTTAACAAAGTGGAAAGAATATAGAAATAACCTAATTGACACCCAAATCACAAAAACACGATGCCTGTGCGTATAAATATATATGATATGTTATTATAACTAGCCAAATATGTAGCTTAGCTTACCAAGGCCTTCACGTTATTTCATAACGTGAAGGCCTTGGTAGACTTTCGTACTTAACTTCGACGCATTACGGATATTAAAATACAGAATTCTAAGGTACCTCCTACCTAGATAGACAGAGTTCCAGACGTTGACAGTTCGTAGGAAAGAAAGAGATCTAACACTAAATGTCGTGCGAAGAGTAGTCTGTAGTCCTTTGGGTTCAATGCAACCCATGCCTCTTACACTAAGGGTACTGAAGTCATAAAAACACGGAAATCTCATTTGATCCACCAGCGGAACTTTCCGAGGAACCAAATAGACCTAAAGGGTTTTAAGACACCTCCCTGTAAAAAAAATACTGTATCCATTTCCTTACATCGCCTCGAAGTGTGCGAATGTATGTTAAATGTATAGTAAGAATCTGCTTTCAGCTATACGATTACTTTGATAAATACACATTTTTATGCGAAATGTATGACGAAGACGCTGATGAAATCAACGAGCTGGTTTTAAACTTCTTTCCATTCGACAATTCTGTTCAAGTAATTAATACTACAAAAAACAGAACTTTAGTAAGACGTGTGCAAATTCCACCGCTCAAACTAGAAATGTTACAAATAGGGAATATTGTGAATATATTCTCCAAACTGCTCCTCATAAAGGATTGCGCACCACTCACCCGAAGGACCCTTTTCAACAAAGTAGAGAGGTAGAACTATCTTCATTTCTCATAGGATATGAAGTATTCATACATGCTAAAACTTACCCAGGTTCTTATCAAAATGTAATCTCTTGTTTAGTACTTTCGCGCTAATCAAGCCCGTGAACCCAAGCGAACATGGCAAAATTATAACATTCATTGTGAAAAATGGCTTTCGAATCGTGCGTATGAAAAATGGAAAAATAAGTAAAGATTTCGCCATGGATTTATATAGGAGTATAGCTGGAAACAATATGCTGCCGTGAGTAAACCAGTGTAATAATATAGATGCAGGTAGAAGATTATTATTTTATTCTGTTAAAGCAGCAGCGGGTATGGGTAGGTTAGTCAAGTACCTAAGGCCTTTAGGTACTCTTTCTATTTGTATAAAATTGATAATCTACTCCCTCCATATTTATTGACAGCATAATCATTGACTACGTAACTGGTGGTGAGGTCATAGGCCTAGAATTAGTGGCACCGAACGCCGTGAAAAAGTGGAGACAATGTCTAGGCGCTACAGATCCTAACGATGCGGCGCCGGGCACGCTGCGACGCCTGTACGGGGAGAATAAGCTACGAAATGTTGCGCACGGATGTAACACTTCCGAAGATGCCACGGAGGTACAGCATTTTACATAGTTCTATAGCAGAATAATTTATAAATAAATAGTTGTCTACTGTTTACCCATATTCCCTGTCCATTCGAGCGCCATTAATGAACGCGTGCACGTGCGTATCGCCAGCCACGAAAACGATAGACTGAAGTTTTGTTCACTCACTCTGTTACTCTGCTAATTTCGAGAGCAAGGAAAGAGAAAGAAAAACCTTTATTAATGCATACTTAGGTAAAGGTAGCAATTAAACTTTTTCATTTTTAAATACAGATGCTAGAGATGTTCTTTGGTTCTGAGAATGGAATGCCAAAGATACCATACAAAGCAACATACAAAGATTGTACTTGCTGTATTATCAAGCCCCACGCACTAATCGACGGAAATGTAGGCGCCATTTTAGAACAAATCTCTGTATCTGGAAAGTTTTACATTTCAGCAATGGCTATGTTCGGAGTTAAACTTGTCAATTCCGAAGAATTCTTTGAAATATACAAAGGTATCTTGCCTGAATATGAGGTAAGGGAGGTTTCTTTTTTTGATTAACGTTAGATCATTCGGGATTGTACCTACATAGATGACGGATACATAACATACGTCTATACCTATAATATAACTGTAGCAGGTCCAATTCTGTACATCAAAGATATTTAGATTTTTTTTTTTTTTGGTGTGGACTCTATATTCAATACTGAACCTAAATCTGTATTTTTTTTAAATTTTTGTCTGTCTGTCTGTTTCTAGGCCGCGCATCACGCCGAAACTACTGAGCGGGTTCAAATGAAACTTGGCACGATATAAGTTGATACTACTAAGTATAGCATAGAATACTTTTTATCCCAAAATTCAATACGGTTCCCCTGGGATAGGGGATAAAAGTCAAAATGTGTACTTGGCTGTAACTCCGAAACAGCTAAGCCGATTTGAAATGGACTTTCACTGGCAGATAGCTGATATTACTGGGCATAACTTGAGCATGAGCACTTTTATTTTGGAAAAATCAAAATAAAACCCCTGAAATTATGAACAAAATCTGAATGGCAGGACCAATATGAACAGGACTTTTACTGGCAGGTAGCTCATTCTATAAGACGTTGCTTAGGGTACATTTAATAATTAGGGTACCGCGCAACAAACAAATAAACCCATAAAATTGTAAACGATAACCGAACGGAGGGACCGATTTGTTCACTGGCAGGTAGCTGGTGCCATAAAGCGGTATTTGAGGATTAATTTATTTTGGAAAACTAATAGGGTTCCGCGCGACAAATAAAAAAACCATGCAATTATGAACAAAATCTGAACGGCAGGTCCGACATGAACCGGACTTTTACTGGATACTGGGTAGCTGATGCTATAAGACGTTATCATAGTATAAAGAAGAGGGAGTAGGCTATCTCCGGCCCAATTCGCGATATAATTGCCTACTGTCTTAGGGTTGTCACTTTTAGCTAAATATTAGGCGCGGCTGTTCGCGCTTCGCTAGCAACCGCATAAACAGCGGCAACGTCAAGTCGCGGTCCCGACTCGCCATGTAGCCGCTAGATGGTACAGGCGGCAAGTAGTAAGTAGGTAGGTACTTAGTTACTATACCTACAATACTGAGAAATATATATATATATATATATATATATATATAGGCATAACTAAACGTAAACAAAGAAATAGCGGCAAACCAATTGCCAGATCAAAAGTACCTAATACATTCTAGTAGGAAATTAGACCTACTTCCTGTGTGATAGAAAACTAATACAAACAAAAAATATGTAAGTACGTAGGTATCTCATCATCAAGTAAAATTATATTATGCCAGAATAAGTGACTAACTTACCTTTCCTGTTCAATGGGTAATCTGAACAGAGACAGGTCTGGAATCGATGAATTATTAAGACACCCAAACACGCAGCAATACGTTCTTCTGCGATTATCAGACATTTTGATGATGATATTGATGAATAAATCATTTAGCGGTGCCGAAAAGCCGTGACGCGCGCGCGAACCTTGTGCAGTGTTAGCCCCGATTGGCGCACTGAGAAACGGGTCGAGATTATGTTAAAGTGTGCGTGCGTCGACACATAGATACAATAGCGCACACATACAAGCCGCGCGCGGTGCGTTTGTATGAAGATAACCTACTTCCCCTCTCTTTATACTATGACGTTATAGACTACATTAGACATAGACTACATTTATTTTGGAAAAAAAAATTAGCGTCTCGCGCAACAAATAAATAAACCGATGGAGTTGTGAAAAATTACCGAACGGTGGGACCAATTTGTTCACTGGTAGCTGATGCTATAATTCGTAATTTAGGGTTAATTTACTTATAATGTATTTTTTGTTCCGCGTATCACATAAAAAAACATGTAATTGTGAACAAAATCTGAATGGTTGAACTTTCAGAGCTGATGCCAAAAGGCATAAAATAGGATAGGTACCTACTGTTTTTTTGGAAAATTAATTAACGTTCCGCGCAGCAAAAAAAAGTCCATTACCTAAATTGCGAACAAAATCCGAATGGTTGGACAGATTTAAACAGAACTTTCACTGGTAGATACTTTCAGGCGGCACTCGGCGACATTTAGTTTAGAAAAATAATTAGGGTTCCGCGCAAAATACATTAAACCCATGAAAAAAATTCAATCCACGCGTACGAAGTCGCTGGTACAGCTAGCATATAATATAAGCCTACCTACGTATCTAGCTACGACCTTTTTACCAATGGTTAAAGCTGGTAGTTAGCTTTAATGGTAGATTGCGTAACTACACTTGTCGTTCTATGTGCTACCAATAAAATGTTACTACTTACTGATGTCATACACTTTACACATCAATATTCGGGCTATTTTTACCCGACTACGGCGAAGCATAAAGGAGGGTTATGATTTCGACGGGTATGTATGTATGTACTTATGTATGTTCATCTGTTCCGTCGTAACTTCTAAACTATGTACCTACTTATCATAATTTGACAAATGAATGGGGTATCGCTGGAAGAGTCTTGATCGTCCGCTGGTTATAGGCCATGTGTCTAGAGGACATTATAACGAACTAAAAAAAAATTATGATACGACCACGGCTATCCTCTGAACATCACTATAAATGTATTTAAAATAAATGAAAATATATCAGACTAGTGACCCGCCCCGGCTTCGCACGGTCAGCGTTAGCCCTATAAGTTTAATACTTTCAAAACTCAAATGAATTATTGTCACGTGTGGGATACTTAATTAACTAATTACCTTAGTTACCTTTTCAGCTTTATGAATTTTTCACGCTTACAACAAAAAAAATATTTTTCAGGCAATGTGTATTCATTTGGCAGAAGGAAAATGTGTAGCTCTCGAAGTAAAGTCTGAGGACCCCACAATCAATTGTGTCAACGAGTTTAGAAAACTTTGCGGCCCCAGAGATCCGGTAATTAATACATTTCATCAGCCAAACATTATCATACCGCGCCCGCCATCTATTACCAAATCAAGAGAATACAACCGCTACGCTAATTCCCAAACTAAGCAAGGCTTGTACTATGAGAACCAGGAACTTCCTACGTCAAGTACCACAGACCAAGATTAAATAACGTCAAAGAAATACGTGGGCATAACCATAAGAATAAGTAATAACTGAGTCCTATTACTTATTCTTATGGTCCTGGTAACCCATTATATGGGGAGCAACGTATTTCTTTCCGCACTTCCATTTTGTCATTTGTCACTAAGTGTATTATCTATGGTTGTCAGGTACAAGACTACGGTGATCAAAAATGTACTGTCCAACACAAAAAATATTTTCAATTCGAACCAGTAGTTCCTGAGATTAGCGCGTTCAAACAAACAAACTCTTCAGCTTTATAATATTAGTATAGATACATCGCCATGACGGAATTATACAGAATGTCTAGCTTATCATCAATCTTCATAAAGGTAGACATTAAACTAGAAGAAATAGGTATGTAGGTATTGGTGTCGATTCTGTTGTACAGAATCAGTCACTAAACTAATTTGACAGGACTAAAAGTCTTGCTATTCCTCTTTGCGAAATTCAAATGAGGTTATTACATATTATTCGGCGGTGACTCTCAACAGCACTATTCGGGAATATTTTTTAGTGAATTCGCACACCACAGGTTTTCAGATCTTTTCCTTTACAGCTGTAAAACACTGCTTCTTGCCAAATTTCATGATTCTAAGTAATCGGGGAGTACCCTATAGGTTTTGATTCCCTTGTGATATCGCAAAATATGCAAAAAATTTCGACATAAACGGTCATATCTTATCTTCATATTGACTTACAGGTTTGATTATATTACAGCTGAAAGAGACCATAGATCCGGGTATTTCATATTAATTTCAATTAGATAACTCCACGCGTTCTTCAGATAAAAATTCTTGACAGACAGACAAACAGACAACAAACTGATCCTATAAGGGTTCCTTTTTTCCTTTTAAGGTATGGAACCCTAAAAAACTAAACAATTATAGGGAGATAAAAATACTGTGCAATTTGTAATTTTTTTTATTTTTTACAGGACTTGTGTCGCCAATTGTATCCTAACTCCATCAGAGCTCAGTATGGTAAAAATATTATTCACAATGCGGTTCACTGCACTGATCTGCCAGAAGATGGTGAACTAGAAGTGGAATATTTCTTTAAGCTTTTAGCCAATGATTGATAATTGTAATCTTAATTTTAGATTATTTCTTCTTGTAGACATTCTTAATGACAAAATCATTTCCTTCTATTTCTATTCTATCATACATCCATTTTCTGTTCACCCTGAAAACATATTTTGAGTGTTATTATTTTTTAAAATTTATATACCTACTTATCTATTTTTAAGTAGCATAGATTTATAAAAGTATATTATAGTACATATGGCATGTATTAAATCCTTTCCACCAGTTCTTGATACACATATAGGTATCTTAGTGTCTGTTTATGAAAATTAATGCCGTCTGACTGGGGACTGTACCTCCAAATTACAGACTGCAGTGAGATAACACTACTTTGATGTAGTGTTGTGTTTCTGCGATAAGTAAGGTTGCCAGTGCTCCAAGAGGATATGCTGGGCTAGTAGTAATGCTGCTAGCACAGTGACTCCTCATTAACAACAGGGTTGGCAACTCATTAGTAATATAACTGGTATTGCTAGCGGCTATATACTATGGTGACTGATTACCATCAGGTGGGCCATATGCTTGTGCCATGTTGGTATAAAAAAATATCTATACCATTTATTTTTAGGTAAAACATTTTGTGATCCTAATGATCACTATTAGGATAGTTAATGTAAATTTACATGTACAATACAGATTTTAGGTGTGCACAAATTGCCACTTGTGTAGATCTCCAACAGTTGCCACATTAACAGAATCCATCAGTAGGTGAAGCTACTCAAGTTAAGTGCAGCAAAAATATTTAGATTAATCAAATAACTGATCAGTCTAGCAACATCAAGTTCCGCAACTGACAAAATGCATGTGAACTCATTAGCAGTGCTTGAATGGGGCCTTTACATGGATTCATGGATAACATGTTTAACTTTTATACATGTGGGGAAGGACGACCAAGCTGCTCAACTAGTGTTGTGTATAAATATACATTTTAAGACATTACCTGCACTCATGTCCACATTTATTAGAGTTGCACTTAGAGCATGGGAAGTGACACCCAGGGCATGTTTCGTCCAAACAATCACACAGGTCTTGTCCAGTATAAGCTATTTGTCCACTTTCATTGTAAATAGATTTACTTTTACGGCTGCAATTCACAAATGCTTGACAATTATTTAGGTAACAATACTTACCAGGCTGCTTACTTGGTGATAAGAGTATGCTTGTAATTTTTCAATGACAAAAAGATCATTTAATGTAGGCACCTTTCTGGCAGAAGTGTTAGCAATTTTTTTAGTTCAGCTTTAGCAATGATGCTCACTGTCTACCCGAAACAGGTCAGGTGTGATGGTATGTATTGTATATATGTGTCCTCAGAAAAAACAAAACCGGTGCCTTTGACCCTGGTTCTGTGGACTGTGGTATCATTAAAGTAACCTCAGTAATTTTATTATCCACAGAACATACACAGAAATCTAATCAACATTATCACTAGTCTTATTTGCTTTTCATTTTCATGAATGACTAATGATTCAAGTGATTATTGGGAAAATATAGCTTACTTCAAAAAATAACTTTTTCGATTTATCTTGCGCCGCTCACGGGCAGAAGTCTCAGGATCAAAATTATGCAAAAAGTGCATATTTTCCTGATGAAGCCGCTGGTAGATTTAATTAAACCAAGAGAATACAATACACTCGCTAATTCAAAATAATAAATTAAAAGCAAACAAAAAATAATCGAATCGATGGGTAATTTGGTTGGTAGTAGAACGTAGTGATTATGTTCTCTGTGGTTGGTAGGTTCCACACAGATAAACACATTCTTGGCACTTGACAGATTACAATGCAAAGATTATAAATACCCCAATACGTGGTTATTGTACTCTGTGTACAATACGACCTGTAATGCTAGGTTCACACTTTTGTGGCGTGGTATGTCGTGGCGCGGTCTGTTGTGTCGCAGAGTGTTTACACTTATGTGTCGTATTGTGGCGCATTTTTTTTCCTTTTTTATCATAGAGACTGGTGTTATCGTGCTAATTCGATAAGTTCATCGGACATTTTAACTGATTTATTTAATGTTTTTGCTATTTCCTCCCAAGCATACCGTGATCCTTATATCCTATACATTTTGTGATGGAGTCCTTGGTATTGACGTACTAATTCGATGTGTTCATCGGACATTTTAAACAACGAAAAATCCACAGCAATAACATGGACTTCTTCCCTCGCTTAGAATAAGGACTTATCCTTATTCAAAGGTCGTATTCAAAGGACTTATCCATATCCAATAGGTCTTTGATTAGAATTTATAGCCAAGTTAATGCCAAATTCTCTAAAGGTGGTACACACTTGTGGCGTGGTGTGTCCTGGCGCGTCATAACGCAATCGGTTACATACATTTACTATAACTAGATTCACACTTGTGGGTTGTACACCCTAGTCAGTGTGTGGTTAGCATTACCTTGGTTCACACACTGACAAAAACTGACTGAGAAATTCCCTGAAGAGGATTGATTGCAATACTTAAAATTACTATTACTATTAAAATGTACTATTCTGAGAAATAAGGTTACATACCATAAATTTTTGTGTTGCCTTTGCTCAACAATGGGACAGTATTAATATAGGATAGGCAAATTAAATAACTTTTGATTTATCAATCTCAGATCGAATCTTAGCGTATTGTATTCTATTTGATCCCTAATTATTCACCAAATAACTCAGCTACACACTTCACTACTTCACTTAATTTACTTTGGAATAAATCAGTGTTCAATTCAAATGTAGTCGTTCCATGTTAAAAATTTTAATTAAACCTCGCTAGGTCAAATAGGCAAAAAAATTATAATCTTGAAAATTCCCTAACACGACACCGGTAAAATTAGTCCTTAAAGAGGATTGATTGTCATAGTTAGGAAGAAGAAGAAGAAGACAAAGTTTGGACAAACGTTGGTTTGGTTAAGTATGGTGGTACTCTGTAGTTTGGCAGTTAGTCAAGTTGTCAAGCAGGATGGCACATTGAAATTGCAAATTGGAAATTGTCGAAAGTAATGATATTCTTGATAGCGGTTGTATTCTCTAGGGATTTGAGCGATTTATAATAACTTAATTTTCCTTTGTTGGAAGAACGAGGAAGTAATTATTAGCAATGGCTGACACGAGCAATAAAGAGCAATCGGTAACAAAAGTGCCCATGATTTACGTGTGCGGAGGTAAATATTGAAAATACTACAAGCATGATTATATTATTATTCCTGTCAGGACCTTTGATTATATACTTTCAGGACATATCAAATAGGGAATAAGTCAAATTGATTGTTTGCTTTGCAAAGTTGTATGTTATTTAATAGAGATCATCACAGAGTACATAAATCACTACCGTGCGAACTACCTACTAAGTGCTGGGTGCAAAACAAAATATTCTATAATTTCTTTGTCAGAAGTACCTATAATTGTACCCAAATTGTTTACTTATCTTTACAGAATGTCACAGAGAAAACGAAATTAAACCAAGAGACCCTATTAGATGCAGAGAGTGTGGTTACCGGATTATGTACAAGAAGAGAACCAAAAGATGTATCCTTTTACAAACAATATTATATTTTTTGGCCAACCCTGGCGAATGCTCATAATAACTGATTACCCTGTTAGCTCATTTCTTATTCTTAGCTAATACAAGAAGGGGTGTTGTATTTGCTAATAATTCAAATGTCTCAAATAGAGTATACAAAAGTTTAACTATAAACAGACCCCATGGTCTCCGAAATCAACCTGCTTCTCTCAAAATGGTTTAAGTAGCAGTTTTCGAAAAAAGTTCTTTGCATAACAATCTATTTTACTTTTAAATTAAAATCCTTTACTTGATAGTTGTATATGTGTGTGGCCACCTGCATACCCTGCATGTTAGAGGACATCAAGCTTTGGTATTGGTTGCTGAAGTTTTATATCATTGTTTCTCAACCTCTTTAGTGCTGTGTGACCTCATAAAACTATTGAAGTATTATGATGTTATTTACATCATAAAGCACAAGTTCTCATTTTCATAAGCTTAAACCACAATTAATTCATTGTTCGATTAATCTATTATTGTTACTTTAAATATATGTTTTTTTGCCATAATTTTGGGAACAATGCCTATAAATACAACAATGCATATTTTGAGCTGACACTGTTTAGTGTGAGAAGATAATAATTTATTATCAGATCTGGGCTTGCTAATTTTTTTTCTGCTAATAATGTTTGTGCTGTGTTTTAATACTTGCATGTGCTGCAAATTTCTGATAATCTTTATGTATGATTGAGGTAAGCTATTTTTATTAAACATGAATGTGTTGGAGGGGTAGAATTGCATGCAAAGTTTGTTATAATAAATATTTGCTAATAATAATTAATTTACTAACCCATATGGGCATTGAAAACATGAAACCTACATATTCTACATTATTGTAGAGTCATTCCTTTTTACCCAACCTTTTCAGCCGTATTATTATCTATACAAATAAATTGAATTGCCTGTGCATTTCAATTAAAAATATTTGCTTAAACCTAAAGTGCTTGTCAGTTTGTTTATTTATCCACTAGTCTCCGAAACAACTGAATGGATTTTGATGGTAATAGGATTGACTAAGAAAATATTTCGGAGAATAATCTAAAAGCTACTGTTTATACTGGAAAAACAATGGGTTCCCATGAGATCCTGGGCAACTGCTAGTTTTCAGTCAATATTACCTTGTTATCATCATTGGCTGCTTTTCACTGACTCCACCACATCATGCTATTCTGTTACAGGCAACAAATCGGATGATGACTAGTCCCTTGTGTGAAGTTTTTAGTCCTTAGTAAATCCACATCCTTATCCACATGTTATATTGTTATTATTAATATAATTTGTGAAGCTTTAAGATACAGTACCTATAATTCCTTAACTAATTTTTCAGTGGTTGTATTTGATGCTCGATGAACAAAAGGAGAACTGCAAGGTATCCAGATGCTTATTATTATTTTTGTAATGTATAAGATATTAAGTACACTAATTTCTTGTAATAAATAAGGTGATAAATCAATGATTGTTTTAATTGTATGAAACTAGAAGAAATAACTAATAAACCTTTGTTAACATTTTTATTTTTCTGGCCCAGTATTTTATTACATTACGTCAGACTGGGTGACAATGCGCATACGCAGCTATCTGCGACGTTAACTCTTAATTTGGCGAATATTTGGCCCAAAGGCTAAGCATTGCAATTCAGCGTGGCAATGCCGCCAGCCTTCTTGGCACACTTCCCCGTGACAGTGGTTCGGGACATTTATTTTACGTTAAGTTTTGTACTTCTTAGTTTAGTTTATTTTAAGTTTTTAATCCATAAAATCTATTAATGTACCATTTGGCTTTGTGTGTACATGTTTGTATATGTGTTATACATACCTTTAGTTGAATGGGTGACCGCCCGGCCAATATCATACTGATTACTGAACCTTTCCGTTCCTCGAAGACCACCATAATCGGTTCCTCGTTGTCGATTCCGCGGGGAATAAGGTTTCCGGAGCCCCTCGAGTTTACTCTGTTCTTACACTAGGTTACTGGACCGCAATATTAGGCGGGCTATATGTTTACGCTTGTCAGCTTCTTTGAATAAATTACGGGCCAAGTGCGAGTTGAACTCCTAGGGTTACGTAATTAAAGATAATCTTCGTTAATGGTCAAACTTAACTGTGTCGTTCGATCCCTAGGCATCATTATTGCACCAACCGCAAATAATAACTTCATAATACATACTAAATTAGCTTTTTTCGTTATTAAATTACGTAACTACGGATTTCAGTTTTTTTTTCCTTTACATGTCTTAATATTTCTTGTCAAATTTTATGATTCTAGGTCAACGAGAAGAACCCTATTTTGTATAGGTTTTTTGTGTAGGTGTACTAGGTTTTGATTCCTTTGTGAAATTGTAAAATATGCGAAATAATGATCGCGTTGATTGTCAGGCGACCATGGAACCGGGTATTTGATATAAATTACAACTTAATGCCTCTACGCCTTCCTGAGAAAAAGGGTCTTGACAGACAGACGGACGACAAAGTGATCTTGTTAGGATGTTCTTTTTTCTTTTGAGCGTAGATGTACGGAACCCTAAAAATCGATGGTCGTGAAAACTGCATCGCCATGCAGGTCCAATCTAGTTGGCACTATTTGGAAGGGCTTAGTGATTACAAATATTAATCTTACGCTTGCTCGCTTATAATAAATACAGATCACAGGAATATGGAATTGTAGTGCATGAAAAATATTCTATAATAACTCAAATGTATTATAATTATGTAACTCCTTCATTACAAAGTACTTGTAACAATTATTTTAACCCTTCTCTCATATAATAAAAGTACAGTAAAATCATATCTCTACAGTCTACAATAATCGCGAGTACACCGTTTCCTTCAATCAAATATCGTCCAAATATTGTAAGAATAGCTATGTTATGGTTACAACGCAATGGCAACGAACTCGCAATTTATAATTATTGTATTCTACAACTCACAATTTAAAATGTAAATAGGTAGTCAGAGGAGCCAGTGGCTACTTCTTGTTTAATATTTGGTCACAAAACATGACGGAGTTTCCATACCATTGCGCCGAACCGGAATACACTTATGAATAAAAATACAAAATGTAAGACTACCATTTTAACATGCTTTTATATCGCTATGGATAATAGCTAAAGTGAAACACTATATTTTTCAATATGTTTGTTATAGGGTAGGTCACGTACAAATATTTCTTACATTTATATGTATATTAAAAGTAGCACATTATACGTTCCACGATATGGTTATGTAGTGTAGTTATACTTAACTCCTTTTAATTTCAAAGATAATAGGTATTCAGGTATTCGTATATAACATTCTGAATTGATAGAATGGAACTTTTCTGTTCATTGGTGTAATGCAATTAGAGTTAAACATGATCACATGTTCCGAATATTTACCCATATGAAGAGTAACTAGTATTACAAATATAACTTGAGTACTATTTTTGATATGGAAGACTCATCGAGAATGTATATAAGTAGATATATTCATCTAATTTTAGTTTATGGAAGTTGATATGCCAATTGTTTTTAAAGACGATTTGGAAGTAGATGTTACACAGTGTAAATACATCATAGTATATAAAAATACATACAAAAGGTTAAAATGGTTCTTATTTAGATATTTCCTCTACTTAAAAAGTTTGTAATATGTTTTGTTTGATATTTAAACAATAATTTAATCAAAACATGGACCTCAATAATTTACTGTAAGAAAATTGTATAATAAATTTGAACAGAAGCTACAGTCGTTCAGCTCCCCGTTTCTATGTAGGGCAATCAATTGTTCTCTTATTTCAGAGTTACTATGTATTAACAACAAATATAATACGTAAGCCTTACTGTGGAAGCAAATTTAACAACATTAAAATTATTAAAATTTGAGATATTTACAAGATAGACACTTTCACAATTACATTGAAATAAGATACAGATATTGTATAATAATATAGTTAAAGCGTATCATTTTGTTTTCACACATCTCTGAGCCAACCCCAGCAAGAATAATTACACCTTAAATTAATAACAAAAACAAAATTGCACACTAAAATATTCTACTTAACGTAATTTTGGCACTAAATATCTGTGGCACTATAATTAACTCGAGTTTCTCTATCCTGACCATCACTATGTTCAGTATTGTTAATGTCACTATCATTTTCACTGTGAGTCGCGTTATCGGCGTGCGGCGCATCCTCGTCGAGGTCGTGATCACGCCCGGCGGCCGGTTCGCGGTACTCCAACTTGGTGGGGTCCTTCTCGTGCAGCTTGCGCGCCAGCGACTGCAGGCTCGCCAGTGAGCTTGCACAGTCCGTCGTGTCAATGTCCGTTAAACTGACACCCGCGCGTTCGATTTCAGTAAATGTTCCGAATGGCAACTTGAATAAACATTCTAGTCGCATTACATGCATTTTACTCCTGAGGTGTTTAGCTAAATGACCATGTATCCTGAAAGCTATATTACAATCTGAACATCTGAACGGTCTAGGATTGAAAGAAGTTGCAGCTCCGAAAGTGGACGTCATGGAAACTTTGTTGTGATGCGAACCACTACGCTCATGTTTCTGGAGATGCCCACGAGTTCTGAAACTAACGGCGCATACGCTGCACCTAAAAGGTCTCTCCATGTAGTGAATATTGAGGTGCAAACGCAATTGCGAGGGTTTTGTGAACGTTTTGTTACAAAAATCACATATCCTCCGCCCGTCTTCCATTAGTCTGCCTGAAGAATAAGATGAGCTTTCAAAATCCTTTCCTTTGGTTACTTTAAAAGCTACTCCACCGACTCCTATAACAACTTTTCTTGCGACGGGTTCATGATCCAAGGTCGGCAATTGCATTGTCTCTGATTCGGATTCGTCAATTTTAGAATTTTCATCAACACTAATTTTGCTGTTGCTATCATCATTTATATTATCAATGTGATTTTGTGTCGCTTCATCTTGTGCTTTAGAGTGGTTCACTCTCGTTTGCTTCAAATACTCAAATACAACGTTCTTAGCGTTTTCTGCATTATTATTTTGCGGATGATTTCGCTTGGCGTCCATACTAAGGTGCACTGATGGAGATGGATCCCTCATAACCGTAACAGCTTCATCTATAGTTTGGGGTTCTGGACTCCCAATATTCTTCTTTATAGATTTAGAATCACTGGTCAATATTTGAGATGTTGATACTGACATTACGATTGCTGTACTTGTCGTTACTGCCGTATGGTTGTTAGTTTCTGCAACGCTGTACTTTTCAGAAAATGGTGACTTCTCTAAGTCGGTTTTTCTCGATTTGCTTAAGGTGCACGTAAGTTGACTTTGTTTTATTTTTGAGTCTAAAAGGGCTCTCTCAGTTAAATATGTTTGTAACATAGGTTCTCCGTTCGTCCACTGATTCTGATGGTTTGGTAGCTTAGCGGTGTTGGAAGCTAGTGATGCTAAAACCATTGATTCTCTGGCGGTTGGTATTTCGGGAATGTTAGGAGATGTTGCCTTTACTTCATTTTTACTGAGATCCATAGGTTCATTATCGACTTCTGATCGAGAATCAATGGAAGTTCTTCTCGCAATTGTAAAACTTTCTGGGTTTAATTCAAATGTTATAGTTTCTAACCCAGTTGGTGTGTAGGGATACGTCGTAGGTCTAGCACTTGTTATTAGCCCAGGTGTTCTGGATGTACTTGGCCGAGAACCACCCAAAGATAATAAACAGTGTGCAGCTTCGTGTTCTGGTAATCGCGATTTACAAGCTTCAGTATCTGGAAATAACCGTTATTTTTCTTACAATAATTATACTATATATGTAGATTGACAATAATAGCTACAGTAGAACTATAAACACTTGTATAGACCAATATTCTATAGTTTCATTAAAGCAGACTGAAGCTTGAAGAATTCTGTCACTAGCGTTAAATGGATCTAGCTGATATCTACTACTTTTTTAGATTCTAATTGTATTTGCTATGCGAAAGCTATCAAGCATTAATTAAATAAGAGCTCTATAACATACAGAAGAACAATGGCGACAGAATATAAGTAAAAATATTATTCTGTTAACGAGGCAACACTTACCACTTGATTCTGTTTCACCTTCGTTTCCTTCATCTCCATCAGAATCTGTGTCGTCATCTGTTTCACCAGAGCATTGAGCCATTTCTCCATTTTCAGCCTCGTTACCTTCATGGGGATTTATTCCTAATTCACAACATTTTTTGTAATGCGCTTTACTTTTCATATGCTTGGTTAAATTACCCTTGGTTTTGAAACTGAAAAGAACAACAATTAAGATATTAATAATAATAATTTAATATTATTGTATACTTATATATTCTTGATAATATATCTCGATAACAAGTATAAAGTTATACCTGAAAGCACAATGTATGCAAGTATACGGACGCACATCTGTATGAGTGCGAATATGTTTTTTTAACATAGAGGGCTTTTTGCAGCGAATTCCACACTCTGAACAGACATATCGCCCTCTACCACGGCCGCGTACATAGGTATATTCTTCGTTACTTTCAAATCCACCTGTTAGTTCCTTTTTAGGAGTTGTTGTATTATCCGCCGTTTGATATTTATTTTCATCCATATTTTTTTTGTCGATTGGATGAAGTGCCTGAAATACATATTCCATTAATTGGCTAAAATTTATAAATAAAAATTTCGATTTATAATATATATGGATATAATAAATTGAAGGAACGCACCTGTTTGCTGTCTTTAGAAATGGTATTCCATTGCGATGAATGAGTCAATATGAGATCCTGTTTAATCACCGCGAGAGCTACGTTTTGCGGTCGATGACGTGAGTCGTATAGAGACATAGCAGACGATGCTGACAATCCCAGCGGGTCTGGCGTCAACTCAGATAATAACTGTAAACATATTGATGTTTTTTATATTATATCATAATTAGAATATACATACATTGTAAAATCCAATTTCGATTGGTCAAATTATTCGAAATTGTATAAATTGTATCATTATATGTATTACCTGCCAGTTGCTGTACATAGACAGAAAATGCTGATTTGGAACGTATGTTGGTTGTGGGCGGTTGATGGTGCAGTAAAAAACTTTCGTTGAACATTTTAAACCTAAATAGGTATATGCATTTCCATTTAAGTAGAGCTGACCATATGCTTTTGCTGGCCGCGGAGTTTCTGGTGACACTAAAGGCATTGTATTTGCATTAGGTGTTATTCCGTGATGTCTTTTGGGTGTAAATGTGCCAGGTTTTAATGGTAAAGTAGATGGTCTCAAAAACTTAGATTTTCTTTCGTCTGTGGCAGATGTGGCCTGTACGTTCTTTTGGAAGTAAGAAGTTTCCGACCTTTCATTATCAACAGGTACAACAGGTGTTTCTTGAGCATTCGTGTTTTTCTGCACTTCCGAAGAGCTTAATATTTGATTATTATATATTTCCGCCTTAGTAATTAGATTCTCAAAATTAAAATTTCTCATTTCTTTTTCAGATTTTATTTCTGGAACTTTGCAAATACTATTATTATATATTTTGTCTCTACCTTTAATCTTATTCGATGGATAGCTAAAACTGTCTTTCAAAACTAGGGTCCTAGGTATCCCGTCCGAAGTTCTTTTCAAAGCCCCATCCTGATTTAGCACTGGCTTAACTATTGTTGGTGAAAATGTCTTAGAATTGAAGCTTACTTCATCGACGTTCCTTACTTTTATTATAGGGACAGAAGTGGCATAATGTGCCATGTCCGAATTGTACATTTCTGTATTTTGAGTACGTTTTTCAGCATCAGTATAGGATAGCCTTGAATTTGGGCTTCTTGTATTACGTAACTGCTGAGTATCGAACTTGGTCACCGGAGTCACTTTTATGGGTTGCACATGAATATGTGTATCTTCTCTTGGTGAATTTGTAGGGTTCTTATGAATATCAACATTGGAAATATTTTTTTGTGTGATCGCATTTCCTACATAAATACCTGACGTATTTGGTCCTGGCATACCAGGCACGTGAGGTATTAATTTGCCACCATGTAATATTGTAGTGGCGCCATTTGGTGACCTGGAAGGACTTAATGGTGGTAAGGTTAATGGATTAAAAGCCGTTATAGCACTCAGCGGTGGAAACTGAAAATGTAATCCCGAAGGAGTTGAAATTGAAATTCTAGGTGTATGTGGCTGCGGTGTGCCTATTATCTCTTTCGGAGTTGGAGGATTATGCATCATAGTTCCACCCGAATGCAATCCTGATCTCACTACCACACTACTTGCTTCTGCATCGTTACCAAGTTTAGAAGGAGATAAGTTTTGCTGTATAAGAATAGGTGACAATTGATTTTTATTTGGTTCGATACGTAATGTAGTAGTACTGCCAGAATGATCTACTATTTTAACTTCGCCTCCAAACATTTGAAGTGATGTGGAATTATGCCTCATGTGTTGTGTAATTTCATCCATTGTTCTTAATGTTGCTGAATTGGTATCAATACATCTTATCTTAGGATGAGGATATAATTCAGTGGACCTCGGAGATATGTTTTCCACTTGTCTGGGACTATATGCTTCAGATCTACTGTCCATTCGTCGTTTCGGGCTAGTTATGGGCTTTACTTTCAAACTATCATTTTTTCTAGAAAAATCTGATGATGCTCTAGTATCAACTAGCCTTGTATTTCCTAGTAATGGTCCTGGTGAAGGCAATGGAGCAATTACGTCGATTGCGTCTGGTTTCATAATCACAAGATTATCTGGCTTGATTCTTGAAGGAGAAGATTTTGCCGACACATTTGTTTTAGTGTATGTACTAGATTGAGTTTCTGGCATTCTTACATTTATCGAATTACTTCTTACGAAAACGTGTTCAGGTCTGTGTTTTGTTTCCTTTAAACTTGTATTGATATTCGTGTTGTTTCCAATACTACCTTTGCAATAATACATTCTATGTGTTTCTAAATTATCAGCACTTCGATAAATGATTTGGCATACGGGACATACATACAGAGGTCCTTCTATCAATTCACCTGCTATTGGATTCAAGCCATTTAGTTTAGTTTTAAGTAAAAGGTCTTTTATTATAGATCCTTCAGGATTTAAGGGATGCTTTTGATGATCATTTTGAGAAAAGCTTTCCGAATGAGATCTTTTTCTAAATGAGTTTTCTGCTTCGAAATTATTCTTGGTAAGATTTAATGGAGATGGTTCAGACTTGATTTCAATATGTTCAGATAAAAACTGTTTGCTTTCTGCAATTTGCTTAATTTTACCATACTTTTTTTGTAAAGGTGTTTCAATAACGTCGACAATGGCTTCATTATCTGATATTATTTTAGAGATATGTTCCGTAAGAAAATCAGCATTCGATGAGATAGTTTTCCTTAACTTATCTTTTTCATCGATTTCTTGATAAAATGCTCCTCTGAACTTCGGTTTGTAGATATTTTTCGATTTGTTATCACTCAATAAGTTAATGCTCGGAGACATACTATTATCATTAATTAATTCAGGTGATTCATTGGGCGAGAATCTGTACGAATCATAATTTTCAATTCGAACATAAGAAGAATCGGACCCAGCTTCAGATACAGACGTGGGTGCCACAGATGTATCGCTTTCAGATCCTCCTGACATGTCTTCATCATTAAATGAACCCGAAACGTCAGCTCCTTGAAACCTTAAGGCATGTGTTCTAGATCTCCGATGTTTATATAAATTTGATTTAGTTTTAAACGCAAATCCACAAGGTACACAAGGATAAGGTCGCTCATTAGTATGAGTTCTGATATGTTTTTGAAGAACTGAAGGCTTGGCATAAGATAGTTTGCAATAAGGACAAATATGTCGCCCACCTACACCTCCGTTGTAGGCATCCCTGATAAAATCATTTTCAAGGTTCTCAGTCTTATGTGAAAATTCATCAGTAAAACTGGTCTGACCAGATACTTGAACAACATTATTTACATTACTTAACCTATTGTTTTCATCATTAATATTAGTTTGTACATTTTTCTCCATATCCTGAACATCCTGATGTTGATTATCATGATTCAATTTTATCTTCTTTATTTCCTGGTGAGCTGCAGCAATACTTCCGTTTGATATTGAAGTATTACACGCAGTCTGTGCTACGTTTGATTCTTTTTGTCTTGTGTCACCACCCTTTAAAGAGTTAGCAGAAAACGCCGGAATAGATGATGCCATTTTTTTAAACTTCTTATGAAGATAGCTTTGATCATTGTTATTAGAGAAGTTACTATCCAAACGTTTCTCTTGTGTGAGCGGCATCGTACCCGCGATTTTTGTACCTGAAAAGAAAAATATTGTACAGATTCATAAAATCAGAAGTGTAATAAATCGGCAAAGTTATAAGAAATCTCACAAGTTCCGCATATATTAATACGCCGATTATTTTTAAATTAATAGTAAACGAATAAGTACTTAGATGATAACCCCTAGTAAAGTCATAATATCGTTATGCAGAAAATATGAATCGTTGAATGGTAGTCAACACGAGTATTGCATCGAACGAGTTGAGTTGACGCAACGCGCATGTGCCGAGCTATTTCTATTGGTGCTGCGTGACATCATCGTGACGCCACGAGGATATCCCCAGCCGTTGTCGCTTTTCGTTAAAATATTTCTTAGTTATGTTAAGTTTAAGACAGTACTGGCATTTATCAAAAACGAAATTAAGTATGAAATACTAATCCATTACTCCCGTCTTGAATTGTATAAGTATTGATTGATGATTTTTATTACGTTGCGTGTTAAATTCCAAAAAAAAACGTCATTAAACAAAAATATTATTGTGGTACGTATGTATGTATGTATGTATTGAATAAAAATTTGTGACGTAGCGTCAAAGCGTGATATTGTCTGAAATGTGTGAGTTTACAAATGTGAGTGTTATCTGCACAATCAAATTCATGTAGTGGTATGGCGGCGGGCGACCTCGCTTTGCGCTCACTCGTGTTGCTCACCGTCGACTGCGTTGTTAGTGCGTTCCGAGAAGGCGTTACAATTTCTGAGAACCGGAGACAAGCAAGCCGCTCCGGTCGTTTGAGAACGGCCAAGCAAATAAGCTCAGTACGTATAGTACACACACAACCCAAAACTGTGTGATCAGGATCCAGTGCCATTCAGTACTAGTGTGTGTGCGCTACCTATTTAAATAACGAGCGGCAAGAAAACTAAAAGGTTGATATTGTTTCAAATATAATTTCTTGGAAACAACTTGATTAGAAGTATCAATCACTGCGAGATAAAAGTATATAGACATCGTCAGAATTCATATTATGAATCATCGTTATAAGAGTCGTATGATATTCATTCAACAATTTACTTTTCAGTTCCATTAACTAAAATTTTAATCAGCGCCTTTTTTATAAAACTGTAATAAATGTGTTCAGTTGTAATAAGAGTACAGATCAACCAAAATGTGACAAAGTCAAAAATGTATTAATTATTGATAATAAATACCTATATGTTATGTGGGTATACGATTCTAAAATGGTAGAGATTACTAGTGTTATAATGAGACAAAGGAATCCCGGTGGCCGGCCGCCGCCCGCCGGCCTGGCGCCAAGCCAGGCGGCCCTGGCGACGCCTGTGTCGGCCGCCAGCACGCCGCCACCTTCCACGGGCTTTGCCTATCACTTCACTTTACGTTACACTCGTATACATAACTATAGTGATATGTAGACATCTAATCATAGCTTCTAATATTACGAGAGTTAAAAGGAACCACGACATATATCATACTCGTATAATAAATGATCATTAATTAGTTTTAAGGATGTCATTCAAGTAGTCAATTACCTAGCCCGTGTAAATATTATTTCCCTTTGTTTCAATGATATGGAGTAACTATCATAATTATATATTGTTACATTACACTCCTATTCTTATCTAACTATATGATGCGGGTTAGTGAAATTATAAAAAAAATACATATGCTATAATGAAATCAATTTTGCATCTTTAAATTTAATCTTTTCATATTTGTAAGCTTTATGTCCAATAGGGTAAAATATTTTGGAATGTCTCCTATAAACCTTCAAACAAAGAGAAATTGTTCCCAATTTGCAACCCATTTTTGTAGGCCCCATATCTTAGTTTTTAAACTTTTATATGATAAATACGTAGTATTCCACATGACGGGATCCAAGTTGCTTTGATAAATAGTCAGGCTTTATAATTCCGTCCGTAACCCATCGGGCTTCTTTAGTTTCCTGTGTATATGTTGGAGCCGTGGTGACTCGTGTGGTAAATTAGATACCGCCCGTTTGAAATTCAGTTGGTCCTGGTTCAGGCCCCCGTTTGTACCAACCAAACTAACCTAATTACGTTATGCAGTAAATAATTAGACCACGTCCGTTTCACACATATGATAATGACGTAGGGTGTAGTAAAAGGATTTCCTATTAATAAAAAAAAATAACAGTACGACAGAGGAAATGGTCGTCCATCTTACAAAAGATTAGATTTAGATTTGCGAATTAACCTTGGTACTCCATTGGAGTTAAAGAATGGAGTGTTCTTTCGTGAGTAAGGTTTCCAAATATCCTTATGGGCTAGAGGGTGCTGTGTTAGCAACAAGAAGATCATACGTTGCAAGCGAAGTTATTCCTCTTGCCTCGTTTGTCTGAAGCTCGTGTGTCGTATGGTGACCGGTTACCATCAGGCGGACCGCTTTATTGCCACCATTTACAACTATTTGTCAATTATAAAATCAGGTTTCATACAATCAATGATGGAAATCACGTTCAAATGTAATATTCAAGCGGCGTGATAGTCTATCAAATTATAATTTTTAGTTAGTACCAGAAGGTCTACAACAAACTACATATTATTTTTACGTTTCGGAGTCAGTCTACCTAAATAACCTATCGATCCAATGAATGCATTGGACATAATACAATTGTAGTTATGCCTTTCTTACATCGATCACTCACACACAGGCCTACAAATTATGAAAATATTTTTTATAAATTACTTGAAAATGGGGCCCATTAGGTCCATATGCGGCCAGTTGCGCGTCGGACCTGCGCATCAAGGGTTCACGCAATTATCAGAAAATATACTAATAAAATGACTATTAAGTCAGCCGACAATAAACATACGTATATTTACGTATTTTATACGTATATATTAGCGCTAAAATTTTAACATAGACTCATGTAATCATGGGTCTATGTTAAAATTTTTGCGTAAATGGAGTTATGAATGCAGCGTGGTTCTGTGTATTCACATTCAAATAAACGAAAAACACAAACTATGCGGGTGAAGCCGATGGTAAAAGCTAGTTATATTATATTATGTTAAATAGTATACCAGGTATTTCAGTAATACAAGGTTCTATGAATCAGTATAAGAGATAATTACCTGTTTTATCGTTTCTGATATCCCACTTTTATATAAATTTTAATTTGTGTATCTCATTTTTATGATGTTTACATATTGAAGATGATATGACAAGATGTATAACGTTAAAAACATGAAAGCTTTGCTTATATACTTGATTAAAGTCTTTTTTTTTTTACGAGCTTGCAAAGTTTCAATCTCATTTTCCCAACATAGATAAAATTTCACATAGGATCTTGTAATAGTGAGCCGACGATATGTCACGTAATTATTATATTTACATTTTTCAATAGCTGTCCCGACAGACGTTGCCCTGTTTTATGAATTCATATGACAAATACACCATAGCACAAATGACCTATAGTTTATCGCTAAATTAAAAAGGTTCCAGTTTTTTTCATAAGAAGCTTCTCCTGACAATAACAAACACAAATAAATAAGAATTAGCGAAATCGGTCCAGCTGTTTGCCGTGACAAGGGAAATAGGGATTCATTTATATATATATATATATATATAGAGATAGTTAGTATATCTAGGAACCGTAAGCTCCATTGCGACCTGCATATTAGCCAGTTATCACTATTCAGAGTATGCACTGTGCTTTGCGCTGTGCTGTATGATTTTTTCGGTTTTCGTTGTATGTATTCTTATATAATATTTCCGTTTTTACGATAGAACAAAAAAAAAGGTTTATTGTATGAAATTATTCACATGAAGTATCGTGCAGTAAAAACTGTGTGGAAAGTGTAGTGTAATAAGTAAATGTATGAGTAGGACATTTAGGTAGGCACCTACATTGTTATCAAAGACTTCAAAGTTTAATTGCATACTATTAAAATGTTTAAAGGTTAAAGTTTACTATACTTTATGTAAACTGCCTTAAATTCCTAATACATTCAATTACATATTTGACGTAATTAAACACTCAAATTGGAAACCTTTCCAATCAAATTCATTCATCCAAAAGTCCTTGACCTAACGATCGATCGGGTGAAAACACCCACGATTTTCCGCCAAAACAATTGGTGCCTAACAAAACACCTTGTAAATTGTTATTCTTACCGCGGTTCAAATAATCAGTCCACCATTATATGAATTACGTCTTATATCATTTGTTGACGCCTCCAGAACTAATGTCAACAAGTCGCTTAGGCTGCATTTCACCCGCGCGCAAGTGAATCATCGTTAATAATTGCGCGACGATCCACGCCACACGCACACACACAGATACACCTGTGATAACGTCACACGCGTCTCACTTCCACCCCGACCCCGGCACTCCAAAGCCACTTTCTTTTTGTCAAATTGTTGTTATCTTTATAAAAGTTGGTATTTGTTGTTTTGACGGTCAATCGTAAAATATGTGTACTGAGCAACCGTACACCGTACATTCGAGCAGAGCACAACACGTACGTTGCCAGGCCGCGAATTACTGTTGAACTGTTTGTAATGTCGCTGGATTGTTCGTTTCGTTCTGTTCGGCTCCCCTCACCGCCCGCGACCCGCCCGCACGCCCCACTCTGACTGCGCCCGCTGTAAGTAGTGATTCATGTCGCGTTTATCTATCTCCCTCCTTCACCGCAACCGGATCGGTTGTTCTTCGTAATCTATTTATACGTATCTTCACAATATGCACGGACTTTAACCTGTGCTTTAATAGCGATACTGTGCCATCTTACTACTTACCCAAGCAAGCACTACCAGAAACAATACACCCTAATTTAATTACAAATTGATATACACATAATGTAATATAATCAGTGACTATCGGTATCATAATTCCCGCTATAGGATTTCCAGAAAGAATTCCGAAAGGGTACAGGGGGTGTAACATCAGCCAACACCCACATCTCACCGAAGATATTTTAATTCCCAACGATTAAAGATTCTTATAACGATTTGACAAGAAACAATATGAATGGATAGAATCGCATTCAAGAAAGTAAAGTGAGCAAGATTAACGTAAATTTTTTGTTATCACCTTCGTATCGGCAACACAACATCGTAATGTAATTTTCATGCAGCGCTGATTTCGTAACGGTTGCGCTCGACTAGAACGGGTATCGGCTTTATGTGCCACCGTCCCAACATTCTCTATTACACAAAATACATAGTTCTAAAACAGCTCGTCAGCGGATTCGGTAATATAATGTTGTACTGTAATTAAATTACATACACTACTGCCACGTATTATTAACGAGTTTAAGTGGCAATTTATATCTGGTATATTCCTATATATAACTTATCTCCTGAACTTATTATCAGTAAGACCTCTTTATCAAAGTACTATATAACTTTACCCACAGACAAGTAAATTAGATAGGGTAATATTAATCTACTGTGTCGCTTAGCTACATATCGATGTTTTTTGGCAGAGAAACTCGTCGACATTTTGGCTCAGATACGAAAATATAGTATAAACACATTATTTGCAATGATAATTATTGGTAGGCGCTTATCAGTAGTGCGGAGGTGATGACGCACGCGCGGCGCGGATGGATAGCAAACAAGCACTCGTTTGATTGTAACATTGTCAGGAAATCGACGATATCTAGCGCTTCAACACCGACTAACGCTCTTTTCCCAATGAAGGGAATCCTAACCTATTAAGCCACTGTAGTAGTGAGGTCACTTGCTACAAACACTATATATAATTCACAAAATTTCATAAATACATAAGTCAATATTATCAATCCTAAGGTCAATATTATGTAAAGAAGGTGATTTCACTGTATTAATACACCACAACTTCATAAGCTGGACAGTGGTCATCCATGATCTGGTTCGTAGTTAGTATAATTAAAATTAATGAAGAGCTTTTTGCATGGGTACATACATATATTAAAAAAATATAAATGTACTTTTGTTTCAAATCCTAAAAGATCTTCACCGACAGCTGAAGATTTTGACACAACGTGCTGTATGATGCCATACGCGCGTTTTTATATCAATAACAGAAAGCCACAGCAACGTATAGCCGGACATAGCTGTACCTATTAATAAAGAAAATCAATTGCCACTCGGTCAACGCGAAATTTAAGGAAGTACTTGCAAATCCTACAAATTTTGACAACTTATAACTTTTTGGTGTGTTGTAAGAATACGCTCAGAAAGGTTTCAATTCAAACCATAAAGGGGGTTGAAAGTTTGTATGAGCAGGTGATGCCGCAGCGCGAGGCAGTAGTTAATAATCACGAATATTTAATTTCTACCAAAGCATTAAGTAGACGTGGTAAAGTTAGATCGAATGCGACCCAATGTGCATACTATACTTAATTAGGATCATACGAAATGTTTTATGTTGGATGCGATCAAATGAGTCACAACAGTAGTTGATGCGATCCTACGACAGCTGCTTTTACACGAATGGTATGTGAAGTGCGGAGGCGCGGAGCACTTGTTGAGTTGTTTGGTTGGCGTAGGTACTGCCTGTTGCGGAGTGGCGACGTCACGCCACGACCTTGAGCCACGCGGCACGGGGAGTGTCTGTTTCTGTATGTCGCCTGCATCTGAGAATCGCATTTACTACTGATAACCCTTCATATTATAAAGAACTCCTTAATTGTTCTTGCTTAATGCAAATAAATTAATAAACCTTGATGAACGTAAGTACCTACTATCTACATATTACTATGAACGTAAGTACTATGTAAATATCTAACTATTGAATAATAATATGATATGACTGATCACTGAACGAACTTTCAGTTATAAGCCATACAAGTCTTAGCTGAAAATAAACTATCTGGCTATGTAAACGTAATTAGTTCTGCATTGAAGCTTTTGGCAACGCGGCTATCAAATAAATATGTTAGTTAGGTCGGGCGCCACCATGTCGCGTGGGCGGGAAGCCATGAAACCAGTCTTAGTAGCGAGCGTTAACTAGCCACAGAAAGAGGTTTAGATACCATCAAAATTTCATTTTATTGATCGATATCGGGTATACGCAAGGCTGATTTAAAAAAAAACTGTTACAATACAACAATTTGGCTTAATGTTTCACGTTAGTAAATGGAATTGAAATGAATGATGATATAAATCCAAATGAAAGGCTTGACCCAAACAAGATTGGAAAGAATTGCAGCACGTACGTCTCCCCACCTTCTTGGGCTTCCCTCGCAACCAGGTCAACGTCGACTGGCCTGACCGGTAACGAATAACGACATTGCCGAGACGGCCCCACCCCACACGCACATCTCGTTTTACTAATAATCAGTACCTTACTTTTGTCATAGACAAAGACGGGTCGTTATTCGTCATTGTGTGTATAGGTACACTAATTTTATAACCTAACTACGCTTACACTACTAACTACACTTTGCCAAATCCAGATAAAGCACTCCAAAATAATAGTAAAATAAACATTTTTCACTTATCCCCATGAATTTGAATGCGCAAATGTGATCTACTACACGGCATGATAATAATATTATAGGTGTATCTACCTTAGTTTACATGTATATGCGGTATCAAGAGAATGGCGTCATTCTCTGCAAATTCCGGCGTTCGCATATCAACGACCGAAATACGCCATATATATATGAATGTGACAATAATACTTGTGAGTCAGAAGCGGGTAGCACTTGACCAAATAAACACATAAATACCTATTCATCGTTTGCAAGTCTTTCCTCAATGACGATTATCAAGTAATATTGTGGTTTCATTCAAATATTAAACTTCTATGTAGGACCTGACACCTTACTATGTGGTCGTAGATTTTTCCATTTATGGCACCGCATTCCTTCTACTGTCATAAAAATGTTTTTGCAACAATCAAAACATTAATTAACTAACATAACGGGCGTAATCAGCATTTGTTTTTTCAACAAAATGTTACCGGAATAGATATTGGCGTATGTCCGCTTCACATCATACATGGCCAGTAATGGTAAGCATGTGTATGGACGAGAACATGGTGCGATCGTCTTTTGGACATCCGCCAGCAGTTTGGAGGTATTCCCACTTCCGAGGTGCATTCTTTACGCCTACACACATTTGTATGCCAAACTAAAACGAGCGGCGTAAATGTTTTACTTTTTATTCCAGCTAACCGAAGTTGAGCATATCCAATTTTTAGATATTTTTAATTTACAACGACGTATCTCTTTATTTGAAGGGCGTAGTTTCTGTGACGTTAATCAACCAATATCTTAACTAAAAGTTCCACTGAAGAGACGTATGGTCCCAACAAATCTATTTTTTTTATTTTATTTATTAAGGGAAAACAAACAGCAACATAATATAGAGTACAAGCTCGTATAAACTAGAAACATGTTGTTAATTAAGTAGCCAACGACGTTATCCACAGTTTGGAAACAGATTTACATAAAAAGTGCCACTAGAGGGAAAAAATAGTAAAGTAGTAAATTAAAAGAAAATAACAATTATAGATAAAACAATACTATGGAATATGGAAGTTAAAGTTTTGATACATGGAAATTGTCAATACAATCAAAGTATTATGTGGAAAGCAATATGTCGTATCTATAGGAAGTACTGGCAAAAATATCGATAGCTTCAAAGCTTATAATATATAATAAACTTAAGGTACCGTTTAAAAATACAGATTGTTTTTCCTCAAACAAAGATGAGAACCATATACTACGGAGGGCGGACTTCACATTCACGTAAATTACAAATTACAAAAGTTACTATTCATTGGAAGAACATTATTTATGATATCTTGTGGAGTTATACCTACTAGTTATATTATTATGAATTTCTGAAGTTGCTGATAGTGAAATAATGTTAATGCTAAAAGATAAAAAGCAATTTTAAGATATAGACGGAGCGACTTTGTTGTTATACCTATGTACATACTCCGTGTCTCCAAAGTATTTTATCAGTAACTGAAAAACTAATATAACGCTTATGTTATTATTGTAGATATAAACGGACGATGTAGTAAAAGCCTGATGACGTCACGTTACTGATAATGATCTAGTCCGGCCAATAGCACAGTGAAAGCAGAGGGTGGATGAGAGGCTTTCTATACATACAGCAAAACAAGTCAGCCAAGCGGATTTAACGAGTATATTCCACGACGATATACAGAATACAGATGTCTTTATGAATATACAAAATAGGGTGATGAATATGTAACAGTTATTTTGATAATTTGAACAAGAACGGTGCAGTCAAACATCATCAATTTATTAAACTGAATCAGCAAGGGTGAACTCCAGAACTTGTTAAATTGTTTAGATCACCAAATAAAACTAGTAAATACGTATAATATAATAATTTGCAGCGCTGTCGCTCTAGCAGTAAGTAAACCTGACTGCTATTCCTCTTGTTGCAGGTTAATTTCCCGTGTACCGTTCGCGTTCCCGAGTTTTTGGTGTTTCATATTTGTATTTACAGAATTTAATTTTATATATACATATATAAAATACTAACTACAGTTAGTCAATCACGTATTGTACGAGCTTCGCTAAGTTTGTGACCATAGCGCGTGGTGATACATTTCTGAAAATTATTGATTGTGTATTTGCCATTAACATCACAAAAATAAATACGTTTACCAAAAATGAAATATTGTACTAGAAGCCAAGAACACTCCATATCCAACTTGTGCTAACGTACAAGAAAATTTATAAATATGTACTTACATACGTATACTATAATAGGGTCGAAATACGTAGAATTGAACAATTTTATTATGGATCATGGAATTTCAATGTATTAAACGATAATGATTGGTAGAATGCAGTCTGTAGAGCAATTGAAAGTAGCAACATAATAACTGTTGTGGTCAGCCAGTGTATAATTCTGAGAATAGCCAGCAGCATGCGCGCCGCCCGCCCGCCGACCGATCCACGGACGCGTACACTCGCATACAACTTAGCCTTTTCACATTTACGATTCCAATATTTCCAGGAAATTTCATCAATTCCCTCAGCTATAGTTGAAGTTATTTATAAATGAGCTGGAGGCGTTGTTTTTTTCGCGTTAATTTAATGGTTTTAATAAGAATGCTTTTTTACTAGACTCAAGCTAAAAAGATACATTGCATATGACAAGTACCTAATTATCATCTGGCTTTATACAGGTAGGTTTATTTTATAACATAGCAAATATGATACGAATTACGATCAAAAATGAAACAAACCCTTATTAAATGCACAAAGATAAATTGTCAAACCAACCCGTATACAACATGTCCTTTTACAAAATAGAACCCTAAAACAAGAAAAAACTAAAATCCGGCAAAGGCTGCAAGTATGTGTGTGGCCGTCAATGAGCTTTAGTCATTATTATGAGGTATGTACATTGTACAAGTAAAATCACTTGCTTTCAGTCGCCATCAGTTTGAGTCTAACAATGCATGCAAAAACCATGAGCATCTATTTTTCCATCTCTTCACAATTTTAGAATTGATATGGGTATTACAAAATAGCAAATGGAAATAAATTTATAAAGCGCATTTCCAGATTCAAGCAAGATTACCTAAATGAGGAGCGATCTAATACGTAGAATTCACATGAGAAATCAAATCGGTTGTTGTATTAATCCATTAAATGTAACCCAGCATTGTGTTCCGATGACCTATGCTATACTTGCGTACATAATGAATTGCTCCACGTAGGAACGCAGGTATATTTATGAAGTTTTCACGAACCATATGTGCTTCCATTTGAATATATCAATGTAGGTAGTAGTAATGATAATTTTGAATTCGGAGTTTATATTAATACGACCAAGCACCAAGCAACCACGTTTGATAAAAATAATTCGTCAAGGTGCATAAAGGCGGTTAAGTATAGTCTTTTGGAAAAAGAACTAAATAGCATAGTATCGAGTGTTACGGCTCGCAAAAGTTACTAAACCAGTAGGGTCAGAAAAGAGCGCGAATGCACCTGCCGAGCCAACGATGCCTGTTGCTGCGGTACATGAGTACGCCCGCCCGGTAAATATATCTTAGAATTCGTTTGAAAGGCACCGAGAATATTAACTTCGACGACATTTAAGTATACCGAATGAACATGTAAATTTGAATTATTTACTAGCCGGGCCTACCGTTATAAATCCTTTGCGCGATATTTGAACACAATGCGAAACTTTAATCCGTTAATTGATATCTTTACAAATACTGGGAAATAAGCACGAACTGTTGATGAATGGAATGGTAGACGTGTATCTGCGGAGAGCCATCCAGGAACCTGTAGGACCGGTCGCAAGGCGGCACTTTTTACCAGATCCTTCTGTCGCCAGCCATCCGCGTACTAATGAGAGATCCAGAAATTAATCATTGAATGGGAACGGAAACAATAGCCGACAAAACCACATCACTTTTTTTGCTGATTTATAACCAGTATGTAGCCATCGTTTCTCTTGAAGAGAAAGACTCAGCAATTAGAAAAAAAAAACTTCGGTGCATAAAAACGATGCCTGGATTCCATTGATTGCACTGGCATAAAAATAACACGCTGTTGAATGCAAAACTACTGATATTAGAAGAGACCGCTGGTCTAGTGGTTAGTATACCTGATTGCTACGCTGGGGTTGCGGGTTCGATTCCCGCTGGACATTTTGTTTTTGCTTTGCGTCTCGGGGTGTTTGATATGTATTTACAAAAAAAAGTATATACGTATTGTATCAGCTGCTGGTTCCCATAGTACAAGCTTTGCTTAGTTTGGGGCCAGATGGCGCTGTGTGATAATGTCCAAGCAATATTATTATTATATTATCAACAATAAACAATAAATGTGGCAAAATAGTTGGAAAAGCTAATGGACATCAGCGAGTGACCGCGTCGAGCTGCGAGCGAGATGAACATTAGGTGTACGAGATGGGCCGGAGATCGGCATGCGGCGGGGGCGGGCGGACGTGCCAAGGCAGGCAAGCAACCAACATATTTACTCATACGCCCGAGGCGTAAATCACCGTGCATCTATTTCGAGTTGGCCGATGCGGGAGTGGGCGCGGGCGGGGGGGAGCGGGTAGACGCCGATGTCGGTCTGGCGCCAGAAGGATTCCCCAGCGCCCCGCACTCCCCGCGCCATCGCTCGAGGTCACCGCGCGCCCGTGTTAGAGCTTTGCTGTCACTAATATCTCTAACCTACACCTATTCACCGAAGCCCCATCTCTTAAAAGAATTTTTAAACGTCCTCGTCGCATTTAAACTTCAAGAAGCTTCATAACAAAATAGTATTCGTTATTTTAAGGTACAGCCCTCACATACTTACAATGAATTGCGCTGACGTGAAAGAGCCTTAAAATAATTTTCTAGTTTTCCACCAATAATTTAATATCGGAAATAAAAATATTTTCGTACAATAGTATGAACGTGTAATTATTGTTGAAGGCATACTTTATAGAATGTATGTTATGGAGTGGTGAACTATAAAATGAAAAAAAAAACTGCTTAAGGAAGTATATACAGCTTCCCGCCCGATACCATATCTTGAAACCGAATTCCTTGACAGAAATATTCCAATTAAAATAATTATTTTTATGATGACGGACATAATTGTTATCAATTACTTTATTATAATAAATTTGGTTTCATAAAGACATATTAAGGTCAGATATCAGGCTGGTTCGAGCCTAAAAGTCTTACTTTGGTATTTTAATATGTGGAAAGATATATGCAAGAATCCAGGTCTTACAAGCTTACAAAATATCGATAGTCCTTTTGTAACAAAGGTTGCCTAAGTGTGTGGTGATTTCTTGAATATGTAATAAGCTTACAGTGACGATAGCAGTAGGGTGAATAATGTCATATCGCATATTCAGCCAGATAACCGAGTAAGATTAGATTTAGCCTCTAAAAGTGGTAACTCTAATAGTTATCATCACCTTATCACATAAATATTACGTCTTTTCGCGAAAAGTAGTATTTTTTTCTAGCAATTCGTTATCATCGAGCGGCTTCCAATACCCAGAATCGTAAATAGGGATTCTGGGATGTAGATAAAAAATACCAGTGTATTGTTGAACTCACTTGTCATAGTCCTGAGATGTTCAGAGCGACGCAGGGAGAACCCACCGCTGTAGTTAGTGAGCTGGCCTCCCCTGCCCCGCGCCCCGCCGGCACCGCGCAGGGATACCCTGCGGTCATTGGTTACTCATACATCTTGCAAAACCTGTACCCGTTCCATTGCACTTATATATTCAGTTTGTTTACATTATTATATAGCACTACACCGCTCACACTGCCAGCACTTTTGATATTTCGATGCAAAATAACAAATATAAAAAATTAGTCCATCTTGTGCGAATAATCCCAGTGCACACGTAGACGCGCGCAACGTGCTAAGCTCGGACAGAGAATGAATATTACTACCGAATTGAAAGTAGCTATTAAATACAAAACATCGGGCTGGCCAGATGTTGTACGTATTCACCTTTCGGGTTTGACGCACATGACTCTTAACTCGTGTAGATAAGGCTCACATTGTATTACTTCGGGGCAACCATAAGTTGGTACAACTTATACTACTCTCAGCATCTACCCAAACATAGAGGCTATACGATGGTTCACCCACGTAATCAGTGTTTCCATGCTCTGAAATCTAAAATCCTTCTGTTTATCAATGTTATCTTATCGACGCATATTTGCTAATACGATTTTTATATCTAGAATTTGTAAACGTCATCCATACCATAAGCATATTAAGATTTTTTATCATTTAATCAAGTGCATCTACTTTATATTTAAAGGTCATAGTCCCGCTATTTCTTAGTACATACCTACCATCAAGGCAATAGTTTACTCTACCTGTGGTTTTACTGCCTAATTTGGTTTTGGGTACGGTTATCAGCAAGTATGATATTTCAACGGTACCCAAAACCATCAACACAACATCCTTGTTCAACAAGGACTAACTAAAGGAATGAAAGTATTTACATTAGTAGCCATATAATTATTATGTACAAAACTGGAAGCTGCTTGAATAATGCAAAGATTAAATCTGAATCGGACAATCCATGAAAACGCCTGATATATTTTACCCACCGTTGTATCTGAATGGATAAATAATCGTTTTCGCCAAAGTTGTCCACCGGTGAGGTTGGTAGGTAACACTGAAAATTAAAAAATCTTCATGCGTCCAATTCAGTGGCAACTCGCGCCATCTAGCGAATACAATGTGAAGCGTGAGTAAAGAGATTTTCACATTGGAAAATAATCGCGCTCGTATGCCATGTTGGATTTGTGCAATTTTATTAGTAATAATAATAGGATATTTTTTGTTCAGTTGTACCTACAAGTCGTTTTCGCGGTGACAATAACATTCGATCAAACAAAATAAAGTGGGACGCAGGAAACTGCAGTATAAGATAGCACTAGTGAATCGGATATTACTACCTCAGAGTAGATAATAATACTACGTACAATTACTACTGACTGTAAATCCTTAGCAGAGAACAAGTTTCCCTTCTATGCCATGAACTCCGATAACCTTTTCATATTCTATCTTGCACTTAATTAATAAAAAAATATAAACAACACTCGTATTCCGGACTATAATCTGAATAGGACTAAGTAAATTTTGAAAAGTTGAATGTAAAATTAATAACACCATTCATTTTATTAAAATACTATTTAATGTGCAACTAAAATTTACAAACACCATTAATATATTTGTAAGTAAACATAGATTATAGGTTTAAAATAGCATGTGAATTCGTTTAAAATTGGCTCGCTATTAATCAAGTGGCATTCCAGCGTCATCATCTTTCTTTTTATCATTTTTATTATCCTCTTTGGCGTTGTCCTCTTTCTTGTCGCCATCTTGGGACTTGGTGGTGTCCGAGGAGCTGTTCGTATTCTCGAGAGCCTTGAAGAATGCCTGCATATCGCCCGTGTTGGCTGCTGACGCCACTTCAGGCGGGAGACCGAACTGAGTCATGACAGGACCCATCTGACCAGTAGTCAATGCAGAAGAGAATTGATTCGCGGCCTGAAATATTAACGGGTATTTGAAATTAATACATTACAATGTATGTTAGATATTACATAACAATTTTACGATGTCATATTTGTAACATTTTATAATATCAGAGAGTAAATTAAGTAGATTATTACATATACATATAATTAGATTATGTTTGAGTGGTTAATCCACTCACAGATTCAATACTTGTAATAGGGATCCTACAAATTATTACGAGGATACATAAACATGCAAAAAGTGATTTTGGGATATTTAAAAGTATTTCAAACATTCTCACCTGTTAAAATTAATAGTTAATATTATTAAACGTGCACACATGATCTATGGTTTGGTGATAACTTCGGAAAAACGCATTAAATCACACATGCTATGCAGGCCTCCTTAGATATTGAATATCTATATGTCAATTAGTAATTACGAACACAATGGCACACTTAAATCACATGCATTGTATCTACCACAGGCACAGAATGAACATAGAGTGCGTTTTTATTAAAAGCAGCTGCGGAAAATTTACAAGCCGATTACGATTAAACAAATAAAATTATCGTACTGTTAGTTCCTGTATAGAATAATGTGAAATCAATAACAATGAAAATAACGTGATACAGAGAGATGCCGACATGGATTTTGATATTTTTGAAACTGAACATAATCATTGGGCAAAATTCCAGCACTCCTAAACGAGAACCACAAAATATTAGATGTCAGAGCACGTATGAGTTAAAACTCCGTCCCGGCAATTCTTGATGTTGAGCCCGAGAGAGCGAAAGAAGCGAGTTTAGCGGGGTAGACAGAGAGCTGAAGCAGCTGGCCAGGGGCAGAAGCGGGGCGCTATACTAAAAGGTTCACCTGCGCGAACTGCGGTGAGAGCAGGGTGGTCCTTACATCGTCCGCCGCGGCGTCGGCCGGCGCCGGCGGGAGGTGCGGCGACAGGCGGCGGGCGGCGGGCGGCGCGCTCGCCGTGCTCACCACCTCGGCCGACGACAGCGCGCCCGCCAACTCCACACCCGCGCCGCCGCCCGCGCCCGCCGCGCTCGAAAAGTACCGCTGCAGGTCCGATAGGAAGATCTGCCCACCTGCCGCCAATTACGACACGTGTACAATACAACTGACGAGACCGTTGGTCTAGTGATTAGTATACCTGACTGCTGCGCTAGAGGTCGCGGGTTCGATTCCCGCCGGGGTGAACGTTTATGTAATAAATAATTTTGTTTGCCTTGCGTCATGGGCTACTAGTTCCGATGGTACAAGCTTTGCTTAGTTTGGGGCCAGATGGCGCTGTGTGATTATTTCCAAACATTATTATTATTAACTAAATTTCTTTCTTAGTGAGTAACAGACCAACACAATCATATTTCACGCGCACGATCAAATTGTGGAATGAACTCCCCACCGAGGTTTTCCCAAAGGAGTACAGCATGGGGTTCTTCAAGACGGGTGTGAAGAGATATTTGAAGGGTCGGCAACGTGCGAGTTGTACCCCTGGTGTTGCAAGCGTCCATAGGCTACGGTGACCACTTACCATCAGGTGAGCCGTATGCTTGTTTGCCACCTTAGTGGTATAAAAACAAAAAAAGTTGAGGTTGTTCAGAATCGTCGCATGATCTAATTCTATGAAATGCTAAAGGTGTTTTTAACGATTTCTCGCCTTTCTAATATCCTGATCTCAATGGGTCTAGTAGTCTTATTACCCTTGTACAAAGTAGATGGATTGGCTTGCCCTGATGCGGGGACCAAACCTGTGACACATGGCGTAGCAGTCAGGTTTACTAGCTACTAGATAAATATTGCAAAATCAATTTATAGTTTTTGTAGAGTTCTTGTTCATTCATTTATTTAAACTAAGCCCTTTATTTAGGACATTCATCATCAAATGCAAGGTCCGCCCACTAAACTGGTATTCTATAATTTTACCACGTAGGTACATAATTATTATTTCCTTGAGGTCAATAAGTAGGCACAGTGTGTAAACAGACGGCGCACCCATGGTGATCTCGCAATATTTGACCTCTGCACCCGGTTTATCAACCGAACGCGCTACGACATTGCTCTTTTAAGATGTTTATATTAAATTCACAAACATGCTGATTAATAAATATACATAGTGGCTAACTACTCCATCTTAGGCATACCGACACGATTTATAACTTTCTTTTGGAAACATACATATCATCACGTCACGGCAAGTCCCGCACGGGGTCCCTTACCAGGTAACATAATTTATTATTAATTACCTTACTGTCTTCACGAGGCATAGTAAATTACCCTTAAGTCGCAAGTAAATAGCAAGTTACTTTTATTGTAAAAGCCATAAATCACTATTGCTAACTCTTAATTGTCAATCTATAGACAAAGATGTATTAAAAAAAAGTACATAAACATGCATTAGCTCATTATTTTTCCACTAGTGTAACCTCTATGTGTAAAGAAGTATGACGCACAGGTGACGTAACACGCTTCTTTGTTTATTGTCTGCAACGATAATAACCACTCTGAGTAAACACATCTTGTCATAGACGATATAATGATTCCTTGGACAGGAACTAGTCATATCAATGTAGTATTTAAGTAATAATGCTCGTGTTCAATAGCTGGATTAGTTACCCACTGATACCAGGGTATGTTACTTATTTGAGGGTCACATCAAAGTATAAATAATACTCCAGTTTATTGTATTTCTTCTATATAAAGTTATCAGTGAGTAGACTGGTTTTGAAGGTATTTATTCTTAGCCTATACTGATTTCTGATCCCGTTGTTCACATTCCAAAAAATATCTTATTGCTCACAAACGATAAATAGAACTCCCGTGAATAGTGTTCTGCTTAGAATTACTGGCTTAGGCTGTGCATGTTCTGTCAATTATAATTTCTGATACATAAAAATATTTTCCCAGAGTCAAAACCGAATCCAGCTATGCTGTCCCTAATCGCCACAGGCGACATACTGTAGTGAATATATATCAATACGGATTGATGCCAATTATCTTGTCTTAATTACACTAAACACTAAACCTTAGCATATGTAGTACAAACAAACAAAGTTTTAGTGCTGTCAAATCAAATGAAGTCCTGTCAAAACGATGATAATTTTAGTTACACAGAATGGAGTAAATATTTCAGTTTTAGTGTAGTCAGGTGACCAAGAGAATTGGCACCATTTCATTGTTAGTAGAAATAAGGGTAATAAATGATAGTTACTGGAAGGCTGTGTAGCGTTGGCAGTGTTGGGTGGCGTGGCGGTGGTAGCGGGCGCGTCGCGAGATCGCGCGGGAGTGCGCGCGGGCGCTTCGGGGCGCGCCGCTGGGTCCGGGCGCGCGGGCGCGTCGGCGCGTGCGGCCGCCTCGGGCCGCGCGGCGCCCTCGCCCGAGCGCGGGGCGCTGCCTCCCCGCGAGCTGTTACCACTGCCTGCCGTTGGACGCGTGCTGCTGCTACTGTTATTGCTAGACACAGTTGTAATAGGACAAATTAGGCATTTGCGCAATAATTTATAATCTTGCGTTTTATTTTTTAATTTATTGTTAATAAATTCACAAGCCTATATAGGATATAGGCTTCGCCAGGACTATCTGCCACATTAAATGCTACATTGCATCTTACTTATGTACATACATAGTATCATCACACATCTTTCACAGGGGAGTGTATAGATAGACTTGATAGAGTGCCATATAAATCTTTACAATTAACTTAGATGGCTCCTATTAACACTAAATAAGAGGCCACAACCCCACACATTCCTATGCTTAACTGAGTGTTACAATATACCCGACTTTTTTTAAGAGTTCTTATTTTTATTGAGTTTCTTCCCGTATTCTCCTCAGCAAAAAAAGTACCTTTCTAATTTGGTGGTAGTTTCAGACTATTAGTAAGTACTTATTTGTAAAGTCTAGTCAAATAAAGATGATTTTGAGTTTAGCAAGAACTATTATAAAAATCAATAAATGCCTGCCCGGGACCTATTGTGTGAATCTGCATATATATTGAATACAGCCTTAAGACTTTTTAAGACTTGTATATTGAATTCTACTTGCATATAACATACAAGCAGAAAACTACCAAACATTTTCTTTTTATAAGGCAACAATGGATAAATTAATAAAAACTGGATATAATCAAAATTGTTATCAGACCAATCACTTTAAGCTAACTAACTTACTGAAACTAATTTCAATAGTAAGCAATTTATATATTACCCCATGGTTCCGAGCAGAGAAGACAAGCCACCAATTTGGCCAACACCTCCAAACAACTGCATGAGTTGCTGCTGTGACATATTGTTGAGAAGATTCTGCAGCTCCCCATCTTGTGCCCCCCCACTAGCCCCACCACGGCCTCCAGATGTTGGAGGGTTATTCAATGCTTCATTGATGCGTCGGCAGAGGTCATCATCTTTTTCAGTTTTGGGCTCCTATCATCAAACATTACCAAGTTTTATGTAATACGGTAGCAATCAAACAAAGGCAATTATGGAAGCCAATAAATGTATGCTTACCTGCATCCAGAAAAAGTATTTCTTTGAGAATGACTTGAACTTCAGCACATACACCCGGCCAGTTGTACACTCATTCACTCGAACAAATTCACAGTCGTCGGGAAATATAAGCAAATCATCTTCAACCTCGCCCGTTGTACGGTCTTTCCAACAGAAATGCATCAAAGAGTCTTCCCCTTGGTAAACATACAGCAAGCCCTTTCGTTTGTCGGCGTGCACCATGCGGCCCTTCAGAGTCATCCTTCCAGCGCGAAATTCCACCAAGTGCTTGTTTCCACCGGAACTTCCACCATGCCCGGCAGTATTTCCAAATAATGCAGTCGCCGACATGATGCTGCAAAATTTATTCGAAGCGCTCACAATTAATCTACAGATTAGTCATATTCAAACATTGTATACCTACACACCTACTTCTTTGAAACTATAAAATTAACCTTAGATTTACTTACCAATAAGAAATTTAAATATTAATCAGAAAATCAAAGAAACTAAGTTAAATCGAAATCTTCATACCTCAAATGTTCTTCAGTTTCTATTTCACAATCCACTATAACTTAAGGGCACCACAAGCTAATGAAGTCAAATTCTTCGTGTCCAAGCAACCCCTAAATCAAAGGTTGCAAAATAATTATTTCTTTTCTCAAATGTTTCCCAAAATTATATCCCCAAATTTTACCAAATCATCGATTGAAATGAATGAATGAATGACTCATTGAATGTAAATGAATATGAATGAAAGAGTGAATTTAATTAGTTTTTGACGTATAG
This sequence comes from Falcaria lacertinaria, assembly GCA_951449985.1. Lineage (NCBI taxonomy): Eukaryota > Metazoa > Arthropoda > Insecta > Lepidoptera > Drepanidae > Falcaria > Falcaria lacertinaria. The sequence goes on along the minus strand of OX602109.1, from coordinate 4,418,878 downwards.
TTTTTGAATTTACGTCTATAGAGACAAGTCTTTTTAAGACAGTCTATGAGTCTAGCATGATTCTGGTTTGGGTCATATCTTTTATCTATAAGTAATAATAATAATAAGTAAGTAGGTAGGTTATGTTCTGTTTTTTTATAAATAAAGATTTAAATAGATTTACAAAAAGCAGAACTTAATAACCTATCTGTTTTGTGTTAATAAAGCATAAGCAATACATCACTTCGCTTACGCTAAGCGGAGCTAGAGTCCTTATTCTGAGTATAAAATGCTGCCTGATCTTAGAATTAGCTCAGAGTAGTTAATATACGAATTAGTAACTTCTGATTTGAAAAAATAGGGGAGCATAACAACACAATCACAGGCCGCACAAATAAAAAATAATACCCACATACCTACTTAAATATTAAGAGAGTAGTGAGTAGTAATATTAAAATCGTTATAAATAATTTTATTTTGTTAGTCATAATATTTTTTTGAGTAATCGCTAGTTAACGCTAGTCCTGTCAAATTGTCATTATCTGTATTCTGTCATGTCATGTCATATTTGTCAATTTTGTCATTCGATTATCGTTTCTCTCGTCACGACTACCTACCTACTCGCTTTCACAAGAGATTAATTTTATTTTGAAATAGTTGTTTTACAGAATAACTATTACATCCAGGGTAACTTGGTGCAATCACCGTGCCGGAATATAAATATATATTGTGAAAAAAATATATATACTGTAGTAGCCGTCTTACTTTGGCGAAAATGAGTGTACAAACAGGTAAGAAAGAATGCACTGTATTTTATCCTCACAAATGCCTTTCTCACAAACCTCTATTTTATATGCATCAAACTTTGCTCGGAAAATGATATGCCTACTTCTAAATTGGTTTAATATAAAGTAGCCGATTTATTTACTACTTTTTCCGTCAATAAGTTCATGATATGGGAACGTCTCATTTGGATCAATACAAACAATACTAAAAGCTTGAATGTATACTGAACTAACATTTGAATGTATCTGTAATCGTCACCTCACAACTGCAAGATGGTAATGGTTGTTATTTATCAATAACCATTACTATGATTAATTACCATTGTCTTTTCAATATTTCAATGTAATATGGGCTGTGTGATCTGTATTACACCCTCCTCTCGCAACCCATTAAACTATGTTGATATTATATAAATTTCATTCATTGAATATGAGTCAATGGGCTAAATTGAACCACTGAATCTCTTGGTTTAAAAAATAATCTCATTGATAAAGGACTCATTGGCCCGGTCCCTGCTCCAACTGGTTTTTTGTTTTGTCCCACCTTAGTCAAACATAAGTGCAATGAACAGACTTGTTTTGTTTCTGGGTACAATATGTATGTATATATTATAAAATACCATTTATAGACAAGACTGCTGGTCTAGTGGTTAGTATACCTGACTGCTACACTAGAGGTTGGGGGTTCGATTCCCGCTGGGGCAAACATTTATGTGACAAATATGTTTGCCTTGCGTCTGGGTGTTATGTATGTATTTAAAAAAGGTTATAAGTATTCTATTAGCTACTGGTTCCCATAGAACAAGCTTTGCTTAGTTTGATGCCAGGTGGCGCTGTTTGATAATATCCAAGCATTATTATATTATGTTACTGACTCATCAAAAAATCTCTAAAAGTATGTGCTCAGATGCCTTGAAATTTGGCATAGGTACTACTTCTTGATAAACTGACCCTCACTTAGACCAGATTATGGCCAAATTATATCCAAAACTGACTTTTGGCCTACATATTTTATACTATATTATTATGAGAGTGAAGTGTCTTGGACATTATTGAACACTTAGCACCCTTGAGTGTGGCTACTGAGTTTGCAGGTGCATTTTTCTGTTACTGTCAAATTAATTTTGGTGTTATGAATTTTAAGGAGAGACACATTAAATGGTTTTGTTTTATGCCAGTCCATGAGTCACAGTACTATGACCTAGGAGAGTAGATAATATAATTGACTTACTTGCAACATTTTTCAAACACACATCAGATTGATAATTGATGAGTTCCTGTATTTTTATCTTAAGTAGCAACAATATTGGCAAGTATCAAAATCAAAGTCTCACCACTGCAACTTATTGTCATTTGTCTTTATTTACTATAGTGAGGAAAAACTGGCTTGCATGAAGTTTGCCATGGTGAATTCTGGACAAGTGTGGGTCTGGCTTGTACACCCAGATTTGCTTCCCTTCGATTAACCTCCAATGCAATAAGTTCAATGTGTGAAAGTAACTATGTATATTTGTATCTATCTGTGGAACTGTAGTCAATCAAGTGTTCTTGGCTGTGTTTTAAGAGGATTCTGAGACAGGGGTTTATTATGTTTCTTATTGAGGTTTTTTATAAATATTTTCTTATTAACTTTTAATTTCCCCACTAAATAGATATTTAGGGGGAAATTAATAGCTAAATAACACAAATGTGTTATCTAGCTATTATTTATATTATTATTAAATGCAAAATAAAACACGTTTCTAGTAGCGGAGCACTCTTAAATTTTTATTTTTCATTTTTATAATTTGTTGTCATAGTGGCAACAGAAATACACATTCTGTGAATATTTCAAGTTTCTGCCTATTACGGATCATGAGATACAGCCCGCTGACAGACGGATGGACGGACTGCGGAACGTGAAGCCTTAGTAATAGGGTTCCGTTGGTTACCCTAATAAAGACAACTTGTAGGTATGCAATAAACTTACTATCCGATTAGATAATTTCAATAATGTGTTTAAGATTACCAGCTGTCTTTTGTACTAACGAAATTGCCTAATATTACAGAGAAACCATAAGTTTCTGTTTTTCTATAAGATGTCGTTAGGCTAGCTAATTTCGTTATAAATTAGGAACTGAATAAATTAACTGAGTTGGTATTACATGAATCTCACAACATTTTACCGTAGAAGAACTGAGTTGCGAGACATTTTAAAAGGTTTGTTTTTGATGTTTTACAACAAATATATCGAATAGCCTGCCTTACTTAAAACTAAGGTTTATAAAATCAATCTTTTTTATGGCACCGTCTCGGAAAGTTTGTCACACCAAATCATTCTTGTAAGAACAAGAACATTTTCTATGTGTTTAAGATTTCAAGACAAGCCAGCTATTATAAAATAAATTATTATATATATTTAAAAGAAAGAAAAACATTTATTCATAACAACACACACATATACGAAAGGAATACAAGTGTACAAGAACATCGTGTTACTATGAAACGGTCCCAACTCAGCATGTGCTGGATGTCTTGTGAAGGACAACCAGCGCTGATCTTCCGTTGGGACCGGTCCGTGACGTCACTAGTTGTCCCGTTGATGATCTAAGTATCTAATTATTTACTTGACACCCGTACTTATATTATAAATGCGAAAGTAACTCTGTTTGTTTGTAAAAGGTAGCAAATTTTCACGATTACACGGCTGAACAGATCGTAATGAAATTTGGCAATGAGATAGATTATAAAAATCTGGGATAGGACATAGGCTATGTTTATCTAGAACCACGCGGGCAAAAGCTAGTTATATAAATAATTTGATGTCGGTGGATTGATGATCCCTAGGAGAACGCAAATATTAGAGAAAATATGTTCAGCGTTATTATATTCACCAATACAAAAATCATACTATAAAGCTTGTAGCATCAAACTGGTTTCCTGTGGCTTGCTTGCCTAACTTGTTTAAGCACATGGCAAGCTATGTTAGTGAGATAATTTAACCGCTTCAACAAAAAGCAACTTACGTCTCCTAGTGATTGGTTTCGGTCTGACATTTTAGAGTTCAATGTATTTAGACTTTTAAGTTTCTAAAGAGATACCTAACCTGAACAAGTGAACAAGCCTGACTCATACTTGTCGTGCAAAGCAAAGTGCACATTTTTTTTTGTTGATTTCGGCAAGTTACTAATGACGCAATACTTCTTTTGGAGCGCTCGATCCGTTCGCTTGATCGCCGCAGGCACTGTCAATAAACTTTGATCGTGCAAGGTGAGCTCGACTCGTAGTTCAGTTGTTTTGTTCTCTGTTTGGAACTTGTCGCTTGAATTTAACAGAAACCACATGGCGAACTTGTAAATTTCATTATCGAGGCATAATTCGAGTTCCATGACAACCCACCTAATAGTTGCTGCTTCTGAATATATATATATATTTTGCTTAATGATTAATTTAGAGGTGAAGATCGTAACTTAAAATCGCAATGAGCGAAGCTAGAATGGTCGTTGGTGAAAGTGGCAATACGAGCAATCGAGCAGCGGCGCGCGACGGGCACGGGCTGGTTTGTTTGCGGGGCCCCAGCCTCGACCGACGTGGCGGAAGAAACAGAACAGACATAACCGCGGGCCCGCTGTGCACGCATCCATGTCCCTCGTGCGCCGCGCGTTTTGCGGCTGCGGACCGTACGCGTTTTTAATATAACAACATGGTTTGTTATGTGACAAATAATTAATTAAACATGCAATATACGTATACAATCCAATCAACGATAAGTGACCAATGTGTTAGTTTTATTTAGCTGTAGGACGTTTCTGTTGAGTAATTTGTGTTTTATGCTAAAAATATGCAATATTGTCGCGGAAGACGAGTTAGTTAGAAGATAGGAGGATGGCGAGCGACGCGATTAGGAGTGGGGGTGGGGGAGGTATGGAGCCCGCGAGTCTGGAATACATGGAGGACCCGTACTTCGTGCCGCCGGACGACGACTCGACGCCCAGTTTCGACGTGGCCGTGGAGGAGCTGGACGAGCTGGAGCCCGGCTGGCCACGCGACGACCCCGACGCCGATTGGCGAGCGCTGCCCGACCTCGCGGAGTCAGCACTGTGCATTGAAACTGAATTCTATATGGACAATCGCCGCAGAAGATTGCGTATCTTTAGGAAAAAAATGCGTGAAGTGAGAGTCACGTTTCAAGACTTATCGAAGCCTTATCTTGCCAAGGTGTCTAGCCACACTAATTACAAGAAATTTTTGGGCATCACCCTCGGAGGTCAGTTTTTTGTATACATAGTAAAGGTGTCGTTGTTTCATGTTTACAATTTAGTTTCGAATTGTAAATTGCAGCGGTGTCGTGATACATAACCAATTACAGACAAAACATCATATATTTTATTAGAGTTACGTCGGACGATATAAATTCCCATACCAAAATAATCTAGTTTTACCGTATGGTAAATACTGTAAGATTTTAGAGAAGCTAACTAAACGATTCATATTTAAAATGGTTTGTCTTTGTTTAGTTATATTTTTTATTTTGATGAGTTGTGAAAGTAGGAAGATGTTCATACTTAACTGACAGCTGCTAATATACATTAGCTCGCGGTTACAGTTAGATGTTATGATCTCTATTCTACTTCATCATGCTAAAGTATAACGCAAAAAACTTAAAATAATTAAGTTTCGCCTCGTATTTTGTTACGTTTGATATTTCATAGAGGGCAATTTTAGGTGTGGCGAATATAAATTTGTTTAGTTATGGATCATTACTGCATTCTTCACATTTCATGTATGATTTAATTTGTTGCTCTCGCTTGCCACCAACTTCAAGAAATCAAGGATTTCAGTTTAGTATCGTTGTTTTGCAAACTTCAAAAGACTGCAGTCAAAATAATAACACAACTTTTATGTAGTGTTTTGTTTCTGCGGTGAGTCAGGTTGTCAGTCCTCGACGCAGTACGCTGCGCTTTATAGTATTTTTTTAATTTATTTCTATTTTTATAGCGGCTACAGAAATACACATTCTGTGATTTCAACTGTCTACCTAGTACGGTTCATGAGATACAGGCCTCTGACAGACAGACTGACGGACGGACGGATAGCGAAGGCTTAGAAATCGAGTGTTGGTTACCCTACTAGGTTTGTCGATTGAATATCTTAGTATGCAAAGAGATTTCGCAGGAAAAACAACAGGCAAAAATATTCTAGCCTGTTCTTCAGAAGGCTAATAAAATCCAAACCGGTTTTAAATTCTTACGTCTTATGACTGCCTTCCCAATGCCAGTATCTTCTCGAAATCGTCATCGTGCTTACAATACCAACAACAGTAAGGGTATCGTGATACCGTCGTCAGGTATTGCCCTAACCCCTCAAACTGTTAGCGTCCTGGTAAACTCTCGCCGTTGACTAATCCTTTTTTATCATAATGGAATAATATTTTCTTTATAAACAGTGTTATATACCTTCAATACTTTTGTGTTGCCATTAAATAAATAATTGAATATGCAGCTTCCGAGTTTTCATGAAATAATTGTTCGTTCAAAACTAATAAATAGTTATTATTATAGTTTAGATGTGCTTTTGTTGCTTCCAGCTGAGGAAGCGATGTCCGGCGCAGGCGACGCGCACACTCCCGACGAGCTGGTGGGCCTGACGCCCGAGCAGGCCGAGCAACTGCGCGCCGAGTGGAGCCGTGAACTGGCACGCGTTGAGGACGAGATCGCTACCCTTAGGACTGTGCTGCAAAGCAAGGTCTCATACAACTCGTTTAAGCGCTTCACACACAGCACCACACATAGATTCACGTATTTAATGATTACAGGGAATTCTAGGGATTTCACTAATTTAGGCCTACTGTGCACGTATTCGCACGTACAGGCCGCACCGTGGATAAAGATACGTCCCTTTCTGCCCAAGATGCAATCAAGTTACACAGAAGCGTAAAATGAGGATGTTGTACGTATGAAGTGCAGCCACGTAAACAGTAGGCCATCATCATCAGCAATACTCAGAACCTCAAACCAAGGATAGTTGTAATGAACAAGGTTTCACTTTAAGCCTCATTCTTGGATCCCCACATAGAAAGAATATTGTATTACAGCGAATACTAAGGAATACCTAGTGAACACCAAAAAAAACAGCACCAAAAACAATTCAATGACGGACAAATATTTACTATTACCTCCGACTCAATATTTTACTCTGCGGTAATCGAACCAGCAACTGAGTGAGCCGGTATACTAATAGATTAGTTAGCAGATCGACTGTTCGACAAATTAGAAAAGAGTGTGGCGAGTGAGATGATCATGATCGCTCAGCCGCTGTACAAGAAAGATCACATGGGTTTTGTGTAGACAGAGAACCGCATCTCAAATAATGTTTTATTTAAAACCACTAAAGTGGCACACAAGCATATTGCCTGCCTGATGGTAAGCGGGTACCGTAGCCTATGAGCGCTTGCAACACCAGGGGTATCACTCGCGCGTTGACGACACTGTCATTCGGACTAATTGAAAATGGTCTAATTGTGCGATAATTTTAGTATTTTACCTTTATCTGCTGAAACTTATCCTTGGCCCTCCTGCTACGCTTTTGTTCGAGTATACAGTAAACAATACAAATATTTTACAGATACGTCAAAGTTCAGAATTAAAACGAAAACTTGGCATCACTGTGTGGAAGGAAATTACTGAAGATGTCAATCAGGGTTTGAAAAATGTTAAAGAGAGCCAGGTGTAAGTATTCTGCTTCAATATAATTTTATCAAAACTATTTATTGCACTTAAATGCTTTGGGCATTATTGTATGTATCTACTTTTAAATTTAGTACTCTGCTTTCTCGAGGGTTAGAACATGTCTATCAAATAGTAGAAATATCGCGAAATTCGCAAAGCCTTGCTATAATATATGTTATGTATTTGTATGCTTTACAATATTTTTGGGGTGTAGAAGTGGTGGCGTATTTTCTTTTTTCTTTTGTTTTCAAGTTTGGTTTGTTATATAACAGCTATCAAACGATAGAAACACGCGTGGCTGCGCTTACACAGGCGGTGACAGAAGCACCAATGTAAGTACCTAGTGGTTTGTAGTATATAATTTGAAGCTTCTCTAGCTATATTATTATAATGCAATACAAGCTCACTAAACATTGTGTTTGTTCTAACCCGAAAGAAATGTAATTTATTTCCTTTCGGTCTGTTACATGTAATTTACCAGAATATTAAGATTTTTCTGTCGAGTTATTTTGAAAGCACAGCCTGCACACACTCAAAACAGTGTTTGAAAAGTAGACCCATAGCACAGAATATCCAATAGTAACCTACACCTCGTTCATCTAAATTGTATGCAGTATTTAATTCAATTCATATATCTTGTATACAAATAAAATGTTCCACAGATGACAAAACAGATTGTGTATATTCGTCACAGAGCAAATACAACTTATTACAATATTTAAGAGAAAAAAATACGAAGATGATAAACACACCGTTTTGGTTTCTGATATTGTTAACATTACACGTTACGTAACATAAGGCTTAACTTTAACATTGAAATCGGTTGTGTTAAGGTCACGTAAATAGCACGACGATTAGTTATTTCGAGTATAGAGGTGAGACTGCAAAGTGCTTACCGTCACTGAAATAATTGCTCCTTTGCTTCGATTTTGTCACAACTATTTTGTAATATTAACCTGACTTGGGTCCGTGTGGATCATGCTATTGCCCAAACGCCCTCGTGTTGCTCAGGAGACGATAAGATCATAACTGAACCTTATTGTATTTTCAAAGTATACATTAATTGTTGCTGTGTTGTTTGTTTACGTCACGCACTAATCAGTAATGTGATGAACACGTCCTCGAAGCTAACACAACTAGTCTAATACTAAATACTTACCTCTTAAACAGAAGGGTGTGTTGTCGTGTAATTAACGATTTATACTATACCATTGCATTGTGTCAACTGTGTGCGTAATTGACTTGACTTCAGATACCAAAAAACTGAATCTGTGATAAAAACGACGGCGGAGAAGACGACGTCGATCCTGGGCGGCATCACGGCCGGCGTGTCCCACAAGCTCGGCCAGATGCGCAACTCCGACTCCTTCCGCTCCATCGAGGAGCGCGTCGGCTCCGCGTACGAAAACGTTAAGGTTCGTACATTCCTTACCCTTGTGTTATTGATTGACCGAACGTAATCTAATTAAGGGTGCAATATAATCTCGTTCCAGTTACTCTAAGCCAAGGCGATCGACTACGTTGTATAATGCTTAGGTGTTTCATAGAATATAAATAGAATTAAAAGAGTAAATTATGATTATAGAATTATAATTTGCAGGGCAATCTTTTTTTTTATGTTTTACGTGTCTATAGTTATAGTATTAATTCAGGGTCGGCAACGCGTGAGTGATACCCCTGGTGTTGCAAGCGCACATAGGCTGCGGTAACCGCATACCATCAGGCGGGCCGTATGCTTGTTTGCCACCTTAGTGGTATAAAAAAAAGTATGATATACATCGATGCTACACAAAAAATCAAGCCTTTAAAATACAAGTGAATTGGCTTTTTGCCCTCCACATATAATCCTAAAAATATTGTATGCCAACGGGTATGTACCTATGTGTTGCAGGGTAAAGTTGCGTCCAGATCGAATTCGACCCAGAGCTTCGATGAGGCTCTGCGCGATGCGAGCCGCGGTGCCAGCGGCGCGGCCTCGCCCACTATCCCCGAGCACAAGCCTCTGCCCTAAGTGCCGGACTCCAGCCTCGACCCCAAACACTGGCCCACTCACCACCCGCGACGGCTTCGTACGCTCTACAACGACGCGACCAATATCTGCTATGGGCCCTTCAATCATGTTTCCGACAGCGCTTATTTAATTTGAATCGTGAATCTACTTTACTATTGCAAGTTGCACTGCACTTACTTTATAAGGTATTGTGAGGCACTTGTCGAGTAAAAGACTGCGAGAAACTTAATTTGACTCTTGTTCGGTATTTTGAAATTATTACAACCAAATTGAGCTGGCGGAAAACGTTAGGTTTATGAATTTAGTATTTTTATTCCTATATTTTAGGAATAATTAATATGTCCAAGGATTTTAAGCACCTGACTTGTAATTTCGGAGATAAACTCCAAAAAGATGTATTCATCATCACCAGACAGTAAATGTATCCGTTACCATAATTTCATTGAACTAGTATTAAATTTTAGCGTGACGTGTCAGATAATGGATTCCATTATCTTTTACTAGTTAGGGTTTGGTTTACTCAGTTCTATGCGGCATTGCTCAGAGTGCGTTGTGCTTTTGTTGTTTATTCATATATTTACGGCCTCGTGGTTGGTAGTCCAGCCATAGAACATCGCGAACATATTGTTGGGAGAATGCTTTGACGTAGTTTAATTAAGTTATATTGTTTCCTTTGTGTCCTAATAAGAATGCATTCCAAACAACATCACTCATTTGTAGATTTAATTTGATCGCTACACATGGTAATAATTATCATTTAACAGTATCTAAATTTTATAACGAAGAAGATATATCGCGACACGAAGCGAGTCCAAGTGTTTATTGAAAGTAACACGTACTTGCCTGTTAGATTCATAAAAAATATATTTTTATAAGATGCTTAGCTTTCCTTACTTATTATAAAAATATTTTCACTATTTACAAAATATCTTGAAGACGGTAAATAAAAGTTATGTACTAAATCATGCGTTTTATTTATAAGCATTCTAATACTATTTAATTTTGGCGGATCGCGTAATAACAGGGAAAGAGACAGGAGAATGACATTTGATTTGTCACTATTGCCACACTACACACAGGTGCGTAGCGGTCGATAACACCCACTTTGATTTTGCACCATTGGAACAACCACAACCAATGCATCAATGGTACAAACGTACAAATTATACTTCTATGTAAAGTATTTGTTTGCATGATTATTCATCATTTTATTAATTTATACATGTATGCATGGAGCTCGTTACAACAGAGGTTATGTTTTTTTACTGCTGTTGTGCTGCTAAAATAGATTACGGTCCGCCTGATGATACACGGTATCCGTAGCATTAGTCACCCCTTTCTTGAGGAACCCTATTACATTAATTTCAAAGATACAATTTAATATAATTTTCGAGTAGAGGCAGCAAGTACTTATGGCAATAAAGATCAGAGTTCTACATATTTTAGATAACTTTGCTGCTGTTTCTCAGCAGCAGTTCATCATTGCGTGAATGCATTAGTTTTCAAACATAACGTAAGTTCTCAAATTGTAGATATAAACCGAGACGCTTGCGTACTAATCGAACATTTTTTACTATCGCAGCTGTGCTTTGGCAGCTGTATTTAGCTGGCCAAATAGCTAAAAGATTTTTGGACATTTTTTTTTCCAATTTGTATATACCTACTATTGTCTTGCTTAAAATAGATCTTGCTAGATGAAAAAGCAAATCATTAAAGAAAACGATTCAAGGCACAACTGAGATAAATACAAAAAAACAACAAATTAAGATGGATCTGTAAATAATTTAATTTTATAAAATTGTTGATACATAGTCGGATTTTCGAGAGTAATTTTAGATAATACAGTGACAATACCTATAGGTAATTACCGTAAATAAAAAAATCTAGTTGAGGTTGTCTCTATTGTTTATTTATAAAATTGTACTAAGACAGTGCCCAGTTTATGAATCGCGGAACGCGTCTCAGACTAACACAGAAACACTCCAGTTGTTCAATAGCACGAATAGTCCCACAAGTTTATCCTGACCCGGTGTAGGGGGCCACGGCGCCGCCGCGATACATTTTGACCAAAATAGTTTTACAACTTTCCACTTTTGATCATCGAGCCAGACAAATGTGTGGCACTGTGCGTATACCTACAGAAGTAACAAACCGAATCGGCTGTATTTTGGGGGGCTGCTAAGGATTTTCATGCAATAAAATTATGTATGACGATGTCCATTGCGTAATTCGGTCTCGTATTATTACCATGTTTTCCATAGAAATTGTAAAGAGATGTAATCATAGTTGTATAAAGAATAAAGAAAACACGTGAATTTTTCTACGTCTATTGTAATACGTTTAAACACGTGGGGTGATTCTGAAAAACCTTCTGAAGTATGGCTGAGTCAGTTTGTTACAGTCTGTACATAACGATGGAAGTCGCCATGACTTTATTTCATGCCGCTTCGCGCTTGTATATATCTCCATAATCACTAGTATACTCTGTATACTAGAGGTCAATGCATGACATAAATTAGGTCCGCTAGTTCATGCCGATTATCGCGCGCCGCTTAGCGTGGTGACTATCTGTGTATTGACCTACTGATGTTACTAGTTTTTGAGTACCCATGAGTCCTTAAATTGAACCATAATTATTGAGGCGCCATGATTGGAAATGGGAACACAATTGGCCTAGTTATCTAGCACAATTCATATTATCGAATAGTAACATAAAGGTTATAAATACATTTTTCAAGTGATTCCGAGTATAAAATCTTGCGTGATAAATTCAACAAAATGGCTAGATAACTTACATAAGGAGTCGTAATAATAAACGCTAAAGATCTACATTTCATTGAATAAAAGCCATGATTTAGACAATACATTGTATTAAAGGCGGTTTATGTTACTTTACATACACATACATTTAAAAGAGTAAATTGACACGTTGTCTTAAAAGAGTCAATTAATATGCATTTATAAAGGATAAATTCACGAAATAGGCACAAAAGCAAAAAAAAGACATATGTAAGGTAGGAAAGCGTAGATGAAGACATGGTGTTGGATTCCACGAGCCAATCCATCGGGTGTTTCTAGGCATTGTGACTTTATAGATCACCACTCCTGTAACGGTAGCCTAGGCTGGCTAGACTGGGTTCTGACTGGCGAAGGTTGTTTTCAGTGGGGCCATGAATGTTAAAAAGTGATAGGAATATAATTTGCAGAGTCAGACCGATCATGAATTTGAAGCTGAATAACAAACATGATGTAAACTCGTAAAGATCTCATTCTTTCGCCACTCTTTTAGTTCGTTGAGAAACGTAATGCAAGAGTCAAGACACACATTGAAGATAAATGGTGTGCACAAGAATTGCCATAGGGAAATTTGAAAATATACGATATAAGTTACTCTATAGAAAGTAATAACATTTTTGAAATTGTGAAATTAATGCGAATAATTTTACTGTAATTTTGCATGTACCATTTCTGTGTCAATTTACTCTATAAATAAATAATATTTTACTATCTAGTAATTATACAGGGGCATTTAGTGTATTACTCACACAACATCATCATAACATATCGGCAGTGTGCAATCTGTCGAAATTGTATAGTGAGTATATGTGCATAGAGAATTTTAGTTGATAGAAATAAAAAAAATATCACGTGATAAACAAAGATTGCTATGTCCAACTCACATTTCAAACTAAAATACACAGATTAATGTTGAAAAAGCCACAGTAACATATAACTATATCCAAAACGCGTACATCATACAAAACAGTAATTTGCATCTATTTAATTAATTACTGAGAATAATTAATATAACACTTATTCAATGAACGAGACGAGAACGTTTAACTACATAATAGTATTTAACGTTGATTGAGCGCTACTCCACCTGCAGACATTGATTAGCGTCTTCTTTTTGTTATGTTTCAGTGAATACCCTGCACGGAACAATTTGGAATCTATTTTATTAACTATGTTTAGACCCTACCGAGAAAAACTACACAATTAAAGCAATGTTATTTGCAATATACTGACAATATTACACTTAACCATTAGAATAATAAACGAACCAGGCAGGATCGCCCGCGCTTTCCTCACTGTAGAGAAGGCGCGGACGCACTTTACCTAGTCATTTATAATTTCTTACCACTTAACTCTAACCAAGCCTTGTACAGCCGAACGTCATACAAAAGCAACCACAATACCGACTGAAGCATATCAAAAGTAGTTAAAAAAATATCGTCAATAAACAAAAGCATGGACAAGGTTTTGTTTTGCATTCAAAACACACGGTAAAACGTTGACCGAACTTTAGTTTTACAACTTTATAATACATAACAGAAAAGAAATTAATTAAATCGTTTAATAAAATAACTTAATAACTAAAAGGCGGTAAAACAACCTTATATTTTTGGCCTCTAAGGGTGTGGACAGTAGCGATAGAGTACTTCAACATTATCAATCTATGGTTTTGTAACGATCTATTAAAATGTGCCTAATGCAATTATTTCAAGCTTAAAGTAGGTGTTCTTCGAGTGACTATAACTAAAGTATTAAAACTATTTATATCATAATCATCGGCGATTATAGTGGTCAGAGATGACTTAATATTAGCGCCACAATAAAAGTGTACATATATTACTTCATATTTGTAGATTGTAGACGTGTTGTAAAATACTGGTATACAGCCGCATCGATCAAAGCTCATCCTTCGAGATTAGATTAGAATCTAGGTCACAATTTACAATTATTTCTAATTCAGTTTGATCCAACAAAGCCTATCCACGAAACATGTGAAGCCGAGTATACAAATGCAAGCCGTAACCATATCCGTTACAAGTACACCAACAATGTACTACGATATGTGCCTACCGCTGTAACCGTAGGTACCGTCGAGCAGAAATTTCCACCAAGTGCTAATCTGTACATTTGAGGAATCTTAAGGACGGCTCGCTCTTTTGTTATTTGACTCAAAGCAAAATGTGACAGTTGCCGGTTCACAGCGAGCGCAGCGCCCACGTTCCCAAACTCAAAAACGACTCTTAATTTTTAATAAGAGTTAACGTGCAACTGTTATAGGTGAGCTCGCTAATGAGTCAAATGAATTGCGTCAACCTTTTTTTTCAATAGATATCGAGAGAAAACATGAATGAATGGTCAATGTTTGATATTACGTTACCAATTTATGTATAGGCAAAGAGTACTTGACGTACTTGTGTACTTAATGGTGAAAATATGTATGTAAGTAAAGCGTAAATTATTGCGTTTCGGACTCGAATAAAGGCGCATATTAAACTATTGGGAAGATACGATCTTAAATATAAAGATTCTTACTAATTTATGATAATACATACATACAATTATGTTATGGATCAAATACATTTGAAAATGTGCTTACGACTAAGAACGTAATTTCCCTTGTTTAGATTCATAATAACTACATTAAAATAACTTATTACAAAATATATCTTATATATAATTTATATCTCGTCGTCATTTGGCAGGCATTTAAGTAACAAATAAGAGTACAAACATAAACAGCAACCAAATAAATAGAAGCTCCCCACACGAACAGCCCATTACACCTTGTAACCTCACCGGTCGCAGTCCAGCGATCCTTTTGATGTTCTATCCGACACCAATGTAGCTCATTGACTTCACGAGCTTGCATCAACTTGAAGGTAACAGACTATTGTTCAACGAGTACCATACAGACTGAGCCGGGATGAAGCTTGCATCATGTGACAGTAGGTCTTATAAAAAAATTAAGACATCGGTAATCATTTTACGTTTACCGGTTAATCGAGTTTCGAAATGTTTGTGGTAAGTATTTTCTTACGTGACCACATTTTTTTAACTATCATCAAGGGTCAACCTATAATTGTATGTAATGATTGCATACGATTATTCCACATTATAACAGTTAACTACTTAATCTATTGATTCAAACATATCTGTCTACCTATGTTATGTGTAAGAGTTTCCAATTAAGACAAAGCATAATAGACCTGATAAGCGTGGCCTATTGTTTCCATTTGGTTTTACAAATGCTTTATCAAAATACTCCGTTGTTGCAACGGTACTTATCTATTTGCATATTGAATATCAAAACATGCAACCATGATGTGCATGATACACACAATAATAACAAAGTAATGATGCTATCTATAATTAACATTAATATTGCAACCCAAGATTGGTTTAAGCTTTACAGAGAAGAAGGAAGTTATGGAGATCAGTGATGGTTGTAAGTTCAGAAGGCTGTGAGATAGAAGGTACAATACAATTACTGCTTACAAATTTAAAATTGATAGAGGGCTTTAAATATACATGTTTAAAACTAGAGCGAGCCAATGTGGCCGATTTTATGTAAGATCTCAACCGATTCGATCGAGAGTAATTTGCTGATCTATAATATTCTATAATCGTGTTACTGAATCGTATCATCATTGTCGTTTATATATTGAAACGCAACCCTTTAAACAATTTAGCACCCTCAATAGATTGTCTTTATACTTTCCATCTCCTCTTTTGATTTAAAATCATTGCCATGTCTTCAACTATATGATGATAAAATTACTTTTATGAGTAAAATATTTATAATCTTGATATTGTTCAAGGCGGCTATATAAAACATATATCATAAATATTTCGATAACAATGTTGGTCAGCTAAGCTCAATAGATTTAATGTGATACATAAATAATAAAATTAGCTGATTTAGTGGGCACAGCTGCCTGTAATTTATCTGAAAATTACTAATAATTTTATATACCGACAAATTATGGCACATAGCTGGGTATAGGGACGGCAGTTGTGGAACGAACAACCAGTCGAAGCTACCAAGACAAGTCATTAAGTAAACAAGCAAACTCACTGCAAAGGACATCGTAGACACGTGTAGTCGACGTCTTTGTAACCGAGTCGAGCGGCGGACCAACACTGTTGCGAAAGGGAATTGAAATAGCGGTGGTTAGGCGAAGTACATGACCTTCTTGGTGACGGCGTGAACGGTGATGGCGCGGGCCATCGCGGTGGGCGTGCGGTCCTCGCTGCAGGCGGACTGGTGCGAGCCCTCGCCCGAGTCGTGCTCCTTCTCCACGAGGTGGTAGCGCGCGCGGAACGCCACGAGGTGCGCGTAGTACGCGGGCGCCGGGATGGACACCGAGCGCGTGCAGCGCACGTACGTGTGGCACAGCTGGTACGTCAGGCACTGCAGCTCGTCCGACCCGAAGTGGTTGTCGTCCCACAGCACGTGGTAGTGCGACGGACGAGACGTGCCCTGCACACGCACACAATTCAATAATAACCCTCATTAACAATGAGAAGGACGTTCGACGGACGAAGTTACGTCAATTGAAGTCGATAATAGCAAGGTGTTTACGGGAATCTCGCAATTTTTTTTCAGTGAATCATAATTTTGTTATAGTGATTTGGTACTTTGACATTTCGAAAGACAGTTACTTAATGGACTTCTATAATAACAAGGTTTTTACGAGATTCAATAATACAAAAAAACGTAAATGTAACTAACTCTCACACCCATTACAGGCAGATAATCCTTGAAGAAGATTTGGTTGCTAAGAAGGTGATAAATTGGGCTGGGTATTTCATTTCGATTTGTGTAATTTCTTAAAATCCAATCACTTATTCAATATGTAGTTTTTAAAACCACCATTATCTGATCATGTAATATTTGCTCATCACATTCCATATCTTCGTCAGCCTCTCTCTCACTTTCAGCCAGTCAGTAAAGAAAACTAAATTTGCCTTAATAGTCCTGACGGCAGGGGCGCCCGCTTGCCCTCGTATAGAGGGCGAACGGGCCACCGAGTGGACCCAGAGCGGATCGGTGTACTTCACGTATGTCACGTATGAATTTCTTCTCAGCTATATGCCGATTTTCACCCGACGTTGATCTTCACCTTCCTTCAAAAGGTCGTCTTTTGATAAATCTGTGTGCTTGAGTTTTTGGAAATAGTAAATTGGTTCAGTCGGGAATGTATTGACGGAGGATGATGACAGTAATAGAGACCTGAATGCCCTGGTGGCTGCAGAGGTAGAAGTCGAACTCGGTGGGGTGTGTGATGCCGAGGTCGACGGTGGTCCCGGCGGGGATGTTGCCCGACTTGCCCGACTGCTCCTTCTTGTCGGCGCAGAACAGCCTCGTGTGGTGCCGCTTCTGCACCACTATGAACGTGATGCCCGGCTTGTACTCCGCTTCCAGCTACAAATATTTTTACATAATCTTATCATACTATTTACTACTACTAAGAGCCATCGCAACCGACTGAAATAATACTAACAACAAGCCTTCAAACGTTCAGCTACTAATACACAACTCTATTAATTTAAACCGAAATCCTAAAACATCGCCGAATATACAGCATATTCCTTTTACCATAGTTCCTTCTTCTATTTCTCGTTTGGCCAGAAGCCCGTGGAAAGGGACAACCTCAGGAGACAATAAAAAAATCAAAGATAATTATGATGTTCACATAATGCATTCCAAACAACACACACATCATCATTCCAACCTAAGCAAAGCTAACACAATGTGTAACTGAAAGAAAATTTAAATACTTTTTTGAAAATACATACCAACATCCAGGATAAAGACAAACACAATATTGATTAAATAAAATAAATGATTGCTGATGGGGGAATTGAAATATCGCCTTATATGTATCCCGATGCACGTGACGGTGAATGAGATGATGTCTGCGAGCTGTGAAGGGCGTCAGCACCAGTACCTTGATGCACGCCTCCCTAACGGCGGTGAGCTCGTGCTGCAGCACGTGTATGAACTGTCCCTCGGAGATGCCGTCTCGGTACATGATGATGCGGTGCGGCTTGAACCCGCCCGTGCTCTTGTAGAACATTATCAACAGTTCCTGCACCATGCTGCTCATCTCATGGACTATCTCCTGCCTGCCAAATTGTTCACTTATATCCTTATTATGAACGAGTTCTTCGTGCATTCAAAAACAATATATAACATAGTATGTGGAGTGTCAGCTATTTGATATGTGTGTGGACCAATAAATAAATATTACGTTCAGATAATCAACAATATATTGTCCTAGCTTCAAATATCAACACTTATATTTACAGGTGAGGCTATTGGCGTATATGGTCGCTTGGTCTTCTCTCTTCTTTTCTACTGTCCTACCTACTACTAATACATTTTAGCATTTATTTTTAATTGAGATTTCTTCCATGACTATGAAAGACGAACCGATAGGAGTTACGGAAGTAATGGCGTTAAATTAAGTAATATAAAAAAAAAGAGCGGACTTTCCAGCTGTCGCATATAGTGAGATGAAATGTGTGTTGTGTTAGGTAAGGTAGCTATTGTGCACGTACAGTATATGTGTGTGTGCGGGTCGCAGTAAATGTCTACCTGTGCTGCTGCACGCGCACGGTGGCGGCGTAGCGCGAGGGGTGCGCGTCCATGGAGCCCACCACGGCCGCGATGGACGGCTTCTTGTTGTCGCCCGCCGGCGGGTGCGTCACGTCCACGCCCAGGAATATCACCGGCTCGTTGAACACCTACACACACATTATAATCCTCGTGACGCTCATGCTCGATGGTTAGGTCTAGAGTCGGATACAGAAGGCAGTACTCCTTGACACGGCACGCATTGTCAGGAGGTTCGGTGGCTTGGGCTTGCGCCTCGTTACCACAGACTGTTGGGTGTTTTCTAATAATATATTGTAAAAAAATACCTAGGCTAAGAAAACATATAAATAATAATAAAGTTTATAATAGACACGCGTCTAAGCTAGGCCGACCCTGTATCTTAATCGCGAGTCCCTTCCTATGTTACAATTATAATATAAGTTATATTAATGTAGTATAATAATGATCGGACATTGTAAACAACTTAGTGCCTTATTAAAGCCTAAAATGAATAAACGAATTGTGATTCTGATTATCACACAGTGCCATCTGGCCCGACTTCAAGCTAAGTAAAGCTTGTACTAATGGGATACAGCTGATAGAATACATACAGATTTTTTTTTTATTACTTAGGTGGCAAACAAGCATACGTTCCGACCTGCCCGAGGTTAAGACATTACCGTCGCTTTTGGACGCTTGTAACAAAAATTACAAAAGGGATATAACTCGCTTGTTTCAAGCACTGTAGAGAAGTGTTTGAAACACTACCGTTTATAATACACCTCCATGTTTTTAGCTTCTGTTTTGGGTACACTTGCGGGTATGTTGGTTTTTATTGATTTTTCCCATTTTATCCCACGAGTTAATGGGATGATAATGATGGGTAACCACCATAACAATACTGAATTATCGGTGTCGCGGAGAGCACATTAAGCGTTGCTCCGGGTTGCCAAATGGATACCTTTGGCATTCAATGGTCTGACAGAAGCAGAAAGTCTGAAAGCTGGTTTAACCCAGCATGTGACCTATAAAAATGGGTTGCATAGATCAGATGGTAGACACATTGGGTCCGATTTTAGGCGACTTAGGCCAACCCCAACATTGCTTAGGTTAAGGCTAGAGTGATGACGATATGTAATTAAAAAAAATATATATACTACTAGCCTCGGCCCGCAACATTGTCCACATATAAATATGATAATACAGCTTTAAGATCAAATCTAGGCTGTTACTTAGATATAGTGTAGCTTTTTATTAGTGAATGTTTATTTCATTCCGGTATTTTCAGCTATTACGCCTTACATACCTTTTCAAGATATTAGTAGAGATAAATGCTTGATTATGCTAATAGTCTTTACCTTTGGACGAAGCGAGGGCACCAGAATAGAATTAATGCCGCCGAGTTTGACGTTGATTTTGAGGCAGAGATTGCTCAGCGTCTGTGGCGACGTCTTGTTTACATTTTTCGCCTGCACGCACTGTGTCGCCATGCCAAGCACTGTGTCACCAACCCGCTTCACTTCAGCTGCGAAATTGACAAGTGTGCTTATTAACATTGAAACTGTTTTTCAAATCTCCTCCTCACTAATATCGCCTCACTAATAGTTGAACACATTCGTTATTAAAAAACAAACTGAGACCTTGCAGTTAAAAAAATAAAGCAGTAAATTACACTACATATTCAAAAATAAGAAAAAAAATGACACAACAAAATGGTACACGCTATACAAGGCGCGCGATCAATAATGCTCAGTATAAAAATTAGACGTAGAGTAGTGTGTACCATATACGGGCGTCTTCCCCGGCAGCACGACGACCACGAGCTGCAGCTGCACGAAGGTGGACTTGAGGTACTTGAACATCGGCTCCACCTGGTCGG
Organism: Falcaria lacertinaria; assembly: GCA_951449985.1. Taxonomy (NCBI): domain Eukaryota; kingdom Metazoa; phylum Arthropoda; class Insecta; order Lepidoptera; family Drepanidae; genus Falcaria; species Falcaria lacertinaria. The sequence continues at coordinate 4,398,120 of OX602109.1, read as the reverse complement.
GACCCGTGGCGTATTTGCAGAAGCACGGCTGCCCTATTATAGGCATGCCGGCATCGTTCGAGATCTTCTGTAACTGCTGGGTAAAGTTCCTACAACCAACGTCGCTCAGTTACTGTATGTACTTGTATTGTACCAGCTTGCTTCTACCAAGTACTAGATTTACATGAATAAATTTTACGTAATATGCACAGTATAAGTTTATATAATTATGTTGCTGCAATATATGTCACACTATAAGTGTTTACTATATGCTTCACCAATTACATAAAAAATATAAAAATCATTATATTTTTGTGTGACACAAATATATACAAATAATATAATAATATATAATAATAAGTTTAATGACATGGGTCACTTCAATTATGTATACATATGTAACAGAACAATTCGTTCATATTTTGAGGGGTAACCGTCGGCGAATGATCATATTAAGTTGATGCATAATAATTATGATAGGTTTAAAACAAATTATAAATTGGGATCAAGCAACATGGTGTGAGGTTCAGATGTAACATTCAAGTCACTGCAAACATACTGTACTCAAACATGCAGATAAACTACTCAACTCACTTGAGCGCATCTTCTCTGACCGTCCTCTGTGGTGCAAAGCAGGCAATGGCCCAAACTCTAATTTCGACTCCCATGAAGAATTGTTTGCCTCGCATGTCCCATACGCCTTGATTTGGTAACGCCTGCTGTGGGGAACATACAACGATGTCAACAGTACACGCGACTCACTTGAACAAACACCTCCATCTTCACAACTTCCTAAAAGGATCCTAGGAGGATATTCGTGTCGATTCTGTTGTACAAAATCAATAGAATAAAATTATTTGACAGGACTTCTTGTCAAATTAGTATAGAAGGCTTTGTATCCCTTTCTCATGTGCAGTGTTAAATGAGGATGGTAGTACTTTAAGTCCTGTCAAATTAGTTTAATTGAATGATTTCTGCAACATAATTACCACCATTATCTCCAACTATGAATTGCAATTATGAATTTAAATTCAGAATCTTAACATTCAAGCTTCAAGCTCATTTGCATAAGCCACTAAGGCGTCTTTCTAAAGATACACTGGAAAGATAAGCACAACTTGAGCTTAAATTGTGATTTGTGATCAAATTTAGATTAATTGTTTAGTAATAATACTCTCCTTATCTCTGAAACTGGGTCTTATCCGATTTATATAGGTGTTTATTACTATATTTAAAAGAGGAAATTAAAAGCAGATATTCAAATAGCATACGGCGATAAGCGACCCTTTCAAATACGATAACTAGTGTTGTTCACAAATGAATGTATACATAAATAAGCAAAGTTCTAATACATAACAAAACGGTTCAATACAAAAGAATATATTGACTTATGATGTGACTACCCTTATACCATATTATTATCTGACAATCTTAATAGTTGCGTAAGTGCAACTATGAGAATAACAATCGCACAAAAATTATAAATGCATTGACGCCTTTTTTTTCATGCTTCACGACTTAATGCACGAACAGATTTTGATTAAGTTTAAATTGTGTTGAAACAGGAGTCTTTTATTACATTTTTTTATACCATAAAGGCGATACGGCCCACCTGATAGTATGCAGTCACCGTAGCCTATAGCCGCTAGCAATACCACGGATATCACTAACGAGTTGCACACCCTGTTGTTGATGAGGACTCACTGTGCTAGCAGCATTACTACTAGCGCAGCGTATCCTCGTGGAGCACTGGTAACCTTACTCACTGCAGAAACACAACACTTCATCAAAGTAGTGTTATTTAACTGCGGTCGTCTGTAAGGTCGAGGTACAGCCACCAATCGGACGGCTCCAATTTTAATGGGAAAACCATAGGCAGATCACAATTCGCCCTACCTCTCTTAAAGGTTTATAAATGCTATCTGTAACAGCTAGTAGGTTATAAATAAAGATGGAAATACAATATATAACCTGTCCGCCGAGGGAGGAGACGCGGCCGCCATATTGCAGCTTGGGCGGCGGCAGCACGCGGCCGCGCACCTCCATCATGTTATTGGATATCGTCAGCCCGAACTCCTTCACGTACAGATCCGTATTGAAGTTCGCGCGCCGCACTAGGTTGTTAATCTCGCGCTCTCTACACCAAAGCAATTTATTTGTTTAACAATTTAACATACATATCATATATTTCAATAATTTGTTGAGCTTCTGATATTTTACATTTAATTTACACTACACTGACGGGAAAACAGCAAGCAGTTTAAAGATTTTAATTCAGGTAGATACCCAACCAATCTAAGATATAGCAGTATGCAACTGCCATTTCGGTCTCTTAAACAACTTTTTACTGGCCGACGGCACGAGTCAGTTCTGTAATCTTGTATTTCACCATGGCATGCTCGTGCAGTAGATATTGTTATATATGTTATAATACAATAGTCATGTGGTCATGTCATCCTCCCTTACACTTCTAAACTCCTCATTTGAAAAGTAATTGTTTTTTTTTCTACACAACTCAACAACTATTGTCAAAGACATTTGATAAAAATTAATGAGCATCAATTAAAAAAAATACAATGTAATTGTTAGGTCGATAAATTAGTACATTTTCCTGTTACAACTGAATTATGATATATAGTGTACCTATCAGGAGCAGAGCGCGCGGTCGCTTTTATCATAGTGGATGTCTGCATGTCTGTCAGTTTCTTTATACATCTCTGACCGGGCACTATGTTGCATACTTCCAGGGGCAAGTATGTGTGCTTGTGTTCCTGGCCCACCTGCAGACAGGGCAGGTGGGGATACCTCAACTTCATCTTGTATTTATCCAGAAAATATTTTGCTACTGTACATTCAACTGTTTGTCCATTCTCCAACTGAAGAGGAAATCTACAATAATAAATTATAACTTATTATCATGTACATTTTTACAATACATATGCATATTCAATTCTCTCCATGGTTTGACTTACGATTGCATCTGTGCAGGTCTACGAGTCACATTACATACTCTGTATTTCCGCTTCATGGTCCCACAATGTGTTATCTCTATTTTAAGCCCCTTTATTTCTTTTGTAAATTTAACTCTCTGTGAGTCAGTCAAAGGTTTTCTTTGGTCATTAACGTCTCGAATGTCGAGCACTTCGCACATAAACTCTATGACTGGTTGTGCTTTGTAGAAGGCAGTTGCAGATACTATAATAATAAAAAAAATTTAGAATACATATTTATGAAGATTTTTCTTTCTATCATACCAAACCAATTGAGTGTTTTTAATTTAATAATATTATGTATATTATGGTTGTAAAAATGATCATGAATAGGTTAATACCTATTCCTTCATATTAAAGTAAATTAATTTTAATGTTACTTTACCATCAATGTTCAACATCATTTTCCACTGGCTCGGCCTCACCGACTGATGGAAGCCAAACCAGACCTCTCTACCACCACCAAGGGGGTGGTAGTAGCCTTCAGGAGAGGAGAAGAAAGAACGACCAACCGGAGTGTACATCATAGAAGGCAGGTGCCTCATAACTACATCCAGAGCAAGGATGGCGTCGTATGGAATCTGTCTTGTTCTACCTTCTAGAGCCTCTTCTAATGCAAACAATGAGACCTACAACAAAGCATGTCAAATAATGGCCATAATAATATGCAGAAAACTACATTCCATATGCTATCTCAATCCCCAAATCAAATGAGGGATAAATAGTTTGATAATGGCCTATACAGTTCCTTCAAAAACGTGGAACATAATAAAATTAAATTTTATGCAATCCAATACATAAATATATTGCCCACACCTTCATAACTGTTAGGAATCACAATAAATTTGTTTATGTATAACTAGCTTTTTCAGTCTTCACTGGTAAGCAATATAAAATAATAGCCTATGTCACTCAGGAATAATGTAGCTTAGTACTAGTGAAAAAAAAAATTCAAAATTGGTCACTACTTCAAGGGATTACTTCCTACATACAAACTCACAAACTTTACCTCTTTATAATTATTAGATATTAAATGTTAAAAATAACTATTGTTACCTGAGCAACCCACTTGATGGTGACTCGAAACACTCTGTCTTTACCCTCCCCTGGTAATATCACCTCCAACTCCACTCTATCATTCCCAATAGGGAGAGTGTCTCTTGTGTACAGATTATTCCTGCCATCAAACACTGGTTTCAGTGCACCAAATATTTTGTTGTAGCAATTTACCATTGTTTCAACAATTTCTCTATTTACCTGAAAATTTTAAACAGTCTACATGCAACCAACCAATTATTTGTAAAATGAAATAACCACAAACATTTAAATGATTGTACAAACTTCTACTTCTATCAATCACTATTTTGTCAGTGCCAATAGGAAATTTATTACAATTCTAGGAAATGCATTAATTGCAATGAATGAGAAATTATTTCAAAATATATTGATCAAGCATCCTTTAAATCTATCCCCTAAGCAATATTTCACTTAGCACAGACCTCTAGGTTTTATTCTGACGTAGAACATAATTATGTGTATATTTCTTATTATCCTTTAATTCTGTGTCTATTAAAATTGGAACCTATGGTGACCACCTGCCATTTCAGCTGGTCTGGGTTCGAACCCTGACAGTTGGGTTTTAAGTACACAGGATATTTACATCACAAGCCAAAAAAGAGAAGTAGGGGTAATGGGATTTCACAAAAAACATTGGAGGCTCCTGACTGGGGACTGTATCTGCACCCTAAAGGTGTTATAGATTATTAATACATAAAAAATTACTTACCTTTCTAGGACACTTATCAGGCTGTATATTAACATCATAATGATGCACAAACCCTCTAGGCATTGATATTTGGAAGTGATTAGCGCGCAACATGATGGGTCTCCCCTCGTGGCCGAGATTGGGGCGACGCGGGCAGGTGAGCACGGGCAGATCGGGCGGCGGGGCCACGGCGGGCGCCACGAGCGCCAGCGCGCCACCCGCGCCCGCCGCGGCCGCAGCGCCCGCCGTGCCAGTCGCAACCGTCGCCGCGCTCGCTGCCCCCGCGATACCCACGGGGCCAGCGCTCGTCTCCCCCGCTGGAGCTGTTCCCACAGTTCAACACTCGCGTTATAGCACAATAACTAACGCCAAAAACAAACGCTAACAAATACGATTGCTGGTTCCTCGCAGATTTATTTAGGGCAATCAAACAAAGAATGAAGCTACGGTCGACTCGTGCTGTTGGGACACTTACCTTGACCAACGGGGTACATCTTGATATAATATATAAATCAACAGAAACTGAAAAATTAAGAATTAAACGAAGTCCTCGTGTTAAAACTGCCACAATGTGTTAAAATTTATGTCACTAAATACGGTATCTGATACAGTGGTTATTGGTCTTCCTTCCTTCAACAATACGATACGATTTTGTTTGACATTTGCTTAATTCTATTCCACAAGGCAACGCATATTTTTTGTTATAGTATTTTACGGATTTCGATATAAATCCTTTATGACGGCATCATTTGTTAATTATTCTTGTTTTTAGTTATGGCAACCAAATCCTCTTATTGGCCAACTTACAAAATACAGTGATTAAAAATTGGTCATAGATTGGTACCAAAATAAAAATACCCAGGAGTTTTTGGCGGAGCGGTTGAGATTTTTTTCCAGTGTGTCGTAAATTGTGTTATAGTGATCTTTAATGTGTATTTTTGGTGTCGATATGTGCAGTAAAGTTTCATTTAGTGACTGATTTATAGGAGCATTGGAAATAATGCCATAATACGACTTTTGGGTTAAGTGATTTATCATTTTGGTCAATAGGTTACCTCTAATCTAAAGGCGTGTTACGATCTGCTACTGCCGTGGGTTGTCTCCAGAAACTCCATTGGGCGTTAGAATGCATGACACTAGGCATTTTAATGCGGCAAACACGAGAAATTTTGCAACATGAAAATTCTCTAACACTCGACACTGGCAAAAATAGTCCCTGAAGGGATCGATTGCCATACTTAGGAAGAAGAAGAAGAAGAAGAAAAATACCCAGTTGCATGATCTTCGAGTTCCTGGTTGAGTTTGATTATAGTCGATATATTGAAATAGTCCTAATATTTATATAAAAACTGTGTAGTAGGTAGTTAAGATATGAGGGTAGGTAAGCCGGCGCAGAACTGTAGCTCAGAATATTAACTAAAGCTCGCTTAGCTTATAGCTCACACGGTAGTATTGTACCGTGTGAGGCGAGCTTGTTACAATTATTCTATTTCTATGGTAAATGGCTTGTTGTATACACATGCCGTCACAGCGTGTTTACCGCGGTCGCCCATCACAGAGTACATAACCACTACGTCAATATATTATGTACTCTGCTTAGTACTTTGTGTTTGTCATTTTCAACTGTCTGTCAAAACAATAGGTTGAGGTTTGGGTTAGGCGGGCTATACACGTTGCGACGGTCGTGCGGACTGTCCAACGGACATTGGTCTTATGCGATAGGTTCGATCGTGAATGTAGTAGCCGTAAAGCGGACTGTACGTCCGTCTGCTGTAATGTCCGTACGACTGTCGCAACGTGTATGGCCCGCTTTAGGTAAGTATGTAGTTACGTAGGTTAGGTATCTATATATAGCGTAGCGGTTGTATTCTCTTGGCCTATGTATAGCTGATGCATATAGATAGGTTGGGTTAGGAGTAGGTATTGATTTAATTTTGTAACTTGTATCAGTTTTCTGGAACAGAATTATGTCTATTCCTTATAGTGGTACTTTGCGGAGATCTGGCGGTGTTGTTTCTGCTATAGGAAAACAATTAAAAGCTGTGAATTTAAAGGCAGCAAAGAGAATTACTGTAAAATTTGATCCATTTGGCGACAACGTTTCACACACTAGGTAAATTATTACAATTTCTCTAAAATACATCGGCGGCGTAATAGCCAGCATATCGACCTATTTAACGACCGCTATTTTTTAAGGTATCATGTGTGAAAAATAATTGTGATTGTACGTCCCCTGGTAATTTCAATTTTATTTGTTCTGGATTGCACCATTATCTTTAAAATAATCTTTTGGTTTCAGAAATTTCCTACACTATATAAGTTCACCAAGAATTGCCATAACCAACCCTAACTGTTCCTTGAAAACTGAGATTGTGTGTGATCGTAGTGAACCCACTGTTGATATACAAATTTTACCAACCAATACAGGTAATAAATTATATATTGCTAGAATTCCTGAAACATAATTATAAGCGCAGTCTACATTTAAATAATGGTTAATTTGTGTATATTTTTTGTAATTTTGTGTAGTTTATTATAATATTTAAGAACTATTTATGAAATAGCTGTCAGCTATTTTATTAATGGATAAATATGTAATGACCTACTGTGGCCCTACTTATTTTTATTTCAATATTATGTCGTATATATTTTTTTGCTTTTTTGTCTTTCAGAAACTACCAATATAAAAAAAATCACCCTCAAAAGTGGAAACCTCACTTGCTTAGAGATCCTTCAGCTGCTGAACAAACACGTCTCATCACTAGCCCCGGTAGAGCAACCCGTGTCCACAATCCAGACTAAGGCAGAGAAAAAGACCAAGAAGAAGTGAACTTAACCTCAATATGACTCGTCCCAAAGGAAATCTCTATGTTGTTGAAGAAATATACAACCAGATACCAGCTTTCACTGATGTCTTCTCTGAGGACACATTTTATATCTTTGTGGTCATCTTTGTGTTGTCAACAGTCATGGTTGCCTTTATTTTGTCAAAATTCATTACTATCAAGCCTGTAGAATAGTTTAGTTATAACTTTGTTCAGTATGATTATAAAAACAATTATTTAATCAAAGGTAATTTTATTACCCTTTATATTTTAGGAACTGGTCCAAGCCTTTTGGGTGGATTTCTTTTAAGGAAGCAAATACACAATTTTTGTAAATACAATTTTAATACAAACTGCTTCATTTAAAATTGGAAGCTATAATGTAATTAATAAGTTGAGACAATGTTGTAAAATAAAGTTAATTTACACAAATATTGCTCACTACACAACTAGAACTCCTGTGCTCCCCAACGGATCTGAAAAGAGAAGTACCGGAATATTATCTATCTATTTCTCACTATTATACCAACTCTAGTGCAATTCAGTGTAGATGAACCATAAATACACATTTCTTATTTATTAATATCAGGTAATATATATGGGACAATAATAATACAATGTAATACTAAATTAAAAAAAACTAACCTTATATAAAAAAACACTTGTTCCAATTTCTTGTCGGGAGGGTGCCAAGAAGGCTGGCAGCATTGCCCCGCTGTATGGCAATGCTGATCCTTTGCGCAAAATATGTTCCAGCCTTCTTGTCACCGGAGGCCCCAATCAATCGTCGCGAGACCTTGTACGGACCCCATGGCCCAAAGGTCTCCACCACAAAAACAGCAAATATGTAGCCCCTTTCGAGGCACACATATTTGCGGCGTTTGAGGCTCTCCTATTGTACAGCAGCGGCACCGGCCGCAGTCGAAGTGCCCGGGAGATGGGAAAATCATCTTCAAACAATAAATTATACTTACATCCTGATTACGGGTCTTCTGTTTACGTTCGACCAATGATGTTAGAGCTTCGGAGCGCACGGCGAGAGAGTCAATTCTTTCAACCAGTTGTTGGTATGGGGAGAGCGGTTGAGCACCCATAACCACGTGACCCAACTTAGAGTCGATCTTCGCGTCCAGCCGTGCGTTACGGATAAGGTTTACGATCCAGCATTCTGCTTCATCAGGCTGCATATTCAAGTTCTCTGCCAACATTCTAAACAAAGAATATAGTAACTGTATAATCAAACAATAACTGATGGAAATTGCGGAGGTGATTTCTGCAATACAACATTTTTAATTTCAATGTGTTCATATGTTTCTTATAGCAAATATAGGGTTCTCAAACCATTTTAGGTCACTTCTAAAAGTTTTACCCTCACTCCATGAAACACTGTAGTAACAACATTTATCAAAAACATTCGTTAGTAGAGCACTTTCACACTCTTGAGTAGAACACTCCTACATGTAATCCTTCCATTGAGACCTGTTAATTCCAGTAATACATATGAAACCTTTATATTTATCATAGCAAATGAACATATGTTGATGGTCACCCTGCCACCTCCAAAACAGCCTTACATTATTTTGGGACTACCTACATCTTTAGATAAAGAAAACTAAACTAACCCAATGCTAATAACTTGATGAATGCGGCAGAAAGTTTCGAAAATCATCAGACGCGCGTTCTCGACAAATTCTTCCAGGCAGGCAATCAGGAAGAAATCTGTCAGCAATACCGCTTGACACTGGTTCAACTTCCTACGAGCTGCTTCAAAATCGAAGTTCACATACAGATGCTCTATAAATTCTGTAATAGGGTCCCTAGAACATTGGACAAAAAATAAAATGAATAATTCGAAATCGAACAATACAAATGATACCTGTAGCTGTGTAATATTTACCTGTATGTATATGCTTCTTGCTGGATGACTTTTACAAGATCTTTGAGAGCATTTCTGCGCGACCTGTTGATAATGACGGCCGTAGCCAAGTAGCGCATAATATGCGGGCACATCGTTTGAATGGCGTTCAAGTACCTAAAAATCAAAAGTGTCAAGTATATTCAGATCTAAGTGTACAATGAATAGAATACAGATAACAAAATGATACTCACAATGGTTTATACAAGAACATTTCAATGATCAAGTCACGTCCCTTGACGTGGTTGAAGAAGACGAAGAGCGACCAGTGCACTAGCCACGTGCGCTGCTGCAGCGCCTGCATGTTGGTGTTGGTGGCGCCGCCCGCGCCGTTGTCGATGAATTCGCGCAGCTTGCTTAGATCTTCCAGGGCTCCATCCCAGTTTTGAACCAAAATTTCACTGGCCAGTTTACCCCATAGAACTGGTAAATAATTCTAAAACAAATAGGTACTAGATGATGGGCAGTCACACATATTTTTAAAGCAACTCCATAAAAAAGCATTACATGACCTGATGATTTTAAAGGAAAGAATAATATAAAAAGAAATCAAAATGCCATTAAATCTATTCTTCTTCTTCTTCTTCTTCCTAAGTATGGCAATCGATCCCTTCAGGGACTATTTTTGCCAGTGTCGAGTGTTAGAGAATTTTCATGTTGCAAAATTTCTCGTGTTTGCCGCATTAAAATGCCTAGTGTCATGCATTCTAACGCCCAATGGAGTTTCTGGAGACAACCCACGGCAGTAGCAGATCGTAACACGCCTTTAGATTAGAGGTAACCTATTGACCAAAATGATAAATCACTTAACCCAAAAGTCGTATTATGGCATTATTTCCAATGCTCCTATAAATCAGTCACTAAATGAAACTTTACTGCACATATCGACACCAAAAATACACATTAAAGATCACTATAACACAATTTACGACACACTGGAAAAAAATCTCAACCGCTCCGCCTGATTCCCGCCAAAAAACTCTAAATCTATTGATATACATTGATACATGGAGCTGAAACTTTTATGTCAAGAAATTGTGTGAAACCTATTTGGTAAAATATTTTTTTGTCATTTAGAGGAGAAAGTTGTATCTGTCATTGTGATAAAACATGACATTTGAGACATGATAGCATTTTCATAGGAAGAAATGTCAGCAGTAAAAATAATTATTAATAAATTTGAAGCTGGAACTAGTTTCAAATCCCTACATATTACAATTCAAGATGAAGATAGTTATTCATCTGAAACTAAATACAGTGAATGGTTGGACGGTAAAACCCAACAAAAAAAAGATACTGAGAAGTCTTCACGTTTGGTGGTTAAAATAGTCTCAGGTGATGAAATTGATAGGCTTAATTTAGACTTGTGTGCGAAAGAGGTAGACAACATAGAATCATATTACCAAAGCAAATGTAATGAGAGAACATTTTTAGATATGTTGCAACCATACCCTGCTTTAACTGAAAGATCAAGTAACAGAGACTTCTTCTCTTCAGAAGAAAGTAGACATAATCCTAACTACTTTATGCATAATGGTAGTGAAGAAATAACATCTAAATCGAATGTCTCGATGATAGCTAATAATTTGAATTACGACAATAAAGAAAAAAAATATGAGCATGACATAGATAAGTACTGTTCAAACAGTGCTTGCAGCCCATTGGAGCATAGTCTAGAAAAGGTGAAAGAAAATAATGCTAGGATTATGGAGAATATTCAAATACTCAACAGAACTTGGAACTATACAAAAAACAAAGAGATTCTTGACATTGTGTGTCCAAAGTCAATGAGATCATATCCTTGCAACACATGTGGTAAATGCTTTGTATATGAGACTGGCTTGAGGAGACATTACTCAATGAGACATGCAATGTCCGAGTTGCAACCACGGTGGCAAGTGGTATGGACTTGTATACAATGTTTCCAAGTTTGGCCAAGAGAAGATCAGGCCTTTAAGCATGCAAATATGTGCTCAAAGTCTGAAAGTGCAGATTGTATACGAGAGATAAAAACATCATCTTTACTTCAATGTGAATTTTGTGAAAAAGTATTTACAAGTATTCCTAGACTATTGAGACACTCCAAAGTTCACACAACAACTAATAATTATGAGTGCAATGCCTGCCAAATGGCATTTCTGTCATACAAAATGGCTGAACAACATTGGCTATTATGTCCATGGTTGAAAATGTATTATTGCTTTGCTTTACCAAAATTGCTACTGTGCAATGCATGTGATCGCAAGTTTAGGAACTATGAGCAATTATATACTCATAGGTAATTTTATTGATTAAAAACATAGATTTGACTCTAAGTAAGGTTCAATCCAATAACAATCGAAGCATTTTGTTTAAGGTACAAAGTTGGACATTTTATGACTAAAACTCACTGTCAAGGCAATACTAAGTCTCTTGGAATATTGGTGTACCAGTGTGAAATCTGTGGCCGATTATACCCATCTATACCCCCATTGAAAGTGCATAGAAGTCAATTTCATTCTCGTAATGAAAGTGGAATGCTGTTAAGATTGGTAAGTTAGTATAATACATTTACATAATTTCATGACCTTGTGGTTAATAAACATTTATTTTACAGGACCAGAACTGGGATTCTACTGAAAGCAACTATTACATGCCTGCTGAAAATGAATACCAGGATAATCAAATTAATGTTATCAATGATGAATCTTGCTGAAATATACATGCATGACATAACATAACATAGGATAATTTTAGTTTTCATTTTTTAATAAAGTACAATAAAATAAAAACTGTTGTTAAATTAACATACCTTATCAGTTGGAGACATGACTAACTGGCAGAAGTACAAGTATGATGCAGATTCTACATAGTTTCCACACTCGTAGCGGTACTTGGCCAGGCGGTACATGCTGTCTATCATTTCAACTTTGAACTGAAAATAAGTTAAGATTTCATTGGTAAGAATAATAGATTTTATCTGATTTGTTTTATGTAATAATATAACATATATTCATTGATCAAATCAGAAAAAAAAATGAAGGTATATAGGTAATTTGTGCTTAACATGAAATTTCAGTGTTAATATAGACCGGTGGTAATTTAGACCTTCATAAGTGCCTTATTAGGGCCTAAACTGAATAAATTACATTTTGATTTTGAAAGAATGCTTTTAGTCAATAAGTAAAAGTGAATTATTGCACCTCAAACTCCTTGTTACTAGTCAAATGGTTAATGAGGGTTTTGGGGTCCCTCATGGTCTCAACAGTCTTCATGACATCATCCCTCTGCATGAGCCTCAGCACTGGCTCAACAGCATCCTGGAGCTCTTGTAGCTGTGAGAGGACTACACCTCGACGGGACTTGATTTCCTGTAAATGTTCATTCAACAAATTGTTTGAAATGGTAAATTATTACAATGATGTAAACATCAAAGAAATGAAGTCCATAAATACATGTAGGGCTTTGAATATTTATCCCACCAAATCCCTCAAGTTTAATACACCATAATGCACCACACAGGGGCAAAAAAAACAACATGGCTTGCCTTATGGTAAGCAGTGTGAGTGAGGAATCAACAAAACATGTTCTGTATAATGTATAGGAAGCAAAAGAGGTATGAAAGTCAACAGTTTAATCATAAATCAAGGGTGTTGCCAGCTGATGGCCCAGTGTGGGCATGTTGATGGTGGTTGGGAAAGGGTAAGAATTGTGGATACTGTCAAGAGCAATTGACTCACTTTACACTAAGCAGCACAGACAGAATACTTGGAATGGAATGAGTGAATTCACTCAAGTATTGAAATTAATGGTCAAGGTCAAGTGCATGGACTTAGGATTTTATTTGTTTTGCATTTGGCCTCGATATTATGAACTACATTGTTGAATCTCTAGGGGGGCACCTGCTCTACTCCTAGTGACGTCCATCAGTGTAATGGTACTCCATACACTCTACCAACCCGAAAGCGACATGGTGTAAGGATATACATATATGTGTGTACCTTGAACTAATATAAAAATGATAACATTGGGTACCTCTGGAGTGTCTTCATCAGGATACAGCATTCTTCTGATGTCAATAACATAATCTATCATGTTAGTTTTGCTCAATATTTCAAGCTTGGCTTGGAGAAGCTCAGATTGGTCATATGTCTGAAATCATGTTAAGTACCACATTATTATAAACTGTTTATAAAAAATATTTTGTTTAATGTTACAGCTAGGGTTCCACTCCACCTCATAGATATGTGTAGGATAAAAATATTGGAATTAAAATCTTTAAAGCCAAATACCAATAGTATTGCAGCTCAGGAACATGCATTCCATAAAGATTACACTGTGATGACGAACAACAATAATAAGTCCTAACGTGAGTATAACTCCTAGCATATATTTAAATACACATACACAGCTTTAAACAGTTAATTTCATAATTTTCAAACATGTTTACAAGAATATCTCAGCAAGATATAACCTACCTCTTTAGCAGCTAAAAATTCTAACAGCGGGAATACAAGGTGGCGGTCAAGATATTGACCTATTTTGAACGTTAGATCAAACTTTGAGTAACTCATCTTGGTGATGTTTTATTTTAGTTATTATTTAAAACCATTAAAACGTGAAAGTATAACTTGCAACTTGGAAAGAGTTTGACAAATTGTCACTTGCTGCCAGCAAGTTGCTGGCTGTGTTTTATGTCACTCCATACATTAATATGAAATATCATTTTTGGCATTTACTATGTTTTGTCTCATTCACAATCATTGTTCAGGTGAAATGCTCATCTCTCTCTAATGCTACATAGAACATGTCAATACGGAATAAAACATTGTCAATTTTACGGAAACGGATAAGCACTCGTTAATAAGCAAACATTTTTTAAAAATAAATATATTTATATAGTTGGATACAGATCTTTTGGAGAGTGTTTTTAAATAAATCTATATTAATATACTAATACTAATACTAATATATATCGGAATAGGATCATACATCATAAATTATAAAATAGATGTCGATCAATAAAAAAAAACAGTAGCCATTCATTTCATTACATTCATAAAATGTTAGGCAGGCGATACGAAGTTCGCCGGTTTAGTAGCTAGATACTTTACAGAAGTTTATTTAATTAAAGCTCAGAGTATTTCTTCTTCGTAAGTATGGCAATCAATCCCTTCAGGGACTAGTTTTGCCATTGTCGAGTGTCAGAGAATTTTCAAGTTTCAAAATTTCTCGTGTTTGCCGCATTAAAATGCCTAGTGTCATGCGTTCTAATGCTTAGTGGAGTTTCTGGATCAGAGTATTTAATATACTCTCAAGTAGAATGTAAGGCAACCTAATCTATGGTTAGTACCATCGATTATGTTACCATTGTTCTACTTGTCCGTACGACCGTCGCAACGTGTATGGCCCGCTTAACCTATGAAGATGAAAACCACAGAGTACATAACCACTACGTTGATGAAAATTATTAGGTACCAGCCTTGCCTGGGAGTATTTTTTTTGGCGGGGATCAGGCGGAGCGGTTGAGATTTTTTCCAGTGTCTCGTAAATTGTGTTATAGCGATCTTTAATGTGTATTGTTGGTGCAGTAGTGTGTGCAGTTAAGTTTCATTTAGTGACTGAAGTTAAGGAACATTGGAAATAACGCTATAATATGACTTTTGGCTTTAGTTTTGATTTTAGTTAGTGATTTATCATTTTGGTCAATAGGTTACTTCTGACTAAAGGCATGTTAAGATCTGCTAATGCCGAGGATTGATTGCCATAGTTAGGGAGAAGAAGAAAAAAACTAAAGCAAAAGGCACGGTCTCTCAATATAGTCTATAGATCTGACCATACGTCGACCTTCACCGACCTGATAATAGAATAAAACTTATTGTATAATAAATTTAGTATATTAAAAATGGGTTGCTCAAAAAAATCCTGGACCCAATATTTTTAAGTATTTTTTTCCAAAATGTTTTTATTTAATGTCGCAACATCAAGATAATAAGAAAATGTATACTGGACTTAAAGAATAAAAATATAGATTCTGGGCATCGACATACCTGTATAAACCGGGCAACCCGGCCAGTAGTTCGTCCAGGTAAATAATAGACAACCCTACTTCTGCACATTCTATATGTTTTATTATTTAAGTCCAGTATAAAATTATCTTATTATCTTGATGTTGCAACATTGAATGAAAAAAAACATTTTTGAAAAAATAATTAAAAATATCCTGTCCGAGATTTTTTTTGGGCAACCCATTTTTAATATACAAAATTTATCATACAATATGTTTTATTCTATTATCAGCTCGGTGAAGGTCGATGTATGGTCGGATCTCTGACTAATAACTTGCAAAGTTCCTCGCAAAACTTATTGAAGCTACACGACCTCCAATGATACATATACAAGTCGTTGATGGTAACTAACCTCTACGGTTCAGATACATATTTTATTTCATAGAATGTGGGTGAAGGAAGTTCTTCAACGGAACTTAGACCAAATAACCAAATAAGAAAGCGTGACGTTCATTGCAACATAAAATCTTGTATATCTAGAAAAAGATATGTAACCAGAGATGGGAAACACTTTAAAAATAAAGGACTGTTATGATTTTTAATCTGTTTTTTATATGTTTTCTCCCGCCTACGGCCTCATCGTATTGAGTAGTCTGCTGTATTAATTTTAGAACTTTGGTTAGATTTCTTTGCAAAACGATTTTAATTAATGCAGTACAATATGTACAATAACTTCATTTACTATGAATTAAATCTTACATTTGTTTTGTTATAATTTCCCGCGTTCATTCATTGTGTAGTGTGGTTATTCGTGTGCTTTTCAAAATGGCGTCAATCTTGTTGGACTAGAATGCGTCATATATAGACCCGGTGCATACGAGCAACGTATGGCTATAAATAGAGGACTTGCATATTAGTGAATGCATGAGATGAGTTGAAAAATGTCAAATACAGTGATTACTAACTATACAGACCTTAATGGACCTTCGACAAAGGCTGATAGCTCTGTTGTTGTTATTGTAAACAAGGATGGTTCTCTATCAGTAGACCAGAAACTACTTGGAACTTTAATGGGTTTGTACTTAATATTTTGCTAATTTGGCTTCAGAAAGCATTAGTAGACAGATGCAGGTCGTCTTCTAATGCTTGCATATTTGAAAATACATGTAAAGGAATGATAATCGTTTGTCAGTCTACATCTACACTAATATTAAAAAGAGGAAAGATTTGTATGTTTGTATTTTTGTGGGTTTGTATTGAATAGGCTCCGAAAATACTGGACCGATTACAAAAATTCTTTCATCGTTGGAAAGCTAAATTATCACTGAGTAACATAGGCTATATATTATACTAGCTGCCCGCCCCGGTTTCGCTCGGGTGGACAAAATATTTGATAAATGTATATACTCCGAAACTAACGTCTACCCGTGCGAAGCCGGGGCGGGCCGCTAGTAATGTATAAACCAACCAAACAAACACAACCTAGGTTGTCTAGAAGAGATCAAGATTTGATCGCAAGGGGAAAGGCCACCATTTATATCTACCAATTTGTATTTCTATAATGTATTTTATGATTCTTAGTTATTGATTTTGGTGTACAATATAGAGTTAACTATCTATCTTTAAACTATTGTTATGAAAATTTTCAATTAAGGATATATGGGTGCCCATATTCGATAATAAAATATGAATTGACTGATTTATGGAATTCACAGATATTGTTAAACGCATATTCTTCTGAAGGTTTACTTATTCATTTGCAGGAACAGAGGGATCCCAAGGAGCTGGTATTAGTGTGGTCCGAGTTGGACATGAAGGCAAACCTGATGATGCCACTGACTCTGAAACAGAAGATGACAAAGTACAGCATGTAACATTATCTGTAGACAGTTATTATGATGAACCTAACAGTATCATAAAATATGGTAAGTGAGAAGCATATTAATGTATAATTTTCTCAATTCTGTTCGACTGGAAGAAACAAGCAAAATGCATTATGACCAGGACAACACTTGTAAATATGCCACTTTTTAAATGACAATCTTTGCTAGTTCTCATAGGTTTTAACTGGCTTGGGGTGGAATTTATAAATATGTAACTTTATTTTTCAGATAGTGGTGCAGAAATGTTGCAATCATTGCGGATAGAAACAAGGGAGAACAGCTTAGTTGGCTTCCAAAATGATCACTGCTACACTCCACTCACATCGCCCAGCCAAGCCTTGCCACAAAGAAATGACAGTTTTGTACCATATGATGAACCAGTTATTGAAATCTCACATACACCACCACCAAAACCTGTTCCAAGTTCAAAGAAAATCACAATATTGGAACAACAGATTATTCCCAAGGGTAAAAAAATTGCCATAACGTCTAATGAAACCCCAATCATACTAAAAGGCAATGACATATTGAACAAACCTCTGCATGCTCTTTCTAAAACCAAATGCCAAGGAAAGCCAGATGCATTAAAGAGTAATGAAAGTGAAACTTCCTCAACAAGCTCTTCGGGTGACAGCATACCTGACAGAGATTCAGATTCGGACTACAAAAGTACTAAGGATAGGCCTGGCTCTCTTAGGTTAAGAAAGAGCAAACTTAAGCCTCGAATATTGAAATCTACCCAACCTGCTAAACCTGCTAAGTCAGATATAAAATTAGTATCTAAGTTAAAACCTAATAAGAATATTCTAAAAAGAGAAATGAAAGAAAGAATAAAAAGTATAATAGGAGATAAAAAAGAGGCTGAAGTAGACCTGGAGACTATCCTGCCTACAAGTAAAATAGCTGTAAATAACACAAGTGTAGAGATCAGCAAGACTGTGCTGAAACCATTCCCTAAACCAGTTAAAAAGGAAAAGAAAACTCCGGCACATGTGACAGCATTGCTGTCTGACATGACCTCACTCTTCTCCACACCAGATGTCATCAGACGAGTATCAACAGATGGAAAACTTCCTTGTAAAACTGATAAAGACTCTCTACCTAGTGATAAGCCACAAACCCCCAAATCTTTAGAAATAAACAATGAAAAGCTGGAAGCTATCTTGAATTCTCCTGAAAGTGTAGAAAAGGGGAAAGTTCTAGTTACACCCAAAACGTACTTGAAGTTGAAAGAGAAGACCCCAGCTGACAAGACTTCAAAAAGTTATGATCTCATACCTCAGCTTGATGAAGCTAGTCTGGCACAGTTACTTCAGGATACAAGTGGGGTTCCATCAACTACAATTAAAACTCAACCTACTATATCAACAACTAGCACCATGAATAGCCCAGGCCTGGCAGGGCCATTGTCTCCAACTTTAGATTTGCTTGGTGGGTTACAGCCTGAAGAAGAAGGTCTGACTGAAGACTTGCTTATGCATGTGGCACAACTTGTGGAGAGTTCAGAGAACCTTCAGGAAGTTATAGATAAGCAAGTCCTGGGCAAAGTTGACACTGCACCAGCCAGAACTCCGACACAATCACCATTCCAGTCACCTTCCACTAACCTGCACACACATACACTGGTCAAATCTGTGAAGACGCCAGTGCCGCGCAAGGACCCAATAGAGATAGTGCGCCGCGACGGACGCGTTATTACATTGCCGCCTATCGAAGCACCTGCTACAAGGTCATCTAAGAGGAAGACTCAGATGGAGGTGCCACAAGTTGCTGATGTGCTCATACAAGTAGTTGCACCAAAACCTATTGTGCCTGTGGCTACTACACCTGAACCTCAGGTACAAATGGTTTCAAAACAATATGTCAACAAAAAATTGACAAATAAGAAACAAGAGCTGTTAGGTCCAAATCAAGATGTCGAAAAGGCAGCTGAGTCCCAGGAAAGCTGGAATTCTGAGGATGACCCTAACAGGTAATATTTTGTATATTTCATTTTGAATAGGACACCACTTTACATAAATTTATATTTATTGATGCCAATACATTATTTACTTTGTTTAACAAAGTCTATTCTGAGAGAGTTTATTGAATACTGACAACATTTATGATCTTACGAAACTAGTCTTTTGACTGGATAAAAGACGCCGCTCTATTGAATGTAATGAGACTTGAGGGGAGGGGGAATATAATGATACATACATTTTCATTGTACATTGATTTTTTATATTATACAAATTTAAAAATATTCTATTGCTATTTAGATTGTGGTGCATCTGTAAACAACCACACAATAACCGCTTTATGATATGTTGTGATGGCTGCGAGGATTGGTTCCATGGCAAGTGTGTGAACATCACCAAGGCCATGGGCCAGCAGATGGAAGATCAAGGCATTGAGTGGAGATGTCCTAATTGTATTAAGAAATCGAAAACAACTCCTAAATCTGCCACTAAGGTAAGCTAAATCTATAGATCAACCACCTTTTTTACGAATATGGAGGCATATAAAGATAATATATATAATGACTATGGAGGAATATGCCTTACAATACATTGCTGACCCTAAAAAAACTTCAAAGCCTTGATGAAGACCAAGTCAAGTTGTACTTAGGATAACCCCCTACCATGGTTATCCTTCTAGTTCTCAATCTAAGCATTGTGGAAGGAAGCTTTTATTAAACTATTTTACAGTGCGAGTCTCTTTTAATACCAATGTTTGAGGATAATGCCTTGGCTTTGTCTGCAGTTTCATTTTACAGAAATACTAGTGATAAACTGATAGTATATTGTTGTAATATTTTATTTGATCAAATATTTTATTTATTTGTTCTTTAAATATAGGTTTCACATCATCCAAAGAAAATTGATAATGAGGAAGTAGTGCAAGGGACATTGTCTCCGGCTGTTAAAGAGTCTGCAAGTAAGACTGCTTGTATCGTGTGCAAGAAGGGAGCGCGCGCCAGCAGCATCTACTGCAGTGACGGCTGCATCCTACACCATGCGCAGGACTCGCTGGCCGGCAAGCCCGATGACAAGCCAGGGAAACCAACAGAAAAACATAAATCTGACTCTAGAGTAAGATTTTGTAGTATTCATTATATCTCCCTTATTTATATATACCCGACGCGACATGCTCAACGCGTTGTTATACCTAGTTTCAGTCCAGTAAAAATTAATAGCGATTGTCAACTTTATTTGCGGTTTGAAAACACGCCACTCATAGACTGCGAAAGCAATGCAAAAACGGCTTGGTAATTCAAAGTTGCTTTTGCTGTCGCGCCACGCTCACAATGAAGGCACGATGTTTTATTGAGACGCAAATATATTTTTAATTTTTCTTGCTCTGCTTGAGCAAGAAAAAGTCTTTATAAACGTACCAGAGCGGGGAAAAAGTAGATTATCATGCTCTAGTGGAAAAAGTTTTTTTGTTTTTTTTGTCCATTACTTGGAACTATACATGTATCTTATTATAGTTCATTGATCATGAGATGGATACAAGTTCTCAGTCGCATACTTACTCGATATTTATCTTCACAGAAGAATGAAATGGAGTTACTGGTAGGGATGGGCATATAAAAAATATATCGATATTTTAGTTTTTCGCACTCGTAGTGAAAAGTAGAGTGTTACACACGACGCTGAAACCCATTGTAACTCGGTTTCTATTTACTAAATAAGTTAAGCTCGTAAGTAAAACTAACTAGAATACAATGGGTCTACTATTTAATTCCCTGTCTCCTATCCTTAATACATATGCAATTAGTGTTATATATGATCGTATTTGTATTTGAGAATGTTTTGTAAACAGGTTATTGTATATGAGCGGAAGTCGGGTAGATTATTGGCAGGTCCAAATGCACCCACAGCAGGAAATCTCAAGTCATGGCTACAAAAGAACCCCACATTTGAAGTGGTGTGCCCGGGAACATTGAGCACACAAAAACCAAACACCATTAAAAAGAAAATTCCAATGGAACCCAATAAAATCCAGACTACACTCAACTTCGAAAGGATACCAAGGAAGGCTGTAGAAATACCACCAATTATGAAAACGCCTCCAGTGAGAACACCCCAACCAGAAGTAAAAGAGAAGTCAAATAAAGTAACTCCGTCACCAAAGGAGGAGCCGGTAAAGCCGAGTCCCCAGTCCAAGACTCCAGTGACACCCAAAAGTCAGCCGTCATACATCACAGACACGCCTAAAGCTAGCACTTCCACCGCTAAAGTAAATGAACCACGCAAGATTATATCACGCGCCACTACAAGTCGCTCCCAGTCATATGAAAAGGTTACAATTTTAACTGTTTCGTTCCTACATGATGTAAATAATATTTGTATCTAAATGGGGCACCCATCTTATGAGGATGTCCCTGCAGTAGAATATTCCGCAAGCAGTTGTGCTCATTTATTAAAACATGCGAATAAGCCTGTGCCACAGTCATTTAACATTACGAGCACGTTTCATTCCGTAAATTTTACGACTGATTCCAATAAATCGAATTGTTTTAATGCATAAATTCAGTAGCCGTTCTATTATGTCATATTTTTAACAACGATTCCGACATTAACGAAGTTGACATTATATTTTGTGCAGTTGTTCATGACAGATTTCAACTCAAATATCTCTTCAATACATTGGTATCGGAATGAAAATCATACCAAAAAATATATATTAGGAGAGCTAATTTACTAAAACATGGTGGTCGTAAAATTGTAACAACAAACTATGATCTAATATTACCAAACTTCACGTAAGACATTAACCTTGGCTTTGTTTGCACTATGATTATACAGCTAAGTTTGGCATATTTATGTGAATTATAATATTGCAGGCTCCCACAGTGTCTCCGTCGACGTCGCGGCGGAAGGACCCCCCCGAGCCGCGCGGCAAGATGCGCACGGGCGACACCATCCGCGACAACGTGCGCAAGGCGCTGCGGGACCAGATCGCGCAGCGCATGCTCGTGCAGCCCGAGCCCAAGTTCACCGACGACGACATCCAGCGCTTCGCCACCGAAACCGAGCACGAGCTGCACGAGCTGTTCCGGGATGTCGGCATCAAGTACAAGGCCAAGTACAGGTCGCTCATGTTCAACATTAAGGATCGCAAGAACTTGTCACTCTGGGACAAAATATGCACCAGAGAGATCACACCCAAACAACTGGTAACTTACCTCGTTTACGCATCTTTTTGTAAAGTATGGTAGCAAATGTTTTCCATTTTAATTTATATTACTAATTCTTTGCGTCAGGTACGCTTATCGCCGGAGGAGCTCGCTAGCCAGGAATTGGCACAATGGAGGGATAAAGAAGCGAAACATCAACTGGAATTAATTAAAAAATCTGAACTGGACCTCCTGGCAGCATCCAAAACATATGTACTTAAGACACATAAAGGCGAGGAGGTCAGTTATTTAAGTCTTATAGGATATGTTTTTTTGAAACTTAAGTTCGTGTTTAATTATAATCCTGTAATATATATATAATAATAAATAAATAATATATATAATATAATCCTGTTTTTTTCCTTAGGTAATGGAACCAAAGAAACCTGTCACCACAGACTTGGATCCTAATGTGCCAGTAGAAAATTTGGTGAAAGTTCTAAACAATTCCATAGCCGGAGAAGAAGCTCCGAAGGATATTTCCGCAGATGAGTAAGCTTACAATATTCTCTATATTCTCATATATATGATATATAACATACATATCTGTTGACGAGACCGCTGGTCTAGTAGTAGGTAAGAATATCTGTTACGGGTTCGATTCCCGCCAGAGCAAACATTTATGTGACAAACTTGTTTGCCTAGTTACATAAAGAAAGTATATAAGTATTATATCAGCTGCTTGTTCCCATACAGTACAAGCTTTGCTTAGTGTGAGACTATGATGGCGATGTTCAATGATTATTATTTTATTATTTTGTGGTTTTATCTTTTATTATTTTAAATTCTTCAGTGCAAATAAATCGGATTCACCTGAAAAGAAACATGGCAGCGGCAAGAAGAGGGATAGAAATGATCGCAGTTCGAGTCGCAAGAAAAGTAGACGAGATTCTAAGCGCGAGTCTGAGAGTCGAAAATCTCGAGCGTCCCGACGGCGCTCCGAAAAAGACAGAGAGTCCAAGGACGAGGAGCGGCGGCGATCCACGCGGAAGTCTGACAGAAAGTCGCCGCGCGCGAGTTCCGCGTCTAAGGTACCTAAAGAGAAGTCGTCATCTCGGGCTAGATCGCGGTCCCGGTCTCGATCCAGGGCGCCGGCCAAGTCACGGTCCCGGTCTCGGGCGCCGGTCAGATCCCCGTCCCGGTCGCCGGCCCAATCCCGGTCCCGGTCTCCAGCCAGGTCCCGGTCCCGGGCTCCGGTCACGCGCCGCTCCTCCCGACGGTCCCACTCCAGGCAGACGCGCACTAGCACTGACGATAAGCAAACTGCTCGCTCAAGGTCGCAGGAAATCGGTTATACCAAGACCAAACATGAGTAAGTGTCGATTTCACAACTTTTCAAATACATACGCTGCTGTTGTTAATTTGTTTATATGTACATGGAATGTTTTCAGCTCCACGGATTCGGATTCGGTGGAGAGGCCGAAGTCTGCTATGTTGAAGGAGGCGCACCCGGAGTACGACCCCCACGAGCCGATGATCACGTCCGCCTTCTCCGAGGAGGACCTGCGCAAGTCCAGGGAGGATGTATTCGACGACACATACAATAATGACGTTGCCGACCTTGGTACACAATATGATCCGGCGAAGGCGTTCTCCATTGATACTAATATTGAATTGCCTAGTACAAACTTCACAGAAAGCAAACAGGACAAGACCTCTGGTATACTTTATTACACATAGTTTTGGAAATTTAATAATAACTAGAGTCCATGTCATCAAAAAGATTTATTTCACATATGGCGTGATAAAAATTTACTTCATCATCATTTTAACTTTTGTCTTTATAGAGGCTGAAAGTGATCAGGAGCCAACTAGTACAGTGGACAACTCGGCACCGATTGTTTGGAATGGATGTATCAACATGGTGGATGTGGCACGGTTTTACGTTGCTGCACACGAGGTGAAAATATATGAGACAATATTGCTTAATTTATTCCTGACTCTCATTCAAGGCTTTATTTATTTATTTTTATTTATTATTTTCAGGTATCGGGTAGTGCAGTTGATTTGGAAGAAGATCTCAGTACAGAATTAGAAATAGTAGGAAGAATTAATCCAGACACAGTTTGGGACTATATTAATAAGATGAAAAAAGCGAGTAATAAAGACATCGTTGTTCTAAGGTTACAAGCGGCGAATGACGAAGAGAAAATGCAATATATCGCCCTGTATAGTTACCTTAGCAGTCGGAATAGGTTTGTGTTCAGTTTATGTTACTATATGTATTGATAGTTGTAAAAATAAAATAGTAAATATATATAACAAAAATATATGAGCATAGCATACAGTGCCTAGTCAACTGTTCTAGTACTATGTGACAGACATGGTGCTGTTGAATTTGTATTCTACTAATGTAATGCAATGAAAACAGTTTCTACTTTGTTTGTTTAATATGCTACAAAATAGACTAGAATTGAGGGTTGTAATATTTTAGAGGATCCTCAAAGTTTTAAAAAAGGCAGGTGAAAACGTGCATATATTTCATACTACATAAAAAAATGTTTTGTTTTGTAAGGTGTTCTTGCTGTTAGGGTATTTTTTAGAAATGAAACGGATTGCCGGTAACAATCCGGTATCAGGCCTATCCGGCCGGATAGTAATTCAGTATCCGACCGGATGCCGGTTAGTTAAATAAAAAAAAAACCATTATTTTACACTATGTTAATCACACATAATCGTGATTGCGATCGATTCGAGTCGAGATGTTTATTGATTTATTTATTAATAAATAAATAAAGTCACTACTATTAACCTTTGTCGGCGCGCCTATATTGAAATCAAACTGATCGCGTCATGTAACGCCGGTGTTCAACCAAACAACTATCCGTTTCATTTCTAGTATTTTTGTCCGTAGAACACTTAATATAAGCCCGTTTGAATAAAAACTGACACAGTTATTCCTTAGAGCGATAACATTAGAATTATTTGTAAGAAGAAAATAAAAAGTTTGTTGTTCGTCTATCTGTAACCGGCTTGGATAGGATATGTATAGAAAACGGCCGTTAGAGAAAGAATGGAGGCGCCGTCATATTTGTGAAGATACTAATAGTGGGTTCACGCAGCCGCATGTATTGCCGCGTCGAAGAAGTTCACTCACTGAGTAGTATTATTTACACATGTCGTTTTGGGCTGAAAATCTGACATAGTTATATATGATGTGTAACATCTGATATACAACTATAGAACCACGCGCGCTCATTGGTCAAATGAAATAGCGCACGCTTCCCCGCCTCCCTTTTACACACTTTGATTCCTTTTAATGAAATCACTCAGATAGCAAGAAAGCGTAATATGTAACAAAAGCCGTCATATGTAGCCACAAAGTCGCTAAATTGGCAACACTGTTCCCGGCATCCTGTAATGCATTTCCGCTACTTTTCACGAAATCATCTGCCCTAACCGAGAGGAAAGATGTTACACCTCAAAAATATGTATAGTGTAGACAGTGTAGTGAGTTGTGTGATGTGTGTGATGCAGTGAATGTGAGTGTGGTGTGTTGTTGTAGGCTGGGCGTGGTGAAGTCGAGTGGCGCGGCGGCCGTGAAGGACTTCTACATCGTGCCGCTGGCGAGCGGCGCGGCGCTGCCGGGCGAGCTGCGGCCGCTGCGCGGGCCCGGCCTGCCGCCGCGCGCCGCGCACCTGCTGCTCGCCATCGTCATCCGCCAGCGGAACAAGCGCGCCGCACACACACACACCACTAAACACGCCGCCCCCGACAAGGTCAGTTCACACACCTAAATCATATCTACCACAATAAACATATTCATGCTCTTGTCTTATTTATTTATACCCGAAACATTGGCATTAATTATACATTAAATAAAGATGATCTCGAGTCAACTAATTTACATAAATAATACTTATAAATAAATCGTTCAATAAAGTTTATATTCCGAATATCATGTAGTGTGTTGTTATAAGAATTCCTTTCCCTGATAGTCCAACCTCAACAGAATATCAAATTCTTAAATATCAAATTTGTCAGTACCTACATTATTATACAATACTAGCTGCCCGCCCCGGCTTCGCTCGTGTGGACAATTTTTTTTTGCATTTATGGGGATGAAAAATAGATGTTGGCCGATTCTCATAGATACCGGATAAGCACAAAAAATTTCATCAAAATCGGTCAAGCCGTTTCGGAGGAGTATGGCAACGAAAACTGTGACACGAGAATTTTATATATTAGATACAGTTATGTACTGTATGTAATAATATAGATAAGTAATATTAGTTTTACAAATCAGTTGAGTAACAATGTCCACAAGGTGGTGCGCGGGAGCCGCAAGCGGTCGTACACGCCGCCGGCGCCGGCCGCCCCGGGCGCCGAGGCCCTCGCCCTGGGCACGCCGCCCGCCTCGCCCAAGCGGCGTGCCTTGCCGCTGCCCGCATACACATCGCCCGCGCTCTCTACTTCAGTCAAGGACAAAATAGCTGCCTCCTTAGGTATGTAGTCAATGGTGCACATTCTGCTGATCAAAATTACTAAACTTAACTAATTTGACAGATCTAAAAATATTAGATATATAAAATATAAAAATATTAACCCCTCACACGAGAAAGGGATAACAAGCAAGACTTTTAAGACCTGTCAAATTAGTTAAGTAATTTTGATCAGCAGAATTGACACCATTACCATATTAAAACAACGACAATCGTTTAATAAATATGTTTCACGGGGGGTCTACTAATTATTTCCTATTACCTAAGTACCTACAGAAATGGAAAAGGTTGCGTTGTATTGTGCAGCAGCGGCGGATGAGGATGAGGCATATAGCCCCGGGTCACCCAGCAGCAGCGACAGCGTCACGCCCGCTCCCACCACAAACACGTTACGTACCAAAATGGAGGAACTCAACAGACAAATCGAAGAACAGAAGCAACAAATACTTAAAATGGCACAAGCCGATTCTTCGGTCGGAGAGGTAAATTCATTTTTCATTTATCAATTTATACATTTCAAGCTGTAATTACAAACATCCTAAAATAAATGCTTCATATAATAATAATATTATTAATAAGCTTCATACAATCCTATTTAATGACATTTGGCACATCATGATTTACTTATTATGTGGAACTATACTCCCGACTGACTTGAAATATGCCATAGTTATTGCTTTCTCGTCCTAGACATCCACTAAGAACGGATTTTGAGCTAATCCTATCCAAAACCAAAATATTATATCTTATTCTACGCGGGTGAGGTCGCGGAGAAAAGCTATTATATAAAGTTTTCTAATTCTAGGATGAAGCCTACTCGCCTTCCCGGCCGATGACGCCGCCGGAGCCCGTGGTGCCGCTGGCGGACATCGCGCTGCCCTCCAACTTACAAGAGATCCTCGCCACCATCAAACAACGCTCCGAAAACACAGCCGCTGATGTCGACATGCGCACAATGCCTCTACCATAATATACTGCTATATAACTGATCCTAAATTATTTGTGAAGGATTTACGCAAGGGTTAAGTTTCATGCATTTTTGGACCATGCTTCGCTACTTTTGTAGTATTAATTAATAATTTTCTACTTTTGTAGGCTTTATTACGTGATTATAATATTTCAATAACATATATTATACATATTTTAGTTTCTCGATGAACATTTGTATCCGACATATACATATATTGTTTACATAGATGTTTATTGTGCAATACGTAGAACACACAAATTTTCCTCGATATCTGTATCTGTATATTATACATAAACGATGGAGGTGCTTATTGATGAAATATGGAATTTAATGTTTGTGACGACTATGGGTTTGTATATACATAATATCTAAATCATAATTGAGTAGCAAAATTTGAATTGGAACTAGTGTACAAAATAGACTTAGTTTTAGCTTTATCAAAACAATTATTTCTTTGTCATAACTGTTTTAGTCTAAGGTATCATAAGATAAAATAAACACATGTTTAAATTCACAAAGTATTTCATTTTACATATGTTCAATATCTTCAAGCAATGTCCTCATTCTTGTTTTCTTATTTATAATTGGTGATGATTTAAATTTGGGGTGATTTCTTATGTTTTTTGGAACTTCCACCCTAAGTCCTGGATTATTTTGAATTATTTTCTGCATAGCTTGTATTTTTGTTTCCATAAGTTTCCTTCTTGGAATATGTCTCAATGAAAACTCCCAATCTTTTGTCAACTTCAAGTCCAAGAGTATAGGTATCATGTGATTTATATTTAAGTGCTTCTTAGATCCTGGTGCCCATTCCAAGTATCTGTCAAGTGGTAATTTGGCCATTGCAATTCCATCTTTTTTAGCTTTCGCCAAAGACAGAGGTTCGTTGTTAACCTGTGAATTTAACAGTATTTAATGCATTTGTATAATGGGTTGTTTAAATTTGTAGCTAGACAACAGAGACATGTCTCGACAAGCAGTTTTATTAAATTTGATTGAATTGATTTACATAGTTACCTTATCAACCATACACCCTACAATGTAAACAGCGTCAGGGTCAAAAGCAGTGAGTTCATTGCGGCAATGTGGAGTTAAGTACACTAACTTTTCCTTAGGGAAAATGTCTAAATAACTTTTTGTGTGAATATTTATTGGAAACCATGGTTCTTCTAATGATGGTATATTTTTACGGAGCTGCTTCATGAAGTCTCCTTCCAAATTAACATTACACATATGAATGTTAAAAGGGTCCTTATGGAGTCTATTATCACCAAAAACAAATGTCATTTGTTTAGCTGCGTTCATAGCTTCTCGCCACACCATGTGTTGGTCATATGAACAATCTAATACTACTGATTGGCCATGCATTAGTGCTTGCAGAGCTCTGAAATGTTTAATGCTAGTAAGTTTTTAACAAAACAAAGAAAGTAAACCAACTTCAAGTTCTTCTATTATCATGGTACTAAAATAAATATTTTCAACTGACTTTTGGAAAGGAAAGGTGCTAAATATTCCCCATTTCTTTTTGTTAACAATACACTGATATACTGCATATTTATGAAAAAGTAACTGACCTGTAGTTGTCGAAGTTGTTTATTGATTGGTCCCTAATTCGTAGAAACATTGTTTGGTGTAGAATACCATATATGAGATCATCTTCAAATTCTTTATTTTCAATAATAGGTGTTTCTTCATATTCTTTTCTACGTGCTACTTTCTTTGCCTGTATACATTTGCATTTGCAGGTAATTCGATAAAATATTTAATAGTAATTTGTTTATATAAAACCAAAGAACAACTATTCCTACCAAATGATAAGAAATAATTTTATATTACATTTTTTTTTTTTAAATATCATTAAGGTGGCATACAAACATACGGCCCACCTGATGGTAAGCAGTTACCACAGCTTATAGCCGCTAGCAATACCAGGGATATCACTAACAAGTCGCCAACCCTGTTGTTGATGTGGAGTCACTGTACTAGCAGCATCACTACTAGCCCTACTAGCATTACCACTGGCAACCTTACTTACCGCAGAAACACAGCACTACATCAAAGTAGTTTTATTTCACTGTGGTCTTCTGTAAGGTGGAGGTATAGTCCCCAGTCAGGCGGCTCCAATATTAATGGGAAAAGCCATGGGAGATCCCAATTCGCCCTACCTCCCTTAGCAGTTAGTACATTTAACTGACTCAGGGTTGACAAAGTTGGTAGACAAATAACTGTCCTGTTATGATGTTACTAACATTTTCTTTATATATTTCTCACAAACCTTTTCATTTTCTTTTGCTTTTTCATTTTTCCAAAGATATAAGAGATAGTTGGAACGTTGACTTCTACTTGACAACAACATCAACTGCTCCCAATGACTGGCTTTCATTAAATCTGGTGCACGTCTTCCATCTTGACGCATCACCTCCACTTCCAACATTAATATTCTCAACTTTTTCTCCTGTTCTGAATCACCTTGGCAAATCTCAGTGATAATTTTATCTGTAACAGAATCATTATACTATACCTTAATATAATACCATAGTATCAAATTCCATAGTAGGTTTACATTTTAATTTGACTTATATCATCTGTGTAGAAAAGTGCCTGGAGAAATGGTGCATACCCTGCACCCATCTATTATGTGGAGATATTCATTAATAAATTGTAACCTGTCGACTTGATGGGCATGTGAAGATAAAAAATATGTAACACAGGCTATTGTGTATTATGAAGAGTATTCACCTTTTACTTAAGTTATGCTTGACTATTTACAATCAACCATAGGCCCTGGCTTTTGCATGTAGGAAACCCGCAATAACGTTAGGACTTAAGTTTGGTTTGAGCACCGAAACACAATTACTTACCTGACTCATCTTCCACTTGCAGTTCTGAAGTGAAATATCGTACCTGATGACTGAATGAGTTTTGTTTGGAGGTTATATTTCGGTTTATAGAATATAACTTCTTTTGTGTATGTCGAATAAGGCATAGGGCAGATCTTATGTAGTACATATTATTATAAAGAATACTTCTACTTTCCTACAAAAATTCAAAAAGCTTGAATACTATTACAACCACCAGGTTTCGTTCTTCGTATATATTGGCAGTTAATACCTTTATATCCAAGAGAATACAACCACAACCGCTTGGTTTATACTAATTTATAGGTTAGAATATTGTTTGTTAATTATTTCACTTCACAGCACAAAGTACTACTACGCACAGAGTAGATAGTACTACGTTTGTTCACAGAGTACATAATTTGTTTCTTCTTCTTCTTCTTCTTCCTAAGTATGGCAATCAATCCCTTCAGGGACTATTTTTGCCAGTGTCGAGTTTTAGAGAATTTTCATGTTGCAAAATTTCTCGTGTTTGCCGCATTAAAATGCCTAGTGTCATGCATTCTAACGCCCAATGGAGTTTCTGGAGACAACCCACGGCAGTAGCAGATCGTAACACGCCTTTAGATTAGAGGTAACCTATTGACCAAAATGATAAATCACTTAACCCAAAAGTCGTATTATGGCATTATTTCCAATGCTCCTATAAATCAGTCACTAAATGAAACTTTACTGCACATATCGACACCAAAAATACACATTAAAGATCACTATAACACAATTTACGACACACTGGAAAAAATCTCAAGCGCTCCGCCTGATTCCCGCCAAAAACTCCCATAATTTGTTTATTAATTAATATATACCCTGGTAGGCTTGTTGAAAAAGTACAGATTTATCGATATTATTATTCCAATATATCGATATTATTTAAATAATGTTTGAACTCTGTATGTAGGGGAAACTAGCTTAGTTAATTTAATACACATAAATAGAGTACATAGCCACTACGTTTTAGGTGTAACCAAAGACTACATTATGACTTACAGCTTACTTACAGGGAGTAACGAAGGAACTTGAAATAAGAAATTAGTGCTGCTTTCCTCTTTCTTGTTTTTAATTATGGCAAACAACCAAAACTTTCATTATGAAAGTTATACTTCTTCTTCCTAACTATGGCAATCAATCTTCTTCAAGGACTTTTTTACCGGTGTAGTGTTAGAGAATTTTGAAATTATCAATTTTTAGGGTTTGTTTCATTAAATTGCCTAGTGTCATGCATTATAATGTTTATTAAAGTTTCTGGGAACAATCCACAGCCGTGGCAGATCGCAACATGCCTGTAGGTCAATGGTTACCTATTGACTTCACACAAAGGTCATTAATTTACTGCATTATTTCCAATGATCCTATAAATCAGTCACAAAATGAACTCTACATAACGACTTACTACACTAAAAATACATATTAAAGATCACTATAACATACTGCAAAACATCTCAACCGCTCCGTCTGATTCCCGCCAAAAACTCCCCATGTACGTGTTTGTTTTGTACCATAGATATAGAATATAAAAATCCTAGTTCAGTGGTTTGTACACAGTTTTTTTAACTTGTGTTAATCCAAACTCCAAATCAAGCGTGTACATACTGTCTAACCCTAACTCTAAGGCCGTGCGTGCATTGCAGTGGCAAACGTTGCTGTAGTTCACCGTGCGTTGGAACTACAGCAACTTCTGGGGTCCGCGCAGTTAAGGGATGTAACATCGCTCATAAAAACCGACTCCAAGTCTTCTTCTTCGTAACTATGGCAATCAATCCTATTCATCGACTATTTACCAGTGTCGAGTGATTATGTTTGGTTCATACTTCTGTGTCGTGGTGTGTTGTGGTGCCGTCTATTGTCTTCGCGGAGTGCTCATTCTTATGTGTCGAGTTGTGTTGAAATATGGCGCATTGATATTAATTTTAAATTTATAACTCCACCCGTTCTTGAGTAAAAAGGTCTTGACAGACAAACACACAGAAGACGGATAACAAAGTGATCCAGTAAGGGTTCCTTTTTTCCTTTTCAAGTAAGGAACTCAAAAAATACGGTTATTACTCGTCAGAACTATCATAATTGTGTGTCAAATTTACAAATTCTAATTCACTTTCATTCCATTGATTAAAATGAATGATAAAAAGGCATTTTAATGCAAACACGGAAAAAGTTTTGAACTTGAAAATTCTCGTACATTCTACACTGGCAAAAATAGTCCCTAAAGAGGATTGATTGTCATAGTTAGGAAGAAGAAAAAGACGAAGACTCGACTGACTGAAGCCACAAAATCCTACTCGAGTCGCATCACTAACACCAACTGAGCAAGTTTGTGGTGATGACCGTGGCCGCGGTTTGACGAGCGGTTGGGATATTTTCCAGTGTCTCGTCAATTGTGTTATAGTGACCTTTAATGTGTATTTTTGGTGTCGTTATGTGCAGTAAAGTTTCATTTAGCCATAATATGACTTTTGGGTCAAGTAATTTGTAATTTTGGTCAATAGGTTACCTCTGACCTAAAGGCATGTTACGATCTGCTACTGCCGTGGATTATTTCCAGAAACTCCAATGGGGATTAGAATGCATGACACTAGGCATTTTAATGCATCAAACACGAAATATTTTGGAAACTTCAAAATGCTCCAACACGCGACACTGGCAAGAATAGTCCCTAAAGAAGACTGATTGCCATATTTAGGAAGAAGAAGAAGAAGACTTTGGCCGCATGCGTTTACCCACCGCAGTGCGCGCACTTCTATGAGACTCCATACTTCACAGAATTTGCGGCAGCTTAACGTACGCTAAACTAACGCAATGCGCGCACGGCCTTATTATCCATGTCAGTTGCCATAAACAAAAACAAGCAGAACTATTTATGCCATCTAACCTTACCTAACGTCTCTTTTGTTCTTTGCTAACCTCAACTAAAAACAAAAGCAGAGCACCTTTGAGTCTAGCGTAGCGGATGTATACTATTGGCCTTTGAGCGTAACTATAATTATTTCAGGATGGCCCTTACGGCAATATTTCGCCGTACTTTAATAAACGGAACGTTGTTCTCAGCCGCTACGTTACGTTTTGCCTCAACCCAACCAGACAAGAAAGTATTCTTTGATGTAGCAGCCGATGGAGTATCTCTTGGAAGAATCGTGATGAAACTGCACGTCGAGGAAGTTCCTAAGACTGCGGAGAACTTCAGGGCTTTATGTACGGGAGAGAAAGGATTTGGATACAAAGGCTCTTCTTTCCATAGGATCATACCCGAATTCATGTGCCAAGGTGGAGATTTTACCAACCATAATGGTACTGGAGGCAAGTCTATTTACGGTAGAACTTTCCAAGACGAGAATTTCAAATTGAAGCATACCAGTGCCGGTATCTTGTCCATGGCAAATGCAGGTCCTCATACTAATGGATCTCAGTTCTTCATCACCACTGCACCCACCCCATGGCTGGACAGACGACATGTGGTGTTTGGTGCTGTGGTTGAAGGAATGGATGTGGTTGAAAAAATGGAGAAACTGGGTTCCAAAGGTGGGAAGCCTTCTAAGAAAGTAGTCATTGAAGATTGTGGTGAGTTAGATTAAGATTATATTTGGTAATGTAGTGTAGTTAATTAATATTATTTAATTGTAAAATAAATGTAGTTTAGTCAGTAGTTCTTTGTTTAATTAGTAATCATAATACCTTTCCCATGTTTCCATTACACCTTATTCTTCCCTAGACCCATGAATCCATTTTTTCTTTAAACCCATCACCATGACAAAATAAGTAGTTGGTCATACTAGGTAATTTTGTTTTGATATATTTTCATATTAGGGTATTTTAATTTTATTCATACTAGTAAAAATTATGTATTCACAATTTAACTTTATTAGTAACTAAATTATTATTTTTGTTATCATTATTTATCATTTCAACTAATTGAGGCAATGTTACATAATTTTAATGCAATGTCTATATTATGTAGGTGAATTCCAAGAAGAAATTGCTGTGAAGAAAGTGCAATAACACTTAATCAAATAGAGTGACACCTTTTCTTCTGTTGTGTTCTTTGGTAATAAATGGCAAATTTAAGAAATAAAAATAATATTAAAATAAGTATGCAATTTTATTAATCACTAAATGCAACAAATTAGTTTTGGGGTTGCTATTATCAAACATTGTGATTGTCATAACAACTTTCATAATGTCTAGTGAGTATCATCACTGAGTCTTAAAACCTATTGCAGTAGTAAGGCATTTTAGATAAAACATTTACTTCCATATCAAACTATTCACCTCTCTTAATAATATGAGACAAATTTACACTGACAACAAACATTTGTCTTTATTAAATTATGAGTTTTATATATATTTCTTTTGAATATTTTTACAGTTGTAATAATTGATCTTTATCTGTAAGAGCAGCCCAAGAATTGACAATATTATCTACATCAAAAATATAATTTCTAAGGTAAATTTTAAACTCATATAGAATTTGGTTATTCTAACAGATAATTTGGAGCATACAGAACATAGTGATACGACAACTGTGTGGACTTATTAGGTATTCATATAATTTACTATTTTTTTTAAACAGGGCACAAACATAATATTGTTAATTTGCTTTGATGGAACATATAGTTAAAAGTAGTTCAAAATTCTTGTAATGTAAAATAAGTATGATTGGATCTAATTACATATTAAATGACAAACAAAACAACCTTAGATAAACCAGATTGTAAAAATAAATATTTACAAAAATCTAATTGTCTTAGTAAAAATATAATAATGCTTGTTACACACAATCCTGTTACAACAGAAGCACTTCCATTTGAGATCATAACAATACATTACATTACATACAGTAAATATATCTTAATATACAAGATTTATAGGCCACAAACATTGTTCTCGTTTTTGGAAAATATATTTAATTCAATAGTAGGAATGTGGAATATGTGAAACTACATAGTGGTAACGGGCAAAATTGATGTTTAAACATTGAAATAAATTGCCTTGTTTGGTTTGTGCTATAAAATTTACAATGTGATTTTTGTTCTTTGAAATTGTAAATATTATGTAAGGGTTTCCACAAACAAATAAACAAACTTCTCGCGAAATTGCTCCAGTTATATTTAAAAATGCGTACTAAACAATAATTTATTACGATATCCGCAAGCTGGGCTTCATGCGCGTGCATTGTGGGACAATAAACGTGGGCACCTAGACCCCTATAATATAGACACTAAATACTCGTGGCACTTGTTCACTTGTTGAGTTAATTTTTTGTTCTGTGTTATAATTTCATGTCAGTCTATCAAAGTGATAATTTCTAATATCTACTACTATACTACAATTTGTGATTTAATTTTGTAGAAAGAAGCTAAAAATATAATGTTCGTCCCATATGTTACATACTACTACTCTGACACATAAGTAATGTCAATCAGCATATTTTTTTACATAGCAAATCACAATACTATATTTATAATAACTACAAAAAGAACTAAAGGGATAATATTTTTGTTTGTTTAAGTACATTAAAGAACATAAAGTATGATTATACCAACATTTGATTGCGGCATTATGGCATTTGTTATTAGAATCCAGATTTTATTTAAACGGTTAAAGTTGTACCGAAATAAAAGCGTACTTGTTAGCGATCGTCGTACGTAGTAAGCCTGTGATAGAATGCTAATTGTTAGAAAGTTAAAAACTGTTTAGATGTTATTGTAACATTGGAAAATATATTGAACATTTAAATTACAAAACAATAAAACTATATCGATTCGAGTTTTAAGATTAATTAAAGTAATTATTACTTTTATTTAAATTACCCTAATTTTGTTTCTCACGTGGCGAGGGAAATCGACTAATAAATTTCGACGTTTTGAACGCGGAAATTTTACGACAGCGTCGAGCCTACCACTAGGATATGGTTCCAAATCACTCATTAATTTATCTAGTTAGTACGTGGAGAGCGTACAGTGCACGCGACTACGCGCCACAATTGAGCTATTCTGGCGTGTGTTGTGGTTGCGGGCGGGGCAGTCAGAGGGTGGGCTCGCGCGGAAGGTGGTCGACGCTGCGGCCGCGGAGCGCCAGCGTGAGCGGCGCGGCGGGCGGGTCGAGCGTGAGGTGGTGCGAGGAGGTGCGCTTGTGGCGCGAGGCGGAGGCGGGCGCGGGCAGGTCGCGCGAGCCGGTGCGGCGGTGGCGCAGCGCTGCCTCCAGCAGCCCCGCTTGCTCCAGCTGGATGCTCTTGGAGTCGCAGCGCACGTGTCGCGAGGCCACCAGCACGCGCGCGCGGCCGCGCTCCTGCGACTGCTGCGAGTCGCTGCGCTGCAGCCCCGCCTCGCCGGGCGTGCTGCCGCCCGACGTCACGCCCGACCTGAACCCGCTCGCGTTCTCGGCCATGGGCAGCTCTTCGAATACTGAAACATTATTATTAGACTTATATTCTCCAATTGTTGATACGTGCAGGCAATCACTTAACAATGTAATCAAGCTATATGTATTAATACTAGCTTTTTCACTGCGACTTCGCCCGGCAAGCAATATAATATGTAGTCTATGTTTGGTCCCTAACATACAGACACAGTAACATCAATCTGTTGGTTAAAATCGATCCAGAAGTACAATACGGCCGGCGTATCATGGCGAGTCATAAGTTCGTGCAGAAGGCTGCGCAATAGCTCTTTTTAGGAACCAAATGGTGGTATGAGGCGACGTGCGGGGGGCGGTTGTCTAAGCTAGAGATGTGATGTTACGTAAACACAATCGACCCTTTATTCAATCAATTATCGCAATCGATTAGTTTTATTTGGAATTTATTGATGTTTCTGTATATAAGATATTTAACGTAATAGATTTACAAATACAGTGAAATTTGTTGTTAATAAACGAGATTTCAAAGTAAATTAAAAAAAATCTAATTTAATATGCAATTTTCTCGATTGAAAGACATGATCTACTTAAATATCAGTTATCTATTAACGACTACTTGAGTAACGACTGTTTGCGAAAATTTAAAACTTCGTTATAAAATAACAATAAAATATATTTTTATGACTTAATTTTAATCGATTCCAATAAAAATCGATTAAACAACACCCTTAGGCACGCGTATTTGACATCCCTTTTTGGTAACTTCGTAACACTTCGTGCTTATTCGGCAATGCTCGATACACTAATACGTCTCAGTCACACGTCAGCATTGGTGTCGTGTTCGCGTCGCTGTCTCTGTCTTGAGTAAAGTCGGTGACAAAAGTTTTCGTTGTTATTGTTTAGTGATAATTGTAGATTATTAAGTTTGTTTTATTTGTGTTATTTGCAAGTGTGTGTTGCCACATATATTATTCGCTAAATATGCCACCAAAGCATAATAGCGTCTTAAATCGCCAGGCGAGAAAAATAATTTATGATTTAACACAATATATGAAAAAAGAAAAAGAAGAAGGCGTAAAAGATGTAGACAACGTTTATTTAAGAGTTGCTAACGCAACTGGTGTGTCGCAACGCACAATACAGCGGATTGCAACTGAAGGCAATATTTCGAGTTTACTTTCGGTATTCCGCACGCCTGGTAAAAAAAGATCTAGATCGAAACCTATTACTAATATTGATAATTTTGACCAGGGTGTAATTAAAAGATGCATTCACAACTTCCACAAAACCGAAAAAGAAATGCCGACAATAAACAAATTACTAGTAAAACTCAAACGGGATGTAAATTTTCAAGGTGCTAAAACGAGCTTAAAGACAATAGTCAAAAACTTGGGTTTCAAGTGGCGAAAGACCGAAACTAATAGAATGGTTCTAATAGAGAAGACCGACATTCGCCTGAAAAGGATTGTATACTTGAAGGCAATAAAAAAATACAGAGATGAAGGGCGACCAATTGTATTCACTGACGAGTCGTATGCCCACTCATCACATACAAAAGGTAAGGCGTGGTCAGATGGTTCCGCTCAAGGACTAAAACGCCCGATATCAAAAGGTCAGCGGATAGTCATGGTACACGCTGGGTCAGAAGCAGGATTTGTTCCGAACGCCCTTCTTATGTTCAAATCTGGAAATAAAACGGGAGACTATCACGATGATATGAATTTCACAAATTATGAGAAATGGTTACGGACTCAACTGATCCCAAATTTGAGCCCTAACGCGGTGGTGGTCATCGATAATGCTCCGTACCACAACAAACTTATGAATCCGGCGCCTACATCTAATGACAAGAAGGCAAAAATGGAATCGTGGTTAGTAGAAAAGGGTATACCCTATGAAAAGGACATGCGTAAACCGCAACTTTATGACCTTATAAAAAAAAACAAAGACGTACATAAAAGATACGTCATAGACGAATTGTTTAAAAAAAACAACCACGAAGTCCTTCGTTTACCCCCATACCATCCCGATTTAAACCCCATCGAGATGGCGTGGGCTGCCATAAAAGGGCACGTAGCCGCTAAAAACGTCGACTGGAACGTTACCCGGACAATGGAACTCATAAAGGAAAAAGTTAATTTAATGGAACAGGAAGAATGGAGTGCTTTATGCAGAAAAGTGCAAGAGGTCGAAGATGAATATAGAAAGAGCGACCATATAATTGACGAAATGACGGAACAATTCATCATTAATACAGCTTCAGATTCGGAAAGTGAGACCGAAAGTGAGAGCGACGGTTACGATGATGAAACTATGCCAAGTACCTCACATGGTACGCAAGGAGCCGACGACTTTATGTTAGGCATTTCCCCCCTTAGTGACAGTGATTAAATAATAAAAGTGTAAATATATTAAGTGTTAATAATAAGTAAAAGAATTACGTGCAAACAATATTGTGTTTTATGGTAAAAATCTGCCACTATCGAAAGGTGAGGTATCGAAATTAAATTTTTACAGTGAGTTATTTTTCTGCCGCGTCTGTTCGCGATAAACTCGAAAACCGCTGAGCGATTTTCGAGTTTTGAGATTTTGGCTTATGCTAGTTGGTTTATAAAAAAGAAATTGGCATCAACAGTTTTCTACACGAGTGTACATGCGCTAAAGTTCGCAAAGCCTATGTTCAGACTCGCCAAGTTACGTCGGCCGTATTGTAGTTGAGTTTATGCATTGCCAACAAAAAAAAACCAATCTTTTCCCTGTATACTATTACTGAAGAGTATTTAACAAATTTACGAATACCCATTTGATGATGTATGCACCGAGGATAATATGACGTGCCTTAAAACTGTTTAAGTATGTAATCATCGGGGTTACAATGTAATGTAAGTAAAAGAATGGGTAGTGTTTAGTGTGTAAGTGTTAACATTTGTCGAGGCTGATGATGGAGCCGGCGAGGTCGGCGCGCGGGTCGAGCGGCGGCGCGGCGTCGAGGCTGCGGCGGCGGCGCACCAGCCACCAGTCCGCCAGGAAGATGCCCAGCGCCACGATCTTGATGCCGCCGCACAGGCCCACGTACCTGACACACACGTTACATAAATACACACCACGTCTTCTGGCCCACACCTACATTACAATATAATAGTTTAACTTCGTAGTAAGCCTGGAAAGGAATGTACAGTTCGTAAAATATATAATTTAAAACTACTGACAAACAAAGTTGGTTACCGCGAACTAAGATAGCAATATGAGAAACAAAAGATGTAAATTGCGTTTAAAAAAAAATTGTACTTGCAATCCACGTTTCGTTTGAAAAATACCTTGTTTTGTTAGAAATATTTTATTCTTTGAATTACTTTAAGAAGTCAGGTTCACCATCATATAATCACGCCAAGTCCCTCACGGGTTAGGCAGAGAGTATAGAGCGCCATTTCACTCAGTTTTTCTAAACCTCAGGTTTTGTACAAATGCAATAATATAGATAGCGAAATGAACGCACCTGTAACGGAACTGTTCAATGTCATAGAGGAGACAGCGGCCGCCTTTCTCCCCGCTGCAGGACTGCTTCCACAACAGGCAGGTGGAGTCGATGAGGTTGCCGAACACTATGGGCGCCGGGATGTAGCCGAACAGACGGAATATCACGAACTGCATGCCCAGCGCGAACGACCGCTCCTCCTCACTCACGGACCTGCACAGCAACCATTATGAAACATGGTGATCACTGACCAGTACTTACGAATTGGTGAGGAGTATTCAGTAAATTTTCACAAATTCACAAACTAGTAAATTATTTTATAATGCGATTTATGTAGGTGATAATGTATACAACTGGGCGGTATAATGTTAGGTACTGACCTGAGCACGATCATAAGCAGCGGCATCTGCGTGACAGCGACGACGAATGTCATGAAGAAGAGCAGCACGAGGAAGGGGAAGATGGTGGTGCAGGGCGGGTTGCAGGCGCCGGCCGTGGCCACGGGCACCACGGTCACCTCGCTGAACTCGCGCGCCGCGCCCGCCGTCAGCGCCGCCGCCGCCGCGCCCGCCACCACCACGCCGCCCGCCTGCACGCTCTCGTGCACGCCTGCGCACACGGACACTGTGTCACACGCGCTGCTCGCACACAGACACTGTGTCACACGAGTAGCTCGCACACTGACACTGTGTCACACGCGCAGCTCGCCCACAGACACTGTGTCACACGCGCAGCTCGCACACTGACACTGTGTCACACGCGCAGCTCGCACACTGACACTGTGTCACACGCGCAGCTCGCACACAGACACTGTGTCACACGCGCTGCTCGCACACAGACACTGTGTCACACGCGCAGTTCGCACACTGACATACTGTGCTCCTTAGCTATACACGGGGCGCGCGGTCACGTTGCATCGACCGTTCGGCGTTATATTCCTCCTCCGATACTTTTCGCATTAACAATAATCACATCCGTCTCCGCGCAGTCAATTGACCGTTGAGACTTACATGCGCAGTTGGTAAAGTTGGACCGGGAGGAGAAGGCGGCGCAGCCGGCGTGACAGGGCGAGAAGTAGGTGAGGCCGTTGTTGCCGCACACCGGCTCCATGTCCGTCTCTGTGCACAGGCAGTTGAAGTTGCACGCCGCCGTCAGGTTCACCTTGAACGGCTCCACGTTACTGCCCAACAAACAATGCAATTAAGACTCGTTCCATTACTACTACATACTAAGCGCATACACTTAGCTCATGGCATCATGTTCATCAACGGAAATGTAAAGTTCAGTTTTTACAGTACGTAATACCTGATTGATCATTTTGCCCGTGAGCATCTCTATAAGTTTAATGCTGGTCTCACCAACTGTCATATTAGAATCTAAAATATCTTCAGTGAGAAGTGGGTGCACAGATATCTTTGCCTACCTCTAGAGATTCATTGGGGAAGAAAAATATTGAACTGACCTGTTATTAGTGTATGGTATAGTGGTGCCGGCCATCTTGATGTTGTCGCAGCCGAGGAAGAAGAGCAGCGCGTAGCACGAGAGGCAGACGGTGTTTGAGATGAGCACGAACTGCACCGCGCCCTTGGGCCGCAGCTCCAGCCGCTTCAGCAGGCAGCCGCCCATGAAGATGCCGATACACGCGCCCGGGATCGCGATCGAACCTATTGAATTATGTCATTACTTCCCAGAATTCGGTCTTTATTAGCGACACTATCAAATCAACCGGTTCGATTTAAGCCAAGTATTAAGAAAATAGATTTTTCATAAATCGAATGTCGCATTTTAGTTTTCGCTAAAATCGAGCCCGAGGCTCCTTTGAGTTTTCGCTATTCATCAGTTTCGGATTAGGCATTTTCGCCCACTTAAGATTCATCATGTATGTATACAATTGTACACTATTACATTAAACTAAACGCTCAGTTATTTCTTCTAGTTATAGTAACCAAATAAGTTTGTTGAAGGACTTATTCGACCAGAATCGACGGAGAGCGTCTCCGCGATCAAGACAGTCGGAATGCTGTCGAAACATCGGACGTGCAAAAGTAAGTGGTAAGAACTCGTCAAAATGTTCTATATGTATAGGGTGAGTTATGAGCAAAGGGTGAAACGTATGCAACTGTATTGTTGTGTATTTCATTTACCAGTGAAGACGCTAGCCTGGCTCTTGCCGAGGCTGAACTGCGTCTCGAGGTACTTGGGCAGGAACACCACGAAGCCGGACACGATCATCAGCTCCATGCACGCGCCCAGACACGTCACCACGTACACTGGGTTCTTCAGCAGCCGCCACATCGACACCGGTATGTCTGTTAATATTTATGTTACATATTACAATATAATATATACTAGCGTCCCGCCCCGGCTTCGCACTACTAGGGTTAGCCATATACGTTACATACCTTCATAAAACAAATGAATTACAAACATAAAATTAAACCTCTCTATTGAATTCTATCTATTAAAAACTGCATCAAAATATGTTGCGTAGTTTTAAAGATCTAAGCATACATAGGGAATTAGGGACAGACAAACAGCGGGAAGCGACTGTTTAATACTATGTAATGATGCCTATCGGTATCCTTGTCCTTGTTTCGATTTACATGAAAAAAGTACCAGTTGACATAAATTATATTTTACTTTTTTGAGGTAGGCTCATGGAAAATACGAGGAGAGAACTACATTTTTAGCTCATGATTTATCGTATGTTGCCATTTATGTCATATTGTGTGTAAAAATAATTTAAATCCGTGTGGCCATATTTGCTTAATCAAGTAACAAGCAAACAAACATCCTGAATTTCGCCTTTGTTATATGATTTTAATGACACCTTGACCGTTAAGTGTCGCACGCAGTTTGGTAACTCCAAATTAAAAATATAGTTTGAATATGAATTGGGAACATTACCTTTTATGTCTTTCCCGTAACCGGTATCTTTGATATCAGTCTGAGGTTTAGAAGAGGGCTTGGTTGTGGAGGAGCCACTGGCCGCTGCGGCCTTCTCAACAAGTCTGATCTTCTCCTTCTCCCGCACCAACACTTTTGGGAATGAGAAGAATGGAATGGCTACCAGTATAAGCAATAGTCCACAGAGTAGAAAGCCGCCCCACCACATGCCCACCCAGCGATGATCACCGGGATCTGCAAATAACAGTTTTCCGTCATGAATTACGAATTAGTACACATTGCTAAATCTGACACAAACAATAGACGAGAAAGGAAACGCCGCGTTTCAGCCAGGTACGTAAACATGCCGAGCCCAAGGTCTCCGGTTGTGTTGCACCTAAATAAGGTCACGACCGAATCTATCAACGCCTGTTCATAATAAAACTATAACAGGCACGCCTGCCCGGTGAAAGCACCTATGTAATTTCTATTCATGAGGACATTTGCCACGCACAACCAATAGTTTTGGTGGGTTCGTAACATGTGAAACTATCTATACTAATTTAATATTGTTTACTGTTACATGGACTAAAAACTCTCAAGCGGAGATATCGAGGTTCCATTCAGCAAATTTTAAATCACATCCGTCTGTTTTGCGAAAATAATAGCTTGCTCATGAATATTTACTATATCAGTTTTTATGCATTAAATAAGGATGATTTTGTCGTTCCATAGCTTATATGAGAACCAAGCAACAAAATTATGTTAACGTTACGTTAAAATGTAACTTTAGTTGTTATGTTAATTAATAATAACAATAGGTGCAAATATTGTACCATTCCTGATGTATGATCAAGGCCAAAAATTATGAGATAAAACAAAATAATTACCTTTGTATAGCGCATGGGTTGCTCCGAAATTACAATAATATTTATATTTCGTTAAATAAAAGTGCACAAAACAGGTGTAGTTTGTGATTGACTTTATTATGAAATAATATATTCATGAGATATCCGTTCAGCTCATCGTCATCTCAAGATTTCCAATAATAAATTTCAATATTGGTAACACATTTCTCACCTATTGAGATAATATCCCCAGAGAACGAGTCCATGTGAAAGGAGAGCAGATAAGCTCCGAGCAGGAACCCAAGAACCGGACCGAAGGCAGCCATG
This sequence comes from Falcaria lacertinaria, assembly GCA_951449985.1. Lineage (NCBI taxonomy): Eukaryota > Metazoa > Arthropoda > Insecta > Lepidoptera > Drepanidae > Falcaria > Falcaria lacertinaria. The sequence continues at coordinate 4,353,419 of OX602109.1, read as the reverse complement.
CTGTACATGCATCCTAGAATAGAATAGAGTGCATAAACTGTAATCGCAACAAAAGATACTAATATAAGAATACAATCCATCGTAGAAAGTACATATAAAACGTTTCATAATGTGTAATTATTTTCAAGTCTACCACCAGGTCATGTGCAGTCACAAATAAAAAATACGATAAATCAGTCATTATAGTTCAATTGTATCGTAATATAGTTATGCGCTAGTAACGAGTAGTCGGTACATTACTGATTTCAGCTAGACAGGTTAATGACATTCCCAACTCTCCGGGTTCTCATTATGCGCATCTCGGTAGTCTCCCTTTCTCTATATGAAGTTTCGTTTGTATACATTAGCATTGAAATTGAAACCTTAGCCAGTTATTTCTTGCTACAAATGGTACCGGCTATAAAGCTTACTCGCTTGCAGATATTGCGCACCGAAAGTAGGTCACTGGCGTTTTGTGTGGCTACGAATGGCGCGGATTTCGTGGCTAATAGGAGTATCAACCACTTACGTCCTATAACCTACCCCCCTTGCTTATAGAGTACTCATTCCATTTGAACAATTGGTGAAGGTAGTGCCACACTCAATTGGTAAATTAAGCAGTTTATCTTCAGTGGGGAAGACTTTATGCGTAAAGTAGTTTTGCCGTGATTTGAGGTGCTTTTGACGATTACTTTGATTCTTAAAACCTTCGAAATATTACTTGTAATTGTATAATATTTAGTAATTTATAGGAGGAATATTTATAATTATTTACTTTTTACAGCGCCGCACGCTAGTTTTAACCGTATCCAAACTAAAAAATTGGACAGAAGAACAGTTGGTCGTAAGGTATAATATGGCCACATTACTTTCATAAATTATGCCTCCATTCGGATAGATTTTAACTTTTCGTAGTCTGTTCGTCAAAATATATTGGAAATTGTGTTGTTTTTTGAAAATGCAGGATCAGGGCCCGGTTCAACAATACATACCTATAATCTTTTCAGAGATATAAACGACCGAGTACTGAAATGTTACTCTAACTAATCATCAATCAGTTGCCATATTAACATTGTGCTTCCACGTATTTTAAATGGAATTCTCAAATATGCTGTTGCATACAATCGAACTTACATCTGACGTTTTACTGAAATTATTTCTTAAAACATTGCGTGTCCAACTCCTCATTATTTCATTCGCGCCCTAAGTTCCATTCGTTTGATGATAGCCATTTAATAAACTAGTGCGTTGTAATTTGTCTTCAGTTCATTCGAAAGTGTGAGTGCAACAGGGTTGGGTAATGTATTTTTGTAGCTCGGACAAATTTAATAAACTCGACAAATAATTGAATATACACAGACTTTGTGAGTGGACATGCAACAACATAACAAAGAGCATAATTGTATTTGCATCTTTTACGAAGTATTTAATCGTGATTTATGTTTACAAAGTAAATAGCAATTAGCAATGCGTCAAGCATACGTTATCTACATCTACACTATAATAATATTATAAAGAGGAAAGATTTGTATTTTTGTATTTTTGTGGGTTTGTAATGAATAGGCTGCGAAACTACTGGACCGATTTCAAAAAATCTTTCACCGTTAAAAAGCTACATTATCACTGAGTAACATAGGTTATTTATTATACTAGCGGCCCGCCCCGGCTTCGCTTGGGTAGACAAAATATTTGATAAATGTCTACCCGTGCGAAGCCGGGGCGGGCCGCTAGTAGATGATAAAGATAATATCACCATGAAACAAAATTTTTGAGACAATGTTATCATTAGTGCCAAGTAAAAAAAATATGGGAGTATAAAAAGAAGGTTCAAAGAAAGGAGTTGCTAAGATCGTGGAGTGGTGTTGAAAGTAACTGGAGTCGGCACAAGTGGTCGCGCCCTCAAGTTTATTGTAGAGGCACTCCAAATACGAACGCGATTACAGTTAAAGAATGGCTGTATTTATTTATTCTTCCAGATACATTTATGGAACACTTTCATCCTCTGCTATTCTTACGCGAAACAATTGGTTAATTCCTAATTTCCTTGTCATTGTCTGTCCTGTATTTGGTGTCGAACAAGAAAGGCGAATGTCAGCACGTTTACGGAACTAACGTGAGTCATTAACAAACGTGTTTTCGAACGTTAATATTCTGCTATGTGGCATAAAATAGGACTTGTTTCTATTTCATTCCTAATTAACATAACAGCTCTTGTCTGAGTCGGTCTACGTTGACTAATAATCCTAGTTATATTTTAATAAGATTTATCTTATAAAAACGTCTCAGATCAACAAAGAAAATAATAGATTTATTTAACTTCCATTTCCAAAGATATCATGGTATACAAAATTATTTGAAATTTGATTTTGTTCTTCACATAAACATACAATAATATTCTAAGAATATAGTTATACAATACAAAAGTCCGTGCAGTTTTATTTTATTTAGCAGACGTTTTGTTGGAACCCTTTGACTCAACCACCAACCTGCGTAACCCCTTTTTTAACCCGTATTTTACCTCCTTAGGAGTTGAATTTCCAAAAATCTTTCCATAGTGGATGCCTACGTCATAAAAAGTATAAGGTACTGTCAAAACTTCAATTCTCTAACCACAGCCGCTAAGGCTGTGCGTTGAATTGTCAGGCAGTCAGCTTCTTCTTATATATACACAAGATAGACTTAACTGCACAATATGGCGATGTATAATTTGATTGCAATTGAGAAGCAAGTGGAAATGTGAATACACATGCTTATTTTGTTAACGTTATAGTTATTGCTCACGCACCAAACCTGAGCCGCACATTGTTACATCAGTTTGATGCTCAAGTATTCTACTGATACAATAATGCGAATGTTTCGACCTTGTTTTGTTTGATTGATTGATAAATTGCGCCTAAACGGATGATAGCATTCTTAATTAAATTTGATATAAAAATATACTTAGATCTTTTTATAAAAAAAATCTATACACACATCTTATGGGCCGTGGCCGTGTCGATTTTAGACCGCAAATGAAGTTGGTATTAGATATAAAATTTAACTAGAACACGGCTAATTGACGTGTTGCTGCGGCGGTGACCGTTTTCTATCTAGCGGGACGTATGCTTGTTTACAACCTTTGAAGAATAAATATTTTTTTGTGTCGGCAAAGTTTGTCAAGGAAAACAGCGGAAGCAACCGCTTCACAATAAACACGTAATCGCTTCACTATTTAAATAAACTTATCGATGGTAATAATGGACATAATAGACGCACATAACTTAAAAGTCAACATACAGTGCTAAATTCCATCATGCGAAGGAGAGCACAATATGAGGTCAACAAACCGCTACAAGAGTTCATTTACGAAATGGATCCTGAAATTTTATAGCGGGTCGCTAGCTAGCGGTGAATCAGAGACTGCTGTAGTAGAGTAGTAGATACAACATACCTTCTTCTGATATACCGTATAAATTTATACCCTGATAAAAATAATCTATAACTGCTCTATCTACAGTGATATTTACTAAATGATTCACTCTCGTTTGAAGTTATATTTTGAGTTATCTTATAAGGAATACTTTTACCATACATAATCTCAATTGCGTAAAGAGCACTCAATATCCTGTTTAGATTATACATTTGCTATAGTTATTGTTAGTAAAAGGTAGATTGAATAAATATTGGATTAAAATGCCCCCCGACTCAAACATTACATTATGAAAGTAAGGAGTTAAATATAATTGTAAACAAAATAATAATATACCCAAGTATAAAACAAAATGTAAAGGTACTTTGATGCAAGTGATGGAAAGCGTGACTAACAGGCTGATAATTTCGTTGACAAAGCTGTGTCTGACTGAACGGTTATGGGTACCCTAAGTGGAGGTACATTACCTATTCTGTTCTGTGGTGGATGGTACGATCTGCGCACTACTCAGCAAAACAATAATGGTTTGGTTTGTTGCATAAGTCACGTATCGATACCGAGAGTCAGAGGACACGGGACCTTTTAACAACGCGTAACGTTTACCTATGGATACTTCGCAGGTCTTAAAGTTAACTTTATCAAACGACGCACCTACAAATCATTCTCTTTCGTATTTCTTTACATCCAATTGAAACAGCTTCAATGTTAATTTATAAAACTTACCAATATACATGCTGGACGACTCTGAGCGAACGTGATCGTCGACGTATGTCGTGCCCAGAGTTAATAAAGGCGAGCCGCCGCATCCTAGGAGTAGTTGTGCCACCACAAACACCATCACCGGCATGAAAGTACTTGGGGAACTCTGCCAACAATACATTATGCATTCACTTTGCTATTCTAACACAAACTAGTTCAAACATTAACATATTGTCTGTTGCCCTTACCTTAATACAATTGTCAGGTCTTAGGTTGCTGGGCGGTAGACCTTGCGAGAGGCGGCCCAGCCTGCCCATATCCTGCTCTAAGGCTCGCGGCAGCCGGCATATGTTGTCGTCAGATTTGTTATTTGCCAAAGTTTCGCTATTCACTTCCGCTATAAAATGCGGAAGTACAAATACTAATGATCCGATGCCCATTATCACTGCACCTAAAATTAGAATCCTGATTAACAATGATGATTATATCGGTATTTGGTGGTAGTTGAATGGTCCACTCAAATTAGATTCCTTACCGACGGCGATCCAAACTGGAATGTGCCTCCTGCTGCCGAGATATGACACAAAGATCACTGTAATGACATTCCCGATCTCGTAGCTACTTGCGATGAGCCCCGAAAGACTTGAGGGTATATCAAAGCGTTTTTCTATTGTTGTTATCACAGAGTTTATGTAACCAGAGCTTAAAGCTTGTTGGAGCGTCACCAGGAACGAAAGGAAAAATACAAACACCTGCAACAAAGATTACGTAAAAATTACGACATCGACGTAGATGTTTAAACAGTCTGTGTTTAAGACATTCCTTACTTTAATGCTAGAAAAACTCTGGATAAAGAGCGGCCTCCATGACAAGATACCGCAATCTCGCGTGTCATGAGGAATGTCTAAAATTTCTGGGTACATTTGTCGAGGTTTTTCTCTCTCTTTGTCTCTCTCGCGGTCTCTGTGAACAAAGGAAAGCTTATAAAGTCAGTAAAGAAAGCAATGGTGCGTTGATCTCTCGTGACTGTTAAAATAATATACCTGTCGCATATGCCAGCCGAAGGGTTTCGACTGTGGCACTTGATGGACTCCCGCGGCGGGTAGGGAGGGAAGGGGGGTGTGCTGGGCCCCGCTGCCTCGTCCCCGCCATCCACGCACCCTGACTCCGCATAGAGCCCCGTCATAGCGTACATTGATTCTTGCCTCCTGTAATATAAGTTAATCATTAAGTGCATCCTATATGTATATTTTTGAGAACTGTTAGTTTTTTTAAGTGATCATATATTTAATCGGAAAATTTTATCCGTACTAACTATTATCTGATATAATTTTAGTATACTTCACGTTAATGTTATGTGCCATGAGTCATTTAAATTGTCCTAATAAATTTTCGGCGAAATCTTGTAATGCTGCAGAGTTTCCAAATTTAGTTCCACTAATGCTTTTAAATACGGACAGTATTTTAGATATTATTGCATAGCACACGTTCACAACAAAGGTATAGTTTTATAAATAGTGAATCGAACTTTAATGAATCACAGTTTTCGCAGCTCCTAATAGCTAACAATATAAGCGTTAATTGCCTCAATAAATAAAATAATGTAACAGTGCACACAACCGTAAAGTGTATAATGAACACAAATGCGTTATTATTTACCTATTAAGTATTTACTCAGTAATAGAAATAGAAAGTGTAAAGAAATCTGTGGGAATTTTTCGATTGTTAGCAATGTCAACGTTCAATAAATTGCTTACAATTTGATAATCACACCTGGTAAAAAGTGATTAGCCATGACTGTAAAAACATTATTTTATAGTCATCGCTAATGATTTTAAAGGCGTTATATGTTGAAAACAACATGCAGTATAAGAAAACTTTTTATGATGATAGAATAGGATAAATAAAGTCAGTACGAGAGTACGAGAGTGTTCCAACTAAAAGTTAAGTTGCCATTATCTCAGATCCCTGGGGCAGATGCCGTTGAACGACTCTTTGCTAAATTAAATATCTCCTAATACTTCCCTTTCCTTGGCTTTCCATAGATAAAGTGAGAAACATAACAAATATACCTTTCCAGCAGGGGTCGAAGCTGCTCTATCATTTTCTCTGCCATAACGAGGACTCACTAATATTCAATGGGTGTAGAGTAAAACACTATTTCCTAATGTTGTTCGACTCCCGAATCCTTTGCAACTTGTACGGTTTCGAATGGTATTTGTTACATCATGTTTTTTGGAAGTGTGAGCATGGTGCGTTTAAGTCCCGCACTGCACCGCACTGTACTGTACTATACACATTACATACAGATGACTAAGTTTAAGCTTTGTCTACAGTTTGTGATATAGTAGAATATGGGCCAGATGTCGCAAAACCTAGTGCGTTATCTGTGACACGAGACACGGCACTATCAGAAGGGCCCACTGGATATAGGTGTGTTTATTGGACGATAACCAATGATCATGAAATAATATCATCAATATTATGTACGATCCGTAGCTTTATTAACACATGAATCGATATTCGTTGCGTACATAAATAAAGCTATCCATCCTGTTATCAATACGAAAAATCATATCAATATTATTCTACATAATTCATCATATTCAGTAATATTGTACTAGAATAAGTTATAAATACGAGGTCAAGATGCAACGATACAGCATATATGTCAGTTCCTTAAATTTTTGGTTACATAATTTATCGGATGAAGACTGCTGCATCATCAAGGTGTTCGATGCTGCGAAGCTTAATTTTTTTTATACCACTAATGTGGCACACAAGCGGCCTACCTGATGGTAAGCGGTCACCGTTGGCTATAACCGCTAGCAATACCAGGGATATTACTAACGAGTTACCAACCCTGTTGTTGATGAGGAGTCACTATGCTAGCAGCATTACTACTAGCACAGCGTATCCCCGTAGAGAACTGGCAAACCTTACTCACCGCTGAAACAACACTTCATCAAAGTAGTGTTATCTTACTGCGGTCTTCTGTTAGGGTGAGGTGCAATCCCCAGTCGGGCAGCTCCAATATTAATGGGAAGATCCAGGGGTGATCCAATTCGCGAGTTACTGACGTAGAAACAAGGTTTATTCGGAACACGTTATTCAACAACGCATCGCCCAGGTAATATACTACATTAAATGTTCCTTAATACCTATATTGAAGCAAAGTATACTAGACTACACTAAAGTGGTGAGCCATAGTGAATATTATACCACAGTAGAGTTTATTCCTTTACTGTTGAAGCTGTTCGCCTCCGGAACTCACTGCCGCTATATGGAAGTCAAGTCCAAACTTCTAACTCGTTCAAAAAACTAGTAAAGACTCTTTCCCTTTAAACATGTAGGTACCTGGTTCTGATTCATACCTTGTTCTCATAAATTGTATAGAGTTAGCTACAAATTTATTCTGGACGTAGGTAACTACTAGATACTACTACTTTATTGTTATGACAATGTGGTGTTAAGGAGATTAGTAACGCAAATTATAGATCACAACTGCATTAGTCACAGTTTATTTAGTAAAAGATATGCCATAGGCGTCATATCTATCATCCGTATTGTGGGAATCGATTCACTAGATATTCAGGCAGATTGAGTTCAAGGATAAGACGAATATGTTTACTTTATAATTTTGTCGATATTACGGCTTTATCAATGGATATACGTAGGTAAAATGTCGAATAATGAAATAATACCGTACCTAACGACAATTTCACAGTGACAAATTTGTTGTGCATCGGAAATAAATATTGACGCCCAAAATAATCTTGGTGCGCGTTTTCAAATTGATCAGAAGTCCTGATCTAGATACCTTGGTATATTAACCAATTGAGACTGAATAGGATATAAATTATCGTATTTTTACCCGGTAACACTTGTGTATAAATAATGTTGTCATTAGAAGGGAACAAACAAGCCAGTGACTTTGTTCGTACAAAATTCTCTGCTTCTTTGCATCTCCTTACAATTTAAAAATAATAGGTACTCTTGTCTCTTATCAATGTTGACTCAGCTAACGTGGGTAAATAGACGTGCACAATAAAAGAAACCGATTAGTAACAGAATTTTACTTGCGAAGTCTTGGAGTATTTGTGCCATTGAATAACTAATTAGGTGTATTATTTGTAGAGAAGTTATATAATTTAAGATTACGAGTGACGAGAAGCACATAATATAGACAGTGTATCTCAGGAACTACTGATTCGGATTTAAAAATTGTCTTGGATAATCCATTTATCGAGGAAGGTTTTAGGCTAAACTAGCTGCCCGCCCCGGCTTCGCACGGGTATAGAAAATAATTGATAAATGTCTACCCGTGCGAAGCCGGGGCAGGCCGCTAGTTACAACATAAGGTTTATATTGAGTATGCAACACTGAGTAGTTGTAAAGAATCAAAATATGTCTATAGTCTGCTCAGTAAAATAACGTATTTTGTAGCAAAAATACACAATTTGACTATTATCCAAGGTGGCTTTTGGGAAAGCCTCTATATATTTTTATTGCATTAAATTTTACATCATATTGTCACTTATATTTATATTTTGGATAAAAAACAACCATGTCGCAACTCGATGGTTCTACAGTTTATTATAGTATAAATATGTATCAGTTATTTACAACACTGAAATCAAAGCGTTCATTTATAGAGCAAGGTGCCTACCAACAAAAAACAGATGGCGTTTGATATCAGTTCTGATCCAAACATCCTGATTGTTATGATGTTAATAAAATAATAGGGATGATAAAATATGATCTATTTCTGATTCCTAAGTTTGTATTATGTTGTGCAAACTCTTACCTAATCAGCAAATAAAAAACGTAAAATAAAAAATCAGGTTGAAAATTTCCGTCCAAAATTAGAAAGCTGGCAGGCTATCGACAGTCCAATTTACACTCCATCTACATATATGTAACAAGAAAACAGTTTTACGTAGGGAGCTTTGTGACGCTCGCTTTTGTTCCGAGCAATGACATAAAACTATATCTAGACGCGATAATCGATTTATTTTATGCTTGCCAAAATTCTCGCGTAAAATATAGAGCCAATCTCGTTGAAACAATGAAGGTTCCACACTTCTGCACGATCCGACTGTGATGTACGTAAGTAGTACTTAAGTACCCACCGGTGTCCTTTCCTGTGTTGTGGGGCAGCATTGGTGCCGCCCGCGTTCGGCTGACGTTCTCCCTCCGTCATGACGGCTATGTTCTTCGAGCCTCACCGCGTTCCCATACCAGACACCAGTACACTTCTCCACCTGAAACAACGCAATGATTTAAAAACATTTTCCGTTTTCGGTGATCTGAGGTAGGGCTCACGGTTATATCAGAATCAGAACTAACGAGTTTGATGATGGGACGCTTTCAGAAAATTGAAAATGCATGATAAAAGCGAAAAAAAAACAATGACTAATCGTAGCATCCAAAATTGGAATTACCAACATATGTGCGACCTGGGTGGTAATAATTAGGTGGCTGGTATACAAAATATTTGCTGTCGTAAGTGAAGCGTACACAGGCATGTGAACCTGCCGATAGCGGACAGAAGAGAATATACTATAATTAGCGTGATCATAACATAGCACACCACACCTATGCTGAAGGGTACATAAATAACGTGCGGTACGTTCCTTTAATGAGAAAAAAATAATGTTTTATTTCTTTATTTATGTGACAATATAGATCAATGCTGTGACAAAAGTACGAAATATCCATTGAAAGCTAATATATATTGTCAAATTTAAAACGTCACTCGTATTAAAACCTCTCCTGATATGTTATTTCAAGTTAGTGCTCCAAGGTCAGAGGAGGCCTTGAAGAGATCAAGTTTAATTTTTACGTGCGACATTTATTATTTAAACAGATTCTTAAACGTACTTAAACTGACTGGTAGAAACCGAGTAAGATCAAGACTTTACATCTATACTATCTATACTAATATAATAATCTATACTAATACTATAAAGAGGAAAGATTTGTATTTTTGTGGGTTTGTATTGAGTAGGCTCCAAAACTACTGGACCGATTTCAGAAATTCTTTCACCGTTAGAAAGCTACATTATCACTGTGTAACAAAGGCTATATATTATACTAGCTGCCCGCCCCGGCTTCGCAAGGGTAGACAAAATAAATGTGTACCCGTGCGAAGCCGGCGCGGGCCGCTAGTTATAGATAAACTAGATGAACAGAGCTATTACTCAGTGAAGTAAAAGCTAATAATAATAATGAACTTAGAGTAATGAAGATTGAAGAATGTAGAGGAGAATTGCAAGTTACGGGTGAAATTATTTTCTAAAAGGGGCTGACTCATTGAAAAGCAGTATTGTCAAACTTTTATCCCAAACAACAATTCAGCGTACAGGAAGTTGCGGGATCGGGAATAGTAATACATATATATCACAATCGAAATCATAGCACCAAAGGGAATCACTTCCATTGCCTGCTGTGCTACGTCATGAGTTATTATATTTAATGTTAATAAATAAACAGTAATACTGGTACGTTTACTAATAACTGCGCGCTGTGGGGTTAGATGTTATTATTGGTTGGTCTTGGCGGGTAAGTCAGTACGTCATTCACGGGGTGATTTTGTTCCCAAGGCAGCGTTGTTTCAATAACTACCACATTTATGATTCAGTACAAAATTAAACGATAAGGACGGTGGTATTGTATCGTATGCTTGTTTGTAAACATTATTACAATTTTTAAAATCACTAAAATGATGGTGCTTCATGCCTCACCAACGAATTGATTTTCTATAGCATACAACATAAGCTAGTTAGTTTCGTCTTTACCTAACCTTTAAATAAGAGGTGACCGTTGAAGGTACCAAATTGAGCAAGATTTACATACTTGTACAATAAACGAATGGCAAGAAAAATTTAATGTGAGAACGTTATGTTTGCTAATTAATTTCAAGCTAATAACTGCAGTGAGCACTATAGAATGGCGTACGAGAACCGGGATCACACGGTTAGTGTGACGAACGTAGTGTTAGTACATAACTGTGCACTGCGCAACCGCAACGTCCGCAACCCAACCGCACGGTCACAAACTGCCTTGCTATATTAAAAACATTACCCCTCCCTAGTACGAGTTTTTGATAGTTTGCAAATTGACAGTATTGCTTAGCTTTATGAACTACATAGTTTTTTATGTAATCTGTGGTACGAGTTGAAATGTTTGAATGTAGTTTACACGAAGTCAAGTAATTTCGACCATCAGAACATTCTTAGCTTAGTTGCACAATTCACATCACTACATAGTATAAAACGAACTACCTTCCCACTGTCTGTGCCTATGTATGTTTAGATCATTAAAAGTACCTACGCAACGGATTTTGATGCGGGTTTTTGAATAAATTAAGTTTTTATATATAATTAATTTGTTTTGTAGGTATTTAACTTATATGTCTAACGCTGGCCGTGTGAAGCCAGAGCTGGTCGCTAGTGAGACATATTTTTTGTGCTACGGATCGTTATATATCCAACAAAAGTAAATATTTTGTAGTATGGGTGCAAATTGTTATGTAGTCTCAACTATGGCAGCTTATGGCAATAACCGCAAGATGTACCAGATGTTTTGCGGCAAATCGTTTCTCACCTTATGGCGTGAAATGAATAGAAATCCAGAGACCCTACACCGAAGTGGAAGTGTGCAAGCTAGCCACAGCCGCCGCAGACAGAGTTCATGTATAACGGGATCTGATTGTATATAATGTATGTACAACAATATCAGTCAATCCGTCAAGGTTAAGGCAGCAGGTGGCAATTTAACAAAAACGACTGTTGGAACCACTGGCTAGAACGTAACAATTTCTTTTAATATTTTCAATTGACATTACATAGACGAATATACAATCGAACAAATACTGCAAATACCCTGCCTAACGTGGCCGCATACATACCTGCATTATTGTGTAACAATTTTAGGGGTAGGAAGTATGCCAAATTTTCACCCCGCGTCCAACGATTCCGCTATTTTGTAGAAGAGCCTTTTAAATTAAGCCTTGTATTTTAAATTTTAACTACGTTTACCATAAATAAGCCAACTAAGTATTATAACTGTTACATAATAAAATTATAATGATAACGTTTCCGCTTTCTACCAAGTGGAACTTATAGTTATCAAGATTTATTCAAATTTTGTCCTCCTTACATTAAAATTTAAGAAACTTGAAGATGTTTTTATGCTCATTAATTTAATTATGTAATTAAAGTATTAGTAAAATTAGTATACTATTGTTTTAAATTGTAAGTCACATTTTTATACTGCGACTGCCAATAATTAAGATACTCTTTTTCTCGGCATCTCGTGCACATTCGGCCAGTGTTACATTTGTTGGTAAGCATAATAATAAAATAAGGTTTGATCATGCGTTATCGTAATTTGAACTTTGCTTTTAATTTTATCATTGGAGCTTAGAGTCTAGCTAGACAATTAGGTAGCATGCAATGCAACAATTACATTCCACTCCTAATATTTTTTTCTAAAATAGCACTTATATATGCACAGACTTTTATGTAGTGTGCATTATCGTTCGGTACAGTATTTAAAATTTCCTAAATGTATTGTTCCATTGAAAATCGATAGGTAAACCGGTTTTAGGTATGGGTATTGAAAATCTTTGTTAAAAGTTAACTAGTAGCAAGTTTACAAAATGTATCAAACCTCCTAAGAGTCGGTACCAACAAGATATTATTTCTTCATCACAGAGCACCTGATAAGTTTCTGGAGTGATCAGTCATCCAGCTTTTAATTCAGTTGTTATTTATGGTTATAAATAAAGTAAATCGTGATTTGTTAGTTTTACCGCTTTATTACTCCATTAGGGGATGTTTTATGTATGTGATGTGAAACTGGGTGTGCTTCCAAGGTTAACGGTGCCATTGCCGTGTCACGGACCAGGGACACTGCGGTCGATACAATTAAAACAGGACCATATAACTAATCATCTTAGTTCTTGATGGCCTATGTAAATGGAGTAAATAGAGATATTTGGCGCCCTACGAAAACGGATAAACACGTTCTTTGTAACAAAATCTGTTCGTTATTATTATTTTATAATTTTAATGTTTACCTTCGTTTTTATTTTGTGGAATAGAGATTCCATTCACTAGCACAAATTATTTTATTTTTCATTTTGTAAATCTTCGAAACAATTGCTGTTCAGTCAGGGACTTGTTTTAACAAGTTGAAGAATCTTTAGGCGTTATATCGGAATGGGTTCGATCGATGCATCATTGATTCAGCGTTCAGAGAAATGCTCCAATTCGAATGACAGTCTAACTCTACCACCATACTTCTACACGACCAAATCAATATACTAAAATTAGACCAGTCCGGGACTCTACCGGAAACGTTATATATACATACCCCAATATAAATTACATTTCTCACAATACTTATTATAATGCATACACACTAATAGCTCAAAGTGGATTATATACTCTAACTAGCTTTTGCTCGCGGCTTCGCACGCGTGATAAAGTAAATAAGTCAACATGTACCTAAATCTAAATTTCATTTTTTTTTCTAATGCCCGCTGCTACCTATTTAAACGGATTTAACTAAAAAAAATACGGATTTTCATACAAACTTTCATCCCCTATTTTAACCCCTTGGGGATGGAATTTCCAATAATCCTCAAAAACATATTAATGTATTGTTAACTGAAAGGTCAAATACCAATTTCCATATGTTAATCATCAAAAATGATGGATTTTCATACAAAACTTTCATCCCCTGTTTTACCCCCTTAGGGGTGGAATTTCGAATAATCCTGAAACACATATTTATTTATTTTTAACTGAAAGGCCAAATACCAATTTTCATGCGTTTAACTTCGAAAACGACGAATTTTCATACAAACTTTCAACCCCTATTTTACCCCCTTGGGGGTAGAATTAATCAAAATCCTTAGCGGATGCCTACGTCATAACATCTACCTGCATGCCAAATTTCAGCCCGATCCGTCCAGTGGTTTGGGCTGTGCGTTGATAGATCACTATGTCAGTCAGTTATATATATTTAGATAGACAGGCATATTTATTATTAAGTACTACACCATTGTTTAATGCGTTATTACTAGCAACGTGAAGGTGTGATAATTCACTTATAAGGGTGCTCACTCTTTCACATGAGTGATGGTGCCGATCCAATATATAGAGTCCTGACTTGACCAGCACTTGATTTATGTTCCGGTAAGTGTTTGTATCGTATCGTTGTCATATTGGCTGCGTCGTGCGTGCCGGCCCCTGACTACGTCACTAAGGGAAAGGCTCCGAGGCGAGGCCAGCACGAAGCGTGGGCGAGATTGCCCGCTTTTGATGTGATTAAATGTCACGTTTCTATAAGTTTTTCGGTCGAAAGCACCGGCTCTTTATCAAGCAAGAGCCAGGACCTAAATACGGAGCGTCGTAGTATATGTATTGATTAATTAAGAACGAAAACATATTTGGTGGTATTACAATCAAAATTATGACAAGTACCTATAACAAGTTCGAGTTACAATGGAGTATATAATTGGAATAAATTAAGTACTAAGATGAAACCTTAAGGTGTTAGCGAATACCAAAGGCACGGTCTACAACTTAGATCGAATTAATAATGAGAATGACGTGAAGGTCGCTACGGGAGTTGTTACGTGAAATCGGTGTTATTGCTGTTGCAATATAGAAAACCAAGCGTTAACTACAATTGCAACAAGAATTCCTTACGATTCATTAACAAAGTAAAACATGGGTTTAGTTTCGAATGCTTAGCAAGGCACAATATGGGTCTGCCTGAGTGCAGTGGCAATGGACGGAGCCCGAAGCTCGGACCGGTTTCCCGAGACAAACATAACTATTGCAAGATGACTCACGGCTCTAGTCTGTAAAGTAAGTGGTCGACGTACTAACTTATTATATTTTAGTTGCTTACTTGAGTTTACTCTAGTATTATAGATTTTATCGATAAATCAAAACTAAATTCTGTATCGATTTATGGAAATGCCATTTAAACATAGAAATCAAGTGAAGGGGTGACACTGACATGATAACAATGTCATGGTATCGGAAATGAAATCATAAGAATGTTCAATGTGCAAAAGTGAGTCTATTTAGGGTATCTAAGATTATTTATACGATATTAAGTGAAAGGGGTGTGCAAGTTAAGAGTGAAATTAATATATCTATACACTTGTCAACTCCGTGACTCCACTAGATATGGTGTAATGATAACAAGTTTTATTGGTCTTATTAATATATCTGACGTAGGACTTTGGATCACTAGTCATACATTACATAACCGATTTGCAACAAATAAGAGCAGTATTAGCATCCATATAGTGGTTACGGACGGATTATGACAGTATGTTCGTCCATGCTGATTTACTGTTTATTTTGTTTAGAAAAAATATTATTTGCTCATATTATGAACTAATAGTTACCTTCAGCAGCAATTTGTATTTATAACTCGGGTTGTTGACATTCCAGAATCTGAAACAAACATTAATAATTGTTCATTAACTATAACTATGTCTTGTTGTGATTAACACGTGATTGATTTGTTTAGTACTATATGCATCGTCGGTAAGTGTACATTTACTTATTACTGTAACTACAAATACGTTTCAATAAATTACAAATAATATAAATGAAAAATCTCAATGGTGTATATTACAGTTTTTATTAAATTATCCATGTAAAACAATTACTGTAAATATAGACATAGCTGTGAACAACACTATAAAATGTCTTATCAAGTTATCAGACACACACAACATTCATACCACACATATTTACCACTGAACTACAGATAGAACATTCAACCACATAACTGCGAACTGCGACCTCAACAGGAGGTGAGATTGAACTTACTATAATATTTTTTGACTGCTCAGTCATCAATTAAATATTATAGCACATATCGTAATTATTTTATTGAAGTACTGATATACATATATGATACATTATATAATGTTGAATCATGGAGTACCTATAATTTTCAGTGTGATTAATTAGGTTCATTTATAAAGTAACTTTTTAAGGAAGACTGGAATACCGGAAATCAGTTAGACCATTATTAGGAGTATGTTCACCTTGTTACAATGTTATAGCAGTGTTCTAGCACCCGCCGGTGCCCCTGCTGTAGTTATCACAGTAAACAAACAGAATAACTGTAAATATTTAGTTTGACGCTCCAATAGTGTTATCATTATCACGAGATACAATTTTATACTGTTCAATCAACATCTCTATAAGATATAAGAATTAAAAGACTGTCTGCATTAGCAAAGGTTTCCATTTAGAATAGTTTCACTTTAAGTTTCAATTTTCATATATAAAGACAAAATATGTATTACCACTGTTTGTATGATATGAATGCACAAAAATAAAATACAAGTAAATCAGCTTTCTTGAATCTGTTACAATATTACTAAAGATTATTTTTTGGTATAACATTTTGTGGTTGTAAATTTAACGGCCATAATTATCTTAGTACAAAATATGTGCCTGCAAAAAAAGATAGATATAAGATTGTAATAAAACCTCGGTAATTTATATTAATACAAATATCTTACTAAATATTTTTACACTTAAAATATTAGTGTTAATATTATGTGGCACCTGTTTCAGTCTACAATTGACACATACCTGCATTATCAGTTTATGATGACATCGGACTACTTTCTCCTTTGATGCAGAGTTTTATAAAAACTATGTTAAATTCCTTCAGTAATCGATCGTTTATCCATTATATTATTATTACACCATAATTTTAATACCCGATTGACGTTCATAAATTGATATCATGGTTCCTTAGAACAAATTTCTACATTCAAAGACACGATGATGATAAGCATTTAATAAACATTTTAGATTCAAGTTTAATGTGATGTGATGACCTAAATTAAGCTTAACGGGTAGTTCTATTGTATTTACAGTTATATTTTATCAAAAAGAAAATAAACTGATTTTAACTTTGTTAACATTATATTATAAAGAAAAGAAAAGACAAATATTAGTTCCGGATTCGACAGAGCGACCTTGAACTTTTAAAAATAACCTGTCGGTCTGCTAGTCTAGTATCGTAGGTACAAAACATACATTTAACCAAGCCAAGCTACGAGTATAAATAATTTTGTTTATTGAACATATTACATAATATTTGCTTTGGAAATGCATATTGAAACGTTTGGGTTGACTGACTGACAGTGTCTGCTGACACAGACAGGGCAGTGATATTTTGGTAAAATGAAAATCTTTTTGTATTGCAAATAAATAGAGAAGATGAAACTGTATGAAATGCTATGTTTACTGTACACAAAATGTTAACATCTATTTACATTTATGTTTATGTAACGTTTTCCAATTATTAGAAAAGCAGATGTTGGAATCCTAGAAATAGTGAAAGAATAAAATTCCGGAATGTCATTATTAATCTTGTAAATTTAATATTTCTTTACCACTTGTAACTTTTCCTCAAAGGTACACACACCTTCGCATCAAAATACTTAAACGAAGCGCACAGCTCTTGGGCGTGCAACATTACGATTCCGAAGATGTTTTCGGCATAGATCAACATTATAGAACTATAGAACCCGAGGAATGATCCCAGTAGGAATTCACTAAGCAATGAGATGAGACCATAGATAATACGATGAGACGGCACAGAGCTCGGAGGTGAGCGACCGTCTCGGTGGGTCATCGTCGTGCACGCTGTGCCCGCACTGATTCATCTATATGGCACAACTTATCGCAACCAAATAAGTGGTACTAGATCAATACCTACATGACATAAGAAACAAAAACAATTCGTATCGTATATAAGGTATTATATAGATCAAACCGTCGGCGTCCCTACAATGCTTTTCTAAAAAATAACTTAAAACATGCCGATAAATGCCGAAATCAAGTGGCAATTTAGTCAATATAATCAAGAGTAACTTTGCTGAAACATATAGGTTGGTTTTGTTACGGTAACGAATGAGTAAAAATTATTTTTATAAAGTGGGTGTTATAAGAAGATCAGTGCTACCGTATAACGAGTTTCTAAATAATTTAAAAGCGGGCGACATTATAAACCGTCCATCAATTTTCAGAATGAGAGGGAACTTTGCAATATGGGTATTGAACGCACATTTTCTAATTATAGTAATTAAGTCGTCGGTTACAAGTTTTGCGTAGGTAATCAACGTAGGCATTAGTATCTCTAATGACCTCATTAAGACGTGTTTTCTATCGTAGACATCACTGAACGAAACAAACTGGGTTTTTGCGTTTCGGATGTCTAAATTCAAAACGAGATAAAAAGCATTAAATGGATTAGAAATCGCAGTCACTGCTTTAATTTAGGGGCAAGTAGTGATTACACAATCATTCTAATAAACTACTTTTTTCTGAGAAAAAGAAAGCAATGAACATATTAATGCCATTATTGCGTATTTGCGTTCGTATTCGCAAGAAATGATGCGAATGTTTAACTTTTTTTTTTTCAAAATTTAAAAAATGCCAGAAAGAGTCAGAATTGCGAATCCGGGGCGGGCCGCTAGTATTTGAATAAAAACATATTATGCAACAGTCTTGAGTTAAGCAACTGAATATCAACACTAGCACGTCTAGGTCTAGGGCACGAATACGCTAGATTGGTCAACAAAGGCAAATAGTAGATTGTTATACAAGGGGATAAAATTAAAATTACCCATTATATATGAATTTCGGGAGTAAATAAAAACAGAGCTATAGTGGGTTTTAGCGCCGTGTGTTACAATCCAGTTTTTACTACGATTGCGAGAAAATAAAATAATCCAATACAATATTAATTCTTTAAAGCCTATGTTTTAATTTTATTAAAGTATTTATGGACAATTTGTACTATTCTGTATATTTAAACGAGATGGCTTGGACAAAATATCGACAGTTATATCGAAATATCGATATTTTTCACTCGATATCGACACGATAAATATGGATGTAAAAAATCCTAAGATAAAAATTTATATCAGAATATCGATATTCAAAAATATTTATACGGTATAATATATTATTTATATTATACTAGCTGTGCCCGCGACTTCGTACGCGTGGTAAATTTAGGGTGCACTACCCTTAACATTTAGGGGGATGAAAAATAGATGTTGTCCGATTCTCAGACCTACCAAATGCACACAAAATTTCATGAGAATGAGTCAAGCCGTTTCGGAGGAGTTTAACTCACTAACAAACACCGCGACACGAGAATTTTATATACAAGATTATATTATCGATATAAAAAATGTCAATCCGATAAATATCTATATAAAATCTCTTTTTAACTAACTTTATCACCCACTAGGTTCAACTACCGACTACTCATCTAGGTTCGGTACAGTAGAGTTAACACGTAAGTAGCATAATTTAATTTCCTATAATGGAGGTCAAATGAATCTTACCAAGCTTTTATCAGTTCGCGAGTGACCTCGCCATATCGTCGCACTGCGCAGCTGTTCGCAGAACAACGGGCGGGTGGAGACAGAGCTCCCATTTCAGTATCATATCAATTGTCTGTTGAAAATATATTTCACCAGGTTTTCTGCCTAAAACATCGACTGCTACCTTTTAAGATTCCGTAAGATGACAATCCTATGTCCTTAAATCAAACCTCTAGGCGTGAAATCAAGACAAAAACCATACCATGGTGTTTAATTATTATACTTCAGTTTCATGCATAATGGACACACATATCAATTAGTGTGAGTTAACTGTTTATGTTACAGCCATAGGTATGATACCTTAATAACTAAAATATCAATTTTGACAAAAGTACTTTAAATTATGTCATCCAATTGTGATTTATTATAATAAAATACATTATTATATTCTATATATAATATTAATTACAGATTCACAGAAACAGCTATAACCTGAACCAAGGCGTATTTGCAGAAATTTCTTTCAAGCCGCACCCAATGGTGAGGTAGCTCACCTCTACATCATCATACCTAACATACTGGAACAAGATATGACAAATGTTTTTTTTTTCAACTACGTGGGAGACAAACATGCTAAAGAGTAATATCACGAGTAGGACCTAGGAATATAGTGTCTAAGGCGAAAGCGGTACAGGTGGATTTATACTAAATTATTACTTTTTATAGTGCTGTCGCCTTAAACATATTTGTAACTATACCTGATCGTTAGGTAATAAAGAACTTATGTACATTATACCTACCATAGGAGTATAATGCGGCGGCTGCGGCTTATGCCAGTCGGTGGTGCGGTGTGGCGCACACCCTCGCAACGCCAACGACCTTGCAAGGTTGCCCGTGCTGCTCACCCCGCAATAATCTGATCTAACGGCCTTTGCGGCTGTTTTACTTGAATTCAATTCAGACACCGATTTCGTGCGAATGTTTGAGAAAATAATATGTTGTCTGAAAGCTCTTTAACTTTTTACTTTTACAATAAAAGGTACTTTGTTCCACTAAACGAAAAGATATATTTCGGCCTTGCATGTTTATCACGCAATGCCACGTGGCCCATTTGCTACGCCTAACACATTCAACGTTATCGGTGTTCAGCGTTAACAAAATGTTTATCTTCTTTGTTTCTTGGAAATTTCTCAATCCCCCGAAAGTTGGAAATAAATTAATTAATAAGTTGGACCAGAAGAAAACGTCCACGTATATAATAAAATAAGTTGTTTTATTTCAATTTTGCTGTTAAATCATATAAGCGTCGGTGTAAGTAACATTGTCTGTCTACGGAGCCTGTGCCATAAGATTGCTTTTATCGATTCTGCTGTGTGGACGCCCGTGAAGTATATAATGGTACAATGAGGAGGCATAACAAATGCAGAGTTGCGACCGACCCTGTCCAACCTATTGTTCAGTTTCAAGTCGCTCGCGCCTCTATTAATCACGACTAAATCACTACATAGTATAATACAAAGTCGATTACCGCTGTCTGCCTGTCCCTTTGTAAGCTTAGACCATTAAATAATTGATGCAGTTTTTTTAATAGATAGTGATTCCAGAGGAAGCTTTTTATGAATAATTCATTTGTTTTGTAGGTATTTAACTTAACTATATGGCTTACGCTGGCCGTGCGAAGCCGGGACGGGTCGCTAGTAAATAATAAAATAAAACCTATTTTGTCAATCTCGTGAGGTATGAACATGAGATTCAATATTAAAACTACGGCGATGCAACTAAAATGTTGTGCATTTATCATCATTATGTAGCCACTACTTATGTCGACCGAGCTGATTGAAGGTAATTGAGCGCATTACAGATGATGCAGTTATTGTTGCGTTTATTATTTCATATCTTGACGTTACTTTCTTGTACTGAGATCGAGGAGCAAGTTGTCTCAGTGACACATTTAAGAGAAACCATCTTCAACGCTGAATATTCGATAACAGCACGAATCAGTAACTCAACTTGAAGCACTTGCTACTTGTAGTTAGCAAACTGCAGTGAAATTAATTCACATAGATAAAACAACAAAGACTAGATTTGTATAGGTCTTTAACTAGGTATAGTATAGGTAGAACTCGAAATATTTCGTGTACTTAGACACGAAATTTGAAAGGTTGAAAGGAAATGTTAGCCTCGATGCCAATTTCACAATACTCTGTAATTCTGATCCTAACAACAGAAGTTCAATCTGCTCGTATTTAATAATATATATCCACATTGAATGTGTTTGAGTATGAAGTTCACAACGTATTGTAGTGAGTGACCTTGTCAAGTCATAGTTTCTTATAACATTACAAATACATTATTTTTATTTTCGACAGCGACTTGTGTACAGTCTTCATAGCTAGGATGTAGAACTGTTGTTAAGAGGAAAAATATTAAGGGTTGAACATTCAGAGTGCCGCATGCCGTTACCGTGGTCCGATCGGTTCCGTCCGCGGCGGTGGTCCGCTATACGAGCAGTGCTTGCGCAACTGGTTGCTGATTGCGTCATGAATCATGATACAACTCAGAGCTCCCTTGACAATCTGCGACCGCAAGACAGTGGCAGTGCTAGACAATGTACCAATAACTTTAGATACAGTCATCAAGTATTGGTGATGTGAGTGAGGCCGATAAAAAAACGTAAGAAATAAACTTACTCAGCATCCTTTATATGCAACGGTTCTTACTCGCAGTCCCATTTCCCATACAATAGCATCCCAAGCATAGTTGGGGGCGCCGATACTATATCTTAGATTTCAGGATTTTTGTTTATACCATCCACGAATGTGGCAAGCTAGACCGACCCGATGGTAAGCGGTCAGTAGCCTAGCCTAGCCTAGGTGAGCTTGGAATACCAGGGGTATTATAGTATTAGATACCACTAGCGCGTTGCCAACCTCATCGTTGTAGGTAGGGGATCACTACGTAGATACATGTTGGTGGAACTTTTATTCAAAAACATCTATGATATCGGCACGAATAAAGTCGTCATAAAAGCGATTAAAGAGGTTCAGTAAGAAATCAGTTGCTAAGTATGACGGATTGCACTTTCACATCGTAAAAATAATAACAACGAACGTGATTTAACGCAGCAAATTTAGCGAATTAACGTGACCCAAGCAGGTTCACCATGTGGGTCAAGAGCACATACGCATGTTTAATTAACGCACCTATAATGAATCAATATAGGTATGTAATTAATAACATTCCGAAGGTTTCAAATTTACCTAGGAATATGATTATTTTATGCACTTGATATCACTGATACTATAAGATACCTCTCCAGCACTGATACAAATTAAACAATTAGAAATATTGGCGAGTTGTGCAGTACGAAGCTTGACTGGTTAAGGAAAAAAACCGACGTGATAAGGTCGAATAGACGAAGTCGGTAGGTATAGGTAATAGTAATAACAAAAGGGTATATAGGCTTAGGTTCCGTACAGACACGTTAACAACTTTGAATCAAAGAACGCACGTGATAAGCTGGAGAACCCATGGCCTGCCTCATGGTAAATTAAATAAATAATGAATGGGCGAGTCAAATTTAAATAGGTAAATTAGTTGGCACGAGCGGCGCATTTCTGCACTGACGGCGTCGATGCGGAAGTACCTATACACTGGCCTACAATTTTTATGCTCTACTAACAAACGTAACGCTGTGCTATCTATAACATATCATTTAAATTCAAGTAATAATATTATACTTAATTGCCAAAGTTATTGTCCAACAACTGTTATTTGTTTTAGTGACGAATGTTGTGTAACCTTTAATGATATTCATTTTATATATACTTTGTATGGTATGAGTGGCCTGGGTGGCCATAGCAAAGGTTGCCTAACTTCGCAGATTGATAAATATGTGCAATAATGACTCTGCCACAAGCCTGTCACTACATAATATATTATGTATTTAGATTTAGCCACACTTCCTCTCTAAATCTTATGTAAGTTTTGAATGGTATTAGCAGGTGTATTTATATGCCTATGAACTTTTACAGCGGTTCTTGAAAATATATTTTGACAGATTGAATGCTGAAATTATGGAATAAATATAAACGGAACAAATTTACATCAAGATATATGCAGAAGATAATGTACTAATTGCTGAAACACCAGAGACACTTAAATAAATAGTTAATAACAAAACCATTCACATGTCAGTTAAAAGCAAATTATACAACACTGGATTCTCCCTAATACGAGACCAATGGACCAATCCAAGAATAAGAAAAAGAACAAATGTAAATGATGTTTCCAAACATATTAAGAAATTAAAATGGAACTGGACCAGTCACATTTTAAGGACAAGTAGAGAAAAATGGACGAAAGACATCATGGAATAGGAATGGGAAAAGGCAGAGGATCTCAAATAAAGAGATGAGAGAGGATGGAAACAATCAGCTTGTGATCCCCTATCACAGGTGAAACTTATTTTACTTTAGTTTATTGTTATTATATTCATGCATCATTATACTTAAATAAAAATTTCAGTATTTTCTTTATTTATCTATCTATCTATGAACTACATTGAAATGGTAAAAATTGCACCACACCAAATTATTCTATGGTTATCTCTTGAAGAATGATTCTCTGATTAACTTATTATCATTTTGAATGCTTAGTAGAAACATAGCTATTCAACTCTGGTTACATCATAATATAGTGATTGAGTTCTTATCAAGTCATATGCACACTTCTTAGAACATATTAATGGTAACATACTGTAAAGACTAAAGTATACTCCTGAATGTTGATATAATGTGTTTACAGCAGATAGCAAATAATTCATGATGTACTGACATTTTACCAACCTATATGCCAGCCTAGTTTGTTTTTGTACCTTATAATTGATAGGTAATCAAATGGTTTGAAAGGCACATTCTATAATCTACATAGCTTAATCTCTTCAGAACCCTATCAGAGCTAATCATATGGTGTGGTGTCTCAATTATATGACTATCTGTAATTTAGGTACA
Organism: Falcaria lacertinaria; assembly: GCA_951449985.1. Lineage (NCBI taxonomy): Eukaryota > Metazoa > Arthropoda > Insecta > Lepidoptera > Drepanidae > Falcaria > Falcaria lacertinaria. The sequence continues at coordinate 4,328,920 of OX602109.1, read as the reverse complement.
GGTTAAGCAATATTTTGCATATAAAAAACACACAGGAATCAGCTGGATTAGTTGACAACCAACATATTATAATACCTAGGCCCATCTGAGCATAGATCTCCCTGAAACAAGGGTAAATAGAAAGATGGTGATATCCAGATATTCAGTTAATGACTGTATTGGTTCACAGGCTTACAGACCAGTGTCAGCTTTAGGTTAAAAAAGCTTCGGAGAATTGAATAATTAAAGACTATACGTAAGTGTGTTTAAAATTATTGCATAGAATTACTCACGTTGAGTGATTTGGAGGTCGGTATTTGTTTCCAAAACGAAATCAGCACGGTCCACCAAGTCTCCCGTATCTCAATAAATTTATTATTGACACCACAAAAAGCTCCCGTTTATCCTTTGTGGAAGAAATCAGCTGCACGCACAGGACAAAATGTCAACACTTTTCCAACCAAAATAGATTATTTACTTCAATTAGCTACACATTCATGCCAAAAAAACCTGTTCACTAATATAATTAACAAACTTTTGGTATTATTTTGTGGTAAATGTTTTGAAGCACATCTCACGAAATCAAATAACACAAATGACGAATAATAATTTATCACTGACACTGACTGTCTGGAAAACCGAATGACAATGAAAAAAAAAGAATTACTGACTGCAGACCATAGAGGGAGTTACTGAGTCTACGCTGAAAACCATAGAGAAAACAAATCTATGCTGCAGAGTGGAGACCGTCTGCACTGCACTTCTGCAGACTGACCAAACAACTGGGGGTTTTTGGCGGGAATCGGGCGGAGCGGTTGAGATTTTTTCCAGTGTGTCGTAAATTGTGTTATAGTGATCTTTAATGTGTATTTTTGGTGTCGTTATGGGCACTAAAGTTTCATTTAGTGACTGATTTATAGGAACATTGGAAATAATGCCTTAATACGACTTTTGGGTTAAGTGTTTTACAATTTTGATAAATAGGTAACCTCTGACCTAAAGGCTTGTAACGATCTGCTACTGCCGTGGATTGTCTCCAAAAACTCCAATAAGCATTATAATGCATGACAATAGGCAGTTTAATGCGGCAAACACGAGAAATTTTGCTACATGAAAATTCTCTAACACTCGACACTGGCAAAAATAGTCCCTGAAGGGATTGATTGCCATGCTTAGGAAGAAGAAGTCTTATTACTTAAAACGTAGTGGTTTATGTACTCTGTGTCTTGTGTTGCCAATAGCGTAAGTCCTTATTCTAAGGTAGGAAGTTTATCGCCTTTTTCAATATTTTTTTTATGATACGTAACCTATTTACCAAAATGATATATAAAAATTACGCAATAAAGATCACTTTGACAAGATTTAGCAGACACTAGAAATAAAATTAGCCACTCATAAGATTCCCGCCAATAACTCCAATTGTCTCCTCTTCAAAGACGGCGTAAAAAAATCCTATCACACCGGACTACAGCGACATCTGTAACAAAATAACGAAAACTCTCGTGGTTAATAAATTGGTAATTTCAGAACTAGATGGCGCTGATGAAACTTACTAGTGACATCTACACTCCAACTTCATGTAAGCAAATAGGTAATTATGTCCATCCTCATCGGTAGATAATATCCTGCGTACCAACAATAGTATTTGTAATGTTTTGTAACATATCCGGTAGATAGCACTTTTTTCAAAATCGGGTCGACTAGGTTATGAAATAAGAAGAGTTTATTTTAGCTACCATAATAATTACAGTATATTGCAACGTATTTAGTAGGTAATTAAGATTTTTTTAAAAAGTTACATTTAATTTATTGATAAAACAGGGCCCCTCCGGGATTTGAACCCGGGACCTCCTGCACCCAAAGCAGGAATCATACCCCTAGACCAAGAGGCCACATATATAACTTTTCTAAAATAATAAGTATGTATAGCATTATTAACTTAAATGCGCGTGTACGCAAGTAAAAGTGTAAAGTATATTCAGTTACTGCGCAATACAGTTATGTTTGGTGAATAGAACGCACCGGTGCTGGGTGGGCCACAATTTAAAAAATATTTTACCACATTTTATTGTCAAAAGTCTTACTGGTGGACTATACATAACATATATCAAACAGCTTTTACCAAAAATCCTTTCTAAGCGGATGCCTACGTCATAACATCTACCTGCATGCCAAATTTCAGCCCGATCCGTCCAGTGGTTTGGGCTGTGCGTTGATAGATCACTATGTCAGTCAGTCACCTTTGAGTTATATATATTTAGATTTAGATTAGAACTGCCGCTGCATTTTGATTATGCAGATATTCTTTTTCGGAACCGGTGGTAAATTAGACCTTCATAAGTGCCTTATTAGGGAATAGGGACTATACTGAATAACTTATTTTTGATGTTTATTTTTTATTTTTGAATGTCCTGCAATAATGATTTGTCCATGTACCTTACTCCCAGTAAGGTACTTAAATGCTTTTAACTAATACTCTAATGAAATGTGCGGCAACTCTGAGCTTTGGAATACTTTATATTTCTAATGTTTTTTTAAATTCTTTTTTTAAATCCTTTTAGGAGATAGAATATCTTTTTAAGCTTTCATATCCACACAGGATCTTATTACTTCTCTCACTTTCTGTCCTAGCCGTATCTTCAGGTCCGTAATAACCTTGTGGTCGAAGTTACTGACTTCTATTTAAAGTGGTCCGGGTCAAATCCCCGACGGCTTGTACTGATATTCTTATAGGTTTAGTAATATCATGAGAAGAGATTCAGGGATACTGGAGTGATTTCACATATAAAAAAAATTGGAGGAGCAGACTGGGGATTGTGCCTTCACTTTATAGATCTTAGTATTCTCATACCACTGGGTCAGTAGGCTACTGTGACTGCTTACCACAAGGTGGGCCGTATGCTTGTGTGCCACCGTGGTATAAAAAAAATACAAATCTTGTCTCTTTATAATATTATAGTATGGATGGATTAAGATGTCCGTATTGTTAGCACCACAGACGCGACGTTAACTCAGTAACTATTTCATTTGCTCCGAAGATTAATGGGTGAAAATTAAGCAGCAAAGTTTTATTTAGTAAGTACGTGTCTTGGAGCTTGTGGGTGGATGCACGACTCCCAAGCTACTTTGTAAGGTAAAGGCGTGCTTCGGAGCTTATTCTCATTCTGAACGTGTGTACACGTACTGCATTTGTTAAGGCGTAAAATGTAATAGCCTTATGTCATTTGGCCACGCAATTTGGCGTAATTACAAATTACATGAACAGAACCGGCCGCGAACCTCGACTAGGAAGCGTTACGATCATGCGAACCGATGGACCATGGTTATTGTGTAATTGCAAAACATTACAATTTATTGATACTGGATCATGGATGCATATATCATATGTAAACGAATGTTTCGTGCGGTAATAAGACAACAAAGTCACATTATGTAGATATCAAATATGATAGGTTAAGTGTTGATTCCTCGAGTCTTCAGCAGGAACTTACTTTCTAATAATGAAATAAATGTTTTGTTTTTATTAAATTATTTCAAAAGCCTGAACAGTTTTTAAATGAAGTTATCACATAGCCCATACAAGGATGGGGAGTAAAATTTAGGTGGTATATCTTTAGATAATTTTATTTCGCATTAAGAAATTTCTTTATGCGAAATTAAATTATGCAGTTATATTACGCGGCTAGTTGCAACTAAAAGCTAGTTTTAAATAAAAAGCTCAGTGTTTATATATATGTACAGACTGCTGACTGTTGCTCTTTTTAATCTTAACTTCAATCTTGTAAAAACCTTAGGTAAAATCTCGTTCATGAAATGTGGCACTCTTAAATATATTTTTTAAATATCTGCTACGCATGGAAAATTTTAGAATGAGATTTATTATACACATAATCGTCATTTAAAATCTCGCTGTCCTTTCTTATGCGCGTATACCTACTATTTATCAGATGGTGCATACTTGATTTCCTTGAAAAAATACTCATCTTACTATAAAATTATTTCTTACTCAATTATGCAAAAACAGCTGAAAAGATTTTATCGAAATTTAGCACACAGATTAACCATGACCTGGACACAAACCTATGTTTTTTATTACCCTATGGTAATCTCCGTGAATGTTTTTGTTGTATTTCCACGCAGCCGGACTCTTGAGCAAAAGACATACTAGAGACTAACTGCAAGCAAAAAGCTGTTGTAAGGGCACTAACGGACATACAGACAGAGACGTTGCGTTTTACATTATATCGTTTTTAATATTGGCAGATAGTTTTTTACCTAATGAATCTCATAGCCATTGTAAGTAATGAAATGCAAGGATTATATCCAGAAACTGGCGGTCGATTTTTTAAATTTTAGGATATATATTTGATATTGTTTATTTCGTCGATGTATCATGGTTGTGTAATGAAGGCTCTGAATATAGATGAGTCATCATGATGGATTCCCGTTGACACCTTACAAGTCACAGCAATCTAGTTGCTTTGTTTGAACTTTTAATTCACAAGAATTATGCCAAACTTTTCCATTCGAACACATAGGTGTTGGAATGGAAAAGTTCGATTCGATATCGATCTATTTATTCATTGACTGTTACTCATAAAAGTCAACAGTGATTAAGGGAGCCTTCTGTTGTACATAATACATAATACATTATGCCTTTTAACATTTTTTCGTGCTTAATTATGCATACGCGTACTATATCTGTTTTCTATGTAGGGTTCCTTAAAAGGAAAAAAGGAAACCTTATAGGATCACTTTTTGTCCGTCTGTCTGTCTGTCCGTCTGTCTGTCAAGACCTATTTTCCAAGAACACGTGGAGTTAGAAAGTTAAAATTAATATCAAATACTCGGGTCTATGTTCTCTTACTGTGAAAATATCAAACCGGTAAGCCAACGTTCCTCGCATATTTTGTGATTTCACAAGGAAATCGAAATCTAGTCTTGCAGCACATGTAAAAGAAAAAATCAGAAAACCGTATGTATATATGTAGTTTAATAACATAAAACAGACGCATTTATTTACTATAACAATCCTATAAAAATATCACGTCATTTATTCGACACTAGATGGTGCTGCGTTTGTTTACGTTAAACCTGAATCGTGCTGTTGAGAGTCTAACGAATAAACACGTAATTTGGTGTTCGATAAATACAATTTTTTTCATGTCGATCGCTCGGTATTCAGTGGTGGTGTAGTACTTAGCGGCCGTTTTGAACCTCAACTATACAATTAATGATACATTTCGATGCTTTAGATTGTAAAGCATGCAGATGCTTATATACAGTACACTATATACGGAATACTTGGTGCGCGAGTCCGACTCGAACTTGGCTGGTTTTTATTTTCTGAATATCCCACTTGGATTGGCTTAGGTACTTTCGGTGTAATTTCCTTGTATGTCAGAAACTGTAAGTAACTTATATAAAATGGCCTCCATAGACTATAAAGAAGAATCATTGTATTAACCTACCTTGTTTTGGATATATGATGATGCATTTTAGTAAAGTCTGCTATTTGACAACTCAGTGGGTATTTTCGTTGCGTAACGGTGTTTGGATTTGTTTAGTTAAGGCCGGTTTGGTGTTGGACAAACATTAGAAGGTCGGTAGATTTTCATTGATACGAGGAGACTCGAGGGCGACAATAGCTTGTATTGTACGTACACATAGGTATTTAAGATGTTCGGTTGCTATCTATGGGTTTAGGCTAGTGTTTCATTAATTGTCTATTATATTTACTCTCTGAATACGGTTAACGTTAATTTAATTTAGATAATGATCAAGGTGATAATACCATAGATATTTTAATCTGTTTAGACAACAGACTTTACCAAAAATACAGTCATACTACTTATATACATTCGAAAACATAATATCCTTCAGAGGCAATCGGGTAAAATGTCGTAAGAGAATATTGCTACAGCCTTTAATACCAACTTACTTGTGGAGGTTTAATATGACGAAGTGTGGTTGCTGCTCTGGTGGCTGCAATTGGTTCGACACGAGCCCTTTTGTTTCTGCTCCGAACATTATAATTAAATGTCATATCTAGTATAAATACATGGTAATAAATAAATGTTTCTTACAATTATATGGCTTTCAGGTATTTGTTTTGGGTTTTAATATGCGTGATCGGCAACCACGAACGAAGGAACCTTAGTAACTTGAGACTAATAAGTAACACAGATATGGTAATGAGTGACATTTCTTAATAGTTAATGTTTGTATGAGAAATTGTAATGTAGAACTCGTAATGTAATCATTGAGCAAACATGTAGATTCTCAGACCAATTCTCAAACATTACATAGTTTACTTATTACGAGCTTTTGAATGAACATCGAAGTGACCAGGCCAGTCTATTATCTACTAGCGACCAGCCCCGGCTTCGCACGGCTTATACAAAACCTAAAAGAATTAGGTATACATAAAACCTTAGTCTTGAATCACTCTATCTATTACAAAAACCCCATCACAATTCGTTGCGTAGTTTTAAAGATCTAAGCATATAGCGGGAAGCCACTTTGTTTTATACCTATTATGTAGTGACTATGCGGTACAGAGTTTTGAATTCAGTCTTTTAGACTAATCTTCTAAAGACCCTATGATGTACAAGCTATGTATTGAATACAAGATTTTATTGTGGCTTCTAAGACTGCGCAATGGATTATAATTGCCATACAGCGGGGCATGCAACCAGGCTCCTTGGCACCCTCCCGCGTGACAAAGATTTGGGATAAGTATTTTATTTTATTTAATTCCTGTTTATTTTTTATATTAGCGTAGTTTCATGTTTATTTTTATTTCAGTGTGTATTACAATTTAAAAATAATATTAATGAATTAATCAGAATAGATCATATTATTGACCTATATCTTTATAGAAGTATTGCTTTTACCCACCGCTTCACACGCGTAGTTCTAGATGAAGATAGCCTACGTCCTTGCTCAGGTTCAAGTTATAAGCTATCTCAGTCAAATTTCATTACGCCACGTTCAGCCGTTTAGTCGTGACAAGCAAGCAAACAAACAAACAGAGTTACTTTCGCATTTATAATATGTATTAGTATCAACAATGAGTGTATTTTGAGTGATTGCCAAAAATATTTCAGTGTTACGCAATTCAATATTTTGTACCAAATATCTTCCCACGGGAACCTTTCCATTACTCGATATAAAAAGGATCATGTTCTGTAAAATCCCAGTAGAATTCCGGTAGAAAGAATTGCAATTAAGGTCGTTATTCAATATTTGGGTGAAACCATACTTTTTAATAACAACTGATGTCGCATGAATATTGGTTCGGTAGGTGTTTCCCAACTTGTCTTTTGTGTTAAATTTTTTACACAAAATACAGGTAGAGTTATACGTATGAGAAAATTAGTGAATATACCTCCAGAAACCTAATAATTCTAATCAAAAATTTGACAATACCAAAAAAAGTCTTATGAATTATGAATTCGCTAGTGGTGGTGTCTCCACCCGTTTACGCGTATCCAAAGAATCGCGTGATTACAATCCATCGATGGGCTAGGACAGGTTGCTTTCGATTTCCTTGAACCCTCCGCCGTGCATCGTCGCCCTCCCTCAACGCATCCATTCTATAAAAGAATTAGCCACCAATACATTGTCATCTGTGCGTCAGTGACTGCAGCTGTGGAGTGTTGTGTGAACGTATCAAATTTACTAAGGTACTTCATAGTGCTTCGTACTTGCATAGTGTTAGTGTTAATAGGATCAGTCAAAACATTTTTCACACAATTTAATTCAAGAGAATTATACAAAACTTTATTAACGAGGTTGAAATTTAACAAAATGTGTTTAAGCATCAATGTAGCCTTTATTCACGTCTCGTATTGTATACAATTTATACGCTTACAAACATTTTTATAAAGCTTATCAAACATTTATCAAAAACAAAAGCTATTGTTATGCTCTTAGGGGAGGAAGTACATATGCGATGGCATAGTAGTCATTAATGAAATTATAATTTGTATAATATAAAGTATTGAAATAATACGTTTTACTATAAAAATCAAATATTGTTATGCCTAAACTATTATTTATGATACATATTCTTTGCAACGTAACAATTTATTATTTAGTTTCACGGGTATAACCTGCGAGCTGCGTAGCAATTGGTAGCTTAGAGAATGTTTCCCATCGAGACGTCTAGGAAATTTCCAACGAAAATCAAATAGAATCGTCTCAATTTCCGCTGGAGCGGTTCTTTGCAAACCTGCAACATTTCTTTTTCACAATTTTATATCGAAACATCGCTTTAAAAGCGGAAGCAAAATAAATTTGCTTCTTTAAATAGAGTTGCTTGTTGGTATTCCTGGAAAATAAATTCATTTTAAAATTTCAACATCCACACATTGGAAAGTAAAGTTTAACTTAGTAATTAAGAAAAATCATTTATTTTGTGTTTCGGCCTCGATTTACTTTGACGCAAGTGGGTCTTTAATCAAATTATGTTGCAATATTTTTAATGGCTGAAAATACAAGCGTTATACTGCGAGAGCAATCAATGAAACGACGTAGATTTTAAATAAGTTTTAGTATTTTATCAATATTTGTTTATAGACATCGATTACAAATCAGTTCTCATATTTAGACGTTGAGACCTAAATATTATAAAACCGATGCAGGCGAAAACGTTTAGGTACCTACTCCAAGCGATTAGAACATTTTACATACATCACGCTTTTTAGTCCCTCACAGTGTAGGTGAGGGTGGATAATTTTATAGGAATAATAATACGTATGTATTGTCTTTCCTAGACAATAACAATGCAGACCTCAACAATAATAGTCCTGGCTTGTCTCATCGCTGCGGTGGTCGCTCAGCACCAGCACTCGGTGGCTAAGGAAGTGTCCCCCGACGTGGCTGCGCATGAGTCTGTCTACGACGCCGCGGACTATGAGAGGAGTCCGAGGGCTAAGAGAGGACTATTGCTGCTTAAGAAGAAACTACTCCTTGGTAAGAACGACTAAATTTAACTTGACGATTGGCATTCAGACAGGGTTCCATAGCAATGTATTCTTATTGATAGGTCAATACAATAGAAACTAGGGTTTGTACTCTTTAAAACCAATACTATAAATTCAATAAAATAAATGTAACTGGTACTCGCGTAAAGTATTTTTGAAATAGATTACGAGGATTTTCTCATGTCTAAAATTTACAATATGGTTCCATAGAACATATCAAATCATTTATAGATTTCCCTATGACTGGTCTTGATGAATCTCTCTGGTTACTTTCCTTTATGTCTGTTTATGTCCTTTTCATTAGACTTTGGAATAAACACTTATATTTATTTTCATCATTTACCTGTCCAAGATAGGCAGTGGCGCGAGACTATTTATTTAAAAGGGGTCATTGCTGTTTTAGCATGCTTTTTATCTCAGCAGTATCGTCATTTACAGTCGACGTCTTCAATAAAAGTTCGGCTTACATTGCTTATTATGACGCGAGTATGATACTTCGAGCAGTATTATTTTCGTATTCAGCGAGCGGTGTATTCATCAATAGCGCGGAGCTGCTGCTTGTGTGGTAAAATATGTGAGAACATGATTGTTTACTATTGTTTGAATCAATGCTGCAATTAATTAGCAGATGCATTGATTAAACAATTAAAATATTTCTCAAATGAAATATTGAAATTATAATAATATATTAATTATTAAAAAGCGATAGGTTTGACATATTTCAAAGTAAACCCTTTTAAAGTTAATTTACGCGTTAGCTTTACATAAATAACAACTTCAACTTGTTACAAGTTTAATTAGCTTGGATTTTATCTGTCATATACTTTGATGTCATATAAAGAAATCGGCTAGGCCAGTAGATAAGAGTCATGTTGTATTAAAATGTATTCATAGTTGTTGTTTGATGGGATTTAAGGCAAAATAATATAGATATAAGAATGGATTCGATGCCTCTCTCATCAACAGTATAGTAGTCAATAAATAGCAGTGTTATGAAGGTTGTATATACAAGGAACTAAAATGTGCTAATGGTTTTGTCCTCAGGTGCCCTTGGATTGAAGGCCGCTAAAATTGGTGCATTGGGAGTAGGAGCTGTAGGACTTGCAGGACTGAAACACAAGTCTGGGTCAGTATTAAACGTGTACACAAAATAAGTCTTAATCTATAGATAGGAACAGAATGTATTGAGAGCCCCACAGGGCCACGATATCAAAGGTATAAGTTATATAATGCACCGTAAAATTGTGCACTATACTATCATAATGATATTGAAATTGCATTGTATCAAACGCAACGCTACCCACCGCTACACGCTGCGTGATAAAGTAAATGTTAAGGTAGGTGCATATTGCAAGCAAACAAAGAAGCACTACTTCGCTAAAAACAGTGCGAAAGAAGTGGCGTAAATATATCATTTGAGATTATCTGAAGTGATCAAAATAAATCGTATCTTTTCTAGTGGAATTATATTTTAAGCAGCATCTTATACCCGCAGCAGAGATCGAAGTAATATTATTATATACAAACAGTTATTATTATAATATTATATATACCTATAAGCCCAAGGAACATTCATCACACCAAAATATTTGGGTTTTGTAATAGTATATATACTTGCAATTGAGATTGATGCAGAATGGAAATATGAATAAGTAACATAATACAATTGTAGAATTCAAAGAATTTTGTACTGCCTATTTAATTTAGGAAATTTAACATGAGATGGTTTTCTAAATGAAAACTGGGTGTAACTAAAATTACTTATTTATTGTTATAAAAACAAGTACGTGAACCTATCAAGTACATTTTGAGTAACATAAGCGATCCGTAAAATTATAGAACTGAGTATATCCTATGCCCCGCTGTACCGCTGTAATTACTACTTATTACATTTATATTTCTCTCATACCACTTAAAATATTTGATGTGGATCGGAGAGAAACGGATGCTTTCAATATTTCCCTTTTACAGATTATCATATAGGTAGGTAGGTAGTAAGTGAATCCAGAGGAAATCCATAACATTGGATTATTACACGGATGTGTAAGCTACAAAGCTGTCTAACTGGCCCTCAAACAAGACAGCACTTAATGTGATGGACTCGTCTATAACTAAATTAGCCGTAGTGATTATACTTTTATCAGTACATTGTACTTCATGAAAAGAACATTGAGGAATTAATTAGGCATTTCAATATGAATAACTTAGTTTTATATTTTGTCGACTACGAATTTTGATCTGAAAATATCACATTACATATGATTTTTAATATTTGCGTGATATTTTGCAGTAAACCTTCGAGTACCAAACACGTTGTGCGGTAAGTTCGTAGGAGTCATTATTTGGACGAGATAAGGCATGAATTGGTGCTACTTTGCACTGGAATTGGAACTACACTCGGTTCCAAAAATAACGGGTCAGTCACATAAACCCGAATATCTCCCGAACTACGTATGCCATCCTAATGAAACGAAGACTGTTCAATTGAGAATTTAATTATACAGATAAAAAATAAAATAAAACTTAGTTACACCCACAATATTAATCTTAAATTAAAAAAAAACTAAAGTAGTCATATTTTTCTTAAGATTACATTTTTTTTTATGATTGTTTTTTTGCTGTTTTTCATCACTTTCTTCATTTAATACTTTGTATTGCCTCCACGAGCTCTTCTGACAGCTTCCAGGCGATTAGGCATGCTGTACACCAAATTTCGGAGCCGGTGCTGAGGAATACCTTCCCATTCCTCCACCAGTGCTTGTATGAGCTCGGGAAGCGTGATTGGTGGGGGGTTTCGACCTTTCACGCATCTCTGAAGCTCGTCCCAGGCGTGCTCGATGGGGTTTAAGTCCGGGCTTCGCGCTGGCCACTGCATGAGTTCGATACCGACCTCTTCAAGGTAGTCATGTACAATTCTGGCGGTATGGGGACGCGCATTATCATGCATTAATATGCCATGCCGGTCCATCCTGGCCATGAAAGGACCTACATGTTCATTGAGGATCTCTTCCACGTACCTCTCTGCATTTAGAGTTCCATTTTGAATGAGCACCAGCTCGGTGCGGGCCTCAGCAGAAATCCCAGCCCAAACTTGTACGGAGCCTCCACCGTACGCCACTTTTTCCTCCACACACGCTTGATGGAAGCGCTCCCCTGGTCTTCTGTACACCAACTGCCTACCATCATGCTTATAAAGCATGAATTTAGACTCGTCCGTGAACATTACCCTAGACCAATCGTCTAGTGTCCAGTTTAGGTGTTCGCGCACGTATCTCTGTCTTGCAATTCGATGTCCCCGTTCCAGTTTGGGGCCATTTGCGGGCCTCAATGGTTTCAAATTTGCTTCAGCAAGACGTCTTCTTACTGTTTGAGCGCTTAAATTGCCACCTCCAAAGCGAATAAAGTGAGTTTTTAGACCAACAGCAGTTTGAAAACGATTTCGGAGCATTGTAGCCACCAGTTGTCTGTCTTCCCTGGCCGTTGTGCATCTTGGTCTGCCATTTCCTGGTCTTCTAAGGTGTGATCCGGTCTCTTGGTACCGCTGGACTACCCGCTGAACAGTCGACAAAGATACACCAATGTTTCTGGCTGTTTCACGCTGGCTCCGCCCAAGTTCCAAAAAAGTTAGGATTCTGGTACATTCCTCTAGCGTGACTGCCATGCTTCACCTCACAGAATAATAATTATGCACGTGGAAGACGTTCACGATAATTTTTTTGTGACAGAATAGAAATGGAAAGCATCCATAATGACATGAAACAAAAATTTTGTTTTTAAAAATAGTCATTTTTTTAAATTTTGTTTTTCTAATGAAGTTTTTTTTCATCAACCAGTTTAAATAATATGCTATTAGAAGCGCAACTAAAAAGTCTTTATTCTGTTTTTTATTTCATTGATCTAGCTTTTACAGTTCTGGAGGTATTTCAATTTTTGTGACTGACCCGTAATTTTTGGAACCGAGTGTATATGCACCCTTAAAGAAATACTATCCTTAATTTTTTAAACTTCAACGACGGTTTAGTTTTTGATTACTTTACCGTGTTTGAACTCTGTCATGTTTCCAACTCTTAAGGCATTTAAGTAGTTAATTAGCTTGAATTCTGCACTACATTTTCCTCTACATAAATCATACTGTAATGAGAAGATACATAAAAAGAAGTACTGTCAATAAGAAGATACACGAAAGAAGTACCTAGTGTCGTCTACTTCTCTGGGTACATTACTATTTAGTTAGTAGGTTAAGCCTAGTGGAGGACGTACGGTGTAAATATAATTAGTCACCTATGTATGGTGCTATATTTCACGCGTAGAATATCAGCTGTAGGCGTTTGCTTTTGTATGCTGATTCATGGTCGAAAAAGACTTTAAATCTTCACAGGTACCTACATACTGGAAGGCCGAAACGTTCTAATATTGTTTAGAAATTCATTATAATCTAGTATAGCTTAGTATGGGTGCAATTTACTAACGAAGAGTAGTACGAATAGATACCGGTGAATTTCCAAAAAAAAAATTATGCAACAACAACAAACTTGTCCTGAAAATTGGGATACAACAAAAATGAATGGCAATGCGGTCTAGTCTTTATCAAGTTATTATTGTCTTTCATGCATGCGACAAATTATTTTATTTTTATATGTAGATAGTTTGCAGATAGAGTTTGAACTGAGTCACGTTATAATATTAGTGCATGACGTAAGAACTATATTTAAAACGAAGGCTTAAAGCTCAGCAAAAGGTATAATGGACACACCTTATTAAAAAACCTGTAACAAATAAAATACATAATAGCAAATATGGAAGGATCCTTATTATTATAAGGAGCGTCTAAATTGAGCTGAATGGCGTACATGAGCACTCAAATAGAGGAATAGTGGATGTCATTGTAAGCTCGAGGCATGCGCACAGTTTGGACGGATCCATACGCGTGTCGTCATTTTAACCGGTTTTACCTTCATTATCATATGTATATAAGGTAATAATATAATAGTTTATTGGAGTGTAAGCTATTGAATCCAGTCCTCATTTTGGAAGGATCGGTGGGGCTGGGTAAAACCAAAGATAGAATGCTCGAGAAAAGAATGCGGATTCCTACTGATTTACATAAATCGTTAAAACCCATAGATTTCATTTTAGGCCTTAGTTAAATTGATGAATTTGGAAGGTGGTTGTATAGCTCATATTTTACATTATACATCACATCAAAGTGTTTTTTTTAAATTTTCTCATTTATATATTATAAAGTAAAGTCCCCCGGCAGCGTCAGTCTGATTGCGATAAACTTAAAAACTACTGAGCAGATTTTCATAAGTTTTCCCCAATCGATAGAGTGGTTACTGAGAGACATTCACGATTTTTGTATAAATAATAGAATGCCTGACAATACTGAATTAAACATATTATATTCAACACGTTGTTGAGTATTGCCAGCAAATTACATAGACAATAGACATCTTAGATTGACGGATATATATATATATATATATAATAAATATATATATATCAAATATGATACCCTTTTGCAAATATGATAGTTTCTTTTCCTTAGACCTGTAGAAGTCTATTTTTCCATTTGCCTGTTGATACTGCATGTATTTAGGTCTGTATCATTAGCGTATTACCTCAGAAATAATATACTACGGAATTGCTAAGTGCTTAACGCTATGACATGCATAATCGATGTCCGAAAGTCAGGATTGACTTAACGCTATTTAAGAATGTCATAAGTTTGGTGCTTTTTTTGTTAGGTGCGTTCTAAGGATAAGTGTGAACTTAGGCTCTGCCAAAGTTTAGTGCAGACGGGCATAAGTAGATCTCTAATCTAAGAACTATCTCTCTCTGATGTGTATCTGTATATACCTACCTACTGAGTATAGTTATAGTTTAATACGCACCGGTGGTTTGTTATCGAAGTATTAATACACACACTCATTGAATTTCATTCTGTTTTCAGTGTATACGTTTAAACATCGGATGCTGGAGACTCATCTTTGTAAATAAAGAGGAAGATAGAAGATCATCTAGAGATAAGGAAGAGATCGGGTATGATCAACATTAAGCATACATATACTTGAACCTAAAATGTATGCAAAATTGTTGAATTATGACATTGAAAAGATTGATTACTTAAATAATAAGTTTGACGAAGCACCTTTATCTTTTAGATTTCAGCCAGCGGTTAACAATGTACTTGATTGATTACATCTCGTTTCAGAGTAACTATTAACGATACTTAGTTGAATATTTCATAGAAGCAACTTTATTTTTATAACTAAAAATGTTACCTACAATGCAAAACTTAATTGACACCGATAGAAGGCGATTAATAAAATTAAAATATAAAGTATCGCAATAGTTTATAGTAACTGTCCGTGTAACAAATCAAGCTCAATGTGCCTAAAAGAATCGGCGAGTGCCATGTAATCTGTAAATTCTGTAGATAATAAGTTTTCCAAAGACTCACAAATCCTGCGAGATTTCGTACATAATGGGTATTCCGTCACGAGCTTTGCGATAAAATACTGTTGATATGTTCAAGCAATACCTAGTTCAAAAATCTATATTCGAATTCAAAAACAATGATGCGATGTCAATAACTGCTACGAATTCGTACTCGGATTTTGACTGAATTCGTGAAATCATAAGTTACGTACCATTTTGATCTATATTTTAAATGTTGTTGTCATTGTTCAGTAATGTTTAAACATTGTTTGATAATAATTGAGAACTCTTGGGTCTCCTGACTCCTGTATGGAAAACCTGTATATAATCATATAAATGTTCAATTGTGAATGAAGTTGACGATTGTTATAATATTTATAACACTCAGTTTCTTAGATTCATGTTTGTTTGCATTGTTGTTGTTAAAAGGGGAAATAAATGTTTTTAACCAGAATATTATTTTCGTTTTATTATTAGGCCAACCTTTAGATTTTTAAAATGATTATGGTCATATTTTAAATGTTTATACCACTAAGGTGGCACACAAGCGTACGGCCCACCTGATGGTAAGCAGTCACCGTAGTGTAGTATATTATCTATTCTGTCGTGTGACTTTAGCGTAGTATATCTACTCTGAGCCAAAGTCTGAGCGGTAGCCTATAGCCGCTACCTCAGAGTAGATAGAGAGGTAAAACGGATTGGGATCTCCTGTGAGTTTTCCCAATAATATTGGAGCCGCCCGACTGGGGACTGTACCTCCGCCTTACAGAAGACCGTAGTGAAGTAACACGACTTGATGTAGTGTTGTGTTTCTGCGGTAAGTAAGGTTACCAGTGCTCCACGAGGATACGCTGCGCTAGCAGTAATGCTGCTTGCACAGTGGCTCCTCATCAACAACAGGGTTTGCAAGTCGTTAGCGATATCTCTGGTATTGCTACATCAAAGAATGTAGTGTTATTTGACTGCGGTCTTCTGTAAGGCAGACAGTTTTCTAAACCGACTATGTGCTATTGAAATATAGCAGCGAATTAACACTCACAAATCCATCATCATCAATAATCACATAAAAGGTGATTATAAAATTCAACCTGGAAGGATAAAAGAAAATCGTATTTAGGTTGGAACTAAGATCAACTAATTGATAAAATGGAATGGAACATTTAAATATAGACAGAAATAAAAAAATATCAATTACATAACTAATATTTACGTCCACTTTACGTTTGTGGTTTTGTATGTATAGATTCTCAACTCAAGGTAAGAGAAGTCCTTGAATAAAAACATATTTTAACTACTCTGACGTAATATTGTAACAAGAAACTTACATATGAAGACATGGAGCCCTAGAGTACCTATACCCAATAAAATGTTGAATTTATTATGTAAGAAAAATGAATTACAAATAACACAAGTGCATCTATAACAATCTACAAAACACGATATTCAAAAGAAAACTGTTTATTTTGACAACACTAAAGGCTCCTAACTGAAGCTCGTTAACAGCTACTAAGCAAAAAAATCGATTCATAAACTGACGAGAAAATGATCTTTGTAATGTGTCTGCCGATTTAAATATTAATGTACATATATAATTATTTTTAAGTTCCCGCATTTGGTATTAACCTCTGGGTGGCTATTTTTAAGCTCCCTGACAACTAAAGACCAAACTTAGCTTTGAGTTAATGTTAGTGAAGACACTTGTGTTTGTAAACACAACACTGATTTGATTAATACTCATGAAATTTCCGCAGCACATACAAAGTTCCTAGTTCCGTAAACTATGCTCATCAACAATTTCAGTTTGTAATATCGCCTAATGAATATTGAACATCTCAAATTGTTGGTGCTATTTATTAATGCGGGTATCGTCTAAGGCGGGGCCTGGAGTCACCTGGGGGCAACCTCACTATAGCACGCGTCACGTCGTCACTCACCCGACCTATAAAAGTCTATGACAGGAGCAGGACACTACAGTCAGTTGATTTGTGCCGGACGGTGATCATTTGACAGGTAGGTCGCTATGGACCATAAATATGTTATAAATAATTTAATATATTAAAATACATGCTTTACAATTGTGTAAGTGTTGACGAGTGGCATTTAAAGTATCAGTTACTGTCTTATGTGTAACGTTTTTTAAATATAAAAAAGTTGGTATGGGCATAAACCCAACTGAAACTCTATTTCAGCTAAAATGAAAGTGACTACGATCGTATTGGCTGTGGTGGTAGCGTGCGTGGCTGAGGAACTTGCTGATGAGGCCGCCCCGCGCTACGATAGTATAGTCATCAGCCAGCCACATCCAATTGATAGGCAAAAGAGGAGTCTCTTACTTGGTAAGTACAAACCCTAAGACATTAATGAGTGTATAAGTAATAGAGTATGTGACAAATATGTAAACGAACCAAAACAGCTACTAAATAAAATAAACTGCAAATAGAACACACAGGGACACAAACTGCTCAATATGGAGCATAAATTTAGCTTTGTTAAAATATACATCTAAGAAACCGGCGTTCATTTTCACAAAATTAGTGTTATACCTACATATTTTTCACCCTAATCAAAATCCTAACCGGTGTTTAGACCAATCTGTCCTTGCGGGGACAATTCAAGGACGATTTCAATTTATTCGATATAATTCGATTTCAATTTATGATAGCCAAGAGAGTTTTCTGTTACAATATACGAAAAGGATGTTTTTTTTGTGTTAACAAAAAGTAACGTTCTCGATATGTTTCAGTAGATAATTTACATAAAAATAAGAATAAATCTGACAGTTAACTAATGGCTAACTTACACATTAGTTTCCCGCGGGGAATCATTGGTTACCCGGAGTAAATAGCCAAAGTGAAATGTTTTACAGTTTTTAAATTGGGCCAACAGATGTCAAAAACTGAAGGCCGCGATAATTTTGTTAAATTCTCTATCGATTGCTCATATTCAAATAATAATTAAACACTTTGTTTATTCTTACTATTGAATAGTGAAATATCCAAAAAGTATTGATTTTAGTCCGCTTTCTAAGCTTCCAATACCAAACGTATACACGAGTATTTTCTAGAAAATTTACTTACAAACAACGCCCGCTATCATTTCTAAAGGTTGCCAAGACAATAAATTCTCGGAACTAGTTTTAATGATAGCCGCGTCTCTTCTTTCACATAGTTTGATAAATCAGTAAATTTACTAACAATCGGTCGCACCGTGTATGGGCCAGTGGGCACTGAGAGTTGCGCCATATAAAGAATTAAAGACCAAAAAGGCGTAGCAACAAGTCGGACGGATTTTCCATGTTCTGTCTTATTGGGCAAACATTTTAGAATTACGCAATGTTCCGATTTTATTATATTAATTGAGTGATAAAGGTTATTTATTTACTATATTTACACATTAATTGCAAATGCCTTGCATACATGAAAAAGTTTCAGTTTAATGTTAGAATAAAATATTGTATCCTTTTTTTATTCCACTAATGTGGCAAACAAGCATACGGCCCGCCTGATGGTAAGCGGTTACCGTAGCCAATGGACACTTGCAGTACCAGGGGTATCACTCGCGTGTTGGCGACCCTGAAATCTCGAAACCTAAGCAACACGAACAGATTTTCCAATACGCGTTTCGTTTTTGACACGTGTTTACTAGACTTATTGATATATCAAACAAACTATGTTAAGTGGAAGACAAAGATGAGCTAATAAAATATGCGCATAGTAAATACAGTGTGAAATTATTATATCGCTGGTACGTCACGAATTCCCAAAAGAACTTGCTTTCTAACCCTTGAGACCCATGATGTAATGATGATGACATCTCATGACGTATTCTGCTTCCAATAGTAACTTACTACGTAGGACTTTAGAGCTTGTTTTCGTTTAAATTAAGTAGGTATTACAAAATACTCATTATTAGATACTCTCAGGCTATTTTGTGTTAAATGATCGCTATAGGCCTTTTGTAATAAATAAATATTAATGAAAAGATATTGGTTACAAAATGCAAATGGCAATTTATTACGACTAAAATCACCTTGTAGAAACAATTTACCAAAATCGGATTTTATGTTGTACTATGTCTTTATGATTTGTATTTTTGTTTGTCATTAATAAACTTAAAATCAACTGGACCGAATTCAAAAATTCTTTCACCATTAAATAATTTATTATCACCGAGTAATATAGGCTAACATAACGTGAGCGGACGGGGGACCCCCGCCAGGAACGAATATAGTTTTAATGAAATTTCCACGCGTTTATTTGTCTTCCACGACTTTAATTTAACAGTTGGTTAATTTGTAGGTGGTCTC
The DNA here is from genome assembly GCA_951449985.1 of Falcaria lacertinaria. NCBI lineage: Eukaryota > Metazoa > Arthropoda > Insecta > Lepidoptera > Drepanidae > Falcaria > Falcaria lacertinaria. The sequence continues at coordinate 4,309,204 of OX602109.1, read as the reverse complement.
GGCATCGGCGCAGCCGGTCTTTTGGGAGCCGGAGCACTCGGCGTAGGTGCTGGTCTAATCGGCGCCAAGGCGGGCTTCGTGGGCGGCGCCCTTGCATCAAACGCGTTCCGCGGTCGCAGCTATGGCGGTCACAGCTACGGTGGTTGGGGCGGCGGCTACGGCGGTTACTACAGTGGTGGTTACGGCGGATATGGCGGATATGGCGGATACGGCGGATACGGCGGATATGGCGGATACGGGTAACTTTGTTTCAGATACCGTTGCTCTTAATGTGATAATTCTCTACTTAATATTTACATATTTGTCTCAAAGTTTGAATGAGTGTATTGAACAGAATTCAACAAAGATTTCATTTAGTCGTACTTTAAAACATTTTGTTTAAAATCTTTTCAGATCTTACTACCCCTCTCGTAGCTACTACGTCGAATCCTGGTGAACATGCCCTATTCCCTTTAACTGCTAAGTGAATGAGACTGTACTTTTTTTATTCAAGTGGTGGTAATGTTGGGTGAAAGAGAAAATATAAATATCTAAAAAAAATATTTTTATTTTATTTCATTACAAATAACGGTATGGTAAGTAGCACTGTTGTTTACCAACGAGTCTTACTATGATGAAATCATCATGACCACGCAAAAACGAATGATTGGCTGTAAAAATTAATTTGCTATATAAAAAAAGTTTATATTCAAAATTCAAAATTTACTCTCTTAGGAAAACTGCGGCGGGAAATCATACAAAGGCTCACACACGGTGTATATAAAGAACTAGCTGCCCGCCTCGGCTTCGCACGGGTAGACATTAGTTTCGGAGCATCGACATTTATCAAATATTTTGTACACCCGTGCGAAGCCGGGGCGGGCAGCTAGTATAATATATAGCCTATATTACTCAGTGATAATTTAGCTTTGTAACCGTGAGAGAATTTTTGAAATCGGTCCAGTAGTTTCAGAGCCTATTCAATACAAACCCACAAAAATACAAATCTTTCCTCTTTATAAGCCGGGGCGGGCCGCTAGTAATAACTAGCGGCCCGCCCCGGCTTCGCACGGGTAGACATTGGTTTCGGAGCATAGACATTTATTAAATATTTGGTCTACCCGTGCGAAGCCGGGTGGGCAGCTCGTATAATATATAGCCTATGCTACTCAGTGATAATGTAGCTTTCTAACGGTGAAAGAATTTTTGAAATCGGTCCAGTAGTTTTCCACAAAAATATAAATCGTTCCTCTTTATAATATTATTGGTGTAGAAGTGTAGATGTAGATAGTTTATATGTAGATTGAATTAGATATAACAACACATGTATACATATATTTAGCTATGTGTCACATCACAGCACTGCACTCTGCGTCCAACGGAGTGCCGTTGAAACAGTATTAACATTGATGGATAGCGTCGACCCACGCTCTACCTCTTTAATCTCGATACACACGAGATATACTGCCCTGTTCTCTCTACCAAAGTGCATGTACTCTCTTAGTATGATAACACACGCATAACTTACAAATAAGTAGCGCAATGTTACAATAAACGCTTTGTTGCTTTAGTATTTGTGTAGGCGTTGCGTTTTAGTGGCCCCGCAGAAGTGAAATGCTTATAATGGTTAATTTCATGATGTATGTAGACTTTGTAAACCGAGTTGTTAATGAGAACTCATTGTGCTAGCAGCATTACTAATAGCGCAGCGTATCCCCAAGCTGTTGATGAGAACTCATTGTGCTAGCAGCATCACTAATAGCGCAGCGTATCCCCGTGGAGCACTGGCAACCTTATTTACCGCAGAAACACAACACTACATCAAAGTAGTGTTATTTGACTGCGGTTTTCTGTAAGGCGGAGGTGGAGTCCCCAGCCGAGCGGCTCTAATTTCATGGGAAAACACACGGGAGTTCGTAATTCTTCCTGCTGACGATGCTCTATAGGCGGCACTTTCGTTATATTTAGTTTGTAAAAATGATTAGGGTTCCACGCGAAAATATGAATTAAGCCCATGAAAAAAATCATTCCTCGCGTACGAAGTCGCGGGCACAGCTAGTCAATAATATTATCACTACACACGTAAGCAAATCCCCAAAACGCAGCATATATGTGAGCTCAGTTCTTGTGCCATGTAGTAGGTAAAGATTCTAACTTCTCTAGGCGACGCAAGCGGATGATAAGTCTGTTCGTAACTTATACTGCAAGCACAAGTAAATATTCCTGAAAACAGAAGGTCAGCAAAATTTTTGTTGTACTTCTGGTATTGCAATTTGCAACTTTCTCTAGGGTAGGTACAGTCAACTTTCCCAAGTATAGACTGCCGCTCCTACCTCTATCATTTGGTTCAAATGACCCAAGAATCAATTTGTCTGAACATATATTTTTATACTCATCAAAGCAATCGTATACGACTGGCGAAAAAATCAACGGTCCCTAAATTGTATGCTCCTAAAACCTGCCTACTCGGTCTGCTGGTAAATTCACCACTGGTAAATACAACAATGGCATTACCAGTGCCATTAGGCAGTCCAACTGATTAGTGAGGCGTACTTGTACCTTTGAAGTAAAAGAAATACTCTCCAAGTAGGCCAGCTCTCCGTCACCTGCCCCGTGAACGCTATCAACGGACATACCACAATAAACAACAATGCATAAATAAGGAATTCTTGAGAGCGAATGTTCTTGGAATCAATGGGTACATTTCGCATTTCAAACGAAGAATGTTATAAAGCAGAGTAACGGAGGCTCACAAAGAACGTCTCTATCTATCTGGAACAGATCTACAAACGGCGGCAACAATGACAGAGATTAATTATAGCTCAATAATGACTGAACAATCTTATCTGACGCTATTGATAGGATAGATTATGAGAACCGTTTGCGAAGCGCCTAGTCATCAGAGTACATAGGCGTAGTTGGATCCATCGCTTCGTCTGTGATTGTGCCGACGAAATATGACAAACACTTTGTATTTTGACTAATGTGTATAACCAGCTAATGCTTCTATATATTTGGTATAAATCTCGTACAAAAATCACATGGTATTTTTTTCTGTGCTTACAAAAGATATATGATGCTCTAACTGCTAAATATAAACAGGCACTTTTACAAATATGGAGCATTCATACATGACGCAGTGCATTGAAGATCTAATTGATTTCTACGATTAGTTCGCTAGGAGGTATTGAAACTAATCATTTACCGTGCTTCCGGAAGTATATATTTTCTATAATTTGGGGCTTTTTTTATTTGGGTAAAAACTGAGACACGCGCCAGATTATATATTCCCGCTAAGATGTAAATGTTATAGATTCATGTTTTTTTTTTAAATGTATAATACTATCAAATAACGGTCTTGTGTCTAGAAATGCCATTGAGCCGATACCGTCAGAACTTTTCAAATAAAACCGATGGCGGCTCTTGTTTACGTACTTTGTCCCTCTATCCGCCCTTTTCTTTGTGCAAGTTCAAGTTTGCCTATTCTGTCTGTAATTTGTGGTCATTTGTTCTGACTTTCGACTGTATATGTTTACTCGGGTTCAGGAAGTATTGCAGCTGTTTACAGTTTCTGTGTCGTGTATGAGCTAAATAATAGTGATCTTCTTTCTGTTTGTAGCTATAGCATAATTATGTATAATTTAATATCCTAATTATCACACAGGATACAACAAACCAACACAGACATGTGTGAATAATTGGTTTAGAATAGCCAAATTAATATATTTGGCAACGATCATTAGATGTTTTTTTATAAAATATCTTTTTGGGTTGCGCTGTTGGGGTCGGCACCAGATCTAAACTTATGTGACTAGTTACCCACTTTTTTAACCAAAGCGAATGACATCTGACCTTTGCAACCCATTTTACAGGAAAACCGGTTACCTGGGTACCAGGTGTTCTGTTTCTGACATACCTCTTAACTATTCCCAAAAAAATAATATGCCAACCTGCACTATATATTTTACAATACATGCCCTTAATTACTTTACTTTTACAGGTATGTCTCCACAGGCTAGAAATATGCTCGTTACGTTTTTCGTAAAAACGATGTGTCCCATAACGATTCGATTGAAAACAATTAGTTCGGAAAATCATCAAGGGGAAAATAAAAAGCGATCTTAACCGACGGCCTTTTAAAAATTTCTCGTAATAAATACAAAGACGCAACTTTTCAATTCGAAGCAAGGTTTTTTTTACTGAAAATGTCTGAAATGTAACTTCTTTGATGTGCTTCGCTGTATTAATTATTATTTATGTGAATGAGTAAACATGCCCCACTTATCATTTATGGCTGTATTGTTTTAAAATATTTATTTGTACTAACACGAGTAAAAAAAATGTAACGTTATAATTTTGCGTTGTATAAAAATGTATGTCTTTGTCTATTCCTAGAACATCTTAAAAATATATGCTGTATATATTACGTTTGTGGGTGCCGTTGTTGTTTGTAAATTAGAACCCAAACACAATAGCTTAAAAACATATATTAGGAGCTTGTACCAAAAACGGTGTGTACCACGTATTTGTTACTCGGCAAGGCTTATTAATAACAAGTTACTAGGGATTAAGCATTTATCGCTCAGATAAACCCTTTGAAGCTCCATCTAGCAACATGAGCATCCCTGAATATTCATAGTACGAGCAAGTCATTAAGGCACTCTTGATATATTAATGAAAGCAAACTCACTACACCAAGCAATCTGTACCAGATTTGTGTAGTTATTATGTAGTTAACATTTATTTGCGTACATTTCGTTACTTAATCATTCTGATAATATAAATTGTTTAGGTAATAAAATAATTACAAATCTGGTACAAATTGCTCGGTTTGTAATACTTAGTTGCTGCTAATATTTATGTTAAAATTTCCACATACGGAAAATTACACTGACAACTTGGATAAAATACGACTCGCGGTTTCGGCGAAAAAAAAAAACATTTGTTGTTTTTTTCTGCAATTGAATCGTAGTTATTGGGAATGCTATTGTTTCTCAATCGCTCCTCATATCCTAGCCCCTAACGGGGTAACCTGGTTTGCCTTGACTGCATTTATTACAATTTGGTTTAAATTACTTAGGTACCTATAGGGTACGTGGTATCTTATCTACTCTGAGCTATAGGTTTTGTTCGTCGTGTTTGATAACGGAATATGATATGAGCTATTAATCACAATAGGCCGACCGTGGAGCCGATCTGTACTCATCAATCACTATAATATGTAAGGAGATATCATCATAACAATGGACCGTGTTAGTTGTTCGCTATATTTGTAAAAAATGACTTCAAAGATAAATGGAAATATCTGAGGTACAGCTTTAAGAGCTAATCAAGTAGGCAGTAGCTCAGAGTTATCTACTCTATATACTACGTGTAGGTACAAGCAATAGGAAGACCTTCACTTATGCCAATACCAAACTAGGTTACTTAACTAGCTAACTTAGCTGATATCTCTGGTATGGCAGGTGTCAGCAGACTACATGATGCTCCTTTAAAAAAGAAATATGAACTCTTCTGTACGGATGGTGGACTGGTAAAGCATATTACCACAAATCAAGCTATAAAATACAATGTCCATATTGAAATGCTTCACGGTATTCACCCGATTTATTACCAAAAGCAATTACTGTGCATAAACATTGAAATTCCGTTATTGTTACAGAATAAAATAAAACGTGCAGTTTTACAGCCCATTGTACCAGTATTCAAACATTTAATAGTTTTGGCATTGTAAACTATAGTTTAATTAAAACGACTAACGGGATAGCCCATCCAACGTGATTGTTAACGTCGAACACACTTTGAGGTTACTGACAAACGTTTTAAAGATAAAATGATAAAAAAATATTCGTACATTTACTATGCAAGTATTTAACATGATAATATAATATTTATTTCATAGATTTACTTTATAATTGCCATATAAGTTGTTGGTTTTCAATAAATGTACCGAAGTATACTTAAGATAAAATAAATTAAAGTGTTTTTCTTTCTATTCGTAATGACGTCTTATCTACATATTTGTGGCGAGTTTTATTGCGTATACAAATGAAAACGTGGCAACTTATTCAAGGTAGCTTTAACTTTTACATAAGTTTTACGACGTTATTTGAGTAAAACTTTGTGGAGATAAACGCTAAAGTAAATTCACAACGAAATTAAAAGATGGGAATAGGGAGAATACAATGCGATCTCAGCAATTTTATCTGAATTATATTTAACTCTCCAAGACAAGTGTGCAAATTATAAATTTGCACACTTGTCTTGGATGACACACACTTGATGATTTTAATGTGCACTTTACGATCTACGGTCTTCTTCATGGATATAAAATGATTCAGGTTTTATATATTGCACCTTAAACTTTGCTTTTACCTACATGATAATGGAAAAAATATTAGGAGCCTGAAAAACAAACAGTAGCTAGTAGTTTGCTAAAAGAAACTTAATATTTTTTATGATGTAGGGAGGTGAATGCCGTTTGAATCTAGAAAGCAACACTGGTAAAAATCAGGAGCTGACTACAAAATCCAATATAAGAATAATCTACGTAATCCCAAACTATTACTCCCAGCACTGCCGTTGTGTATTATGGTGTCTGCAAGTATTTATTCTACCTGAAGAAAATGTCGTTAATACTGAAAATTCTCTTCCCACACACTAGCTTCGATAGAACAAAATTACACTAAGTGCTAAATTAAAATTTAAATACTGAGTAATCGATTAATGTAAAACATTTTAGCTTAGTACTGAAATCTAATGAGTAATCTAATGACTAATGAGTACTGAGAAACCATAAATTACAATGAGTAATAGGATACAGTACATATTTTAATTTAGTTTTAGTGTAGTCAGATATATAAGAGAATTGGCAGCAAAATAACTTTCAAACTAGAGCTTTACGCTAAAAAGATTTCGTTAATTACACTTTCTCAGGCCCCTAATGACTAAATTATCTCTTAAGAGCTTGTAAAAAGTGCTAGGACTTTAGGCTAGCTCTCTAGGGTGTAATAGAACGCCGTACAAGCGCGGAGCCAGCAAAACTTTTGCTGGGGATAGATAGCAAAGTTTAGGAAGATGCGGAATGCACGAGTTGTTTGGAGAAAATTGTGAGTTATTATCAATACCAGATCTTTATTATAATTATTTTTTATTAATTTACCATAAAAATTATAATCATTGTTTATGTAAAGAAATGCATTTCAATATGTTGAAAGTAATTTTAATTTAAAATAAAATTATTTCCATTATTAAGTATATAAGTAATTTTATATTTAAATAAAATTATTGTAATCAAAGACCGAGACCCGAGAGTAATCTTTGATCCTTCAAAGTGTTGTAGTTTGTTCCAACAGCTACTAAAGCTGGCGAAGAGTCAGATTCGCTTAGTTTCAGTAAACCAGACCGTTCCGTGTCGATAAGCAAACTGATGCATTCTAACTTAAGTTGGGGCAGGCTTCTTATACATTTGCAGTTCCCACGTCACATAAATTGTAAGGACCAAAGAAGAGGAAGAAATATTTCACCATATGGTAGTAACATAAGTGCTCTAGTTAACTAGATTAACGTCTGTCCGTCTGTTTTTACCCTCATAACTAAATCGCAGCAAAGATTTTAATGTAATTTGGCATGTATAATGCATTTTTGAGTTGGTAATAAAGTATATTACAGTTTCAACTCGCGGTCGCGGGTAGAATTTAAATTTTCTATACATTATTCTAGCATTTATAAACTAAATATCTTCTTCCTCTCGGAACGGTAGTTTTTTTAAGAAACAAAAAAGAAAGCTTTCAACACATTATGTGATATCTACATTAACATTGTTATGAGATGGCTATATAGATTGATTGTATCTTATTACTCAATGCGCGTGTGGAAACTCAGTTTGTATTATTTTATTTCCCGTGGATCTATGCTCTCGGGCGCAAAGGGATCGCTAAGCTCATCCATCAAATCAAAGTTGATCTTTGTTCGATTTATGAAACCGGATAGTTTACTTTACGTGCCGCAATAATAATCTCTGTCATATTGAAAAACTTTGTGAGGAATCGTTGTTTTGTTGGCATCCTAAAAAAACAGCATTTTGTATTTTTTGCGTTTGTTTCGGACATAACAGTACCCATTTTTGTTATTACTTTCTCTAAGCGATTTATTGTATTGTTTTTGTACAATGGGAGTAACCTACTTAGATACCACATTATACATTCTATAATTTGAATAAAATATCAGATGGCATCCACAAAAAAAAGGTTTAACTCATAATAAGGACTCAGCTCGCTTACGCTATAGAAACCGTACTAAAATAGTAGCAAAATAAAACTGCTTTTATTATTTTTAATTCTGACATTGGACATGTGAAATTATTTTCTTTTCGGAGAGGGTACAGAATTATTAAATCTTGTCTTGGTAAATATAATGTAGGTATAGCACTTATTTTTAGTCACCGATACTTCCTGTTATCATTAAACACAAGTGAATCCGCTGTAAACTGTTTAGGGCCTTAGCTGCTTCACCTATAGGGAATCTAAAACAAGAAGTATGAGTAAATCAACCATATCGATTTTTTTTTACCATTACTACTATAAAACTACTAGCATACCAATTTGTTTGGAATAAATGGACAGAATTAATCAGTCAAAAATATTGAAGACAGTTTCAGTTCATATAATTTACAACAAAATCCTAGCTATTTAATTATTTTATAGTCACAAAAGGTGAAAACGTTCCAACAAAACTTACCGATGAATAGTTACGAGTTTATTCGTATGTTCCTTTCTAGGTCTATGCGATTTACAGTCGTGAACGACACACGCCATGACAAACAAAGATTTCGAGAATACCTTACAGAGTCACTACATATATTTACTATTTATAATAAATAACACACTTACCAAACGGTGTTTAATGTTATGTGCCACTGCCACTATAATGCGACTATGTTAATAGTCGAACTTCACGATAAATGTCTAGTTATGCGAAGAGCCACGCAGAATAATAAGTAAGCTCTATAAGTTTTTTTTTATTTAGTAGCATCTTATTTAAACCACTTTACAACCACCTGCCAAGACCCGATTTTTCTATTTCTATAGCGTAAGCGAGCCGAGTCGTTATTCTGAGGGTTTTTGTATGTTTTTTTAGCTATTACTTATTCTGAGGTTTTTAAAACGAGCGACAAAGCGAGCGACGAAAATTGACTTAGATGACTAATTCAGGAATCTTTCAATCTTTCGCAGATAAATATGTGGTGATAGAATAATGTTTCCTTGAACGTCATATGAGCACTCAGCAGCTCATTAAACTGGCGCGATCAGTGCGGAGGCTTGCTTGCCAGGTCGGCCGGTGAACTTTGCTCCGATGAGCTGAGTTGGCGGTAAAAGTTGGCACATCAATATGCAGGGCGGCTGGCTCGTGGCCAGGCCAGGATACGCCAATTGAATATTTTGCTCGTCCCAGGTCCCCGCGATACAAACTTGGGACAAGTTTAATGGTCTGATCATAACAACACGTCCACTCCTCCTTTTGTTTTCGACCTATATTTATAACTAGCTTTTACCCGCGACTTCGCCCGCTCTGATATAGGATAACACATAGCCTGTGTCACTCACGGTATAATCCCCAAGCAAACAAACACTATTTAATTCTTTGTAAATCACTACTTCATATCATAATATCCTGTGAATTTACTATAGCTATAATAACTTGTACCTTCAACCACTATCTATTTAACTAATCAGTGTTCCCTTGACCTATTGAACATACTTACATAGGTACCTAATTAGATTACTAGACGAAATGACATCAATATACAATGAAATCACTTTTAACAAATTATTTATAACTTTATTTGGGTTTAAACATATTTACCATACAATGCGCAAGTAAATGTTAGTGAAAAAATAAGAACAGCAATCGGTGTCATTTGAACAATACCTCAAGTTTAAGTAAATTAGAAGATCCTCACACAATTCTCATGAATAACAAAAATAATGCTCAGTTTGTACATCCAAGCATGCGAATCACCTGTTTTTACTCCTTTGTAGGTAATGCGTAAGTAGTCTGCGCTTAATGGACGTCCTACGCATATAATATTCAGATATTCCATGCATATTCCATTAGTGTTCGGGATTACAGAGATATATTTAGTTTGTGTTTTCATGTACAAAGTGAGTAGCGATTGTAGCCAACTTTCTTAAAGGGTTGTGGTAATCGAGTATTGTCACTGAAATTGTCCTGACGTTTATTTTTTTTATTTAAAAAGAAGGTACCAACAATACAACATATTGTTAGATATTATTCGAATTACATATTTGTGATATGTGTATTATTTAAAGGCGTACATAACATTCACTAAAATAGTTGAATATGAAATGTTACATCAGATGTATGTTTATTGTGCATATTCCCTTACTATACCTAGTTATTGAAATGCAAGGACCATACGAGACCCGAATAATAAAATCATCATTTTAATATGATTAAAAAAACAAAAATTTTTCAATGGACATTTTTAAAGACAGCTAAGGCATATTATTTGTCAAATATCGTTATTGTTAATTTGGAATAGAATCAAATCACAAGGATTATTTTTTTATGCTCCAGAGTTATAGTAGAAATTGATTAGTTTGTAGCATTAGCATTTGGTAATTAATGTGTAATTTGAATAATGCAATGGCATCAGAAATGCACTGCTGAGTTGGGACAGGGATAATCAATCTCTGACTAATTTGATATCGATGAAACTCTAAAGGCAAAGTAATTTATGAAAATGTGAATCTTTTATAACACATTACTTTCGATTGGAGCTGTATTACAGAATTACTTAAAGGATTACGTGCAGTTTGAGTAATTTTTGTTGGCTACGCTAGAAATAACAAATTGAAGTACTTTGTCGCCGCCACCCCATCGTTAGCATACAATAAAAACAAAATTGGTGCAGGCACAGTTTCCATTATCCGTAAAGCGATTGTTTTGAACAGTCGCGGTTGAAGTTGCGCTGATTGTAAGTGAGAACCAACAAGGAAAATAACATTGCCCCGTACGTATGCAGAGAGAATTTCGATTTGAGAATTTGCAATTGTACACGAGCAAGTCGAGACCACGTCAAAAACCTTACGGCTAAAAACGACGGTTGTTCCAAAACATTCGTTCGAAAATAGTTTGTATGCAAGTGAAGTATTTCATAAACTGTTCACAGTTTAAGCCACGCCAGGCGTTACTCTACAGTAAAAAGTGTAATTTGAGCCAAAATGGAAATTCATTCAATTTCTTTCATAACTTTGTAACAGTTTGTTTTAAATTGTTTCTTGTTTATTAGACTTTATCTCTCGTATTTAAATTTATTTCGCTTTTAAACAAATAAACATCAAATATTTCGCAAATAATCGTGATGTGCTAGGAATATAATTTGTGGAAAAATTGTCATACAGGCGTGATTGTGTTGCTTTTAGCAAAGTTAGCACTGTAAACGTTTGGGTTTTTTTTTTTATACCACTAAGGTGGCAAACAAGCATACGGCTCGCCTGATGGTAAGCGGTTACCGCAGCCTATGGACGCTTGCAACACTAGGGGTATCACTCGCGCTTTGCCGACCCTAAATTAATAATGTATGTGTCAAAATCAAAATCAAAAATCATTTATTCAGTTGAGGCCCTAATAAGGCTCTTATGAAGGTCTAAATTACCACCGGTTCGGAAAAAAAGCCACCTGAGAAGAACCGGCAAGAAACTCAGTGCTCTGTCTTTTTTTGCATTTAACAATCATTATATAACAATTTGTAACAAAATTCTTCTAGACATTGGTATGAAATTACAAATATCAAAATGAAAGCTACCAAGTTGGTTTTGTCACTGCTTTCATGAAATACATATTCCAACTATTACAATTACCAGGAGCGGGGAGCCACTTGTGCAGAGTGAGTATATATATTCCAAGCATTTTTATCATTTACATAATCATTAATTTTATAATAGGCTTTATTTATCAAAACTCTTTTGACATGAGTCTTAAACTTATCGTAATTCAATTCGGTAATAAATTGTGGGATTTTATTGTAAAAGCGGACGCAGTTTCCCATAAATGATTTGTTTACTTTTGTTAGTCTAAACCTAGGAGCCACAATTTTGTTTCTGTTTCTTGTATAAATATTATGGTTGTCTGAATTTAACTGAAAACTTCTAATGTTCTTTTTTATAAACAACAAGTTCTCAAAGATGTAAAGAGCCGGTAACGTGAGAATATTAATTTTCTTAAACAATTCTCTTAACGATTCTTGGGGACCCATTGCAAAAATTGCCCTGATTGCCCTTTTCTGTAGAATGAATATCGTATCCAGATCCGCCGCAGATCCCCATAATAACACGCCATAAGACATGAGGCTGTGGAAATATCCGTAGTAAACTAATTTTGCAGTATCAATATCTGTCAATTGTCTGACTTTCCTAATGGCAAACGCAGCTGAACTAAGTTTCTTTGACAAAGTCTCAATGTGAGAGCCCCACTGCAATTTTGCATCTAGTGTTAGACCTAGAAAAAACGTGTTATCAACTAAATCAAGTTTTCTGCCATCCAATTGTACATTCGTGTCTACCTGCGATGAGTTTGGAGGAGAAAACCGTATACATTTTGCCTTTTTTGAATTTAAAACTAGGTTATTGGCATCAAACCATTTAGAAACGGATGCTAGCGTTTCATTTAGACTTATCATTTCTTTGTCTTTTCTGCTCACTCTAAATACCAGAGACGTGTCATCCGCGAATAAGACTATGTCACAGATATTATCCACTACAAGTGGGAGATCATTTATGTATGCCAAACATAAGAAAGGACCTAATATTGAACCCTGCGGAACTCCCATTTTTATTAATGTGCCTTTGGAAGTTATGCCTCCGACACCGACTTTTTGCTGACGACCGGACAAATATGAGGCTACAAGATCAAGGGCATTTCCGCGGATACCATAATATTTTAGTTTGAACAGTAGCGTACTATGTTCAACGCAATCAAATGCTTTAATATAGGTCGCAAAATACACCTAGGGCATCATGTGAACTTTCCCATGCTTCAAATATATGTTTCAGTAATTTTGCCGCCGCGTCACTTGTAGATCTACCTTTAGTAAAACCGAATTGGTCTCCATGTAATATATTATGCGCATTAAAGTGACCTAACATTTGATTTAACATAATTTTCTCAAATATTTTACTCAAAGCCGGCAGTATTGATACTGCTCTATAATCAGAAGGATTTTCTCTAGATCCCGCCTTAAAAATCGGTATTATTTTACTATATTTCATTAAATCAGGAAATATTCCTTGATCAATGCAAGTATTAAAAATGGTTGCCAGTATAGGAGCAATCGTTGGTAGAATTGCTTGAATAACTTTAATCGAAAGTCCCCATAAATCTTCCGTGTTTTTAATTTTGAGCGTTTTAAATGTTTTAATAATATCATTTGCATTTACATGTCGAAAGTAAAACTCTGGAATAACTTTATTAAACGATTTCTTAAGTAAGCCTTCGGCTGTATTTGCACACGAGCTAAGGTTTTTTGTAATTTCGGACGGAATATTGGCAAAGTAGCTCTCAAAAGCTGCTGCGACGTATAACTTATCCGACACAAGATTCTCGTTAATTTTAAGTGTGCTTACTTTTTCTTTAATTCCATTCTTTCCCGTTTCCCTATTTAAACTTTCCAAACCGTTTTTATTTTATCATCGGAATTACTTATTTCATTACTTATATATTTTGATTTAGCTATTTGACAAACAGTTTTAAATAATTTAGAATATTTTCTCACGTAACTATAAAACTCTTCATTAGTTGTATGAGATTTCTTATAATACAACTCATACAAAGTGTCTCTACTTTTCCTTATACCTTTAGTTGCCCAGTTACTAAATTCCAATTTGTTATTTAGCTTCATCTTTCGTTTAGGACAGGCCTTATTAAATTCACTGCATATAACGTTATGTAATTTTTGAAAACATTCATTGGGCTCACCAGACTTAGAATTATAAATTTTTGATTCTAAATTCTTCCTAAACCTTTCCATTCTATTCTTAGACAGGGGTCTACACTCTTTCATAGAGGTGCTAGGTTGTGCACTATCATGCAACTCAACTAATTGAGCCATATGATCTGATCTAATGCCACTTATTAACGACTTATTTTTTATATTTCCATTTGATATTATATTATCAATGCAGGTAGACGAAGTGGCTGTTATTCTTGTGGGCTCATTAAATATAATGTCTAAATTAAATGATTTGAAAAGATTTTTAAATAATCGGGCCTCAGTTGACATTTTTAAAGTATCTACATTAAAATCACCACATATAACTAGTTTTTTATTTGTATAAAATAATTTTCTAAGCATTGCCTCCATTGTTGAACAAAATAAACGAATATCCGAATTTGGAGGTCTATATACACATAAGATTATGTATTTATCTATCTCTGCACAAGCTGCTTCACAAACCCGCTCAACAGACAAGCTAGTGATATCATTTCTATCTTTACACTTTATATTACTATTCAATAATATAATCGATCCACCACCCTCCGCTGAGAGTCTGTTAAACATACTGGCAATTGTAAAGTTACTAATATTGAAATGCATGGTGTCTGGTTTTAACCAAGTTTCTGTAAAAAATAGTAAATCAATTGGAAATTTGTCTAGTAATAATTCTATGTCGAGAATTTTGCCAGAGAAGCGGTTAATATTTTGGTGTAAAAGGTGTATATAAAATGCATCCGACTTCTCTCTTGTCTTACGGACTAGTTTAAAGTGTCAAAATGACTATTCACAGTGCTAGTAGAACCACTACCTAGCACTGTTTCGTCTCTTAAGCTATTCGTTGTTATATTAGATATAACAGAGTTAATACAAAAACCTAACAATGTAGCAATATGCAGTCTGCATTTCTTAGGGATAAATAGTGATTCCCCAGTCGCCCCCCTGTCTTACACCACTAATAAAATGGTTTGTGTCAAATAGACTAAAAGTTTCATTATATGTCGTCATAATATGCATTAGATTATTTATATAGGCTATCTGTTTATTCTCAGTCTCAGTGTAGTATGCACTATAAGGAAATGTACACAATAAAATTTTACCAGCATTTAGGCTTGTTATTGTGTAAATTACAGTTAGCTGTTCCATACCGTGACGTGAGCAACACGATGTTTGCTGCACGTGGGAGACGAGGGTGACACGGGACTGCACTGCCCGTAATCCGATTACGGAGCGTTGGCCAGATGTGCGCGAAACCACGCCGAGCCAGGCTGTTTGAGCTCTCACCTTCATCCGTCTATGTGTGTACTGCATTCGTTAAGGCTAGAGTGCGCATAGCTGCTTATCCTGAATATAAAATAAGTTATTGATATTTAGTCACACTTAATCATAGTACATAAGTATCTCTTTGAATCCAGTATACATTGTGTGAATAGTGCAGAATATGATTAATTTAATTAAATTGGCGTGAAAATGCTATCAATAATATCATGTAAGATGATGAGTCATTTACGATGGAATGGCTAAACAGATTTGTAAATTCAAATTAGTATAGAATTGTGTTCTGGAATTTTATTGATCAAATTATGGCTGAAAATACAAAGGTTGGTGTGGCTTTGTTTGTATACGAATACATTATACTTAAGCATTTATTTACCTTATATCACAAAAGATTGAAGTCGCCGGCGCAGAGCTATAATGGAAATAAAACGTGATATATATCAGTGAGAAGTGCTCCAGGAGAATCCAATTAGCTGGCGGCTGTTTGACCACCGGGCACCGTGCCGTAACGGCGTAACTTTGCCGCCAACACCACTGATATTTTGTTACCTTCCCCAGGTAAGTCACTGCTAAATTACTCTGATACTTTCAAAGCAGGAAAGTTTTCTAGAAATATGGTTGAAATCGGTTCGGTTAAGTTTTACACATCAATAATAATCTACTATTACTTAGCTATAATTTGGATTGTTACTAAGCACTCACCAGACCACTCCGAGTAAGTGATAGAATATTTATTTATCACTACTACTGCAGGCGGAAAATTTTGCCTGCGCAAAATATTTATTTTTTATTTTTCAGGGACTACACTCGTATCTAACAATTATTAAGAAATTAATCCAGCTGGGGTGGACTCGTTTATTTGCATTGCGGATTTGCATTCAGTAGTTCCGGTTAAAATGGAACACGGAAAATAGATTGAAAATGTTAATACAATATTGATTTTACTGTATCTGGAAATAAGAAAAGGAAGCACTAATACATTTTATCAGTATTAGCTCAGAGTAGATAATATACTACGTACAAGTATAGATCTGACTAGCCCTGGTATAAGCCAGCTTTAGTTATTCAATTCACGTCTTTATTTAATGGCTATAAAAACATATAGTTCTAAGAATCAGTACTTTATCCTCGTTTTAGTTATTATTGTGTGACTATGAAACATAGTTTTTTATCTTCAATTGAACTGAGTAATTTTTTTAAAACATCACATGTCATGACGGCATGGAAGCATCGTTATGATTCAATATCTCTGAAAATAGAAGGCACCTTACATAACTTGATTTGTAATTATCCGACGTAGGTCGAAGTCTCAAATCCAATTAACCTTTTAACTCTTGCCATGGACGTCCGCCCGAAGTACGTCGTGTAATGTATGTGTATGTCCCAGTAATTCAGTAAGCTGAAGGAGGAAATAATATAATTTCTTTAGAAATATTATAATTATTATAACTGTAATTTCTAAAATAATAAGCAAGTAAATCAGGTATAGATTCTGTATCATTTAGATTGAACAGCGGTGTCTGCAATCAACTCTGGTGAATTAATTAATAGTTATTCCTTCAGAAACGACGAAATTCCTGAATAACGGATATGTGAAAATTTTATGGGATTTAGGTGATTTTATAACTACTTACAGATAAAATAATAAGAAATCTAATAATGTTAAATGAAGGATGATTTTATACGGAGCCTGTATAGTGTAAACTAACGGAGAGCATGTATGAAGAATTTTATAAATGCCCATACATTCCTACACATCATCACGCAATGTCAATTTCGGGATAGACAGAGAGTAAAAATCGCGACAAATCGGGCCTTCATTTTATTGATAATGAATGTAGAAGAAGCAGAATAGGATTGTAAGTGAGGAGTGAAATGGTGCTTTATACTCTCAGCCTACCGCGAAAGGCACTCAATCTGATGACATGTATGTACGTATTGATATTTTTATTTGTAAGTAAAAACTATATTTAATTGAGGAAATGGAAAGAGACAAGGTTAGCATTGTAGCCGATACATTGTACCTTAGTGTGTTGTCGTGCACGTAGCTAGCGTGGTATGCAAGTCTCCGGAGATCCGAGGCTCAAATGTAGTTATGGGATTTACATGGGAACACGCAGAACAATGTTTTATTGCCTCGTTCTATTAGGGGTTCGTATTTCCCTCGAGACATAAACGTATTGGCAATTGCAAGCTCGGCACACAATCTACCGGAATATTAAAATGTACTGAGCAGTTCGAAGTACATATTAGTCATACTTAAATTATTGCTCTTAGTTGGCTTAGTTTTATTTGAATTAGTCGCACCTAAATATTGCCCTAAAACAATTCTCAGTACCTTAAGTACCTACCTAGGATGTGGAGAAACTCCTAGTAATTCTTGCAAGACAAGTGAAATAGAAAAGAAAACACCCGTAATTACAGCATTCACCATGGCCTATACAATTCTTTGTAAATATAATATGTACGTACGCTTGAAGCCTCAAACTAATTGCTTGAAGAGGCCGAGGTACGCCCCACTATTAAGAATTTCTGTTAAATGGTGTTAGGGTAAGTGTGGATCCCTCTATATCTAGGATTCATTATTAGATTATGTCTTTGTGGCGTGTGTGGTTTCGTGGTGGAGAGGGAGAGCTAGAGCTCAAATGTATGTCCCAATCAAAATGAGCTGCCCGTGTGGCGCGGTACCTCCGCCTTGAGAAGATTGTAGTTTTTTTGCGATGAGTAAGGTTTCCTGAAGTCTACGAGGATGTGCTTTGATTTGACGTTGATTGCAAATTGTATCCAAAAAATACTCGCCTAATTCATCTTCTGAATATATAAAACAAAGTCACATTAGTAACACCATATATAACTGAAGAACGGCTGGATCGATTTTAAGTCAGTGGATTCGTCTCCACACCAAAAAGCATAACTATTAAAAAATCAGTAATATTCACAGAAAAATATATTTTTTTAAATAAATTATACTTAGAACTTATTTGAAATAGTTTTTTTTGAAAATGTACCCGTGCCAACCCGGGGTCGCGTAAATGATTGGGGTGAAGGGTATATTAATCGTTAATGTTGGTGTAGAGCTATGGTTACCTGCAAGCCAATATGCGCGGTTCTGGTATTGATCTGGTATATTTGTGGGCTGCAGTCTACAGACAAGCTGCCGGGTCAGTCTATATTTACTCCTGACATGTCTGGCTTATGTGGAACATTCTAAGTTGGGGCTTGGTTGGTAAATTTTATATGAATCACATTAACAAGTAGACGTTTTAAAATATAGCCAAAAAATATTTTTATTCAAAAGTTTTAATAAATATATCTCATCAAGTTTTTCCGAATGAAGGTCTTTCGATAAACCTTTCGGCAATTCATGTACAAGTATTAGTACTAAGCTGTAGATATTTTAGATCTGAATAAGCGGCATATGTGACTGAATAGTATTTTCAAAGCATTTATTCCGTAGGACGAAACAAACATGCGAACACTGTGAATTAGCGAAACAATAGCCAGTAATGTCTATTCGTAGTGTACGATTATATTGTTATTGTTTTGCGGATCATTTTGGCAAAGCGCTCCAGGCAATTTGTATCTGGTGATGAGCCTTCCACTGCTAGAAGAATTTTATTAATGCGAATCATTCTTCGTAATAACACCTTCGCTTGGTTGGTGTTAAGATTTACGGTTTTATTCAATCCAACGTCCCGGTAAATTACGGGGAGCCGAGATCCATTAAGTGCTTAAGTGCCTCCCGAGCACGAAATTGGGGATGATAATGGAAATGGGTTCCTCACTATGTTAATATGGGACTAAAACAGGGCGCACCTATTCGCGCCTTGTTTCAAGCAATGTGCAGGGCTGAGTCCGACATCCTAGAGCGTTTCTTATTAATAAGATCAGATCAGAATTCAGGCGTGTCACCTCTGATTCCCAAAAAATATCCTACAACATAGTTCAACATTGTTTCGTTAGGTATTAGATATAGATAGCTCATAGATAGTATAGATACTTCACAGCATTTGATGAATGACGATTTTAATTACTTTATAAGGTTGGCAAGCCATCTATATAATATAGCTACAACATATTTATATCAAAATTATGTAGTAACGGTAATTATTGAACGCTACACAAGTCGACGCTTTACGACTCTGCAGGAGTTTCGCCAAGGGCTGGCTGCGGTCCCATTTATCACCCGCAAGTTTCATAGCGATTCGTCTATAATTCTATGTTTACCCCGTGCTACCTAACTAACTATAGAATAATAATTTATTAGTTTGGGCCTACTAACTTGATAGAAATGGAAATAGTAGTTCTCATTCGTAACTTTCGCACAATAAAGAAGTTCCAATTCCTTCACGCCAGGGCTACAAATGGGATAAGTTTAAGAAAGCAATCGGCCTTATATGGTCGTTATGGACTACTATGTAGGAACGAGTGTGAAAACCATTGGAAAGTTTCCCCTGGCACTTCATTTCGTATAATTCTTTTACAATGAACATTTAGGTTTTTGTAACTAGCACCAAGAGGAGTTATAAAATAATTTAGTGGGTAAATAAAGGTGAGGGGGACATGGCAAAGGTCGCGTCGAGTTGGTGCGGGATCGCTGAAACAAAATTAATTACGAAATAGCCGAGAAAACTTTTGGGTTGGCGTCGCGTCGTCGTTGGAATAATTGTTGCTAATTGAGTTCCATCCACCTGGATAAGCGACGGAGGGGGTGGATTACATTTTCGAGAATGACTGTGTACCTTGCTGGTGCAACTAACGAGTCTGCTTTTAATTACATACATTTTACACTTCAGGACGTTGCTCAACCTGGCATGCTATGGTACAATAAACTCTGTTATTACTATCATTGTGGTCAAAAGTATAAAAGAACATCTAAGAATAAAATAATCATTAAAAGAAGAATGATCAAAGGGGCGATTGGAATTACGTAAGATTGCCTTAGGCAATATGGGTGGTGGCTTTGAAATATTAACCGTATCTTATCTCCGCGTGGCACATCTCGTTATTAGCTACTACAAAGTGAAAAGAATTGGCTTTACGAGGCTTTTTTCCACGCGACTGATAATAAGCCAATCACTTAATCTGTGATTGGTTTTGAGGATAACGGACTTGGAAAAGGCGTGTCGGATTTTTACGATATCGTCCATCAAACGTAAAGTGCGGATTGACTTGTTTGAGCTCTGTTGATGGGGATGCGTACTTGTTGGCTGCAGACACACTATCGTTGGTTCATATATTTATATGTATATTGTTTAAAGATCAACGGAGATTTTTAAAAAGCCGGACATATACTGCACAAAAACCGATGGCATTTTTTTTTAGTTCGAGACACTTTCTCAAACACATAATAATATAATTTTGTTTGGGGATTCACCAAATTTTGAGAGGTATATCTTTCGGTATATAAAGATTTGTCTAGAAGTCTAGATCGCGATAAGCCTGAATCTCGATTTGACTAAATCTCGAAATGACTAGTTGAACACATTCGCTTTATGACTGCGGATCTCATTATCACTTCATGAAATGACCTATTCTTGATCGTTAAAATTATGTGTAAAATATTTTCTGTATCACATAATCAACCTAAGTAGTTGTTTAGAAGGTCTTTGTTATATTGTTAAATTAATCCCCTGAGTGGTTCAAATGGATTGTTTCAGTATAAAATTCGCCATCAACGATGTGAATAATGATGTTCAAGTCAAAGGAAAACTTGGATGGATCACAAATTAACTCATGACGAGATGAGGGTATTGATGGTAAATATAAGAATTCTCGATTCCCTGGGCAAATATTACCTTGAAACTTTATACAATGCTCATACAAAGATATAATGGAATACGTGGTACATACATTCTGGAATTCAACCCCTAAGATGATCGAATACGTGTTTTTTATGAACAAAATTGCATCTAAAATAACTTGAAAACTAATATAATCTGAAATACTTACTAATATGTGGTTAAACTTAGTTTCTAGGGCGAAACTTCATACATTATTTGAAATGTAAGTTGTTAATAATTAATTGAAGTATTTACGGCTACCCCACGGTATCGTCTGAAGTTCGTTTAAAGCAATCAAATTTAACAAAATCAGTCTCAACTGAAAGGAGTTTGTTGATTAGAGCAGAAATAAGAACTTTATTGCAAAAGTTTTATTGTCACTTCTGTCAGAGTAAGCCTATCGCCTCAGCTGAGATCGCCTGAGGTAACGTAATAGTCTCGTAATACAATAAAATTATTTTCAATTCAATTATTCACGATATTAAAGAAGGCTATATAATGAGATTCATACTAATATTATAAAGAGAAAAAAAATGAATTATTGTATGTAATTATTAAACTCAATAACTACTGCAGCATTTTTTTATTCTTTCTCCAGTAAAATGCTATGTTACCACTGAGTAAAAAAGCATATATTTTAAATGGCTGGCGGACGAAGTCACGGTGAAAAAGCTAGTAGTCTATATAATCATAATTAGAACCCGAAGGAAGACAACTAAGTAAGATAAAAATAAAAGAATTGTTGTGACGAATATTTTTAAAATATTTTGTCAGTACTCATTATTCATCCCGACTTTACACAAAAATACTGGTTCGTTACATAAATACCAGCTCAATTTCGAAGGCCATTGCATTTCAAGGTCATTGAATTTCAGGGTACGGGCCTGGGCGGTAGTGCGACATCGGGCGGTAACGTTCGATTATTAAATTCATAAAACTTCCCCCAGTGTGCCTGTACTGGTGCCACTGAACACCAGTGTGCTCAAAGCTTTTAGGATTATTGATCAGGCCATGTGTATATGCTTTGATTATATACTTCTATATGTATATTATGAGTAGCTTACATACATTATGACGCCAAGTCCCTTGCTGGCTGATACGAGTAGTATAGTCTTATTTTCGTTAATTTACCTAGTTTACGGAAATGTGTACGTGCCGAAGCTCAACAATAATCTTATATCTTTCATTTAATTAGTTTTAAAAATGGAAGAGGTTCTCAACTCGACGTATTTTTTATGAGTTATGGCTGATTTATTTTCAGTAGAAGTTGTATTTGACTCCTTTTTTTGATATAATGTCTGACGAAGATTGAAGTAGAATTTGGTAAAGAAGAATGTCTGCAAATCAGTAGTGATGATGCAATCATTTAGTCAAAAAAGGGAGTATAAAAACCATAAAAGTAAATTTTAAAAGAATTACTAATGTTTTCTTCAGCTAATTTTCCAAGCCGACTTATGCAATCCTAGCACATCAAAACATGTAGAAAAAAGGGAGCTCACTGGGATGTGTTGCCAATATTTCTTGATGCAAACACATAAAAGTTCTATGTGGCAGCTGTGAGAGGTAATGGTCCAGAAATAATGCCCTTCGCTGAATACTGAATGCCATCGAAGTTTAAGCGGCACAACGTTAAATGTTCCGTTATCCTTTAAGAATACGCAAGTAGTTTTAACTTCCCAAGAAAGTAGTTAATTTATGTTGTAATATATTCAATTTTTATTTTCGTCAACGTCTTACATAATTTTGAATCCAATCTATGCGTTCAATCAAAATGTAGAATATTTTTTTTTACTTCTATATGTTCGTATAAAATTCTTTAGATTGCGATGGAACTTGTTTTGGTGTTTATTATAGAAAAGGGGTATATGCGGTTTTTTTTTAAATAACTCACGTTTCTTTGATTAAAGTGGTTGTTGTAACGGAAACAACAAAAGCAACAGTCCCGCGGTTTTCTTCGATAAACTTTGATAATTCAGTTCACAAGTGTAAATGTAAGCGCGACTGAGTAGCAAACATCCAAACATTCGCATAGATTAAGAATAGGAACATCCAAATATTCAAATCCCGCGTACTTAAAAGAAAAGGTCTAAAAAATTACATTGTAATTCTTTCATTTCCGTTACTTATTGTGCGCTTAAATAGCAGTCCCCGTAAGAGTCTCGTACAACAAATCCATAAAATACATCATAAGAAAAAAAATCCTGAAATTACTTTGACAATTAAATATTCAGTGAGCACTTTCTTTGAAAGCAGTCAGCGATTGGCCTTTTTTTCATTCCTGTTGCTTTTGAGTACCTATCGTAAGTAGTTGCTATTTGAACGATGATAGAAAACAAGTTCCATAATTTTGTATTCGTTTTTAGTAGTTTACACTTTGGAAGGTTTGGTGTTGATAATCTTGTCGACAGGCTTGCGCGGACGTGAGTCTCGCAGGAACAAACTGTGCAGTTCTAAAACTATTCTTTAGCTCTTACGCGTACGATTTTTTTCTAGTCGTGTATGGATTAGTTAAATTACTTAGAAACTGGTTTGAATCACGTGTTTAAAAATCAGTAAGATACAAATACTTCTTACTTAAGTACAACAGATGCCAGTCACCGTCATAGAAAAGCGTGTCTATCATGGATGTGTTTATGATATTTTTTGGCGTTAATTTTGTCTGAGAGTTACATTTTAATTATGTATATTGGTATGTATACAAATAGGTACTTTTCAATTTGCAACTAAACTGTATACAAAAGGAGCAGTAATAAAATAAAATTACTGTCACGATGCTAAATTGAACACTGTTTAAACCAATAATGATGAAAATGAAAAATATGTTTGCTTGCCAATTGTCATTCCATTTTTGTAAATACTAATATCAAAAGAAAAAAAGCTGGACTAACAACCCAATCTATTGCATTTACATTTGTCCCTTTTTACGCCTTTACGTACCATTGTTTCATTTGGCACTGAAACAATACGCGCTCTAATTTGTTAGTTTTGTGCTTCAATCGTCGCGGGATGGAATAACAAAAAATATTGCCTATGTTGTTGGAATGAAGAGATAAATCTACGTTCTAACATCTGAATTACTTTTTCAGGTATCAATCAGGGAGAGGACCGGGGTGCGAATAGAGGACAGCTGTGCATTATGTCTCTCTCGTTTCATTTCTTTTCAAATTTAATCAGATTTAGACGATTTATTCTTATTAGTAGAGTCCGCAATCCATTTAATTAAATTATTTTGGACAGTGAGGTCACTGTCCGAAATCCTATGAAAATGATAAGATTATTCACCGTCTATTTGTTCTTACAGATAAGAATACTATCGGGTCGCTTATACGTCATTTTTTTTACAAAAGCCCACCATCAGTTGCGATTCAGGAAACTTAGTTTACAATCTGCTATCATGTCTCGCGTTCATTTATAAAAATGAATATTTTTAAATCACCACTGAAATGAGAAAACTTGCTTAAGAACCTAGGTACAATCTGAAATAAGACAGAAAAGTAAACTTATAAAGTCGGATTTCATTTTCAGTGGCGTTTTCTGGCATGGCGAGGCGGACGGTGCAATTAAAGATTATAACATCGCATTTGCATAATATTGTAGAAAAATTTCTTCTTAGTTCTTTGCCCAACATTTGCTTAATACTGGCCCTTTATTGTTGCTATCAAAAGTATCAGTATACCAACTGAACAATGCGAGCGCTGTTTATGGCGGCTTCTGTTATACTTTCGAACATGTTATATGCTTTGGACTTGAAAGATTTCTGTCAAGAGAATACAACCGCTACGATTTCTGTTAGACACTAGACCGTTATTGTTTTAATAAAGAAGTTCAATTCTTTATTTTATAATAAACATACTACTTTAATGAATTAATTTGCTTGGTAAAATTTGAATAAGTTAAGGAAATTAATCGAAAAGACTCGAAAAATGCATTAAACTGTTAAAACTGACATAATTATTTTATCAAGCTTCCCAAGGAGAAGGAATTAATGAAACTTATTCGGTGATGTAGACGTAAATATAGTTATAGATAATCCATTATTTTAGGTTTTGATGGTCTAATCTAATTATGAATTGTACACAGCTCTTAGTTTGTTTTACGTCAACCAAACCATAGCGCAATTTACATTCTTATGTACGTCATCTAGTGGCAAGCTAGGAAGTAAACTGTTAATTATAAAAACAATTAAATTGTTGTCACGTTTGAACAGTAAGTGATGATGATTATTCGTGGAGAAAAGCGACTTTATTCGTTGGACACATAGTTATATGTTATAGTTTAGCAGATCATATTCAGCTCAATAATAAGCGAAAATTATATTTTACATCTCAATACTGTCGCCACATTATTATCTATAATATACTACTTATAAAATAACTATTCACATATTGAGTGCCGGTTGTATCAGAAACTGATTTTCGCGAAGCCACATGTTTATTTAGTTCAAATAGAAACTGATTAAAACTAAATATCGTAATACCGGGGCGAACGGTCCGAAGCACGCTTACAACCTAAAAGTTAGAGAAAGCGTCCCGACGAGAAATCTCCTCGGAAGTCGTGTAGATTTATGGGAGGCAGTTAACGTGACGCAGGTATTTTCGCGCGAAACGAGAGGAAAACTGACCGATACCTCAACACATTTTTTCCTCTACAAGTACCTACATTTTTTGTGCAGGTACTGCTACGGAAGTGTCTGAATCACGTCCAAATTTTTTTCACGTGTCCCAAGATCCCCGACAGTAATCCTCTTATCCTTAGCGCTGCTTACAGTTACATATTTACAAACTAGAAGTTGTACGTAGTATATTATCTACTCTGAGCTAGAAGTATTTAGGATCTGTAAGGCACGATTGATCCTTTTGTATCTCCATACAAATATCTATGGTAAGGTAATTACGTTATTAATGAATCTTTATGTTTTTGTTTTCGTTAGTTTATTTTGTTAGTGTTGCAAGCGTCCCTTGCGGTAATTGTTTGCTTGTTGGGCTGAAATCTTACTTTCTTATCACTGACGCGTTGTAAACCCTATTGTTCATATAATATGTATAGATCTGTCTTTTTCTAAATGACTGACTATTGTTAAGATCAAGAACATATTAGGATATATTTATATAAATCTAAAGCAGTAGAACATTTATCCGATTTTTATGATAACAGACAGTAAAAACGTTTTCTATTAAAAAAAATAGGGCGCGGTCTTATGTGAAATTTGGATAAATGTAGGTAACGAATATTTACTTAAATGTTGTGAGTGTAAATAGAATTATCAACTGCAGAGATCATGGAAACTGTTTTATCACCGATGATTCAACTCGCCCGAGCTTCGACGAAACTAATTTCAAGTTGCCGGCACACAGATGTTTCCTTGCTCGGAATTGGAAAAAGCTATTTTATTGAGTCAACATCAGGTGTTGAATGAGCTACAGGGTTTACTCTTTACACAATATCTGTTCGTGCGTTTCTCACCGCACTACGATTAACTATAATCAAAATATTTGTTATGTACATTTTGTTGCTGATATTCTAATCTATTATTTAAGTATTATAGTAAGCAACACTGCCTAACCCTTTTTTATCCCTTGTACGGCACGTGCGACGCGTGGCGTCCTCCTGCTTTACTACGATAACGGATTACTAGCGCCATTGTCACTGGAGTCAGCGCAGGGCGCAACAGTAGTTTGATTACTAGATGTTCTATTCCCAGCGTATGCATCCGGATGATTGTATAAATGAAAAACTCGTTGGTCCTTCTTCCTCTTCCGCTTTTGCCATTGAGCACAAAAAAAACCTAGGTCTGTGGTTGAGCATGGTCGCTGCTGTGATTTTGTTTTGTGGTAAAAACTTAAATAAATAATTTTGTACTGTTGATTACTCCAAGTATTTGTGTTGTATTACTTTTATTTTAAGCTTGGTCTGGTTAGTGACTGTCTCAAAAATTATCTACATTATCGTATTCACAGTACATAATCTTCCTTATCTCTCTATGTATCTAAAGATGTAAAAGGATTGTCCATTATTTGAATATGGAAATTTTGAGGAAACCCTATCGTCTATGGAAAATGGGTACTTATAAATTTCCCCTGTGTCCATATTAATGAAATCAAATGCGCAAAGACCACATTCTCAGAATATTGATCTTTGGGGTCTCTTAATACTTTGATAACATCTGATGTTAAAGAACCAAATAAATTAAAAAAAATGGATACTTGCTGTACACGGCGACAAAATGAGTTTGAAGCTAAGCCTGCCTCACTAAACTGCACATTTTTTCCATCACGCCGAGTTCTTTTCAGGGTTGGCACAGTGTGTACAGGCATATTGCACTATAGGAAGCAACATCACAAGCATATCTTATTCTATTTTTATCTGAATACTATGTACTAATGCAACAGGCAAACAAATTTTAAATAACGTAATGCCGAACAGTAGATTGGATAAAAAATCATATTTGGTAAACCAAAAAACAGAAAACAAAACATAAACTGCTATGTATATTGTTAACGACTACGCATGTGTACATAGGTACCTATGTACACATATGTAGTCGTTTACAATTGACAGGATGCATCTCTGGCAAAAGGTCAATCGAGTAAACAACAAGTTCACAAACAATCGTACAAAATCTTAACGCATTTAATATTTTAAAATTCTTATCCAGTTTGAAAGTCTACAAAACTTTGAATTGCAGATTGATAATTATATTAACTTCGCTTGAAGAGAGGTAGAAAGCGTCTGAGCCTGGCTTAAGGCCAGAATCCAACAAAGACTTGTTCTAAGTATGTGCATTAACAATCTGAATACTGCCATGCGGTACTACTAGCATTATTGAACTCTATTTTATCAACTTAAATGTATTTAAATTTATCATAGTTCTTTATTTGACGAAAGAAAGAAAGCGTAAAGAAATATGCATCAATTTATTACCAACAAGACATCAACATAATATAGTATTACTATATCCATTTAAGGAAAATATGGCGCGTACGGACCGTTTAATCGATGGTTAAGTTCTATCATTACACACTCATCATCAATAAAACATCTATCCATTTCGAGCAGGAGATTCAATCAAGAAATTGAGGATATATGTCCCTTCCTTTACACCTACTATCTTCATCATCTAATTACACTATCGCCTAAAATCAATCGAGAAACAAAGAGAACAAAGCACAATTAATGAATATTACGGCAAAGAATGAGTTATACCCTCGTAAATTGCAATAAACGTAAGTATGCACTAAACATCGCAGCATCGTGCCAACGGTGTGTTTTACACTAATTTATGTTGATTATTAGTGGAGGATAATATGGAAATAAATGTTAGCACGATCGGCGGAGGCTCTCCTGCGCCACCATTGGACCGAAGCCAGCGCGGCACAATACACCGCTCGCTGCAAGAATACTGTGCACTCTGTCTTCATTAAGACATAGATAGGGACGCCATGCATGCCGTCATTACAAGGGCTAAGATAGCACTGGGAATTGACAATACAACATTCTCATTTTTAGGGTAACTACAAGGAGTTCAAGATTCACTACTAACTATTAATAGTGAGTCAAGTCATTTTTAAAAGCCGTGGTGGCGCTGTGGTTGAAGCAACAGGCCTGTCATCTGATGGGCCCAGGTTCGCGTCCCGGCCTGTACCAATGAGTTTTTCTAAGCTTAAGTACAGTGATTAATCACACCATGAGCTTTTAAAAAGAGAGGTAGGGTGATTTCGGATTTCCCGTGGGTTATCCCATTTAAATTGGAGCCGCCCGACTGGGGACTGTACCTCCGCCTTACAGAAGACCGCAGTGAAATAACACTACTTGATGTAGTGTTGTGTTTCTGCGGTAAGTAAGGTTGCCAGTGCTCCACGAGGATACGCTGGGCTAGTAGTATTCCTGCTAGCACAGTGAGTCCTCATCAGCAACATGGTTGGCACCCCGTAGCGATACCCCGGGTATGGCTAGCGGCTATAGGCTACGGTGACTGCTTACCATCAGGTGGGCCGTATGCTTGTGTGCCACCTTAGTGGTATAAAAAAAAAAGTCAAGATTTCCCGACATGTGCGTTACACAGCGTAACCTCGGTTAATACTTAGTTCTCTAATTGCCTCTTCAAGCAAGCCTGGGGCATACCGATGTGGCAAGTGATGTCAAGAGCATGTGCGGGTTCCGGTTCCAAGGGCGACGACATGGCTGCACTCCAGACGTGCTCAAGAAAAGTACAGGATGGCACGGGTGCGTTCATTTGGAGATCTTGGAGCCCCCCTACATGCACGGAAGATGGCCATCGGCTTTAAATGAGTAGAAATCTCACATAACCCGACTGCTCCTCGTGGTGTTCCTCGTCAACAAAAAAGATATATTACGACTTTATGTATGTATGCAAATGCATGTATGCGGGAATCTTAGATAACTAAAATGTATTCAAATCGTATCATATAATTACATGAAAAGCTTGCATGTTTCTAAATAAATTACTAGACACCCTTAGAGGTGAGAAACAGTTAACGCTGTTCAAAAACAAATGCCGTCATAGCAGCACATTTCGAAGCACACAAAGGAATTATGTTAGAAAATAAATTATAACACCTTTTACCATAAATACCTATCACATTGTGAATAAACTGTACAGTCAAAGTATGTTATAAAATTATTGGCACTCACTTTTTAACTACTTGTAACACCAAGTCGTACACCCGTTCCGAATCTCGCTGAGTCGAGTCGCTCATTATATATTCCGTTTCGACGAGCGAATATTTTGACAGCAAACATTATGCTAATTTACCCGCATAACGGTCCATTTTACACCTGTTTACGTCAACACTGCTCCTCAGCTTACGACGTTATTTTTACCCATTTACAATAGTTCATTAGCGCTTCAGGAATAACCATTGTCTTGTAGGAGTCAAAATATCCTTGGCTTTACATAATGTTAATGATAATAGTAAGGACGTTTATGACCGCCATTAGGTTAAGCATAACTTTACTGTTTGTGATGCGAGAACATCATCTTATCTTTATGAATAGCGCTTTGTGCATGTATTTTTGTGCAACAGATTATTATACTTATAGTTTGATTATACTTATTCTATCTTTTCTATTTATTCTACTTATTACTTTTTACTTATACTCCATTCCATTCTTGAAATGACGTGACTGGAGCACTAGTATCAACTTATATCGCGAATTGATAATAATCAAATTCAGCGAAAAAATATTGAGTTGTCTGAGACAATACAAATGCGTTTTGATGTAATTTTTACGATGTTGTATTTAATAAACATAAATAAATAATTTAATTATCATGACGATAACGTCATGGATAACCATCAAAATCCCTGTTAATTAAATCTAAATGTGGGTGTATTATGTCCAGTAGTTGGTATCTCTCTATTATCAGCTCACCTTTGTGAAGTATCGCTGCCAGATTAACGCCTGGGGAAGTAACTGGATGTCCTTTGAAACTGAACAAGGTCGTTGGAAGTTGAATATTGATTTAATCAGGAAGATACGCTATATAATATAACTGTAATGCTTTATTATTCCTCATTTCAATAATACGTCTTTTTATGAGAGCCACAGGGTTATTGTTGACTTTACTTGTCTCGTAGCTCGGTTCCATACTTCATACGAACTCATACCGTATTGTGTTTGCATCAGAGTCTTAGTTACCTTTTCAATGCTTCACGGTGGTTCTCATGAATACGTCATCAACGGCAATACAGGTGACACGGAAAGTGCATCGCATCATTCGACCTTCGCCCAGTTGTAATTTCCAGAAGCTCTATAGTTTTACGATTGCATTCTTTTAAGAATTTGATAAATATTGCAGTTGATCAAATATATTTAAATTTTATTTTTAATTTTAATTCTTCATAAATTATTACTTTATTGATTTAAGATTTATATAATTTGTCGCCGAAATGATACTGATTTAACTCAATGTAAAACCAAGAATAAAACTCTCCAGTGAACTCTACTCCAAAAACTAAAAACGAACTTAGTAAAAGCTCTGAGTGGATAATATACGTGCATAAGCTCAGAGTAATAATAATAATAATAATGCTTGGACATTATCACACAGCGCCAACTGGCCCCAAACTAAGCAAAGCTTGTACTATGGAAACCAGTAGCCGATATAATACTAATATACTTTTTTTTTCGTAAATACATACTTAAAATACATACCAAACGCCCAGACGCAAACATATTTGTCACATAAATGTTTGCCCCGGCGGGAATCGAACCCGTGACCTCTAGCGTAGCAGTCAGGTGTACTAACCACTAGACCAGCGGTGTCGTCAGAGTAGATAATATAATAAGTGCATGAGCTCAGAGTAGATAATATACTACGTACAAGCATAAGTAACTTACTTAAAATATTGTATAACCTCTTTGACATAACGATTTTTTTCAGCCAATACGATCAGTAATTTTGACTTGATTCTGACATTTAAGTTTAGATTGCTGTCGATAATTTTACTCTGGTCTCTCAGGATTAAAATCCAATCAAATCTTCATTCGACACGCTTTTTAGTTGTTGTTTAAAGCATCGTTGCTGTTATTTCTTATATTTGTGTATATTTAATGTTATAGAATGCCGTGGGGATGGGAGTGCAGAGCGCGGATGGTGAAACAGCTTCCAATGAAGCCGACCGAGCGTCGAGGCCGCTCTGGAGGCAAAATGCCTGGACCCAACCACTACGAGTTGCCACAGATATTTTGTAAGTGAAATAACAGGTAAAGAGTACGCTGTGGCAACTGCCATTTATGAAGAGATTGATGAATGTAAGAGAGGCAAAAGAGGTGTGCGTGCAAGTCAAGAGTGAAATGGCGCTGCTCTTTGCCTACCCCTAAAAGGACTTGGCGAGATGTGAGTATGTGTTAACCGTGTTTTTATTTCTAGGTGGCAATGGTTTCAGCACAATAAAACGATCGCCCGCTTATACCTTTGGGCATTTGACCAAGGCTAGTTTCCAAAAGCCTAGCACGACGCCTTTCGCTCGCCAGTTCAACGTACGAGGGATGGGACGGAAAGGTATAATTTACAAGAATTATGTATCTTTCACACAACTGACGTAACTCCATAATAGGGCTCTCCACGTATCGAGGG
Source organism: Falcaria lacertinaria (assembly GCA_951449985.1). Lineage (NCBI taxonomy): Eukaryota > Metazoa > Arthropoda > Insecta > Lepidoptera > Drepanidae > Falcaria > Falcaria lacertinaria. The sequence continues at coordinate 4,277,049 of OX602109.1, read as the reverse complement.
TGCTATAAAAAGAGTCACAAACTATTAAAAATTTGAAAATATGACTTATTTATTGCCATATTACTTCACAGATGTTACGCCATTAAATTAGTGGATCAGCTTCATCTTTGTACGTTAAACTCCACTCATAAACTGCCATCAGGTTTATTCAGTCTGAAGAATGGCGTGATGACACCGCACATTGAGCCACCATATGACAAAACGAAGAAGCCGGGGCCAGCGTCGTATGCCCCACGCCTCGTGGTGCAGTACAAGCGGCCCCCAGCGTACAGCCTGCGGCCCGTGGCCAAGCCTCCATACCAGCCGTGGGACCAGTGGACCCCACCGCCCAATATGTATTGCCCTCCTATAATGCATAAGTAAGATGTGCTCCCTAGTAAGTACTAGACTGAAGCTTACACTACACACAGTTTTACTGTTTTAGCTGGTTATTATTAGGCGCGTTAAAAGGCAATATGATCAAGATGGTATGACTATATTACAGTACATTTAAGACTTAAATCTTAAGTGCGATTACTCTTAGTTTTTATAGTTTTCGTTGGTTATTTTTCCGTTAGTTGCAGCCCGCAAAAACTATGCTTGACGCTTTTCGACTTTTATCTGAAACATGTACCTACTAAGGGACTAGATATCATAATAACTTGACATACCTAGCAGTTGTACGGTAATCCTGGTGCTGGATTCCCTCCATTTTTGAAGTCGATAATAAGGAGCAATCTAGCCCATATGTTATATTGATTTTATCTTTACAATAAATATTTCTTTTAATAACATGTTAATAAACATATTATGTAATAAAATAAAAACTGCTTATATTTTTCTACGAAACGTTTTTCTACTGGTCAGTACAAAACCATTCAAAATACTTGATTTTAATTAACCTTTAATAGTGGTCCGAATCAACCCATCGAAAATAAACAATTAGGCGATTCGCAGCGTGGTCCGAATCGACCCAGTACAAAAATAACCTTGGTCGATTCACACCGCGGTCCGAAAGGCCCAATTCAAAAAGAGCAGTTGGGCGATTCACACCGTGGTCCGAACCGTGCGTGGTGCGAAACGCCCCAGTACCCGGACCAACGCTAGTGTAGTATTGCTTACCCTCGTTAGCTTGGGGCGTTAGCCGTCTCATTACTATTAATAACTTAAAATTACATTGGATGCACTGCCTTCCGGATTATTTAGTTAGCGTTAAGGGAAAAACTGTTAATTTAAAATAATATATTTGGGTTTGATTTAAAATAAAATCAACTGGACCCTAATTCAGTAGTAACTTAGGACATATTTTTACAAACAAAAGTAATATGACGCAAGACTGCGATATGTTTTAGGAAGCCACCGGCTTTCACCCTCGGATACATGCCAAGAGACCTGAAGCGTCCAGAGTTCCCTGGGCCCGGAGAACACGAGCCCAAGTTTAACTACGTTAAAATAAGCAAGCCATCCTACTCCTTTGGCCCACCGTTCAGGCGTACGAAACCACCTAAGTCGCCTGCGCCTAACACATACTGCGAGAAAAAGGTACCTTATTCCCTATTACCGTAAAGACATCCATGTTTATGTATACTTACGAGTGTATAGACTTCATCAAAGGCAAGAAGCAGCCAAAATGTTGACTTCCGTAATGTGTAGGTACATATTTGATATTAGAATTAGGTACGTAAATAATTTGCTGAACCGTGAGAGAACTCCCAGCGTCTACCGGAATATTCTATATTGGCATTTGTACCTTGTGCAATAAGGGAGATTAATAATATGCTACCGAATACTGCCAAATTTCTCTCAGACATAGTTACCAACATGTTATCTCGGATTCAGTGATAGGTACTACTTGTGACAGGTTAAATCAGTGCTTTGTTTTTTATACAGGGTTTACGTCTCTGTATACTAATCCTTTTGTGACACTCTTACGTTAATATTAGTAAAATTTCTTTCTTTATTTACCATGACCATCGCTAAGCCGAATTTTTTTGCTCCCATAATTGAAGCAATCCCACATTTATTCTATAACTAGGGTTTCCCGGGGCTTCGCTCGCGTTAAATTCGGGGTAACATATTTTCCCATTTCACGCCTATAGGGGTTTAATTTTCAAAAGCCTGAACCAAGTATTTATACAGAAGTACTTCTGTGAAGCTTCGAATAAAAAAGTTTATTGAGGGAGTGCATTTTGGAAAATACTTTCTTTGCGAATGCCTATATGTGTGCCTAATTTCAGCGCAATCTGTTCAGTTGTTGAGTTGTGTGTTGAAAGATCAGTGAGTCAGTAACGGTTGCCTTTTATATATGTCTGAATTACTTGTTCACAGTACATGATAGCCAAGCCCACAGTGCCAGCGATCAGCTTCGGTATTCGACATACACCTTACTTAGGTGTACGAGACACTTACACGAAACCATCCATGTTGGATATCCTTGCAAGTGATTAGTGATTAGTCACAGTTTATTTTATACTATACTTATATTAGTTTTTATTCAGTTGATCAATATACATATTTTAAAATAAAAAAAGTACATTATTTTATGGTTTATTAATTGTTTAAGAATAACAATGACCTAATCTAGCACAGAAGAAAACAGCTTAAAGAGATTAAATACCTATTAGAGACAAAAAGATGAGACAGAAAAATCCTTCGTGCATGTACTATGTGTATAAATATGCGTGTATTCTTCTACGGTCGCTAATTACCTGGATTTTAGTATTATATATTTTTGCAGTGTTTGTCGTACAAGTACAACGCATTTGAGGGAAATTTGTATTTGAAAAATAGATTGCGTTATAAGTAAAATCGTAAAGTTATCCGGAGGCACGGCCAGTGTCGATTTGTATGCAGTATTTTACGGCCGCTGTGACGTGAACACTCGCCGTCATGGAACCACTTTAAAGTTTCCTCCAGTTTTTCCGTAGTATTTCATATTGTTGGCCACTCTCGGCCCATTATACGGGGCAGCGAAGAAATGTATTACCGCACAAAAGAGCAATTTGTTCTTTTATTTTGTTTGAGATATTGCGACATAACTTTGATATTATGCCTTATTACTTACTAGCTTCTTACACGATTTCGTCTGCGACAAATTGATACGTTCTCAAGACATGCTATGCCTTTGTCCTTCTCCAGGTTTTATTGAACCTTTATGCCATAAATAATGGAAATTGCTCGGATCTCGTGTTCTACCAGGAGTTTATCTTGATTGACCATGGACAAAAACAAAAAAGAAAACGACACACAAACAAACAGTTTATATACTGTTGTATAATATGGGATATATTTACATGTAATGTTAGGAACTTGGGGCTTCGGATTATGAAATAACAAATAATGTAAGGGTAAAACGAAATTCGTTTAATCTTCAATATTATGCTGAGGAAAAATAAAGATAATAATGTTTATAGGAGGTTAATATACTCCCTTTATTTATTTGCTGTTTTTTGACTCAACTCAACAACAAAGTTTACTTAATTATCTTAGTTGTACGTAATTTCATCTGTATTTCCCACGATTTCAGTGGACGCCCCTGAGATACGGAATTATACTATATTGCAAAGCTTCAATTTTTAATATAGTCAATTTATTTATAACCAAATAACATATTTGCAAAAAGTTTACCTTCAGTGTAGATAAGAATAATGATGTGCAGAACACTGCAGAATAAACTTATCCGTGGAACTTATAGAATCCCAATCACAAACACAGGAGCGTACACAGGGGCTTTCCAAGTCTAAGTTCAAACACATCTCGGTGGCTGGAAGTGGCCGAGGTCTCCATACACACTGTTGGTTTTCGATGATTAGGTTTACGTTGCCCAAGTGATTGCTCCTGCTCATTCCCTATTTGAGTAGCGAACTCAAACATTGAGAGAACCCGTCTCACTTATTTGAATTTCTGCGGGGCTGCCTTTTGCACGATTATCGTTCGATACTTAAACCTTGACGATATTAATCGTAATGTTACCGTGATTTTGTTCTGCCAGACTCAAAATTTTGCGTATTGTGGAAAAAATGTTAAAATTGGTTGCCACTATTTATGTAATTATCATGTAAAATGTTTCAATACATATTGACACAATTTACTCTGCAATCTTTCAGTTAGGTACCAAGCTAACTAGACTATCATTAATTAGTAGTTAAACAGAACGCGTCGTCGTGTAAATGGCGTTAAATTGGATCGGCGACGCCGGCGCCTGTAGACTATATAATCACTTTGGCCACGATCCGCCCTCAGTCCTAACCAAGGTGTTAAAATGTACTAAGTCCCTAAATATAATCGAAATCTATTATGGCAGTTTTGAGATTTTTTATTTAGCTACGAAAGTCTCACTATGGCCGTTTGTTTGTTTGCCACCTTAGTGATATTAAATATTGTATTAATAATTTAATTGTTCTGCTTGAATATGTATCTACCTATACATCTTCGTATTAGCGTTAGTTTTACAATTCGCTATCAAACCTGAATTATTGTTTTTTTGTATATTTATGAATAATAAGTGACCTATCTGTACTCGTTATTCAGCATCAATGAGGAATAGTACCTACATGACATTTTCGTTCCACGGAGGCGTATTCTTCCCCATTTGTAAGGTAATTAATCTTCTTCGGCTTTTAGCGACAAGGGCTTGGGTGACAAAGGAGTAGCCGACAGTAAAGGGGTCATTTGAGCTTTGTTAGCTGAAAGAACAAGAGAGGGTTGGATCTTTTTATTTGGTATTGAAATATCATCCCGGGCACTAACAAGGAAGCCGAGTTTTATATAAAAAAAATGTTAAAATTTATTGGTTTGTCTGAAGCCTGTAGCCGCCTGTAGTATTATCCCTTGTATAAGGGAAACGCGCCTGTTGCTGATCTTATGTTGAGAGGTTGAAGGATCGTGCTAGTAGTGTAAGAAACTACTCCAGGACCAGTGGGCTGATTCCGTATGATGTTGCAAACACACTGACGTCATTTTGCCCTAGCATAAACATAAAAAATAGCGGGTTTTATAACTAACAAAGTCATACTGAAAAAGCAAACTGGTAACACTATGTTGTTATTAAGATGAAGTGAAATAATATTCATCTATATTTATGTAGCTGTGAATGAAAGTATTAATTGAAAGCCGTGTTTTTTTGCCAGGATCTTCGCGTGACCGCCCAATAAAACACAAAAGTTTAATCGTGCCCGGTTGAGTGTAAAAGCGGAAAAAACAGAACGAATAAATGGCCATTTGTATCTTATAAAGGCTCTAAGTCGACTTACGTTTACATTTCTTAAGTCCTTTCAAGCGCAAAATATATATTTTTATATTTTTTTCTGTAATATTCATATAAATAACATGAACAGGTTTGTAAATGACTTAATTAATATATGTTCAATAGAGTGTGGAACAAAACAGCCATTTGCTATTGCGCCCCCCAAATATGTATTGGATTATGTTCGTAAAGTATATCGTCTCGCGGCTCGCCCCTTCGCGCAAATTGCTACATCCGTTTCCTATGACCCTATTGAACATCACAACACATGAAGTTTCATAGAGGTCGCGCCGCTGTCCTCTTCATAAGGATTACAAACTATTCTTTGTGACGATAAAAACGTGTAAGATAGGAAAGCTATCCGGCGATACAGCCCCCGTCTAACAAGGCTTTCCTGTATTGTACATAAACAAAGTATTTTTATTTTATCAATGCGGTTTGCTCTTTGATAAACTTTCTACTTTATTGTGTTGTAAAACTTTCAATAATATTGTTTTCATACAAAATTATTATGTTTGTATGAGTATATTTCCGCAAGATATTCATATGCGGACGTATAAATTCATATTACAACAAAAAAAAGACTATATTTTCGCCCTGGCCTTACACTCAAAATTAGTCTAACTAGAACCATATTCGATCGCATCACACTACCAAATTTATATACAAAGCTATTTATCTTACCCTTGCCACTCATTTTTCGGACAAAGCTGGTTGTTTGTGCATGTTCAACAATGGCCCACTAGAGCCACGACCGACCGCAACCTTAAATTAAATAGAATAAGAACTCGCAAATACCATAACTCAATTTATTTCGATTTCCGCTCGTTTTTGGACGTTTATGGTAGTGTGTGTGTGACTTTACCTACAACAGGAAATTGAATGTTGCCGAGATATACAGTCGGAGGTAAACGTGGCGTTTGATTAAAAGAATCTAAATTTTAGGTACGACGGCAACACATACTGCACATATTCCATTTCAGGCAGCGCAATCGAGGCCTAATGTTATTTGTCAACCGTTCATAGGCTTATTCTGCGAGGAGAGCTCAACAAGCTATTTGCATTTCTCATTTTCACCCCTGTTCTCGTATTTTCCCGAATACAATTTTCATTCCGCGTCTCTAGAGTATGTCTCTAGGGTACTGTTAAGGAAATCACTATCAGGTATCATATATAATTTTAGGGCTTCCGTGGTCAAAACGTTTGGTGACGTAAGGTACTATTATGGATTCTTTGGCTTGGCGTTAGGTCATCTGTCGGTTCTTAGCATCTGCATACTAAATAATAATCTTTTAACAATTTTAATACTAAGTAGTGAAATAATAGTTGACGAAGTTGTTTAATTCCAACCCGATACACAATATTGAACAGCAGGCGAGAAGAAAAGCAATAAAACGCCTATTTATTCGAAAGCCAACAGCGCTCGCAGTAATGAAATTCCTCGCAAAATATTAACGCATTTTTTCCTTCAAAGAGGTGATGTATTATCAGGATAAAACCCACCCGAGCGCTACTCTACTTCTACTTTTCTATTTTTATTGATCGGTAATAAACGTTAGGACGTTATGAAGTGAGAGCGTTCTTCCAAGCCTCTATCGAAAAGATATAAAAATATTATGAAGCTGGTTTTGAGGTTTATTCGAAAACAGTAATTTTTAATTAAAAAATGTTTTCTTTTCAGCTTGGGGAATTTAAGCTAATTTTATAATGAAATACATAATATCCTAAGTAATCAAGTTGTTGGAATAATTCGTTATCTTGACACTTACTGAACTTTCGTGGTGAAATGTAAATTGAAACGTGTAATATTAATCGTAACTGTTTGATATGCTTCTCATATTTACTTAAATTATTAGCAAATATTTGCACGCAAATTCAAAATAAAACTTGAAATTCACTGGCATTTATTCATTGACATCCGTACAAATTACATGGGCTGTAACTTGCATGGAAACAATCACAGCCGATGATCCGGGCCGTGTTATGCAAATCTGGGCTTTGCTTGTAACAAATACATACCAACCACCGCCATCTGACGAGCCAACACTAGCATTGTAAGTTCCCCGTTTTCCTCTGTATTGTTGTAAATTGCTTTTATTGGCCTATGTTGATCTTGCTCTATTTGAGACGGATTAGCATAAGGATACTACGACGCACCATATGGAACCAGTATTATAATAATTTGCTTTAGCTATTTGGAGTCTTAAAATTATATGTTGTATTTGTAAGACAACGAACGGAACGGAGGATACTAGTACAATATCTACACTAATATAATATAGAGAGGCAAATTTTGTGTGTTTATATTTATGAAGTGATCTTTTGATCTACTGAACTGATTTTGCACTTATTGGAGATACACTGTCCTTGAGTAATAGGTTTTATGTTATTGCCAAGCGAGTGAAGTCTTGGAAAAAGCGCGTGATATATAAACGCCTACGAGATATTTACACAAGATGATGGTAGTTCATATATCAAACCGAGTGTACAATAGGAGTGCGGAGTGCGCTGCGCCGCCGGCTCTCGGTGAGTGTTTGTCACTCACGAATGACGAGGACGTGCAACATCTGAGTGCCCGCGTGTAGAGACTCCCCTCCTGTCTCAAGGGGATCTCCAATTTTGTGGGAAATCATCAAGTTTACTTTCCCAAGAACATAACACCATACCTTTACGTATATATCATTAAGTCAGTCTACACTTACACAGTCTAATGTTGTTAAACATTATTCCTGCTATCAATGGACAGACTGATTGATGCGGTAATTGACGAATCTATTGATTCATATCTCAGAGGCTTTGAATTTAATTTGGATTGAAAAGCACCTTCTGGCGTAGTACACGTTACGTATTACTATCGCGCGGTTAGCCGTTAGCCTTGGAACGATTGCATCACCCCAGGGCTTTCAGTTGCGCAGTCGCAATTTGCTGACTCCAAAAAATTCATCGTTGTAAATTCACTTTTCGAGATGGACTGTACCTAAGTGTGCTATATTGGGATTGGTACCTACATAGATAATTTATCTTTTAACTAATGTCTCAGTTTATTAAAAACCCAGGTTGCAAATACGTTCTCAATTAGCCACTATGCTAGAAGCAAGGCCTCTGAAGTGGAAACTGTTTAATATTTATGCTCCGTCGGACGCTGGATATTATTGATAAGAAACCGTGTGATGTCTGCTTGGATTACCTTCGTAAGCATACTCTTCTGCTAATTAAAACAAAACGTTGTATTAGCGTCGTTAATTGTTACGTGATTAAAGATTGCACTTATTGAAAATTGCAATAGATACATAAACGCTAATACGATAGTAATTTCCAGGGCTGCCTACCCTTCAGTACAGAGCGGCATTGCACTCCCAACTTGCACTAATCTTTTGCGTTTACCGGTGGCTAGTATTGCTTACCATCATGAGAAAAAGAAAATGTTTACGGTCTATAATGCAACAAAGGGAAACCGAAGTAAACATTTTGAGTTTATTTGGGAGTTAAGTTGTCTTGATTTTTTGTAGTGAAATAGAACTGTTAGGGTTCTCAGTTTTATTTTATACAGCACTAGCGGCCTGCCCCGGCTTCGCACGGGTAGACATTTATTTTGTCTACACGTGCGAATTTTTCCTGAATTTTCTTTGCTATAAACCTCACGGAGCCCGAGACCTTTCCAACAAATGCAAAACCGTGGAAATCGGTTCGTGCGTTCTGGAGTTATAGCGTCAGCAAGGAAAACCCGACTTATTTTTATATAGTAGAAAGCAGCAGCAAAACATAATAGGCCCCTAGGTCAGGGCCCAGGGGTATTAGCTCAGAGTAAATAATACTAAAATTGATCAGTCGGGCAATCATTATAATATTCAAACATCCAAATAAATATACAATGTTATCCTTCACTTAATCAATGCTGCAAATAGTGCACTCTAACAGAATGAATCAAAAGAGGAGGAATCAGGAGAGCAAAGAAAAAGTCGGTGGAAATTTCCACGGTTCAGGAAATTGAGCTGCACCGGATATCGTCGCACCGGAACGACGTGCGACGGAGGAATGGCTTCCGGCCGAGGTGGGCCGTCTTCATTATGCCTCCAACCCGCCGCCACTCAATACTGAAATATTACTTTGTTATTAAAAGGTTGGCGAGTGTTTTTTATTAACTGTATTATTTATGATTAATTAATCTATATATGAAGTGAGTGTATGTTATTTAGGCCGCTTAATGTGGGACTTATTTGTTTAGGTAACAATTGGAACTATGTATATTTAAAAATAAAAATGTGAGTTCCTAAGGAAAGTCTATCATTTTCCGAAGTATCAAGTATATCAGATTTTACTAGAGCATTGGCTGTATCTCGAATCTCCCAATGCATAATGTTAGATCTATTTATGTACAGGTTAAATATGTAATAGATATTATTCGTACCTAGTTCTATAGTGCTTTAAAACTTTCGATATCTGAATCGTATTTGTAGGGCAAAGTTCTGTAATAGTGGTCAAAATGCAAAACATATAATATTTTATTTAGCTTAGTGAATCTGAGACTTGTCAAATGCAGGGGGGCAAATAAGACAACGCCTTTTCCATAGTACGCAAAGATAATGCTTTCTGTATAAAAATCAGGCTTGATGTGACTTGCTTAACAAATGTACATAGTTTTTATAAAATATTAGGAAGAAGAGGGTGATCCCCAAGCTTGAAGCTTAAAAAGAAGGCATCTCAAAAAGAATTAAAGTAGAAGAAATATTACATATCAATAAAGAGCTACAATATATGCAGCGGCTCGCGTCTCACTTATAATTTATGCATGTTAGTAATGGAAAAATTAAAAAGGAAAACGGGGCAATATGCCCGGCTGGTAGGCCATTAATTATTCATACCAAACATGCGGAATATGAGGCGCGGGATGCTGTTGTATCTATTCTATACTAATAAAATCGTTTTATCTGTTCGTGATTTAGAAATAAAGGCTTTTCTACTTGCATTTTATCAAAATCTAAACACACTTTTCCAATATTTCAATTTTTGAAAAAGTGTGTTTAGTTTTATTCTTTCATCTGTCTGCTTGTATGCCTAGGGTAAGTTTGACACGACTGTCATAGACTGGATTTTTCAGAGGTAGTCTCGTAGACGGTAGTAAGGCTACTTTACTATGTGAGAAAAAAGTATATTGACAAAAAATTATAACGCGAATGTGAGTGGAAGAAGAAGCCATGGAAGGCCCAGGTCTAACTTTATAGATCTAATTACCAAAGTTCTCAATGATGGAAAGGTAAAGAGTACCTACTCGGAACCGACGGGCATCTATGAAAAAAATGATGAATTTATAAGAAGCAAAAGAGTCGTGTCGACGTACATTGGCGCTCTATACTCTGTGCCTGCTCCATGCCGTGGGCGACTTGGCGTGATGATATATATGTACTATATATAAAGGAAACTGATTTCCAGGATGTTAGATAAACTTATTTTTTGACATGTTTACGTAGCTAAAGTCACAGGTAAAATCTAATCGATATTTAGCATTAGTTATGTAATGGTGCCAATTCTGTTGTTCAACATTACTAAACTTAACTAATTTGACAGGTATAAAAATATTGCCATCCTTACTTAACCCCGCACATGAGAGGGATAGCAAGACTTTTAGACCTGTCAAATTAGTTTAAGTTTAGTTATTTTGAACAACAGAATCGACACCACATACATTATATTGGGTAATTGTACTGCCTGGCTCATCTTTCCCTGTTTGTGCTTCTCGCTCACATTTTTTGCAGCCATGCATTTAGTTTTCTTGAAGAGATCGTCTTTGCGATGAGGCTGCCTTATACTGTTCTTTATTTGCCGGGCAAGTTGTTACTAATTTAAATGGCTTCCAAAAATAACAATAGCGTTAAGTAAACTAACAACAAAAAATAACAGTAAAGTATTTTATAAAAGTACATTTTAGTTATAAAAATAGACGCGAATAGGTAAGTCAGCATCGTAGCATGTAGTTTCGGCTACCCCCCTGGGATGCAAGCATAAGCGTTTGCAGCGGATCAATACAACTTGAGTATGCCTTTATGTGGTTGAATAAATAAAAGGTAAGGCGGCCGTTCTACTGTTATTATATAACTGTAAATGAAGACAGACTATATACAATTTTGAACGAAGATAAAGACATAAACATTATCACCTAATTCGTATGCCCATCTAATCCGTAGAAAAATGAATTACAAGAATTTTGAATTTGTTATGACAATACATTTAATGTGAGCTTTGAGATTATATTAAAACGTCGGCGATAGGTTGGCAACAACAAAACTCAATGGATTTCAATGAAGTCCGACCGAGTTCCGACACGTGTCTTTCATAAATTATGTTCTGTAGCGTACATCAGTGCACATAATTAATAAGACGACCTGGGGATCTATTGTTAATAACTCATCCTCTAGAGACTCGCTACGTGGCATTCGTAAACTTGTTTCGCAGTTATTAAACGTGTACACGGTGGAGCGAGGTGGAAGGATTGGAAAACTTTCTCAATTAGAACACACTATAATAACGCAACTTTCAATAAACCAATCGAACCATTATTACATGTTTTGACGCACGTATAATATAGAAAGCTCTTTGTCATATGTACGGTGCTCTATTATTTTGGTGGTAATGTATTTACTTAGTTCATTTAACTCATGAAATATTTACATATATTCGTTGCTTATGCGATCCGATCACAATTATATGTGTTCAAATCAAAGGTCGACGACGACCAGCTGGCACACGGATTTAAAAGTGGTTGTTTGAAAATTATTGTAGCTTTTTCATACTACGTACATTATAATTTGCGTACGGCATGTTACGAGGAATAACAGTATTTGCAGTGCTAGGATGATTATGAATGAACGGAACGTTGGAAACATTCATATTATCATCACGCCATAACTTAACTTTAGAAACCCATCAGCGCAGAAACACAGAATAACAAAAGAATTTGCCTGCTATATCTATATGATGAGACGACTATGAATAAATAGTTCTTAGGAACAATTCACTTTACTGTTACAGCTCAGCAAAAGCCAGTAGTCTACGACCTACGTTAGTTGCCTGGATCGAAGATAATATTATCCTATTATACTGGTTACAATGGCATGTAATGGAACTTGATATGGCGACATTAAACTTATGTTAATAAGAGCTCTTCTTGTTGAAAATCTGCCGCTCCGCTGCTTTTAGTGCCTTTGCGGTTCACTTAACTTTATTACGTATTTTGTTTTACGTATATTCATATTTGAGGGATTACTATTGTATTCTATTTTCAACTACTATGCCATGCCTCTTAGTCAACATTATGTTAATAGCCCAATGACATGTTAGTAAAAGATTTAAAATATATATATTAGAATTGATAATAATATGTCTATTTATTTAAAGTAAAACTGTAAAGTGGAGGTACATGTGTTAAAGCGTTATAATATATTGTATCTTAACAACTCTTTAAAGTCTAATTAGCTATAAAATGCAATAACGTAATCCAAACCGTATTAATCAAAAGGTCAGGCCGATGTGGCTTTGTGCGCTGAAAAAAGTTCAGTTGGAATTGACTTTGCCTGTTCAAGAGCTAAAGTTTCATTATGGTTCGGTTAGTCGCAGCGCGGCTGACCTATTTCAGATATTCTCTTTTCTATTGAATCAATTTGAATACAGGGAATAAAAACATGTTTCTGAAACACAAAACACCCTTTGATCATATACTTGAAACACCTTATTTAAGAACTACATGCATTGATTAAAACATAATAAATTAAAACATTGTACATTCTATGCACTGTAATAATGATGTAGTGTTGGTTAACAGTATTTAGGGCTTACCTAGGATTATTTCAGAAACATATTAAAAACTAGCTGTGCCCGCGACTTCGTACGCGTGGAATTAATTTTGTTCACATTTTCATTTGCACCGTACAATAATAACTTATAAAAAAAATATGCCTAAGTTTTGCTTATAGCATCAGCCACCTTTCAGTGAAAGTCCTGTTCAAGCAATTCCCCAGTAAAATTAGCTATCTACCAGTGAAAGTTTCGTTCAAATCGGTCCAGCCGTTTCGGGAATTACGCCAGACAGACAGACAAATTTTTTTTAATTGCTTTTTTGTCATTAGAAGCGTGTTTACTTTCATATGCATTTCGTAAAAAGCTGTTATTTTGATATTACAAACAGACACTTCAATTTTATTTATGTGTATAGATTACGAGCGAGCCTTGTAAGTCACATAATATGATGTCTAACATTTGACGTGGAGTTTTTGGTGGGAATCAGGCGGAGCGGTTGGGATTTTTTCCAGTGTCTCGTAAATTGTGTTATAGTGATATTTAATGTGTATTATTGAATTCGTTATGTGCAGTAAAGTTTCATATAGTGACTGATTTATAGGAACATTGGAAATAATGCCATAATATGACTTTTGGGTCAAGTAATTTATCATTTTGTTCAATAGGTTATCTCTAACCTTAAGACATGTTACGATCTGCTACTGCCGTGGATTGTTTCCAAAAACTTCAATGGACATTAAAATGCATGACACTAGGCATTCTAATGCATCAAACTCGAAATATTTCGACACTGGCAAAAATAGTCCCTAAAGGGGATTGATTGCCATATTTAGGAAGAAGAAGAAGAAGAATATCTTTTGGCCATGTCTACCACAGCGCGTGCTCGTTGGTTAAATCAGATGCGCGTGCTTCCCCGGGTTCCTTTAACAAACTGCCGTATCTTTTCACAAATCACTCCAACAGATTGCAGGAAAAGAGGAAAGATGTTACAAATTAAAAATAAAACAGATCGCTCTAACTGCCTTGCATTAGAAAGCCAGTTTGTTTATTAATGGACATGCATTTAATCTGAAATGTGAGCATTATCGATTTTTATTGAAATAATGATCAGACATGGAATCTGAATATTCCATAATTATACTGTTATTCAACAAACTCTAGCTACATAATATATAAGACGTCTCTTTTGTATCAGGTGAAAGTGGATCTATACAAAAGATCAAACACGCATTATTTGCGTTAATTTTCTCTCATAGGTGTAAATGCGGTCTGAAGAAGGGAAAACTCTCATCGTCTGACTCTTAATTAAATTATCCATTTTCCGTTCCGTGTTGAATAAATAAATATATCACGGATTACTTTTCTTTTCCACTCTCAAATCATTTTGCAACATGTTACGGCTTAATGATTCTTTTTGCGGGGGAATGGTTGTTGAATTAATTAACTTTCGATTAATACGCAAACAGACAAATTTACACAGGTTTATTAATATACACACGTAAATCGATAAATTTAAATCGGTCTGTATGACATTAGGTAGAGCTTTGTTTAATCATGCGTCGATTTTATGTAGGTATATGAAAAACTGCATTCATTCAGTGTCACAAAAACTTTATAATGTATAACTTATTATCTAATATAACTTTTTCATGTCTGCCTTAAGGAGAAATTTAAAATTTACATGTTATTGATTGCAAGCTTATAGGGGTAGTATTTTTGAATTATTAGTAGATATTATTATTATTCCCTTTATTTATTTTACATCTTAGTTTTGGTTTTTTTTACAATATTCTTACAAAAAAACACATTATAAAAAAAACAACAAAACTAGGGAGCCACCGATAACGAGGCGCGAGCCCAAGCTACCGGTGGTTTGGGTTACAACGTGAGGAACCTCCTGACAATGCGTGCCGTGTCGAGGAGTACTGCCTTATTATTATTATTGTTATACAAGGTGTTTGTGTGCATTTTTTCGTACTCGTAGTGAAAAGTAGAGCACGGCGCTAAGATCTTTAGCACCGTGTGTAACAACCTTTTTTATATCACTATGGTGGCACTCAAGCATACGACCCGCCTGATGGTAAGCAGTCACCGTAGCCTATAGCCGCTAGCAATACCAGGGGTGTCACTAACGAGTTGCCAACCATTTTGTTGATGAGGACTCACTGTGTCAGCAGCATTACTACTAGCCCAGCGTATCCTCGTGGAGCTCTGGCAACCTTACTTACCGCAGAAACACAACACTACATCAAGTAGTGTTATTTCACTGCAGTCTTCTGTAAGGTGGAGGTACAGTCCCCAGTCGGGCGGCTCCAATTTAAATGGGAAATCCCAAATCACCTTACCTCTCTTTAAAACTACATATTATTGTAAACCTACCTACTATTGTACCACTTTTCATTAGAATCCGTTCATTTGTTTTCGCGTGAAAAAGTTGGCAAAGTGTACGAAGATCGATAGAGGAACAAACAAACATCAAAACTTTTGCATTTATTAAATTTGTTCATTTGTTTATCTTCTCAAAACCAAGGAGCTTCGAGTTGTGATTATCAAAATGCAGCCCTGAATATTCAACGGGGAAATTACTGCTTTAATCTCAGTAAGGGACGTGTTTCAATTACCTACATTACTGGAGCATTCGACAAAGCGTTTTTCTCTTATCATAGTCCCTAATCGGTATCGTAAGAGGGAACTCACAGCCACATATTCCCGAGCAGTTTTAATAAAAATAGGCACTGACATCTTGTCTAGGATCACAATATTTTAGTATTCAGTACTTAGGTATATAAGAATTATAAAATATAATAAATAAAAGTTCACTGACGAATTTAACTAGAATTTCATAATTAACCCTTTAAAAACATGTGCTGTGTAAGATAAGAATAATATTTTAATACCTATACGATCATGGTATAACCATTTCCCTTTGACTTCTAGTCACGCCAGCTTAGGACTATAACCGTAGGCTAGACTGCTCACTTAGTGCTCGACGCAAACAGAGCCCTTGTGTGTAGAGGCTCTCACAACATAATCCTTTAGGTAATATTCTCTCAGATCTATTGGATGAATATTTGGTAAGATACTTTCAATATATTATGAGTTGTCACTGCTTGATTGAGTGACTCACAGTCAGGCACTAAGGAGTTTTCAAGTGAATCTTTCATTAAGAATATCGAAGTTAAAGAGGTATACAATCTTATACCGTAATTGGATTTATTAAAATTATACACTACGAAAAAAGACCTTTGCGAACATTCTTCACAAAACAACTGTCGAGTTAAAAACATAGTTAAACGTCATTTATAAAGTATCCCTTCAAATATACTAAGGATTACCCAGTATATAGCCTAAAATCAATATTTATTTTAGAAATGTTTTGTATAGCTTGGAAAATATAATTCTGCAAGAACATCAGACAGACAGTGTCGTTTTCGTTTTTCCGGACGCCAGAAGCGGTAATTTACGACCTCAGAGCTTCCCTGCAAAATTGCACGCTCATAGATTTAGTGGTTTTTGCACGTGATCAATCAGTCATGTCTCAACAACCTCTTCAACACAAATAATTTCCCAACTCATGCATTATAAAACCTAACTCAAGTAAAACAGGTCTTTATTTGTGCTATAAATATATCAATATAAAATAGGCTATGTCTATAAATGGTGTAATTAAATTCCAAACAAAAAAACTAAATTAAACATTTAAAATACTTAGCTTGCTTGCTTATAAAAGTATAAAATTGCTTACACCATAAGAGTATAAAAAGAAGAATAATAAACACAGGGTTATGGTCAAGCTTAATAACGATATGTGATTGTTTCAATATAAAATTAATTCAATATAACCTTATAATTTAATAAACAAGTCGAAGATCTGATATTAATTAGCGAAGTGTTTAAACTGATTAACTCTAAAGTTAAAGTACAAGGAGACAGAAACACTTTCATCATTACAAAGATAATACTTAAACATAATTCTGCCCGACGAACACTTTATATAATTAATTGTTTTCGTTTTTAACAATACGTTTTCATCACATTTAATTAATGAATGTCTGTAATAGGCTAGGCGGTGGTTAGTATAAAATAAAAGAATTATCTTGGAACGAATTATCCAGTAGAATACTACAAGCTTCGGTTTTAAGAGCTCTGTAAATCTCATTGCAATCCATTATTATTGTAAACGTAGTGGTTACTTTCCACTTTTCCATTTGTTCAGGTCACTGTACATTTCGTTTGCTCTTGTAGACTGAAACGTTTGCCCAAGTACTATCTTAAAGGTTCCATGTCATAAAACAAAAGACATATTCCACAAACGCCACCTCTCGATATTATTCGCAGGTGCCATCAGTAGCATATTTTTTTATTAAAAACATTTTGAAAATTATCTTTTTAAATACAAGGAAATAAAAATTCTAACGTAATATACAAAATTAGCAAGAATTAAAATAAATAAAAAAACTTGTCCCAAATCGTGTATATGTGGTATATTTTTCTTTTATATAATTTATTTGACTAAGTAAGAGCATTGGAAGCAAACCGCAACAGTATTTAATTCTGATTATAACATTACAAAGTAAACATTCTTAAAAACTAGATAATGAGGTTTTAATCTAAACGTGTTTATTGAGGATTACATCTGAGTTTCTCTTTATTAATAGCTAAGAACAATTTAGTTCTCATTACTAGCATGCACGTAAATTAATGTTCATATATCATACTCACTAGTTTAAAACCGTTCAGAGCGTTACAAGTATTAAAGAACCGTTGGAAATGTTTGCGTCAGGGTAATACTCGTAGGTTCTGTGGAAAAATGGACCGCGTTCGATTTACAATCAACAACAAAACCTGTACTGGTTAGTATTTCTATTTATTTTATGCACAGAATGTATATACTTTTTGTAGTAGAATTTTAGTAAAAGTAGCTTCTGGAATATTGAGGAATTATTTATTATAGAAATATTATCTGTTTAAATGTGTAAAAGTATTTTTTCAGCCGGCGGAGAATTTGCAGTGGATACAAGTTTGAATGAGTACATTCGAAGACATGCAGACCTTCGTGGTACCAAAAACATGTGTTTAGAGGGTGGGTGCGGCGCGTGTGTGGTGTTCGTCCAGACTGAGCACCCAAGCACCAGAGAGATACTGTCGTTTTCTGTTAATTCTGTAAGAACTTTAGCTTCTTGATTCTGAAATATAAAAAAAATTTGCTCAAGACTATACGAAATGGAGCCCACAGCCCTGACTTAATACACGAGTAAGGACAAAATTATGTGGAAGAGAGATTCTAAGCGGTACCCTCCAAATCATAGGATTTTTTGTTTTCACATATTATACCTCTGAGGAATACGAAGAAAGAAAATTATGTGATATGCATGTTGAGCCTTATTTATTTAAAGTGCATTAATTAATTACTTCAAATAATTTCGTACTCTTTTCGAATCTTAATAATTTGAAAAAATATATTTATAAATGATTAGAATCAATGTTGGTGCGTCTTTTCAGTGTCTCGTGGCAGTCTTGTCATGTGATGGCTGGGATATAACTACTATTGAAGGCATCGGCAACAGGCAGGCGGGATATCATATAATACAGAAGCGATTGAATCACTATTTTGGCTCACAGTGCGGTTATTGCAGTCCAGGCTTTGTCATGAGTATGTACAGGTAAGTACAAAATTGTATTGAATTTTATTGACAATTTCATTTGCACCGTACAATATAATTACTTATAAAAAAATGCCTAAGTTATGCTTATAGCATCAGCTACCTTTCAGTGAAAGTCCTGTTCAAACAATTTCCGCCGTTCGGATGTTGTTCACAATTGTTTTTGTCATTAGTACAGTGTTTACGTTCATGTGCATATAGTAAAGAGCTGTAACTGTTAGTTTGACATTACAAACAGACATTTAAATTTTATTTATTTTTATATTTTTATTATATTTATAAGCTATTTAATTAGGGTTCAACTAATTTAATTCCACGCGTTCGAAGCCTATAAAGTTATTACGGTGCCGTATTTGAATTTTTTTCTTGAGCTGAATCCACATTTAAAGTAATCTCAGCGACTGACGCCTTCTTTTCAAATCGGTCCCGCCCGTTCAAATGTTATTGACAAATTCAATTGGTTTTTATTTTTTGTACGTAACCCCAAACATCAATTTATACCTTATTGTTTTTCCAAAGTGAAAGTTGCCTAAGTTACGCCTTATAGTATCAGCTATCTATCTGCCAGTTCCGTTCAAATCGGTCCAGCCGTTCGGATTTTGTTGACAATTTCATGGTTTTTTATTTGTTGTGTGGAACCCTAATTATTTTTCAAAATTACAGTAGCCTATGCTACGCCTAGTAAAATCAGCTATCTACCAGTGAAGGTCTTGTTCTAATCGGTCCAACCGTTCGGATTTTGTTCACAATTTTATAGTTTTTTATTCGTTGTGCGGAACCCTAATTATTTTACCAAAATTAATGTAGCCTATATTACGCCCAGTGAAATCAGCTATCTACCAGTGAAGGTCTCGTTTAAATCGGTCTAGCCGTTCGGCTTTTGTTCACAACTTAATCGATTTTTATTCGTTGTGCGGATCTCGAATATTTTTTTCCAAAATTAAAGTAGCCTATGTTACGCCCAGTAAAATTAGCTATCTACCATTGAGTCTCGTTCAAATCGGTCCAGCCGTTTCGGAGATTACCCCAAACAAACAGACAGACAGACAAAACATTTTTTTATTGCTTTTTTGTCATTAGAAGCGTGTTTACATTCATATGCATTTCGTAAAAAGCTGTTGTTTTGATATTACAAACAGACACTTCAATTTTATTTATGTGTATAGGTAAACTCAACATGCAAAGTTAACCGTTGCCTTATATTTTTATGGATTTTAATTATCCTGTGGACAATTACTATAGTTCTAGCATACAATATTATTTGTAACTATTTTGGATTTTTATGAAATAAAAATAAGAAAGAAAAGTAATGAAGAAACGTTTTCAGCTTAGTCCAAGGCGGCGACCGTCATTTAACGGAAGCGGAGATAGAGGAATCATTTGGCAGTAATCTATGTCGCTGCACTGGCTACCGTCCAATCTTGGAGGCTTTCAAATCCTTCGCAGCTAAGCCCGATCCACATACACTTAGCAAAATAAAAGATATTGAAGATATCAACGAAATAGTTTGCCCGAAGTCGGGGAAAACATGCGGCAATGTTTGTGAAGATACAAAATTTAGTGACTGGTGCTTAGTTAATGTTAAGAGCGATAGAACTACTCTGATGTTTCCAAAGAAAATAGCTTTGACTGACGGTAAACTTTGGTTCGCCGTAAATAATATACAATCAATCCTGGATGTTTTGAATCAGATAGGTCAAGACTCTTATATGTTGTTGGCTGGTAATACTTCAAGAGGTAATTGCGTTCTTAAACTTTAATAGCTAATAAATAAAAATAAACTCACTCACAAATTAAAAATCATTACTACTTACAAAAATGTGTAGGTATATAGCTTTTAAAATTTGTTGCAGGTGTACGCCCAATCAAGTTCTATCCAAAATACATTATTGATATAAGCAACGTAGCTGAGCTCAAAGCCCATTATTTAGACGTAAACTTAGTCCTTGGAGCTGGAATAACGTTGACAGATACTATAAACTTGTTCCGGGAACTATCAAAAACAAATGACGACTTTTGGTACCTAAAGTTATTGCACGAACACATAGAGAAAGTGGCGAATATTCCAGTGAGAAATGTTAGTAAAACGGATATCATTGCGTTATCAATAAATTTATTAGTTATTAGTGCTGGATATGACATGCGGTCATTTTCTGAAGAATAGTCCAAGCTCCAATATACTTTTTGAGAATGTCTTTCTATTTCAGAATGTTCCCGCGTGTGTACTCGCGAAAAACATTTACGATAAATATTTTTTTCATTATCCGGGTGCAAACTAGTTTTACATCGATACACCCACAGTATTTACTCAATAAAAAAATATAAAGTTATTAATTATGAATGTATTCCTCCGCACAGAATAGAATTTTTGAAATCGGTGCAGTAGTTTCGGAGCCTATTCAATACAAACAAAAAATCAGATCTTTCCTCTTTATAAAATTAGTGTAGATTTATATATATATTTTTATGATAACTTACAACATTATGAAGGTTTATAGATTACGTACATTTTTTAATGCCTGCCATTGGTTAAACATTTCGTACGCTCAACATGAATTTTTATATCACATTTTATTCTCTCTTCATGATTTTGTTGCATCTCTGGCGGATAAAGTAGCGTGTTACATTAGAACGCACTGAAGCGGTGGTATTAATTCCAGAATAATTTCTAAACACTATTCTTATAAGATAAAAAACGAGAACCCTGAAACCGAATCAGAATCCGTTCAATGGGTCCCAATTAACTTTCAATTTTGTAGGAATAATTACGACACATATTATCATTGCATAATTCTGTTACGATTATAATGTTGGTTACAGGTGGCCACACTTGCCGGTAATTTGGTTTTGAAACATGATCATCCTGATTTTCAGTCCGATATTTTTCTGCTGTTTGAATGTTTGGGAGCTACTGTTACTATGGGTAATCATAATATTTTTCAGTCTCAGTAGTTAAGCAATGTTAGACAAGGTCCTTTTGTACAATTTAATATAGGCCGGTAATACCAAGGTAGCTTTGACCTTCAATAAGACTTTCGTAGGGTTATTGTGGATTAAAATAACTCATTGGTACGAAGTTTAATTATATAAAAATTGTTCTAGTTGACCGCAAAAGTCGGCAAACAGAGATGAAATTCACAGATTTTTTAAAATCCGATATAAATGGTATGGTGTTGAAAGACATACAACTGCCACCGTTATCTCGGCATTACGAGATGGTTACTTACAAGGTATTTCTTTATACATATAGGTTGAAATAATTTCACATCAATTCTTAGGCTGATCATGGTAAATACTTACAGATTACACCTAAGGAACAAAATGCTCACGCCGAAGTAAATTCTGCGTTTCTATTCAAATTCGATCCACATACAAATTTCATAGAGGAAGCATCAATTGTTTACGGTGGCATAGATCCCGATTTCATTCATGCATATAAAACTGAAACTTTTTTGATTGGACGTAATATTTTCAACAACGAAGTATTGCAAGCAGCTCTACAACACCTCAACTCTGAAATATATCCAGATGTCAACCCTCCAGAACCATCTCCGTGGTTCAGAAAAAAATTGGCTGTAAGCTTATTCTACAAGGTAAGGTTGTATTTATTATATTAAGACATGCTTAGAATATTTTCATTAACATAAAAATCATTCAAGTATACATTTTTGATGTGAAACATTATTATGATCTGCCATTTTATTAAAATAAATAATAACGAATTTGTCGTATTTCCACAGTGTATTATAAAGCTATGCCCAAAAGAAATATTAAATCCCGTATATGCATCTGGAGCCACCGTCCCAACTGAGGATAGACCATCAGTAAGCAGAAGCTACCAGGAATACGATACAGATAACACGCAGTATCCAATAACACAACCTCTATTGAAAAAAGAAGGTTTAATACAGTGCGCTGGAGAAGCAGCCTATAGTGATGATTTGCCAACAGTCAAAGGCGAAGTATTCGCGGCGTTCGTCCTTTCACAAGTAGCGAACGGAAAAATCGAATCTATTGAAGGCGCAGAAGCACTGGTGAGCATGTAATACATTTTTTTTACCATAATAATATTTTTGACCGCTATAATCCTTAAACATTTTACAGAAAGTTGACGGCGTCTTAGCAGTTTTTACTTCAGTGGATATACCAGGGGTAAATTCGTTTATACGTGGTGACTTTAGACTAATGTATGAAAATGAAGAGCTAGTCGCAAGCGAAAAAGTTAGATACTTTAACCAGCCTGTGGCTATAGTTGTTGCTAAGACACAGGTGCTGGCAAATAGGGTAGTTCATTTAGTCGAAGTAAAGTATAAGGAGGTATCTCATGAGCCTGCTGTAGTTACTATAGAAGATGCCATTCGAGCACCAAAAAGTGCGAACAGGCTAATACCGTATCCTGGAATAGTCCCTACAGACAGAGGGGCGAATGTAAAAAGGGTTATAAAGGGAAAGTTCATTAGCCCTCAGCAGTATCATCATATGATGGAATTACATACTTGCGTTACGAAACCCGTAGATGACGGTTTCGAGGTGTATGCTTCTACGCAATACATGGATATTACTCAGTCTGCAATAGCCCAATTGCTTAAAATTCCTGAACATAAGTAAGTGGTTTCACATTATTTAAATTTAAATTAAAAATATTTTATTATGATTTGTGTCAATTTATTTGATGTTATTTAATGTCTAAGAAACATTTATCAATTGTAGAGTGATGGTACAAACGAGGCGTTGTGGTGGTGGATTTGGCTGTAAGATTGGAAGGCAGAACTTCGCTGCCTGTGCTACGGCTCTAGTAGCAAAATTATTAAATAAAACATGCCGTATGTCCATGCAATTGACTGACGTAATGCGAGTTACAGGCAAACGCCCGAACAGCAGACTTGATTATGAAGTAAGTAGCTAAACTGTAGATTATGCCAAACATACTTTACTGATGGTTTTTTCATTCAAAATGTAAATATGATGTATTGAACGAGGATAAATTATAGCTAATTTAATACAGATTGGAGTTGACGAACGTGGAGAAATTCAGTACATGGATGCTGTCTTCTATGTTAACGATGGCATGTCTAGTAATGAAAATGAAAATACTTATGCTACGGACTCTCTAAAAAATTGTTACAATCCCAATCGATGGAAAGTAGATTCATTTGGCGTTATTACAGATACCCCCACAAACTGTTTTATGCGAGCACCAGGTAAGTGGGAACCTTCTCTGGCGTTACTTATTACAGGTTTAAATTTTAACCCATTATATCATCTTGTAGGAGGATTTGAAGGAATAGCAGGCATTGAACATATAATGGAACACATAGCAGCTGAACTTCAAATGGATCCGATGTCAGTTCGTATGGTTAACTATCGCGCAGAAGACAATCAATTACCTGCACTTGTACCATTTTTCTTAGATAAAACTGATTATAAGAACAGAGAAAAGAAAATTAAAGAGTTCAATTTACATAATCGATGGAAAAAGCGAGCAATTAGTTTGAACAATATGTCATTTCCAACTGCATATTTAGGAAACTATAATGCTTTAGTATCGGTATATCATGGCGACGGAAGTGTTGTCATTAACACTGGAGGCATTGAAATTGGACAGGGAATTTTCACGAAATTAGCTCAAGTAGCAGCTAGAGAATTTAGAATACCAGTAGAAAAAGTTACTGTGTTACCTAGTTACAACTTCGCTTCGCCTAACAGTTTTGCGACGGCTTCTAGTATAACAACTGAATGTTGTGCGTATGCTGTGATTAGGTCATGTGATCAAATTAACTTAAGATTAGCACCTATACGAGCAGAAATGCCCGAAGCGTCATGGGATCGTATTGTCTATGAAGCTGATTTAAGAGGAATATTGCTACAAGCCAATTATCAAACAAGTGAATATGACCCGCGATTGGTTAATTATTCTATTTTCGGTATCGCCGCAACCGAGGTAGAAATAGACGTTTTAACCGGTAGAAAATGGATTGTACGAGCTGATGTTTATGAAGACGTTGCCCGTAGTCTTAACCCAGCTTTGGACGTCGGACAGGTGTGATATTTTTTTAATTTGCTTAACAATCAGTAGCGAGTGCGCACTGGATAGTTCATAATATTGATCTGACCTCAGAGTAGATAATATACTACGGGTCTGACATTCATTTTCGTTTCGCCATGTATGTATAATTCATTGACTTCAAGGTTAACTACGATATTGTTTTATTTGTATAGGTGGAGGGAGCATTTGTCCAGATGGTATCTTTGTGGACAACTGAAGATATAATATATGATGAGCACACCGGTGAAATATATACTGACCGCACGTGGAATTATAATGTTTACGGCGCTAAAGATATTCCTTACGACTTCCGCGTGTATCTGAGTCGGAATTCTTCGAACCCGGTTGGAATTTTGGGATCCAAAGGTATATTAATCAATATTTTTTCTCCATATGTATATACAAAACTAGTAGTAGGATCTGTATAGGGAGTATAAATCAGCTAGACAGAGATAATTGTTAAATTCAATTACATAAAGGTAAATATGAGGGTAAAAGTTTGATTATGCATGTGCAGTCAAAGTCGTGAGTATAAAATATTTATGACATTCAATAAGAAAAGATTATTACCATGTAAGAATACATAAGAAAGAGCCGAGTTCATTCTGTTTCTACACATTCCTCAGTCAGCTAAATAAAAGGTTATTCGAATATGCATCGTAGTTAAATTTCAACAGCTGTCGGAGAGCCTCCTACTTGTTTGGGGCATGTTATTGTGGATGCTCTTAGACTTGCCGCACTGGCTTCTAGGCGCGACAGTGGATATGACACAAGAGGATTCCTCGATATCGGTGAGTTAATTATTTACTAATAGGTGATGAAAAATGGCTAAAATGATATACAATGCGAATGTAAGTGGATGACGTAGGCATAGCCGTAGGTAATGGTCCAACTTTCTCGATCAAAATAGTAAAGTACTCAATGATACTATTCTACTATTATATACTTACACATTCAAATATCGCAGATGGATATTTTAATTACTTGATATGTAAAAACAATTAAAAATAAATGACAGAACATTTTCTGGGTAATATTATAACTTGCGGAGCTTACATAATACAGCTTCATAATTCGATGCAGACAAAGTCACGGGCTAAAGCATACATACATATATACATATATAATCGAAGAGTAAATACGGGTTAGTTCGGCATTCAATTACGCTAGCTTTGCCTGAGCCTTTTAAGTTAGTTGCTTATTGTGTTTCTCAGGTGTGCCAGTCACTAACGAGAACGTTGTCAAAGCCGCCGGGGTGAAAATAGAGGAGTATTTGTTATACTAATTCATCAATAATTCTAGTATAAAAATATCTTTCAACATTTTCCTAAATGTACGGGATATCTTATTATTTATATAATAATGGATTTGTTTTTGTTTAATTATTATTGACTTGAATATTAATTAATTTAATGATAATTTTCATAACATATTTCCCAATAACTAAGTTGGTGGAGAGATTTATTGATTCTAATATCGAGAAATTTCTGAAATATACTATTTTAATCACTGACCTAATAATAAATGACTTATTACTAGTAATAGTCAGTGATTTTAATTAATAATATTTGATATGATATTCGTTAATTACAGTAGTACCAAAGTATTCAGGTTGTTCAGCAAATACGCAACTGGCCAATGATACAATGCTTCAACCAGTTCATAGTGTACCTAAGTTACTAGCAGAAGTAAATGTTGAATGGGCTATACCTTTATGCGACCACCCCTATATCTTCTTATTGTATTAAACATACCAATTGAAACCGGTTGCAACAAATTTCGTAATAAGCAAGGTTCAGTTATGGCCTCGTCTTCCTTCAAATTTATTAGTAGATTGTTATACAAGGAGCTACAGCGACCCATTGTATACGAGGTAGGTTTACTTAGGTGAAATAGTCCAATACAAAATTAAATATGTATATATATATATATATATAAACATTTTGTTTACTATTCTGGATATTCAACGAAATGGCATGGGAAGAAAATATAGTTATAGCGAAATATCGATACGATAAATATCACAAGAATCGATATTAAATATCGACATAAATAATCGAAATATTTTTAATGCACATCCCTACCGGAAAAAATATTTCAGTCCTCTGTGACGATACCGTCGAGTAATCTGTGGGTTAAACGTAGTAGGGTTTTAATAAGCGATTAAGTATGCGACCGAATGACTTGTATATGCACAAATAAGCAATAACAGGATACATGTAGTTCCAGGCAGAGGACATACATTAAAAAATATTACTAATGGTATAAAAAAATATGTAATACACATTTGTTGAATAAATTAAAAGAAACTAAGTAACGAATCTCATTATACATAAAACATTTGTTATAATGGTTTATATTATAAAACGACACCTAAATTTGAATAATAAAGTTAGTCACGTATTTTATTCACTGCCCACTCTTAAGAATAACTAAGGCAAGGGAAAGGGAATCTGCTTAAATTAGTTTGTTTTGCTAAACGTCACCGTTGGTAAATTGTAGCGATTTAGACGCGGGGCCACGTATTTGATTAAAAATCACGGCAAGCGAGACAAAGGTGTCATCTACGTCACAGGCTAGTGAGGTCTCTATTGGAGAGCCAGCGTTGCGGAAAATAGACTGCCGCCGTCCCGAGACGCCCTGCACCGCGCTTACTGCAAGGTAGGCTTATCTATCTGACATATATTTACAAAATTTATTATAATTATTACATAGGGCCTGCCTATAAAAAAATGTTTATCACAATAGGTACATCACACAAAACAAAGGTTGAAGCTTCCTAGAAAGTATATAATACTTCTATCAGGAAACTCCACTCTTCCATAACCATAAAATAAAATACATAATGTTGATGAAGGTTAATAACAAAACATAATTCATAGGTACATGTTACGAGGTAATTGATCTTTAATTACTAATAATCTATTTTGTGTGGGTGTGTATTTGGTTATGTGGGTGCGTGTGTGTGTATGTGTGTGTGTGAGTGTGTTTTAAAATAAAAATATATACAATATATATTCTATATATTTTTATCATACCTATAAATTGTATCGATACATATTAAACCGGTGGCACAATTTGTTATACCTGCGTTTGCGGTGAATTTTTATTGAGGGTTCCTAATAGCGTAGATGAATTTATTATGCAATGCGATACAATCAATTAAATACCTTTTATAAAGTGACCAAATTCCATGAATGTAATTATGATTTACATATAAATGCTATATACGAAACATATTATTTGGAGGGTTGTTTTGTACAGACACAATCCAGGATTATAATCCTGCCCGACAACGAACAAATGTATTGTGTGTTAATCTAAATACTTACATGTACTACATGTTATTTAATAATTAATATGAATATATGTAAAAATTACAAGTTGACAAACTAATCGTTAAACTATGAACGCGTTTGTAAATTTTGCTGTGGAAACGGAAAATGTATGATGTGTGTTGTGGCCTTACCGCCTTTTCAAATATATCGTGAGGGTAGGAAACATTACAAGGCGGTGTTACGTGCGACATTCCGTACGTTGTACCTTGATGACGAACAATTCATTGTGGCTGTCAACAATTCCTGAGCGTTAGCTGTTAGACTTTACAAAGGCAATTTTCCGCTACAATGGCTGAATACAATATCTTCGGTAAGGTATACAGTGTTGAGAATACACGCAACTAATGTTATGGAGTGGATTTATAAAAAATCTTCTTATTTTGTAGTTTACACTTTAATTAGTTACCTGTAAGTGAAGTTCTATCATAATCATACGAGTGCTTCGATTAGATTACTATCATAAAGTAATAAAAAAGATATCCTATTAAATTACTTGTATAATAATATAAATATCTACTAAAACAACGTTATATAGTGACTGCGAAGAAATTATAATTAATTTTAAAAATATGGCATTTTAAACTTAAACGGGTAAAAAAAGGGGTTGAGAGTTTGGTGGAAAATCCGTCATTTTTGAAGTTAAACGCATGCATTTTGGTATTTGGCCGTTCAGTTAAAATAAATAAATACATATTTCAGGATTTTTGGAAATGTCATCCCTAAGGCGGTAAAATAGGGAATGTAAGTTAGTATGAAAATCCTATTTTAATGCGTTTAATTTTGAAGTTAAACGCTTTAAAATAGGTACTTATATTATAAGCCGCGGGCAAAATTTATATATAGGTACATGTTGACTTATTCACTTAATCAAGTGTGCAGAGCCGCGGGCAAAAGTTAGTATTGTATATTTTCAATCTAAGTTTATAGCACAAAATATGCGCTACCCACTGATTTATTTGAAGACCTCCTTTTGTGAAGTTTGCTTAAAAAGAGTAAATATTTTTCCATCAGCCTTGCAACACAACAAGTTTGCGAGCGAATAACAAAAGTCAGTAACATAAAATCCAGCACCTCGTTGAACCTCAGCTAAATAGTTAGATTGGATTTGTATTGATCGAAGCTATTAGTTCTGCGGGAGACAGACTAAAAATATATACCGCTTCGTGGAAACTCGTTAGCCTGAAACTGTGTCACCGCTGAAATATTCACTTACCTATACCTATGTCTGAATTAGCCGCTGTTCCAGAATTCACCGCCCGTAACTTGATAATGGTTAAGTTGATACAGGCTACATTACGCATTATTAAATTTTGTTGTTTTCATGACCGGCTACTGTTTTATAGACTCGTATTGAAATGATGCACAATCTCTAATTTATGTATCAATACGCGATATAATAGTATTGGTATTGATTTATTGTGTATTCGTGATGTCTTAACACATGTATTGTCTTATAAGCCCATGCTACGGTCCCAGCTTAAGTGAAAATGTTTCTCATCATCATCTCGGATGCGGTGTGAGAGATAGAATACGATAAATTTAAAGCTAATATCGGAGAGTAGCGGTGCCAGGTGATTCACTACCGCCGCAACCGCGGTTAGCAGCGTTAAGGTGGCTGCACGCGTCTGCGTCGAAATGTTGTCAGTTTTATAGAATAATAAACACTCAAGACAATTAAAATGTTTTGAAATGAACTTAAAAATTAAACAATCAATATATCATTTAAGGAAATAAATAATTACATTAATTAATAATTAAATAATTAATTCTTAGTTTAGTTTATTTTAAGTTTTTAATTTAAGTTAATGTAATTATTTATTTCCTTAAATGATATACTGATTGATTAAATATACGAATGAATAACAAAAATTAAATATAAATAAATACGTAGGTTACGTTTCCATATTATATATAGATAGCAGTATTTTTTTTAAATTTATTCACAACAAAATAGATACAGACACCAGTGCCGATGATATAGTTATCACTTTATTTTCATCCTGGTTACCCGTTCACCAGTTCATCTCTTAAACTCGAGTTCACAGAACAATCCTTATCCATACTATTTAATCCTGCTCGCTTGCGTCATGTGTATGAGCCTTAATGCTGCACTACATTAAATATTACGGCAACTAGTTTGAATTGCACGAAAGTGTTAATTAAGCCCCTAAGGACCTAAATGATACCCTGGTCTTACTTACGAGCGTCTGCAGGCTTAGGTAACCGCTTAACATTAGGCGGACTGAATTTGTTGGTGCCAAATAGCGGTTTTAAAAAAAGAATATTAATAAATCACCTAGCGTAAAATGGTCTCGCACAGTGCGATTCCAAAGGAGTTTTCTCCGGCGCTCGATCAAATCGTGTAATGAACTCCCACGCTGGGGTTTTATAAAAACGGAATGTCAGCAATTGTTATGTAAATAACATAATAATAGTGATAGTAGCGTATGAATACTTAAATTTGGTTGATACTAATGAATTTAAGAATATTTGCTGAACTAAAACCTAACGTAACTATTTTAATACAAGCTATTATTATGTTGTGTATGTATGTATATTGTGAATTGTACTGCTAAATATGTATCGCTTTCAGAACTATTTCTCACTATTACTCAGGTGTCTCTTGCTCCCGGTAATTACATCAGAGTGATGTATGATTTCACAGGTACGTCTTATATATTGTTAAAACAAGAGAAAAGCGGGTAGCACATAATATTTATATTTCATTTTAATTTGCTTACCCATGTCAAATAAAGCTTGTTCTCTTTAATAAACTAATTAAAATTCATATTCTAAATTATGTTATTTTAAATAGAAATTTGACAACGGTTTCGGAAAGTTTAATTAACGTTAATTATAAATTTAAATGTTATAAACAGGTTACACGAGAAGAGGGAAATTAACCGTACCAATCAAATGGTATTAATATGAGCAAGTGAGAACGCGAATTATGTTCGCGTTTTTTCGTTTTCGGCCATTTTCCCAAGTATATTTCCAAGGTAATGTCCAACCTCTCCTGTCTGATTTGAATTTAAAATACTCCCGCGAACAATGAGATGCCCGTCATTTTTCTCGCAGTTCAGTATTTGCGCCTATCCATCACGGAGCTATCAAAATCTTCTGTGGCTTCATCCGCCTTTGTTAAAAGCTCGCGTTGAGGTGTATTTTTATTAAAATATTTTAAGTCGTTACATAAAATCTCCATAATAATCTTAATGGAAAAAGAATAATCAATTTTAGTCCTTACTTGTGAATAAACCTGGTCCTTTGTGGAAGGTATAAGTAAGTTATAGAGTACCTATAAGGTGTTTTAATGGTTCGATACTTTGGGCGTAATCCTCAATAAATCTCAGCTTGGGTTGGTGTGGAACTACCTTACCATTAACATTTTTATCTGTACGTATTTCTCCCTGGCCTTTGGTCTAAGAACATATTTTTGCTATGAGTTTCCGAAGCCGCACCCATGACACAAAACTATATTCCATTTGATATAAGATGTTGAAATCTATGTTCTGTCAACTTGGGTAGTGTCGTGGCCTAGCGATTGTCCTGCCGATTGCTCACAGGGTCGATTTCCATACGCAACAAAATATGTATATTATAATAAATACATAATTATTCTGCTGATTACACAATTAATAAGGGCCATATTATTGTACTAATTATATAATTTTAAATTAATGATGTATCCCAGTTTTACCTCGATGACGGCAGTAGGCGTACCAAATGTTTATACACCATGCAGGGAATTGCTTCTACGTTGGTTTCGCCGGTGTAATTAAAGTTCATCAAGCGTTCGTGTCGCGTATTCAGCCGGCTTGTATATTGCTTGCTTGTAAATTTGCTGTTCAATACCGACCCCAGTTACTTCCTTTGTGATACCCCTCTGTGGCCATGTGTTATATTACGACCGGGGGGTGGAGTATATTGTCTAAGAATGGTCGCTACCTGCTTGCGGTGGAAGTACCGCTGCGTTGGCGTAACTACCGTCATAAATTGTGCAAGTGGCGAAGCGGCCTGAGTTTTTCGTACTAAGACTTTGGAGAACACTCAGGGGAATGGTTCAAAAGATTTCTTGTGTAAATTAAGGCATTGCACACTTGGGATTTGCTAACGTTAATGCAGGTGCTCGTTGGAGATCTAGTTAAGAGCCGTGCAAGTTACCAGGTATCGAAAGTTGGTATCACTTGGGAGGCTGGTGCGGGGATTATTATGTGGTTAATGGGTTATCATCGCGTATGAGGACTGGCTTTAAATGTTTATAAGAATTTGCTGAATAATTCTCACTCAAGATAGCAAAGAGCAACAAAGCATAGCAACAAAAAAATAAAAAATAAAATAAAAATAAAGAGTTCCGCTTAGTTGTCGGCTTCGGTTATTGCAATTATTTTTGATGATAATGCCCACGCCCACTCCTGAGTGACACTTGATTGGTCTTGTACTGGCTAAAGATGACTGCATCACACGTCAAACCCATTTCTTCTTCTTCTTCTTCCTAAGTATGGCAATCAATCCCTTCAGGGACTATTTTTGCCAGTGTCGAGTGTTAGAGAATTTTCATGTTGCAAAATTTCTCGTGTTTGCCGCATTAAAATGCCTAGTGTCATGCATTCTAACGCCCAATGGAGTTTCTGGAGACAACCCACGGCAGTAGCAGATCGTAACACGCCTTTAGATTAGAGGTAACCTATTGACCAAAATGATAAATCACTTAACCCAAAAGTCGTATTATGGCATTATTTCCAATGTTCCTATAAATCAGTCACTAAATGAAACTTTACTGCACATATCGACACCAAAAATACACATTAAAGATCACTATAACACAATTTACGACACACTGGAAAAAATCTCAACCGCTCCGCCTGATTCCCGCCAAAAACTCCAAACCCATTTCATTGATAGTGGAAGCTCTATATATCTTGGACTTTGGTCATAGACCACACATTGTACGTTAGATAAAAACAAATTAAGTCATAGATCACTAGACTTATATGAATCTACGTTTGAAATAATGGTACATTGTGCTTTTGATCCGACGCAATATGCAGTCTCAAATATAATTCCAAGACAACGAGTCTCATAATGAGACGGGTCCCAGCGAATTGCTGGTTCACGTTCCCGGCTCGAGGGAAATTAAAACAGTTTATTTAGAGACAACTAGACATGTATCAAGTGAAGAATGCGCCTTAAAAGGCTACACAGAGATTAATCTAATTATATAATGTTTATACTCAATACACTTCTAACGTACCTAATCCCGAGAGAATGTGGGATTTACAAATTGCCTCTGCCTTTTCTGTAGAGCTTACAGATCTTTATTATAGCGTTTGTTACTTGCTATAATGTTTAAATTGTTCTATGAAATTGGCTGTTATGCTCTGGACATTTATTTAACCTAAAACTTTTTCTATTAATCTTTCTTACATAACAAAACGTGTATTTTATTATTAGTTAATTTTTTGGTTTTAGTATGTGTCTTTGAAAACACACCAAAATGGTGGTGTGTTTTCCATAGAATTCTACCTGCGTCGTTATGATATGTAATGTAGATAAGACATGTCAGACTATTATGAAAAATAAGCGGCAAATAGTGAGGTTCTGAACTAAACAAAATAATGTTTTGTTGTTATAAAAAAGCTGTAACAAATGAGAGACAAAACAAGGCGCTGTTTCAACGTCGGCACAACATCCATCATGACGGTTACGCGGCAAATCGCTGACAATATCGATTCCTGTCGAGAAAAATAATATTTATGGTACTTCCTAGTCAACTTTTTATATTATTTCCTTGTTTGTTCCACGTTTTAACCCTAGTAATACATTTTCACTGTGGATTTTTTACGAGATATCATGGCGTATTGATATCTCTTCGATATTGAGCCATTGTTTCCTTAAAGGTTAAGTTTCAAGATTTTAGGCATGTAAATAAAGTGTTTTTTAAACTTCCGCGATTTAAGCACATAGTAATGACATGAAAACGGGTCTTATACGCGATATTAAGTTGTTTATTTACCTCTCGAGCTTTCTATTGCGTGGAATCCGGTGTTAGGAAAGTGTTCGCGTCGCGATCTATGTAAGACGTATCCGCGGATGTCGTGAGTGTTGTGTGTCGGGACCCAAATTTAAAAACTCATATGGAGGTAGATAACAATGTTCGTTCTACCCGCGAATCAAGAAGAAGGCGACGTACACAACTACAATCAGTCAGCCCGTGACCACGGCCGATGAAACTCGGTCGAAACGTCGGGAGGTAAATAAACAATTTAATATCGCGTATAAGAACCGTTTTCATGTCATTACTATATGTAAATAAAGTAATTTAGGTGTATTTTTTGGGTGTAATCTTGTAAAATTTATAGCAAACTTAATTAAAAACGTACGTAATTTAAATCGTGCAAGTCTCATTTTTGTCAATGTCTGTAATCATCTGATATTTTTAGCTGCGGCTTTAAGTCTTAATTTAAATAAACACTTCCCGCAAGTTAGGCTTACCTCAATTTATCACGGCAGGGAGATTTAAAAGGTCATTCGAATCATGGGGAGGGCTGTAGATGAAAAAGGTTTGGTTGATACGAAAAGGGAGATGTGGATAAAAATATTTGAGAAGTATTTCCTCAGAGGTAGAAACTTTGTACGTAAAAGGTTTCAAACGTTGTTTCCTCTCAATACCCGCATTCTGGGATCTTTGGCTCCGTTTCTCGCAGGTCGTTATGCGTGTACGTGGCTATTGTGGCGTATTGTGTACCCACACCTTGGGTCTATTTCCCTATCCTGTGTATTATTTTCCGTCTCTTGTGTACCTCTACCTTCCTTAATAAGAACTTTAATAAGGCTTCTTCAAGGAAGTTTCGGTTAAGTATTTACTTGGTATACATAAGAAATTCTATGGCTATCATGCTTTAGTCTTGTGGAAAGTTTCCCGTGTTATTAGAGTTTTGAATTAAATATAGGAATTCCTTTAGATTAACCACGATTGTCAGATTATTTATCTGTGTATCTGTTCGCTGTGTGTCAAGCTGTATGGCACAGTCTTTTTTCATGTGTACTGTTGATTCTGTAATTAGAAGTTGACATTTACCAGGATGTATAGAGGTACATAATAAAAATAATGCGTGAATAATAATGTGTTATAGTTATGAAGTTTGACCATCAAACATATGGACATTTTGTCTGAACGAACGGCCGCTATAGTTTTTTCTCGATTTTAAGAATTTAGATTAATTTGCTATTATTTCTGGTGAACATTCTTGAGTCTGAAATCTAACCTAATTTATCTGTTTTGAATGTTCTTGTTGATTTTTTCTGATCAGCGATGTAATATTTTTAAAAAGGAGGATTCATACATCTTATTTTATAGCAGATAACTATTTCAATAATAATAGAGAAATTATGTGACAATCGAGAAGAATGCTAGACACATAAGCGAAGAATTATCAACCCATTGATGAAGATGATTTAATAAGGAAGCAGAAACATTTTATATCCACTTACAATCGACAGTGATCGCAATAAATAAGGATGTAAAAAACAAGTCCGGAGCAGTCGTGACGTAGCTGTAGTGGGGCTCGCACTCAGTTCAATACGGTCTGCAGACGACGTTGAGCGATTTACGCGCCCCGCGGTGATTAATATGGATCTCATCGCTTCAGGGAAAACAATGCGTGCCACATCCTACCCGATCAGACGTATTGCTCTCATTTGACAGGCATATGTCTGTTTTATATAGTATATTGTAGAATTGATGCCAAGGAAAGTTCATTTGATAGCTTGATCGATCTGGAGTTCAGAATATCTGAGTGAAATAATGGTTACTAGTCGCGTTGCCGAAAGAATTTATAACAGGCGACTATATGAAAGCAATCTTATTTACTTGAAAATACGAAATAATACCAAGGGTACTAAAATACTTACAACTCATTTTTTTTATATAATACATGAGCATGTCTACTTAGGTATGCTTTTTGCTTAGCTTCTCTCTGAACTGTAAAAGCGCACGCGTATGCGTTAAACGTCCAGCCAAAGACTCAATCGAAGAATCTTACAATGAGTTTAACTGAAACAAAATAGTTATAAATGAATTCATTTATTATTATATCCCTTATTATAGGTATAACAGATTGATTCAAGTATTAACCGAGTCTAAGTGCTGAAGAAAAATCATTTCTCCAATAAGCATTCCAAATTAAGTGTCACTCCCTCGTAATTTCCCCAATTCTGAACAATGGTATAAGCGCGCGTACTGCGTCAAACAAGAGTGATGGTCCGGAGATGGCCCGTCGTTCCTTCTCCGAACAATATTTTTCACCCCCTCCAAATTACAAACTAAGTTCGTTTTGAATAATTTATGAAGGGAAGTCTCACATAAATTTTGGGCCGATTATTTAGACTCGCGGCACACGACGAGACGCTATAAAATTATGTCGTTGTTTGTGCAACTATAAGATTCCTTATTAATTACATTAGAGAACTAATACGAAGGCTTAACCATCTGTCTGTGGGACTAGGAGAAATCACTAATAAAGTAAAACATGTCCCTCCGGATAAATGCTTTACGGTAACAGCTCAGAGAGAGACCAATAGAATTTTGTTTTTTGTTATCTGTACATCACACATTCATCATATTATACAGCGTTCATAAAAACTAATATTTCGAGTTTGGATTCTAAAGACAAGTTACCAACCCTTTGCAGTTACCAACCCTTCGAAATATAACTGATTTGAACCATAAATGCATGACGACTGAAAGAAACGTATGACGAATTACATCATGACCTAGAATGAGATTCATAAAATTTGTTTGGAATTCCTATGTACCTACTATGTAATGATTTGTCGACGGAATCTAACTTCATCAAAATTTCGACACGCATTCGGCCCAGTTCACTTGAATAATTTGTACAATTTTTTTTTTTATGTTTTGGTTTATGGGCCGTCGTAATTCTGGCATGATTACACGCTCAAGGTGTATTTGCCATTTGTTCGAAAAACAAATTGCCGTGTTTACGGAGATTGTTCTATTCCAGGCTTTATTAATTAGCGCTGCCACTTTACAGGGTCCACTGACGGTTTTCAGTCCCCTTTGTTTAATGTTTATTGTGTTCTCTTCATAAACTACCTAAGAATAGCGTTCGTACACTGTTATGAAAGCAACCCGGTGATATTTATTATTGAACTAAAAATTTTGTACTCGTTGACCTGTTTGATTACTGGTTGATTTAGTCCTCCTCCTTTATTAAAAAGTCAGGATTATTGAATTGATAAAATCGTATCTACACAATTTAAAGAAATGTACGCATACGTATGAAAAGTTCGGTAGGGCATGTACTCAAAGAAAAATGCAGACGCTCACTTGTTCAACTATATATAATGTAAGTTTCATACGATGTTGAAATTGTGAGAATACTTGAGGTTTGAAATGTCTAAGTTCACGTGACATAGGCGCTGGCTCTACATTTGTTGGTGCACCACTCACCGTCTGTAAATTGAATTTCTTAGTTATTCCTCATGTTGTGAAGGCAGGAATGAACCGAGCGCCTTCCCAGTTGTTGTTTCTGCGCTAATCCCATGCCTGGAGACTGGGTTCGTCTTGAACTAGCTAAAACTTATCTCTACCTTTTGTCGTCATTGCGAGCGATTGGCGCTCACTGAATGCTTGTTAACACGATCTTAATAAGATGTTATCTTTATTACGATACCTGAAACGAATCTCACTTTGAACTTGCTGGAATTAAATGTATAATTTAGCCGTAAGACTAGAATGCGGGTAAACTTTTCCTTTTGTTGGTGTCCGCACTCTGTTTACAATAGTACACAATGAATGCTCCAACTCTCATTACGAAGGACAAAAGTAAACAATTTCACCATAAATTGTTTGTAATTTGTGCAAAATATTAACATGCATACATTCTATATGGAGCTGGGAATGTTATACATACACACGTGTTCAGATGTTCGTCGTTTCGAAAATTTGTTACATGTGGCCGGGAAATATAATGTTGGTTACTGCGAGGATACCGACAAAAAAAATGTGTAACAGTAAATCCACTTGATAAGAAGTGTGTGATTAGATTTTAACAGTCTTAGGAACGTGTGAGTAGTAGTTGTACGTAGTATATTATCTACTCTGAGGTAGTAGTGAGGTAGAATGTGTTCATTGTTTAACGCAACCGCTTACCATGAGAAGAACGATTGCTTGTAAATTCAGGTAAACACTTGTAGGTAAGGTAAAAATTAGGTCATTATACGTCGGTGACTCTCGACAGCGCGATTCAGGTTTTTTTTTGTAAATTCACATTTATTTTAAATTAAAGTACATATTTACGGTTTTCCGATTTTTTTCCTGCATTTGTGCTGTAAGACACTGCTTCTTGCCAAATTTAATGATTTTAGGTCAACGGGAAGTACCCTATACGTTTTGATTCCCTTGTGAAATCGCAAAATATGCGAAAATTTGCGAGATAAACGGTCATATCTTTTCTTCATATTGATTTACAGGTTTGATATATTAGGTCCTTACATATGAAATTGGCGTTTTGTATGGGAGGAACAAAAAGTCGAATATTTTTTAATATAATATATTTAATTAATCAAAGTATGAACCATTATTTTCTATGCACTTTTGCCATCTCATAGGTAGTTCATTGATCCCTTTACTAAAAAAACCAGTCGGACGGGAATCAATAAAATCTTTGAAGGCGATTTGGACTGCCCCATCGGAGTTGAATTTTTTCCCTTGCAAGAAGTTATCCAAATTTCGAAAAAAATGGTAATCTGTTGGAGCAAGGTCCGGGGAGTACGGAGGATGTCTTAGACTTTCCAATTGAAGCTCTTCTAATTTAGTAGCCGTCTGTAGCGCAGTGTGTGGTCTAGCGTTGTCGTGAAGCAGCAGTGGCGTGGAGCGATTGACCAGCCTAGGTTGTTTAGCCGCTAGCTTTTCCATCATGGTTTGCAATTCCTGACAATAGACATCAGCCGTAATAGTCTGGCCAGATTTGAAAAAACTGTAATGAACAATACCGGCACTAGTCCACCAAACGCTTACAAGTAACTTTTTTGGGGTTAATTTTCGCTTGGGGCAGGATTTGGCTGGCTGGCCAGGATCTAACCATTGCGCTGAGCGCTTCCGATTATCGTAAAGAACCCATTTTTCATCACAGGTAATGATTCGGTTTAAAATACCTTCATTATTGTGCCGGTTTAGTAATGTAACGCAGCAGTCGACGCGCGTTTGCCGGTTTGTTTCAGTCAATTCGTGAGGTACCCACCTTTCAAGCTTTTTAATCTTCCCAATTTGCTTCAAGTGAATTAAAACAGTTTTATCACTAACATTGCAGCCTGCAGCTAACTCGGACGTGGTTTGCGATGGATCCGCTTCCACAATAGCCTTCAACTCTTCATTATCAACTTGAGTCTCAGGCCGTCCACGGGGCTTGTTCTGCAGGTCGAAATTTCCAGAACGAAAACGTTGGAACCAAAAACGAACTGTGTTTTCTTTTGCAACACGACCGCCATACACATCATTCACCCTTCGAGTTGTTTCCGCAGCACTAGTGCCACGGCGGAACTCGTACTCGTAAATAATGCGATATTTAAGGTTTTCCATTTTGTAAAATGAGTGACGCAAACAGAAAAAAACAGAAGAAAAAAAACAAATGAATGACGATCATCGAAGCACAAATACATGAGTCTATAGCTGTACAAATTTGAATTTGGAATTCCTTACCAAAGAGGAGAAATTCGTGATTAAAGTGGCCAGTACGAAAAACGCCAATTTCATATGTAAGGACCTAATATTTACATCTGAAAGAGACCATAGAACCGGGTATTATCGGTGACGGTATTTGATCTTAATGTCATAAATTCTTAATTTCTTAATTGATAAGGTACGGAACCCTAAAAAGCAATAAAGATGTTTTAATTTAATTGAAATTATATCAACCGATACGCCTTACCTCTGCGCTCCCAGTGTCTACTAAGCCGTAGAGTAAGTGATTTCGCAGCACGACATTTCAGGAGCTGACCTTGGAAGACATCGTTCGTTTCGTGAGCAGATTGGACCAATTCCCGTGATCCAGACATGAATTTAAAACGCTTGATTTGCAATTCGGTGTAGCAACGCTGTAACATTTATGTTTTGTTTAAATCCGTGCTCCTGTACCAAACGTGATTATTTTTTTAATTAGATTTCTTTGGCCAGTGAAGCGTGAGGACCATTGTTCGCGTGAGCTCTATGTATTAACAGACCCTCTGCATACCACGCTATTCTACAATAAATTGTAACTATTAAATCGAAACATACCAACCTAATTTCAACTTTATATACCAAGTAAAAGATCTCAACTTGCATTGGCTACAACGTAACGTTTTTTTACTTATAATTTACAGCTGCAACTCGTACCTGTAACATATTTCCCGTCTTTAGAGATTTCATATTTTCATAATAATTTAGATACTTTAAACTCAAATTAAAATGAAGTGGAAATTAGTTATATGAATGTGAACTTTATTTATTTAACTAATTACAACATTTTGTTATAAGGTTCAACTTTATTTTAACGCACTTTTTGTAGACATTATGCGAGTTTTGAACCCAACTTAAACTTGTTCCACTAGCTTAAAATCTTGTAAATACTGGAAGGAAGATAGCCAGATAGCCCCTAAAGTAACATGAACCATTGGACGTGTTATTTATCATGCTAATATTACCATGATAAAGTCAGGTCGTCCATCATTACGCGCCGACTTTTCTTGTATGCCCACAGGTTACGAAGTGTTAGGCGTAGATACCAACATAATCTACGTGCCCATAGTAAAATTTGTTAACAAAAGGCCGAAAGTCGTACTTTTTCAATTTATTGCCTTCCGGGTACCACCGTGAAAGGGCGCACCTACAACTGGATAATATAATATAGGGTAGGACGTAGGATTGAGAAATTGCCATCCCTTTTTCACGTCTGCCTTGCAGGGGCTCGCGATATAATCTTATTCTAGAAGTGATGAATATGCAAATTAACGAAACATGACAGTATCATAAATAATGACACGGTGTTATAATAAGAGTGAATGTTTTATGTTATAAAACTATATGAACCGTCTATAAAAAAGGTATTCAACCCGGATATATGTTTTGTTTTTTTTATCGTTATAATTTAATTAGTAGAGCAGTAGACACGAAGCACTAATTAATGACATAAGACTGGGTCTTATATGCAATACTATTTTTTTATTTACCTACCTCGACGTTTCGACCAAGTTGCTTCACGAGCTGACTCAATTTCAATATATAAGACCCGTTCTTGTGTCATTATTATGTGTTTGGATCGCGAAAGTTTGAAAAACAGTCCGAAAAACAACATTTTCATCAAACACAAAAAAATCAAAGCTAAAAACGAATTCCAAATTAGAACTTTATAGTAGTAATCGCACACAGATTTTCTTTAAGTTGTTCTGACAAAGGTAATATAATAATAATATTCCTCGACAAAACATACATTCTAAGTTTATTTGAAGTCAAAGCAAGTAAGTCAAACTCATATTAAGTTAATAGATCACACTCAAGTAGCGATAATTCATCACAATAAAGTCCCAGGCTTATGATGATGAGATATCTATTGTGCCCGTGTATGATCGCCGCGCCGGAGGGGCATAAAGCGTCGCGGCGCCGACACAACTATCCAACTTGCCTGAGTAATGTAGATACATGGCTCTCAGCGACTTTCCTCGTAACTCCAGTTACTGGATAAGTGATTTTATATTTTCCCGGCCATTGTTCTTCTGATTTAAAAGTACCTACACTCTAAGGCTTCCATTTTTTTTAGTGTGATATAATGATATAACCGTAGGTATATTGAATATCATGGTTACCCCAAAATATTTCTATTGCGCACTCTACCACGTTCTGCAAGTAAATGTGATGAAACGTGACAAGGCGAAATTATGTTAGGGCACGAAATTTTTGAAGGGTAGATTAATTAAGCGATGAATTTTCGCATACTATAAAAAAGTTATCAGTTTTCATTAAACTCCTACTACTACGGCACTTTTTAGCGGTAGACGCGGTAAAAAGTTTAATGATAGTGCCCCATTGCTATCGGGTGACAGTTGCTCTTTTATCTCGCGCGCAATTAAAATGGACGCTCCGCTAAAATTGTTTACGTTTTCATTCGGAATCCTTTTTTAGGAAAATAGCTGGTTTTGTTCTCTTTCGTTCATTAGTGCAGTCTGAGAGCGGATTTTGGTTTGTAGAGGAGAGCAATGTTTTAATATATGGTCTTACAATATCTTATAAAATTTTTATATACACAAAAATACAATAATATTTATAAACAAGTGAAGTTGAACTTTACTGTTAGTCTGTGAATTCGAAATAAAGGTTTTATATCGTAATGGTTATATGCATGTCTTGACAGGACTTCTATCGATTGATAGAGGATTTTATAGAGAATAATGTCTAATAATCTATCTAATAATGCAGTTAATTTAAAAAAAGCAAATGGTTCTTAAGGATTTTTAATGCCCAAGCCGCGGCGTGGTACAGCTGACTGCAGAGCACCGATGCGTTCCTTAGAGGGCTTCTGCAACGCACAGATGATATCCATAGATACCAGGGAAGTTTTAAGCATTGTATGGTTTTAGTTATAATAAGAAAATATTATTCAGACCAAACTTGTAACTGAAAATATGTTGCATTAAATTAACAAACGTTACATACATTCTAAAAAATAACCCAATCATTGTAATAACTATTACATGTTATATAGTTTAAATATAGCGATAGATAAGATTTAACTGAATATATTTATTGTTCATTTATTTTCGAGGCTTTCCAGATTAACGGATGATTGTTGTATAATATTCCGTTAATCTGCTCGCACTTAGCCGGTTTTTTAGCTCAGAAACAAGCTCATGGAACACCATAAACACTGAACTAAAAAACCGGCTAAGTGCGAGTCGGACTCGCGCACCGAGGGTTCCGCACACATTTGTACGTAATACTTAGGTAAGGTTCAAAGTAGGAGAACTTCAAATGAGGTCATTATTCGTCGGTGTCTCTCAAGAGCGCGAAACAAGAATAATTTTTAGTAAATTCGCATTAAAAAAAAATTAACTATAATAATATATTTACGGATTTCAGATTTTTTCCTTTACTAGTGCTCTAAGACACTGCTTCTTGCCAAATTTCATGGTTCTAAGTCAGTAAGTACCTTATAGGTTATGATTCCCGTGTGAAATCACAAAATATGCGAAAATTTGCGGCATATACGGTCATATCTTTTCTTCATATTGACTTACAGGTTTGATTATTTTACAGCCGAAAGAGACCAAAAACCCGGGTATTTCATATCAATTTCAATTTCATAACTTCACGCGTTCTTGAGATAAAATTCTTGACAGACAGACAAACAGACAGACAGACGGACAACAAAGTGATCCTATAAGGGTCCCTCTTTTCATTTGAAGGAACGTAACCCTAAAAAACACCTCATCTTCACGATCCTTACTTAAAATAAATATAAAATGCTGGGATTTGATCCATATTACCCTTAAACGAGGTAAGTACGAGGTAAGCCGGAATAAATCGTGCTCATATTTTACAAGGAGTTTAGGAAAATACGTACAAAGAGGTCATCATACTCCTAGTTTTATTCCGCATGTTACCGACATTATTTTTAATTATTGTAATTTTTGATTATTACTTTAAATGCTTTGTATAAAATAATTTACTGTGGAAATCTTTTCGGGATAAAGAAGATTCGAAAGCATGATCAGTGATGGTAATAAATATTCAAGTTTCATCCAATAAAGTTTAACTTTTTGATCGTTTTCTAATTTGTAAATTGAATTGATACAGGCATTACTTTTCGAAAAATCATATTTTGTCAATCAGTTTTTTAAAATATCAATCGATAGGCATTGTAAGTGAGAACTCTTAAATCTAAGCTTTGGTTTTAGAACAATCTTCATTTTTCCATGGCTTCACCCTCATAGCGTCATCATGAAACATGTGGCGGAGAATAATAAGCGCGATATTTTTTTTCAGGCCTTATTGTTGACATATAGAATTTTTATATGTAGACTGAACTGACCCGATAGATGAACGTATATACCATCTATCGGTTCAGTTCAGTCTCAAGCCCCTTTTCGGGCGGACAAAGAGGTATAGAGCCAGGTCCATAGCTTTAGCTGGTAACTTTAGGTTAATAGGTAAAAAAAAACATAATAAACACCATAACAATTTAATAAATAAGATGTTTGATTAAAGTTTAGTTATAATAAATATATAAGAATTTTGCACTATACTGCCGTACAGTATTAGCCATATTTACTATTTATAATCTAATCTTTAACGCTACAGAACACAATGTATGGGAAATAAAAACTTTTACGTTACGTCACGTGAACAAATTTCGATTTCCAAACGATTTTTCGTTTTCTATAGCGTTAACAATTATAGATATAATCCAAAATAAAATACAACGTATACAAACAATACATATAAACGTATGTATTGCATTTACATATATATGATAACTAGAAAACTCATTATACAAATGATTACTTCACACTAAAATTAAATATATTTACCGGGTGAAAGGCATATAGTCGTTAACTTCCAGTTGGCAGAGACTGGCGCTCCGTTAATACCAGGGGCGGTTGCGACCGGTTAATGTGTCATGTTAATGGTTCCTGTTAAAATATCGCACGTTTTCATATTATGA
This sequence comes from Falcaria lacertinaria, assembly GCA_951449985.1. Taxonomy (NCBI): domain Eukaryota; kingdom Metazoa; phylum Arthropoda; class Insecta; order Lepidoptera; family Drepanidae; genus Falcaria; species Falcaria lacertinaria. The sequence goes on along the minus strand of OX602109.1, from coordinate 4,232,266 downwards.
TTCCCTATTTTAACTCTCAAGTGGTGCTGGCGTATTTATAGTACCATGAAATGTCTACTCTGACCAGATATCGATGAGAATTTCAATATTAGTATAAATGAGATTTATCTTTTCATGAAATTTTATTTACCACGCATTGGCACACATTATAATTTGCAACTATTTACTCATGAATTTAAATTGTTTATTCAGTTTAAGCCTTAGTATGGAATGTTCATTTTACAACTGGTTCGGAAAAAAAACAGCCGAGAAGGACATATATAACAGAGTATCAAAATCATTTGTATTAAATTACATATGATATTTTGACGTTCTAAAATGTGTCATCCTTTGTACAAACGTTGGAGCTTCAAATCCACGCTTTGCTGTGGCTGGCTAAATGGTCATATATAAAAATTTATAGACTTCGAAATAGCCTTCTATTCAGTAGAGCTTTATCTCAATTAAAGCCCTATTATCTACTCAAAATGGTGGCGCCATGTGCCCTAAATTGCCGTTATAAGTTGAGTATTATTAACAGCAAATTATCAAAGGCCTTCGATATTTTCTCATGACCATGCAAATGGTTCATAAAAATTACAATTAACTAGCCTGCTATCTCGTCGCAAGTTTGCACAGGTTGGTGTTGCTAAATTGCTCAATTATGTAAATGATTACAAGTGGGTATTACATTGCATTACCGACCAAATGCCAGATGGTACTGATACAGATGGTATATTTTTTAAAGAAAGGTACAAGTATCACCCTAATTTAGAAATACATTATCAATATTATCCTATCATCAAATCAATGTTTGTCTATTTTATTATTTTCTGTCGCAATCAACAGACAATTTTAAGATATAGTCATAGTAAACTCAACGTAGGGTCGGTGATAAAAAGTAGCAAGTCGTAGAGGAATCGTAGCATGAACGTAGAACAACGTAGCATAGTCGTAGATTAAATTGTACTTACTTTCGTAGCATACTTGCAAATATGGCAAAAAAGCTATCAGGTTTGTTTTGTTAAATATTTAGATTATTTTATAATTTAATAATAAATTTAAATACATTATGTAAATCTTCCAAATAATCTGAATTTCTATTAATATATTAGTAACAGCTCAGAGTAGATAATATACTACGTGTAACAGCTTCTGGTCATTTACTACGGGGCAAATTTTAAGCATAAACATTTTTCATCCAGGAACATTCATTCCTAAAGTTTCCGGTCCCCAAGCATCGTAGGTGGTCCTTATCGCCATTTTCGGGCACGCTGAACCGCTAAGTTAGCATTTAACCCAGCTTTTAGTACTTTAGCTTCAACGACGTATAATATACATAAAGTTTAGGGTGGGAATGTAACTAGGCATTCATGATGAAATTAAAGTATGATATCTATTCACTTATAGTGGTGATTTGAATGACCCAATAAAAAAATATGCTATTACAATACAAATGAATGACATGCTTAGGCCCACGCACTTTGTAAATTAACTTCTACACCCCATTCATAACTTCCATTTTGTATTGTTTCGTATCGATCTACTTGTGAGTATAATTCACTTCACCCTGTAATGAACAATGGCACATTTAGCCCGTAATGGCGCACTTTCCACGCAAAAACATAATTTTTCCCTTCTTTTATTAAAATATCCACGTAATAGCTCATGATTAAGTTAGAGTGCCAGCGTAGCTGCGGTTTTACGTGTGTTATACTTTTGAATAAATTATTAACGTTTTGTACAATGACTTAATTTTTTTACAAAGTGTACGCACACGTGTTATTTTTAATGAATCTGTATGTTTTTTTTAAATCAGCTCATTATATTAAATCGCAAAGAAACAGAACGATACAGTTAAAATTACTTACTTTAATCGTAATGTAATTTTGTTGTTGTTTATGTAATGCACAAGTACCTAACTCTGACTATAGAAAGTTCTCATAAATATTAAATGTTGACAGTTTGAATTAACCATTCACAAGTTTTATTATCAGTTAGCCGGTGTTGCAATGAATAATAAGGAGTTTGCTAGTCAGCAAAGTTTGGCTGGCAACCGCCGCGCTCCGGCGGTATCCAAGCAGGATAACTTAAACAAGTACCGTGAGTGAGGCCTTCCGCTATTTGCAAAAATATTCAACGAGTTTTCAACTTGGTGGGATTATTCAAGTAATTGTTCAAAAACTGCACGAAACTCACCGATAATTTCAAGGATTCGCGGATATTTTCTGTCAGTTACGGGATATTAGGGTTTATTTGGGATTGTATTGAGATGATGGGTTTCGTGAACGAAAACTTTTAAGTTTTAATAATTTAAATTAATTACGACTATGCTGAGATTAACTCAAATACGTGGTGCCAAATACACACCAACGTTTTCTTATAAATAAATATAAATCAAACTACATACAACATTAAAATGACTGTGTTATTTTTACTTATACTACAAATAAGCGTACGACCCATCTGATAAAAACTCACCACAGTAGTGTATGGACGCCCGCAAACTAGGGTTACATCTAACACGCTGCCAATGTATGATCTCCGCCTGGTAGGTGCAGAAGGAGATTCTCGTCGACATTTTGATACCAAAAGTTGATAAAAATTATGATAAGCATAAGGACAAGAACCAATTTTCCGCGTGAGCATTGTGAGCTAAATAAGTAACAGAGATAATTAGAAGCTCATTATATTCATAATGAGTGTACTTATAATCTTGACCTCGTTTGTAATAACACAAACGCGTAATAACTGAGAAACTTTTACGAATTTGAATATTCATAAACTTTTTTACCCGTACTTCAGTCCCGTAGTTAAACTAACTAGAGCCATTACCGTCGGCACTTTGTGCCCATATAGCATATAAATGCAGTCGAAGTTCTTTCACACAATTTCAACATAATGCTTTAACAATAACCTAGTGCGGTTATTTTGAATGAGTGTTAATTTAGTTAATGTTTGTTAATTTTGGATCTCGACAACTGCGTCACCTATGGTGCTATTTCTAAAAACCGGCCAAGTGCGAGCTGGACTCGCACACCGAGGGTTCCGTACACACTTCTAGGTAAGGTTAAAAGTAGGTAAAATTCAAATGAGGTCATTATTTGTCGGTGACAATCAACAGCGCGAGTCAAGAATATTTTTTAGTAAATCCTAATTTTAAAAAATACATACATATTGACTTACAAGTTTGATTATTATACAGCCGAAAGATACCATAGACCCGGGTATTTCATATTAATTTCAATTTGATAACTCCACGCGTTCTTGGGATAAAAACTCTTGACAGACAGATAGACAGATGGACAACAAAGTGATTTTCTCCTTTAAGGAACGGAACCCTAAAGAGCAACCAAAATCGGATACACCGTTTAGGAGAAGAATAATTACAATGACAGGCAAATCGGAATTTTACAAGTCCTAAAGTAAACAAACTATTTATTATAATTATTACTTTGTGTCTGGGTAAATCTTTCTTCCGTCCGATTCAATTATATCCTAATAGGATACTTAGACCAAACTCTTAGAAAAATTGAAGCTCTTATTTTTCTGAAAGCTTTTATAAATTAAGCGAAGCCGTTGTGTCGTGCCGTGGTTGAAGCAACGGCCAGTGATCTGATGGACCCAGGTTCAAATCCCGACCTGTACCGATGAGTTTTTCAAAGCTTAAGTGAGAGTGAAAGAGAGGTAGGGCGAATTGGGATCTCCCTTGGGTTTTCCCATTAATATTGGAGCCCCCCGACTAGAGACTGTACCTTCGCCTTACAGAAGACCGCAGCGAAAATAGCGAACAACACTTTTTTGATGAACTGTTTTGTTTCTGCGGTATGTAAGGTCACCAGTGCTCCACGGGGATACGCTGGGCTAGTAATGCTGCTAGCACAGTGAGTACTCATCAACAACAGGGATGGAAAATTAGTTAGTGACATTCCTGGTATTGCTAGCGGCTATAGGCTACGCTGACTGCTTACCATTTGGTATGCCACCTTAATGGTATAAAAATATATTATAGTTCTCCATAATGTCTCGTCCAATAAATTGCTGCGATATTATAAATATAACGTGCAATGTTCAGGTCCAAATAATAAAATTCCTTAGTTATACTTAAGTTACCAATAAGGAAAATCAGCTCGCTGCGTTTAGACCCATTTGAGTTTCTTTCATAAAGCCCTTTTCATTATTCTACTGAGAAGGAATACTTTGTAATGGAAGTAAATAGCTTTTTTAATCTCGCCACTTCCGTTTTCTTGTTTGAGGTAAGTAATTGTTTCAGGATACGTTTGTGGTTTTTGTTAACATATTATTTTGATTTAATGCGTTCAAAACAGGTGAATAGGAAGAAACCGAATATATTATCAATAAGGACATTGAGCAGAACATGCAAATTATTTCTTCGTCTCAATTCCGTCCCAATTGTTATCCTCGAGCACATGGATGCACATGGTGCAAACTATCGGAGAAGCAAATAGAGTTTGAAGCTAGAAAATTATGGCGGAGAAAGCAAATCTCTAGAATTCAACGTGATTTACAAAGTTTTAAATCATATCTTTGGTAAATTCGAGTATTAGATATGTATGGCCACGGATAGCGGCTATTTTGTCAAATTCGACTTCATTCGAGTAGGTAAAACGCTGTGAAACAAAATTTAAACGTGTTTATTGCAGAGTTTTTTTTGCACGAATCAAACAATACAGCGTTCCGTAAATTTAACCAGCCACAGAAGCTATCAGTTTTCTGGAGCAGGTAAATAAGTAATTTTATTTTGTACACCGTTACTTGGATTTTTTTAACTTGGACTTTTTTGGATTCTTTACTTGCATTTTTACATTTTTCCGTGTGATTTTTAAGAGAATTCATGATTTGAATACATTCCACATCTAAGCCTAGCGTCTGGGTGTCTGGTATGTATTATAAGTATGTATTTACAAAAATAAGTATATACATATTCTATCAGCTACCCATAGTAGCTTTGCTTAGTTTGAGATTGCGCTGTGTGATAATATCCGAGCGTTATTATTATAATATTATTATGATCGCTTGATAGACACTTTATATACTGGAATACAAGTGTCACTCAATTGTTAACCTATTTTTATTGCTTACAGTTTCATAAAGCGTGTGGTAAACAGGTAGCTTCCTTATGTTCAATAATGTGTGAACTCCGAGCACGTACGTGGTAGTCATTCAACATTTCAATACGAATTTGAAATTCTCGTCAAATTCGCGAGCATTTGCGACATTGTTAGAATTTATCGGCAAAGCTGAGAACATGTACGAATATATTTATAGACTGAAAATTTTGTATGATTTTACTTCTTGTTGGCTGCTTCTTCACTGCTTCCTCGGTGCATTTCAATGAAATGTAATCTTGTTAAGCAAATAACACGTATTTTATTCTTTTAAATATTTCGTAACTTAAAACTCTTGTTTCTCTATTGTGTTTGTACATACGTGGAGAATGTACTTTATCATGATGTATTGACAATGTTGAAATTGATAAATAATTGGTACTTCAGTAAGAAGAACTATAATTTACCGCATTCATATAAACAATAATTAACAGGACCACGCAAATTAATAATCTAACACATCAAATTTCCTCATACTGATATTGACAGCCAACTAACTGCAAATATGGTTATCACAATAATTATTTCATTTAACCACACATTAAAAATATCAAGGAACATTGTACATTAAACTGTCAGGCACGAACAAGAAAAGGACCTATGATCACCAGCGGAGCGTATGTCAGGCCAGAAAAGGTTTTATGTGCGGCTTAATCTACCCCCAGGGGTCACCCGCCATTAATTAGCTCGATCAAGAGCCGCCACCACGGTTTTTGTGGCGACAATTGACGTATCTTCCAGAATCACAATGTGATACATACCATCTTATTCCTCAGCTGATTCTATTGCCGACTTATGGCATGAGTTTGCCGTGCATTGATTTCTTATGGTAAAAGTTATTGCAATAGGTAAATATTTTTTGAATATTATATGAATCGTAGCATGCTATGGAAACTTTCCATCTCGAGCGAGCTTTATAATTGTTCTCTGAATGTCTTTTTTCTCACTTATTTTTCTTATATCTTACTTCTTCTACCTAAATGGATAATCGACCTGTCAAACAAGAGAGGGACTAAATGCAATACTATCCAATCCAAGGGGCGTCGCGTACTAAATAATGCGAGTGTTTTTATTGAATGTGGCTATTTTGAGAGTCATTGTCAGCGCAGTCGTCGTAGCCTGAAATCGTTCTACTTTAAAGCGTTACTGATATATCGTTCATCATGTTTCGCCAACCAGCTTTCAGAATTATAGAAATAGAGATGGCATTTTCCACCAAATCGATTTTTTCAAATTTAGAATTGATGAAAAATTATAATATTCCTTATGACGCTATGAGGGGTGGGGGGAGTTGTTTAATAGAATAAACCAGCTAAGATACAATAGTGGAATAACCTAACGTAGGACGTTCATCAAATTCACGTAAAATAGCAAACAGGACAGTAGTAAAGAAAGGAAGATGTGGTGCGGTGTGTTTACATGAATTTACCGTAGTCGTGACATCGACGTTTGCAAAAAGCGAGCTCGTATCTACTTAACTCCAATCACGTATAGCGTTCCCAGAGTGACGTCGTAAACATGTGTACAAGCCGATAGAAACACGTACCAGGTGTGCGAGTACTTTTGGAGGTAAACTTAACCAGTTTGTCAAAAAGTACAATATTGTGTTCAAATACCAGTAATTGCTCAATGATTATAATATCAGAAATGTTAAGTTTACGATGATTCGTGGAAACCATAGCGTATTAGAAGGTAGACTAGCTGAATTCAGCCATTTTATCCGCACATGAAAAAGTCGTTCCTTTTTAACCTTTTTTTTTTCAATTGCACCAATTGCAAACTTCATGGGATCAGGATAGGAAGATTTAGTAGTAGTAGTAGATTCATATTAACAGTAATCTCAGTATCATTTACACAACACAAATACATAAACGAGCTTGCATGTATTCGTGTCCTAGGCTGCGTATATGTACGTGCGCGTGCGCAATGCCCCCTGAGTACTCTTCAAAAATATTCTGTATTCGATTTCGGGGAGGTACCTGTTTTTTTTCTTTTAACGCTTGTGTGGAAACATTTATGTACTTACTATAAAAATGCAACTCCAGTTTATAATATCATAAAGTAGTGGAAGATATTGGTCAGTTTAATTAAAGTTAACGCATTGCAGGTGTATGTTTCCTCATAAATAAACGGTTTAAAGCTTAAAAAAGCCCCGGGTTCGCCTCTACCGCCTTTGTAATTTATTTATAAGACTACTCTAAAAGATATCAGAAGTGGGCGGGTAAAGTTTCGGGGTGTCAGTTCACTGCCGAGTTGAGAGACCGTTGACCGTTCTAAAAACGCGATAAGGAAGCCGTGAAGCTGTCGGTTATCGGCTCAGCACACATAACACCATCCGTTCATGAATAGTTATGCGACCTTTCAGGGAGTACACGCGCAATGGATTTTAAAAGATATTCAGTTGTTGTATACTTATATAAAAACTGTTTTGGGCGAGACGGTGTGAGGTGAACCCTATGGCTTATGCTGGGCATGCGCGGAGTCTCGGCGGCTTATTACCTACCCTGTACAGTTCGAGCCGGTGAGACGGGTCGCCCGCACGCGACTCTAGCCCGGTCGCGGCGTCGTTTCGTACCTACTTACGTAAGTCACGTGACAAAATAAAAATTCTGACTATATAAAATGCGTAATCAGTGTCGCACTCAAGGCTCAAGGCTGTAGTTTCAATAATAACTGTAGGAAGTGGTACTGTGAGTGGACATTGTGTTGGTTTGACATTTCAGTAGTGGTTCGTCAGGCAATACTGTTGTCTGTGTTGGACTATGTGGTAAGTTAAAGTGTATTACATTAGTCAAACACAAACAAATGTAGATACATCCATATGGTCGGCTTATTTTATTATCTTAAACATTATGTAACTTGAAAAGGCCTTGAATTCTACACGGAAAAACATTAGAGGTTCGTTAGCATATTGTTGGTAATATTTTAATTTAGTTATATAGTTGTACCGCTGCAACGCTGGCTACTTTGTACATAATTTTTATTTCGCCCAGAGAGTCAGCAACAGCATGGCCATCCAGCGTGGAAATGCTGGCTTGGCACCGTCCGGCGGCGGTGTATTACTGGTTTTTAAAAATAACCGTAGTTGCATACAAAACATACCCAGTACATATAAATATACCAAAATTGCTTTATTCTAAAATGTTGTTATACAGGTCTTACTTGGTCATATAGATTGCAAAGTAGGTACTCGTTTAATTGTGACTGATTTGTCCCTACCTTGTAGGGTACAATTTATTTTAGGGAAAACGCAAGGAGCTTAAAATCTCGCGTAAAACGATCACAAGAGGAAAATGTTAATTGAGGAAAATTACGATAAATAACATATACAAGTATAAGGTAAATAAAAAAATATTGCCCTTATTCTATTTGTAAGTTCACTGAAATGTTCATATCCTTCTAATTGTTTTCCTGCATATTTTAGTTTTTATACTAGGAATATAATAAGCAAACAAACGGCCTGTTTGATGGTAAGCGGTCACCATAAGTTATATGCCCAAAAAAAAATGCACTGAGACAGACTTTACTCGTTGTCTATACCTAGAAACTATTACGCTTTTTTGTGCCGCGAGTCAAATGGCCGCCTTCCAGGTAGTTTGGGTTCAAATCCCTATAATTTGTACCAATTAGTTATTCGTAAATACATTACAGGGATCATACCACTTACTTTTAGGTGAAGGAAAGTATCGTGATGGAAACTGAATTCCTTAGAAAAGCAATTCAACGACGTATGCGCAGGCCGCCAATATGCATTGCTACCACCCTTTTCCGCTAATCTGCCAACGTCCGAAAACGTTTGTGACGTGCTGCAATACAAACCATAAATTATAAATAGATCTTAAAATCGGAAATGGAATTGTAATCTCGAATAACTAAATCTCACTAGAGGAGATAATATACCTATCTGTCGCGCTCATGTCGCGCTGTTACAGCCTGCAATTATTTACAAATTTTGACATTCTGCAAAAAATTAAAAAGGCGGATACGCGCAGTTCCTTTTTCAAAATTATACTGTGATGGACTGGGGTGACTGAATTTGCAGTGGGGTAATGACGATTACCTCAGTAGGTCTCTAGAGTTTTGCGGGAATCGAACATTTTTCAAAGTATGATTACTCTCTCAAAATGTCGAGTTCCCGTTTTAAATTTCGCTGCTATTTACGTACACAAGTATCTCGTAGAAGCAATTAATCCCTAAATAAGTTTATACACAGCTTTATTAAACTCTTGGGTATATAATTAAAGTAATTAACATTTTAGTAACAATTTAGTATGTGTATCATTATATATTGCCTCAGGTTAAATGTATACACAAATATTATATGTACGTACGTGTGTAAAAGCATAGCTTAGCTTGGCTTCTAAGCTTGACTTCTAGGCTTGCCTACCTTTTAGGATATATTGATGTACCTACCCAGGTCATCATTTGAGAACGGCTCGACCGATCTGACTGTTTTTTTGCTATAATAAATATGTAACAAAAATATTATATGTTGTCCAATGCTTGTGTACCAATTACTAAAATATACTATGACTCCTAAGGTTCAGCTTCTCACAACAAACAAACGGCTAACTTCATATATTCACCGATCAGGCGTAGTAAGAAGTTAGTTGAATAGAGCACAAATCGACAAGCGTCTAACGAAATTGACATATTAAGCAGAAGATCAAGCACTATAATTGATATTGATGTCCATCCTAGACAGTGGCCGCTTAATTGAATTGTTTCGGAGACATGTTTCCTGTAATTGAATTAATAAAGCCATCTCAAGACAAGCGGTTTACTGACATAAGATTAAATACTCGAAACTTTTACTAGAATACTCTCTAAATATTTTTGAAAGCTACAAAGTCTACATATCCAAAATTTATTTCCAAATTCGATTTTCGGCGTTGGAGATCGTTGTAAGCCTTCTGAAAGTTAGAATCGAAGCGAAGCTAACATAGGCGAAAACATAGAACAGTTGAACCCTTACAGTCTGTGATAAAATTTCTCCAAAAAGGTTACTACATTAGTTATGGAAACATAAAATGAAATAAAACCTCCTAAAACTGTTATAAAGGGCTTAAACTCCAAAGTAGGTTGAAGTAATTTATTTGTAGTACTTAGATAGATATCAGATGCGTTGTAAGATGAGCGCTAGTTGCACTGGATCGCAATGCAATTCAAAGTTCGACATTAAAACTTATGATCCATCGAAAATGTAAATGGTTTAGGGAAGATCGGAAGTAATGCACCATTACCCACGGCACTCACGGGTCACAGTTGTTGGCACTTTCATTTTTTTTGCAAGCGAGAGTGCCAAAAGTTTTGCGCACTGCGTCGCGCTGTTCTCAGCCCAACTGAATATGTATGGGACCAACTTGCCAATTCAAATTCGTTTACTTTATTCACCACATTGCACCGTTATTGAATTTTTAACCTTAATAATCTTTATCTCTAATTCATTGCCCGCTTGAATTTTCGTTTCATTTCTTCGGCAAATTTTTTGATGCTGCAGTTCGTGATGTTTTTTGATGACCTATAAGAACGAGTATATAATAAGAATATAAATATTATTGAAAAACACTTTATACAAAAATAAAAAAAACTTAATTTATCTTATAGAAACATAATTTAAATTAAATTTAAACAAATAATATGTACGAATTATGTGTAGTTAGATTGCGTTTGTCAAAATATACTGTTTAATTGTCTTCAAGTTTCCATAATAACAACACAATCTATCACAGTAATTAGTCACATTAGCCCTGTTGTCACAATGGAAGGACGCACACGTAGATCGTTAGTACATAATGGAATATGTAACTAACGATCGCTCTGTGCGCGGTTTCCTCTCATATTATAAGAGAGTGTTGTTGACATTCCACACGATATACGTTAATTAGTTCGTCAGACACATGCCAATTATTATCAGTGTTTACCTGGCGTGCTCCCACGTGTGTGTAGCGAAAACTAATTCCCTTATAATTTATTACTGCTTAACTTAACATTACTGCTGTATCATTAAATTCACACAGTCACAACTTAATGATACCTCTGGAAATGCAAGGGCCTATAGACTTCGGTGACTACTTAACATCACGCGCGCCGTACCCGTACTTGCAAACTTTGTGTATAAGAAAACCTATAGCTAATGTAATCAGCGTAATGATCATGTAAAACAACGAGAATGGGAAGCATTCATTTTAAGTTAACCATACTAATAAAATAAAAAATAACTTTTCTAGTAGTGATTTTTGTCTACGGTTTTCGTCATACTTGAGCTTACAGCGATTTGCTCTGCATTAAGAATACGGCTAGAAAATATTTGGGTATTCGATACAACGACTTGCCAAGTGTACAGGATAAGAATGACTTGAGTTTTGACGTTTTGACATTGCTAGCAACAGGACGGCCTTTCCTCAACAGAAAATTGCCATAGGCTTAAATAGTGGGATAAGCGAGATGAGGGTAACTAACGATAATTTTCATGGGTTCGTGTTTAAAAAAAACATGTTATTAAATGCACTGAAGTTCGTAGGTAGGCTAACACCTTGTAGCTGTACTATGAAACAAAATTTAATTCGACTTTGTCCTTAGTCTTGATAGTAGATTTATTAATGGTTTAGTTAGATAATATTATTATCTGCAAGAAGTACGTAATCATCTTGCCGCGAATTTTCCATATCGTAGCCTACTTCACTAACCTTATAACTTTTACCTGCAAGAGCCCAGTTTGGATAAATCAATGATGACCTATTTTACAAGGAGTATGGGGGATTTGGGAGAACAATATATTTCAAGTTTAATTAGACTTTTTCATTTTCAAGTGGTGTTATTTTACATAGTTATCTTTGAGTAGAGTGATGTTGCAGTTGAATGATCCAGCAGTTGTGGATTTTTAGCCTATTATATTATTCTGCATGGTGGGTGCCTTGTTTCAGATGAATTAAATAACGATCACTAACTTATTTGTGTTCCAAAAACCTATCACATACACGATTGCGAAGCAATGCGACGGCGAGAAAGGCTTTGTAATTGTGTTAGACAACGGTTTTTTTTTGTCGCACCATGTTCTCACTGTAGGCACGATGTGTTATTCAAATTTTGTTACCGTTACCTCAGAGAGTAGATAATATACTACCCGTTATAAGCTCATGTGGAACACCATTGAGACAATTTTTTGAGGTAATTTTTGCGTGGTAAATACGTCAACATGTACCTATATCTAAAATTCAAAATGATAGCTTTTGCCCACTGCTACCAATTTTTATGGATTCAACTTCATAAATGACGGATTTTCATACAAAACTTTCATCCCCTATTTTATGCCTTAGGGGTGGAATTTCCACTAATTCACAAATAAAACTCTAAAAATCCTGAAATACATATTTATTTATTTTTAACTGCAAGACCAAGTACCAAATTTCATCCGTTTAACTTCAATAATGAAGGATTTTCATACAAACTTTCAACCTCTATTTTACCCCCTTAGGGTGGAATTTCCAAAAATCCTGAAATACGTATTTATTTATTTTTAACTGAAAGGCCAAACACCAATTTTCATTCGTTTAAATGAAAAAATATCGGATTTTCATACAAACTTTCAACCCCTATTTCACCCCCTTAGGGGTGGAATTTCCAAAAATGCTTTCTTAGTGGATGCTTACGTCATTAAACATACGTACTGTCAAAATTTCAAGTCTGTAACCCCAGCCGTTTAGGCTGTGCGTTGATATGTCTGTCAGTCAGTCAGTCACTTCTTTTATATATACAGATTAAAGATTATAATAAAATGGACATAAACAAAAACGCAACTATTGATTCATAGAATTGGAAGAAGCGTTTATTGACAAACTAAGTTGATTACCCTTCCAGACGTCTAGACGAAATTGGATATCTGTCTCATCACATATATTACATAGACAGTAGGTACTGTGAATAAATTCTTGTATAGATTTATATGTACAAGGCGTAACAGACCAATATAGATAGTTATTTTGCGGGGTGGTTGAGATGGGGAAAATGAAAAAAAAAATCGATTTTTCGATCGATTTTTCATGAAAGATTCCTCAAAAAAAATATAATTTAATGTGGTAATGTAAAAGTAGTCAAATATCCTATTCATACATATGACGACACTCTAAACCACCTTCTAATATTTAATGTAAACTGGTCTGCTTCGCTTATGAATTGAACGATATAGTATTTTGCAGTCAGATTGATGCCATAAAATGAATTTTGTCCTAGTACGTATTCAAAGTGATTACCAATAGTCGGCTGATAAATCAACGCTGAACGTAGACGGCAGTGCAAACCGACGGAGTTTCAGGATTTATAGATTAAACCCTATTCGATACGCCATCAATTCCCAGAGCCAAATTGTACTCCAGGAACTTCAGTACTTAATTCAATTTAAATCAATTCATGCAGATTGATTGAGTTATTGCAAGAGAAGAATGTTTAAATTTAAATTTTATTATTACTTCATAGATATGGAGATGAGATGATTTGAGAATTTATGATATTTCCATTCATATATTTCACTGGCTGTGACTATCGGTCTCACACGACCATACAAACTTTACATCATCATATTCACACCTTAAGAGGTTTATTTTTTAGTTGAAAGATGTGAGCAGTTATTTACCATGGTGGCTGAGAAGGAAACCTACTAGCAATCTGGTGGTAAGCAATCATGGTAGCTTATAGGCGTTAGCTGTACCCATACAAATGCGTTGGCCACCTATTGCTTGAGGACTCACTGTGCTGTCAGTATATATTCTACTTACTCCAAACCAGCGCATCCTTCACGAGCTTTGAAAAGCTTACTCACCGCAAACTGGTTTAATTTATGAGTTTATCTAAAGAGTTATTGTGTACATATCTAGTTATCAGCGTAATTTCATAGAATACATATTATTAAAGTCGCCATATAGACCAGTAAATATTGAGTCAACATGCAAAATTAAGTGAGTAAATGTAACATGATGGACGGTGCAGGCAATCGCATTAATGACCGCGCCGCGGCTGCGGTCCGGTTATTTGATTTCAGGATATGATTGGATTTCAAATGAACTCCACGCCGATACCCCAAACTATTATACTCCTATTTAAATATTAATTCAAACAATGCATTAACGGGATGGCCATTGTACATGAAGCAATTACCGTCATTTGTAAATACAAGCCGGGTTGGTGAAATAATTTATATCCAAATAATGAACGTGGAACAAACGGCTAAAACTAAATAGCTATTCGCTGTCTCCGCCAGGGTTTTGGCACTAATTTGCAATTAGTTGTTGTAACGTGGCAAAGCAAATATGCTTATATGTATATGTTGTCGTTGCTCAACACACACAATCGTTTATTTCAGGCAAAATACACCCATATTAGAACAAATAAATCAAAGGTTAACTCAAAAGATTATAAACTAACTAAATGTTTAAAATTTAATTTGACGGGTATTTTAGTTGCCCGATATTTGATGCTGTTGCAAGCACCATGTCACGGAACGAACTGCTGTAGGTACGGTGTGCGACTAAGTGCAAACAAAACGATCTACCCTCAATGGCTTTCTTTTGCTACGTAAGCTAACACTGGAACTCACTCGATAGTCACTTCGGCACACTGTAAGCATAGTGTTTTTCTTTTTGTTTAGAACTTATGTGGAACACATAGCGTATCACTGGATTCCACGTGCTTGATAATTTAAATCCGTCTTCATGATTAAAATTGACATATTTGGATATTTCTATGGCTTCGCGAACTATCCTCGGTATGTAGTGGCGTTCAGTCGATAAAATACGTGGCTGGTGTATTTCAATCTCTCACCATCTGGCTGTCCCAAGATGCAAGTTCAAAGTATTAAAAGTTTGTCTGGCTATTGTTAGCTCGTCACGGCTAATGTAGAAAACCTTAAGGAAAGACTTTTAGAAACCTCTCGTCTACCGTCTGATTCCCGTATGAAGCATGTATATATATAGTTTTTCAGCCTATCTTTTAGGTTTTCTCACATAGACATAGGTATGTCTATTGTCTATGTATGGCGTGCAAATTGCAATAGTATATTGGCATTATATCTTTTTAAATATTCCATGGAAAAATTAGAATGTGTTTGGACCATCTGAAACTCTAAAGGTGTAAAAAGGTTATAAATTCGGATCGTTTAGAGTATATTAGTCAGTTGCGACTGTTTAATATACTAAAAGAATATTATTATAACGCATACTCGTTTTTACACTCGTTATATATAGGCATTGTGTTTTGGATTTAATGTGGTTATGTTAGCTAATTAATATATTTAACCACAACTTAGTACGATTAAGTATTTGATTGTGGGCAATATACCGAGTTTATTATGATGAAATAATTATTATTTTAGTTCTGGCCATGTTTCACACGACATGACTTAAATGGAAATGAATATATTAAAGAAAATTACATTAATTTGTGAAATTGATTACCGTTGTAAAAACTATTTGTTGAATAAAAATTCCAATGGAATGCGATGGTTAGCATTGCGCTTTGACCTTATCAAACAGAATTATTGATATATATCTACAACGTTTAATGCCTTGAATATAATATTACTAACTGAAATAAACCTACGCTTTATTGTAATGATGCATAAAATGCACATAATGGATCATTTTATATATATATTAATAAAGGTAGCATGCCTAGACGTGGTGTTTTAACGTTCGTTTTTCCAGGTAAATAAGAGACTTTACTATGAACAAAATTGGTGAACAAATTCGACCTTTTCAAAGCACAGAACGTACTCAGTATTGAAGGTGTGATCACCTATCCTCCTACTGTCCTCATGTCAGGATGCCTAGCAGTAGTAACGGCGCCGCAAATCTGTAGTTAACGTAACGTAACTTTAGCTAGAATATAAAATTCGTGTCGCGTCTTCAGTATCTTAAGCGCACTCACATAAGTTGGTGAACTAGGACCTTGCTCTGTGTAGAAACGGAGTTACTACAGCCTACAGCTGAAGCAACACTATGTTACTGTGCATCGGTATCTCTTCATGCGACTTTAGCAACTATTGAAACTTCATATGTATCACATACTGTAATAATTGAAGGCCTCCGAATATAGTTTTCTTTACACTTGAAAGTTTTTGTTTCCAATCTCAAGTGGTAAAAACTAGTCCTAATATAAGTATATAGTTTATCTATATATAAAACTCTAAAATTTAAACAAGAAAGTTATTAAATTAAAATTTAAAATTGTATATTTAACTTTAAAATATTATTAATAATATTATTATTATTTGGGATTATTAATTGAATTAAGAAATATATTTAATTTAAAATTATATAAGGACTCAGCTTTGCAGCAAGATACTATTTTATTCAAGGTTTTTTATTAAATTAAAAGCCTCTAGTACCATGCATTATAGTTTAATACTTTTGAGTCAAAGGCGTGGCGAGTTACGTTACCGTAATTTTCCTTGAGTCGTTTCTACAAGAAGATTATTCTCATAACAAAATTACGTTTCCGGAGGGGAACACAAAAGAATAAAAATACAATTACTATGAAACAAACCCGTTCGCCCTGTAAGAACATAAATCTTCCCGTTTGTTACAAGCCTCTTTCGACACCGGTCGGGTCAGTTAACGTTAATATATTTGTTGATAGTTTTTCTTCGGTATGTCCCTACACGTGGTTATCGGTTGTATATAAAATGAAAGTAAAGGAAAGTGTTTGTGGGGATGTCTAGCCTTTTCTTTATAATCACCTACTGCCACCCACTTATGGTTGTAGTACTAGGTAATAATCCTTGGTCTGTATTTCTGAGAAAGGAAGTTTTGTCTCGGTCGGTTAAGTGGGTGGCAAAAATGTCTGTGGCGACCCGAGCAAAACCGGGTTTTGTTGCTAGTAAATAATAAAATGTTCCATTGTTTTTTTTAATATACTTTAAACTAAACTGTATAAGTTGTAATGCATAACTTGTGAGAGACCATCTCAAGTATAACATACGGCTACACAAACATACGCCATTTATCATGGTTCCGACATGACCCTTCGTCTTCATGTCAATATCTTTACCTGAGCTAGACGCGGAAAGTACTGTCACATAAGGTAAGACAGAGGTTTGGTTGGAACACAATTGATTATATTTAGTTGACCACGTCCTACCAGGCTGATTTCCCCAGAGAGAGACTATTACCGCAGATAAATCAATCAAACATTTCATACATGCAACCGGTGACTGACCTTCATATAATAATTTATTGGTAAGATTACGTCCGAATGAAAACAACATTGTTTGTTTGAACATATACAGAATCACAAAAGGCTTAACACTGTCATGTTGGAAGAGTTATTTTCTATTATAATATAACATGATTTTGTATATGTAAAAATGTGGTGAAAACCGAGAGACACCTCTGCGGTAGGCAGAAAACAGAATTTCCTTTGAGGAGACCCGCTAATATTTTACTACAAGCAAGACAAACATCAAACAGAAGTATTTTTAATTCAGTTTAGGCACCTAAAACTCACAAATGAAGTAATATAATTCACACTCACAAACAAGCACAAACACAAACAAGCATCGCAGAGTCGATCACCAGGTCAAAAAATATTAGGTATTCATAGGTATACCTATAATTTTATGTCTTCTCAAATGGAACTTCAAAATTAGCATCTAATAGATAAATGGTACTGAAACAAGACCATAACAATTTCGCCCCAAAATATCTGTAATTTAAAGCGTCTCCAAAGTAAAGTTTTCATGAAAGACGTTTTGTTTATTTAAGCTTTCATGCATAAAACAAAGTTAATAAACAAAAAATATTGTACTACAGGGAGATTTTGCAAGAGGTACTTGATTAAATTAAATAGACTTATAACTAGAATGGTTTTTATGTGACCGAGGTCCTATTGCCAGACCTGTTTATTGATGCACAGATAGGGAAACACAATTCAAATGCGACCCATTTTCCTCTTCCGTACTGACGGACTGTAAAAAAATACCCCTTGTTTTTATTATTTGTATTGCTTGTATTTTAAGCTTGTTATTCCCGGTAGCGATTATTGCGGAATTTATTGTATAATGTTATAACAGCAAGTCGTTTTATTTTTTTCCCCCACGGTACAACACAACAGTAACCTCAAACCGCTCGCCGTCAACTCAGAGTAATATAGCGCTTTCATAAAATCCGAGGTGTCATTTCCTTGTGAATAGTTCGTTATATCTGCTCCGAGAACGAATCCGCGTATAAAAGTCTCAGGTTATTACGAGTTCCGTCCTCTCGCCACGGCTGGTGTTAGGTGCAAAATGGTAAATTTGGTCTCTATTGACAAATGACGGAGCTCGTTACAATACTGTATCGTTTTCCATGTCCATAGCATTTTGTATTTTGCTTCCACCTTTTCGGCGTGTGATCGTAAATTTGTATCGCTTCCTTCCCGCGCTACTAAGGGATGCAATATCGTCGCGTTTTATAGATACTATTTTCCTCTATAAATAAGATCGTAACATTGTCATTCGTTTATCGTTCTACTATTCTTGGTCGTTCAATGTTTCGATAAATAACAAAAAAGACCAAATCTACTCATCAAATGTAATTTATTGCACAGCATTGCTGGAGTATGCATCATTAAAAGATATATTATTAATAGCCAGCATCTACGCACGTAGATGAAAAATATGTGTAGAATAGGTGAGACGGAAGGCGATATATAATTAATACTTACAAATGATAACTATAAATGCAATACAAATACCGAAATAAATATGATACATAAGTATATTTCATAAACACGGTGTATACCGTCTAAAGAAGATAAGCAAAGGTCTAATCTTATCCAATAGTTTAAAACGCCACCATAGCAAACAAAAGGATGGCGTAGTAAAACTAGTATTATTTGATAGAGCTCTTTAGAACAGAGCTAGTGTTTCTGAAGTCTAGGACCACAAATTGAATATTCGGTTACGATATGTAAGATATTTCATATATTTTTCCATATCGTAGTCTCAATTTCTGATACAGTTAAATTGAAAATAGCAACAAATTATATACATACTATATTATGTAGCATATATTTTTACCATTAAAGGATCCATTATTATTGTTCTGAAATACAAATCTCTGTATTCAATATTTTATGACCAATACAAACGGAATAATTTATTACGTCCCGATAAATAAGTATGTATAAACCCTCTTTGTGGAAAGGGTCATAAATCACTCGAATGAACCAAGCCTCCATTGACAAAAGTACCATCATAAATAAATAAATACATTCTACACGTTTTCTTCCTACTTTAACAGAACTCCTTCAAGTGGTGTACCCTTTGTGTGTGTAACAGTAAATAGGTATATTCACGCTAACATATTTCGTATTTGTCAAACGAGTCCTCTTTTGATGATTTGTTTATTTCCGTTTTAAGCTATTTTTCTTCGTAAGGGAATAAAGGAATGAAGGTTTTGGGTTGTAACGGTGACATATTTTGGATTAAATAAGATAATAGACTATGCAATATTTTTATTTAACCGTGGTCTGTGACGGTACTCGTACAATACGGATTACGGATTGTAAACGCTTCAAGGGATAGTATAGATATCGTAATAAAATATAATAACTATTCAAGTAACAAAGACTACACAACATTCGCAACAATACCTACTACGTAAAACAGCGCAAACAGGTACATACAACAAAACGTTATTCGAGGGCTCGAGGGTTGTAAAGTGGAAATATGATGTGGAGGCAGCCGCTATCGGATTCACCTCAGAGGACGCGCCGAAAGGATCAACTCGATTGGAAGTAATCGTCATTTCTCGGAGGTAGCCCCTACTGTTTGTTATGTGCTCTTATCCTTATCTTAGACTATTTACTATGAGTAGTCCCAGAAAGCATTCCATTATATTGGAATTATTGATACGCCTAAACTGAAATTGATGGATTGTTAAGATAGGTGACTTCCATTGAGTTTGACTTCCATTGAGGAATTACGAATGAGTACGAAGGTTTCTCCCTACACTGGCGGCAAGCCCCTAGCCCGCATATGCAACTGATTCATATGCACCTAGAACTCTTATTCGTATCTACTAAATACGAATAAGGTATTGGGTATTTTAAGAGAGGTAGGGCGATTTGGGATTTCCCGTGGGTTATCCCATTTAAATTGGAGCCGCCCGACTGGGGACTGTACCTCCGCCTTACAGAAGACCGCAGTGAAATAACACTGCATGATGTAGTGTTGTGTTTCTGTGGTGAGTAAGGTTGCCAGTGCTCCACGAGGATACGCTGGGCTAGTAGTATTGCTGCTAGCACAGCGAGTCCTCATCAACAACATGGTTGGCACTCCGTTAGTGATACTCCTGGTATTGCTAGCGGCTATAGGCTACGGTGACTGTTTACCATCAGGTGGGCCGTATGCTTGTGTGCCACCTTAGTGGTAAAAAAAAAAGTTTTGGAATTCTAGTAGAAGAACACTAATCACACAAAAAGAGTAAGAATTTAAAATAAATACTCTTTACAGCAAACGCACTTGCCCTTCGAGCACTGCTAATGAGTTTGCACGAGCATATTCCCAGTCCCGGAACGGACAGCGAGGGATCATCAGTCTATAAATGCAGATTTATAATACAAATTAAATATTTTAATGGAGGTAAATAAAAAGCCTTGCACTCAGGAGCGTGTGAGTGTGTGGGATGTGGGCTGTATTCGTAGTTCGGGCTTTGCAAACTGCTGAGTAAAGATTTTACCAATCCAAACAAAACGCAACGGGAGTGCATTCTGCACGTGTAAACATTCGGCTTTGATGCGATGTGAATAGCTCACACGCGGCTTACAGCAAAGATTGCTGGCGTGGCGTGCGCGCACTAGTTATGGGAAAAGTTACAATGCTTTAGAGTTATTCTATTTTGGAATCGTTAGTAAAGTGTGTACAGACTAGATTGTCATTCACATGTTCAATTACTTCAATTAGCCTTTGATTATATAAGCTTAAAATAAACATGTATTATTTTACAACCTTTTATTTAGTTGCACCTGTCGTGTGTGTGTGTGTGTAATCAAATTTAGCAAATTAAATTTTACTCTCTTCCCAGTGTCGGATTGAGCTGAAATTTATCATACACGTGTGGTTCCCGTGACAATGCACGATTTCCTAAATTCCACCATTTCCAATCAAATATTATGACCTTAACAAAATATAGATTTATAATTTCCACAGTAGCTATGATATGGATATCAAATAAAAGGGCTTGATGAGCGAAAAAGATTTTTTTCATTAACAATGATTAAAAGATTGTCTTAAAAAAAGTTTTCAGTCTTGTTCCGAAGCTCATATCATACATATCTACTTCTGTACTAATGTAGTCGGTAATCTCGGGAACTACGCAAATGATTTGAACAAATGTTTGACTAATGATAACTTACACTGCCCCGGAGTATAGACTATATTATTTTATCTTAAAGCTGTGTCGTTGATCGTTTTAATATTTATATGCGGGCGAAGACAACTTTTTTTTATAATAATAATGTTTGTCTTTAATTACTACGCCCGCACACTGTGCTAAACAACGTAAGTAAAATAGCATATTTATCTGTTTTGTTTATCCAATACAAAGTTTCTGAGATATGCATACATCCATATTATCACGCCGAGTCCCTCAAGGGGTAGGCAGAGAAGAGAGTATAAAGCGCCGAGTCTAAGATATGTCTTTAATTAAATTGTATTTCCACTGGCTTCCTTAAGAGACCGCAAGTGTTGGGAAATGATGAGCGGAACTGACAAGTAAAAGGCATTAAATCTGTCTGGGAGGTTCGATTTGCATTGGGAAAATTGCATTTCGAGTCGTCGCTGGCAGAAGCACTTGAAATGTTTGCGAAAATATAACAAATTCTTCACTTTACGATTTTTCCTTCAGCTATGTAGGCACTGACTGAGTTAGCACGGATTCAAACTAAGGTCAGTTATTTTTCTTAAATTTACTTAATTCATTGTTTTATATATTGTTTTTGAAACGGGCAAGAAATACTTAAATGTTGTTATCGAAAAAAAAAATTATAAAAAATAATTAATGTGTTATATACATATAAACAGGAGTCCTAGTCCTGTTTATAATATATTTTTTGTAACTTAATGGTTAGGTTTTTTTAACCCGGAAACGAAATGCTCAGATTATTTAAAAGTATCGCAACCTTTAATTTGATCTTTACTAATATTATGTTCGTCGTCATGAACGTGATCTGAACGTGACGTGAACATAAACACTTAAAAATATAGGGATACGTAATTTCTCTATTGCTATGCTGTAAATTATATAAATATACCTTTCAAAAATGTAGTACGAAGGACTTTTAAAAATGTAGACAATGTTCGTCGCTCGTAGAATTGTGCGAGTGCGTGTAGCACCAATTTAATGCCGCTTATTCCTCGTACATTACCGAGTTAAGGAAGTTAGGTACATTGCATACCTTGAGAAGTATAATAAAATTGATTCTGCAAAAGAAATAGTTTCTCGCTTAAAAAGTTTATTCTCGAGCTGAATCCTTCGGGGATTCAAAATCGGAAACCAATAAAAAAAATAAAGTACTCTGAAAAATGTATAGAACACATTTAAAAATTGACAGTCAAAACCCTGAACACATTTTAGGTGCAAACAAAATTTTTGTGCTTTTTTATATTATGAAATAAAATTTACAAGAATCGAGAAACAAACTTAAAACATACAAAAAAATGGCTTGTTGTCATCACGAAGAGTGTGGAGAGTATGCGGTGACGCCGGCTCTCGTGGCGCCGTCATGCAGGCGAAACGCGAAGTGCTGCGACGGCGCGTGCTACCCCTGCTTACCACCGTGTAAGAAGTCTCCAGCGCCGAAGACCCCGCCGCGAACACCCCAGGACGACTATTGCCCGCACCACTATTACTATCGCGACAGCAGCCCGCAGCCGCGGCGGCCGCGCTCGCCGCCTCCTACTCGCCAGTCCTCCGCCTCAGGCTCTCACTGCCCCACTTGCAGCCAACCCACATGCAAGCCTGTCAAAACTAAATACGTGATACCCTGCTACAGATATGAAGATGGTCGTATTGTGAGTTTCTTTATCTACCTATCCGTTACAATTATATAACAATCTAAATCCTATTTAAAACAAAACCTTCCAACAATAAATTATTTGAGATTTATTACACACATAAATTGTGTAGGTAACTTCTTTATTCTCCCTCACTGTTTTAAAAAGGATTTATCTAGTATCTCTCACATAAAAACCTGAAACCAACGACATGTTAAATTTTATTAAAAATTTCAAAATAGCATTTAGTTAACTTTAGCCAAAATTTTTTTAATAAAACAACTGCATTGTTGTTGGTTTCAGGAACGGTACGTTCCTACGCAACATGGTAGGCTCCCAATGTCCGCATACCGCCGGAACGGAATGCAGGATCAGATCTACGGGTATAGAGGAGCTATCAGATTCCTGTGCGCAGGCGAGAGCCGAGTCGGTCCTATTGTGCACACTGCAGTCGAGCCCTTGCGCAGATTGTATCCTAAAATCACACAGGAAATGCTTCCCATTAAAAAGAAGAAAGACAAAAAGTGAACATATGACATAACCGTCTCATAGTTAATTAATTAATAGAAATAGTCATCTTCAATGATCAACTACACTTATTTACACGTAGTACCACACAAATATGATAGATTTAAAAGAGTGACGACAAAGAATCCGTATGACAGGCGCATCCTCTGCCGTCATCTGCGCTAAAACGGAACGGACTTCAAGATCAAAAGTTTGTAGAGGGCGGAGGCATATCACACATCCGCAAGTGTTGGCATTGCGCGACGTGGAGCGATCATCCCATGTGCATCCTGGTCAAACCTATGAAGAAACTCTCTGCCATTGTTGCTAAGAAATGATGGCCATTTGGTGCGTAGTTATTTGACTTTATTATTCGGCACATGGCAGTGAGCATAGTAATTACATTTTCAAGTTTAAGATATTTAAAATACGAGCCCGCTTTATTTCGGTCGGGAAAATGTAAAGAAGCGAGACGGGACTAAATGACGACTATCTGGTCCGTTGCAGGTGAGCAAGCTACCCGTGACGGCATTCAAACGCAACGGGATGCAGGACCAGGAGCATTCGAAGCTGCTCGGCACTGCGAACTTCCTCGTCCGAAGTCCCCGCGACGTGTCTATCGAATGTAACGTGTGCACGCTTCCGGTCAAAGTTAAAGACCCAGCCAAAGTACCACGGTGCTCCGCTACCTCTTTGTTGGGATGTGCATTATTAAGGAAAGGGCCGATCGAAGTGTCAATTGAGGATATTCTAGATGACTGACAAATGCCATAATCCTGTGTAATATGAGAAAAAATACGAAAGTGATGTCGCTTGAAAATTGTTGACGTTATGAACGCTGAATAACGGATGAAGGTCACGTAAGCGGATTTTCCTGTAATACAGTTCAGCTTAGAAGCGAATTTGAGTTAAATGAGAACATTTTTATTACAGAAATCATTAAAGCATTTGACAACGACAGTTGTGGCTTTTATTACCACACAGCCTGGAGAACATAAGTAAACTATTTGAGTTTTTGTAGCGTGTCGTTTAGATGATTTTGATATTGTTGCAGGACAACCAGCCGACACCGTTGATGCGCCGCGCCTGCGAGGTAGCGGTGGGCAAGCGCCCGCACCGCAAGCCCTTCGTTCTCTCATCGTTCTGCGCTGACGATAAAACTGAAGTGCGCCGATATCATGCTGAAGATGAACGGGTACTAAACTGACATTATATTATTAACGTATGGTTGGCTCCATGCCTCGGAGAATACTTTGAGTATTCGGATCTGGTTGTCATGTTTATATTTTTGATTGACAATTGATATGGGTATGTCGGAAGTAGAAAGTCAACAACTCATTTTTTTGGTAATAGATTTTCTATATAAAATGGACTACTAGGTGGCAGTCGCTTTTTGTAAAAATCTGGTAACCAGCCACATCGGGTTAATTTAGTATCGACCATAACAGTATTTCGGTTAAGGCCAGGGCGTTGAATGATGTTATTGATATTAGATATGGTATTTGAGTAACAAACACGCAAATTATAAATTTATTGTTAAAATCGTCTCCGTAATCAGACATCAGGACGATGTATAATCACTCATAATTAATATTTAGTGTAGTCAGTCGTTATCGTTAGTTAAAGTTATAAGGAATAGTCATGCTTATGAATATCAGAATAATTATTTATTCCAATTCATATCATATTAAAGTTTTCACTTAATCCCAATGAACTCGGTATTTTAAGACAAATTTAATATTCGGTCCAAGGTTAGTGAGCTCGCCACCTGAATTGATTCCCACGCAAAATCCTTTTAGAAGCCAAAGCAAAAAGCCGAATAAGCGCCGTTCGTGACGCCGAGGAGAAATTCAATTTGATTACAATCCCAGAACCAGAAAAATGAATCTAACGTGATCCTCAATGCAAAACATGATTAAATTCCCAAGATATTATTAAAAACTTCGATAACATTGACATGGCACGAACATTGGGTATACAATAAATACATGTGTAGAGTATTTTAAGTGAAGTATTTTTTTTTTTGCTAAAGATATATAGTGTTAAGTATCGTAATATCTACTATTGCTATCAGTACGTACTTTCCAGTGTCCCTGATTTTATTGATTGATCCACATCGTTCTCAATTCGAGACCATTTAATTAGGCGAGTCTTTGTAAATATTAGATGTAGTATTTTAGGTAGGTATTATTATAAATATAGGATTTGAAAAAAAAGGCAGGTATAATTTGATGAAAAATGTAGCTTGTTATCTGATGTTTAATCTTAATTTTATTTTTTCTTGATGAAGAGGCTATCTACAGAATAACATTTAAATTTAAATTGTATTACTGGACAAGCTATTTGCGAGAATTAGGTGAGATTCGACATAATTTTGGATGTCGGTTGTTTGGTGCGTTTTAGTGATATCGTTTGCGTCGCCTCATGGACCTCACTGTTGTTCGATGACTTACGTCGCAGATTCGCAGCGGGGTTCAGAGAGACGAGGATTTATTTCCAACTGAGGCTCAAGTTAGAACTCTTCCTGATTGGGGTCCGTAATGCAAAGCTCCCTAATGGAATCATGACATCTATAAGCGAGCGCTCTTGGGTGAAAGGTTGTTTGTTATATTTTATAATAACGTTCAGCCTATTTATGTGTTGTTGAAATTTCATATTAACAGCACAACGCCGTCTGCTACATGCAAATCACAAAGTTTACATCATACTATACTTTCATAATATAGAAAATCAAACGTACCTACTTATCAAGGGAAGTTCCGTTGCTATTGTACCCGTTTTATTTTAAGATGTAAGAATATTTAACCAGAGGACTAACTAGAGTCCTCTGTTGGTGGTGATTAAGGGAACTATTTAGAATTAGAATAGGATACAGTTTATGGAATGGTGGAGAAAACGACCATAATTCTGCTGACAGATTCATACAAAAATTGTTTTAAAAATAAGCGGATCATCTATTTATCTAATAATTTAAACTTTGGCCCTTCTCACTAATCTTTTTAATTAACAGGGTTCGTAGTTATTACGCGAAACACGAAAACTTTTTGGAACCGAATTTCATTTTGCAATCCTTACTTTTTACCTGCAAACTTAATTAATTTACGGGAGTCGAGTTTGAAAAACTTAACTGCTTATGCAAATATGTTAATTGCCATATCCCGTCGAGCAATTCTCGGATTAGAGTTAGGTTTTAATTTGGTTACGTTTTCTTTTATTTATTTTTGTTTTTTTTTTTGTTGGTGGCAGGGCAACTGTTGCATACATTTTGAGAGGAAGGAACCGGGATCCGAAACACTGTGTTTCCGAGGGGGGCGCTACCATCACCACCTGCAACATGACTACCGTGACTACGTGCCGTGTCAGACCTCATTGTCTCTGCCCCACCACAGATACGATGACTACCTCTACTCTAGAGTTGTCGGACCTGAATTTGGCGGTTATTATGTGTAATAAGTTGGAGTGTACGTTTCTGGTGTAAAATTATTTTGTCTGCGTGCTTAAACAATATGGCGGCTATGTCATTAAATATTGTTGTTACGAATTGTTTTATTTTGAACCATACTTCTATTCGTTTGACACTACTAGATATTTCGAATTATGATTGAATTCGATTATAAAAAAATAATTCGGACGAACCCATAAAAGTGCATTTGAATGTATTTAACAAGCTTTATCAAAAGCTACAATCATAATTTCAATTTTTAAATAATACTTTAAAACTTCAAATCCCACAAAATATAAGATTGCAAACTGTCTGGCAATATATTTCAAAACATAGGCAATCCTAAATAATACATTTTAACCATAGAGAAAGAATGAAATCCTAGGTCTGTGATTTTAACTTATGATATTGGTGTCGCTTCTGTTGTAAAAATCATCTAAAATCACTAAACTAATTTGACAGGATTAGTCCTGTCAAACTTAGAATAAGGACTAAGGGACTTAAGGGAAGATCTTCCTATGCCTTTCTCATATGCGGGGTTAAATAAGGATGGAAATACTTTAAGTACTGTCAAATGAGTGTAATGATTACTCTATCTACCAATTAGATAAATTTCTCAATTTTATTTAATAAAGTTAAACTATAAATTTTCCACTGACCAGTCTCCATCATTTATCTTCACCTACCACTAATAAATGTCCACTACGTTTAGTACTTATGTATTCTGTGCCTACCACACCACGTGACATTGGCGGTATAGCTGCATTAAAAGCTCGGCGCCATTAACTTAAAGAAGAAGATATTTTCACGTGATATAATATCATTGCCCTCTACGATGATTTCGCACAACAGAAATAGCACTATTATATGCATGGATGGATTATATGTGTAAAAAGGTGATTATAACAATGTTGAATTTTTCGTGCATTTTTCTGCAATCCCTCCAGCAATCCTCAGAAATGAAATCAGTCACAGAGTACATAAAAATCAGTCTTCTATTTTTAACTTAGTCTCAGAATAATAGGTAAAGCTCGTGTTCTGGTTTTAGTTATGTCGTTACGGTAATCAAATCCTCTTCAAGGACAATTGCTGCCAGTACCTGTCAAGTGTAGGTCAAATTTATGAATAAATGTTCTTCTCCTTTGTGTTTTTGTAGTCGCCAAAAATGTTGCAAGTACACTTAATTGTCTCTAAATCAGTAAATATTTATAAAATCCATATAAATTTGGTGTATTTGTTTATTACACACATTTCAACACTAGTAGTAGAAGAGCTGGTCAACATTTTTGGGTAGGTTCTTGAGACATCTTGAATATTTTAACAATACTTATTTTGGTATGCCAGAATACAAAAATGCATAGCTTGAATGAAGAGGTATATGACCTACTTAAACAGAAACATTTTGCTGCTAAGGTACTTACATAAATTTACTAAACTAACTTATCCTAAAAACTTTATAATCAAAGCCTAAAAAGTACTAACCAAACCTAACTAATTGTTTCCATCCGTTCTGCAATATAATTGCATTGGTTTATTGTAAGGAAGGTGGATTATTTTGAGGCATGTATGTAAAATTCCAGGTGGTTCCTGCACATCCATAACATCTTAACTTAATTTTTTTGTTTACATTGCAGTAAAACGAATGAAGCAAAATGTCCAAAGGGTATTATATCCACGGTTTAACTCAGAGCGCAATAACGTAAATATATTATTGCCTGTTTGTTGCAGGAACAATGCCGCTCAAAATCCGGAACGTAATCAAATGGAAAAGGGAAGATCGAGAAGATTTGTAATAAAACCGCAATAAATTGACTACGTAGTGAGGTGATAACAATAAAGATTTTACAGTTTTGTGAGTAATCATGTGGACCGGGTTCCGTTTGGTTCTTAGTATTTTGTTTTGGTTGTGAGCGTGTGTACGGTGGGCAAATGCGAAGGCGCCGCGGGTGGGCGGTGCGAGGGGCGCGGTGACTGCGCGCGCGCACCATGCGCCTCTTGCTGGCGCTGCTACTTTTCGCTGCCGGGTGCGCCTCTGCTGCCGCGCAGATCGCCTGGACGCCCATATTCCTTGACGGAAGTAGTACGTATTGTTTAATCATGTTACATTAAGCTACATAAACACGAGTAGCATAGTTACTAGTTTTTATATTAAAATATACCAAGCAAATGCCGTGGCGAGTGCGTTTTATTGCCTCCGTAGCTTAACAGTAATGGGTTTGTCCTAATAATAATCCTAGGTTCGGTTAATTGATTTTTTGAAGGTGTAGGCGCAGCGGTTGTCACGAGGGATGTTAAAAATGAAGGTCCATATCCGATACAGATTTTTGAACTGTTTCGTGAGAGGACAAGTTACGATTCCCGACAGGAGCTGAAATAAATGTAATGTTTGAATAAAGGACCTTTAAGTATAGAATTATGACCAGGTCAAGTGGACCTCTGGACACAGTCTTCATCCGGGTGTGCGTGTCCGGGTGGCGGTGGAGAGGAGTGTGCGTGCTGCGTGCGCGACGGAGCCTGTCCGTGCGGTGATGACGCGCCCGGCCGCTGCGCGCAATGCGGTCTCGAACGATACTGCGCAAATAGTATGTATTTGTAAAAAAAAAGTTTTTTTTTATATTCAACGCCCGGACCTCTTTAGATTCATGGTATACTGGCGACATTAACACTACTTTCTATTTAAACACGATCACCTTAAATAAGGTTTGATAATGAAATAAACTCATTTTAAATAAAATAATTCGGTAGATAACTATACTTAAACAAGAATTAAGCTTAACATAGCGTTTGTATTCTCTTGGTACCTGTCAATACTTCAAGATAATAAAATGGTGCCAATTCTGTTTTAACACGGTTGTAGCCACAGACTTAGGATTTTCGCTCTTGTAGTCATCCCCGCTCATAAGAACGGGATATCAATACTTTTAGCCCTGTCAAATTAGTTTCGTTTAGTGATTTTGTACAACAGAGCTGCCATTCTAACGTAGCGGTTGTATTCTCTTGGGTGCCTTACCTACGTTAATGAAACCTCATTGATCTTGGCTTTTGAAATACTGCGAGTGTTTCATAAGCCAAGATTTCTAATTACCAGGTGTAAGATGTTGTATTTTTGTATTTTCTATCAAGTTATTATACTAATGACTCCATAACATGCAATTCAAAATGTATCCTGCAGCGGTTGTGTAAGTGGGTATCTCCAGATCCGTATCTTAATGATGACCAATTTTAGCGTCCATAGAGTAACAAACGATGCGTTATGTAAATACAGAGTAATAAAGAGTTTGTACAACTGGCCCACTCACATGACTCACAATTCCAAGTGTAGAACGGGGACAACGTTTACACTTTTCTTCAATATGGGACCATTATTAACTCCTGGTCAATATCGAACCCTCACAATGGTTTCACTTGTCCGTCTCTCAATTTTGTTACTTGTATGTTTCATTGTGTATCTTTTAGAATTTCGATTGAGTCTTTATTGTAATAAGCTTTGCGGTACTTAGAATTCTGAGTTTTTTTTTGTTTTGAAATTGTGATGTTATTAATTACTAGGTATATGAAATTGAAGTCACTAGTGAATGGATTTTTTAATTTGGATCCTAACCATATTTCAGACAGTGGCTTAGTGTAACAAAATAACCAGTTCAAACTAGCGTAAGTCCTTATTCTAAGGTTCAAACACTCCTCATTTATTTTTAATTAACGGCTATTTTATATTTAGTTTATGCTTTGTATAATACCTTCGATAAATCCACAAAGTATGCCATAAACGCTTCGCATAAGCCTTGATTTCAAATGACACGGCTTTCAAAGAGAATACAATACGCGACGGCTATTTATGTGTTTAATACACGTGATTCATGTAGTATGTTTCATTCAGTGTGCAACATCACAATCGATTCGCGCATCCTCAAGAGCAAGTCCGGGAAGACGTTCGGTCAGATCAAGTCGCCGTCGCTCGAAGGGCCCGGCTCGTGCTCATATCTGCTGCAGCCTGACGCAGGCCAGCGAGTCGAGATACAGCTCTACAGGCTCGTAACCGTCGGCAGGTTTAATGGCACTAGGTGAGTTAACATGACGTTAGCTATAATCATTATTATAAATTGATTGTTAGTTTGTGGTATTTGCCACGGCTATCCTCTCAACATCACCATGAATATGTATAAAAAAAAACGAATGAAGCCCTAGGAATTCTGGTCATAATCCGATTTCAGGCGTTCGAAATCGCGGGCACAGCTAGGTAATAAATGCCCTTAGGCAGGCTGAGTTTTATTTAGGGTATATGTCACGGTTTGATCCTCAGCTAAGGACTAGAATACAAATCAAAATAAATATATTTATTAGCTTCAAAAGAGGAATATAAATGATGACACGGTGTTGGGTATAATGGACGTCGGATGTAGCCGTTAACAATGTTGTTACCCATAAGCCGACACTTAGCTGTGACCACAACTCGGACTCGGTCAATTCTGACAAGCTGCTTCAAATGACGTACTACAAGTATATGTTTTTTCTGTCAGGTTGGCTGGTAGAAAATGTTTTACATCAAGTAGGGGAATGTGTTGAACCTTGGTACTTTGTGTACCTAAGCCAAGCTCATTTCGAATATTAGCGCGTTACTAAATTCTACTGTGTATGGTATTCGGTACGTCACCACCGACTTTTCAATATGAAGTTAGTCGCATACCGCCATTAAGCCGGTGTACCATACACCGATATCGACGTTGAAACATTTTTAGGCGAAACAGTTAGTATTTTTAATATCTTTTTTAGTCAGATAGTTTTAAACGATTTTAAATTGTCACTTTACTTTTATATGTTATCGGTTATTTTATTTAACAAGTGTCAAAACTTACGTGATAAGTAATCTGTAAACTATTTAAAATCCACCTTCTCAATGTAAAAACTTGTAAACTTGATAATGTAAAAATGGCTTCAACTCATTAGCCGATGCTTATTTTGTTGTATATGCTCTATTTGTTCATACCAAACTATTTATTTCATGCAGTGACTTATTGTTGAATAAAAATTGTCTTGCCAACACAAATAGGTGCCTAAGTAAAGAAATATGATCTGCAAACGCCGATCAGCAAACGTAGGCACATTTTTTGCCCGTAAGCAAGGACAAAGATGCAAATAAACGAAATTGTCTCAGTTGGTCAACTTACATAAAAGAGGAATGGATGAGAATCGTAGTGAAGAATAGGGTGTGACGGGACGACGGTTGTCACACACATGCGGCTATGATCAATGTCCCGTCAAATTGAATATTCGGGGCAAGCCGTCTTCGGACCACCGTCCGTAGCCACCCCATAATTTTACTCTGTTACTTTACCTACCCACGATTTCATTGGTTGGTTAAGCATGGAACAAAATGCTTGCCATGCTTTGTGCAGTAGCTACCTAATAAACATTTTAAACAGTGGGTACTGAATCCTTCTGCACTATGGTACTTTATTTTAAATTATATTCGAATAGTTTCATTTATTAAAAAAAAAACAATGGATGATGAATCTTATGAATATAATATTATTTTGATACTTTTAAAGTTATAAGAAACTCTTTCCAGTTAACATAACTAGGAGGTGACTTTCGCACGATTACAGATTCACATTGTTGAATTATTACAACATTAGTGAAGAGTGTATAATTCAACTTGATGCATATTTGAGTTATATAAAGCTATAAGCAAACGACCATGGGAAAAAAAAAGTAATTGCAAAAAAGAGATCTTATTTTGGTAATTTCATTAAAATACGATCGCGACCAACTGACGCGAATATTACCCACTCCTGTTAATGGTTGTATTATCGTTACAATATTTTAAAATTATTTTTAAATTAATATGTAATGGGAATACTATTGAAAATAATTGCTTCACAAAATGAATTTATAGTTTCATTAAACAAGAGCAATAATTAAATACAAGTTAACCCTCGTGATATACTGCCCCAGATCGCGAACATTACGCCAATTATATAACACAACAACTTTGTTTAACGGACATTAGTGTTTTTAACCAATAGATGGCGCTTTATGTAAATATGCCTATTATAGCGCACGCTGTAGAGAGTCTCCGTCGCTATGTTATATGTCTCCGCGACGGAGACTCATTGAGCAAATATACCATTAAACCGGACTTAGTATACTTCTACCATAGTTTGATTTACCACCACGCACAACAAGATCTGCTGCTGACTGCCTCCACTCCCAGGACCCAGTGTGGTGTCATACATTTTGGTCCTTCGAGCCGGATCGCCACTTCATCAGCGGTCCGAGGTCCTGGGAGGTCTGGAGTAGTGTCCAAGGACAGGAGGCAGTCTTTATTGAGCACCAGGCGGGGTGCTCAACGGTGGTACTCAGACATCGGGGCGTAGTCCCAAGGCAGCACCAGGAGGGGTGCTGCTTCCGAGGAAGCACCAGGAGGGGTGCAGCTCCAATATCAGAGGCAACAGGAGGAGTGCAGCTCCAATATCAGAGGCACCAGGAGGGGTGCAGCAGCAAAAAAAAGAAGAAGCACCAGAAGAGCGACACAGGAGGCGTGACGTCATATTGTCATCAAGGTGTCAGCGGGCAGAACCGAGTCGACTGTGACGTCATCGGCCAAGTTCGCGTCTCCTGTGACGTCAGAGTGTCAACGGTGACATCAACTTTCAAGGACGAGACGGCAGTGACGTCTACAAAAGTGACAAGAGTGAGTGTGTTAAAAAACTAAGTCAACCATAACCTAAATATTATGTAATTGAACCTCATCAGAAAAATAATTTAGAATATTTTAATTGTAATAGTTTAAGAAGTTTGGTTAAGACATCGGAACCTTTGCACATAGGTTGTCAAACACTGAAATTTAATTTGAAACTTTTTACTTTTTATTTATATTTTCGAGCATACGTTTTGTCATCTTACCATACGGAAGATTTGTACAGTAGTGTTGAGGAATTGTTCATAGATTTCAAATGTGTCCTTAAAGAAAATATCAAGCGACTAACTCAATGCTCTACTCAAATTACCAACACAAATTTTAAACTACCCAAAATTATAATACCAAAATTTTCAGGGGTCTATACTGAATGGACCACATTCCGGGACTTATTTGTTTCTCTAGTTCACAACTCAAACATATGCAAAGCGCAAAAATGCAATATCTTAAAGGGCTACTCACAGGTGAAGCTGAACAGCTAGTTAGGCATATCAGCATAGCAGCTGAAAATTATGACAGATGTTGGGCGATGTTAGAGACCCGATCCTCTAACATCGCCCAACATCTGTTATACCGATATAACAATAAAAGGTTCCTTTCAAATTGCATCTTAAACCGTCTTTTCAACCAAAGAGGTGTGGTATCTGCAGCAAGTTTAAAAGACATGATTGATACCACTACCGAGTGTCTAGGGGCTCTTAATAACCTAGGCATTAATGTGTCCACTTGGGATATCTTTATCATTCATATGCTTTCCTTGAGGTTGGACTCAGAATCAAGAACGCAATGGGAATTGCAAGCTACTACACCACTACAGCCGAATTGCCTACCTTTGAACAGTTTAAAGAATTTATTGTTAATAGGTATCGAGCGTTCGAAATGGTTGATGCTAGGCCCAAGCTCAATGAAGCTCAATATTGTCAGGAAGTAAAACCTTTTGTTTATATAAGTGGTCTCTGTAAATATTGTGGTGGGAGACATCGCGTTGTACACTGCGAGAAGTTTAGGGGCGCAGATATACCAGCTCGACGTAGATTTGTCGAAAGGAACAGATTCTGTTTCAACTGTCTGGGAGGTAACCACTCGGCTAAGCAGTGTCAAAATGTCACCTCATGTCGTTCATGCAATAGGAGACACCACACCTTATTACATTCACAAGAGGAGTCACAAAGGGGTTCACTAACGGGAAGCGGGGCAAATTTATCTGGACCACAGGATGAGTCCTGTGGTCCCGATAAATTTCACCAGACGAAAAGCAAACCACCGGCACCTCAGTGCCGGTGGTTTGCCAACCAAAAGAAAAATGTCAAAACCAAAACAAAGCTTCGGGGGGAGAAATTTTAAAAAGAAAAAGTGGGCTTTTGATACCAAATCCAGGGGATACGTGGAAACCAAAGTAGATCATTTACCATCATCACGATTGCTGCTTGGGCGTGCGGTTACTAACTGGCGGGGACCGACAGATCTGCCCGAGTTGTATCGCTGCGTACCAGGCTAGCTTCTCAAGCTACATTTCTGGATATTTATTAGAAGATTGTTGCATTTGCGTGTATTAACCTGTCTGGTGGATGTTTCATACCTTGTTGTTTATTTATACCTTTATCTTTTAACTAGAAGTGATACCTATTTATACTCATGGTGGGCGGTTTATCTTTTGTTCTTATAACCTTGCTGGAAGAATTACCTATTTGTTTTGTTTTTAACCAAAGATTTGTTTGTATATACTCATAGCGGACGATAAACCTTTATTTTTAGTTAAAGAACTTGTTTTGTTAAAGTCGTTCTTGGTGGGCGGTATGTTTAACGGACATTAGTGTTTTTAACCAATAGTTGGCGCTTTATGTAAATATGCCTATTATAGCGCACGCTGTAGAAAGTCTCCGTCGCTATGGTATATGTCTCCGCGACGGAGACTCATTGAGCAAAAACCATTAAACCGGACTTAGTATACTTCTACCATAGTTTGATTTACCACCACGCGCAACAAGATCTGCTGCTGACTGCCTCCACTCCCAGGACCCAGTATGGTGTCATACAACTTTGTTTATAGTGCCGCAAAATACTAAGTAGGTAGTGCTTGTTCAGAACTGTACCAGTATTTATCGTAGCTCGGTAAAATCTATGACATCCTTCTAAATAGCATAGAATTTAACGGTGACATTTAGTTCCCTGAAGCCCTTATAACTTATATACATTTCGAATTTTGAATTTAAGATACAGTAAATAAATAATTGTTATTATGGGATAAAATAATACTAAATAACCTACTCTCTCTTAGATATACTATGATAAGTTATTCATAGTATTATATATATCTTATTATTTGTAGCTGTATAGGCGGTTGGCTTCAACTGGGCAGCGCTGGCGCGGTGAAGGCGGGCAGCGCTGGCGCGGTGAAGGCGGGCGGCGCTGCCGAGACGCGGTTGTGCGGCGCCAACGAACGCTACACCCCGCCCGTCGTGTTGTTCGCTGACCACGGCGCTTCTACACTTGAATTTAGGTAAACTCTTTTACACCACTATACACATAATACTATACCAAACCACGAATTACATTCGATTCATTATACAAATTACCTTACGTAGCACACACGCACGCACGATACGATCTAAGATACTCATAATGAACATAGATGGCGTCGATTACGAGAAAGGAACGCCAGCGACCCAACGTGTATGAGGTAGGAAACGATTTTATTAGGTTAATGTACTCGTTCTCCGGCCCCTGAACAGAAACCTTATTAAAATTGATGCTTGAACGCAGGCACGTGTGCAGAAAATAATTTATGTATTAGATACGCATGTTTCAACAGGCTCGTACATCGATCATTAGTAGAACGTGAGAGACAATCCGGTGTAGTCGCTTCGCAGCGGTAATGAATCCAACCAAAATGAACAATAATTAATTACATTTTCGTACGCTAATGGGAACGGCAGGCACACAAATGAGCATTATTTCCGGATAGTGAGGCGATGCGGCCGCGCGGAGCCTTTCGGAATGTATCTCCATTTACAGTTTGGTTCGGAAGCGGGTTCCGCAGCTCAGCGGCGCTTGCTTCGGAACAAAAGGTCACCACAGTGGAACCGGTAATGCTCGACTCACAATTTCAGCCGTTCGGTACGCTGTTCTGTGTGCTTGCGTCAGCTGATGACGTATGCCCGATACTCAAACGACTAACTGGACAAAATTTAGAACGTTCGTCGTTTCTACGAATCGAAGGGACATTATCGCTTGGCAATAATATCGCCTAATAATATGTATACTAAAATGAGATATTAAATAACATAACAGTGAACAAACTAAAACAAGCCAAATAATTACAACGCGCTAACTTAGTCATGGATATTCCTCACTACTTAATATATACACAAAAAATATATTTCATTTGTATTAAGGATATAATACGAGGTACTGTGTTTGTTTACCCGTGAATCCTAATCGCCTCAATAACTCTTTGTGACCAGAATAACGGAGAAGACTGAGAGGTCACAGTTCCTCGCGTTCTTCAGCTTCACGTCGCTTAGCAACACACAAGGTGTGGGGTTTCACCCGCGCGGCGGCTCACGAATACCGCACACAGGTGAGTAATGTTAGTGAGATGTCGTTGTCTCCGTACTGTGAGTACTGCGAGTCAGGTAAGATTTATTGGCACTTGGACTTGTTACCCTTACTGACTTGCTACATACTTAGTACCTACAACTATTCTGTCTACATTAAATGTAATTTTAATTTTGATGTATTTACCTTAACAAGATTTACTTTACAATATGACACGCCATTACATAGCAGTACTTTCAAAGCATTTCTAACCTGAATCGGAGGTCATGCCTTATTATGTTCGTTTATTTACTGGAACTGGGATGATCCTTACAGAGTGCTCATATACCTACATAGTGGACGATGTCAGAAAAACTAATTTCAGTTTCTACTTCATAATATCTTTACGGGTGTCGCACAAGTGCGCCGGACGCGTACGACCCTCGTCAAAAGTTGGATTATAATTATTGCGTATACACCATTCTAAATATGTAATATACT
Source organism: Falcaria lacertinaria (assembly GCA_951449985.1). Classification (NCBI taxonomy): domain Eukaryota; kingdom Metazoa; phylum Arthropoda; class Insecta; order Lepidoptera; family Drepanidae; genus Falcaria; species Falcaria lacertinaria. The sequence continues at coordinate 4,194,446 of OX602109.1, read as the reverse complement.
TAGATGCTTATCACCACATAGGCAGAGATCAGTTCTCTTCAACGATAGTACGTCTTGATTGAACTTTGTGATAAATGGATAACTAGGTAATAAGTTGTTTCATGTGAGCTAATCGACGTATCATTTTCTCAATACTTACCTATGAGTAATAAAATGTAATATTTGGTATCACTAATTTGAGTTATAACTAATTATATGTACCTGAACCAATCTATTATCTAAGAAATTATATTTGGACGCCAATTACAAAACATATATTTTTCGTACGGAATGTTTTCGCAGCCACGCGTCAGGTACAGATGCGTAGGTAGCGTCAGACAGATGTAGGAAAAGTATAATTGAATTTGTTTGTGCAGATTGCGACTGGCTCTACCAGGACGTGTCATGTCGTGGCCCTGGCACTTGTGTGCTCGCCAGTCCCGGCTACCCCGGATTGTACCCTCCACATCGGCGATGCCGGTATCTTTTTGCTACGAACTCTGTGCATACAAGAGTCAAGATCATCTTTACTTCTATTCTTCTGCCTAGAAAGTGAGTAACTTATTATTCATTGTTACTGCAATTTTATGTAGGGACCCTGAATTAACAAATAATTAAGGATAAGGCTACGAAAATTTAATCAGGAACTAATTTGTTTTGCTTTAAATAAGTGACTAGGTACTGTCTTACTCCTAAATTACAGTATTACATTTTAACTGATAATGCGTTAGAAAACAACTTTCACGTGCTGTAAAGTAATCCTTATTTTAGCACTATTTAACATGATGATTAAATTCCGTCGAACAACATGAAATGATTTAATATGGAATACCCATAATATGTCTATATACTATTCCCCTTCGTAAGCTCTAAAATTCGTTATTGTTCAGTTGTCCATCAAAGTCTCGGTACACCTCCATATCATGCATATTCTATAACCCCATGCATGCAATAATAAAAAACACTTTTCCGGAAAAGTGTCTAAAATTATTCTAAAGTTCACAAAGGAAAATACGCAGTAGAATCCATGTATCTAAATGTAATCTTTGCGTTTTTATTGTTTTTTTAATACGCTCTTAATAAAACTAAATTATACTGCATGATAGGCGGCTACCGTACATTTATAATGTAATGTAATGTTTGGAAATTATCACACAACGCCATCTGGCCCCAAACTAAGCAAAGCTTGTACTATGGGAACCAGTAGCTGATATAATACTTATATACTTTTTTTTTGTAAATACATACTTATAATACATACCAAACACCCTATTTGCTATTGCGTTACTGGATGTGGGTTAAAATTTCAAGCACTTCTGATTCTAAACAGAAAATCTCGTTCTGCATAGCCTCACTTAGATCCACTCAGCGAAACAGTGAAGAAAATTCTCTAAATAATTTGAATTAGTCATTGAAACACACGCAAAAATAAAAAAAATGCTTGATCGTTCTTTAAACTTATGGATTCATCAAAAACTTTAATGATGTGAATTTATCTGATATCGTGGGTGTTAGGGTCGTCAAGCATCACTTTCATTTCCATAACGTAAATCCCAAGATTCGATGTACTAAGTGTATGATGATGTCAATCGCAGCTGTCACCTGTCGCAGGCTTTTTACAATACATTTGGCACAATTCCTTCACAGGAGATTTCTTACCTGTTGTGGTATATTATTAACACAGTATTTCGTGTGTTATTTGTCTGTAGTATGTTACGTATTTTTATTATAACACTTTTTTATTGTTTATCCATAAAATTATAAAACTTCTTTGATTTTCATTGATAATTAAAGAGCAATTAATATTTCCAAAAGATAAAGTAGTATCTCAGAGTAGATAATATACTACGTAGTAGTATGTAGGTATATTATATATGATTATGTGATAGCAATTCATTAGACAAAATTTATTGTGCCAATTTTAGTAAATTCTTAAAATCCAAGCTCGGTTCCAACTAATCAACTTTCGTCAAGCAGCGGCCCACTCAAACAAAATTTACAAAGAACATACATTGTAATTCTGTTAATTTGACGAAGGTCAAAATTAAAATTTAAATGTAAAATTACTGCGTGGGATTTAGGTCTTTTCAAGATCAACACACCTACGTCGAGTACGAGACCTTCGAGGTACAGAGGTGATCCTTCAGTTAAAAGAGATATTTACGAGAATGTCACACTTTAGGGTCACCTTGCATTCAATTTCTGTCACATAATGAATTGATACCTTAGGGGCTCTCTAGAAGGCCGATTTTGTTCCACAAGGTGATATATAATTTGTGTGGCTGTGGCATTCATGCACACTTTTTATTTATTTTTAAGTTTTTATTAATTGTGTTTGATTGATGCTAAGACAGGTATTATTTCTTATTTTAATTTACACAATGTATTCAAATTTTCAAATTCAAATTCAAAAAAATCTTTATTTGACTAGACTTTACAGCCAAGCACTTTCAAATCATCAGAATCTACCACCGGATTCGGAAGGTCGGTCTTGCTGAGAAGAATCCGGCAATAAACTCAGCAATTACTCTTTTAAAAACCAAAAGAATTACATAGAGTTTACTTTTCAAATACTAACTTAACATGGTATAACTCAAAATAATATATAAAAACAATTGATAACACTAAAAAATAATATTAACACATAGACAAGTATATAACGCTTGAAATTAAGATGTAAGCTAGCAGTTACTCAAAAAAGGCTTGATGACCAGCCTCCACAAGCAACACCTGTTCACAAGTATGACGCGAATGCAGCCATCGCCCTCTTCAACCATTATGGTGGGAAGTGAGCGACCCGTCTTTCGGACGCCGCTGCAAGGAAAGGCAGTTTAGTGAGCATGACTTACTAAAGCCCGTTTAAAACAAAATATGGTAAATGTTTATTCAAGCAGAAGTAAAGTTGTCTATGTGATTCATATGGTTAATTCTTCAGACGGAACTTAATATTCTATAGCTGTTTGTTTACAATATTGATCATACTACATTCAAACGGAATTAAGGAGTTATTAAAAATAAGCCCAGAGACACCGCTGCAACGATTGAATTGCGAAACCAGGGAAAACAATACAGTATAAATATCAGTATCAAAATAGGCAAGACACTAGGCTTGAGATGACCAGCCCCCGCAAGCAGCACCTGTTCACAAGTATGACGCGAATGCAGCCATCGCCCTATTCAACCATTATAGAGGGAAGTGAGCGACCCGTCTTCCGGACGCCGCCGCAAGCAAAGGCATTTTAGTGAGCATGACATGCTCAAGCCCAAACAAGCAAACAAGAGAATAGCAAGAATTTAATTGAATATAGTTAAATAAATCCAAGCAGCAACTCATGTCAAATGTATTATCTTTAGATTATGTATCCGGCGTGACGTTAGTCCAAACATCATTGTCACATAGGAACTCATTAATATTGTAATAACCCTTTTTCAGAAGCACTGATTTCACAGAATCTTTAAATTTATTTAATTAGCAAATTAGCGACACAAGGAGGTACTTTATTATAATATCGTATACTATGTACATCACAGATCTTTTTAAACATACTCATATTTTGGTAAACAAATAATATGCATGCGAAGATAAATTGCGAGGAAACAGTCAATATTCCAATCTCATTAAATTTATCTTTTAAAGAGACCCTAGATCCTAAGTTATAAATTGATCTAATTGCCCTCTTCTGTAATATAAATACATTCTCAATGTCAGCAGCTTTGCCCCAAGTAGATGGGAATCTAATGTAAGCCAATAAATGGTGCCAGAACTATTCATTGTTGACTTGTTCCGTATAGTATAGTTCCCAGTTTAACGAAAAAAAACGCCTTATAATTAAAAAAGATGTTCAAGATAATAGTCCTGTTAGCACCACGACCTTATGGCACCACATTGTTTCATATCAAGATCCTTTTGGGATTCAAGTATTTTGACCTTAATAGGGCACTTCGTTTAAATTAAATCACCCATAAAATTACACCGTTATTTTAAAAATATTTACCGCACCTTGAGTGTATTTCCAGAAGCTAGTTTAATCATTTTCTCTTTATTCCATACCGTTAATATTATCCCGGAAGTATTATTATCGAGCACCCGTATGAATCGGACCGTTTATGTTTTGAATGGTTGGCGAACAATCAATTCTGTAAATAAAAGGTCCACCATTCCTATCACCGTCCTACCCGTATGGCGTCCGTCGCTGAGGCGTAAACCTGGCTTGAAACTCATTGACTTCTATAAATAATGTTCATATAAATGACTCGTACCGCCCACAAATAACGAGTATCAAAAATCTATATAAATACCCGATAACTTACAGGTGTCCAAAGTTTCAGATTTATCGATATTATGAATTGCTTAACGGGGCCAGTGTTTGCGGTTCCATCTCTACGATTTCTCTAAGATTTTGAGCATTAATAACGATTAAACGTTTAAAATTTTGTGACTACTGAAAACTTGCTTTAATGAATTCATATATGCAATAAATATATCTAAAATCATGGATTTGGAACATACTATAGTTACTACAGGATCTACTCTGAGCTACAGGCGAAAAACCAACAAAAGAAGACGAAATCCAAGAAACATTGACTGGATCTCCTATAGAAGGGATCTACAAGTGGAACTAGGAAACGTCAAAGGCAAGCTCAACTCCATCATTGACATAGAGTTTGAAGCAGACAATATAGTCCGGGCAATCACCAATGCCTGGACGAATAACTGCCCAGAGAAGATTGTCTTAGTAAAGACCGAACCCTGGTGGACACCGGGGTTGGACAAACTAAGGCAAGACACTCGTAGGGCTTTCAACAGAGCAAAAGCTTCAAAAGACTTTAGCGAGTATTCTAGAATACTTACTAAGTTTGGAATGGAAGTGCGAAAGGCTAAAAGAAAAGCCTGGAGGACGCACTGCCAAAATATAACGAGTCTACCGGAAGGAATGAGACTCACTAAAGCACTTTCAGCTACTAAAACAAATCCACTGACCACTGTCAGGGATGAACACGGCATTCTTACGGAAAATGGGAAAGAAACACTGAGAACAATGCTCAGCGTACACTTCCCTGGATCTGTAATTATCCAAGAAGACGAAGTCAATCAGGTCACTTATGAAGAACAGGCCATAAGGACAACCAAAGCAGATTGGGATACAGCTAAACGAGTAGTTGAACCCAACAAAATTAAATGGGCCCTGAACAGCTTTCAACCGTTCAAGACCCCAGGGCCAGATGGAATCTATCCGGTCCTACTCCAACAAGGTGAAGCGATTTTAAATCCTCACCTATGCAGGCTATTCAAAGCATGTATCGCCTTCGGCTACATACCTAAGATCTGGAGGCAAGTGAAAGTAACATTTATTCCAAAACCCGGAAAATCTGATTACGAAAACGCCAAGTCATTTAGACCAATCAGTCTTTCATCATTCTTTCTCAAATGCCTTGAGAAACTGATGGATAGACACATAAAGGACGGGCCTCTAAAGGAGCATCCTCTACATAAGCTCCAGTGTGCCTATCAAGTGGGAAAGTCAACCGAGACTGCCCTACACCATGTGGTGATCCGTATAGAAATGGCTCTAAACTATAAAGAAATCTGTGTGGGTGCTTTCATAGACATAGAGGGCGCATTTGACCGCACAACTTTCAAAGCAATAGAGCAAGCAGCTCAAATGCATGGTATTGAACCCACTCTCATTAGATGGATCAAGAACAAGCTAGAAGGCAGAGTGATAATGTCCACTCTTATGGGAGAACAAATCACGGCCACTACCACTAGAGGATGCCCGCAAGGAGGAGTGCTTTCACCAACACTCTGGAGCATTGTGGTCAACTCACTAATGTTAAAAACGAATAAAGGACCGTTCTATACGGTTGGATATGCGGACGACATTGTAATACTCGTCAATGGCAAATTCTCAAATACAGTATCAACATTGATGCAAGAAGCTCTTGACATAGTGGAGAACTGGTGCACAGAAAACCATCTATCAGTTAACCCGAGCAAAATGGAGCTCACCACAGGAACCAACTCATTGGCCTTCAGACCTGAACAGACAACCAGACATCATAGACTTTTATATAACTCATGGTATGTCCAGGCACTACTTCAAAACTGAAGCCAGCCTAGACGGGTCCTCCGATCACATCCCCATTATACTGACAATTAGTACCCATATTCTTAATACTGACAATAAGCCAAAGTTATACAATGATAGAACTGATTGGGATGCGTTTCGAGACTTCTTAGAGACCAACATCAACCTCAAGGTAGCTCTGAAGACAAAAGAGGATGTAGATGAAGCAGCGATAAGCTTTACTGGCCTCCTGCAGAAAGCATGTTGGATATGTAGTCCCGCAAACAACGAACCCAAACCAGATCGTCAAAACTTGCCGATGTTTGTACGAAACAAAATCAAGGAAAAACGCAGACTTCGAAGGATATGGCACCAGAGCAGGCATTCCATTGACAAAACAAACTTTAATATAGCATCAAGGGACTTGAAAACGCTCATAGAAGAAGTAAACAACAAAACTATTAACTCCCAACTTGAAGCTCTAACAGCAACTTCCGCAACCAACTACTCGCTTTGGAGAAAAATCAAATCTAAAAATCGACCTTCTGTATTAAAGCCTCCGCTGCGCAAGGACGACGGATCTGGATGGGCAAGAACAAGCCAGGAAAAATCGGATCTATTCGCAGAACACCTCAGTAGTGTATTCACACCCAACCCCTCTTGTTATTCTGAAGAAGAGGTCGATAACTTTCTTGACCAAGACCTACAATTAGATATGCCACCAAAGCCAACCACGCCTCAGGAGATTATGAGACTAATAAAGGACCTCGACACTAAAAAAGCCCCGGGCTTCGACCTGCTAACTAAAAAAGTCCTGATTGAGTTACCTAAGAAGGCCGTCACGTTTCTAACGACACTCATTAATGGAATTCTTAGAATATCATACTTCCCTAGAATTTGGAAAGTCTCCCAAATCATTATGATTTATAAGGATAGCCACCTGATTCGGTATCATCATATAGACCAATAAGTTTGCTCCCGTTACTTTCGAAGCTCTGTGAAAGAATCCTTCTAATACGCCTAACTCCATTCCTTCTCGATAAGAAAGTTATTCCTGAGCACCAATTCGGGTTTCGAAAGAGACATTCAACAATCGAACAAATACACAGAGTATATGAAAAAATTAGAAAATCACTAGAAGAAAAGGAATACTGCTCATCTGCCTTTCTTGATGTCCAACAAGTATTTGACTGCGTCTGGCACAAAGGCCTTTTGTATAAAATAAAACTTTATTTACCACATTCTGTCTGCTCGCTACTGAAATCCTACCTCTCAGACAGATTGTTTCAAGTTGTTGAAGATAACAAGACATCCCAGTTTAAAGAAATAAAAGCTGGCATTCCTCAAGGGTCTGTCCTCGGGCCGCTACTATACACTATCTTCACAGCTGACTTACCCCAACATCCCAATGTTACAATAGCAACGTTCGCTGACGATACGGCAATTTTAGCGAGTAGTAAAACTCCAAAAGATGCATCAGACCAACTGCAAGCCGCACTGAACGATATAGATAAGTGGCTACAGAGGTGGCGTATCTTAGCAAGTGCATCAAAATCAACACATATTACCTTTACACTCAGAAAGGGAGACTGCCCACCAGTAAAATTAGGAAGTAACATCTTGCCCCACAGTGAAATGGTAAAATACCTCGGGATGCATCTAGATCGGCGTCTTACATGGAAAACTCACATTAAAAAGAAAAGAGATGAAGCAAACATGAAATTCAAAAACCTTAGTTGGCTAATGGGTAGGAGCTCCACACTGTCGCTGAAGAACAAGCTACTGGTCTTCAAAGTAGCGATCATTCCCATTTGGACGTATGGTATGCAACTATGGGGAAGTGCATGTATGTCCAATACCAATATTATCCAGAGGCTCCAGAACAGCAAGCTGAAAATTATATCAAATGCCCCATGGTTTATAAAAAATGATGAAGTCCACGAAATACTTGAAATAACTACCATCAAGGAACAAGTGACACATTGCACTGAACGCTACAAAAAGCGCATAATAGAACATCCCAATAGGCTGGCAGTAGAACTCTCCAAACACAAATATAAAAGGCGCTTGAAACGAAAACTGGTACTGGAATAATATAAATATTAAACATCCGCACCAAGCATAGACCAGGATGAGACGTGCTCACTGGAGTGTGACCCTCAGCATCTTAAATCTATTTAACTCACCTGCTCATAGTCCAGGGGTCCAGGGACTGAATGCAGATATTTAAAAAAAAAAAAAAAAACAAAAAAGAACCTAAAGATGTACAATAAAAGTATCAATTGGGCCAACGAGGTCAAGTATCTAGGAGTGATACTTGACAAACAACTCAGATGGCATACGCATGCTAACCACGTCATCAGTAAGACACTGAATGTGCTGAACATGTGCAGGGCAGCATACGGAAAAACATGGGGTCTTCAGCCCAAGATAATGTATTGGATATACCGAATGATGGTAAGACCGATACTAACATACGGAAGCATTGTGTGGTGGCCCAGGACCAAATTAAAAACGTTTCGGGACACCCTATTGAAAGTGCAAAGAACAGCCTGCATGGCCATCACAGGTGCATTCAAAACTACACCGACGGTAGCAATGGAAAGACTTCTAAATCTTACTCCACTGCATATCGTCATTGAGACTGAGGCTAGGAATGCCATCTACAGACTGGTACTAACCGGCCAATGCGATGCAACTCAATCCAGCCTAGATCATACCAGACTAGCACCCAACAAGGAGCTGGACAATATAAGAAACATGAGTTGTGACAGAATCCTGACTAGACACATGTTTCACAGAAGGTTCAGTACCCATATTCCAACCAGACAACAGTGTGAAAGAGGTCTACGGAAACCAAGGGAAGAACAAATGATATGGTACACAGATGGTTCCAAGACCAGAGATGGCACTGGAGCCGGTGTGTACACAGAAGGATTTCACCAAAGCATCAGCATGGGAACAACACCATCAATATTTCAGGCTGAAACCTATGCAATAATTGCTTGTGCAAAGGAAATATTGGACAAGCGGATCAAGGATAAATATATCTACATCTGCAGCGACAGTCAAGCCGCACTCAAAGCACTCAGCTCCTGTGTACTAAACTCTGCACTGGCTGCGGAGTGTGCCCACCTCCTAAACAGATGTGGTGCGCACAACGTGGTTAGGTTAGTCTGGGTCCCTGGGCATGAGGGGATAGAGGGCAATGAGCTTGCGGGTGGCCTAGCTAAAGAAGGATCGATGGAAAAATTCATAGGTCCAGAATCCTTCATTGGCGTACCAACTGGAACCTACAGAAGTGCATTGCACAAATATGCTAATGAACGCCACGAAAAAGAATGGTCAACGACCACGGGCCTGAGACATTCTAAGCAGTTTATAAGCAAATGGAAAGAGGGCAATAGCCGAAAACTAATGAACCTGACCAGATGTCAACTAAGACAACTAACAGGAGCTCTTACAGGCCACTATGGCACAAATGATCATCTCTACAAGATGGGTCTATCTGGAAGCGTGGTATGCAGGTGCTGCAAAACAGCAACGGAAACCATGGAACACGTGCTATGCTGCTGCGACGCACTCGCGTGGCAGCGAATGGAAATTCTGGGGACGGCATACCCGGAACCAGAGGAATACATGCTCTACCCTGCTGGCAAGATCTGCAGACTCATTCAGGGAGTATTTGACACAGCAGGTAAGTAGAGCTAAAATCATGGCTAAGGGCTGCACAAAAGATCCCAAGGGTCGAAGTGCTTCTGGGGCAACCTGGACCCGTTCAGCCTACTAATAAGATAAGATACAGGCGAATAGAATAGAGATAAAGAAATTTGTTCCATACTAAGTGTGTGTTTATTTTATGGAAGAATTTTAATTGTTTTTTTTAAGTCGTGTACGTCAATTAGAACATAATAAAAATATATTAATGGTTAAATAACGCCAATATTTTTATTACTTTCATAATTTTATTATTATATCTGTGCTAATCGATCAAAATTTAACCCGATTGAAGCCTACTTGCTCATTTTACAAAATCTGTCAAGTAATTCAGAAGATACGATGGAGCTCGCGAAAACGTGTATAATACTGCTAAAATCAAATCCTTGATTTTTCCTGTGAGAGCAACGGGAATTCATAGTGAAGGTTGTTTAAATGTATTATTGTCGGAGTACCCTATGTTGTTCGTAGTTTGTTCGTAGCACGTAGCGTGTGTGTAGACCCATAATAACGATACATTTGGTGCAATTTGGAACTAAAGAGTTTCTCTGAAATAACTGGGTTGATCATGAAGCAATGATGTTGTAATGTCACACCGAGCGTCGCGCATCAGTCCTAGAAGAGAAGGCTTACCATCTTTGTGAACGACTTTCTAGTCTTTCTCTTGATTATTTATACAAAGTACAATTCATACATAACGTAAATTACAAGAGGAAGATAAAACATGAAGTTGATTAGCATGCGCTGCGCGCCGCTCTTCGGGTTAATTGCTACATCCTGGCTTTACGTAATGCGATCCGAGCCATCTTTAATCCAACCCGCAGCGCTCTTACTGCCTCCAGCTGTTTGTCACGAGATATCTTCACACTGTTATTTATCTCCACTGTATTGGAAACACTCGTGCCATTGTATTTGGAGTAGGACGCGTTTGTACGACTGAAATGCTCGTAAGATATACTTGTTGTGTATTAATAATAATAATAATAATAATTAAAAATCATTCCAATAGTTATCTCCTCAACCGGAATAATACCCAAAAACCTCAATGTCGCCTTAAAAATCTTAGACCTGCACGAAAAAACATACATACCCCTACAAAAATCAATAGTAATAGACACCTGCTCTATAGTACGCCGTTTCCTAAACCCAACCTCACTCATGCTACAAAACCCAGACACGCACCACACAGATCGGACATCCCATAACACACAGACAGACACACACCACACAGTTCATTCCTAACTCTGATCACTCTGACACAAATGAACCAGTTCACTTGGTATAAGCCCGTGCCTGGTTCAAAACATCCGACCCCGAGTCGAGACCAAAGAAATATCTTTTACATAATAATAATAATAATGCTTGGACATTATCACACAGCGCCATCTGGCCCCAAACTAAGCAAAGCTTGTACTATGGGAACCAGCAGCTGATATAATACTTATATACTTTTTGTTTGTAAATACATACTTATAATACATACCAAACACCCAGACGCAAGGCAAACATATTTGTCACATAAATGTTAGCCCCGGCGGGAATCGAAACCGCGACCCCTAGCGCAGCAGTCAGGTATACTAACCACTAGACCAGAGGTCTCGTCTGCAAATTTGCATTGCTAATGTAAACAATTTGTTTTTATTATTTCGTATATGTATGTTCTGGCCGTATCACATCTTGTGATAAGGCCGATTGTACCGGTTTATAATGTATTTTATGTTCCATAGTTATTGATTTTGTTGTACAATGAAGAGATCTATCTTTCTATATATTTTACGCTATTGTCACTAAAATGTGTTTGTGTTCACCGTATTACGATAACGTTAAGGCAGTTTATCATTTTAAAAGCCCGAGTTATTGAAATAGCCTCTGGTAGTCCATTAAAATTACGGTAATTATCTGCAATTTATGTCGAAAAACCACCAAGCCAACTGCTTCTGTCGTAATATAAATTAAGCAAGGCCCTTTGTTTATTGATTTAATGTCGCCTAGGGACGTTTCTACGGCGGGACATTTATACCCAGTAATGAAGAGGTATTAAAAATAATTTAAAGAACGACTCAATTGAAAAATAATTGGGGGCTTTGAGGGTAGATGCCATTTTCTTAAAGGATTTAGAGTTGCGTGGGGGTGCAGATATCGTAGACATTAGCTTAATTTATTCCTTTTTCAAAATTATTAGACGTAGTTATTTTAACCATCGCCTGGGATAGTCAAAGACTTTATCTTATATTTAAAGACACAATAATTTACATTCGAAAACATGGTAATAAATTATTTCTACAAGGTAAAGTTATATTAATATTTTACTATAGTTCTGAAAGAATTAATAGGGTAGTGGTTACCGAGCATTGTCTGATAAAAGGAGGATTGTTGAATATATTCACTGTAGTCAATGTAATGTATACAAAGGAACATCTTTGTTTCACCGGCATTAGTCTCCCGATAAATCCCCGGGGAGCCGAGTAGAGGAATAAAAGCGCTATCTCGCTACAATACGTTCGCCAACATACTAATAGTAACTGCGTCGGTCGGTGCACGCGACCGCATGTACTAGGACTCGGAAATACCAAACAAGATTTTAAGAAAATCCATCTGGCTATGCGACATTTTTAATAAAACCAACGGAAGTTTTATGAAAATATTGATTTAGTACTTTGTATTCCAACTAAAGATTTATTTTAGGTCTAGGTATTTTCATAAGTTTATTTAAAAGATTCTGTAAAAAGCATGTTATGAATGTGCGTATATAATATTTTATTATGGATCTATGCTTCATATTTTGATAGTTCATATAATTAACATAACCCGTTCAAATATCCATAGCCTATAGTCATTGTTTCATTATATCGTTTGTCGACCATTTATATGTACAGTAATAAACCATATTTTGTGTCATATTATATCTTTAGTAGCAACACTTAAGCCATGAATTAATATCATGACAAGTTACGGCCTTTGAGTACAAGATTAGATCTAAAGCCGGCGGGTCACCCCTTGGAATATCGACGTAAGATGCCTGCATCATCCTCGTCAGTTGTGATGTACCCTCCCCTTGCCGCATTTCCGCGGCGGGCCGCAATCTTTGAAAGAGGTCGGGTTCCTGCCGCACTCGCCTCATTACTAATCCCAACACTGGGGGCGTTTATGGCGTCATACTTGGTGTTGGAAGCTAGTTTGAAATACTTTAAATATATATTTTTTAATAAATAATTTAATGAAGTATCTCACAGTCAATTTTTATTTTCTTGTGTATATAAGTGATACAGCTTACTCATCAGCAAATCTCACACTTATATATAATAATAATACTATAAGTAACTATAAACTTGTCAGAAACCATTTCGTGGAAAAACATTATAAACCGTTTATCTTATAAAATAATTCGATGCTGACAAAGTCTCGAGATGCAGTTGATTAAAAAGATCAGTTTTGTTGCATGACATAAAATTTACTATTTTTAATATACATAAATTGAGTAGCAAGATAAAAATAATGTAAAATGCACCGTACAAAATAGCGGAAATGAGCATGAGTTATTGTAAAAGTATATGCAATAAAATTGGGGTGGATCACGTAATGCAACCGCCGACGCCGCGCTGCAGTCTACCTCTGTTTACTGAACCAGTGTGCCCATATTTTATATTTATTTCTATTCTTTAAAACTTCTTAGTTAAAGCTAACTTAACTAAATCTTTTTTTTATAAATCTTTGGCTTTTTCTTTTTACTCGTGGAAAAATGCGTTTAATAAAATAATTCACTGCGGTTTTGAGTTCCGGATACCTAAGTATTTAAATTCTTTAACTAAGTACTACTTACTAGAATGACTACTAGAGTGGGCAGAGCTACATGCATAAAAAACATAAATAATTAAATATGTATATATAAATTAATACATATTTTTGCTACACTGGTCAAGCATGCGTACGGGCTTAAGATAAGCGGTAATCGTAGCATATGGACGCTTGTTACACTATTGAAACTGAAATTAAATTATAAGTACATTTGCACACTTGGCTAGTAAATCAAGCCGCAAAATTACGTAATTGTTTTGTAATGTAATTCAAATCGTCTAGCTATAAACGTAACAAAGTCAAACTAATATACTTTTTCAACGAGTCTCGATTCGAACAATGTACTAATTTCATTAAACCTAAATTGATACTCCCAAGACAATAACATAAAGAGTATTTTCTGTCATTCCACTATTTATGACCGAATAGTAAAACATAATTGAATCTAGTGATGTGAATGTAATAATTTTAGGACTCTGAAATTCTTGTGCGCAAACGTTTACCTCTAAATGTATATAATGGAAATCGTTCTTATGCAAAGATTCTTTATCTTACCTGGAGCCGCCCCACTGCTTGGCAAAGACTTCTCCCTATTTTTTCAGTGTACTCTTCCTTTGACCGATCCGTATTAGTATTTAAACAGACCAACAGTAAACAGTGAATTATTGCTTGACTTTTCAATTTAAACATACATACGGCGGGTAGGGTGAAGCCTAACTCGACCCATTCTAACGTGTCTACCCTACATTACAATATAAAAATATTTTAATGTTGTAATTTCATTCAATACATTCTATATTACATTTTTGAAGCATTGTTCTTAACTACTATTACTTGCTCTGATGTCTGCACTTTCTGTAATAAAGTAATAAATAAATGCACACATACGTTTTTGAGCCCAATTTGTTTTTTACGTCGCTGTTGCTGTTATTCACTTGGCTGCCTACGCAATTTCAGTGAAATAAGTAAGTTACGTATTATTTCCGTTTTTACCTACGAACGTAGCCTCTGACGCAACTAATAACGTTTATGGAGGTATATAACCATAAATAACATATGTTACTCAGTAGGGATGTTACTTAATAATATATTTAAAATATTTCGTGTTGGCAGAGAGTATAGAGCGTACGCAGTATATTATCTACACTGAGATAAATCACTATTTCAATAAATCTGAATAAATCGTTCAACGGAATATTCACTCTACATCACATCATATTGATATGATATTAATGTCTGTGCTCTACAAACTTATATTTTATGTTGTTCACAAATGTGTCTGATCTTGGTTGATGACAAAGCTATATAGTGAATAAGAACAATTTTTCCAGCCATTGCACAACAGATTACCTGACGCTGCGAGCTGGAAGCTCTCCATCAGCGCCTCTGCTCGGCTCTCTTTGTTCCGAGCGCTCCGCCACTATGGAGCACCCTGGACCAAACTTATTACTAGAGTTCAAGTCAGTATCAAACCTTTATTACCTTTTCTCGCATACCTTATGAAATAAAAAAAATATCAAAGATATTCGGACGAATGTGATACCATTTGGAAAGATTCATCTTTCATCTCTGTATGTAGTCTTTTAGCAGATAATTATGATGAATTATTTTAATTTAGACCGGTATTAGAAGCAGTGAAAAAATAGGGTCTGCGAAAACGTCAATAGAAATACTATTCATTTATCAGTATAAGTATAGTTATATAAAAATGTTAATGACGTAATTTAGTCTCACATATTCAAGTTACGATTGGTATTTGGAATGGCCCCGTAATGACATGAATGGTTTCCCATTCAGTTCCGGGCCATTAGTGCCTCCATACGACTACAACGGGTTCATCGCCAAACTGGAGTTCATTGAGAGGGAAGACAGCAGCGGGCCTCCGCCCACCATAGCCGCACCGCCCTTGGCTGCGCTTACACACCTTGTACATGGAGGTAACTCGTCTTGAACCACCCAGCATGACCTGGTTTTATTCATAAGAAGAAATATTTATTCTAATGGTTTATCCTTAGTCCGTAGAATCTATATTAATATGTCATCTTCAGAATGAAACAAAGTACATGTACATACATACCTACATTCCATCACGTAGGCAAGGCAGAGTATGTATCATGATTATATCTTTATATTTTGAGGTAAATGCTTGGCATGGAATTGTTAATATGTTGAGTACTCCAGACCTTGTAATACGTATTTTTATTAATCTGAGTGAATTTACAGACATTATTAAATATTCCCTTTCAAGATATGAGATTACACTCTCATATCTTGAAAGGCATACTTAGATACGACAAGTATCATGGTTCTTGACACCTGTACAAATCCATCGAATCAATGCGGCATAGATTTAGGTCGTGATCCAAACTCCAAGATCCAAGCGTGTCCAATTCGTGTATAACATTTTTGATAATTTTCAACACAGTGAACAGAGCCGCAGCTATAGAGAGTAGTGCAGCTGAGAGCGAAGTAGCAATGGGGAATGGCGGGAGCCGTATCGGTTGCGGCGCCAACGTCCGGGGCTACGGCGCGGGGGGCGCGCGCTCCGGCCACTTCGACACTAGGGCGACCACGTGGCGGACACAGTGCGCCATACATCTAATAGGCACGCCCACAGATGTAGTCCAAGTCTCGCTTTTTAATTATAATTTAAGGTAGGCATACTTTAAATAATACTTCTAAATAGCCTCCACATTAACGCTAAGCATTGATTAGCTTAGCTCCCTTAGTCAGGAATAACGGCATGTTATTAAAGTAGTACAGCATATTCTCACACTGTAACTTATGGTGGTCAGCGTTTCAAGTAATCTTGGGCAGTCTTTTTTATTATAATGACAGCATAATTACGACGCGGCCGCTCGCCAATTTGCAACCACGTGCGCGCATTTAATCTGCTTTAATTAATACACATGCACGGTCTCTAATCTAGCTACTCACACTACAACAATCTAAAGTGCCGAGTACCTGCTCAAAGGCTTTGTAATTATGTGATTTGAAACTTTAATTTGTATATTGTAAGAACAAGGACCGTTGGTGTACAGGTTACAAAGCTGTCGATCTCACATTGAGATCTTAGAAGGGCTTCACGAGTTTGGGTCGAGGGGAGAACGAGGAGAAAGGGAGAGAGAGAGGTCAGAAAGAGGAGATAGAGCTCTTCTTAGAGTATGCGGGCCAGCCGCGAGGGAAGCCAGGGATCCTTCTGGCAGGTTCCTGATACGACAGGCGGTGACGTCAAAAGGTGCTAATTTGACTATACTGGTGCGAAGAGCAATGGCGCAAAACGTAGATGAAGAGGAATTTGTCGACGGTGCTTTCGCCTTTCATGACGGTGAGTACATTAGCAACACTTATAATATTAACGTAAGAAACATTCAATACAAACCATTTATTAAGGCTCCGCTCAAGTAAAAAATATCCAGTACAAGTTGACTAATATTTACGAGCTTCGTTCAACCCGCTTTTTGGTGTCGCTTGGAAAAAAATGACTTCTTTTTCATTTTATTTGATTAAAAGGAAGCAATTTTTCGAAGAAAACTGTACCTATGTACTAGGTATATAGAGTTGATTAAATTTTATGGACATGGAATTCCGCGTTTAGTCATCATTTTCTGCTTTTAAGACAGAAGACAACGATAGGTGAAGATGAAGCAGTTGTAAGGTATATGTATTATTATTTATTGTATATATTTGAACTATATTCACCTTAATTTACATTAATTAAAGAAATGCCGTAAATTACATTTGAATTCTTATTTGTTCCTTCGCTGTCTAGAACTACACGAAGGCACGGTATCACCGGACGCCACGTGTGCGGCGACACATTATGGCCTAGCCTCACCTACCCACGGAGGAGTATCGGCCCCTGCACATCACCATATCTTCTGGAACATAGAAGAAAGACTGCTGTGCACACATCGTTTCATACCCGCTGCTAACCAAAGTGTCACTATTGAGGTAAATATTATGTTATGACGAATGATACCTACCACGCTAAATAAACGTATCGCTCAGAAACCATTGTGACCAGACAAAGAGTATTTCAGTTATGAACTAGTCACCTTATAATATATTTCTTGCCCAAAAGGTCAAGTTTTCTAACGATACTCCCCGGTCCATAGATAAGAGTAATTACTTATCTCGGATACCTATATTTTTATGTTTGCATTTAGTTTTTGGTCATATAGTAATATGAATAGAATATTCGGATATTAATCAAAGCATGAGTGTTTTTGTATAGCAAAACATGTAGAAACTAACATACGTTACATTTAACGACGTAATACGTCGTTAAATTATAGTGAAGTTCGTTTGTCTGCACTGAAACCAAGTAGGAGGCTATGTCCCATACCCGCCTTTGCGAATAGCGTAAGCTACGCTGTAGCAGTGGATTGAACAGTCTGATACAAACACAGGTCATCAGTAATAACTGTTAATGTAGATCCAACGGTTGGAGCGCATGTGGAGCGCAGAGCCGACGGGCACCGTGGGCGCGTCAGGGTGCCGCACCGCGTGTGGTGATGCAGGCTGCGAGTGCCGGTCTAACACACCGCTGTACTACCACGACCATGTAGCCCTGGTGGCTGGCGATGGGACGCACTTATCCTGTCTTTGTGGAGACTTTCAGGTAACAAACATTACATTATTAGACAAAGTTAGTAGGCAGTTTTGTATTTCGCATTTTACGTGAAATCGTTTTACAAAAATACGTGTGAGTGAACATTTGAGCGAATAAAAAACTGAGCTCGCTACTAAAATGTAAAAAGGGTAAATAAACTATCAGAGCGAATAAGAAACATAGAGCTCGCTGCTAATATTGTAAAATAAATTATCCATGGTCGACTTAACATTTCTGTTTGAGAAACATTTTTATATTTCACACAAAGGAATAAACGTCCTTACCTAGGTAGTCTGAAAAGAAAATTATGTTATTGAAATATTCTTGACATAGATGTTTTCTTTCTTTCTTTTAAAAGTAAAGTACCTTTGAGTGACATTAATTGGAGTCAACATTAATTACCCAGCTGAACATTACAAATCCATCGACAAGAAAATTGACACTAATTGCTTGAAATATGAAAGGTAACGAACAGGAACAACCGATGGAAAAAATCTCAAAATCACTTTCCTGGAATACGTCTTTCACAATTACAGACCTTTAAACAACTGGTTGTTATGTAGCTTGACGGTTTTTCTTTGAACGTTGTACACAAAAGCTGAAAGGTCAGACAGTGATCTAATTATTACGAGCTCTTTGAAAAGACGACAACAAATAAATTAACCGTGTTACTTGGACTTTATGCTAACACGGCTATGGGACGCTAACCCGTCCGGCGTCGCCCCGGTTACAGCGCGATCCGCATAATTAAGTAAGAGGATTACTATTAAGTATGTAACAGCAATAAAGTGAGGAGCGACTACCCGAGCGTGTTGGGACCCTTACGTAAAAGCAAATATGCCGTTTAATAATGTAGCTACCAGTTTACTGCATCTTCATTGTTATATTTGTACATATAATTCGCTTTCTCTGTTCTAGAAATGTTGAAAGTAACCGTTTTCACCTAAAGTCTGCAAAGTTCTAATATTGACTGAGTTTCGGGAATGAGAAAAACAAAAACATATTGACTTATTTATCGTTAGTTATATTTATGTAGCGAGTGTAGTCGACAGCTTACTTATTTAATTTACTTATTAAAATTTTTTGGTGCATGAATTACTATAATAAATAAATAAAATATTTTAAGTATAGTCTAGTGATCGAAATTCGACCACAGTCGAAATTACTTATGCTCATTCGTCTCCGCCCGCGCAATTTCAGTAAAGAGGAGTATACAGTTTTTCTTCTACTTATTTGTTCAGTTTAGAGAGGTCGTGGTTGTTTGGAAGATGGACATGGCAGGGTTTCATCCTTCGATTCCGTCGTTGTTATGGCAGACTTTGCAATTGAGCGTAATTTTTGTCGGTTATGTCGATGCGTTACGTTGCGTGTGCATTGTATAAAGTTTTTGCTTCATTGCATATTAATATTCTGATTATAAATAAGGCCGAAATTTACTAAATGTCAGTATTTTATGTGCCCGACGTGATCAAAATCTTTTAGACGTGTATTCCTGACTGTCTACGACGGATTGTTAGGGTGAATTTCCTTGAGCTTTTTTAACTTAGAAGAAAGTTCCGCCAATGCAGTCGCAACAATTTGTTATAGTTGGAATTGTTATTTCAACCCATTACCGATTTGTAATCAATTTCTATACATTTTAAATAAAGTTTTAAATGCTGCTGATCTCACGAATGAATATGGATATTTACCACAGAGGCAGCAGATGGCTTATTGTGTCCGTCACACAGGGTCGTCAAGTAATTTAATTATTAACAGTGCTTTACCCCTATCATGAGTTGACGGCGTCCGCGCGAAAATGTTACGAGGGTGCACTGGTGCAAAATGAGTTAGGACAATATTCAAAAGGGGCAGCGAGGCCGGTCTTGTCCCGGCGCTCATAAAACACGGACTAACTGGCGACCTGTCAGCCGGCCGCCCATGTTATTACTGACCAACTCCTGCGACAGCCAGCGGCTCGCCCCTGAAAATTCAATTACTTACGCGTCGACCGTACATATGCGTATTATATTAGGTATATAGCGAAGAGCGCCACGAATTCGTCAATATGCCACACACGTACACTACACACGTATGATGACAACGCATACAGAGCAGCGCGCAATTGTTGTTTGCTTTTTTCATTTCACGGAGAACAGCCTAACTGCTCCGCGGGGAAGCTACAAAGAAAATCAAGCATGTTTTTGCAAAATTACCTAATTTTGTATATTTCTTAGAAGATATTGTTTTCAGTGGGCATTTAACCTTTGTAGTACGGTGGTAGGATGGGAGCACTTGTAATATAATATTGTTGTCTATACCACATCGTGTGCGTTATTAGTTAATTTATTAATATTCCTACTGAAGTGAAGTCCATTCTTCGTGCCCTAAGCTTCGTTAATTTGACTGTTTTTTTTATAATACTTTCATGTAAATCTCAAATTTATTTTCTAAGCCATCATAGACATAGGTATCAAGACATACCTGTCAAGGTATATAACTTGTATATAACATTGATTTCTTAGTAGGTACCTATATAATTTCCGTACTAGACATAAAATCGTGAAAATCTTAAGTATAGTCATGTGACCATCGGATAGGGAACAAAAAAATATTGTTGTTGGTTGTTTTCACCCCTTTTGTTTTGTACAGATCGTGAATAGTAACATTATGAGGGGATTTAGTTTCCGTAATATGAGTTGGTGTTTGCTTGTATATTGGTAAGGCGGTGTGGCTGCCAGTAGTGGTGCGCAGTTGGACGAGTTTGCGACTGGAGTATTCGGTGGCGCACTTCACATATGCGAGCCGTGGCTTTGACTACGCAGCCGCATACAGTTTCAACGAAGACGCAATGTGCGGACAACGCACCTACACCACTCATTCTGGTGAGTATCAAACTTTACTCATAACTCTTGCTCCTTCCTGTAAATAACACCTATAATGACAACGACACGAAAACAAAACCCAAGATAATTCGATAAAGATGTTTCGAAGAGAGAACGGATAATCGGCAATTTATCTCGAATGAACCCCATAGGACCCCAATCGCATAAAGCGAAAAACAAACATATCTGTTTGACATTCGACTCGCGTCTCAGACGTTTTGGAAGCGTCGGATATTGTTCTCGTGGCGCGGCGGGGCGCGTCCGAGGAAATTACGTGCCACGACCTAGATTCGCCGACTGCGACACTGAATTCGTAAAAACCTCAAATAAGGTCGTAAACTTCCAATAATGTAATGACTGCTGCGGTGGTTATTTTGTCTGCTATTTGATTATTCACATTATTTGTCGTGTGTAGTAAGTAGGTAGCCCTCTGAGATTTGTATTTGATTTCAGGTCAAATAACATCGAAGAACGTGTCGGTCACGGGCAGTTTGAATGAGTTTTTCTATCAGCAATGTACTTGGGTATTGGACTCGAATGTTGAAAGGCAGCTTTTTATAGACATTACTTCGGAGCAGGTAAAATTTTTATACATTTCACTAGCTGTTTTCCCCGCGACTTTGCCCGCGTATCAGTATAATAATATGTTACTCAGTAATGATAATGCAGCTTTATAATGGCAAAATATTTTTTGAAATCGGTCCAGTAGTGGCCTATTCAATACAAACAAACAAACAATAAAATCTTTCCCTTTTATAATATTAGTGTAGATTACGCGTAACAATCTAACACAGTCTTATGCGTGGATGATTTTTAGAATCGTCACGTGATGATCATGATTTGCATAAAAAAATTAGATATATGATATGCAGAATCAGAAAACAAATATAACTTTAATCTTACATAATTCTTTAATCTTACTTTAATCTTTCATAATCTCCTTACATAAGACTGTGATGGTTTGTTAGGTGCTGTACATCCATAATAGAATTGGAAATATTGAAATAATGGATCACGCTAACATAAAACAATCGCTTTTAATTTAAACTAATGAAATTTAAGCTAGTATACGTTTGCATAGGATAAGTCCTGTGGTTCATGGAACATCACACTCCACGAATGGTCGGGCCCGGGAGCGCAGAGCGATGCGGGCCTGGCCGGCGCGGCTGGCGATCTATTATACACCTTCTGTGCAAGACATAAGAATCACACTTACACACTACCGTGGAAACTCAACACCGTTGTTATTAGGTATGTAATAATTTTACTTTTTTATTGAATATGTATTGTAACCTTATGTTTTCTGGTATCCCATATTAAAATATCTGTGCGTTAATATAGTTTGAAATCAGATTGTGGCTCTATAACGACGTTAATCTTTGCCAAACGTTGTCAATGGCGGAACAATAATACAACCTAATTTGATCTTGGCGATAAGTTAAACTTAATGAAGATAAGTGTAGTCGTAGCTTTGTCCACGCCGTCCTTAATATAAAGATGAGACGCTACTTTAATTTTAAACATTGTGTATAACTATTATTAATTAAATATTAAATATCTAAATCAATATCAATATCAATATCGATATAATTGTTTAACTGGCCTGGCCTAGGCTTCCTATTTTCTCTATACAATGGGAATGACGAAGGTAAGAGATGGCAGTCACTTTGTTTGTGTAAACCTCTGGTAGGCAGTCACATCAGGTCAAATCTAGTGCCGACCCGAACTGTGTCTGAGTTAAGTGATGAATAATAATATAAATTTTATTACATACGAGTACAATAAGTGCGTGCATTTGATTAGAATACGTGCAGACAGGAATATGAATTAAAAATATAACTGAAGTAGGTATTCTGTACAGTTTTCATATGAAATACTTACTCGCAAATACGGCGCCAAATTCCGGCACTTACCAAACTAGTGGCATCGCACGTAGCTTCAAAGGGAATAATGCCAGGGCTTTTAGCGCAGGCTAAACAATTTCCAAAAGAAAGCGAGACACTTTTCAGATCTCTCATTTGATAAATTATTTATGAATGGACCCTGGCCTTAATATAATACCAACCGACACCGTGCCAAATACGTCACAGGCATGCTTTTATACAGATACTATGTACAGAAATCTTTTTCTTTGTGCATATTAGAGGTAGCTGTAAGAGGGTTGAACGTGGAGTGTTTCCGAAATGACATTTTTAGTCGTAAATCCCAAATAACGATGTGTGAAAACGTACCTTTGTCGATGAATCGGGCATTTTGTGGCGAGAACATTCCTTTTGTGGACACGTTGCGCGTTAGCAAATAGTTTTTAGGTTTCAATTTACAAAGTGAAACGAAGCCTTTATGCCAATAGATTATTCAATAAAATACCGTTCTGACTAAACTTTGAATATGGTTTTCTGTTAGACCCTACCTTAAGAACATAAACATATGATATGTGTACTAAGGCAGAGTTTTATACGTGGTGTAGGTACACCTTTACTCTAGTTGATTTGAAAAAGCTCTTTCCTGAAATCCTGACTGTATGAAGACCCGTTTGTTCCTTGTGTTATTATCACAATGATTCATATGAAGACAAGGTTGGCAACACGCGAGTGATGCCCCTGGTGTTGCAGGCGTCTAGGCTATGCTAATCAATTATATAATATAATAATAACAGCTCTAAAAACAGTTGATATTATAAATGTTCATGCGAACAAAAATCCTAACAAATATAGACTGTTCATACCAATGTCTAGAAGAATTTTGTTACAAATTGTTATATAATGATTGTTAAATGCAAAAAAAGACAAAGCACTGAGTTTCTTGCCGGTTCTTCTCAGGTGGCTTTTTTTCCGAACCGGTGGTAATTTGGACCTTCATAAGTGCCTTATTAGGGCCTAAACTGAATAAATGATTTTCGATTTTGATTTTGACTGTATACAAGGTGCAGTGGGCATGATATAAGCGTTTACTTAAGTTTAATATAAGTTTTTCCTACAGGTTAGTAGCTCTATCTCGGCAGCAGCCCTTGTATACGATCCGGTGGCGGTCACAGGTAGTGCGGGCTAACAACCGGCTGGGCCCGCCCACGCCGGTTCCCGCCGCCTCCGCCGCTGCCAACCACCTCACACCTGCCTACATCTTCATTTACTGCCTACTATGTTGGACACTGAACAGGTGAACTGTTTTATCCAAACAAGTGCGGTCATCATTGATCAACGTAGAGTGAGCTGTTGGAATTGAAAGTGCTTAATTAGCTAACATAGCATCTATCAAACTGTATTTAATTATGCTAACATGTGCAGTTTATTGTTCCAATAATGATAATTTTAGTTCGTTATTATTTAAACGCACAGATTTTTTATTAAATGATGTTATGAAATATTTTACAGGATAATTTAAATAGATTCTTAATTCATACAGCATTTCCTTCGAAAACCAGTTATATGTAAAGATCTCATCTCGCATACATTTTTTAATTAAGGTATTGTATTGACTGCAGTTAAGTAATTTATGTACACATTTAGACATAACAGCGGGTATGTTAAATATCTGAATGATAAAATAATGATTTCAGAAATAATATAGCAGCACAAATTATTTGTGAAGTAAAATAACTACTGCAAGATATAATAAGTGGAAAATTCAGTTAAAGTAAATTGCACGTAAATTTATTAAACTGGTCAATTTCTTGTTATTGCACGTACTATTTCGGAAAAAAAAATAAACCAAAATAATACCGGGTAACGTACATTGTCAATTACAAGATAAGACTCTCTTGTCAACTTTCTTTCAAATTATGTTAATATTCATCCATACGTATTAAAATACATGCATAAGTATACTTAAGAAGTCATCATTATGAAAAAATATTTTACTATATAATTTGTTACAAAACTTTTATCATATTCTTTACAAACAATTTAATGGTTCCTGACACAAATACAATGTTTTAATTTTGATTATATCCTTATAATACTTAAGACAATTATTACGAACGTAATTTACCAACACTTCTGTAGGCAGCAAATGATTGTTTATACAACCAATTCGCGAGGAAAGGTGAATAAATTCAACACTCAGTTTAGAAATGTCACTCTTAGGTCGGTATTCTAAAACTAAACTCAGTCACGAATCTCTTAAAACTAGATTTGAGTAGAAATTTATTCTAGAACTAAACTCGAGTCAAGATTACTTATGCACTTGAAATAGGTATAGATTCTATAACTTGAAGATAGATGCTCAAGTAACGTACAGGAGAACTGAGGTCAAACGACACCTGAGTCTTGTTCTAGAATACCGGCCTTACACTGTAGTCTAGAACAGGTAGTGTACAAAGACAGATACGACTTATATATAATTTTAGTATAACTGTAGCTTAAATTGACTTTTGTAGATATAATTTAAAAAGGCCTAAAGCTAATGAAGCCTGCAGTAAAATTATGTTTCTTAAATACCAACTCCTTGGCGATGTGTTATCATTAGCTAAATGTAATAATTTACCTTTGTTGATATTTTCATTATAGCTAATTTGTGTAATATGCAAAGTATCACTCCTTCAATTAAGATATAGTCGTGTAGATGTATGTAAATAAAAGGTGTCTGCAGGCGTTATATTACGATTATTATTATTATAATACTGGTAATGTAAGACCAGCTGACTGTAGGGTAATCAAATGAGCGCTAACTATAATGGGTAGTATAAGACAATGTTTGTTACACAGAAATAGATCAACTAAAAACAAAATTAATTGGGGTTTTATTTCAACTCATGTCTTGCTTTTGTATTTGGAACCTTACTAAGAATAAGGATTTCGAATTTAGCTTGAAAATATATTGTTATTGGTTTTATAGGACACGTTAATAGAAAAAAAAATACATACATTTTCTTGATTTTCTTTTCATGTTTAACATCGTTAATTGGGTAAACGCCAACTTTTGGGCATTCGATTGGAAAATTCAAAGTTAATAACAATCATGGAAGCAAATATCTTCCAGGACGAAGCTCTATCAGTTCGATCGGGGCTCGCTTAAACTTTCAATTTGAAATGTTCGCCTCCGCCTTTCTTTAAACTTTCCTGCCTTTGAGGTTTCTAAGACGGAAACTTCTTTTTACGATAGCCTCCAAACTAGAGAGCTTTTATTTTGCTTCCGCTATTCTGAACGGCTATTGCGTCTGCTAGAATCCTTTATCTTTACCTGTGCATCTATACAGGCACGATACGAGCAGACTAAAAGACTAGTATAATGTAACTGAAACAACAGTTAAGGAACTCTTTGAACGCTGGATGTAAAGTTGTCTTGAATTGACTACAGTTTCTTTTCGGATTGCTTTTTGTCAAGTGTACATTCAAGATATAGATACATACAAATTAATTTCTAAACTTCTTAAATAGGTAGTAATTGTAATATTTCTTGTGTAATACTTTGTGTGGTGGACATCAATAAATCGGTGCTCAAGAATATTATGATCGTATAATTTCCTTGCTTTTGATTGTTTAGTTAATGTTCTATACGAGCTGCAGCGGGTTGCCATACGAACGGCACTGTGGCGCCCCTATTATTTTCTACTCTTTTTTTGCCACACTGTACATACAGGTCAAGGACCTACAATGAGACTCAAATTCACAAAAACTTAAATTCAATAACAATGTTTCACAATCCAAGGTCCTTTATTTTGAATTAATTCTTATTTTAGTCTTCTATGGCCGACAACGTATTCTAGAATTCACTTTATGAGCTGCATATTTTTTCGTCGATTAGCTGGTGTAGATTGTTGTATGGATATTTTTTTATAATGGCAATCTTTTATAAGTATACCAACCATAACAAAACCATAATTCATGAAGGCACATGACACAAATTAGAAATAATTAGTTCAATCCCTGTCTACTTTGAAAGAGAGCACCACAAACGCTCTTAAACAGTTTTTGATTCGCCGGCACTTGGCACTCTGGAAGTTCTGTGGAAATGCTGCTCGCGAGTCTTCCGTTAGGTGAAGTTCTTCGCCCGCCGTCTTTGTGCGCCACACTCAAAGGAAACGCAATTTAAACTGCATGCGGGCACGGCAAATATTCATTCCCTTAACCCCCGCATTTTTCAGGCCAAAATTTGAAAGTTTTATTTAATGCTTAACCACGTAGAATGTATCTGCCAGATTTATATGGTTCATGGAAAATTTATGATCCACATAAACTTTTATTACAGCGATTAACCACACCTGAGTTAAAGTAACTTTTGGCAAACTGTATGCAGTTCGTTAAAACTCTTTAATTGGATTGCATAGCGTGCTATGTGCCTACTTATCGGAGCTCTAATGTCCGACAAAGTAAAGGATTACACCGGATTTCGTATTTGTTTAAAAAGCTTTTCGTTTAAGCTTATGTTGAGGCTGATAGATACTTTCTGGAGTTAATTTTGCTCATTCCCTTAAGGAATTATCTTTCCTTAGGGAATTGCGCAAAAAGACATAGGTACGTTTAGTTTACGCCAACTACTGGACTGGTTTTCATGTTGTACTCAATACAATGTACAGGCGATACTTTTTATTACTGTGTAATTATTAATAGCGATCATTGTTGATAGTCACATTTGAACTAGTACCTACCTACTATTATAATGGATATAATTAAATAGATTTATATTAGCTGAGTGTATTTCTTGTCGGTGTTAAATAATAACTCCAAAAATCCGACAAACCGGTATGTTCTCAGTAAAAGTAAATCCCCCGATCTTAAGACAATAATAATGACTTCCATTGTTTTTGAGCCGCTATGTACAGTGCCGTTCATTGCCGTCACAATTAAGTTTTTAACTAAGATAAATTAACTGCGAGATACGTTCAGGGTTAACAAAGGAGAATTAATGAGTTCTTCTTATAATCAGCATATAATAAGTTTGAGAAAATTATCTCCTCTATTATTTGGTCTGCGATGCTCTAAAATTTGTTTATCTTTTTTTAAATTAATATTCGGATGTTTTAAAATGTTACTGTAATGGATCTAGTCTGTGTAAAATTTAATTTTCTCACGCTTCTTACGATAATTTATAATTTTACTTATCAATACTAGCATAAGCCTTTTCTGTACAAGGCGCTGAGCTGGTATGTTCTTTTGAAATCTGATTCGCCCCAAGACCACTACACTACAGTACAGTACTGTATACAAGAATAGTACTTTTTAGCTTTTTATCTGCAATCGGCTGTAATGTGCTGGTACAAGAAGGGGTACCCTAGGCTGACAGCTCCAATAGTATAGAACGGAAGATACTCCTATGTCCTACCTGTCTCTCTAGAAAAAGCTCTGAATAAGCTTCATTAAAACGAATTGTTAAACATAACTCTTTGCATCAATAAGATCCTTAAGAATGTTGTCTCAACAAACAGTCAATTAATAGTTGAACAAAGTAAAATTTATTCTTCATCATTTATGCTTGCTTAAGCTTTCTTAGTGATCCCAGTAGAAGTTAAATTAAACTAATTACAGCACTTTTAATGGCGCGACATTTCTTAATTGACCTTCGTGACAAGGCAGGAGTTCCACATTTGTTAATTGGAGTTTAGAATTAAAGTCCGTCTTCAGTTTAAGCCCGTCAACGCTTGCCCTAATGAACTAAATAAATTCGCAAGCGTAAAATGTACTTTATTTTATGATTGAATAATTGAAACGTAGCACAATTACTTCGCGAATATACATGTGAACCAACATGAGCCTGAATTGAATGTAATGTCTGCTGCCTTGTCTGTTTCCCTTTGCTCCTAAATACACATAGTTAATTTTTCGATAGATCTGCGAGCTGTACACATCAATTCCATTGAGTAAATATAAAAATGTGTAGTCGGGTGGAGCCTTTATTTATGAAGCCGGCCATTGTTTATATTTGTGTGGAGTATCGGATATTCAGAAAAAAAAATGAAATGAAAACTCCCGCTGTTGGTCTGTTCGGTGTGTGAAATACGGCTATTTTGGTGCCGAAGCAATTTCAGCGTGCAATGGCCTGAGAGAATACCCCTGGGCGACACGCACCTGCCGATATAAGCACACATATAACATTGTTAAATGGTAATTCCGAACTACGATCACATCCATTAATCTATAGATACTGATGATCTATAAGAACTACGTTGTTCAAGACTACGACTACGTTTAAATTATACCAAACAGTTGCAATATCTTGAGGTTTATTTATAGCAAAAAAATATTTGTCTCATATTATCCCGTCCCACTCAAAATCCGATGAAACGGAGATTCTCTTATAAAACATCGTAAAAGGAAAACCTACATAGCTCACGTAGATAACATCACGATAAACATGAACTAAGAAAGTAAAAAAATAACTACCAGGAGAAGTAAGGGCGTGTTATTGATGTGATACGTGAACGAAAAATAGTTTTCATTTGTTTCGGCCTACACCTGTTCGGACCCCAGCTTCGTCGAATTACTTACTGGAAATGAACTTTGTATATTTAAGGCTATTGGATTGGAGCCTTTGAAACTCTTCCAAGAAATTATTCTACGGGAAAATGTAATTGTCACCTCTTACTTCGCATGGACATTTAAATAAGGTGGGTTACATATTGAGTTAGAAACCATTAGCTATTTTAGGGTATTTAACTAGAAACTTTTAATGTGTAGCCATGTCTTTCTGTCTGCCCGTCTGTTTGTCGCATTATTCGTAGACTATTCTCGAGAGAACTTTGGAATTTCGTTGTCATGTAGCCATGTTCTTATAAAGTAAAATGAAAAATTGCTAGCGGCTATGGACTACGGTGACTGCTTACCATCAGGTGGGACGTAGCTTGTCCACCTTTGTGGTATAAAAAAGAAGATATTTTGACACAAATTAAAAATGAACATAATCAAGTTAGCACCAAACTTTATGTCCTGAAGTTCATTCAAACCTTAGTAAAATGTATAGGTATTTCAAGTGTACTTCTTTGCATTATGAGGTATAAAGGTAAACACTTTTTTGATGTGGGTGTGAGAGCTAGAAAATGTCCAGAAACAACCGACATTAAAAATTTGTATCCGAAAAAATCTTTTGAGCTGAACTTATAACCTTTTTTCCATGAAGATTTATCAAGAAGCTTAACTTAAACTCTCAGTATTAAGTCAGGCACTTTCAAAATAGTTTTTTTATTATAAACCTCAGATCAAATAAAATACGTTGGTCGAACTTTGCGAACAACAAAGTGACGCCGGTTGAAACTTCGCCTTGCCGTATACATATACACAGTTACCCATACCGAAGAAAAAAAAAACTACGCCTTGCCCTCGCCTAACGTATTTAAAATCCGGCGTCTCTTCGTTGTTGCAAGTTCTATCTACGTTTTTATTTGATCTGAGTCATCAACTCACACGTTGGGAAGACGGAGACCTTTGCCCAGCAGTGGAATGTGACCGGCGAACGGTAACAGCAAAAATAATAATGCCATAATGTGAAAGGTTACATTCAGGAACATTCTATGTTCAAATTATACGAACGTTAGAAAGGCACCACGTGGAGGCTCCCTGACGCATCTCTTGAACTGAGTGCCATGCTAGATTAAAGGCTTACGTGGCTGTAGCCAAACAAATTACCCATCTAATGGGCGAGTAGTGCGGGTCACGCCCGCACCGCAGATAATCCTGAACAGTTAAGTTTCCACACATTTTTGTTGACTCACTTTAATCCGATCAACTCAGCAATGAGTAAGATTGTTCTGTTTAATACGTCAATGGAAAGAAGAGATGAATTTTATAAATTCAAAGAACTTAGTTACTCAATGTACAATTCGCCCCGCAGCTCCTCCACAAAGAACTCTCTGTAATCAATTTTAATTTTAAAACTGTACTTGGTTATCGAACATGAACACTAGGTAAGAGCTATAATAAATCTACTTTAATACATTCATATTCTAGTTCATGTTGCCCTTTTTGTCCAAAACATTCGTCCTAAGAAAAGATGGTGTTGGTCACAATATAATGCGAATATAATATTAATTTAAGTTTTAAAGGTACTTATTACTTTCTTCATATAAAACATAGATATTAAACCACTATAAGCATTATACATTAAATAAATTTGTTATCATAAATAATTACTTTATGTATATTATTCTTATTCTATAAGTTAATGGCGACGAGCTTTTAATAGAGCTATTCCGCCAATGTCACGTGGTGTGGTAGGCACAGAGTACATAAGTACTACTAACTATGATCAATATTGGGACAGTGCACATTGATTTGATTCTAAAAAAGCGATGGGAGATAAGCATATGGGTGGGAGTGAATCTACTTTCAACAGCCTGCTCGGTGACGAAGGAGGTTCCCCCTGTCGTTATGTGAGAAAGCCAGAAGAGAAAAGGAGAATATCTCTTTTGGCATTTGGTTGCGAGCTTTTATGTCTTTTTTGACAACTGGTTGTGATATTCAGATGGGACTTCAATTTTGACAATCAAAGGAAAATGTTGTCTTGATCTTGTCTTGATATTGTTTAATTTATTATGTGAGATATACAGTGGTTTTCATTTTATTATATAGGCAACGTATAATGTGATCAAAATTCCGCAACGTGTTCAACAAAAGTAAATCGTATAATATTGTTAATTATCAAAATGAAGAAATGTTTCTAGTGATTGGTGAAATGGAGTCCATAGACTGCCAAGAAGGACGTTGCCAACCTTCTTGATGGTTATCCCACCGTACGACGTTGCCAAGAGGATCCTCTCTATTATCTACATGACATTGGCAAAATACGAATTGTAATTTTTTGTGTTGCCATTAAATAAATAATTGATTGATTGATATTCAGATGCCATGGCGGCCGGAGGGATAATTATTACGTACATTACACAGCGTGAAGCCTTAAATCTCAGGGGAATGCTGGCAATTACGAACATTCGGATTTCATGTGCTTTCTATAATATGGTATTATTCTTGTGATTTTGCTGTAATACCCCAAGGGATGTAAAAGTTCACGCGAAAAATTATTTACTGTGGGGAAAAATCATGAAACGTGGTGATAATTGCACTTTAAGCTATAATTTCTATTTCTATTTGCGCCTTATTACAAATTTGTTTTATATACTCTTTGTTATATTTTTTATTTATGGAGTGCTATAATTTAAGGTACTTATTTATAATATTAATATAAAAGCAATTTTTATTTAATGAGTGCCATTTGACCTAATCACACTTACGTAACCGTTTTATACCGAAAATTTGTTACGAGGCTCATACATTAAATTAGTTTGTATGCCTTCTGCCACGTAGAGGCAATAAATCTGGCGGACTTAGCACCAGCTCAAGCAGTCGGGTGACACCTCCCATTTGCTATAAGTTCAGGACACTTAGCCAAACGTTTTTATCAAACCACACGTCACGTACTATATCTTATAACCACAACTTAGTACATATATTCACTAGAGTTTCGTTCAGTTGAAACGCGCAAGTATTCGATGGCCAAAATAGAAGACTTAATCGTATCGAATGGTCCCTAATTCCATCCTTTCATTATTTGGACCGCATCTGATAAATTCAATTTACTTTTGGACGCACTACAAAAGAGATTTCAATTCATTTCCAATGGAAATTTAAATCGAATAAGGGTTTACGTCCTCGTTGGACTAGATCAGCTTTACCTTACGTTACGCTAACGATAAGCATCCTGCAACATGTAACATTGCGCTTCATATCATACATTTATATATTAATAGTATTTGCGAAATATAATAGTCTAAAATATTTTTATTCTAATAAAAAAAAAAAAAGTGAATGTTGCAAAAAAAAATCCTTGAATATTTTCTCATCACATATCGTCATGGTAATTTACTCTGATTACGAGAATAAGCCATGTGCGCTTGTTCGTACAGTATTTCCTTTGACCACTGCATAAAATACCGAGTGTACTAATTTATCGAAGTTCTTTTCTTTGAGCGAGACATCGCGGAACATTAGTTAACGACGTGCTCTGCCAAGAAAACCTGGTGTTTACTTCCAAAATAATGTTTCAAAAGTATTCCATTACTGCTTCAAGTAAACTTGTCTAGTATCTCTCTAAAAACCTTCTTAGAACCTTGTAGTATTACTAATTTCATTATACAGGTAGATATATAAAGCAGAACAAACAATAAGATAAGTTGACTTCCTTTGAAGCACGTGCATTATTCGGCTAACATATTCACAACTTATACTAGCCGCTTTAGGAACTACAACTGAAGTTGGGTCTTTATTAGAATACGAAATGTCGTGGTCTTAAAGGCAGCTGTCGGAGATCCCAAATAACAAGGGCCTTTGATACATGCGGTATAGGCGGTAGCCTCAAGAAGCCTCGACGAGGCCTAACTTCTACATCGAACTGTGTTTATTTGCGTCAGTATCTGTTTGGATTATGCCAAGGATTTAACTAAAAAAATATGATCAATACCTCCGATAGTCGTATTACGACTTTCTATGTCTCAAATTTTTGTTTTTACATAATAATACTTATCTAATTGTCACAAATAAATATACATTAGTCACAAATAAAATTGTAAAACTTATTGTTAGAATAACTGCTTTTCATAACTTTTTCTGTAAATAAATACCTACTTTTATTAAGATTTTAATACATCTACTATTTATGATTTTGCTTGTTATCGGCTTCATCAATAAATGTATAACTCTCAATAAGACCTATTAGCTTAATGTAAAGGTGGGGCGAATTGGGATCTCCCATGGGTTTTCGCATTAAAAATTGGAGCCGCCCGACTGGGGAATGTACCTCCGCCTTACGCAAGAGCGCAGTCAAATAACATTACTTTGATGTAGTGTTTCTGTTTAAGTCAGGTTGCCAGTGCTCCACGATGATACGTTGCGCTAGTAGTAATGCTGCTAGCACCTCTTCAACAAAATGGTTGACAACTCGTAATTGATTTCTCTGGTATTGCTAGCGGCTATAGGCTACGGACGCTACGGTGACTGCTTGCCATCAGGTGGGTCGTATGCTTATCTGCCGTTACAGTGGTTTATAAAAAAAAAAGTTTTACATAATGTTATATAAGTAATAAAATAAGAATGTAAGATATAAATGTTCTTCCTTGGTATTTTCATATTTTGTGGCAAGGACTGAAATTTCACTACTCTGTCAGTCATAAAGTCCG
Organism: Falcaria lacertinaria; assembly: GCA_951449985.1. Taxonomy (NCBI): domain Eukaryota; kingdom Metazoa; phylum Arthropoda; class Insecta; order Lepidoptera; family Drepanidae; genus Falcaria; species Falcaria lacertinaria. The sequence goes on along the minus strand of OX602109.1, from coordinate 4,160,309 downwards.
GTGCGCTGAACAAAGAAAAATAGGTGATAAAGTAGGAATGATCTCTAAACCAGCATCAATATTTTTTACACAAGTCCCATCTATTCGGTCTGTGTGTCTACATCACCAAATTCCGTACTTTATAGTTACTATTTCATCGGTTTGATACGATCATAACATGTATATAATATATCATGGTTGGAACAACCTTATCTTTTCTAGTATTTAAGTATTATTTTGTTCAAATAACAAATATTCGTTATGTGGTTTACAACTACCCATAAACCACACACATCAACTTCTTATAATATACTTTCGGTTTATAAAATCAAGGAAATACTACTTATTTTCTCTACATTTCTAGAGCATCAACCGTCCGACTCCGTTCCAAGAGAATACAACCACTCCGTTCGCTTTGCCTTCAGCAAGATTGATTATCAGCTCTGCGGTATTATAAGTTATATATACTCCATACATATTCAACACAGTTTTATCACAGAGATAGCACATGTCATATACTAGTCTTCGGCTTCAAAAAGAGTGGTGCTCTTCGTAAAACGTGTGTATTTGTGTCTGTCTGTGGCACCTTAACCGATAATCGATTTTGTTTTAGATTAGTTTCAAAAGTCGGTGTTCTTAGCTGTGACTTGACTAGAGTATTTTGAAAGTACTTTGATCAGCTTTATAAAATAACATCGCCTACTATCTATCAATTAATATAGAGATTACAGTGATACTTCTAAAGTCAATATCAAAAGCGCTTACGTCTATGTAAACAAGAAAATGAAACGCGATAAAGCGCTTTATTTACGAGGTAAGTAGCTACTACTCCTTAAAGGAAGGAATACAATTACGCAGAACCAGCAATTTAAGATCTAGCGCTGTTTAATTGCACCGACATAAATTGTCTGCTGAACAGATAATTTCTTGCTTCTCGTTTTAAAGGCCACTCGTAAAATTTACCAGGCTTCGGCCACAAAGATGTCCAAACGTCCTAACTTAACTCAGACGGGCTTTCTTATCCTTTCTCCCAAGAAAATGGAAGTGGACTGACGGTTTCGTGTACATAGGAGAAGATATATACATGCAATACACGTATGTCTTTTTTCGGATTAAAAAACGTCCGTGAAATTTTTATAGAATTTACTTTGAGACTATGTTAATATTTTATACTTTAAACTAAAATATCTTATCTAACTTTCCGTAAACCTAAGTGGTAGCAAAATAAATATATTTTGCCCGCCAGTTAAAATATTTGATGAAACAAACCGAACTTCTTTGATTAAATCCCAAGACAATTTCCCTTCGCTTCTTATTAAATATTTACAATATACCAAATCCAAATTAATTTTGCAAAAGCAAGCCTACTTTTTGTATCTACTTGAGATGTGATTACACAAAACATAAATCATCTGCTAGTTAGGGTTTGTTGAAACCATCGCGAGGTTTCCTCTATTATATCATCATAGCCTATTCATCGATTCAAACAGTTGTTACGCACCTATATATCGGTATATAAATCGGTTTATTTACTCAGTTTAATGTTGTATATAATTTAAATACATATTAATTTTGTCGATTGCGGAAATGATCGATCTCATCCCACACATATGTTTTCTTTAAGCAGCAATAAAATTGCATGTAAATAAATCAACACAGAACTTTTAAATAATTGACAATATACATATATACGTAATAATAGCCCATAATTCCATCAAGCGTTCCCGGAAAGTCACGAGCGGCGATAAAATATTTATTGAAATTTGTCGTTCCAGCACTGTTATTGAAAACTTATCAATGTATCGAATATTTCAACGTGACCATCAAAATGGCAAGGTCTTTTAATAAACGTCACTGGCGGCACCAGTGATATATGACTATTCTGTGGTCGGCCCGTCGGTCGTCGGGCCGATGTAAAAACGCTGCGTCAACCACCTTTCATATAATATCGGCCCTCTTGTCGATTCATCATAGGTATCGCTTATTATTTATAATGATCGTGACAGGATCAGCTTTCAAGATCCTCGTGTTTAATGATCTAATTTGGATATCATTCTGATATGAATATTATTGGACACGGGTGACATTTAAATTTACTGATGAATATTTCTCGTCTTTAGCGCTAACCACTTGAAGTTTTGTTCCAAAATAAACTCTAACATTGCGAGTAGAACATCCTAAATCGATCGCGAAGACAAACATGAAGGAGTAATGGTTTTCCGTGCACAAAGTTGCAAAGTACAACATGTGAGTAAGACATGGAGTATGATTTAATAATAAAGTTGTTTGTATGCAAGAGAGATGCACGTCGGAACATTGCTGATAAGTTTTTTTTTTATAACACTAAGGTGGCAAACAAGCATACGACCAGCCTGATGGTAAGCGGTTACCGCAGCCTATGGACGCTTGCAACACCAGGGGTATCACTCGCGCGTTGCCGACCCTTAGTAATGCAAGCAATATACTCGTATAAGCGTTACATTATCTATTAATATCAGTTTGAACGTTGCTAAAACATGTTTTGCATCCAATATTGTACATAAAGAAAAGGATATAAATTAGTTCTATTAATACTGGTGTACTGTCTATATTTACGACGTACATTTTATGACGATTCGGACCTAAATTATTAGGAATATGGTAACATCATATTTTATATAGAATACGTAAAACTTTACGTGGAGAAAAATGGCTTCTTTGTCGTGGGTGTCCCGATTCCCCTCTCGTCAAAATATCCATCTATCAATCGACATATTTCCACTGAAATCCATTGCCAGTATAGATTTATACTCTTTTCCTAAAGCTAAGTTGAATTCTAATTATTATAATGATAGATTCTAAGTTTAAATATTCAAAACTGCCGCGATTTTACATATATTTAAGATTATATAATAAGTAGTATTATTTGAGACAGCCTACGTGACGTGTCTTAACAATTGAACCCCTGTATATGCCACACCTACTTTACTAGTCACGTGTTGTTAAGTGAACAAAGATTTATCATACAAGCATTATACCATGTGACCAAGCGCGGTAGCATAGTTGCAAATTCTGTCGTTAGATGCTTACGTGCTCATGACAGCATCGTATTCTTCTCTTTTTTAATCATTGATGACCCTATACATGTAAACCGATGGACATAATACGTCTCTTGTTTTATACGCCTATGCTACGGACGCAGTTAGGTGTCGAGAGCACTCTGGGACACCACTTAACGTGTTAGCCCAGCCCTGACCACTTCACCACATGACTGCCAATTTTGCGCGAGTGAACATCCAACCACACTTAACTGAATGCAGATCGGTCACAAAATCAAATAGACGCATTAGGAGTATAGTACCTTCATGATGTTCTAATGTTTCATATACATATCATAATGATTAGCCGACTGCGAAAAAGAATTCATAATTATAATTAACGGTTTCTCAATAAAAAACGTAAGACCTATAAATGTTTAGACGTACAGGAATTATGAAAGTAACTTAAGCTTTGGGACTTGCTGTCGCTAAGTCACTTTAAATTTTAAGCCATCTACTATTGCAATATTTTCCAAGCACTGGGCATTACAATGTATGCCAAAGTGTTCAGTTAGCACATTAGATAGAGTTCTTTTTTAAATCTTTTGGCAAGCTACGCGATGTCACGTGACCGAGTTGCGGAACTGCAATTAACACCGAGGTCTCAGCCTCTGTAACTTGTTCAAGTCAGCGTCATTTCACTGCCTGCTTGAATAAGACTCAGTAAATTAGTTAGCCGTACTAATTAGAAGTCTTCATGTACATTTTTTGGGACGCATAAGCCTGCACAGTGAGATCATTGTCTTGAGACAATGTTGGGAAAAAAATTACTTAAGGCAAGTTACAGAATATTTTTTAATTGTTATCCTTTGGAATCTTAACTGAAAGTAAATATTCCAAAATATATTAATTAAATAAACATTATAGAATGCACTGTATAATTTTCAAAATATCACTGTTATATGTTTTGTGCCCTTGAGAAACTTTCTCCTTTTCTGTTAAATTGTCCTACCGTCCTTATTCGATTTCTAAGAGAGTGTGCGATCTAGCTTCACAGTATGTTACACCCAAGCATATTTTACCGACTTTACCAAGAACAAAAACAATACACGCAAATATTTGAAAAAACTAAGCAAACAAAATCAATGACACCTGTTACAGGGTTCCCTTTCACTTAACTTTTTTTAGTATTCCGACGTGCGTGGAGTTATGCAAATATTAGATATTTCACGGTACAATATTCCGTAGCAATTTACAGGAAAATTGGGCTGAAAAGCAATTGATATTCTGATCTCGTTTGGGAATTTTCGCGGGGAATTCTGTCGAATCCACTTCTGATTCTCCGTTCACGTGTAGCCCACCTCGGCTCCCGGCGGAATAAGGGAATCGCAAAAATATACCTAAGTACTAAACAAATGAATTAACAACACTTTACGATTCAACAATTTTAATATTATTTCAACCATTCCGTTTTCATTTTCTCATTCAACAAAGTATACAATACATTCTCCGTATCCCAAGCGCATAAAAAATATCGATATTAATAAAAAAAATCTAAGAAGACGGTGTAAGCGATGACATTCCTTAAAATTGCAATTTGTGTAAGTAGTATAAAAATATTTCATAAAATGCCATTCCTGTCGAATTACTCATGCACAAAATTATTAAGACTTACAGAATGTCTATGGATATTCCGTCATAAAAACAAACGGGAAGAAAGCTATTACACGGATAGTACCAATCAATATTCCATCCCTTTCTCCCGGACCCACATTAGGTAAACAGGAAATTATGCGCTATTGGTAGTAGTACATCTTGAAGGAATTTGTGTGACCGTAATGGGTCACATATCCATTGCTCGTAAGTCGTACCGCACAAGCATTATTAAGCTTCTCTGGCATACATTAAAGCCATGATTGACTCGTGCAAGAATGTAAATTCCCTACTTACCAACATCGTTCATAGATAACAAAAATGGTCAACATTTTAATAAAAGCTGGTGACATACTTAAAACAGGATGAACACGTTATTGTCATTCGCAGCTTTTGTTCAGCCATTTGTTGATATTTGTATTTTTGTTTCGTAAAAATACGGGTAGTTTCTGTACCGTCTATTTTCAGGTATTAGGGACAGCTCTTCCGAACAACTGACAGTTAGTTATGAGATAAGGTACGTTGCATGTCACCCCAATTTCCGTGTAACGTTTTTATTTTTCCCTCTCACTGGGGTCGGCACGTAATACAATTCTAATAAAATAACAACCTATCGATTGATACACACAATTCTTTGAGAAAATTCCGTGAACTTTTTTGATATTATGCGATGTTTTTTGTTATTAATAATGTGTAATGTATTTTAAATAAAATCCGATTCAGCGTGATATAGTAACAAACAAACGTCAAAACTTTTATATTTATTATATTATGGTAGGACTAATATACAATTACTTACACAAAACATAGTATACCTATGATATATATATATAGTCGTAAATTTATTAAAAATGATTGGTGTTAAAATCTTATTCTTTATCTCATCGAAACTAGAAGTTTTAAAAGCAATCATGAGACTCCCCTTCAATACGTTTATTGAAGGGATTGAAAAATGGTTAAGCTAGAGCTGCGTAGTATTTGCCGTCGAACAGATCCTCTCCCGCGGGAGCACTTCACAGATCGCTCGCAGGACGACAGGATTTCACGCTGTCGCACCACGCGCGATTTACGGCACCCGCTAGTGCTGTGCTGATATCTGTTCCCTAATTATTTATGACTTTTAGTATTGATGCTCAATTTAGTTCAAACTGAACTATTCTATCAACAAAATGTTACAAAATGTACATAAACAAAAGTATGTAAACTACTGCATCAAAAAAGCTATATACGATGATGTGAGTGATGTTATAATATAAATTACGAATACCTGTAATAACTCCCACTAAATTAAAAATCTCTAACTTATACGATTGAGAATACGTTGATCAGCCGACAAAATGTGCGGCTTTTCATTACCTATTTAAACAATAACTTAAATTAAATAATTTATTGTCCTCAATCTTCTAAAATGTATTAATGTTCCATCGGTTTATTATTTTATTAAAAGAACACGCTACTCACCTCTAAAATTAAATATAAATATTTTAACATTTCCTCTATACCTCGCACTATTCCAATTCGGGTTATAGGTATACTATCTAGTTGACGCTTCCGCGCATTTATAGCTCTTCCCATCTGGGTCAACAAAATACAAGTCAATTTAAAAGATTTACGTGATGGACATGTTTTATTCCATTCAAAGTGTTCAAACCAAAATCTGACTAGGTTTTTACAGTAGGTTTTATAAAACTATATACGAAGGCTTTATTCAGGAAATTCTACCAATTAAAAAAATAAAATTGTGTCGTTCTGTTTTTATTGGTTTTCGCTGCAGTCCCTATAAAGTCGTTTACCGATAAACATAAAAAGACTCATGACAAGTAAATAGATTTTTATCGTTCTTTTTCACAGCTTTTATTAATATGCGCATTAAGGAGAACTATGTTCATAGTGAATTAATATCCTGTAAAAAAATGGGTAAATGCAATAAAATTTCATTGGGTATGCTTCGGGACGGTGGCAAATGACAGTAACGGCGCCATGAATGAGGTTTTAATTTATTTTAGAGGAGTGACAAATATAATAAACGTGCTTAAGCGAATATTATTAACTTTTCACAAAAATATATTAATATATTCTTAAGATACTACGAATAATTTAGGGATATAATTAAAAGGTATTGCTCGCTAACGAAAATAAAGCACGGTACATATACCTCTATTTTTTTAGTTTTTCATGTTGCACCTCCGACTTAGATAAGCTTCATTATTGATATACAAATTAAAATCTTTACAGACGTGATATAGCAGAGAACACACGCAACATTTTTGGGTATTTTACAATATTCAATTTACTTGAGTCTGAAATGATACACATAACAATACAATGTATCCTTCATATAGGATAATATAAGATAAGTACTTGCTGACCTACCAATTGTATTAATTATAGATTTAATTACCAAAAAGGTATTGGCGAGCAAAATTCCTCGTTTCTCCCTTAATTACAAAAAGGAATTCTTTTGTTAAGTAAATTGACGAAAAAACAGCGTAATGTGCCTTTGATCTAAAGGTTATTTCAGAAAGTGGCAGTGATTAAGAAGGCATTTTCGATTAGGTCGAAATGGTAACTAGATGCTCTAGTAACTTATTCGAGTGATCCAGTTAATTACGGTAGAAACATTTTTCAATTTCAATAGTAGTTTGCGATTTATAACGCGATTATTCGCGAAATATCGTATATAATTTCGTCGTTTAAAAGGTTGATATTCGCAGAACATTTCCAAGTTTCCTTTCAAGACTTTTACTTGAAAATACTGACTGGGCCCGAGGCAGAGAGGACAATTTGTTAGTTTACGCTGCGTAAGAGCTGGCGACCGTCCCGGTAGGAGACTAAGTCATCTATTATTAAATACCCACAAACATTTGCATTTAACAACTGCGAATTTGAAAGGAACTTCTTAAAGAAATTGCATGGAGTCTGAATTCTTTGCACGGAAATGAAAAGGAAATATTTGATATTACAATCTTTCATAAACAAAGTTGTCGTTATATAGCACTCTCTATTTACAATTCCAAGGACAAGCAGCTTCAAGAGTAATATTCAATAGGATCCGCAATGAATATTTATTTGATGCAGTATATATATATGCGTAAGAAACAAATTAGGTACTTGCCGTATGTACGATCATTCAAATGGTAATTAATAAAAAATAAATCAATAAGCAATGCGCCATTATATTACTGATATAATGGTGTCGATTCTGTTGTATAAAACCACTAAACTAAACTAATTTGACAGGGCTAAAAGTCTTGCTATCCTTTTCTCATTTGAGGGGTTAAATCAAGATTGCAGGCAATACTTTAAGTCTTGTATAATATATTAAGATCAATGACTTCGTACAACAGAATTAGCACCGTGTCACAGCATGTATACGTGCAGTGCTAAATGAAGACGTCTGAACGTCTGCCTCAATGGACATGTATTTCGGAGCTATCGCCATTTGTACGAGCTCATATCAATGAACATAAACGTGAACATGAATAATTTAGACGGTTTTATGACCCTCCTCGTAAATCCGACCAGGGTGCTATATAATATAATACATATACCAAGTACTCTGCACTTGATACAAAATTAATGGTATATTATAAACTAGAAACATTAATTTTAATCATTGTATTGTAGTCGCTTGTCAAGTTATAATAAATCTTTAGAACAAGAACGAAGGAATTTTATCAAAATCTATACAACCTTTTACCATTCCGTTCCCATTAGTGGTATGGATATCTGTAGGAATACAAGATACTGGTGTATAGTTAATTATATATCTCTACGTTTCTATCTAAGGAAAATAACAAGAAGGAATATCTCAAATTGAAAAATCTCCGTTCCATATCTGCAGCCAGAGATTGTGTCGTGCCATTCGAAACGAAATCTGTTACTGCATCCCAAGCCTATATTGCTTCCTTACCTACATCTGTAGACAACAATAATGGATTTGGCAGCAGATATCTTCAGGGAACAAGCTTTCGGACAATAGAATTTTGGCAAACTTTGTCATATAGCTTCGATCGATTTATCCATCAATTTTGATATTATATATTAAAGGCTTTCACAATAGGTTGCCTAAGCAACATTTTTAGGGCATTCAATATAATATTGTCGCAAAAAATATTTAAATTGATATGATATTTACATGATAACTAGAGAACCAAAAACGTTTGGGTGGTACTCAGAAAATACGCAATATAATATAAATAAGTAATTTCTTGCATAAAAAATGTAAACTTACAATAGTGTTTAAGTAATCTCATAAGCCGTCAAATATGATGTTTCTTTAGAAGCCCTGCATACCGTTTTAAAACCGTAGTACTTTATGTTACAATTGTATATTTTACAATTAATTTTTTGTACCCATCTTTAACGCGCTCCGTATTTAGGTTCCCGAGGAATTATATGGCCGACTCCATTATAAAAGTTGCTTTTTACAATAGCAATACATAGATAACGTGTTGCTATCGAATGGAAAAACTTTAAGCACAAGATGACAACTTATACGTGACTGATTAATATTTTACTTGGATCCGAGAGATATACTTATCCCATATGTTAGTATTTACGTCAGTATGCCAAAAATATATGTAGTAAACATTTATAACATCTTTGATGCATATAATAACAGTACGAAATAAAATAAATAAATTCCCTCTTAGGTGTGGTTGACCCCATTGATAATTAATAAATGCAAATAAATAAAATCAGGATAAGTTAAAAAGTTACATTACAGTCCATGGACTTCGTAAGTAGCTCTAGATTTAAAGCGAGCATCAAAATAATGCTCTAAGAATGAATAGGGGTAAATTGTAAATAGGGTTGTGTATAATGTCGAGTGACCTAACTCTTGCAATTTAAACGAGGCCATGAGGCTTGGAAAGTATGCAATTACATTACTATACAAGCAAGAATTTCCTTTCAGAGCCAACGAGTCATCTCTAAGATAAAATGTGTCAACGTTACTTGAAGGGTATGTTTCAATGCAATGTATACAGTGCGTTTAGTAAGTGTTGTCTGTACTGCTAAATAAGAAGATGTTTAAATTATGAATAGTAAATATTTCAAAAAGAAAACCAACTAATTTCCAATAACACGCAATGATTAAGCACGTCGGTACTACGTCTTAAAAGCTTTCCCTTTTTTAACTTTTCGTGTCCAAAAAAGCGTCCTAAAAAGATTCATTTTAATTAAGTTTTCCACGAGAAATAACGACTTGGGAAAGTAACGCCTCCACCTAGCTACCAATCTTCATTAGCCTCATTATTACCGTGTAAAATTGTACCCAATGTCTTATATTCTGTATGGACCTACCGTCCAACAATATCAGGTGTAACTAATCCTCGCGGAATAGGTAATAAATAAAAAAAACATACAAAATAGGTATGAATGTTTATTTTTGCTTTGATTCACGTGAATGCAAACGTGAAAATAAACCTGTATTCATTTTTTTTCGATTAAGTGCATCAATAATAGCAGTGCTAGCAAAGTTTTGAATTATTCAACATGTAAAATAAGCTTTGAGAATTCAATGATGCATGATTTTTAACATTTTTTTTTTACTTTATTTAAGTACGGATCGTTCCACATCAAAAAAATAAGTATTAGTCGGGGGAACGAAATTATTTGATTTATTCAAGCAGAAGGCGGTCGTGACCGTACGTTACTTAGGTAAAGTTGTGGAGACATAAATCTCACAGTCGGGCCAACTGAACGAATTGGCACAGATGAATAAGTCGTAATACATTTATGCAAGAGCCACTAGTTAATTACCTTCCAGTTTCTCAACCCTTGAATCAAATTCACATAATTTTTTTTAAAAAATCTCGTTTAGATGAAACGAAATTTTATGTTAATTAATTTTAAAAAAGACATTATTTAATTAAGGAAAGCGTTGTGCATAAAAGTCCTGATTAAAATACGCCCGCCTCATTTCCATGACTCATCCAATGGTTGAATGTAAACAGAACCAAATGGCTCAAGTTTCATTGTTCTAATAGAAAAGTTTTGATTTGCTTGAACACAAAACAAAACTAAGAACAAGTTCTTATTGTCCAACAACTTTCCATTTATATTTGCGAATTGCAAAGACGCTTATGTACACGTGCCATTTGCTAACATTACATATTAAGAATTTTAGTCGATTATTTAAAATTATTTTTTATCAAATACTGATAAAATCAGCCTGTTGCCCTTGGGGGCTTACGTTAAATTACTCCTAGACAGAGAGAGTTTTTTTTTTCTTTTTAAAGAGTAATTGTACCAAATATTAAGTTAATAGGCTTACGGATATATTTTGTAACACAGCCCAATTTCGCCCCATTGCATTTCAAAAGATCGTATACGCCAATATCTTTTTTGTGTATGTATCCATATACCTCCATCAATCATACTTGCAAAGTATCGATTAGAGAGCTCATTGAATTGGTACTTTTAATCCAGTTACTTTACTGAAAATAACGATAATATGAATATTTATATATTTTTAAAGCTCGTGCCTAGAAGGAATCAAATTTATGTAAATATTACAATCTTGTATGGTTTCAATTGTAAAGTGTAATTTTTACCGTAGATACCCAAAAATATAATGTTGCGTGTTTCTTGTCACCAAAAACTTGGTGTGAATTTTGGTAATTTGACGAAATTCCTTATAAACGGTGGAGATTGAACTTCATCCAAGAGAAAGTTTAATAAGATGTTTCCTGTTCATCATAGTGGAAAGGGATCTAAGCAACGCTCAACGAATTTTCATGAGAATATTCTAATAATAATACATTTTAAATATCAGTAACCTCTCTCGTCTCGTACCATTCGAGGCTAATGGAATATTACATTTCTTATGAAAAGGGTTAAATAATTTCCTTAATGCATTCTGACACATTCTAAATGAAAGGAATGACAAAATAATATAGCCTTTGAAATGTTGCAATATTTTAAAATAAGATTTGGTACAAAACGCTTCAATAAATTAACTTACGGAGTAAACAAGGGGCTGAAATTTAAATTTCGACCAACAAATCGCCCTGAGCCTACAAAAGTAGTTAAGTCCCTTACATTTTACTTATACTTATTATTCACTAATCCACTCGTCTCGTCGGTTATTTGTGGTATTTATTAGTTTAATTGACAGTGAAGCAGATTTCTCCTTAAGCCGATTTATGCCGATCTTGATAAATTTTCTCAAGGGCATTACAAACCGCATTTATAAAAAATCGTGTTCAATGTGGATTAAGTGGCTCGTCTGTTTCGTAGGTTATGATGCTACAAACATTTTAGTAAAAGTAATATTCCAACTCCATTGACACGAGATGAGATAAATATGTGCTGAGACCGAAATATGTTAAGGTTGATAAAGACAGGGTGACAATTTTTACCTTTAAACGAAGGTCCATAATTGAATTTCCCCTGGGTCGCAATAAACGTTGCCTACAGGTACAAGTAACATGAAGCAAGTCTCTCAAATCCTCGTGGATTTTAATGCTCAATTAGGATAATTCGACCGTCCCCCGCAAAATTGTTTTCATTATCAACTTGAATATGTTCATCCTTAATGTCGGAAAGTTTGGTGTCCACGACTGGTCGTAATCATGGATTATGTAAACCACTTTAGTTATTCTATCGAATTTGTACTGATAAAATATACCGTGGTCATTTGCTGAAGTGGTGTATCAGCTATGTTTCGACCGAAAGGGTAGAGAATATAAACAAAAAATACATATAATTCTTCTTTTACAAGTATACTACTAACATAATAGAGATAATAATATTGTAATTGCAAGCTAAAGGTCTGGCAAGCATTACAAAGTTTTTTAAACTACATGAGATGTTTGTAGACTCGACTATTCAAAATTGATCTTATTCAATTGCAAACTTTCTACGAAATAAGGCTGGGTAAATATAATTAAATAAAATTCAGTAAAAGGGAATATTTAAATTATCAGAGAGTAGACACAAAGTTAATTTGTTACCTTTCCTTTCAACTTGTGTTACTTAAAATTACAGTAGTACGGTATCCATTATCTTGTAATTGGTAATTTGCATGGATAATCTAGAAGGATAATGAAAATGAATTAAAATCCGCTCTGAATTATTAAGTACCATTAAAGTACTATGTATGAATTTCAACTCCTTTTCATAGGTTTGTTGGAAATAATTTTCTTAATGAAATACATACGCATTACTTTACCGATTAGTTATTCATAATCGTGTTGCTTTTAGTTGCCAGTTATATTTAGCGCATGCTTTGGTTTGAAACATAATATAAAAACAATTTTCTTCACAAATCGCATCGGTAAGTAGACACTCGTCATGTACATAATATGTATGAAAGCATGTTATTAAACGGACCCAAAAACCGAAGTCCGAGTGTTAATATTTAGTATTCCCCGCACGAAATACGAAAGAACTTTTTCAACTTTGGTGCACACCAGTTACTACAGGATCGTAAACCACTATAACTTCGTGTCGTTTTGACGCAAAGCTTACTACCGGACCAAAGCTGTGACTTGCTTTTTTTTATTTTTGATTTCGTCACTATTAATAATTAATATTATATCATATTCATTAATTTACTGGCTCATAGAAAATGTTATAAATGTTCATGTGGTTTAACTTTATCGCGAGAATTAAAGCAATACATTGGTACGAAAACAGTATATTATTTAAAAAATTAGGTGTGGCACTCGGAGAATGCCACGGTAAAGCTATTGCATAGCATTTTTTATCAACTTATGCAATTATAATTATTTATTTATTTTATTAATGCAGTATTTTTTTATATACCTATATACTTTCTCACAAACAGCTGATTACGGTTGTTTTCCAATACAACCAATGCCACCTAAAGGCGGGTTGCTGAACTAAAGAGACAAGCGTGATATTTCAAAAAGTCATTAAAAGTTCTGGTATTTATCGATAGGTGGAACTAAAAAGTATCACCGCTGTGCCGGTCGGAGTGGGGGGTGTTAGGCTTTTTCGTTACGGAATTTCTGGATTCGGTCCCAACGCTCAAGGCCCGCGATAAAAGCTATGCAATAGCTTAAAAAAATCTCATGGACGACATCTCTACACCAAAATTGTTAAAACCAATCGTCCGTGAAGAGGTTGTTATCATTTCACCTTACGTCGTTCGTACTCGTGTGAGCGATTTGCCAAGACACAAAAGCCTAAATGATTTACGCAATTTCTTCCGGCATTTTAGCGTTAGACATCATAAATTACTGTGCATCCTGAACAAAGTTTTTATGAGGATGCGAATAGAATATTACAAATTAAATTATAAACAATGTATAGGTTTTATACGATCACGATGATTATTCAGTAATTGCACTCTGTTTTGAGACAGGGACAGCGTGGCGAAATTACTGTCATTGGTGCTAATTCTATTGTACGTAATCATTAAACTAAACTACTTTGACAGGACTTAAATCATTGCAATCTTATTTAACCCCGCGCATGAGAAAGCGATAGCGAGTTTTAGTCCTGTATAATATTAGTTTCGTTTACTGAACTAAAGCTCGTTAGAAGTCAATATTCTCAAAACTTTGTATTTTTAATTTCACATGTCTTTGATTATGAGGTTCTGTGTCCAAAACCCAAAACGTGCCACCAAGTAAAATTTATTATTAACGCAGTAAATTGTGCACGTGATAACTTTTTCCAATGCTTATAATTCCATCTGAGAGTGAAGTGTGAAACCACGTCCGTTTAATTAATTCCATTTCAGTAATAAAATTGATCAATCCGCCCAGGAGTAAAAATATACCTTTTTGGCACTACGTGCGTTCAATAAACTGAGCTATAGATATTTATACATACAATTCCGATGTGATCGTAATTCGTGTTCTCTTAAATGTTTTGATCGATTTTGTTTTTTTTGGTACTTATCTTCTGGGTCGTTTTGGCTATGGACTCGGTAGGTGGCGGTGATGTCGATATTAAATATTATTAATCTTATTTAAATTTCGATTTCATTGGACAAGAGATTTATTTATTTAATTCTTGTATTTTTTTTATGTTAGCGTAGTAATATTGTTTTAATTTTCCTTGTGTATATTATCTGCGTTTCGCTATAAGTATGGTTAAGGTCAATACTTTTGAAAATAAATAAATGAAAATGTAGGTAAATAAGATCAGTATACACGGAAATTAATATTTAATAAGTACATAGTCTACATACAATAATATTTTACCTCTTGGCATTATAGAATATAATAAAAAAAGGATGTTCGTAACGCCTGGAGACATCAATATGACATAGTGCAGTTTATACACGCAGGTATACAATATATAGCACTCTAGTCGGTTTTATATGACTTCCATACAGTTTTATAGCAGAATATTCAGCTACGTAGTATACTTACTCTGAAAGTAAATATCTCGTCTTACAAAATGCATCTTATACATGTTACCCATCAAATTGTGGTGTTATAATTTAACCATCATTAAAAGAGGGTGGTCCTTTTTTAAGGATTATATCGGCAATAACTTGTGCTAATCGGAATTAAGTATTTTGTCAAGAAGAAAGAAGTAAAGACAAATAAAATCTTACGTTAGGTTAAAAGCGTCACCCACGCACAGATTCTTACTTTTCATTGTAAATTATTATTATTTTCTTAATACATTTTTTAATGACTGCTGACCAAACGATGCAACGATGTCTCAAAAATCGTTCAGAACCCGGTAGTTGGAAAGATATTGAATTTCCGTTCGTCTGAAAACAAAACAATATTACTTCCACCCGCGCCGCGTGAATTCCAACCACTGTTCCGATATAGGGTATGTACTACAGGAGAACTTCTCGCCGAACAATTTGCATTGAATAAGCTCCGAGTACATATTTGGAACGATGTCTGCGGATTCACAATCATTGGGACTTGGAGTTATTATTGGCTTTCTAAAACCAATGTATAATTTAATGGAATTTTTAGCTATGGTAAAAGATATGATCTGTACATACTCATCGCTTCACATATCGTCAGGAAGAAAAAGGGATGAAAAATTATATAATTAATCAACTGTTTATGACATCACCGTTGGTACTAGTGGGTGCTAAGTAAGCCTGTTTCCTTAAGTATATAATATATTTATTTTTATTGTTGTAATAAATTACAATACAAACTTATTGAAGCCGATGGGCCCAGGTCCAAATCCCGGCCTGTACCAATGAGTTTTCATTGGTTGTCTAGTCATTATTTTAAAACTACATTTCACATGGATTAGAATCATCTGTATACTCTGTATATATAGGATTAGTCTACAGTTGGTACTACTAACAAACAATTTATAAAAGTCTGTGTTTCCCATACCACAATTAAGTAAATCATTATATGTATACGGGTACGCATACGATCTTCTTACGCTGATTACATAAATGACTCAGCTTTATACTCTATGTGATGTGAAAGCTAATGTCCCGAGCTTTTATATTGAAGCTTTTAGGAAGATGAGTAAATAAAATCTTTTCGTAACATGAAAGTATGCAGTTTGTACGTTCTTTGTATAAATTATATAACATTTTACTCAAGCTGATTATGATCTGCGATAAATAACTTTGAACTCGGTCGTTCATCTTTCGTCATGTAGAACGATAGAAAATCAGTATGTACATATTTGGAAATCATTAAAGGCTGTCCAGAAAGTTCTACTACCGGTCGGAGATAAATGGATAGGTAAGTAATTGGTAAGCAGGAATCAAGGTGGAGAACTACCTATCCAAGGCTGATTGTGATCAGCTCTAATTTTAAAATGTAAAGTCTATTGCGCCTGCCTACTTCTATGTCATCAAAGGTAAGATAACGAGTATGGACGTGAGTAGCAACATCCCCCTAAATAATATCCAAAGAAGCTAACGTTCAAACCACAGTAATCAATAAATCTAGTGAAAGTGAATTCTATTGTTTGTCGCGAAAGTTATACCCAAAGTGCCGCAACGGTCCAATCGACGGCTTATTTAGATATTCAAATATTGGACAAGCGGCGCCAAGTCCGCTCCTTGTTTATTTATTACAGTCAAAACTTTTACGCTATGTTTGTTAAGCGTAAAACCGGATAGCATGTATGAAGAGGTTTATTTATGTAGAAGAAACCAATTAGGTCCAATTAGTGAATACTCAATACTCTCTGCCTACCAGGTTAGGCAGAGAGTATTGAGTATTCACTCTTGACTTTTCAGGAAAAGGTCAAAAACATTTGAAGGGTTTTCCGTGGTCACAGCTCAGTGTCAAGTATTGATTAGCTGTGAATAGTATGTTGACAGCATATTAATTAATTTATGTGTTCGGATTTCGAACGAGTAGTGATTTAATGTTACATTAATATTAGTAAACACATTTGATAGGAAAGATGGGTCACATTCAAATGTCATATACCTATTAGTACATCACAAATCTATCATAGGTTAACTTATACTTCCCGTATTGCGTAGTCCACGAGTAAGTATTAGTCGGGCTTGGTATAGTGGTTTCAGTTTCAGCGTAGGGAATGTGGTGAAATGGGTGGTTTTTATTTTTTGAGGAAAATCTTATTACACTGGCCGTTTAACTTAAAGGTGGGTTTGAATAAATTACAATAATGACGCACACATATGAAGGACTGTTTTCATATCCATAACTACGGTAGTGAAAAATATTGTTTCAGTTAATATTGGAAAATAGGGCAGAGTTTATTACAATACTACCTACAATATTTTTTGGTTTAGCAGAGATGCCTCGACAAAAAGAACGACATACGTATGACAAAATGTTGTATTATTCAGTGCCTAAGGAAACCCTGTGGCGAATTTCAATAATTTAACTCCTATTAACTCTATAGTATGACACATAAACGGTTCTAGTCTTTGTAGTGAGGTAAGTAATACAAATTATTATAAATCTTCATTCAATTATCTATATCACATTTTGATATAAACTGAAACCACTGTTTCATGAAAATGTGAGCAGTGAAAAAGCAGAATATTTGTTACTCGTAGTATACGTTTCCGTTTTCTAGTAACTACTTATACCATCTATTGTCTTTGGCATTTCGAAGGAACCATAATAATTCATTAGCATTTTCTTTCAAATTAATCGTTGATTTGGGTTAAGAAGCCATCCATTGAAGGAGGCCAAGGGCGCAGCTTGGTTGACTCTCAGTCGACATCAAAGGGCACGTCATCGTCTAGTGCACGAGAGTGCTCAGCTGCTAACGAACACGAATAAAGCTGCTAGGATTCATGTTAAATAAGGGGAATTACCTGTTACTAACTAGTTTGCATCAAAATTGCAAAAAAATGCCTATCTAAATACTTTTAAGTACATTCAATGTTTAAATTACTCAACTAAAATAAAGTAAGTTTTAGTAAAGGTTCTACAAATAAAATTTACGCGGATATTTTGTTTGACTGTTTGATATGTAAAATAAAATAAATACTGTATTAAAAATTCACTCGTAACAAACGCTTTTTTATACTAAATATTCCACCTCTGAAATCAAAGCTATAATAAAGTATAAAAGCGACTTTGCCGTAGTTTCCATTCTAGAAAGAATTTTATGGATTAGCTGTTTCGTTCCGGAAATTACCTAGTACATAAAAAAAAACCTCTTCACGATATTTGTTGTCTATGAAGATGTTTAGAAAAATACAAGTCGCGTGTATAGAAATCATACTCTAATCTCCTGTCATAGTATTTTACCTCAGTTTTCACCTGGCTGTTATCAAAGTCATCAACCGAATGTTATCCAGGTGTCACAATAGTGTTACCACTCACTCAGTGCCGTGAAATCCGCTCCGTACCTTTGAGCTCCAATGCTCCCATGGCCGATCATTGCTTGTTTACGACCAAAGTTAGATGACCCCACTCCATCAGGGCAGGCGGCCCGTCTTCAAAGCCACAGTCCTCATAAACATCACGAAATGGGCCTCGTAAAATATACACCATTACGACTCAACATTGTATTTTACACACAAAGTTAATTTACAGACTTGTTTCTATTGTTGTTCCCGTACTGAAGGACTCACGAGTATTCGTCACGTATCTTTATAATGAACCTCCTGCGTTCTACGTCAGATGGAAGACTTTTGCCTGATAATGTTACTATATCTTATTCAGTGAAGCAAATTATACTCACATAATGTTTACAAAAATACGAATTGATTCACAAACTCATTAGTAACTTACTTCAGAGGTATTCGAGCCGTGCCATTAATTGGTAAATACATGATATAGGTTTACTAGCTCTTACCCGCGATTATATCGATTTGTTTTAAGACAAAACTAGCCTTTGAAATTAAGAAACACAAAAAAATTATCGGGTGAATGGTTTTAAGCTTCTACTTCGTGGAATCCGGTGTTAGGAAAATGTTCGCGTCGCGATGTATCTGAAGACGTATTCGCGGATCTCGTGAGTGTTGTGTCGGGACTATTTTTTAAAAACTCATATGTAGGTAGATACCAATATTAATTGTTCTACCTGCGAATCAAGAAGGCGACAGACACAACCACTAACAGTCAGCCCGTGACCACGGCCGATGCAACTCGATCGAAAATCGAGAGGTAAATACACAATTTAATATCGCGTATAAGACCCGTTGTCATGTCATTAATGTGTTTAAAACGCGAAAGTTTGAAGAAAACTCTCAGCTAAATGTTTACACAAAATATAAACTACCTAAGAGCAAATCTCATTATTCAACACATCTTTCCCCTTTGTTCGCTTGTCATAAGCCCATTCCATTGAAAATTCCATTGATCCGGAATATTCCAAATGTATGTCTATTGTTTGTGCAAAATCACAGCAAATTCATAAAGGTATACTTACGTTCAAAGTCCGTTGTCTTTGATATAATAGAAGTCAGACGAGGTAAAGTAAGGGCCGGTCGAAGTGGATTTGATTTGACAAGCTTATTCTGACAGGCAAAGAGCCTTTTATCGTTGAGCTTCCACCCACAGCCCGACATAATACTTGATGATCAACAAGGACAATGTTGTTAGCAGTTTTGAACATCGAATTAATACAATATTACTACTTCCTTTAGGGAATTACGTATACAGCTTACAGGTCTGCGAATTTGCTAATATGGAAATTAACATACATTGAATTAAAATAAAGAAATGTTTATATACGATTGTGTTTACAATTAATTCAAAGAAATATAATATACAACTAAGTAACGGAAGGTTCGGTAGTAAAGACAGATAGTTTAATTACCCTCCACCCTCCATGTAAACAAACATAACAGGTGGCTTCCGAGTTCCGACGGGCTCGCATATCACCATTGCCGGTTTATTGCTCATTTAGCCACAATTGCTCAACTTATTGCCATCCTATAACTATTGTACACGGACACGGTACGGTATTAAATTATACCTAGATTAATATAATGTAAGATTATTCTACCAGTAACCAAACCAAGATTTTACAGACCTCGTTATTAATCCTTTCTACTGGGTTCACAAAAATGTAGAGGACTATCTCATGTCGACAGAAGAGCAGAAATTGAATTTTAAGCCTTAGTAAGAAGAACTTTCGACAACTTATTTGTATCGCTTTCGACTATTTTTGTATGGGAAAATGAGTACCGCTATGCCAGCGTAAAGTAGAACATTAGTTCTACTTTTCGAATGATACGAATATTTATATTCGTATGATTTTGTTGACATTTTGAGAGTAACGTTTTCGAATACGTAGTCTCGAGATATTATTGCTACGTACTCATAATTCCAGACCTTTACTTTAATGAACTTACCTATCGCTTCTAAGGATTGCTTCAGCCCCACTACCGGCACGTGAGCACAGGTTATACCAACGTTTCTATGTGCAGGAACTGTCAAAGCATTATAACAACGGTAAATGTGGCTCATAATTGATTTAGTAGGAACGAGGCTCTTGAGTGCCTGCAATTCAATTACACCCACTTAACTAGCGATGGAGGTACGGAAGAAGTTTTATTGGCTATCAGCTTTGTTTATTGTTCTCGATAATATTATTATATTGTAACCGTGACGATTAAGCAAGTCGCCAACTTAATTAAAGACCCCAACTTTCTGTTAGCGAGTTGTGGTCGTTACTGCGCTCCTATGCGCATGAGAGGTTATTAACATGATTTTGATTACTCCTAGTGCTTATTAACTTGCCACTCCGGAGTATTTGTTGCTAGTAATTTTTAAACATCGGTGCTAATGGTAACGACACGATATGTTTTAAGCATTATGCGACTCGTATCCGATTGAAAGAAAATATGTAGTATCACCTTGTTCAGCAATAAATTCAGTAGCTTCAAAACTTGAAACTATAGTTCCGATTTTCATGTCTGTCATTTCAAGATGGTAATAGGATTATAATCAGTCGAAATGCTGTAAAGCTGCAACATAGATGGGCATTTTTTTTATACCAGGAGCATCCTGATGAGAATCGGTCATAAATTTGAAGAGATTACTTAATATACTGTTTATGTCAAATATTAAAGCCTACAATGTTAATTAATCCATAATTTATACTAATATTATAAAGAGGAAAGATTTGTATTTTTGTTAGTGTATGGTTATATTGAATAGGGTCCGAAACTACTGGACCGATTTCAAAAAATATTATATTGATACGCGGGCTAAGTCGCGGGAAAACAGCTAGTATATAATGTTCAAAAAGAATACTAAACACAAGTGACGTAATAAAAAATGCATGAATGACGTTCATAATATTTTGACGGAGCTGTATTGAAAATCACCCATGACCTGCAAAACACACATAAAAGATAATAACAGCTCGGAAGATTGATGAGTAATAATTTCACTAGCCATTATTCAGGCGAGTGTTGCAGAAGCCTTGGAGTGGCAATTAAAAGTTTCAGTGAGAACATGGCCTTTGCTTTGAGGCTTTTTATCGAACGCGAGTGAGTGAGTCACACGGAAATACAGGCTTTTCTTGTTTGGCCTGATACCCGATATGTATTAGTTCTTCTAGTGAATTACTCTCCGCCGCCAGACGAGGGTAATAAAAACTATACGACATCAAACTTTAACGTCGCGTCGTTGAGTGGCAAATAAAAACACGCCGTCTATTGTACCTGAGGCACGTTGGTGCTAAAATTGTATCCCTATCCATCGTCCTATTATTGTCTTATAGAGTGACACATGGTAGATCTTTAACTCTCTAGAAACAAGAGTTGTATAAAGTATACAAAAGGTAAGTATTTAATTGTGTTTCAAGTTGATACTAATTTCCAAGTGGCTTATAGTCTAAACCAAAATAATGTTTTATATATGTGGTGACAGAGGATAATTGAAATAATAAAATTTCTATAAAGTTCCGTTGTTTTTATTTTGTCTCTTCCTATTTTCTATCACTTTACAATATTTCACACACATTCGTCGTCAGTCGCAAATTCATCGTGCTCTTAAGACACCGCCATTCTGTTCAACCCCTTTTTTTTTTTTTTTTTTTTGTTTGGATACATTCATGCGTTCCCACATATATAATATGAAAAAGGATTTATTTATACTTTATAGAAGAGAGCTGTCAATTATGATTAGTCTTGGTCACTTGTTGCAGTTGCAACCTTAATGTATTTAACCGTTATTTTTCTGTGGCTGCCAACTCACTTCAGTCCAGTGCCGGTAGCAAGAATATCTTTTGACTACGTATTCAAAAACGTAACTCTCAAAATGTTAAAATGTTAGTACGAATTTTTAGTTCCACTTCTTACCAGCTTATAGGCTAAGGCGATACGAATACGTACTCGCAATTTATTCTTGACTAGCGGCCCGCCCCGGCTTCGCACGGGTAGACATTGATATCAAATATTTTGTCTACCCGTGCAAAGCCGGGCAGCTAGCCTATGTTACTCAGTGATAGTGTAGCTTTTAACGGTCAAAGATTTTTTGAAATCGGTTCTGTAGTTTCGGAGCCTATAGGCATTTATCAAATATTTTGTCTACCCGACCGAAGCCGGGGCGGGCAGCTAGTATAATATATAGCCTATATTACTCAGTGATGATGCAGCTTTCTAATGAAAAAAGAATGATTAAAATCGGTCCAGTACTTTTTGAGTTTATTCGTTACATACAAAAATACAAATCTTTCCTCTTTATAATATTAGTGTAGATAGGGCAGCAGTTTACTGGTAAACCGCGTATAGTACCTACTTAATTACAATGAGGTGGAACTCATGAGCTAAATTGAGATTCGAGAGCGAGTGCAATAACAGAGGGATCGCGCACAGATTGTATCCACGTCAAGCGAGCCTCGTGTGCAGTTCACCTGCTTCAATAAATCTATGGGAGCACTCTTTCCTTGTTGTTCGTGAAACGAGCGTGGCGTCAGCTCTTTGATTGTCAACGGCTCTTTTGTCTGCGCTTCGATATTCCACCTTAAAAACCGATGCGCTCACTATTTCTGAGTACACAGGAATTGACGGTATGTAAATGAACACTCCTCCGTATGATTTTTGTTCCCTCGTATGAGTCGCATGTGTTCTCCGTTGTATAAGCTACTATTTTCAATGGATTTATAATGTATACTGTTATTATTTCCTTTAGTGCAGCTAAGCTGGATAATTTATAAGATAATTTATAACCTGGATTAACACATAGGATACTTTTTATACCTGAAAATGTTTGTATACCGGGAAAATTTTAGGTTCCTCTGAGATTCTGAACTCAACGCGGACGTAGTACAGAAGCTAGTACATTTATAAAATAAAGCATTATTCTTAGTAAATAAATTATAATAGTAAAGAGTTCAAAGGCCCTCATTCAATTTACGAGCCGCGACGTTCCTTTAGTTCTAATAAATGGATCTGTAAAATTTTAAATTAACATTGTTGTGTAGCACTTCTCGTTAGCTCTAGTCTTATAGGTAACTTTTTTTCGATATCTAGCGTCGCTTTCATAGCGATCATGTTGCTTCACAATGCTTATTTTATGCTCCTTAATCATGAATAATATTATAATAACCAGTTTCCGTGATACCTATTAAGCGATATCGATTCAAATATTAATTGAAGTGTTCATTATTTCCAGGTTTAGCGCGACCGTAATCCGTATTATGGAATACAGCCTTTGAATTTCATCCCTCGTGATTTTATCACGCGCATTTCTGTTTCATAGATAATATCAATGGTGCAACAAAGCGAAACTGTACGGATAGTCGGATACAGCACTAGTATTTTATTACTGGCCACAAATCTTCATTTAGCGGTTGTGCCCAAGGCCTTTCAGTGCTGCCGCTATATGTGAAAATGAAAATGGGACCATTTATATTTGATTTACGACTACCGATAATTATCGCACGCCAATCGGAAATCTGTCTTTTGTTTTTACGAAACCTAGCACCATTAAACACTTTTGAAGCAATGTTTTCATGAAAAAAGTAGACACTTAATTTGCTTTCGTCATAAACTGAACCATTTGCTTGCTGGAGCGGTTCCAAAAACGAACAGTCACGAAGGATTTGACAATGTGATAATGTTATTGTTACTGGCCAGTACAATCACGCTTACATAATGCTGGCAGAAGAAAATACACAGATCTGACAACATAATTGTGAGAACGTTGATATGAAAACATATTAGGTTACCTTCGCCGCCTTAAAAAAATCATTTATTGATATTTTTTACATAAACATATATAACCATCGAATTATTTAGCATTAATTACATGAATATTTCGTAAATAAGTAGTTAAGGGTATATCTTACCTTATATATATACCATACCTATCTATCTTTATATAATTGGCTATTTGAAAAAGTTTCTAATCATTTAGATAAGGAATAAAGTTAATAAGTTAGCTAAACTTACTAAAATACTATCCAACGGTTTATAAATATATATCTTCATTCTTAGGTTTGTATTTATTGTACATCGGCTTTGTCCCTTACAAACTATTGTCTCGATGTATCTCAGTCGACTAATTTTGTCATATCTTTACCAATATCAAATAGTTTTAGACTGGTATGTTGTATGTACATTGAAAGCTTTTATTGTAGTAGACAATAGATTTTCAAGACAGGAAATTGCATGAGAAGTTATTTCCAGAAAGGATGTGCTCGATATAATCTCATTGTTCAATTATTTTCTCAGGATGTCGGGAATAGCGTAGGATCAGGCTAAGGGAAGAAAAGCCACTTTTCAACGACAATCTGATGAAGTTGACATCTCATTACTTATATCATTCTTTGCATTCCTTTACCTCTTGCCAGGGCTGGTGTGTTACTAATCTGTCTTAATTTAACTTTTTTCCGACTGTGTATTATATTTTCTATCAACGTGTTTAGAGCTATAGATTAATCTATACCCTTTTAAAATAAAAAGTATAGTAAAGTAAGTGGCTGCAATCATGTACAATATCCCTTTGAAACATGCCAAACACAATGTTTGGCTTAATTAAAGGGCAGTAAAACCGAGTTGATTTTCAAGACTTAATATTTTTTATTTATATACATTTTAAGTCGTAATGGAACCGTCAAATAGGGATAACGCGATTATTTTTCTTCCTTCAGCTGCAGTTGCATAGAAATCTCGATTGCAACTTGCAGTTTTTTTACTCTATTTAATTTAGTATACAATTTTATATTAATATGTGTCTGATTGCGACGTTATTATGTAATGAGATGAGGATATCCTGATGATGGTGATGGATGATCCGGATGAGGATGAGGTTATACGCAATCATTAAACTAAAATAATTTGGTAAGACTTAAAGTATTGCCATCCTTATTTAACCCCGCACTTTAGAAAGGGATAGCAAGAATTTTTAGTCTTGTCAAATTTGTTTAGTTTTGTGATTATGTACAACAGAATCGACACCGCTATCTACCTTTATTTTCATAAGTTTGGAGTACGTATATTTGTATACATGCTGTGTTAAGGTTAAGTACGTGCCGAATTACATATTCTGTGGCTTTGTTAAGTAAACTATGTACCAGGTACAACCGCAGCGGAAATGACTCGGCTCTTGCCTACAGAATTTGTATGTAATTGCAACACCGGAAATGAAAATAATTTCCTAAAACATGAATTTCTAATATAAATAATGAAATTTTATTAGATTAAAATGATAAATAGCTGAATACATTGTATTAATTCTTTTTACAACTCTGATCAATCCTTATATAGTGGGCAGTTTCCGAGGTTCAAATTCTGAAGTTAACATTTTTAATTTCATTATATCATATGTATGCTTAAATATTAAATAATCAATTATTAATGAAAAAAATATCTTATCAGAACAAGCGACGTGGTTTATTAGAGGCTTCCTTGCCTTACTGTAATACCAAGAGGACTTTAAAGATTACAATTCGATCATAAAAATGGCACACCTGTAAGCGTAACAAGCCACTTGAGCGCTTTGCGGAATCACTGCTTATCTTCAATTGGAGACGTAACAAAGGCGTTTAAGTAAATTTAACAGCAATTTGCAGTATGTTAACTGGCTGTGGCGCTTATTGCCACTCGACTCTCGTTACACTCTCAGACCGGGTGATATTGCTAATTGGCTCCCCTTGCTGTCTGAAATCGTATAAACTTTAACTAATACAGCACAAGCTGCTGGCACAAACAGAAAGTTACATTACTTGTTCTAATTAAATGTAATGTGCTTACGTTTGTTAGTACGAAGCTTTGTACCATACCTGTCGTTCAATATTCATTAAGCATGTGCATAATACCTTTGTGGACGTATATTGTTGCTAGGGAATGTTGCGGACGTTTGTTATTAAACTGTCTTGCAGTCGTACACAGATAGCTACGGATACATGTGTGGCTCATATTATGTTAATATGGACCTGTAAACAAACTAAAAAACTTCTTAATTTTTATTTTTATCTTATACTGCACAATAATGTCGTGTACAGTACTCATATAGTGTCCATTTGTTTTATAATTATCATCATAATAATAACAATGACTGAAAATATATTAAAAAAAAGCTACAACAACACCTCGGTAAACAAGTATATGATAACAAAAAAGCCCCAAGAATAAAGTAATATTTACAAGTTCAAAGTGAGCTACAATTATATGAACAGAATGAAATAATTACATTTGTTTCTGCGAGCTAAAAGCTCTATTTTGTTAAGGTTTCGATTCGCATCAACAAAGCGAAAGTCGCTGGCCGCAAATTGCAGACTCATTGTTTGCCGCAAACAAACATTGGTTGGGCTCGTTTCCTTCCCACACAAAGAAACTCTATTTACGGGAACCAAATCATTTTCATTGTTTTTATTAAAATTTCTAGTTCTATGAAACTAGTCTTAATGGCCGGCAACTAAATGTAAACATTTCTTATCGCTGAATTGGATCAATCTTTTCGGATCAATTAAATGAATAGGTGTGATTCCTGATTTTATGGCAAGTTTAGTTTTTGTACAAAATACAAAAATAGCTAAGAAATATCTTTGAAAATCCGGTAACCGGGTTTATTTGTATCCAGCATAACATAGTATCCAGTATAAGCATAACATATTGTTTAATTTAAACACTTCTTTGCTTAAATAAGCAAATGATTAACTGAAACGTGTCAATTTTGCTTCCTCCCAACGCTTCTATTAATTACCATCAGGAAAGCTAATTTGTAACTTGAATAACATTAAATTTCTTGAAGCTACTACGTTGCCAAGAAGAAAAACATATCAAAGCCTTTTCAATTTGGATAATGATATCGAAAATCCTAAGGACGTTGCTTTATTTATTGTATACAATATCCTTTGTGCGACTAGACATTAAATTTGATACATACGTTAACGATGGCGTTAAATTACCTTTGAACAATTTATTCAGAATATATTATGACAAGAATTTAGAACCTACTAGTAAATAGAGCACGCTCAACAGGCTCACAATCAATCCCTCTCAAAACGGAAAACTGAAGCATCCCGAGAGTATGAAAATTTTAATTCAGAACGGACCGAAGCCGGCCGAAGCTGGAATATCAAACATCAGTCCGCTTTGATCTAAAGGAAGTCACGTAGAGCGCTTTGAAATTTCCCTAACTGAACAATTTAACACAGAAATCGGCTCAAAATGAGTTTGTTTTTAAAACGTTAAATTTACCACGAGCTGATTTGATATACGAGTTACTTATCATTCCTTCTCTAAATAAGGTAAACATATCGGCAATATTACGCTATACAAGATATATTGACCAAGAGGCGAAGAAGCCGTGGATCTGGGCCCCTAAATATGATTTTTAATATCGAAACTATCCCTACACAACTCCATTACCATTTTCAATATCCTATGATGGACGAAAACATAAACGTTTATAACAAAAAATATCAGATATCAAAACTAACCATAGGCGTTGTTTTTTTTCTATTTCTCGATACGGCTCGTAAAGGCAAAGGGAGCATGGCCCATATAGCTCGCTCTAGAATCTTATTTATACACATCATTTAGCAATAGCAGACCACTGACACCCTAACTAAGCAAAGCTTGTGCTATGGGAATTAGCAGCCTTTTTTGTTAATACATACCAAACACCCAGACGCTAGGCAAACACAATGTTTATCACATAAATTGTTGACCATGGCGGGAATCGAACCCGCGACCTCTAGCGTAGCATCCAGGTATAGTATAGTATCCACTTGATCAGCGCAGCGATCTCGTTGAATGTATAATTATAAATATAAAATACTTGATAATTATTATAACAAAGAATATAAATTAAAACATGGTTTTCGGGTGGAAGATTCGTAATAGATATTATGGTGCCCGAGTACTGAATGTGAGAATAATGCGCGACGTTTTGTTACACCTTTTCCTAGCAATTTATGACGTTAAGTAAATATTAGCAATAATAAGTTAGTACGTAGTGAAAACCGCATTAAAATCCGTTGCGTAATTTAAAAGATCTAAGCGTACAGACGACGAGAAGCGACTTTGTTTTATACTATGTTAGGATGGATGTTTTATTATCAACAACGGCCAGTATTTGACACGGATCGGCAGAAAGAGGATTTGATTGTGTTCACTTGACAGCCAAATTCATTCACGTATGAGGGAAATATCAAAGGCGGGATAACGAAATCGAATGCCGGCTGTGCCAGTTCCAGCGTTCGCCTTTGTTACTCATGCAGATAGATATAATATTGGCGCCTCAACATTTCCTTGGTCACATAAACGCTGGATAAAATTCTGACTTATATCCGAGATCAAATCGGAGTTAGGCAAGCATCTTAGATGAGTGTTAGGGCAAGCACGAGTGTTGTAGAGAGTACGATCAATGATAGAAATTATTATTATTTTACCATAAACGAAAACACATTAGCGCTAAAGAATAACGAATAGCAAGTTTTGTACATGCTCTTCTTAACAATAAATATTGATTGAAATTTGAATACCTATTTTACAGTCAGTCATATAGGTCAAAAAGATGGTGACTTAGAATATTGTCTAATAAAGTATGCAATGAGAATATACTTTATCATTGAGCAAATTGCATAATGGTAACTGGTCGGTGATATTATGTCAATCTTTAAATTTTGGTCACGTTTGCTATTTTTTTTTTTTCCTTTTATTATGATTTCAATACTTTTTGCAACTTCGCGATTTGATACGAAGTCATTTGTTACGCATATTGTACATTTTTGGTTGCGCTTTTTATCATAATTATCGCTGTTATTTATACATATTTTTATAATGATAATTTTATATATTACATTCATGTGATACATTACATACATTTAAGTTTATACAAGCACATATTACAAATTGTGAGGATATCTGTGTATTCAATATAGTGTTAATATGATTGAGGTCTGGCTTGCAGCTTCGCGATTTGATACAAAGTCATACAAACCAGACACAAATTAAGAATTTTGTCTCTACATTATGATTATTATGAGTACGGTTTGTCATTGTATATATACACTGCAAATGCGTAAAATTATAAATGATTCTTTTAAATCTAGATAGGTATACACAAAAATATGAAAATGAATAAAAATGATTTATGATTTCAGTCTGGCTTACAGCTTCGCGATGTGATACAAAGTCATGCAAGCCAGGCATTTAGAAGTATGTATTTTGTATCACTGCATAATTATTATGATTAGTATTATTTTTTATTTTATACATAGCAAATTGTGCATAATTATCAGTATTTTGTTTAAATATATACATATACATCACATATTTATATTATTTATTTTTAAATAAGAGATTTTTATGTGTATTGATGATTTCCCCTGCGACCGAAGTTTTTCCAAGATAGATGGCGTGGGGTCCCAGTGCCTGCACAGCAGAAGACGAGCTTGACGTAGAACACCAAATCCCGCGCAGTCACGAACCAGCCGTTGGAGATCCTGTACCGTCGTTTGGTCACAGAGGTAATTTTGTCTTTTATGGTATTTTCTGAGATTAAGGTGTGCATGATCCATAATCGGTCCTCAGCTGAATACGTATCTTCATGGATTTGCGGAGCAGGAGTCTGAAGTCGCCGAGTGACGAGTATCTAGTTGGGTTTGGTATTTGTTATTTCTATTGACACAATTGTAGCACTTAGTTGCATCTTTACTATCTTTCTGAGGGCATTGTTTGTAGGTGTGGCCTTCCGATGAGCAGTGGGAACATGCGGTGGTCTGAGAAGTGCACTTGCTTTGTGTGTGGCCGAAATGGAGGCATTTGAAGCACTGTAGGAAAGGGCTGAAGTCGCTCATGTGAACTTTCTGATGGTCAACATTGATGCGCTCTAGTTCCATGGCCTTTCGCCACACAGGTGGAGTGACCATCAGCACCGCATTGTACAGCTTCTCATTCCGATTGTTACGGATGAAGCGCAGCTGTACGTCATCGTCGCCTTTCATGGCTGCCTTGAGGGTATCATTTTGCCGAGTTATTATATTAATGAGTTCACCGGAGGGGATGTCTTTAGTGAGTCCTTTAACTATCAACATTGGGCGGAGTCTGCGTGCCGCCTCTGCCCGAACATCGGTCGCCTTCTCCAGTTTGTGCAGGGTCTCATCCCTCTGCTCGACGCTGTCGAACTCCACGCGCAGTTTGTTGTTTGAGACAGGATGAATTTTGGCGGGAGCATAGCTGACCTCCCTGAATGTAACGCTCTTTCGCCACAGCGATACGAGCTCTTCGCGTGTCGCTGCGTCCTTTTTTGCCGATACAATCAGGGCGGGCTTGCTGGTGGGTGTGGGGCTAGTAGTTGACTTTGCCGCAGCCGCATAAGACCTGCTGGGCACTAAATAAGGGGTCGGTGGTTGTGATTTAACTATATGCTTGATTTCTTTTGTGTCCTGTTTTATTTTGTCCAATTGTGATTTTATTTCTTGTATTATGTCTTCTTTATAAATGTCCTTACTAATATGGTTTTCTATTTCAGGTGCAGCAGCGGGAGTTGGAGCCGGTACGAGCGTCGGGATGAGTGCGGCAGCCCTCATCAACTCCTCCGCAGCGGCGGCGATGAGTCGTTTATTCACAGCTGTGACACTTTTGCCTTCGTTTATTGCGGTTGTTATTTTTGCGTTTTTTCCACAGAAGGCAGATAGAAACGATGCAGACGGACTACAGGACACTACAGGGAGCTGCCATGGTGCAAAAAACGGAAGATAAAAATAAATTTTTGAGTAATGAATTTTTAGAAGAAAATTTTTGTTAAGTTTTTTGAATTTTATGAAATAGTCTATTTTAAGGTTTTAAGCTGTTAGGAGATGCTGAGACGATTCTATAATGGTATCACACTAGTGGTTTAACCTTTGATTTTTGTTTTGAAATCGCGTAAAATGTATTGTGTTGTCAGGGCTTAGGTAACCTCGGTATGCTGTGCAATTGTGCAAATTTCGAGTATTAATTAATTTTTGCGTTTTTTCCACAGAAGGCGGATAGAAACGATGCAGACGGACTACAGGACACTACAGGGAGCTGCCATGGTGCAAAAAACGGAAGATAAAAATAAATTTTTGAGTAATGAATTTTTAGAAGAAAATTTTTGTTAATATTTTTGAATTTTATGAAATAGTCTATTTTAAGGTTTTAAGCTGTTAGGAGATGCTGAGACGATTCTATAATGGTATCACACTAGTGGTTTAACCTTTGATTTTTGTTTTTCCACGTTTGCTATTTAAGTGTACACAATATTAGTAAAAAAAAAACATCTAACATTGGACGAAATACGAAAATCGATCGCCCATTGTTTTATCGGGTAAAGCTACCG
Organism: Falcaria lacertinaria; assembly: GCA_951449985.1. NCBI lineage: Eukaryota > Metazoa > Arthropoda > Insecta > Lepidoptera > Drepanidae > Falcaria > Falcaria lacertinaria. The sequence goes on along the minus strand of OX602109.1, from coordinate 4,128,529 downwards.
AGTACCCAGGTGGTGTTGATTTTATCTTGAATCTACAGTCGGAAGGAAAATCTATCGCTGCATCTACAATATCGTAGATATCACTGTCTGGTCAGAAGAATTGTAGCTTTTTGTTTACTCGTTCTGAATAGTGACTATTGTATAATTAAACATTTATCTTGAATAATACTTCCAGATCGAAACATGATGAAGAGTTTAAAAATAATTATGTTTTACAATAAGTGGTTTACTTGTTTAAAGATTTTGACTACGGTTGATGTGATATCGTAAGATGATCGTTAATATCAACAAATATTATTTACTTAACATGCTATTGTTACGCACCCCTAATATAAGGATAGTGCTGACTATGCAAGCCCAACTCACCACAGCAACAACGGGCAGCGGTAGAAACCTGAGGCGCTGACGCAGCTCCTTGGACGATTCCACGTTCCGTGGGAACCCGCGTCACTCCGTGTTCACCCATCGACTCGGTCTCACGCTTAAGTTAGAATATAAGTTATATTGTAATTTTTATTCTTTAATTAAATTAGTTAAAGCATTTTGGTTTTTTTTGAGACCTCCGGCCGCCACCCGCTTAATTGGCGCAGTCGGTAGGATACTCGAAAGCCGCGTCGTGTCAAGATCTCCGACCAAAAATCGGTCCGAGGCCCGCGTGGCTGCCGGTTTTCAAGCCGAAATCGAGTATACAGAACGGGAGGAAGCCGAGGTGATCTGGACCTTGATCGTCAAAGATACCAAAATGCAGTGAGTACCTTGAATCTTCAAGTATTTGCTATTCCTAGTTCCTTACATTTCATTATCATTTATACGTCCTCGTTATAAGTGCGATATTATATACATATTATATACTAAAATTAAATTAAAACTATTACATAGGTATATTCATTTTTTTGTCGCAGTGTTAATATAAAGCTCAAAGATTTTCCACCCACGCGAGTTTATGAGTGCTAGTTATAGGAGTAGTAGTAATATTAGTAGGCACGCGTGTATGGACGAGCATAGGAATTTATCGGGTTTAGAAAGTCTAGAAAATTCAGATAGCTTAGAAATCATGGCTAGTGACTCGATTGATACCATATACAAATCCCTCCGATTATTGCCAGAATTCGATGGCAACCCGCATATACTAACCAGATTCATAAATCTGTGCGATCAGTTAGTGATAACACATTTTAAGGTAGGAGAAAGTCACGAATTATCAAACTTAGCATTATTGAATGGGATATTAAATAAAGTGACGGGACCTGCGGGTAGATTGATTAACTCAAATGGCATTCCAGATAACTGGATCGGGATTCGAAATGCTCTGATAAATAATTTCGCTGACCATCGCGATGAAACCGCGTTGTATAATGACCTTTCCTTACAGACTCAAGGCTCTAGTAGCCCACAAGAATTTTATGAGCGGTGTCAGAGTTTGTTCAGTACGATTATGACGTACATCACATTACATGAACCTGTTCAGACCACTGTAGAAGCGAAGCGGTCCCTTTATCAAAAGTTAACGCTTCAGTGTTACTTGCGGGGTCTCAAAGACCCACTAGGGTCTAGAATACGTTGTATGCGTCCGGAAAGCATGGAAAAAGCATTGTGTTTCGTACAGGAGGAGCTTAACACCCTCTACATACAGCAGCGCAACGAGGGTAGCCCCTCAAAGAAAGATTGGCAACCGCAACCGCCTGTGAGTACCTTTAATTTGCCCCTGAATAAATTTCATATGTCAAAACCTGTCGATCATCAAAATTTCAGTGTGCCAAGATTACAGCATAATATAAATATGCCCGGTCCGTCGCGACAATTCATAAACCACCAGCCTTATCAAGGTTGGAGGCCTACACTAATGTCTCAGTTCCGTGGCCCTAGCCGGACCCAACAAATATTCCGAGCTCCGCCACCAAATTATAACCCGCAGAGCAATGTATTTAGGCTACCCCCTAGGCCACAACCACAGCCATCGACCTATAATAACTATCCGCGTCCTATGAGCGGTGTGAGCCACTTTGTCACAAAGCCTCTGCCACCATCTGGGCATGATTGGCGTAAATTTGGCAACCCGCCGCCTAATAACTATTTTAAATCACGTGAAGTTAATTTCAACGAACTTGACTATGGGTGTGACACTCCCGACTATGAATACGGCTATGTTGATGATTATTATGACGACTACTATAACTATGAACCACAGCCAATTTTTTGTAATTATAATTATGACCAACCAAATTATGCCGAAAATGTTTCTGTTGAGGAAGTCAATCAAAACTCTGAGCCTGATAGTAACAAAAATTTTCAAAAACGTTCGAAATCCGAAAAGCCAAAATAGAGGTTAACTTACATACGCAGCGACAACTTGTCTATATTCAGACAAGTAGCCCCTCATTAAAACTATTAATTGATACTGGGGCCAATCAGTCTTTTATTAGCCCTTCTGCTGTCGAAAAATACTTCAGTCACATTCCTTTAAATTATGATCCGTTCGAAGTGACGAATGTACATGCCACGAGTAAAAACGATTACTCAATAACTTTACCGTGTTTCTCAGAATTCAACGAAGAAGTTGACATTACATTATTCATTTATCAATTTCATAATTATTTCGACGGTTTGATAGGATTAGATCTGTTGAATAAATGGGAATCGAATATTGACCTTAAAAATAAAACTTTAGTTACACGAAACACGGTGGTTCCGATACAAATGTATGATTCACGTAATGTCAACCTCTACGAAGATATTATACCGGCTCAATCGTCTAAGTTAGCCCGGTTGCCAATAAATTCAAAAGATGGGGAAGTGTTTGTACCCAACCAGACATTGTGTAATTGTTTAATTTCGGATTGTTTAACAGAAGTAAAGAATAATCGGGGCTGGGTACAAGTGACAAACCCAACGCTTAATGACGTCATCTTTTCTATGGATCGTCCAGTATCATGTGAAGTTTTCAATGCCGAATGCGAACGTACACAATATTGTGATATGTCAGAACGTGCTAAGCATGTTGTTTCTCGACTTCGAACTGAACATTTAAATCAGGAGGAACTTGTTAATTTAACATCATTATGCGAACAATATGCTGACGTATTTTACCTTGAAGGTGAACCCCTTACATTCACTAACAAGATAAAACACAGCATTAAAACCACGGATGAAATTCCTGTCCATACTAAGAGCTATAGATACCCGCATATTCATAAACAAGAAGTTAAAGATCAGATAGGCAAAATGTTGGAGCAGAACATTATACGACCTTCAGATTCTGCGTGGAGCTCTCCTATTTGGGTCGTGCCCAAAAAGGCTGATGCTTCCGGTAAGACTAAATGGCGCATTGTCATCGATTTCCGAAAAGTAAACGAAAAAACGGTTGATGATAAATACCCAATACCAAATATTACAGACGTCCTTGACAAACTTGGTAAATGTCAGTATTTTAGCACTCTAGATTTGGCTAGCGGCTTCTATCAAGTAGAAATGAGCCCCACAGATATACATAAGACAGCATTTAATGTAGAAAATGGGCATTACGAGTTCCTAAGAATGCCAATGGGTCTTAAAAACTCGCCTTCAACTTTTCAGAGAGTAATGGACAATGTCCTCAAAGACCTACAAAATGACGTCTGTTTAGTTTATTTAGATGACATCATTGTCTTCAGTACTTCTCTTCAAGAACACATAATTAATTTAGAAAAAGTCTTCAAAAAGTTACGAGATTCTAACTTTAAAATTCAGTTAGACAAATCCGAATTCTTAAAATTGGAAACCGAATTTCTTGGGCATGTCATTACTACAGAAGGCGTAAAGCCTAATCCTAACAAAATTAAAGCCATAGCTAAATACCCGTTACCAAAAACTACTACGGAAATCAAGCGTTTTCTCGGTTTACTCGGGTACTACAGGAAATTCATCCCTGATTTCGCTCGCATAACGAAGCCGATGACTCAATGCCTGAAAAAAGGTAGTAAAATCACTTTAGACAAAATTTATATTAACTGTTTCGAACATTGTAAAACTTTACTAACAAACGATCCAATACTTCAGTATCCAGATTTTAATAAAGAATTCTTGCTAACAACTGACGCTTCCAATGTTGCAATAGGTGCTGTTTTATCGCAGGGTCCCGTTGGCACCGACAAGCCAATAGCATTCGCATCACGAACATTAAATTCCAGTGAATTAAACTATAGCACAATAGAAAAAGAGCTTCTTGCTATAGTTTGGGCAACAAAATATTTTAGACCGTATTTGTTTGGCCGTAAATTCAAAATTTTAACTGATCATAAGCCCCTACAGTGGGTTATGAATTTAAAAGAACCCAACTCTAGACTTACAAGATGGCGCTTAAAATTGTCAGAGTACGACTACACTGTAATTTATAAGCAGGGTAAATGCAACACTAATGCCGACGCCTTATCACGCGTTGAAATAAATAATGAAACCACAACTTCAATTGTAGTTAACCTTTCAGAAGAAGATCCCGATGATTCTAGAACCTTGACAGCAACGGAAAGTGTTGACGGTTCTAGAGACATGACAGCTCATACCGATACTGAGAGCCCCATCCTGGACATTCCGATCACAGATTATCCTCTTAATAAATTCACCAGACAGATAGTTATTACAGTAGTAGGTGACATCAAAGGAAGGCCAGTTGCTACCAAACCATTCGACACACATACGCGTACTGTAGTTCAGGTATCTGAATCCAATCTTAAGGAAGACGTCATTAATGCAATAAAGGAATTTGTTAATCCTAAAATCAAGACCGGCTTGTTAATCAATCCGCTTACTGCTATGAGTTCTATAGTACCAATTATACAAACCACGTTTAAAAATTCGGCGATGAATCTTACATTGGCTAAAAGCGAACTAGATAATGTTAGAGAATACTTACGACAGCAGGAAATCATAAGCAAATATCACGACGGTAAGACTAACCATCGGGGTATAAATGAGTGCTACTTGGCTTTGTCTCGCAAATACTATTGGCCTAAAATGCGAGAGCATATTACAAAATTCGTAAACGATTGCACAATTTGTGGTCAAGCTAAGTACGACCGCAATCCAGTTAAACAACAATTTCGCATTGTTCCACCTGCTAGTAAGCCATTTGAATTAGTTCACATAGATTTGCTTACCATCGAGAGTGAAAAATTTCTGACAATAGTTGACGCTTTTTCTAAATATGCTCAAGCTTACTACCTGAGAGATGGCACTGCCGTGAGCGTAGTTCAAGCTTTACTTAAATTCTCCACTCATCATGGTATTCCAGTAACTCTAGTTTCCGATAATGGCCCAGAATTTACAAATCAGTTATTTGCAGAATTTGTAAAGTTGCACAAAATACAGCACCACAAAATTGCACCACATACCCCTAATGAGAATGGAATCGTAGAGCGTTTTCACTCAACGATATTAGAGCACCTCCGTATATTGAAACTCGAGCGCAATAATGAACAGACTATCAATTTAATGCAGTACGCCCTTCTGGCCTATAACCATTCAATTCATAGCTTCACGCGATGCAAACCGATAGAGGTAGTCACGGGGCATTTTGATCCTCGTGATCCCTTTGACGTAGATCTTTCATCCCATCTTTTGCAACAGTACATAACAGATCATAAAAATCGCATGAGTATAACTTATAACTTAATTCATGAAGCAGGCATCTCTCAACGAACTGAAATAACTAACAATCGTAATACAAATCGCGAAGTAGAAGCAGAATATTCCCCAGATCAACAAATCTTTGTAAGAAATCCACTCGCTTCGCGAAGGAAACTAGCTCCACGTTTTACTCACGATAAAGTAATGACAGATCTTCCGACTCATATTTACACTAGGAAGAAACGCGGACCTGTTGCTAAGTCTAGATTAAAGAGAGTACCCAAAACTGCAAATTTGTTGCAGGACCCTCCTCGTGATTCACCTACTCCTGGGCCCAGCTCTATCGCAAGAGATAATACTTGAAAACCTTGGAAACGGTCCCGGCATACTTCCCTTTAAACTAGGCCCTACACGCATAGTATCGCATTATCATTCATTTGTGCAAGCCGTGAATCTTCAAGAATTACAAACTAAATTGAATTTGATCAAGGAGCAACTACACAATGCTAGCCCTGAAATTCATGACAAAACTTCATTTTTATTTGAGCCACATATGAATTACCTAAAGAATAAGCTTCAAAGTGTGTCTGACCAGATAGAAACTTTTCAATTAAACCGCGTTAAAAGAGGACTTGTGGATGGTCTCGGGTCTGTAGTGAAAAGCATTACTGGCAACCTTGATTATACTGACGCCTTACGGTATAATCAAGTCATAAAAGATCTACAGGACACTGAAAAAAAGGTGATAAGTGAGTATAATAGCCATGTCAGTGTTACAAAAGACTGGATGGCTCATTACTCCAAAATACTGGATAGAGTAGTTGAAAATCAAAATAAAATAGAACATTTTATGAATCAAATTGTTCAAAGCGAAACAACTAGGGATAATGATATGGTTAAGTATGCGCACCTCGCGCAGGTATTTCTAATTTTAGAAGATAACGTAGATTATATTTCTCAAGAGCTATATAGATTAGAAAACGTATTGGCTTTCATTAGAACTTCTACAATGCATCATTCGGTTTTAAAAATAAATTCAATTAAAGATTTAATTAGTAAATTGCCACATTTATATGGTAAGGATAAAATAGTAGATGTAGATATTAGAGAGTATTATAACATTATTCAAGTAGGATCATACTACGTGGATAATGAAATTATTATAGTATTTAAATTTCCCGTTGTCGTTGCCCAAGTATATGATATGTATAAATTATCCATAGTCCCAAATAATAATTTTGAAATACTAACGCCACCTTTCCCTTTCCTGGCAATATACGGACAAGATTTCAAGTACATAGAGGCTGAATGCCCGAAGATCAATAAATGGTATCTATGTTATAACAACCGCAACATGCAAAGCAGATTACCTGAAGATTGTATCCAGCATCTGATCACCACCCAACAACGGAAAGAAACCTGCAATCCAATCAAAATCTCGCTACAGAAACCGGCGCTTGAAGAACTTGATGACAGACACTTCACTCTTTGCTTCCCCAACCTCACCAGAGTACATCTCTCCTGCGGTCAAGATCTCTACAAAGTTATTCAAGGCAGTTATCTCGCCATTATTCCGCATAATTGCTACCTAGAAACATCAGACTTCATTATCACAAACGTCCATGACCATCTGAAAGGACAAGCACTCAAAATTATGGACATACCTGAAAGCCGTATAACGTCGTCGCAGTCGCCAGCAATCAAATTAAATACCATAAATCTTAACGAATTGCACGCAGTCAACGCAAGGGTAACTACACAACCGGCACTAGAGATGAAGAAGGCAGAGATCGACTACAGCATTTATCATACAACGATCCCGATATACATAATCATATTAACTATAAGCGCAGTCGCTGTGTTCCTGGCGTACCGCAGATACAGCATGAAGAGGGTGAAGATTACTAGCAACCATGAGAAGAATCAAATCGAACTAAGAACAGTGTATGCTATTCCCAGCAGCTCTAAGGACAATCCTGAGCAGCCTCCAGCTCCATTTCTGACTAAAGTCTTCAATAGTCGCTGTACTACGGGGGGAGGTGTTACGCACCCCTAATATAAGGATAGTGCTGACTATGCAAGCCCAACTCACCACAGCAACAACGGGCAGCGGTAGAAACCTGAGGCGCTGACGCAGCTCCTTGGACGATTCCACGTTCCGTGGGAACCCGCGTCACTCCGTGTTCACCCATCGACTCGGTCTCACGCTTAAGTTAGAATATAAGTTATATTGTAATTTTTATTCTTTAATTAAATTAGTTAAAGCATTTTGGTTTTTTTTGAGACCTCCGGCCGCCACCCGCTTAATTCTATTGTAAATATTTATATTACTTCTGCTTTGCACTCCCAACGAAACAAACTCAGATAGTCTTAGATACCATCGCTAAACACATTCCTTACCTGTGTATTGTGGCGTTAACTAATTTTGGATATTCGCTGCCGATCACGCCATGGTATGTGGGTAAGATATCACGGCAAGTATTTGTGATATTGGCAAATGTAACGCGTCCGAGCAATGTTAATTAAGCCGGAAGCAGTACCTACCAATGTTCCAAGTACCAACCGACGCGCCAGCGTAATTGGGTTCAGCAACAGGCTCCTGTGGGCATCACCAGCATAGAAACGTGAGCTCAATACGTATTGTTCCATGTCGAACACATTGTAATACGTACAGTAAATTAATATTTCAATGACTTTACAGACTAGGGACTGTTTATTCTTTATTTATAGGTTTACAGAAGCTTAAATATCGAGGGTTTGAGGCTAAGTTATAAAGGTGTCGAGTTTGTTATTACAGTTTGTAAAACATGATTACCCATGAACATTTAAGTTTATAACTTTGTAATTCTGAACATTTGCATACATGCCTACCTCATGTTACGTTAGTGGTCTGTTAGATATTTAGTAAAAGACCTTAACGTATATAAGAAGTAATCGAAGGGAGACAAGTACCTGGAATTTTGAAAAGAAAACTTTGATCAAGGTCTATATCGGGTAGGTAGTCTAAGTCACTTTCACACTTATAATATTGTTAAGGAAGCTGTTATTTGTTACTTTCTCTCTCTTCTCTTTCCTTGTCCTTCCTTGTTGCTGGGCGCCTACACGTCTACACGCCTACACACTACAAGACTCATCATTAATCATCAGTTATGGGTTGTGTCTAGTTGTAAACGTTCTCAATCAAATTTATAGGGCTATCGACTACGAGGTTAGAGGTCTCGGCTTTTATATCTGGAATGGTCACACTCTCCGTAGATGATAGGTAGATTATTATATAAGACAACTTGCGTAGTAACGACCGCGTTCAAAGTTCAAAGCAGATAGTAATATCAGAAAATGACAGGATCGTATCCACATTTACCAAAGAGATCAATTCTAAACCTCATTTCGGGTAGGACGAGGGTTTCATTATTTGTTGACTTATGTAAATTGTCAAGTAAAATGCTCAATGAGCCTTATTTAATGCGTTGTAAGCCTTTATCAACACCGGCCAGGCGTAGGTAGGGCGGCAGGGCTCCCACACGGGCTATAAGAACAACGTCCACGGAAACAGCTGACATTCTTTTGAGGTTTAACCTTCCGCACCCGAATCTCATTTTGAGTAGTTATGCGATAATTAATTAAATAGCAATTTCACTGTAAATTTAAGCTAAAACACGATTTTTTAAACATATAATACTAAAACTTAATTTCTAATGGATGTTTATAATGGCAAATTTTGAATTACAATTCAACATAAAATTTGTATCTGACTACGTTAATTACAATGTTTTCAAACATTGTGACTTTGGATTCCATTTAAGAGATAATTGAATTTCAGAACCATTTTATCATTTTGGTTAAAATTGAGTTCTACATTCACAGGACCATTAACGAACTTACTTCGACGTCTTGCATTTGGATAACACTTCTCCTCAAGCTTTCATTAGGGGCCGATTTAATTAAGATTGCTACGAGTTAAAATATTTATATCCTTAGATAAGTGCAGACCGTTGGTGCCTGTTGTTTAGTCCCCGTATTCAATTTATTTACCATTAATCGACTTCTAATGGATTTAATTATGTTGATTTAACACAAATGAAAAGCTTGCATACTTAAATTGGAAATAGAAATAGGTATTTATTCGAAAACAATCCAACTTTTACTGTATACTAGTGGCCTGCCCCCGCTTCGCACGGGTAGACATTTATCAAATATTTTGTCTACCCGTGCGAAGCCGGGGCAGGCAGCTAGTATAATATATAGGCTATGTTACTCAGTGATAATATAGCTTTCTATTGTTATGTGTTACTGTTAGCATAGTTTGTTCGGCACAACAACTTTAATTAAGTCTCAAATGTATAAACAAGTTGCCAAAACTAGTTAACGGGCTTTATAACTATAATTAAAGTTATGCGGAGTTATGATGGATAGGAGAAACATAATATTTCCATCAGCACCGATCCTGTATCTTATTACTTCTTTCAGTAACCGACTCCCGTGAACTTACAGATCAAAGAGTTAACGAGAAGCTCTCTTTAACTAGTTAGTGCCGTAGTAGTTGCTGTAAATATATTAGCTAAGAATGCATACTCATCGATCATACTAATATTTATAATATTGTTTTATTGTAATCTATATAATATATACCTAAAAAATAATGCTTATTTCGCTTGGTCACGGTATCACGCGTTAACGGCTGGACCAATTTCACAATATTTTTGTTTCTTTTATTGTCAGGATAAGTTATGAAAGCAAAAATTAAGGTTCTGCGCAATAAATAAACAAAACAAAAAATTGTGAACAAAATCCGATTTCACGCGAACCAAGTCGCGGGCACGGCTATTATACCTACTAATTATGTAATTTCTGATATTTTGTAAATACATAAACATGTCTGTCGGGAAAAGTCGGCTTGTTACCTTTTAAGGGCTACAAATAACTATTTGGTGAACAATAAATATCCGATCCCTATATATCTCTCATTCAATTAAAATGTATTGCACAATACCTGTTATAAAAGATCTAGCATCATTATTGCAAACTATCTGGAAGTTATGTGAGCAACAAAATAACGTTATAGCGTGCAATACTCCCCGCAGTTGCAGACTCATATTTGGAACTAAGTTGTCTTCTACAGACATTTTAGACAAATATTGTGAACTATATTTTATAATAAAAGACATTAGTAGTCTTACTTTATACAGGTAGGTAGATACACTTTCTCAAAGTTGTGATTCCGGCTAATATTGCAGATATATGAAATATACGTATATAAAATATGGGTTAACTATGATTTCATATTACTATTCCTTTGATAACAATTAGGCAGAATTTCCAAAGTATTGTTACATTACTCGTAACTAACCATATTTCTGTTTTATTTTCCACGCGACCGAAAACGCGATATTTTTTTCATTCGACTAACACGGGAAACAAACATACGTCCACTCTCAACCAAGATAATATGATAGCCATACATTAGCTTGAAATTTCATAGGACATGGTCTTATACGTATGGTTTTGTTCTCAATGCAAGAACAAGCTCTACGTAGTAAGGATCATCGCATTATCATAATGAGTTCAATCTACCTTTTCAGGCGATATGGCACACAATATTTTCTTACATCTAAGTGCATATAAAAGTAGAAGAGAGTAGTGAAACACAATACACAGTGGCAGGGTGAGTGCCCCTCGCTACAAGCTCTTAGCCGACAGAAGAAGTGCAAGGGGTGTAAACTCGCTGATCGCACGAACCCTCAACGATCCTTTTATGTCCTGTAATACGGGCGAGTAAGGATAAATGCTATTTGGATAGATATTACACGTTTATTTTACTGCTTCTAGCTGTCTTGTAGTAACGAGAGTTTATTTTAAAGGAAATATCCCGTAATAAAAAGTTCCTTAGTAAATAAACATCCATGATGAGATAATTGAAGCAAGAGAAGATTTTTGATATTATATGATGTAGATACATTCCTAAAAAACGACTGCTTAAAATATACGCAGTAGCACGCTATGTGACGTAGCTATGATTTAAGAGAATCTAAATCTTGGTACCAGTTACAGCAAACAAATAAATGATATGACATAATATTAATGAAAAACCATGTCCTTGCCATTTCTTAAATCAAATCTTAAAACATGAAGGGTAGTTAAAGCACATTGTTGTTGAAAAGCAATTTAATTATTTCTCACCATTAAAGCTGCTTCACTTGTGAATATTAAATGAGGCGACCGCGGGTAAGCAACCAACTTGGAGACCAGCGAGGGATAGTTTGTTCCCTCGTGTTTGCCTTTAAAGTACGTTTCTACTCCATTGAAAACTTAATTATAAGTCCAACCCCGACTCTGGCTTCGCTTGACTCGTCTCGACGCCGCGTGACCTTGTCGTAACAGTTTTCTAAATGTCATTAACTATCTATTAAATGGATGTAACTTGCTTATTCGAAAACTAAATACGTGTGTCGCTGGCTTGTAAATTCTAAGCGCAAAACTGGTTATTTATTTTGCAAATTGAACAATTTCATTCTACTCGTGCTCCTCAAAAAGTACTTATTTTGAATTCAGTGAGACGTAATAGATTATTTACCTAATTACTTACTTAAATAAGAATATGTTAAATTTTATATTCAAAATAACATATAATTTAATTACAAAATTATTACATATAGAAACCATAGAGTTTAATATTAATGCAATCCTCAATACAACATACATGATTACGTTGTTAAATAGAAAGGACATTTAGAGACAAGTTGGAAATGATCAAACCGTTATTCCTCGAAAAAAGTTCCTAAGCATAGTTACCACGTCTATACGATATACAAAGACCTATAATAATTAGCGAAGCAAATTTTCTCAACGTGATCCACTCAAAAATTTGAATCAACCACTCGACTGCCGACTAACTTAAAAACTTAATGTAATTATTGAATCGCTGATGAATTAGTAAGTACTTGAAACTAGGACACCTTTTAAACTTTTGTGAGATTTTTTGTTATAAATTAGACTTTTCATACACGTCAAGTAAACTTGAATAATTTAGACGATAACGAATGCGTCTGACTAATAATTTAACTTATTGTTAGCCTTTGCTTTAGTTTTACCGGACTGCTAAAAGCAGACGTCACATCTAAAGAGGCAGCACGCCCAGCACGGCTTTGCAAAATAACATGTCATATTAATGCTCCAGTGAACCACTATACAGCTCACGTCCACGCAACTGTTTCTACGTCAACCAACTAAGTTAGCGAATTTAATTCATTCCTATCCATTCATTCATATCATATTCAAAATTGTTTTTAGCAATGCAAGCCTCGGAAACACACTAGTTCACTGCTCATATCATGACATCTACCAATACAAGAGTTATTTAACAGTGCATAAAGTTAACGGCAGGAACTTTGCTTCAGACGTTTGACTCATGTTTGCTCTGTACGTGGCACAACAAAATACAAGTAGGCACGGGGTAACGAAGCTCGCATCGTGCCGCGCCACAACGAATTAAAACTTTTCTATTTAGAAGAAACATTGCTCTACAGTGTTGTACCATTCGGGAGTAGAAACAGAAGTAATATCGACGCCATATGAGAGAATACATTGTTTTTGTTTGTTAAAATAGAGCTTCCAAGTTTGTCCCGTAATGTATTTTCAGAATGTGAGCTGTATTGGTAAACACCTCAGTTAATATCAAAGGAGGTTTTTGGCGAAAAAGCAGACGAATATACTTATAATGTTTTAGAATGGGTACATCATTTCAAAAGGCAACATACATAGAGCGGGTAAATTTATTAGCGCTTTAACTATTTATTGCAGATATATGTACATATATAAAACTCCAATTATAATATTAAATAGTGTAAATGAAAACCTCGGAAATAATTCAGTATTTTAACAGTTGTAAGGTGTATTCTTGTCTTTCTTATGTACACAAATAAATAATGGGTCCGTTTGTTAAGCTTCGGTGTTATACTCCGTTTTTTGTGCACCCAGTTCTATTTAAGTACGATGATTCCTTACGGGCTAACTCAATATTACTTTTTATTAAAATAATAAATATTACAGTAGTGTTACAGTACAGAATATTATAGTAATTGTGATTAATATTGCAATTAATCTGTTTTATAAACATTACCATTATCATAGACAGCATCGTTTTAGATAATATGCTATTTCATTAAAATAATGTTACAACGTTTCTTCTTTCAAATCATTAATGATACAGATGACGCACACATAATAAAAAAAACGTTTTTGAGATATCCCTCTACGTTTTTAAGACACTCCTCTACAAAACAGTTACATACTCCCTTTAAGACACTGTTATATAGCTTAAAGATTCCATCAAAAATGTCATAATGCTTTTTATTCAAAATATAATTTGGCTATAATTTCTTTACGAATATATCGTTATGTTAGTCATAATGCAAGGGCATCGTAATTGCAAACGTCGTAAAGGCTAATTGAGATAAATTGCAGTTTATAGGGTTCCGTAGCCAAATAGCAAAAACAGAACCCCTATAATTTTAATTTTTTAGTCCGTATAACACATCCATTTAACTTTTGACTATAGCCAATTTCATATATAGGGTAGGCAGGAGTCCTTTAACCTGGTACACAATGGTGTTGTAAAATTAAGAACCTCGATAACATTGATATCTATGTTATTTAGGTTCATAATATACTACTTCATTGTTTTACTATGCTGCGCGGAACAAATCTGAAGGTAATTAATTGTACCTATATGAGTTACGAGATATGTCGGTCCCAGGCTATTTTGAGATAACCTACCACATAAATTACTTTATTTTTCCCAGGGTCTTTGAGAAAGGCAAATTTACATATTACTGTCTACAGGCGATACAATTATTAGAACTGTCAGGGTGCATGGAGTTCGAAACGTAAAATATGCGTGGTTAGACACGCACTGCACCTCGACGTTGTCCGCTTGTCCGGCGAGTAACAGGAAAATCTTCAAAGCCTAGCTTTAGCATGCAAATTACGCCACTGACACCGTGCAATGCATTCACTTTTAATTAATAGCATTAAGCAGGTCGTGGCTTTCTTCGCTTCGTCTTTATCGTGAAAATAAGTAAATTTTTTACGCTTGTTAACCACATAATTTATATTCAGATCTTCTTTTCGATTGTTACAAAGATCGCAGGCATATTAAAAGCTTTTTTTGTTTTCCTGCTAATTTAGAAATCATTATGAGTAGAGCTTTTAGGTACCTACAGAACAACAAGGTAGCTAAAAATACAGACGCGGACACATACAAAAATAAACAGTTCCATATTGTCTAAAAATAAGTGCCTAGCTATAAGGTATCCATTGTATGTAGCGCACTTTTATCCCGCCTTCTTTTGAAGGCTCTCGACTCGACTTTGTGTTGGCAGCGCGACTCGTGCTACACGTACTTCATACATTCCACAACAAACTCCGCTACAACTTTTCACGTACCTCGCAAGTTCACTTCACTTGTCGATATAATACTTGTATATGAGTACAGCTTTATATGCACATGCACGAGGGATAATATAAAGAGAATGAGATGAACTCGCAAATTGTAGTAATAGTATGCACTGCACTTTTGCTAAATGTGCAGATAACATTATCGCAGGATTGCTGATTATGGAGTCTATCGAGCCTGCTAAACTTGCTACTTCTTCTTATCATTTAAGAGTTATACTCTTGTCGGTCTAGCTGATGACTCTCCCTGTCCAGTGCTATATCTTTGACCTCCTTATACCGCGTGACCGTCATGTCGTATAAGGTGACCAATCATTTTTCCTATTCTATTTTCGATAGTAGACATCACCGTTCTCCTTTCATTTACTCTTCTTAGCCATTCTTCATTTGATATTTTTTCAATCCAACGTTTCTTCCCCATCCTTCTCCAGCACCACATTTTAAATGCTTTCTTAAGTATTCAAAGCCTTGCTTACCTAAGCATTCTAAAACGTAAAGTTATTCTAATACTCTTACATACAAATAAATTCTAATTAAATTGCAATTGCGTTAGTTATTTTCAATTAAAGCGTCAATTCGCTAAGCTCCTAGATTAAAGTATTTTCGTGAGCCCGGAACAAATTGGGCGGTTAATGAGATAGTTCGGGGCGGCGACGAGATTAGTCCTAAATGAATCAAAGTTGCCCAGAGGCCCGGCTGCGATCGATATCAGCTCCGGCATATGGCCGAACAAACTTTAGAAAGGCCTTAGATTATTTAATCTGATCGTAGTAAGTAGGCTAAGTTCTATTTTTTTAATAGTTTAATGTGTTTTGAATAAAGTATCTGATCGTTGAAGTCAGAAAATATACCATTTAGAATCAGTAGCTACGAAAAGGTTTAGGTGTGTTATAATTCTTTTGCGCCTTTATTCTGGAAAATAAAGTGGAAATACTTCATATCTGTTCTTAACATAATCCATAGGTATAAGGCGCCTATCTATGTTACGAGGACCAGTATAATTTAAGAAAATATAATAGTAACCTAACGTTTCATTTCATCCAACGAATGGTAATATTCTGTATATTTTCCGACTGTGCAACGCTTCTCATCAAATAATAAATAAGTTGAATATTATTCGTTATTTGATGAGAAGCGTTCGTAGAATATACATAATTGTCAGAAAATGTAAACCACGCTCTCAGAATGGTTTCTCTCTGATAATAAAGCTAACTTCCTCATAATTTCAGTTGAAAAACGTTGGCGAGTTAAAAGTTTATGATGCATGTTTTAAAAGCAGCAGGTCAGGGAAGCGGTTGGTAAGCCAAAGGGAAACCGAAAGCTTGCGAAAATCCCAAAGCGTTAAATATACAATGAGGAACGGATTTTGCCTCTTGGCGTGCTCTTGTTATACTGGCATTTTATTATAAACTAAAAAAAACAGATTCAATTTATTTGATGGAGTTAGACCGCTACCGTCAAATGAGGAACTTCCGAAATAAATCGGAACACTGAATGTGAATCTGACAACCAAGACCCAACGTAATTGTATGCTTCGCAAAAGTAATTCTAATTTTGAAATAATTTCTTGGAAATAATTGGCTCACGTGAACCTGCTTATTTTTATTTTGCTGAAGAAACATTCCCCTGTGAACAGAAACATCCCCCATACTCTAATCGAATAACTTTTCTAGAAGTCTCTGATCCGACTGACTGACTGATCTGATCTCTTATCGCATTATGTTTCCAGACATTACCAGAGTTTATAACATATTTCGTAATGACATAATATTTACAGGTAAGTACCTCTAATGTTTGAGTTTCATTTTACGAGCGAGCTAGTAGCCTTCCAGATATTACTCTTTTTACAGCTGAGCCATCACAACAGGAGGCCATGATTCCTGAAATATTAGATACAGTATTTAATAGTAGCGCAGACCAGTCCTGAGTAGCTCATCATTGTTCAGAAGCTCTATGGTAAACACTTAGAGATCTAAACGGATGTTTGTGGCCTAGTGTCGGGATTTTAATCACAAAAAATGTACGTCGTGAAGACGGCGATGGAACACACCTTATAGTCCTTATAGATGTGCGCTGCCCACCGCAGCGAACTTTGTTGCCTCCGTTGTTGCCATTATGAGTGAGTGAGACGAAATAATTCTACACTGATGAAATGAAAACAAGTGACTGCATATAATATAAACATCAAAGGGATAGCTAGGCTTTTAAACCTGTCAAATTAGTTAAGTTCAATAATTTCGAACAACAGATTTGGCACCAATAACTCAGAATAAGAATTAAAGCTCGCTAATATATCTACTCTGAGCTAATATCAATGATATACCTCCTCTCAGCCGCACACTGCACGTGGTTAGAGATAATCTTCCGCTATCCTGTTACGACTTACAACGCTCATAACTTGTGTCGGATATACGGTGCTCCGGACCAAAGCATCTCCGGATATTCCATAACCGCTCGAATCACTATCCGTTGTATCACAATAGGTAAGGGCTTTACACGTATATAACATGCAAATAATAAATATTGCTAGTCCCTATGAACGAACGATCCAAGTTTTCCATGAGTAGGTATAGCACTTGCGTACTTCCTTATTTGATTTGGGGATTCAGTCGGAACGTATTTATTCATGTTGCTGTTATTAAGAAACTTATTGAGTTCCCATTTTAATGTACATATATAATTGAAATTACTTCATTATGAAGTAACACTGGGACTGTCTAAGCCGCGGCAGAATACGCTTCTGTTACCGCAAACTCGCCAATACAGAAAACAATAATTCAGGTTTATCGTTAAAATTAAACGGATAATATACCCCGCGTGGTATTATTAGCTTTTACTATAATTACTTTGTTTCATGGTAACCTAGGTACGTCTCGATAGATTAAAAAATTCTGAATTGTTTTATACGGTTGGGAGCTATGATGCTACAGACAGAAAAACTTATAACGTGTAACATCAAGTGTATATTATACGCGCAATCACACACAAGGGTGTTGAGAGCGGTGGCGTAGAGGGAGCACGACGGCATAAGAGTTGGTTCTACTGGCAAGGTTTTATTACTAGACTAGCTGTGCCCGCGACTTCGTACGAGTGGATTAATTTTGTTTAAAATTTCATGGTTAATGTTTTTTTGCGCGGAACCCTATTTGCTATAGTCTAGTAATAAAACCTTGGCAGTAAAACTAACTCTTATGCTGTCGTACTCCCTCTACGCCACTGCTCTCAACACCCTTGTGTGTGATTGCGCGTTTTATATACACTTGATGTTACACATTGCCAGGCGTCCCGTGAAGACCAAGCCTTGTAAGTAAACCTACCTACAAAATCAATGAGTGAGCTCAGATCAAATAAAAAAAATAGAAAGAACCTTTCGGAACGTTTTCGAGCAACGAAGTGACGTCAGTTTTTTTTTACATTTTGTGCATAGGTAAATTTTAATTTCATTGTATTCGTTGTAGGTGTGTGCGCATAATTCTGTAATATGTATATTGCAAGGCGTAATTTTAACAGGCGTCACTTCGTCGTTCACAAATTTCCATCTACCTTTTTTATTATATCTGAGTGGGTAAGGTATCCTAAGCATAATTGTATTAACAATTGCTTTCCAATAGTTACGTAAGAATGTCTCCAGGTATTTGTGACGTAAATAGCATGGTACGTCTGACTGAAAAACCTGCTGTCAGTTGAAGGTCGACCTTGACTATTGTTATATCAATTGAAATAGACTGGGTAGGTACTGAAAGAGCTATAAAATACGAATGATTGCACGATAATAAAATCGATTTACGAGGTATTGATGTTTACATTATGCTCGATGATAACGTATAGTTGTAATATAATTTAATTATTTTTATTGATATGATATCTAGTACATATTATTGTATTTGTGAAGAGTACCTACTTCTAAAGTGGGGTGGTGGATCAATATTGTATCCCTACTCACACCATTTATATGTATGTACATACTAACAATTTGGTCAGGAGAAATGGGAAAGCATATTTCTACATCATCTGAAATAATCAAGATGTGTATGTCGGCGAAAACATCTTGCCATATTATGCTTTTCGTAGAGCGCGCTCCAAAGGAGAGCAATTTATTTAATGGACTAGATAGTTGTTTCCCCACAATTTTCACGACATAATATGAGTGGATTTCACGCCCGTCTATTTACTAGTTACCGTAAAATTTTCTATACACTGCAATTCGTATGCTCAGTAAATAAAACCATTTCAGTTTCCAAAGGTTTTATAGTAGAGTTCGACACAAGTATGTTTTATTTAGAAGCTACTGAAACAACAGCATGTCTGAACGAGTGCTATTTATCTCCGTTTGCTTGCAATAAAATGCAATGCAGATTGATTCGTGACTCGGTTTATTCACTTTATCTAGTGCGCTGACACTACTACCAACGATGCACTGTAGTTACCCCTACGAATAAAAAATGACTGTAACAAAAACTTATCACGCGTAAAGTTGTCGGTATCTTCATAATACATAAAGCTTATTCACGGCTAATTCGGATGTGTAATATAGTCCGACTATTTTTTTTTATACCACTAAGTTGGCAAACAAGCATACGGCCCGTCTGACGGTAAGCGGTTACCGCAGCCTATGGACGCTTGCATCACCGGGGCATCACTCGCGCGTTGCCGACCGTAAAGAAAAAACCCTATTCATTTTATTTGTCTGGGTATTTGTCTTTATATTTACTTCTGGACTATATGATTACAGAATTATTTTTTTTCCTGCTGAGGAAGTTCTTTTACTTTTCGTCAGACCTTAGCGTGAATACAGAAAAAGTCAAGAAGACGCAGAGCATTTTGCACGTGAATGGGAATTAATACTAAAATTATGTTATAAGAAACGTTACAGCTCTCTACGTATGCTCAGCTTAACTACCGCAGATATTTAGCAGCAGCTTACCCAGACTAGAACTTCGTGGCTTCAAAAGTAAAGCAAGTGGTTCCGCTTTATTTATCTTTCACGTTCTTTAACTTGCTCTTTAGAGACGTTTCCTGAGCGTTTCATGGTTTAGTTCTAGAAATTTGTATTCCCTGAGGGGTTTGTTCGCCAGACACCGTTGGAATATTAACCGTTAGCCACGAGAAATAATGTAGCATAAACCGCCGCAGTGAGACGTGCAAGAGAAATGCATAGCTGTATGCATTGGGCGTAAAGGCGCTTACACTACCTTACAAATAAAAACACCTTGTCTGCTAAACTATGAACGTTGTGCGTTTTTGTGTTACCTACTAATAATATAGAATCAAAATAAAAATAAACAATTATTCAGTTTAGGCCCTTATAATACACTTATGAAGGTAGGTCTAAATTACCACCGGTTCGAAAAAAAAGCTATCTAAGAGAACCGGCAAGAAAAGTTTTGACACTGTTTTCATGTATTAAGTATTTTTAAACTATTACAATTACCAAGAGCTGGGAGCCACTTATGCATTCATTTTGTAAATGATTACAATGCTTGGCTTGACTTTTGAATAATGACGTATGTGAATTAAGACGACGTCTAATCTAGACGACGAATTTTACTTTCTTTTGTAGATAGCGTACGGCCTGTCTGACGATCACCGTAGTTTACAGATGCTTACAATACCTACTAGTTTTTACTAATGCATCACTGCTTGGTCACCAAATCTTGACCGCCAAGGTGACGGTATATTTTTGTTGTACTAAGGTGGCAAACAAGCATACGGCCCGCCTGATGGTAAGTGGTTAACATAGCCTATGAACGCTTGCAACACCAGAGATATAACGTTGCCGATTCAAAAAATATAGGTACATATCACGTATCTATTCATATTTATCAGCTCCGTCATAAGGTTGTATAGGACGACGATATTATAATAAATCGTAAATATATTCAGAACTGAGATACTTTTATCCATCGCTGACAGCTGTCAATTGTCAGTCAGAATAGGAAACATCTTAATGTCAATGTGTGTGTACTAGCTTTATAGTAGGTATCTATCTCCCTAGATATTTGTAGAGGTGTGTAATGTATTTACATACCGACACGTTATATATGTTTTATTGTTATTTATTTAATATTCAGAAATTTGTAACTGTGATTTTAACTGAAGGAGGAAGGATAAAAACATAAAAGATTTATAATAAATTCGTAAATACTCAGTTACCGATGTTTATTACCAATTAGCTTAAACTTAATTAATATGCAACCAATAAATAAGTAGACGAATAATTAATCTTAATAGGATAATTACACATGAATTCAAAATAATATTACGTAGTTAATAATATAATCTTTAACAGATGTAAAAAAATAGATGCAACAACCTAAAAATATACACACTCTATTTTATGAAATGACTCCTGATTTTTTGATACAAATATTTAGATTACGGGGCAATTGATATCCCAATCTCGTTTGTCGCTGAGATTTGACATCTCGTATTAATTTTTTTTTAAGATCTAGTACTTTTAAGCCGATCCTAAGTTTATCTTTTTTTTTATTTATTTTACTAATTACTAGGATAAAGTAGCTTGCAGACTGTGAATCCTTACTTGTTTTTAAGTTTCATTTAAGTATTAAATATATTAATGTCAATTAGTCAAACCCTCTTTGCGTACTTAAATTACTTTCTCCCCACATACGGAAATGCCGTATCTATTTGTCGCCTGCAGGATTGTAACAACTCTTGGACATTCGCCAACTAAAATAATTATATAGAATGAAAATTTTAAAACCATCCTTAAACGACGGTACATAAGAGAAAAGCAAAATATGCTTGCCTACAGGCGGTTGCGCATTTGTGATATGCGCGTGCTAATTTAACGCCGCACAAAATTTTATGTTTTGAGATCTATCTATCTTGTATCTCAGATCACTTAACTTTATAAACAAAAATTCAGCATCAGTATACTTGCGGACATGTCCGCAAAATCGAATCGAATAACTCAATCTTGATTGTTTTGAAATTTTGCACAGGCACAGCATTGCATTTTGATAGAAAAAATACTCTTTTAAACCCACTTACTTTCATATTTCGAAGTCAACGCAAACGGGAAAAATTATTGTATTTGCTTTCCTAATAATTGACATCAGGACTGAGCCACAGCGAAGCGTGACAGGTAAAAAATAATATTGATGCCCTAATATAGTTCGTAGCTTTACCTTTAGTCGATTTATCATGTTTTCTTAATTTGTTATTAATATGAAGGTACG
The DNA here is from genome assembly GCA_951449985.1 of Falcaria lacertinaria. Lineage (NCBI taxonomy): Eukaryota > Metazoa > Arthropoda > Insecta > Lepidoptera > Drepanidae > Falcaria > Falcaria lacertinaria. The sequence goes on along the minus strand of OX602109.1, from coordinate 4,106,276 downwards.
AGTCTTGAAAATTATGAGTTAACATTACTATTAGGCAAAGTCGGCACTGAATTAATAATTCATAGTAAGTCAAGTGTGGTCCCCGAGGGCGTAGGGTTTCTCCGCACCGGTTTTGAGGTAGTAAATTCCATCCTTCCTGAAATGAGACAATGGATTTTGTACTCAAATATTGTTCTTGTTACTGACGAACAAACTAATTCTGTTCCTTTAATTATATATAGACGCAGTATATAGCTAAACTCGGCCATAGGTATACCTACTATCTGAGAATCAAGCACTCGTGCCTTAAATTTAATTACAGTTCTCTTCTAACTTTTTTTTAAATGGTATTTCAAAATACAATCTATAAGTAGTGTTTTAATTACCTTGAGGCCGCTTACCAGCAGGAGGCCCAATTGCTTGTTAGACTACCTTATGGCCTATACCGAAACGGCACTAAAAGCGTACTTAAATACAATTTCGCATATAAAAACCACTCAACTAGTACAGCATGAGATTCTTCAAGAAGGGTGTAAAGAGATTTTTAATGGTTTGACAACGCGCGTGTGACAACCCTGTTGTTACAAGCATCCATAAGCTACGACAACCGCTTACCATCAGGCGGACCGTAATTTATTATGGATGAGAATGGTCAGAAGGTTAATACAAATTACAAATAAATATACGAACTTACCCGTAATGTATATCAAATCCGCCCATGATCAAGGTCTCGCCAGTGCCAGTGCAGGAGCCGTTGTAGTAGAGCTCGTCGTAATCTTTGCACCGTACTGCCGTGAACGGAACCGCCGATATTATGGACTCTGAGAAGAACATGTGCGCGCGATTGTGGGCGCACAGACCTGAAAGGAAAAATACTTTATAGTACACTACCCGCATGAAGCAAGAATTTCATTTCTAAAACCAATGTAAATATATCCACATCATCTCTTGAAATAGGCCTTCCAGAGCTTGTCTCAGATATTAACTGTAGGATAAATACAACCAAATGAACTTTTACCTAAAGAATTTGTTGTCCAGAGCTCAGAGGGATATATATCTTTCAGTACTCGGACGTGTTTCATGTATGGAGATTCTAAGACATTTTATTGTTGTAAGTACTAAAATCTTCTCTTAGTAGCTATACGATTGCTTATTTAGATTCGTTAGATTCGTAACATTGAATATAACAAAATAACCATCCCATCCAGTCATTTTTCGGCTTAGTCTCTTTGCGATTTAGGCACTTATTGCTGTAGACCGTCTGGGAAATCTTTTGAAGAAACACAAGCACGGAATCGTACTCAATCACGCGATGTATGTTACATTACGTGATTAGTTACCTCTATAGTCAAACCCGCAACCAGGCTGCCTGGTTCCACCATTGGGGTAGAAGTCAATGTGACCGAGTGGAGAAGCAAAGCCGAGGTACCCGCCGCAGGTGTGGATCACCTCCACGTGGCGAGCGTCGTGCTTGTCAAGGCGAGCGTCCTTGTTAGTTAGGGTAAACAGGGGCAGAGCTGGGTCCAGGCCTGAAAGGTATCAACTCATAGATACATAGCTTCATGCCATGAACATTTTAGTATAGGCTAGGTAAAGAGCACAGAGGGCAACTTAGCTCTTGACTTTCATATACATTTAAATCATAATGTTTTCAATTAGATTCTAAGACGACTCGTGCTTCAATCTCATTTCATTCATTCAACCTCAATCAAATTACCATGACATTTACAACGTATTTACGACCCAAGTTTGAAAAATCTTACCAGTTATAGTATCAATAGGTCCTTGTTTGACGTAAGCCCCCGCTATTCCGACGACGTGAGCTCCGAGGCTGTGGCCGATTAGGTGGACATCGTCCATAGAAACTCCTTCGCCAATTAAAAAGTTAAGGAACTCTGTCAACATTCGTCCGACAGCAGCCACGTTGTAACTTGCCAGTATGTAATTCACGTTAGCCGCGTTACCCCACTCCAATACAATTATGTTCAAATCACTTATGTTTAGATAGGCTGAAACATAAAAAAATATATAATTAATGGAACGTTAACAGTAGCCGGTATGTACCTAATGCCACAAATACTACAATATACCGAAATTACAATTTGTAGCAGTTTTATTATAATTTATCACACACACCTTCTTTAATTGACTCCGGCATCGGACCATCACCATGGTTCAGCCACCCATGAGCAAGCACCTTTACTTTTTTATTAAAATCAAAGTTTGAATCCTTTAGAGCTTGAGTGTCGTTGATTTTGAGGACTTGGTACTCATAGGGATTGCGTCTGAAATTTAAATATATTTAAATAATAAATTTAAGTTTGTATTAGTTATTGTTCACAAATTAATATAACTATTATGATTATGTTACGTAAATAAACCACATCCATTCAAATCGAATACTTAGCAATTAATGCTTTGAAGTCGAAAATGTGCAAAATAAATGTGGTCTACACTCTCATTGCCTAACCTAAAAGGTTGTAATGTTATAAACATCTTAAAAATAAGATATAAATTATTTATATAAAAAGCTATATATTCTTATGTATAATATTCGCAGGGTTTCGTTTAAGGCGAAATTATACGTTCATTACCATATCTTCGTAAGTTACCTTGGTTCCTTGGCAGACACTTTTGACAGACAAGTGATGCTGACTTTGAAGATATTATATTATTAAATATTATCCCTGGAACACTTATTAATAACATAATATGATCCTATTCCAACATTGAGACCTCCCGCTATCAAATATTTTCTAACTTATCATTATCACTATTATTTATTCTGTGGTAATTAGGACGAAGGAAGCCTAGACTTTCAACATCATAAATCATGTTATTTCTACACAAGCGCCCTCGAACCGCCTAGCTAGCAAGGCTGTAGACAAATATAATAGCGCCTTTGATATTATAATTAAGTAATTTCGCTTCTTTGAACTAAATCTAATTGTATACATTTGAAAGCTATCCACAATTTATTTATTCCAATTTACTCCAGGATATTTATTAAGAACCGTAAAGCCTCAATAAATTAACTATCAGTATTTGAGGTCAATGTAACAGAATATTATCTTACATATTTATGTTATCAGCATTTATGAACTAATACCTACTAAACTAAAACATCAGGCCGTCTTGTCTTTAGTAGGTACCAACTAAAGATGTCTTGAAAGTTCGTAATTCCGCAAAATTTACAGACTGAGGGAGTAATTCCTGATTACGTAGATGTTATTCTTTCACTGGAAGCTCTAATGAATATTACTCAACCACAATATCTCTATATTTCTCCGGAGGACTTACCCACGTTTTAAACATGAGGATTCTAAATTATATATGGGCAATGGGCATTATTTTAAGCTTCCTGTATGCAACATTTTACCATTTTACCTTACATTGAAAACCTTTCTATTTGAACAGCAAACCGGCGGATGGACCTATTTATAAAATGCATTTACGTTCATTAACCTGTTGCTGCCGTACCTAAGTACTCGTACTCATGTACCTATAGGTAATTTACGCTCAGCATTCTATTCCACAACCCGCTACAAAGTAGGTATATGTATAAATGAACTTTCGTTTCCTAGAAATCTTTTAAATGGCATGGAAAATATCTTCAGCGAAAGCAGAAATGCACATCAAACTGCTTTCGACTTAAAACTGGTGTTTAGCTGCAAAGAAAATACATAACCAATCCTATTGAACTTACTATCACAGTGTTTTATATTAACGCCAAAATAAATAATGATCTTGGAATAGGGAATTTCCATAACGAATAGACACACTTCTTCTTTTCTTTCTTCACTTTCTTTACCTATTCTTTTATCACGTATGTTTACTTGATAATAACCGAAATAACCGATACATAAGAATATGCCACCTTAGTCTATTAGTATAATATATTAACCGATAACACGCAGTGTTTAAAAAAATACGCGACTTTTAATACGCCCTCTTTGTAACCTCTAATTGTGTGCTATTTTTATTTATCTTGTTAGTGCGAATAGAGATAGATAATTATCATAATGATATCAGTTGATTTTTAAAGAAACTGATGCATTTTAAAAATACTTAATCACATCCTGCGATGACGTAAATGTAAGCGATATCCGTAGCATATAGATGCTTGCAATACCAAGGGTATCTAACACGTTGCGAACCTTATAGTAGCGAGGACTCGAGAAGTTCTGGAAACCTTACTCACCGCACCTCATAGAAATAAGAAAATACAAGATAAGCTCATCATAGTCATAATCAATAAATAATTATGCAAAAATGGCTAAATACCATTTCGTCTTCGGCTTGTGATTTATTTCTATTTAGTAGCTGTTCTGTTTAGTAGTAAAAGGAAACAGTTTTTATTGCCACAGCGTAGGTTAGTGGCTATTATAGAATAAGTATTGTGGACAACGTACCTAGTAAATAACCTAAACTGTACATCCTGTTCGTACACCCAGCCGGAGAACCAGAACCTGGTTTGGTTGGCCGAGCCCGGCGGAGGGTACTGCTGCACACTGGCAAGCCAGACTGGGTCGTACGGAGTCGGCGCGTCCCATCGTACCGCCGATGCAACTGAAACAGATAAATTTATAATTTAATTCATACATAACCCTAAGATCAAGCCTCATAAGGAAAGCCAATAGGTATCTAGACACGCGGTCGCGTGTCAAGCTAAGTTCAAGCTAGGCGAGCAGCACCGTGTGTAATATTACACGAACCATTTGGAGACACCTTTGACCCCCTCATTTCTTTCATGCTAAAGATTAAGTAATAATTAGAAGATTAATTGCGTTCGTTGTATGTACCTAATACTCAAAACCACATCCATGAAAATCTACTTAGAATTTCTCAAATGCAACCAAAATTCTGCACATGAAATTAAGCGATGCCTTTTTTTTTTATACCACTAAGGTGGCAAACAAGCATACGGCCCACCTGATGGTAAGCGGTTACCGTAGCCTATGGACGCTTGCAACACCAGGGGTATCACTCGCGCGTTGCCGACCTTGTCTGCCTGCCTGCCTTTGTCCATTCATGTCTAATTGGGGATGTTTTAGGTACTTATTTTAAATTGAGCTAATGTCAACTCTCGCCTCGTTTCATGACTAATAGTTGTACGTAGTATATTATCTACCCTGAGCTAAGTGACTTCTATATTTATGCTACCAGTGTTTGGAATGTAAAAATGCTATAAAAAATAACTTAAGAGAGGACCCTTGCTTGTTATTTTGATTAGGTGCTTTATATTCTTATAGTACGTAACACTTGGGTTATTGTATCTCTCTGATGATCTTGTACAAAAATAAACAGTTACAGACAGTTCGTTTTGATTCTATTTTATTTAAGGAGTAAGTACCTACAGTGAGAATAACGGTAAGTATGCGTACACGTTGATCGCAATAAAGTTAGGATGCTGTTATGTCACGACAGCAATAGGTAGGTATACATTCCTTAAGAGTAAGCCATAGTCAATCCTTTATAGTTAAAAAAATACTATAATAATGTTTAATGATATTTTAGGATTCATTCGCTTGTTTCGGGATATAAAAGGCAAGTCTGGATTCTAGAGCAGCAACATAATAAATAGCATCTGCCTCAAAATATACAAAAGACCTCTTCACTCTACGTCACTTATTTTGTTTCATGATCATGTGATGTTATATATTCGTGAATGTCAGATACTTAAATGGCGATGATTTCTCTTTACAAAATAACAAAAGCCCTGATCGACTATTCCGAAGGTGTACAATTTCTTTGCATATTTAGTAGGTGTTACCCTAAAAGGTTAAGGATACATAGATTGTCATCTTCCAGTTAGCATTCAATAAATGTTTGTAACACACACCCTTTCTGTCTCTATGGATTTGTGAAACTTTTACAACTGTGGAACAAAATTAGTATTCATTTCACTGCTTTAATTGACTTTGTAAAGAACGCTCTTATGAATATGTGAATAGATTGTATGTATGTACTATGTATCTACAAATTACGTAAATTAAACTCAAATGAAAGGTGATCATGAGAATTGCTGTTACAAAGATACGGATAGCTTTTTTGAGTTAAACGTATCGTATTGAAATATAATATTGTTGAAATTATAGTACCAAAGCCGTAAGCTAACAAATCTAACTAAGGTTTTTATAGCGATACCAAACCTACAATCGGAAAGAAGTGTAAGAGTTTAAATCATGTAAAACACTACGCTAGCTAGGGTTATGTCCGCGAGTTGTTGCTTGTGGTATGAGGAAAAACTTTGAGTCCCATGTGGGTACCGCGAGAAAACCGTAATTTAGCGGGATAGAAAGTTGCCTTAAGCTTGTCCTATAAACTGCTTTCTGTAATCCGTTTCGCTGTTTCTAAATTCAACCTACAAAGAGAACATTTTAATGAACGGTTTTCTATGCATGCTTGGGAAACGCTAACTAATCTCTCGAACAAAACACTTCTAGTTTATTTATGATCAGTTTAAGTTCCCTATTATTAAAGATTACGATTTGTAGTGTTATGTTTTACACTGATTTATCAAAAAAGTATCAATAATAAATTTGAGCTCAGGATTTGAATAGAAAGAAAATAATCCAAGAAAGCAAACCTGTACAAAAAGCGAACAGCCACAGAATCATACCGGCTGTACTTGCCTCTCACACACACCAGAATCACAAAGGGCCAAGTGAACTGTCCACACATTGAACAAAACTTCGTTACAAATAAAACTAGTTAGAATGCTCATTTTGGAGGTAACTCTATTCGCAGGACCGACGGCGAGGACTTCCACATTTTCACTGCCAACGCGAGCTACATGGTGAATTTAAATTTAAATAGCGGTATACGATTACGATTCGTAGAATGCGCTGCAAACTGGTCATCGATCATATTAATGAGGCTGGGTCCTATTAAAATTACCTACGTAGTGCCTTCGACCTAGATATGGTAATGGGGGAGATCCTGTTAAACCTGCGATCTACGCGCTGAGTCAGCACTCTGCATTTACCTAACTAATAACTTTAAGTTGTCCTTAACTGTGTGAGTAAATGGGTTTGGTTTCAAATACTTAAGTACATAAACTGATAATATTAATATCTCATCAACCAATAAGTAAGTCCACAACAAAATTTCCTAATTTTGTCGTATCGTAAGCTCGGTCTACTCAAATAATTTAGGAGCTACAGTATCTTTTCCTTATATAGGTACATAGAATGTTTTAGATTAAATTGCTGACCAATTGAAGACCGCTACTTCATTCGCGGACAGAATAGAAAAAATAAAACTTATTTTAATGTTCCACTACCTACCACTTCAGGGTCGGCAACGCGTGAGTGATACCCCTGGTGTTGCAAGCGTCCATAGGCTACGGTGACCGCTTACCATCAGGTGGGGCGTATGCTTGTTTGCCACCTTAATGGTATAAAAGAAACTATCTATACCCGACCGCGCTTCTAAGAGCCACATTTTTGAAAAAAATAATATTCACATAGTAGATTGATAAACAAGGTTCTACTTAATTGCTTACGAGGTAGTTTTTCTCCCGAGCTTTAGCGAGGCAGTAAATAGAAACGAGTTACAATGGGTTTAAGCGCCGTGTGGAACACTGCTTTTCACCAAATGCGAAAAAACAAAATGATCCTAAAATAAATTATAGTCATGGATTCAATTTGTAACTAGAGAAAAATTCTAAAGATTTCGCGCCAATGCCTTTTTATTTCTTCTGTGGTCGCAACGTGGTTTCTATTACTTTACCCCCTCGCTAAAGCTTGGGAGTAAAACTACCTCGTATACAATGGGTCACTTTAGCACCTTGTTTATCAATCAACTCTTGCTCAAAAAGTCCGCCTTAGTAGCGTACAAGAGCGGGGAAAAATTAATCATATAAATCCCTTTAGCCGTTTTTACGTGATTGAACAAAAAACATCCAACTATACTCGTCCATACATCCATTCTTATAATCTTTCTAACATCAGTAGAATTTAAAATTATATTAATAGATTGACGGCAGAAAACATAGATAACTCACACGGCGGTCAAAAGCTATATTAAAATGCATTAATTTCCTTGAAAATGACACTGAAAATAAGCATTAATAAAATCCTAGCCGATGTGCTTAGATTATATAAATAATTATTTATTAATTAATTGTATCAACTTAAATAGAAGGGAGGGGCATTCCCCTAGTCCCCTACTACCTTCTGCGATGATTTTACAAATTTTAAATAACCACCTATGACATTTAAACGCACTTGGTATAAAATTAAACATGGATTAGAATACTGTATTCGACTAAACAGCTTGTATCCATGGCATAGAAAATAATAGTTTGAATTTTTGGCGGGAATCGGGCGGAGTGATTGAGATTTTTTCCAGTTTCTCGGGGTTTCTCGTAAATTGTGGTATTATAGTGATCTGCTAGCACAGAGTAGGTACTTAACCACTACGTTGAGTGCTATAAAGTATATAAACTGCTATAATAGTGTATGTATACCATAGACAATACATACGGTATAATATAATGGTTCATACGCACACGTACGCAGTGGTTGGTTGGTTATGGTCGTGGCTATTTATGGTACTCTGTCTGTGACTGTGACTAGTCTGGTCTGTCTATGTGCCAAGTCTATGTGTTTGGCGCGCCCTAATACATTTGTTTTCGTAATTTTGTGATACATTAAATTAGTGTACTTTATAAAAACCCAAATTAATTAATATCTTCATCAAGAACAACAATGACTGCAGCAGTACAAAATAAGAAAATCCTTGAATTTCTGGAATTAGTTGGTCGTTTAAAGGTAACATTTCCGCAATATTTTTATTTGATTCATTTTGATATTTCCATTACTTACTTTAATTCAAGCAACTCATAACACATTAGCATTATATCTATTGTCAATCGTTTTCTTTAATATTTTTCATTCTCAGAATGGCAATATTTCTTACATTAAAGCTGTCTTCACAAAATTGCATTGTATTAGCACATGTTACTAGGTGTATTTACTGTTTGGCATATTTGGAAGGTCAATCTTAGTGTCTTACAAAGAACGCAACTATAATACCTTTTAGAATGTATATTTTCATACTGACAGGAGCAATGGCATCATTTCTCTAGTTGCCATGAATTTGGCATATTGTATGTGTAGGCTTGTTCTTGGTAACAAGGAAAATTACCTATTTCATAAAATTATTTTTTGTTTATAAAATTAAGATTTAACTACAATCCAATATACATCAGATTCATTCTACATTGCATCCCATAACAGAAAAAACTAACAGATGTTTTGTAAGTGATTAAACAATTTTGTTTTCTGTAAATAAATGTTTGCCCTCAACACAGCAATAATCCTGTTATTGCATTTGCCTTTAAGTTATTGAGACTTCTTATGCTATGCTTATTTGTTTGATAGTGTAGTGGTATTAAAACCTAAAAACATTATTGTGACATCTATATGAAAAATATTTTAGAATGTAAAAAAGTATATAATTTAATCCTGACCAAATTTATAATTTTCAGCATGTCAAGAGAACAGGATGGGTCCTATGTGATATAGATGAATGTGAGTCCATCGCGGGACACATGTACCGCATGGGGCTGATGACGTTCCTGCTCACTGAAGAAAATAACCCCACCAAACTAGATCGCTTTAGATGTCTACAAATTGGTAATAAGAAATAGTTTTTGGATAAGTTGGTATTTATAAACCGTATTAATTATACTTATTAAATTTTAAGTATACATAAAAAAAAACTGCCTAAGGTACACAAAATATTATGAAAATGTGCTCCAATTCAGTTAATACAAGCACACAATAAGAAAAAATTAGGTGTGGCACTCGGAGACTGCCGCGGTAAAGCTATTGCATAGCATTTTTTATCAACTTAAGCAACTATAATTATTTATTTATTTTATTAATGCAGTATTTTTTTATATACCTATATACTTTCTCACAAACAGCTGATTACGGTAGTTTTCCAATACAACCAATGCCACCTAAAGGCGGGTTGCTGAACTAAAGAGACAAGCGTGATATTTCAAAAAGTCATTAAAAGTTCTGGTATTTATCGATAGATGGAACTAAAAAGTATCACCGCTGTGCCGGTCGGAGTGGGGGGTGTTAGGTTTTTTTCGTTACGGAATTTCTGGATACGGTCCCCGCTCGGTCACGCTCAAGGCCCGCCGTAAAAGCTATGCAATAGCTTAAAAAAACTTCGATAAGCATAAATGGTTTATTGAAGAACTTAAATACAGCTAAGTTTGAACAAAATTCTTAAATAAGAACAACACAACACTCCCATTGTGGTAATAAAATGATGTCTGTGTAATAATTTTAAAGATAAACTTAACTGGTGTTCTAAAATTTCAACCCTTGCATTGTCAATTAGATACAAAAAGTTACTATATTATCAGTATGTGAACATCCTAATCATCATATAAAATAATGAGTTTGTTATGTTTGACCCAAATGTCAGTATAAAGATTAGCTTTGTCTAAGTTCAAACATTTCCTGATTACTACTTAATTCTTCTTTCTTGCTCCCCTCACTTCGCATCCTATGAGATTATCTATTATGGCAATTCCATGTAGTAAGTAACATTGTTCTTTTAACACTCTTTTTTTTTCAGCGTTAGTTCACGACCTAGCTGAATGCATCGTCGGCGACATCACGCCACACTGCGGGGTAACCCCTGAAGAGAAGCATAGACAAGAAGATGAGGCTATGAAGAAGATTGCAGAGCTCACAGGCATTGCTGGGGATAGGATGTATGATTTGTATAAGGTGAATTCTTATACTGCCATAATTTTATTGTAATAAGGACGATTTCTGGCCGAAGCAGATTAATCGTATCTCACTACAAGACTACAACCAACGGCTGAAGCCGACGGCATAAAAACCCTAATATAAATCCTTGTGGGAACCCCCGCGCGTGTCGTCACGGCCATCGCGCTCTCATTCATTCATAATAGTTTGTTCAATTCCGGCGCTTGCTTGAAACCTTCGGATTCGGACACTAATAATAGAATTGTACAAAATCTTCTTGCATCTGATATTATTTTTTTTGTAAACAGGACATGAATAACCAAATACGAAAGTATAGGGCCCTGAACTATTGCATACCGAGGTTTTCGAGGCTTACATAATCTGTTCCATCTTTACAATCGTATCTGTTCGTGTCCTTTAATTAAATAAATTAGATCGATTTGGCGATTGAATTGAAATAATACGAGAGGGAAACAGAACACTATAGGCCCTGCCTACCCCGTAAGGGACTTGGCGTGATAATGGTGCCAATTCTGTTGTACGAAATCATTAAACTAAACTAATTTGACAGGTCTAAAAATATTGCCGTCCTTATTTAACCCCGCACATGAGGAAAGGATAGTAAGACGTTTTAGACCTGTCAAATTAGTTAAGTTATTTTGAACAACAGAATCGTTAAGTTTAGTCATTTTGTACAAAAGAATCAACACCAATATGTATGTATATTAAATAAGCTTTTCTTAATTACTTTTTAGGAATATGAACATCAGACGACACCTGAAGCGAAGTTCGCCAAAGACTTAGATCGGTACGATATGATTCTACAAGCGTTTGAATACGAGAAACGCGAGAATACTCCGAAGAAACTACAAGAGTTCTTCACGGCTACAGAAGGAAAATTCAAACATCCATTTATTCAGGAGCTAGTCCAGGAATTATATAAACAAAGGGAAGAATTTGAAAAAAAATCGCCAGTAAACGGCCATGTATAATAAATAGCATGTTATTTTGTAGTTATTTTAGCATTTTAAATGCCCTGTTCAATTTAACACTAGCAAAGCTAGCTGTTGTTCCAAGGACTAGAACTAAACTATTCTGAATTTTGTGACACCTTCACATACATACATAATATTACAAAAATGTTTCTTTTTTTGTTTAAATGCAGCAAATGATTTATTTTTATGTTTTACTTTTAAGCCTTTAATTTGCTAGTTACTAGTTTAAAGTGGTTATCTTAATTTGTATGCAAATTTAGTATGTATGTTGCCTGGATTTTATTTTACTTAATGTTACCATAACATACATTATCTTAGCTGTGTACATATTTAAGTTAATGTCTTTTTGTAATGTGCAAGGAATTCCGGTCATTGAATACCTACTTAATACATGATTATTAAAATTATATAATTAGAATTATTATAGTATTTTGTTGTTAAAAGACTATGTAATCACCCTATTCTTATCATGATTTGAGGCGACGAGCACTTTGTTTTATGATTATGATTCATCAGCACTCATTAGCCTATGAAACTGCAGTTGCAGATAAGGAAACTTCCCAATGTGCATCGGGTCTTTTGTTCCAATTTTTTTTAAGAAACAATTTGGAAAATAATTATGACTCCTTGTGTCGCAACTACCTACTCATTTTAGTCTACGAGCACAAACATTCTTTCAACATTATGAATATCATTATAATAATCAATAATAGCTTTATTCTGAGATCATAAAGTAAGCAGGCGAACAGTGTCCACAGGTGAACTATATAACATTTTTGCAGGTCCAGTTAAATATATTAATAAAACCGGTACCATAGAGCGCCACGAGGATTAACTGTCCTGAGTCAAGACTTCTGTAACACCAAAAGGGTTGGCAACATTGCGATATATAATAGTAGAAAGTTGTGCCATTGTATTCCTATTAGAGTACACTAAGCTTATCTTCTACTCGTTGACCTTCTCCCCCCTTATCCTAATTAATGATGACTTCTATTACATCTACAGCGATCCGATACGATTATTATACAAGGCGACATGCAGTATCTACTCTACACAATCTTCATGCTTATTTATTAGACTTGCTAGCTTAAATAAAACAAAACAAATGTTGTACTTTTAAGATTTTATTGTACAAAAATGGATGTTTATAGTATAAATACAAACCTATTCAGTCAAAATTAACATTAAGATTTGCATAAATGCTAATACAATATTGTGACACCTTCCATTCCTCTCACGTTGCATTTTCAGCATCTTCAGATCATAGTGATTCATTTTATAGATATTCCTAGGCTTCTATCTATTACATACTATTTAGCGATGAATATAACTTTTAATTGGATAATAAAATAACTAGGCTTTATCATAACTCAAAATGTTTGTTACTCCAATTTAGGATAACGTAAATCACATGAACAATCTTCGTTTTAACGCTGCCCAAATGTTATGTGAATACATAATATAGATTAGTAGTCGTTTTCTTTGTTTTTAGTGTAGGTACATTCTAATTTGCTGTTTGTTTTTGGTTAACTGTTGTCGATTGTTCCTCCTCCTTTCTGCGTTGCTTCTCTCTCATTAGTTCAGCATCCCTGTAACAAATTGAACATTCTTTATTGTGTCAAGCCAATAATGGTGGACTAGTATACCTGAACACTGCACTAGGGGTTTACAAAACTAAAGTAAGTGTTCTATCAGCTAGTGGTTCCAATGGTACAAGTTTTGCTTACTTTGGAGCCAGATGGTGCTGTGTGATAATGTCAGAGCATCATTATTTACCTATTCTATTATTATTATTAAAGTAGTCAATATTGATAACTTATGTGGGCTATCCATATACCTACTATCTACTGATGTTAGGTGTTAGTGGGAGCAAGTGCAGTATTGAGGCCAGAGATGGCATTAGTCCAGTTACGTATCTTACAGCCAGACCAACTACAAACATACATACAGATGATTTTGGGGCTTTTGGGCTTTCTCATTCACTCATCTCATCACTCATGTCATGTGTACTGCAAAATTCTGATGAAGAGAATGAGAATAATTATATGAGATTAAATTTTAAAACCAGATATTCAAGTAAAATTACTGATTCAACCATGATTGCAATAATAACATATTTACTGATAAATTTGTAACTACCTTACTACCAGTTCTGTGTTGTCCATTCTACAACTGGCAATACGCACATGCAAATTTATTAGCAGCCCACCAAGGGATATTTAAATATCAAGCTTTTGTTCTAAATCCACTATTTCTAGTTGGTGAAATTGAGGGTAAGATCTAGTACTATAATTCACCAATTTACTATGACATCATCTGTGTTTATATTAACATTGTCAAAAATATATATAGAAATTTCAAGTACTTTGTTTACCTATGTTTTCGCTCAGAGAGAGACATGCCAGTCTTCTCATTAGCATTCTTTTTCTTCTGCTGTTCCACTTGTTTCTTCTGGTTCTTAGCACGTGCCAAGTCTCTCTGGTTACCACCTGAAAAACATCACCAATGTAAAGGTCTGTTTACTGTTGAAAATCGTCTAAATACCTAGATAGGTAATTTTTAATTTCATAGTTCATGATTTGTAATCAAGGAAAGTTGATAAAAAATATATCGTTTACGTAGGTACAACTATGCATATCATAGGAATCAATTATTTATGCTTTGCGCCCTTTCACCGAGCTGTTGTGCGCGTATTTACATCATTAGCATTGATAATAATATCACGATGTTCGCGTAACGATGCTCGAACGAGCGGAAAGAATCAATTTTCCTAACAAAGGCGCCAGCGTCACTGAGCTCATGTCCTATCCTAACATTTCGTCTCCGTCTAGAACATTCTATGCAACTTTTGAACTTTATTTAGATCACACCTAACTTACCTTGGATCGTTATACCTAACCTGCTTCAAATACATATGTAGGTTGTAAGATATTTTAAGAGGTGTTTACTTACGGGTCATAATGTATGGTTATTTCACAACGCCAACAAGGTTATTAATGTCGCAAGTCGCAATTATTTAATTTATCACTTAGCAGTAATGTTTTGTCCGGACGATACGCTAGTCCGGCCGAAACCTAGGACAACGCACCGCCCTCACTTTAACTATAAATAAAGAAAGTTTGAAAACAATTGAAAGATAACTATTTTTGTAAATCCTCGCTAAGCCAGCTGGCTCTACTCAACCAACCACGGCAACCCTATACAACACAACCAGCCAAAACCAAAACGCTGTGAACACAGAGTACATAATCACTACGTTTTGATGTGAGCGGAGGCGCCGGAGAGCGAGCATAGATAGATAGATATGAGCATAGATTCTTCTTCTTCTACACAGGTATGGCATTCAATCCTCTGTAAGGACCATTTTTGCCAGTGTCGATTCGAGTGTAAGAAAATTATCATCTTTCCCAATAATAATGTCCGTGGTGTTGTATTAAAATGCCTAGTGTCATGCATTGTAATGCTTTAGCGAGTTTCTGAAGAAAATTCACGGAAATAGCACATAACATGCCTTCAGATCAGGGGTAACCTATAATTGACCAAAGTGATAGAGCACTTTACCCAAAAGCAATTATGTATAGAATTATTTCCAATGTTCCTATATAAATCAAATCAGTCACTAAATGAAACTTTACTGCACATAACGACACCAAAAATACACATTAAAGATAATTCTATCACAATTTACGAGACACTGGAAATAATCTCAACCGCTCCGCCTGATTCCCGCCAAAAACTCCACTAAGGACTTCGCTAGCACGATGTGAGCATAGAGATGAGGAGAGACATATAGACTATTAATAGTAGAGGGAGTTCCTCTACGATATTCCCAGCGTAGAGGGAGATTCCTAGGTCTACGATATTCCTAAAGAATCGGTTTGATGCTACGGTTTGATTCGATATAAGCTTGCTGAAGACTGACATTCTCCTCCGTATTGCTATGAAATCGAAGAGTTCATAAAGTTTTTTTTATTAAGATTAATTTCCACGATATAAATGTAAACAGTTAAACACAAGTTGTGAGATAAATTCCTCTATCAGGTCCGCCGTTGAAAATAGAAGTAGTCTTGGACAAAGTATCGAGTTCCGACACAAGTAATGTGAGTTGATGTGATACTGGTAACATTAAATATTATTTTGAATACTGACAATCTAGCGTAGCGGTTGTGTTCTCTTGGACTGACAATTCAAGAAAAATCGAACTGTCAAAATGTCGGTCAATGCACAAGTACATTTTAGTAACAGTGAAAATAATAAAAAGAACGACAAATCGTTCAAACCTCTATTTTCTAAGAGGGACGAGTGTTCACATGTGTCTTGTTATTGGCAAGTATTTGTTTATACTCCATTTGGCTCATGTTGATATATTCTACATGATAAATATGTATTGTGCTTTGTTGTAACTTTTCTGCGTTTTCAGTGAGGAAAATGTATGGAAACTGTGCCAGGATGTGTCTATAAGAGTCCCAGAGGAATTGGATAGATGTTATGTAGTTTTTATTTCGAACCCTTGCCGCACAGTGCCTCTATGGAAACAAAGGGCTGGGCGTGAGGAGGACCGCCTTGTTATATGGGTGTGTACCATAATTGTTTTTGTGTCACGCTATACTCATGTACTTACTGGCTGATTACAATCAAGAAAGCTTTTCGTTATTTACATATAATGAGAGCTTTAAATACGCCATCGCGTTTCTAGTTCATGCATACAATACAGCAATAACCATTATATGATGTGGGCCATCCATTTTAATGAGAAATTTAAGCTTTGTTCTTTTTTATTGCTCAGTCAGCTTTTTATTGAGTGTGGCAAGGTCACACTCAATAAGTGTTTTTGTTAACACTAACAAATGTGAAGCTAACAATTATAATAACCATTGAATCAACATTCAATTATTAAAATGTTTAACATAATATGCAAATCATTAGATCAACACAAATCAATATTTAGAAATAAATAGCCTTAAGTTTTAGCCAAAATGATGATTTGTTTATCTAATTCTATTATCAAAAAAGTATGTACTATGTTCAATATAAAATTTGGTGTTTTCATAATTTTCAGGACTACCATGTGATATTCTTGTATGCATGGGACATGAAGACTTGTCTGGTCTATGACTTGGACTCTGAGCTACCATTTCCCACCTTTTTCCACAAATATGTTACTGAAACATTTCGTACTGACCAAGTTTTAAAATCTGATTTCCATAGGTAAAGTTCATAGTGTTTTATTAATATTTATTATATACCTTCTATCCTTATTGTCCAATATATTAAAAGGGTTATATAAAAAGCCATTACTTTTATTAAAAAAAAACAATAATGAACATGACTGATGATAAATTTCAAACAAGATGACCTTAAAATTAAAACCACATTTACAGGAATTTTATTTTAATGACACATAACTTCTTTTAGATTCTTTCGTGTAGTACCTGCTAAGCAATTTCTGCAACATTTTGCTTCGGATCGTCGCCACATGAAGAGACCAGATGGGTCATGGATCAAGCCACCTCCACCATACCCAGCAATCAGGACTGCAAGTAATTAATGTTTTGACAACCTTATGCTGATAACTAAATATTAATAATTTTTTAAATCTAAATATATATAACTCAAAGGTGACTGACTGACTGACATAGTGATCTATGAACGCACAGCCCAAACCACTGGCCGGATCTGGCTGAAATTTGGCATGCAGGTAGATGTTATGACGTAGGCATCCGCTAAGAAAGGATTTTGATTAATTCTACCCCCAAGGGGGTAAAATAGGGGTTGAAAGTTTGTATGAAAATCCGTCGTTTTTGAAGTTAAACGCATGAAAATTGGTATTTGATCTTCAGTTAAAAACTAATAAATACGTATTTCAGGATTTTTGATAATTCCACCCCTGAGGGGGTAAAATAGGGGTTGAAAGTTTGTATGAAAATCCGTCGTTTTTTAAGTAAAGCGCATGAAAATTGGTATTTGGCCTTTCAGTTAGAAATAACTAAATACGCATTTGAGGATAATTGGAAATTCCACCCCTAAGGCATAAAATAGGGGATGAAAGTTTGTATGAAAATCCGTAATTTCTGAAGTTAAATCTATTAAAATAGGTAGTAGTGGACTAAAGCTATCATTTTAAATTTTAGATATAGGTTCATGTTGACTTATTTAAAAATCTAGTTTTTTTTTTTTTTATACCACTAAGGTGGCAAACAATCATACGGCCCGCCTGATGGTAAGCAGTTACCGCAGCCTATGGACGCTTGCAACACCAGGGGCATTACTCGCGCGTTGCCGACCCTGGGTAGTTATACATAGCTAGTTATACATATTGTGATATGGTGACTGCTTACTAGCAGGTGGGCTATATGCTTGTTTTCCACCTTAGTATTATAAAAAAAACTAGTGACAAGATACCAGGAAAATATAAAGGGTTGTGCAATGCAATTTTACAGTGTTAATGTACCTAACAATTTTATTGCTTATTCACTTTTTGTATCATAATACTAAACAAACTTACAAATCATAAATATAGCACAGCCAAATCAATTGCCCAAATTAAACAAAACTACTTATCGAAAAACTACTTAATTTATTTTGACGATACCCAAAAAACCTAACTGAAGTTTTATAGAGACTAGGTACTTAAGTATCCAGCAGCTGGTAATTGTGAAGTTCCCACAAATAATAAGGGGAGCCGAAATTATAAAATCAACTGTTTTTTAGGCTTAACTCACAACTTGGATGAGTACATCAACATGGACATGGAGATCGGCCCTGGCCAAGTGTTCAACCTCACTGACTTTGTGCAGCGCTTCTACAAGATTAAAAAGTAAAACTCATAAGCCAGGTAGGTAGTCCAAGGTTGTTTCAAATGTGTTAACATTTTAATGTGATTATGTTTTAATAATCTTTGTTGTATGTTGATATAATTTGGTTGTTATTTATTAATTGATAGTTTGGTACCAACTCTTGTTATATTGTAAATTAAGTTCTTGTTTTCAATTATTATAATGTTGGGCCTTGAACAGTCTAGATTCAAGAGTTAAAGCTTACTAGACCTAAATCTTTAATTCCAATATGAGAAATATAATATAAACCAATTCTATCATATTTGCTGGCAAAATCATATGGGCTGTTTAAAATATTCGTATACCTTTAGAAACGGACATATGTTTGTTTTATGATCCTTCATATAGAGTTTTATAATACATTATGTTCCTATGGAAAAATTGAAATTAATCTTTATGTTAAACAATATCCCAAAATTTAAGTTAATTGATCTGTACTTATATTATATTTATGTTTTCGTGGGAACGAATAATATTTGAAAGATACCTACCTTCTTACTGTTTTATCTGTTCTCTTACGCTCCAAATATTGAACAGCACAAGAATTTTACATTTACCACAATAATACAAAGACTGTGATTGCACACGAAATATATTATGTACCAATGACACTAGCAAACATTTTATTGCATTTAATCTATGAGCACACATCTTCGTGTGGGTACTCTATACCCACACAAGGATACTTATTTCCTGATAATAACAATAATAACTAGTTAACTATTGGTTAATGTGTACAAAATATTAACTAACACTACATCAGAAACTTACACAGTGTGTGTTTCTATGTAATATTTGTCCTATTAAATTATTATATACCTACATAATTATGTGATTATTATAAAGTACTATGAAAATATTTATATAATAAAGTAGACACTTTTTCTCCTTCTGAAAATTTGCTAGTGGCAATTAGATAGTTAAATTTTTAAATATATGTAAGGCATAGATAATTTATGAGGCTAGTGCTTAAATTTCAATTTTACAATTTTATTATACATGAGTGAATTAGATTTTTGGAAGTTCTTCGTATATTGATTACAATAATTTTTCTATTTGTCGTTATTGTGAGTGTTTACCATACATGTACTAATGAAAGGAGTTCAAATATGTTCTCATTTTAAGTGAGGTAATCCTTATTTACGGATTGTGTGTTACCTTGAGTGATCAATTAAAGTTTAGGTAACTTTTATTGTAGTGTATATGATCGCGAGTAGCTTTTGTATGTTGTTAAATCTATTTAATAATTTTGTATCAACTTTTATACACTCTTTTTATTCTTCCCTAGCACCCTTAGCAAGTAAAACATATATAACTATATTTATAAAATGTAGGTAAGTATATATAATCGCTTTGAAGTGTTTAGAATGTTAATGTTTTCATTATCAAAACGTTAATGTTATGTTGGATTGAAAATTAAAATTTTATTATAAAACTTAGGCCTTAATGAGGCACTTATAAAATGTACTTTACCACTTTTTCCATACCAATGCAGTATAATCTTATGTGCCATTTTAATTTATTAACAATTTTTCTTCTATACAAATTATAATTACAAAGATTGAATAATTGACTTCAGTTGAGATATTGACTGAATGTGGTTTGGTAATATTATTATCATGAATGAAAATATTTTGCATGCATGCATTTATTATGTCACCGGCTGGGTTAGCAGATGTTCTGTATTCAAATATTACAAATTACAATGCTAGTCACTATTTTTAAAAATTATTATTTAAGACAATGTTATTCTTCCTTAAGCTATGCCTTCTTAAGTAGGCATATGTAATTGTCAAGGCGTAGCTGGATCATATTTTGGGACCAAATTTTAGAGAGGATGTGGTGGAAGTGGAACCCAGAGTGTATTTAGTTTTTGGATTCCAGGGTGTCTTCGTCCCATTGGTTACGCCTTCGTCCTATTTCGTAGTCTCCACATGTACCGAACGATACCTTCCTCTACGCCTTAAAAATATTTTACCTATTGACTGACAACCTATGAGTGATACATTTTGCTTGTGCTTTTATTGTACCAAGTTACATGTTTTAATTTTTAAGATTTATCAAGCAGAGAATAAAACACTACACGCTACATTTGTATTTAATTTATTCAACTATATATAATACAACAGATTGTTCTCATAATCAAATAAAACAAACGTAACAAAACAACATTATTACCTCTAAAATAAATTATATCACAAATATCACATGGTTCATAGCAATAGTACAACATTGATGATCATTATTGTGATGTTACAAATAAAAGGTAAACATTCAGATCCAGCAATCAGTAAATACAACACGTACAATATCTGGGAAATCTTACAACGCACATATAATATGTAAAGGTATAGCAGGCACAATTAAAGCTTTTCATTATCTAGCTTGTGTCTGCTCCACTAGGTATTTTATTCCTTCTTTGGATTCTCTTCAGCTAAATCTGTTTTTCGGGAGTAAAGATGAAACTTACTGGGACCACTAGTCTAAATTCCAACCATTAGGTACTTAAAAAAAAACCTGATTTGCCCCCACACCAAAACACTCATGATCCCGCATGACACTGAACTGCATTTGCCACCTCAAGACCTAAGTTTACAGTCTTTTCTGCCCAAAAACTTCACTACAATAGGTACAGTGTTCTTCAAACCCAGAATACAGTAATGCATCCACACTACTGCTTAACGGCAGATTATCTGGCGACTTACACTAGCTGCCCGTAGGACGCCGTGCCGGCTTCTTGCAACAGACCTACCTCCATAATCTTGTTCTGATTAATTAGTCAAGATGTCGGCACCATGTTCAGTGACGAGTATTGTATGCTCAGCCTGAGCAGCCCTCGAGCTGTCCTCCGTGACGACTGTCCACCCATCCTCCAACATGACCACGTGCTCGCTACCGTGCGAGAGTGCCGGCTCAATCGTGAACGTCATTCCAGGCTTCATCAGGCCACGGTATTTGTTTTCTATGGAAAAAACAGTACATTTCATGGTCAACACCTTTGTGTGTTTGAAGGCCTCGGATCTGAGGTGCTGGATGAGGTCTTATGTGATGGTACTTTACTGGAATCAATAGGCACTTTCATTCCGCAAGACAAATAAATTACTCTGACTTTAATTTGCTATTAGAATTATTTTTATCAGTGCTGTCATTATTGATCAATTCCAACAGATTTGTAACTTTTGGTAGTTGTTTTGTGTTGGAATGGTTTTATATGAAATTGTTCGAATAGAATAAAATAGCAAACTAAGGTGCATTGGTAAGCAGTATCCTTAAACATACCCATTTATACTAATTTTAGTGTCACTTATATTTAGTATGTAGTAAACGTCTTTAACTCACTTGCATGATGAATCTCAGGAGGTCCATGAAAATACTGTCCAATTCCATGACCAACAAAGGCTGGTAGGACAGACAGACCGTTTCTCTTTGCGTGCCTTTGTATTCTGGCGCCGATTTCGCGGAATGGCACATCTGGCCCACAAGTTTTAATACCCTAAATATAAACAAAATACAAAAATACTTTTAAATTTAATAAAATATACAAAATATACTAGTAAATCAATCCTACAAACACTTAAGAGTCTGTTTTCAGGTACCTATAACTCAATATTTCGGAATATCATGTATTCTTTCAAAAATAAGTTTTTTCTTACAACATGTAGGCATTCCTCAGTGACTCTTATAAGTTGTAACCCTCGGTCATCTACAGTGCCAATTGGAAATGTTTTTGAACAGTCGCCATGGAAACCTTTGTAGTATATCTGAAAGAATATGTTTAAATACATATTAATAAGTAAACAAATAATATTATACAGTATTTCCATTAAGATAAGATTATTTCAAAAGCTTTGGGCTGGAAATATACCTTTTTAGAGATTATGCTAGATACTTCATTTTAAGCTACCTTGAAATGTGTATGACGTCACTACATTTCATCTTGTAATTAGTCACATATATAAATATGCACAATCTAACTAAACCAATGACACTACTTACCTTCACTGGAATGTGTTGTTGTAACATTGTGCGATGTTTTCTATGCCATGTCTACTACCCTAGGGTTCAAGACTTGGGATGGTGTGAATATAAATTATCTTTATTTCTTACAATAGCTATAAAACTTACAGTGATGTCAACATTGACAATGTCACCATCCTGCAGGGGCCTCAAATCTGGTATCCCATGCACAGCTACATTGTTGACTGATGTGCAAACACTCTTTGGGAATCCTTTGTAATGTAATGGTGAGGGATATGCTCCCAGGTCTATGGTCAAGCTGTGAACTAACTTGTCTATGTCATTGGTTGTTGTGCCTGGCTGGAAGGAAGGAAGAGATGATAACAATCTTGTATAGATCCTTATTCTTGTAATTTTGTTATTATTATATACAAGTGTTCATAGATTCATGTTCTTTTACGTAAGAGCATGGCATTGTCATCTCTAACAACCATTGGTTTTTCTACCATTCATTGGGGAAAATTTAAATATTTCTTCATGTAGCAAGAAAACTCACTTGTATAATATTACCAACTTTTGTCAGTATGCTAGCTGCCAGTTTACAACTAGTCCTCATGCCATTGATTTGGTCCAGGTCCTTGACTTCAGGACTACTAGGCACATCTGGATGACTCTTGAAAACATAATCAGGTTTAACTATGTGATCTGGTACTATGCAGCTTGGTGTGGTTCCCCAAGGTACCACCCTTTCATACACACCAAATTGTTTTCTGGAAACATAAGATTGTAGTAAAAATCATATTGACTGGTGTTATGGATAGTATAGGACTAATTATTAAGATAAATAATTAAGAAATACTAAATGCTGAAATAAAGTGTGACATAAAGAGTAGGCATTAAGGAAAGAGTTAGTTTAAGACAGGCCAGTAAATCAATTAATTGAATGTGATTATGATTTTAAGATACATACTGCATGCACCACATCTGGGAGGGCAATAACTAATGATTGAGGTGTCATTGCAAACAAAGATACTTCTCAATTTGTACTTGTGCCATCAGCCACATGCAAGAACTCTAAATCTCATGGAGTAATTTGCTTATATAGATTGCTAGATAATATACATACTTGTCTCAATTTAATGTAAAAAAAAATTAATTAAGTGTACAAAAGATAACAAATAATAACTTACAGGATTTGTTTTCGGATTCTCGGGTTGTGCACCTTTGGTAGCCGCATGTCTTATGATTTTTACAGAATGAACAAGCAGAACCGCACTGAAGACGGTCGCAGCAGTCGCTACCATGAAAGTAAATGTGTTGATGAATAGCTATAAGCTACTGCAGGCTGCAGGGACTAAGATTAAAATTATGTAATGAGAGCAGGCAGGAGTAAGTTTTATTAGGGTTAATTTGTAACAAAAATCGAGAGGCGATTTAAAATCTTACACGTTAGTCCTCCAAAACTGGCCTAAAGATCCAATTACTTTGTTTGATAGTTCCATTATTTTTGTTTTGTTTGTCTATATTCTATAACCTATAAATTCCTTGTATGCACAGAGTACTTAAACACTACGTTTTGTCCTTCCCCTACAATACATACCACAGAGTCAAGAGAGTACAACCGCTACGCGCACACACAGAGTACAACCACTCACTACTGTCTCAGCTACTGTCCTATGTAAGTGTGTTATCTATGACCAGTTATCACAGAGTACATAACCACTACGTATCACTACGTTTTGACCTGCGCTACGTAACCTTTTTTCCAGTTTTATTTGTGTATTATTGAAGCCGTGGTGGCCTTGTGGTTGAAGCAACGGCCTGTCATCTGATGGGCCCAGGTACAAATCCCGGCCTGTACCAATGAGTTTTTCTAAGCTTAAGTACAGTGATTAATCACACCATAATAAAAAAAGAGAGGTAGGGCGAATTGGGATTTCGCGTGGGTAAAAAAAATAATAAATGTTACTTTTCTATCTTAGTTCCTCAAAATAATACTAGAAGGTCGGTAACGCCCTTATTCATTCATTCAATCAGTATATGTAATACTAGCGGCCCGCCCCGGCTTCGCACGGATGGACATACGATTTTATTTATATTTTTACCTTTTCTGTCTGTCTGTGTATGAAATACCCGGGTTTTCCCTTTCGGCTGTAAAATAATCAAACCTGTAAGTCAGTATGATGAAAAGATATTACCGTTTATCGCGTACATAGGACAAACTTAGTAGTCATCTATGTACTCAGTGCTCACAGTCCTCAACTAGCGTAGCGGTTGTATACTCTTGGGTCCTCAATGAGGACTGTGAGCACTGAGCACAGAGTACATAACCACTACGTTATAATACTGTGAGTCTGAGGAGTAAAACGTAGTGGTTAATAAGTACTCTGTGTGGACTGTGGAGTTTGTTTATTTGAGAGAGAGAATAATTTTATTGGAGAATACAAGTGGTTATGTAGTCTGTGAATACAACGGCTGGCCTGAGAATTTTATGGATGTTATAGCATATTTGCAAACAACGAAATATATATTCTTTAACCCGAGCTTTACTTCGTCAACAAGTTTAAAATAATAACGGGCAGTATGTCTCAAAGTAAGTAGTTTCAGTCATAATTTAGATATAAAATAATTGTATATTACCATTGAACAATTGTGAATGTACAATTTTGTTTTAGATTCTGAAAAACCAGTGACACAAGATGCAGCCGATCCAACGGGTCCTGTGGCAAGAAAGGGCGTGCTTATATCGTTCAGAACCGGCAAAACAATGGAAATACCTGAAAAAGATATAGTGAGTTGATTAAATAAACATAACCTCTACGATGTAAACATTGTAATATTCAGCTTCATTTGGCTACTTCCAAGTAATGGATCACTTAGACACAACCGAAAAAGAATTAACATTTGAAACAACTTACTTACATAGAGTCGGCAACGCGCGAGTGATATCCCTAGTGTTGCATGCTACGGTAACCGCTTACCATCAGGCGGGCCGTATGCTTGTTTGCCGTGTTAGTGGTATAAAAAAAATTGATACCGTAAATTAAATACAGACAAAAATATCTAAGGTTGGTACTCAAATATAGACCATTGTATCATGTGAGCTTGTCTGCTGGTTATTACAACCCTCTTGGTGTAGTTAACAATCTTTGATTATAGTGCAATCAAAATAAACAATATCAGGTCATACTTTACATATCATATTAAATTTTGTCTTTGTCATCAATAATTCGGGGACTTGCTACTTTACCTTCATGATTGATTCTTTTCATTTTATCATCAGTAAGTAAGTTTGTTATTACTTTGGATTGTAAATTAATTTTCAGCTAGGCAGATGCAGATTTGTGGGTGAATTTGAAAAATTAAACAGGATTGGAGAAGGCACTTATGGTATTGTATGTGAGTAAATATTGTTTTATATTTGTGAGTAAATAGTGTCTTGTATTGATGAGACCGCTGGTCTAGTGGTTAGTATACCGGACTGCTAAGCTAAAGGTTGCGGGTTCGATTCCAGCCGGGGCTAACATTTATGTGACAAACATTTTGGCCTTGCATCTGGGTGTTTAGTATGTATTTACAAAAATAATTGTATTCTATCAGCTGCTGGTTCCCATAGTACAAGCTTTGCTTAGTTTGGGGCCAGAGGGTGCTATGTGATAATGTTCAAGCATTATTGTTATTATTATCACTATCATTTGTCACATAAAGTGGACCTGGAGGTTTTGTAATATTACAAAGTACAGTGTGTGTTACAATGTTCTAATGTTTTGTTATAGATAGAGCCAAAAACAAGTTAAATGGCAACATTGTTGCTCTTAAAAAGGTCCGAATGGATGTGGAAAAGGATGGATTGCCACTGAGTGGGCTCAGAGAGATACAGGTCCTGATGGCTTGTCGGCATGAAAACATAGTGCAACTGAAAGAAGTGTTAGTCGGTCGCTCTCTAGAGAGGTCAGTATTTTTTTTTTAATAGGTATACTTCTATTTATCATGAAACTTTCCACTTTGTTCCAAATGTAATCTGTTCAGTAAGAAGACATAACTTCTTGCAGTATTAACAAACACATACCAACATTGAGACTTCATGGAAATTTACCTATACAAATTAATAAAAATTTATGATGCTAGAACTGTATATCAAATTAAGAAGCCAATAATTACCGGAGACACTGACAGAAATAAATATAGCCATTCCTCGTCGCACACTTATCAGATCCAAACGCAAACAAATAAATACATTTGAAACACCTAAATTCAAAACCCAACATGGCCGTTGGCCGCATGGCCCAACATCAGCTCCACTAAATAGATTATTAAGCAACTATAACGTAATAACCGCACATTCTGTCAGAGTTGATTTCCTTTCCGATACATTGTCAAAATTTTGCTCTCATCTCCTTAGTTCCACCATAGAATAATCGCTTGTAGCCTTTGGTTGTTTTATCCTTTTGTTAATAACACAATTTTTATTTTTATTATTTTTTCTATAAACATGTTTTAAACTAAATCTAGACATAAACTCACTAAGTAAGTGCTGTGTACTCCTGTAAGTGACAAATTCAGCATACTATAAAAGCACATAATAAGTTATTCCTGTTTACAATATAATTAGTGAATAAGTTCCGTTGGAGTTCCTTAAATAAATAAATAAATGTTTCATTATATTTTAATAAATATATACAAAATCAGTCTAGCATCTAGCTCGCACGCCCAAAACGCTCGAAGGGAAACCTATCCAAAGCTTGTATCAGAATCACATTCTCTAAGAAATCAAGTATTTTAAGTCTGTCTATTTATCAATTAAACTTTATATTTCAAATATCATTTGCTCTTGATTGTGGCAATTATTAATTATTAAACTAAATGAGATACTTAATTCATCAAAAACGCTTTTACCACCATACGATCTTAAGATAATAATACTTACAACTCTTCCGTAGCATATTCTTGTCAATGGAGTACTGTGAACAAGACTTGGCTTCCCTGCTGGACAACATGTCCTCACCATTCACTGAATCACAAGTAAAGTGCCTCATGCTCCAAGTATTGAAGGGACTCAAGTACCTGCACTCCAACTTTATCGTACACAGAGATCTGAAAGTGTCCAACTTACTCCTCACTGATAAAGGTTGTGTTAAAATAGGTGAGTTGATTCGTGACGCGGCGACGCGTGGTGGTAACACCGCCTTTATATTAGGGTTTTTAAGCCTTCAGTTTCGGCCAAAGGTTGTGGTGACAGTGCCCATGACAATGGAATATTGCACTGCAATGGGTAGCTTTAGTCTCTTGCAAAGATCCCTATATATTGAATAGGCTCTGAAACAACTGGACAAATTTCAAAAATTCTTTCACCGTTAGAAAGCTACATTATCACTGAGTAACAAAAGCAATATATGATATTGATATACGGGCGAAGTTGCGGGGAAACAGCTAGTAATTACATAGAAATAGGTGCAGAGTAATACAGCTATATGTATATGAACTGTTCGAATAATATTGCAGCGGACTTCGGTCTAGCGCGGTGGCTGGGCGCGGCGGCGCGGTGCGCGACGCCGCGCGTGGTGACGCTGTGGTACCGCGCGCCCGAGCTGCTGCTGCAGGCGCCGCGCCAGACGCCCGCGCTCGACATGTGGGCTGCCGGCTGTATCCTGGGCGAGCTGCTCACCAACAAGCCACTGCTGCCTGGACGCACTGAGATCGAACAGCTCGAGCTCATCGTCGACTTGCTTGGTCATTATTGCTACCAAATATTTTTTTACTGAGTTCGCATAGCTAGATGGACAAGGGCCCAGGTGCAGAAAAAAGGCCGACCGATTAAATATTTTTTTATGCCTATCAAGGATGTTTGGCTTTTGTTGAAGGGACTAAGGAGTTTAAATTAGCTTAGGAGTTCAGTGCCGGTTGCAAGAACAGTTTTCGACTACGTATTCGATACGTTTTCGAATACGTCGTCTTACTCACGAAGTGTCAGAATTTTCATATAATTTTTTAGTGCCACTTTTCACCGGTGCAGCGCTCAGTTAATTTTCCAATACAAAACAGTCGAAGGCGTTACGAATATGTATTCGCAAATTATTCTTGCTCGGACTACTGTAATTGTAAATGTTCATTTAACATCATTAAGAAAGAAATGCAATGCTTGTGAGCACGCTCAAGGCTTCGTGCTTTTTAAAGGTTAAGGGACCATTCTAATCTTTGGGGCCTTGGTGCACTGCACCACCTTGCAATATGATAGGTACATCATTGTGCTTTGTGCAAGGAGACCAGACGCTGCTTGCCGATTTGCTCGGAGAATAAATCTCGTCATTACTGTGCTCCCCAATGAAATGTGCCCTATGCAGCAAGGAGATTGGACTCTTATGCTGCTATGATATTGAATTCTGTCAACAATAAGGTTAACAATGTGCTAGTGATACTGCTGGTGTTACAAGCATCTATAGGCTACGCCTACCATCTAGCGGGTCTACGCCTAATTACCACTTCTGT
Organism: Falcaria lacertinaria; assembly: GCA_951449985.1. Taxonomy (NCBI): domain Eukaryota; kingdom Metazoa; phylum Arthropoda; class Insecta; order Lepidoptera; family Drepanidae; genus Falcaria; species Falcaria lacertinaria. Next base: position 4,077,281 of record OX602109.1, on the reverse strand, counting down.
ATTATAAAATGTATACTCAATGCTACATTTGTTCAACAGGTACACCTTCAGATGCAATCTGGCCAGATTTCAGCGCGTTGCCAGCGCTGCAGAACTTCACGTTGAAGCAACAGCCATACAATAACTTGAAGCAAAGGTTCCCGTGGCTGTCGGCCGCCGGCCTGCGCCTGCTCAACTTCCTCTTCATGTACGACCCGGCGAAACGAGCCACGGCGGAGGAATGCCTTCAGAGTTCCTACTTCAAGGAGCAGCCATTGCGTAAGATTTTACTGCCTATACCCACTACGGTCTTACTGACCGTTTAGCGGTTGTATTGTATTCTCTTGGCTGACCGTAGGTTATTGTCAATTTTGTCATACACTGCGTATTTAATAAAAAGGCTTGAAGCAATTTACCGAATAACCAATCACCAAGCATGAATTACGGAATTATGAAAGTTAGTTGTTCCCAATAAATGTATATTGGGACGAACTACATTTAGCTACGTTCATTGTTCCGTTTTCTGAGTTTTCGCTTCCCCAGTGATTATTTTGATAATATATATATATATATATATATATATATATACATATATATATATATATATATATACATATATATATATATATATATATATATATTTATTTATTTATTTATAGGACTACCAACGTAAAATACAGCAATTTCAATAAAATTATACAAGTAATATGAAGAAAGGTGACCATTTTTTATATATAGCTATAAATACCTAATTTTTATGTATGTTAATAAGAACCGTCTGTGTACTTTAGGCATAATATTTCTAGTTCCAGTAAAATGATATAAAATATTTTTATTCATTATTTCGATAAATATTTTTTTTATCCACTCCCCCATCAGTATGAATCATCATTTTTTGATAACAATTTAGAGATCGTAGTATTATTATTGGTTGCAGCTTGTGATCCGAAGCTGATGCCGAGCTTCCCCCAGCACAGGAACATGAAGGGCCAGCCGAAGAGCTCGTCCACTCAGCTGAATATCCCTCTATCCAACCTGAACACGGGCGCTAACGACCAGACTAATAACCTGCCCGCCATTTCAGAGCTCCTGGGCTCGCTTGTCAAGAAACGGCGGGTTGATTGACTTAGTACCTAATTGTATTAAAAACTTCAATATACCTAAATAAATAAAACTTACTAAATAAAAAAAAAACTTAAATAAATAAAATAAAAATAAACCAAAACAATAAAAAACATGTTTTATTTTAAATAACATCCAACACATTTTAGTTTGTCGAATTATAAATTGTAAATTTTCCTTAAATTCCTATTTTTATAAAGGCTTTAGTCTGTCGATGCGTCCTCTTCGCCCGACAGTCCCATGGCTTGTCTAAACTTCTGGTGCTTTTGCAAAGTGATCGCGTCGTTGCTCTTTGCTTTTACTTTTTCTTTCTGCAATAGAAAACAAAACAACAGAAATGTAACTCTATTTTAATTGGCGGCACGGATCTTGACCGCCGCGAAGATTGCACGGAACGCTGCGCAGAAACTGAGTTGTTTGTTGGTAATGTCAGAATGTGGCGTAATGGACGCCCTATGCCAACTTCAGGAGAACTCTGATCTGAGCCGACTGTAACCACCATTCGTTGACCTAGTATCGTTTCCACGTGGTAACTACAAATTGGCAACGAAAGAGAGGTTGCATGTTTCCTATCAATAAATTCAAAGACGTACCTATTTAATTCATCAGCACGGTAGTCAATCGGCTTTTATTTAGTTGTTACGTTTGTCCCATTGTTCGGAAACAAAGCCGATTATCTACATCTTTGCCTTGATTCCATTTAGGTACTTGATTCCATTTACTAAGTGTTTAGGTTAAAGTATGTTGATTTAGTACCAAAATTCAAACTTATACACTTACTTAAAGTAAAAATAAAAGGCAGTGTTATTCTAAGCTTTTATGATAATTCAAAGCTTTTATGATATTTCAAAGTTTTAATGACTATTCTAGGCACACATCCCGCATAAAGAGTGCAACACTTTATTGTATTTTATCTTTTTAATATCTGGTGTACTCACAATTTCTTTTTCTTGTTTTTCGATATTTTTCTGGGAACGAATACATTGTGAGCACAGTATGACGTCTTCCATGTGGTTGACGGTTTTCTTGCGATGGTGATGCTTCAATCTACGAACAAATACATTATTGTAATAAACGCCTTATTTTTTTAGGTTTAGGTTTTTTTTAGTTTGTGCCACCTTAGTGGTATTAAAAAAACTATAAGGAGGTACTTACGTTTTCCCACAGTAATCGCATTGTAACTTATCAGTACGATGTGTTATTAAATGACACCCGAGCTCGTGGTACGTCGGGAACCGCTCCGAGCACTTTGGACAGAAGATCTTGCCCTCAGACCTTCCTCCGTTGCTCTGGTGCTCGACTAGATCCTGCGATGTTTGGAAGTTTTGGTGGCAACTTGGGCACCTGTTAAACGTTATAAAGTCGCACTAAGAATCAAAAACAACCAACTAAAATTGTGTATCAATGTAAGTAAATCAAATTTTGCTCACATAAATATGTTGGGTTGAAGATGAAACGCCATATGCTCGATAATTTTCTTAGGATAGAAATAGTGAAACTTTTTCTCGCAACAAGTGACGTAGCCCGGCACTCCGTGGCGATCCTTGTAATGCCTCATGAGAGACCTAAAGTGGAATCCTTTCTCGTGGCAAATGCAGCACTCCATTTTATAGAACAGTGTTATCTGTTTGTCTAGGGCGGTTCCCTGTTTGGCTGGACGACCATCTATTAACACTATCGGATCCAGAATCTCGCTACTGAAGTCGACGGGATCGACTTTGTTTGATTCTTTTTTACTTGAATCCTTCCTTTCTACAGCTGATGCTTTGGATGTAGTGCTCAGCAAACTTTTGTCCACCCGCTCCATTTTAGCGAACTCGTCTAATGTCATGGCTTCCATATATTTCATGTCCAACGGTGACTTTTTCTTAGGCAGCTGTTTTAGCTTGTTTTTCTTAACGTCGCCTTGTTGGTGTTCCGACGGCGGAGTCTTTACGGTAGGGCTGGTGGGATTATTACTGACTTCTGACTCGTTCATCGCTAGTGCTGTCGTTAAGGGATGACATTTATCTTCTCTGATTGCATCTTGCTTTTCCTCCAAAGATTTTAGTCGGTGAAACTCTAAAAACTTTTGAGTTTTCTCCACTTTTACTGCGTAGAGATGTAGTGCTGATATTTGTTGAAGACAATCGTGACATATTGCTTTTGGGAGACTGTCATCGGAGCGAACCTGGAGAATGGTAATTTGCTTAAATTGTCTTATACGTGGTACCGACATACTAACTAGAACTACCTAGTACTCATTTTTAATATTACTTTGCTATTTACCGATTGTATTTGGTAAAGAATAAAAATATATACCTACATCTGTTTCAATTATTTATTATGGTTCGATAACTTTTATAGGCATTAGCCCTTTAGCCCTTGTACATATCTACCGATACATATACGCTAAACTGCCATATAACTTACACTGTGCCTACTGATGTCAATTTATACTTGGTTGACTTGTACAGTGGTAAATATAGTGACTATTATAATATAGGTTCGATAGTGGGATAAATGTAGTTGGCTATTATTTAGTAATTGATTTTATTTAGAATTTGATAATAGGCGTTGCATTATGTACTGCAGTGGCGGTTACGCCTCGATCCCATCTTTGTAATTCGCCACTTAGGAGTCAAAGTCTGGCACGAGCCTTATATTACATGGGGGTCATGTAAAAAGTGACACAAGACAAAGTGTGGAACTGACTTACAGAGATGTCGAAGAGCTTCTTCATCTTGCGCTTCACCTCCGCGCTGAGCGGCTTCAACTTCACTACATCTGTGCACAGACACAAGCGACACGACAGTTCACGGACAATTGTTTTCTCTAAATTTGCAAAGTCGTTCATACTGATGATTTTTTCATTTGTGGATGTTACACTTAAAAAATATACAGATGTATAAAATAACACTGTTTGTAAGGTTTAGAAAATCATTTGTTTGTTCATGACAAAAAATACTATTTTATAAAACAATCTGTTAATTTTGTTGGAATGTGACAGATCCATGATTGCATTTTAGTCTTTTTTAAAACATGACGGTAGGTGGCCAGCGTGAAATTAATTGGATTAGGTACTAATTTAATACATACCCTTTCTAAATACAAATGTACCTACAATATTTTGGAAGTTGACTTCTTCTAGGCGCGCCGCCGGTCGTGATAGATCAATTTCATACGCAAAATTTTACGACGTATTACATATAAAACGGTGAATAGCTTAGCTATTGGAATAGCTGAAATTGGAAATTCAATCTGATAAGCTTCTTCAGTTATTCAGAGTAGATAATAAATATATACTACATAAAAATCATCATGGGGCCAATCAATTGGAATTTAGATTTTACCTGTACATAAAACCAACATAATTTAGTGTAAATGCGTTGCGAATGCAGAGGCACAGACTGTTGTCTGTGCACAACAAGTAAAAACAACTCATAATTATTGGCTGAAAACAAAAGCCTAAGTATTATTGCTGACGCCCTCCACGTGGGTAGGAAATAAACAAGTAAATACAAGAACTATCATTGATCAACTGAACTAGGACTTGTGTACAGTTGATTGCAATAGAATGCTTTGTGTGAAACCGCTTCCAGCAATACATAATGTCTGGAATACAGATTCAGTGCGAGCGCTCATCCAGCGTCAAGCTCTATTCAACTACTGAATGCGGTGTTGCGCTTTTCAGTAATAATACAGAATCAGAATAAGTTTCAAATTAGTATCTGGAAGTTTTATCTTTATCTTATGCTTGCTTTTAAAAGAACATTTAGAATTTAACGCCCTCTTTTCACTCTGTTTAACATGGTTTTAAGAAATTACCAGATATTAGGCGTCTATAGGACAGTGAATAGACATAAAAATAGGGGATTAAATTTGGGTCTTTTTCCCTTAGGTAGATTACAAGCAGAAGACGCAGGTAAAAAGTTAGCAATCAATAGGTACATTCGCTTTTCATCCATCACGTCTGCAATATAAGAAGACGATTAATCTCTACAACAGAACCTTTGGCTCGGAAATAGCTTGTCATTTGTTAGGCTACAAGCATTGGTAAAATAATAGTTATATTATACTTTACTTATGTATCGAGGGATTTACGAAATTTGTACTCCACTTTTGTCGTAAATGTAAAAGAGGATTTTCCTTAACTTCAAAGAGGTTTTTTGTGATAAGCGTTGAGCACACATAATAATAGGCAATAGCAATATATACCGTGGTGTTAGTGGCTTCGTGACGATAGCTGCTTTTGTGTGATTGTTCAAGGGTCGTGTACGGTACAGTATTCGGCATGGACGCTTATCTGAAGCTTTTTGACCGAGGAGAAGTATCAGGGGAACAGAAAAAACGTTATCCATCATTTTTTACTAGAACGGCTGGCGACATGTTTGAGAAGTACTTCAATGAGCCTTTAGAGGATTAGGGATGTTTCCGATAAAGGTATCTATATTTGCGTTAAAAGTCGTAAACAGAATAGCTCAACAATAGAATGGCACAGCTCAATCAACTCAACCGTAATTGTACAGTTTTTTGACTTATTAACGTAACACGATCGCTCCGGGTCAGATAATCCAGCGATTGGATCGCATTAAGCCTTGAACTACTGAGAACTTCAGCCCTCTGAGCCTCTTTAAAGCCCGTTGTTTCTTAATAGATTTGTCTGATACATCTAAACCACAAACTTCGGACTTGCTTGTTCGCGGCCGCGTTGTGTATTATTTTATTGTACAGTTATGGGATGAATAATTATTGTGCTATCGTTCGTCTTTAGTCTTATACAAAGTTTAATCAAATCGTAAAATACTAGCTTTCAGTCAACATAGAAATAGCATCACATTTAGCCTTAAGATAATATATAGCTTTTTATTAGTGAAAGGTTTCTTATAATCGGGTCAGTTACAGCAAAGTAATCTGAAACAAGAATAAAGATCACTTTAGAAATTTCGAACTGAAACGTGTAATTAATCCCCTTATATACACCAACAATGAAGAATTAGTACGACAACCCTATAAAAATGCCACTTGGGCATAATATATCTTCTACCAACTGTGCACACCCTTCAGTTTTGTCAATAGGGAATTCAATAAATGACCAGAAAGACGGTTCAATCAGTTCTCGGTGAAAGCTATTGGCATTTCTATTCCAAGAACAATAAATCAAGCTATCGCGGATGCATTGAAATTTATCCGAACCAGCAGCTGAAAACGACATCTGTTTATAATTTTCCCATTATTTTCCAGGTATTTTTAATATTTGTCCATCTCAGAAAAACAGCTGACTGATTTTACTTGGTAGAGCAGAATTAATACTCTCCTCAGAAAATCGTGGTGAATTTAATTGAAAAAGAGAGATCCAAGTATTTGTACTTTTTATAACCCATTTCATCACGACCGTAGGTAATGTTTGAGATCAAACATTAATTAAGATCGACAATCGATTTTATCTAATGCAGCTAGATACCAGATTAACACTATTATTTCTTAAGTACAAACTATCTCTTAAGATATATGTACATTTTAACCGCGGATTTAGTTTTCAAAAGAAAATGTCAATTAAAAAAAACAGGCTTAACTTGGTAAATCAATAATTTATATACCTGTTGAAACACAGTTCATATAATTAACAATACTGTCAATATCGCTATAATGATAGCGGTTTTCTGGCGAATGTTTATTAATTTATAGATAATTATTAAAATAGAATCCCTTTCTAAGTGGTTCGGTGGAAATCTTACTTCATTCACTTAATATTACATTACCGCGCACTATCGCTACATACATGTCTTTTGGTGTCTTCACAACGTGTTATTCGTGGACCAACTGATATCCACCACTAGTTGTGCCATGCCAAATTTTGGATCCTTTCGTCTGTGTATAAAAGTGAACATGGCTGATCAATTCTAGATATTTGACTTCCCCATGCTCGCATTGCTTATACCACTTAGGCAGGTATATTTTATTATTCAGCACTAATTTGTCTTAAATATCCAAATCAATGCATAGTATAGAATTTGTTACCTTCGTGATTACACCCTCTTTCACTTCAGCTGTTTTGAGAGACGATCAATTTGTTTGTGGTAATAGTATTAATGAAAAGATAATCGATTGGGCGGACGTGAGGCCTTTGTTAATTGATTAGTTTCACACCCGGATGCCTCTCATGGTACACGGAGCACGCTAGCACTCGTTCCAATAACATGCCCATTTTCATACCTAGCAAACAATAATTCGTAAATAGGTAAATACGATGTAATAGATTCATTCGGAACGTATTTCTTGTGTAGCTGTTTTTCAACTACATACCTATATGTATAGAAAATTTGTGTTATGCCTCGCCTGATGGGTAAACGCTTAACGTAAGCAATGGACACCTGCAATACCAGAAGCATGAAAACATGACAAATGGGCACTTTACTCACCACAGGCATGCAGCACTACTTTTAGTTACTTTCACCTGTCCGGTATAATATGTGTGTGTATATAATTTAATATTTCAAGTTAATTTTGACCTAACTCCCAGTGTCCGATTGAGCTGAAATTTGACACACGTTTGGTTCATGTGACAATACGTGATTACCTAAATGCCGCCATTTTTTATTCAATATGGCGGATATCACAAAATGGAGACATCAATTCCATAGTAACCCCTATGATACGGGTATCAAACGAAAGGGCTTGATGAGTAAAAGAAAGTTTTATAATTAATTGAGTGTAATTTTTTTTGAGAATCTTATATCGACGATCTTCAATCATGTGAAGGCACTATCCCAGTCAGTGTTCTTGATTGTTTTTTAAATGGGAGGTACCATTGTGCTCCGTTAGGGCAATAAATATTAATCAGTACTGTTGGTTTAATAGTATCAAATTCAATTCGACCTTGAACCGAGTCAAGTAAATGGAGCTGTGTAATAATTTATATGGAATCCGAGAACTATCAATTCACTGATTGAGGCCTCGGAGGGCATATTATACGTTGATACTTGTAAACGCCTACGTACTGCGATTTTATTTAATCTCAATAATTTACGCTATGTTATTTCCTTGCTTTAAAGTGGTAGGCCAGCGGAGCTAAAACATTTCAGGGACTTTTCCACGTACTAGTTTTGTAGTGGTAGTGGTCATGAACATAAAAAAATAGATGCGGTTTATAACGTTATTATCTACCCTGAGGTAGTATACAATTAAAAAATTACTTTTTCACTCCTCTTGCTCAAAAAGTCCGTCTTTGTAGCGTACCAGAGCGGGGAAATAGATTATCGTGCTCTAGGGGAAAAAGTATTTGTTTTTATTTATGTCCGTTACCTGGAACTAAATGTATCTTGTATAAATTAGATTGAGAACTAAATAAATAAAAAGCTATTCAATAACATTACAAGACTAGATTTTAATTTCATTTCTCTCTTGAAAAAATATTTTAGTAATGTACTTGGAATTAGTTAACATACTTACCTACTAATGCCAATACTGTGTCATGAGTTTTTTACTTACAAACTTTCCTTAACTTACAGCCGCATCCATTATTTGTCATCAGCATGGCAATAATTACTCGTATCGACGCATTTTGTTAACGGTGGTCGGCGATGCGCGATGTAAGAACGCGAGCGGCTAATCGGTAAGTGGGCCCGTTTTCCGCTTCGAAAACGTATGCCTAGATTTACTAGAGGACCTACAAAAATGAAAAGGGCCAAGTACAAACGGGTCCGTATACTACGTAGCAAGCCAATTTTGAATTTAATAATAATCTGTCTAAAACGTAGTTTGTACAAATGCTAAGCTTTAGACCTCGAATTTTCCGATAAACTTTAATTTATTGTTTACATTATTATTCCCCATACCAAGCGGTCATTGTTTTATTGTTTTCTTTTATGCAAGTTAATAGCCTGCGACCTACAATATATTACTTCGGATTACTGAAGCAATGTAAGCGGGTGTTGACTAATGTCACACCTCTGTCTACACCTTCGATACTGAAGGAGCGTGAAGATATTTCATTTATTTGACTCAACTCATTTTATATCCACCATTTCATTATTTAAATGAAACCCATCATGATATATTTGTAAACAATATATGGATAACTATCTAAATTTGTTCGATTAAATTCTAACAAAGACATTATTTACAAACAGCGGAGATTGGTATCTCCCGAGTTCATTAAATTAAATAAATTAATTCCAAAAGTTTATTCAATGCCTTCAAAGAATTTATTTAAGTTAAAACTTCAATTGCGCCCCAAGTGGGTAACGGTGGAACCAGGAAAGATTGCTTTATGAAGCGTTAAATCTACGACTGCAACTTACTTTATTACATTTTCAATCAAGAATAATGAACACTGAATACGAGTATAAAATCCTAAGAGTTCCATGCTAATATATAAACAGTTTTGAGATGTTTTCTAATGGATAATATGCAAAAAAATATAAGTAAATAAATATCTGTTGCGGTTAATTCGAACCAACACACTCAATAATACACTCTGTAGTTTTCCTGTGGGTAAGGTGAATAACAAAACACATTTAATGTAAATCAAGGATATCCGTCTAAATTATTTTAGTATTGTTTAATAATTACCAATAATCCCAATTTCTTACTCTAGCCTATTTTATGTCCATACAACATAATTCATTATTTTATTAAGAGCGCGTACACCATACATATTCCCCTCCGGGCCCCGTAGCGGCGTAGTCCGTAGTACCGTAGCTGTTAGCTACGCCAATTTCAGTGCTACGAAAGTCGCCGCGCTCGCTGCCGCCGCCGAGCGGTTGTACGCACACGCAACTTCCACTCGCGTCGTTAATCACATTTTATGAACCACATAAAAAGTTTATTACTTGAAATCATATTGCATATTGGTGCAGTGCCAGTGTCCGTATTTACTATAATCTATGATGGAGAATAAAACAAACATCATTGTGCATAAAAAACTAAAATCTTGGTTGCAGGCAATAGTGTAGTTAAAGTACAATTTGTGGTATTCCGCTTAATACATACTTAATATAAATTTGTGCCAAAAAGTATCCAACATGCTGCGACAATGTATTTGGATGATTGTGACTCTATTCATAAAGGGTAAGTGCATATGATTTGTATTAACTAAATTAATTAGTTTTACACAACAATTTTAATAGTGATGACAATAGTTAATAGTTTAGTCGGCTTAAAAAGAAACTATAACGAAGCGTATTCCGTGACTCTCAAAACTAAGAATTCTATTCACCATTCAGAATTACAAAAAATATTCCATTAAATTAAATATGAATTAAAATAAAATACGCACGGTTTTATTGGATTTTCATTACTTAAACGATATTTTACTTTAGTAAATTTTTTCTTGTACTGTTTTTGAAGCGTTGTCTTTCTTCGTTGTCTGAATTGGGAAATATAATTTTATGTGTCAAAATGGTTAATAATGATAATACCATATAATCATGATCATGTATGATTAAAGTCCTGTCATTGTGAAAGGGACTGTAATTAATTAACAAAGACCGACCGTCCACTGTAGTCAAGCCATCAGTGGTAATTAAAATGAAGCGATAGGTAATATCAGTAAACCTTTACCGTTCTTGTCTTTATTGCGAAAATTATAACTGGGCTCTACTTCCTTTAATCAATTTACTGTACAAAGGCTATAGTTGGTCAAAAGAATTTGTTAATTAACAGGTTGAGTACCTTTTGAATAACAAAAGTATAATCGTTTACTGAAAACATTTGAACAGTATTATTTGAGCTGAGAATTGTAATGGGCAAGAAATTAAAAAGATCGATACAATTTGTTGGAAGAGATGTCTACACAAATTGATTTTGTGATGGTCTTTTTTTGTATCGTTTTCTTGAAAACAAAGTACATAAGGCACTCACTAGGCAACCCTTATCAAATCTGTCAAACCTTATTTTTGTTGCCATAAGACTTTGCCCAGTCAGTTTAACAAAACTCAAAATCACTAACACGAAAAAACTCTAAAAAAATATTTTCGTAACCAGTGAACGTTTTCGACAGATATATATTTATGTATTATTATAATAGAATTGTTTTACCGTATTATGACACAAAAATAATCTGCTAGGAATAATTTTCTGAGAATAACATAAAATGTATCTTATTTTGCAATATTCTCAGTACCTCAAATTGTTGTGATTGGTTATTTACGTCACGAGCTAGGAGCTAAAAATAACACAAAATTGGTATTATGGAAAATCTATTTTAGAGATGTTCGGTTATTATTACGTGCCCTCGAATTGCTGACTCTGTTTAGATACTCATCTGTTGTACAAACATAATATTAAATTTATTTATGAAAAGCTACGTGCTTAGATTTTGAATTGGTTATTTAAATGTGAAACAAGTAAGCAGCTGTGCCTAGTAATTTATTATCGATGGAGTTAAATCTCTTCGTATTAGAGGATAATGTAAGAATGTACTCTAAATATTGACAGAATATTCTGTTTTGTGAAAGAGGTATCCAACTAAAGACTGCTATCATATTAAGTAACAACAATGAAGAACTATAATTTTACTTTTTCGTTATAATGGGGTAGCTTTGACTTGGGGAATGGGTGTTAAGGCTCCAATACTGCTCTCCTATATTCAAACCGATTCATTCTGTTCCATTATTGAAACTATTAGAAGATGCGAATTTTTTATTTAGCAACGTTAGTCACGTTGTCATCAGCATTTTATTCTAATTCTAGTCGTAGGGTTCCTAATTGTTGAAAGGTTTCTTATAAAATCGTAGACACTTTCCAGTGTAAGAAAGCCGGTTTTTAGATTTAGAGTTTTTCAGATTTTTACATAATATGCTGTTGATGCGAAGTCATTTGAATGAAAAACCACAATAAAACTAGTTTATTAAACTCTTTCACTTTGACTGCTTGTAGTTTTTGAAAAAATAAGTTATCTTACCTGGGAATAAAAAAATATTATAAGTCAGTATAAATACATGACCAAAACAATTTACGAGGCAGTTTGCAAGACAGTGGTTTATATTTTGCAAAACATAATTATATTCGTTTTATGTAGATTTGTGTTCCTTTGTTATTCAGATAGGTGTAGGCTGTGATAAGTTTGAATTATTAATGTGTAGCTTGGTTGTTACCTTTGTGGAACCTAGTGCCTGTAGCTTTCAGTTAGGCTATGCTTATTGATTTATTCTTAACAACTACTTACCATGAAAGGGACTCTGCGAAAAGCTGTATATATCTCACTTTCTTATAAATTGATGGGTTTTTTTTATTGTAGTTTTGACAATTCTCGATTCTGCAACGTTTTCTGACGGTACAGCCATTTTAGCTAGTTACTCCAAGCCAAAAGTCGCATCTACAATCCTGCAAACCCAACTTAACAAAATAGATAAGGTGGCCATTCGGCCCATCTGGCATTACGGCAACCAGCTCTGAGGGAGTGCCAGTCACAATTCGATATTGAAGAACATCACAAAAGCACCCTGGTTCATAACAAATGCTAAAGTCCACCAGTTTGCTAATGTACCCACCGTAAGAGAGGAGATCTCAGAAGCGTGCTCCAAATACAAGTCTCACTAGCAGTCCAGCCAAAGGAGCAATAGCTCCTTGAGGACTACCTCAAGCTACTTGATAACACCCAACCAACTCGCCTCAAAAGGGCATACATCTTAAGCCTGGACGCTAGATTTGCCTCCTGCTGAAATTAGGAGTCCTCATCAATGGACGAGGACATCCGCAAGTCTTACTTCTTTCCCCTCATCTACTTATAGTAAACTTCTACTGATTGAAGATAGATCAATAATAAAAATAATAGTTTTGACGAGTAAGCACAATCATTTTTGTTAACAATTAAACCATTCTTTAATGATATTATTTAAGGATGTCAGCTAACAAAACTTAACTACAGAGGATTATTTTTACTGATAAAAATTAAATAAGAATATAAGCTTAGATTGTCCAATAATACATCATAATATATCATATATAAAATATAGATACGTACTTAGTAAATGAAACTAATTTTATTCTTGAGAAACCACTACGTCTATCATAAGGTCAGATACATTAAGTTAGGTAATGCCTAAGCTGCAGGGGATGAATGTTTTATGCATGCCCTAGGTGCTGAATTCCACGAACAGAACCTGTCTCTCCGAGGAGATTAGAGTTTTGGATAGGAGGGTGGTTATCTGCAGCCATTTTATACCTGTATCTTAGTAGGGACTAAGGAGCCCGTCTAATAAGTTATGATCGTATGACAGTTAATATGATGGAACTATGTAATTAGTGGTTTTAAAGTATTTACTTAAATCAAGCTTGAAAAATATAAAAGATCTCATCATCTGGGCCTTCAATTTAGAAATAAAAACAAATCGAATGTTACGCTTTATACTCGTATTGAGCCAGTAAGGTATTCGGTAGTAAGGCGATAATTTTTCTAAGTGGGTACCACCACTAGTATCAGATGTAATGTGGCTAAGGAGTAGTATGTATGTATTACAGTGTCTCTGTCTGTTGCATGGTCGGGTGTAAAGGTTAATCAGTTTTTTTTAGGGTTCCGTACCATAAAAGGAATAAAGGATCACTTTGTTGTCCGTCCGTCTGTCTGTCTGTCTGTCTGTCAAGATTTTTATCACAAGAACGCGTGAAGTTATCAAATTGAAATTATGAAAAAATATGAAATACCCGGGTATATGGTCTCTTTCGGCTGTAAAATAATCAAACCTGTAAGCCATTAATAATATGTATCCACTACGTAAGCTACTTACGTAGTGGATACATATTATTATGAAGAATTCAGAAATAACGCTTTTAAAATTAGGGTACATCTTTATAGTGGATGTCGCATGCGTAAGCTTACAAAAATGCCCGGCTAAAATACTTGTAACTCATAAATACATGTGTCCGGAGTTAAAATAAAAGTGGCCATGGAATAGGCTTGCCAAACATTTAGGTTGATACATCAGTGGGCTTATCTCCTATGACGGTTGCGAACATTCTGAAGTCATTTTGACGTAGCAGCAACAAAAAATTGACGGTTTCAATTACATTTCCGACATTTTTTCCTCTGTTGATCTAAAATGACGACAATGATCGCAACCGTTATAAGGAATAAGCCAACAGATCCCTTTTCGGGGTGTTGATATGTCTGTTTATGTATATACATTATCTTAAATGCTAATTGTAGTCAGTGCATAGAGTTAATTGGTTCTAAAATGCTGCATGTCGAGATTCAAAGTCAGTAAACAATTAAAAATAATTTCAGCTTTGTTATTTAGATGAGAAGCATGGAAATAGTTGTTTCTCATTCTATTTCACTAACTTGATTTACGATTGAGAGCAATATTTAGCTCTACAAAGCAGTCCATTAAAGTAATTCAATAACAAGTCAAGAGTCACGACCGAATTTAGAAAATAATTTACAATTGCTAGCGAACAGAAAGAAGCATAATTCCTATTGAGTTACGGCAGATGTACTCTAGGTATATAATGGAAAAATTGCTTTTATTATGATGTAACTTAGTTACGTTTTCATTATTGTATATCGTAAAGAAACGAGCCATGAATCCGTGTATTTGTATAAGACATTGAAATGAAAAATTATAACATTTCTCTAGGTAATTAAATTTATTGTTACAGTTAATATTTTCGCGAAGGATAAAATCTGGACAAATATTGTTCGTATAACCGGTGACATGTTAGAGTAACAATTATAGTGAGGCCCAGAGCTCGCCCCCAGTTTACTTAGAAAATAGCTGCGGCAGTGTTAACAATCGTTAACGAGTACAAGCGATACGTCCTGACACTTAACCATCATTTGAAGAATACTAGTACGCTCCTCTTTCGGAAAAAAGTGTTTAAGAAAAGCAAGCCTGAAATAGATTGTCTACAGAGATTAAGCTCTTGTGCTAAGGTTATATTTAAACACGCTTTTCCAGTTAGTAGTTTAGTAATTAAAAAGTTTTACTTACTTATTAACTTTGTAAAAATTAAACGATATAAAAAAATATACCTTTGAGTGTTGCTCCTTCATTTTGTCAGTCGTGGAACACGCCGACGTTTCATCAATTGAGCTCTGAAAATGACTATAATCATCAGTAATAAATGCATATTGACGTGGGAAATGGTAACGCAAGTTTGTATGCATTCTACTCGAGGAGCCGAATGGAGTAAGCATTGGCTGCAAGTCAACAATTTTATTAACATGTGCGCTTGACATTTCAACACAAATACACAACTGTGTTTTATGGGTTGCTTTGATATACAATGAAAGCGGAAATTATACAACCCACCAATGGTTGTTGCAAACTGGGCATGCTTGCAAAGGAAATCAAATCTCTTTGTACAAAGTCCCATAAATTTCCATGTAAACAGTTTTATATTTCGTAATCGTATTCGTGGCTTTACTTTTGCCATGAATTAATTGTTAGTATTGTTTTAGTTTCTATCTTTGCGAGGAGTTACACTATCGCTGGTCGTCGACAAATTCCGGAAAACATATTAACTGCAACCCTGGTCGGGTTCTGACAGATTCCGAATAAATTAAATTCAACTCCTCAAATTAGTATAACCGCACCATTATTCTGGTGACAATAGAAGCAATGTATTTGATCTGACAACAAGCGTCGTCCCAGTAGCCACTATTTATAAACTTGGACACTTCGTGTCAAAGACGTAAACTCTGTAGACATTTTGGACATGTCGTTGTCTCCTCGATGCAACCCCTGTCAAGGTTCAACTAAAACTTTATTATTTTATTGTGGGTAATTAAAATTTTATGAACAGTTCGTTGATATTGTTTCCAAAACATATGAGACTGAGGAGATACTGGTTTATCAACTTCACGTCGTATTGAAGTCTACATAGGTAGGTACCAAGTTCTACATAAACACCCATACCTATGTTCGTATTATGAATTATGATCAGCAAATTGTAAGCGGCTCATAATTTGCCGAGATATGTCACCAACACAAAACACATTTGTACCCGATAACGCAAATCACGAGTAGCGTTCAATGTGAAACTTTGTGTTAGATAATTAGGAAATAAATCAATTTATGGCGTGTCAATGTGATGCGCTCCCCGAAGGCGTCTCGTTACGGTTGGACACGTTTCGGTGTTCGGTCTCAGCCCGCCCACCCGATCACTAAACCGCATCGGCACATGCAAACTGTTTCACTTGCTGATTTCCATTCCACTTCGACCAGTTTGACTGTTATTAAATCTTGTATAAAACAGACAGTTTATTTTACCTATGAATTGGAATTAATCCTGTACCTCTCCTATTTTTTTTTATATTTATAATAACATTAATTACCTGATCTATCATCGTTAAGCCGAACCATAATTAAAATAGGCAAAGAGAGAGATTGCTTAAGAGAAGGCCTAAACAGTTTTTTCAGATTACTTGGTTTTCAGTAAACCGATTTATACGTATTGTAAATTAAAATTTGAGTACAATAAAGAGAGGCTCGGTTGCTATGCAAAATTAAAGCTCATTTTTGAGGTCAGAAATAAATTGGACTTAGCTTAGTTGTGATTTAGTGCGATGGTGAGAGCGCGTACTTGGTACAGATTTAAAATGTAATATTAATTCTGTTAAAATGTGTACAGGTTGCTTGTGCTGCGACGAGGAGTATCGACTGGTCCGACACCTGATGCAGAAGTACGACGCATCGGTGCGTCCCGTTGAGAACTCGTCGCACCCGCTCGTAGTCACATTTGGCGTGTCACTACACCACATCATTGATGTTGTAAGTATTAGTATAATCAGTCGCGAAACAAGCCTTTGCGAGCTTTAATGCACCCTGGAAGATAGGGCGCCTCATTAAACCAATTTTAATAAAAAAAAACATTCTGGAGCCTCCTTGATAAAGGTTCAAAATAAAAAGAAATCGCTCAACGCGGCTAAAGAAGTTTTCACTTCACTTTGGCAAACTGCCAGAACCAACATTATCACCTATACGGAATTTAATGAAATTATGTATATGTCACCGGAAGATAACAAGAACCTTATTATTATTATTATTATTATTATTTATTATAAATTTCCTAGGAAATTCTAGGAAATTTATCAACCTTCGTAGGATTCTAAGCGAGAGATTAATTTACGTTCACCGTTTGTAACATTGTAGTCCGACATGGCCATGGTTGTATTTTTGTTCGGTAAGTTTATTAATATTGCGAAAATGTGGGCGTAAATTAATACAATTAATATCTCGTTTAGAATCTACGAAGGTTGATAAATTTCCTAGGAAATGTATGACTTTGCGGTTCTTGTTATCTTCCAGTGACATATATATTTAGTAAAACTCAACAATGCCATAGATACAAATTTGACTATTTAAATAGTAATACCTACATACTCATGTAATGTGGTTGTAGTAATAAATAAATAGATAATATTATATTTTGTGAATCCAAGACTGAATGAGGACACTATTTGTACGTAGTATATTATCTACTCTGAGAGACTATGGAGGTTTTGGCGGGTGTCATTATGCACAGTTAGTGACTGATTTATAAAAATATTGGAAATAATGCTGCTTTTGGGTGAAGTGATTTATGATAATTTCTCGTACACTTCACACTGGTGACAATAGTCCTTGAAGAGGATTGATTGCCATAGTCAGAAAGAAGAAGCAAAGGACACTATAAGCTCAGAGTAGATAATATACTAAATAAATTACACGATACTTTGGGCATATGTCAGGTTTTATTGAATGTTTAAAATAAGTAAATAATAACCTTGATACGCGGTAATGCGTAAAATGTTATTCAGAGGTAAGGTTCATGTCGGTAGAGCAGAGTGGGAAGGGAAGTAACAAATTTCCTTTCCCCACACCTTATTTAATTTTCATAGCCGCCTAAGTTCATTGCGAGTCAAATCATATTTTCGACGCTCGCACTATTTGCCGCCGAGTCTGTTGCGGAATGGAATAATTTATCATTTTATCAAAACATATAAAAGAAAAACATAGGCGTTTAAGAATCCCGAGGTGATTATTTATAAGTACAAAATATGCTGCCTGGCCGGTCGCTGCTCGCTTATAGATGAACGAGTCTAATGGATTTTATAGTTAATTATACTATCTTATATTAACTACTTTCTTATTTATGTTGATTATATGTTTTTCGTAGTAAAATGGAACCTTGTATGTGGTTCCTCATTGGGCATAGGTACTTTGCTTTTTGTATTAATGTTTCTGTTTTATATTGTATTTTATATTTATATCTTTCGGGAACAATCCGATTGGTATAAAGAGAGCGTTGTGAATGCTACGTTTTAGTCAACGTTAATACGTCAGTATAATACTCAATAATAAATAATTTCACAGCATAGATTGGGTCGTGACCCATGTACCCACTAGCTTCACCCACTGGTACTCAGGAATTACCCGTGCTCGCACTGCATTCACTGCTACTGCCACCCGTTCCGAAAAAAACACGGAAAAAACAATCTAGCTGTTAATGAAAATCCCACCAAAATCAGCTCAGTCGTTTCGGAGATGCGTCTCGAACTGTAGTTCGAAACTGTGTAAATGTAAACATTTATGACATAGCTTGTTTAAGCCATATTATTACATCATGAAAAATCTATATCGTAAAATTAGGAATCTCTTACGCTATTTAAGGATGTCTAAGTTTAGTGCAACACATTTTTCATTTATATGAACGTTGTAAAGATATAAGCTAAGAGTAGATAGTATACTATTTACAAATTAAGTATGAACTTAAGAGCTGTCAAAAAGTGAAGACGGGCTTTAGAATAATATTTTTGAATTTCTGCCTCATGTCACATTTGTTATTCAAAAAAAATATAAATGTAAAAGAACACTCCAAGTAAGTGAAATGAATTTTTTACTCTCTGCCTACCATAAAAGAGATTTATGTTATTCAACTGCCAACATTGGCCACTTAGAGTGAACGATAAGAACACCACATGCGAACACATGTGAAAAGAGAACGAACCTCTCTTCAATACATAATCCTTAATAACATTTACTTTGTTTTAAAACAATTTTGGCAATAATCTTCTTCAAAAGGCGTGTCTACAAAGAATTAATATTAAACTTTTCATACAAGCGTAAACAACGTATCTACTTCTGAATCGGTGCGATAAAACTTTCACGTTCCCTAAACTCTTATTGAGAGTTTACGTTCCTTTCATCAGTCAACTTCTTAAAGAACATGTCTACCTAAAGAACCATGGATCCTACAATAATTGTAGGCACTTTATCTTATTTATTTTATTTCATAAAAACACTCAAAAATGGAGTTGAAAATTAAAATGATAATTACGTATACGTTACGATAAATACGTCGGTTTCTATAGGTATTTTACCTGCGTCTTATATATCCAGTTACCTGTACAATATAGGAATAATTCGTTTATTATTACAGTATGTGACCGTCGTGATATTAAACAGGTCTTAAGGCTGCCCATCGTACGTAAGTCATAGTCAAAAAGTGTAGTTAGGTTTAGGAAAATGGTTTGTTATTATTCTGTTAGTCAAATGACAAGAACTTTTCATGGTTATTCCAAAGGAATACAAATGATGTAGCGGCAAACCCGCGCCGCCGGCGGCATCGTACGCTAGCCCTTATTCGCAAAACAGACCGTCCATTAAAAAAACACGTTATAATCAACGTGCAATCTTCTAGCCTACTTTTTACCTCATTTAGGGTTTAATAGAAAAAAACCCCTTCCATATATATCTTCATGCCTTCCCTCAAGGGTTCCCGAAGGGGTAGGCAGAGTGTTACAACACCCACTTTCCACCGAAAATAATTTGAATTTCTTCTTAGCCGTATGCAGGTTTCCTCATCATGTTTTCCTTTACCGCAAAGGTCGTGGTGTGACTTATCACAGCACTTAAGTTAGAAGAACTCATTGGTACAGACCGGTGCGATGGGATTCAAACTTGCGTCGTTAGAATAGCAGGCCACCACGGCTCTTTAAAAACTTTCCAGATTTTAGTTTTATAGGGTTTGTACTTTCCAAGAATTCGTTTATAACTTGATGGACCGGTATATCAAGATTTTCAGTAGTCCGAGTTCATTGGAGAAATTTATAATAACTTGGCCTTGGGGTTAGTCCAATTGCCGGCGATTTTTGCTGTGTATATCTTGAACGATTGCTATTTGAGACGCTGACATTCAACCTTCAATTTTAATTAACTTTCGGGTTTCTCTGTTCAGTTTGTTAGAATAATTCTTAATTGTACCTACGATACTCGGTCACCGGCGCAATGTATATCCGATAATGGGAGAAGAAACGCAATAACAACAATAGTAACTTTGAACTTGTAATTTGTGTTTTGGTAGATTTAAACAATTTGGATAATTGGATTATTGTAATTGAGAATTCATAGCTGGCACCATACAAATGCGATGTAATATAAAAGAACTGAACTTTAATGATTTAGGTCTTTCCAGCCTTTCGCCAACTTTTGTTCAACATAGAGTACCTATAGATAATAATGTATATATGCTTCATCTTAATGATGTGTAGTTGCCCATATCATTACACATAATTGGGGAAGGCATTCATATGTCGTTTGGAACTTATTAGTCCTCATTATAGTCGGCGCTGAATGAGCATTTCAAATACAATGGATGTGTGAAGCACAATATCTGCATTTAGAGAACCCTATTAAACCTTTCCTGAGTGTAATCATTCTTATTGTCACTAATTAACACATTCGGTACAAAGAAAACTAATTAAAAGAAAATAATTGTACTTAGTATGATGCATATAAAGTGCCAAGAATGTTTTCACGATATTTCATAACATAACGTAATCTTTTATAATAAACGAATTCAATTATATAAGTAAGTCCGAAATCTCTGGTAACAGAAATTAATTATCAATGATATTTCAATGCATTTGAGATTTTGCATATTTATTTGATGTTTCATTTTAGGAAAACACGACAGAAAAATAAAATGTTACATTTGAATCAAAACAGAAGGCCATTCATGAACTTTTCCCTCGTTTTTACAGTCTTTTGTACCCTTTTTGTGCAAGCCAAAACTGAATAAATTATAATGTTCGTAAAAACAGACCAAAAGCGGATAATTTATGTTTATTGTATGTGTTACGTTCGTTGTACGCGTTTCGTTCTTCGGTTGGTTTTTACTTATTCCAAGCTACGTGCTCAAGCATTTGTACTAATCACAGTGATTAAAGTTATACATGAGCCTCATTCCGCTGGCTCGGAGTCAAGGAAAATGAGTGTGATTTGTCACGAGAGGAGCACCTTTCGTCGCTTCACTCGAATACGATTCCCTCAGTAAAACGTACCTTATCTAACCTTTAATATCGACATGTCACGTGTTCTCCAACATCACTGATGCCTATAGCTGTATATTTCAACAAATACACGTATTTTCATAATACGGCGTAGAAGTATTTCGTATACATTTATACATGTCATGTTCCCATAATTATATTGACTTGTGTCTCAAATAGAACATTTTAAAACTATAAACTTATTTTTGCAAAAGGAAATATGTGTCATTTGATGTCGTAACCAAATTTCCCTTAGTAAAAATATAAAAGTCATTATCTAGTTAGTAATCTAGTCACAAGTTAGTACGTGCTATCTATGCAACTCTAACGTATATTTTTTTTCATGTGAGTGTAGAGGTACGGGGACAAGCGAGTCGAAATTTCAAAGGCCGCTTGTCGCTGTAATTTAACATTTTGGTATATAAATGACTGAAGAATTCGTGTAAACATACCAGTCAAGTCTATTGTGCCTTTATAAACATGAATCGTATCGTATAATATTTCTACGGATGAACATTTAGCTAAACATCGTATAAATAATTTTTAAATATATATATTATCACCCGGGTATCTCTCCGTATTGTTTGGTTCATTTTCTTTTTTTTACAAGGTTTAACAGCCGGATCCAAAGACTATAACATATATGAACGGACAGTGTCGCCACGTGAAGGTGAAGTGTTTTTGATTATTTTCTATTATATTATTTGTGTAGGACTGGTTAGTAAAAACATGTTTTCCGCTGAAATTTTGGACATATTTCATTTTTTTTTATTGTTTTTTACGTTCATCATTTACATATTTTATGCTATTCTCCTATTCCGAATGAAGCTAAATCTAAAAGACATAAAAAATGACCAGTTGTTCTTGGGTGTTTTAAGTCGTCATTGTTTTATGAACATTACTAAATTCAAATTTAAACAATAGACGGATAGCGAAGGTTCTATGATTGAAAATTTAAGGTACACAGTAGGCATTCGGCCTTTACAAATAACTTTGATATTATAAATCTTATAATTTCTATTGGCTATTAGCAAACGAAACCAGAAATTTCAGAGGTAAAAGTTAAACAGAATATCATTACAGCACATTTTAAAGGGTAACCACTTTTGGTATGCCAACCGTCATGATATTCCATTTATGGTAAGTCTATGGCTATGAATATTGCAAGCGTTCACAAGCCACCTTTTTCATTGCCATAACCATTTACTATTGGGTGGGCCGTATGGTTAGCGGTATAAAAATATGTTTGTTTGCGGTAAGCGGCCATTAATAACAAGTATACATATTTATAATAATCAGACGTACCCACATTCAATTGACAGATAACTATAAAATAAAAACACATAATGAAATAAAAACATAAAATTAAAAATTACACACATGTAGGTCCTAATGCAATGTGCGTCCAGCAGAAGTGGCTTACAAACTGGCCCAGTCTTACTGGCAACAACACTGAGATGGTTAAGGAAACAGGAAATAAAGTCTAATATTTATCCCATCGTTGAAATCAAATTTAAGTAAAATTACGTATAAAATATAAAAGTTTCAAAAACAATTCGTTGTATTCTGTAAAAGAAATGAAGCGAACGCGAACGGATGATATTTTTCGGAGAACTGCGGCATTCTACTTGCGTGGATTTAATATGAAATTATCTACTCTGGAAACCTTATAAAAAGTATACACTTCAATATTAAGCTCTCCGATATTAAATTCATTGAGCTTTTATTTTTGTCGTCCACATTTCTCCACTTAGCCTCGTCGTAAGTTCCTACAATGGCCCTACATTTAATAGATTACAAGTTCTTTTCAGCCGTAATAAATCTGCTAAAAGTTCATTGAACTGAAAGCACTCAAGCAGGCTAGAATATTGTAAGTGACCGTGATCACAAGGGCCAAATGTGTGTGGATTCATTTGAATGTAAGCAAGGAAATGGGATGAATTACAGGACCTCATTTGGTAGGCCCAACAGCATGTACCGACTGTAAATCATAGTCTAAGAAACTTATACAAATTACATCTTATATTATAATACAATTTGAAGCAGTTCTTTGATAAATTAACTATAAAAAATCCACACAACATGTGCCATATAGCCCATACATGTATAAACCATAAATTCAACATTGATATTTTTGTCATAGGAGGAAAAAGATCAACTTCTGACTACAAACTGCTGGATCACGCAGATCTGGACTGACTTTCACCTGCGGTGGAATACGAGTGACTTTGACGGCATCGGCGTAATCAGAATACCATATGAAAGAGTCTGGCGACCTGACATCATATTGTATAATAAGTGAGTACAAAATGCAACAGTTACAAATATTGTGGGACTATCTAACCACGGTAAAGTTATAGATAACATTACCGTGCTCTACCCTTTTTATTAATTGAGCTGAGTGAGCTGGCGTTGCGCATAACAATCGATTTACTAGCTTTGAGCAACTATTACTGTGGCCAGTATTTGGATGGGTGACTACCCATAGCATACCGAGCAGTTAGGGTTCACACATGGTGCTATAAGTCCAAGAAGTGCTGAAGCGCGTCATTAATCGCCACGTATTTTTAAAGTGACGCTGGTTACTATATCACGTCGGCCGCCGCCATTCGTTTTCATTGTGTCGTATAATATTGGATGGATGGATAGCTAAATGTATTCTGCCATAAATATTGAGCAAGCTAGCAAAAACAACTAGCCGCTGCTAAACAAGTTGCGTACTTTTTTATATTTTCTACATAGTCCGGGATAGATGTTACAAGGCATTTGAATCTGTTTGTTAACTTGTGAAAATATTGTGTAACTTACACGCACGTATACAAAAATATGCAACCTTATGTTTAGCATAATTATATAAGGTAGTAAAGTAACGTATGTTAGTTACTTTAGGTAATTTGATACTCTTTTCTTATCTGTGGAGTAACCCTTGTCTGAAACAGGCAAGCAAAAACACTTCCAACACCGACCAAGGTCTGACTGGACAGTGGACCGGGTGGTAAACCATTTTTTGTTTAACCTCATTTAAATCCCTTAGTTATACTTCAGTAGATAAAGTTACTCGGTAAGCCAACAGTTGAGCAGGAAATTTGAGGGAGATTATTTCGCTGATAAGTTCTAGTTTGCGAGTAAGTTGTAGTTTTCTGAGTAAGTTGGATCACTCGAGTCAAATCTTATGTACATACAGGAGCGATATAGATTGATAATCCTAATAGCTAATCCAGGCTGGGTGTGAAAAACTCATCTTCAGACGTAAATTTTACTTAGATATGCATGAAAAATTAAGCTAGTAATATATTTATTTCTAGTAGGTATAAGAAAAATGTCAACGTCAAACCAGTGACTTTTGTTCTTTTCTTTTCTTTTGTTGAATTAAGGTATACATTTTAGAGTTCCATATATAATATAAGTCGTAAACATTATTATTATTTATTGCTTAAACATATATATTTTATTGTAATGATCAAAACATTTACCTACTCTCAAGACATAACCATTTCATGAACCGAAATCATCGCCGTAAGTGTTGTAAACTGTGGGACAAAATTCTCTGGCTAATTTATCATAAGGAGAATCTTTGAATATGATGCAGTCACGTGACAAGAAGTTCCAAAGGTGGTAGGCATACGCTGAGGTGGTGTAATATTCTTCCAGGGTACTATTCGGCTCATAAAGCAAACTGAACCGGGTGTAATGTACCGGAAAAATATATCTGTTGTCGTACACTTCAAATCCTGAAATATAAAGTACACGTGAGTTTGGTATATAATTGTAGTTTAACGAATACATACTTAATAAAGCTACAATAGAAATACAAAATAAAATTATTTACATAACAAACAAAATATATTACATTTTGTAAGTTTAGACAATGTTTTCGTATGCATTAAACTTTTATTTTTATTCAACTAGCGCATACTGATAGCGTCACACTCTACCCCTTGAAGTGCAACTTAGGAACAATCCTCCGACACGCCATCAATGCTCATACCATAAGACAACTTTCTTCGTAAGCGAAGGAAGGAATCATTAACTACAGGTTATTTCTAACCGTAGTATAATAAATTAACTGTTGCCGTGACATAGCTGGGGTGGAAACAGGACAATACGTAGAAGTACATTACATAACTTTAAAATATAGCGTATCTAATGAAATATACGTCTTTTCATTATAAATTAATTTAACAAGTCCAGAGATTACCCCATACTACAGACATAATTTTTCGCATATGCCAAAATCTTCAATTAAAAACTCGTAAGCATCTAGAAACCACAAGCTCAATAAACCGACGATCACACTTTAAACAATATTTAGAAATTAAATATACCTCGACATTTAAAATATGTCCACTCGGACAAAAATGGAGAGGTACAACTTTTGTTGACGACTCTTGTCATCGCCCCTGGTCCATTCCAACTCCATAGATTGGGATCGTATGATCTTGCTATCTCGCTATAAAAACAACGCTTTCTTTTACATATTCATTTACAATAGAATGAGTAGTAAAAATCTATATGGAGCGAGTGCCCTTGGTGAGTTTGCCCTCCCTTCGAGCGCCACTAATGAGCTCCCACGAGCATATTGCCATTCTGGGACAGCATAACGCTAGACTGATTAATTTAAACTAGTCAAAGCGATCACCTAACAATATCTTCGGATAGTTTCATCGCAAGCTCGTCATGAGACAAGGCAAGAGCAGCCATATTAAGCTGATATGAGTCCTCTCTCGAGACCCAATTCTTGCCCAATGGTCCGAAGTTCTTAACAACCAATACGTCCGTGTCTAAGTAAATTCCACTCCACTTGTACAATGTCAAACTCCTGAGTATGTCCGCGGAGTGAGTCACACAAAACGGACTCATGTCGACAGTTTTGTTCTTTATCAGAGACTCTAGTGGAGTTCCTTTGGCAAATTCCTCTATCATGACTCTTGCCAAGTTTACGTTGGGTATCTCTTTCAGTTTCGCTAAAATACTATAACGGAGCATGTACTCGGTGACGGGACCGCTGAAGAACACGTAGATTTGGCGATCTTGGTGCGCACGTGCCGCGGACTCCACGCTGCACGCTTGCCTTGAGTTTAACCCGCCCTGGCACGATGTTTCGTGAAAGAAAATTGAGTCTGCTGGCGGCTGGAAGCTCTCCTCACTTGATGAAGGCAATGCGTCGCCGCTAACCTCGTAATGGCATGCTATGCTGACCATCGAATCATATAAAAATATCACATATGGCTTAGAATGTACTAGCTTGAATATGAATCTTATACAAGCCAAAACTATCACAAAAATACTTATGGTAACAATTTGCCTCTTATAACATATCCGTGTAACTATGGTAAACATTTCAGAATGCTTAAAAACGTTCGGTTTGTATTAGTCACTACGTCTGTGTCTTACTTTCTTTACCGCAACATAACTTCAGCGATGAAAAAATAATGAGACGTCCTTATCAATTTTCCATATTCGCGTTACAGAAGTCATAATGCCTAAGTTAATCAGCACTACGAACTTATCCGTGAAACCAATAGATGAAAATAGCTGATAACATTTTATTGGTTGCGTTACGTACGGAAAACCATTTCTCCCACGTTTTTATCATTTTGTTATGATACGTGTACACTTGATATTTATAATAATTTTATAATGTTTCCAACTTAAACTTAGAAGTCGCAATCTATTAAAGGTACCCTCATTCCGTCTCAACCTCTATTTAAGTAGGCTAAGGAAAAAATCATCACAAAAGGAATAATCGAAAAGTGTTCCAACCCTCACGTTGCTTAAGGGCATTTCCATAAATTTCAGCCCTCCACTGAATACAGTAGCTAAAAAAGGTTTAATAAATATATTAATTTCGGTCTTGTTTAAATTGTGGCGAAATTCGCTCTTCTCCAATTCGTACCTACCTCAGCTTCAATCATTGAAATAATATTTAGTTTGTATGTAATTTCATAATTAGTTACCTGCATTGCATTCATGAAGGTTGAAGCCTTCGATTCATTCCCAGTCGGCTACATTTTGTGATTAAAATAGTTTATCTATATAGTATACGGATTCTATTAGAATGTGTCTAAAAAAAAGCGAAGGGATCACCCCTCGTCTTGCCATCATTCGGACCCAAATATATATTCCATGAGAAGTGGATGATGTTCAGCTTCTGCATTCCTCTTCTAACTATTTTTAGTGTCTATTTCGTGAAGGCGTGAAGATATTATTCAAAGTAACATATCTTATATCTCGTTCAATTTCGAATCCCTTTAGATCGACTTTTATAACTCTAGGCTTATCACGAATTTCCAAAAGCAGATTTCAATTTGCCAAAGTTAAAGTTGTTAATTTTAATAGTATTTCGGTGTTCGTTTGAACTTCGTTCATTTTAAGAAATGAGGACACATACAAAATATTTTTGTAAAGAGTCTCTCTTTTCAAAAGAGCTAACCTTGGATTTAAATTGTATAATTATTATTATCTATCCAAGATTCATTTAGTCACACTTAACACGATACTGAATTTAAGTAAGACAAATGTGATATAATAATTCATTTATTTGTGCAACTCATTACATATTCTGTACAACATATTAAAAAACCCGTCATGCAGCACACTTACGCAACGCGTTGATTCGTAGACATGCCACAAAGGGAATGAAACCACCTTTGTGGGGGAGTTAAATTTTTCACAAAATACTCGTCATGCTGAGACAAATGAGTTGTTAAAACAAAACAAACTACGTTTGTTATACGTAATTGTATATTGAAAATAATGCTATAAAAAGACTTTTGGTTTAAGTTATTTATCATTATGGTCAATAGGTTACCTCTGACCTAAAGGCATGTTACGATACGAACTGATACTGCCGTGCATTGTCTCCAGAAACTTAAGCATTAGAATGCATGACACTAGGCATTAATGCAACAAACATGAACATTTTAGAAACTCCAAAGTTCTCAAACACTCGAACTGGCAAAAATAGACCCTAAAGGGGATTGATTGCTATAGTTAGGAAGATGAAGAAGAAGAAGTACCTCATTTGAATGTTTCTAAGCTTAAAGAGGTTATGCACTTATAGGACACGGCCTCATAGGGATCGTAATCAAACGCATAAAAAAATTAAAATATAAATTTCAGGATTTTTGAAAATTCCACCCTTAAGGGGTAAATAAAATAGAGGGTTGAAAGTTTGTATGAAACTCCGTCATTTTTAAAGTTAAATCCATGAACATAGGTACTTATATTATGAGCCGCAGGCAAAACCTATCAATTATATATAGGTTCATGTTGACTTATTCACTTTAACACGCGTGCGAAGCTACGGGCAAAAGCTAGTGTATGTACGTATAAAAGAAATCTGACAAATAAACCTCATTGCGAGGGCGGCGTCAACTAAACGATTTTTTGATGCAAGACATCAAAAACTACAGCGTGAAGCAACGGCGAAATGGAAACGCATAAGTTCCCACTAAGCTCGTCGCCTTTAAACATAAGGAAGATATTTGTATCTCGCTTGTCGCTATAGTAGACATCTCGCATCAAACATTCATCAAGGTTGAGTTGGTTTAAAAAATATGTGACAAAATTTACTTTTCACAGTGCGGATCCAAACTACAGGTCAGCAGTGATAAATACGAATGTGATAGTGAAGCATACAGGCGAGGTTACGTGGCTCAGCCACGGCATCTACGTATCCGTGTGTGACATCAACGTGGAGCAGTTCCCATTCGACGTCCAGCTCTGCACTATGAAGTGGGCTTCCTGGACCTATGATGGCTTTCAGGTAAGTAAATTTACTTTTAATCTAATTCTGTATTATAGCATCGTATGAGTACTACGATTCCGTAAAATAAAACCGTGTTTACCTCCTGCTTTTATCTGTTTGAGACGCTGTTGACGTAAAATCACACAATATGGGGTACTAAAACACATTTTGTTCTGAATATTTATTTAATAATATTTTTAAGGTAAATGTAGACGTTAAGTGTTAAAGAGACAAACCATTCAATGGGCATTCTTCATAACAAAAAACTTGATTTATTGTTCAACTTTTATGGCAGCGTACCTACTTGTTTCTATCAAATGGTGTACCCACCTGTGAGGTTGTAAGTAACTTTTTCACGAAAGAAGATGATAAATAGCTACTTATGAACTGGAAATGTAAGTACGTAAGTATGTAAGACACTCAATATTTGTTGTTTTCTTTAAAAAGTTTATTTTTATATCTTTATTTGTATGAAGATAGTAAAGTTTATCAAGTCATGCATCGCGTGGGCACATGGCTAAATTCAGTATAGCACACGCAGTGAAAGACATTTGATATTTCTTGTACATAACAGTATACCTACAAAATTTGTACGGCTATTAAAACTCATTAACTTTGTCCTAAAACGGGAATCCTACTTATATAATTATTCTGTCCGTTGATAATTTATAATACTTATTAAAGAACAGATTTAGCTGTCCCATTTCTGCCATGAAGAGCATGACCTGCATTAATAATTAGTAAGGTGTCGAAATACGACGGAGGAAGATCTTTGCTTGTCAAAAATTATAGTCTTCTTTAAAATAATGAGCGCATATTAATAAAAGCCATCTCATTATTTTAAACGTCGTCCATAGAAATGTAGGAGAAATAAAAATTACTTTTTCGTTGTGACAACGTTAAATAGAACAAAACAACAACGCCATTACGGTGCATTTCTGGTACACTTGTTTATAACAAGCAGCGCTTTACTTTAAAAATAACTATTGAAAACATTTCCCAGCTTCGTATTTATTTACGAGACAGCATTTTGAAACTGGAATTTTTAAACAGCAACATTAAAATGACATTTTTTATTTTATTTTACCATTTCAATCTTTTAATTTTATGTGCCGGGTTGTTGGGGTCTCTTCATCAATGTGTAGATTCATCATTTTAAAATATGGTGTAGTTTCGTTGTTCCTAAATAAAATAAAACACCAATGTGCAAAAAATATTATGTTTTATCAGTTTGCCAACTTTCATTCAAAGCCATTTAGCCGGCTTTACTTTAACGCGTGAAAAGGAGTTATTCCAACAGGAATCTTCCATTTCTGGGAAATTGTTTTTATTTAAAGTCCTGCGAGGGTATTATGTCTTAAAATACCTGAGGCACCTTCGTATGAAATTTCTTTAAAATTCGTTCATCCAATTTAGCAGATAGAATCAGGATAAATAAAATGGGAGAGAAACATTATTATTTTCTGGTATGAAAACGTACAATCTCTTGTCCATGTCCGGATACAGTATACCTTTAACCTAATAACGTATGTAAAAAACACTTTGATCTTTTGCTTTGTTGCTGCTGGAAAGACGGAGAACCCAACGCATTTGCATTTGTACTATGTAGGGATAGTCGTTTTTTATAATATCATAAAATAAATAATATATTATAAACATAAAAAATATTATTAAAAACACCCAACCTAGAGAGCCTGTGGTAACGAGGCGCAAGCCCAAGCTACCGGTGGTTAGGGTCACAGAGTGAGGAACCTCCTGCCGTGTCAAGGAGTAATGCCTTATATTTATATAATAGTATCTACAAACTTAGCTAACATATAATAGCGTGTATGCAAATCCTTAATAAGAAAAATGGTGGATCAAGGAAAATTTATAAAGAATGTCATTGTAGGTACTTGATCTAAAGGCCCGGGGGCGACGCCAGTCCCTTTGTTTACAATAGCCCAGTATTTACTTGTATATTGTTTACACATTACTCAATGAAATAAAACTTATTTGACGGATGCTAATTAAAGTTTTTATGAATTTCATAATATGGCAAACAATTCATAGTTTGTGTTGCCTAATTACTTCAATATAGTGTCGGCTCAGTGTCAGCATAAAATGCACCAACCGAGGTATCTTGCTAACCCATAGAATTATAAATATTTATCGTATTTCTTATTGCTTCTTAAAAATTTAGAAAAAAATTAAAAAATTAGGGTAAATTTGTAGGTGTAACAAATGAGTCTATTAAAATTGGAGCCGCCCTATTGTGGACTGTACCTCCACCTTACAGAAGACCGCAGTCAAATAACACTACTTTGTTGTAATATTGTGTTTATGAGGTAAGTATGGTTGCCAGTGCTTCACGAGAATATGCTGCGCTACTAGTAATGCTGCGCTAGCACGGGTTGGCAACTCGTGAGCGATATCCGTGATATTGCTAGCAGTTGTAGGCTATGGTGACTACTTACGGGCCGTATGCTTGTGTGCCACCTAAGTGCTATAAAAAAAAACAAAAAAATGCTAATACTTGAATATTTTTTTGAATATCGCCATTCTGCTACCGTAATTAATATTTGCTCTAAATCATCATCCCTGGTAGTTAGCTGATGCATCATGATAATATGATGATGCAGTGGTACTCGAATCGAAACTTTTGCATCCAAGTGCGAAGTGTCAAATTACATAATCACAGAGTGAAAAAAATCTCAGGTATACAATAAATAAAGTTAATGTAAAATCTAAAGACAATATAAATATTGTAAAGCCTGTGATAGAAATATAAAACAGGATGTTTTTTTGTTAACACTAAAAGTTATAATAATAGAATAACGGTCAATTAGAGTATACATTTACTAATTCACAGTGGGTATAAGATATCACCGGTCCATATTAAAGTTAACCGTTTAGAGGTCGGCCCATACTTTAGTCAGTCACCACTCTAATGGATATAACACGATTACACGACCCTTAAAACCACTTTTTAATGTTCTGTGGTTTAATTTAACTTCGTATATAATTACCAAGGGTAACATTTTAAGCGTGGTTAAAGGGACTCGTGAAGCATTTATAGCTTAAATGTTTTTATGACCCTTTCGCCTACGTTATTATTTCGGATCTTGTTGGTTGATATTCTCGCGTAGTAAGCAACATACAGTGTAGTAATCTTTGTAAATGACAGAATACTTTACGCAAAAATATGAATTTATATATATAAATAACAGCATTATATAAACAGACGAAGTTATATAACTTCGTCTGTATTTGTAAAGAAAAAGTAGCATATATCTTACCTCAAGATATAATATATATCCTTGCCAATTCTCTTTACGATACGTTCAGCCGTTTAGTCGTGAAAAGGTAGGAAACTAACATACTTACAGATTTATAATATTAGTATGGATTGAGGACTTCTAATTTGACAATCAAAAAAATACTACATAAATACTTCCGAAACGAAGTTTTTTTTTTCTGCTGCTAATGAAATTAAGTCCATACAAGTATATAATCAAAGAGTATCTGCACTTGTCTCCTCTTTAGCGGTAATGCGCTTTAAGGCGTTGAAGTCCTGGATTTGATTACTTTGATCCCTGGGGATTATATTTATTTTTGTATATGCATATATAAATTGTTCGTCTATCTAATATATCTGGGATTGGTTGTACCCGGAGGACATCGTTGCGTTTGAAAGTATCTTCTATGAGAAGTGTGAGCTCAACTCTGCGGGAATCTCATCGGGAGGGAAAGTATTGGAAACAAATTAGAGATTTGGATTTTGGTTAAATAGGTTCAATAATTAAAATCGGCTCATTACTTTAGGAGTTCATCGCGGACTAATAACGTTACAAGAAATTTGAACAAATATATATATATATAGGTTTTCTCACATACCAGTTTAGGTCATAACAATTTTCATGTTTGTAATTAAATGGTTGTATATTTTTATTAAAAGGCCTATAATATCTCGCTTCACGTTAGCAGACTTTGTAGAATTGAGTTTTCAATATCGGGTTAGTGGGGTAGGTAGTGGTAACTAGGTGCAGGCTTTAAGAGGATTTGAAGCACGCCTCACTTGCATCTCATATTTTCTTTTCAATATCCGTATTAGACTCAGAGCAACTTAGCAGACTTCCTATTTTGAAAATAACATGCAATGTATGCACCCTACTAGGCCCTTTAAGCCTGATCTTGTTTAGAACTATCTGGGATTTAATAATAAATAAGGGCATTATGTAATTTTGGGTGTTTGAAACGCAGATGCATTGGTCTCAAACATTTAGAAAATTAGGATACATTTGGAAGCACTATCTTCCAAATGTATCCTAATTTTCAAATTTTCCTTTGGAACCGGATGAGAAAATATGATGCATAGAGGTCACACTAATATTACACGTTTTGCTTGAAAAGTACCTAATTTATTTTTAAAGAAACACCATAATTTAAATATATGAAAAACAGGCATAACAATTCCATTTTTTTTTTTTTTAAATACATAAAACAAATTATGTGCGATGTCATCGAATATTATACAGAGACAAGAGATGAACTAATTGCTTTGAAAATCTTTAAGTGAAATTTTTTTAATAAACCACCCTCCTTGATATTCACAAGATTTTAGAATTTTGTTCCTTTTTGTACTTGACTTTTAAATTTGGGATCACTTCACTTTCGAATGGACTGTTTACCTTCTTCTTGTGATAACCGCTTAATGCAGGCGAGAAGGTTTCATCGAACTGAATTATTAACTTAAAATATCGGTTTCATTCTTTTTATATAAAATTATTCATTAAAATAGAATATCAAAGTTTTTTTAAGTCGAATGTCTGGATTAAATATGTGTAACTAAATACAATAGTTATATTAAAATAAGAGATTATATATAGAAGAGGTAGATTTAAAACGAATTTCTTCCCATTCTCATAATATTTTCGAGACAATTGAAGTCTTGAAACAGGTGCACCTGTTTGCCACATTCATATTTTTATACATTTTTATAATTATATTGACTCCAAGACGAAGAAAAAAAACCTATTCTATGAACCGAGAATACTTTAAGATGTCTCAGTACCGACTTCTACTAATTTAAAATGTACGAAGGAAAAATCCTCTGTGAAGAAAACACAGACATAAAGTTTTCAATTATTTTCCGTTACGAGTCCAAAGCTTGCTCATTGCTGAATATTTTCATTTCAAAAATAAGCATTATAAAATGTACTCCGTTGAGTCTTTACATAAATAAGAAGAATTTTCAGTGTGATGTAATACAGGTGCGCTATATCTAGAATATCTCTAATTTACTGATTTTGCCGAAAATAAACAACGCTGCAGGTACTTACTGTCGTGAAGTATGCTGGAGTTGATTTAGAAGCTAGTATTTATTTCTTTGTTCAGCTTGACCTGAAGAAGCAGTTCGACGAAGGCGATACAACAAACTACCAGACCAATGGAGAATTCGACCTGGTGAGCTTCGAGGCGATCAGGCACAACCAGTACTACTCCTGCTGCGTGGAACCGTACCCTGACATTACCTACGTCATCAAACTACGCAGGCGACCCATGTTTTATGTCTTCAACCTTATCCTGCCTTGTCTACTCATAAACGGCATTGGTAAGATTAGGGTTTAATTTAGGTCACATATGTAATTTAGGTGCTTAGCAATCTAGATGTTCAAATTTATTTTCATTAGTACCACCTTTTTTGTCTTTGCTTAAACTGATTTCGTAGTGGTTCTTTTAATTTAAACTAGCTATGCCCGCGAATTCGTACGCGTGTAATGACGTTTTTTCATGGGTGTTTTTTTCCAAACTAAAAGTAATCTAAGTGCCGCCTTATAGCATAAGTTATCTTCCAGCTAAAGTTCCGATCAAATCGGTCCAACCGTTCGGATTTTGTTCACAATTTAATGTGATTTTTATGTGCGCGGAACCCTTATTATAAGGGATTGCAATCCGGAAAACCGGATCCGGCATCGTTTTACGCTTACCGGAAAAATTCTGCTCAAACAGTATTGTTTGAAGTAGTTCGCTTGTTTTCAGTAACATAATAACCGTATATTAATAATCCGAAACCTGTTGTTAATTAACAATAACCGTAAACGGAAACTAAGCCCGAATCGATTTAAGACTTCCTTAGATTATGCGAACCATGATAATCTTCGTAACAACGACTAGAACAAGAGGCTTTTTGCTTCTATCTCTTTAAATATGTTGCTCACTCCGGATTCTGTTGGGGTATTTACAAAATGTACGCTTTGACATTGCCAGAGCTCTCAAATTAGAATCATTTGCCTCAACTGAATATGTTCCAAGTAGAAAACTGTCGGAAATTCAATAAGTGTGTTTTTTGTATAGAAATTAAGTGAGGTAGGGCGATTTGGGATTTCCCGTGGGTTATCCCATTTAAATTGGAGCCGCCCGACTGGGGACTGTACCTCCGCCTTACAGAAGACCGCAGTGAAATAACACTACTTGATGTAGTGTTGTGTTTCTGCGGTAAGTAAGGTTGCCAGTGCTCCACGAGGATACGCTGGGCTAGTAGTATTGCTGCTAGCACAGTGAGTCCTCATCAACAACATGGTTGGCACCCCGTTAGTGATACCCCTGGTATTGCTAGCGGCTATAGGCTACGGTGACTGCTTACCATCAGGTGGGCCGTATGCTTGTGTGCCACCTTAGTCGTATAAAAAAAATAAAAAATAGAATTTAAAATTTAGATAAAAGAAAAAAAAACGTTTGTTTCAGTTAACCCAATTTAACTCGTTTTAAATTTGGTTTCTAAGAACTTTTCGACA
Source organism: Falcaria lacertinaria (assembly GCA_951449985.1). Taxonomy (NCBI): domain Eukaryota; kingdom Metazoa; phylum Arthropoda; class Insecta; order Lepidoptera; family Drepanidae; genus Falcaria; species Falcaria lacertinaria. Next base: position 4,041,418 of record OX602109.1, on the reverse strand, counting down.
GTGTTCTAACGACAACAGCGTATAATTTCAAACAACCCATAAAATATATAGGATAAATAAAAAACGTATACATCGACCGGTGTAGTGTGTGTTCATCCTTAATTTAGTTGTAAAAAGTCTGAGAATCCTTTATTTGTTTTTTTCTTAGCCCTCCTCGTGTTCTACGTGCCATCTGAATCTGGTGAAAAGGTGACCTTGGGCATTAGTGCCCTCCTGTCAATGACCGTATTCTTGATGACTATAAGAGACACCTTACCACCCACAGAGAAGACACCGCTCATTAGTAAGTGTCCAAATATTTTGCAGTACATTAATTCTATGTTCTAGTTTTAAGGCTTAAGAGTGATGTTGACTTGAAAATATAATTATATTACTTTGTTTTTTTTATTAGTATTTCATTTTATACGTATTTGCCTTGCCAGTTTTCTGGCCCACAGAAATTGCGAAGTAGTAAAAATAAGTTGCTCTTTTGTTTTTAGCACAGTGGTTTCTACGTTACACGTATTTTGTTTTAACACACTCGTTGTTATCTTTTAAATGAGCTCACTGGTAGAGATGTACTTTTATCGTTCTTACTTAAAATGTTATGAAATCTTTATTTTGTTCTGACAGGTTAATCGAACAAATTGCTTGATACCGAGTTGAAATCGCTTGTAGTTGTTTTGTTTTTTTTTGTGTTTTGATGTTTGGATTCGTTACATATTTCAACGTTCTTTGTTTTAACATCAGACGGAAGGTTATTTCTTAAAGTTTTTTTATTTGAAAAGCGAACCGTTACCGTATGTCAAATGAGCTGGTGACATTTTGGCTTGGCATCAATTGCAATGGTTTATAGTAGAGTAAAAATACAAAGTTTAATATAATTTGCCTTCCTCTGCTTAAATTTACACGATACGGTTTCTTCAAACAGTCTGGGCAGTTGTGATTTCTTCCGTCACGTGTTTCAGGACCTCCAACGACGTGTCGGAAGAAAACACACCTGGGCGCTGGGAGGAAATCACAACAAGAAACCGTATCGTATAATTTTAAGCGGTATAAATAATAAAGCAAATTATATCAAATTTGTATTTTATAAATATAAATTTCCGCAAAGTAACACCTGATTCTATTCGCAATAGAAAGTGCTGATGAAACGACATACATGTCATTTGGACGGCACTCAATAAAACTTTAGACCTACGTGTACGACGGTGTATTACCACTTATTTATTATCTGAAGTGGATGTGATGACGCGATTCTATTTAAACATTTGCCTTCCGAAAAGAATGTCTGCCCAGTCTAATAAGGTTTATTCTATTCCAGGTCTGTATTACGGAGTCAGTACGTGTTTAGTGTCGTTCTCAGCTTCTCTGTCCGTTGTCACCCTCAATATATCGTACAGGCGAGTGAAACTTCTCTACCTACTCACTGCATTAATCAATAAAATAATTTAATTAAGCGTTATTTATCCGGGTCCGTTAATTAAGTAATGAGGATACATAATTCTTCGTCCAATGCAAATGATTGCAAATGGTTTAATTTAAAATTGAATAAATTATGACAGCTTTAATGTGAATATTTGTGTAATTATTATATCTTATGCAGTAAATTATTCATCGGTCATATTTTTTTTGCAAATATACAAAATCTTTTTAAATAAAACGATAAATATTGTTATTATAAATCCCACTTTATATTTATAACTTAATTAACTATTTTTGAGGTCCAGTCGTTCGAAACTAGAAGAAGCCTCTAGCAAAATGTTGTTATCTAAAGTTGATATCTCCACAATTTTTTTGTAAGACGACAAGAGGTTTTACATGCTCTTGATGAGGTAATAGACACATACACTAAATGTGTGTTTCTGAACATGTGGTATTTAATCGTAGAGGAGTGAGAGGGCAGCCGGTGCCAGCGGTGTTGCGCGACCTGGTGCTGCAGCGGCTCGCGCGCCTGCTCTGCATCAATCTCGACACAGACGCTCCAAAGGTAACACATTATTAAGGTGCGGTGACTGGTAATTGCCGTTTTTGATCTAGAAATATTTCTTTTGCCCTTATTTTACGTGTTTTTCTTCCACTCCTCTATCAGCCGTCATCTCTGTATGCACTTCCTTTCGGCCATGCCGTCTTTCACGCAGTTCATCCAGCTTTCTTAGGTCTACATCGACCCCTGTACCCAGTCTTTTTTGGTCTAGAAATATACCACCCTAATATATGTTTTTTTTAAACTCAAACTGATGGATCAAAGGCAGCAATGCAGAATGCTCCAAACCGCTCATTTCACTGTATAAACTTGTGGTAATTCGATAACTAGGTAAAACGTTTGTACCCGTATAGTGTGCTGGGACTAAAGCGACAAGAGCAGGGTGTAATAAACCAACACAGATACATTTAAAGTCGTTTTTGAAATAACTTCGTGATCGTGCCATTGCATGTTGGAATAAACGGACTTTAAATTCATGTTTTTCATACAAACTGTAAAGTGATGTAATCGTATTTGTATGAAGATTTAGAAAGAAATGTGCAACTATTTGCTATTGCTGTTTACAAGCTCTTAAAAAATGGCTGTGTTTGTAAATTTAACTACAACGCAGCAGCTAACTACTAAAACTAAAGCCTTGTAATTCTTAGAGGTGTATTCCAAAAACATATCCTATATCATCCCTACTATATTATAACTTTATTCCAATATTTTAAATTGTCAGCTCATACATAATACGTGGCGATAAATATTTACATACCATCATTTATGGATTCCCTGGTGTTACTAAGTGACCAAAAAACTTTTTCTGGAACCCACATACATAATTTCCACAAGTATAATGCAATAATATATTTAATATAGCGCCTCGCAGCGACAATTTTCTGTATATTTTCCAAGTGTCATAAATGCTACAAGAAAAAGGATACGAAAATGTGTTTCTGGAAGGTAAAACTCAAGGGACATCAATTTACTTCATACCTTCTTTGCCAAATCGGTAAATATTAAGCATTTTGGTAAATACGAATACGACTGGTAATCATTCCTACCAAAAGGGATATATATATTGAACTTACAACAAAACACAGTTAAATAATAAAAAACTTACTTAAATCTTTTGTTGTTGATATTTTTCGTTGCGTCGTACCAGTATATCAGCTACACTGAGGAGATACCAAAAAAAATACTTGTATGTAATATGGAGATACCAAGATATGGTTATTTTTTACACACTTTAGACACATTATTCACACTAAAGTACATTCTCTGGCTCTCAGGCGCCCGGCTCTGATCACGAAGACTGTCGGAGGTCGAAGGAAAATAAACACTAAAAATTATAAGAACTCGTTAAATCGTTCTACATATACATAATTAGTTAATACTACATTATGTTAGTACAACGCCTAGAATCGAAAAATAGTTTATTTGTAATTCAGACGTCTAATTATTTACGCCTAGATCAGCAATAACAAAAGAAATAAGGACAATTTGTGCAACATACAAGGAAGGCTAGATGGACAGCCACTGCAGATTTTTAGTTTTAATATATCAGATATGAAAAGTCAATTCATAAAAATCACCAGTTTGAAGTTGAGAAAATATGTAAATTAGTTCACAAACTCGATAAAAATATTCGGTGTTAACTTTCGTACTTTGATTGGCTGATTTTCAGGCCATCATTTAAAGTTAGGTTCGAGCCTGATGTCAAAGTCAAAGCTGTTTTTCCAATATATATATTCGCATAACTCATCCGCGTATCCAATCCGTAGTTCATAGTTTTTTTTCAAACTGGTTATAAGCCAAACAATATTTCCCATCCATGGTGTTTCAATTGAAAAAACAATAATGTAATGATTGTATTGTAAGAATTCTTTACAATATTGACGTTTACCCGTGTAAGTTTATCACTTTTGTTACATCAAAAAAAACAAATGTTTCAGTTAAATGTTTCTTTGCATTCCCATCCCTGATTGTGTATATATTCCCCGAAGTAATTAAACGAATCCCTTCCCTGTATTTATATAATCTGACGTATTATTTTCTATACCTACTGATATTATGCTCCTTATTATTTGCAGACATCTTTCCTATCGAATATTTTTATGTCCATAATTACATATATGTACAACATCAGTTATTCCTTCAAATTGCGTTTTTTGCCATATTGCTGTTTGTATCTACTCCATTACCTTGAAATATTATTATAAAAACATACATTACATGTGAGTTGAGGCTGAGATGATATACAGCATCCAATGATATCTAATAAATTCAATATTCCAAAACCTACGTCAATCATCCATGGATTCTATCAACATTTATCCGAAAAACTCTTTCGAACATAACATTCATCACATGTTTTGTGGATCCTTTTTCGTGTACCTTAACCTTAATTCTTTAAAAGGCTTTACCTATGTTTCCGATTTTGCAGAAATCTTTTTTTGTGTCTCGTCATTATTATTGAATGTCACAATTACACTCATTAAAAGACTTTTTTTATATTTTCTTCTTACACACAATTACGAAAATGTATTAAATATACTTTATTTATATTTCCAAATTAGCGGTGAAAAATTCAGCCGACGAATCTCGCCAGCCAGCTTGCGGCCCGCCGCTTGATGGTAAACATTGACCATAAGAGACTTGCCACAGTAAAGGCGCTTGTGATATTAGGATATCACTAGCACGTTGTCAACCCTTATTGTAACTAAGACAATTAACAATGTTATACTTCAATGGTATGGGTATTATCTAGGGTGACGGTGGTGCGGTGACGGGTTCTGGGGTCCAGGTGAACCCTCGCACCGGCTCCAGGCTCAAGTCAGACCTGCGCTGCGACGGCACCCCGCTACCACCCGCCTCTCCACGCTATGCCAGGCACAATCACAACCACCTAGGTACGATTTTCTTATCCCACTATAGCGCCTAGCAAGCATGAGGGCCGCCTGATGGTAAGCAGTGACCATTGTTCTTGCAATACCAAGGTTATCACTAGTGCGTCGCAATCATATTATTGGAAAAGCCGTATGTTTTCCTTCCTGCCAGTACTGTGTGCCCTCGATAAGCTCTGGCACCTTACTCACTGCAAAAACATTGCCGCATACAATATAAATTGAATTACTTCCACAAAGTTCCATTCAAAATACTTAGTCAGTATTATATAGCCATTTCTTTGTAGGAAATGTAGAAATTAAACGCATTGGAAACCACCATATAAACAAATATGTCTTAAAGTTGTCGTAAAACGGAAATTAACGAGCAGTAACTACGAACAGCAGAAAGGTTTAAAATGTCCGGGTACAAGTAATTTTATAAAGCACAGCTTTAGTATAAATATTATGAACGCGGATATTTTACCGTTATTTGTCGTAGGGATAAACCACTTGGCAGATTTAAATGACATGACAAGACATCAAAAGACATTGAATCAATATCGCAACCCCAATATGTTGTGAAATATGAATGTTTGGTATTGTAATGTGTCTCTCGAAATCTATGCGACGTGCGTAGTTTACCAAAGGGTGAAATTTACTTTGTTTGTGTTTCAACCTAACTTATGATTAAGTGACTGTTAAAGTAACTTTATGTCGGGCCACTTCGCCCTATTCATACATACATTACAATACAATATATTATATCAATATCGGATAACAATACATTGAGTAAATGTTTTCCAGATTTCAATAACGCTACTGCGAAACGTGAACGCTTGATAAAGTACAGTGCGTTAAGAGGGAGACATTTTTGCTTAAGCAACCATACAGTAAAGCCATACACATTTCAAGTTGAATTTTATCAAAACAAGATTCAAAGAGAAAAAATATAAGAATTTACTATTTCCGTATACATAAGAACATATAATATTATCGTTTTTGATTAGCTTAGCATAATTAATGAGCTTCTGGACATTTCTTATAAACAAAATAAACATGAATAAAATATATTTTCATTAAACAATAAAAAGCTTTAGAGTACGCACCCGATAAGTGAAAAAAAACATGGTATCTGGTACATAATTAGGATTGTAGTCTCAGGATCTATCTAACTAATTATAACATTAACATCATATAGATAGGCCGCGAATTTTTGTATTTTGCATAAATTAATGTCGGATAATAGTCGTTGTTACACGTTTCATATAACTACAGTTTCAATTAAAAATTATGGATATATTTGTCAATTCACGAAGACACTAGACTATCTAAATCGCTAAAATTTCAATCACGCCTTATCTTGTTGTTCAGTTGGTTCTGTCTATTGCTACGCACTTATCATCAAACTAGTAAGATAGTTCTAACATCAAAATACTCCAAGTACATTTAAAATACTATATATTCCTCGTGAATAGAAGCAGGCGTGCCATCATGAAAGCAAAGATCTAACTATGTATATAGTAATATACATAATATTCTATGACTGTTTATAAATATCTGGGTAGGTAGTGCTGCCAAGTTCATTAGTTGATAACCTGCTTTTAAAGTTGAGTTAGTTTTATTTTTGCTTATTAAGACTAGCATACGTGATTGTTAAGAAACCTGGCCAGCGACTACCGTATCGAATAATAAAGGACCATTCAAAATCACTGAGTCAAATAAGGACAGATCGCACGGATCATTTGTCGACGTAATTTGTAGGTACCTCTCGTTGGGGAAGAGGGAAATTAATTTGGGGTAGATATTCCAAATTTACAAGATATCGTACTACCTCTAATATCTTACGAGGAGATTATAACTGGCACTTAGGAGGTTTGATGAAAGTACCTGTAGATGTGTTCGGTTATTATATTACCTTTGAAAGTAAGGGCCCGTAATGTATATCAGAAAGACATGTCTCCGATCAGACCACACTATTTAGTTGTATTTGGAATTGGGTACCTAACCACAATTTTCATGTGCCAAGGAAAAAAGTAAATGGGAGTTTTAAAGGTAACATTCACTATCATAAAATTGAGTATTTAATATCAGTAATCTACCAAGCTTAACGCGATGTTAATTAACATAAAATAACATCATGTTTCATGGTCTGATCAATAATGTAATTTACTCAGGGATAAGTGCAGCTTTTCATTTGTGAAAGAATTTAGAGATAACATAAAAAAAGTTTTACTTCTTTATAATATTGGTATAACGTGTACGTACATACACGCATAGCAGGTATGGGCGCTTGGGCGCTGCTCCGGGGTCGATTGGGATCTTAATAATATTCTCATATTATATCATATATACAATATTTCGGAATATTATTATCATCTCATACAACTTATAACTCGTGAGTTTTCTAATATTTGTAGAAGGTCCAGGTGTACAGGGCACGGGCGCAGGTGGGGACGCGGGTCCCGGAGCGGGCTTGCACGCGGCTGCCGTGGTCGAGCCTGCGTGTTCCACCCCTTGCCCGCGCTGCGTGTGCTGCGGCTGCACACTGCGGGAAGCCGCCGCGAGACACGAGCAGCGTGTTGCCGCCAACGAACGCCTCGAGCGGGCTAACCTGGAGTGGAAACAGGTACGTATTAATTAATGAGGTAAAAACGAGTCTTATGTGCAATATTTGTTTGTTTATTTACCTCGACTTGTTGGCCATGTTGCATCGATCGTGGTCGCGAGCTGACTGATAAGTAATTTGGAAGCAGGTACCGTCTGCCGCGTTCAAAAATTTATGTGTGTATCTCTTCCCCTTTTTACCATATGAGTGGATACATTTAATAAAACCTTTTAGCGCTCACCTACCTTTGATTACTAGATTAGACTGTGCGTTGTCTTTCAAACAGTTTTGAGTTTTATATAGTAAAACATAATACTTGTCTTATATCCTCAATGACTAACAAGCTATTAAAACTTTTGCTACGCCGGGTCATTTGTTGAACACACGTGCTTGCGTGGAGCACGTTACGACGTTACTTTGCCGTAGCCGCGTAGGTAGCGAAAACGTGATAATTTCACGTGGGGGTAAATTATTTGGATTTATATATTAGGGCTACCAACATTATGTGTATTGCAGCTAGCTTATATTTAGATAGCAATCATAATAAGACTAATGCTCGGACCCTGCTATGGGAACCAGCAGTTGATAGAATACTTATGTGTATTTGTATTGTAAACATATAGTATAATACATACCAAACGCAAGGCAAACACAACATCCGTATCACACATGTTCACCCCGTCGGGAATCGAACCCGCGACCTCTAGCGTAGCAGGTATACTAACCACTAGACCAACGGTCTTTTCTTCGAGGTTCTTTTATAGTTACATGTTACTGACCATGACATCATGTTTCATCATAACCTTATTATGTCTATACTTTAATGTTTTATAATAAATTATTACAACCTTTTATATGAAACATGTTACACGCAGCTTTATGAATAAATTGACCTTTCTTGGGTCTCATTTAAGAATATTATGTACATTATAATTTAGTCAACACCTAAATGTTTTAAGTGTAATTTTTATTCCACCCTTTTAATAATATGTACATACTTACTTATAGTAAAAAGTAGTACAACACTCACCGCCGTATAAATAATAATGCGATATAAAAAAATGCCATTAAGGACGTTTTCGAGCAATTGACGAAAATTATGTACAATTCTCAGCCCTTGTATTGAGAGGTCACGTAAAGTTTGTTAGCAAACTTGGAAGTTTGGTGAAAAATCGTATTCAAGATAAATTACCTGTCCCGGTAGATGTACTAAGGATCGTTGGGAGCAGTGGTTCGCAGCATTACTTTGACACTATAATTAATTTTGACAGAAAGGGAGTGCTCAATTGATGTCAAACTTTATTTCCGAGTAAAACAAAACCAGATCAATTGAATCCATAGATATAGAAAAAATCCTAGGTCTGTGATTGAATCACGCTCAAAACCTTTGCTGTTTGAAGGGGGAAAGTGATGCATTTGTTTAAAACTGAGCCCAACCTTAGAATAAGGACAGCAGAAACATAATCATTTGACCGAAATTATACTGTATGGTATCAGAAAATCGAATTATTTTCGTTATCCCCAATACGTCTCTCCCGTTAGGGGTGGACGAATATTTTTTACCGTTGTCCTGCAATAGAACTTTTTTAAAGTTAATCGGTTTTATTTCCAGATTACCTTTTCGAACCTTCCCTATTTCAGACTTACTTTACGCGGCATACCCTTAGCTGCGTGTAGTATTTGTGTTACGATTTTTTTTATTACTAAACTTATTTTCAATTCAGGTGGCAGTGGTGGCAGACCGTGCCCTTCTTGCCGTCTTCGTTCTGGTGACCATCATAGCTACAGCCGCCATCTTACTGCCCCAGCTGCACAACCTGCACGTAGGCAATACGCCGCTGAAGCCACCCACTTAGAACCATACATTACAATTTAATGTTCCTTAGTAAGATTTTAAGTCAACGAAATATTTGTTATAGAGTTGTGCCATTCATTGATATTCATAACTTTCTTTATCCAGTCTTCCCAAATAATTTGTTTGTTAATTATTCAGTCTAGCGTTAACGCGTTGCAGACTGACGATTGCACATCCGAACTTATAAGTGGCGCTCGAAGGAATAAAAAGAGATTATTTATTATTATGATTACCTATTCGATATTGATATTTGTAAGATACGTAAAACGTTGTATCATATTAAGTTCTCTGGAAATTGTAAATAATGTTTTTTTGTATATAAATCGTTATCGGTTCATCCGTTAAGAAAACACGATTCCACAGACAGACACAGCAGAGATACACACGTTGAACTTAAATAATCCCTCTTCTAGTGTCGGGGGTAAACGATAATATGAATTGTCAAAATAATAATTTTGTAAATTGTATATTCAATCGAGTAATAATTGTATGTGTGCCGTTAACTCACTTACCTGTACCTACTTGTGCCAATTATGTGCCAATCGCGTGTCATGAGTTAATTAACATATTTAAAACAACCTTAAATGGTAACCGATATAGTTTCGAATATTATTATATATTAGTATATATATATATATATATGTAATACTCAGGATATATTGTCATACAGATATATAGCAACATTTTCCCTTCTCATTGATACTCAAAACAGGAAAAAAAAATCAAATATTTGCTTAAAATATATGTATTTAAACTAGAATAGTTTTGTTAAATACTCGTGATACGCAATGAGATTATAATATATAAAAAAAAAATCTAAGATGGTAAATAAATTTGGAACTAGTTTACGCTCAAGGTTGTTGCCAAAAATGTAAATAATAAAAGTTAAATGTATTGTAGAGAACTTGTTACAAAATAAGTTACGTAATTGCACAATTTGAAAATAAAATGCATAAAATCCAAAAGAGTTGTTTAATTACAAGTATTTTTACGAGATTAATCAATAATCCACTCTCGAAGGATTGCTGTTAAGCTTTTGGACGCAATTTATTAAACAAAGTGCGCAATAAAATAAATTAACAGGATCAGGTGGGGCTCGACCAAAATACATTAAACTTAGAAAAACGAAACAAGGGAAAGCATGAAAAATTTAAAACTAAATTGTTTTTAGACCCTGCCTCACACAATCCATCAAACATGTGACGAAATTGAAATATACACGTGGGCATCCAGTCAATCCATTTATTCACACGATGATAAGAAGAGACGAAGACAGAAAAAAGATCTACATATAAGATCATGTAGTACAAACACATCAGACAGCTAGGGTCTATCCATACATAAAATATTTGAAACGAAGCGATTTGAAGCGAAGAGATTATCGATTAAAAATCATATCACTTTATGATTTTTAATCGATAATCTCTCAATGGAATTTTAATATTGGTCGTTGCTTCGTGGTAAACGTGGCTAAAATTGAGGTGAGGTACCTACAGTAGTTTCAGTAAGTAGCAATAACGAAAAGCCATAACCATTAAGCCTACTTTACCTAACAGGAAAGGGTTTATAATATTAAAATTAATTAGATTACTGAATTTAAGTTCTATGAGCCGAGACAGTTATTGGATATGAGGCAGTTTTCCTCTATAATGCTCCGAGATTATATTAAGCTTTTAAGCGTGTTGTAAATAGTTCGATGAAGGTTGATGTACTACATATATCCACCAATAATATTTGTTTCATCAGATCATGAAGATAAAACACATGGTAGGTACTTAAGTTATATTGAGATACGTAAGTCCCGTTGGTACCTAATGATGATAAAGTACGCCCAAAATCACAAACGGAAACCTTTTAATTCCTGGGAAATATGACGATATTCGCAAACGATGGTCGTGGACAGACGAAGGCGTGTACCCAGCTATTAAGAGATGGTGTAATACATATTAAATGTATTACAAATCTCTCTTCTACATTATCCCGTCTATCCTTAATCTCGAAATTTACTCTTTTCGTACTCATACCTAAGTACCGTGCGCCGTGTGGTGTCCGGGCGCCGTGTGGTGGCCTTAAAGAATAGCACCACTCCATTTCTGCCCGTGGATGTCGTAAAAGCCGACTAAGGGACATAAACCAGAAGGATGGGCAGCAGCGTCCTCTCTGCCGAACAGTATACATACTGCGCTCACCAACCCGCCTGCCAAGCGCAGTTAATCTACTAGCCATGGTAACGGTGGGGCAGGGGGTGCGAAGAATCCCCGGCAGAGATCCAGCTACCATCCCAAACGAAAACTGGCCCTGGTAACATATAACAGCCGCACACTGAGGGCAGACGAAAAGATAGTTGAGCTGGAAGAAGAAATAGAAGGGTTGCACTGGGACATCATGGGTTTATCGGAAGTCCGAAGAGAGGGCGAGGACACGATAACCCTGAAGTCCGGCAATCTGTTTTATTACCGAGAGGGCGACCATCTGTCCCAAGGTGGTGTCGGGTTTCTTGTCCACAGGTCTCTCATTAACAATATTACAACCATCGAAAGTGTGTCGACCAGGGTAGCGTACCTTATACTCAGATTATCGCAGCGATACTCGCTGAAGGTCATACAGGTCTACGCGCCGACATCGACACACCCAGATGATGAAGTAGAGGTAATGTATGAGGATATTAGTAAAGCCGTACATAACTCCAGAACACACTTCACAGTTTTGATGGGAGACTTTAACGCAAAACTGGGTACGAGACGCGACGATGAGCTGAAAGTGGGGCAATTTGGATATGGGCAACGGAACACCAGAGGCCAGAGGCTGGCCGACTTCTTGGAGAAAGAGGGACTCTTCATGATGAACTCCTTTTTCCAAAAGCCGCCTCATAGGAAATGGACATGGATGAGTCTCGATGGTTCCACGAGAAATGAGATAGACTTCATTTTCACCAATAAAAGACAAATATTCAATGATGTCTCCGTGATCCACAGAGTGAAAACTGGAAGCGACCACCGAATGGTAAGGGGCACATTGAATATTAACCTCAAAATTGAGAGATCTCGTCTGATGAAGTCTACGCTCCGGCCCTCTAAAGTGGATGTTCGGAAATCCAAAACCTCGAAGGCTTTTAACTTGAACTTCACAACCGCTTCGCGTGCCTGGATGATTGTGCTTCAGTGGACGAAATAAATGGTCGGTTGGTAGAAACTGTCCACACGGTTGGGTCTAAGTACTTTAAGACACACCGTAAAGGTAGACCAAAAAAGCTCTCTGACTACACCCTAAGCCTTATGGCTCAGCGACGTTCAATGAGGCTGCAGTTCTCTGATGATGCTGAAGCATACCGGCTGCTCAATAGACAGATATGGAAGTCACTGCGGCAAGATATTCGTACCTTTAATACCAACAATGTTAAAGAAACGATAGAGCGAAATAAAGGCTCCAAAGTTTTCGCAAGACACGCGTCTATTGGGCAAAGTCGGATAATGAAGCTGAAAACAGAGTGTTGTCGACCGGGCCTGAGCTTCTGGAAGAGGTCGAAAAGTTCAACGAACATCTGTACACGTCAGTAACCAATCCTACCATCCGCTTCCGCCAAGACCCGCGAGCAAAATTAACCCGACACTATACCGAAGATATCCCGGACATCAGCCTGTACGAGATTAGGATGGCTCTGAAACAGCTTAAAAACAACAAGGCACCGGGTGATGATGGAATTACTTCGGAGCTTCTGAAAGCGGGTTCAACACCAGTACTTAAGGTCCTCCAGAAGCTATTCAACTCCGTCTTACTCGAGGGCAAAACGCCAGAAACGTGGACCAGAAGCGTGGTGGTGCTATTCTTTAAAAAGGGCGATAAAACACTGCTAAAGAACTATAGACCCATCTCGCTTCTGAGCCATGTTTATAAGCTATTTTCCAGAGTCATCGCGAATCGTCTCGAGCGCAGGTTTGATGACTTCCAGCCACCCGAACAAGCCGGTTTCCGTAAAGGCTTTAGTACCATAGACCACATCCATACGCTGCGGCAAGTAATACAGAAGACCGAGGAGTATAACCTGCCACTATGCTTGGCGTTTGTGGATTATGAGAAAGCCTTCGATTCGATCGAGACATGGGCTGTGCTGCAGTCACTTCAGCGGTGCCATATTGACTATCGGTACATTGAAGTGTTGAAGTGCTTATATAAAAACGCCACGATGTCGGTCCGATTACAGGAACAGAGCACAAAGGCGATTCCATTGCAAAGAGGAGTGAGGCAGGGGGACGTTATCTCCCCGAAACTGTTTACCGCTGCAATGGAGGATGCGTTTAAGCTTTTAGAGTGGAAAGGATTCGGCATCAATATCAACGGCGAGTATATCACTCACCTTCGATTTGCCGACGACATCGTAGTCATGGCAGAATCGCTGGAAGAGCTCGGCACAATGCTCAATGACCTAAACAGAGTTTCCCAACAGGTAGGCCTAAAAATGAACATGGACAAAACTAAAAATCATGCTCGCCCATGTCACGCCCACCACGATATCCGTTGGGAACTCTGTTCTTGAGGTTGTTGACGAATATGTCTACCTGGGACAAACAGTCCAATTAGGCAAGTCCAATTTTGAGAAAGAGGTCAACCGTCGAATCCGACTCGGCTGGGCAGCGTTCGGAAAGCTTCGCAACGTCTTTTCGTCGAATTTACCGCAATGCCTTAAGACGAAAGTCTTTAACCAGTGTGTGTTACCAGTGATGACATACGGAACAGAAACGTGGTCACTCACTATGGGCCTCATAAGAAAGCTCAGAGTCACTCAACGAGCTATGGAGAGGGCTATGCTGGGTGTTTCTCTGCGAGATCAAATCAGAAATGAGGAGATTCGCAGAAGAACTAAAGTTACCGACATAGCTCAGCGGATTAGCCAGTTGAAGTGGCAATGGGCAGGGCACATAGCTCGTAGAACGGATGGCCGATGGGGCCAAAAAGTTCTAGAGTGGAGACCACGCACTGGAAAACGCAGCGTTGGACGGCCCCCCACTAGATGGACCGATGACCTGATAAAGGTCGTTGGCAAGCGTTGGATGCGGGCCGCATTGAATCGGTCATTGTGGAAATCTATGGGGGAGGCCTTTGTTCAGCAGTGGACGTCGATAGGCTGATGATGATAATGATGATGACCTAAGTACCTACACGTATATCGCAAATATCTGATTAAATATAATATGAGCGATGTTAATATTGTTAATTCATGAATCATAATTATGATAAGGTTTAATTGCTATTTTATAAGTAACAGCGAAAATATCAATGAACTTTTATTTCATTCCAGATTAAAGTACGATTGGATCGAAACAAATACCCCAAATTGACTTATATTACGTTTAAATCATTTTATCCACCCCTTTCACACCGTCCATCATTCTTCCATCCTCCCTTTTCTTTTTCTATCTTAAGTAAACGCAAGCAAACAACCTCTTTACGTATATTTATATTCTGCATAATTAATTTGTGCAAATTTTGGAACATTATAAAATATATTGGATATTATTGTATTGGTTTTAACTTTACAACAAATTCACAGCTATCAGCTATGTATGTAATGTTCCCTACAACGGTATAACCGCAAGGTAACCCTGTGTAGTGTGTAACCATTCATTTCTAACGCCTAGCGCCTGTCGACCCAATTTCACTTCAAACTCGTGAGGACGTCAACAAACTTGTTCGCCTTGAACTGTTCAAACGGAAATGGGTAATTAAATACAGACCCTGTAAATACACAACATAATGATACCTAAATACTTACGCTTATGTTAAGTTATATGACTTGAGAGTTGCGGTTTTCAGAAATCTCTTCTCGTTCTTCTTAAAAAACTGTATTGTATATTTAAGGAAAAGATGCGGTCGCTGGAGGCAACTGTAGATATAATTTCAAAATCCCAGAGCACTCCTATTGGAAAGGTAAAGGCTTTACTCCAAGTAGCTATCTTTATATTGTATAGAATCCTATTAATACGTTTCTGATGTGATATTTTAACTTTTTAAATATATGCCACCACACAGAATAAATTAATTCACATTGATCTTAGCTCATAAATAAGCCAGTCTCGTACGGAGCTAATACATTATAGTAGGTACGCATAATATGATATCTGTCATTATTTGTAACTCTGTTGATATAACTGTTACAAAAATCGACATGTGAGAGAGAGAGTAAGAGTGTGAGTAAATAATCTAAATAGCTGGTTTTTTTACGATACGCAGTTAATCTACTAACCACAAGCAAGCTCCTAATGGTAAGCAGTCACCGTAGCCTATAGATGCTGTCAATGCCAAGGGTATCACTACTGTTTTGCCAACCCTATTGTTTAGATAATTTTCAAGAACTACACCAATGTGAACACGTGGAACGTAACGTATCTACTATCTTGCATACTGAGTTTGTACCACGTGTGGTCTTGATACATATTAATGAACACTTGAGTGGAAACCAATGTATTAAACGTATGTTCGATGCGAATTCAAAGACCAAAGATTAAAGTATAAGGCTTCTTGCTGAACTGAACAAATATATTTAGCTGGTACATTATCGTTTAATAGTTCAGTGGGCGTCAAAATATGATTGTTAACGTTTAAGTCGTTAAGTGCAAGAACTTTCAAGTAATAATAATAAACATTTATTTATCAAATAAAAATCACTATGAAATGGTATAAGTATCTACAACACTACATCTATTATTCCAATGATTCGACGATTACGATTGCTTGCTCTATAAAACCCGAAAACGGGCAAGTTCTTTCTTTGTGCTGTTAGTGTTTACTTAATCTGTAGGTACTATATACTATTACTGAAAGGTCGGAAATGCTAAACAAAGTGATCTTTGCTACTAAAAATAGACACTAGCTACCTACAGATTAAAATCGAAGTGAGCGATGGTACATTGTTTATGGTGTAAGTAAAGTGGTGTCGTGATGATTTTATGGATTTGAATAGATACTGTTTGAACTAAATAAATTACCTTTGGATTTAGGATGGCAGACATTACTTTTGCTAGATTCGGAAAAAATCAATGTTTCTTCGTGTCATCATATCCAATACATATTAACATAATAAATATAATAACAAATGAATAAAATTGACACAGTATGGGTGGATTAATTAAAAATGTATTAAGTGCATTCCATTACTTGATACGCATGAATTACGGATGAATTTCGGTACGATGAGTAAGGGGATGCTCACAGGCCTACATCAGATGCAACCTAGGCTGAACTATAAACAATAGAGTACAGTAGAGTAGAGCACTATACCTACAATAGGTAGAACACTGCGGCCCACGAGGTCGATGTCATGTACATTTGCCTATTCTACCGTTTAATGTAGTGATGTCATCATTCCCCATCGAAAGCAAAAGGTACGATTAAAATCTATTTCTGAAAAATTATACCGCTTTCAGTTACAAAAAAGTAAAGTAAAGATGGCAAGCGCCCAGTCCGCCTGATGTGTGCGGGCAAACATCAGCAGTTATTACTGAAACGTGGATTCGGGAAGCAGTACAGTTATGCGGTACAACTTTTAATTACCGTTGGAATTCCCTGCGTCTTCTCAATATATCTACTATAAAAATTGGTAAAACCTACGGAAATGATCAGCATCAACCCCTAAATGAATTCAATTAAGTCATAAGCTCACGCCACGTTGCTGGTGATTCTCTTAGTAATTCCTCTACATAAATTTATTCCAAACTAGCTGTGCCCGCTAATTTGTACACGTGGCATATATTTGTAACTAAAAAAGGGCCGTCGTTAAATTTTTCTATCTATTGTATAAACATTGAAATAAATTTACAGCACGTGAGATAATTCTCAAGAAATAATGCCACTCCCGAAAAAGAAAATGTTGCCCCAGGTTCCAAATACAAGCATAAATAATGTTTTCGTATATGAATTATACATTAATGCCCACAGCTGTTACATCTCGATTAGTGATAAAATTATTATTTTTAGGGTTTGGTGTAAGTTAACAGTTCATTCTTATTTAGGGTTCTGCTGATATAAACGTTTTATCGACACTGTAAGAACAAGCCTACGCGCTGAAACAATTGCAAAGCCACGGCTTCATTCAACAAGGGGAGGTTGTATTATCCTCACATTTCGTGGAAGAATGAAGATGGCAATCCAACAAAATCTTTGCATTTTCATACGGTTGATAATTTATTATTTTACGGAAGATACATATCGAATTATCATGCCGAATATCTATTCAAATGGCAGTTGCAAGATATTGTTGAAATACCGTATGAAATAGCAGTTTATTTCTTAATTGTTTCAGTCAGTTACCTCATCTCGTTCTTATTGATCAACTAGCAATTTCCTTGCAATATGCGCCACGGGTTTGTTTTTATCGCTTGTTCCTCCTACATATCCAAGTTACATTACCAGTTATCGTGTATAAGGGAAAATATTGTTCGTATAAAACCGTGTAATGTACAAGGAATTATAGCATTAATGATAATGTCCTTAAAAACTATCACCAAATAAACATTTTTTGCATAAATTGACACCGAAAATACACACATCACTAATAAAATTTAAGAGACAAAAAATCCACGCTGCTTGATTCCCGCAAAAAAAATCAAAAGGAAGGCATGGAAGTTTATATGAATTTACAGCCGTTTTTCGTCTGCCTCGTGAAGAAAAAGAATACATTTATCATTATTATAGAAACAGTCGTTCTCCGGCCGGAAATAAGCCACCCGTTAACTTCTCACCGTTCTTTTTCGTCACATGAAAAGTTTTTAACGTTCGGAAGGTGAAACGTGATCAAATGTTACTCGATTTTTGTTTTTTTTAAGTTATACGTTATCAATAAAAAAACTCATAGCTTTACAGTAGCTTTAGTTCTGTATATATGTAGCGTACCTACTATAGGGAAAATTTTACCGTAATGGAAGGGAAGTAAAGTATCTCCCCTTGGGTTTCATAACCACGGTGTATTATTAAGTGTCATAAACAAAATAATTGTTAAATTACTACATCCTCTTATCTACATGGTCCAAGTCTAAATAAAATACTCAAATAATGAATATTACGCAATTAGCAATCAAAAGCAAGCACATAATTACAATATTTTAATACAACGATAAAAAATATGCTTTCAGGTTCCATACAATCGTATCGTTTCTACAATTATTAAAGCCAAGCCAGTGTTCATCGGCTTGTTCAACATAGAGCAGATGGGTTTAGATTAAAACTAAGTCATGTGCGAATTCTACACACAGCATCAGTAATTCACAAGAGTAAGCGGTGTTTTCCAACTAAACGCACAGAGTGACACTTTCTTTACATTTGGAATACATTTAAGCGGGGTTAGTTCACATTTGTGTCCGTAAATTTAATTTAAGTGCTTACAACTCAATAGTATCATAGAGAGATTGTTATCTGTAGTTCTCTGCAACATTCCTACGGCAGGTTGAACAATTCTTGAAGAAAACTTGAGCACATGAATAAAGCAAGCAATCTACAACTTCATCTACTCTAAACCTCAGCTGAATAGGAGACGTGATGAACTGAACATCGTTGTCAATTTTTTGTTGCAATAATTAAATATCTCGCTTCAAAGATTGCATTTTCTTAATTGCATCTGCAATACAATTAAGCCAATTCGTCACGAAATATTCTAATTTCGATAACTGTATGTAAATTTCAAAAATATAAAAAGAATCCAGTTTTTATACTCTTGGATATCTGTCTGTCACATCCCATCCATAAACATCGATATCATCCCACACACTTCAGTGCACTTTTTCAACAAGGGGAAGTGCCATATATTTTTTAAATCTCACTTTGTATATACCCACCAAAATGTTTTTCACTTCACTTCACTAGACCTTTTTATAGCAGTACCTTACATAGAAACCACCTATGATTCGCATTGCTTTGTAAAAAGGCTGTGATATACGATCGCGTAAATTTAGATTTTGCAAATAGGTGTCCACATTCCTTTCGTCTTGAATCTATCTGTGAACATAATCATATGCCCATGGTATTACATAAATCAAATATACTTTGTGATGCAAATTATTTGAAGTGAAAGTATTTGTAAAACAGCACACAAGTGATTGTGACTTTCAAGGGAAATGTTTTTGGATAATACTTTTCATTTTTTATTATTATTTATTTTTACTGTAGCCAAAATATTATAACATGATTGTTAGTTTCATATTTTCGTTTTCAGTCTGAATTTGTACAAAATTAGCAACTTTTATATGAACATCGATATTTCTTTTCACCATAATTCATTACTGCTTATACCTAGTTGTGACAGCGTAAAATATACTCGGCATATTCGCATGGGGTGTAATAGCCGGCGGCTGGTGAAATATAGCGTCTGGAGGAGGTCGTAATCTATTCAATCGGCAGTAACAAGGTATGCTGCTCTTCGTCTTCTCAATGATAACCCAGCCCACATTTCAGATTTTTATCTGTCTTCCTTGCCCTGCCATTTATTAGGTTGCGTAATGCTTGGTAGCTTTTACCGCGAAACTTATTGAAAAAGTAAATTTTAAGACGGCCTCATGGTACTTATTTGATTATAGAATGATTCTTTTGTCGACTGTTTGCTCTTAGGACGTGCATTAATGTAATAGTCTCTAAGGAATATAATGTTACTGCCTAATTTCAAATTTGTCGGCATTGTTCCTGAGATTTCGTGATGGTATTTCTTTTTACGATAAGTAATACTATCTATAGCTAACAGAGTAGATAGTATACAGGTATTCAATTCATTTATATGTATGCAGATTAAGTTTCTACGCAATAATATTCAGCTCGAACCGTCGTTTTGGGGCTTAGTGTGTAAAGCCAAAACCCATACCGATTACTGTTTATTCAGACGTATTAAATATGCATAACTTAAGAATAATACTATCACACTAGGTACGGAGATGGACGGCTTATGACTGTCTACAATAGTAGATTGTTCATTGTTATACAAGGAGCTAAAGTGACCGATGGGTTTTAGCGCCCTGTGTAACACTGCTTTTCAATACGAGTTGAAATAATTAGCTAACTTTAATTTACAGATAACAATATTACACAATTTAAATGTGCAGTGGTCAATATAAACTCTGCATTTATTTTATTTATTTATTTGCTCTTATGAATAGCCCTTTCTGTCTTCAGCTAAGTATAAAATTCCCTTCCCTCACCTTTACCCAACTGGCTCTGAGCTTTCAAATTATTATATCCTATATATTATAAGTATTGTTCAACAGAAAAGTAATCTCTCTGAATGGTATTTGTCTCGGGTAACATTTCATTTGAGGCGAGAGCGCCTGTCACTCACTAGCAGGCAACGTTCCGCACCGATTGAATTCTTTTGTCCGATAATCGCCTCTGATTGCACCAATGTTACAATCAACTTCGAAACTGCGACGTGGTCAAAAAATCTCCAAGACAATCAAGACAATCTTCATTTCAACATACACGTAAGAATGTTTAATCTAACTCATGCTATGGTGTCATTGTAAACCCTATTTATTTATGCTGCCAGCCTTCTTGGCACCCTCCCGCGTGACAGCGATTTGGGACAAGTGTTTTATTTATTTTAATTATTTTAATTGTTTATATTAGGTTAGTTTTTATTTCTTTTTATGGAGTTAATGCACTTGGATTAATTGTTAAAAATAAATAAATTTATTTATTTTACTATTATAAGTTTACCCGTCATCATCGTCAGCATCGCCTAGATCTAACCAACTGTGATTGGTTACTCGATTTTTACACAAAGCAACTTTGATCTGAACTTCGCAACCAATTTAACAGGGTACTTAATTATTTGGCTTAGACCTTTAGTTTTTCTACTACGACAGACCTATAACAATAAAGAGACTCAACAGGCAACCGAGACCGACGCCGTAGCGTTCAGTGCGAGGCATGAAGGGGAATCGGCAATCTAGATTAATCCACAACGTTTTTTTTCAGTATCTCGTCTAGTAAATAGTGTAAATCCTCGTGCCCAAAAGCCCCACCCCTTAGGACTCTGAAGACCCGTTGGACCCATCGGAACTTTCCAATGGCACCAACAGACCTTAACCCTTATAAAGTAGTCAAAGATGAATGTTATATGCATTTTAAGCGTTATAGAACACTATAAAGCGCTTGTGTGCCTCGCAGTTGTTACTTTGATTCATATCACACTTGAGTAAGTAGATATGTGTGTGTATAAACAGTTTCAGGGCACCCTATCGTAGACATAAAAATCCTTTTAAGTCAAACTGCAGATGCATGTCACACATTACGAATGCTGCATGTTACAAATTGCGATGACGAATTTTCCCCGTAGCGTTCGAGACGCTTGTCACCTTTGATCATTTAACCTGCATATTATTATAGTTATCAATCACTGTTTTAAGCTATTGCATAGCTTTTATCGCGGGCCTTGAGCGTGGGGACCGAATCCAGAAATTCCGTAACGAAAAAAACCTCACACCGCCCACTCCGACCGGCACAGCGGTGATACTTTTTAGTTCCATCTATCGATAAATACCAGAACTTTTAATGACTTTTTGAAATATCACGCTTGTCTCTTTAGTTCAGCAACCCGCCTTTAGGTGGCATTGGTTGTATTGGAAAACTACCGTAATCAGCTGTTTGTGAGAAAGTATATAGGTATATAAAAAAATACTGCATTAATAAAATAAATAAATAATTAGAATTGCATAAGTTGATAAAAAATGCTATGCAATAGCTTTACCGCGGCAGTCTCCGAGTGCCACACCAAATTTTTTTATATACCACTAAGTTGGCACACAAGCATACGGTCCACCAAGTCCTTATTCTAAGGGCCCATCTGATGTTAAACAGTCACCGTAGCCTATAGCCGCTAGCAATACCAGGGGTATCACTAACAGGTTGCCAATCATGTTGTTAATGAGGACTCACTGTGCTAGCAGCATTACTAAAAGCCCAGCGTATCCTCGTGAAGCACTGACAACCTTACTTTCCGCATAAACACAACACTACATGAAATAGTCTTACTTCACTGCGGTCTTCTGTAAGGTGGAGGTATAGTCCCCAGTCGGGCGGCTCCAATTTAAATGGGAAAACCCACGGGAAATCCCAAATGGCCCTACCTCTCTTGCAAAAAATTTTTAGTCCAAAATATTTATTGCTTAACAATATTTAGGATTTTTGGTGATTATCAGAATTTACGCCATTGAATAAGTTTTGGAGTAGATTATCAAAAAAGAAAAAAATACAATGGTCACTCATCTCATGCCATCTGACGTGGCCGCGTGGGAGATGTAAAGGAATGAGATGTGAAGGATTCCTCTTTTATTAAGATTCAGAATAATTTAGAATCAGATATGAAATATCTGATTCTAAATTATATTGAATTATAGTGAATCTTCCACAGGAAACTCCGAGCTGTAAAATAATACAACAACAGCAAAAGTTTTAAAAACCATTTGGAAGTGAGGTCCAGGGTACGTAGGAAACAATGTAAATATCACTAGAAAGAATAAAAAGGAAAAGGAAAGAAGACAAAAGAAAACTACTGAAAGCATCGTCGGAGTCCGCGGTCGAAGAAGAAAACAACCGGTAATTGTATTGTAATGGACACAAATATATTTACGTGTACGAGAAAACTGAATTCCTTTATGAGTTTTGCTACTGTTTTCTGGTAGTAGGTACAAAGTTTTACTCAAAGAGCTTACTATCGCAGTAATATTATTTATTATCTACTCTGAACTATCGGTTATCTAGTGTAGAATACATTTAGGATCGTGTCTGTAACTTAGTGACTTTATCAAATGATTATATTTCGAAGTGTAGAACAAAGCGGTTGTATATAATATTATATCAAAATCAAAGCAATTGAAACAAGGGCCACATTATTTAACTCTGAATTTGAGCGAGAGTCCAATAACTTTTGACAACTCAGCGTAGTCAGATTTACTTGATATTGAAATAGAATTTTATGTTACATAGCGCTGTTGAATTTATTCGGTAGAAAATACCCACGATCCAATGATAACTTATTTTATTATGAACTTGATGCTTGTAAGAGGAAAGCGTAAAAACTCTGCAAACTTTTCACCCACGACAGCTGTGGGAAGGAATGAAAAAAAATCACTTAGGACTGAGGGCGAGAATAGTAAGGCCGAATATACGCGACATTCCGCCAGATTGTTGAATAACATTACAAACAGTCACCTTAATATAATTCTACACATTCCCTGTGTTATTACTGACGTCACGTAATGTGCCCACTTCCTTCACGCTGGGAAGCTTACAAGTGAACAAATGTCTCATGGAGTGTAGCCATTAAATATTGTTGATGCAAATTAGTGTTGCCGCAAATTGACAAATCAGAAATGCATTTTACGAGGGTGGATGAGGGGAGGGATAAATGGTAATTATTAAAAACGACTAATATTTTCGACGTCCATGCTCATTTATCAGTACAATGCACTCAGGAATTAAAAAAAAAACGTTACACACTAAAATAATAGTCTTTGCACGCTGCACTTTTTCTCTAAAATGTTTACGCAAATAAAAATACTTTTACATGTATAATAACTTGTAATCCTCTCGGGTGTCATCTAAGGATACATTTTTGTCTTCGGAATTATAATAAATATGTACAATTAATATTTCCATAACTTTTACATTTCCATCAAACAGTACGTGTCAGGAATGGAAACTATTATTGATATTATTGTGCATTTTGTGAAGGCCGTTTGCTCACTGACTGATAGTGTTTGACAACATGTAGTCAGGTGCAATGTCTACATCGGACAAACGCGGGTATCACGATTCAAGTCCTCATGGGCATAACCAATATTTACGAAACCACATAGTAATTTACAAGTAGCATATAGTTGTATTGTTACAGAAAATACACCCTAGCTAGGAGATTATGTATTTATCACAAGATTCTACTTCTCATTTTCATTTTTATCTCTACAGAAAATCGACTGTTCACTAATGAAAATGTGTTTTTTTTTCTAATCGTACCTACGTAGTCATGATTTTAAATGTCCTTAGTGAAATAAATGACATCCGACAATTTTACACAACTGTGAACACTTTCCCACCGGACACAAAGGCACCCACGAGTTGGGTTCCCGTCGCTTTGTAGACGTTCGTGTCAGCTAAACAATATTTATCCTGTGTCCCAGTAGAGCAATGCCGTGTTCCCGAGTTCGGTACAATCCTTTTAAATAACGATACCTGATTTTAAATTTATTAAAAGACAAAAAATGAATTCAGTTAAATCACGAGATTTGTTTCTTATAATAAATATAGATAAAAATCAATTTCTGCATGTATGTTGATCACTAGAGAATGGCTCTACCGTTTTTTTGTTGTAATTCCAGGTCAAGGTTGCACCATTGATAATAAAACTAAAAACATATCATTTGTTTATATAAAACTACTATAATACATCAAAGAATTATGACATTCGGGAGCACTTTTTGACACTGTATTTGTATGCAAGAACGATTATGTAATACTTACTAGAAGTTAAAACCATAAAAAGGCGAAGCGGTACACTACACTATATGCGATAACCTATGCTCTATTTGTATCGCTTGATATGCAGAGGTCAAATTGTGTCGGACCTCTACTGTGCCAAGTGATATATAAGTTACCTACCCGTATGTGAAATCATGCGTAATTTTCACGATTTTTCAATCCGCTGCTCTAAGTATAAACTTGTATTACCAATCTTCCGTATATGATATTGTTGATATTCTACTTCATTGAATATAAGAAAAAGTGTGAAAACACAAATTAAATAATTTGCAGAGTATCTACTTGTACAGTCAGTTTTAAAGTACGGAATAGAAGAAAAGGGATTCATCACTCAATTTCATGATATATGAACCTCTATGAATATAGGTTCATATTTTTCTACCGTTATAGTGCCGGATACAAAGTAGTTCCGAGGGCAAATCTTATAGGAACTACACACAGAACCGTATTCGATACTAAGTGGTAATTTATATGTTTAGGATTTTAAAATTAATACAGCCATCACTCTTAGATGATACTATTGGAAATTGCAATTCGGTTGGCGTGGAAATTGGTTAAATAGTTTTGAATTAACTTCAACAACTATTTGTTTATTTATTTTCCAAAACAAATAATGATTATATATTATTTACAATATAATTGTAACAAATTAACCTTTTAATATATAGGTATGTCAAGCTTATCAAGTGCCACATTGATAGCAGCTGACTTTAAGCTACCCATGTCAAAATGTTGGCAATTATAAATAATCGTGTTTATCGATCCGCCCGTTGGTCCAACTTACAATAAGTGATAGATTGTTCTAGCTTGATATACGTGTCATCTTCATTTCATTGATAAGAAACAATTGCTAAATAAGTTTATTTTTCTAGAGCTACACCAATTTAGATCTAGTGTCATACATATAAATAATTTAAAAGTTTATAGAAAAAGCAAATATCAGTCGAAAGCATGTTAAAGATAGTTTGCAGCCCTTGTACCAGTTTACCTGATGTTGCCAAAATGACCAACAATTATTTACTAGAACTAAATTGGAATTAAGGTTGTGTTCACACTTCGGGTACTCTCTCCGGATAACGACCCGGAATAAAGTCAGGATTGTTCAGGTTGTACTCCCAAATTAGGTACTCCGGCTCGTTGAGGTACAACGGCGGTATCTCATCACTTGGTTCTCTCTCTACGTCGAGGAGATTCTTGTTTCTCTCCAACAACTCATTCACCTTGGCCTGAGTCTCGTCTGATATGTCTAAAAAAATTAAGAAGTTTTTAAATTTTGCCAACGAATAAATATAGTGGTATATCCATATTTTTGTATTTTAATTAAGTTGCTTACAAATTCGAAACAATAATATTATAACTTATCAAAGGTTGCTAATAAAGTACCTATATAAGATTAACAGATCATAATGTTGCTGTCTACTAGTACTACTACTCACGTGTCCTACGCAAGTCCACCCGCAGAACCTTTTTGTTCAGTTCCAAGGCACGAATGAGTGTTTTCTCTGCGTCACCTGAGAGATCATTGGCAGCCATGTCCAGTCTTGTGAGACCCCGGTTCAAGCTGAGGAGCCCCGCCATCTAAATGGGTAATAAACATACGCAGGTGCTAAAGTAATACATTAGGAATGCTATATCCTGAGATAGGGAGCGATAAAAATGTATCCACCATTAATAAAACAGTAAGCTGACTTTATAACAAAGACTGATATGCCAGTATATCTGAAATAGCAATGAGCTTAAAATCATTATTGTGTAATACAATAATAATATCTTATCTTTCTTAACTTATACAATTATGTTGACATTCTAGAATTATCTGAACAGAATTTGCGATTTCATTTTCGCAAGCTGAATGAAAGATTTACCTTCTCAGCTGACGCTCCGTAGAAACCGCAAGAGTTAACGATTAAAGTTTGAGGTTTTTCCTTGCAACGGACAAACGCTGCTGCAAACATGGTTGCACATTCGATCGACATCGGGTTTAAGCTAAAATCTATAAAACCAACAGAAATTTAGATTTAAGAACATATTATTACCCACTGATGATCTCAAAGTTAATAAGACAGAATATGTAGGTATACCTAGTAATTCTATTGGAGCAGCTGGTTTCATCTGTAAAGCATAAGCGATTCCTTGCACACCAACTTCCTTAAACCGATTGTTGGCAATTCTCACTCGCTTCACGTTATTGTGCACGTATATAAAGCCACCAAGAGCCTTCATACCATAATCGCCAATTTTGCAATGATTGAAATCTAATTCTTCAATACTTTCCTTTTTTACTAAATTTTGAAGTATCAACTTCACTTTTGAACAATCGAGGTTGCTGCGGTTGACTCGGAATAGTTTCAAGTGCCTCAGATCTTCCAGACCTCTGCAGAGGGATTCGCAATCATTCATTGAAAATTCAAAATATCTTGTCAAATAATTATCTTGCAAGTTGTTGATACCGAATACCAATGAAATTTCCTCTAGGTTATATAGTTTTGCTAAGACTGGTTCCAATGGAATGTGATCAAAAACTTTTGGAACACTGAAAGGACATGTATCCTCGACTTGGTCTTCGTATGGTATTGGCGGCGTTGGCTGATGAACTATTTGCAATTGGTTTAAGCCCAACTCGTAAATATATGGACTGACCTAGAAACAAACATTATAGTTATGGGTAATGCTTAATTAAAGTATACGTGTGATATAATCGTATATAGGTAGATATAGATACCAGCGAAGCGAGTTCTACAGCATCTTCTTCAATAAACACGTCAGGATTAACACTTTCCAAATAGTCTTGAAGGCAAGCGGATAAAAATTTCCCTTTCCAAAATGACACCCCAAGCTCTTTTCTGGATGGGAATTTACTGTAGAACGATCGTTTCCAATACTGTTCATCCTGCAATGGAGTTGTAAGTTAGTGTTAGGTTTTTATAAAAGAGTCCCGGTTCCCCACGCAGCACGTAAAGCTTTAATGGTTAGGTACTTGTATGTCATACAATATATTGGATATAGTCATCGCTGCAGCATAATAAAAGTTATATGTACCTTGATCAGCGGCACGCTGCATCTAAGCGGAATATCTGCTAAGTACAGATCCATTAGTATATCCACATCTTTCTGCAGTATTCTATGAAGGGGATTGATTCTGTGGAATATTCTGGATAGCTGAACAGCGGCGAAATATGTGAGAGGTGCTGGAGTGTAACCATCATCCCACTCGAAATCTTCAGCGATAACTTTCCTTGAGGTTTCACCAACTGAGTTTTTCATCAGATTGGAGGTAACATATGCCTCCCGCGTATTTGTCGAAACTACATAAGGTATTTTCATGGTTGTTCTTGCTTTCTATTGATGTAGATCTTTTTATCAAAATTAAATAAATTTACGTTTTCTTTCGATTTCTAGTTTGACAGATTTTGACATTCTGTAGATTTTGAAACTGCAATTTATGGTATGATTGCATTTATCAAGGTTTTATATTATATTATTAGCGAGCTTGTTATTATTTTGAAGGTTTATCTTAATTTTGGGTTTTATGCGTCTTAAATAATCGGGTGTACAGATCAATTCAACGAATGAAATATTATTACTGTATTTTAAAATTTTCGACACAAGTGGAGCTTATATAATGAATTAATTTTTTGTACGTATGGGCTCTTCATGATGAGTATAATTGAATCATAATTAGATGGATTAGAGCCCAAGCTGTATTAGATCTTGGTCGGTAGCGCTGCTGTCGAGATTCAGATTCCTACGCAGGCGAAGTCGCGGGGAAAATCTATGTGGTTGGCTTATAAATTAGAATAATTATTCAGTCAGGCGCTGCCCGTTCCGCGACTGGCCATATGCATGTGCAAAATCATTAGCAGCGCTCGAAGGGCAGATATTACGATATTTGGTGTATCCAAGATGAGGGTAGGTGAATACCTAGTATTATTGGAATCATAACCAATATTGTTATAGATTTAAAAATACCTTTTAAGGACTCAGGACCAATTTAACATTATTGTTCTTTCCTAGAACATAGAACAGGAAACTAGAACACAGTATATGGAACAGGAGAAATAATATGTACAACGGAATACGAAATATAAATAATGATAAAAATTCTGATTATAACTACATTGAACAACGTCTTTACATAAAATACTGTTATTTAATACATTACTCATGATGAGCGCAGTACGTAAATTACAATAAATAATGCTTAAATGGTAAATGACAAAGTCCATCGTCGTGCGCATGTAAATAAATATACTGTCGGGTAACTTCGCATTCATTCGTGCAAGTTCGGATCATAACAACGCTGCGCCCGCGCGCTGTGAGTAACCGGCTGAACTAGCCTGCAGTTCTGTCGTCTCTGTCTCATTATTGTGTTATCGTTGTCCGATAGGAATACGCGGGAGTCCGTTGCTAAATATTAATACTTTCCTAATAAACAATTAAATCCTTACTTCGATTTCTTAGTAAGCGATCATGGATACTTCGAAAAAAGACGTCGCCAAGAATTCTAACAACCAACAGCACTCCAGCTACAATCCCTGGAATTTGTTTTTTGGAACAAGAAATCGCACTGAAAGTGAGAGCAGCGTCGGGTCCAATACACAGAGCGAGCAAACAGGTAAATATACTATTTCAAAAAGCATTTCATTTATCGATACCACTCATAGAATATTGATTATTTCCTTATATTTTGAAGACCTGTATTATATTTTGATCATGTGTGCTCAGGATAACGTTTTAGAGTAATCAATACTCACCATATAATACAAATATGTTAGTATTGAATATAATTTGTGAGGAAAATTGTCTATAAACGACCTCGATGTGTCTACTACTATAGAGGCCGCTTACTTAGTTCTCAAAATAGGTACGTCGAAAGTCGCACCTCCGCAGCTTCGGCTCCAGCCACAGACATTGCTCTAGCCCTTAATATGTAAATAAACAAAAAATCAACATCGCCCATGTGGTCTCAGAATGGCGTGGGACTAGTCACGTCCACGTCACGACTCTACGTTAACTGCTTTAACCTTAAACAAGCATAGTGATTGTAAACCGGTTGATATAGCAATGTTTACTTTCAGTAACAAATCGATAGAAGCAAATTTAAACCTAGGTGATTATATCGCTCTCGGACTTTTAAATAATTCGATATACTCATTTGAATAACTACTATATTACGCACCACTATACCTACCTACAAATGGTTTCTAACAAAAAATGTACATAAGTATTTCCGTGTTTATAGAACGAAGACATAACAATTATTTTATATTGATAACTAATTTGCTGTGCCTACTTATTACGACATTTTCATGGTTGTGGTGATAAGAATCGTTCTACAAAAATATTCAAAGGTGTAGTAGTATTAATGTAAATAAGTTGTATTTACATATTTAACATCGGTCTTATTTATTGTGTCGTGTTAAGTTAATAATGTTGAGG
Organism: Falcaria lacertinaria; assembly: GCA_951449985.1. Lineage (NCBI taxonomy): Eukaryota > Metazoa > Arthropoda > Insecta > Lepidoptera > Drepanidae > Falcaria > Falcaria lacertinaria. The sequence continues at coordinate 4,011,173 of OX602109.1, read as the reverse complement.
TCACTTACGAGGCAACATTTAAATTTAACATAGCTGTCCTCGACACTTTCAGAATATTGATTGGTGTCATTATTTTATACTTAGAGTACAAATAAAATAGACTAAAATTAGAATACCTTTATTAATATTATACTCTAAGATTTTATATAATTGCTTGTTAAATGTGTTTATAAGTATATATATTATTCCGATGGCAAAAAAGTGCCACAAGGCGATCGCAGGTATAATATGCATTGTATATTAAGTGACAAAGAAGCTCGGATCCCTTTTACAAACTACTAGGCTTACCCACTTAAATGTCTTTTTTAAATGTATAAGGTATATTTCCGACAATTGGCAAAATTCATCTTCTTGGTACTTAATACATAATGTGTCCACAGATACAGTTAATGTGAAAATGCAAAATACTTAAATTTCACGTTCATAATTTTTTCACAAACGACGATGATTATAATGCCGCTTAATTTTCCAAACCTTCAACGATACTCTTATTTGACCGTTGAGGATAAATCATAACGGATCCTTAAACCTTGACTGTTCCTTTGTAATCAGAGAGGAAATTACAAACAATTGGACTTTGTTGCAAAGGCTTTCAAATAAGGGTTCGGATTAAACGAAAAGGATCAGAAAGAATCCGAAAATTATTCGTTTTTAATTCTCAAGAACTGCGTTTGTGTTTACAACTGCATTGTTAAGTTGGGTCGATTAGATAGTCATGATTATTTATAAATATTTCAATAGAATTTAATCCACTATACAAAACTGTAACAAAAGTTAACAAATTTGTGGCTCTCAACAAATGTTAATCAAAGTAGGTTGTCTGTAGTTACATAATAAACAATAAAAATGTCTCCTTGTCTTTGCAGGGTCACAGGTCGGTGGTTTGCAGAGGAAAGCAAGCAAAACCAATGAGGAGTATTTATGGATGATGTAAGTAATTACCTTTTATCTTATTGCATAATTTTATCATGTTAGTCTTATTTAATTTATAAGTCCAAAATAAATAATTAATAATATTAAATATAATAATATTAAATATATTAATAATATTAAATTATAGTCCAAAAGATAATTTATTTATCCAAGAAAATGTATTTAATATTAAGTTGTTTTAAAATAACATAGGACTCTCAAGTTTGACTGCAATAGTCATTGCTCTAACTAAAACTGAGATCAACACTAAAGAATAAACTTAATATAATCAGGTTAAGCACATAATTTCAAACAACAACCTGCCGCTTTATCCCATTTTCGAACAACGTGGGATTATGTTGCCAACGGATTCAAACCAAATTCTAAAAAATACAAGTTGCAATAAATCTTTCAAATTGGACGCGAGCCAATGTTGTATCTAACAACGTTCACGAGTTGATCCCACTTACACATTGATCCCACAATACGTCAGTTATTGAACCTTAAAGAATTTAACGATGCTGGAAATTAGGGTTGCAGAAGAACATACATTTATAAACACAAACTCATCTTATGTTATAATAATAAGGCCCTTTGTTATTTGGACATCTCGCATCAATAATTGAATTAAGATATAGAGAATCGCATAGCTTATATTGGCCATCGTCGACCTCCCTTCGATGTGTCCATTTTTCATTTAGCAGATGTACACTGCAGTTACCAACGTAATTTACATCTCCAACAATATTTAGCTCAAGATCATCTTCTTAATGACCTCGGACGTAATTGCTCAACTGAGTTCATTGTGTAACCTGTCAAGTAATTTTAATACATTATAAATATTGTTGTAGGTTGTATACTATCAACTTTACTGATTTTAATAAGAAGTTACTTATTAAGTACTAGTTTGCACTTACAGAAGAAATATACATATCCCGAGAAATTAGATGATCTCACGGGAGTTCGGATTGTATTATTTGTTCGGATTTTATTTAGTTGGTTAATTACCGATTTCCACAAGAATAGCGGATGGTAAATAAAAAATAAAAATAGAAGTTAAAAATTCAGATCATGATGCGTTCATTACAATCTTTTGTATTCATTTAAATCGGTCATTCACAGTAACTGCTCTTGGTGTCATCATCATTTCTTGGATGGATACCATTACGACTTCCAAGACAGGCCAACTCAACTGAATAAATAAACTCTTTGGACACTTAATTCAATTCAAATTGTGGTCGTAAATGTTATTGTTTATATTTTTTTATGCAAATGTTTTCTGGATAATATTTTGTAATTGCTCTTAGATTTATATTCCAAATCTACGGTCGAATGGCTCAAGAATAAATTCTTGGCAGCCGATTGCAAAATGTAAGCTTATTAGCAATAATGGTAGTAGAAGGTCGACTGCATCAACGAAGGCGCTCTCACGTCTCACGTGTGCAGCGGACTATGCTCGCGTGAGAAGGAGACGACTGGTCCCCTCTAGCCGATGTCGAAACCTTCGGTTGCAAGCGCCCGCGCAAGTGCCGAGCGCTCAGCACGCAGTACCAACAGTACCTGGTCGATGAAGGCACCTCACTGCGTGCTCGCAGAAAGTGACAGTGATAACAATTATGGAGCACACGTGTCTGATAACGCCGGGATAAGTCATCTGTGACGCGGCTCGTGCTGTGATTGCTTCGGTTAGTTTTTAAGTGTCTACATTTTGCCCTTCCACATATACAATCCGTAGCAAGGATTATGCTAACTCTTGGTTACATTAAGATATCGTGGAACTTGAAAATATTATAAAGAGTTTGTGATACTATTTTAGATAAGTTGTTATTTTATAAAATTACAAGTGATAATTTTGAAAGATTTATATCCAAAATGGTATGAAAACAAGTACAACCAGGATAAACTATACTATTTTTTCTGCTATTTTTAGTGCAGTTTATGACTACTTCACCGCACTGCTCTTGCGGCTGTTACTAAAATAGTACCTGCATAGGGATTATTAAGCCCTATTAAATAGTCGGTACCCCCGGTTGCTTATATACCTACTTCTTGCATGCTGTGCTCTGGCAAATTAACTATATAGTGTAGGTAGAGCATTAGGATACCCATATGTTGTTAGCCACAAACACCCATTAAAGTTTAGAAACAAAGGAAAAAGCAGCAACACAAGCGGTTAGGTAAATTATGACTGAGATCAACAGTCAATGTCATCAAAACCAGTTCGTGAGACTTACTAAGGCTGCGTAATCACTGACAGCTCAGAAGCGATGAAGTCACTTCTAAGTTCTTTGTCGGTAAGACGTGTTCTAAGCGTTACGTCTATAATTATTAGTTTAGTGCTTTATGATTTTTTCGAAATAACAATGTGGTACTGAAAAGGACAAGCAAATAAAGTGGTTATTGCACTTCAAATATCACCAGATACCTGTATTTGAAGGAAGGTAAACCACAAGTACTTAATGATTGTTTTGTAACCTCTAAATTGCCAAGTGTTGCTGAGAATGTTGAAATACGTACATATTATATATCTGCTTTTGAGTGGTTTTTGAATAAATTTATACCTTAAAGGTTTCATAAGAGCTATAATTAATTATAAGCTTAATTCACAGGTCGGGTGGTTAGTTGTAACATAAAGTTTGCCTTCTCTGTCGGTATCGCATCTTCAAATTGTATCTTTTTCGATTTTATATACCCACTTTGAAAATCAATCGCGTAGTCTGCGCGTCCGCACGCGCAAGTACTTGACACTGACATTCTGTCGATGTCGGTGTTAGCGGGTTAATAAATGATATTTTTCTGAAATGTATGATACTTATATCTACATCAAGTTAATAAAACATCAAATAGTTTACAGTATAGTAAGTTATAATATATTCTTTGCTATGAATCTGAGTAATAGATCCGCGGCGACGCGCGCGTGGGGTGCGATAACGACAATGAAGAGAACATTTACGATGTATTACAATTCTTAGAGAACTTGTTGCAGGCATTACTGTTTTCAAGCTGCATTGCCCTAGTTTTTAAAAAAAAAAATAGCTCTTGCCAATACTGGCCATATCAGTCCGTACTCTGTTAGAACGCCAATTCCATATCGATTCACAAATGCAGTCAGAACTGTCATAAATGATAAACAACATATATTATTATCTCTAAGTGTTATATTATGTGTAACACTGAATGGATTTATACAATACGTCTATACTCCTGCACAATAAGCACAAATTAATGTGCCCTCACAATTGATTGTATTGTATTCATTGACTTGGTTCATTTCAATTGGCACGTGTTCTTGTTGTCTCAATTTATACTGTACATTTAAATTTGATTATTTATTACATGCAGTATCTTCTGTTTTTCAGTTAGTTTGTGATTTCTCAGATAACAGACGATAATGCCCCATTCGGTCGCTTAAATGCTCTGTATTCGTTTTGACTTTAAATAATAGAGCAAGTATCGATATTAGAGAGATATAATTTTAGGGTTGCATTGAGAAATTATGTAGAGTAACAATATTTATTTGGTCATTTATATGTGCCTATTTTTATGGTGAGACAACAATAGTGAGTTTGTTTATTACATACACTTCTAAATTCTGCGGCACTGAGACTTGCAATTTACAACGATGGTATAACTCCCTTGTTCATAATATGGGTATATCGCTGTGTCTGTTTTATATATACTATAGATCGCAAATATGTAATTTATAATTCATTGTTATAATGGCAACACCAGGTTATTTACATTTGTTGGAAGGCACGTTTAATTTAATCCTGCATATGTTTGTAATATATTTCCGTACTACATACTTACTATTTACTACATTTTCATCTATTAGCACGTAGTAACTTTATAACGATAATACTTACCACGAGCCTCCATTTACTTAGTATATCTACTTAAGAATCGTCTAGTACGCGAACTTGGCCGCTGACAAAATTATAGTCGTGTATTGTGTTACAAGTGTAATTTACATTTATGTAAGGAAAAGTAAAAAATCCGGTTACTCAATGTTGGCCAAATGTCATGCCCCAAATAATGTTACAAGAACACTGCACCATCCGTTTTTGTTGTTAGTAGGAAGTGCAGAAATTTAATCAAGTATTTCTAAATTTAATTGTTCCGAATGATTATAAGCGTTTTATTTTGTTCGTAACGGATCTCGCGAATAAAAGTAAGCCAATGACAAAATATTATGTTTTGCCGGTGACGCTAATGCGCTAATAGCAAGGCACTATTTTTTGTACACAGTATATTATGTACTCTGAGCTATTACTGTGGGATAGAACCTCAAATGTCACTTGGTATATACTGTCTTGGTGTATAAACAATATCCATAATTAAATCTGTAGACATTCTGCGGATATTAGTGATGGATTTATTGTCTACCGTTTTGGCTGAGGTCTCGGTCACATGATGGATGGGCGCTGAAACCAGATCGCCAATAATTCCTAACTTCCGCTTACGTCGTAACATCTCGAACACTATCCCTTGTGCCATTTACATCATCTTATTGTCTGCCAAATGCAAGTAATTTTAGATCGTTGAACGGTGCGCTGGAATCATAATAATAAGCAGAATGAATACACCAATCAATCCCCTTTTGTATAATATTAATAAAATTAGCTGTGAAATTGACCTTTTAGGTGTAAACATAAAATTATTGACCACATTGTTTGATTTCACGTCTGCTAAGTTTTAAGGGTTTTTAAAGGTTATTAGTTCATTCAAAAGAACCTTTTATAATTGTGTTAATATGTAGTATTGGAGGTGGCACAGTATTTAAAAGATACGTGATTGTTAGACTTATTGTATTTGTTATATATATTTACACACCAAAACATCTTTTTCGCCTATAAGACTTTAATTAATTAATCTCTAAACGAGGAATCCTATTCATTTGTGCGGCCTGGCGCTCCAAATCCATCCATTTACCTGTTTAAAGTGAATGTCCCATTCATAAACAATTTAAATGCGTATCACGCTTACCTGCTGAATTCCTTTGAAAATTTCCAACTAGTAACAATTCGTTTCAATTTGTTGAGAATCATGGTCATGGCAATAATTGAAATGTACAAAATTACATCTTATTCTGAATTTTAGAGGCAATGGAATTCTCAAAGTCTAAGGCTTTAGTTTAAAGGTCTACTAATCAAAGCCAAACCTGCTGGTTACACAATATTAAGAACAAAACAATTTAATAATTCCTATTTTCATCAAGTATATGTCTGATTTAAAAACATTCGTATACAGTTTCCTTATTGATACATCGGAGTGGATAATAAATATGTTGACACCATTTTACTGAAACTGAGAATAGTTTTAAGTTGAATTTACAAAACTAATTTGTCAGTTAGTTCCATATAGCTTGGGCATACAATATTTCATTTGGGCACCCTTTTTACGTGGATATACAGATCGACGCTTTAAGTTACGGTGTTTTAACTTGTTCATTCCTCTCGTGCCCTTGACCTGGTGCGCTCGCTTTCACATGTTACGATCACATCTACATCTGGTTTTTAATAATAATCATGCTTATTAATTTAAAATATGGCGCATCATACGTATCTATATTTAACCACCTACATTTTGCATGATCACAATACCATGTAAAACTTGTTTTAGAAAAGAGACCTTAAATGTTAAAATAAAATGATATTGTTATAAAATTTACTGAAAACTAAAAAAATACCTAATAACATACTGACAACATAGTATTTATTATATATTAATTATAATTATTGTTAGATTATAAAGTAATATAGGACAAATGGTCTCTTAAATCTGATATGATAACCTTCCTCAGAAATAAACAGTTCCAAAGTACAAATTTAAATTATACCTAAATTGTAACATCGATAACAATCCCATGTGGACTCACTACTAGCATTTTTACTGTGACTTATTACGTTATTGGAGAATACAAATGCCTATTTATTTATTATTTTGAACAACAAATTAAATGCAACGAAGATATACGAGTTATTCATGTTATTTATTGTATTCTGTCTATTATAAAAGTAGCTGTCTGTCCGTTTGCAACCTTTTCACGTCTAAACGCTTACACAGTTTCTAAATACGTACGTAATCATAATAACATTATTGCTACTTAATAATATTAAGAAAGTATAGAAATACAAGGATACTAATGTAATCCCAAGATATCGCCACATTACTTAAATTAAAGATTTTGATTATTCTGCTAAAAGGCTACTTAATACAAGTACAAACTAATTCAGACTCTGAATAAAATTTACAAATGTGCTATTCACAACAGTTCAGTTCAACACTGAACATTATGTTTGAGTAAAAATTTAAATAATATTATTAACAATTAGAGAACTGGTTGATTGTTTCGTACTTGGTTTATCAATTACTATTTATAGTGAAGAGCTATGCGATAAAGTGAAGGCTATATACTTGTAATATTAATCGATTAGTTAAAAAAAAATTAAGTACATATGTAACTAATATAAGACACCTGGTGAATAACTGATAATTGAGTCTCGAGTGGGTTAACTATTGTAGTCGGTATAGTGTTCTTCGATGTGATAAAATCCTCCTGTGGATTATCCACTTCTGAAAGTATATTTTCTATTCTAACGTAATGAAAAGTGTTTCACATAAATAATTTAAATAATTAAATTATTATATTTATTTACATACATTAACTTCTAACTTAGTTTTTTTTTCTGTAGCAAATGTTATACATAAAAAGATAGTTTTGTTTTAATTGAATGAAAACCTGTTTGTTTAATTATATATTATGTTATATGCTAAGCTTTGGTTATTATCTACTCTGAGGTTATATGAAAGAATCGCTCCGTTATTTAACAAAAGGATGTGATGTGACATACTGACATATTGGAACATTATAAGTATATTGATAACACATAGTTTGACAATTTATTTGGTATTAATAGATATGAAAAGTAAAGAAATGACAATGCACTTTCAGCTCCTTGTCCTCTTCACAAAAGTCTGAAGCTACCACATTTAAGACAAGCAATTAGGTTAATTTTTTTGCTCTTTAGTCAGCAGCAAAGAAAGTCGAGGTATTCCATTGTCCACCCATTGTATGTATGATATGACATGAGTGAACTGATTTCGAAATAGACCAAACTAATTTAAATTACAATAAGGTTTTCTTTTGTTCTAGGTGGCGTTCATAGTAGCACGCACATCGAGAGCTTGAGCAATACTATGACGACTGCGAACGAGACGGACAGTTTTAGTCATTTCCTTTTTAGTTGTATAATATGAACTATTTGAAAACGCGAGTTTGTGCGTCACAACGTGAAACATCGTAGCGATAATGTTGGAACATGTAGCGCTTGTGCCGGCGTGGTTTCTGATGGCGTGGATCGGCGCCTGCGTTCTCTTCAGCCCTTTCGCAATATTCTTCGTCTTGTGCTTGCCGCAATTGCCTCTTCTAGTCATTAGAAGGGCCTGCCATATTCCATTCGAGTACATTTAGGGGACACGAGTGCTTGTAAGCCATGCCAATTTTTATTACATTTTTATTTGTGAACATAGTTATAAATTTATTATAAGGTGTATAAATTGTAAATAGGTTTTAATGAATAAACACTTGTATTTTATTTATTGCATTGAGTTTTCTCTTTATCGTTTAACCATGAATATCGAATTAAATAGTGTACAACATTTGTATAAAAGAAACGAATCTCAGGCTCAGATACTGAGTTTCAGCGCTTGGGCAGACTGTACCTTTTACCTTTGAAAGTTAACGTAAGTAGGTAGGCCATGTTTTGGTTTTTGTAAATACTCTAATCAGTTTTGAATGGCTTTGAAAAAAAAGTAAGTAGGCATAGGGTATCCTAAATCCCGAAAACTAGTTCATATTATAGTCTAGGAAATGATACTACAGCTATTTGAGCCGTATATATTGTTAAATCAATTAACAACAATACTTAAACCAGTTTATGTCAGTTTCAATCGATATTATAGTTAGGTATATGGAATTTTTAATAAATTAGTGGAACAAAATGCTGTTATTTTTATAAAGTGGTAGGAAACATTACGAGATTCTCCGCAACGAATCCATTGTATCATAAAATAGATATATACAACTATTGGTCAGTACTACATGGGTAATATTTGTATATGTTGGGTACCAGAATAATCTTCCAGATGCATCGAGAGTACGGCTATAAATTGAGTTCAGTGTAGTGGCAATGCTATGTGTGCAATATTTCTTATCATATATTTCAAACTGTGGTTCAAGAAGGGAAAGGAACATCGATGATAGATTGCGCGGCACAATCACTGGCATAAAAATAGGACGCGTCCTAAACAAACACGGTCGTAAATCGTAAGCTTGTGTAGGGGTTCAGGCGTGATTTTGACCTAACACCTAATACTTAAAATAGTGCGCTATACCAAATTAATATAACTCAAATGCAATGCCAGAACCGGCTCAACATGACTCGTAAATGCGCCCATTGATGCCTGGCCGTGACTCATTCAAAGTTCACTTACACGAGTGACCACGAAGAAGTTAAATATAATGTAAATAAATTAAATGCATGGTTTACTGTCTACACACACATAATACTAGGTATCTATAATATAATGACAATGGTTGGCATAGTCTCAGAGTAGATAATAATAACGTACAAGCATAGTTTAATTTTCCTTAATACTTTACCAAAGGTTACCATAATGATAAAAGCTTTGCAGGCGTTGTTTATCAAGGTGATATTTTCACTATGCAATCCTACCTTCTGGCAAAATAACTATTATTATTTTATACGCACATACAATGTTATAAAAGATATTTATTGGATTATTATTAAAAAAGTTTACTACTCAGCTGGACTATCTTTAAAACCGCTTAACAGCGCCATCTATTGTCATTTCTTGAAAACTTTTACACGTACTTGAAATGCTACGCAAATACGTTTTACTTTCAAGTTGTCATGGCTTCAATCCCATGTAGACATCAAACGAATGTAGTTCCATAGTTGACCGACTAGTTAGAGTAGAATAAAGCTACGCCATAGGTGGCGCTGTAGGGACTTAAGCTAAGGCGGCGCAGCGGATGTAAGCAAAAGTAGATACGACCTATTTGAAATTTAACAAAACACTAGTTTTGGAAATCGAACCTAGGATCTCGATCCATACGCATAACCGTTGGGTTAACGACTTCTCCACTACTAACGGCGGGTCAACACGTAAAGTAGTAGTCTTCTACCTTTAATAAATTTAGTTCATGTGATTGTACGGGGTGATGTACCATTATTGTCACGTACCATAATTGCAGAGGTACGCCGGGCTCTCACTTGCGTGTGGCTGCTTCACAAAAAATCTGGTGACCTCCACCAAGACCCCCAGGCTTCATCACTTGGGAAACAACGTCCGTTTGACTGAGAGTTTGTTCTATAACCTGGGTTTTCACGACAGGAAACTCTTTTCTAATGATAACTCTCATCCCACGTGATACAGTACTCATCTTTAAACTGTCGATAACTGGTCTTAACTGATAAAAATCATGGGAAATTCAATCAGTATCAAATAATGCACCCTCACATTTAATTATTTATAATCCTTAGGTATTGAGATCTTCAAGGTTACAAGAAAAACAAGTTAAAAAAGGGTAATTAAATCATAAATTTGTCAAATATGTATGGTCAAACGTTAGAGCTAGACTAAGGTTAAAAGTGTATCACTAGGCCCAAAAAGCTTATCATTCTATGCCTAGGACAAAGCATGCAATTGCATTCGCCAACAAGGACGTGAGCAGAGATATAAAGGTACTGGAATAGACCATAGGCAAAGCGTTAAAGTCACATAGCTTAATTACAATGAATTTTTTAAATCTTTGCTGGCGTACACGTTATGAAAAAGAATTATAGAAATAAGTACAAATTAAGAACTTGATTCAGGTCTAAAGGAATCTTAGTCAGTTAAGAATTTATAGTTAATTATTACTAAATGTCACGGTTATCGTGTGAGGCTGTTTACACAAATGCAGTCTGGCGTAATAAGATGGATAGTGGCTATGATTGATGTTGTGACTAAAGGCTAACTAGGCACATACATATTTCTGACTATGTACCGGTTTATTTATTTTATTGGTATGAATGCTTAACATTAACCTTGAGTGATAGAGTACTAACTCACTGTTGAACACGAAAGCTAAACAATTTCTTTTTATGTTACATAATCGGGTAATTAGTATCTACTAAATTTTTTATTTTTTATGATTAAGTATAGTTAATTCATAGTAAAAGTATAGTTAATTAAAAGTGGGCTGTCGTTTCCAGGTGTTGTTGGTTAGTGCGTTTGTAAGCGAGGTGCGCGCGCGCAACCACCACGCCGCCACTCCACTACCACTCGCCGAAGTGCGCGCAGCATGGCCAGCCTCCTCTCACCGCGCGTGAGTCTTACCATTATCATTTTATTCACACACCATTTATAACTTTAACATTAAACTATAATTTTATTATAACACCACTCATCTGTGGACATCTCATTGAGTAATCTTTCCAGCTTTGTTGTTATGATCTGTTTAGTGTCTTGTAGTTTGCTTACGATGTCAACATTATATTGGTTGTTTGTGTGATCTGCCTACACTTATGTACTTGATTTTCTTATGAGGAACTGCAGGCTATTGCACATTCGTCTCAAATCGATTAGGTAATGTTTTTACTGTTTCTTCAAAATGTTCAATTTTCCTCAATGAATTGCAATTTGTGTATTGTTCATTTACTGAATTAAGTTTGAAACTTATAATTTACTTGTGTAGCTGGTGTTGTTCCCTCAGCATATCTGGTTCGTAATTAAGCATCAGATATATCCTGTGTGAGTAACATACATCTGGAAGAAATTACCAAAATTATGTGTTCTCACGTCACCTTAGTCATATCCTTCGTGACTTGACCCACCAGTGGGACAACATAGGTTGCGGTTTTTGTATAGGAGCATTTTTTTAACATATTATCATTATGACATGTGCATCAAAAGAATATAGCCTCAAAGGTATCCCAATTAGAAGCGTGACAAATGGACACGATGCCATGCCATCGCTTGCCCTTCGAGGGCGAAATCGACTTCCAACAGTGACATTGGTGCATAACGGCCCAGCACTCATTGTCTATACCACAATACTATTCTAATATTATATATTGTACGGCTTAACTTTCAAGTACACAATGAAAATTATACCAACTGCAATTAAGAAAAAAGAAAATAAAAATAGGAAATACTTTTGCTGTCCGTTCCGCGTGGCAATATTATATGCACATGCAAAATCACTAGCAGCGCTTCTTCTGGTCGCTAATCCCTTTTGCAAATAACCTAATGTTTTTTTTTGTAAAAGTGGCAAACGCTAGACCGTGATGTAATGGTGTAATATGAAGGTAAACTCTAAAACTCAATACTAGAATACAGTTTTTTATACCTCTTAGGTGGCAAACAAGCATACGGCCCGCCTGATGGTAAGCGGTTAACCGGGTTAACGCAGCCTATGGACGCTTGCAACACCAGGGGTATCACTCGCGCGTTGCCGACCCTTAAAAAAACACAAATCCTAAAGTATGTGTTCTAAGAAAATACATTTTAGTATCGTTATTAGAATATTTTTGACTCGTTTGTTAAGAAATCTAGATGAAAAAAGACGTCATTATGCAAAAGTTATTTCTGGTACACATAAAACGACTATTGATTCAGTATCTGTCGATAATGTTGATGTAATCGAAAATACAGTATTGCCATGAGTTTAAGAAAAAACTGCTGTTATGTCGCAAGCGGTAATCGACTGTTACTAGGAATAATTACGGCAAATGAGAAATTTTAAGAGAGGTAGGGCACAACGGGTTTACCCGTTCAAAATTGGAGCTGCCCGTCTGGGGATCGTACCTCCACCTTACAGAAGATCGCGGCCAAATAACACTACCGTTAAGGTAGTGTTGTGTTCCCAGCGGTGAGTAAGGTCGCCAGTGCTCCGTGAGGAGGCGTTGTGTCGGCAGTAGGGGGACCAGTGATGTATTACCGCCACAGAGTTGCGTGGGCGTGGCATGTTGGCGCGGCGGTTAGGGAGACCCGGTGAAACGGTTGTCCGCTGGGGTTGTAGGGGTCCCGAACCCAAGGATTACTTAATCTCCGCCCTGGGAGGCTGACCCGCCGCCTGCGCATAATCCCTGTCGCAGACGGTCGTGCCGGAGGAGGAGACCGGGGTGGACCCAGCCGGCTGCGGCAGGGGGGGACCGGGGGCCCTTCCGACTGCCGTGCCAGCAAGCCACATCACCATCGCGACTCTCTGGCGGATCTGCATTGCGCTTTGTCCTTTCTGCTGCTGACACAATGACTCCTCTCAACCCTCTCCCACCCCCTTCCTAATATGGCCAGACTAAAGAAAAAAAAGATGTTTTCTCCAGCGGCCTCCCCATCCACAATTTCTGTGGACTTTTGCAACATCAGGGGAATCCACGCTAACATCAATGCAGTCCACCAACATCTTGAGACTGTACAGCCGACTCTTCTTTTTCTCACGGAGACGCAGATATCCTCCCCCGACGACACATCGTATTTGCACTACCCCGGGTACAAGTTGGAGCACAGCTTTGTGCGCCGTGCCGGGGTGTGTATGTTTGTCCGGGAGGATGTCTGCTGTCGCCGTCTCCACGGCCTTGAAGACAGGGACCTGTCGATTTTGTGGGCGCGCGTAGATTACGGTGGCCACACCCGAATTTACGCGTGCCTTTACAGGTCCCACAGCGGTGACTTGGACACAAATCGATTGTTCGAGCACCTGCAATCGACGACTGTTACAGTACTTGCGCAGTACCCCTCCGCGGAGTTAGTGATTCTTGGAGACTTCAACGCTCACCACGTTGAATGGCTTAGTTCTCGGTCCACTGACTCCGCGGGTAGGGCTGCTCATGACTTTGCCCTGGCCTATGGCTTCTCGCAACTGGTTCTTTCTCCCACGAGAATACCAGACATCGAGAGTCATACGAGCTCCTTATTGGACCTTCTGCTGACTACGCGACCGGACGGCTATACAGTCACAGTGGAGGCGCCACTCGGCTCCTCAGACCACTGCCTCGTCCGGTCGCTAGCGCCCTGCGCGCAGCCCGTGGCGGCTCAGCCACCCGGGTGGCGCCGCGTGTGGCACTAGAAGTCAGCAGATTGGGATGGATTGCGTGAGTTCTACGCATCGTACCCGTGGAGGCAGCTCTGTTTCGCAACAGATGACCCCGACACCTGTGCGGCCGCCGTCGCTGAGGCGATACTGGCGGGTATGGAATGTAACATTCCCAACTGTGGCTGCAGGGGTGAAGAGACAGCCGTGGTTTGATCGGCCCTGCAAAGAAGCTCGACGAAAAAAGCAGACTTTGTACGAGGCTTGGACCACGGCCCGCGCTAATCGGGATCCTAACAAGTCTGCGCGTTCACCGCTAAGAAAACTCCATTTGCTGTAACTCCACAATTCCTGAACACGTCCGTCAACATCTCGAAGAGCATTGGGATCCTTGGCGTCGACATTTCTAGTGACGTTCAGTTCCGTAGTCATTTGGAAGACAAGGCCAAGCTGGCATCCAAAAAGCTCGGTGTGCTCAATAGGGCGAAGCAGTACTTCACATCGGGGCAAAGACTGCAACTTTACAAGTCGCAAGTCCGACCCCATATGGAGTACTGCTGTCATCTGTGGGCGGGGGCACCTGGATGCCAGCTTGCGCCTTTTGACTCGGTTCAAAGGCGCGCTGTAAGAATTGTCGACGATCCCAAGCTCTCAAGCGGCTTAGAACCACTAAGTCTTAGGAGAGATTTTGCCTCCCTGTGTGTGTTCTACCGCTTGTATAACGGACAGTGTTCCGAGGAATTGTTTGACATGATGCCCACGGCAACATTTTACCATCGCACTTCTCGCCACCGGCGGGGAATTCATCCCCACAAGTTGGAACCAAAATGGTCCCGAACTGCGCGGTTCCAAAAGAGCTTCCTCCCGCGCACAATTAAACTGTGGAATGAACTCCCCGCCGTGGTTTTCCCAAAGGAGTACAGCATGGGGTTCTTCAAGAAGGGTGTGAAGAGATTTTTGAAGGGTCGGCAACGCGCGAGCGATACCCCTGGTGTTGCAAGCGTCCATAGGCTGCGGTAACCGCTTACCATCAGGCGGGCCGTATGCTTGTTTGCCACCTTAGTGGTATAAAAAAAAAAAAAAAAAAAAAAAAATCTCTGCTGCGAAACGTCAACTGAATGCTGCCTCGAGGTCCAGTAAAGGAATGATTGCCAGGGCTAAATTCAATTTCGTCGGCAGAATTGGCGAGAGGCTGGCGAGCCTCCCTTCTGGGAGCCGCGCTTTCTGGTCTCTCGCTAAAGCTGCCGAAGGAAACTTCTGCCAGTCGTCCCTGCCACCACGACGGAAGCCGGACGGCAACTTGGCCCAAAGTGCTAAAGAGAAGGCTGATCTACTTGGGTCTCTCTTTGCCTCGAACTTGACTTTGGATGACAGGGGTGCCATACCGCCTACCATCCCGCGGTGTGACAGCTCCATGCCGGAGATTCGTATAACCCAACGGGAGGTCCGGCAGGAGCTACTTTCTCTTGACATCCATAAGTCGAGTGGGCCAGACGGCATACCGGCAGTGGTGCTGAAGCAGTGTGCTCCCGAATTGTGTCCTGTGCTGACGCGCCTTTTCGCGCTTTCCTACTCCAAAAGTTTAGTCCCGTCTTCGTGGAAGACTGCCCATGTGCACCCAGTGCCCAAAAAGGGTGACGGGTCAGACCCGACGAATTACAGGCCGATCGCTATTACCTCCCTTCTCTCCAAACTGATGGAGCGAGTGATCAATACACAACTTTTGAGGTACCTAGAGGTTCACGACTTGTTGAGCGACCGACAATATGGCTTCCGCCACAGTAGCTCGACTGGTGACCTCTTAGTGTATCTCACACACCGTTGGTCACTCGCCATCGAGAGTCAAGGTGAGGCCTTGGCAGTGAGCATAGATGTAGCGAAGGCGTTTGATCGGGTCTGGCACCGTGGTCTTCTCGCGAAGCTACCATCATACGGGCTTCCCGAGGGATTATGCAAATGGGTCGCCAGCTTTCTTTCCAGGAGATGCATAAGAGCTGTCATCGACGGTAGTTGCTCCGATAGCATGGACATAAATGCCGGCGTCCCGCAAGGCTCCGTGCTATCCCCGACACTGTTCCTGATGCATATCAATGATATGCTGTCTATTGACGGTATTCATTGCTATGCTGACAGTACCGGGGATGCTTATTACACGGGCCGTGCAAATATCCCTCGTTCCGTGGTAGAGGAAAGCCGCGAACGACTTGTGTCCGAAATCGAGAGTACACTAAGAAGTGTCTCCGAATGGGGTCGACTTAACCTAGTCCACTTCAACCCCACTAAGACACAAGTCTGCGCGTTCACCGCTAAGAAAACTCCACAATTCCTGAACACGTCCGTCAACATCTCGAAGAGCATTGGGATCCTTGGCGTCGACATTTCTAGTGACATTCAGTTCCGTAGTCATTTGGAAGACAAGGCCAAGCTGGCATCCAAAAAGCTCGGTGTGCTCAATAGGGCGAAGCAGTACTTCACATCGGGGTAAAGACTGCAACTTTACAAGTCGCAAGTCCGACCCCATATGGAGTACTGCTGTCATCTGTGGGCGGGGGCACCTGGGTGCCAGCTTGCGCCTTTTGACTCGGTTCAAAGGCGCGCTGTAAGAATTGTCGACGATCCCAAGCTCTCAAGCGGCTTAGAACCACTAAGTCTTAGGAGAGATTTTGCCTCCCTGAGTGTGTTCTACCGCTTGTATAACGGACAGTGTTCCGAGGAATTGTTTGACATGATGCCCACGGCAACATTTTACCATCGCACTTCTCGCCACCGGCGGGGAATTCATCCCCACACGTTGGAACCAAAATGGTCCCGAACTGCGCGGTTCCAAAAGAGCTTCCTCCCGCGCACAATTAAAGTGTGGAATGAACTCCCCGCCGTGGTTTTCCCAAAGGAGTACAGCATGGGGTTCTTCAAGAAGGGTGTGAAGAGATTTTTGAAGGGTCGGCAACGCGCGAGTGATGTCCCTGGTGTTGCAGGCGTCCATAGGCTGCGGTAACCGCTTACCATCAGGCGGGCCGTATGCTTGTTTGCCACCTTAGTAGTATAAAAAAAATAAAAAATAAAAAATAAAAAAAAATGAAAGCTTACACTGACTCTACCATCATCCACCTTCTGCCCCTATATGTTGTAGTTTTATATTATGTACACACATACATGTTATTTATTCATATCCTACAAAAGTTATACAGAAAGTGTTGGAACGATTCCAAGTAACTTTCTATCAATATTGGATTAACGATCGTCTACACGGCCTAACACGTGACATAGCTTTGTATTGTATTCTGATAGTGTTTCATGGGATTGTTACAAAAGCTCATTGTAGAAATAATTTAGGGCACAACGGTTTTAAATCGGACCTGCCTGACTGACTAGTTCCTACCTCAATTGTACAGAAGTCCTTCAAATATAATGTTGTGGTGAATAATTACCTAAAGTTCTTAAAAGAACGCAGCGCTGTGGTCGCAATAGGGGACCCCGCTTCTTCGTTATAAATACTACAAGCACAAGAAATGCAATCGGCATAAGAGAGGCAAAGCGCGATTGATAACTATCGTGGTATTGCAAACATTTGCACATACCCTGCAGTAACCACTACAAATCAGATGAGTCGCTTTTTTTCACCTCTGTAGTAAAAAATACGCTTAAATGCCTTAATCTTATATTATTTAATTGTGATAATTAGCCCAACGCCCTTATTACACTATTTCATAAATTTAATAATCTACACATCAACTAATGTAGACACTCTAATTTAATGTGCTCATTTTAATGACAATGATATTAGTGAGCGTACCCAGTGGTTCTGGGTAGATAATATACTGCGTAGTTATTCAACATGAGTGGTTACCGTATCTGAAATATTCCGTGACGGCCCATGACACCACCAAATTACACCACCGGTGGTATCTCGTGTCATATCCAGGTCATGCACAATGCATTCTAAAGTAGACTACATAATGCACATACATAGATGGGGCTTTTCTGAAACATGAGTTCACAATAGGACCTTACATGGTATGAATTCCTGTGTCACTATTCAATTCCGTAAGTATGTATCGTCACGAGAAAAGCTCAGTAAATAATTGTAGAAATAAGAAATAATTCAATAATTAAATCTGAGATTTAAAAAAGCAGAATCTTACAAGAAACAGTTTCTGAAGGGCTTATGTCTCAACATTAATGTCAATTCCGTTATTTATAAAAAAAAAATATTATCACAAAAATTTTAGACCCAATTTCGACTAATAAATAAAATTTCAGTATATCAAAATTACATATACATACATGTCATAACAAAAAAAATGCCTAGAAGAGTGGTTTTGTCTACCTTTAACTTGATAACCTGACTGATTTATCTTGTTTTACCCTAGAAATCAATAAAATATCTGATTGACAATTCATAAACTATGTGCGAAGTTTATCACGTCATATTAAGAGTAAAAATTTTCATGTTATTGATGTCATAGGTATAGTTTTTAGGGATCGAAATAGAGGAAGGGAGACTTGAAAATCGTTTTAGAAGTAGTCTGCTGTAAAAACACCCACAACGAGGTGAAATATTTTGAGCCTTTGCAAAAACATATAAAAGCAGCTGAGTTCAGATTGTATAAAATTAAAGAGTTTAGTTATATCTACGCTCAAGAGACAGGACGCTTGGCAACACGAGAGAAACTGCATAGCTTTAGATGCAGCCCTATGCGTCGACAGTTCGACGACCCCGAAAGCCTTAACAAAGAATGTACAATTGCACGGCGCGCAATGGAACATTTAAATCTTTCTTTCGCTTTTAGCAACTAATTTAAAAATACATTTGCCTATAAGAATAGTTTAGAGCTAGCACGGTTCGTATCTAATATGCCTAATTCAAGAATTGACGGGTTCCTCTAGTAGCCGACAAACTATTCCTTTTCGTAGATTACGATACGAGACGATATATTAGGTCCTTACATATGAAATTGGCGTTTTTCGTACTGGCCACTTTAATCACGAATTTCTCCTCTTTGGTAAGGAATTCCAAATTCAAATTTGTACAGCTATAGACTCATGTATTTGTGCTTCGATGATCGTCATTCATTTGTTTTTTTTCTTCTGTTTTTTTCTGTTTGCGTCACTCATTTTACAAAATGGAAAACCTTAAATATCGCATTATTTACGAGTACGAGTTCCGCCGTGGCACTAGTGCTGCGGAAACAACTCGAAGGGTGAATGATGTGTATGGCGGTCGTGTTGCAAAAGAAAACACAGTTCGTTTTTGGTTCCAACGTTTTCGTTCTGGAAATTTCGACCTGCAGAACAAGCCCCGTGGACGGCCTGAGACTCAAGTTGATAATGAAGAGTTGAAGGCTATTGTGGAAGCGGATCCATCGCAAACCACGTCCGAGTTAGCTGCAGGCTGCAATGTTAGTGATAAAACTGTTTTAATTCACTTGAAGCAAATTGGGAAGATTAAAAAGCTTGAAAGGTGGGTACCTCACGAATTGACTGAAACAAACCGGCAAACGCGCGTCGACTGCTGCGTTACATTACTAAACCGGCACAATAATGAAGGTATTTTAAACCGAATCATTACCTGTGATGAAAAATGGGTTCTTTACGATAATCGGAAGCGCTCAGCGCAATGGTTAGATCCTGGCCAGCCAGCCAAATCCTGCCCCAAGCGAAAATTAACCCCAAAAAAGTTACTTGTAAGCGTTTGGTGGACTAGTGCCGGTATTGTTCATTACAGTTTTTTCAAATCTGGCCAGACTATTACGGCTGATGTCTATTGTCAGGAATTGCAAACCATGATGGAAAAGCTAGCGGCTAAACAACCTAGGCTGGTCAATCGCTCCACGCCACTGCTGCTTCACGACAACGCTAGACCACACACTGCGCTACAGACGGCTACTAAATTAGAAGAGCTTCAATTGGAAAGTCTAAGACATCCTCCGTACTCCCCGGACCTTGCTCCAACAGATTACCATTTTTTTCGAAATTTGGATAACTTCTTGCAAGGGAAAAAATTCAACTCCGATGGGGCAGTCCAAATCGCCTTCAAAGATTTTATTGATTCCCGTCCGACTGGTTTTTTTAGTAAAGGGATCAATGAACTACCTATGAGATGGCAAAAGTGCATAGAAAATAATGGTTCATACTTTGATTAATTAAATATATTATATTAAAAAATATTCGACTTTTTGTTCCTCCCATACAAAACGCCAATTTCATATGTAAGGACCTAATATATCTATGACTTATTATTTCTTTCCATCTATAACTTAATGCCCCTGTAACAGACATACATTAAGATTAAATCAGTTTCGCCCCAATCCTTACACTGCGAATTACTATTATCTTTATTATGCAAGTATATCAGTATATTATAGAGGCGGCGGCGGAACTTGCGGAAGTCTATTGTGTAAATAATTACGCATATTTGAATAATCAATTGGCTAATTCGGTGACCTTGCCTTGTGCTAGTTTTTTCACGTTCCATTTCTTAGACCTTGGGGTGGGCGTGGCAATGGCGGCCGCGGCATTGTCTGCGGCCGAGCCTTCCGGATCGCAACCGGACACTCATTACACGTGCCCGATGAAAGAATGCCGCCATTGGGATGGTCTCCCTGAACCCTCCACTGGCATATCAAGGAAATGGATAAACGGCTCGACTGACCTCGTCGACAAGCCATTGACTCATGATCAACATAAAAGGTTTTGTGGAGTGACATTTCCTGGAGGACATGGACATTTTTAATCGTTAAGGATACGATCTTTTTTTCCAATAATTCGCGTGAATGACTCATTAACCACATTTTATCACTAAAACGTTAATTGTGAGCAAAAGCAACAAAAACAAAATCATGCCGTTGTACAAAGACATACCTTACAGAGGCTTTATAACTTAGATATTGGTGCCAATTATATTGTTCGTCGTACTAGACTAAAAACTATATTAATTAAATACTTACCACATTCTATTGTTCATTAAAATATTCACTGTTTTGACAGAATTGCATTTGCAGCAGTAAGACTTAATTTCATGGAACTAAGGGTACTAAGCTAACATTTAATGTAATTTAGGTTAGTGAGTGAGTGAGAGTTCGCATCTATATATAGAGCAGTGGCGCGGTCATATAGTGGCAGAACAAAGGCACCAACGTGTGTTAAGAACATTAGTAGATGATCATTATCGCATGCGTGAGCGGCACGCCCTAGCCTGCGCCTGCGCTTTGTCCCCGGTGTCGCAAGCTCAGTCCACTCACAATGTGGGTGTGGACACACATGCTCACTTTCCATCAAAAACAAAAAGGACTACTACACTACCGAAATACCAACGGGTATTGTTACCCTCAAGATTTCATAGGTAACTTATTATTATAAAAACAATCTTGCTTCCTGAAATAATAAACCAGCTTAACAACAAATTACCTATGTAGTAAATTACATTTGTAACTTGCTATGTACTAGTTGCAAAGTTGTGCTTCAATGTTCGTTAATTTATCCCTTACCTGCTGACAGTTGAGACCATGACTAATTAAAATGTCAAGGCAGTTATAGTAGATACGACTTTTAGTTTTCGGCCACTTGCAACGCAAATAAAATAAATATACATTACAAAGTATTGTACTTATACAATTATGCAAATAATTAGCAGTATCATAATCAGGAACACTGTAGGTGGAAAAAAAAAGCAGCAGTCTTCCTACAATCTAAATATTTTGCATTTTAATTAATTTATGTAAATACA
Source organism: Falcaria lacertinaria (assembly GCA_951449985.1). Classification (NCBI taxonomy): domain Eukaryota; kingdom Metazoa; phylum Arthropoda; class Insecta; order Lepidoptera; family Drepanidae; genus Falcaria; species Falcaria lacertinaria. Next base: position 3,989,433 of record OX602109.1, on the reverse strand, counting down.
ACAATAAAGTTTTTATATGTTTTTCAAGTTCCCCGCCAACGTATAGGTACAATATTTATTTAATTAAGAATTGGGTACTAAAATAAAATACGGAAACTTTATTTAAAATATTTAGAGCTTTTACGATTTGAACTGAATGTAATGGAAGTGACTGTACAAAAACTTTGCCACCAATGTGCCGAACACGTATTCCACCCGTCTGATGGTAAGCAGTTTCTTTAAACCTATGGAATTTAAATTTCATTTTACTGGTCAAATTTTATCTAACATCAACTATAATTAAAACTGTCCTTTTCTTACGAATCTTTAATACCTAGGTTTATGTACCGCCATTTGATATGTCAACCCAAATATGTTACAAATATTTGCTTTGGCAGGTGCATTGATACAATACTTCGGTTTACCCAATTGAATGAGCAAGTTTAAAAATTGATTTGTACAAAAAGTTATAAGTGAACGTATACGACACATTAATTTAAATGGCCGCAATAGTTGGTGTACTTAGTATTTATATGAATCACTAATGCAGTGTTCAAGGTAAATAATAATTGCCCTCTTTATCCTACTGTTAATATTATTCGAAGAACTGGTTTCCGTTACAGCGCAGCCAAATTACATACTTGCGCATTAGTTACCTAGCTACTAGAACTAAAAAAAACTAAGTTTCGAAAAGTTCACATCATAAATAATCTAATGGAGGTAGGACGTGAATTTCGTATCGTACTTAAAAATATTATCTTAGTATGTGTTTAATATCTTTAGGTATTTTTAATTTATAGTGAGAGACAGATAATTGTGGTATTCTCATCTGGAGGATAAGTTCATAAGATTTCGAAACCATACAATATAAATATAAAATATATTAATAAAAAATACTCATAATTTTTGAGACTTCGTGAACGAGCATCAAATATCCCGACTTGACTTTTAGCACTGAATATACGCATTTATCTATAATATATACTTGAAAATATAAAACAGAGGTAGGGGAATAGGGATCGCCCGTGGGATTTCCTATTAAATTGGAGCCGCCCGACTGGGGACTGTACCACCTTACAGAAGACCGCAGTCAAATAAAACTACTTGGATGTAGTTTTGTGTTTCTGCGGTAAGGTTGCCATGCTCCACGAGAATACGCTGTGCTAGGTAGTAATGCATGACTGCGTACCATCAGGTGGACCATATGCTTGTGTGACACCTTAGTGGTATAAAAAAATAGACCCTGCTATCATTTTTAGCTCAATTAATTATACATATAAAATATTTTTTAGTTAGGCGAAAAATTTACATAAATTTATTTGAAAAGAAAAATTATCGCTACGTGTAGGTATTTATTATAAATAATCTGAAGCCAAACAAAAATTATAATTTATTAACGTGATTTGGGTTCAAATATTGATGTGGCTATTCGTTATCTACATTTTTAACCCGTATCAACTAACGCGCAATTGTGTTTTTCCAGTTACTGCTCCTGCTAGTAATTGGGGTGGCGTGCGAGCCGGCGCCGGGCCGCATCCCCAAGGTGTACAATGCGCTGATCACTTCCAACCAAAACCTAGAGCCGAGCAAGGCGTACCCGGTCTACCAACCAGTCCTGCACGACCCGTTCTTCCCTTTTCAACCGGTCATCTACGGAGGAGACTTCCCTATCAGTAACGTGAGTATTTTTAATTCTGAACAAAAATACGAATATACAACTATTACCCTTGATTCGTCGCATAATTTTATTGTATTAACATGAGAACTATCGTGTGTTCCTTCTATCACCTCGTCATATTTTATTGACAATGTTACATTTGTTTTCTTTGTGTTGCCTGTACCTCAGAGTAGATAATATACTGCATACGAGTACAACCTAAACGAAGGTTTCCGAAAATCCAGTTCATTACCCACCGTAATATGATAAAAATTGTCATTTCCTAAAATATACATCTTTTTTACTTATTCTTTCCCTTATTGCAATATTTCAGGGAATATTCCCAGCTGGAAGTCTATCGCCGAGGGAGCTACAGCCTTCCACTGCCGCGCCTCCAGCCGAACCCGCAGCGTCTTCCGAAGCCCCGTCGCCCTCCCCAGGACCAAGCACTGAAGCCTCTGAGGGCAAGCCCACAACTGCACAGCCTCCTCCACCTAACACGCAATCACCCATACCTCTCAACGAATTTGGTTTACCTCCGCAAGTATTGCCACTAGGACGTATTGACCCGGCCTATAATGGTTTTACACAAGTCGGACCTTTTACTTATTCGTACCCCAGTATAAGGTTCTACGATCCGTATGATCCGTTTGGTTTGAGCCCCTATGCGAATCTACCTGCGTTGTACCGTCCGGTACCGAATGTGTTTAGACCAAGCCCTCTTGAGCTGTCTGATAAGGGGAACGCAGGCAGCGCGGCGGCAGTGACGGCTGCCCCTCCCTCCGGCAGCCCTCCGCCAGAGCCTAGCGACCTCAACCTCCTCAACTATTCGTCAAAGGACCCTGCCATACCCAACGTACCTCCACCACCCCTACCACAAGGCGGACTCAAGCCTGATAAAGCCGAATAGTCTTTTATTTAAATAAGTAACTACTAATATACAAACGAATTTATAAATATGCCACAACAAACTGTTTTTTATTCTCAATCGCCAAGTATATTAACAGTATTCATATTTTAACTTCTATTGCTAGTTCAGCAATTTACGCTCAAAGAAAAAAAAAAATTTGACATATTTTATAAGGAGGAGGGCAAATGACGTTTACTCAGAATGAATATTCTTTAATAGTTCACGATATCACTTATTTATTAGATGCCACGGCCTCCTTTTTAGGTGGAACTGGATATTTATAAAAAAATAGATCCCACGTTATGTCCTTCATCATGGACACTGGAGTATACCACTCGTAAAAGAAATAACGATATACCCTAGAGTCGTGAACATATGTGATCCAGCAAATGCATATTCCGAACTTGAAGGCATGATATTTGACGATGTCGCCGATGAGAGATGTTGCCCTTATATAAACGCAATTCGGAGGCGTCCTAATTTGGTTCATCCAACCCTGTAAAAAGTTATATATAAAGTTGGTTTAAAATTCATTTTTGATACTCATAGAGTGCCTGTTCGTAAGTAATATTTTATTTTAGTCATAAAAACAATATTATTAACAGCGAAGCTTATAAATATTCAGATTGGGTATGTTTCATTGACATTAAATTATAATTTTGTTACCAATTGTATTCTTGAGAGTAAGTATATCTAGTAACAGTTTCAAAAGCTTACACTATTGGTAGAAAGGCCCGTTGAATCGTTATTTACAGAAAACTAGCTTTTCCCCGTGACTTCGCCTGCGTAGCATTATAATGTAGCATGTTACTCAGTGATAATATAACCTTTTGTTGGTTAAGGAATTTAAAAATCGGCTTGCTAGTTGTTGAATTTGTTCATAACAAACAAAAAATCAGTTTAAAAAAATCTCTGACACTATTATATATTATCACTGAGTCATATTCCTACTTAGGCGAAGTCGCGGCGAGAAAGCTAGTAAGGTATACAAGAAATTGCTATTTTTTTTAAGGCATAGTTTTGAAGTTGTGTGTATGTATCTCCACACACTCACCCTTATGATAAGTTTATTCCTGAGTTGATTGTATGTGTAGGTGTCGTGCACCATTAGAGCTTTAAATCTTGATGCACATTTTCCAAAAAAATATTCACTATGAGCATTATCTGTAAGAAATTACAAAAATGTTTAGGCCTTCAATTGAAAAAGAGTGCGTTTCCACCGAAGATCGTTTTTAATCATTGTAAACTATCTGTGCCCGTGACTTCGTACGCGTGATACGGGGTTCTTGCAAAATCTATTTTTTTCCTCCAGTCCAGAATTACAGGATAAAAATTATCCTATTAGTTATACCTCGTAGTGTGAACTCAAATTGTACCAAGTTTCATTTGAATCCATTCCGTAGTTTCAGCTTGATGAAACAGCCATGAAACAGACAGACAGACAAATGCGAATTTGGTCTTTTGAGCCTAACTTTGGGTGAAAGCAAAAACATAAGTGGCAATATTCCTTTGTATTTGAAGTTATTACAGTAGCAAGGCATCTTAGAATCATTCATGAATTTATATAGTCCTGAGATAAAAATAATTTAAACAACGGACATCATGTGTACAGTCGGCGCAAGTACCTATTGGGTTTCAATAACTAAGCAACACGCGTAATCTCCGAATAATCTCCGTGGAGCTGTGGATCCGGGCCACAAGAGAAGATTGAAGGAAGATGCTCCCTTTGTTGTGTTTCAGCATGATTACCTCGCTCGCCCACGTATAGGGCTTGTATGAAATATTTATATTAATGAAGTAGATATATTTTATAAGAACAAACTTTTTGATCAGTCGCGTAACAAATGTCCAAGAAATTAACATTCAATAGTGCTAATGGGTGTCGCACTTACCAGGTGAATCTTTTATATTGGTGAATACCATGCTATTTAATGCTGGATATAACCTATAACATAATCCTTTATGACCTGTAAAACAAAACGGGAATACTTCATTTCATTATACATACACCTTGGGATTGCCACTGATCTGTTTCGCCTCGCCAAAGATATAGTATATAGTAGTAGATATGAAGGTATTCGGAGCTGATCGCTAACATTCAATAATTGGAGAGGCACCCTAGGAAGAAGAATGAAAAGCGCACACGGAAGAAGAGAACCAAAGAAGCACATACTAAATAATCTGACCACAGAACCAAGTAGAAAAAACACACTACAGCTACTAATGTAGAATATTACCTGAATAAGTTCACTAAATAAGAAACTAAAAACTAGATAACAAAAAACCTAAACATACCTAATTAAATATTACTAAACTTAATAATAATATATAAAAAAGTTTGTAACACTCCCAAAATACTGACAGCATTGCTACGCTGAATGGCAATGCTTAATCTGGTAATTCATTTAAAAAGTACATATTTTTGTGTAGCAACATGATATTAATATGTAATATGAAGTTACTTACATAAGCATATTATTATTAAATAATATATCACGTTCATTTATAACACACACTCTATTCATGTCTCTGTAATTCAAAGTACTAAGGCGATTTAGCATCAGTTGTCACATGGCATTATTCAACACTATTGTAACAAACAAACATACGGTCCATTGTGTATGTTTACCATCACAGCTTACTCGATACGCATTCCTTCAATGAGGTTTACCCAAATTCTTTTTGCGTACTTTACATCTTAATTGATTGTACATGTAACGTAACTAATAACCTTTTATCTTACGCAAGAAATACACCTTTGCTGCAGATGTGTGATCAGAAAATAGTTATTCTTATTATTTAAGTTAATCAATTCAATCAAGACAACAATGAAGATATTTAGGTATCTGTCAAACTTTGTCCCAAATGTCTACTCCCAAATCCCAAATATATACATGCTATACCACACCATAATACAAACTGGTCCGGCTACCGATGGTTCCGTAATTACTTCCGTACAAATATTTATCTATGCATAATTACTTAAAATATTATTTTCTGTTCATCAAGTTCTGGATCTTCAGTTCGATTTCGACCTAGGTACTCATGGTTTTTTATTTTATTGTTAATTGTTGTTCTTTTTTAGGTATAATTATGTTTCACTCGACTCTGAGCTTTTATGTATTACCGTTTTACTATAGAGTAAAACCAAAAAAGACACCCTGAAATAAGCATGTATCTTGGATAACTTAGACCCCTTCTTTGTTAATTAATCGGTTAGTATACTCTAAAAATTTCAACTGGCTTCTTTTACCGTTGAAAAATATACATAGTTTCATACATACGATAAAATCACAAAAAGTAATAAGCACGTACTTAAATTTATCTGTTCCATGTTTGGCATAAAATCAATGAGTATTACAATAAAGATATCATATCAAAAAGCTATGTGACAGGGTAATGGAAAGGCATTCGTATTATCAGATTACAGATTTTAATATACAGAGCGCCTAAAATATTTCTACACCAATTTACAGATGTGGTAATTGCTCGTAATTACCTATAGGTAGGTGGTAACAAAAAACCAGCAGTATTATTTAAAAAAAAATTGAGTAACATAAATTTATAAAATAAAAAATGCTTACCTTATCTTATAAAGCGTTGTCGCGTCCCAGACTGGCTGTATGCACGTACGACCAAATTAGTGGCGCTCGAAGGGCAAAATAATAATTTAAAAAAACACAGAATAACGATTGATTTCTGACAAGCGGATGTCAAAAGTATTACCTCTGAATTCAGATTTTCTCAACGCCTTCCACATTATACAGAAATAATCAGTTTGTCATATATTCAAAAAAACTCTTATTATGGTGATAGTATACAATCAGGCGGGCCGTATCTTTGTTTGTCAACTTAGTGGTATAAAATTAGGTATTGCTATAAATAAGAGCACCTATCTACTTATAACTAAGTAAATATTAAACAAGACATATGTTATTATATAGAAAACTTTCCGCGATGTTTTAGAACGACCTGTAACATCGCACATTACCTTACAGCACTTTATCCTTTTGTAGATTAACCTTACATGAAACATACAATTACAGTCGTGAATTCACCGTAAAATGGTTTGGGTGTATGATAAATTCACCACTTTTATAAAATAATTTAATATTAAAAAAACTATATATTTTTGCAATGAATTTTAAACTTTTGTATGTGGTTGTTCTTAGCATTTGTCCACCTAGCCTACAGGTAAGCATTAGGGAAATATAACTATAGACTTTAAGAAACTACACTTCACATATCTCTCAGATTCTATAAGGATTTGAAAGTAAAATAATGTAGGTGCTTAATTTATGACCATAGCTAATTACCTAAAGCAATCCTAAAGGAATGGAGGTCGGACTGAATTTCGGCTATTGTTTTCTTGCAGGTGTGCTGATAATAAATTTTTTTTAAAGTTATGTCATCATACTATATCGCGGTAATGTAGGGATACTTATGTATGTGCCTTCAAAATTTAAGAGAGGTAGGGCGAATTGGAATCTCCCATGGGCTTTCCCATTAATATTGGAGCCGCCCGACTGGGGGGTACCTCCACCTTACAGAAGACCGCAGTAAAATAACACTACTTTGATGTATTATGTTTCTGCGGTAAGTATGTTTGCCAGTGCTCCAGGAGGGAACGCTGGGCTTGTAATAATGCTGCTAGCACAGTGAGTCCTCATCAACAACAGGGTTGGCAATGCGTTAGTGATATGTCTAGTAATGCTAGCGGCTATAGGTTACGGTGACTGCTTACCATCAGGTGGGCCGTATACTTAAGTGCCACGTTAGTAGTATAAAAAAAATGTAACTAGAGTAGATACAGACATATTTCTCGTCATAATAATCAAACACAATCACCGTGTAAGCCCATAACTCCCAACCCTCACACGAGAGGTGTGTGAAACATGCGTTACGACTGTGCGACCGTACCCACACACCATGTAGCCAGCTAGGTCATGGCTTCGCTAAGCGAATGTTTCACCGCAGCTAATGTCTTATTACAGGGTTGTCCAGAAGAAATAAGCAACAAAGGAATAAGTGTAAAGTGGCATGAAAGTAATACTGCATTTAACGTTGAATCTGATCCTGTCTGTTTTAATGTAGATAATATAGTAACAAGGAATTGCACAGGCACAGAATGGGCACCTGCTCTTGAAGACGTAACACCGTGTCTTAAAGTTGTCAAATATGGTGACCTCACTGCGTGCCCTCCTGGATTTCACAGAATATCTGACAAAACGGACGAGTACTGTTATCAAGTTAACGAACCATCTGCCTGGGAATATCCGTGTTTGGAAAGTGGCGGAGGATCAGTACTTACCGACTTAACAGAAGAAGAATTTGAATCTTTGGTTAACTCACTTATTACTGCAAATGCATCGAGGTATTTTTGGCTTCCAGCACACCGACAAAAATTGTTCAATCCTGTGGTGTGGGCAATCCCTGGACCTAAGTGGGGGAGACTGATCGAGAAAACAAATATTGTACGATTACAAACATCACCCATAAAAAATTGCCTAATGCTTGATATTGAACAGAGAGTTTTAAAAACTGAGTATTGTAATACTGTATACCCAAGTTTATGCTTATATATAAATGAGTTACATTATCCAGCTACATGCCCACATGGCTACCACGCATTCCGTTTCAAATCTGATGTTGGAACTTGCTTTGGAATAGAACGTTCGGAACCAGGGTTAACATTTGACGATTTTGTAAAAGTAAAATGTCGTAAGCCTATGGAAGATATTCAATTCAGTGACCTAACTAGATTCATTTTCAAAAAAGTTGCTTTTTTAAACAATTTGCAAAACGATTCTTGGTGTTGGTTTAAAGCATCGCAATTCAATAAATCCTCAAACAGCGTTGAAGTAACAAACGATAATAGTACATCGGTTAATTCGATAATAGGCACAATGTCTTTAGAAGGTATTGTCAATAATGTTGGTACATTAGGCTTAACCACCAAAATGTCAATCTTGACTTGTATGGCTTGCGAGGCTGAGGTTAACTATGGTGAAACAGAGTTGATGCTTGAGTATCTTGAAGATGAAAATGTAATGCACTTAACAATATACTTTCCATCCGGTTTATGGAAGTATGGTAATAACGACAAAGGTATTCAATGTTTTTCCGATGCACAAGGATTTGTCCGAGTAATCGATATCACTGATGTACCGTATTTTGAAATTGAAGCTGAATTACCTCAAATAGAAAAAAATGTTTACATCATCAATCTTATAGCGGACACATCCGCTCAATATTGGTGTGAAGGTCATAGTGTAAATTTCTCATTAATTACCACCGACAAGATTATTGTTAACCCGATAGGTAATGAAGTTCATGTATTTGCTCTTGTATTCACGGTTTATATTCCTTCCGACGAAATTCAAACGTTGCCAAATAGCTGGACAGATTTAATAACCACTATCAAAAATATATTTGAAGCTACCCAGGTTCTGCTTATGGACATACTAGAGTACAATTCTAACCATATTCACGTTTTAATGCACATACATTTACCCCTAGAAGAAATGTACGAAGACAAAGCTTTTAATATACTAGAGACTTATAAAAGTTTAGAAGAAATTGCTCTGTCCAAACTCCCGGGATATAACTTCACATTTGTAAACATATCTAGTTCTACATATTGCTTACCAAACACCTCACGTGATATAGTCACTCTTGATTGGGAATTAACTCCCATAGGACATATTTCCGCACCTAAGCAATTTTGCCTGCAAGCTAATGGTTTGCCAGTGAAGAGACTCTGTTATGGTTCATATCTTCTCGGAGGCGTTTGGGGTGATGTTGAAGGTCAGTGCGATAGCAATTACAAGCCTTCCTCAACTACGAAATTCCTATACAGCTTTGTAAAAAAGCCCGAACCCAACAATTACACCGCTCGATTCCTCATCGATGGCCTCAGGTACGTTCTTAATAACGTAGACAAAATAATACCTGCAGATATATACTACCTTTCTGTATCGCTCCAACAGATTCTCAATATTGCTCAACGCAACGACTCTTACGTAGATATGGGTGATATAGAAAATATAGCTTGGGTTATGGATAGAGTGATGATTTTCAATAATCAATACTTGCATTTAGCACAAACTCTAAATTCCACAAATGTAATCCTTGATTCCATAAATAATATTGTTGAAAAATTAGCACAAAGAGAAATTAATGAAAGAAATAGACAATATCAGCATGACACATATCAGCTAGCTGTTAAAAAACAGTTCGTTGTACAAATATCATATCCTGAATTTAACAATGTAACTGGTATAGCAATATCAAAAAAGGCAACCACCACTTCATTCACAGACATGAAAATAGAACCACTATATATGAATACTACTCTTGACCAAGTTTTAGAAATTAATTATTTAGAAATTGCAGCTTGGGTGCCCACAGAAATTTTAAACACTTTAAAAAAATGTGACAGCAATAGTTCTGAGACTCCAATTAACCGGCAAGAAGTTCATGTAATTATAACTGTTTTTCATAACGATGCACTTTTCCAAGAAATAGCATCGAACAATCATTTAGTTAACAGTGCTGTCATAGGAATAACAATCCCTGGTTTTACTTCGAACTTAAAATATTCGGTACCAATGATTTTCAAAAGTTACGAATATGAGAATAATAGTATTCGTAACAAAGTTTGCGGCTATTGGGATTTTCAGAAACAAAAATCTCCAGGTGCTCCTGGATCTTGGTCTAAGCAAGGTTGTTTCTTGGTGAAATCTTTTAGTAATTTAACAGTATGTGAATGTTATCACTTGACTCATTTTGGTCAATTATTCTTAATATCGGACACAATTCACCATGAAGATAACATCACGCAACATACTCTAGCTTTAAACGCGATCACACTGGTTGGTAGTTTTCTTTCGTTAATCGGTATTGTTGGAATATGGTTAACGGCGATAGTATTCAAAAATTGGCGAAATAAAGCAGGCACTAAAGTTTTATTACATTTATCTTCAGCCATCGCACTGCCTCTTATATTTATAGTGGTTTTTAATTTGGACGATACAATTTTCACTAATTACCAGGGAGAACATATTTTGTCGAATGACATGAGAATAACCTGCATTGCTTTAGGAGCTTCACTTCATTATTCAATCCTTGCAAGCTTCATGTGGATGTTAATAACAGCTATTCTACAGTTCATAAGATACGTTCGTGTTTTAGGGGTTCAGAGACCATCAAGATTTATGGCAAAATGTACATTAGTGGGGTGGGGTACGCCACTCATCCCTGTTATAATAGTCTTGGCAGTAGATATGGAAACTTATATTCCTAGTTCACTCTACAGCAATCAACTCTGCTACCCCAGCGGATACTGCTTACTCTTGGGTGTTATTCTACCAATATGTGTCATATTACTGATTAATGTTATTCTTTTTGTACTCGTCATACATGCTATTTCGCGAGGGCCTGATGGTAAATTAAAGACATCAGACATAGATCTTGTATGCACTCAACTAAGATTATCCATTTTTTTATTCTTCCTATTAGGATTGACTTGGATCTTTGGCATATTTTCATTTTCATCGAATTTACTTTGGTCGTACTTATTTTGTCTTACTTCGACCTCTCAAGGATTTGTGTTGTTTATATATTTTGTTATATGTGATCCGTGTACTAGGAATATGTGGGTTAGTTTAATGACACCACAGTTTAGTTCCGGCGTCTCAAGGAATAGTGTTACAAGCTTAAGTTCTGGTTAGTGAGACTATATTATTTATTAAGTGAAATCACATCTTGTTTGGTAAAACGATAGAAAACATTTGACATATGTAAGTAATCTTTGATTATAAGGTTATGGTAAAATAATATTAAGAAAATGTTAATCATAGGCCATGTTGTTTTCGTACATGTATGCAAAATGTTCCCGCGTCAGCGTTGTGCGCCGACGCATCATAGCACATACTTAGGTTAAGTCAATCGAAAATAAACGCAGTACATATTTATCATTCAAAAGGTGTGGTTATTTCCCTCGACTTCAGTGCTGGTAGCATGAACTTTTTCGACAACGTATTCGAAAACGTAACTAGCGAAATGTCAAAATTGTCATACTCATTTTTAGTTCCACTTTTCACCGCCGCAGCGCTGTTCATTTTCCATTAGAAAAATAGTCGTAGGCGATACGAAAACGTTGTCGAAATTATTCATGCTAGCCCCACTGTATTCATATCAGTATATCATTCAAGCAATAATATCTATCATTTACATCAATATCAATGTGTAAAACCCCACAAAAATATTGCTAACTATATTTTCTGGGCTATATTATTACAACACATAAAAAACGCAAACTGTTGGCAACAATGTCCTGAAAAACAATAGTATACGTACTTATGAAGCAGAAGAATGTACAGATCATTCGCAAAAAAATGTGTATCAATTTAAATCCTCAGTTGTTGTGTTCAACGAACAATGTGTAAACAAACAACATGTCCATCTGACCGCAATTCTATAAACCAAACAATTTCGTGCATTACTATACCGAAGACGTACGTCGTTATAAATGAATGTACCCAAATTATATGTGTTTCTTATGACCTGTGAGTAATATCAATCATTTTATTACTTAATCGACATGATTGTGTTATGATGGAAGTATTGTTTTCAAATATACAATCTGGAACCGCATTTCTAGTTTAACGTGGTTAAATTAAATTAGTAAAAAAACAAACTTAATGTAAATTTATTAAAAAAAAGATGAAAGTGACCCTAAAAACGTGGTATACATATTGGTGTACAATAAAATACGATGTATCTGCTGTACAAGGAGGTCTCGCGACGATTGATTGAGGCCTCCGGTGACAAGAAGGTTGGAACATATTTTGCGCAAGGATCAGCATTGCCATACAGTGGGGCAATGCTGCCAGCCTTCTTGGCGCCCTCCCGCGTGACAGCGATTTGGGACAAGTGTTTTATTTATTTTAATTATTTTAATTGTTTATATTATGTACCTATGATTCCAGGTTGCAGTAAAGTATCGAGCGTGCTAAGGGACCTCACAACCTGTCACGACAACTTCAGCTTAAAACCGCCCGATGGAGTCGTAAAGCAACATACCTTCACATGGCTAGGATTCGTTCAATACGTGCATGGTGAACAATATTCTAGCTAACTGGCCCTAACACAATCTAAACACTATGTTGTGCAGAATATCTGTCACTGCTATATATGCCGTAAACATATGATGACCAGTAAAGAGGTTATTTCCAATAATTGTGATTACCCATTTTTGATTTTCAGTCACAACAGGCTTGCCTCACCACAGCAAAGCGCCGCGAGTTATTTTGATCCAAAAACAATTCGTAATCGGTACGGCCACTGACTTGCTACATTTACCTAAGAACTACAAACTGTGAGTAATGTTTTATAATGTTCATCGACAGTCATATTTAAAAGGACTATTCATTACTAAAACTATGGAAACTGGATCAGGTTACACTTACTTTTTCGAATTCTTAATAAAAAACCTCAAAAGGCAATAAAAAAGGCCATGAAAGTTCGATAAAATCTCACTTGTATTTTTATAATCGTAAGTTAGCAGATATGCCCCGCCTGATTGTACTGTTACATGGTTACCGTAGCATAGCCTAAGGGTCCTTGTAATACTTGAGATCATTCGCGCGCTACCGACATTGAAAAAATAATTTCACATCCTTCTTGAATAGTGGGTACTTTAAAAACAACTCGGCGGGAAGCTTATCCCTAAATTTGAGCGTCTGTGGAGGGAACTTCTTGGGAAACGCACAGTTTGACATCAATTTAGTTCCGACTTGATTAATTGGGGGTAAGTAATACTTAGAGGCTAAGCTTTATGTTGGTGTTGCAAGTGTCCATAGGCTGCGGTAACCGCTTATCATCAGGCGGGCCGTATGCTTGTTTGCCACCTTAGGGGTATAAAAAAAAAAAAAAATTTCAGTGGGAACGTAGTCTTTGGTGATTATGAGCGCGATGAAGAAGAATGTGGTCTCAACCGGCAGCAAATTAAAATGGGAATGAAATGCGTTCGCGCTTATATGGAGATGCCGCTGATAGACATCACTCCTCATCCTGAATTTTCTAGGTATAACTTAGTACTCACTATTTATTTAAAAACTAGCTTTTGCCCGCGACTTACATAAGGAGTATTGATATCTGAGAAGCAAATCACCGCCAAAATAACTTTCTACCCTAAATTATTATTTAAAAGTTATTTACGGGATGAATTTCAATAAAATACGGACTATTTCCATCAATTCTGTTAAGAAGGTTTATGAAAAATTTGAAGTAGATTGGACAAAGGAATCACGTTGTCCCATACAAACTTTGCCGTCCTTTTTCACCCCCTAAGGGGTAGAATTTCGAAAATCCTTTCTTATCAATTAGTGTTATTTCACTACGGTCTTCTGTAAGGTGGAGGGACAGTTCTCAATCGAGCGGCTCCAATTTAAAATGGGAAATCCCAAATCGCATTTTTTTCTACTAAACTAGCAAGCGTAATATTAGTAGAAATGTTGTGTTAATTGTTTTAGGTTTGGCGTCGGAAACAGTCTAGCACTGATTAAACTTCTACGGCCATTAAAATCCCGTAAGTACTAATAACATTTTGCATTGTTAGTTTACATATCAATTAGCCTCATTAGGGTTAAAACAAATAAAGGCAAAGCCATGATGATGGTGTTTCCATTAGTACTAAATTGAAAATACGTATTGTTTAGCCTTATTGCTCCCTGATGCAATTTCTCAACCCGAACTCAGATTGTAGGTGAATACTGAATGTAAGTAAAGTACTACTACTTCGTTGATTTCCAGATTACATGGTGCCGGTTTGTTTGCCCACACTGACTGAGCGCATGCGCAAGAAGAAGTTCAGAACAGTTTTTCTGATCGACTACATAAGCAGTAAGTTTGGTTTCTTTGGGTATAATACTACAAATATCTTTTTATCTTTAAGTATAATACATTTCGTTTATTATCCATTAACAGCGGTGCCCAGAGATTTTGATTCAGAGAGAATGGGAAAGAAGACTTTGAGACTTTATACTCATAAGGAATGTAGAAGACATCGCATGAAATCGGTTAGTACCAAACCAACGATCTACCAACAAGCTGTATTCCCTCTTCCATAGATTTCTGGACACCCTAACCACTTGTGTAATCATTCATTGGTGGTTGAAGGATAACAAACCCCGTTTCTTTAACCCGTAGGAAACCGTTATATAAACAGTACTCATAATTTGAATACCTATTTTGATTGCTATCTACAATCGTTTTATTGTCATTGAGCAATAAAAAAATAGCGTATTAGAACATGTTCCTCATAGGGTAGCTAGAGAAAGAGTATAGACAACCAGTACACTATTGACTTGCACACCTCTTTTACTTATTTTACTTTCATTAATCTCTTCATACATACCCGCTGGTTGCGAGTAGTCTTCAGTCTCTTCACCTTTACATCATTAATAATATAAAATTGATTTAAAAAGTTACACCTCCCTGCCCTCCTACGGGTTCTTCTTCCACTTACATTCGCATAACGCTATAAAAGTATATATGACATGTAAATAGAGACTGGGCAGCGAAGGGGTGACACATGTGCTATGTAGCTCGGGCTGCGGCGTGAGGTCAGGCGCGCCGATAGTGTCGCACGCCCTCGATGGCACATTCGAGCTGGTCGGCTTGGCGGCGGGCGGCGCGCCCTGCTCCGGCCGCAAGATGCGCCGCCGCCTCAACAGAGAGCCTCCACTCTACATCGATATCTATCCCTACACCACCTGGATCGTCAACGTCATCACAGCTAACAAAATACCACAGCCCTACCCCCAAAACTTCATGCTCATGGAAGCTGGACAAAGTATGTATATTTATGCTAAATTGTACTTTTTTTTACGAAAATAGTAATGACCCATAAAACTTCTGTATTCTTATAAACCTTTATTAGCCTACGCCTATTCGGTGTGGGTGGATGTGTAAACAAATCTTGCAAGTAAAATTGACCCCGAGTCCGATTCAGCTGTATTTTGGCATACCTACACGTTTAGCTCCCGTGACATTGCATATTACATAAATGCCACCATTTAATTCCAATATGGCGGTCGTCAAAAATGGAGATTATCATTTAATTTTTGTCACAGTAACCCCTATGACATGAGTATCTAATGACCCTTTCATTTGATGCTGCTGTATCATCTTGAGCGAAAATTATATTTTATAATTAAAAAGAAATAAAGCTTGTATTAAAAAAATTAAGTCTTGTTTATACTACGAAATTGGCATCTAAGCTTATGACCCTTCGGATGGAAAGCGGTTACCGGTAGCATATAGACGCTTTCTAAACCAGTGGTATCACTGATACGTTGTAACTTATTGTTGAGAGGACTCAATGTCTTTATAATATCGACCAAATTATTTTAGCAAATTTGTTTTAATTTGCTTTGTTATTATTATGTTTTTGTGTCAGGCTTGGGTATCAATAAGGAATACTTAAGGACAAGAAAGCGACAGAAACACGGCTGGCGAGCACGAACCTATGTGTCCGGAAATCACTGTTACAAGAGTGAGAGGCAGCAGAAGAAAGCATCGTTCTTCTACGCAGAGAGATTTGAAGTAAATGCCGATCCACCTGCACGTATGAATATTATTATGAAGGTATGCAATAAGTTCCAATGGTTATTTTATATTCGATACTATCTAGTTCTGTTTTTATATATATTAGAATGGTGTAAAGTAAGCATCCGTCCTGTCTATCTGATTTTAAACGATTGTTACCTATGGTCGCTTGCAGTATAAGATTTATCGCACAGTAGTTGGAAACTATACACAGAGAGAAATCGCTGTCCTAGAAGCATAGGGTATGATATGAACAGGACCGGGTTCAATGAGGTCGGCAGCAAGGAGGTCGAAATTGTTGAATGGTCTTGAATCGTTATTTATTTATTTACCTAGTACATTAGTGATTTACAGACTTATTACTTAGGCAGACTTCATGTTATTGATGGAATATATAGTTAATTACATAATGCCTGGAAGACAGACAAAGTTCTTGCTTCGTAGCCGACCTTTGAGGGACTATCTTATGAAGAAAATAGAGATTGGAATAGACAACATGTTTACCTCTATTTATGTGACAGAGATAAGTTTAATAGTTTTCTTTTAATTTCTCAGATATCAGCTGGTATTGACTGTACTATAGTATGCGTCCGTCTCATGATGCCGAATCGGCTCGTGATTCCCGTTATTGATGGTGTTGGAGGATACAACATAACTGTACAGTTCACGACAGAATGGTTTCCGTACACTTTCTTTTTTTCTTTAGGCCTCAGTGGAAAAAATACTACTGAGAAAGATTTACTGGACTGGCTCCCGGAACGGTCGCCAGGCTTTTGGTGAAAATTATATGTATACGAATATCTTACCTTTTTGATCATCTTCCTCACGCCGTTCGGCGCCCCCCTTACTTTCGCCGAAGGCAACATTTACAATGCTTTATTTCACTCTTATCTTCAGACGCGTCTTCGCTTCCTACATACTTTTCTATTCTTTTGATTACTGGCTTGAATCTGTTTATTCAATTTATTTAAGTAATAAATATGTCAAGCAGCACACTTTTCCAATAACTCACAGATTGATATTGTTATTAAAGATCTTATGTTTGTGATTAATTAATGTAAGCACGAGAAAGAGTTGTCGATTTAATTAATTAAAATAAATTATACAAACATTTAAATTATATCACTCTCATATTCCCTGTTTTAAATGTGCATGGCCCACGTCCAAACCCTGGGAATGCACATAATTATTACCATTTAGAATCGTATACGTTATCCTTGGTGCGATGAATCACTGTACCAGTAGGTCAATGGGTTGTAAAACTAGGACAGATTTACTAAGATCTGATCAATTCTTTTTAGATTGTAAAGACTGTTATACGTATTTTATTTTACGTGGGCGAGTCTAAATTTCACTGAATAAAATAAACAAATCAGTTTAATATTACAATCTATAATTAGGAATTAGGCGGATTCTACAGATATTGTGTCTTCATCGTTCAGACCTCTATCTTCATTTGCACCGGCTGGAAAACTTGATGGTGGAGCGGACGTTGGCCCTTGAGGGAAATTGGGGTTCGACGGGAATTGCGGGAAACCCGGGGAAGATCCTTGAGGAAACTGTGGTATTTGCGGAAAAGAGGGCGTGCCCTGGGGTATCTGTGGGAAAGATGGTATTCCCTGCGGAAATTGGGGGTAACTAGGGAATCCGCTAAGAGGTGGGTTTTGGGGTTGGGATTGTTGCGGAGCCTCTGTGGATGAACCCGATTGTTGCTCTTGTGGATACTCAGCTGAATCAACCACCGCCGTGTCTTCATCACCCATTGGTTGGCTTGGAGCGGTAGGCGGTATTGCTGATGGAGGCTGCGATGGTGCGATGGGCGCTGGTGGGTAGATGGGAGCGGCCGGGGGAGCTGCTGGCACAATGGACCCTACACCCGGCGGGTAGAAGATTCCTCCCGCAGGGTAATATGATGGACCAGCAACCGGGTAATAAGCTGGTTGAAAGGGCGCGTAGCTCGGTACTTGTGGTTGGTGGAACGCCAGCTGAGGCGGGAATGCAAATTGATATGGTGATGGAACCTGAAAATATATTTACAATAAACATTTCGCAGTGCTTTTTTCGTAATTTAATTTCATATTAAACCCTAGTACATACTGAACTTATTTTTTTATGTTACTGGTATCGTAATATCATTAAATGAATGTGCAACTTGATACTATAGCTTTTTCTTATTATATTAATTCATCATATCCATTCTGATTGAACTGAATTCAAACTGACTTGAAGTTTTAAGTTTTGCCAAAATTGTACTAAACTTATAAATATGCAGGCAACGTACGGAGTTTATATATTGTGTGGTGGAATATCTGAAGGCTTTAGTGTGAGCAGGCAGGACAGCTGTGTTCACAGTGACCCCTCCGGGCCACGCAGTCGCCGTGCTCACGCCGCTCGCGGCCGCTCCCGCCGCCGCACATACCAACCATACTACATATACCTAGAAAACAGGAAATAATATAAATCGATGCCTAAAGAGTAGTATTTCCATACAACGCTCAGCCTGGCAGCACTGTCAACTTCCTGGGCAGTCTTGACACCCACTAACGTGACAACAACTTGTTACAAAACTTTTAAATATTTATTATACTTTTATTAGGTTAGTTTTAAGAAACAGTTTTAAGTTTAAGGTTCTGGTACATATACAACAATAAACAGCGGAATACATGGAATTCAACAATTCGTATATAATGACTATGGAACAAGTAAAAAACAACAACGTGTCGTATATTATTGTCAGTTGTTATTGAAAACTTATTTTAAAAACCAGAATTCACTCAGAGTAAATAGCTCTTTTTTTTATTAATATTTTTATAACCACTAAGGTGGCAAACAAGCATGCGGCCGGCCCGATGGTAAGCGGTTGCCGTAGCCTATGGACGCTTGCAACACCAGGGGCATCACTCGCGCGTTGCCGACCCTAAAAATAAGCCCAAACCTAAAAAAGCCTATCTTCAACATTTTATGTGATACATGTACATATTTGGAACTTTGTAAAATTATATTTCATCATCCACTCTAGTTCACAGACAGATAAGCATAACACGAAAATTAATTGAGAGAAAGTTCATGTTTTCACTAAATATCCCGTGAAAATTAGTTTCCAAAGTCGCGGGCGGAACACTAGTCTGTTGCTAACGGTAGCATTAAGTTCAAGTTCACGGCCACTGCAATAAATAATGTATGATAAAACATTAACATTATCCGTGTTTGTATATATAATAGACTGATTTGAATAAAATATGCTTTCGATACCTATACATGCATCTATCAAATAATTATCTCTTTGGAATTCCCAAAGTGGGACTGTGTAACACCCGCGATACAGAATACCTACGAATGCCACGAAAAAAATATATACAAAAATCTAAGGTTTGACTCATTATGTTCTGTGCTTTAAATAGACGCTGACCCAAAGGCCGAAGGGCTATTTGCTTTGACAAGACCAGTAAAAAAAATGTTTTTAGTCAACTCAGGTATTGTTAATTTTTTCTGCTATCCGTGCGGAAAAACACTGACGAATTTGCAATTATCAAAATTCATAATTGAAAATGTACTACATGAACTAGAATTATGGCGAAATTGTACATACTTTTTATCGTCACGAATTTACTTTGTGACGAATGTACAACAACCCCATTCATCGAACTTTATTAACAGCAACAACTGATGTAATTGCGGTCCTTATAATTATTATAATATTAACTTATTAAACACTATATAGTAAGGAATTAAAAAAAATTAAATATAAACACTAAGGTTGGAAACAAGCATACGGCCCGTATAGTGGCAAGTGGTTACGCTTAAAACACCGGAGCCCGGAGGTACCCCTAATAAAGCGCATTGCCAATCCTAAATGAAATGCTTATTTTACCAAATAAAACGGCAGACAAAAAAGAATGATCACAGACCAGTGGGTGCACCAAACTAGTTTGTTAAACATACTTGCAACACATTTTACACACTTGACTTAAAAAATAACAAGAACCACAGATGTCACTGGCTTTTTTTTAACGTGTTAATCCAAAGGTTAGCACAAACCTTCATATCGATTCGGAGGCACCTGACAGAGGTAATCTATACAATACGCGCGATGTCCTACGACGACTCTCTTAAATACTCTAGAGTACCCCACCCACGAACGTAGAGGACGCAACTAGAATGGCCCAAACCTACATAATACATATACGAGACTACATTTACGAATATCCTGTCAATTGTTTTCTGGTTCTACATCTCGCTTATGAATCACTGCGGCTACCGACATAAGTTGACGAAAGAGAATGGGAATATCCATCTTAAAAAAAGTTTTTTTATATGCATTTATATTTTTAATACGTTATACTTAGTAATAAGGCAAAAGGCAGGAACCTATCACGCATCATCATAAATGAGAATCACCTATTATATTTATTTGTTGAGTGATTTGGTAGTGCGCTTTTTTTCCTTTTTTTTGTGGTCATCTCAAACTGCTGGCTATCAACTAAGCAAATGCATGCAATACAAGTGATCTGCCATTATTTGTTGATGAACTCCATTCTCTATCTCCGAATTTTGATGAGTCTCATTCGTTTTTTTTATATATTCCAAATACAAGGAGAGCTCCTCCCTCCGAATGAAAAGGTATCATGGCTATCGGGTCAACTCACTAACGCTGGGCAAACGATCTAATAACAGAAAAAAAAAGCGATTTTAATTGAGATTACGCATATTTTTGTTTAACTTAATTCGTTTATGATAAAACAGGTCAAATTATTCGTACTTAATCTTCATGAATATGAAGTAAAACACGCAATATAAAACGAAAAAATATTTATTTTAATCAGGTGATCGTTAAAACACGAAGCAAGTAACAATTTCGTGCCATATACATAAACATCAGATTTTGTATAATATATACATATATGTAATAATTATCAGTTTTATTTCGTAGCAACTTTGTCGTCGCCGGGGGTGGGGAATAAGAAAGCCATTACACTTTGCTTAAACAGTCCCACAAAAGGTTTGGGCACGTCCTTGTGTAGAGGGTGGGAGCCGCCAATGTGAGCTGGTGAAAACATATTCTTGACATTTTGCATCCACATTTGAAGTACTCTTGTTTGACTCATTAGTGCGGCTTCGGAGAATTTGCCTGAACAAGAAATTTAATTAAATTGATTAAAAAATAGCCTATATATAGTTTATAACCATTTTGCATACAAAATGACAGAAAAAATAATATTAATGTAGAGCTATTTAAAACAAAACAATAAAAGCTATTAATAGTAATTTTAAAATGTTAATTATTAAAAATGATCTCATTAATACTTAATTGTTAGTAGTAACAATTAAGTATTTTTTTGACATTGGCGCCAATTTTCTGGTTCATCTGATTAGACTAAAAAAAACTAAAATATTTACCCTATGATATTGTTACTTCAAACTAAACTATTCATCGCTTTGTCCGGACTTATAATTTGATTTGACAACACTAAATTAAAATTTCATGTATTTTATAGGCAAGTCTGTAATAAGAGAATTGGCACCATTATCAACAGAACTTATGTATGTACATACCAGCGCCTGCGCTTCCTTGTCTCTTCACTCTAGTTTTAGGAGATAGTGAGCTCTCTTGACTACTATTAGTATTATTCCGCATGAACCAAAATAATACTTTCTCACTCATTGATTGTGGTGAAACAGTTTCTATATTTTCCTGTAAATGTAAGGTAAATTATTTAACTACAGTGAAATTAATCATACGAACTACGAATGCTACACACTATTTACACCATGACTATTTTTTTATCTACACTAATATTATAAAGAGGTAAGATTTGTATTTTTGTGGGTTTGTATTGAATAGGCTCCGAAACTAATGGACCGATTTCAAAAATTCTTTCACCGTTAGAAAGCTACATTATCACTGAGTAACATAGGTTATATATTATACTAGCTGTCCACCCGGCTCCGCACGGGTGCACAGCTAGTTATAAATAAATAGATAATATTATCAAGAGTTATTTATTTGATTAATGGTATTTATGGGGTAATATCTGAATCCACAGATACGATTAAAAAACACTGATTAAAATCCTGACAAGCACCTAAGAAATAAACTATTTCCTGCATGATTTTTTTAATATTCATAGTTATCGTTTATTATAAGACTTTATAAAGCATGCACCATATTGACCCAAAATATTTATTACTGATGACGTTATTTAATGAACCTTCAAGCGAAAACCAAATCTGTGTCCGAGCCACTATATTTCGAGCTGTTCCTCTTTTTCTTGTACCGGTGTACTGTGTAGTTCGGTGGGTATTATCTACTCTGAGGTATCTAATAAAATATTTTTTTAACTTACGGATGTACAAATCACAGGCTGATAAAAGTACGTAAAAGTAAGAAAAAGTCCGCAAAGGAATGAATACAAGTATTTCATGATGAATTGATAATAATTTCTCCCGCGGGTATCGGTTATAAGCACACAAATGATCTTCCACCGCACTAAAACACATTTTATAAGAAAATCAATATACAAACATCGAATAGTAAGGTAAATAAAAACATTTCATAGCATTCATTATCTGAATAACAATGAAGACAGGAATGTGTACAATTATCATTTTTATCATAATAGAATATTTCTATTGACAACATTATTGTGACCATAATGCAAATAATTATTTCGCTCAGGCATTAATACATAAACGTACTGAAATATATTTTTTTTAATGCATTTCAGCTCCTCCTTTTGGATGAATGAGTATATTTGTACTTAAAAAATATGTCTCGTTCGTACATACCGGCGGGATGTGAACTAGCTGCACTAGATTAGCAGGCAACGCTCAATACCACAGGGCCACCACGGCGTAACTAAACAAAATTTCGTCGACAAAATGTGTGTATATTAAAAAAAAATTAAGCTACTAAGCGGGAACTCTTAAACTATAGCATTAGATACTTAAAGCAAACTAAATAATATGAATAACATCTTTTGGTAAATATAAAAAATCGAAATGAATATCCAGTGACTACGAATACTCATGGACATAATTATCAATACAAGGCAACTCACTGCTCTAGATCTCAATTGATGATCGAGAAGCAGCTGACATTTAAAGTAATCTTACATTGACATTTCTCATAAACTCGTTATTACGGCTTTCTATGACCATGTGAACTGTTCAATTTATCTATACGATAATAATGCGATTATAATCAAGAAAATCAACCAAACATTGTGAACTGGTGCTGTGAGGTTAAATAATTTTATTAGTGGATAAAATTTACCAACATTGTTTTAAGCCTTTATATACATTTATCTTTTAGTTGAATCGGTCCTATAACTCGCCACCCATAGACTGCAAAGGCACCGCGGCAGCAAAAACGGCTTGGTACTACAAAGATATTTTTGCTGCCGCGCAACGCTTACGTGGACACGAATGCACAAGAATTCTGATGTTTTATTAAAGCGCACATAAATTTGTACTCGATTTAGGTTCGACAATTTTAATGTGAAGTATTTTAATCACCACGCGATTGATACCATGTTGAAAACCTTAGACTACGGTGCAAGTATAACATGCTAGACAAGCCGTATGATTCTGTAAAATCTATTACGTAGACGATTTGGTGACCATTCTCACGGTAGTAATCTCACAGTGTTTCTATAAGAACTGTTGTTTAAAAATAATACGCATTATTCAACCTCTTTGCATGTTGATAAAATCTCTTTGAAA
Organism: Falcaria lacertinaria; assembly: GCA_951449985.1. Classification (NCBI taxonomy): domain Eukaryota; kingdom Metazoa; phylum Arthropoda; class Insecta; order Lepidoptera; family Drepanidae; genus Falcaria; species Falcaria lacertinaria. The sequence continues at coordinate 3,965,551 of OX602109.1, read as the reverse complement.
ACAAAAACTGTATGCGATAAAAATAAAACACTTAAATAACATTTTAGAGGTTATATCATAAACTGACAAAAATTTTCAATCTGCCGTAAAACTAACTAAAGATTTATACTTAAATCAGAAATAAAATGCATTACTACTTAATACGCGCAACGTAGCAAACCGATACATATTCTGTAATGAATAAGAAATGTCAGGTGAGATTAATGTATTATTTGACATTGCCATGGTGTAGCTGTAGACGTGTTTTTATTATTTTCCTTGATACATTTTTTATAATTTATTTGCCCATCCAGCAACTGACTCGTCTGCTCAAACTCCAGAAATTACAAAGCCTAAGAGAAAATGTACGTATACCCAAACATCTAGTAGCCATATATATATATATATATATGTAGTGAATGAAAAAAAACACCGCCACGTAGGCACTACTACGGCGCTACGGCCTCATGGCTACGACTATATTATACCGACCATAAAAAACTGATTGCAACGATAATAAAAGCAAACACTATATGTTTTTATAACCTTTGTGATTTGAAAACACGGGCTGCTATGTATGAAGTGCAATGTGAACCAACAATTTATTATCTAGGTATCTACATAATTATAATCTTCATTTTTTAACTGAGTGCTCTCTAAACATGCGCACGCGCGACATTATTCAGTAACGTTTGTAAGTAGTTAAACTGCATTTATCAAATCTAGATATTATAAAATAGAAACTATTTACGTACTGTGCTCTAAAATATCATGTATCACACGTCACACATGCCAAAAAGTTTTTGATTTTATTTAACGTTTGATTTCCATGCAATTTGGGATGAGAAATGATATCAATTAATGCATGAAAAGGTACTTAAAAGAAAATGATATGCCGACGCAGCCGCGCCCCCACGCTTCCCGCAGAGCGGCGGCGGGAGTCGGGACTCAGTCGGCTAACGGCCGTCGCGTTGCGCTGAGCTCACCTCTGTTCTATCGCGCGCACACAACACACTGTTTATTTACTACTTGACGTATTTACGTCACACTGACTCGAGAAGGGCTCCACGCACTCACGTACGTTCCATGTCATCATTTCAACGAACATTAACTTCCACATTGAGTCCCACGCACGCAAACCTAAGCAGATTATGTACTGTGTCGATTCAAACACATTGTTATGATTTGGCCTACATTCACTATTACTCTGTTTGTAAAGCTGGAACCGTTTTTAATGCTGCATTAAGTTTGGGGCTTCTGTTTTACCAAACAAAAGGCGAAACGCTTTTATTAAAAGCATTACTAATCCCACCATATGTTGGAACGCCGCGTCGACGTTATACATAATACTTTGTTTCTATGTTGTGTTGCCACTGTTGCCAGGTGTTCTTTAGTTTAACCGCCATAGCCCATTTGGAAACACTTTTGACACAACGTAAATAATTTCCACATAATTTACATAGCATAATAAATAGTTTGGACAATGGCCTGTAGTTATCTGTACAAATACATCGAATGCAGAGAAGTGCCAAAATACTTTGCAAAGAATGTTTTGTTACACCGTCTTACAACACATGGTACACATTTTATTTTCCTTGTTTTAATATATCCGAGTTGCGAGAAAATAATCATGTACAAACATTAAAGAAATTACATGTTTATTTATTTCATTTATTATTTTATTTTATTTATTGCAAATAAAATAAACGAGATTAGTTTCAGATAACGTAATCTAAATCCACATCGCCCACGCCACTCGTATCAGATACAGTTGAGTGAAAATTCATGACAACGATTAGTACCATACCCTGCAAAACGCTTGGCCTTCCGGTGTATGAAAACACGGCGAAATCGCATGCTTGCAGGGTATTTTCTAGTATGTGCCCGATTACCTTAAGTTTAAATGAGCACTATACTACAAATAACCTCGGTTCAGAACTTGGGCGACAATTCTAACATAGTATATGATTAGCATGCAGTACCATAATTTGAATGTAATCATGGTCAAATCCCGTTAAAATTAAAACATGTAGGTAATTGTGTCTTTAGTAAACGCCTGTGCCGTTTCGTGAAGAAATGTATGCTTTTTATTTGCTTTGCCAGCGTATCGTATGGCGGACGAATCAGCAGCGGACTGCCTCTTTGAGCGGCTGCGGCTGCACCAGCAGCGGGCGCCAGACTCCACGGAGGTGGCGCGCGCTATCACAGCGCGGATCAACTCTCGTCTCACATCACACGGTAATAATCCACTGTTTACTTACTAGCCATACGCAATCAATCATCGCTGTGGTATAGAAAAAAAATATGTTTCCAAAATGTTTAAAAGTAAAGGTTATCAGTAGCTACGAAACGAAAACAAACGATTCAAATCAAACTGAAAAGAACGCAGGCACAGACAAAATACTCGTAGTCATGCACTTGAACTATTTTGGTATACAGGTAAGCCGATTTTCGGCCACGGTGCGGCGGTAAGGCTTCAAATCGTACTTAAAGTGTTTTGTTGTGAACACATATATTTCTATAGTATGTAACAACACATCTTGTGCTGTAAACAACTGAAATGAAAGTTATATGTTTACAGTTACAGAATACAATAGAATAAAATATGTAGTTACTTACCTACTTTTGTATTGTATAAGTACTTAGTATACTTTAGTATTACTTATTACCTACTTTAGTATTGTACTAGTGGTGTATTGAAGCTGATGAAGTGTCTGGAGGGCTTGGGATGTTGTCAACAAGATCGGGGAAAAGTTTTAGGGATTCTCAATAATATTCTTCAATGCTCTTGTAAGGAATACACGTTTTAAAACTCGACTTAGGAGTGTTACACCATACTTCATTAATACATTGTTTTCCTAGACTTTTTGTGTTTGAGGTATTTATTTGTAATTCATATTATACCTGACTATCTGGATACACATTATTAAGTAAAACTTTTAGGGTTCCGTTCCTCAAAAGGAACCCTTATTTGCGCATTCACTACAATATTGGGCGAATGTTTAATAGTACTGTCTTAGAAAGTTACAAATTACAACCCTAGTGTTTTTGACATATTTCTAAAATCCTTTCGTAATAATAGTAGTGGCATATGAGCTAAGCTCCTTTTGTTATCACGATTTTACATGTACGTATGTATTTGGAAACTAAATTATTCGCCGAAATGAATTTAATTACATTATAATAATAGTAATAAGTTAACATAAATTCCTTTGGCTAGATTACTTGAGGCAACGTAGCGTAGCCATATATCAGGATCTGAACGAGCGTTAGGTACGATAATTCTCACAATAACATTTAACTTATCGGATCGTGACCGAAATTCAATAACGCTTACCCTAATTTAACAACAAATTTATTATACCTGTAAGTGTACATTTTCAAGGTTTCCACTAATCATATGAGATTCTAAGTGTAATGTTTTGTAACTTCTATTAATAGAATAAACAGATACTTGATGGAATATATTTAGATGTTTTCTTACATTTTAGTTTTACCCTTCAGAGTACTTCCGACATTATCTTGTCTCCTTCTGTGAATGTTGACAGATGTCACATTCACTACACTAAGAATTACAATTTTGAACTCTATTGCGCCCCTAAATAATTATTAATTATAATTGGTCTTATTCTATTGTTAACGGGATATTTTCTTCAAACAATTTATTATAGAGCTAGCAAAATAAGTTGATCCACATAAAGATGCAAGTGTACGAAATGAAAAGCAATTGTAACCTCGACAACTTAAAGTCAACCAACAATTAAATAAATCAAAATTGGTGCACCAGGGTCACAGCAAATGGATCTTTGTAGTCTCTACCTACTCACAGTCACTGGCGTTCAGATGACTGTTAATATCAATACACCAAATACTTGTTTGTGTAAGACCTTTTCTGTCTTCACAACATACGGAACTAATTCATCTACAACATGGTATTGTATCACGCCTGTCTGTACCTACTCATCCGAGATGATATTTGATGTTTTGCCAAACGCTGCTTTTGACAGAATCTTTCGCTGAGACATAAAAGTGAAAATGGATACTGATAATTTTCTAAAAATCGTTTACGTGGCATTTTTCTGAAGATGAGGGAATTTCTTTGACACTTATAGGGAATCTCTTTGATGTTTATTATTATATACGTGGAGCCTTAATTAAATACTATTACCATTTTTATTCTGTGCTAATGTTCATTGCACTGCTTCGTACCCGCACCAGTGACGGTACGCCACCTTTTTCACCACATCGTTAATCTTGTCTTATTGCAGCTGCCATTGGGCAATTCTAAAACAATTTCCGATTTGGCCAATTTGTAAACATGATGGATACAATAGGTAGTCGTTTTTTTACTTTGATGTAGCTCTATATACCACACGCATATAAGGAGTATTGCTTCTTCATCCTTCATCTTAAATTCATTGACATTGACAATATGGACATTGGAAAACCCTACTTAATTATATGCTATCGGTAAATTTTAATTAAAATACATCATATAAATACTTAACCCGAATTTCGTAGAAATTACCAACCATTTTCTTATCGACATACCAAATCTAAGAAACTGAAGCTTTCGTGAACGCTTTAAAGTTTCACCGATCGTGGGGGATTTGTGCATGTCTGTCGAATTTTAATGGCTATTAATGTAACAAAAACCCCTCTACAGTTTGTTTCAGTATTATTACATTGAATAGCTTTATTCAACTGATGTAGACGTGCTTTATGTGTTATTGTGACCCATACTTTACGTCACTCTGGCACGGCCTCAAACTTGCTGACAGTAACTGGTACCGCGAGCTTAACCTGATAATTTGCTTGTGAATACTTCGCTATAATTTACATTAAAAACTTGTCGTCGTTTTTACGTTATGAGTTTAGATTAAGAAACTAATATTTTGTCCGCGAATTCATCTGCATAAAGGTTGTAACAAGATGTATCCGAAAGATAAAAATATTTTCCCTTCATCGGGCTTACTATTGGGCGAATGTTGCTTATTTTATTTATTTTAAATGAACATGTATATTGATATACTAAATAAAGATGCCTAACAGAATAATACATAATATTTTTTATACTATCTACAGCAGCAGTAAATTTTCTATTAAATATGTAAATTTAATGAGGTAGTGGATGCTTTATCAACCTAAAATCTTAGCTCACTATTTTATGATTTCCTTTTATGGATATTGGTTAAAATAAAATCAAAGCTTCCGTTTTATACCAAACCAGCGAGTATTTAACACAGATACTACCTTTATCGAATCCGTAAATCTTGAAAGTTGCGCTTTACACGGCATCAAAGATTTAATCAACTAAAAAAAGTTAGCTCATTAACTAGAACGGAACGTTTTGATTTATTTAATAACTTGGATTAAAGGGCCATTATTGATAGTATCATATACAAGAAGAAAAATGACGAATTGCTATTTGCAACTACGGCTTGTCTACTATATAAAAATAAGTCGGGTTTTTATTCCTGACGCTATAACTCCAGAACGCACGAACCGATTTCCACGGTTTTGCATTCGTTGGAAAGGTCTCGGGCTCCGTGAGGTTTATAGCAAAGAAAATCCAGGACAAACCAACATATCAACAAAATATTTGATATAAATGTCTACCCGTTCGAAGCCGGGGCGGGCCGCTAGTTTATGATAAAATCTAGATTCTTCAGTAATGAAAGCCCAAGAAAACGGTACACATACTAAAAACTCAATTGACGTCACTACGCTACGTTGTAAAATTATATGCTTCCCCATGTTTATTTGGTCGCCTTGCATAAATTCATTTAAATGCGTGTCGTCAAAACGGGAAAAGTGATTGTGGATAATAAATTGAGGCGGGGAGGTGTGATGGTGCAGCATTATCGCGTGCAGCACAGCCATATATTATTACCTATAGCAGGGGTTGGTGCATACAGCCCTTAGCGTTCTCATGCCGCGATGCCGGCCGCGCCTCGTGCCGGCTTCACCAAGTGTTACCATTAATTTATTCGTCGATACTTCCAACTTATGACCAATTGTTAGACTATTACCACCGGTACTATCAGTACCAGGGGGCTGTAGCATGTACTTGCCAGAATTTGTATCGCTTCAATGACTGCTCATTATAAGTACACTCACAAATAAAACGCAAAGTGCTGGTTTCGCTGTCTGTTCTTAGTTAACATTAAAATTAACATATTTATAAAGTATGATATAATCGTTAAAAATAACTGAGCGAAAATATTGTAGCTGTCCAGATGATTGGCGTGATTAAAGCGAATTTGTTTAAGATCAAACACACTCCGTGTTGAATTTAATATTGATCCAAATATAAAATATTAAAACTTTATGATGATCATAACTCTTCTCAAATCAGGGCATCAACGTTAATTACTGAGCCCATATTCAACATCTATAGGCAAATAAATATCGCAAGTAAGATGAGTGTTTAATTTTGCCAGAATATGTTGCGTTAAAAAAAGGCTCAAAATTTTAAATTTATTTTTATATTATAACGAAGAATCTGAACTTTGTAACTAAATTACAAAGAACTGCATCTGCCACCTACAGGTTCCAACCTATTGTTTAATGTTAGTTAATTATCATATTAAACGCAGTTCTAATTCCACGTAAGCACATAGTATGAGTATACAACGATACTGCAGCTCGAATATGTAATGTAGTTTATTACGCGTTGTACTAAATCTTACAGTAAATCGATAGTTGAATAGAAGCCAAACGCCAATTAATGGATCTCGGATATTTAGCACTGAGGCATGTTGTTTATATGGCAAACATTGTACTATACATTAATGACATCAATCAACAGTCAATATAGATACTATAAACTAATAGAAATATAAACTAATAAATATGTACCTAGGTGTTTGTTGGTTATATTATTTGGGCAATCTATACAAATAAATAAAATTGAAGTGACTGTTTGTTCTGTCAAAATAATAGCTTTTTAATAAATGCATATGAAAGTAAACAGGATGCCGATAACAAATACCAATTTAAAAAAAGTCTGTCTGTCTGTCTGTGTTTGTTACAGGTAACCAATTTTAGCGGGACTTTCACTGGCAGATAGCTAATTTTACTGGGCGTCACTTAGGCAATGTATATTGAAAAAATAATTAAAATTCCGCGCAACAAGACACAACAACAATGATATTGTAAACTAAATTAATTCTACGCGTACAAAGTCGCGGGCACAGCTAGTAGTGCGACCCTGCCGCCCTTACAGGCGGCAGGGTCGCAAGCACACGGCCCGCCTTATGGTAAACGGTTACCGTAACCTATGGACTCTTGCAACACTATGGGTACCTATCACCTACGCGTTGCCGACCCTTCAGAAATCTCTTCACACCCTTCTTCGAGTACCCCATGTTGTACTCCTTTGGGAAAACACGGTGGGGATCTCATTCCACAGTTTAATTGTATATTATAATATAATTATCAGGAATAGGTTTAAATTATATATTTTTGTTGGAAAATCCACCGGTATTGATGCAAATTTGGATTAAATTACATAAAATTGTTTGCAATAATGTTAGTTGTCTTTAAAAAGCTTGGGTCCCGGTAATGTACTATATGCTGCATTTATCTTTAATCCCCACCTCATTAGAAAGAATCGTCAATGACCCGCTTCCAATCACGCAACAGAATCTACGGAAGTCGTTAATCACTCAACTGTTTCGATAGGAACATTTTATAGGCGTTATATAGCACACACTACATATATAAGTTTATATAAGGTTTGTTACATCCTACTCTGAAACCCATAGTTCAGGGTTAAATTACATTTATTTTGTATGTGACGATCTAGATATGAGATTATTTATTCGCCAGCAAGGGGACAGGGGCATGTTTACAATTTGGTCGTTGGCAACCGTTCCCTGGTGTTGTGACGAGTTGCGTACGCGACGTTAATGGCCGGTTTGTCTAGTCGATAAATTAAAGGCACATATACATACAAATAATTAGAGAGTTTATTTGCATTTGAAGGATTTAGCTGTATGACATTCATTTCATGGTTTATGTTACATAGTCTCCAAATAACGAACTATCGCACGAAATTGGAGAACATAGCTAACATGAGAAAACTCTAGATTAGGAAGGGCATGCAAAGTTAATGTTGTCAGTTGGATTATTTAATGATTAATTAAAAAGAAATTGAGCTGCCAAGATTCAGTGGAGCGTAGATACGCGGTCACGATCATGTTTAGCGTTGGGATGTCCGGTGCGGCCGCTTTGGGAACAGAACAGTTGCTATGGCGTCAGCGTTTTGTATAGCAATGCGATGCGCCCGCGCCGGTTGTCCCGCGAAACGTCACGGGTACGCGTGCCCCGCTGGCTCTCGGCCAGCGCACTCATCGAGACGGCCTGTCATTGCGCACTATTCGGCAACAATTCTCAAAACTAAAACAATTTGGCCTTACCACACACCATACAAAAGAGAAAGACAAAATGTTTTTCGGAGCTGTCTGTTTATTTTTGGCCTTATGAATTACATTTGTCGCATGTTTGACACGAATATCAACAATGTACTTGAATGAACCGCATGCCATGCACGATGCACAGTGCACACGCTTCCGGTTCCGTAATACCACTCGATACTTTATCTTGTATTACTTTTGTGCCAAAATTTATTTGTGTGATAATAACACTATAATAATAATATATTCATATACCAACTCATAGCCCATTTAACTTTATTTTATGACCAGCCATCTAATTACTTTTTGATAAGTACGATTGGAAAACGCCGATTCTCAATTCTCATCAATATTCATAGGTTATAAAAAGTAACTGCAGTAATATTTTATATCGATTACTTACTTATAATTACTAATAGCGGATGTTTAAAACGTGTGAGTTCATTATAAAGTAATTGAGATTGGATTCAAGCTGAACACAAAAAAGTTAAGCATTTATATACATAAATGTTTAACATATAAGGTGAATCAATACTTTTAAAAATTCGTCTGATTCGTCATTACAACCAAACTTTAAATGTCTCAATAGTTATTTACTGCGGAAAGTCACTGCAGTAATGCAATACCATAAGAAGCAATCAATGGTTTCACACAGGCAAGGCTCTTCGCATTTTTTGGATTTCTTGCACCAAAAAGACGGATATTAAATACCTTGCATAATTTATAATATAAACGTTTTCCATTTAAAAATGTCTTCAAACTTCGCCGGCTGCATGGCTGTAGACAAACATCATCCAATGATCTAATATGAAAATACCGTTCGTCTTGCCCTATAACAACTTCATTACAAAATGCTTTGTATTTATTATGATAAACTAACGGGTCTTTTACAACTACGATCTAATACGCATGCCTGGTTTGATTACTTTAATGTATAAAAAAGACAAATTTAAATTAAGAATGTATCAATTTGGTTTAATAGTTAAAGCTGTCGACCATTAAACGGGTATGTCGTTTGTGAAGACCGTATTGTAATAACAAAATACCACTTGTCGGCCTCCGGTGGTCATTCCAGTTCCAGTGGTACATAATTTAACTGAACAAAGAATAGTATGTGCAAAGATTCGTACGGAAGTTCAACCCCGAGTGGACAGAGGTGCGGTCGTCTTATTCCTCTGTACTAGTGGCCGCGAGCCCTATTTTCTGTATTCATTTACATAAAGGTCACTTAAATAAGAGCCGGTTATTATATTCAGACATAATCTGTATTTAAAAAAGAAGAAGCTGACTGACAGACTGACTGACAGACATATCAACGCGCAGCCTTAACGGCTGGAGTTAGAGACTTAAAATTTTGACAGTACGTACCTTACCTTTTATGACCTGGGCGTCCACTAAGAAAGGGTTTTAGGAAATTCTGTCACCTGTTTCTGTTACCTTCACCTTTCAGAAGACTGCAGCTAAATAATACTAGGTATATATAGTTGCTTACGATTTTCAAGGCTTCTTGAGGAGTTGATGTGGTGACAGTAAAGTAGTCCGATCGTCCCTTATGCTTCTAGCACATGAATTCCTGCCAAGATTTGGTTGGCAACGTCTATAGACTTCGGTAACTGCTTACTATTAAGCGCACCATATAGTTGCCACATTTAGTAGACTAGCTTTGCCTAGTATGTCAGATTGGATGCAATGCCTTTTTTCTAAGTAAACACTTATCAACTGCGCGCGCACATTTTTTTTCCCAAATTTCAATTCGCGGGCGCGTTCTTAACAGCTTTCGTGAGCTGTTAAGAACGCGCTTCGGCTTCACCGTAATCGGATAAATGATGACGGAGCGCATAGAATATAAGGAAACGAATTCCTACAATAGTCCAGACGTGTAAATTAAGAGTTAAGGCACATTTTACCGGGTCCTAGCTGTAACTGGCGTGTCTCAAAAGTCTTGGTCCTACTTATTACGAATGTCATTGTTTCAGATAAACATGTACGGCAAAGCACCCTTGATAAGCTATGGAACAAACAGTCAGGAGCGATTCAAATGCTTTTGTCAATATTGGAAGTAAGTTGTGTGGTTTTACATCATTCATTGTTTCCTCTGCAAGGACACAGATTTCCTCACTAGGAGACATTCGTTTACGGTCAAACACGCCAACCCAGTTTCCATTGTTATACTTCCTAACTTAGGCCTTTTTATTTGTCACTGAGTACTTAAAAATCTTGATACATATCACCTCACGCGCGTACTGTCTCGGGCCATAACCGTTTGGTGCATTCAGCTTGCTACAACTATGTACATAAAATGAGTACTGTATTCATGTTTTTTAAAGAGCAATTGTATTAATTCCAGAGCTCCAGAGACACAGCCACATGTACATATATAACTTCCATACTGCGAGAGGCTCTATGCATGAAGCAAGGAAAAGGCAAAAAATGTTCAGGTACAATTCAAAATATTTACATCGTTATAGTTTCATTTATATATTTTAAGTTTGCATCAACGTTAACGGCTGGAGTTATAAATACTGTTAAAAACTGGGTAGAGTTTGCGAGTACCTACATAATTATTAAGTGGATTGATATGCAAAAATGTTTGCTTGCGGTGAGGACTTGGATGGGTGACCGCCCGTATCACACAGAGTCGGTTCTTTCATAAATCGTTACATCTTATCCAAAAAAAACAATACCTATAGATTTTATAATTAAAAATAACTGACTATAGCGAAGAGAAGATTAATTTGACTGACAAATGAAATCAAATCTAAAATTGTTTATTCAGTCAGAGCCCTAATATGACACTTATAAAAGAATATTTTACCACCGGTCTATCTTTAATCATATCTAGGTATCAAGTTTATCTTGTATAATAGGTTGTGAAGGACGCTTCGAGTTAAAATATAGCAAACAAAGGACCTGACCTTACCAACCTTGTGCAACGGGATTAAATATGAAAGCCAGGGCCCTAATAATACCCGTAAAGCCGAAAGGAGATCAAATGGGGCCTTATAAAGAGTCCATTCACAATATTCAAGAACCGCAGTAGCGCTACGATAGTAGCGGTACGACTAACCTGATGTTAAGAGGTTCCTGTAGCCTATAGACGCTTGCAATAACAGCAGTATCACTACCTCGTTACCGACCTCAACTTGACTCTTACGAAATAACTTCAAAATGTTTTGATAAAAGCACACCCAGATTGATAATCTTAGGAACAAATGGGCTATATGATCCGAGCGATTTTGGTGGAAACAGATATTCGCTCGGGTTGAAATGTATGCTAATTAAATGTCATCGAAAAATCTCTGCCTTCCATTCTCTTGCACTTTTAGACTAGTGAAACAAACGTATCGCACGTGAAGGAATGGTATCTATTTTTAAAACACATTATATTAACGCATTTTTTTATTTTCATTCTGTTTATATTAATTACAAAGCACTCGTTTGTATCTGATAAATGTACCTTTTTTGTTAAACATAAACATTTCAGTTTTTTAATGTCATTGAACTTATGTATTTAAGTGATTTATTACCTCTAGCTCTAGCTCTACCTTAAAATAAGCACGTATACGAACCAAATGTGAATAATATTACAATTCAAAATTTATATATTTTATGTTCTACATAACGGGTTACAAGAACAAGGTTGTAATTTACTATTGATAAATCACAATGTCATTTATATTTTAATTAGTTCAAAATGAAGGAAGCAAGAAGAAAGAATGTAAAAAGTCAGGCAAAGAAAACAAAACGCCAGCACCGAAGAAGGGTACGTCGAGAGTGGCGGTTCTGTTGCACAATAATACATTTACAACACTTATTAATCGAATTATTACTAAAACCACTAATACAGTATTTGAACTTTTTAAAATGCAACTGTAATTTACGACTTTGCTTCCTTATTCATATCAATTTATAAGATATATTCATAATTTTACATTTGTATATAACGGCATTTGCATGCGTTTGATTTATCAGTATATCTAATGTCTATACACAGGATACATATATATATATATATATATATATATATATGGCACAGCTGCAACTATTAACACACTGGCATTTAAACGGCTGTCTGGTCAAACCTTCCTAGTCATACTATAAGCTGCCCTCCTACTGACATTTAAGACGAGCTTGATGTAGTTTGACATTGGACCACTTGACGAAATAACCTTTCATTATCGGGGCGAATGTAACTCTAATTGTTGTTTTTATTCGAGCAAATATAATCACATTAAGTAATGTTTAATAAATACACTTTAAATGGCGCATGGAATGAAACACATCACACACTAATTTCTGTTCATCTCGCTTCAGATTATTAAAATAATCAGTTTGGCTTCTTAAATCGTGATTATTTTTCTATGCAATAAAATGAATAGGGATGGATCAAAATTGTCGGTACTGATAATTTCAGCTAACAACCTCGCGCGACAACAGTGCTCACAGCACTTCATAACGATAAACGGCACGCAGGTGGTGATCCGCACGATGATCGCTACACACAACAAACGGGACAGCAACGTCGGTACCGAGCTGATGCTGCAGGACCTCGTGTGGATCCTCGCCGCGCTCGCGCCTCGAGGTACGGTCTTTAACTCAGTCTAATGCTTGCAGCCAACAACCTCGCCCGCCACTACTGCGCCCAGGACTTCATATCGATTAAAGGCACGCAAGTGATCATAAAGAAGGTAATAGGAACTATGCACGACAAGAGGGAGCGACACGCCGGTACCGAGTTGATTTTGCAAGACCTTCTCTGGATTCTTGCTCCGCTTGGCACTAGAGGTTTTACTAACTGAATATCCATACCAACCATTTCTATATGTTGAATTTATTTAAGCTCAGTTGATGATGATGTTGATTTAATTTCAGATCCAAAATTCGCAATGAAAATTAGGATGCTCGGGTGTGTGAGGACCATGCATCTCATACTCAAAGGACACTTCACGGACAACAAACTTATTTTCCCTCTTCTTGTTATCATGAAGCAACTCGCTAAAAATGGTGTGTTCAATAATATCAGTATTATATTAATATTTATTTAACTCGAGATGAGGAAGGTTACTATATCAGGCGATGTACTAGGGTACAGAATCCCCGATTCGTTCACAGCTTACCTCCAACTCAGAAAATTACAAACACTAATGTAGTATACCAGTAACTTTCAACTGCGTATTCGTATCGTATCGCTTTCGACAATTTTTGTATGGGTAAAGTAGTAACAAATAATACGTATGAAATTTTTGACATTTCACGAGTAACGTTTTGAAATATGTAGTCGAAAGATGTTCTTGCTCGGGCTACAGTTTGGGATTATGATTGGGGTCAGCTATCAATATATTTGATGATCTGAATAATGTTATTATCTATTATATTATCTCCACGACTTATCCATTTCTTCGTATGCGTTCATACAACAGACACCGCTTACTATAGACGACAATGCCTTGGCAAAAAAAACCATTAACTTATTGACGCGTGTTCTATAGGTACTAAAGTAGTAAGTAATTTAAATAGACTATTTCCATGAATATATGCAAATAATAATAAAAAAATGTAGAAAGCTCATGTGCCCAATTAATTAATATTTACTGATAATATTTATATGCTTAAAATAAACATGTTGAATGATTAATATGTAATAATTTTGTCTTTCCCTTTGCCTTTCTGTCGAATTACCATTAGAATTCTATCAAATTTCAAAATTATTATGATGATGTAAGTTCAAATGTTAATGAGCGCCAGTAAATAGCAGCGCCAGCCTTAGTGAATGTTCATCTTTTTTAATGAAACTGTACATTTTCAGTTGTAACGACGTCTATTTTAATTCGCGATGGGGTTATCGCAACTTATGAGCGAGTATTGGTAAGCCTTGGCTTCATACCCACAGCCAGACTTCGCCTCTGTTTGGATGCTGTTGATTACTTCAGTAAAAACAGTTAAGTAAACGGGGGGTTTATTGCTATGTAGGTACCTAGATTGACATCTACGTGTATGTTTCATGTAGACCGTATTTAAACTACAATCATCTCACACTAGCTCTTATCAATGGTCATGGAACCTGCTCTGTTCACCTGGGTTACTGTAATGATTATAAATTATACCATTGCGTGCTCCAATTGCATCATGCGTACAGAATGTATCTTTAGGCTAAGTTATATCGATCACTATCAAACAATGCAAATCGCCAAAACAATTGAATTGATCTGTCACACACCCACATTTATTCAGAACGTTATTTGTATCACATCCTACGTGTAGTGTTATGTTTGCATGTCCAATGGTAATGTGTATGCCAGTTGAGTCACACGTGCGTAACTCACACAGAGGTGTGCTGCATGCAGATCGTGAAGACAGGCCTCTGTAACGTGCTCCTCAGAGTGTTCGACCGATGGGACCGCTACGAGGGGCGCATGAGACTCAAGATATGCGCGCATATACTGCAGACCTTGCAACACCTTTGCAATATAAGTACGTATTGTAGACACAAGACGATCTACGAGTATAAGTAATCTTTTAATCGGAAACATATCCTAGTTCTGTGGCGTACGATCCTTTTTTCAACCTAGGCTAGCCGAGCTTAAAGCTAAATTTCAGCTTCAACTTCAGGTTATAATTTCAATTTTAAAAAGTGTACCTTTTTTGAGCTCCAGAATAAGAGCTCCAGCTTACACTAAGTCTTTAATGATTTTTGTTGTATGTCGAATATACTGGGCCAGTCGCCAGCGCAGTGCCACTTTATCATGTGAATCCAATGAGCCAAGTTGCAAACATTTGTAAATCATGCTCATATAAGATATGACAACCATCTTACGTGTGTAATGTTAATATTTAATGTTCCCATTATTATATCTTTACACTTTTTACGCATGTCGTTAATGTTTAATTTTAAAAACTTTAGCTTGAAAATATACGATGACTCTCCTTATTTACTTTTCTAAATAATCATAATGGTTATCTTATAATTACAGAGGCTGGTCGACGCGCCCTATGTACAAAGAAACATGTACAGACCCTTCATAGATTCTGCTCACAATGTCCCGACGAGCCAGAGTTTGACGGACTCCTAGCACGAGTGTGTTCTGTCATCACTTTGTGTCTGAAACACCAAGCACTACCCGTGCCTGTATCCAGTCCCGCCTCATTCAATCTCAATCCCATACTAAAAGGTAATCTTTAAAAAAAAAAATCACAAGTGCTCATTTTCTAAACTTAATCAAACTTATTAACCACTATTCCATATTTAGGAACAATTGTTATCAAATCTGCTTTTATTATTTATTTTTTTCTTTTACTATTTATAATTTTAAATTAAATTATACAATGGTGTCAATTCTGTTATACAAAATCACTATACTAAACTAATTTGACAGTTCTAAAGGTATTGGCTTTCCTTATTTAACCCCGCACATGAGAAAGAGATAGCAAGAGTAAGAACTGTTTTTTTTTTACTTTATAAATTTTGTACACCAGAATTGGCACCAATCTTTGTGTAAAATAAAAATATGCAGTTTACTCGGCTTAAAAACTTTTGTTGTGTGGGGCGAGCGACGCGATCATGCTCAGCCCCCGCAAAGGGAAGATCTTCCAGCCAGGCGGGTGTTGTGCCTGGGGAACCGCGGCTCCGACTGTTCTAGTCGGAAACTTGTATATATGTTGAATTGCGTAGAAAAGTTCGCTAGCGCGTGGCAGGATTGTGACGTCATTCGTTGAATGTTGTCCTGCTAGTTAGTCGATTTCTAACGTTGGTTTATGTAGCCGTGAGGTCGCTACAGTTGTCTTTGTTTGTTCTGCTTTCATTTAGAATTATGCTATTCACAGGCACAAATACATCATGGCCATGTCATGAAGATGAAGAAGATGCAGCTAACTCTGATTCCAAAACTGTGAACTCTGACTTAGACGATGACGGTCCAGACACAGACAATGATGGTGTCGATGAGTTCCCAGACATAGATTTTGATGAAAATGATTTGAAAAATGACACGACTGATGAACCAGATAAAGTGCGCGCAAAAAGTGGAGATAGTTTACAAACCTCCTTGTGGATTAATCCTAACGAGAGAGATTTAGAAGACTTAAAAAAGTAAGTTATAAATTTCTCCATCCTTACGGAGTTGCAACGTTTTGGACACAAGAATATAAAAAGATTATGTTTTCAGATACTTTATTTATTTTAAAGAGTTCGGATCTTACAATAAGCAAGTTAAATTAGTGAAAAGCCGTTCAAATTCCCGTGGGTCAATACTGGAAGATTTTCTATTATCTCAAGCTGGCAACAGGAATATGCCTTCCACATTGAATATTTCTCTTGCCGCTGTTTTAGGAAACACAGATTATGATAATGTTCTAGGGTCATCACCGTCACCATCTTTCATTCAAGGATACCATAAAATTCATGAAAGCGCTTGTGAGTATGATATTGTGATAAGATAATGAAGATGTTCTGAAAATGACGTTAATTTCAGTAATAGCAGTGTCTTTCATGGCTAGCTTAATCTTCAATGGAGTGTTTGCTATTGCAGCTACAACCTCAAGCTCGTCTTTAAAGATCCACAAAGACATATCGAAATACAGTCCATTTGCAAGTGTGTATTGTACGATATCCTCAAGGGTGCGGAGTGTAATACCTTTTGTAAAAGTTGCGTATCCTGACATGTTGGGCGGTCAAGGTCACAATCAGCCGGAGCCGCTAAACAAGATGGAAAGGACAGCCTGCAGGTGAATAATTTAAACTACATATTACAATTGTTATCTATACACAAATAAGTATACATTTATTATTATACCACTAATTGGTAAATAAGCTGCTTCAAAAATCGTACTCGATGAATCAGCACAGGACTTCAAATGAAAATTTATCAGTATATGAAGTAGAAATTGAAACTATGTAGATTGATTCACTTTTGTGCATTTTATTTTCTAGAGTAAAGCTGCTATCGTGTGTAGATAGAGCTATAAATCCAGAAGCATACATGAATGAAGTTGTTTTTGATCTAGATCAACTATGTGGTACGAGTCCAGAAAACAATGCACCAAAGAGGTTTTGTATTTCTTTTTGTATGTTCCAATACGAAATACATAATGCTTTCTTTATTAAACATTCTATGTTATGTTTAGTTTCAGCTCTGATAGCCTCTTTCTCACCAATAACGATGAACAAGAAATAACAAAAGTCAATAGCTTCTCATCTCGGCTTAGTTTTGAATCTAGATTCGAGTCAGGCAATCTTCGAAAAGCTATTCAGGTAATTATGGAAATTTCATATTCGCCTCCCGAACAATGAATATTTAATACTGTCTCTGAAGTTTGACAAATACTCGTAATAGTACTATACAATTGTGTTGTTATCTTTTTCATTATATGTAGCAGTTTCTTTATATACCAGTTATATTGCCTTAGCTCCAATACAACTCGAATTCTGAAAAAAATGTTGTCAGCTATGGCCGCTATGTGTGCAATTGTCGATCCAAAGAACATGGAGTATGGTTTTATATTGTCAACTGACTAGTTGATGTGATAACGTCTGCTTCGTCATTTTATTAACCTTATATATTTTATTTTATTACCTTAAGATATTTCCGTGCTCTATAATATTTAACTACAAGGTACACCCAAATCCAGGTAGGTCCCAGAGAATACGAACTAATCCTGATGCCTGATGTGAACTCGACGAAGCGTCATCAGTGGTTCTACTTCGAGGTGCGCAACATGCAGCAGGGCCGGCCTTATATCTTTAATATTGTCAACTGCGAGAAGTCAGACAGCCAGTTTAACTTCGGCATGAAGCCAGTTATGTACTCGGTGAAAGAAGCAGTTATGGGAAAACCAGGTAACAATGCCTTGTCATTATTTAGTTTCAAATGTCGACGCTGCTAGCGTTAAAGATAAACATAAACAAAGTTATTTTGGGAAGTTGGAATATCGCAAGAGAGATTGATATTCAGAGGGATCAGGCTGCACTAAACTAAGGCAAGGCCGCTATAACTGTAGTCATATTACACTTGCTTGTATATTTATCCGCTTATCCTGTCGCCGTGCTTCTTTCAGAATATAGACCAGAAAAGTATTTTCCTTTATTACATAATAATCTCCTACATTCCAGGCTGGGTAAGGGCTGGCTCAGACATCTGCTACTACCGCAATAGTTATCACTATGCGAACCAGAAAAGCCACAACAAGTGCTATCTCACGGTCACTTTCAACATCGAGTTCCCGCACACGAATGATGTCTGCTATCTCGCCTACCACTTCCCTTTCACCTACTCTTTGATGATGGTAAGATATTTAAGGAATTCCGTCAAAGTAAAAAGCATACGGCCCACCTGATGGTAAGCAGTCACCATAGCCCATAGCCGCTAGCAGGGATATCACTAACGAGTTACCAACCAGGTTGTATCCTCGTGGAACACTGGCAACCTCACTTACCGCAGAAATATAACGCTACATCAAAGTAGTATTATTTCACTGCTGTCTTATCTTATATATGTTGTTTATTATTATCCTTATATGTATTGATAAATAGGTATTTTAATTATGGGCCCAATCAAAGGGGAATTGGAAAATTTTAGCGTTGTTAAAATATGGTTACACACACATGTGCTGCTGCACACTATAGTTAAGATTGAACAAAAAAACTTTTTTATTATACTATTGGTAAGCTCGGCTCGCCTGGTAGAAGGCGGTCACCCTATTCGGTATAACTAGCGCGTTACCAACAAAAGCATATGGTATCCTAATCTCTGGAAACCTTACATACTGCAGAAATACTACATTATATAATATTAGATCTTTTGACTGAGATCTTCTGTAAGGAAGAGGCATGTAGATACAGTCCCCAGTTAAAGTTTCCAACCTTTTACGGTGAATCCCATTACGGATTCGTATGTGTATGTCTCAGATACACGTTTCAAAATACTCACTGTTAAGTCTGATAAAGACTCCATTCACAGACCCGTATCTGGCAGTGGAGTCTGCAGATGCCCCCGAGCGCATACATCCGAGCGGAACCGCTCTGCTACTCGCTCAACAGCAACGAGGTGCCGCTGCTTACCGTCTCCGCTGAAGACACTCCTTCAAACCCTATCGTTGTATGTATTTTGTTTGTTTATTTCAAAGGTGAACGATTCCAACTTTATAAACATATGCTACAGCAACCACTTGCTTTTCTCAGGCCATAGATACACTTATTTGTCCTCTATGTCTAAGTTATATTAAGTTGAAAATTATTATTCTCAAATATTGTTCGTTTCTTGGTTAATTCGTCTCTAATATATAGACACCGACTGCCTGGACGTCATATACTTTTACCACTCATACGATTGCCAGAAACAGTAAGTTGTGGCAAAAATATAGGACCGCGCCATTCCTTAGTACTATGCCACAACACTTTAATCTTTCTAAAACACCATTATTATCTATTACTAAATTATTAGATAAGTTTAATAAAATGTAGTCAGTTACTTCTAAGCTTTTCTCATCATCAACAGCCAGATATACATTATTGCAATTCGGTGACTACTTCTTTACAATTGTGCAATCTTGATCTTCAGGACCGTGAAATAGTATTTCTGACTGCTCGCGTTCACCCGGGGGAGAGCAACGCGTCTTGGGTGATGGACGGCACCCTCAGCTGCTTGCTCGGGGACTCAACAGCCGCTTCCGCCCTTCGAGCCAAATACGTGTTCAAGATTGTGCCCATGCTCAATGTTGAGGGCGTCGTTAACGGCTGGTAAGTTTTTTTACAAGTTATAACGATTGCAAATACACATGCGGGCCGATGGTAGGAAATTACCGTAGTTTCTGAACAGTAGTCAACCATATTTCCAGAGGTATTGCTGTGCCTTCGAGCATATGCGGCGAACTAAGTGCGGAAACGCATCATAGGATAGCGTTTACGAGGGATGTACCGTTGTACGCTATTGTATATTTTTAGCTTTATTGATTCCGCATGTACCTATTTAGATTATGATTTCGATATTGGAAACAGTACCAATATTTAGGAAGGTTTTTATTAAGTATGCGCAGAGCTACGTAAACATTTCAGATCAATTCACTTCTAATAAATTTATTTTGTTTATTCTCCAGAAACAAAATTATGATTTAGGAAATTAAGTTAATATCTACAGGTAATAAATAAATAATATATTGGAGTAAAGTTTAAAGTTTATTAACTTCGTTACATCACTATTCTTTAAATTCTTGAGTTTCAACTTATTATACTTACCTAGGTACGTATATAAACACTCTTAGACCACTATCTCGAATGTTGTATCCTGACAATAAAATAATCACTTAATTTTCTTAAAATTAAATTAATACATATTACGGCTTAAATGAAAACACCAGAGATCTGACTCACCTACTTAATTACTTTAGCAAGGTTAGGTACCTACAATCATGGAATATTCATTTTGCGATATTCAACATGCGAAGACGGAGGCGAGTCGCGCGCAGCAAGTCGCCAGCACCTTCAGGAAATATTATAATTATTATTGCCCCTATGTAAACCTTCGAAATCCCCACGTGTCGCCGCTAAGCTTGAACTAATTATAAAGATCCTACAAATCTCATGTACCTACATCGTACACATACGATTAACCAAAGCGTACGTTAACAATTTGTATCACGCATGCTCCTAAGTATGATAAGAAAGAGCACCTTATAATCGCTAAATTTAAATCGAAATAATAAGAATAATACTTTTGGTAGAACAAATACGTAATAGTTTCGAATTGATTACAATTTTAAGACCGCCGAGTCGGACATTAGTAGGCGGGGGGTGCCAGCATGCCGCTGGCGTGGACGGAGTGCTCGGTGGCGTCCGGCTCGGCGGTGGAGGGCGCCTCGTCCGCTGCGGGCGCATCGTGAACTAAATGGTACGCGGCCGGGTCGTCTCCCACCATACCCTCATCGTCCTCATACGGGCCTTGGGTCGCTTCTTCTTTCTGCTCCGGCTCCTGTTCCTCTTCGTGCTCTAGCTCGTGATCGTGCGAGTGAGATTCAGACGCGCGCGAATATTGCCCGTCAATTTGCGGTGGTGCTTTAAGCAACGCGCTCGTCTTGAGATGTGGCGACTGGAGGCCATCGAGCGAGGACGGGCGTAGTTTTCCGATGAGGTCGTTGAGGGTGAAGTGGGTCGGCAGGTGCTCGGAGCGCGGTGGCGGAGGTGACGACGACGTGAGCGGGTGAGCTGTCGTCGTTGTCGTCAGTGAGAGTGGCTTCCTGCCGGCAGAATAGACCGACCCTCAAATTAGAGAGTCGCTCGGGAATATTTTCAAATTGTCGTCACATTTGCAAAAGTATTTATGACGGACAATTTTAGTGAGATAAAACAGTTCAAAGAAAAACTATTCCATTAAAACATATATTAAAATTTAAAGCAAAAAAATGTTAGTAGCTTCTAATTAATATATCGTTAGTAACAAAAACACACATCATGTATCACTTTAACAAGAGATACCAAGCAAAGCCCCCTTCACCCACCCACCAAATGAATTTGTCAATTTTAGAAGTAATATTTGTGATTCACAACCATGTTGGTCTCAATTGAATAGCCAAAGTATGTAATTATAAGCTGGGTGTAGGGCTCTTGTTTGGTGGTTGGGTTGGCGCAGAGACCTAATCCCGCGGGCTCGCGCGCATCGAATGTAGAGGTAGATCCAAGGCATCGCACTTGGCTTTATAGGTACATTGTTAGCACAGACTAAATACACAATATTAAGAATATCACCCAATGATTAAACAAAAACACGTCGTCTGTAGACGTTTTGCTTACGTTAACTATACATGAGATAGAAGTGGAACATGTTAGGTGGAAATATATTGAGTGTGGGGAAAGCGCGCGGCTAGTCGGGGAGCGGGCCTCCGGAGACGGCTGGCATCTCACCTGGCATTACCCCTGCGCCGAGGAGACGGGGATGGAGCCGTAGTTGTAATAGTAGCAGCGCGTCTGCTCGCAGATGAAGTCCTTGATCTCGCCGCAGTGCTGCGGCTCCCAGTGGAACGTGGGCGCTTTTAACGCTACACAGCCGTTTGTCATCACGTGCTCAGTTCTGAAAAGACCATAGCTATCAATTTCAAGAAAAACGTATTATTTTGATAAAATAGGGACGAACATTAATAACACTTGAATGTGAACTACATGTCTATCAGACGTAATTGGACGCAAATACGAAGGGTAGATACGGTTATTAAACATTGATATAAGACTTAAAAGTTGAGCGCTCATTCGAGTAGCATGTTCTGGGAAGCATTTACCTACGATGCAATGCAGCACACGTATTGAGCTTACTAGTATTTCATCATACTAAGCATGCATGGGATGTTTACGACCCACTGAAAGTGCCTTAAATGTATATATTCCACAGAGAATATAAATTATAGGCTGCGCGCATGAGAGGGTGAGATAAGTCAATGAAGGCAAGGCAAGCTGAGCCTGTTCGTCCGTGTGGCCATTTTACTTGCATATATGCATGCTAGTTAGCATAGAATACGTGACATGGTCTATTGACTTCGAATAGTGCATTATATCATCCTGCTGTCTGCTAAATTGTAAAGCTCTGAATCCAAGAGGTAATATAAAGCTATGATATGAGTCATGGTACGTACCCATGCCTGGCAGTGCGTTGTGGGGCGGTGCTGCCTTGGGGTACATCTAGTGGGTCAATGCTGTCGTCGGCGTGTTGGGTGGGCGCATCCACAGTCAGCCGTCGCATGTAGTTAAAGGTTGCGTTGAAGGGCAGCCCCGTGCTCATCCACAGGTACATGTCCGTGCCTAGGTTATTGCCCGATGTCCAGAAGTCATATTTGTTGTAGCCTACAATGTTATACATATTTACATTTTATTTCAGTTTTTTTATTCGGAAGGACGCCTAAACAGCTAAACATAAAAAGCTAACCTACAAGTAAAGCAAACAATTCGGCTCAACATTATGCACATCTATCGATAATGCTACCATCGTATGAAAACTCAGACCATCAAAGTAGGTATAAAAAAAATCATACATTTCGAACCCTTACCTGCGTTTGTGAGGTATGTCGTGATGGAATCTGCCTTTTCTTTCGTCTCAAACGATGCTAGTTGCAGGCCTAATGAGCTGAAATAAAAGTTTAGTTCTATTATGTTGAAAGTCATGAGAATATTATTTTGAATATAGACAGACAGCTTTCGAGAAGATAAAATAATGCTTCATTTATAAGACATTTATAAGTCGTGCAGCTTTCTAACCTTACATTACTTTGTCGTCTCATGTAATAAGAAACACAATAATGTCATTGACAGCAAATCTTGAGTTACAGTTGTAACAAGCTGGAGATAGGGTCTACTAAACCCGCTCCACCACAT
Source organism: Falcaria lacertinaria (assembly GCA_951449985.1). Classification (NCBI taxonomy): domain Eukaryota; kingdom Metazoa; phylum Arthropoda; class Insecta; order Lepidoptera; family Drepanidae; genus Falcaria; species Falcaria lacertinaria. The sequence goes on along the minus strand of OX602109.1, from coordinate 3,941,806 downwards.
TTATACGCTACTTAGCTACATAACTATCCCACCTTATCGTATTCAGTTATTAGCCATTATAATATGTAGACACATGTACTGCAGAGCCTGTTTATCAGTGTGCAATTTATTCGATGCGTATGTCCTTGCTACTATAGGACCGCATTCCGAGTCCAAGTTCAGAAAACTCTCAGAGATTAAAAAGGTCGAGACGTAATCGAAGCGATTTGCTTACAATGATGTGGCAAAACATGATAAAGACAAAAAGTAACAAAACAACTAATAAAGAAAGAGGGGAAAATAAACTCAAGTATTACTTGTTTTCAGTAGGTGCCAAGGTAATGATCTAAATATAATATAAATGTATCAAACACAACTTCAAAAACAAAGTAATGCGTGCTCTGCAGATTTTTTTTTTTTAACTTATAGTTGTGAATTTGTGAGTTTTTGGATGCTGTTTAACTTTCATTGGATCGGTACAAAGTGCACTTTATTTGTTCCCATCTGCATTTGCTCTTTTTTGTTGAAAAGTTCCATTGTCTATCTCCAAAAACATTCAAAAGATTTCCACTAGTCAGACCAATGTAGACCAATGTATTCTCAGTGACGCTGTTTCCCTCGGTTGAACCAGAAAATGCATTTTTTGCATATTAACTAACAGACAGTTCAAGAGAACAATTTATTTGTCAATGAAAGCGCAATACGTTTAATTTTTCTTGTTATACTGAATTTAAAGATCATAAATTATGCTCCAGCCTTGTTCTTCGAGAACAGCAAAATGCGTGCTCACCTCCATTATCGTTGCTTTTAGCTGACGATTCGTTTTTTTTGCTTCCCGATAAGTACTCCAGACAATAATGATTCAAAGTTACAATTGCATTTATTTTAGCATTTATCTTTCACAATATTATTTTTCAAAACACTTTTTACTTTCGTACTGAGTGTCAGACAAGTCAAAACCTAAACGGGTAGTACGTCCAGATGCATTATGACATTGCTCAGAAGTTTCTTAAACAACGTACGTGTCCGCGTCCCTTACGGACGTAAAAAGTATAATTGTAATTGTAATTTTTAGTATTATTATAATTATTATTATTATTATTAGTCCCGTTCCTGTTTTATTACTGTCATGCCAATGTAATCTAGTTGTACGGGCATTTCAGCGATATGACAAAGAAATGGCTAATGACCGACATGAATCCGAGGTTGTCGCGACATCACGTCGTCGTTACCCCAGTACCGTTAGCACCTTTTTGTCGTTGTGATCAAAGCAAACCGTAGCACATTATGCAGTTTATAAATCATTCACGGGTTCCGTCTCGCCGCTAAAGCGACACGTAACCATGACAGCGTATTCAGCGCGACACATCACCTGCGTCTAGTCGCGCTGAATACGCTGGTTATTGCAAATGACGAATTCACCTCATATTTGACGACAAGAAAATAGCATTAATCGTTTTTTACATATGAACGTTAATAAAGATAGAAAAATATAATTTGCACAGTGCCGCCGAGTAAAACAAAACGGTCTAAATCCACGAAATCGCATTGCAAAAAAAATAATATGCTGACTAATGATGCTACTGACCTATAGACAAAACAAGCAAATGTAAGCATTATTTTTGCAAGTCATGTTTTTTTAAACGATTGTACCGAGACAATTATATAATGTTCTTTGTATTTATCAACCCGTATAAAATTCCTATCTATATAACTAACGTTGATCAGTATTGGGTTCGCTTACGATACTTCCAACTTTTATGTCGGTTAGCAGGATCAATAAATCTTTCACTAACCCTAAAATATTTAATGCAACCCAACCCACGTAAATACATCAAATTTCCAAGACGGCTAAGCCTACGGACGGTGCCTTAAGCACGCCTTAAGCCTCATTTTATGACTCCAACATCCCGGTTAAGCGGCACACGTATTACTCTATATCATATACGATACGACGCTATACTCAACCATTGTTCTATGGCATATTAACAGTGGCTTGCGGAAGCTTCCCCTGTAAGTCTATATTGTTTTAAAGTTTTCTCAGAACCCTTAACGGTAATGTCTCGGCACTTCCTGGTTGATAGGCGTCGAGTGCCTAGCCCCGCTTGTTAACACCGACCCGAGAACACTTATTCCAGAACGTATACAGGATCTAAAGCACGACTCGCGCGATAAGGATTATTTCCAGTCACGATGGTGGGAAATTTATCACGTAGATGAGACCTTTAGCCCTATATCGGACTAACTATCATTTTGTGCAAATTGATTCTATCGTAAATATGAACATTGAAATTATTCTTACGATGTATCATTAATAAACTTACCGGCAATATTGATAAGCCAAGAAATAGTTGAGCTCGGGGCTGTAGGGGTTCATTCTGGATATAAAATATTGCACGCCATCCAGCTGTATGGTTGTTATCCTCTGAGCTGTAACAAGATTGATAATTTTATATTAACAGAAATAAATACATTTTATCGCTCTAGATCAGTGCTCTAGATATGAAAAAAATAACTGTTTTTGTTTTGTTTAAATTTAAGTGACGAGTTTTTTATTGTTATTTATCTCTAGTAATATTTGATTTAGGTCACCCAAATTTGTAGGAAAATTCCATAGACTTGAAAACACCTTGTATGAAATAAATACAGTAATATAATATGTGAAGGATATAAGTATATAACGTCGCTATTAAAAGTATACAATAGATCAACTGACTGCCATATGCTCACGAAGAAGGGGGCAGGCGACAATGGCACTTGACACAAAATGAATATGACCCCGAAAGATGTCGCGTCCCTCAGCCATTCATCTTGGTTGATGTCACTGTTACGATATCGCCGCCTCCGCAGCTCTACATTATACTCGTTGGTATCACATAAATTATACCTACTCTCGTGCTTCCCCCACATACATAATGCAGTCACGCTCATAGAACAACAGTATATAAACGAGAATTCGAAGAATTCCTATAAGTAATGTGAACGATTTTTAGTCGAGCCTTTTATCAGTTTATTTAAGGAGCATGGAATCTATTGTCACAAGTTTCGCACGTTCATTTATAAAACTACTACAACCTAATAGCCCCACGTGAACTCCATATATACGTAGGTACGAGTGAAGTTTGCGGTCAGGTCTTCCTTCGTTATGACATGCCTAATTAAATTCAATGCCCATATCTTGTTGCCGTCGACAGCAAGCTTTATTGCTGCTCAGTTTGGTAATGCATTTAAAGTTATTTAAAGACTATGCATGTATCAGACTCACGCAATTACATCTTAAGAAGTGCAGAAAGTGCAGAAATTATTTAAGCCCGTTTCAAATAACACTATGATGTTATTAAGTTGTGTTGAAACCGCGGCTGAAATGCATAGTTTGAGTTGTAACTTAAAATAATTAGGATTTACATTGAAATAATTAATAAAAAAAAGCCTCAGTTACAATTTACCCAAAGAATGGCGGAAGGCTCACCACCTGTCACTTTGAGTAAAATATCGGCCGGTAAGAAGTGGGTGTTGACTTATGGCACAATCGCTTAAGGGACACTTCAAGAAGGCGTTAAGATATTAATAGTGTGAAGTAATATATTCGTAACAGTATGAGAGATAATTATTTTACGTACATCAATATGAAACGTTCAGTGCCCTTCATTGCATCACTGTATAAATATATTCAACGGACAGCTTTAAGCTTAAGAGAACATGGAGAGCTGAGTTGTAAAAGGTAAAAAGCAAAAGCGCCGTAGACAACGGTCAATACACTGAGATAATAGATTGGAACTGCAGTGTCATCCACTTTGCGCAGCTCCGACGCCAATCTCACGGTTACTGGCGGCCGTTGGGCACGAACAAAGCACGAAATACTCAAGACTACATCTCTACGACCATATTAAACGAGATGGTCACGGACAAAGAACATTTCGTTCAGTTTACAAAAGCAATTCATATAAATTTCGAAGCGTGTACTCTGCATCGTGCTACTCGTATTGTTTATGGATTTCCATAAGGGAAGGGAATTATCTGGTATCTATATATAAATAATAGTTTTAATGAGTAAATATTGAGCAAAAAAGTGCATTATTGGTTCCATCACCCTTATTAGTGATCTTCAATAAATTATAATGATCACATTAAAGTAATCTACGATATTATTACCTTTACACTTTTTAAATATACAGCTATTATAGTAAATTTATTGCCCAGGCAATTATTCAAAATTGATGATGACTTTAAGCCTCGAGGGAACCATATAAGGCAACAAATAGAATTCCTATCCATGTACAGCTTTATGGCTCTCCGACGGCTTATTGATTAAGTCAAATTGTGCATACATCGATAACTAACCAGAACAGTACAACTGAGCTTTACTCTGCTATTAGAGGTCCTGAGCTTGTGATTGGAATCCATGCATAATGGAGCCTCATGCATAAACAATGTCGTGCTGTTACTCACTTACATTGCTTTTACTTCTCGTACCATCTTTTTCCTGATGCATATTGTATTTTACGGGCGCTTCTGCAATTTATCCGTCTCAATATTATTGAACTCATTCTGTGAGCATCACATACATGTATAACATCGATAGCAATTAAAAATGTATCCATCATCACCAATTCAATTTTGAATCAGCCCCAATGAGCGATGTTTCGTAAGAAAGCTTAGTCTCCAGTAACATTTAACAAAAGTATCTTAACTTTTAACTTAAAAAAAAACATCTGGCTGAGCTTTTTAAGTATATCCTTCTCGTCTACTCTCGTTGCTATGACTAGTCCTCTTGAAAGGTCCTTAAAGGACATAATATGAGATTTATAGGCAATCCTCACTAGCCTTAATCGATTGCCGTACAATTTTGCAGACACGTTGTTAGGTGTACAGAAATGGGCACAGTAGATATGTCATCAAAAAAAAACCTAGGACCACGCGTGAGTAGCTATGAGTAAAATCTAATATGAGCATAAGGGTGATAGTTAGAGACGTTTAGAAAGTATTGGTTGTCATAAGACGAGTGTAAGTACACAAGGACAGAATGCGCGGCGGGCGGCGGGGAGGCGGGTCACGTAGCGCGAGTCACGCGCGCGCCCCCAGCATACTGATGAAGACGAGGAGCACGACCATGTGCCGTCCTCGCAACCACGATCGACGCGGGTGCCCCTTTCACAAGTCGCAACACCACTTTTATAAACTATATGTATTTACGGCAAGGGCAATATTAACGCCGAAACTAAACGAAAAGTCAACTAAAGCTCAAATTATATGCCAATTTATTATTATTATTTTATACCAATAAGTAGGTACCGTTTTTGACATCTTTTCCTGTAACGGTCTTAATAGACGGTAAATAAGACGAGGTTTTTTTAAAAGATACTCTATTATTCTTGAAAACTCCATCAAAATAATTGATTTAATGCATATTTTCTTAAAATTTGTTACTGAGAACTAAAGTTTTGAGCTACCATCAAACTAAATCCGTATTTTTTTTCTATTTATACATTCATAATTGGATACAAGTCCTTAAGTCGCATACATTTTTGAAGATATATTATTATTGGAATGACAACCCTATGCGAGTCAGGGTGAGTGCACTCGTGTCATCGTCGTCCACCGTGGAGGCCTGCCGGCGCCGGCGCATGGATATCCGGCGGGCTCATCCAACGGACGCGGCATGCGCCATAACGGACCGACGTCCAAAACTATCGCAATTTTATATATAAATAATAGCATTACTCACGTGCAAACGCTTTGTGTGTCGCGTTCCTTACTCATTATAATTTTATTGACAACACTTGCGAGAGACTAGCGAGCCATTTCTTTTATTAAATTGTATAATCAAAGAAGATAAATTTCTCTATGAAATGGTTTGTGAAGTTTAAAATCAGGTGACCAGCCACTTCTGCTCAGCTTTAGTCCGAACCCAATAGAACTGTTGGTAGGCAGGTAATGTAACAGTCATGTAAGTCATCCACGAGGTAGTCTACAAGTTATATTGTTGACAATACGGCTAATAACGCATTCATAGCGTATCTCGTACATCTCGGATGTTATTCATCAATCAACCATCAATAATCGGAAGTAGGCAAATGTAGACGCGTACGCAGATATAACATACACAATACGGTTATAAGTAAAATCATTTCTAGACGATATGATTATTTACTTTTGTGGTACGTGTCTCTACAATCTCACGTCGAATGTTATAATAAGTCACTTCCTTTCATTCATTGGTGTTTGGTACCTAGTTAATTAGATGTGTGAGACCTATTCTTAATATTTTAGAACCTGTTTCATTACTCTTGTAAGTTCTAAGTAAATATTTAAATATGAATATCCAATTTAATCACTTTAAGAATGAGTGAAATGTTAGTGATATTCACCAAGGAAATAAATATTGGATGAGCGCATTTAAATCTGTAGCTTCTTGTTAATAATAGGATAACAAATTTCAATGTTAAAACAGTTTCATCATGCAAAGCTTCTTTAATATAACGTTATTAATGTAATAAAACAATAATAACATTCCGGATATCTCATATATTGCCAACTGACCCTAAACATTAACTAGCTTCTCCCTATGGACTCTGTGCACATGACTAACTAATTCAGACGTCAAGTATATAGATGGATTGATTTTATAGTAAGTACCTCTGACCACAAAACACCTGCAATTTATGCATCAATAGGCAGATTCTTGCCATCATTGATTGCTTACTGATAGGCTACAATAAATGCAATGATTATAAAATCTTTATTTCATTATCTTGCTGCCCTAGCAATCTCCCATAGGTCGTCTACGGCAAGCCTTCCCCTTCGGTACGAAACTATACATCATTTAAACCAATAATAAACGCATAAACTATTCGATGAAAAAAAATGAATGTTACATAGGTAAGGTTACTTGAAATAATTAAGTCTTTCTTCCAATGGTTTGATGGTTTTGTTTTTTACATCTCCTTCGTTTACTACCTCATTGTAAAATTCTATGAACGTGGTTGAATAGAGTACTATGTATGGTTTTGTGGAAAAAAATATAATTTTAATATTCTAAAAAATGTTCCATTAATATTATTCCCATTACATATTTCAAATCTTAGTCTAGGTGATTTTTCCTACAATATTCTTAAAAAAAACAGATATTATAAAAAAACCCACCAAAACTAGGGAGCCACCGATAAAGAGGCGCGAGCCCAGGCTACCGGTGGTTAGGGTTACAGAGTGAGGAACCTCCTGACAATGCGTGCCGTGTCGAGGAGTACTGCCTTAATATTATTATTAATAATCGTAAGCATCCTATTATAAAATTAAATTAATACAGCTAGGGTTAAGAATAGTGATAGAAAATAGTTAATTAAATAGCACGCCATAATAAGAATAGTTTTAGTATTCAAGTATTCTTGGTATGATTTATGCATTCTTACACTACATTGTACGTGTCCATGCCATGGCAATTTGTAATAATGTGATCTATTATGTATTTTTTCCATAATAATTATGTATTCAACTTTTCTTTTTCCTTTTTGTTTAATATTTGTGCGAGAACTCCACCCTCTTTCTCTTTTTCTGCCTTTCTGATTAATGTTATGTTTATTGAGATTGAGAATGGTTGAGGTAGGTATACATGTAATAATATGACCAATAATTAAATTATATATAAAATAATTAAAGTATTTTTAAACAAAGCGCACCAAACTAAGATAAAAGATAAGTTCCAATTGCTTCTAAACCGATCATGTAACCGTTGGCGCCGGCGACTGCGGCGCGACAGCGCTGGTACAGAGATGTAGTGCGTGCGCGCATTGCATTACATAACATAAACCAGTCGCACGAACTGCACGAAGCCCTGCGCCTCGCTCACTTCACGAGCTCATTTCATGGCCAACGAACAAGTTCAAAGTCAATCATCATAAACAAACATAAGCTTATTAAAGAATGTCGTAATAATAATTAAACATAATTGAAATACTCAGAAAACAACATCAAACGCAAATACAATGTATCTTAATTAGCTCAAGTCAAATAAATTACAAGCGGTAATCGAACCTGATCATTATTTACGTGTAACTAAAATACATTCTGGCCGAGAAAAAGATGGACAACAAATTATCTGAGCTTAAAATTAGTGAAGCGTAAAAACTGTACAATTTACCGTCTATCAAAATTTTCTTTTTGTCGGTATCCGTGGGAACAACGACAGGATTTTTCGCGGTCGGGTAGCGATCGAAACGCAAAAAAAGGGATCGAGATAATAGCGAGTGAACCAGCCGAGAAGACGACCCAAGGACGGCGCGCGCCTCGCGCCTCCGCCCAGGAATGCAACTCTGAAACTATTTTTAGTTATCATACCCGTTCTGATCCTACCGACGACGCAACAAACAAATGTTTCGCGAATGCTAGCAATCCTTGTGATGTGTTCTAACGACCGACCCTCCATCAGACTGAAAATTTACAAAAACATGGAACGTGTAAAACTATTTTACTCTTCGAGACTTGAGCGTTGAGAGGTAACCAATAAAAAATCTTGAACCCATCGGTAATAGAAAAACAAAGAATATCTCATATTACTATATTCCGAGGGCCGTAAGTTCCCATTTTAATGTAATTTGATACAACCATACCACCTGTTGCCTTAGAGACATAATTTTTGAGTTATAGCACCATAAAAAACTATAAACGTGAGGACAACGTACAAATAAAATATTTTTTGATCCTTGGTTTCGACACTCATTGGATTTGAAGATTAACATGCTTTGATATAGCATTCCATTCGATTGTACACCGATATTACGTTTTCGACACGGTCATTACAATATTAATCTTATGGTCCATATTATTTAAGTCGTGTATTCACACGTTTTCAATTTCATTAGATACTCATGCGGAACGGTTTACTAAATAAATTGTCTCAATAATATATAAAATCAATAATAGTATCTAGTGGGTAGAATATACGCATTTCAATTGTACCTTGGAATGCTTTTTCATTGGCACAATTACTATAAATCATTAAGTTGACAGTATATATATGAGAGAGAGTGAGATCTAATTGAAATATCTATCATATTTCAATTAGATCTCACGTGGCAGATTATTCAATAGTTATACACTTTAAAATAAACATGTTATAGTTAATGTTCAGTGAACGTTTATCAACAATGTGCTAGCAGTAGTAACAACAACTGATTCATTTCGATACCTGTGCCGCATTACTTTATATGAAACCGTCTATCACAGATATCGGATGATATATGTATTACTTGAAAGGTTTACCGTTCGTGTTTTTTTTAATAGTTTGAAAATAACTTAACTAATGATTCGAAGAAATGCGATGCTTTTGCTCTCTTAATGCTCCTGCAATTCCTGTTCGATGAAGAAAAAAATGTATTTATAAGATGGCAATGTCTACGTAACTTCGAGTTTTTGCCAGAACATCGCTGGAAAGCTTAGCGTCATTTACGGTACCGGTGTCAGCGACTGGTAGCGCGGACTGACGGTCGCACCATAACATTATTCCATGGAAGCACGCACTAGATGTCCTGCCACGCGGAGCTAGGTAAGGGGCGATGAACCGCGCACCTGTCCCTACTCCCTCACACCCCTCGCTATTTTTTCTCTCGGCATAGACTTCCGTTGGAGAGTTTTTGTCGACCTGCCAGTAACCTGTCCGATAACCGCGGACGCCGCTCATTAGCAGAATCGCTCTCTACAATCTTGATTGATTTCTCGCAGATTAATGCATCATTCAAAGATCAGAAATCATCTTTGATGAGTAATTTGCAGTATTTCTCTTAAGCTATTTACACTGTCAATATTGTCATTGTCAACATCCTCAGAGGTGATGTTATGTCATCAACTGACGAAACCTATGGAAATGTTGAAGTACATTTGTGTAAAGCAATAGAGTGCAAGTTAAAATGTAGACATGTGTGTACTTGTAATGTGGTCTTGTGTTCGAGATGGGTAGTCGTAGTGTTTTCCATGTCGCATACCGGTGGGCAGGGCAAGCTCCCAGACCGCACTTGAGTCAACACGCGAAACTGCCGCGATCTACGACCGGCCGGTGCTTGTAGCTTGACTTACGATGTCGTTAGCCATGTTGATATTATGTGCATGCCGCAACCAACTACATGAAACTATTGTTTGGATCAGTACAGGTATTACATAGGCACTCGACACAACACACTAATGGATGTTGAAAGCTATTCTTAACTTCACATAACAGCTTTAATTTTTGTTGTGCAATAAGTGTTATTTTTTACTGTAGTAAATAATGGGAATAAAGGATATTATTGTATCCTTTTTTGTTTTATTACTAGCGGCCCGCCCGGCTTCGCACGGGTAGACTTTTATATCAAATATTTTGTCTACCCGTGCAAAGCCGGGGCGGGCAGGTAGTATAATATATAGCCTATGTTACTCAGTGATGATGTAGCTTTCTAACGGTGAAAGAATTTTTGAAATCGGTCTAAAAAATAAAATAAAAATTTTAGGGGTGGACTACCCCTAACATTTAGGGGGATGAAAAATAGATGTTGGCCGATTCTCATAGATACCGGATAAGCACAAAAAATTTCATCAATATCGGTCAAGCCGTTTCGGAGGAGTATGGCAACGAAAACTGTGACACGAGAATTTTATATATTAGATTTAGTGAGTATTTCATATAAACTGTTCCTTTCGTAATTAGTGCATGAGGTGATGTGATTATTCATCATTCATCAGTTTGTTGAATTGTGAATGATACTTTTTTTGTAGGTCCCAAAAAAGTATTATACCAGTAGAAGTAAATTACAATTATCTTTACTGAAATAAATTATTTTTGCTGTTCGATCAAAAACTTTACTATTTTAGTCAGCCTTATTCTCTGTTTAGTTAATACAATCTTATGGGAGTTATTCAGCGGGGGCTAGGGCTAGTCGCAGAACCAGCCATTGTACTCTAATGAAAGTTGAACAATGAGGGTCGAGGACCCGCAGGTCACAAGTGCCACCACACAACGTGCGCCCGCCTCTGCATCATAATCACTCTAAGCACCTAGCGATAAAGATCTCTTTCCACTAATGTAGCATCACATAATGCGTAACATCTCTTGCGATCTGCTTTGCTGCTTCCCACTCTATTTTGGCTAGTTTTCATTCGAAATTTATCAAGATTTTATACGTGAGATTTTTGAGCTTTAAAACGACATAATCTATCAAAAGTAAGTTTATCTTAGGAATTTTACTTCTAATTGTAGATGTTACGTTTATTTTAAATTATACTTATCATGAGTGACATTTTCCGATTCATAATTGACACATTGGTAAAGTCTAGAGAATGGTGTAGTATAGTAGACCAAAAAGATACTACATCAAAAACCATCGTAATGAGGTCATCAATCGCCGCTATATTTAAATAACCATATCATGTGATAAACGTGAAACTTTCAGTCCACTGTCCGCTAATGGGATGAAATATTTTATTGAAACTATGAGGCCCCAATAGAAGATTATTGATTATATGTGTTTAGAATAATAGACATGTGATACATACCTGCGACTGGGCCGAGGGTGGCTGCGAACAGCATAAGACAAGTTGCCAGTACGAGCTGCATGTTGATAGAGCGAGCGGAGTCGGGAATAATGAGGACACACGGGAGTGCGCACACGCAACACGGGACACTCGGGCACACTGAGCGCGCGCTGCCGGGACCCCCCTTATAACAGCGACGCGTCCCGCGCGCACCACCAGATGGGACCGCTAACGCGACCACAGACTCCACTTTCGCGTACAATGCCTTTTCCAATACAAATGAGTGAAGAAGACAGGAATCGAAGCAGTAATGTAAAATTTTCGTCGTAACAATAGAACCATGCAATAGTACTGGGTCGTCGGGCGCGGCGCGGATGTCCGGCGGAGGGCGGACGCTCGTCTTGGCGGAGGCGCCCGCGATCCTCGACACGGGAGTTATCTCCGCAAATCGTACCGCACAATAGTTCGCGGTCAATTTGTTCTTGTTGCGGTCGACGCGAATTCTTCGCTTGTTCAAAGGGTTGTAGGTAGAGGTTGGTGTGTTTTTTTCGCCGCTCACGTGGTAACGCGGCGCACTTCTTATTCCTTTGTAAATTTTCCCTTCAAGATCTCGACCACGCAACTCATCCGCAATTTATTGCGTATTAATTTATTCTTACAAGTTGCAAGGCGTATGCAAAGTATAAATTAGAGATGAAAAAAGTACGTTGATCTAAAATATCTCCGCAGGCCAGAACTATTTATCATGATAAACCCTCGCTTATATGAAAGAAATGTGTGATATAATATCACTGATATTATATATAGTATGTTTTTTAACTTCTATCTCTGGTCTTTGCTGAAATAAAAACAACGAGGCTGTGGATGGGGCACTTGAAAGACGCCGCCGCTAGTTCACAACTTGAAGCATGTTGCTTTGAGAGCCACGTTAATTGGTGGGACGCTGTTTGTTTTGCACGCCTTGCGTCCTTCGCAGCTTTGACAAGCGCGTGCACACACAAGACAATATCGATTTTTGTATATATGATATGTAGGTACCTTAATGCCTATATAATAAACGTGGTGGTATTAAATTGAACTCCTTTTTAAGAAAACAGGATACTCCACTTAAAATGGAACACGCGAAAGTTGAATTGCACGTTAGCCCCTGGGAACGTACTTAGAATTTATTTTTGAGGCACTTATAGTTAATCTACATTGAGTTTTGTTTTACATGGGATGAATCACATTCGAATCCGATACGAATCGATAAAATTTAATTCGTGGTTTTATTTTGGTAAAAAAACTACGTAATTCTTTAATAGCTGTAAAAAAAGCAAAAGATATGGAGATTCCAGCCTTACGATGTTTTTTGTCCATAGATTGTACCACGCTTGGGGATGTATTTAATTGACTTGGGTACATGACTGCGGTATTTTGAATAATAGCACACAGGACCAAACAAAACTAATAGCGCTACACAATCGCGCCGCACGTGAGACTGCCTCACTTGCCAGATACTTATCATTCAATTAACTAGCGAGTCGTATCTTCGATTGTATTGTACCGTCTTTCACATAGGCATATTTTTTCACAGAGACAGGTCACAAATACTTTTTTTTTTACAAAAAAATAATTTAAAAATACTAGTGTAAATACTTACTTACTTGAACTTTGATTTTATATTTAGAACTACTTGTCAAATTGTAATTTGTTTTTTACCTAGTTACTTTTTTTAGTATCCAATATAATAATGAAAATTTCTTAGAAATTTCTAATAAATAAATTTTTAACCGTCTTTTGTAAGGATTTTTTAAATTTTAATTCTTGTCTAAGTCACGTTTGTGTAGTGACAGTACCTAACAGCGAATTATTATACATATTATAAATGCGATTATTTTTTTTTTAAGATCTCAGGACTAATAGTGTTGCTAGTGGTCAATCTCAATAGCCATTAAACTTGTCGTGATCATTGTAATGTTTGTGAGTTGCGTGTAATGCGGCTCCTTCGGTGGTCTTCGCACCGTATTCTGTATTCTGATTACAACAATTACAATACAAATGCACCCGCTATCGTTTTAATGTAGTTTAAAAATAACCGTGTAATAGTCAACTGCAATAGCGGTGAACAGTAAAAATAAATTACTTGCCCGGTCCATGGTTGGACGTCTCTAAATAACATTGGGAATAAGGCATGGGAGCGTCGTGATCGGGACTGGTTTCAACATTTACGTAGGTTTGGATTATATTCTACTTTTAAATAGAATTTTGTGTATTTCTCGCATTTGAAGTGGTATTGTGTAAAATTATAATTTCATTTGAAATTATCTTAGCCGCACGAGTCGCTATCTTGTACAAATCTACGAAGGCCTATGAAGACACTCTACTTGCATTTACTTTGTTCTATTCTTCACACTTGCCCATTAATTCTCGCTTCAAACAACGCCTGTTATGTCATCTACCTGGTATTGTATTGGTATATTTTATAATAGTTAGTATGTGTGCGTATAATTTTACATGGATTGAAATTATGCATTATATGTATTTATATGTATTGTTGATCACATCGTGTTAGTAATGATATTGATATATATTTTTCCCGTAATTATATAGTATGTTCTACTATCAGCCCGTAGCTTGGAAGGCTTCTATGAGATAGCAGTTAAACTAGTCATGTATTACAGAATAGCCACCCGTCCCGGCTTCGCATGGCCAGCTTTAACCATATAAGTTAAAACCTACAAAACACAAACTAACTTTACATAAAATCCTCTTGAATCACTCTATCTATTAAAAGAACCGCATCGAAATCCGTTGCGTAGTTTAAAAGATCTAAGCATACATACGGACAGACAGACAGCGGGAAGCGACTTTGTTTTATACTATTTATTTTATATAAGAACCTTCCTGTCGAATCACTCTAAATATTTAAAAAAACAGCATCATAATCCGTTGTGTAGTTTTAAAGATCTAAGCATACATAGGGATAGACAGACTGCGGGAAGCGACTTGGTTTTATTCTATGTAGTGATAAGTAAATAAAAGGTACAGACCACGTAGATATAACCTTTAGCGCATTGGAAACTGTTTCTGAATTGAGTGGTCACGTCCCCGATACATGTTCGATAATAATGGTGCTAGTGATTCTTCTCACAGTTTAAACAATTTATATTCTTCACTCCTCGTGACTTCGTACAGAATAGGTACTTCAAATTAATTACAGACTACACGTCGCAGGCTATGTGGTGATCAAACGAAGGCTAATAAAAGAGATGTAAAAAAAAATAGACATTTCCTCTCGATCTTTTCTCGGTAGCGGGGGGTTATATTTTGTATACCCGAAGCAATAAGTAAGTATCGAACTCAGACCTGTCTACATACTTATTTAGTTATTTATGGTTCTTCGACATTTAATACATTTTACAGAACATAGATTTAGGAAAAGAATTAAATGCTTCAACAATTATGGAAGAACACACCATTCACAATAACAGGTTTCTTACCCTAAATTAAACAGGTAATATTAACAATAAGAGAAAAAACAGTAAACTATGAGAAACAACGCAAAACCTATCAATTATAATTTGAATAAAATAAAAATAAAACATGAACACATTAAAATTATAGCTTGTATACAATATCTCTGAAATGACTTTAATTAGTTATGATTAGTCGGTACTTTCATTAATTCCTACTTAGGAGGTTGGCATATTTTTGATCATCGTTATCGTTACAGGCTCGTAGTTACACAATCTCGTCAGTTTTCCTCGAGTTGAACGAACTGAAGCGCAATTATGCTTTTTTGTTTACAACAGACATTTAATGCTATCCACCAGTTTGGCTGGCGTTAAATTGACTGAACGAATCGCATCAGTACTGTTGATATTTCTTTAAATCGACCATTACATGAGAAATTTAAATATTTTAATAAAATACAGTTTCTAATAATAATACTTTTATACTAAAATTCCTAGTCAGAAGTCATAATATGTCTACAGAAAATTACAGGGAAAATTTGCAGGCTTTTAGGCTTTCTTGTAATCCATTTACATAACTATTATTAAAAAGTTAAGCGTGAATGTGAAATTACATTTAACATTAAAAATTATTTTTTCTATTTTTATTTTATTTATATGATTATAATATAATAAATATTATTAAGATGCCTGCTCTTCGCTGTTTGCTTCTAGCGGGTAGTCTTAGATATATACTGTAAACTGCTTTCGAATATTCGGCATTCAGCAATGTTTAGGCAGGTGTGCAGGGTTTTTACACGATAATTCATGACACCGCGTCGAGGCGGGTACCGGTCTGCGATGCAATTAGAGTTTTTTGGCCCGACAATGTCGCGCGCGCAACGCCATTACCGTCGGCATAGCCCATTTGCATGCCCACTGGTTCCACTTACACGTCATACTCTACAAGTCTCTTACGGTTATATCACATAAGCTGACATAAAAACGGTGGAATACGGCTGCCCTTAAGTGTCACTTAGGAAATTACGCAGGTCGTTGCAAAAGACCATGGACCTTTTTGCGCACTTAGATTGCATTCAAGAATCCAAGCCATATTGTAACTGAAGGTGCCTGGAGCACTAGGGTCATCACTCGCTTAATGTGGGTAATATTTCCCTTTGTAAGCTCTTCATAATTTATTAATGTATGTAGTGTAAAGCTTGCCATGGCTCTAATAGAATACCCCACGGTCGGACTGGCATATCTAATGCTATCGATTGGTCTTGCTACATCGCGACATCGAGGTTATGTGTTTAAGCAATTACTTCCTAGAGGTAAGGGGAGCGACATGGCGTGGTAAGATCGCTTCCCGTTATAATTGAGGCTCTGCACGGGCTCGGCCGAGGTGTCAGAACGGTGGTGTGGGCCGTAGAGGCATCGCCTCATTTTCCCCTATAATTTCCCCCCGCGGCCCTTCCTTCAACCCCTCATCACGAATGTGTTTAGTAAAATTATTATTTTCAACATTTCTGCAATCCACCGTTATAAATCTACCTCTAGATTCAATTTATTTCTACTCAAGGAGTTGAAAGAACTTTAGTATCAACTATGCACCTTTAGCCCTATGTATGTACCGAATAAACAAAGTGCATTTCTTCTTAATTTTTTTGATGTTAGTTGAGTAAGGACTTTTTATTATCAGTATAGGTACTTAAAATATGAAACTGTAAATATTTGGCACCCATGTTACCAGGACTTTTTAGGAGGTTTATCATTCCTGGCTGCTGAACTTAGCCGCCAAGTTAAATAATACGGTTATTTTTAATAAACGTTCATAATTAAATATGGAACCCATGGATCGCACGAAATGAGCTCCTTTCCCCGTACGTAAAACAATCTCACACGCAATTTGGGAATGTAAGACTAATGATCGAACGACAAGCCAATTTGTAAAATGACAGAATTCGTGCGGCGAATGTAACGTATGTTTTCAGAAACAGACTTTTAAAGTAATAACAGAGATTTACACAACGAATGTGCATAATTCTTGGGGAATGGACCCGTAATGATATTACGTTGCATCTGGTTGTAATTAATTTATTAAACTGAAGTCGTTTAGAGTGCAACAAAGTGTAAGTTGTTTGCTAAAAATATGTGCAAGCTTACACCAGTGAACTATGCGAAAACTGGAAATGAAAGCTCTCATGTGTGTCCAGTACGCGTCGTATAATCAAATAATCTTGTGCTAGCGTGGAAAACGATTCTCGTTTAATATAATGGTTTTACGTTACATGGGGGAAACGTGGAGCAATTACCCATGTTTACACAGGTTCCATAATTACATTTGCGTATTGTTATTGCATTCGCGTACATTTCCTAGATGGTCTTACGGTTTTAGACAGGATTGTGAAGTAAAACTCTTAATAATGTTTAACTCTATAATTCTTATCCATTGGTGTGTTAGTGAACCCAATTTTGGGATATTCATTTCGCTCAGTCTGTTAGTTGCGACCAGGTCGCAAGCTAAAATTCCGTACAGAATATATTTTATTTCATGCACTTAAAAGACCGTGTGCCGTGTCAAACTTTACCATAATTTAGTGTCATACATTAGCTGCCAGTGTCAGGTTCGACATTTGCGTTAACACTTGTGACTTAAATAAAATAAAATAATATATTTTGTCTGTGTTGAAAAAGTCGGCCATTTTTTCAATTTTTTCACCGTTTCTTGTTTTTTATTTCGTTCGTTATTTGAAAATAAAGTGAATACGTAAGTAAATTCAATTATCTTTCCATTTATTATTTGTTATTGTGCTTGTTCAGTGATGAATAATTGTTTATATTTCGTGTTTAAAGTTTACCTAGTGAAATATTTGCGCCGACATGGTTGCCGATAAATTTTTTTATTTATCTTTTTTTTTTTTTTTTTAATATTATTATTAAACATAAATAAATTAACACATTGGATAGGAAATTTAATCAGTATTCTAGAACAATAATTGTAACATATTGCTTCCATAGAAAATTTAATAGAAATCGGAGTTTTCGTGCATGCGGGCGCACAGTGACCGCGAAGCAGTCTAGCGCTTGACAGATGTCAGACAGCATTGATAAAAAATGTGACATCCAACGACACTCCAATTACTAATTTGACATACCTATATGTAATCCTGTGGCAACACAGATTTTTTTTTTAAATGAGCACCATTGCAGCTGTCATGAAAACAACTCTATAATTCTAATTAGATATTTGACATACCTATATGTAATCCTGTGGCAACACAGAATATTTTTTTAAATGAGCGCCATTGCAGCTGTCATAAAAACAAATGTTAAAATACGTAAATAAAGTAAAATATTTGCTGTTACACATTAAAAAGCCGTATTAATTAATTACGGCCATTTCGGTAGTGTGTTAGTTATTACAGTGGCGACGAGGATGGGAATCCAGGTTTAGCTTACATATCGAAGTTTTAACGTGTTTAAAGCTGTTAAAACTTTACAAGGATGGAAGTCAATGAATGCTTCACCAATCTTCTGCTAACGTTAACAGCAAATATTTGTTTTATATGTGGGCCTTAAATAGGTAAGTTACTGTAGTGTTGGGGTGTGATTTCTTTCCACAGGTTCAAGGTTACGAACGTGATTTTGAAATATAAGTACCTAGTAAATCCAATGTCAATGGCGCATCTGACTCTGAGGCGTTGATGCTTTCTCACGAACACCGCACAAGAGTCTCTGATCAAACATTTCCACTCTTATTTCTTGCTCGATAAAGAGCATAGTTATAAATCGAGTGGTATATCGCAACTCGACGATAAAAAAAAATTCTTTTATGTATTTTAAACATCTTCAGTGTTTTGTTTGAGAGGCATGTTTAGCAACCAGTTGTGCGGTTCTTTGTTATCTCTGTGTACTATGACAATATTGATACTGGCTCAACTTTTTAGAGTATTTGTTTACCATATCGAATGGGAGACGGAGTAGTTTAATGGGTTCGATCGCAAGGAACGTTCTTTTGACATCCCTATAGGCTTCTTTGCAGTCCAGGCAATTTTAGAAGCAAATTCTAAGGCATATGGATCAAATCTCTACAATAACTTGTACGTGCATTATAAATGCAGTAATTAAAAACGTGTTAATGCCAATCTAATGTTTTTTGAATTTATTACCTGTCACATCAAAATACGTGTTACATTAATTTATGGAGGAACAAGATATACGGAAGCTACTCGAAGAACATACCCACGATCAATTAAAAGAAATTACTCCCGTTGAATTCTTTTGAAGAGAACAATGGAAAAGGTATTTTAAAAAAAAATGTTCAGGATTTATTAAATATACTAAACCTGAAGAATGTCAAGAAGGCAATTAGGGAGGCATATATTTCATTATTCAAACCTATTATTAGAAAACACAGGTTCTATGAACAAATAACGCTTATGTTGCTTTTGTTGTCCACATTGAATTATTCTTGAGTAATATTTCCGATGCTAATGAATGAAATGAAAGACATACATTGACTGAATGCTAATTGAAGGGACAATGGAACACATCTTTCACTGCGCTAAACAAGCAGGCTCAAATAAATAAAATTCCAGATATTAACCGGTTGAATGCATAACAACACAAGCAAGGAAACTTGAGTTGTCGCATCTTGTCGGCGAGTGCGCAGTGGAGCGCTGCGCCCGCGCCGTGGCTAAAGCTCAATTGCACAATTAGTGTTGCCTCTGTTGTGCTTCCGGATTCCCTTGGGATTGCATTCGCACACTTGGCTGCGCTTACTGCACTGCCGCCGGCACTGCCGCAGCAGATGCTCAGCCCACAATGTTATTATGTTTTCTACATGTTATCAGGCTCAACACCATGAGGAAATATAAGATAAGAAATAGTAGAAACAGCGATGTTTATGATATCATGTCAGATTTTAATTAGCCAGTTGTAGAGGTAAGAAGTAAACCGCGTGTATCAAATTAAACATTATTTAAATGTTGTTTAATTTAATACGTTTTTAACGCGGCACGATCAATAAACTTTATAAATTGATAGCGGTTAAATACAAATGGTACGCTTCCGCACGCCCGCGCTACGATTAATATGTACATCAGAGGGCAGAGGCACCAGAGGTGTAACCTTGAATGTGCAAGGCTATGGACACCGACATTTAGCGATTAGAATATATGCCGGGACCTTCCGGGAAATCGAGCCCAGTCCTGCGGCCGACTCCTCCCAAGTCTTTATCGTCCACACGCCATCGGCTTAAATACATAATCAGTTATTGATTCCAAGACTCTAATTGCGTCTAATACACCCTAAATACCATGTGTTATTTCAACCGTAATAGTTTCAATAATGTCCGTGATAATTATCGGGTTATGATTAAAGGCCTTTTGAAAAATTTGCTTTTTAAATTCCGTACATATCTGATGTGATGTAAAAACTATTGAATGTGAACGCAATATTTTTTATAATGTGTATTAACAACTAACACAAACAATACAAGTAACGAAAACATCTCAATCGAGACATATTATATTATATTATCATTTCAGGCAATACATAATGTGCTCACTTTGGCACTGCAGTCATGAACTCAATGTATCCTAATACTCTGCAGCACATTCAATGTAAACGGAAAGTATATTTATCTCTCCCAAGGTGTCGGTACTTTTTTTTTCTTAATTCTAATAAAATGAAATTAGATGAGATTTCGAACATGCTTGTTAAAATACGTGAACTCTTTTATGAACCATGAGTTCGTAAACACTCAGGTAATAAATCGAGAAGATCAAAGATGAAAGCCTATGAAAAACGCACATGAAAGGAACATTGTACGATGGTAAACCTTGACCTCGCATATTCTATTCAAATGTCCTTATTATTCTGCACTCAGACCATTAAGAGAGCACTGCAACATTGCAAGGGCCCTACAAGAAAAATATTCATGAAGAAAAGCTAAGCAGCCATAAATACTACAAGCGAACAGAGACTGCTAATGAATTACGATGGCAGAGTGTGAGCTTCATAATAGCGGGTCTCGCGGCGCTAAATGGCGCGCGCGGTTCGTCTCGGCCGCAGGCATTGTACCGCCTGCGCTTCAGCGCTGGGCCCTGTACCTGACGATCCCACAAAGAACGGCCATCCCGCGTATAGTTTGCGCGCGGCATCTGCTATCATTGCAACAGACGATGACTTGGAGTCAACGACACCCGCGCGCGAGTCATTGCCGACAACACTGAGCTCGAACAGCCTATCTTAAGCTCCATTGTGTCTATTCAATCATTATAAATATTACGGACCGCATTTAACACGGCGAGATAACGTAGCGGTAAATCAACTGGTCAAAGTAGAGTCTAGTATTGTAGAGTCAGCGGGGCTACCAATGATCCAAGCACAATGATCTTCTCTTTAATGTAAATCAATAACATCACCATGTATTTTTCCATGCCAACATTGTCGAAGGTCGATTTTTACACCGCACTTACCCAAATAGCCCAATTAAAGTATAATTCACACGTCCAAATATAGGAACTACCTATATAGGTATATATACTGATAGAGACTTTACCTACTGATGACTTTTATCTCCTTTCCTTCTTTTTCGTAAATTTACATATTTATCGGTAGTCAGGGTTTAAATGCGCAACGATCTCCTAACAAGACTAACGAAGGTCGTGCATCACGTCATAAGATGAATGATAAACGCTTAAATCGAGGATTGAAAGCGGGACACGGAAGTACTCCTTCATACCGCTACCCTGCCTAACACTGAAACACTTTTAACAAAGGAATTATATTATAACTATCATTAATGATGATTCGATTTATTTCCTTATTGCGTACACTTACCATGTTATGCATCAGGAATTACAATTTTTATTTTCTTTGTGGCATCATAATATGAAAACTCCATGTAACTAACCATGCTACGTATGTTCCACCAACAAAAGCAAAATTAAGATAATCCAATTCGGAGCTGTACACAGGTTTTTTAAAAAACGGCAGTGAAATAATAAAAATGGCTGTAAATGAGCGCTTCTTGGATAATGGTAACTGCATTCCGCCAGTGAGGATTGTCGCCGGAGAAAAGAGTCGTGTCATTGAACCGCCTTGTGGCGAATTGCTCCCGTTCCGCCAACACCAGGCAGATAGTGTCAACCTAATGCTACGCCACACATACCAAATGACCATGCCCATTACATCAGACTTGCCGTCGATCGAGTTATTTTATTCCACGTATTCAACGACTGGTATCTGTATGAAATAAAAAATAAGCAATGTGCGCAAGTTCGAAGATACTTGCACCGACAACCACAAGACCGCTGCACATACATTCTCTAACTAATGTTACTGCCATTCCTTGCGAATGATTCAGCAACTCTATAAATACAAGCCAGGCACGTGTGTATTAATTCCAAAGGATGCTATTTAATAAAGACAGCCACGTCATGTTATTGTCGCGGTAACACCGGATAAGCGCGACAACCGGTCGATTGTCTCGCGACTAACGTAAATAACTCGAGCCAAGTCCGGTGTCGACCACGAATACAGAGTTACCGGCGACGGCTAGCGAATCCTGGCGACAACGGTCGCCACTCTTGCCTCCCTCAGCATAGATAATACAATTACATAGTCCCTCAGCCTAGCCCGGGAGCCGCGACCTCGGCTGCGTCTCTAGGCGAGCATGTTCTGCGTCGTCGCGTGTCCGACCCGAAGTTGAATCATTGAGAGCCCGTCGTTGAGGATGCTCTCGGTACGCCTCGCCGGAAGCTGTCTCTGCGCTCGGAATACGGATGAGCATGACGTTCAACGTGAGCCCAACGACATCTAAACTCTCGCTACATAGCGTATGGCTAACGCTCTACTACATTGCTGTTTCTTAGTGCACAAAAAATAAATTACGCATTACTATATTTTATCGGCACGCAATTTCATCAGAATGCAATATAAAGACGATCCCGAATGGAAGGCTGGAAATGCCCTTTGGCTATGAATTCCAACTGAGGTAGAGACAATGGACATATGATATAAATAGGTGGAATAAATATAAAACGGGAACGTTTATTTGGTCTATTTAACTGGCTGAACCTTATGCGAGGGGTGCACGAGGGCGGGCGCTGCGCGGGCAGAGAGCTGGGCCCGATAGGATCGGTGCGCGCCGAGGCTATAAATAGCCCGCGGACCCTTGAACCAGCCGCGCCCGCCATTGCACCTCTTTAAGGGTTACTTTACTGCTCAAATGTTGAACCGTCACACTCACAGACAGTAACATGCCTGCAATAGTCTTCAATTGAAATAAAATTGCACAACAAACTTGTCTACCTATGCACAAAAATTAGGCATAAAAAAAATATTGAGTTCATCATTTTAAAGACCTAGGTACTGTTTTTTATCGTTAACCCTTTAGGAAATTAAAAAAGATCTAAAAAGGAATTAGTTTTATTCCAATAGCTAAGCTTCGCTCATACCAAATTTCGAAAAAACCTGTTTCTGTCAGCTTAGCGTGAAGAGGTACATATTAAATCTCGGTCTTGATATTTTTAAGGTACTTTTAAACACAAATATTATGATCCCTCCTCTTCTTCTTCCATTATATTTTTTTTATTCTAGCCCTAAATAAGAAATGTAGGTGTATCTTATCTCTAGCGCGCATCAAGATGGTGCAGATTGAATAAGCGTGCTAGCCCTGCCCTGTTCATTGCTCCGGTACCGCAACAATTCACCATAAAACACTGCGAACTAGGCAGCTCCCTGCTTATTCGCTTTCGTTCGCGCATGTGGCGATGCAGCGAACGCTATTTTTTTCTCGTGATTAGAGTAAAAGATGCGCAACCGGTCGGAGCGGGCGAAGGCCGCGTCAGGGCCAGCCGAGTCGAGGACCTGTGCCTGCGCCGCGCCGCTAATGATGCACCTCTACTGAATCACTTCTAATTGGATGAAATCTCCGCTCTCCGAAAAAATGCATCAGCAAGAGGAATTCGCGCAACTTCGCGCTCTCCGACTCGCAACGCCAGCTTAGAAACCCCTCTAACATTACTCATGCGGTTTATTCAAGTTATCTTGCATTTTCCCGTTTACAAAACTTGATTGTTTAATCTTTTAAACAACTTTTTGATACTCACGTACTCACGTCGCGTCGCAGTCCCTATCGTCTAAAGAGTGTGATGGTTCTAATTTAAGAGCCTATTTCACTCCTATTTGTTAGTATTTTAAACTTTGCCTGTTAGGTACGGAAATGACGTTTTAATAGGTTTATTAAGTACATTAGTTTTCAAGTGAAGCACTTACATGTAATTGGTACTAATTTAATTTTGTACATTTAAATGAAACAGTTACTCGTAAAGGTCCTTCCTGTATTGCTTTTGCTGCGTGCCTATTATACTGGTTGCGTATTGCGAATTATGTCGGAAGCACGTTCATAAGAATTGCCCTTTGATAACGGGATAGCTGTAGTGAATTGTCGTAGATTACAGACGCACTAAACATCACCTAGCTGTAAATAATAACACAATTGAGACTTACTGATTTATTTCTTAATCGACGCACAATGTAGGTACGGGCACTTGTAATGTATAGCGGATTAGCGGGACAGAAGGCTATACCTCATACCAACTTGATTGCATGCCGTCCACACTGAATTAAATCAGGCTAATAAATTATCCCCCTAACCAACTGAAGTACTAATACATGGACATTGGGTCTAGTATAAAATTCAAAATAAAAGTGTCCGAAGCTCACCTATATGAATCTGGATACATGCATATTATTATACAAATCTAAAACACTCAAGATTTTATCTTATCTCATTACGGCACGGCTTAATTATGCATGCAAGAAAATATGGTCTGACGTGTGGTTGATGTATACTGCTCTCTTTCTGATTTGTTTGGTATGGTGATTGTTTTAACAATTAATTCAATTCAAAATAAAATACGATGTTCCAGAGTGCAAAAATACTCGGACACTTTTGAGTGCAGAGTAGAAGGTCATGCATTAGTATGTCAGTGCCCTAACCAATACATTTTGAATGTAACGTTACCATCTCGTTCAATTTGCTATTAGATATAATTTTTATAGTAATTTTCATACACTATGAAAATGTAGTATCTAATATGTATTACCTTAGTAGTATTAAAGCAGTAGGCAAATTAAACAATGCATTACTTTGAACATATATGACGTAAACGAGGGAAATAAGCGATGGAAGTCAGTGACTTAGATAGTAAAATTAAATTAGACGGTACAGGTACAGTATGCAATAATATTGTGGTTGTCATACAATTATCTGCATGTTTAAAATATAACTGTGAATCTTATGAGCTATGAGTATTGATCTTTTAGCAAGCTAGAAGATCTGTTATGTGAATAAAAACCAGGCAAGATTTAATGGAGAGATTTAAGTATTAAAATGACGCCTTTGTATTGTTAAGTGTAACTGCATCTTTTCGAGGTGAAAATTGAGGTTACAACGGAGCTCTACGTGGCTGACCATTTATTACATTTTAATGACTTGTCATATTAAATGGTGACAGTAAAAGATTCATTGTCAAGCACACTGCCTTTTAAGCACATGAATCAATTAATACATCGAAACGTGCGCAGCTTTCGGTACGTTCGTGTCGCGCATCTAATGAAATGTAACCGCAAAGATCGAAGGCCTTTATTAAGTTGTAAATAAGCGAATTCGATGCGGCCGTGTCGATCGATAATAAAATGACGACGCTGACTCTCGACCCGAGAACGTGTCATTTCGATTCAATGGACATGTTCAGCTGGCTTATCGCCTTTGCGGCCCTAGTCGTCCCTCGTTCTGGAGATTTCCTGGTTATACTCGTATCGACTCGACCTGTAAATTGTAATTTCTTGTTGCAGTCATCGATGCGGTCTGACTAATGAAGATTTAAATCGACGGTGGTGCAAGCCCAGTCCTGTTTTGCATCCATCTATATATCATACTAAGGTAATAAACTTGAATAAATTGCACTTCATGTTCAGTAGAAATATGACTTTAATGCTTGTTAAATGTTTTAGGGTTTGATAGAATATTTGGTGCGAGTTTGGAAGAAACCACCGCTGGTATACTGCGACTACCATGGCCACTCGAGGAAAAAGAATGTGTTCTTCTATGGGTGCGCCGGCGCAGAAAGTTGGTGCAGTAACGACCGTTTGGTTCAGGACGAACCTGTAAAGTACTTGGTACGAAAGCATTCCCACAACTATCATAAACACTTTCTCATAAGTGATATAATATTGACTAATATATGGTTTTACACGGTAGATGTTACCAGCGCTCATGCACAGAATATCGCCGGCATTCGCGCTGGGGTCGTGCTCGTTCCGAGTGGAGAGAGAGCGAGAAAGCACAGCCAGAGTCACGGTGTGGAGACACTTAGGTGTCACCAGGTCTTACACCATGGAGGCCTCATTCTGTGGCTTCGATCGAGGACCATTTAAAGTAAGTTTAATTATAAACCATACTCTACAGGATTAGGTTGTCAATTACATTGAAGTGGCATGGAAATTACATGCGAATAAAACATAGCCATTAAGAAAATTATTATCTTATGTCACGCAATAATGATACACATCCTGTCTCACTTACGGTCCAATTAGAAATGATGTAGATTAATGATAATGATGCTTAGTCCCCGACGTGCGGGCTGGTACATCTAGCGGTGTCCATGCCTTACTCGATACTAGATTTGCCCGATACGGAGCAAATCTGCCTCCATGTGAGAAAACATCCGATAGCTGCTGCGTTGGTTTATTAATGAGCTCTCCCAAGGATTGTAGCCAGGGCAACATACAACTTTTCCAAGGATGCGAATATAGTAGGTACGCGAATAGTACATACCTTATATTATAGTACCTATTCGTAATAGAGATGTCAATGTTGGTTGGTTTTTTTAGTTAGTAAAACGTTAATGATAAATAAATAATCGATATTTATAATGGTTGAAAATATTAGTTAATATCTTAGTAAAGATTTAATTTAATATTTATCGGTTTAAAAATACAATTAATTCAACACAATAGGTATCGGTTTAAAATTACGTTAACGTAAAAAATATCGCTTAGTTGAATACAATATTGGTTATTTTATTCGATATCGGTAATGTTGTTTATTGAATATAATGGTTAATTTTATTTATTAGTTAAATTCATTAAATTTATTGGTTGATGGTTATAATCAACATCTCTAATTCGTAAAATAGCTAATTTGATTTGATTTTGCCGCTCAGTTTGTTTTATACAATCGATACGGATTTCTTCAGTCTTCGGGTGTGACTTCGTCCCTGAAAATCAGAATGCCGGATCATATTTTTGCCTTTTGTACATAAAAAAAGAACCAAAACTTTCTTAAGCAGTTTTAATACATTCAAAATCTCAGTTTATTCAAGAGACGAAAGCTCCAGACAACAAAGGACATCATCCATTTAGGTCCAAATCTGAAAGTGCCGGCCAACGCATGTTTTTTGTATCAGGTATTCTGTTAGAGCTTGGCCGTCTGAATATTTTTTACTATGGCACTTTCAGATTTGGACAAAATCTCTATGAAACATTGATATGATGATGTCTTTTGTATCATATTTGGCACCTACTAGCGTTACGACATTTAGGTACAAAATTAAAATCTTACTTAGTGTTTTTGTCCGACCTCTCAAAGGGGAGAAAATTGCGTTCATTACCTACATACCAGTATGGAATATTAACTAGATCAGTAATATTAAGTTATTACAACATTATAATTGTCATTTTAAGCAGATAGGGAGACACTGTTGCCGAAGTGACTCACGTAGGGCTAACTCATCTCATTAATGACAGTTGTAATCTCGCAGGGATTCCATTTGAACACACACCACCTCCAGAGCGTGGGCAGCGATTTCTGCGAGGCGCTCAACGGTCTCAACGATAACGCCACCAACGTCGACATACAACTCACCAAAGATCTCAACGGGTATGTACCCACCTACACTGCAGTCCAGAACATTCCTACACAAACCATTACACAATAATTTACCTGCCGTGTTGTTTTCCAACAGAAATATCGTTGAGATAAAATTGAACGGTGCCGCAGTCAACAGGCAAGTTAACTGCAAAAAAAGAGAGGAGTATTTGAACTAACAGTGTAATTCCTCGTAACTAACCGTAAACAGTTTAACGTGCACGGCAACTCATAATTCCATATTGATGTTTTACACGTGTTACATGACACAAATGTGCGCCTACAGCTTGTTTAAATGTTTGCCTTCACAATATTCCGCTCGCATTTTCCGCTTAACTTGCAATGTTCACATAATGTAAACTGGGACGGTGCTATAGAGGTCCTGGAATTGGCACGCTCCATATAATTATCATGTGAGACACCAGTCATTATCCGGCCAAGACGCCGATGGGCAATTTGGCTGATGTATGTGTTATATTGTCCGCAGCGAGGTCGCCATCGACAGCGAGGCGGGCTCGGGCTCCGACAGCGTGCTCAAGACGGACTCCGACGAGGATTTTGATTAATTTGAATATATTTAACTTAAACTAAGCGCTTGCACCACTAAACCCCATCGACGCTGACCGTGAGCGCTAGCGCGTGTCCGCCGGCTGGCTGGCTCTACCTCACATTCAAATAGTAACGTGATTAAAAAGAGTAATAAAATAGAAAAAAATACAAGTTTAGTAAAAGACTACAAGTCCTAGATATATAGACAGTTTGATGTCAAATAATAGTAGTTATTTATTTATTTAGTCAATTGGCAAGGAATATAGTTTGTCGAAGTCAGTTTTGAGTGTTTACGAGAATGCTCTTCTGCGGTGACGAGTATGACTTATTTTTAGATATTATTTTATTATGTTATGATTTTATTAAGACATGTTTTATGTCATTCTGTCCTAAGTTAAAGTTATTTAGTTCTCGACAAAATTAATGTTATGTATTTACTGGAGCGTAACAGAGTTGATGTGATGTGATATAATATAAATTGTAAGTGGCTTGTGATCTCAATTACAAATAAATTATGAAATCGCGTCGTATGGTTTTTTTTGCCTGTTCCACTGAGTTCCTCATATCCATACCGACTAACTCCTACTAGTTTTATAATTATATGTAGCCATACCTACTCGGACGAAATACAAACCTGTGTGTGTTGAAGAAATACAAACCTTCAAGACATCAAAATAAGATAAAAGAAAAATGAACGTGTGAAAATCGATATATTATATCTCAAAACTCAATTATATTGTCATTACCAACAATGAATCACATTTCACTAAACTTAAGGTTAATTATATATAACAAAAATAATTTGCACTAATTGCACCTCAAATATGAAGATATATGTAAAAACAAGTATTTGCACATATCTTAACACCAATTCGTTTCGGTAAAGAACTTTTACTGCAGTTAATGATATTGCAAACAAACACTCCCATTCATAATTCAAATAGATATATTTATATAAAGATTGCTTTTCGTATAAAACTTCTTTACCCGAATGATTACTATAAAATGTCAGATTAACTTAAACTAAAATAATTACGTAATGAATAATCGCACATGTTACCTAACTGGTTTCAATAACTGTGATGATATAATAAAATTTCTTTTAAGAAATGTAATTAAAAAAAAGATTAATTCAAATACACATACATAATACTGATAAATTAATACGATTTAATATAATTTCAATGTTTTGCACATAAAAAAACCAGTTGACAATAATAAATATACATTCTGTTTCTTAGTAATCTTTTTATCAGTATAAATTATGTCCGTAGAATATTTAAAATTGAAGGAATTTTAGGGACTTTTTTCAATACAATAAATACATTTGCGTTTCCCGAATATCAATAATGTTCTCGTGATCTACTACCACCTCCTAGTACTACCCTAATACAAAATTCCTTCAATTTGAGGTGAAACAATTTAGTACGTACAGGTGTACACGCGCTATCAATATATTATAAACGAAAATCTAATTAACATATAATTAATTATATTGAGCAGAATTGTGTAGAACATCCAAAATGTAACCGCGCGATTTAGTTTTTTAAGAAATCCTTTAACATTTAATTAAATAATGGTGTCGATTCTGTAGTTCAAAATTACTAAACTTAACTAATTTGACAGGTCTAAAAGTCTTGCTATCCCTTTCTCATGTACGGGGTTAGATAAGGATGGCAATATTTTTAGACCTGTCAGACTAGTTAAGTTTGTAATTTTGAACAACAGAATTGGCACCAATGTGTCTTAAAATTGCTGTATTAACTAAATAGCTTTCATTATAATCAATATTAACAAATTGTAAGTATAATAATATTATGTTAGCAAAACGTCATAAAATATTAAAACAAAAAAAAACGAAAATAAATAGGCAGTATAAACATCTCATACGGCCTATGCATAGTAAAGGTTTATCTAATATATAAAATTCTCGTGTCACAGTTTTCGTTGCCATACTCCTCCGAAACGGCTTGACCGATTTTGATGTAATTTTTTGTGCTTATCCGGTATCTATGAGAATCGGCCAACATCTATTTTTCATCCCCCTAAATGTTAGGGGTAGTCCACCCGGGTAGACAAAATATTTGAATGTCTATAGGCTCCGAAACTACTGGACCGATTTCAAAAATTCTTTCACCGTTAGAAAGCTACACTATTACTGATTAACATAGGCTACCTGCCCGCCCCGGCTTTGCACGGGTAGACAAAATATTTGATATAAAAGTCTACCCGTGCGAAGCCGGGGCGGGCCGCTAGTAATATTAGAAAATGCTTTTTCACTTACATTATGTACATAAATAAGTCTTATAAATAAAGATCGGGCACACGTGCGGAAGATAAGATCGCTCTCTTGCCTTCACAACACCAAGTTTATGGTTCGCGGTGTAAGAACACAGCGCGCACGCTATCGAGCCATCTCGCGACCGCCACGCGTACGCCTTACTGGAGACACTTGGGTTTCACGATTTGTGACTTTATTATACATATCGCCAGTTTTTCGACCTAATCTTTTAAACAACGTTTCGAAATCAATATGAAGGCGTTGTCAAAATGCAGTAAATATATAATAAATGATATACTTTCATGGCTGGCTGCCAGCCTTCTTGGCACCCTCCCGCGTGACAACAATTTGGGATAGTGTTTTATTTAATTTGTTATTTTAGGTTAGTTTATTTTTCCTTTAGTTTTAGATTGTATTATTACTGTCCCATATATTGCGCGTAATCCCGTTATGAAATAAATTAATGTAAAATTTATTTTGATAGCAAAAAAGCGACCTTCATAAGTAACTAAAGAGCGTTAACACAAGTGTTTACTTCTGGTCGAAGTAATACTTCCTTTATAGCATATTTGCTATAAACATTATCATAGAGAATATAGATACTCTATAAACACAAAACCTAGAGTATGAGGAACAATATAGTGGAGAGAATTATTATTAAAACAATCGGTCGTGATAACAACAATAACGGTGTTATCAGAATCACAGCAACATTGCCTTTGTGACGACGTGAGGAACAAAAACATATAACAGGCGACACGGTCGCAGTTGTACAATAAGATACTGTATTCAACGTAAAGTGGACCCTGAAGACTTAAAGGCGAGATAAGGGTACGGTCTGGGCGGTATTGAATCCAAGGCAACTTCATAAGTTGCACGTCACCGGCCGTGCCTGTCAGTAGACCTCATATAGTTCAAGGAGACAGTTTTGCCCGGTTGGAACGCGAATGATATAGGAAGGGCACTCACTGCGGATGAATGGCAGCCCTTGTGTAGTGGCGTGCGCCGTGAACGTGTTACATCGCACGCCCCCAGGCGTCTCTGACAGTAGACCTTACAGTACGAGAGGACAGTCCTGCGCGGTCTTGTATGGGTAGGGTACTCACTGTGGAAGGATCGCAGTCCGTGTGTTTCGCGGCATTCGCCGTGGGCGGGGTCACTGGGCGGGGGCGGGCGGCGCGGGGCGCGGGCGGGCGGGTTGCCGCCGCTGGCGTGCGAGGAAGGAATGTCCCGCTGACAGCAGTGCGAAGCGCGTCTCGACGGCGTCGCGATGGCATCTCGCACCGAGCTGGTACCAGGCTGACGCCATCAGCCGCTGCTCGCTGGGAGCCACACCGCGACCCGCCTCCTCACTGCCACTCCATCTACACATACACATTCTTAAGGCGGGCTACACACGTTCGTGCAGTTGAACTGACGATCTACGGTTTTCCTACACACCTTCAGTTTTAACTGCACAGTTCGACTGTACAGTTAAAACTGAAAGTGTGTAGCACGCTTTACATCTTCCACAATTTATTATGGAATGTTATTGTCTTACGTGGCTTTACAATAAACTAGCGAAGGGGTTAATAGTTCAAGCGGCGACCCTCAAAATAGTTGGTCATCAAAAATAAGAACAAGAGTGTTTCTTTTATAAATCCTACGTTTTACTTTAAAAATAATAATCCAGCGGTCTGGAGGTATTTATTTGTTGTTTTTTGTGTACAGTTGACACATCGTGTTAGTTTTGTATAGCTTTCTCTCATTACTGATTGCATTTAATTCAAATTTAATAAAAAAAACTATACGGATAGTAACTAAAATCGTCTAAAAAACCGTCGCTGAGAAAAAGTCGCAAGTTATCGTGATTTCGGCACGTGCATTTTTGCCCGTCCAAATAAGGGTGCGGAACAAATGATTCGTGACTTGACAACAAAGGATGGTTCAGTCCGATAGCCAAATCTCGCATACTGTCTAAACACGTAAAAATTCCGGATCCTGCGGCTAGATAGCGGCGTTTTGATCGATCAAAAGTTGTAACGGCGATACTGCATTTTAAATTTTGTTTGGGCTGTCACGTATTTAGGTACTTATTTTACTTACTTTGTCTATACAGGTATATAGTCATGTTTTTTTTTAATTAAATTATGTTTCCTTTTCGTAAAATTTGATCTTGATTTGTAGAGTACGTTGGCATTATCACTAATTTACCGGTTTGTCTCAGGTGGTTTGTTTCCGAACCGCTGGTAAAGTAGACATTCATAAGTGCCTCATTAAGGTCTAACCTGAAAAATCTATTTTAGATTTTGTTTAATCGCTACTCACTCGTGCCTGTTGTTGGGGGGCGTGACGTCAGCGCGAGCAGCCGCACTGGGCGCCGCGCGCGAATAGCCCAAAGTCATGTCCGACATCGACTGCTGGCCTGGAGAACACACTGCCCTCATTATTATTATATTTACACCTCAAATATATGTAAAGGAAAAGTACTTGAAATAGGCGGACATGCATTGGCTGATTGAATAATGAATAATGAACATAGAAAAAGTTAAGATATATATATAGGATATATATATATATGTCTTAAACAAATCAAAAGTGAAATTACGTTCTAAATTATCTACCTACCCTGAAAGACAAATCTAACGGCACATCATAATATGTTAGAATTCATCAAGACGTTTGTACTATAGACCATTCCGAAAAAGAACCGAGCATGCCTTACAATAGTCGCAAATCATGTGTAACATCTGACATTTCGGAAAATGGGACGGTAACATCTGACCAACCCGCGCCTTCATTAGTCAACTCAAACACCGTGCGCTTACCTTCTTGTAACACACTTCCGTCCCTTTCACGAAATAACTAACGATTGAAAGAAAGCGAGACGAAAGACGTTACACATGAACAATACACACATACATCTTGGGGCAACGGGTAACAAAGGCCCTTAGTATAGATAGTGTACGCAGACGCACCCGTAGTCCTGGGGTCTAGGGTCTTGATGACCTCCTTGGCCTTCTCCACGCAGCGCTTGTACTTGTCTTCCAACGCGTGAAGCTCGTGTTCCCGACCGGCCAGCGCTTCCTGCAGTTTGCCCGCGCGACGTCTCTCTTCACCCAGCTCATTCTGTAACTCTTCCACTTGGAGAGCTGGGAAAATAAAATAAGGTTAGATCGAAAACCTATGGTTAATCAAAACTGAACCAGTATAACACCGTAATAGTATTAGCGAAACATCAGTCACGTCCGCGATTAGAAATATCCTCGATATATATACGCAAATATGGAAGTCATTTAATAATTAATTTAATACCGACACTTGCAACGCTTGTTCTCCATGTACATGCAGTCACGGGCGAAACTTACTGGAGATATACACTATAGCCGGTTTGATATTTACAAGAAAGATTGGATACTCAAGCCACATGCGAGCACATGGACGCCACCGGCTTAGGAGTTGAAGCGGTCGCCTTGGCTGAAACACACATACACTACTATCACTGTATGAATATAAAGTAATGTACTGACACTTGCGATGGTTGTCTTCGATGGCGGAGGCCAGCCTGGGGTGCGGCGCCTCGAGCGACGCCTCCAGCTGCATGATCCGCTGGTTGGCCTCGCGGTTCGCCGCGCGCTGCTTCTCCAGGCGAGACGCGTACTCCTCTAGCATCGCCTGTAACCAGAATACCTCACTATGATACCGCTAAAGAACCGGTGGTAATTTAGACCTTAATAAGTGCCTTATTAAGGCCTAAACTGAATAAATGATTTTTCATTTGATTTGAAAGAAGCCGTGGAATTCCAAGGTCTACCTTTCTTAATCAACTTGCCAACGTACTCGGGAATCGGTGGGCATGTGTAAAGAAATTGATGAATGTTAAAGAAGCAAAAGAGGTATGCAAGTCATAGAGTGAAATGGCACTCTATACTCCCTGGTAACCGGCCATCGTATGAGTGAAAAAATTCTAATGCCACAGGTACACGGTTTTTGCGGCACACCGCACAGGCCAAGGCTAACGTGAAGACCAGATTCTCTTAGGAACACTTTGTAATTTGTACTGTTCCAAACATAATATTGTACATTGTATTCGATTAAAATCCTTATAAAAAAGCCCGTTCATGCATCCTTGAAAGTTGTACAGGACTCACAACGAGTGTATAAAGGAGAATTGTTTATGGGACAAAGGATGTTATGGGACCAACGCAATTTTTTTGTGTATTTGCCCGCCTGAATTTTTTTTACTGAGGCACCAAACCTGTAGGACCATTGTAGTTGATTTAATTTGAGTTCGTAAATCTGAATTTTCTTACATTTTTGTTGAAAATAGGAATTCAAAATAACCTAAGCCAATGAAATGTCCTGTAATGACCAACTTTGGTCCCATAGTAATATATTGCTCAGACGGACAAGCTTTAACAGTATATACAAAAAAATGCGTTGGCTGCCACTTTCAGATTTGGACCAAATCTCTATGAAACATGGATGATGTCCTTTGATGTTTTCAATATTTTACCTGTACGGAAGCGTGGTCGGCCTGTGCGCCCTGGTCTTGCCTTAACAATTTGTTTTCGTGTTCCAGCCGTATCAAACGCTCCTTCATTTCGTTGGGTATCAACTCTCGCGATACATTGTCTTCACTCGCACCTGCAATTTATACACATCATCTTATTTAACACCAATAATTCTAATACTTCCTAAAATATCCTTTAAACTGGGTTATAAGCATCATAATAAATTTGTATGAGGAGTGAAATTCATAAAAGCGTTAACACAAAAGCGTTACGCTCTACGCTTTACTGCTTCACCGGCAACTGACTTAGTCAAACTGGCAAAGCAGTAAACTACAGTTCGGGGTTGACACACACACATACCTATTTCAATCTTTCAAAGATATATATATATATATATAGAATGTTAAACATTGATACATCATGATTATTACATGAAAAAAAGACAGAGCACTGAGTTTCTTGCCGGTTGTTCTCAGGTGTTTTTTTTTCCTAACCGGTAGTAAATTAGACCTTCATAAGTGCCATATTAGGGCCTAAACTTAACAAATTATGTTTTGGTTTTGATTTTGATTTGATAATAATGTAAGCGGTACCGGTTGTGGAGCACCGCAGTTCGTCCACGGTCTCCCTGAGGGTCTCTCGCTCTTGCGCGAGGGTGTCTCGCTCGCGCTGCAGGGAGGCGGCGCGGCTGCTCAGCTTCTTGTTCTCGATCTCCAACTTGTCCGCCTTCGTGATCTCAGCGTCTAGCTTCTCGTTCAGTTCCGTCACCTAAACAACATAATAATCGTTATAAATTCCATATCTAAATCATCTTCATTTGATTGTACTTTACAAAGAAGTAGTGCTATCAAATCGTTATCATCAACTACTTGATTCACAAGATCGCTTTACTGAGAAGATTCTTGCAAGGAACTTAATTATCGTCTACTCTTTTTCTAAGGCTGTAAAATGTTTACAATTGTTAATATAAAAACATAGAAATCTTGAACGACCAGCCTTTCCACCAGTTACTTTATACTTGCATCTGTTTTGTATATATTAGAAGGTAGCAAGCAGGCGTACGGTCCACCTGATGATAAACGGTCACCGTAGCCAATTAGAAGCTTGTTATTAAATGCATGTACTTAGTATCAGAAATAAATACATTTTGTTTAATTTTTGTTTTATTTTATTATTAGTAGCTTAGACAAGCACAGACACTTGAAATGCTTAAATCTATATGAAAAATACAAAAAGGCCGACTGCTTGTTTGCCACCTTTAGTTGTATAAAATAAGAGTATGTACCTGTTTCTTATAAATGTCAAGTTGTCCTCGTATAGTGGCGGCCCGCGTCGCCGCCTGTTCCTGCTCGATGGCGCGCTGCATGTACTCTGTGTTCACACGCTCCAGCAGTTTCACCTGTACAGTCAAACAAGTCCTAACTCACCGTAACAACACTCAAAATAGAACAACTTTTAAAAGTATTAATAGCTTAATTTTCTGCTGAGTGATGATCAGTTAAGTGCAGTCGGGGATAGATCGGTATGCACTATACGTTTCAAATTATTTTTAACCTACCTTAAGTTTAGTTAACGACAATGAGCAAATGTTGACGGCTAGTAAGGCAATAAAATATATCATACCATATGTTTTCCATAGATACATAAATAAATACACATAGATAAATATTACAACCAAATAAAGAATAAAAACACATGCTCGTGAGTATCAAACCCACGACCAACGTTCGGACATTATCACAGGACGGCATGTGGTAAGGAACTAAGCAAAGGATGTAACTATGTGTAGCAGACCACTAATAAAATGGTTGTATTAATACTTTTGGGTACATACCACCTCGCTAGAATAGCTGGCAACGCTATAAACCACACAGCTAACACGGCTTTTTTGTGTGTATAGATAGACCCACCTGTCTCCTGAGGTCAACGTGTTCCTCCATCCTCTTCTTGTAGGAGGCGACGGTGGCTTCAAGCGCCGCAGCTTTGGCCGCCGTCTCGCGCAATGCGTCCACCTCGTCCTTCAGAGCCACGTTCTCTGACGCCGCCAGCTGGTTACATCATTTATAAACTTATTTTTATATAATTAAGACCATAATTATACCTACAAATTACTATAAATAACAACATACAAACACACGATTGTGTTACGTATTAGGTACTTTCTACTGCATGTTTGAAAATAATGGAACTATTTTATTTAAGGAATAATGTTATTATGCAACTGTTGTTTGAACTGAAAATTCATGAGTAGGACTGGCTTGCAGGTATTGGACTTCTTTAATTTTTATCGCATTTACTAAATTACTTACTTACATTCTTTTAAATTACAATTTGAATATAGTAAGAAAATAAGTTTGTAGACTTATTATGAAAAGTTCAGAAACGTGTATTTGCATGTCTCGTTTCACTATCTGGAACTCTATTCTGTATTGAATGAGCTGGCAGCACCTGTTCATCATATACTGCATAGTTTGTGTGGGGTAATGTTAACAAATTCAACAAAATTATTTTGCAAAAAAAAAATCCTGTATATATCCCCGAGGCTACTGACATCCTATTTCTACGCATTTGTAATCGCAGAATAAAGCTAGCATATCATAGATAAGTATAGAGCAACGTGCTATAAGTGTATTGTGTATGTAATGACAGGTGTATGCGATGTCGTCACCTGCAGCTCCTCATTTCTGAGCTTGGTGATGGTGAGTTCCTTCTCGAGGGCGTCAGCGCGCGCGCGGTGCTCGTCGCGGTGCAGCTCCACCTTGTCGAGCTCCTCCTTGAGCGCATCGAGCTGCGCGCGCATGTGGCAGTAGCGCAGAGTGCCGGGCCGCGCGGGCCCGAGCGACGCACCCGCGTCGTCCAGCGCGCCCTCCCCCTCCCCCAAGCCCTCACCAGCCGCCGCCGCCTCCCGCGCCGCCGTCAACCTGCCCACTTCCCCCAACAGCGTCATCTTCTCCTCTTGCAGTACCTTCACCTAAATCATTGTCGCTCATTAGGTATCTACGCACGCAATACGTAGCGCCGCAGAATTAACCTAGTCCTAATCCTTCCCTTTCCCAAACTACCTCGTCACCGCCTCCCGCGCCGCCGTCTACCTACCCACTTCCCCCAACAGCGTCATCTAATCCTCTTGCAGTACCTTCACCTAAATCAAAGTCGCTCATTAACTACGCACCCCATACTTAGCTCTGCAGCATGAGCCTAACCTTGACCTTTCCTGCCGCCGTCTCCCATGCAACCGTCACTATGCCCAGTTCCCCACTGAGATGTCTTCTCCTCTTGCAAGACCATTACCTAAATCAGTTGTTGCTCACTAAGTATGCAACCTTTATTTAGCATTACAGCAAGAGCCTAAGCCGTGTCAGCCTGCCCATTTCCCCCAACAGCGTGATCTTCTCCCATTGCAGTACCTTCACCTAAATCAATGTCGCTCCGCGCCCCTAATTAAACTTTGCAGCATTAGCCTCAACCGCCTAGGCGCCTCCTAAAAAGCTCTTTGATTTTAATTACGGTCGGCTTTAGTTTAACAAGATTAGTATTAACTAATTTAAAAAATATGTAAAAATACAATTCAAATAAAATTACTCTTTTGTTTAAATTCATTCGTTCTGGTTCTGTAGCCTATAGCTAAAACATCATGTACGTAGGGTTTCTATGCAAAATCACGGTTTTATGTTTACCCCACAGATAACAAGTAGTTACCCATATTAATCGACAAAAGTAATTTGCCTTGGGAAACTCAGTAATTACAATATGAACAGACTACGTCCACAAATTATTCATCGCTATTGTTCCAAATTATGTACGCAGGCCATCATCAATTGTTTTAAGCGCCAATTAAAACACATGCTGGATAACATTTTAGGTAGATAGGTAGGTACCTACTAAAATAATATCTACGTTAGCTAAGTAGATTTACAATAACTCAAGCTCGAGTAGAACTCGCACCTTAAGGATACCTTACTGCATCATAACAACATCCGTACCATACTGTGGTGTTAGCGAAATATTTAAAAACTACGAACAACATTTATTTTGGTTGGAGGCATGGAGCCGTAATCGGGAAACATATGTTTATGAATTCATTAGAGACACTTAACTATCTGTGAAACAATTTAGAACAGTTTTGAGACAGGCTTGCAAATCGTAGTTCGGAAATCTCGCGCGAACAAATGGCACAAGATGACAGTGAGTGGAAATTGTAAACAAACCTGCGTGTCGAGCTCGTGGCAGCGCTGTGCGAGCGCCTCCCTCATGTCGGCGTCGCTCTCGACCGGCGCCTCCACCGCCGCGCCAGTGCGCCCCGCGCCTGCCGTCCGACTCTCCAACTCCTAAGCCCAAAGCCACCGACCAAACACTTCACCAAATAAATAAACGCCTGTAACTGGCCGCGTTCCTCGCGCCACTCAACCGCCAGCTAACACATCACTCCACCGAGTGTATCGTGATTCAAGGATATAAATATAAAGCGTAACTAAAACACTCAATTTCTTTACACCGTCAACTAACGATCACGAGCACCGGCAACATTGAAAGTGACGTTGAGCAATAACACTATACTTAATACATTTTTGCAACGATCAACATTATATATTGTAACGCGGCGCCTATATACCAACCCATGCTATAATGTAACGCGATTATAGTTCAGTGCATGAAAATTCGGCCGACAGAACCAAATTACACGTTACGTAAGATAAAAGTGAAGTGAGACTAATTGGTTACGGCTGGATAAAAGAATGAAGCATTTAACAGCATTTTTCTTTAGCCTTTTAGTTGATTATGCCTACTTACTTAAC
Organism: Falcaria lacertinaria; assembly: GCA_951449985.1. NCBI lineage: Eukaryota > Metazoa > Arthropoda > Insecta > Lepidoptera > Drepanidae > Falcaria > Falcaria lacertinaria. The sequence continues at coordinate 3,901,829 of OX602109.1, read as the reverse complement.
TTAAATCTTCTGTTTGATATTTATGAGAAATTATTAACACATTCCTTACAAGAATTGCGTAAAAATTCATTTAAACATATCGATAGTAGTAGGCAATTTGAGATCGTATATGTATATTTCAAAATATTCTGTCTGGTTTACTGGCGGTATTAGAATGCTTCATACAAGGCTAACCCCGTCCATTGTAATTGGTCAGCTTTATATTTCACAATCATTCAGAAACTGCCTTGGATTGAAGACTCGATTATTAGATTCGACAATCTGATTAAGTTCACTCCCATCTTGTTTCTGTATTGTCATTTGTGATTATATTATTGAAACGCTTTCTTTATTTGCGGCTGCAGGCAGCATTCGATAGCATAATTGTTAGGCAAACTCCTTAAATTTTATGTTGCGACACTAGTAACACTGACACAAATTAAATTAACCTCGCAAATTAAGTAATTTTTACTATAGACGAAAGTACTTTATCTGATTTGATGTTAGTATTAGGAGCAAAATGTTTGATTTCTAAAGATGGCAACGCCGCGCACCGTTCCGTTCAATCATCGTTAAGTACCTAATACACTTAGCTTTGGCAAGTAAAGTGAAATACCCCTCCCCTATCAATTATCAATAGTATGTGGATGATAATTGTTATGGATTAGCATAAAGAAGATAATGAATACAGACCTGTATGGCTTGCATTATTGATCCCTGACATGATAACTCCATTGCCATGATGCGGGTTATATACTCCTCCTTTTTTATGCAATTAACTGCACAACCTGAATTAGAATAATAGATTTTGGGTAAATATACAGGCTGTCCCAAAAAAATGTGTAAAGATAAAGTCCAGAGATATAACATCCCTACACAAACTCGAATAACTCTCTACGAATTTACGTTTTTTTTAGTTTCAAAATCGTTTTTCTAACCATCAGTCTAAAACGAAATTAGATAAACTGATAAAAACTTAGATAAACAGAGACAAGAAACATTGCTCTATCTTACTATACACTAAATGCCTTCGAAGTTCATAAGTTGTTAAAAAAACTCGAAAACTACGAAAAATAGCAGATCATACATATTCGAGTCTATCTAGTGGTGTACTATTTCTGGGCCTATGATTTAAAAAAAATTGATACAAACTGTCTAATAGGTTTAGGAGAAGATTCCTAATAAGTTTAATAATTAAATGGATTTTACGAATTTTTAATATCATGACACTTATTGATTCTAAATATACCATCTAATGCTATACATCTTTTTACAGACAGATTTAAACACAACATTTACTTACTGATTATTTTAAATCATCTATATCTATAAGCATAACGCATAAACCTTTTGTCTCCCCTCCCCTAGTTTATGCAGGCAGGCTTTTTTCATAATACCCAAGAAATACTTTCAGACTTACTCAATACAAGTTGCAGAAGTCTTCCCAAATCTGTAGGGTCAGCCGTCTCAGCAATGTTTATCACATCAGGCCTCGAGGATTCTTGGAGACTCAAGCTTAATATATCCTGATGGTAATCTACAACAATTGATAGAGAAGACACACTGATGAAATCTATTATTCACAGATACTTTCAAATGCTGTATATCAATTTAAAATATCATGATTTACAAGTATCAAAATATGTACACTCTCATTATTTTGGACTGGACATTGAATGGTCAATAATTCTGCTGGACAAAACTATTATATATTGAAAGTAATGAAAGTATGCTTATTAATCAAGATTTATTTGGGACCAAAGACAAATTATTTAATGCTAGTAATACACACATTGAGTGAAAAATACTACCTACCTTGCCAAATTAAGGTTTCTCAAAATATAACACTAGGAATATAAACTTAATTTAATAATTACTATCGGTAGTCATCAAATATTGATGACAGATTTCCCGGTGTTCCCATGTTTTATTTTTCTACAACTAAGGTAATAAAAAAAGCATATGGCTTGCCTGATGGTAAGCAGTTACAATAGCCTATGAATATTTTTAATACCACAGGTATCACCCCTGTGTTACTCACCATATATAATACAAAGTATGCTTTGTTACAACTCAAAATAAGTCTATTTATGTACTAAATTTCATTCAAATCCAATCAGCTATTCCAGCATTATTGAGAAACAAGGGAACATTAAAAATTTTGGTAAAATATAATAAAAATCTAGCATTTCCAGTAATGTTATCTTCACTCACCAACAACTCCCTGCAATATTTTTTTCAAGTTACTGACTTTCAGCCTCCAGTTATTTCCCACGTCAGTCTTAATTTTGGAATTCCATGAAGGAGTGAAATATTCTGGAGCAATCTGTGTCAATGCTTCAGCTATGGCCACTCCATCAGACAGTTCTGAAAAAAAAACAAATATTAGAAAGGTATTTGTTTTATCAAAGTATTTATTTATAAATAAGCTTTATGCCTCTTGTTCCTAATGCTAGAAATAATTTATTTTTATTTTATAAAATAAAATATTGCAACAATGTCTTTTGTCCAGCTGGTTGGGTACAATCAAGTAAAATATACAATTAGAATAGTCCAATGTGTTTCATACTTATGAAAACATTCCTAAAGAAACTACAAATATCTTTTATGATACCTAAAATTTTAAGGAAGCAATGAATTCAGTAATAATAACCTATAATGATACTAAATATCTTCATGCCTTCCCACAACACCCACTTTCCACCAAGGATAATTTGGTGCCAATGTGACAGATGGTGAGTCCATCACCATAGCTTAGGCACTACATACATGCTTGAATATCTTCTCAGACACATGCATGTTTCCTCACTATTTTTTTCTTCCCTGTAAAGCTTGTAGAGTGACAAATCATATATCAACAACAGGTGGGATTGGAACTTTCATCGCTACAATAGCAGGCAACACTTTATACCACAAGGCCACCACAGCAATAACAATGCTGGTGAAGTGAGTGAAGAATCAGAAATTGTTATTACTAAATGTTCTTCCTAACAGTCCTATGTGGTCTAACTAGACAATCTAAAATCATAATTATAGGCAACTTCTACAGGAATTGAGTAACCGCGCATACAACAGAAATACACTGCGAAATGTCCCAATGGACTGAGGGCAAGACAATACAGTGTCGAAATTATCCACTTTGCTACATTGCCTGCAACGAATAAAGGCGGAATACATAAAATTATGAAAACTGTTATTACGTAGCGAGGTATTCAAATTCTAAAACATAGGTATAAAAACAGTAATTACCTGATGGATTTCCATGTTTAGACCTAAGATTTAACGTCTGCAACCACTTAATCAAATTGTCACACAAAACAACACCATTTGATTCCATTTCTTCCAATTATTATATATCACAGATAGTCAGTTAAATGTATTCCTATTCTGGATACTCTCTATTTTAGAGAATTCATTATATTTTTGTACATACAATAAAAAACTATGCACGATAACAGAAAAATATTATTTCTGATCCATAAATTCCGTAACTTCAAGTAGATACTTCAACTTGTGAGTGACGTCAATCTGTAATGAAAACGCGTTCACGGGGTCGGTTGCAATACAGTTTTTATTCATTTAGTAAGTACTCATGGTCCCCGCCCGTAGTCCTTGATAGGGACCACGGGTACAAAACGAGGATTATAACAACATTTTACAAGTTTGTATATTGCTGCGTGGTTCAAATAGGAGAACCTTTGCTTTTAAGAAGGTAATTGCACTCTTCACTATAATATTCTTCTTTCTTGCTTTGATGTATCGAAACTCGCTAATTTTGCAATTTCGTTCGGGGACCACGGGACGGGTACTAAATGTTTTTATTCAGTTATATCTGATAAATATGTTTCTTTAAATGTGAGCAAGCATAAGCGAATATTTTTGCAAATGTATGTGCATGATTGATTAAAACAGTAATGTGGCTCACCTTGTTATGCTTAGGAAGAATACCAGAACTTCTATGCCATTTAAAAATAAACTTTGATTTTATTATATACACTTTTCTATATTAAAAGATTTTGGGAGTTTTTGGCGGGAATCAGGCGGAGCGGTTGAGATTTTTTCCAGTGTGTCGTAAATTGTGTTATAGTGATCTTTAATGTGTATTTTTGGTGTCGATATGTGCAGTAAAGTTTCATTTAGTGACTGATTTATAGGAGCATTGGAAATAATGCTATAATACGACTTTTGGGTTAAGTGATTTATCATTTTGGTCAATAGGTTACCTCTAATCTAAAGGCGTGTTACGATCTGCTACTGCCGTGGGTTGTCTCCAGAAACTCCATTGGGCGTTAGAATGCATGACACTAGGCATTTTAATGCGGCAAACACGAGAAATTTTGCAACATGAAAATTCTCTAACACTCGACACTGGCAAAAATAGTCCCTGAAGGGATTGATTGCCATACTTAGGAAGAAGAAGAAGAAGAAAAGATTTTGGGATTTCACCTAAGGATATAACTCACTTATGTACGTACTTCTAGCGTAGCGGTTGTATTCTCTTGGTACGTACATATAGCTCTAGCGTAACGTTTGTTTTGTCTTGGCCTATAGCTGGCAAAAAGGCCTAGAAAGTAGAAGCGGAACAATATTTTTGGCCACTGGCAACCTTCCCCAAAATGGAATCCATGTTATGACGTTTACTGTAAACAAATTAATCTAGCGTAGCGGTTGTATTCTTTTGGCGTACGTTCACGATCAATAAAAGCATACCTTAAAATAAGGAAATACATTGAAATAAGATTGAAATACATAAAGTATACTGTATACGATCAGTATACGAGCTGCTGCTGGTTGCCATATTAACGGCACAGTGGCGCCCCTCTAGCAGCCTTGCATTTATGTCCAAAATATAAGTATGTACATACATCGGCGTTGTTGGGCAGTAATATATAGTAATAATAAAAAATTTACACAGTATACATAATAATTTTATTAATAGTTACATTATATTTGGATTGGTTTCTTGTTTACATGCGTATGGTAGATCGCAACCGATATATCTGTCTCTATTTACAGCGTCTTTCACAACCTTACCCCAGAGTACATCTTTGGACAAAAGGTGGGGATCACAGAATAAAATAGCAGCCACTTGTGCCCTGGTTAAGGCCACATTTAACCTTTTGGGATTGTTTACAAACCCTAAGTAATGTTTTTGATCCTGGTTTATGTACGTTTCTGTGGATCTAACTGTTGATATAAGCACGATTGGTCGTTCTTGTCCTTGAAACTCTTCTACAGTGCCTATCTTTGGTTGTGATAAGCCCATCGCGTCGAATAGAATGCGTAGATACTTGGCCTGAAACATTACATGATTATTAGGGTTAATGATGCTCACGGATCAGGCATTCCATTGCCCCACGAGAATCTTTGGCTGGTGCAAGCAGTTTTTTTTTATGCCACAACCTGCTTACCATCAGGTGGGCTGTATGCATGAGTGCCACCTTGTTGGTATAAAAAAAAACATAAATTACCTGAGCAATGTAAGGTGTTATAATACCAATTTCATCAGCAATTATTCCCTTTTTGTACAATTTGCACACTGTGAGTGCAACCATTGATGCCTCCTGGGGATTAAACCATGAAGGGCTGTCTTCGGATCTAAGATTTTGACCTCTGATACCATACACAAATATTCCACCTGTGTTTGTTTCCATCTCAAATAATTCCGATATTATATTCACAACTTTTAAAATCCATGGCTGTTGTGTATCCAATCTGGCTACTAAACTCGCATCATAGAACATTTCACTGGGTAATTTCAGAACTTCTACTAAAGACCTATAATTATCATTCAATTTTGTCACGAGCTTACTATTGAATCCAGACTGGAATGCTGAATAGTCTCTTTGGTATGGGAAAGTGTTCAATATTCTGGAGAGATAAGACTCATCCATACCAAATTCTTTACAATATTTAGACATAACGACGGGCCCCAATTGCATTGGATCACCGGCGAGCACAATTTGGCCATTTTCTTTATCAGTTAACGACAATGGTATCATAATTTCGGGTTCTAGCGCCTGACCCGCCTCGTCCACAATTATATGAGTGAAATGTCCTCGCGGCAGTCCAATCTGTACGAGCGACCCGAGACAGTTGCAAGTACCGATGATGACGCGGTGTCTCTCAATAAAAGACGTTTTACAATTGTTATTCACACTATTATAAATATGTTTTTCTTCCCTTCCTACAGTTATTGTAGAACAATATGGCTTTATGACCTCTGGTATGTTCTCAGAATCAATCAAATAATGTGCAAGCAGTCTAATAATAGAATTAGGAAACCGATCCCTATATTGTACTAATCGCTCTGTGATCAAATTAGATGCACTGTTTGATGGTGTTGCTATTAAAATTCTGCTATCTGGGATTAGTGTCAATATTTGAAATACTGTCTCAATAACAGTAATTGTTTTTCCTGTTCCTGGGGGCCCATAAATACAGTATGGCATAGGGCGACATTCACCTAGTAGGATATTAGATATTGCTGCTTTTTGGCCTTCATTCAAACTTTTGTTATACCACTCAATTGTTTTTAAAATCTCAGGGGCGACTTGATAAGTTCTTGAACTGATTCGGGAAGGGAACAGTATGTTTGGTCCTAGGTTGGAAATAGCTAAATTTATAGCTTGATGATATCTCCTATAGACTGTTCGGTTCAACTGAAACTCGATTGCAACATCACTTCCTGAATAATTCTCATGAAACTGTGGATTGAATTTAATTAAAACCATATTTCCTTTTATGACATGAATGTATCCTTCATATGTAGGAGCACCGGGTTTCCATGTATCTTTCACCAATACTGTATCACCTTTGATTACAGATGGTCTTCTTTCAGAAAGATCTTTAATTTCCAATCCAAAATATTCTTGAGATCTTACCAAGAATACTTTTGGTACATCGTGTGCTCTAATGTTTATGTTAGCCTCAATTTCTTCCATGAAAATTAAAGTGTGCCATTTGTCATTATAGTTTGTCATGTTGAGATCTTGTAATAAGCAAGGCAGTTGTCTTTCAATTCTTGTAAAATTTTCTTCATATTTCAAGGACAATGTTGGCTCACTATCTCCTAAAATAGCTGACCAAATTCTTTCTGGTACAGGGAAGGCACCCAGTCTGATTGACACAAAATTTGGTGGTTTTGTTAGTTTAACGCCAGGAATAATCTGGTGCAATTCATTTCTACGAATTTGTTTCACCAGATTGATCTTTTCTGACTCAGATTTCCGAGTGCCGTTAGTAGTATCAGAGTTTGCTGAAATATTCTGACTGACAACATTAATTTGTATAATTCTATTTACTTGAAATCTTCTAAAGAGAATTATTAAGTGCTCGTTAGTCTTTCCCAAAAACTTTGGTTGACAAGTAATAGTCAGAGAAAACTGTTCTTTTGGATAAAGTTTATAAGGCCGAGACAGAAATGGCGAAATATGTATTTGAGAGTCCTTTTTCTTGCTGAGAACTATCCACTTATTTATAAAATGGACTACGTCACTATTATTAGTAATAGTCAAATTTATTCTGGCAGCACCTCCGTTAAACTCTACAGTGTCAAATTTCAATGGATGAGTGACTTCAATCTTTTGTTCTTTTTCGGAACTAAGGCTGTGTTGTTCTTTATCAATAATCTCATCAACTAGTACATCTTCTTTAGCATCAGGTACATAGCTATCTATTGTCATCTTTATAGCTCTCCATTGATATATACCTTGATTACTCTCAACTACTTCGATAAATACCTGTTTAATATAAAAAATGAATAGTTGTAATGTGTATTCAACAATTACGTTAATACTAGCACTCCCGGCAACACATTGCTGAAGCTCAGAAGCATTTAATTTAAAATAAATAAAAATGATGTCATTAATGGAGATGAAAACTATCTTATCTCTTAAGTTGGTCCGATATTATTACCATTGGTTAAGTAGTTTCAGAGCTGAGTGTGGACAAATATCTTGATATGGGGTTTTTATATGTATTTAAGGATAGCTGATCATGTCAAATTTCTACACTTCATAAAATTCTTTCACGCTACTTACATTCGCGCCGACATGTGGTTCAACATTATTAAGTATAGAATGTTTCTGGAAGTAAAATTTTCTCTCACAAGCCCCTTCTTCACCAGACCACTCTGTGATTTTGGAACATACACATTTTTTTCTCAATGGCTTGAATGATATAACCTGCAAGACCTATGACAAAAAAGATTAATTGATGACTAACATATGCTCATAAAATGTATATCAGTCAATACAAAGAATGCAATGTCTCACTCACCTGTGAAGCAGCAATATCAGAAGGTTTCTTTTCATCAAATTGTACAGTACATATTAATTCCAACCAGTCACCCTTCACTGGTACAAAGGTCCCTTCAACCTCATCAAGACTAAACATAAGATCACAATCTTTTATATTTACAAAGCGATCACTTCTTGAATCTACCTGTCCAACAATTATATGCTCAATGACTTTAAACTTATTTTCTTCCACTTCTTCATCTCCCCATGAGAGGCCTAAGTTTTGCAATATCCTTACAACAACTATACTTTCATCAGCATTATAAAAACCTAAGTACAGAACTTTGTCTTTCTCATTCAATGTTAGAGTGGTTGCAGAAAGCTCAAAATACAGCATTCCATCAATGAGGATGCCTCTATCATCAACATAAGTTATTACACCTGGAATAGAAACCAGCAATGTTAGAGGTTTCTACATAATGTAAATTAAATTTAAATATCTATACTAATAATAATATTATAGGAGGAAAGATTTGTATTTTTGTGTGTGTGTATGTTATGTTGGTGTTAAATAGGCTCTGAAACTGCTGGACCATTTTCAAAAATTCACTGTTAGAAAGCTACATTATCACTGAGTAACATATAGGCTATAAAAAAAAAAATTGATACGCAGGCATAGTCGCGGAGAAACAGCTGCCATTTATAATGCAAGACTCACAATGTGATTGTGACGGCATCCCATACATCTGTAAGTCCCTCTCATGGTAGCATAAAGATTATGAAAATAATTAAAAGTGCATAAGCACTAAGATGTTTTTTTTTGGTCTTACCAATTGTATTTTTTCAATACTTGGTGAGATGAGTCATGTATATACTCTTATATTTTACAAAAAGCAGTGCAGGTTTTATAGGTAACTTAATCTCTTTCAGATTGAGCCATATTACCTGTCCTTTGGAAACAAGAGACACCACTTGGTATAACAGGTGTTGTGACGTTTCCATACTGAAATTGTTTCTGTTCTGCTTCTAATTCCAAATCAAAAAGTTGTTCTGCTAAAAAATCCTCTTTACATTCATCATTATCATCATCTTCCATGGAGCTTCTTCCAAGGACATAATTAAAAATTGAAGTAATATACTTGAACATTATTACCGCCTTAGACTTTCTTCTACTGAACAAAACCTTTGTCAAATTCAAACTCCCATTCAGTTGATTTCAAATAGTCCAGCTCTTTCCTGAGTGCCTGTATTCTCTTCTGGTGCATTTCTTTTTGAGCACTTTTCATGGACTGTTCTATGCTGTGGCCAAGGTCCACATGATTCAGAGACTGGTCAAAGCTTTGTATTCTAGTTTGTGTACTGCTCTAAAACAAAATAAAAGTAAGCTTAAGACAAGTAGCGGTATATTTAAGATTGGAGTCAACAGGAACAAACTTCGGTAGTGCATAGATGTACTGTACTGTAGTGTAACAGTATCAATAGTCTTGTACAACTGCTGATCCACCAGTTTATTTATCTCCTTTTAAAATTTCACTTTGGATTACCTGTGGGGTTTCTGGTTCAGATGGCGAGTAGGTAGACTGAGAAATATTGCTTGAAGTAGACATCACCACTGCGTTACTTAGATATAAGATAATTCTTCTTCCTTCATTAACAATCCTGATTCACCAGGTTAGAATGGGACGACTTTCATAAAGCCTGAGGACCAAGATCAAAATCACATAGGCATTTTGGGAATGGACGCGAGGAGAGGAATTTTGTTGACTTAAACGAAAAGAGAATACAACCGCTACGCTAGGACTTGAAAACAGTAAACACAGAGTACATAACCACTACGTTACAATAAAGAATAAATACACAACAAAAGTATTTGTATTTTACGTAGTACCTACTTCCCAAGAGAATACAACCGGTACGCTCCTTCGTCACTCTTGCATTTGTGGCAAAGCTGATGGCAAAGCAACAAACAAGAAAGCAAACAATTCAACAGCGCGGCGCGGCGCGGCGGAATCGAAAACGAATCACAGATTGCATATCAATCTATATCTTCTTCTTCTTCGTAACTATGGCAATCAATCATCATTATAATATTTATCTATATCATTCTTTAATATAGCGTTACGGTTGTAAGCCTCTTCTTCCTAGCTATGGCAATCAATCAAAAGTATTCTATTAAGTGTTTTATAAATACGAATTTCCGCAATGTAGGTGTTATCACCATTCTATTCAATAGCTATACTTGTACGTAGCATAATAAGTAGATAATATACTACGTACAAGTAACACCAAAAACCAAATACGAATTATGATTCACACCACAGAGTAGATAACCACTACATTTTAATTCATAGTGTATAAGCCGAAATCCAACGAGAATGTTAGGTGCAATACCTTTTGCATTACCTACTTCCTTAACGTTGACATTTGACAGATGTCAGATATGACAGAACAGGTACTCGAAAAAAACTAGTTAATTATTTTGGATAATTTGTTTATTTATGGACACTTCTTTAACGTAAATTTATTATTTCTTTGTTGTGCCCATAATATATGTAATTATTATACGAAAACCTTCAACTAAAAACTGTAGTCCCGCACTTTCCCTATTATGTCGGACAAAAAGTGCCTATATAGAGCTATACATAATGACGAGGATTCAGATTCGTCACTAACTGCATGTTTTGAAATAAGTTCTGAAGTCCAATTAAAACCAGTGCCAACCACTGGCGAGGAGTACTTGTTGCATGTTATAAAAGAACGTAAGAATTGCAAGACAGTGACCAAATGTGAGCAAGACTATTCTATATTCGCCAAGAATCAATCGTGCTTTGTGGAAGAGGTAGGTATTGTCAAATGTTTCAGTATGAAGCCCATCCGTGTTCGGTGATCGATCATATACCATTAACCTGTGTGTTTTTGTTTACAGAGTCCATGTCCTCCAGCGCCAGATAAATTTAAACCAACAATAGAATGGCAGAACATCCAAGTTGCAGACTTCTCTGATGTTCGAATGTATATTTCCCGTCTTTTAGCAAAGAGTCCACGGTCGAAGTTAATAAAAACTGTTGAAATTAGTGATTATAGCCTTGCAGGCTGGAAGGAGTTTTTTAGCACAAAGGAGCCCACACTGGCTTGTGTTCTAGGTCTACACTTATCAATGTTGGATAAGGGCTTAGAAGCACTCACATATATTTTGGGCAAAACAAAGGCTGGAGATTCAATAGATCATAGAACAGGTAAGACTATAGACAAATTATATATAGCCTTTTTATTAAATAAAATTTCTTTTATCCAACAAAATCATTACCTAGGCAATAATATTCTAGCTTTCCAGATCATTATGTGTCCTATCTGATTATATATGCACAATATAAATGGGTAGGTAATTTTCATCTTCCCAGGCTTTGGAAAAATCTTACAAGCTCATTTTTCACTATGTGGTCTTGTCATTTCACAAAGTGTGAAGGTTCTTAGAAGTAATAACTGTTACTCTCACAATTCACAGCGGGCACCCATGGACATAACAGGATCCTGTTATGTCCTGTAATATAGGCACCACAATAACAAATAATGAACCCATATTCTAAGAATCTGTAGGCCATACACACATTCAATGAGCTTGGCCTGGAATAAAACCAGCATCCCCAATTCCCCAGACATAGCAAGGCATAGCATAAAACAAATTAATATTAAAAAAACATTACATGACAATGCCTGAAGAGTTCACAAATGGTGTAGGCTCAAAAAAAGGGCAAACCAAAGGGTGTTGCTAGCATCCATTTTTAGTAGTGTGTGTTTGTAGTAACAACTGTGATTTTAGTAACACTATCAGATTTGATAAAGACAGGCCAATGCTTGTTTGAAGTTTGAATTTTGTATAAAAACATATATTATTGTTTGAATAATATCATCTGTTTTTTATCTAAGTAATAAGGTGAATGAATGTTGAGGAACCACTCACCCTATTTAAAATAATCCTTGTTGATTTACTATCTTTTGATGGTCTATCATTTATAAATGTTATGTTATCATGGTACATTGTTTTTGTGTTGAAGCTATACTGAATGCTTTATCTTCTGTCTGTATCATAATGACTATCTTTTCCAGGTCAATGGGTTTATGCATTCTTGGCTTGCATGAGGCAACCACTGCTATCTGACTCAATAAGTATAATAAGAAATTTAGCTAGAAAATGTGCACAAATCAGGTAACTTAAGGCCTTTTATATGATTTATAGTTATTATTGGTTTAAAAAATATACTACCTAATAGAATCACACATCAATAAACAATCTCAAACTCAATTCAATAAGACAATTTGACTGATTGGGAACATGATGTCGCCCTGGCTTTTATCCCACACATTGTTGGGGTCTGTAGCCAATGCATGCAATTAATGTCTGTTAGATATGCAAAATGTGATATTGGGAAACTGATATGTTTAAATAATAATATGTTCAGCTCCTAAGAATTAAGTGATCACCCAGTTGCCCCCATTCCCCCCCTAGAAACCCCCATGCATATCAGGAATAGGTAAATCCATAGGATACTTTACTATTTTTACCTGTTTATATTTCTTGTATTTTGTAAACAATCATGATCCATTGGAAAAAATACTAATTCTACTTCTAGATAATCTAGATCAACAACAATAAGGACAAAGTACATAACTTTATTTATTGAAATGAAATTGCAATTTTCAATTAACTTCATCCCTTAGTTATTCTGAATGTTTCCGTAGACTAATGAGATCATTTTCCGCTTTGAATCAATGGTTAGTTTAATTTAGTTTTAAACATGTTTGCTTCAGTCTCGTCCTATATTATTTTATGATGCTGGATGCTGGTCACTAAATGATGGGTATTGTCCTATGGTACCTACAAGTTATTCCACTGGATGTGGCTCATGTGTCATTTGTTTTTTCCAGATCACATATAAACCCAGATGACGACAACGCAAGTCTGGCCGTAGCACCACTCAACATATTCATTTGCTTGGTAGCAAGGTATTTCAGACAATATGACTTGGCAGATTGATAGATGTAACTTTGTATTTATTATAGAAAAAGAATTTGACTATGTGGTTGAATAAAATATACTAAACATTGAATATATTTAAATAAAATTCAATTTATCATTAATAATTCATAATCATTTTATAAATTATATAAACATAAAAAGTCCTCATTATAGTTTTGTTACATTATTGGTTAAGGGTAAGGTAGTCTACATCGTCTGCATCGTAGTGCACACCGAGTTGCTTGCGTGCGCTTTCTTCAAGCTTGGCCAAAGTCAAGCTGTCCTTATGCGTCATTAGCGGGGATTCCAGGAGTCCTGGAACATATTTATTTATGAATATTTTACAATATCCTTTCTGTGGATAAGAGCCACGACCTCGGAAGGAGTTATGGACATGGCGTGAGTAAGAATATGTAGTTTATCTAGCACTCACCAGATTTAATGCACCTAGCGACTTCAAGAGTCTGGTAGACCAATCCCATACTGTTAACAAAGTTGGTGGGTAGTTTGGGCTTGTGTAGTGGGAACTCTACTACCTCACCATTGGCCTTTGTCAGGATCACGGGGAAGTGGAACGGGTCCTCCACCTGCAATATGCAAGATATTATTAATGAACTTGGTCAAGGAATATATTAATGGCTTTATAAATGTTAATGTTTGGGGGTGTTAGATATGTATTTATGTATTTACTAAGTACCTATGTATTTACTAAAAAAAATGTTAGTATTCTATCAGCTGCTGCTTCCTATAGTTACAAGCTTTACTTAGTTTGGGGCCAGATGGCGCTGTGTGATAGTGTCAAATTTTTTTTATACCACTAAGGTAAACAAGCATACGGCCTACCTGATGGTAAGCGGTCACCGTAGCCTATGGACGCTTGCAACACCAGAGGTAGAGGTATTGCGCGTTGCGGAACCTTCAAAAATCTGTTCACACCCTTCTTGAAGAATGTTATTATGTTTGTAAAGAATTTATTAGTTTAAGAACCGTTACACATGTAAACTGTAATAGTACATAGGTAAACTGTAATAGTATAGTCTGATCGAAAAACACGGGCTCGCTGTACTCTGTACTACGACCCGTTGGTCGAGTTTTCGATTTTAAAATAGATATTCCGTTGTACCGAGATAGATAGTGTCATGTCGATCATCGACAGGTCATGGTCTATCTGTATACCAATTTTAAAAATACTTTCTCTGTATTGGCGTGTTCCAGTTATTAACGAATAAAAATAGAAGTGGGGTCACGAAATAGCTCATAGTATCCTACAGACAGAATGAGATTGGTAGTACGTGTCTATATCTTCTTCTTATCATTTAAGAGTTATACTCTTGTCGGTCTAGCTGATGAATCTCCCTCCACTTGTCCCTGTCCAGTTATATCTTTGACCTCCTTATACGAAGTAACGGCTATTTTATCCTTAACTTGCTTGATGAGACTTATCCGTGGTCGTCCCCTGCCACGCCCTCCTTCTATTTAACTTATATTTTTTCCTCTTCTATTTTCGATAGTAGCATTAGCATTCTCATTTCATTTATATCTTAATACTAGCGGCCCGCCCCGGCTTCGCACGGGTAGACATTTATTAAATATGTTGTCTACCCGTTTTTAGACTTTTCAGGCATTTTTTTTTAAATTTTCACTCCATAAGAACCATCCTCGTACTTCAAGGAATATTCTAAAGAAAGAATTAGCGAAATCGGTTCAGCTGCTCTTGTGATTTGCGCTTAGCAAAACATTCATCGATTCATTTTTATATTATATATAGACAAAACTGATTACCCACCTTAGCGCGGCCCTTAGTCCCGCAAACAGTAGCGTGGTTCCAAAGCGTGTGAGCGGCGTCGACTGTTAGCACAGCGCGTCTACCGCCCTCATACTCGAGCACCATAGTCTGGTAGATGTCTACTTTGTTTTCGTTCAAACCTCCGATTACCGTCATCTTCGTCGGCTCATCCTTGAAGATGAACTGGGCAAACTGCAGCACATAGATACCGAGATCCATCAAGGCACTGCCCCCGAGTTCTCTGGTCCTGGTAAAGGCGGTATATAATTAAATTTTGTGCGAATATATTCATTTTGCATTTGCCTTCATAATATTTGGTTCGTAATACGAACGAATGTTGAAATTTGCACGTATGCATCTGATATCATGATAATGCTGTGGCTGAGTCATGATGAACGTAAACAGATGATATTATGTTGAGATCTACATTGAGATGGTTGATAGAATAGATGAATGGAAGAAGCAGATATAGGGCCGAAGATATATTTTGTAATTATGTATGAATCGCCTACGTGATTTTTTTCAATTAATGCTGAATATATTAATTTGTAAGTGGATATTTGAAATAATATTTTATTGACTTGACTACTAGGCACAAACTTACGACATAGGTATGGTATGTGGTCTATGGGTAATGCCTCAGAGTAGATAATATACTACGTACCTACAAGTAATACCCAAGTAATACTCCTATTTAAATTATGTCATAGTAGAATCATTCATACCACGGGTAAATTTCAATATATTTTATTTATACCACTTAGGTGGCACACAAGCATACACCGTAGCAGTCACCGTAGCCTATAGCCGCTAGCAATACCAGGGGTATCACTACGGGGTGCCAACCATGTTGCTGATGAGGACTCACTGTGCTAGCAGCAATACTACTAGTCCAGCGTATCCCCCTGGAGCACTGGCAACCTTACTTACCGCAGAAACACAACACTACATCAAGTAGTGTTATTTCACTGCGGTCTTCTGTAAGGCGGAGGTACAGTCCCCAGTCGGGCGGCTCCAATTTAAATGGGATTACCCACGGGAAATCCCAAATCGCCCTACCTCTCTTTAATTCAATATACATAAGTAACTTTAACAGAAGATACAAGATGAGTAATAGTAAGTTGCGGATTTCCTTGTTTTTCAAGCGTTAAGAAAATTACCAAACCAATGAGTACAAACTGTGATACCTACCTATAGTACCTACATCCCCAACGAATATTACTTATTCCATATTATTATCCTTATATCCATACTAATATTATAAATGCGAAAGTATCTCAGTTTGTTTGTTTACTACTTTTTAAGGACTAAACGGCTGAACGGATCGTAATAAAATTTGACAATGAAATATTATATCCCGGGGAAGGACTTAGGCTACTTTTGTTTTAAAACAAATACAGACGACTTCGCGTTAACAGCTAGTATCAAAATATTGTGTAAAGATGAGGAGGTTATCAAAAGAGCTGTGAAGAACTTACTTAATCCTTTCGATATCTTCGGCGGGCGTACCAAATGTAGCAGTAACATGTTTCACCTCGCCCAAGGCTCCGGACTTGATTTCTTTATCCAAGGCGGCGTACGAGGGGGAGAACCGCGACCATACAGCTTCCATGAAGAACAGTTTCTTGCTCCGTGCGAAGTTGATCAAGCTCTGGGCTTGTTGGAAGTTCAAGCAAAGTGGCTTTTCGCACAATACGTGCTTACCATTGGCAAGGAACAGCTTAGAAAGCTCATAATGAGTGACGTTAAGAGAACCGATGTAGGCGATATCTGAAAATAGGAAGATAGAAACAATTTTAAAGCGATAACGAAAACTACGTAAGTTTACAGCAGATTATAATTATGTTACATTATTCTTCTTCTTACTTAAGTGGTGCGATGGTCAGATTAGTCGATTTGTGTAAAAATCTTTTTCTTTTTTGGGAAATTGTTATCTAGCCTCAGTCAAACCAGACAAGCACTTCTTTGAACAACGCATAATAAATACTGATTTGAATCCCTGCTTACCGATATCGTCGCTAGTAGCCATGGCTTCGTAAGAATCGAACACCTTCTTGATGCCATGAGTTTTGGCGAATTGTTCCGCCTTACTTTTGTTTGAGGCTGCGACGGCCGCTATAACCTGATCCCCCTTGTCTGGGTACGAATTTAAGGCGACTGTGAAGTCATTGCAAATCTTCCCTGCAGTAACTATGCCCCAGCGGAGAGTCATCTGGTGAAGAGAACATAATTAAACATTAACCAACATCTAGGCAACTTGCTCACATTTCTTGACTGTTTAGTAGGTAGGCAGTATATCACTTAAACACTATTGAGCTACTTCGATGGCCCGCATGTATTCGATTTAATGGATGAACTTAAAAATATCATGTTGGGATATATGGTACGAAATTAAGAGAGTTTTTGTATATTTTTGCCTGATGTTTTCGAAACAAAAGAAGCCGTGGTGCCCGTGTAGAATTCGGCGTTTTGGAAGCAAATTCGATTCCTTACGGCCCGAACCAAAGAGTATTTCTAAAAAAAAAAAGTTACACCACGAACTTTACGGTGAAGGAAAACATCGTGTGGAAACCAGCATGCTTCTGATAAAAAATTCAGACGTATGTGGTGCCTAAAAGACAGCGATGGACTCACCGCCAGATGACACGTTGGCACCAAATTATCTGCGGTGAACAATGGGTGACGGTGACGTTACACTAACTGCCTACTTCTTCGGGGACCCTTGTAGAAAGGCGTGAGAATACGTCTTCGAAACGTACTAGAACTGGCAGGTAAGGTAAAGACTTATTATATGTATACTTAGGTTAATATTTGTTGTTAGCTTTTGTGTAGCAAGATCTCTTTAGGATAGTATGGTATGGTAAATAATGTAATTTATTTGTAAATATGAATTGTGAATTTATTTGTGACGAGGATGGCTAATCCCAATGCAGGGTATATGTTCTTATCTGCCATAAGACAATAAGTCGATAACGACCGATAAAAAAAAGCGTGCGATTATCAATTACAGGATATAGTTTCTCTTAGTGGTTCCCTGACTGCTGCGGATCGTGACATTCGTGTCTCAGATTCAAACGGTCAACGAGCTGTCATTATGGGTTTCGCACCGTCGCCTGGGGGAGAGCGGCACTATTGGGGATTTTTAAGTATTCGGAAATATGAAACGACCACCATTTAGGACTCCAGCCTCTAGGTCTTTTACCCTCTATTTCCCCGTCACCATCAAGCGCTCGTAAGCGTAAGCGCGCGTAAGGTACTATGCGCTGTAAATAGTCAGTGTACGTGCAGACGCTGAGCGTTTTCAATATTAAGCTGCTTTAAGATGAAGATGTTTGTGCGATGGGGCGTCCATGGTATTCGCAGCATTCGGCGCCAACACCACATTTCAAGGTCGTGTATTCTTTGTCTATCTGCGGCCTTGAAAGTCCTGTCGCTGCGCCGTTTAGAGCGATGAGGAAAACAAGTGTTCGAACCGGGTGTATTTTAGTTCGACTGCTGATATTTTTCTCCCCATACCTTGCTCAGTTGAGTCATGTTTTTGTCCGTTTTTCCCATGCCTGTTCGTCGTTAACAGGCTCGTATTTGCCGGTGTTATTGATTACGGAGCCTTAGTAGTGGAACTGGTCCACATTTTCATACTCTTATAAGAGTTCCGTACTCTGAATGGTTGCGAAAAGATCAATCACCATGAGTTTGATCTTGACTAACGGTCCCCAGACGTTTCAGCAACTCTGCCATTTCCGCCTCAGATGATGCAAAGGGGGTGGTGTCATCTGCATAGCGGAGATTAGATATATTGACTGCATTCCTTTATCTTTATTCCACCCTCCCAGTTCTCAAGTGTTTGGCACATGATATACTCGCCATATATTGAATAATACGGGAGAGATAAGATAAGACATCCCTGGCGAACGCATTTATGGAATTTGAAACAACTTGATTTTGCATCTCCTACTGTTAACGATGCCATATACCTACCTATTCGTATCTACAAATTGCGAATCAGCATGACAAGGTGAGCAGGAACATCTGTTTCGCCAAGAACCTCCCACAGTTTGTCCCATTTAACACAATCGAAAGCCTTTTGGTAATCCACAAAACATATGAAAGTTGGGGTATTGTATTTATAGCATTTTTCCACAGTGAGCTGAAGATTTAGTGTTTGCTCTCTAGTACGTCTTCTCAAACCCCGCTTGTTCTCGAGGAATTTGCCAATCCAATCCAGGTAAGATCTTAGCCTCGTATTGATGATGTATAGTAGGAGTTTACTAGAATGTGACATTAAAGCCAAGGTACTGTAGTTGTTACAGTTGCGTACCGAGCCTTTCTTATGTAGAGGAAAGATGGAGGAATGCACCCAGTCGGACGGCTAATGTCCGGTTTGGCATATCATAGTACACATGTTCTGTAAATAGGTTATTCCGTACAGGATTATAGTAGATGTACTATAATCCTGCAACCTCGTATCTACTACTTTTTAATATACCTATCTAAGATAATAAAATTTGTCAAGTTCGTGTTGGACACGTATTGTGAACTTTATCTCATATATATTTAGCTAACATGTTAGATTGTGCCTTATTGCGAGCTATACTGAATAATTAAAATTTTCATGAATTGTATACTCATGTAGGTACCTATCATTATATTTGTGTAACGAGTCTAAAAATATTTATATACTTTGCAATTTCTTTTTAATATCAGCATCAAAAGCCGTGGCTGCCGGTGCAGATGGGTGGCCTAATTCCATCAGAGGTAGTCTCACGGTCTCAGACCTGTATTAATATTGTTTTCTAAACTAACATTGATTTAATAACACTACTATCTCAGCGAGTAGGAGCGACATACTATTGAGAAAAACAGGTAGGTAATTTATGGCTCGTTATAGAAAGACGATAACATCCAGAGAAGTAAAAACTGAATAATAACTAAAGCTTGCTGTATAAAACTCTGTCAAAGGTAAATTGTAAATATATCTAAATAAAAAAAAAACATTTTTCATAGTAAATTAATAATATTATATAAAAAGTATTTTGTAAGTCTGAGGTCATAGTGTAACATTTTTTGATCGCAGCAGCTCGTTAGGTAATAAATTACTTACCTTGGTTAAGTTACGTCCACAGAGTACATAATCACTACGTTTTAGCTACGTCCACATGACTTTATACAAACGTAGACTAAAAATCATAGGGAGGTGTATTACTTCAATAATTCCTACCTCGTTGTCGTTTGGCACAACTCATGCACTCACTTGGAAAGGAAAGACATATCAACTAGTGCCCAGCTAATATTTTTTGACTATCGTCTTACATGCGATAAACTAGTAAGATAAAAATATATAGGGATGGGACGATGATTATCAAGAAAACATCGACGTTTTAATATAGTCTGCCATCTGGCAACACTTCCAAAATATATGAAGGTCATACAAGACCGCCAAGTCAAAAAGTGTAGCAAATAAATTTATAAAGTTCATAAATATTTTAATTTCAACCTTCCTGTAAAATCAAGGAGCCACCAATGAACGTCGGAGCACAAACAGTGTTTACAACTCTTATCGAATTAAATTGAAGTTGCGACATCAATAGCTACAGACAGGCCTCTAAATGGTTAGCTATATATCGGGCTCTCATGCTTCGTTGACCCATGCGTAGTTTATTATCTACTCTGAGCGCATGGGCTCATAATTTTAAACAGAGAGACAGAGCGGGCACAAGATTGTCTCACAAAAAAGTTCCTGTTAATTATTACTAGGCACCTTTTCTTCCGAAAAGACAACTTATAATAAACTTTTTATAGTGCTGAGTCTGCGATGAGGTTCTTGGATGCGAAGTGCAGTAAAGATAAATCATGAACCTGTTAATCTAGGACAGCGATTCGACTAGCAATATATGACTCACAGCCAGGGCTGTAACTAGACTTGAATATTGTATGGCAGTTGTTGTTCCAGGTCAAGCGGAAGTTAAAATGTTACTTGATCTGTTGGTCAGTAATTTTTAGCTTTCTTGACTTGTGTTGTGACTATGTGGTAGTGAATTAAAAAATGCCGTGGTTAATTTGAACGTAATTTTAAATTTGAATGGTATAAATGATGTATAATTTTAATCGTTCTCCAGTCGCCGGAGAGAGAAGTAGGTGTTTGTTTTAAAACCCTATACTTATACTGTTTTTGTTTTAGATAAATAATGTTAACGTGCAACATTTCTTAAAAATATATTTCAGAAGCTCTTCAAGTCTGATCCGAATCGGGAGTTCGGAGAGTTAGATATTAATAGATAGGCAGATACGTAGTTATTGATATCAAAATAAATGGTTCATATCAGATCATATTTATTTAACTTTGACATAGAAATAAAATGAAATATTGTTTAAAACAGCAATAACAAATTATACTAATAGCAGGTAATAGGAAAATATCGTTAATACGTGACATATCATTGTTATAACGTTGAAAGTATACAAAAATACTTCGTTTTAAATATACCTATACTTCACTAAATCGTCTCAGTAGGTAAGCAGTCTGTCATCAAGAAGTATCAATAATAATTATATTATTAAAGATCTTATTTAAATAGACCTCATGACAGCATTAATAATTATACAAACACGATCACATCAAATCAATTATAGAACGCTAGGCTGTTTAACCAAAACATCGAATAAAAATGAGGAATAAATCAGGAATGAATGTACCCCCATCCTATAGGTACTGTACTGTACATTGTGTAACAACGATATGAACGGAAGCAAATGCACAAACTTAACCTTTGTAACGACATTGTTAGCCTCAATTGGTCCATAAATTGATCAATACAATTTGAATACGTAAGCCACAAGGAAAGTCATTTGCATTTGTTGAAAATTATACATAAATTATGCTTGTTACTACGCAAATAAATAGAAATAAGTCACACCAATAAATTTGCACCTATATATATGAAATGTGTATTCAAGTGTTTCGCTCAAGCTATTTACTAAGAGTATGGCTATGTATTATGATAATATATATACTTACATAAGATTATTTTATGAAAATTAAAATTAATACTAAATAGAAAAATAAATACCTATAGCTTTTATTTCACAGCATTATTCAGGTAAAATGTACCTATAATATATTTACTACGTGTATGTATGTCGTTATTTATTAAGTATATAATTAAAATTTATAATAACGCAGGTAAGGCAAACGTCACCAGCCACCACAAACAAAACGATGTATATACTATATAAAGTATGGGCACATATTAACTATTAAATAAAAAGTTTGCGTAATCATCAATATTTTTTCTTAGCACTTAATTATTGACAATACAATAATTAATTTTCATATTTATAATGAGGGGCGATGGTGACGCAATAGGTATTTTAAAATGTAATACATAAAATTCACGTTATTATATGCAATAATTTGATAAGTCTAAACAATTGAAATTAAGGCAATATTTTATTCCGGTCTAATGACCCCTCTAATGAAGGCCACTTTAAATGCTTGGTCTAAATCTTGGATGAGATCTTCGGTATCTTCCAGGCCCACGGATATTCTGACGAGGGAGTCCGTGATGCCAAGTTCTGCTCTCTGCTCGGCTGGCACTGACGCGTGCGTCATTACAGACCTTAAAATTAAAAAAATATTAATTACCTACACCATCAGAAAAGGTGGGGCACCATAAGGATTCCATTTTAAAATTGGAGTTACCACTAGGCGATGGCCACCTAACAGAAGATCGTAGGTAGTCAAATAACACTACTATGATGTAGTGTTGTTTTTGCGATGAATAGTGCTTCCAGAGCGGATACTGGCTGAAAATGCTGAAATATCCTGCTAGCACAAAGAGACGACTCAAAAGTAAGGTTGGCAACGCGGTAGTGATACACCTGTATTGCAAGCGTCTATAAGATACGGTGTACAGGCTGGTTGTAGGCATGCTTTCCATCGTTGTAACATAAAAAACTCAACATACTTGTTTTTATTATCTTGGTTAGATACTTACGGTAACTCAGCTAAACTCTCGTATCCTCCCAAACTTTCAGCTAATGTGAATACTTTTAATGAACTCAAGAATTTCCGCGACTCTTTTAAACCGCCAGTGTGTCTAAAACTAAACACACCGGAATGTCCAGTCATCTGTTTCTTGGCGATCTCGTGTTGTGGATGAGATGGGAGACCTGAGGGATAATGTTATTATAACACGTTAATAATCATACTGCATAAAGGACATCATCCATGTTTCATAAAGATTTAGTCCAAATCTGAAAGTGCCGGCCACGATTTTTTTTTGTATATTCTGATAGTGGTTGTCCGTTTGAGCATTTTATTACTATGGCACCGAAGTTTGACATTACAGAACATTTCATTTGTTTTAGTTATTTTGAATTCCTATTTTCAACAAAAAATGAATGATAATTCAGATTTTCGTACTCAAATTAAATCAATTGCAATGGTCTTACAGGTTTGGTGCCACAGTAAGAAATGATAAGACGGGCAGCTCTAATAGAATATGCAAAAGAAATGCGTTGGCCGGAACTTTCAGATTTGGACCAAAATGGATAATGTCCTCTAGCGCAAGATTGATAAAGAATACATTTTAGAAATTACCTGGATGTAATACTTCTTCGATCTTAGGATGCGCTTCCAACCATTTTGCAATGATAAGAGAAGACTTCTTGTGCTGCTCCATTCGCAAAGCCAATGTCTTTAAACTTCTGTTCACCAAGTAGCAATCCATCGGGGAGGGCACTACTCCCATAGCTAGAATAAACGGCAAATTGAATATTGATAAAGACGGGTATTCGTAAAACTGAATGGGGTATGAGAACGATGAAAGACTGACGAAACATTTATACCTACTTTCAATTCGAATGTGAGTGGAAGAAGAAGTCGAGGAAGGCCACAGTGCTCATCAACGGAAAAGTTAGTAATTGCTCACACCTAGTAGAGAGGTGCGAAGAGATGAATAAATGTAGATGATGTCGAAGAAGCAAAATAGATGAGCGAGCAAGTCACGAAACAAGTGACATTGCGCTCTACACACTCTGCCAACCCTGAAGGAACCTCAGAATTATGGTATTATTGTATTATATTATATCACATTGGTTGTATATCACACAGTATAAAATTATATTTTTATTTGCTTTAACTGTTGCTAGGGCACAAATCTTTTAACATTAAATTCATAAATTATTTCGCTAATTTTAATCGCTACATAACTTTCAACAGATAAAGAGAACGGATTTCGCACCTTTACCAGTCATTCTATTGCAGATTATATGTTATACCTAAGAAATCATAACTTACGAGATAAGATTTATAAAAACTAAGCTATGTCAATGAGTTATTCATTTTATTATGCACAGTTTAAGCGAGTCGAATCGCTTTAGTGAATTCTACTACTATACATGGGTACTTTACAATATTGTTAGTTTGAAAATTCTACGGGTAGTGAATTAAACTCGAAGGTAATTAACCCTTGGAAATGATGTCCTTTTCTTTGTCATTACTACAACTTACAAGAGTAGGTAATCGGTCAATTCAGGATATTATCCGGTTACAGTCAATACGTTATCTCTAGACAATAATAAATAACGAAATGACGACATAAATTAGCATATCGCATATCGCAAAAACTTTGATAAAGACGAACTGAGGTTGCTCTGTATTTATTTTAGATTGAACTTTTGACATAAATAATTTAATCGCAGTATAATGCGTATTGACCAATTGCATATTATTTTATTTTGCGTGCACGAAGGTTATCAATTTAATCTTAGAAGATTCGTCTAACTATATTAATAGGATGAGAACCGAACACCCAAACGTATCATGCACTGTCGAAATCGAAGCACGCCTAATAGCGGCAATTCTCTTATTCATCTGACTAGCCTACCTTTTATTTTGCTCATTGAAACTTAATTAATTCAAAATTGTAACCACAATTGTTACAGAAAAAAATATTTTGGCAGCTATAAAATGGCTCTGTCCTTTTGAAATAAACTTAGAAATTATCGAATTTGTTTGCGCTTTAATAAACATAGAATCTAGGACGCGGCAGCAAAAACAACTAATTGCCAAGCTTCTGCTGTCGTATTGCTCTTGCAATCTGCAGATGACGTGTTTTTGGTCCACAAATAAAGCTGGTAATCGTTGAAATAAAGTAACACACGACTGTCAGTAATGGTCTCTTCTCTCTTTCATACATATATGGATTAGGACAATGATATGCAGTTTTCAAGTCTTGAAACATTATCCTATAGATTTCGGGATTCACCATGAATCATCGTCACGGTGACGATGCATTACGTTTTGTGAAAACACTCAACATCATCACAACGGTACGTAATTTATAATCACTCAAAACCACAATCCATTTCCCTATTTGATGTTTGTTTACCTTTTATGAATGATGAATTGTGAACAATGACAATACACACTTAATCTCGCTAATTAAGAGTTGTATTGTATGGTCAATGGAAATGTTGATTATCACTCACCATTTTGTAGAAACCGCAGGCGCTCTTCAATCTGCCCGTCATTCAATATCGCCGCTCCCATGATGACGTCAGAGTGGCCATTCATGTACTTGGTCAAGGAGTACATCACGATATCAGCGCCGAAGTCCAGAGGTCTTTGAAGATACGACGTGAGGAAGGTGTTGTCTACCACAACGATGATGTCGCCTTTCTTTTTGACTATGTTTATTATCGCCGCGATATCAATCACTTTCAATAGGGGATTTGTTGGAGTTTCTATCCATACCATCTATAAAATAAAATTAACTTAGTTGAATCCAGTTTTAGAATAAAAAAAAATTAAAATAAATATTATATACTTTTTATAACTAACGCCGTTACTGCTTACACTATGAAAGAACAATTAGGCGAGTTCTTCCAGTTTTAGTATTTATTTAATAAAGGCATCGACAAAGTGAACATTTAAACATTCATATAATAACAATAGACAAACACAGGCACATGATTAATATCACCTCAATTATATGTACAAACAGCAATGCACAAAAAAAAGATAACTGTAGTATTTCCTTTTAACAAATTTATATATGTATGTAGTAGGTAAGTCTTGTATGTTGCGGTGACTATAGACACGCTATCGAGTGTTCCAATGGTTGGTGGTCGCAATACGGGAAGAAGATTGAGGTAGACAAAATAGACAATAGTTGTGTCATCTATTTTACATCTACCCTCGAATCCTTAGATGGCGGTCGCACTACCGCTATATCTCAAATATTCTAAACATGGTACTCCTCAATATTTTTTTACTAATAAAAATGGCATATTATGTTTATAACGTAAAATATCTCCTAAGGGGTTGGATATTGTAATAATCTTTATCAAGAAGTTTTATCACTATTGCTAAGAATATGCCGTAATCAGTATAGTGCAATATTTACATTAAAGACACGCTGTTCTCTTGATAAAGGTTGTTATGTGTGATTATAATAGTTGACTGCTTGACGTAGCGGAGCCTTACAGCGGAGGCGCAACGATATAGTGTATTTTCATCAATGCAAAACACTTGCAAAACAGTACGGCTTATAGTATAGTTACGATTGATTATAACTATGTGGTATTAGTAACGTACTCGTAGTATTAGAGATAACAGTTTCACACGTGGAAGCAACGTATGTTACATTACATGAGGTTTTATGGGCTCTTCTTTTCTACTTATCACAGGTGAGCGGGAAGCCGTGAAGCAAACACTTTTGACTTCTTTTTACGAAAACTGCGTGGACGGTGGAGTATGACATTTCGTACAGTTAAAATTTATACGGAGGATTGCGGATAAGTTATATTTTTATATTTAAAATATGCATATAGAAATCATTATTTGAATAGAAGAAACCATTACGCACAATACCTCAGTGTAGGTAGATCGTAGAGGAGTAGATTATATACTACGTACAAACAATACCATGCGCTTACACAACCCTGAGTGTCATGTCAAAGTTTGATATTTCCAATTTTATTATGGTTCGAAATTCGATCACTAGGCGACCGGTCATATTTTGTACAAAGAATTTACGCGGGCGCTCATCACATGAGGAAACAAAATACGTATTTGTGCTATTAATTGTCTACACTATACCTACTTTTATATTCCTTGTAGGAAACCCTAATAAATTAATTAATACTTAAATAAAAGTAACAGGATATGGGACAAATTCATAGATATTATTTGCTGTATTTACCTTTGTATTTTCCTTTATAGCTGCAGATACATTTTCCAATCTTGTAAAGTCCGTAAAGGTAGTTTCAATGCCCATTCTGCTTATAACTTGTCTAAAATAAAAGTATTTTTTATTATATACCTAGTTAATTTCAAGTGGTCATAAACCTGACAGTGTATATTCTTTAGGTTAAATACTCTGAAAAACATAGTTTGCTCTTATGCAAACACCTTAGCATACTGACGCCTCAGTTATACGTACCTCAGTAATCGATTAGTGCCACCGTAGACATCATCTGTGGAGACGATATGATCGCCATTGCTCAGCAAAGAAACTAGAGTAGTAGTCGCTCCTAGTCCCGAGGCAAAAGTTAATCCATACTTCCCGCCATCTAATGACGCCAAGCATTCTTCTAGAGTGTTTCTAGTTGGATTGCCAGATCGTCCGTATTCGAAACCCTGAAACATTTTATTAGGTAAATGTAGGTATGTAACTGTTGGATATAAGACTGAATAAAATAAATGGAAATCTTTCACATTTCTGCAAGTACCTGCTACGTAGGTACTTAACTATTCTTACATAGTTCATCAAATAGATTGCTTACAGATATTCGCTTTTTTACAGTCGACTTTGTAGAGACAAAGAGGAGATAAAATGTAAACTACGATAATGATGAATGCATACCTACGTATAGTAGGTATAGTTACGTGCATATTATACTATACCCAGCGTTCCGCTCGCGACATTGGCCTTGGAAACACATTAGGTAGACTAGGGAGGTACCAAATATTCCGATACAAAAGAGTAATTAATTTATTCACATAAAAGTTAGCAGGTTTTCGCACATGGTTTTCGCGTCTTAATTTATTACGTTCGTGCGTTAAAAATCTTTATTAGCATGTACCTACCTATATTTGATTTTGGGAATGTCGCAATTGGTATTCGTGAATATTTACGACAAACATTTTTTACTCGTCTAAGTACCTGCCTAATAAGTAAAGATCAAGTACCTATAAACCTTCATATTATATCAACTTTTTATATTCATGACTGTTAGTTACAGTAAACTACCTAGGTATACATTTTATTCACATAGGTAGTACCTAGTAGTTTAATTTAGCATATGTGTAAAGAATTAGGTACACACCGTACACATAATATGGTATGGAATATTATTTCTACTTTCGCATGCAGATATGACGGTAACTCACGGTATGCTCAGCAGGTGCCGGTTGTTTGAAGGTGGTCGATGTAACGATGGGTGGCACCACAGCTGCCGAGTTCCACTTCTCCGGTTCTTGACCGACGTGTATGGCACGGGTAGCAAAGCCGGTTTGTTGCTTCAGGAATCCTTGATCACCCATCTATTAAAAAAAATACGTGAGTAGTACGTAGTAATTATTAATTGTGACATTAAATTTATAGTATTTTATTTATTTATTTTGGTGCCCGTGGGGATGAGCGGAGAGACGCCTGTCTGACACATATAGGCTTAAAATATATCTTGCATATCCCTTCGGTAACATTTCCGGGAAGACAAAACAGAATATTATAGATACATATACAAAGAAGACCTATTAAAAAAAATAATAAATATTAATAATCCAAGCCACGTAACTAAGAGCATTTTTAAACTTATGGAAAATGAAATTAGTTTCACTTTATATAGATATTTTATTATTAAGTATTTAATACTTGCGTTATCTAATATTTATGCAAATTAATGATTCTAATTTGAAATTTTCCTCGTATACGCACGAAGGTACTTTACGCACAAAATAACTATACGAACTTTTTTAGAATTCTAAAATTGCAAAGTCAAGGTTACACGAGTCGGAAAGAAAAAAATTAAACAAATTACATCATCCTAGTCTACACGCGGCATCTGGAAATTTTCTGAAATGCTATTTCAGTGTTACTTTTATCACACATTATGTCAACATACCTTAATTCCGTTTAAAACGTGCTTAATATCGAAGTAGAAATCGATTTAACACACGTATCACACCGTGCCCTGCAGAGTTCAATTACAAATGAGCCCGGTAGTTGACAAATAGTAGGTATATATATGCTCAGAAAAAATACCTATATAGAGTAGGTACATGCTTTCTTCTACATTCACAGATTATAGTAGCTAGCTAGCTGACGTGAATGAATACTGCGTCCGGATATCGGACGCGATTCGCTAGTGAGAAGTAGGTTGTTCTTCTTCTTCTTCTTCCAAACTATTACAATCATTCTCATAGACTATTTTTGCTAGTGTCGAGTGTTAGAGCGTGCGCGCATCGCGTTGCAGTGGCAAACGTTGCTGTAGTTCACCGTACGTTGGAACTACAGCAACTTCTGGGCTCCGCGCACTGCGGCCAGCACAGGCAAGTTGAGGGATGTATGGCTCAAAAAACCAACTCCGCGTCTTCTTCTTCCTAACTATGGCAATCAATCCTTTTCATCGACTATTTTTACCATTGTCGAGTGTTTATGCTTGGTTCACACTTCTGTGTCGTGGTGTGTGGTGGTGCCGTCTATTGTGTCGCGGAGTGTTCATTCTTATGTGTCGTGTTGTGTTGCAATATTGCGTATTGATATTAATATTAAATTTATAACTCCACGCGTTCTTGAGAAAAAAGGTCTTGACAGTCAGACACACAGACTGTCAGACGTACAAAAAAGTGATCCTATAAGGGTTCCTTTTTTCCTTTTAAAGTAGGGAACTCTAAAAATACGGTTATTACTCGTCAGAACTATCAAAATTGTGTGTCAAATATACAAATTCTAATTCACTTTCATTCCATTAATTAGAATGCACTACAAAAAGGCATTTTAATGCAAACCCGAAAAAAAATTAGACTTGAAAATTATCTTACATTCTACACTGGCAAAATAGTCCTTAAAGAGAATTTATTGTCATAGCTAGGAAGAAGAAGAAGCCTCGACTGGCTGGAGCCACGAAATCTTACTCGAGTCGCATCACTAACACCAACTGAGCAAGTTTGTGGTGATGACCTTGGCCGAATGCGTTTGGCCCACCGCAGTGCGCGCACTTCTATGAGACTCCATACTTCACAGAATTTGCGGCAGCTAAACGTACGCTAAACTAACGCAATGCGCGCACGGCCTTAGAGAATTATCGAGTTTCTCATTATTATGTTGAATTAACCATCTGTCACGTTGGCACCAAATTATCTTCAGTGGCAAATAGGTGTTGTAACACCTCTGCCTAGTCTACCCCTTCGGGGACCCTTGTGGGAAGGCGTTAAGATATATTATTTTTATGTTCAATTAAAATGATTAATGCCATGCCTTCAAGTGATTATTAGAGTTTTTGGAGATCAGAGTCATAGAGAGTAACCTACTGAACAAAAACAAAACGATAAATCACTTCACCTAAAAGCCATATTACATTATTTCCAATGTTTCTATAAACCAGTCACTGAACAAAACTTTACTACATTAGTGACACCGAAAATATATACTAAAGATCACTATAATATAATTTACGAGCCACTGGAAGAAATCGCAGCGCTCGGCCTGACTTCCCCGTATATCTGTGCCGTATAATATAGTTACTAGTGTTGTAAGCGTAAGGAAGGGAAGGGAAGGGACCGTCTAGGAATAGGATAAGATAGCCGAGTAGTGCATGCACCGCAGAGCGTGTCCGTCGAAAATATTTATTGCATGCGCAGTAATATTATATATTTCGTAACCGTGTGGTGAGTCGTGACCGACATTAAAGATTGGGTTAGTTTAGTGCAATAATTATTGCAGTGTATGAAATTTCATACGGAATGTAATAAATATATGTGGCAAACACAATTTGTAAAAAATAAAGTATAAAACATTCAGTAGGCTCGGACGGTTAACCAGCGCGTGCGCCTCTGCCAACAAAATTAAGAAACCTCTGGATTGGACTGGAATCTGTCATTTGGTCGTCTGGTTTGGTCTGGTTGATTGACCAAACAACTAGTTTTGACAACTCACTAAGAGTGATCTGTGGGCTGGAGTTTATGGCGGGAATCAGGCGGAGCGGTTGAAATGTTTTCCAGTGTATAGTGATCTTTAATGTATATTTTCGGTGTCGTTATGTGCAGTAAAGTTTTATTTAGTGACTGATTTATAGATCATTGGAAATAATACCGTAATACGACTTTTAGGTTAAGTGATTTATTATTTTGGTCAATGGGTTACCTCTGACCTAAAGGCGTTACGATCTGCTACTGCCGTTGATAGTCTCCAGAAACTCCATTAAGCATAAGAATGCATGACACTAGACATTTTAATGCGGCAAACACGAGAAATTGAAACTTGAAAATTCACTGACACTCGACACTGGCAAAAATTGTCCCTGACGGGATTGATTGCCATACTTAGGAAGAAGAAGAAGAAGAAAGCCAATGTGACAGCCAAACAGGTGACATACATTTTATTATCGTTTCGCGCCTACAGTTGAGAGAAGTCAGAACTACTTTTGTTTTATTTATTTAGAGTATTAATTACAATATTCACTTCAACTATTTGACGTTATTTTCTTAATATTACCATCAAGACTTACCTACACACAAGACAATCAATATGTTTTAATCTCTTTACTCTAAGCTTGTGTCTATCTTTTACAAACAAGTATTACATAGTTCACTATTGCTGTTTTTTAGTAAATGTTTATCTCCTGTTTTTGAATGGTCTATCAAACATTTCTGTTTAAGAGTTGTTACAATAACACAACATGAAAATCGAGAGCAAACCACTTAGGTACGCCCATGCTGAGGGACATACTGATGTTTGCTTTACAGAAGATGGGCAGTGAGTATAATTAATGCAGTAACTATTATGATATTCTACTGCCTAATTTGAGGTCTAAATAAATAGTAACATTACTTCTTTCCCAGACATATAATTACATGTGGCCATGATGGTGATGTGAGAATTTGGGTGGACATCGAAGATGATGACCCTAATTCCCATTGTGTAGGAGAAAATGCATTAGCAGTTTGTTTTAAGGAGAAGAGACTCTATGTGGCTACAGACAATCATCTAGTGCAAGCATACACATTCCCAGCCTTTGATAAAGATGGGATTATCACTAGGTTTACAGCACCAGTTACACAAATCAAGACTTCAAGTAAAATTGAGGTAAGACTTGCTTACTTCTTCGCAATTGTCTTACATTTGTTAAATTTAAGGCTTAGTTACTTCAAGCACATAGAATAGAACTTAATTTAATTATATTAATTACTGATCTTTTATACTTTCAATTATTGTTACTTTGGGATGGACGTCACATCTTGCTTTGGCTTTCTGCTAGATATTATCAATATTAGCTCAGTTGCGTCTAGTAAAATTCTAAATAACTAAAGAGCTAATCTTTATTGTCTGTGATTACATTAATCCAACAGGCATTAGGATGTACATCAGAAAACATGGAAGCTAGAATATGTAGCCTCGAAGGCGGAGCTCCACTATTTGTGATGTCAGAACACAAGGGCCCAGTCCTCAGCATTGCAATATGTCCTCGCATGAAGTTTGCTTGCACAGCCAGCGGAGACAGCATACTACGGATATGGGACATTGACACACAAAAGATTGTTAAAGATATTACCTGTGTGCCTAAAATCAATACATTCTATGCTGCAAAAGTTTTATGTGAGTATCAATGTCTGTGGGTTTATCCAGTAGGCACAGCACAGTAGTACATCACAAACTAGAAATCCTACTAATATTATAAATGCAAAAGTTTGTGAGTATGGACGGATGTGCATTACCTTTTCACACAAAAACTACTCAATGGATTTGGATGAAATTTGGATCACAGATAATTTATAACCTGGATTATCACATAGGATACTTTTTATCCTAGGAAAATTTTAGGTTCTTCTGAGATTCTAAGCTCAATGTGGATGTAGTTGGAGGCAGAAGCTAGTTTTGAATATTTTTTAAGCCATCTTTA
Source organism: Falcaria lacertinaria (assembly GCA_951449985.1). Lineage (NCBI taxonomy): Eukaryota > Metazoa > Arthropoda > Insecta > Lepidoptera > Drepanidae > Falcaria > Falcaria lacertinaria. The sequence goes on along the minus strand of OX602109.1, from coordinate 3,868,681 downwards.
TTTAACTTGAACATAATAAATGAAATATGTTGTTACTTTAATTAATTACTTTAATAATATTAAGAATGTCTACTTTTAATTAAATTATTAATTTTCCAAGGTCGAATGGACTTTGAGCCCATGGAAGGAAAATATCTGGCATACCCAAATAATAGAGAAATAATTATACTGGACTCAGAAAGCTGGGGCCAAAGGATGACTTTCACACATGGCTTGGTTTGTTAATTTTCTCTACTATAAAATTTTTTTGAGGCACACCTTTATCTATTTTGAACCCAAGTATATAAAAAAAACTAAGTGTATGTGTGTGACTCACTTATCTCAGCTATCCCAATCAGATTAACCTTCACTTTAAAATTTCGACCCTGATAAATATGTATACTTTAAGAACTTCAAAGTTTCAACAGTGTTTCTTGTTAGTACATATTTAGTGCATAGCTCTATAAATCCATGTCCTGTTAGGCACATGCCAAGCAGGTTGGCACTGCTGCCAAGCTTGGCAGTAATGCTGATTCTCCAAGTTAAGAAAAGTAATATAAAATGTGCTTTTCAGATCAAATGTGCCATATCCCAATGCTTATTCTCACCTTGTGGGGGCTTTTTGGCTGGGAATACAGTTGCTGGTCAGATAGCAGTGTGGGAGATTGAAACTGGAACATGCATGGGCATTATTGAACACCCCACTTCACACAATGTATCAGCTATGGCTTGGAATCCAAAAGGCAAGTATGAATTGCACTTAAAATATCATGTATTATTAGAATTATGTTATATGCTTTGCTGCAGCATATAAATTATTATTAGTAAATTATATTAGTTATTATAATAAGTATGTTTTCAGCTAGAAATGTTCATTGAATTGTTAATTATAGGTAACGGTGTCCTTGCATATTGTGATGTTGCTGGTCAACTTGGGACACTGGTCAATTGCTACGGCAAAGACAGTGGGAAAGCTGGAGATGGTGATGTAGATGACGTCGAAATGGTGGAGCGAGCTGATGGTATAATCAAATGAGTTTTATTTAATGTTTTACCAAATTATACCTTAGACGTCGCTCGCGACAATTTAGGTCAAATTATTCAATAGGTTTAAACCCATGGGAACCCTTTATTATTTCGATAAAAAGTACTCTTATTTGTTAATTCACGTCACACGAAAATATGCTTTAACATTTTTATTGGGGTTAACATACTTGGATAGGATATAGAAAATGGCCGTTAAAAAGTTACACTATTTCCAGACAATGATGACTTGGTAGACGATATCATTCAGAACTACGAGAGTGATGACGACAATGCTATCTCCCTGGAGAAGCTCAAGAGTGAGGCCCTAGGCGGGGCGTCGGTGGGGGCGGAGTCTCGGCCAGAGTCCCGGCTGGAGTCTCGGCTGGAGGCCCGCAGTGCGCCGCCACAGCCGCCCTTCCAACCCTCCGCCACGCCTACACATCTTGAGCATAGGTATCACACATTCTATTAAGGCATTTGTACTTAACCGGTGTCCCAGGGACCACTGGTGATACCTGGTAGCACCCAAACTGGTCCGCATGCAAAGTATAAAATTAAAGTTGACTCAATATGAATAGCCCTGGGTGGATAACTAATTTGTATTGTTAAATTCATCAGAATGTTTTATGTACTAAATTAATTCCTTTCTACATTTAACAGCAATTGAGCAGACAAGTAAGAACAAATTATTAAAATTTCCAGATACATGTGTTGGAACGACGTTGGCATTGTCCGCTGCCATACAGCCGAGAACGGCGAATCCACGATAGACGTGGAGTTCCACGACACGAACGTCCACCACGGCATACATCTGAACAACTATTTAAACCACACTATGGCCAGCCTCTCCCACACTGTGTTAGCCTTGGCTTGTGAGACACCCAGGTATTTACCAATGACAATATCCTCTAAGGTCTGCTTGATATGAGATTCAAATATTTTTAGTAGTTTTCATTGCAGTTCTTTCTACTATGAATAGAATAGATGAGAATGGCCAAAGCCATGGGTTCCAAAGTATTTTTGCCTGGATTTTTCGCGGGCACGCGTAAAACAACTCCGTTTTTTAAATTTCTTTCGTAATCGGATGAATGGTAAAGGAGCGCACAGAAGACGAACAAATAAACAAATTGTCATTGCGATTATCGATCCATCCATCCGTGTTAAGTTCAGCAGCCTTTGTTGGATAGGTGACCGCCCAAGCCACTCCCAGTTCCCTCCGTTCTCGGAAGCACGTTAAGCCTTCGATTCCGGTACCAATATCTTTGGGGTCGGTCAGAAGGAGAGACCTGATTTACCCCAGGTATCTAATTTTCAAAGGTAAATGTGGCAAAGACGGGTGCAGATCAAGATTGTAATAGCGCTGCATACTTTTTGCCTACCCTGAAAGGTACATGGCGTAATCATATTATGTTTGTATGAACAATTGTACGCAATGTTTGTGATGAGGCAGGGTGATGATGAGGCTGAGTGTAGGTCTGTTGCAGTAAGCTGGTGTGCATCTCGGTGGTGGGCAGCAGCAAGGAGTGGAGCGTGTCCATGAGCGGCGCCGAGGAGGTGGTGTGTGTGGCGGCGGCCGCCGGGCTCGTGGCTGCGGCCACCACAGCCCGCCTGCTGAGGATCTACTCCGCTATGGGCACTCAAAGACAGGTACCTAAGAGCTTGTTCAAGTGACGCGCTTTACGTCACTCGCGCCTTCTCGAGGTACTAGAGCTACATAGATGCTGCCGCGCGTTGGCACACTCGCGCGTAAAACGTGTGCAGTGAGCGAGACTCGACTCGCGCGTTTTACACGCGAGCGCCACGCCAGTCGATATACTCGGCCGCCATACATAGATACATCGAGTACAACTCGCGAGTCCGTGACGAGTGAAAGTATTTGGTATTTGGAAAATGGAGCCTGGTAACTACGAATGAACTTTTTATTGACAAAGTTAAGAAAAGTGTAGCCTCATGGGATTTGGACTCATCGGAGTATTCCCAAAGACCCACAAAACTAATTTACCCCAAGGTATACAGGATTATAATTTTTTTGCTGTTTTGTTGTGTGTATAGGTGATCTCTCTCGCTGGCCCAGTAGTGACCCTAGCCGGGTTCAACACCACAATACTAGCCGTGTACCACAGCTCTGATCCCGGAGCCTCGGACCAACATCTAGCTATGGATATTATCGCTTTTAATGGTAAATATGAATTTACGCTTTATTTTATACTCTGCCTACCTCGTCAGGGATTTAGCGTGATGATATGCATGTACGTATTAAATATGTTAAAATTATCTTTCATGATATAAAAGCGGCTATATGCCTTTGTAAACACTCAAATGACATTTGGAACTATGTATGCAACTTCCACTGTCGATTACATTTCTTTAGGAAAATTTATTTATAAACAGTAAGCAATTCGACAACAGCTTGTCAGCATCCGCGATGATTCCTCTGATTGAACTGCTGTATTTGTTTGAACCATGGTCGCCGTATGGTTGAAGTGACCGCCTGTTATTTGAGGTGGTTCAAACTGAATCCTTGGAAACCTAAACTTAAATACAGTGATAAAGGGCTTCACGAGCGCAAAAAAATTATAAAGGGATATCCTATTAAAATTGGACGCGCCTGATTGGATTTTACAGAATCAAAAGATCGCAGTCAAATAACAGAGAGGTGGCGTAAGCAGTAGTGAGTCGTTAGTTCAAGTAACTCGTATCATTTTACAAGTTTTTTTTCTCGTGACTTAATCACCTTTTATTAATTCCGACCTCAAATCGGTCACATAGTTATCCATAATCGGTCACTACTCGATAAATCTCAACAAAAACCGAAACCGAAATATGAAAACCGTGGGCTTCACGGTCATTTATATTTTTCCTATACCTGTTATTTCGCGCTATAGAGCGTAAAGGTTTTGCAGGCTAACCTTCATAGATGTTACACTCACATAAAAAAATATTTGTGTTAGGTCGTCATGTCCGCTGTAAGACTGTGTCAGTGCCGCTAAGCGCCGGCTCACGGCTGCGTTGGACGGGCTTCAGTGAGGCCGGCTCGCCGTGTACCGCGGATAGTACGGGCGCAGTGCGTCTGTATGACGTGTCTAGCGCTCTATGGATGCCCATCTGTGATACCGACGCGCACTCCAGAGGAGCTTCGGATACCTGGTACATCGTCTCTGTGAGTATTTATTGTAGTTAACTAGCTGTACCGGGGACTATGTAGGCGTGGAATTAATTTTGATTCCAATGTGTTCAAGTTCTTTTTTTTGCGCGTAACCCTATTTTATTTTCCAAAATAAAAGTAACTGGATAAAGTATCCTATATGTTAATCCAGCTTATAAGCTACTTCCATTGCAAATTTCATGCAAATCCTTTCAGCAGTTGAGGCGTGAAGAAGGTACAAACACACACACACACAAATTTTCACATTTTTTAATATAAGTAAGTTCAATACTCCAAATGTCCCATGAAAAGAGACCATTATCCGTAGCCTATATCATTAAAGTGGTCGGTAATTATCTATCACTGATTTGATATAGCTTTTTCTATCACTATGATATCAGATATGCTTACTTAAAGTAAATGAGGTAGGTCCGACGCATACCTTTGTTTTATTCATAACTTATTCAATATTGATTGACACAAAATAACGGATTCGGAGCTTTTTTATTATGTATACATACACTCGTAATTATAATAATGTTTGAATTGATCTCATATTACAGGTCAGTGAGCAGACACAGAAAGTTCGGGCCATCTTATGTAGAGGCACGTCGTTCCCGTTGACTGTGCCCAAGCCTATCATCACCGAACTGCCCATACAGGTTGGCATACCATACCATTCACGGTACAAATAGGTTATGAGCTGAAGTGGAATAATATTTAGTTCTTAAAATACTTAGAACCTACATCTCACTTACATACCATACTGGGGCAAATGTAACCTTTTTTAATTACTATGAAGGTTCAACAAGCCCACAGCCCACCTGATGGTAAGCGGTCACCGTAGCCTGTAGACACTTGCAATCTGAGGGTCAAATCAATGGCGCGTTGCTAATCTTATTTTTGAGAGGACTTACTGAATTAGCAGCAGTCAAGGTCCTTATTACCTGCACAGTGTATTCTACAATAATTTGGAAATATAACACGCTACAGAACCCAACACTATATAAGAGTATTGTTACTAGATCTGTGCCACTCGCCACGTTAAACACCAACCGGCTCTACTACTCGGAATGAACCGGATGGGGGAACTACCGGGTATAATGTACCCTTTCATCTCGCGCAGACCACAGATGTGTGCATAAATATATGATGAATTATATTGGATGTTATGGCTTGGGGTACTTCTCGAAGGTTTCAACCTCGTCAACAAAAAAATGGGTTGTTAGGCTATTATGCCTATTATGTCAGAATGTTTTGTGTTAGTCAGAAGGTTAAAGAGAGATGCAATATTGATCGATAGTAGGTACTGGGTAGGATGAGATGTGGGTAATGTCATCTCGTCTGTCGTCTGTTTAAGATCCCCCTGTGCGAGCTAGAGTCGGAGAAGAGTCAGTACGAGGAGCAGCTGGTGCGGTGGGCGCACACCGCAGCCGAAGTCGACGTCAAGGCGGCTAGGGAGACGGCGCTCAAGCTCTTCGCTGTTAGTATATCACTACATTATCCTTTTCTCATCTGTACTCTTAGCAAGAACCACTTTCGACTAAATCGTATCGGTTTCGACTATTTTTGTATGGGACAATAAACAGTGCTGCACCGGTGAAAAGTGAAACTAAAAGTTCCTATGAAAATTTTGTCATTTTTGTGAGTTACGTTTTCGAAAGATGCTGTTGCTCAGGCTACTGACCCAGGGCCGCAGCTAGAAGTAACGCAGCTGTTTTTACAGGTAGGATGTAATAAAAATTTTATTTGATCTGTACTGGTTGCGATTTTTAGCTTTCTTGACTTTAGAGTTATGAAACATGTGTTTTACTCATAATAAAATATAGCCTATTCGTTACTCGTAGTTAATTTTTATTGCTGAAAGAGGAATCGAATTAGAAATCATCCCTACATAGAAAGAAACAAACAAGCTATTATATACCTTACAGGACGCGTTGGATACTAGAATTTTAATAAATTCACATCTTTCTACACTATAAGTTTGCTTGTATATTTTCTGTATTTTTTGTCTACCCCTATCTTACAGATTTTCATATATATTTTGTATGGCGCCCTTTCCACAGCTCGCCTGCAGAAGTGAAATAGAACAAAGGGCTCTAGAACTAATGGAACTGCTGAGAGACGACCGCCTTCTGCCATTAGCTGCTAAATACGCATCGAGACTCGGCAGGATGCACTTGGCGGACAAACTGACCAATCTAGCGGAATCCTGGGAGACAGGTGGACTAAACAAATCTGCATATCTATATATATATATAAAACATCTTCCCAGAACATTCGTACCTACCATCACTAATGAATAATTGGAACATAGAAGGCTAACTGGCATATTGCTTTTTTTTTTATACCACTAAGGTGGCACACAAGCATACGGCCCACCTGATGGTAACCGCTAGCAATACCAGGGGTATCACTAACGGGGTGCCAGCCATGTTGTCGATGAGGACTCACTGTGCTAGCAGCATTACTACTAGCCCAGCGTAACCTCGTGGAGCACTGGCAACCTTACTTACCGCAGAAACACAACACTACATCAAGTAGTCTTACTTCACTGCGGTCTTCTGTAAGGTGAAGGTACAGTCCCCAGTCGGGCGGCTCCAATTTAAATGGGATAACCCACGGGAAATCCCAAATCGCCCTACCTCTCTTTAACACTACTTCTCTTGTTATACACAAAATATATGAATATGTAATGTTCCTATTATAATTCATCCGTTATGGTAAGGTTATTATACATAACTAACAGTGAGACAATGGTTAGAGCTGGCTTACATTTTGAGTTTTTTTATTCTCTTTATATTTTAGTAGAAATAAATTTTAAGGACTAATGGCCTCTGTTTGAGTTCTCATTACACACATATACTTTGTCAGTCGTCCCTGTAATGTATGTGTGTGTATGTATCTGCAGATGGCAGACACAATGAGGCCCACTCGCACTTCCAGCAGCTGGAGTCCCAGGAGACTTATGACGTCAGCAACACAGACGACATGAACGCCAGTCTCATCATACCGCAAAAAGTTAAGGAGAAGAAAGCAGAGACTGTCACTCCTATTAAACCAGTGGTAAGATTGTTTTGTATGTATGTATTTTAAATCTTTACAAATAAATTAAATTCAAGTGTCATGAACTTCTACTATATATAAACACTATGCATATATATATAAAACAAATGCTTGGATTTTTGAAATATTAATTTTGTTTTGCAATTTCAAATTTACATTTGGCCGTCTGTAGCAGCGGTTGTATTCTCATGGGTCCGTTGTTTCAAACGTAGCTTCATTGCAGTGATACCACTGTTGTTATTAATATAATATTTGCGTCAATAAAATGTGCTGACTTATTAAAATAGTTTCTTAATGACATGTTTCAGCCTATAAAGTCGTCGCCGGGCGGAGCGAGGAACCCCTTCAGAAAGCAGCAAGAGGCAGCCAAAAGTGCACCAAGCCCCTTGAGTTTGACTGACCGAACACTGGTCGAGGTCCACTCCACTGGCGACACTACTGAAAATAACGACGTAAGTGGTTTTCTTCTATCTTGTAATTTTTCAAAATCTTTAGTTATAATTTGTTTTTTTAAGTATTCTTGCTTAAATTATAGGAAATTTCAATTAAATAAAACATGGATATCACAATAATAGGTAGGTTTCTAGGTGATCTTAATGTAGCTAAAATTAGGATAACGCACTCATGCCAAATTGATGTACATGCTTTTTACTTGCGCCTGTGAGAAAAAGACCTGTTGCTGGTTTTTTTTAAAAGATATTTTTCCGACTCGGTGTTCTGAGATGTCGATATTAATGAGTGCTTTACAAGGGCCTGAATTAATTAGCCATGTTAATTTCCCTTACCATTATTTTTTGTTATTATACCACACAGGAGTTTCAAACCGTGGTGCTAGACTGGATTAATATGATAAGCGCTAATGCGCTCAATATTGTATTAATATGTTCATTGCAGCCGTTGAAACCGCAAGACGGCGAAACATTCGTAGACTGGTTCTCGCGCAACAAACCCACACTGGAACAACAGAACCCTGAACAAACTCCTTCAGAGCTCACTCGGCACGGTATTAGGATGTTCAAGAGCTTACAAACTAAGCCCATTGCTGCAGAGACCAGTCAGAAGAGAAAACTGGACGAACACACCAACGGCTCGGAGGCACCCGTTGCAAACGCGCCGAAACAGTCCAAATTAAGCGCCTTCTCGTTTCAGAAGAAGACTTGATCTTCCTTTATACATACTAACAGTCCTCGCGACGCGTATGGTATGGTTATTAAACTGTGAGTTTTGGATATCAACATACCTGCCGACTAATTATGTATTGTTAGAGATGTAAGTAATAAGTTGTATGTGAAATTCACTCACATTGTGAATGTCCAGTTCAGTGTAAAGTGCACCTAATTTAAATGTGTATGGATGTCATTGGATGACATTTAAGCAGGTGTTAAACCTTGCGTCTGGATGTTAATTAAATAATGGTTTTATTCTAGGAGACATTTCTGTAAATACCTTGTTATAAACAATTTTAGGTTACATTTAAAATAAAATCTATTTGATAATTATTTGTTCATTTTTAAACATTCACTAGTTCAGTTTCATCGGGTGATGGGAATATGCCTTCTCCGATCATCCTCGTCCACTCTTGTCCGTTCGGGTACGTATATTTTTCCAAAGCCTCAGGTAAGAACTCTGTGCTATACCCAGGCATCTGGAATAAATAGGTATATTTATACATTACGAATTGTTTTATGATTGAATTGAATGGAAGAAAACCACGACATAACTTTGACCAAATAAGTGATTAAAGTGAGGACTGCTTATATAATTTGAACCAGGAGATTTTTTATTTAGTCATTTATATAATAATCCAAATATACTATTGTACACTAAATACTAAAATTAATACATAAAACGGGAGATGATTTTCCTGACTTGGAGTCGACGAAACTTAGGGCACTGAAAAGTTTCACTAATTCGGTCAACCACACAGAACTATTCTTGTAGACCTTGATACTTTTTTCCGGATAACAAGTCGTCGTCGGTTGACACACTTCCACATCACTTACATACCTACTTTGCTTTACTTTACCGTCAACTAACCTTGTATTGAGCCACGTGGATGAAGTCATAAATTAATAGCTACTTTTATCGCGAAATACAAAGATATAAAATATTTTTGGCACACAAGCGTACGGCCCACCGATTGTAAGCAGTCACCGTAGCCTATAGGCACTAACAATACCAGGGGTATCAGTAACGCGTTGCCAGTCGTTCTTCTTGCTTCGTTTATACTTACAGAAAATCACAAAACATATTACCGTCGGGGCTTGGTATCGCGCGTTTTCAACCAAGCAGGGTTCTTTGAAGTGCTCGTGCTGCTGGTCCACGTACTCGATGAGGCGGCCCTCCTCGGTCCCCGAGAGGCTGGCGTAGTCCCACATCTGCAGGTGCTGCACCATCTCGCACAGACCCACACCGCCAGCGTGCGGACACACTTTCACTAAAACAATAAAAAGTGCAAATATAATATTATGCACATTATACATTACGTTTAATAGAAGTATAGAAAGTGCCCACACATACAAGAAAAAATATACTAAATACATGCGTTGTCGGTATCACGCGACATCACCGTGAATCCAAATAGTATTAGAGAGGGTACGAAAGTTTAATTACTTTTCGTGTTGAAAGCAAAGCGCTGTTTTTAGAGAAAAACGTAATTTTCTGTTACTATTACATTACATAAATTTATATAATTTTTCTTGAACATGAGTAATCGACTCGTCCAAACAACGCAAGCAAGATAATGACAATCTATCTTGTTCTTTCTTACTGGTGGCTCACTCCCTACACACCGCGAGCGATATATGATAGATTTAGGTGAAACATGTATTTCTATGAGTAGTACCTTGAAGTTTCTCAGCCATGAGGTAAACTGCCAATAACTCATTGATGCCTCCGATGCGCGCGGAATCAATCTGGCAGTACTGCATGCCACCGCTCTGCAGGAACTGTTTGAACATGACGCGGTTGGCGCACATCTCGCCCGTCGCTACTCCGATGCCATACGGCCTGTATAACGAAATTTACAGTAAACACATGAAGCTGCGTAGTACACAATCGATCTATGATTCATTACTGAGTTTTAAGCTAAGAGAGGCTAGTAATTATCTATTATTGTATTTAAGCTTAATTGTTGGGACATCCAAATATCTAATGTTGGAGAACCAAATAAATATGTGAGTTACTTCAAAGCGTCCGATATGGCAACGTGTCCCAGCACATCGTCAGGAGATGTGGGCTCTTCGATCCAGAGCGGTCTGAGCGGCGCCAGTTTCTTCATCCAATCAATCGCTTCGTTCACGCTCCACGCTTGGTTAGCGTCCACCATCTATACTTGGAAATTTGAAAATTCGCATATTTTTTATTCTACCAACAAGTACGGTTACATCACCTGGCAATTTGTAGCAAGACCAACGTACCAAAACGTTATCCTCCCCGATGCACTCGCGAAGTAAACTGCATCTTTTGTAATCGTCGTCAACGTTCACTCCAACTTTCACTTTGAAATGTGTGTACCCAAGCTTTAGGTATTTGATACATAGTTCCCTGACCAGATCGTCACTGTATCCGAGCCAACCTTTTGCAGAAAAAAAAACATACAGAACTTTGTGAACATACATAATTATTTTATGTCATAATCAAAACAGTGATAATAATGTTAAATGTTTATGTTATGCTATTATTGTTTGTGTGGATGCGATAAGAAGTTATACATTTATTACAAAAATACTATATTATGTTAAGACCTCGTTAAGACAAATATGTCGTTGATTTAGCAATAAATGGTTTAGTTAGTTAGTTACTGAGGAATACAATATATCTGCCTATAAGTCTTCCTGATATGACCGAAGAGGTAGGCATAGGGGTCACAGTCAACACCCACCCTGTCATGGTGCATTTGCGACAGACTCACATTTTCGTCAGCGCTTGTGTGAAAACATAGTTAGCCCTATTAAAAAAAAGTTTAACTATAGTACTTACCAACTTGTGTTGTATAAGCTGGGTACCCATTCTCCATCAAATATTGAACTCTCTCTTCTCTCCCAACCCGCTTTTCTTTCAACATTTGGATGGCCTCTTCTTTTGTAATAACGTCGGTGATGTACCGAAAATCTATGGTTGACACGAGCTCCTGTTTCACGAAATATATCATAAATACAGCTGATAGGAGTTTCATGATTTTTGACACCCAAAGGACATTTACTAGTCTATTGAATGTACTTTTTCTCCCATGAAAACCAAAGGAATCACGACAGTTTTATTTTTACCTTAATCGACGTGGACGTCGCGGACCAAAACTATTTTTTTTTCTAAGAAGGAAGGTAACGTAACACCTACATTTATAGTTTTTTTTAAATACCTAATCCGTTTCACCTTTACCTCGATTATATTTACATAATCATACAATACATCATCATTATTACCTTTTTACTACACAACGGCTGAACTAATTTTGATGGCTTGACAATATGACTTATTTTTACAAATCACCGATTTTTTATATTTTTCATATCAGTCTCCCGTAATATGCTTTTCAAGTATAATGACGTCACAAGTGTTAGGGAAGTTACCTCAGGGTCCATATCCACGAGCAGCCTCCACACCGGCTTGTTTTCAATCCGGGCCCACAGGTCCCATAACGAGTTCAAGATGGCGGCCGCTGCTAAATGTACTACTCCTTTCTCAGGCCCAATCTGAGGGAGGCAGAATATTCATATCATTGAAGAAAGAAAACATTAAGAGAAGTAGTGGGTTTTCCCATTAATATTGGAGTCGCCTGGCTGGCGACTGTAACTCCACCTTACAGAAAACCGCAGTGAAATAACACTACTTTGATGTAGTGTTGAGTTTCTGGGGTAAGTAAGGTCGCCAGTGCTCCACGAGGATACGTTACGCTAGCAGTAATGCAGCTAGCACAGTGATTCCTCATCAACAACAGGGTTGGCAACTCGTTAGGGGTATCTCTGGTATTGCTAGCGACTCTAGGCTACTACGGTGAAATAAATAATATATACCTGAGTCGCACTAAGTCAAAAGGCACAGCAAAATCCACAATCATTAAAAATAATTGAATTTCACATACCCATCTCATCTGCGAGTCGTTGGTGAGCGTGCGCCAGAAGGTGGCGTAATCAGCAAAGATATCCGCCGCATTCTTTCCCAATAGGAACCTCTTCATGGAACGGATGGCCAGCACTACCACCTCAGTTCCCCGCCCACAAGTGAACGTCAACCCGAAGCCTTGCTTGCCATTCTCAGTCGTGGTTGTCACGTAAGCGCAAGAGTAGTCTGGATCTGTGTGCTGCAAGAGATAGAAATAATGCAGCAAATGATCGCCTTACGTTATTTTAACAGTTTGAAAAAGTCAATTATATGTAATCGGAACCTGCAGTATGCTGTTATGAACGTAGAAGAAGCAAAAGGTATCCAAGTCAAGACTGAAATGGCTGTATACCTGCTCTCTGCCTGCCCTGCAAGGGACTTGGCGTGATGGCATGTATGTACTTAGGTACCTATGTATGTTGATAGCGGTACTCACCGTAGCGTCCGATCCATGACCTCCTAGTGAAGTTGGAAATCTCACGTCTTTTACATCAAGGTTGACAACTTTTAAACCATTTCTGTCCGGTGCCGGCATTATCGTTTGACAAAACAAGAACCTTTTGCTACCGTTGGCAAGCGACTGTTGATAACTCATTTACTTGTCACTCTCTTATCGCTCTATTCAGTACCTATTTAACTTTATTTAAATGTTATCCCAAAGTCGAAAGGTTAAAGAATAAAATCTCTCGTATTATATTGCACCACAAAAACGTAGGTACTAATTAAAATTCAGATCTCGAGAAGTTAAACGTCAAAAGCATATTATATTAGTATAAAGGGAAAATAATAAACCAAATATATCTAAATATCAAATTTTATTTATAATCTCTTAATGCACGTGCATATTCGCAAGGTAAATTACGGTTCCAAAGTTATAATACTGTGAACTGTTGAGAACTAGCCTTTGCAGAAAGACTATCGAATAGCTTGCAACCGACAGCTTATTTGTATCGCTTTCGACTATTTTGGTATGGAAAAATGTATAGCGCCGCGGCGGCGAAAGGTAGAACTAAAAATTGTTAAGAAAATTTTGTAATTTCCAAAATACGCTTCCGATACCTGTTCCTGCTCCCAGTAAGATGGGTAGCATGGCGACTATTACTTTAGAACCGGAATATGCCCCAAGAAAGTGTACAGTAGCAACAACTCTAGCATTTAGTCATTCTCACCATAAAGGACAAAGGAGCATAATAGCTTTTATTGAATTGACGAGAGACGTAACTTTTCTTAAAACAAGGTACGAAATTTGTGAAATTATTGTCATGCCACGACTAGATTATTTATAAACAATTTGTACAACTTTTCATTTTAGAACAGTATATTTATAAATTGCATCACAAAAGATCATCATAATCACAACATCATAAAAGATCTGACCCATCTGATAAATGGACAAGGTTAAAATATAAAGTACAACTTGATTCCATGGAATACCTAACTAGTGTATATGAACAATTTAATAACTAAAATATATTATATATATAATGATATGATACAAATACAAACAAACTATGAACCAATCTATATATAAAATTGTTAATCTAAATCAATATTTTTTATATATAAAAGCAAAATACTACTTACCTCACTGAATCATCATCAAATTTCATGATACCATCTTGAATAGAGTAAGGAGTATCCTAAAAGGGGGTTAGAAGTTTGTATAGAAGTATAAATAACGTATTTTTAAACCCTAAATAAGGTATTTAAGGTTCCATATACGAAAGGGACCCTATAACTGAGCCTACACTGTATGTCTGTTTGTTGGACCCTTAATTGTCAGAATTTTAATCATAATATGTAGCTGGTTGTTTTTTTTACAATTTATGAACAATTTAAGAGATTAGATAAAAAAGTTAAGGGTTACAGGAGTGTTTTTTTATACTTTTCAGATTATGTAATAATGATCTGCTCATCTTGGTATTTCGCTTTTATACATACAAAATTAATATAGATAGGCATGTACTTACATTAGATTTTAGTTATATACAATAAAAATAAATTCCAGGCATGTCACATCACATAATTTGGAATGTTTAAATCATTCACAATGGTATCTTAAATTACTTTATATTACTTTTATACATAATAGCTAGGTCTTTGACGACTTGCCTCTCGCCTTCTTTCCAGAGCAGAGATGCCAGGCGTCCCAATGTACCGTCGTAGTCATTGTTAGCCCAGTCTAGGAGTAGTTTATAACGCGCCTGTGGACATATAAGACTGTATGCTAATAGCTTATATTAAGATAGCTTCTTTTTATACTAAAAAGATGGCAAGCAAGTATATGGCCTGCCTGATGGTAAGCAGTCAGAAAAGTACATTTTCCATATATATCGAAGAAACAAAGTGATCCCATGGGATAAAAAAGGCTAGTTTTTATAATATTTTCAAACCAATTTCAGAACTACATGATATTATGCATTAATTAATTTATGAGTATGTTGTTTAGATAACATAGGGTCAAGATTTTTTTATTAACCTCCGAGATACCGTAGCTGACTGTCTCAATCTCTATAGTCTCAATCCTCCCCTTGGTGTAGCCCAGATTTCTGAAGAATGTGCGCCAATTCTTGCCGAGATTTTTGGCTATGTAGTCCATGTACTCATGTTCTGGCTGAAAGATAAGATTCTAAGATTAGGAACCTACCTAAAAACAATACAATAAGTGCCAAGGCAATCATCCAGGTAGGTATCAGCTACAAACTTTACTTATTATTTAATAAAAATATTTTGTGTTTCATGGCTTTTCCTACAAAATTAAAAGAAAACCATGCTATATTTATTGGTCCAGAAAAGGTGGTGTAATCTGTCTACATACAGAAAAACCTTCATCACCCATTTTTGTTAAAATGATATCTTAATACTTTTTACATTGGTAATTAAATTATCACCACCTTTAAATAATTATGTAACATTGCATGCTTTCTCATAAATTAATTATATCCTATTAATATGCTTTACATAAACAAGTGCTCATCGGGTGTTGTCCTAGGACATCATATATGCCAGATATTCCCATAGTTAATCAGTAATAACACATCATATCATACGGCAGTGCCTAGAACAAGAATTTGTTATTGCTTAATTTAATCAATTCATCCTTTTGATCAGAATATAGTGGTACCCAGAACTGAAGAGATTTATGGAACAAAACTTTAGTTATATCAGAATCTATGAAAATATAAAAAAATCAAGTTCTTTTATCTACCTAATTTGAGAGTAGAAGGCATTGACCTAAATAGGACTATCTTTTCATACTTTGCACATTTTATATCTGCAGCTTATTATAACATAAAGATAAATTGATAAGCTAACTTTATGCTTACAAATTGTTTTCTCTATATATAATTGTCACATTCCCAAGGGCTGAAGAGCATCCTAATTCCAAACTGCAGATTCAACCTATGTCTTTGCCATAGACTAGGTGAAGAAGGAATAAGCAACATTCCAACTGAGAGTAATTTATTCATAATACAACCATTGGTGCCATTGCTTGACTCCTGACTTGCAGTGCACACATCTTTTGCTTCTTGTACATTAATCAATTACTTCATAAATGCCCACCAAGTACTTGTTACCTTTCAAAATAACATTTATTATACTTACTTATTATGTAAGACAATCATACCTTAATTTTAGCTTCTAATAAGAGTGTGATGAGTTTGCTTTTTTGTATGGGTTCCTCTTGATCATCATTGTCCTTCTGATGAGGCTTGTTTACAGCTCCCATGTAGTAGTCATTGCCAAAGCGAATGTTACTAGCATTCACAATATTGATCACATTACCAGTTGCTGAAAAAACATGGTTAAAATAATTGGCTCATGCTACACTCTAACTTAATAATAACAGAAGTAATGTTAGTAGTTTCAAACCTTGGGTATTCACAGAACTGTTCTTCTTTCCAGTTTTTCCCATCTTAGGAAAGTCTGTGTTATAATTTTTCTTATTAGATTTAAAGAATGATTTCTTGAATTTGGGCTTTTTTTCGTTATGTACATAATCGTCATCGCCTGATTCCACAAGGATCTCCTCAGGTTCGTTGTTCGTGTCTTCATTTTCGTTTTGTGAGTCATCCTCTTCCTCAACTACATAATCCACATTTTCACTTCGTGGAGGTTCCCGAGGAGATCTCGGCACCGCGTCCGACTTCAAGTTACGAAATATATCCTTTAACTTGCTACTAATACTCGTCATTTTCTATAAATTCTACTTACACAAGATTAGCCTTCACCCGATAAAAAAAATCACGACAAGAACTCTTTCCACTAATTCGTGATAAAATCTATTATCTAATATGCAAGTATTGTGTTTCTGTCGCCACTGATTTTTGGTAGAAATAAACCAAATTTACCTAATTCTTCTTCTTATTGGCACCATAACTTTTGCTTGAAATTGCTTTGTTTTCAACTTCAACTTTGTTGCTTTGCTTTGCGTGACGTATAAGAGAGTCGTGACGTGTTCTTCTTCTTTTTTTTTCGATATGGTCATCAATCCTTTTCATGGACTATTTTTGCCAGTGTCGAGTACAAGTGACGTGTTTGGTTAATTTAATTAGAACTGTCATACGATTTGACATATATCAACCAAGACGGACTGCCAAATCAAAACATTCTTCTTCTTCTTCTTCTTCCTAAGTATGGCAATCAATCCCTTCAGGGACTATTTTTGCCAGTGTCGAGTGTTAGAGAAGTTTCATGTTGCAAATTTTCTCGTGTTTGCCGCATTAAAATGCCTAGTGTCATGCATTCTAACGCCCAATGGAGTTTCTGGAGACAACCCACGGCAGTAGCAGATCGTAACACGCCTTTAGATTAGAGGTAACCTATTGACCAAAATGATAAATCACTTAACCCAAAAGTCGTATTATGGCATTATTTCCAATGCTCCTATAAATCAGTCACTAAATGAAACTTTACTGCACATATCGACACCAAAAATACACATTAAAGATCACTATAACACAATTTACGACACACTGGAAAAAAATCTCAACCGCTCCGCCTGATTCCCGCCAAAAACTCCGCACTATTATTTACTCAACATTGCTGTAACGTTGAAATCTAGAAAACAGCACCAAGCACTTGATCAAGTAATAACTTAGGAAAACCGTGATGATTACCTCATTATTTAATTTGTTGCTGTTTTAAAAAAATCTATTTATTTGTCTCTGGGCAGGTTCCCTCAATAAAATAGAAGGGAAGAATCATAAAAATTAGTCAAGAAACATCAAAATAATCGACGTTATATATTTTTTCATATAAAATAACTATTACTATTAGCAATTTGATGTAAGTAAGGTTGCCAGTGCTCCTCGAGGATACGCTGCACTAGTAGTAATGCTGCTAGCACAGTAATGGCAACCCGTTAGTGATACCCCTGGTATTGCTAGCGGCTAAAGGCTACGTTGACTGCTTACCATCCAGGTTACCAGGTGGGTCATATGCTTGTGTGCCACATTAGTGGTATAAAAAAATATATCTTCCTTTTTGAAGTTTAGCTTATCTATTTTTAAGTTATATTTAGCACCCACGTTGGTATCGAGTTCGCAACTTTTCAAACGAGACTACTTTTCCGGGGAAACTTGTAGTGCTATTTTTGGATGATATCATCCTATCAAAGCTTGTTTTGTATGTATCAACTATCATAGTGTAATAAAATTTACTTGTTTATTAATATGTTATAATCAGGTTATATATAAATAAATATGTGTCTGTTATTATATATATGGGTATATACGGGAGCCTTTGATTATATAAGACGGGAGCGTGCTACGCTCCCTCATGATTCTGGTTTGGGTCTTTTATATATAAGTAGGTAGGTTAAGTTCTCTTTTTTGTAAATAACTTAATCTATTTAATGTTAATAAAGGACATTGATATAAATATATAAGTATATATTGTAGTTACTTATGTAGATAAATTATGTTTTAATTCAACTTAGCCTGAAGACGCTTTTAACGCGGGGTACCTGTGTATGGTATATTGGTATAACAGTGCGTTTGCCAACCTTATCGTTGGGATGCTCTAGCCTAAGTCGACTCATAAATATGTAGAGATAACTGCGATCAGAACCCAGACAATGTGAGTTGTCGACAGAGTCGATACCTAAAAATAATCAAATATAGGTAGGTAAGTTGGTCTTTATCTTTAAGGAGCGGGAATTACCCACTGAGTTGAATTACTAATTCAATGAATCATAATAACAAAATAGAATTGCATAACCGCAAATCGTCGATGACGACACGTGAGACTTCCGTGAGACCATTTTAATACCATTGTCAATAAAAGATTAGGTATTACTTGTACGTAGTATATACTCCGAGGTATTACAGAGTACGTACTCGCTATATATAGACTGACTCTGATGTACTGTACGTACGTACCTACTCAATATGAAGATGGAACACCCCTAGACATACCCGAATAACTCGTAGTAGTTTTCGAGTTATGATCTTTAACAATTTCTGATTCTCCAGGCGTTTTTATGTAGGTATAATGATTTCGATTTTATTTTCTTTCACTGACAAAAGATATTTAAGAGAATATTTATTTATGAACCAGGAACTTTCTCCACCTAGCTACACCACTGAGCTAGCATTAATTTAATGCGGGAATATACAAGTGCTGGGTTTTTCATGATTTGCGTACCAATCGATAATTATATTATTCAATACACTATACTCCTTTAGAATTTGAAATAATTCTAATTTTGAAGTTTAAAATTAAAGTCAATGTTGCGTATTGCCACGTCTTGTCAAATTAAATGGATTCTGAATTTTGCTTAGGTTTATATAAGTATTTCTTTTATAACGTCTGTTTACATAATAACCAATAGATATGAAGTCTGAGAACAGCACAAAGTCTTCTTTAGTTCTATCACTGTCAAATTTATTAAAATTAGGTATATTTGAGGCTATATACGCTAAAAGCTCCGATCCAAATTGTGAAGAATCTAGTGGAGAGGCTATCGATAAGAGTGCGGGTGGGGACGCGCCCCCGGGCCGCAAGTGCAAGTGTAGCGTCCCCGAGGGCACCAAGTGTACCGCCGGGGACCGCGGGAAGACTGGCGCGGGGGTGACCGGCTCCCGGGCCAGCCGTGTCAGCGAGAGGGACCCTACCGACTTGCCTGTGGGCGCCACCAATCCCGGCCTCCTGCGATACATCCACAACGCAGCGCGCTATCGGTTACCGCAGTGTTTCGAGGGTGCTTGCGTTTCTCTGAAACAAAAATCAAAGAACAACTGGGTTCTGGGGCATTCTCTTTCGTTCAGTTCAGTTTCGCCCGGCGGGTACAAGGTATTGTTATCGTACGTGGACAAGACAAAGCCTTCGGCCCTGCCTTACTTCGTGATGGAGGCGGCGCCGGGCGGGCAGATGAGCTGCGAGGCGCGGGTGGGCCCCACGCAGAACACTCGAGCCACAATCGTCGCGCAGATTGCTGATGCAGAGTTCTACAGCTTCGAGAGTGTTATGGACGCCTACTTTGACAGTTTCACAGCTTCTATCATAGCTGTCAATAAGGAGTTTATTGCTCTGCACTACTTACAGGTCAGTACTTAATCATATACTTAATCCTTTGATTATGTACTCTATATGTTATATAATCAAAGACTTAATCTGAATACAGTATGTTTATATAAGTACCTATATGATTATTCACTATAGGGTGATCAATTGATACTACTTGGTATCCTATGCCTACCCAGGTTGTGGAAGGTGGAATAGAACTTGATTAATAATAATAGGCATACATTTATACTTAGTAATGGAGTATTCCTTACACATAATGGTTTGTTTCTTAAGTGACGGTCTGTTTCGTACTTAGCCTGTTGGCTACACCCAATTTCACCCGAAGGGCTGTCGCTCGACTTATATTTCGACGATGATAATATTATTATAGTTATTCTTGGCTCCATCTTCAGAGTACTTATTCATGCACTTAATCTTATGTGAAATAGCTCATTCAATTAAAAATACTTTTCTCAAGAAAGACTCTAATGGTCGAGCTCAAATAAGTTTTAATATAACTAGCGGCCCGCCCCGGCTTCGCACGGGTAGACATTGATATCAAATATTTTTTCTACCCGTGCAAAGCCGGGGCGGGCAGCTAGCCTATGTTTACTCAGTGATAGTGTAGCTTTCTAACGGTGAAAGATTTTTCGAAATCGGTTCAGTAGTTTCGGAGCCTATAGACATTTATCAAATATTTTGTCTAACCGAGCGATGCCGGGGCGGGCAGCTAGTATAATATATAGCCTATGTTACTCAGTGATGATGTAGCTTTCTAATGAAAAGAATTATTAAAATCGGTCCAGTACTTTTTGAGTTTATTCGTTACATACAAAAATACAAATCTTTCCTCTTTATAATATTAGTGTAGATTGCGAAAGTTTTAAGATTATTTGACTTGTAACAAAACTCTACTTTGAGAGGTTACCTACGTTGTTAAACGAATGCATGGATCCTCCGTTGATTATTCAATCATTAAATGAATAAAATCAATCATTGTTACTCCTTTTATCATATTACTTAGTGTAACGAATTTAAGCTCTTTCCCGGCGCGTGACGAGGCATGGAGATATGTGAAATACTTATACTGGTCTATTAAAGATTTGATCGTTAATTCCGTACGGTAATTTACAGGCGATCACGAGCCGGATATCTTTGGGAGCCGAGGTTGTCGCGCGCGGCCACGCGGCTGAGGTGAGCTCCGCGTCAGGCGCCGGGCGCTGGTCCTCCGACGACCAGTCCGTCAGCGCCACTCTCGGCAATCGAGGGTTGGACCTCTGCTACGCGAGGGCGATCACACCCTATCTCACCGTAGCTGCCATGCTTGAGGTTACTACGAAAATACTCTATGCCGTAGATACAGTCTCCGATCAAAATACACATATTTATGTAGTCTGTAGGCCCCTTTGTGGTTGTACCAAGTCGGATCACAATGGAATTTCTGCGTGGCTATTGAGTGGGGTTGTCCACGAATCATTTGAAATTTCATTATAGTTTTCGTTACTGCCGCAAAATATATATAGGTTAGTTATACATAAAATATATATTGTGACAAGACAACATTGTCAAATTAAATGGCAATAGCAAGTAACGTTGTTTATCATATTATTATTTAATAATTAAATTAGTAAGCATTTTAACTTTAAATACAAAAAAAGTGTTTTCATAAGCAATGCATAGCATGCAATGCAACATACCCATACTGGCTAGAATGGTAAATGTTTAACAATTTATATAATCCCAGAATAAGTCTAACTCTGACATAAATGTTCCGAGGTAGGTGTGTATATTTTACCAGGTGGGCTTCGCGATTCGTCGAGCGGTAGCGACACTAGCCTACGAGTGGCAGTCTGATGAGTGGACTGTGCGGGGCTCCGCCGATTCGGACGGTCTGGTCGGGGCCACCCTGCAGCGAGCACTGGGCAAGGGCAAGAGGGCTCAGCTGGCTTGCGCACTCTCAGCCCTTCTCAACCATCCTAACGACAAGTTCAGACTAGGATTTGGTGTCACTGCGGCTATTATTTAGACCTTATTAAAAAGCGTTTTTACACAGTTTTTACGACGTAGGGATGTCTATTATTGTTGAAGTTTTAAATGACAAAAATTATGATGTCATTCAAACAATTTTTCGACATAAACTAATCCAATGCACTTACACAAATATTTAGATTAATACTGTTTATTAACTTAGAAGTAATGTTATTATATATAGTTTTAAATTCTTAAATATATTAATATTGTAGTATAAATACGCAATTGTTGTTTATTGTCTAATAAAAAAGTCAACATGTATTTTGCATTTCAATAAAAGAACCAACATTAAGCGTTGTGAAAACACTGCGACGGATCCGTTCAATAATAAAAATGTTACCTCTAACTCAGAGTTAATAATATACTACGTACAACCTCTAACGACATTTCACAAAATAACACTTCCGCGAGGATAGTCTTGTTCACAAATAAGGAGCGACTGCATTAAGAATTCATTTCCAATATAACGATAATGTAGGCGTGTATTCGCCGACGGGTTGCGAGTGCATTGCGAGTAGCAGAGCGGGCGCGTGCGCGACTCTTGGGCGGGGTTTGGGGTCCCGCCCTGAACTACCAGCTATTGTAAATCGAGCCTTAAAAATATCAAGTGTAGGTTTAGTGAGAAGAGGGTTAAAAGTGTTGGTGTGGGCGTAAGGTGTCTGGTGGCGCAGTGTGAGCGAACAAGGGCGCGCGTGCTCGCGTGCTCGCGGCAGTAATGGTTATGGAGCGGCTCGCGGACTTCGTGAGCAAGTCTTTGGAGGGCGGCGAGGCGCCGGCGCCCCCGCCCGAGCCTGGGGAGCCCGAGGACTCGGACGACGTCGAGGTGGACATTACGGACCTGGAAGACAAGGAGCCGCCGCCAAAAAGGCCCAGGAATTGGCTTCTCTCCCCTGTGCCTGTGCAGAACTGCAAGAGGGAAGCTGCACATGATGATGATGACGAACATAAACATGGTAAGTCTGTGCCGCTGCCTGCCGTTTGTATTATTCACTTTTATTTTCTCGGCGGGCATATATAAAGACATTTATGAATGTAGGTAGAGGAAGCAAAAGAGGTGTGCAAATCAAGAGTAATGGCGCTCTATAACGTCTGTCTACCACGAAAGGGACTCAGTGTGACGATATGTATGTACTTTGTTTCTAAAACATATCATCACGCCGAAATGAGGACAAATCTTGTCTTCCTCTCTGTATGTCTGGATGGTTTGTTATTATCTTACCTTTAACTGATACTAAGGAAGGTACCTTAGTACCCTTTTACCTTAAAAACTAAGCTATCGCAACATTTATTGCACTTATAGCAATGCAAATAGAAAATACTCGGATTTGTTCTTTTACTAAATTAGACATTGATTATATAGAAGACAAAGGCATACAACGTACATATTAGATGGGAATATTTGGTATTCCATCCGTCAGTCAGGTACGAACTAATCTTGTTAAAATTAAACTAGGTCAGTGGTCAAATAGAATAATAAAAATATTATTAGACATCTCAAATAGATACAAATCATCGAGGTAAGTCCCGTACAGTACTTATTTTGCGGTTGTATTCTCTTGGGTACTTACTATATCGTTAAATTGAAAATCTCCACTTTAGAAAGCGACAGATTAATCAAATAATCATATTAATTTTGTTACATTACATTAGATCTAGACATTGATTAGGTTGTTGTTTATCTTTGGGCTATTTACATGTGGACGAATTCGCTGACAAGAGCTATCTTTGAAACTAGATAGAAAACAGTGATTTACGCAACTATGTTTCCAAATAAATTTATACTAAACATTTATTATCTTGTATAAAACGTACTTAAATATCTGAGTGAATGATACTTAATATATTATTGTTAACTTTTTGCAGTTCTTTTAGCTATGAATATGATTGTTATTGCAATAGTTACGATTGAAGGTTATTTTATGTTTGTATATTGTAACGAAGTTTTTAATATGAATAGCCGTGGGTGCTGGGTGCCGTGTGGTGTGAAGCGTTGCTTACTCTTCTGACGACACTTCCCACCAACGCTTAGCAATGAGTTTTATTATAAACTAAAGTGCATTGATTAGTCACACCACTAGCTTTACGGTAAAGGAAAACATTGTGGGGAAACCTGCATACGCTTGAGAAGAAATTCAAGAAAAAGTGGGTATTATAACAATTCTGCCTGCTGCCGGCCATTGTGGGAAGGCGTAAAGATACAGGTATTATATTATTATCATCTATGTCAATAAAATATTATCCCTATTACCCTTGGTCACGGCATCACACGTAAGCGGCTAGACCGATATAGTAAATACTTTTTTTTGTGTTTTTTATAGTCAGGAGAAGGTTCATATGAAAATATAAAGAAAGAACCAGAGAATGATTAATTACGGGATAAACCTTTTTTATATGGTGTAGTATTTGACACATGAATTCATAGCTAGGATAGGACAACGGGAGTTTCTGGCGGGAATCAGGCGGCTGAGATTTTTTCCGGTGTCTCGTAAGTTGCGTTATAGTATTTTTGTCATTTGTGTCGTTATGTGCGGTAAAGTATAATTTAGTAACTGATTTATAGGAACATTGGAAACAATGCTATATTATGAATTTTAGGTTAAGTGATCATTTTGGGCAATAAGTTACCTCTGACCTAAAGGCTTGTTACGATCTGCTGACTCGCATCGGCGGCTTCGTCACCATGAACGAAGATTACATTTAATAGTAAAATTACATTTAATAGTGATGTTCACTAATTACTGATAATTAAAAAAACATTAGCAGCAGATGTAATGCAATAAAATAATGTAGAGCGAGACCTGAACTGAACACCATTTAACAGATATCGGGAGAAAGAGATTTCAGTAAAACAAATCACCGCTACTTGAGGGTTTATCGAGAGTATCCGTGTACAATTAATCACTGTTCTCAGGTCGTTAGATGTTTAAGGAGTTGGATCCCCCGGGACGAAAGGGGAGAGCGGGTGTGGCCCGCAACGCCGCCCACACTCGGATAATCCCTCCATTTACGTAATTGTCGTATAAAAAGGAGAGATTCCCAATTTGCTAAATTGCTTTAAACGACATACTTATTAAGTAGCGCGTGTCTCGATCGTTCGTCACTGTCGACCGTCGACCCCGCCGCGCGAGCTGACATTACAGATATTTTACTACTCACTATACTCTCTACTCAATACTCATCTCATTTCATGTCGACAAAAATAAAAAATCTTCTAAATTGGTATTAAAAAATATTTAGAGAACGTATTTAAAGCGTTTTGTAGCCATATAAAGGTACTTTTATAGTGACGTCACATCCTTCAGACCATCCCTATCCGCATGGCACATGGCTTATAGGTAGCTTGCCTATTCCTGCACTGATTCCAATAATTTTGCAATAAATGTGTATGCTGTATCAAGGTTGTACACAATTACGTAGAAAATAACGAATAATAAATATCTGGTAATAACACATCTGGAATTGAAGGATGAAATGTGGACGATGATGTGCGTGTAAATATAATCGTGTGTGGTTGGATAAATACGAATAATATTAAGAAGAAAACATGCGGGACCAAAATATGTTATTTTAACTCTAGCGGGAGGAACGACGGAACCAATTACAAGACATAACCTTTTTCTGCAGTCTGTCGTTATACAAAAATGTTAGTGCAGAATAATGTATATTTAACATAAATATCTTTACTAGTAAGTCACTTCACTCACACACGGCAAGGAACGCATCAAATTTTAAAATTAATAATAAAGCACAAAAAATTAATAAAATAATGGTATATTATATCCTAATAAACAGTGTATTTCTGATCCGTGTGTAGATAACGTGCACTACGACGCCTACGACGAAGCTACGAAAATTTGTAGCACCGTCTTTATACAGGAAGGTACTTACTTACTGACCTAATATTGCCGTAATAGCATTTAGTTTAATATTTAAAGTAATGCCCGTCCCGTACCCAGTACCCCAGAGTTATAGTGAGAGATGGTGCCCCCGGGGAATCAAGAGAGTGCCAGCTCAAACGGAAACATGATATAGATAGGTGATGTCATCATAAAAAACGCTTAATTATTTGTAATAAATTTAGTAATTTATTCTATGTGGTTGTTTTCTATGTAAATAAACATCTTTAGTCCATAAAAATAAACATATCAGATTCAATTGTTCCAACGAATACCGCCAAAGGATTTTTTCTCTCCTCTTTCTCAAAAAGTCAGTCTTTGTAGCGTACCAAAGCGGAGAAAAAATAGATAATCATGCTCTAGGGGAATTAGTATTAATTTATCTATGTTACCTGGAAATACATCTTATTATTGTTTATTTGTTCAGGACATGGATACAAGTCCTTCAGTCGCATACTTACTCGACATTTATCTTCACAGAGCACTGCAATGAAGTTGGCGGTAGGGATGGGCCTTTGATTATATACTATCAAAGGGATGAGCATATAAAAAATATATTGATATTTTTCATATCGTTAATTTATGTTGATACTTTTGATATTATATCGATTTTTATATCGATATTTATCGTATCGTTATTTTTTGCCCAAGCCATCTCGTTAAATATCCAGAATAGTAGGTACCAATTATACATTTATGTTTTTATTAATAAATACATTATTTTAATATTGTATTGCTTTTGTTCAGTTTTTGTTCAGTGGTTCCTTTTATTTTTACGTAGTGAAAAGCAGAGTGTTACACTAAAACCCAATGTCACTTTAGCCCCTGGTATAAAAAACTACTATTTATTAGAATCAACACCAAAATATCTAAAATGTTCATGCCTATAAGCGACACGCCAATTTCAATTTAAACTAACAATTACGTACACACATACACTACACAACAAAAATTACGTCCAAATCGGTCGAGCCGTTCAAAAATTGATGATCTGCCATACATGCGACTTCTCATACATGTTTTTTTTTTTATACGTTAAGGCTAAGAAAGGAAGTAATATAAGATAGTAAATAATAATTTACAACTTTACGGTCCTCAGGGTCTCCGAAGAGGAGGCAGTGGTGCTAGAATACCCATTTCTCACCGAAGATTGATTAAGATAAGTGATCGAGTTATTTTTAACAGACATCGCGGACAAATCTCCGACCTCTGGTAACAATGGCGGCGGCAAGCAGCGGCGGTCCCGCACCAACTTCACACTGGAACAACTCGGCGAGTTGGAGCGGCTGTTTGACGAGACCCATTACCCTGATGCATTCATGCGGGAGGAGCTTAGCCAGAGGCTAGGCCTGAGCGAGGCGAGAGTGCAGGTTAGAAAATTACTTGACATTACAACATAAGTCTAGGTCTACTGTCGTTGCAGACGAAAAGGTTTCCCCTTATCACTACTCACTACACAATATAAAACAAAGTAGCTTCCCGCTGTCTGTCTGTACCTATGTATGCTTAGATCTTTAAAACTGCGCGACGGATTTTGATGTGGTTTTAATAGATAGTGATTCAAGTGGAAGGTTTATATGTATAATACAATATACATGCGTAATATAGTAGATAAACACTACTTTTTTCAAAGGTTGCAACAAAAGTTTGACTTAGAATTTAACTGTTAGGTGGTACGAAGTTTACCAGGTCAGCTATAAATTATATAACAATACAGCTATTATATTTACACAAGGTAGGATACACATATGTAGTATATTATCTACTCTGAGGTAACATTGATCCACAATCTATTTATTGATTTGAAATTGATACCGTGAGGTGTTAAGCCAGTAGCTTTGATGTGATGATGAATAATAAATTCTTGTATTTTTTTTTGAAATTATTCGAATACAAACTCTATGAGCATTTCGAGCTTCTTCTTGTTGCCATTATAAGATAAGATAGAGCAAAAAAAATCAAAACAGACGCGTTTGTAGTAGGGGAGCCCCATTTTGATTTTATGTATTTTCTATTTTATTGTTGTTGTTAAAACTGTCTACCTAATACGGATCATGAGATACAGCCCGCTGACAGACAAACGGACGGAAGAACGGACGGACAGCGAAATCTTAGTAATAAGGTTTGGTTACGTTCGTGTACGGAACCCAAAAATCTCGCATGACAATTTTAAAATCTATAAAAAGCACTGCTATTATTATGTTTCAATGTTCATACCCAGTTTGAAATACATATATAGTTATTTATTACCTAAACAGTTTGTTAGAATCAAAGCAAAACAGATGTTGTAACCATAAAGTAAATAATGTTTGCTTAATGAATTGTTTTCGATTATAAAATGCCACATAACAAACAAAATATCTATTGGTGAAGTAATTTTGTTTGTAAGGAATGGACTTTAACTGGCTAAGCACCTGTCGTTATTGAAGAACAAAGAGACACAAATCACACTAGAACATAACAAAATATCAATCACAACCACGCAGACAGTCAGACACATAAAAGATCACGTGCGATATTAATTAGGGAACAGCAATGGCGACCCGTACCCTTGTAATTCTCATCTCACTAGCTCGCTCCCTTCATTACTTATTCACGTAATTAGCTGTGAGCGTCCAACAAGTGCGGGTTTATCGGCGATATATCGTGATTAGTGCGATCGGCGCTAAGTGCCTCACTGTCCACTGGTAGGGGACATAAAAATGTACAATAAGTGGATAAACGCCTTGACCCCATCGCGTAAGTCTTCACTAGTGTCAAGATAGAGCGGTTCGGTTTATCCAGCGTTAGTGCCGTGCTGGTAAATATTTGAAGTGATTTCCTAAGGTGAGTTCAAAGAGCATTTCAGTGTAATTTCTCGTTCATGCGAATGGTGCTCAAATAAAGGACGTTAGATTTTACGATCTATATAAATGCTGCAGTTTGTATTTACTCTGCATTTTTTCTCATAGAACGATTTAACCATGGTATCGACTGTTTGTGTTCTATTTGCAAGGTAAAGCTGCCAATATCATTATGTTTAAGAGTGAAATTGCACTAAGATTATATTTGTACATAATGGTTCAAGTTCAAATTGATATAAATACATTTTCCGCACCGGTGACAAGATACGACATTCATAAGTTAGGGCTTAAATTAAATAAGCAATTTTCATTTTCATTTGCATCAACCTAGTGTTCATACCTATATAATGGAATTCTTCAATAAGTTTAGTTATATTTTTTATTGATAGCCAACAGAAACTATCGTAATTCGTTGGTAAAGCTATATTTTACAGCTAAATTGCCTATTGGGCACACTATAGGTACTACACACACACAAACAATTTCGTCAAACTTGTAGGTATTTCAATACAAATAACTAGATATTAGTGTTAGTGTAATACAATTGTTTTACATAAAACGGGGGAATTGTGATGGGTGTTGTTCAGTTGATGACTTATGTAATCAGAGTTAATGAATTCACCCCTAGCTAGTTAGCGTATCGGTCGGTAGTCGAGTGCCGAGCACGACATACCTTCATACAAATGATCGAGTGATAAGTATGAATAGGGCTGCTGCTTTTATGTTTGATTACAACAGATTTATATCCCCCCTTCTCTGTATCCTTATTGAAGTTGACTAAAAACGACGTAAAATACAAAAGATTGAAGTTTTCATAAAATGCAATGCTTTGTGGAACTTAGGTAGGTACATAAAAAGAAAAGAAAACCAGATAATGTTAGCAATACCCATATCAGGGTTGTGGGCTGTGGGTGAGTCCACCTTAGACCTCAAGGCGACATTTATCTTGTATGTACAAAATAGGTTTTTAATTTTACATGTATCTAACAATGCCGGCTGGTGTATGCAATCAGCAAGCACGTGCTCTCCTCGCTAATGCGGTTACCGCCGTGTTTGCCCGTTCGCAAACATTACTGCGTTGCCTTTACCTACCGTTACTACTGTGTGTGCTGTGGTACGTGCTACGTGCCAGCCCTAACTCGATTATCTGATACAAACTCGCGGGTACATTGCATGTGGGTAGCGTCCGTAATGGATTGATTGTTACAAAACAGTACTTGTAAAATCAAAAAGGGGTATTGTATGTTGATTTGTACAATGATAAATTTCTACCCGTGTGAAGCCGGGGCGGGCCGCTAGTAACTAATAAAAACATAACCTACATTTAAATTTGAAACACCCCCGACTACAAATCCTCTAATAATCATAACTAAGCTAAGATCACTCGCGATTAAGTCACACACAAAAAAAAAACTAAATCAAAATCTGTTTCATCCGTTTAGCAGCTACGATGCCACACACACAGATACACTTTAAACTTTAAAAAAAACTTCTTTTTTGTCGAGGGCTTAAAAATATTTACAATGCGATTGTGAGTGGAAGTAGAAGCTGTAGCTACTGCTACTAGCTTTCTTATTCAAATTAACAAAGCACTCAGTAATGAAAAGATGAAGAATACTCGCAACCGGAGAGCATGTTTGATTGACAAATGTAAAACAAACTAAAGTCAAATCAACATTCACATATATATTCTCCTTCATCATCGCTATTCGATATCATAGTAGGCAATTGTCTGAGATTGAAATTGCTATGAATGTTTTTTTTTATAATTCCTAACTTTGTTTCAGGTGTGGTTTCAAAATCGACGAGCAAAGTGCCGCAAACATGAAAGTCAAATGCATAAAGGTACGTCATGAAATGTAACCATTTAAATTGCAGTCTTAAAACTACAACAATAGCATAATGGAACATAATTAATTATAACCCACAATTTTAAGCTGTGTGCATCAAGTCGTTCATAATACAAACAAATGAGTCTGCAAGTTCTGCAATGCTTTAAATTCAAAATAGATTCGTGGCTGCAGTCGAAAACTACAATTTGCAAATGACTCTGGCAACTAGTGCAACCAAGTTGGCGCCGTGCGCTTGTTGAACTACCTTCCTCAATATTATGATCAAATCAAATAATATATTCGAATTGATTACAATAAGCAATTAGAGAGACAGAAGTAGGAAAAGAGCTCTCATCAGGACAACAATATGCAACATTCAACAAGAAACACGACCACTATACTAACTTATGTTAGCTGTATCAGGAATTAAGGTTCTCTCAGCTCAGCTCTCGTTACCGTCTGTTTTTTTTATTATTTATATAATATTGTAATATTTTGAAGTGTGCTCTATATTATTAGGTATACTATGCCTGATGAGGACATGCCTACTCACGCATGCCAGGCAAGCTACAAGCTTCTTGTTGCCTAGTATGCGATCAACATTACGTATTCTCCATGACTCCATCTAACTCGATTACAGCTCCCGCCGGCGCCGCGCCGGTCCGACTCTAACAGTTTTTTAATTCGACCATAACTCACGCGGATGAATAATTAAAATGGCGGGCCGAGGCGGGAATCTGCGCGAACGCGGTAAAAAACACGAGCAACGGCTCACGCGAAACGATAAATTTGGAGAATTGCACCAAGCACTTAGTTTAGGAATCGACTAAGACCTCACTATCGCGAGCTAAGGCCGGTAATCTAAAACAAAACACAAGTGTCTTTTGATGTCATTTCACTTATAATCATTACTTGAGGATAGAATATATGAGTCAAGAGAGCACGAAAAGTCTAAGAAATCACGAATTGAGTTTAGTTTTGGAATAAATTTCCACAAAAATATAGTTTTAAGTCGAGATTCGTGACTGAGCGTCGGTAGAAATCCGACAAAATACTCCAACTGGCTCCACTATTATTTTATTGTCTCGTCTTGAAGCTAAGAGAAGACGCTAATAATCAGATTTCTTTGTTTTTGATGAAAATAATAATTTTATTTATCTTAAGTATAGGTACTAACCCTTACATAGCCTTCATATCAGCTGATATTGATTTGATTGAGGAACAGCTACCTACATTTTCAAGATGAATTTTGTAAGTCATACATACATACGTAAAGGAAATCATTCTCAGCGTTAATGAATTAGATGTGTAACACACAATTCTAGTATCCTATATTCCCAGTAAAATATTACACATGATGTAATTCGACTGAAATACATGTTCCGCGGTATCGTGCCGTCGGGCCTCATGATATCACATCGACAAAATAAGATGTGACATTACGGGTTCCCGCGAAAATTCTAAGAGATCACACTATCCCGTGATTGTGAGAGCATTGAGACCGCTAAACGGAGCGTAAAGCGGAAAAAAGCCGCTCGCCGGAATCGAATAAAATGATTCCCCGCGGGAGCCATTCGGACGCAATCCCGCCGTCCCCTGCTAAATGTCTTATTAACTTACGGGCCCCGCCCGCGCCCCGCGCCCCCCGCCCGACGCGAGAATAATCATGTAAAGTGAAATGAAACGGTTATTTGTTATGTTATGCCCCTTTAACCGAGCGGCGAGATTCCCAATGTTGTTATTGATTTACGTTATCATTTGCGGCGTGTCGTATTAATATTGTTGAACGCTTTGTGTGATGTTATGTCCTTGTTCATGGCCTTATGGAGTCGAATCATATACGCTTGATGTAATGGTATGTATAAAGGCGCATCACTATGATGTTTGCTTATCTTAGGGCCACAGTTTTATTAAACATTGGGCTTAATACGAGTCTACAAGATTGATGTGAAGGGTACAACAGCGTATCTAGCATCACATCAAAAGCAAATACAGTAAAAAATGCTTTGGCATCGTCTCCATTAAATCATAAAGGGTAGGCAGTGAATCTCCATAAAATGAAGAATTCATATTTAACGAAGACTCGAATCCGGCGCGAGCCAGGCGCCCCCATTAAAACAATCACAGCAGCCGTGAGATTCAAGAATAAAAAATACACCGAAACTTAATTGTTCCCCTGTTCATAAAATTGTAAAGATATTCGCGCACAGCGAGGGCGGCTATATTTTATGGCCCGGAAACCGCTGTAAAGATGTTCCGAACGCTTTAAAATAAGCGAGCGAGAGGAGCCACCCTGCGCTAGCTTACCTTCTAATTCGATTAAATTAAACAACTCAGAGTTAATCAAATAAATGCATGGCGGTCGCGGGGCGAGGGCGGCGGGAGCGAAGGGGTGGGGGACGAGGAGGCGGCTGCTGGACTCGCACCCGCTCCGCATTTATGTCGGCACTTCTCTAAAGTAATTCGGTGTCAAATATGGAAATAACTCATACATGCGGGGAACATTCATTTTGATAATGCCGACGGCGACCGGAGTGCGCTGATTTACAGCAGTCTCTCCGCGCCGCCCTCTGCCGCCCTCCGTGCGCGGCGTGGGTGATCCCACCCGCCCTGTCTTACACCTACAGAAGAATATGCCTTCAGCTGCATATCTGATACCATGAGAATTTCATGAGGCAGAGCGAATATTATTGGGTTTATTTCGTTGTCTTACACTCCATTCAAGAGGCAATGACAAAAATCAGCCTAGTGTGAGAGATTTGCACACCTAGTTCTTAGTGGTACTGTACAAGAAGTACCTAGGTTAAATGACAATTTACTTTGCCGTTCGATCCCTTGCACCAATCGCAAATAATAAGTATGTCCAACTGAATGATATTATAAATTGAAATGAAAAACTTGCTGAACTAGATAAATATTTTTAACACATGTATTTGCTTTGCCATAAAAATAATATCTTGGAACATTGTTCTGCATCATAGAATAATATACAAAATATTTTTAAGCCCAATTAATTTGTTTCAAATAAAGCTCAAAGTAAGGCTTAACCTATCGTAATTGGAAGGCGAAGCGGCAGATAGAGGTAATTAAATTAATGAATCCTTTAGGTGAGTCGAGTCCCACCGAACACCTTAAGTCGGGCAGATCCGCGTTAATTTATTAATTGCCTTCGCTCCACGGGCGGCTATAAACAAGGAATCTCACTTAATTTACGAGCAAATTATGCTTTACTTAAATATCAATTTAATTAAGTGGAGTTCGGAACGGATCTCGTCGGATTTGCGCTCGACGCCGCTCGTTTGTCTCTGCCAATCGTGCCGGATCAATGCCACGCCGGTGGATTAACTTGTTCTATTACCTTTTATTTCAATTATTCTTCAGTGTTCACCGTCTTAAACCTATTCAATTCAACAATTAAAATTATTCAATTAATTACTTAATCAATTAAAATTGATAAATTAAAGCAAAAAATATCAGAAATGGGAGAATCATATTGTCTACGAGTTTTCGTAGAGGGTCTACAGCCCTTGAAGGCAAAAAACTACGTTAGTAAATACTTAGTTAGTAGACTGACCAAAAATATTCAAATCCTCGGTCTCATAGGTTTCCAATGTTATAAGAAATGAGCCGTGAAGTTTGTATATGTATTAATATTTGATCAATTGTATAGGTCTCCTAGTAAGCGGTGGCGGTACTCCGCTGGAGCCCTGCCGGGTGGCTCCGTACGTGTCAGTGCCGCGGCTGTCCTCGGTGCCGCGCGCGCCGCCGCCGGCGCCGCAGCTGCCGCCGCTGACCCCGCATCCACCATCCGCAGCCTTCGCACCTTTTGACTCCGCGTTGCTCTCTGCGGCGGCGCATCAGGTGATAAAACATCTTTTCTAATAATATTATACCGCTGCTTTTCTAATGTATCTTCCACGCTTATGGAATTTCCCAACGTCATATTAGGTTCCGTCCGGTAGATAAATTATTGTACATCGATCACACGCATCGTATAGGACCAATCGTATAGGAATTAGATAAAGAAGTCCATCATTATCATCAAGAATCATTCTCAGGGATCTTTATCGAGTTGCCTGTCCAGTTGGAGATACGAATACGTGATCCCCACATTAGAGATTTTTGGCCCCATCAGACGTTTCGTTGTTCGAGCTCGACTAATCCGTTGAGCTACGTCTATAACTATAGATATTCTAGAGATTTCCCAGTTTCTGATTTGACCTCACAGTGAAGGACCAGCATAGCCTTCTCATAGCTCGTTGAGCTTTCTTATCAAATGCATAGTTAGTGACAACGTTTCTGACGTCGATAAAATTGTTGATTTTAACGGATACGTATGCAATGTGAACAGTACGCGAGTGCAGCAGCGGCGGCGGCAGCGGCTCTGTGTCCACCTTACGCGGGTCTAGCGGCATTGGCAGCTCGGTGCCGGTCCTCGTCCATCGCGGATCTCCGGCTGAAGGCGCGGCGCCACGCGGCTGCGCTGGCCGCCGCACGCGCCTCGCCACCGCTCGCCGCCGCGCCCACCGCGCCCGCCGACACATAGCCTTGCCTCTCTGACCAGAAATGACTTAAAAATAAATAGAATGTGAACTGTTGACTTCAAATACAGTGTGTAAGCGATAGGGCCGGCCGTGCCCCGTCAACCGACAATTTATTCATTCACTTAGGAATTTATGTGTGGATTATTATCTTCTTCCATCACGGTGTGCTCAAAAGTATGAATTGTGTTTAAATACCCGTGTTTTACCTCTTGTATTCCTTAGTTATTTAGTATCTACAACTATAGTCTGGCTAAGCCATTTTTTTTTATGTGCGTTTCTTACACATTTTACGTAGGTTCTACCAATAGTACCAACCAACTACCTTTTATACTTTTAGGTAGGTTTTACCTGTCTACGTACTATCAAAATCTTGCGCGTACTTTTATTTACTTGATCTCTTATTCAAGTCGAATCGTACCCATTCGTTTTCTAAAATAGTCTGCTAAAGTCAGTCAGAATCCAAACGTTTTGTTATTAAATCTCTTTGAACTAGGAAAATGTTTGTGTACAAATCGTAGAATCGAGCAAATTCAATAGCTTCCCGGCCCTCTGACTATTCCATTGTGATTCTGCAAATAAGTTTATCGTTAAATAGTTTTCAATAGTTTGAACATGATTTAGCGAAACAACGAAACACCCTTCAAATATTGAGCATTTGTAGATATAACATGTTCGGGGGGAAATTAAAACGCTAATATCATTTACTTAAGTGTTTAGTGATAACGGTACGTTTTTGAAACTCATCGAAGTACTTGGTTCCTAATAACCGTATTACAGAGTGGCGTATGTGGATGGCACCTGTATCTATTACAAGTTACATCCCATTTAAGGGGAATAAGTATTTATAGTTAATGTATACGTGTTCGGAATAAGTTGGAGTCGCGTGTAAATAAATAAATTGTATGTTGTTTATTAATCTGACCAAAAGAGTAAATTGGACTGTGAGATAATATTATATTATAATTATAACCTGTGATAAGTGTTGGCAATTGATAGCGATCTCTGTATAACTAAGATTAATCATTTAGTTTGATTAGGTATTTTAATCTCGAATAATTATAACTGGAAGAGAATTTGAAGATAGGCTAAAAAAAAGTATTTTCTTGGCATTCTTCAGAGAGTCCAAGCATGTTTTAGTAACATATAAATGTATATATAAATTAAGTTAAATAGCCATTCGATGTATAGTCTCAACAAACCATTGATTCATAGTTGTGTTCTTGCGAATAAATTATTAGATGATGATTTCAAACTACTCTTTTCCTTTAAATTATTGGATTTAGACTGTGTTATTTTGATAGTATTCTGAAAAAGGATTTTGCAAGCTGTAGAGTATTTTCACGGAGCCTTGTAAAAAAGTTTATGCTTTTAGGGTTGGCAGCACGTGAGTGCTACCCCTGGTGTTGCAAGCGTCTTAGGCTACGGTAATACAAGTTTTTTCCTATTTTACTAAATGTAGTTATGTAATTACACTTCATTAACCAGCATGCAGACATGCTACCCATATGTGAAAACCATTAAAAATGTATGAGCCCATTAATAAACCCATGAAAAATGAATATCCTCAATGGCCAATGCCGTTCGTCAAAAAGACCGCTCAACCAGCATTGTAGACCTATACACTCACAAAATTTGTTGGATTTTTAGCAGCTAACAAATTAGTAACATTAACACTCGGTAGCGCTTGTTTTAAGGTGGCAGAAAATAAGAAAAAAAAGATTAAATTATCTATAGTGTACATATAGTGCAAGCGTGCTTCAACACTACCACTTGGCTGATAGTGATGAGAAAATGATTCGGCTTGGAGTAGCTTCGGTGTTTAAATAAATGAAGCCCGGGAGTAGCATCGGATCGGCAAGTGATATTGTTTCTACATTTACGGCTGATTGATGACAGGACAGGCCGACTCGGGCCGCGGCCCGGCGGAGTCTTGCATTGTTAATAAACATAAAGTTACATTGAAATGCAATGGAATACCAAATAAAGTATCAGTTGTTTGTCAAGCTTAACGTACAGTGAAAGAAGTGAATGCTGAACTATTGTCCTAATAATATTCTTCTTTAAAAGGGACGTGCGAACGGATATTGCAAAGTACCTAATACTTTATTCAAATCTTATGTGACCCATCGATTTCGAATGACTTACTTAATAAAAGAAACTAATTAATAGGCCTTTTTCATGAGCCAAAATGTTGGTATTCAATTAAATATTGGGCCCTTTTGACCATTCGCATAAATGAAATCCTTTTTGTCCCTCCACTAATAATAATATCTCAAAATGTAGTTAGTAGTAATCCTATTTGTTTAACAATGCAGCATTGGAAATGCGATGTTTGCGAATATTGTAGACTCTGCTACACGCCATGCAGACAGGAGTCTGTTTGCTCATGATGTTAAAAAGCCCGCCCGCCCTCCGAGAGCGCCCAATTAGGGCGGCGACGCGACGACGCTGCTGATTGGCCGTAATCGCGTTAGTGTCGGCATTCGACATTCGGCATCAACGAACGGAAGTCGCGCGGTGCACCCGCACTGTCTCAGTAAACATTGTCACAATCACAACATCCATACAAATACACTGGACACTGCATGTAATGTCAATCAAACATCTGTTTCCTGACCGATATGTTTTCAAATAATTCGCTACGTTGCGTCGTAAATCGTAATACCTACGGCATACTTATGATTTTAAGCGAAGCGTTCGCCATTTATTTTTATTTTACAGCAGCCACTCTTCACCAAAGATAATTTGGTATGTTCGTCGCCGTCTCTTACGCACTGGGTATGTTTTTGAGGCTCTTATGAGACGTATGCAGGTTTCCTCACGATGTTTTCCTTCATGGTAAAGCTCGTGGTGTGACTAACTAATAGGTAACTGCTGTTTCTTAGAATTACTCATTGATAATATTCGAACTTGTTTCGCTAGAACAGTGGCAAAACTTTATACCAAGTGGCCATCACGGCATAAATATTTTAACAGTGGTTTATTCAACATACCCGTAACAAAAATAAATGTATATCCATGTTTGTTAGTTCGTCCTACTTTAACGCAGGAACGGTGTAACAGATCCACTTGTTTTTTGAAACCATAAATTAAAATAAATATATTCCTGCACTGGATTTGCATAGCTAGATGTCTCCTCTCATTTGCCTGTCATATCAATTATTATCAATGTAGTAATACTGGGATATGATCACACAGTGTAGCAGGCAGGCTAACTAACCGCTTGACCAACAGTATTGCCATTAGAAATAACCATTTTCATAACAAAATTTTGCAGCATTATTTTAAGATAGATTGTCCTACAAAAACAAGTTCCTTTTTAGGTAATATTCCCAATAACAATTCTAAGCAGCCAGCTCGTAGTAAATCTCAGTATGTTATGTATGTAGCCCAAGAGAAACCACAGATTAAAGGTTTCTTTTTCAAATGATGTTTAAATAGTATTTCAACGAGATATAATAGATCTGTTAAACTTAACCACTTTGGCGAGTGGCATGCTAAAACTGAACTAATCAGCCATACCTAGTCAGGTTTTCAGCAGATGTTAAAATTGTAACCGAGTACCACTTAGAATTTTAATGTTTGCAATAAAAATCTGAAATTATAAAGACAACATTTTGAAGATTTTAAGCATTTGCTATTTCTACTATATGAGTAATCCGGCACTGCTTCTCAGATGATAAATAGCAACGCCACGCAATAGTATAAACAATGTTTACTACTAAATTACTGTTCATGTAGGTAAATACTATTTAGTTCTTTCTGTGTCGCGGTGGATACCTCTTGCCTGCGAAGCCTCGCCGAATGCAGTCGCTAGACTCGCTACTCGCACTCGTAGTGTTATTCGTGGCTAGGTCTAAAGTGTCATGTGATGGCTGCAATAATGGCACGTTCGACTATTTCGCGTACGGCAGTAATTTGCTCAAGAACAGAATACATATAAACAATCCCTCGGCGATATATCAAGGTATCGCCAAGCTCGAGGTAGGTATGTCAGTTTTACATAGACTCAAATTGTTTTAATAGGTATGTTCCTACGCGTCGAACCTGTAGGTAAGTAGGTACCTACGTGGTTAAGTTTTGGAACTACATAATACATATATATATTACTTTGATATAGTTATTTTTTCTTTGAGACGTGGGTATTAATTATTTTAAGTAAGTATAGATGCGTTAATTTCCTATTAAAATTAAAATTGGTAATTTATATACTAAGAAAAAAAAATACGACAAAGCGCGAAATATAGGAACATCAGACATCTTTAGGTATAATTAAAATTTTGACTATTAATGCTCCTGTACATTTGTACAAATAGAATTATAGACTGGACTTTAACATAACCGTGCCAGCCTGGCGAGGGGCAGCGGCCACCATAGTGCCGGACAGCGGACACACGGTGTGGGGCACTCTCTGGACTTTAAACTGGACAGACATGGCGCAACTTGACAGGTGAGTACAACATTAAATAAGCATATCACTATTATAACACTCGATTCGGAATTTTGAAAGGAAGTGCAAACAGAGATGACAGCTGAAAGTAAGGAATGGAAGAGAAAAACATATTGCGCCGACCCAAAATACCATGGAATAAGGGAAGGCGAAAGATCATAGGGATATACGTCGAAAAGA
Source organism: Falcaria lacertinaria (assembly GCA_951449985.1). NCBI lineage: Eukaryota > Metazoa > Arthropoda > Insecta > Lepidoptera > Drepanidae > Falcaria > Falcaria lacertinaria. Next base: position 3,829,077 of record OX602109.1, on the reverse strand, counting down.
GCATTCGAACCCGAGTCTCACCGGATGTATAATACCATAATTGCCGAAATTCAAAGGCACACTACTATGGCCTTTTTAAAATGTTATTCACTTGCATAGATGCCGATTACGTGCGCGCCGATGGTCCTTATTCTAGAGCAAATTATCACAGAAATTATAGTGCTCCATCTCCATATACCATCTTTATTTCACGTATTGCCAGTTCGAAGCTCGGAGCAATAACTAAAGCTTTATAGTTATTGTTTTAAGGTTTCAAGTCACGTCTAACATACAGACATGGTGCTTACAAAAAAAACTTTTTCATGTAGGTAACGGTTTCGCGATGACTTATTTATTTATATATTAAGCACAAAAAACAGAACGCAATTTTATAAAAAAACAAGTACAAAGTAAAATGAAAAAATCTGATCTGAATTGTGCTCCAAGGTATGTGTACATAGCATTGAAGTATTAAAACTAATTTAAATTAAGAAGTATCTAATAATAAAAAATAAAAATGACTGCTAGATTTGAATATCATACCAGACAACGGCTGCTAACATATTCTAATTATTTAACTTTAATAAATATTCTGTTACAATGTATTTACAGACAAGAGGGCGTACATCGCGGTTGGTACTACAGTACGGAGGAGACGGTGATAACTACACATGGGCCACTCAAAGCACGCGTTTACATTGAGACTCATAGCCCCCCCAAAGAAAAAATCTTACCAATGAAGAGGCGACCTTCTATTACTTACTTGGAGGTATGTATAAAGATATGTAAGAGCAATAAAAGATACAGTGGCAGATTCTCAATAACCCTCGAAGAGACTGTTGTTTCCGCTACGCGTATCATCTCAACGGTACTTATTACCTAGTTCAATGATTGAACTTCAATATTCATTGACATTTTCCTCCGTACTCAATGTTATATTATCAACAATTTTTACACTATTAAATACAATTTATTTCTTAGCCGTAGTGGCCATGTGGTTGAAACAACGGCCTGTCATCTGATGGGCTCAGTTTCTAAGCTTAAGAACAGTGGATAGACACACCACGAGCTTGATAAGAGAGGTAGGGCGAATTGGGATCGCCGGTGGGTTTCCCCATATTGGAGCCGCCCGGCTGGGGTCTTTACCTCCTCCTTACAGAAAACCGCAGTTAAATAACACTACTTCGATGAAGTGTTACTAGTGTTGTGTTTCTGCGGTAAGGTCGCCAGTGCTCCACGAGGATACGCTGCGCTAGTAGTAATGCAGCTAGCACAGTGACTCCTCATCAACAGCAGGGTTGGCAACTCGTTAGTGATACCCATGGTATTGGTAGCGGCTATCTAGCTTATCATCGGATGGCCCGTATGCTTGTGTGCCGCCATACCTTAGTAGTATAAAAAAACTACTCCGATGTACGGTACTCGATTGTGCTTATAGTAAGTATATTATTAAAATAGTTACAATATATTAATAATAGGTATACTTACTATATTAAGTACAACCCGTACCTACTATACCTACTACCAGCCTAACTAAACTAGGTACATTTGATTATACAAGTATATAATCACAGACAGGTACCTATTTTGCAAGTTACCTGACAAAACTCAATTATTTTCAGACCATAATTCTGGGTGCCATAAAGTCAAAATTACCAGAGTATTACATCGAATATTTATTCTCGTTCCCAGTGAATGGTCAGTTCGCGACGAAGGAGAGGAGAGACCAACTTGGGTACCCATTCAACACTCCAATATAATAATTTAAAAGATTTGGAATTATTTTATTCTAATTTTAAAATCATTAACCGTAAATGATACCTACACCTATTTATATTTTTTTCGCACTTGTATTAGGTACATGTCACTGGGTAGGGTGTCTGTGATGTGAACTAGTTATACTTACCCTTTATATTGTACAACACAAAAATAAATACTATTTATGCAATTGTGGAATATTTTTATTGTAACGGTAATAAAAATAGAATCTATGCTTTCACCCTTTGATTTTAAAAATCAAAGGTTTTCATCATTGACACGAATCTCACAATCACACTGATTTCATCAAAATCGGCGGGAATCTGGCAGAGAGGTTGAGATTTTTTGAATGTCTCATAAATGGTCTTATAAAACAAAAATCTTTATATAGATACCTAGTTTCCGGAAACAATCCTCGGCGGTAGCAAATCAGAACATGCCTTTAGTCAAAGGCTTTAAAATGGTAGATCACTTCACCCAAAAGTAATTTCACCATAATTATTTCCAATGTTCATAGAAATCAGTACCTGAATGAAAATTTACTGCACATAATGACATCGAAAATAGTCGCTAAGAAATATAATTTTGCTGGATTCTCTCAGCAAATACGACCTTCCAAATTCGGTGGTAGATTCTGTCTGACGATTTGAAAATACTATTTTTCAAACGTTTGCGATTTAAACACAATATTATTATCGCGTATAAAACCCGGTTGCATGTCATTAATATGATTTGAAAGTATATTTGTAAAGTCAAGTCAAATCAAATAGATGATTTTGAGATTGAATAGTTACGCCCACTACGGTTTGAATACAAGACATTTTATTACAACACAATATACTATTGAGTTGAGAAACTAAACTTGATAATAATAACTGTTTTACAGTTTTTACACCCGACAGTGGTAAGGTAAAATAGTCCTTGAAGAGTTGAAGAGGATTGATTGTCATAGCTAGATAGAAGAAGAAATATTTAAAATCTGAATGATATGTCAAAATTGACCTGCCTTCAAAGTTACTCTCTCTACAGTCTCTACGTGACAGTAATAGAAGTTGATTGAAAACGTACTGATTGTGTATTGGATTATGTACTCTGTGTTCTGTGTTGATTGAAGCCAAGAGAATACAACAGCTACGCTAAATACGCTAATACAACCGCTACGAATTGAAGCAGCGCGTAGCGTAGCGAAAATCCTAGGCCTGTGGTCCAAGAGAATACAACCGCTACGCTAGACCTGTGGTGGTGGTGAAGTGGTTATGTACTCTGTGTGCCTGAAGTTGAAATAAAACTAGAACTAGAGTCTGCGAAGGAGTTTTTGGCGGGAATCAGGCGGAGCGGTTGAGATTTTTTCCAGTGTGTCGTAAATTGTGTTATAGTGATCTTTAATGTGTATTTTTGGTGTCGATATGTGCAGTAAAGTTTCATTTAGTGACTGATTTATAGGAGCATTGGAAATAATGCCATAATACGACTTTTGGGTTAAGTGATTTATCATTTTGGTCAATAGGTTACCTCTAATCTAAAGGCGTGTTACGATCTGCTACTGCCGTGGGTTGTCTCCAGAAACTCCATTGGGCGTTAGAATGCATGACACTAGGCATTTTAATGCGGCAAACACGAGAAATTTTGCAACATGAAAATTCTCAAACACTCGACACTGGCAAAAATAGTCCCTGTAGGGATTGATTGCCATACTTAGGAAGAAGAAGAAGAAGAAGAGTCTGCGAAAAAATCCTAAGTGCGGTGGTTGAAACTTGTAAAAGTTGAATTGACAATATTGCCGAAAAACCGAAGAGGAAGTCAAGTACTCTGTGATAAAGAAGTTGAATTTATAAAAGTGAACGAGTGAACCATTACAATCTCGTCCATACCATTAAAAAGTGGACCATACAAAGACAAATATCGCAATCATGATAAGATAACTTGTACAGAAGGGAGAAAAGCTAGTAGATAATGAATTGGCTGGCGAGCACCCAAGTCAAAGTAGTAGTTACAGGTCGCGGCACGAAACTCTAGCGCTGAGCGAAACGTGGAGGGGATAGCTGCGCATGGGTACCATCGCGCACGCAATACAAATTAGTAATTTAATTGCTTAGTTAAAAACAGCAAAATAATGTTTTAATGTAAAGTCAAATAGTAAGTCTAGCGGTGAACAAAATGTGGAACTTAACTGCGTATGGGTACTGTCACGCACGCAAATATTACTTCATGTTACCTACAATATAATTTTTAACAAGTTTATGGGGAGTAGAAAAATAAATACACTATCGGATTTGTAAATTTTTATATTAAATACCAAATAATAAAAAAAATTATATTAAGTCCGAATTACATAAGAACCTACTGAAGTTTCTTCTCAGGATAGAAGAAACCTGCGAGTTCGGCAGGGTGTGGACATCAGACACCGCATTCTCCTTTCCGATATCTAGTCCGAATCAGACAATGGTCTTACACCTTCAATAGTATCCCAACAGGGCCTTTTGCTTACTGAGGGCCCCGGCTCAGGGCTGCTTCGGTCGTCGGCACTAACAGCGTCATCGTCATCAGACTCACCAAGGCTATCCTCTGAACTGTCACCATCAACGCGAATGATGAATTCTTCTGTAACCAAATCCACGACATGGTCACTCTTGACATATTGCTCTTCTATGTCCTTTACCTTTTGGCATAACTTTCCCCAATCCCAAGCACCCATCAGCAAAACTTTTTCTTGAATTAGTTCTATACATTTAGCAACACTCCACTTCACATTTTTACTGCCTACATATTGCTTTATGTCAGACCATGCCATTTCGATTGGATTTAGATCTGGGTGGTATGGTGGCAGTCTTAGCACTTGATGTCCTTGCTCTGCTAGTATCCTGTCAATTGAAAATGTTTTAAATCTATCTTTGTTAGCCCGTATTAAATTGTATAGTTGAGGTTTTAGTAGAGTTTCCTCATATTGTATGCCCTTTTCAGTAAGCCAACCCTGCATGTCAGCTTTTTTGGAATTAGAAGTGGGTGCAAGGTCCCATTGTTTATTATGGTATGATGCGTTGTCGACTACCACGACAGAATTAGGCGGTAAGTTCGGCAATAACTGTGTCCTCAGCCATTTTTCGTAGTTGTCGTAGTTCATATTGTCGTGGTAGTCGCCTGATTTCGCACCAGCTTTAAAAGTTAACAGTGCGTTCGGTATGAACCCAGCCTCTGATCCTGCGTGGACAATGACCACCCGCTGTCCTTTGGAGATAGGTTTTTTGAGACCTTTTGTAGTACCATCGGTCCAGGCTTTTGGAGCAGAGTGCGATGAATCTACGTAAGATTCATCTGTATATACGATGGGCCTTCCCTCTTGGCGATATTGTTTTATTTTGCGTAAGTATTCGATACGTAGTAAACGTATATTTGAACTTTCAATCAGTACTTTTCGATTGTTTTCAGTATTTTTCCACCGAAACCCTAAACTCTTAATTATTCGTCGAAGACTTCGTTCTGAGCCTTTGAAATTTATATCTTCCTCTAGCTTCTTTCTCAACTTTCCGACGGTGGGAAGTTCATTATTTGTCCTATGAAAGTTATGTATGCACCTCTTTATTAATCCTTGATCAAAGTTATCAATATCTGTGACCGGTTTTGATCTGGAGCGTTTTTTGCCTGGTGTTCTAAATACTGATAATAAGTCGGAATTATTGGCTTCAGTGGAGATTTTCCTTACCGTTGCTATGGACGTCTTTGTAGATTCAGCTGTCCTTTTCTGAATTTTCTGTAAGTCACTAATTATACTATTTAATTTTATATTTCCCGCCTGAATAACTTCTGCAGTTTGTTTTATTTCACTTATATCTACAGTGCTGCGGTCAGAATCGAGTAAAATACTCGCAGCTTCGCCAATTTCACTTTGAATTTGTTTCAGGGAATTAATGAAATCATTCGATTCCCTTTTCAGAAAACAATGCACGTCAAACACCATTTTCCGTGCCTGTCTTTTCAAAACAGTATTCCTTCTCGGCCTCGGCATTTTCACTGTTTAAAAACTGTTCAAACTTAATCAAACAGTGAATAAACTAACAAACACAACAAACAAATCAACAAAACAAACTTAACAAAAAACAACAACAAAAATTAACGATGACAACAAAACAATTCAGAACGCGACTGTACACTGGAAGTGCGCGGAGCGTCGTATCGGCACGGGGGACGGAGTACGACTGGAGAGCCAATCGGCGCAACGCACGCTCGCCCTTCACCCCTGTACCCCGCCAAGACACCTTATTTTTTACTTCTGCGCAATAACGGTCAGCGCTAGAGTTTCGTGCCGCGACCTATAATTCTAATGCAAATTATTATTTTTAAAATAAGATATTTATGAGCACCTAACTAATTTATAGCATAGTGGTTATGTACTCTGTGAGCTGAATAAACACAACTCCAAACCAAACTACCCACCCATGTCTACTGTGGTGAAAAGTAACTTTATGTTTAGCCATGAACTATGGATGCTACATGGTTCCACACATATTAGATAAAAACCATGAAAAGGAAAGGTATCTTTTATGTAGAAATAAATTATCATAGTACCTATATTGTTTACAATAGTCAATAATGTCGTTGAATTACGCTTTTGGATTCTCATTGTTCCTTCTTATATTGGTAGCTCTTAATATATATTTCTTCTATACACTTAGTTCTGTAAATAAGCGCTCAAGTTTAAATCTGCCTATTGGCAAAGTGGAGTCGTCATATTCACCTGTTTTCAAAGAAATTTATGAATATTTAAACAACTTACCTATCCAGTACAAAGAGAAAAATTCCAAATTTATACATTTACAAAAGACTCTCATAACATCTTTCAATTCTACTGCCCTTGTTGGTGTTAAAAACATCTGGCAGGCTACACAAAATGTAAGTTAATATTTTTTGTTTGTGTTGTGTCTATTACTACATAATATATTTTAATAGATAGAGTGATTAAAGAGGAAAGTTTTATGTATAATTCATTGTGTTTTGTAGTTATTCAACTTCTATGGCTAACCGTGTGAAGCCAGAGTGGGTCTCTAGTTAATTGGGAATGTTTCAATGGTCGGTCTTCAATCATGCATAACAGAATATTTGAAGGAAAAACGGTACACAGATAGATCAAAATCAAAATCAAAATCAAAAATCATTTATTCAGTTTAGGCCCTAATAAGGCTCTTATGAAGGTCTAAATTACCACTGGTTCGGAAAAAAAGCCACCTGAGAAGAACCGGCAAGAAACTCAGAGATGTTGCTCTAGCTAAAGTAACAATGCTGTTGAAAGTAGAAAAGTCCTTATAAATTTATTATATAATAATAGTAACTTAACAGCCTCTTTCTTATAAAAACGACTTTAAGTATGTAACCTTAAAATTATGTCGACAATATAATTTTCCTGATGAAAAATGATGTTTAATATAATTTCAGTGGGATAATGACCAATCCTTGTTCCCTCTTCAAAATGGTGCGCCGGGGCAAATACTGCAAGCATTACGAACATCACAGATTGTATTTGTGAACAATGCACCAAAAGGAACCCAGCTAAAACTATTACTAATATTACAGGTAAATATAGTAGCAATGGGTAAGGTATCATAAATATTAAATAATCCTCTAGAGTCCATGTAATAATATACCTTCAATATTTTTTCTTAGGATAAACAAAAGGTATACTTCAAGCCAAAGAGATATAATCTAAGTGACATCATCAATGGTAGCATCTATGCTGGTTTTGACCGTCACAATTCTGAAGTGTTTGCCTACTATCTAGCAATAGTGTTAAATTTCAACTGGATAGCACCATCAACTATTAGAAAAATACATATGGACAATCAAATCTTAAAGTTTGCTACTGCGGGGCTGAAGAAAACTATGGTGAAAAATGGTAATATTCACTGAGAATCTTTATTATGTTTACAGTAGTGGAAAATGGTATGTATCATTATTTCATAATTAATCCCCAATGGTTGGTACATGTAAAGTTAACGGCACTTCAGCCAGATGAACAAACATCCAAAGATGGTAGTGTTCCAGCTAGATGCGGAGCACTGATGACAGGATGTTGAAGCTCATGATAGGAGTACTGTAAGTCGTTATTATGAGCATTCAAATAGTCAATGGAAACAACAGACATGTCATATAAACACATCAAAGTGTTAGGAAACCATCAATGTAGGCATGCCTGCATTTAAACATCAGTGCAGAAATCTTGCATTTAATTCAAGTTTAATAATCTGATGAATTGCTCCCTATTTAGAAACAATAACAACTATCAATGATAAAATGTATCCACTAATTATAATTTTTTCTACAATACATTTTAGTAACTTAAAATATTACTTTTTCAGATGGTGGATCATATTGTATTTATGGCAAATGTTTATACTGCAAAGTAAGTGAGACTGTATGTCCTGATAGCAAAGGTGAAATTGAAGGAGCAGCTATATTGTACTTGGAAAAACAATTCAAGGTGCACAAATCACCCTGGAGAAGGTCTTATAACAGTAGGAAGATGGAATGGGAAAATAATAATTATTATTGTAAGTAAGTATAACACAAACTATAATAAATGTATCAAAAATAAATAATAGTATATTGGGCTGAGTGGGTTAGAAAGAAAAACGAGAGTAGTGTGAATAACAAGGGAAAAAAGGTTAATTTAATCACACTAACTAACATGTGTACCAACCACACGTGTATCATGCTGATGGTACCCACATTAACCGACCGTATTCTAAGCGCGCTGAGACTCATAATAAATGAAATAAATATCTCTAAATATTAAAATAATCTATAGATTTCTTTTCAGGAAAATAAGGAATACTCTAAGCCTGAAAAGAATACTCAATTTGATAGATATCTCAATTTTTGATTTTCTTATACAAAACGGCGATCGCCATCGATATGAAACCTACAAAGATAAAATACTTCTTTTTGATAATGGAAAAGGTTTGGGAAATCCAAATGTTGACGAACTGGATATCTTAGCTCCGCTCTACCAATGTTGTATGTGAGTATTTTATTTTAATACCACAATCTTGGCAATAATATAACGTACGCCTATAACATCAAGGTATCATTCGCGCGTCATTTATTCATACAAATATGATATATATGTAAATTAAATATTATTTAAATTTTAGGGTGAGTGCATCAACTTGGCATCAGCTGGAAATGGTTTCCGGTGGAAGCTTAACGGAAACAATCAAGCTTCTCTCATCATTGCAAGGACAAATTTTGGCCACAGAAGATCATTTTAAAGCCGTTGAACGTAGATTGTTGAAAATTTTCGCAACCATACAATATTGTATTGGAAGACATGGTATTAAAGTTATCAAAAATACAGTTTGAAATGAGACAGTTATTAATTGATTTTATTTTCCGATCCATGATCAACTTCAAAAAAAATTTACATTAAAACTCCGAAACCGTAAAAGTACAAATATTTTGCGATGGAGCAGCAAGGCTGCTACAATACAATGTATTTTAATGGTATTAATATACTATACTACATCATATATGATAGGTATCTACACAAAAATGCAAAAATACATCTATTAGAACTAGAAGTTTGAAATAGGTACTTTATTTTAATCTGTAATTTTATACAGTACCTAAGGCTTTATGCAGAGATTGATTTAGAATGTATAAATAAATAAATGATGACTTGGTAAAGTCAAGTATCAATTAGGCACATAGGTTTTCTTTTATACCACTTAGGTGGCAAACAATCATGGGCAGCCTGATCGTAATCGGTTGCAAGTATATAATCAGTCGGTTGCCGGCCCTTGAACATTTTCACTCCCATAAGAAAAAAATTTAGCGCACTGTTTAAATAGGTACGTTCTATCGCGCAGCGGTGTGTAGTCCAAGAGAATACAACCGCTACGCGTGGGTGTGTAGTGCTAATAATTGATACGGTAATTTGCCGTAATGTACGCCAATTGACAAAAAACATATGTGAATATACGTGATGAATCCGTTCATAGTTGTTTAATTCAATTTGTCACAATCGCAAAAACTTAGGAAATCATGTTCCGGATGTTTTTTTTTTTCGCGGCCCACGCTTCCACTACTAACGCGTGTTTGTGGCCCCTATGAGGAAAAGGTGGAGTACCGCTGCCCTAAAGCATAACAATCAATGTTAATAAATCAAAGGAAGTTAATCGAAAAGACTAATATCCAGATTCCAGACACGTAAAATATCTGTCAATGTTACCGTTGTTTTGACAACGTTGACTTGACAGCCAGCATCAGCAATCAATCAAATCAATTTATTTTGCGTGTCTTTGCGGTTGTAAGTTGTGTTTACAGAAGGTTTTATTTAGAAAGATTATAATCAGTTTTTCTGAGTCTTCGGTCGGTGGTTTTACTGGATTTCCATTTTTCTGCATGATTTATTTAATGCCTTGAATGGATTGGATGAAGGGGCACAAACTTTGATGTGTTGTACGTACCTCCAGATCTAAATCTGTAAAGATTTACGCTTTGTGAATGACTAAAAGTGAACAACAGGGATCCTGGAACCTGAGTACAACTAATACATTTTCCGAAAACATTGAAATATGATTGAAATAGTTAAAGACACATTCCTATATTTCGCCTATGGCAGCAATTTATTGAAAAGAAGAATTCATATCAACAATCCTACTGCCCAATTTTTGGGTATTGGTCGTCTTGATGTAAGTACCTACAAAATATAGCTATGGGCTTTATTTAACCTTGGCATAATATTGTAAGGAGTAAAAAAATCTAAATAGTTTTAAAAAGCTCAAATTTAGCTTCTTCCGAAGCAGAGGGTAAAACAAACTCTTAATTTTAATACTCAAAAAAATTTCATTATCTTACTTGTCACCCTCATTGCAAAAGTAAAAATGATGCACACTGTCCAAATATAGGTTTTTAAAATTGTGTTTTTTTATTATTTAGATTTTGTATTATTGTTGTAATTTGATATGGGTCCTGTGCCTGCAATAAAGTTATTATTATAAAATTGGTTGAGATATTTCTTTCTACATTCTTATACATGAACACTTTTTGTATTTACAGGGCTATGAATTAAACTTTATAAAATATTCCAACCATTGGCGAGGATCATCTGCCACAATTGTGCCAAAAGAAAATTCACACATCTGGGGTGCCATATGGAGATTGCACAATGATGATATGGCTTCTTTGGACTGGTAAGAGAATTAAAAAAAATATGTTTTTTCAGAAATCAATTTAGAAATACTGGGACCAACCTTGCTTACTAATAAGTGCACCTAAATTTTTCAGGCAAGAAGGTGTCAGCTCAAATTGGTATTTTCCCAAATCTGTGGACATTGTGACTCTCGATGGAACAAAAGTCGAATGCAGAACTTATCAGCAAACAATAAATCCCCCACCTATTAAAAAGGGGGAAGAATTGCCACCAGAAAGGCAACCAAGCTGTACATACCTGGAATGCATCATCAAGGGTGCCTTAGAATGCAACTTACCAGAAGAGTATATTGTAAATCTAAAGAAACTTCCACATAATGGACAAAAGGCATCACCTCAAATGTTAGAAAAGTTAGATTTATAATATTTTCTAGACAACTTAATCCACTGTGATTTATTTACATTAAGCTGGAGTTATTTACAAAATAAAATATACAACTGTGTATTGGAGTATTTTTTTTTTCTTGTAGGTATTCAAAGCATAATAGGCTTGAAAGAGGATTACTAAGCTTTATATACAAGCCTCTCTCTATGATTTATTTTACCTTCTCTGTGACTAGTATTGCCAATTTGAGTTTGGCATTCACTGTTGGCCTCCAGAAAATTTTACATCAGTATTTTTCAGTTCAAAATTTTAGATTGAAATCAGTTCATAAAGATGCTTAAATCACAAATTTCAAAACCTGATACATTTTTATACTTTTCTTATGGTGGCAATATGTTGAAATTCAGGATTCACATGCTCAACCCTTCTGCAGAGTTTGTATCAATCGCACGCTTAGATGTAAGTTGAAGTTTCCAAAATTACAACCCACGCGTGCTTCATAGCGTGTAGAAAATACTTACACCACTAACTATTTTTTAGAATTACAGGTTGGATTTCATAAAATACTCAGCTTTTTGGGGAGGTCCTACAGCGACTCTGGTGCCGACAGCAAACGCACACGTTTGGGGTGTTATTTGGCAATTACACAAAGATGATAATGAGTCTCTTGATGAGTAAGTTATTGTAAGAATATCTCTGAATAAATTAAAATTCATAACCTTCGATTATATACTTGTATGTATAAATGTAATCAAGGCAAAGACATTAGGTAATTCTTTATCGTATCGAACGTTTTTTATTGTTCCTAACTAGGTACCGGAGTTCGAGGGAAACCTAAAGTACCTACCCCAAACATTCAATTTTTCCGTTTTCGTTTGAATTGTACCTTTAGTTTTAAAATAGTATAGGCGTGTGTTAACAGGCAAAAGGGCGTCGAAGTGAAGAAATACTATAAGACATACAAACTTGTTCACACTCCATATATGGGATCATTCTTATGTCGAGTTTACATACAAAAAATAAACCCTTTGCCCAGAGGAGATAGGGATAAGATACCTGTGGAGCGATGGCCATCGTGGACATACAAAGAACTGATGATAATGGGTGCCAAGGAGCACAGAATACCGCCATACTATATCAAGATGCTTAGAAGAATTAAACATAATGGAGAAGAAGGTTACCTAAGAGAAACTTGCCTCATAAATCGATACGCTAAAGATAAGCCCTGTGAATGTCGTGTGCCAGGCAAAATACCCAGAAAACCGTTAAAGCTAGACATGAATAAACGGTCTAGAGAACTTAAACCAAAATCACGAAATCAACCCGAGAAAAAACGTCATTACGCAATATGATCTTAACGGAATACTCTTGTAAAATATCTTCCAAGATGTGTTTAATTTTTTTTAAGGCACTGTGTTTAATGAATGTAAGAATAAACTCAAAATGTGTGTTTGTTGACGTTAAGTTAGGTGTTTTTTTTTAATAATAGGTAATAAATATTTCTAAAAACTTTTGAAGTGGGAAATCATTTCGGTGTAATCTAATACTTACATACCATACTTACAGAATGGAGCTTATGTACTTCGGTTCATATACTTCATACCACTTACATACATCACCACTATTTACATTAATATGGAATATTTAACAACTTTTACCACGTTCTGTATTTTATTTTGAGTGTCCGATTATATTTCGGCAGCAGTCCAACCGCCATGATCACAGAGACTAAAGACTAGGCGGGTAGTTGGAACATTAAGACATAGTTTATCTACCCTCAAACTTCTCAATAATCTCAGTTTTACTTTGATCACCGTTGTTGGTATTCACTCGATGCATAGATAACATATATAAACTGGCTCGATGGATGACAATCGCGTGAGCTCGTGGCGAGGTGACTCGTCGCTAATTGCAGCACGTTATGAACAAGTAACAAAAAAAGAAGAAGTTAATAATTAAAGAAATAACCCATTACGATATTCTATAAACGTATGTTAAAGCAATAAAATTGATATGCTTTAAATGAAGTACGTAAGTAAATCATAATGTAAATTAAATACTTTTCTTTCTGCGATTGTACATACAGTGTATAAAAAATATGAATTTCAAATTTTTATAACTTTTTTATTAATATAAATATTAAAATTATTAATAATAGGTACTCGGTTCACATTAAATTAATTATAAAATTGTACACTACATATCTCAATCGTTTGATGAAATTGTATCTAAATTGAGCATATAGCACAACGCTACCCCGACACTTTATACAACACACATACGAAATCACACAAGGAACACATCATTTGGAAATTATTTTATCAGTCAATAATATTAATCATACATAATATTAATTACTTAATATGAGGTAATAAAAACTGCCTTGCTAAGTGGGAATCACAATGAATAGTTGAATACTGATAAAATTAAGTGTGTCAGTAACAAAGATAGAAATCAATAGTCAGGCCTAGTCCGCAGAGAACGCTGTGTGAGGCAACGTTGTGCGAGACCTCGCCGCAGTCACTCCACACGAGGCTGGTTGCTGAATGTACCTTCCATGGAGGTAATAATATATTGCAACCATATAATATAGGTGTAGCATATGAACCAGCAGGCCCTCGCGCCGTGGAGTGGCTCGGCTCGCTCGAACAGGAACAACACGCCACCGTTATGAGCGCGTACGCCATACCGATGGGGCTTCATTATATCTCTTCACTGGAATATAATCGCGTAAACACAATCTGGACCTTACTGTGCCTCTTAATGAAGTTAACTTTACAATTACACTTAACGGTACCTAGCTACGTACATTCTCCATTAATTGAGCAAAAGGCACTATGCAATTCTAAAATTAAATATTTGGATTTGGACTTTGGAAACTAATAATTGGTTGTGTTTAGTGAAATTTCGTTATCGCAACGGTACGGTCAATGATGCAACGTGCCTTGAGCCCCGACAATAAAACAATATATGCGTAGACATAGTCTGCCATACATACCTTGGCGCCTGACATATCCCGCTCGGCATTACTTTTACAATGTCACTACGAAAGGTGACAGTGCGCTTAATTAAGTGACGATATTGATTCATAGGCGATATCCCATGATCGTTAAGCATCGCGTTAAATCACACAGCCGCTGCTGAGTTCTATACACGCGGCACAGTGTTGAAAAGGAAACTAGACATTTTGCAAATTTAAAAATTAATAAAAAGAAACATATATTGACTCTAAACACAAGTGAAACCGCATAGTCGTATACCATCTGTGTACATAATTGTCATCATGTCCACCTCACATCAACAATCCTGCATTTCACAGAAGGCTGGATGACAGAAGGCACTCGTTTTAACCCTTAAACCACATTATAGTTACAGTTAGTGTAACACATCGGAGCGCGGTCCAATGCCCAGGATTGTTGTATATCGGAGTCTACCTTTGGTTGAGTTGAGATATATGCGTCAGTCAACATTACTCAAATGGTCATTACATACAATATGATAAATTACATAATGACATCATTCCCTTCGTGTACATATACCTCCCAAGGGCCTAACAAGGGTTACCACATATTCTAATTCAGAAAGTTACATTACGTATGTTAACAATATTCATGAAATCACTAGACAGTTACCTATTTAAATGGTTTCTATTCATATTTTTAAATTTCGAAATTATATGTAATCTTATTATAATAAATGTTGACTTAAAAACTTGAAGTTTGACAGCAATTAAACATACTCTTAAAGATAATATATGAGAAAATTATTTTACAACTGGTAACCCTAACCTGCCTTAATCATGTGCCTATGCATCCCCATAATAATGAATTAGCTAGCGTATATTTTACATAAGTATTATGAAGCTATCATATTAATGACAATTATAGTATAATAATTAGACAATAATTTGCAACATTAAAAACAATATGAATTTCTAATTGAATTCTGAAATATTGCTATTCCATTATTATTCGCCACTAGAAAATTTTCTATTCTCCTTTCGTTAATAACTAAGACCACTCGCTTTTAACATTCAGTTTATATCAAAACATTAATTTAGATACTGCAAGTGGTGGACCAGCAGAAGGATATTGCTTAAAAATAGAATAACACGCGAGCAGTCTTACATATAATATGTCCTGTTGGATTACGCACTATATCGCTAGTATAATGTATAAGTAGATAAATATAACATTTGTATAATATTTAATACATAGTGTATTTAGTAATTATATAAACAGTTGCCGGCCACGTTAACAAGATACTAAATTATAGTGTACTTAATTTAACTGGTGAGATTATTTGTTTAGTAGTAGTACAATAGTAAAATATAACTATACAACGGTGGTGGGTGTTACCATCTGCATTCTGGTAGGAACGGAACTCGTGTGTGAGATGACAGCTATCATCCTCCATTTTGGAAGTGGAAGTGTGTGACCATATCGTCTGTCATCAAAGGTCACGTGCAAACAACACAATACACTTGACAATATTGTATGGGGGGAATTAACTTATTCCTTGTGATAGTAGGTTTATTTACCAAAATATAGTTATACGGTAGTCATAGTATTTATTTTATCTCTATTTAACTGGTTTACAAATGTAAGTATATATTTACACCTATCGATGATCTACTAACATTAGAATAATTTTAATTGGCCCCATAAAATAACGGATTATATTCTCGTCATACTCGCAGAACTATACAGTTAAATGTGATTAAATAAATGTCAATGCAGTTCTGTATTTTGAATCTTTGGTGGGTAATGCCAATAAATGAAAACATTCCTTCAATGTAAAATCCATAATGAAGTAAATATACAGAAATATAATTATATATATATATTGAACACTTGAGTATTATAAAAAGCTGCGACTCGCATAATTTACTAGTGAGGACAAGTGATAAATTCGCTCGTAACAACGCAACAATATCAACAAATTCGTTTCAAGATCTGCCTACTCTTTGTAACTGTAATTACTGGTTAATGTTGAGAAATTAATAAAATTAATTTGTACACGTTCTCGCCTACGCAATAATAAAACTATACACGCTTTACATCTTAGACGGTAAACTTAACATTAATAGGCCATGTCAAAAGTGACACAAATACAACTATTTTATTGAGGTAAACTATATAGGATTCACGTCGAGCCACATAGGCTCTCAATATCGTTTCAGCAAAAATATTACTTTTTACCTGATATGAAAACGAATCGTCAGACTGAAACACCGCGCGACCGCTAAATGCACCGCCCACGGACCTACGCTAAATAAATAACACGACGCGTCGAACATTTACTAGCTACGCTTACATCTAGGATTCGAAGAGCCCAAGGCCTGAGGTAGATAGAGAGAGCGCCCTGCAGCGCTGCAGCGGCGGCGGCTAGCGGGCGGCGCAGGCGTCGGGGTCGCGCAACACTCCGTTGGGCGCCGGCTTCAGCGGCGGCGGCTGCGGCTGCAGCGGCTGCAGCGGCTCGGCCGCCGCGTCCAACGAGCCGCGCGACCGCAGCGAAGACAGCTCGCGCACCCACGACGCCAGCCGCCCCGACACGCCGAACAGGTTCGAGCCCGACCCCGTCGCCACGGCGCCCACGTCCACGTTCTCCTCCCTCTCCGGCTCCTCCTCTGCACACACACACACACCGCCAACGGTGTTAATGGCACGCCGACGAACAAACCAAATACCTACTGAAATGCGAACTTTAGATATTTGTTCGTAACTCAGTCACGCCATAACGACTGAAGACTGAATGGATTTTAATGAAATTTGAGAAGGACAGCTTTCATTGCACACCCATTAAATCTAACAGAAATTATAAATGCAAACTTTACACGTTTGTTCGTTACTCAGTGAAGCCAAAACGAGTGAACGAGCTACACTTAAATGTTGTATGGACATAGCTAGCAACGTAGCAACCCAAGGACGAACATACTACATACCATGAGAATAAGTAATACTGGGTACTGGGTAGAATGGAAACTCCCGCTCCGGACGGGTTCACAGTCACGATATTAGCCTACACCGGAGATCATCGTTAAACGGTATATTTCAGTCGGGCTGTCACGGCCGGCGTCGCCGCTCGCGCGAAAGTATGAATGTTTGTTTATTTACACTTTCACGCCGAAACGGCTAAACCTTATCTTTATAAAACTAAAATAAAATAATGATTTCAAAGCACTTATAGAAATGTGTATATTTTAGCGATATTGTCTATAGATAAAAGCAATCTTTAAGAGTAAGCAACCTCAACAGCACGCCCGGACGACAGAGGGGCGTAACGACGTGAAGGGGGAAGTAGGTATATAAATGGCGGCGTTTGGGGCTCGGACAAAGAAGATTCCATTCTACCCAGTATTAATTATTCTTATGTACATACATAGGATACACTTACGAGAAAACAAGGAAACTTAGACGGAATTAACGAAACGACTGGATGTTTCCTCGTAGATGAACTCGCGGGCTTAAGCTGGTTATTTCATAAGAATTGTTATTACCGACTACCTAAGACGGTCATGTTTATCGAATGTAGTGTCATGTATGTATATTTGTTTATCACACTCCCTAGCCGGGTTCCTTAGATACGTTTTAATTGTCGGAGTTATATAGGATGTTTAAATATGGTGTCAGCAGTGGTTTTTACATTTGGGATTTTAATTTTATTTTTATCTATTTGTTAACAATATATACTACTGTATATATACTGTACACCATATTTTGTTGTGAAAAAGCATAAAGCCAAATTTGTGTCTTAATACATGTTTTATGCGAGTACTTACGCTCTATCTAACTACAAATCTAAATAGTTTTCAAGCCGTCACCATTTATAAAATTCTACGATTATTTTTATTTCATAACGCAACATTACAGTGATGATAGAGCTTTGCTACATATTATATTGAACGGTTCTAATCTGGAATGTTTACCAAAAATCTGAATCTTAGTTACTCGTAAGTTTTATTAAAATGTTATATACAGGCTGTAACAATCCAACTCAGGCATATTTAAGAAGGTTTTTCAGAATCGCTACATGATCATTTATGTCAACGGACAATGGTTTTTTTTTCTACTCCCTCATAGCAATATGATTACATCATTTTATAATAAAAGACTTAATTTTCCAACGTCTGTTGTCAAACATGATTAAACGATGATTATAAGCTACGTACAAAAATATGGCTGTTAATTTATTACAGCCTGTATATTGACACGCGAGATTAGAGCCGCTATTATAGTGAAGGAGGCCAAACGTACATAGTGCCCAATTCATGGAATTTGCTTGCTACAGGTACAGATGGTTACTCAGGAAATGATAACAAAGGTGCTGTCTGCGTATGCGCATTACTGGGACATGCAAATTGTACCGTTACTTACGGTTCAACAGAGTGCCGTCTGCTCGGCACATACTTCTTTACGACGGCATCATCGTGAAAACAAACAAAAGCGTTATGTGTTACATAAGGTTATCATTAGCCATGTTATCATTTGCTGATATGAACCATAATTGATCGCAACACGAACATTATCTTCTCACAACATTTATTGCATATTTTTTCATAATCTTCGCATTGTATATTATTTAAAAACATCGTGATTAGGATTGGGTCTAACTTTTTTTATTAATCAACTGAAACACGTTTTACGCAGCAAATCGGCACAGCACAAATCCTTAACATTCGAGACACGAAAAGGCGTCGTTATTCTTACTATATTTTTAATTTTAACTTAGAGCGCATCTCTGCATCTTTACAGAAAGAACGCGAAAATAATATCGACAAAGCGCTTAACTTCATCATTATGTAATTTTGTACAAGCAAAAAAAAAACGTTTGTTTTTTGCTTGCGCCAGAGCATGAGAGTGGCACGAGGTATGAGGTAAGGAAGGTGAAGCTCACCCATGGCGCACTGGTGGAGGGAATACATCTCCTGTCCTTGCGGCGTGTGGAAGAAGCTGCGGTGTCGGAAGTAGGGCTGCGCGTGCGGCGCGAGGTCGGCCACGAGGCGCAGGAAGGCGGGCCGCGCGGCCGGCCGGTGCGCCCAGCACGCGCGCATCAGCTCGTACAGGCGGTCCGGGCAGTGCTCGGGCCGCTCCATCACGCCGCCCTCCACCACGTACCGCAGCACTTGCTCGTTCGACAGACCCTGCGCACGCACACTCTTACAACACACCGCACAGACCCCCACACTTATGTATAGCTTAATACTGGCTTTATTCCGACCAGGTAGTAAGTTTTGAGTCGAGATTACAAGCTAAGAGAATATTGGGTTACTCAAATACGCTACCGTATCGTTACAAAATGTATTTGATCAAAAAGAGTGCATCCTAAAACGCCTATAAGTTTTGTGGGTGCTGCAGTAAATGGTCTTAAAAATATATAATCTTCACGCCTTCCCATAAGGCATATATATGCCTTTCCAAATGTATATCAATGTATTAAAGCTCTATAAGTATATATCGGGTTGTAATCACTGGCAGTAATAATGATCTTATTACATAAGTGACGTTATTATTTTTAAAAATATACGCACTTGGTACGGCTGCATAGCAAGTGTCGCCATCTCCCATAGGACGACTCCATAACTCCATACGTCGCTACTACTGGAAAATACCTGAAATAATATTGTTAAAATAACAACTACGAAGTCCGTCAAGTACCGGTACTGTATGGAACCTTCAAGGCCGCCAAAGCTCAGCGAGCAAATAGCTTTGCGTCGAGTCTTGGCCGTTGAAAATATTTCCTTACCCCGTCTTTTAAACTCTCAGGGCTCATCCATCGCACCGGCAGCAGTCCCTTGGTGCCTTTCCTATAATAATCAGTCTCATAAATGTCTCTGGTCATGCCGAAGTCCCCCACTTTAACCGTGAGGTCGCCGGCGACCATGCAGTTGCGCGCCGCTAGGTCGCGATGCACAAACTTTTTGGCCGATAGGTAGGCCATACCGTCGGCTATTTCTATAGCCATCTGGAAACAGAAAAAAATTTACATCTTCTTATCTATTTATAAATACCGTGAAAACCAACAAAAAGTAGTGTAAACGTTACATTTATGATATACTAGCGACCCGCCCCGGCTTCGCAAGGGTTATTCGAAACCTAACTAAACATACAAACCTTTCTCTTGAATTGTTTCACCATTCTATCTATTGCTGAAAACTTCATTAAAATCCGTTGAGTAGTTTAAAAGATCTAAGCGAACAGACAGCGGAAGCTAATCATTTTATACTATGTAAAGATGTACATCCAAGTTCACGTAGGTGAGCTCAAGGCCCATTTTACGTGAATTTAGCAGTAGAGCGGACGTGCATGTATATTGTATAATAAGGTAACCTGCAGTATGTTCTGCAGCGTGGGCGGCGTGTTGTCGCCGTCCTTCCTGGGCAGCGAGTGGTCGGCGTCGGGGCGGTGCGAGCGCAGGTAGGTCTTGAGGTCGCCGTGCTCCATGAGCTCCATCACCACCAGCGTGGGCTGGCCGCGCGACACCACGCCCAGCAGCCGCACCACGTGGTGCGTGTCGAACGCCTTCATCACCGACGCCTCGTTCAGGAACTCGATGCGCTCCCTACACGTATCAACTTCGTTACCCATTGTCGAACTGTATCCCGACCAAGAATAACTTGCGAAAGTATTCGTATCGCTTTCGAGTAATCTTGTATGGGAAAATGAAAAGCGCTGCGGCGGTGAAAAAAAAAATCGAATGAACATTTTCAGTTACGTTTTCGACTACACGTACTAAATTGCAATTGCAAATTCAAAGCAAAATAGTCTTTGGGTCACCCAACATTCTGGGATAATTCTAAGGGGACACGGCCTGCCTCCCTATCCCACAACCCTATATACATATGCCCGCGAAGGCCGGGAATATTTTCTTTTTCGTCTTAAATATAAAAGTACCTCCAAATTCGACTCGAGGTCACCATGGTGATATTTATGAAAACTTTAATGCCACATGCAATAACATTTCTACACGAAACGGGGTCAAATCCAAAAAATGGGTTTTTTTAATATAACATGACAATCGATTTAAAGAATGCACAAAAGGAGGGTTTAATTTCATACCTGTCAGTGGCATGTTCATTGACAGTTTTCACAGCGCATCGAGTTTCCGGCCTATATTTGTCTATGTCCTTTGCTAAGCCTTCATACACCTAAAACAAAATATGGAGATTAATAGCAAATGTAAGGTTTTTATAATAATAATAATACCATCGTTATGAAGACTATGAGAAAGAAAGAGAAAGCTATTTCTGGTATAAACAAAGTTGTCTTGGAAATTGGAGGATAATATCGACGTTAAATGATTTTAATGCACTGCATGTAATAAAAAAGCATAGGTCCGACTACAGCCTGTGATGTACAAATCTAATTTTTAAAATGTAAGTTAGGTGTTTAAAATAATATAAACAGCAAGATAATAATGGGTAGTTACCATGCCGAAGGAGCCCTGCCCGAGCTCGCGGATGAACTGTATGTTTGCGCGCGGCACCTCCCACTCGTCGGGCACGTAGACCGTGGACACGTACTCGGGGTTGACGGAGGCGAAGAGCTTGTTCGCCTCGGCCTCGGGCATCAGGCCGCGTCGCGCGTACCACGCGCCCGCCGCCAGCAGCGCCGCCAGACCCACGCAGCCCGCCGCCGCGCCCCACGCCCACTGCCCCGCGCCCTCCGCGCGCCGCTCCTGCACCACAACACATCTACACACCGCGCACTCATACACCACTACCCACGCCCCACGCCCTCCGCGCGCCGCTCCTGCACCACAACACATCTACACACCGCGCATTCATACACCACTACCCACGCCCCACGCCCTCAGCGCGCCGCTCCTGCACCACAACACATCTACACACCGCGCACTCATACACCACTACCCACGCCCCACGCCCACTGCCCCGCGCCCTCCGTGCGCCGCTCCTGCACCACAACACATCTACACATCGCGCACTCATACACCACTACCCACGCCCCACGCCCTCCGCGCGCCGCTCCTGCACCACAACACATCTACACACCGCGCACTCATACACCACTACCCACGCCCCACGCCCACTGCCCCGCGCCCTCCGCGCGCCGCTCCTGCACCACAACACATCTACACACCGCGCACTCATACACCACTACCCACGCCCCACGCCCTCAGCGCGCCGCTCCTGCACCACAACACATCTACACACCGCGCACTCATACACCACTACCCACGCCCCACGCCCACTGCCCCGCGCCCTCCGTGCGCCGCTCCTGCACCACAACACATCTACACATCGCGCACTCATACACCACTACCCACGCCCCACGCCCTCCGCGCGCCGCTCCTGCACCACAACACATCTACACACCGCGCACTCATACACCACTACCCACGCCCCACGCCCACTGCCCCGCGCCCTCCGCGCGCCGCTCCTGCACCACAACACATCTACACACCGCGCACTCATACACCACTACCCACGCCCCACGCCCTCAGCGCGCCGCTCCTGCACCACAACACATCTACACACCGCGCACTCATACACCACTACCCACGCCCCACGCCCACTGCCCCGCGCCCTCCGTGCGCCGCTCCTGCACCACAACACATCTACACATCGCGCACTCATACACCACTACCCACGCCCCACGCCCTCCGCGCGCCGCTCCTGCACCACAACACATCTACACACCGCGCACTCATACACCACTACCCACGCCCCACGCCCACTGCCCCGCGCCCTCCGCGCGCCGCTCCTGCACCACAACACATCTACACACCGCGCACTCATACACCACTACCCACGCCCCACGCCCTCAGCGCGCCGCTCCTGCACCACAACACATCTACACACCGCGCACTCATACACCACTACCCACGCCCCACGCCCACTGCCCCGCGCCCTCCGTGCGCCGCTCCTGCACCACAACACATCTACACATCGCGCACTCATACACCACTACCCACGCCCCACGCCCTCCGCGCGCCGCTCCTGCACCACAACACATCTACACACCGCGCACTCATACACCACTACCCACGCCCCACGCCCACTGCCCCGC
This sequence comes from Falcaria lacertinaria, assembly GCA_951449985.1. Taxonomy (NCBI): domain Eukaryota; kingdom Metazoa; phylum Arthropoda; class Insecta; order Lepidoptera; family Drepanidae; genus Falcaria; species Falcaria lacertinaria. The sequence continues at coordinate 3,805,785 of OX602109.1, read as the reverse complement.
GCCCTCCGCGCGCCGCTCCTGCACCACAACACATCTACACATCGCGCACTCATACACCACTACCCACGCCCCACGCCCTCCGCGCGCCGCTCCTGCACCACAACACATCTACACACCGCGCACTCATACACCACTACCCACGCCCCACGCCCACTGCCCCGCGCCCTCCGCGCGCCGCTCCTGCACCACAACACATCTACACACCGCGCACTCATACACCACTACCCACGCCCCACGCCCACTGTCCCGCGCCCTCCGTGCGCCGCTCCTGCACCACAACACATGTACACACCGCGCACTCATACACCACTACCCACGCCCCACGCCCACTGCCCCGCGCCCTCCGCGCGCCGCTCCTGCACCACAACACATCTACACATCGCGCACTCATACACCACTACCCACGCCCCACGCCCTCCGCGCGCCGCTCCTGCACCACAACACATCTACACACCGCGCACTCATACACCACTACCCACGCCCCACGCCCACTGCCCCGCGCCCTCCGCGCGCCGCTCCTGCACCACAACACATCTACACACCGCGCACTCATACACCACTACCCACGCCCCACGCCCTCCGCGCGCCGCTCCTGCACCACAACACATCTACACACCGCGCACTCATACACCACTACCCACGCCCCACGCCCACTGCCCCGCGCCCTCCGCGCGCCGCTCCTGCACCACAACACATCTACACACCGCGCACTCATACACCACTACCCACGCCCCACGCCCTCCGCGCGCCGCTCCTGCACCACAACACATCTACACACCGCGCACTCATACACCACTACCCACGCCCCACGCCCACTGCCCCGCGCCCTCCGCGCGCCGCTCCTGCACCACAACACATCTACACACCGCGCACTCATACACCACTACCCACGCCCCACGCCCACTGCCCCGCGCCCTCCGCGCGCCGCTCCTGCACCACAACACATCTACACATCGCGCACTCATACACCACTACCCACGCCCCACGCCCTCCGCGCGCCGCTCCTGCACCACAACACATCTACACACCGCGCACTCATACACCACTACCCACGCCCCACGCCCACTGCCCCGCGCCCTCCGCGCGCCGCTCCTGCACCACAACACATCTACACACCGCGCACTCATACACCACTACCCACGCCCCACGCCCACTGTCCCGCGCCCTCCGTGCGCCGCTCCTGCACCACAACACATGTACACACCGCGCACTCATACACCACTACCCACGCCCCACGCCCACTGCCCCGCGCCCTCCGCGCGCCGCTCCTGCACCACAACACATCTACACATCGCGCACTCATACACCACTACCCACGCCCCACGCCCTCCGCGCGCCGCTCCTGCACCACAACACATCTACACACCGCGCACTCATACACCACTACCCACGCCCCACGCCCACTGCCCCGCGCCCTCCGCGCGCCGCTCCTGCACCACAACACATCTACACACCGCGCACTCATACACCACTACCCACGCCCCACGCCCTCCGCGCGCCGCTCCTGCACCACAACACATCTACACACCGCGCACTCATACACCACTACCCACGCCCCACGCCCACTGCCCCGCGCCCTCCGCGCGCCGCTCCTGCACCACAACACATCTACACACCGCGCACTCATACACCACTACCCACGCCCCACGCCCACTGCCCCGTGCCCTCCACGCGCCGCTCCTGCATAACACCACATTTACACACCGCGCACTCATACACCACTACCCCGCGCCCCCCGACAGCAACGCCCCACGCCCCACGCCTTTTTGCCTTATCTCGATTATCGCATATTGAAATATACATTTCTTTTAACTGACAAATTATTTAACACAAATATATATGTATAATATAGAAGTAAATGAAATCGTACATGAAATGGATAGTATATAATATGGATGTGTGATGTGGTGGCTTACCGGTATAAAGAAGTAGACGTCAGTGGAGACGTTGCCAGCGCCGCTGACAGTGATGGGCGTGACCTTAACGCTGTAGTTGCCGGGCGACAGGTTGCGCAGCGTGTAGCCGTGCCCGTTGGCTTCGTAGTCATCCGCCGTGATGCAGCTCTGCAAGCCCACATCCTGGCCCTGCCCATCAATTTAATGCCATAGATAAAAACCAATACGGACTATCTTTGTGGGCCAGCTGCAGAATTGTAGTCCGATAACACTGTGAATTTTTTGTACCCTAATTAACTTCAATAAACCATAAACCAATGGCATACTGAGCTGAAACATGAACCTGATAAGAAGCTTAACATATTTTTTTTCTAGCCTATACTGACCCACTGCTAGGCAAAAACCTCCCCCAAACATAAATTAGAAATACAAAATTTCTTATTGTTTTATTGGTTAAAGGATCTGTTCATAATAATAAAATTATCTCACCTGAGAACTTTCGTCAACTCGCGAGTAGTGCACATTGTATGATACGACGAAGCCATTGGGGTTTTTGGGCGGTTCCCAAGTCACATTAACTTCAGGCAGAGTTTTGTTCGATGGCACGAATTCCGCGTGCACCGTGTTCACTACGTCCGCATTAACTGTACAAATAACAATGGATTTACTTACAATAACAAAAAGCTAGTGAAATTATGATTAGGACATTGTTTGGTACAATTGGTGTTACGTACTTTTGAATAACGAATACTGTTCAGTGCCGGTAGCATGAACTTTTTCGACAACGTTTTCGTATCGCCTTCGACTATTTTTGTATTGAAAAATAGACAGCGCTGCGGCGGTGAAAAGTGGAACTAACAATTAGTATGACAATTTTGACATTTCGCGAGTTCCGTATTCGAATACGTTGTCGACAATGTTCCTGCCACCGGCACTGTTCCATCTAAATTGGGAAACAAACCAGATTATTTTATTTCGTCTTTGTAAGTAATAGTGACCGCACAAGGGACACTCCGTTGTGCGACCAGGCCAAGAATGATACCTAATTATATCGTTAGTAGTTGTATGACCAATTGAGTTAATAGATCAAATGAAAAAGTCAATCGATTACGTACTTTTGGCACAAGCAAATATGGTATTAGATAAGAAAACATAATATGGAGAAAATATTCGTATGTAATACAATACTAACATAACTCCAAAGTGCGGAAAGTGTAGAACGCTCTATCGGAGCACCATTTAGTGGCGTAGAATTCGTCAGTCTCATTCTCGTGCTTGCCGCGACACGCCCAGATGTTGACCGTGTACCACGTGAAGTGACGCATGTTTGTCACGTTCAGCGAGCGAGCGTCGCCGCCCATTTCATAATACAAAGATTTCACGTAACCTGCAAAAAATACCTATATATAAATACGCGTAGACAAAATAGAAAGTACCATTTTCTCTTCTGTTTGTGAATGATCTTTTAAGTTTAGAAATAGTTGTCCAGGTTTGGCGTCTGCCCCTGCCCTTATCCGAAAGAACTCACCTTCGTCGTCAGTAGCATTGGAATAGTTGAACCCTATAACCGGCTTGATGTTGTCGCTTATTATCACGAGCATACTGTTCAGACTCTGATCCACGGACCTCTTGATCCTGACCGCTGGTGATTTCGATTTGGATCTGTCAGTTTTTTTGTACACCTACGGAAATTATATTTATTAATTACCTTTTTATTATTGAACTGACGTTTCGTTAGCAACAAGTAAACTGTGGCACAAACATTTAAACTAACATTTGGCTTAGCTTTGTATAAACATGTACTTGAAGACATTCACGGCCAAACATGGATACGCTACGCATAAATACGAATTCATGCCGTTCGGCCTATAAAATATCTTTGGCAAACCTTGAAAGTTTCTTAGAATTACAGAATATTTTTCTCCTGTAAAATGGGATGTGAAGGTCAGAAGATGGCCGTCGCTCTGTGTACAAATCTAGTAACCAGCCACATCGAGTCAGATCTAGTGACAATCCTACAGTTAGAGATAAGGCAGCGACGAAATTGACTAGTACACGTGACTACACTACACAAAACACACACCATTTTTATACACCTCTAAGGTGGCAAACAAGTTTACAGCTCGCCTGATGATAAGCGATTACCGCAACCTTCGTTGCTAGCAACACCAGGGGTATCAGTTGCGCGTTGCAGACCAAAAAATAATGCAGTGTATTTTTTTTTACCACTATGGTGGCATACAGATGATACCCACCTGATGGTAAGGAGTCAGCCTATATCCGCTAGCAATACTAGGCGTAGAACTAACGCGTTCCAATCCTGCTGTTTATGAGGACTAACTGAGTTAGTATCATTACTACTAGCGCAATATGTAAGGTGGATGTACAGTCCTCAGCCGGGCGGCTCTAATTTTAGTGGAAAAACCCACAGGAGATCCCAATTCACCCTAAATATATCATTTCTATTACAAATGATTGGTCACTGACGTGTTACCTGATTCTGCAGTTCATTCTCGAAGATGATGCTCTCGAGGCGCTCCTCCTCGGCGACCACGGTGAACCGCGGCTTGGTCTCGTTCTTGCACGCGCAGGACCCGTTCTTCACGTCTCCCGTCACTTTTTCCTTCTGCTTCTCCGTTGCTTCCTCCGTGCGGATCGTTATCATGTTCGATAGTACACTTGCTGCAATACATTTTGTGATATAAAACGTCTCTTAATATCACGGGTCTTCTGTGTGTGATATAACTTGCAACTGTTTGTTATGACAACATCGAATTGTTACTGTTATTGTTAGGAAAATGTCCAATTTGTGATGGAATACTTTCAAGTTTATAAGTTCCTCACTTATCTTAGGTGATTTTTGAAAATGATGTAGATAATTAGTAAATATATAAGAAAAACGTTAGCCGAATTGGAATACGAAAGATACAAGAGACTTGACTTCAATGCGAATGACTCGAAGAACAAACTCACGGTTGCCACAGTAGTTGACGTTGCCGGTGAGTATCTTGCGCCTGTTGTACCGGTTGGCCTGCAGCTCGACGTGGTACAGCACGATGGTGCCGTTGGTCATGGCCGGCGGCGACCACTTGATGCTGACCGCGTGCGCCGACACCGTGTCCACAGTCACCCCCAGCGGTGGACTTGGCGCTACGGACCGACATTATACACATAACTATCTGTTGTCCGCGACCTCGCGTTAAATTTGGGGTATTGATTTTCAGACTTTCCTACCCCATTTCACGCCTTTTAAAAGGTTAACTCTTAAATTCGTCCTGAGAACTGACTGTGGCGAGCCAGTAATAAATTATATCCTGAGCGAACGTCTTTATTCAGAGCTTAAATTGGATATTAAAAAAAATCTCAATAAGTTATATTATAAACTATTAAAAATAAACAGAAGTCGTCCGTACTCACGTCCAGGAAGCGTCCTGAAGTATATGATGTTGCTCTGTGCGCCCCGCTTGTCCGTGGTGGTGTAGGTCTTGACATAGGCTGCGTACCGAGTGAAGGGCACCAGCTGCGTCAGCAGCGAGAACTGCGGCTGCTTGTTGTCGCAAGCCCTCACCAGGATGTTAGAGCTGTTGGCCGGCGTCTCCTTGGTGCCGTTACGAGCCTCCTCTATAGTGACGTCGATTACGTTCCACCTGCAAACATTACGTACCTAATTGTCAAGCTAATTTACCTTTTGCCAATATTCTGAAATATACATCTTTAATTTCATCATGGCATGCCCCGCGTTATCTCGCGGTAATATTATATTTAATTATATATTAGCTTTATGTATCCCTTACGTATTTTAAAAATACTAGTGGATCTATACGTGTTAGAAATGTCAAGTGAAAAGACAAGGCCCTACAGAATCCTCTAATTTATTCAAGATATAGATTATGCAGATATATGGAATTAACACAAATGTTGGGGAACGCCAACTGTACTAAGTAATGCCAGTAAGTCGATTTGAACATTGGTTTATGTAGCGGGCATTACAATAGTAATAATTAAATATATATATATATTATCTTTTAAAATTAAATAATAATATCATCACGCCGAGAGTATCGATTACTTTTCACATTTGATCTGCACGCCTCTTTGAAAAAAAAGTATGAATAAAATGGCATACTAACGTATCGGAGCAAGCGTCCCTCTGTCCGTAGAGCGTGACATTCTGGTCGGTGGCTATGTAGTAGACGGAGTACCCGATGAGCCGGCGCATGTCGTCCGGACAGTACGGGTTCCACGTGAGCACCGCCACGTTGGTGCGCAGCTCCGACACCCGCAGCCGCAGCGTGTCCGGCCAACCTACACAACGACATACGTTTTATGAGTACGAGAAGCGAAAAACTCTTTACCCCTTTTTATGAAAATAGCGCGGTTTTTTTTTACAATGTTAAAGTTTTTTATGGAGAAGTAGGTGCTAATATTTTTATACAATATTCATTAAACAAAACATTAAATATACTACCGTGTGTTGGAAACAAGTGTAACTGAATCTCATGACCGGGTCTTCTAGCATTTTGGTTTGCATAGCTTACAGCAACGATACAAATGTAATTCGAAAATCCCACATTTGATGATTAGGAAATTGCGGTAGATACAAAAAATATTTAAACAGTCGAATTTTGATCAAGGTGGAAGGTAAGGTTGACTTACAAGACGCCTGATCTCCATTGTTGTCCTCCGACACCTCGATCTCGGTGAAGTTGGACTTGGGGTTCCATGTCATGTTCTTCAGCGGCACAATCTGATTGTAACACAACTTCGGGTTGAAGTGTATGAACAGAGTGCCCTGAGAGATCTCTATATCTCCGTGTGTGTCCCAGTCCCATAACAGCTCCAAGTTAGGATTTTTCAATATGTGCAAAGCGTGTCCTCTGAAATATGATCACAAATTACTGACATAGGCATATAGTAGCTTAGCGTATAACAGGGTGGGTTATGGAAGCTATTTTCACATCGCCGGAGAAGAGAAAAGCAAATTAAATTTAATATCATTAATTGAAACCAATCGGCAATAGCGGCACATAGTGAAGGAAACCTTAGAATTCGTCTTTACGGTGAATGTATTATTGCAAATTGATGTATAGCTAGTATACATAGTAATTCATATGAATAAATAAACGAACATACCAACCTAATCTAATAACAGTTTTTATAATACTAGTACGAAAGGAATCCCCGTCCTCCGGCCACGCGCCGCGTCGCGTCCTCATCGCGTGGGTGACCTCTCTGTGGGGCAACATCTCCGTTCTTACGATGTTCCGCCAGTGCTTATACACAATATCACTTCAAGCATAAATCACATTGCACAAGAAACCTACGTACTTCACTATACATCTAGGACTCACTTATTTTTCGACGGAACTCCTGTAATCTTTCTGAGGCTCTTGAGAAACATAAGCGACACCAGTGGGTACGCCCTGGTCACTTGCAGACAGCCGACGATCTCTCGTATTTCACCCAAAGACGACTCCAGCACCGCCATGGTGTTACCTAGAGGGATATACTTGTTCAAACATCGACATATTGATACGGTGTAACAAAATGTTTTGAAACTGTTTCATTATAATAGTCCTGACCATCATGCCAAAAATGGGGACTGTACCTCCACCTTACAGACAACCGCTGTGAAATAACACTACTTGATGTAGTGTTGTGTATTTGCGGTAAGTAAGGTTGCCAGTGCTCCACGAGGATACGCTGGGCTAGTAGTAATGCTAATAGCACAGTGAGTCATCATCAACAATATGGTTGGCAGCCCGTTAGTGATACCCCTGGTATTACTAGCGGCTATAGGCTACGGTGACTGCTTACTATCAAATAGGCCGTATGTTTGTGTGCCACCTTAGTGGTATAAAAAGAAAAAAAAGGTACAAAAGTAGTTACCCCCGCTGGCCCGCAGTGTGATCTCGAGCTTGCCCCGGATGAGCGTGCAGCCCTTGAACTGCTCGGCGGCGGCCACCGAGTCCACCTTCCCGCCCGAGCACTCGCGCACGCACCCCTTGCTGGGGCACGGCTCGCACGTCGCATTCGACTTCCCACCCACCTAACCATTGGAATAATGTAGTGAGACACCAATTAAACTAAACAGGCAACCACCGTGACCTGAGTCACCTTATAATATAATATACTAGCGGCCCGCCCCGGCTTCGCACGGGTAGACATTTATATCAAATATTTTGTCTACCCGAGCGAAACCGGGGCGGGAAGCTACATCATCACTGAGTAACATAGGCTATAGCCTATGTTACTCAGTGATGATGTAGCTTTCTAAAGGTGAAAGAATTTTTGAAATCGGTCCAGTAGTTTCGGAGCCTAATCAATACATACAAAAATACAAATCTTTCCTCTTTATAATATTAGTATAGATAGTATAGATAACACATGGAAGTCGGGTCTAGTGCAATATTAATGAAAAAAGTCACCCGAGCTCACACACCTGAACTTAGATACTATGTATATTATTATAAAAATCGAAAACATTACAGTTGAATTTAGCTTGCAACTATTAATGAGCCAATAGACAGGCAACCAATTGGGACTGGCGCGCGCTATCTTGTTATTCGCATTTGATGAAATTTTTAAACGCAGACCCGAATTAATTATTAGGTCGGTGGATAACCATGTCAATCCCGGCATGCCATACCGTCCACTAGATCATCTCGCAAAAGTAAGTAGAGGTAAAGTGTGCGGGCAAGAGTACCTCCATGTAATTACTCGGACAGGTGTAGACGCAGGTGTTGTTGAGTATCTTGTAGTAGCGCACGTTGGAGGTGGAGCGGTGGTAGGCGGCGTCGGGCGCGCCGAGCGCGTGCGGCGGCGGCGGCATCGACCGACACTCCTGCTCCGTCACGCACCGGCTGAACAGCTACGACAAGCGACAAGAGATTAATCATGCAAGGATCCAGATTAAACAAATATCTACATGTCCTTATCCTGGGAAGAGGGGGGTTAAACAGATTTTTACGTACAAAAATTAAGTCAAAATTTATAAGGCACTTAAATGAAGTTCTAAATAACCACGGTTCTGAAAAAAAAGCCACCTGACAAATTCAAAGCCATCTCTTTGTCGTTTTTATAGCTTTTGCTCGCGATGCGCGCGTGGATTAATAATTCCTATGTATTTCAAACCTCATGGGACCCTATCTTCTGTCCCGTATTGCTATCTGTCTGAGTATTATTTATTATATTATAACATAGAGGTTACCTCGTAAGTGCCGGCCGGGCAGGACTCCATGCAGGTCCTGTCCGCGCCGTACCGGAAGGAGAACTTGCGGCACACGTGGCAGTCGGCCTGCGAGGGCCCGTCGCAGCCGCCGAGGCACAGCGAGTGGCAGCAGCGGCCGCTCTCCATGCACCCGCGGTCGCCGCATGCGCTCGGACATGCTGTTGGTACGTACCACCTCGTTAAAACAACAACCAATTATATATATATATATTTATGTGGCTGCAATCTTTCTGATACGTAGTGAACAGAGCGCGTTGTTTGTATGTTTAACTTTATTGACAAAATATAATTCATCGCTTATTGATTTTAAGCCCTCAGAACCTTCGAATCATAGATCGTTAATAGGTTCAAATTTACATATTTTAAAATAGCTAATAACTCACATAACCATAAAATATTTGTGCAAAAGGGCAATGGCCGCTATCTGTGAAGGTTTAGTTGGGGCCCCAATTTTTTCGCCACCCGTAACGGAAATATTTATAATGGAAGTATGTAAATAAGCATCTTATCAATACACATACCTAATGTGTACGTCAATGTCACCGTCGAATAGAACACATAATTTTGCTACCTTTTCATATTGACTTATTTCATTTAAGGCCTCCCTAATAAATCCAGGGCAATAGATAACTAACTCCTGAAAATAAATAGGGATATTCTGAAATAAAAATCGGCCAAATGCGAGTCGGACTCGCGCACCGAGGGTTCCGTACATACTTGTAGGTAAGGTTAAAAGTAGGCGAACTTCAAATGAGGTCATTATTCGTCGGTGACCCTCAACAGCGCGATTCAGGAATATATTATAGTAAATTTGCATTCGAAAAAACATACTACACATCTACGATTTTCAGATTTTTTCCTTTATTTGTGCTGTAAGACACTGCTTCTTGCCTAATTTCACGATTCTAGGTCAACGGGAAGTAACTTTTGATTCCCCTGTGAAATGGAAGTTTCGAAAATTTGCGAAATAAACGTTCATATCTTTTCTTCATATTGACTTACAGGTTTGATTATTTTACAGCCGAAAAAGACCATAGACCTAGGTATTTTATATTAATTTCAATTTGATAACTTCATGCGTTCTTGAGATTAAAAATCTTGACAGACAGACAGACACACAGACAGACAGACAGACAGACAGACAGACGGACAACAAAGTGATCCTATAAGGGTTCTTTTTTCCTTTTAAGGTGCGGAACTCAAAAAATATCCAATTACAGATTTCAACACACATAGTTATATGTATACATATCATCACGCTAAGTCCCGTTTCGGGTAGACTTTGAGTTGCACACCTTTACTTTTTTTACATTTATCATTCTCTTCATACATGCACGCGCCGGTACCAAGTAGGTACTCTTGACATTACTCATACGGTTTAGATGTCCAACTCATGTAGCATTCTCTTTTTCAACTTTAGAATGACACCCTATTTCACTGCATCTGCTTTACAAATCCCTTACTTTAAATAACAACTTAAATCAACCTTATTTATATTCCTCTTCCTGTTTACATATTTTAATTTGCTGTTATTATTGTGAGTCTTGATAAGAATTTAAAAACAACATGTTGTTATAATTGTGTCATTCCAATATTGGGCTGCCCATTAAATTTTAAAGGGCTGACCTATTTCATCGCATTAGATTTTCATATATTTATCCTCGTGATAAATATAATTACAAGATATTATGAAGCACTGCGCCAATCCATAATATTGGATGTGTAAAGAGGAGTAAACTTTACTGATCTTATTACTTTTCTATAAAAAATAATATAGTTATTTTTTTATGTAGTTCGACTTATTTATTGCACCGTAAGAAAACATTTGGACAAATATGTTTCAGTTAAAGTTGTTTACATCCATACTATTCCAATTAAATAACTCTCATTATAGTGATACATATTCTGCCTCCAACATCAAATTATTGAAACTATTTCTTCCTAAAATTCGTAAAGGATTCTAAAAAGGCAACCAAAGTAGTACTTAACTAACTTTTGCCCGCCGCTTTGCACGCGTGATTAAGTGGATAAGTCAACATGTACCTGTATATAAATGATAACTTTTGCCTGCGGCTTATAATATAAGTACCTATTTTAATGCGTATAACTTCAAAAATAACGGATTTTCATAAAAACTTTAATTCCCTATTTCACCCCATGAGGGGTGGCATTTAAAAAAATCCTGAGGTACGTATTTATTTATTTTTAGGCCAAATAGCAATTTTCATGCATTTATCTTCAAAAATGATGGAATTGTCAAAAATCCTGAAATATGTATTTTTTTACTGAAAGGCCAACTACAAATTTTCATGCGTTAAACTTCAAAAATTACGGATTTTCATACAACCACTATTTTACCCCTTAGGTTAGGTAGAATTTCCAAAAAACCATCCTTAGTGGATGCATAAAAGGTACGTACTATCCAAATTTCAAGTCTCTTACCCCAGCCGTTTAGACTGTGCATTGATATGTCAGTCAGTCAGTCAGTCAGCTTCTATACAGAAGAAGAAGATAGTAATGCATCTACCTAAGAATAAGAGCTGGTAAAGGAAACAAACATTGCAATGTTTCCAATGTTATCATACTCACTTCTCTGACAGTGCTTGTCGTCCCAGCAGAGGAGCCTGCCGTTGGTATCGGCCGGGCATTGCAGACGCGACAGGCGGCGATCCTCTACGCGACTCTGAGCGTTGGGGCACAGACCGCACAGGCGCGTGTCGTAGTTCGACTGTACAAACAGTAATTGTTTTTACATGGGATCCTTCTAAATTAAAGTCTCACACATCTTAATATATATCTTAATATCTTTTCACAAGCTTTTATTTATTTTCTCATGTCCCGGTGTAAATAAACAAATCTTGCAAGTTAAATATGACCCATTTCCCAGTGCTAATCGTTTTTCTTCTCGTAATAATGTACGATTACCTAAATGCCACCATTTTAAATCCAATATGACGGAGATTACAAAATGGAGATTTATCTTTTCGGCAGTAACCCCTGTGATATGGGTATTAAATGAAAGGGCTTGCACGCGGACGCGCGTGACTTGATGCCAAAAATTATGTCGCGGGTTATTCTTGTTTAATACAATTAATTATTCAATTACAGTTTAATACACCTACACCACCTAACAGTCAATAAAAAGCTATTAAAATTTTGTAAATGGCCTCCGTCCCAGCTCGGGGAATTTGCCGAGACTAAAACTACGGAAGCAGTTAATCCTACTGACTGTAAGTGGAGCAATTACCTCAGCGTCGGTTTTAGGTGCATTAGTTAGGAACAGCTGGTATTATCACGCATTATAATGGCTGCGCTGGATGTACTTAATAATTATATTAATAGTTCTTAATCTATACTACAATATAATCATGTGAGCAATTAAAGATGTTGTAATCCAAGGAGTACGATCAACTAATAAAATATAGGTATAAATAAAAGTGTAGAACGTTAGTTGAATCACTAGACTAGGTAATTATAATGTACATAGACAGTCATCATAAGTAATACTATTATTTATTATTAGTACACGCGTACGCGGCACGAAGCGGAACCACGCGGAACTAATGATTACGGTCCCACGGGCAGTGACCAAAACAAGTTTGGTAACGAACAACAATATCGGCCCAGGACCGCATGGCTATCATCATTGTTGACCACATAATATCACGTTCACTTCGCTTGATCGCAATATTCATAATACAATAGCGAATTATGTACCTACACTAAATGCCCTTGTGCAATCATAAACATTTTAAATGCTTTCATACGATGAAAACAATACGTCAGCTGAGGCATTTTTTTAAATCCGGCCAAGTGCGAGTCGGGCTCGCGCACCGAGGGTTCCGTACACACTTGTAGGTAAGGCTTTAGGCTTGTAAGGTTAAAAGTAGACGAACTTCAAATAAGGTTATTCGTCGGTGACTCTCAACAGCGCGATGCAGGAATATTTGTTACTAAAATTCGCATTTAAAAAAAACCAACTACATATTTACGGTTTTCAGATTTTATCCATTACTTGTGCTGTAAGACACTGCTTCCTGCCAAATTTCCTGGTTCTAGGTTAACGGGAAGTACCCTGTAGGTATTGATTCCCTTGTGAAATCGCAAAATATGCGAAATTTTGCGACATAAACGGTAATACATTTTCTTCATATATAGACTTGCAGGTTTGATGATTTAACAGCCGAAAGGGACCTCAGACCCGAGTATTTCATATTAATTTCAATTTAATAGCTCCACAGGTTCTTGAGATAAAGATTCTTGACAGACAGACTGACAGACATACAGACAGTGGCAAAATAATGTAAGGCCCGTTTGGTGGTAAGTAGGGTTGTAGCTTATAGTCGCCTGCAAACTAGGTGTATCAATCGCGCGTTACAGGAATAATAACGTTACATATTGTAAGGTCCAACATTAAAGGGCTAACCCTACTATGCACTGCCTATCTTAATTGGTAGATTCGTTAAAAAAAGGAAAATTAAATTACAAGTAAGAATATTGTTGTAATACTGTTTACGCACCCTTATAATATTCTCAGCATCATCACTCATTATACGCGTCCAGTCGATAGTGTTGGTGTAGCACAGCATGTCGTTGTGCTGGATACGCACAGATCCCCGCTCGATCTTCGCCAGAGAACGCAAGCCCAGCGCCTGCGCAATTATTTTTTAAAGTAGGTACTCGTGCTTTCATTTACAGTAAGTGAAGTTTTGCCGATTAGATAGGTACACTTTATTGCACAATAAGAGGATACAGTATCAATGTATTGTGATTGGAAACATTTATTATATTGTAATGTACAATTTGGCGGATTGGGTTGGCAGTAAATTCTAGAAACTACAACAACAAACAAATACATAATGATATGTATTTACAAGCACTGCTTCCAGAATAATGACCTAGTTGTCCAAAGTTGTCATTCAAAATAATCCTTGGCACTTTATGAATCAACCAGATAGGGTGAATGTACTTAATACTACTACTATGTAGTGTGTTATCACTTATCGTATCACACGCAGTACAAATGCATAGTAAATAGTGATGCACTATCGTATTAAGAAATAATAAATAGATATGACCACGCGTTGCCGTGGCATATACTACGAGTTGTACGTAGTATATTATCTACTCTGAGCTACGAGTATCTGCCTAGTACATTCAGAGGTAAAATGTATCTTTGGTAGAACAAAATGAAATTGAGTAAAGCTTATCAATAAAATTCATACATGAAGCAATTACGGAGGAGTATGAAACGTGGCACATTTAAAGTTTACATAAGGAGTCCGGAAAAAATATATTAATAAAAATAAACAATACGGACATTATCATACATTTAACGCACAACTGCGTTTGCCATCATTCTTCGACTGAACGTAATGTCAACGTTTGTTTTTTCTTTATATTTCAAACCGCGTATCGTATTGATAATAGCGACCGCTAGCATCAGTACTAGTAACTGGAATAATCTGCCAGATTAAATCGGTTAACTGAAACTGGCAATCAGCCTTTATTTAGAGCCTTCGTGATCTAAAAATACATATTATTATTAATTTAAGGACGGGTGGGTCTTAAAAGCGGAACGGGTATTATGTTAATAACATAATATGAACCCATTGTCATTGATAGCTCAATCAAAATACCGAAATAAAATGTATATCCATTCAAGCGCTTCCGAAAGAGTCCCCAAGAGAACAGTCAACACCCACGCAGGTCCCACTTAAAATATTCTAGATCCTGACTCCGGAACACCTGTTCCGATCCGAAGAGCCCATCGAATCGTCATGTATTGGACACACTATGATGTGGGTAGTTACTGAGCTGATGACTTTCGGATGAACTTAATTTAAAACAAATATAAATAAATACCTCTTACGCATATAAGTTAAAATCCATCAGATGACGTTGTGTTTAGAATCCTTTAGATAAAATCCGTATATTCACACATAAAATATACACATATGAGATATTTTGTCCAAGGGAAGGTATATTAATCTAAGATGTGTTGAGTTACCTCAAGGTGTTCATTGTCAAAGACGACAAGAGCGAAGTCCTTGAAAAGCTGCATGCCTCGCACTACGGTGAGGTTTGGAAACAGGTCGCCGAGGTTACGGATACCTTTTGATCTGAAATGATTCAAGGAATTTAATTAAAAATTTAAGACTATATTACAAATCCTAATCGTCATAGCCCTGTAGCTATGTGTATGGAGCTACCTGACGTTTAATTAAAAGTCATACGGGTCTTGCTACTATTACTAAAACTTATATAGTGTCTATAGGTAAGTTTGTAAAATATCTGTTATTTCTACATAAATTATGGTCAGGTCTATAATGGGAATAAGTAGTCGTTATATGGAGATCGCGAACAAAACCTAAAGAAATGTAAATACATACAGTACAAACAAAAAATATAGAACTCATTTATCTTTCCGCCTAAACATAATATTTTTTGCGAATGGAAGTTTATAATAAAGAGCGCTTCGTCATGAGAATACATACGTACATTATAATTCAACTGAAAGGAAACCGCATTATCTCTTACAATAAAAATATTATACAGGCTAAAAATAACCGTTAGGTTTTATTGAATCGCCTTGCTGTACGAATGAGGCTTTTCACTTGTACTGTACAGTACAGTTGGTACATCAACATGTAATACATACGTATTATGCAGTCAGAAGTAATTAGGTATATATTAAGACCAAATCATCATATTAGTTAGTTGATTGAAATCAGACATCGTCAGCGCAATTTTTGTTTTTAATTTGCTTAATTTTGCTTGTTGCACGGAACCGTTTTTCCAGAATAAAAGTAGCCTAAATTACGCCCAGTAAAATCAGCTATATGTCAGCGACAGTCCCGCTCAAACAGGTCTAGCAGTTTCGGAGTTACAGACTTATAGCCAAGTACACATTTTAACTTTTATCCCCTACCCCAAGGGAACCGTGCTGAATTTCGGAATAAACAGTATCATAATTATGTTTTATACCCCGTAGTATGAACTCATACCGTGCCGAGTCTCATTTGAATCTGTTCAGTAGTTTCGGCGTGTTGCGCGGCTAAGAAGCAGACAGTCAGACAGGCCAAAATGAAAAAAAAAACCGTTTTTGATTAAGTATCGAATATAGTAACTGCAAAAAAAAAATCATAATATCTTCGACGTACAGAATTGGACCCGTTACAGTTTTATTATAAGTATCTCAGATTAGTATAGATAGATATCGTACCTATATATCATAATGTATCCTGCAACTTCTCTCAGTTCGGGGAAGCTCACGTTGGCGAAGGTCGCAGGGACGGCGTGCTCCATCAGAACGAGGTTCAGCTGGCCTTCAATCACTCGACATCCTCGCAACTTCTCTATCTGGTCTGGAGAATTCCGAATATCCATCGATGAGCATACTAAAAAAGAAAATATAGCTCATTATTTAATATAGTACAGGTACACTTGTTCAAAATTTCGCCGTAGTCGGGTAAATACCGAGCACGTACGTAATCATATGTACATGAAGTTAGTTCAAGTCATGTTGCCATTTAAATCAAGAAAACGTCAAAAACTTCCGTATTGATGAGTTTTCTTACCGCATTATTTTGGGAAAATAATTGAGGATGTGGTAGACCAAAACTTTGTTGTAATTGAAAAGACCGACATACAGCTGTTTTTTTCTGCTTCTCTATATTTATCAATATAAATTTAGTTATCTCTGATTAAGGGATACAATTATCCCTTAATCAGAGATAATCAATTTGTTATTGTTCGTCGGTCGTGGCAATTCGATTATTAACCACAAATGGCGTGCCGCGTACCTCGTTCAATTATGTAGGCGACCACATGGGACGTTGTTTACCTATATTACGTTTTTCCAAAAAACATTTTTTAATATGATAAGAAAGTAACGTACTCTTAGCGAAGAATGGAATGAAGGTATGGATGGGATTGTACTTAATTCGTAAGACAATATTACTAGCACATTTATTATTATTTATTTATTCTCTAATATCTAACCTGAGGTGACGGTGCCGGTCAGTCGATCCAGAACAGATTTTGTACTTTTTTTAAAACCTGGACTTGACTGAATTAATGAATACCAAGTGAATACCCAACAGTATTAAGCAAATATAGTTAATTAATGCTTATGGCAGTTAGGTTTTTCGTTAGCAACCAATCTAATTAGCTGTTGAATAAATTTCAATTACTCCCCTACCAAGTTAAACAAGCGAGTTGAATTATATATATCCGTTTTCGACACGACATCCAAACGACCAAATGTTTGGAGAGGAATATTAATTAATCATCAATATTTGATTACGGATTTTTTATACAATTTACATTTTACACATACCACCGTATTCCGTATTCCTTCAGGTTTCGTTATTTTTTTATCAGTATAAAGTTGGACAATTCAAACATTCAGTCAGTAATCCCTCCAATTACGTGCTGAACTAACGTCGCAGATTGATCGATATGCGCAATAGCAACTATGCCGCGTGTTTTTCATGTGAAGCTAATTAAGCCCACTATTAGGTACCAATAATAATTAACTATAAATGCTGACACTGTGAAAGGTATGATAAATAATGCGGTGCATGATCATGTTTCAATAACGGGTATTATTGTTCTACTTGTTAAGGCAAGTAGGTATTTGAACATCAATAAAGTAAAACGAGACGAGGCAAGGTCGTTCGCGTGGTAGCGTATTAGGTACTGCGTAGTTAAATGTTCTGTGTTCGCAGTGTAGGTAGGTACACACAATTTTTCGTGCAGGCAGACGTATAGTCCAAGATCCCTTAAAGAACGACCTTCGCCGAGCTGGTTAATGGATGAAAAGTATTTATTTCAAATTAAATATAGTGCAAATGGGTTGCCTAAAAAAAATTTCCAGAATATTATTAATCAACAATTATTATTTTTTAATTTCACTAATTTGGGTAATAGACAAATTCCATACCAATCGAGAGTAGGAAGCCTTTAGAATATGCAAACGTTAGGAAGACATTTTTTTTCCTGTCACAACTCTTGGGTAGACACGTAAATCGATACAAGAAGGAACCTGCACAGGTCTAGTTAATGAATTAACGTGAGGTTAAAATAAAGATAATTTTACCGGTGGTATCGGGTTGTCTGCGAAAAATCTGTCCTGAAATCCGGTTGTCGAGTTTTAAAAAGAGAAAGTTAACTTATTCAATAATAGTCAACCTAACGTTTGCGTATTCTATAGGCATCCAAACCAGTGAACTTAAAAAATAAAAATTATCAATTTTTATTGAAATATTTTGTGGACTGATTTTTTTTAGGTAACCCATTTGCGATATATTTATTGACATATTTAGTTTGATATAAAATACTTTTCCGCCATTAACCAGTTCGGTGAAGGTCGTTCTTCAAGGGATCTTAGACCAGTAGAAGCAGGATCTCACGACAATCTGTTTGAATGCGCGCGCATGTATGTACCTACATATATGTATTTAAGTACAATCGATGCGCGGGAATCCTAAGATGGCTTCTGTTGCGTAGCGTAGTAAACAATATGTAAACAAACACACGCAATAACTGCACCCAACCACTACGCACATACATGATAAAGCCACTAGTATAAAATCATAGGCTTCTTCTAAATGAGTTACGTACGCTATTTAGGCTAAGCAGTAAGAAGCCAGTCTTGCTGAATAAAATAAGAATAAGGGGTGGGTTGGTAAAATCGGCAAAGGTGGCGAAACAGGACGTAAACAGAACACGTCAGACAGAGACTACCCAACGTATGCATTTCGATGCAAATGAACTCAGTAGTCTGTCGTATAGCCACAACAGTGATAGCGTACAGCATAAATACCATAGCCAGGCAGCTGAGCCAGCTATAGCGGTCTACTTCACCCCGCACTCGTCGGTCAGCCCAGCGGATATTTATAGACTAAGAATGTTATTGTACAACTCGCACGGAATAATGTTTGTTGTGTGCCTGCATAATGCATATTTTTGATATATTGGTAAGTCACATTAAAATATTAAAAAATATATTAACTTGGTAGCTTGTGGATTATAGACACTCGCTAGTATTAATATTTGGAGCTAAGCTAAGGACTACCTACCTACATTTTGGAAAATCTTATTGAAATCGGAAATCTAGAAACATGTATTCCGCTATTCCAATTACGGTGGAATAAATTGAACACTAAAAAGTAAATTAAAAACACGTGTAAGAAAAGAATATTTCAACCTGCAAATATAATTAAGTATACTAATATGTGATCGTCTGGGCGTATTTTATTAGGTTGAAGCTCAAGTGTCGAGCAATATACCTACTCTAGTTGGTTTTCTATTCTATTCTTGTTATTTGATTACAAGTTACAACAGATGTAAAAGCTTTCGCCTTCTCTCTAAGTTTCAAGCCTCCAGTCATATCTAAGTGTGAAAAATTAGGGTTTGCAATGTGCATCAATACAACCACACAGGCGTACCAGTACGGATACAAACAAACTAAATACGCCCACAGCTTAATTAAAAGCAAACTCCAAATAGCATTTGGGTTTTACGACCATTAAAATTACAGTGATCGAGTCTACTGGCAGAGGCTCGATGGGTAGGTAAACAAGCTGAGTCATATGTTTACTTACAGATATATAGCACAGATAATGATAATGTGGCTAATGCAATGATGATGCTCATGACATGACGCCAGCAGTGATGCGTTCTACAATACAACCATACCACAGAATAAATAAAGTTACAACGGTGCGCGTACGACACCATCACCATTCTGTAGGTACATATGGGCATGTACTCTACGACCTCCAGTACACTATGAGTATTATGAGTATAATACTTTTTTAAATTTCAATTTCATCTGGAGACACTATCTATACCTGATTCATCTTTCATACATACAACAAAACAGACTTACACAAACGTAGAAGAATTGAGTTGCGAGACTTGTTTTTTTTACTAAGTTTTTTTTGATGGCATTTAGTCCTTTGATAGTAGCAACTTATATTTGTAATCTTTGATAACTAAGAAACAAGCATTCAAAATAAAATAAAAACTCGCTAAGCATGTATTTATCGCGTTCGCGTTGACTGAAATAAAATTATCTATGAATCAATCAGAATTTATTAAACTAGATGCCCGAGTTTAGACTCTCAATTTTCCTGTTTGTGTATCAGCTCAATAAGATGACATCAGTTTTATTATTGGTCTTGATACCCGCCATCTACGCTTCATGCAGTGGTAAGTCCGATCTGAAGTTCCGAGAAATTGATTAGACGATCTGATCAGGTAAATGCAGGAATAGTGAAGTAACTGCCTCCGGAGCTCGACCTTCTAATGATATGTTGAAATCAGTACATAGGCGGCCATATAGACCGAACTAAAAATGTGGCGCTTCCTTTACCTTTAAGAAATAATTAGTAATTAATGGTTAAGAAGATGAAACTAACGGAAAGGTAAATTAAATGGGACTACATATACGATACAATTTAATCGGACTACAACGAGAGCTTCCTGCACCAAATGCATAATTCTATTGTCAATTGGCCTACAAAAACCAGATAAATAAGTTTACGGGTGCAAGTAGCAACCTAAATAATTTGACGACACCATTGTTTGTCTAGCTAAGAGTAGATAATTTACTGCGTACAGGATTATCTGACTGCTGCAATATTATGCTATGTACGTATCGCGGGCTCGATTCCCGTTCAGGGGCAACATGTATGTAACATTATGTATGTATTATATGTATAAAAAAGTATATGAGTATTAGCTTAATTTGGGATTAGATGGCAATTTTTTTTTCGTGTTTTTTCGTGTCGGGAAATAATTTTTTGTTCAGTGTGTTCTCAACAAGTTACAAGAATCTCTAAAACATAATTCTTGCCTGTGAACCTGCAATCGTATTTAATAAATATTTTCAATCTAAACGTAATTAGTGTAATATGGTGAATAAATACTTTCTTTGAAGAACATTTTATCATTGCCTTATTACAGTTTACCGGTGTACACCGTTAAACTGTATATTTCAGTCGGGCTGTCACGACCGGCGTCGTCGCACTCGCGGTTTATGTTTGTACGTTCCGTACGATCTTATAAAGAAACTGCAATGGTGCCACATTATTGTGATGTGTTTGGATGTAAAATTAATAAATAAACTTACTTATAGTTTTACGTGAGCTTGTATGTATGTTATTTTATATGTAGGTATTTCCTAAGCTACTTAATTATATGGCTAAATTTGGTATGGTATTGGCCAATTCTGTTGTTCAAAATTACTAAACCTAACTAATTTGACAGGTCTAAAAATATTGCCATCCTTATTTAACCCTGTACATGAGAAAGGGATAGCAACACTTTTCAACCTGTCAAATTAGTTAAGTTTAGTAATTTTGAACAACAGAATCGACACCATTGTATGGCTAAATTTGGTATTTATAAATGTCTAAATAGTGTAAGTACGTAACATCTCACTAATATTATAAATGCGAAAGTATGGATGTTTGTTTATTTATTGCACTTTCACGCCTAAATGGCTGAACCTTATATTTGTAAAAATAAAATAGAATAATTATTTCAAAATATAGAAAAAACGGTTGTTTTTGCGCTGGAGACCGCTAGAGACCGCGAGAGCCGCTAGCAATACCAGGGGTATCACTACGGGGTGCCAACCATGTTGCTGATGAGGACTCACTGTGCTAGCAGCAATACTACTAGCCCAGCGTATCCTCGTGGAGCACTGGCTACCTTACTTACCGCAGAAACACAACACTACATCAAGTAGTGTTATTTCACTGCGGTCTTCTGTAAGGCGGAGGTACAGTCCCCAGTCGGGCGGCTCCAATTTAAATGGGATAACCCACAGGAAATCCCAAATCACCCTACCTCTCTTAAAACAACTCTGCTCTCTGCTGTACAAGGAGGTCTCACCGTCTCACGACGATTGATTGAGGCCTCCGGTGATAAGAAGGCTGGAACATATTTTGCGCAAAGGATCAGCATTGGCATCGCCGCCAGCCTTCTTAGCACCCTCCCGCGTGACACCAATTTGGGACGTGTTTTCTTTCTTCATTAGATTCATAATTATTATAAAAGAAAAATACTGGCCCAGTTTTTTATGCGCACTTGTCAAACTCACTTTATTAGGATTCCTTGTACCGTGAGTGCAGAACATTGTTTACACAAACAACATTAGCTAGGCAGATACCCACTATAAGACGATATCTTATCTAAAGTGTTTCTCATGGACCAATTACTGATATACACTACTAGTTGTGCCATCCCAATTATAAGTTTTCTAATTGCAGGAGAACAATCGCTCGGCTACAAGAGTAACAAACAACATAGTTGAATATTTAGTGCAGTTTTGGGTGTCTATAGTACCTAAATAAGTGTCAAACAAAACCTGAATAATATATTAAGTATTTACGAACAGTGCAAAAAAGTAATGGAGTAGTTTTCACTGCGTAGCGGTATTATGTACCGAAAACTACACAGGGGAATTATGTATCAATAGGAAACGTTTAATAATACAAACACCAATTGTGCAATTGGGATTTTTTGCAAATAAAACAAAGCTATCATCCACTGCTCAGCTCGCCCGCGTCTGAATTCGATACGATGCGCAGGCGCAGTCTATTTCCAACATCGCATCACCGCACCGCCTGCCTCCGTGACTCACTGCACTTTCACTGCAAATAGTGCCGCTTGTTCATGTTTTATATGTCCTCGGTTAGGTGCGCTTTAAGTACTCAAATAGGTACAACTTGTACTTATAACATTACACGTAATACATCTGGCGTTGCCAGATCTAAAACTTAAAAAGCCGTACTACCCCGTCAAAAAAGCCGGACTTTTGCATTCCAAAGCCGGACCCAAAATAGCGATTTTTAGCAAAAAGAAATGAATAACCATACTTATTAACATTCTTATAGAATATTTTAATAAACGTCATCTTTACCTATAAATATACTTTTCTTTTGAAGAAACACGGTTTAAGCAAACCTCTCACGTTCGCCACTGACTAAAATGATTGATTTGAATTATATTTTCATAGCTCCATTCTTCAGATATAGTATTACCATGTAGTTTCCCTAACGTACTAGGTAGTGTCGCACTTTTAGATTTAAATCGATTGTTCTTACTCGGTTTTCGATTTTTAAACAGTCATCTTTGGTCTACGCATCACTACCGCTCCAGCGATTGGTTCATTCCTTTTTTGTGCGCGGTAGTGAACGCACGTCACTTGAAGTTACATTTGAAATAAGCCGAAACGAAAGGCTGAAGATAAAATAAAGCGTTACAAAGAAAAAATCAAACGTATACAAGACATGACGCAATAATCTAAGCCTGGAGGTTGACCGAGAGTCATACACGAAGGCAAAATATATGTAGAAACATTGTAAAATACGCCTAGAAACATGGTTATCGTCTAATTAATTATAAAAATTAATGTTATATACTAACTAATATAATGTAAAACTTTCGCAATCACAATATAAATCCACGTGGGTAATATTCTTGTAGTTTTAGCAAACTACCCTAAAAAAAAAAAAAAAAAAACTATGTTTTTACCTTATATATTTCAGATGTCCAAAGACCCGAAAATTATAATATTGAAGACGTTGAGATTATGCACCATGATTACCCCAATATACAGGATGAATCATTACTGACGATACCGGTTGAAACACCATTATCGAGTACATCAGTCATATGTGACCCATTGCTGTCGCAAACATGCATGGACAAAGGTTCTAAAAATGATTGCGAGTCATCTGAAGCTCAAAACCCTCTACTAGAGCAAATTATTATGGTTCCTGAAACCTCAAATGAAGTATCGATAGAACTTGATCCAGAAATACGTCTTGCATTGGGGGATCCCATTGAAGACAGTCCTAAATATGGAGTAAATGTTCACAACGACTTGGCACAGCGATGGTTGCCAATACTGAAGAAAGAAAGCTTGACAAAAGATGTTAAAGAAAACTTGTTGAAGGAACACCATATACCAGATAACTGCAGATTACTAAAATCACCCAGCTTAAATCCCGAGATAGCCGCTGCTGTTGCAGAAACAGTTCGAAATAGAGATAAAAAGATGGAAGTCAAACAAAATCAATTAGGTTTGGGAATCACGGCTATTTCAAGAGCTATGGAAAATATTATTAATGACGGAAGTAAAATAACAACTATAAGATATCTATCTGAAGGTTGTAAAATATTGACTGATCTTCATTATGTTGAAACACAAATTCGCACTAAATGCATTACTCCGTGTCTAGATAAATCTATACTGAACATAATTCAAGAAGAAGAAAGAGATGAATTCTTATTTGGCAGTCGATTATCAGAAAAAATTAAGGCTGCCAAAGCCATAGAAAAGCAAGGTTCGCAGATCAAAAGAAATATACCCCACAAAAATAATCAAAATCAGTCGCAATCAAGAGGCAGATACTCGGGAAACTGGACTCCTCCTTCTCGATATCCCTCGTCGTCGAGCAGGGGGGGCGCGGAGCATACATGACGAGCAGAGTACAACCGAACAGACAATTTCGCCCTCTAGCACCGCAGGCGCCGCCGCCGACAGCGCAGTCGCAGGCGAGAGCAGCCACATTTGCCAAACAACGTGCCCAAACACGTCAATAGTTCAGGTACATGCAGGTCGATTAAGATTTTATTATGATTGTTGGCTACACATAACAAAAAATAAAACTGTGTTAGATTATATTTTAAATGGCTATCGTATACCATTATTAAATAATGTTACACGACCGCTTATACCAAATAAATCTTTATCATATAAAGAGATGCAAAAAATTCAACTTGCTATTAATAACCTACTGGACTTAGGAGCTATTTCTGTATGCGAAAACCGCACTGAACAATTTCTCTCACCAATTTTTTTGATTCCAAAACCTAATGGGACAGATCGTTTTATTTTAAATTTAAAATATTTTAATAAATACGTATATAATGAACATTTTAAAATGGAGGATTACAGAAGTGTATGTACTTTATTATCAAAAAACAGTTACATGGCTAGCATTGATCTAAAAGAGTCTTACTTATTAGTTCCTATACACCCAGAACATAAAAAGTATTTAAGGTTTCAAATTGAAGACGATTCACAAAAGTTAATTACGTATGAATTTAATGCAATCCCCTACGGCTTATCATCAGCACCAAGAACCTTTACAAAAATAATGAAGGAAGTGATAGGTTACTTGCGAAGACGTGGTTTTAGTTCAGTGACATATTTAGACGATACCTTATGTATCGAGAATACGTATGAAAAATGTCTTTCAAACGTAAATGAAACTGTTAGAATCCTCGAATGCTTAGGTTTTATTATAAATTTCGAAAAAAGCTCGTTGGAACCAAAACAAATTTGCAAATTTTTAGGTTATATGTTTGACACAAAAAATATGACTATGTTCTTGCCAGAAAACAAACAAACTCATATAATACATTTGGTGAAAAAATTCAAAACATTACAAAAATGTACCATTCGAAAATTCTCTCAATTTATAGGTGTTTTAACAGCCGCATGTCCAGCAGTTAAATACAGTTGGTTATACACAAAGAAATTTGGAAGGGAAAAGTATCTCGCCCTGAAAAATGTTAACAATAATTACGATGCAATTATGGTACTATCGAATAACATTTTACCGGATTTAAATTGGTGGGAAAGAAATATATTAATTACAAAAACGATTATTACACCTCCAATCTACGAATTAGAAATTTTCACGGACGCGTCACGGTCAGGCTGGGGTGCTGTCTGCAACAATATGCGCACTAATGGCCACTGGAAAGAATGGGAGCTAAAATTTCACATTAATTATTTAGAGCTCCAGGCAGCATATTTTGCCCTTAATGCTTTGCCCGAGATAGGACAAATTGCGCTATATTGATGCGAATTGACAACACTACGGCCATAAGTTATATCAATAGAATGGGCGGTATACAATTCCCACACTTAAATGAATTAACGAGATCCATTTGGCAGTGGTGCGAAGTACGCAACTTGTGGTTATTTGCATCTTATATCAACTCCAAAGAAAATAAAGAAGCTGACACGGAATCGCGCAGAGTTAATCCCGATACCGAAATAGAACTATGTTCAGATGCTTTTCAAAATATTATCAATAAACTAGGTAACGTTGATATAGATTTGTTTGCCTCACGCACCAATACTAAATGTAGCTTATACATATCCTGGAAGCCAGACCCGGATGCGCTTGCGGTAGATGCTTTCACGATATCTTGGTCAAAATATTATTTTTACTGCTTTCCTCCTTTTGCAATAATTCAAAAGTGCTTACAAAAAATTGTCAGCGAACAGTCTACTGGAATTTTTGTTTTCCCTTATTGGCCCACCCAAGTGTGGTTCCCCTTGTTAAACAATATCATAATATCAGATATTATTTTCCTAAAAAATGCAATTCTGTCGAATTACAGGATATACCTACCCGCGCAGACTATCCTGGCAGCAGCCATTGTCTCCGGGAAGCCTTCACAAAACAAGGCATTCCATCAGAAGCGATAAATCTAATGATTTCTTCGTTGGCGGTAAATACTATCAAACAATATAACACAACTTTCAAACTATGGTGGAATTATTGTTTAACCAATCATATAAACTACCTAGAAGCACCAAGATCAGCGGTGATTTTATTTCTTACTAAACAATTTGAAAATGGAGCTTCTTATGGCCCACTAAATGGCCATCGTTCAGCTATATCACTGCTTCTAGGCAATAATATAGGGTTTGATGAACAAGTGTCACGCTTACTAAAAGGAGTCTTCAAATGTAGACCTAGTATACCAAAATAAAATTCAATATGGGATCCACAGGTAGCTTTAGATTTCATGGATAAATGGTTCCCTCATACAAATGTATCATTATGTCAATTATCAAAAAAGTTAGCCACACTTTTGGCCCTTTGTACAGCACATCGCGTACAAACATTGTCCTTAATAAAAACTAATAATATTGTAGTCCATCAAGATCAAATCATTATAACTGTTTCAAATTTAATTAAAACCTCGGCAATCAATCGTGAGCAACCAACTTTAGTTATACCCTATTTCTCTGACAAACCTAGTATCTGTCCTGCAAAATGTTTGGAAGATTACTTAGAAATTACGAAAAATATTAGAAATGATTCTTCTAACTTATTTCTAACTTACAAACGTCCACATAGGCCGGTGACGTCACAAACATTAGTCGATGGATTAAAAATATGCTAGCAGAGAGTGGCATTGACGTGACGAAATTTAGCGCTCATAGCACACGTCACGCTTCAACATCAGCCGCCCGCGCATCTGGTGTATCACTAGACGTGATTCGGAAAACAGCCGGATGGTCGGCTACATCACAGACGTTTGCCAAATTTTACAATCGCCCCATAATTTCACAAGAGTTAGCTAGGTCTGTCTTTGAAACAAACAATTAAATTTAATTGAATATAAACAATTTATAGGAAAATAACATTGTATAAGATTATAAGTTAAGTTAGAGATTGTTACGTTGCTTTAAAAGTTATTGAAATATAAATCATTTTAGTTTCAATAAACATTGTTTTATTTAATAAACTTCCTGCCAAAACTTTTAGAATAATATGCATTACTCTGAACATCTACATGGTAATACTATATCTGAAGAATGGAGCTATGAAAATATAATATATGATCAAACGAACTTCCAGAAGGAAGTTCGATCATTATTATATGAATAGCTCCATTCGAAGATATAAGATCCCACCCACCCCAACCCTTTTGTAAAAGTTTTGGTATCTCTAAAAGAATGAACAAATCGCTGGAGCGGTAGTGATGCGTAGACCAAAGATGACTGTTTAAAAATCGAAAACCGAGTAAGAACAATCGATTTAAATCTAAAAGTGCGACACTACCTAGTACGTTAGGGAAACTACATGGTAATACTATATCTTCGAATGGAGCTATTCATATAATAATGATCGAACTTCCTTCTGGAAGTTCGTTTGATCATATACTATAGTATTAAAAGCTTAAAATCCGGACGGGCCGGACGCAGTCAAATTTGGCCGGACAAGAGGTCAAGCAGACAAGCAACCTAACACTGTACGGCTTTATCCGGACGGATGGCAGCACTAAATGCAGCTTCGTACGATACGATACGACCCGCCCCACGTCGTCTTACAGATGCGTTCGCGTTTATGTCTATTCTTCTACACGTCTCAAATCGCTATCATTTTACGTATATGATTTAGATCGAATTATTTGGTTACTTAAGCAACTTATTTTAGTGCAGAGCTAATAATAACGTGTACAAGAAAGGGAACGCTATAGTGAAAAACTCTGAGTATTTTATGAGGCGCTTTTACCATCGGTATTACTTGGGAAGTGATAGAGAAAGGATTAAAAAGGATACACACGAAGATGGCAATGGGAGTGGAAAGAGGCCACGCGGCAATCTAAGTGCGCGGTATTGTGTGTATTTCCAAGGTGCAGCTTTGATTTATGCTTCCGGTCTCTGAATGAATATATCAATGGTGGCTTCACATGGTGCGTGAGCGTGGAGCGCTGGCTATTATTGTTGATGTTCATTCACATCGCTTATTACGACAAACAAAGGCAAATAAATTATCGTTGATATTATTTTCCACATCTAATCGCATTATTAGCAAAATTATGACATGTCAAGTAGTGCTTATCTTAAACATTTTCCCACACAGTAGGTAAGTAATTACATTATTGTATTATACATATTATGATTTATAAATTATACTTAATCAATTCAGCATTAAAAATACCAAGCTAGCGGATCTAACATTATTATCGGTTAACCCATGAAGTATATCTGATTAGAGGGTTATTGATAATACCTTTGGACCTAAATTGTATAAATATTGCAATGGGGCTGAAGTAATTTTACAATATAATGGCGGATTTCGTTAAAGCATTTTTTTTGCTGTTGTTAAACGGCCGCCGTGGGGACCGAATCCAGAAATTCCGTAACGAAAAAACCTAGCACCCCCCACTCCGCCATCTATCGATAAATACCAGAACTTTTAATGACTTTTGAAATATCACGCTTGTCTCTTTAGTTCACCAACCCGCCTTTAGGTGGCATTGGTTGTATTGGAAAACTACCGTAATCAGCTGTTTGTGAGAAAGTATATGGGTATATAAAAAAATACTGCATTAATAAAATAAATAAATAATTATAATTGCATAAGTTGATAAAAAATGCTATGCAATAGCTTTACCGCGGCAGTCTCCGAGTGCCACACCTATTTATTTTTTTATACTACTAGGGTGGCAAACAAGCATACGGTCCACCTGATGGTAAGCGGTCACCGTATCCTATGGACGCTTGCAACACCAGGGGTATCACTCGCCCGTTGCCGAGCCTTGAGTTGTCAAACTTATGTCATCTCAAGTCTCAAGTAGTACACGTGGCTCGATGTGCGACTGTCTAACTCGCAATTGGCCCATTTATTACTAGTTTATTTATTTACTTATTTTATTACGTATTTACGGAAATATTTAATGTAAGTAGAGGAGAAGTAACCATTTATTACATCAATGCATGACCTTAAAAATATTGTTACCCTAACAGACCGAGTGCTTTTTGTATTTGTAATTCGATAAAGGGGACAAATCAGAATCACGAAGATTCAGGCCACGATCGTAAAACACGCCCGATAGGGAAAAAAAAAACAAATTTGTACCTACTTACTACTATACGTAGTATATTTTCAACTCTGAGCTGCTATGTCTGGCTTTTTTATTACTAGAGGTCGCCTACGAGTTGAAATATGACCACAATTCGAAAAATAAACCAACTTGGCTGCAATAAGTGACAACAATGTCATGCAGTAAGACTTGTATATTTCTAATAATTTAAGGTTTAATATAAAAATTATAGCTTTGCGTACTTCTATTCCATGTAAACTTTAACTGTGCAATAATTCATACTCCTCCGTCCGCGTAATTTTCGTAAAAACGGGTACAATGTTATTGCTTCACGGATTAATATTATGATAATAGGTATCCCTTACGCCTTATAAAAATTTTGTTGCAACCAGTTGTTTTCCAGGTTAACAAAGCTTCGGAGATTTGTGGGGTCGTCTTTAGTTCGGTACTCCATTTTGAACCTTTTGGTAAGGAGCTTGAGCCCGTAAAACAAGTTGTATTCATACATTGAGTGAACACAATACAGTCTGGATTTGTTGTTTGTGAGACGACTAGCAGCTGGTCTCTGAACTGGTCAATGCATTTCCTAAGAAACAAGTGGTTTACTATTGGTGAGAGACATACATGAAATTTACTTTTAAACGTAGTCATAATTATAAAGACATTATTTTGAAATACTTTTTTTTATACCACTTAGGTGGCACATAAGCATACGGCCCACCTGATGCAGCACCTGTGTCACCGTAGCCTATAGCCGCTAGCAATACCAGGGATATCACTATTGGATTGCCAACCATGTTGTTGTTGAGGACTCACTGTGCTAGCAGTATTACTACTAGCCCAGCTTATTCTCGTGGAGCACTGGCAACCTTACTTACCGCAGAAACAAAACACTACATCAAGTACTGTTATTTCACTGCAGTCTTCTGTAAGGTGGAGGTACAGTCCTCAGTCGGGCGGCTCCAATTTAAATGGGAAAACCCACGGGAAATCGCCCTACCTCTCTTTTTAAAAGTTCATGGTGTGATTAATTTCTGTACTAGCTTAGAAAAAAACATTGATACATTGGATTTGAACCTGGGCCCATCAGAAGGCCGTTGCTTCAACCACATGGCCACCACGGCTTGAATCTATCTCCAGCTCCATCTGCTTTTACCAGATTTCTAAGAAATAGTAAGTATTATTATTTCTTACAAATAAAGCATATTTGTCTTACAACTCATACTAGCTGTGGTGGTATCAGGTATCACGTCACAGCAAATAAAACATGATCGACATTTCTATCTATTACAAAATTCATGAGAAAGGCTTTTCGTCGAGGACATTTTATTCGTGGAATGTAATAAAAGTAATGCGGCAGTGTTCGCGGAGGCCGACCTCGCAAGTCGCACGTGAGTTACGTGACGTGCCTTTGAACTTGTGAAACTTGTCCAATTCCGCATCAGCGAAACCATTTATTTACGCATGCCGCGAAACGGTAGTAACACTTACTTAATAAGACGATTCTGAAAAGCAAAGGGTTTCCACGGATAGAAACAGGAGAAGTTTTTCCTATATCCACGCGTACGTAGTAGCAAGTAAAAGCTAGTAGAATACAAGTTCGTCACCTGTAAGACGCCGCCAACTATATGGCTATATGCGCGTTGCGAATGCTGCGATCGACGACGTCAAACAGCACAACTGGCGGTACACCCATGTGAGGCGCGTTTATTTGCGCGTCGCGCCGCCGCCGACGCGCGGTGGCCTCGCGGCCTCGTAGGGCGTAGCTCCGGTTGTTTACGTCGTCGCACGCAGCCGCTGCGGCCGACGGTTGCTGATGACTCATTAACGGTCGACCCGAGACGAGAACTACGAACGTCGACGGTCAGATCGTGTTCTTCCGCTTAGCGTGGGCGAAATATTGAAAGTGGAAAGGGCCTATAGTCAGATTTATCAAGGTCTCCACTTCTCTAGCTTGCGGTCGACGACCCGGAACCGCAAATAACTACACGCGCATGAATACAAACAACCAACAACTCTTTGATTTAAGCCGAATTTTAATTTGTTCAACCAACGACGTCGCTACGAGTCTAATAATTATGGATGTGGCTAAATGAGTAGAACCATTCATTTTCCGGCGGAGGGAGAGGAACATCATAAATGTATGGAAATTAATACGACGGTTGCGAGACGAGTATATCCATTTGTGAGTGGGATGAGTTTCAAAAAGACATGCCAAAGGACCCCATCTATGCACGTGTGTTGAAGCGTCGACATCGGTTTCGGAAGTTAATGAAATTCTACTTCTAAGAATTCATCACCACATGCTGGTTAACATTCCTTCGCGAAGCACGCCCCGCGCGGTGAGTGTAACAGTCGCAGACGATATTTAATTGCTTCGTTAACTGACATAGATGCTGGCATTCCAATCGCGAAAATCGCGCCTGGCGCACCAAATGACTAGGTCGTCGGTCGGCGAGTTGCGGGTCCGGCTGCGGTATGCGCTCGGAATGCACGCCCGCGCCCTCGCCCCGGCCCGCGCAGGCAGACAGATCTTAGGTATTGCCGCCGCCTCTCTCTCTCACCACACCATCCCGCGCGCGACTTCTTCGCTTGCTGACGCCAGTTTCGGAACCCTAACAAACTGTTTTTACTAATAATGAAATTCAGTGGAGCACGGACCATTTATAAATAAAACAGAAAAACGAAAGAGATGTACAAGTCAACAGAGAGAGGCGCTTTATGCTGACTTCTTAGACTTCCTACCCCACAAGTCGCACAAATATCAGAAATACCGTCGGTTGTCCACAGAGGACATTAGGCTGGACTGGAGGAACCTTACAGAATCCAGAAGACAAATAATACTTACATGATTCTAAGGTGCATTTCTGACATGAGTAAAGTTACCAGAACTCCTCGAAGATACACTGTGCTGGCAGTAATGGGATAAGTCGGGTAACGCGTTAGTGAAACCCTGGTATTCCCATCCCTGATATATGGACCTCTTCGTTGTATAAACAACGTACATAAATATGGAACTAATATTATACAAGTACCTACTCTAACAAGTACTAACTCTTTGGAGATAAACGCATTAAAATACGTACTCATGTTATACGTCGTGGGCAAAAGTTATCATTTATTTATACACAGGTACATGTTGACTTATTCACTTAATCACGCGTGCAAAGCGGCGGGCAAAAGCTAGTTGTTTTATAATGGAGTTCCGGCACTTATCGGCCGTCTTCAACATCAATTCATTGGTGACTGTAAACACCACTAAAGGCTCAAGAAACCTGCCGGCTTCATCATCAGTTTATTGGGACTACTCTAGTGACCGTAAACACCACTAAAAAGACACAGGAGAGCATAATACTTAATTTTGTTTACTTGGATGGCATTGCATTGCATGCATAAAAACGAAACTATTGACCGATTTTGATAAAATATCTATGGGACCACCAAAAAAATCATCAAACACGATTAACAATTGGCGGAGTAATCGGGTAACAAATATACAAAAAAAACATATACAATAGTGTTCATCTCGCAAAAATACACTTCCTTTGACATCCATTCCTTGTAATGTGGTACTTAAATAGCTAAAATTGGTAATTACTTGTGCGTTATTTCAATTTAATATATGTAACTCAAAGGTGACTGACTGACATAGTGATCTATCAACGCACAGCCACCACTGGACGGATCGGGCTGAAATTTGTCATGTAGGTAGATGTTATGACGTAGGCATCCGCTAAGAAAGGATGTTTGGAAATTCCACCCCTAAGGGCGTAAACTAGGGGATGAAAGTTTTGTATGAAAATCCGTAATTTTTGAAGATTAACGCACCAAAATTGGTATTTGACCTTTCAGTTAAAAATTAATGAATATGAATTTGAGGATTTGTAGAAATTCCACCCCTAAGGCATAAAATAGGGGATGAAAGTTTTTATGCAAATCCGTCATTTTTGAAGTTAAATCTATAAAAATAGGTAGCAGTGGGCAAAAGCTATCATTTTAAATTTTAGATATAGGTACATGTTGACTTATTTACCACGCGTGCGAACCCGCGGGAAAAGCTAGTAATGTCATATAATTTGACAGTTCCTTTATCAATTGTATTTTTAACGGTGGTTGGGTGACTCAAAGAGTCATCACCCTCCTTGGACCATTCAGAACGGTCCTGCACGCGCGAATCTCTAGTGCTGTTGGAGAGCTCAAGGTGATACGATGGAAGATGGATATTGTGACGCGGACACGAGGCGAAGGACAACGATTGTCAGGGTAGCGCGCAGCGCGGCGTGGCATGACGCTCGTGCTCGCCCGCTCGGGGCCTCTGCAAAACAACACTTGTTGCGGAAATAGCGACGAAAAGCATTCGCTCGTCGGTCGTGTCATGACGCGGATGCCGGCACGTTCACCTCGCTTTTCCGCGCCTGTCATCCCCATTCCCACATTCTCAATCCTACTCTTGTGGCTTGCTTGACCACCTTTCATCAGCTGTAGGTGGCAGAGCACTTACACGTACGTCGTCCATAAAGCAAGTCCGTAAAGCAATAATATATTTAAAAAATAACACAAAAACAATGTCGGCGCGTCAATCTATCATTTATTGTCTCGTTATTTCATTCTTGTGATACGTAAAAGCATCTACTTGTTTATTTTTTTTGCCGATTTTAAGCCGTGGTGGCCTTGTGGTTGAAGCAACCGTCTGTCATCTGATGGGCCCAGGTTCAAACCCCGGTCTGTACCAATGAGATTTTCTAAGCTTAAGTACAGTCCTTAATCACACCATGGGCTTTTAAAAAGAGAAGTAGTGCCGATTTGGGTTTTCCCGTGGGTTTTCCCATTTTAAATTCGAGCCGCCCGACTGGGGACTACCTCCACCTTACAGAAGACCGCAGTGAAATAACACTACTTTATGTAGTGTTGTGTTTCTGCGGTAAGTAAAGTTGCCAGTGCTCCACGGGGATACGCTGGACTAGTAGTATTGCTGCTAGCACAGTGAGTCCTCATCAACAACATGGTTGGCACCCCGTTAGAGATACCCCTGGTATTGCTAGAGGCTATAGCCTAGGTCACTGCTTACCATCAGATGGGACGTATGCTTGTTTTACACCTTAGTTGTATATAAAAAAATTATTAGGCGCGGGTTTATTTTTTTAACAAATCCGTTTTAACAAATTACGATTAATAATTTAAATAAATACATAAATGTATTTTAGCATGATGTTATCTTTATGATGTGATTGTGCTGTAGGGCTGTAGGTGCCTAGGTGTCAGAGAGCGAAAACTACTCCTTTGCACTTTCGCAAACTTCAGATCCGACGAAAACATTAGCGCGTGCAAGGCATACTTCTATCTGCAATGAATACCTATTGAATAACACCTACCTAAAAATATGAAAATAAATGTAGTTAAATATGTTTTATGTTAAATATAAACCAGGTATTTTATTTTTGTATATTTTATTGCATAACGTTCAGCTTTAGTTATGAAGACAGATATCAAAACAAACCGACTTCTTTTGGCCTCATCAAACAAGATATGTAGTTTCGTAGTGTGCGTGTAGCGCGATAAAATTAGCCGGTACAATGACATTGAACGCAAAAACAAAGTGGAGCGGATTGTGCGCATGCGCTCAGGTAGTTGGATAAGGGGCAGTTTTAGCAATCGCATTAGGTATAGCTTGAAGCATCGAGATAGGCCGAAATCGGGGGTCCGTTGCGAATACCAACATGTACCTCAGCAGCTAATTGGCACGAGCTATGATGCCGAGCGCCGCGGCGGCGGTCGTCGACCGGTGTCATCGATACCTTCGCGAAAGGAGAATCTCATCAATTAGAGGTTGTTAGCCTGCGGCTACGACGCCTACGGGGCAGGCGGTCGCTTGCCGCCGGTGGTCAACGCCGCCGTGGCTTAGTCCGACACCCGCAACTCCTCCTTCAGTGCACGTGCAAACAAATATACTTCTTACAAAGGAAACTTAATGCCACATGCGTAAAAGGTTGTACACGTTGCCTGAATAAACTTTACATAGTAAACCTGAAACCGTTTGTTTACCTTACTCGTAGCATACATTAAAAAAATACTCAGCTTTGTAGAACTTACTCGTAACTTGAACTTTAACTTTTACTCTAGCGTTGGTTGTATTTTGTACATTAGATGTATATTTTATGTACTAGCATAATTGGTCGATATCGTAAGTTTATATAAAAATAATTATGCACAACATATTTTTTTTATACCAATATGGTGGCACACAAGTGTACGGCCCACCTGTTGGTAAGCAGTCACCGCTAGCAATACTAGGGTATCACTAATGCTACTAGCAGCGTATCCTCACGGAGCACTGGCAACCTAACTCACCGCAGAAACACTAGGTACACCAAAGTATTATTTGACCGCGCTCTTCTGTAAGGTGGAGGTACATTCCCCAGGCGGTCGGAGGAGTATGAAATTTGGCACAATTAAAGTTTATATGTAGAATGTGTGCAGAAAGCTAATAATTTAATTCAATATATGCTTTAGACATACATTATTTTAATCAAATAGGTAAACCATTATGCGCACCACAAACACACTTCCATGCGTTTTAGTCACAATACTAAATTACAGATCACTTCCTGTCTAAATGTCACTACCACATTCTGTTTAATGTTAAAGAGTATGTACGCTACGTCTCATATAGATTGTGGTCGAATTTCGATCACTAGGCTACCTCTAGTATGTGTTATTAAAGAACACTACTAGGTTTGAGTAAATTTTCAAATCCATCAACCCGATCTACATACTTCATTACTACCCACTACCCACATGCTTCCTCATATTCGTTGATATAATTTATTCTGTGCATCGGTTAATAAACATTACTCAACCATATTTCTGATAACATTTCATAAACAAGGGTTCCGGAATATCCGAATTCCATCCATGCCTGCAGCGCGGTGGAAGATTTTTTTTATTACTAAAAATCTCATTGATATTGTTTCCATGTCAATGATTGATTCGTGTTTAGTTAAGGAACATATTAGACTTCTTTTCTAGAATATCATTACATGTTTAATATATAGACCAGACAGACACAGATATACAAAGACGGATAGGTACTTACGATGGGCACGACCTCGAAGGGCTTATTCGCAAGTATAGGGACCACGAACTAAGAACAAGCCCGTGACCTAATTCCATTATTGTTTAGTAGATAGGGCGAGATAAATTTAAACACGAGCCAGTTGAGCGTCTATTTCTTTCACGGCTTGTAATTAGAAAAGTAAACAGCATTGCAGCTCAAAATAGAACGGATAGGGAACATTTGAAACAGTGTGCATTTGCACGGAGCGGGCGCACACAGAGCTGCACAGCGCTGCGTACGCAATAATGCAAAATCGCCTGCGAATGTTCACAGCATGTGTAACACTGTGATTGTCAGATACATCAGAACTCAGAATCAACATTTCCTCTGATAAATTATATTTTAGTAATCTGTTGTAGTTAGTGTACATGAGGTGATGGCAGGTAAGTTGATAATAAAACAGAAGAATTTATTATATCTAATAATAAAGTATAACTTCACAACCATTTCATACTGTTATTATTGTAATGGGCTGTGTGTTGATGAGCTTCATAAACTAATTTGTAATGTCAGACTGGGTGGGCGCAAGGCGACTGAACCGGAGGCGACACTATCGATGGTTATCAGAGCACAAACAAAGCTATTTTAAACTAATCTCTCACCAGCACGATAGCCGGCCGAAGGACCTTGAAACTGCATTTAAGGCGACATTGGAATAACAACGAGATATAATATAAGCGAATCATAAATAATGAGTCCACGTTTTGTAGAAGATCGCGCGCGGCGCCGCGGTGAGAGACAGTTGTTCTGTAATTTATTTGGAATTTGACATAGTGGGCTCTTTAATTCTCACCTGTTATAATCATGTTTGATGATCAAAACTTTTATGATGCAACATTTCATTACAACCCCGTCGATTTGGTAGTGATTAGCGTAATGTACATTCTTTCATTAAATCTATCCCA
Source organism: Falcaria lacertinaria (assembly GCA_951449985.1). Taxonomy (NCBI): domain Eukaryota; kingdom Metazoa; phylum Arthropoda; class Insecta; order Lepidoptera; family Drepanidae; genus Falcaria; species Falcaria lacertinaria. The sequence goes on along the minus strand of OX602109.1, from coordinate 3,767,976 downwards.
TTGAACAATGTTGAAAATCTTTTCAGTTTTCTTACATAGAATGTTGTGAGCCTGTATGCAGGCAAGTCATGGTTAGCGCCACGAATTAATATTAATGTCTGATGAGTTATGTTTTTAAGCGAACAAAAGATATTATTACATTTTAAATAGATTTAACCACAGGTAAACGCTAGATTTCGTAAGATGCGAGATAGTTTTTTGAACAAATAAAGTCAATATAGACAGATTTTTTTATGACAATTAATGTATTCCATATTATAGATTCTTAGTATGATCGAAAGTAAGCTGCTAATATCATGTCAAACCAGTATCAAGTTAGGGCCTCAAAAGAGGGAATTCTGGATGGGGAAGGAAATGGGGGGGAGTTTCAAAATACACCTCATATTTTATTTATGAGTAGTAGTTATAGCATCCGCAACAATTCGATAGCCATTAAGCACAGAAATAGACACAATAAGGCCATTGAAGTCATTATTTATTATTACGCGCGTGAACTTGACGCGCTCCGCTCGCGCTCGTTACTCGACTACGGCAAAACAAACTACATATATTATGGGTGTATTGTATAGATGCGTCATGGTAGTGTAGCCTCCATTGAATTGTGTCAATCGATTCATCTTTATTGCGAAAGTGTGATAGCTATATGTATTTCGAAAATAAAAAATCGCGACTTTTGACTTAACAAAAAATAACCGGGTAAGTGTAAGTCAGGCATGGGATTGGGCATGAGCGAGGGATCCGTATCGTATTTCAGTTATGTATATAAATTGTTTGCTCTGTTCGCAATATTTAGCGCGGCACTGGGCCGGTTTATTTTTAGTTAAATTTATTAGGGTATGAAGTACATACTATAATATATCACACCTACTAAATATAATCACTACGACTGAAACGTTAAAAACCCTGGTCGCGTGAATGTTATATTATATAAATAAAAGTACATATTATTATATATATAAATTCTGATTTTGTGTTTACATTTTCTTAGAAACTATTTAGTAGCATAATTTAACCAATCAGATTATCATAACTTCTAAAATCTAGTGTTCCTTATCCAACTCAATCAAGTTAGTCTACCAACTATTGCTGATAAATACACCAAAATGATAGCAGTTGCTGCTTAGTAGTGCTGCTAGGCTGCCCCGCGGTGATGTTTGTTGTTACTGCTCTGGTTTACAAGAGTGCTATCAGTAGCTGTAGCTAGCGAAATTAGGTTACAGCGTCTAGTCCAGATGAGTATGTTCTAAAGGCTCAAGTAACGAACGCAGCGCAGTACCTAGTCCATCATATCATCATGAAAGATTAGACTTAGATGGCACTGCAAGATAAACTACATATACGTAATGGACACTAATGGCGTATGAGCTATTTTAATGGGCAGAGGCGACTTTTATTAGGAGAATGATCCACAGTTCCGCACCTCACTAGTCACTACATCCCTGTTTGGAAAAAAATAAGAAACATGATATGTTGATGAAAACTAGATCTCGTGGCTTAGTGACCAATCCACAAGAGTAAATAATGTCCGGGCTATACGAGAATCAGGAACCTAGATCCGAATGACCTAGAAGCTCAATCAAACAATCCTCAGACAAACACGGCACCGTGAAAAGGCTACTTCTAAGCTTCTAGGATTCTCATATTGTGCAGAAACAAACGCATATCTATTTCACCAGTATTTAACAGGTTTGGTTTATAGCGTGGATAATGGTTTTCTAAAAATTAGGGTCTTTGCATGTCATTCAACTTTAAATACTGTTTTTAAATATCTTTGACTGTCTGTTTGTTTATCTAAGCTTCAATTTCAAAAATATGATATTATGATGTCTAAATAAGCGTGCTTCAGTAGATATTTTTAAAATGTCTACATTAATTTAACCACCTTTTTTTTATTTGTATAAGAACGTTTCTAAGCATTGCCTCCAATGTTGAACAAAACATACCAATAATCCGAATTTGGCATTAATTACTTATTTGTTTTGTTAAACTTACAAAAACATAACATGCTAAGTATCAAGAGAAAGGTTTTGAGGCCACTATTTACTTACTCTATATATATCCAAGGACAATTTTACCCAATTACCTGGTGCCTATTTCAATTACCTAATTTATTTAGAGACAACATTGAAACCGATATGCGATACCGGTTTTATAGAATATTTTTGCACATTATAATATGTTGAAATATCTTGATATTTTCGACTTACGTTTGGGTTTCGGCGTATTAAAAAATTGCATCTTTCAGAGGCAGCCCTATTTTTAAATAAGAATAGAATTCATTGATTGTTACATTTTGTTCTGTTTATTAAAGAAAAAACAGCGTAAATGAAACCGTGATGCACGACCGCCAGTAAAATCTGTTATCGATGTAAAATCGAAGTGTAGTGTCAGTATTGAGTACATTGTGAGTACCATCGATTTATTGATCATGCTATTTGTTTGTTTGTGAACGCCTGTGCTTATCATTTTTTAGAACTCGGCAAGCCACGTAACCTACGTACTTTGATTGTATTTTATTATCAAAGTGTGCAGAACAAATACCTACTAACACGATTGACTCATAGATATCATATGTTATATTTAGTATGTTGGCAAATAACAAAATTTAAAGTTACAAACATAGTGATTCTCAGTATTATATGAACCAACAGATAGCTAAAAATAACAAAATACATATTCGAGACGCAACCTGACATTCTGATGGTATGAGATATTCTGTTGTTTCGAGAAAACGACTTTAATTAAAAGAAGCGATTATATCTAAGAACATGGCAGCGGAAGGCAAAAACAATCATGCTAATTATCTTATTGCTTCAACATTCCACAAATTATTGATTCAACGTTTTTAATTAAGACACAAACACGACATGTGTAATATGTATGTATGTTAGTTTTATCTAGCATAGTATATTATCAAGTCTGAGGTTCTAGGTAATCTTTACAATATATTATGAATGCGAACGCTTTTATTTTATCTTTATTTGGGTAACGTTTGTTATTCAGACTCGTATTAAATCACTGAAATGGCACAAAAACACACTATTCTTAAAAGACCCAATTAGTGTCGTTATAAGCTACTAGCGGCCCGCCCCGGCTTCGCACGGATAGACAATAGACATTTATCAAATATTTTGTCTATCCGTGCGAAGCCGGGGCGGGCAGCTAGTATAATATATAGCCTATGTTACTCAGTGATAATTTAGCTTTCTAACGGTGAAAGAATTTTTGAAATCGGTCCAGTAGTTTCCGAGCCTATTCAATACAAACCCACAAAAATACAAATCTTTCCTCTTTATAATATTAGCGTAGATTAGTGTAGATGTAGATTAGTGTAGAACTGTAGATAGTGTAGATGTAGATATTATATCTTTGATAGCCTACACGTTTAATTGTGACTTGCATTCAAACTCGATCTGTGTGAAGCGTCGTCAAAATACAATTTCGCATGTAAATTCCGAAGCCGGTCAAAATTATTTTGGCTTGGCATCAGCATTGACTGGCGTTTCAGTATTTACCCATTAGTCATCATCATCAGCCGATAAACGTCCACTGCTGAACAAAGGCCTCCCCCATAGATTTCCACAATGACCGATTCAATGCGGCCCGAATCCAACGCTTGCCAGCGACCTTTATCAGGTCATCTGTCCATCTAGTGGGGGCCGTCCGACGCTGCGTTTTCCAGTACGTGGTCCATTAGTCATTTATACTGAACTTAATACCAATATTCCTGATATGACATCAATAATTCGGCCAAAAACCAGGTTAAAAACACAACGTAAACCATCCATCGAAAAGGCTTTACTATTTAGGGTTCCGTACCCGATGGGTAACCAACGGAATCCTATTACTAAGACTTCGCTGTCCGTCCGTCCGTCTGTCTGTCAGCGGACTGTATCTCATGATCCGTAATAGGTAGTTGAAATGTTTTCTATTGCTGCTACAACAAATAACAAAATTTATAAAATAATATTAGTCACCCCTACTAGAAACTTGATTTTTTATATTATCTCTATCTTAATAATAGTAACAAGCAGATGTTTGAAAAGCTCATAGAGTGTGAATTGGTATGTATGTATATGTATAATAAGTTTTTAGTGCATATGAAAGTAAACACGTTTCTAATGACAAAAAGGAATTTAATAAAAAATTGTCTGTCTGTCTGTTTGATTGTTTGTTTGGGGTAATCTCCGAAACGGCTGGACCGATTTGAACGGGAGTTTCACTGGTAGATAGCTGATTTTACTGGGCGTAACATAGGCAACTTTAATTTTGAAAAATAATTGGGGTTCCGCACAACGAATAAAAACCATAAAATTGTGTACAAAATCTGAACGACTGGACCGATTTGAACGACACCTTCACTGGTAGGTAGCTTATTTTACCGGGCGTAACATAGGCTAATTTAATTTTGGAAACATAATTAGGGTTCCGCACAACGAATAAAAACCATAAAATTGTGAACAAAATCTTAACGGCTGGACCGATTCGAACGGAACTGGCAGATAGCTGGTGCTATAAGGCGTAACATAGGCTACTTTCATTTTGGAAAAACAATTAGAGATAAATTGATGTTTTAGAGTTACGTACAAAAACTAAAAACCAATTGAATTTGTCAATAACATAACATTTTGCATGATAAATAAAACATCGCCCCATCTATGACAGACAATCGAACTCTTAGTTCGTTATAGATACCAGACGATGCACTGGTTACAGTGGTTACCCCTGCTCCCTGCATACCGTAAAATAAAGGGGGTTGGTTTAAGTAGGTCGTTCACCTCTCGACAGCTGGGTGATTAGATTAGGTTCATGCAAAGGTCTGGGGTGGCGGCGCGGGGCGGCTGTGCAGTTACAATAGTAGGATCAAAGACTACGTAAGGAACGACGCGACGTGGGGTGATCCTTTTCGATGATAATTATGTCCATATTTCGTTCAATTACAAACAATAAAATATTTATTTATTTCTAAACGTAATGAATTTAATAGTTCAAAACCATGATGTCATAATTGGGACAGTTCCTTTTTTCTTCTTCTAAGCAAAATATATTTACTTGCAACAACATCATTTCATTCAGCTCTTGTGCGCGCGTATCAACGAACGTAATTTTTTACGTGAGTCTCAGCACTCTCAGCTCACTGGCTCCCTCTCTCACTCATATCACAAATCACATCACACACATCTCATTTGTATTTGGTTTCAACTGTAAATTGAATCTATACTTATAATAAAACTGTAAAATGTCAAGTTCTGTATATTTTGAAAAAAAATTGGAGGGTACTCAATTGTCAATACATATCCCAATACTGTATTTTTATTCAATTTTGGCTGTCTGTCTGTTTCACGGCCGCGCATACGCCGTATATAATATAGGATACTTTTTATCCGGGAATTCAGCACGGTTCCCTTGGCATAGGGGATAAAAGTCAAAATGTGTACTTGGCTGAAACTCCGAAACGACTGGACTGATTTCAATGGGACTTTCACTGTCAGATAGCTGATTTAACTGGGCGTAACTTGGGCTACTTTTATTTTGGAAAAATAGTTTGGTTTCCGCGCAACAAGTAAAAAACCCATATAGGTAATCGAGAACAAAAACCAAAAGGTTGGACCGATTTGAACAGAACTTTCACAGGCAGGTAGCTGATGCTATAATTAGTATACTTAGGATAAGGATCTAGATAACATAAGGGAACCGCGAAACATATCAAAGTCATGTAATTGTGAAAATAAAACAAAACGGTTGAACCTTCACTTGTAAATAGCTGATGCTAAAAGTAACATATGCTACTTTTATTTTGGAAAAAAAAGCCATGAAATTGTGAACACAATCCGAACTGTTGGACCGATTATAACGGAACTTTCATTGGCAGATAACCGATGAATGATGATATAAGGCGGCATTTGGCTACTTGTAGTTTGTTAAATCTGAAAACCGTAAATATATAGTTTAAAAACAAGAAAAGCTATTTTTTACATAAATATTGATTTAATACTAAATAAAAATACTGGTACTAAATAATAGTTAACAATCTTACAAAAATATTGATTACTTCCCCTCCTTAGCAACAAGTTTGTACGGAACCCTCGGTCCGCGAGTCCGACTCGCACTTGGCAATTTTTTTCACTCTAAAAAGCTATGTATGCATACGTATATCCACCTAGATGTAATAAAAAATTGCGAAACTCAATATCTATGCGCCATCATGAACGAATGAGTATTGGCTCGCGCGGAGTAGGTTGTTGGTGAGATAACACGCGGGGCGCCTCCTAAACAAGGCCTCACTAGTTCGTCGGACATCGAACGACATAGAATTACCGACAAACAAACAGCAAAGCGAGTCGAGTCGTTATCAGACGGATTACACAGCGCGCGCGGCGCCGCGGTTCTGGAAGCGGGATACGTAACACGAGTGAGTACTGACTGAGTAATGAGTAAGTGAGCGCGTCCGCCTTTCGCGGCCACCGCACGTCTTTGGCATCGAGTTCAATAGCACTCGTGCTAACTAATGCAGCACAAAAAAATAGAAGCAAAATAACATAGCTGTCTGCCCCCACCAGGGAGGATCAATGGCCGCGGAAGTCTAAGCTAATATCCGGCACTGCACTACTGTCGATGCGCGATATTTACTTACACACAGGTCACACATAGCACACCGCACCAAACCAAGCCTGGTTCTTAGTAATAGACGGATGCTTTCCCACACATATACAAAGAAATACACTTACGACTTACCCTATTATTATCGCTCGGCTAGATCAAAGCCCGAAAGAAGCCTGAGCGAGTGACCGATACGGTTATTTATGAGCTGGACAAATTACATAAGATGCTTTACTTTAATCCCAATTAACAAAACCATCACCGTCACATTTAGACGAGATAATATTAATTCAGTCTGGGGACGACAAAAACATGTACCTACGTAGAAGGAGGCAAGAGATGACAGACACAGATGAAGTGTCGACAGACATCAAAAACGTTTCTTCCGAGAACTAGATGTATATACATCTAGTATGTAAGTAACTAATATAACGTCTAAGTAGGTATTGTAAACAATGCATGTACGAGGCTGTGCCTAGCATATTCTAAGTAAAAAAAAATATAGTAGACCCTGAGTCACCAAGGAGCAGTGTATGATATGATATGAAAGAGAAAATGAGTAAGCTAGTTTTTTTGTGATTGGTTGGAGTTATTTTGAGCAGAGTAGCGGGCACCTAGTGATCGAAATTCGACCACAGTTCGAAATATTATTTTTAATCGGTCCATAGTATTATTTATTCAGATTCAATACCTCCCGGTGCCAGTTCCCCGGCGGCGATGGAGCGCGCGCCAACCAGCAGCAGCGCGACCACCACCGCTGGCCACGCGGGCTCATGGCACGCGCGCTGCATCAAGCCGCTCCGCGCCGCACCACTGATGACCACATGACCCGAGCTGCAAACACATGATTTTACATGCTAGGTATATATTTACATGTGTCTAAATAGACACCTAAGACACTTGAACGCGCAATGAGTAAAAATATTTATGGCTATGTATTATAATAAAACCGCAGTATTATAAACTCTGAGACAGACCAAAACAAAACTCACTCTCATAATGCTGAGAAAGTACAAAGTCTACAAACTTATTTGTTTGGTAGATTTTATATAGGGAGTTCGAATTCGGCTTGGAAAGTATTTTGCTCTTTAATTTACCCAAATAGGGTGAAAAGGTGGATATACATTTTATGAAAACCTATCTGGACATCAGACAAACGCATCTGGAATCTCATGGTCTCACTAAAAAGGGGAGTCCGACAAGCAACCAGATTTTCGTATTTTTGCGGGCACCCGATCGGTTATTTTGCGACACAACACAATACAAACAAGATTTAATTATTACTAACTACTCTGACCAGTTCCAATGTTTGAAACAGAATACCTTAAAACCTTTGACAAATAATAATATTACTGTCGGTGAGAAGTAATTTGGTTAATGAAGAGTCGGCTCGCGCATGCAGAACAAAATATCTGTACGTGTTCAGTTGACATGACGTCAATCAAGGATAATAAATCATTATTCGTCGGAGTGGCATACAATAGCGGTTCCCCGCAAATTGCTAACCTTATTATACATATACACACACAACAATAGTGGTTTCATTGATGAATATAAAATTCATTGATCAAAGCGTCGTCGGCTCGCAAAGGCCAATGAGTGATACAAAGCCTGTGGTAATTAGCGTGGGAGCCATCGCGATTCCCACGACAGAACACCCGTTACAGGAAAATATATAAGAAGCGATACTCGCTAGTCACTTGACTGCCACTAGCAAAATCTACTTTCAGCCTGGCTCGAAAACGTTTACAAATTTTATTTAACAAAGTAAATTCCACGTGAGCAATATCATAGGACATAGATACGCGACGAAAAGTAAGTACCAAGATTGAAGATTTTTAAGAATACGAGATTGGTACGTGTACTTTAAACGATAGTAAACCAAAACCATAGTTTTTAGATGTTTTGTCTGTTTTATTAGGGTTCCGTACCTTATAGGAACCCAAAAAAGGAACTCTTATAGGATCACTTTGTTGTCCGTTTGTCTGTCTGTCTGTCAAGAACTTTTCTCTTTTTCTTTATCTCAAGAACGCGTGGAGGTATCAAATTTTGAAATTAATATGAAATACCCGGGTCTATGGTCTCTTTCAGCTGTAAAATAATCAAATCTTTTAGTCAATATGAAGAAAGATATATAAGATAGGTAGGGTGCAAAAAGCTTTATTTTAATGGAACTTTTTATTACTAATGCACATTAATTAAAAATATTAGCTTTCTGCACGCCTTCCCCATATAAACTTTAACTGTGCCAAATTTCATACTCCTCCGTCCGCGCAATTTTCGTAAAATGCCAACGTAAGTTTTTGCTCCACGTATTAAACATATTGAGATAGTCAATTTCTATGTATCTATGTGTACGTTAATCACCGTTATGTTAGCACTGCGTTATTACATCCAGTAGAGATTAACTCGAACGTCGACCCCTGATTGGTTATCAATGAATTGACATTCACAATATTTGATTAATATACGTAATGTAACGTAAATGTTACATTTACAGCAAATTATAATTTAAACATGTCTCCAAAACGGCCTGCCGAAAAATGAATGAGACATGACCAGCACTGCGCTGAAATAAATATCACTGAGAGGTAGGTATGACATACCTTTTCTTTTTTTAGGGTTCCGTACCTCAAAAGGAAAAATAAGGAACCCTTATAAGATCACTTTGCTGTCCGTCTGTCTGTCTGTTTTACTGTCAAGACCTTTTTTCGCAAGAACGCGTGGAGTTATCAAGTTGAAATTAGTATCAAATCTGGGTCTACAAGACAACGTCAAAAAAAAAGACCGTTTAGGTCGCTAATTAAATCATATTTTGTGATTTCACAAGGGAATCCAAACTTATAGGGTAATTCCCGTTGACCTAGAATCATGAAATTTACTATAACAATCATACAAAAATAGAAGTTTGTACGGAACCCTCGATGCGCAAGTCCGACTCGCACTTAGCCGGTTTTTATACTACTAATGTGTCAAGCAAGCATACCCGCCTGACGGTAATGAGTGAATGAAGTACACGATTTCTTACGGTAAAGCAATTTCGTGTATGGTTCCAGAAAGTATTTGAATGAATAATAATAAAGTATTTACTAGTATGTATTAGTGATGTGCCGGATCGCCAATTATGTATATCCGCGGACACGGATATTTAGTGTCAAGATCCGCGGATACGGATACTAATCTTTATTTTGTCACTCTTTTGTAATATTGATCTCATAGGATAGTTGATTTACTATCTTTGAGTTATATACCATTGGTATGGTAACTTACTAGAATATATATGTTTGCAATTAAAAGTCCAAATATTTGGTTTTAAGAAATAAAAAAAAATTGAATGGATTTTTGTAATTATACTACCTACTTTATCGCATAATCCAAGTTATTATGCAGCATTTTATCCCGTCAATTTGAAGCATTTGAAGATTAATAAAAGATCCGCGAGAAAAGTGACGGAAACGGATACAGACCTTGTTTCACTCGCGGACATCCGCGGATACGCATATCAAGAACATCCCTAGTACGTATTTACTAGTATGATACAAAGTAAAAGGTATATAAAAAAAAAATCCCCGAAGTAAATCAATCAATATGCAACTATTGGGCCGTTAAGTTTATGATAAGTTCCTATCTCGTTTGTCAATTATAGGATTTCAAAGAAATTGAGATATACAAAACACTCGGAAAGAAAAGAATAGTCTTTTGAAGCCGTGGTGGCCTTGTGGTTGAAGCAACGGCCTGTCATCTGAGGCCCAGGTTCAAATCCCGGCTTGTACCAATGAGTTTTTCTAAGCTTAAGTACAGTGATTAATCACACCATGAGCTTTTAAAAAGAGAGGTAGGGCGATTTGTGATTTCCCGTGGGTTTTCCCATTTAAATTGGAGCCGCCCGACTGGGGACCTCCACCTTACAGAAGACCGCAGTGAAATAACACTTGATGTAGTGTTGTGTTTCTGCGGTAAGTGAGGTTGCCAGTGCTCCATGAGGATACGCTGGGCTAGTAGTAATGCTGCTAGCACAGTGAGTCCTCATCAACAAAATGGTTGGCAAACCATTAGTGATACCCCTGGTATTTCTAGCGGCTATAGGCTACGGTGACTGCTTACCATCGGGTGGGCCGTATGCTTGTGTGGCACTTTAGTGGTATAAAAAAATATATATAAACTGTCCTTTTGAATCACTCAATCTATTAAAAAACACATCAAAATCTGTTGCGTAAAGTAATATTAAAGATAATAAGTAGGTATACATAGGGACAGACAGACAGCGTGAAGCGAATTTCGTTTTATACTACATATGTAGTGATACAGAAGAGCTTATAGAAGTACCCACACACTTAACAGATAGCTCGTAGAGGCGGCAGAGGTCATGAGCTGCGATTTGCAACATTGTCAACAAAACGTGCGACGAAAATTTTAGTACACTTATCAACACTGTACGTATTTATAACTTTAGTTATTGACAGAAAGGAAAAAAGATAACTAGGTCATCTCATAAGCGTATGCAAGTAGATAATCATGCGACAATGTGACAATATGGCAAGTGGAAACCGATCGGCGCGGTGTTGGCGCCTACCTAAATACCTACGGTATCGTATTACATGTAATCTGTTATGCTGTGATATGTAAGTTTTATACTCGCTTACATAAACACAATAACTAAACGTCTTTTATGTACTCGGGCTACGTCATCGTCGTGCGTGACGCGAACAGGCGCCCGAAAGACGGCGCTAAGTACATGTTTTCTCAAGACACATTTTCACATACATACATGTATATTTACTACACAATTGTGATGACACGTGAATCTAAACTCTGTCCTTGAAATAACACAGACTAACATAATCAGTATACTAGTTAGTAGGTAACAGAAAATTATGCCTCCAAAGATTCAGAAAGACATGATTTATAATTTCATCATCACTCACTACAACCCCAAGCAGAGATACCAACAGAGATGCGTACCTACGCAACGACAGGTATTAGACTTATTACATACCTATGTATTTTTTCATAATAATTAGATTAAAATGTGGCACTAACAAGACTGTGTGTTTGGCCAATCTCATACACATACTTATAGAATTTCTTCAAAACAGAATCGGACCCGTGACACTACTAACTAGCTAGCTGGTACACTGCTAGATGCTTAACCAAGCGCCTGGATGGCCACTAGACCATCGTATTTTTTTTCCATATATTTCAATGTTTGTTATTCGACTACGGAAGAGAAGGCTTTTTTTTCTAAAGTGTAGTATGTTTTATTTGAGTTTACCGAGAGGAAGCGAGAAAATCGACGCGCGTATACAAACACGTGTACCCCGTGTACCTAGTCACGTCAATCGGGCTCGCGGCGCGGCGGCCGGGGGCGCACGCAACCAGTCAGACTTCAATTAAAAAGCTTACCAGGGAAGTACAGAATAAGGACCGAGACTAGTTTCCCGCGGTGCATTTGTTTACGTGCTACGACGACGTCGTGGGTATTAGGGTCATCAACCCCTTGCCGCACCAAGCCGCCATATTTTGGCAATAAATAATAGAAAAGCAGCGCAGCGCAGCACGATCGATCAGCTCGCGGCCGCCAGTGCGGCGGCGCAGTGCGCCTTACTTGGCACTCAAAACATTGTGCTACCTACCACCCCCGCATTAGACTACAAGCTACAACGCAATAAGGAATATTATGGACAACGCACTGCGCACATAGAATTAAGAAAATGAACACTACCTATAACAAACCTGTTTTGTTTGTTTGTACACACCACGATCACGCTAATCTCCAAAACGAATGAACGGATTTTGACGAAACTTTCACTGGTAGGAGGAACGTTTAATTTAATATGTATTATCATTTGAATCCCGGAAAAAAATCACGGGTAAAGAACCCGTTTTACAGTCAGGATTCAAGAAAATTTTGAATTTTGTCTCAATTGCACGCGTCTTGCCTGAGTGAGGTATTATTAATATTAGATTGGACAATAATTGTGCATATATTTACTGGCGGACTGAGGAATGTAGATACCGCCTAATTCGGGACTGCGCTCTCACAGTACCTATGTTCACAGACTAAAACCCATTGTAACTGAGTTTATATTACTCACTCGCTAAAGCTCTGGAGTAAAACTACGTATAACGGTATAAGTCATATACAACGGGCTTTAGCCCCTTGAATAACAATCTACTATTTCACACAACATCCGGAACTCGATCAATAATAATTTGTAGTCAGATACTCCACCAAACAAACCGTGTCGAAAAATAAAGAATTCAGCGAAATATCACATGAACAAGTGAATTCAAGGCCAAGAGAACATTAAAACGTTGTTTCGGGATATTGTTTTGATAAGACTTCAAGGTGCATGTTTGTTGTGCACACTGCAGGCTTATCGATAACAAACTCTGGATGTTCTATACTTTATATATACGTGTTTACCAACTATTTTCATGGATTTGTAAGAAACAATTTGCAATTGTCTATTTGTCTGTGTAAGTAAGTAAATATATTTTTCTTATGAATATGATATCTTATCTTTTAAAAGATATGCTGTTACCTTCTACTTATTGCCTACCTTTATTATGACAATAGCGGTGCCCGCGCCGCAGAACGCGTTAAAATAAAGCCCACGGCAACTGTGATTGTAAACAAAATGTCGCCGGTCAGCAGCCGTCCAGTGAGGGCAACCGGTCACAAACACCACTGGTCGTACTAGGGCTTTTCGATCCGATCCGATACGTGTGTGGATCGATACAAAGGAATGCTATCTACCCGATTTTTGTATCGGATCGGAGTTTCCTGCCGGATTCTTCTCAGCAAAAAACTACCTTCCGAATCCGGTGGTATATTCTGACGATTTGAAAGTGCTTTTCTGTAAGTCTAGTCAAATAAAGAATATTTTGAGTTTGAAAAATTGTTTTAATTTGTATTCAATTCTAATAAATCTGCCAAGTGGGAGTTGGACACGCACACCGAGGGTTCCTTAACTCGCTCTCTGCTTTCTTTTTACGTGATGGTAAGTTTAGTTTACTTTAAAAAAATACACAGACACGCAAATGATGTTTACAATGTAGCAAGTAGTGACATGATGCTTACTGCAACCGCCGCAGGACCGTAAATTTTGCGGACCACGAAACGCATCCAGCGAGACACGTCAGGTACCTATATAAACTATCTAAAGTTACTAATATGACGTATATTATGTATAAAGACAAACGATGGGCATTCTTGTTTGTAATTAATAAAGTCAAAAACTATTTAAGCATTCTTCCACCAACAGACTGTTATTTATTATCATAATTATCACTGAGTAACAAGTCTAGCGAAGTCGTGGGGAAAAAGCTAGTCGACAATAATGGTCATGATCAAAATTCAAAGTGGTAAAGTATGTAAGCACCTACTACCTACTTACGTACGTATCATTAGTTTCGTACAATATCGCATTACAGGTCGTAGTCCCGAATACGTAATCTTCCGTTACGTCGATATGTAAACAAGCGGTGGTAAGTCAATGGCATCGCAATTATTCTAAATATTCCCTCCCATGCAATGAAATAGTAATTGTTCACAAAGCTGTATTGGTACCTACCTAACTAGGTACCTTTGTGAATAAGTGCCTATTGCTGCCTTCAGTCGAATTTCTGTTTATGTCCCTAGACCTACACAACACAACACAACGCAGTACACATTATACCTACCACATTTACGAAGTTATGTTAATTGCTCTATTTACACAGGTTTCACAATCTTATATTTATTTCACATTTATTAAAAACGTATATCACATTTATAAATCTATATCCTACTCGAGTACTTTTTTTAATACAGACTAATCTAAGATTAACTAAAAACGCTTTGAACGTTTTCAATCTTTGAGTAAACATCGTAGACATAAATACGGTAAACAGACAACTGCCACTGTCACACTCTTCTAGATTTTGGTTATGACAATAAATTATAATTTTTAATAATAACAACATTGAAATTTTTTTTAAGTCAGGAAATCAGGCAGACTGGCAGAGTGGTTAAGATTTTGATTTTCCAGTGTCTTCTAAATTGTGTTATAGTGATCTTTATTGTGCATTTTCGGTGTCATTATATGAAGTAAAATTTAATTTAGTGACATGAGGAACATTGGAAATAATGCAGTGATAAATGGCTTGTGGGTAAAGCTATATCTTTGGTCAAGGTTATCTGTCTTGAGGGCATAATATAATCTGCTACTGCCGTGGATTGTCTCCAGATCGTAGCCCCAGATGCTCCAATAAACATTAATATGCATGACTAGACATTTTAATGCAACACAAGAGGAGAGGAACTCGACACTGGCAAAAATAGCCCTTGACGAAGATTGATTGCCATTGTTAGGAATCTAGCGTAGCGGTTGTATTCTCTTTGGTTAGGAAGATGAAGAAGAAAAGTTTACGAGAATTGTGAAGTTTCTCTATAATCTCTATAATAAAAAATATTATTCTATTTAAAATCGTAAACAAACAACTAGGAACCACATGATAGAAGATATAACAGTTTAAAAAAGTGGGAAATTCTAGCTGGCCCTTCCTGCATATCTTTAGGTGGAATATCAATATAACTAGGTACGATGTACGGTAGGTGTCTGAGTAGGAGAATGGCGCCCCGGGCGCACCGGTGCCGAACGCATTTCGCCTGCGTGCGCCGCGCCCGCGCCCGCCCGCGGCCCGCAGCCCGCGCGCGCCTCTTGTAACGTAGCGAGCAAAGGGTACACTAACACTACAGACAAAAGTTGTTTACTTACACCATCGCTCGCAAGCACCACGTGGTCACGTGGTGAGCACACGAGACCCACGTCTTCACATTCTTATTGCTTACAAATTATTATTATGTACCTGTGTTGTAAAAACTTCCACAATATTATGCTCAAATACGACAAACAACTATCAAAGTTATATAAAAAAATTACGTCCTTGTTTGTTTATTGCACAGGTAAACACGCTTCGGAGGCAATCGCTACAAAACAATACTCTAGTCTCAACAAAATATTTCAACTGAAGAAACGTAATAAGGTTACAGAAAAACAACTACGTGCTACCTGAGCTCGGCGCCTGCCGTGGTTGTCTGCTTGTTGTGATCCACAATTTATAAGTAAGCAACCGCAATTAATCCTGTTCCACTGTTAGTACGACAATTCACACAACCACTATCATAATTAACAGAGTAGTATTAATTTGTTATTTTTAACACCATGTATTGTAAACACTGCGCGACAGAGCGGACAACACAAATATCAGTTATCACGAACGACGCGCGCGAAGGACTGTTTGACTGAACGTGAACTGAACTGAGAGAGAACGAGGTACGAGCACGAGCGAGTGAGTGAGTATAGTACTGAACTGAGTTAATGAGTGAGCGAGCGAGCAAGAGATTGAAGCGGTCGGTGAGCGCGAGCGCGAGCGCGAGGCCGGGCGGCCGGCCGGGGTGCAGCGGCGACGGCCGTGCGTGCCGTGCCGTGCCGTCGACCCAGTAGAGGAATGTGGCTCGCCCGTTGTTCCTACTTCGGGGGCTTATTTTTTTGTATTAGTCCGATAGTGTGTGCAAAGGACGTACGCTCTAGCTTACATTACATTCTATATTTCAGAGATGTTACAAGTAAAGGGGCCGTTTTAGATTTAATACTATTGTATCTATCTTCTTTATGTATACATGCAGCACCTGCATACCACGCTATCCGCTAGACTCATCTTGTGGAGATATACCTCGTAGTATGAACAAATTGTGCCAAGTTGCATTTGATTCCGTTCAGGAGTTTTCTTGGCCAAGAAACAGACAGACAAAAATTTTAAAAAATGGTTTGCCGTTCGGTATAGAATAAAGAGCGCCCTTAAATTATATGTTCAAAGAGAGCACCCTTCAAAAAAAAAAAACTGTCTTCAATGTACAGAATTTGACCTGTTACAGTTTTAGTATAAGTATAAATTATCATTCATATCATATTATATTTTTTTAATAAACTGCCTGGAGTAACTCGGCCCGTGGCTTTCCATTCCTTTTCGTGGCCGTTCATTAATATTTTAGGTCCTTACATATGAAATTGGCGTTTTTCGTACTGGCCACTTTAATCACGAATTTCTCCTCTTTGGTAAGGAATTCCAAATTCAAATTTGTACAGCTATAGACTCATGTATTTGTGCTTCGATGATCGTCATTCATTTGTTTTTTTTCTTCTGTTTTTTTCTGTTTGCGTCACTCATTTTACAAAATGGAAAACCTTAAATATCGCATTATTTACGAGTACGAGTTCCGCCGTGGCACTAGTGCTGCGGAAACAACTCGAAGGGTGAATGATGTGTATGGCGGTCGTGTTGCAAAAGAAAACACAGTTCGTTTTTGGTTCCAACGTTTTCGTTCTGGAAATTTCGACCTGCAGAACAAGCCCCGTGGACGGCCTGAGACTCAAGTTGATAATGAAGAGTTGAAGGCTATTGTGGAAGCGGATCCATCGCAAACCACGTCCGAGTTAGCTGCAGGCTGCAATGTTAGTGATAAAACTGTTTTAATTCACTTGAAGCAAATTGGGAAGATTAAAAAGCTTGAAAGGTGGGTACCTCACGAATTGACTGAAACAAACCGGCAAACGCGCGTCGACTGCTGCGTTACATTACTAAACCGGCACAATAATGAAGGTATTTTAAACCGAATCATTACCTGTGATGAAAAATGGGTTCTTTACGATAATCGGAAGCGCTCAGCGCAATGGTTAGATCCTGGCCAGCCAGCCAAATCCTGCCCCAAGCGAAAATTAACCCCAAAAAAGTTACTTGTAAGCGTTTGGTGGACTAGTGCCGGTATTGTTCATTACAGTTTTTTCAAATCTGGCCAGACTATTACGGCTGATGTCTATTGTCAGGAATTGCAAACCATGATGGAAAAGCTAGCGGCTAAACAACCTAGGCTGGTCAATCGCTCCACGCCACTGCTGCTTCACGACAACGCTAGACCACACACTGCGCTACAGACGGCTACTAAATTAGAAGAGCTTCAATTGGAAAGTCTAAGACATCCTCCGTACTCCCCGGACCTTGCTCCAACAGATTACCATTTTTTTCGAAATTTGGATAACTTCTTGCAAGGGAAAAAATTCAACTCCGATGGGGCAGTCCAAATCGCCTTCAAAGATTTTATTGATTCCCGTCCGACTGGTTTTTTTAGTAAAGGGATCAATGAACTACCTATGAGATGGCAAAAGTGCATAGAAAATAATGGTTCATACTTTGATTAATTAAATATATTATATTAAAAAATATTCGACTTTTTGTTCCTCCCATACAAAACGCCAATTTCATATGTAAGGACCTAATATTTGCATTTTTGTATGCTCTAGTTGGCTTGCCGATGGAAGGTTCTGAACCTATGAAATTTCCCATAGATCTATCTCTAGCTAGGCCATCCGCAAGCTAAGCGTCTACCCCCGCATGCCCAGAGGGACCCAGACTAGCTTGACCGCGCTGGCCGCTGAGCGCACCTAGGGTTGCCATCTCCAAAATTAAAAAGGCCGGACTTTTAGGTCTCAAAGCCTAGATATTAATAAAAATTTAGGATTTTTGACAAAAATATCGAAAAAAGCACATAATTAAAAGCTGGACTTTTGAATTTCTAAGCCGGACGCCAAAAAAGCGATTTATGACAAAACAAAACGCATAAAACACATTTTGACCGGACCAGAGGTCAAAAAGCCGGCTTTCTCAAACTTTCCGACTTTATCTGGACTGATTGCAACGCTATGTGCACTACATCTGTTTGAGGTGGGCGCAGTGCCGACTTTAGTAAACAGGAGCTGAGTGTTATTGCGGCGGCGAGGTAGAGGGTTAATGGATAAAACATATTTGGAATCGTTGAATTGGGATGGACAGTACCTCGATGGCGAGTGCTCTGATAAATGATAGCTCGGTAACTCGGTAGCGTAGCTCTGGACACGGATTAAAACAATACTCCACGTAAAAGTTACATTCAGCAGTACTCAATAGAACGATGCTTCCTACACCGAGCTACGAGCTATTAGAATGCCAGATTTTTTTTTACCAGATTTTTTTTATACCCCTAAGGTGGCGCAAGTGTCATTGCCGTGTCCCAAATTTAGAGTTTCTAACTTCAAACAGAACTCTAAAATTGTAATGAAAAACAGTTTGTAGAAATGATTTAATGATTACGCGGCACCAAACGAAACAGTCAAGTTTGCTCACCACTAGACTAGAGCAACTGTGTTCTTTATTGCCTAATTTTTATCTCTTTTACATTCTACATAGTAATTGTAACGATTTGTAATTTCCACAAAGCAATTTTATTCTAATTTTCTGTTGTAGGTACGAAGACTGCACTGTTGAGTTACCCAAGTTTGAGTGCAAACATGGCGTACATATAACGCGAACGTATATACCTACAATAACAATAATTATTAATTACTGACGCAGGTACTGATGCACATCATTTTATTTTTGTATGTAGCAACACTACTTAACTCTTGGTCATGTCACATTTCTTCATCATTGACACAAGTGTTCAATTGACCTTTCACCAACAGTGTTCGAAATGTTATACAACTTGTGTGTTATGAAGTAGACGTACCTAACCTAGCCATATCTGCAAGTGGGCGCCTCGCTTCGCTTATCAACTCAGCCATTGAAAAACAAGGTTTACGCAACCAATATTTATCAATGAAAGCAAGTTTTTCTTATCGTACACGGGGCCGTGTTTGGTCGAGCGAATTCTGCGCCGTAAACACCTCTAGTCACTCGAGTCGGTACTCTTTCATCCTATAGAAAAGGGTAGTATGTAATTCTAAAGAGGTTCCCTACCCGATGACCGAACATATATCCAGGTACCTGGACTACCTGACCTGACTTCACCATTTCTTCAAGGCGCGGCGCCGCAATACCACTAAGGTGGCACACAAGCATACGGCCCACCTGATGGTAAGCAGTCACCGTAGCCTATAGCCGCTAGCAATCGGTATATCGACATGAATCGCATACACAACAATAGACGGAGTGATGACGAAGGTTTTATGTATAATGCACTAGCGACCCGCCCCGGCTTCGCAAGGGTTACACCATACCTAAATGAATTATACATAAAAATCTTCCTCTTGAATAACTCTATTTATTTAAAAAAACGCTTCAAATTCCGTTGCGAAGTTTTAAATATCTAAGCTTACATAGCGACAGACAGACAGCGGGAAGCGTTTGTTTTTTTGTTTTATACTATTGAATGTAGTGATTTAAGTTTTTTGTGTAAACCCGTGCGAAGCCGGGGCGGGCGGGTCGCTAGTTCAAAAATAAACAAATGTAATGTGTAAGTAATTTATATTATTGAGTACGCTCTTTTATAAATAATTGTACGAAATAGGTCGGCCATCCGGATCCGGAGCTCGGTACGCTATTTGGTGACCCCTGGAATACAACATACATAACATTAAATTAACTAGTTTAGTTAGATGCATATTAGGGTTTGGTACCAAAAGGCATAAATGGAAGTACTGGAACTTTTATGCTCTTGTTTCCGTGTCTCTATCTATCCATCACAACTGCTTATTTTTAGTAGGATAGGTGGGTGGGTGCCTGTAGTCGTTATTGGATATAATTGGTAGGCAAGTATAAAAGTTTAGACGGCCGATATGATGTAATGCAATGTTGCGATATGACGGGAGTGTTCGATGTGCAGTTGACACCAATCGACCCCAATCGAACGGCTCAATTGTATGTCCCATCGTCCTCGATATAACATAATGGTGATGGTGACTAGACATACTTACTGTGATGTGATAACACAGTCTACACTCTACAGCATGCACCAAGGAATTCTTAGGAGGCAGTGGGCCTACTACCTTCCATTATTTATCTGCTAGAAACAAACTAAGACATCATTATTTTACTGCCCTTATTCATTCCATGTCATTTGGAGTCGGTACCTTCTAAATATTCTACCCCGCGCAGCACAGGCCTCGCCGGCCGGCGCGGCGCCGGCGGCGTCCAGGTAGAAACCACCTAAGTCAGCAATGTTTATGTTATGTCTTAGTGTTATCAATAAAGCATACCTACCTAACTATACATGTATATATCTACTAACTTATTTTATGGCTTATATAAAAAAATACGATTACTGTCAGATCCGTACCGGCCCACATATACCGCCTTTCAGTAATGAGTCGAAAATTAAGGTAAGGAAAGGTTTTGCTCACGTACTTAGAAGGGACCTCAAGATTAATTAAACCATTGGGTTGTCGCGCTTTCGCGCGCGGTCTGACCGTATGTCACGTGCCTGCACTTGGAGATTTAGTGCAGCTAGTTTATGTGAATAATTATCTCAGTGAGCTATCGCGAATATCGCGATGTCGTAATATTTACCTACACAATGTAGGTAGGTAGATATATCTCCGAACAATGAGCAGAGCACGCTGCGCGATGTTGTTCGTTGGCTGTAACTAACTATATAATTAAAATTATGTTCGTATGAAGGATATACCGTACCAGTTGATATATTAATATTCTCTTCCTAGGTACTTGCATGTAGCGTTGCCATCTCTAAAAATAAAAAAGCCGGACTTTTGAATTCCAAAGCCGGACACAAGCCGGACACAAAAGAAGCGATTTTTGACAAAAAAACAACCCGGCTAACTGCCAAGAGCGAGTC
This sequence comes from Falcaria lacertinaria, assembly GCA_951449985.1. NCBI lineage: Eukaryota > Metazoa > Arthropoda > Insecta > Lepidoptera > Drepanidae > Falcaria > Falcaria lacertinaria. The sequence continues at coordinate 3,746,726 of OX602109.1, read as the reverse complement.
GGTCTAGCGCACCGTGGGTTCCGTACACACTTGTAGGTAAGGTTCAAAGTAGGCGAACTTCAAAAGAGGTCATTATTCGTCGGTGACTCTCAACAGCGCGATTCGGGAATATTTTTTAGTAAATTCGCATTTAAAAAAAGTTACTACCTATCTAATGTTTTCAGACTTTTCCTTTGCTTGTGCTGTAAGACACCAAATGAAACCGCAAAATATGCGAAATAAACGATCATATATTTTCTTCATATTGACTTACAGGTTTGATTATTTTACAGCTGAAAGAGACCATTGACCCGGGTATTTCATATTAATTTCTATTTGATACCTCCACGCGTTATTGATATAACAATTCTTGACAGACAGACAGACGGAAAACAAGTGATCCTATAAGTGTTCCTATTGTGTAACCCTAAAAAACTAATAAAACACATACTTCATAGGAACATTTTAATAAACCTCATCGTAATATGCCTACTTTTGTAGGAACACGGTTTCAGCCAACCTTTCGTTTGCTAGTACTGACTGAAGTGATTTAATTGAACTATAGTATAAAAAGCCTTTCAAAAGCCGGACGTGCCGGGCGCAGTCAAATTTAGCCGGACAAGAGGTTAAAAAGCCTAACACGTCCGGCTTCATCCGGACGTCTGGCAACGCTACATGTTTGTAACTAGGGATTGCAATCCAGCACCATTTTCAATCCAGCTGGATTTTTGCTGGATCGACATAAATCCACCTGGATCCAGCGCGGATCCAGCATCCATACAAATTATAGGTATTTTTGTGAAAAAAACCGTTTTTGTTTATGCCACTGAGATGGTAAACAAGCATACGCCCGCCTGATAGTAAGCGGTTACCGTAGCCTATGGACGCTTGCAACACCAGGGGTATACTCGCGCGTTGCCGACTCTTCAGAAATTTCTTCACACCCTTCTTGAAGAACCCCGTGCTGTACTCCTTTAGGAAAACCTCGGCGGGGAGTTCATTCCACAGTTTAATTGTGCTCGGGAAGAAGCTCTTTTGGAACCGCGCAGTTCGGGACCATTTTGGTTCCAATGTGTGGGGATGAATTCCCCGCCGGTGGCGAGAGGTGGTCCTAAACCGCTTATGAGCTTGGGTTCATCGACAATTCTTATAGCGCGCCTTTGAACCGAGTGAAAAGGCGCAAGCTGATGACACACATGCCAGCAGTACTCCATATGAGTACTTTCGAGAGCCGTGGTGGCCTTGTGGTTGAAGCAACAGGCCTGTCATCTGATGGGCCCAGGTTCGAATCCCGGCCTGTACCAATGAGTTTTTCAAAGCTTAAGTACAGTGATTAATCACACCGTGAGCTTTTAAAAAGAGAGGTAGGGTGATTTGGGATTTCCCGTGGGTTATCCCATTTAAATTGGAGCCGCTCGACTGGGGACTGTACCTCCGCCTTACAGAAGACCGCAGTGAAATAACACTACTTGATGTAGTGTTGTGTTTCTGCGGTAAGTAAGGTTGCCAGTGCTCCACGAGGATACGCTGGGCTAGTAGTATTGCTGCTAGCACAGTCATTCCTCATTAACAACATGGTTGGCACCCCGTTAATGGTATTGCTAGCGGCTATAGGCTACGGTGACTGCTTACCATCAGGTGGGTCGTATGCTTGGGTGCCACCTTAGTGGTATAAAAAATAAAATAAAACAAATATAGGGTCGGACTTGCGGTCTTCACCTTGCGTTAAACAGAGACCCTGTCATTTACATTCAACATACTCGTAAATCATCCATTTGTACTCCACACTCATTCTTATTACACTTTAAAGGGTTAATTAATTAAAAAAAATATAATTCTTGATGAACTTTCTCACGGAGCAGGCTCTATCTGCCTCTACGCTAGTCGGATTCAGGGCATTTTAGGGTTACCAGGTAATTACCGGTACTTGCGGATCCGCACTGCTGGATCCAGCACCAAGTGCTGGATCTAGCAGGATGAAAATGGCGCTGGATTGCTGGATGCTGGCTCCAGCAATTGCAATCCCTATTTGTAACCCAAGAGATGAATGGTTGGTATGGTAACTAAAATAATTATTTAGATTAGGTTGCTAAAGTTGTGTACGTTTAACGTTTATCGTTTATTAAATATAGATATTTTATTTGTTCGTCTTTAACAAACTGCAATAAAATGTTTTGTACAGATATGGTTTAAACTACTCCTTTTAATGAATTTAAAGTACTAGTTTTATTTTTTTCTCTTAATCCATACGTCGGAAAACTTTCATTCATAGTGGAAATTAATACCAACCTACCCTATCGCCCTGTAAAGGACGTTACTTATTTTGATAGGACCTTATAATATGTTGTTGTGGCGAATAACATTGAGAAGGACGACGCTCGCGGCGACGCGGCTTGACCGGCATCTAGTTAGGTACTTCTTATTGCTAATTGACCCGCATTAGGCGATACTTACTAGCAGGCCCACCATGCTACTGACGATGCAAAAGAATATCAACGCTTGTACTATTTAGAATATTTAACACCAACACGTGGGAAAACAACTAAATTTGTTTATCCACTTCCTGCATGTTATAAGCGAAGGCTGTAAGCCCCTGGTCCTTTCTTATAAGAGAATATTTATAATAAGAACCTAATACCTATTCTTATAAGTATAGATGTACATTGATGTAGGTACGCTTCTTTACAAGACATAAATATTTATATAAGTCTTCTGACTCAGCTGTCTCGTCCTTGTAATACATAAATAATAATGCATCAGTCTATCTGTACCTATTACGTATGTAGTATATTATCTACTGAGCTATTACGATAAAAGTAATGCTTATAATTGAAAGATCTCGTAATTTTCCAAAGCAACCGCAAATTTCTGTGCACACTGCACTATTTCAACTATGTTTTCGTTTGAATATTTTTCAAACGTGTAATTTTCTTAATAAATTGTAGCGCAAATGTACGACGAGGTCCATTTCCAGTGAGTTAGGGGCATGCATTTGGCACTGAAGCTGAATGAAGAGCGCGATCTCGTCGGCAACTGAACAATTTGAAAACATTTCATCGCCGCCACTACGAGGTGTCTGTTTTGTATAAACACCGTCGTCTCCATAAATCGCGTCTGAGATAATACTAGCGTGAGTAGTAAGCACCTGTCTCAAGAACACGACGACGACGTTTATTTATATGTTGATCACCGATGTTAACATATAATAAAAAAATAATAGCCTTGTTATTGCCTTTGCCTATTAATATAATACCTATAATGTATTGCATTTTGTTATAAAAATATAGTAAAAAGTGAACGTGTCGCGACCGCACCGGTGAGTGTTATGAACTTGCTCGTCAAGACTCAATAAAATATGAAAGTGTCAAATGTTGTGTCTGTATCCTATTCTTTTTTTTATACCACTAAGGTGGCAAACAAGCATACGGCCCGACTGATGGTAAGCGGTTACCGCAGCCTATGGACGCTTGCAAGACCAGTGGTATCACTCGCGCGTTGCCTGACCCTGATTCACGCCTAAACAACTCATCAAATATCTTTGTAATCTGGTAGGGAATTACAACCGTGATGTATACAGGCCATTGCCTCGTACCGGTTGAACTAAACAAATTAGGGTCAACTGAAGTTTAATTTAATAAAAAAAACACTTTTTACAAATGCAAATATTTAACCAGTATTGACGGTTAGGTAATGTAGAGCCGGGTCATCTGTATCGTACACTCTCCTCAGAGTTTCCAATACAAGTGATTGTATGAACTCCACCTGAAACAACACAAATAAAATAATGTAACTTCAAACTCAACGTGCTATATAGTAGTTGGGTGTGTCGTTGCGTAATTTACTTGTTTATAATTCGAACAGGCCTGAAAAACAGACAACTATTGAACTCATCTGATGTGTAGACTTCATAGAAAAAGAACACATTTCCAATACCCATATACAGAATCAGGCGGTTATAATCCAATCGTTTAGTAAGTGTTAAAAAAACGGCAACCAGATGAGGCTTATCCCAAAAAGGTCCTAATATATTTGGAAAAAGAATGAAGTTTACATAAAAATACATATTTTTACCTGATGTGGGGGACAATAGCCGTCGTCAGTTGATCTGGAGACTGTGATCAGAATTGGGGGAGGAAGGTATTTTAATAGCGGCGTGAGGGCATCATCTACCATTTCCCGTATTTCTCTATCTGTGCTAATGTGATACGGAAGGCCTCCTTGATCGCGAGTACATCCACCCGCGAACACGGCCCACCAATCCGGAGATTCTCCAAGACGATCTGCTTCCAACAATATCGCCGTAGACAGTTCGAAAACCTACATGACATGGAATTGCAAATTATCAATTTGAATATATTATACCCGATAAGAATAATTCATATTGGAAATAAGTATTGACCATTTTATATAATTCTGTTTGTTTGCCTGTATATTTATCCAAAGTGCCATATTCCTCTAGATGCTGAAATAAATTCTCCAGTTCCTCCAGTTGCTTTGCTCGTGATTCGACAAATTTTTCGACTGCTTCCTCGTCGTCATGGTCGGGGAGTTTAAAATCGAATATAGGTTGCAAGCGATCGTATAATTTAATATTTTCATACAACAAGAGAAACGGATTGCCTGTACTGAAGAAATCTAGATCTATGTCTAGTACGTAGGGTTGGGACACATTAATATTATTGACAAGCTTCTGAATATGGGCCTCTGAGTCGTCATGAGACGATGATAATTCTGCAACAGTTAACGTAAGCTGTTTTTTGTTTTCTAAGTGAGGCGCATACAACGCATCGGACATGTAGTATGGCTCCTTGCTGTCGACACGCAGCAATCCTGTAGCTGGCTGGTCGCCGACGTGGAAGGCCCGCGTGCCGTCGGTGAACTGGTCTGCCCAGGGTGGCCGCAGCCACACCACTCGCTCTATGTGACCTGCCGCAACCGCAGGTACAATCCAGTTTTCTATTTGTAATAATGGTAGTATTTCTCTTCCAGATCGTGCTTCCGCTCCTTTCAGCTTGCGATCTATCAGCATATCAGGATGTGCGTCTAAATGTACCAAAGTTGTTCCCTCCAGAGGCAACTTTTTTCCTCCAATAGCGGAATAAATAAATTGTAAGGCGTCATTGTGTTCTTCAACAACGTAAACAGGGATCTTTTTAAATCGCTTCGTGGGCGGCGGAGCTGTTTCGTCGTGAATCTGAGACATCACCACGGAATTTCTAAACGACCTTGCTGGTCATGAGCTGTGTTGATCGGATTTGCCTTTGCTGAAATATAAACCAAAATGCATTCATGTTCAATATATGCTATATTTGCTTATTTATTTTATTATTTATTATATTATATTATGCTATGCTAATTATACGATACTAGCGCCCCGCCCCGGCTGCGCACGGCTGGACAAAATATATGATAAATGTCTAACCGTACGAAGCCAGGGCGGAAAGACACTTATTTGGTGGGATATTTCTTTTGATATTTTTTTACTATCATTTCAATATTTTAATAGTTGTTATAAATAAAATAATAGTTGAACCTACAACATAATCGACACCAATATTTTCACTCGCCATCCCGCTGTTGTCGTCATCGTGCGATAATACATAGGTAATGTAGGTTATGTAGGTATCCAACCCACATACATCTAAATCATTAGGCATCGCTCTTGTAAACATGTTGTCCGTGACAGAGAGGGCAAGCTATTACGCTTATTGAATCAATTCAAGGATTTTTCCAATTGGAGTCAAGGTCAGGCGGAGGAAAATGTCAGGGAACATCCACCCTGCTACCCGAAGCAACTGCGCACTTGTCAGTGCATGTTCACTTGAACCGACATGGGAAAATTTAAGTTGCTATATTGATTTATTGCTATCGTGAGGATCTGGTGAGGGTGAACAATTTCTTCTTAATCAAAACATTCCATGTTAAAATTAAACCTAAGATATGTTCACATTTGGATGTTGATTTTATTTGCAAAAATCCAAATAGAATTACAAATTCGTGTAGAATAAACAGCATTGAAAGTTAAGAAAGTTTCAATGCTACTGGATTTTCTGGATGTTAAAACATTGTAGCAATTAATTACATTATTGGGTTAAGGTGTAGTAATAACTGTATAGAACTGAACATGAACTTTGATCGACGACGCCGTGAGCGGTCTATATTCCACAATTTCTCACTTTGGATATTATCATAATGTGAGGAAAGCAATTTCATACGAGTACAATTTATTTGAGGTGTGGGGTTCGCCGAAAGATTGCATCAAAGTGGGCCGCGAATGTTTTCCATTAGGCTTGGAAAACTTCCGGGCGGCGCGCTGCGTAGTTGCGCGGTGCAGGGCGGGCGGAGTGTATAGTGGAGTGGAGGAGGGGTGTTTTGACGGCTACGAGGGTCGATACTGCTTCTGACGTCACTAGCACTACGCTACTACGCCGCGCCGCCCAAACATACCCCCCGCGGGCGCCCTCCCCCGTGACCTATTGCGCCGTTACGCCCACCTGGGTCAAGGTGTGGAAGCCGCACTGGACCCGCCCGGATGTCGCATCAACAATCCTACTTATATTACAATAAAATACGGAAGTATATAAGTTGATTGTTACTCAAACACACTAATAAAGATGAACGAATTGTAACAAAAGCGCATAGGGTAAATTTTATGCTAAAATCTCTGAAGAATCTCTCCTGAAGGGTAGAAATGAGCTTAACGAGTATAAAAACCGCAGGGTCTCAAGAATCTCAGAACGATGTGCGCGCGCACATCGTTCTGAGATTCTTGAGATGTGGTTCTACATTCGTAATTTGATCACTCATAATTTGAAATATCATAGTAGTTCTAGAATCTAGAGTGTATCAGACGAGCCACACGGTGCTTAAACCCATCATACGAGGTACTCTAGGTAGTAGCGAGGGAGTAAAAAGAAACAGCTAGAAAATAAAATAATCCAATGTGTACAATAATATATTATTATGTTATCTACACTAATGTTATAAAGCGGAAAGATTTGATTGTTTGTATTTATTTGGCTCCGATTACTTAACCGATTTGAAAAAAATGTATACCATTAGATACCGTCATTATCCCTCATGAACATAAGCTACTTTTTACTGCTGAAAAATGCTTCATTCCTACGGGAAAACGGATAATAGTATACTACATTTATTGCTACCCGGGCACAGTCGCGGGGAGAAAGCTAGTTATAAAATCAATTTATTATTCTGTATATTTAACGAGATAGATTGAGCAAAAAATATCGTTATAACTAAATTTGATAGAATTACAGTTTAAAAAAATATCGATACGATAATTATCGATGTTTATGTTTAAACATCCATAAAATAAATATTGATAAAAAAATTCGTTATCGATACAAATATCGATATAAAAATATCTATACGATAAATGTCGATATCAAAATATCGACAGAACAATATCGAAAGGATAATAAATGTCGATATATTTTTTTACAAAATATCGTAATTTTTTTTTACATGCTATCCCTGCCTTTGTAAGTAGCCTGTAGTCTGTGGGATATACGTGGGCATTTAATAAGCGGCGACTAATTGTGTGACTGAAGGACTTGTCAATGTCATGAACAAATAATTCAAATAAATAATAAGATACATGTAGTTCGAGGTAAGACAAAAATTTAAAGTTACATTACTTTTTCCCCTAGAGCATGATTATGTTATAAAGCACTTTGACAGGACATAGTAAGACTTGTATTAAACTGTTCAAAAACACTTTTGTGTATTAAACAAATGGTAGGGCACTTATGTTTTTTTTTTATTAATTATATTATAAAATATTTACCTTCTACACTTCTCAAATTTCATACTCCTCTGACTGCAAAATGTTTCGTGAAAAGGTGTAAAAAGTTCTTGCATCACATATTAATATTATGATAATTATGATAGAGTATTGCCAGGCAAGGCACAAAAGATAATGGTGTTGATTCTGTTGTACAAAATCACTAAACTAAACTAATTTGACAGGACTAAAAGTTATAAATTAAAATTATCCTCATAATTATAAATGATTTGTAGATGGACAGTCTTCTATGCAGTCTGTTTCAGTTTAATTAAGATATGGCGGAGCCAATTTTACTGAAATGGATTTTGGGGCATGTCTTTGTTTAAGTTTTTGCTATGAGATTAGTACTCCTAGTATAGGACATACAGTCACAGATTCCAGGTGGATGAGCTGGAATATCCAGAGCAGAATGATTTGACCATGAGGTCAACTGACTACGCTGGATACCTTACAAAATATTTGGCAAACATTTAAATTAATTGATTTAATTTAGGTACTTTTGAACATTTCTGTCATAGCCTAACAATAATATTATTATTGCTTGGAATCTGCTTCATGGTGGGTAATTTTTAATTTTATATGTAACTTGACTTCTCAATAATAAGGAAACTTTATTCCTTGTTTGGTAAATAAAGATATTTATTGAAAACTGTTATTATGATTAAATAAACAAAACTACTAGTTAAACAAATGACACCATAATTTGCACATTATCTGTCTGTCATTTGGTCCAAAACAAAGCTTTTACTAATTTGGTACCAAACAATATATTGCGGATGCTAAAGGCTACTTTCATTTTGAAAAAATATTAGGGTTCCCCACAACCAAATAAAAAACCCATGAAATTGTGAACAAATCCAAAAGGTTGGCAATAACTGAACGGCTGGACCAAATTAAACAGGACTTACACTGGCAGATAGCTGATGCTATAAGGCGTAACTGAGGTTACTTGAAATTATGGACAAATTCCGATTTCACGCGAACGAAGTAGCGGGCACAACAAGTACTAAATAAAATAATATATACATCCTAACAAAATAAACAATTGGGTATATTGTTCTTCACACCAATTGGTGTAGTAAGTGTATTGGCGAGGACAAGGTTTGTCACTAGCCCGGCTTAGTCTCATGAAATTGTATTAATTCAAAAGCTTTAATCAGTGTGGTTAGCTTTCATACAAATTTTACATTCCTGTAAGGCACTCGGAATACCCGTTAAGCCGGTTACCTATATACTTCCTATATATTATTTTAATGTTTATGGGCCGGGCACATAAGCGTTTACCCTTACCTTTAAATTCCTCTATATTTACAGATGCACTCACATTCAGCGAACCTAAGTAAATCAAAATTTAAACACAGAAATTAGTGAAATTTAAAAGATAACCTTAGCTTCCATAATCTCAAGTGTCAAAACTGACTTCTTCTTCTTCTTCCTATCTATGGATCATCTCATTTGTTGTGTTGGTTGCATTAAATTAAAATAGTATCATCAATTCTAATGCTATAGCCTATTCATTGAGACCATTACAATAAGCCCAAACACGATATATTTGCTGTAAATTGGTAAGGAGTTCAGTATCCTGTAGGTTCCAGACGATGCTGCAGCATCAGGTCTAAGTAACCATGCCATTGTATTAATTGTTCATTGAGTCCTTTGCAATGACCCCAATCACGATATATTTTCTGTAAGTTGGTGAGGAGTTGAGAGTGCTGGTCTCCAAACGGCTGATTAGCTTTTCTTTAATTATAACTAAAAACATCACTCTCGATCAATTCACCTTTCAAACATAAAAAACCAAAAACAAAATCGGCTTATCCGTTTAGAAGCTACGATGCCACAGACAGACACATTGAGATTTTTTTCCAGTGTGTCGTAAATTGTGTTATAGTGATCTTTAATGTGTATTTTTGGTGTCGATATGTGCAGTAAAGTTTCATTTAGTGACTGATTTATAGGAGCATTGGAAATAATGCTATAATACGACTTTTGGGTTAAGTGATTTATCATTTTGGTCAATAGGTTACCTCTAATCTAAAGGCGTGTTACTCCATTGGGCGTTAGAATGCATGACACTAGGCATTTTAATGCGGCAAACACGAGAAATTTTGCAACATGAAAATTCTCTAACACTCGACACTGGCAAAAATAGTCCCTGAAGGGATCGATTGCCATACTTAGGAAGAAGAAGAAGAAGAAGACAGACACATTGATACATACGACAGAATTATAACATTCGTCGTATTTGCGTCGGGGGTTTAAAATCGTAGGTGGAAATGGTAAAAACGTAGTGGTTGTGTACTCTGTGTAACGCGTGTCATCTGATAAGGTTCTAATACATAGCAATTTGATCTTGAGCCTTGGAATTATTGTTTTCGTTATGGCAATCAGTTCTCTTCACTCAAACCTTTACCTTACCAGTGTAAAATTTTTAAATTTAGGTATTTAATGTTGCAATGAAAGCCACGGCTAGGTCGATTGAAGCGGGACTTTCACTTCACATTCACACACTTTCACATAGCTTATAATTTTCGTTACTTTTATTTTGGAGAATAATTAGGGTGCGGTGCAAAAAAAAAATCTCCCACGTTAGTGGGAGGTAGCCTACCTCACCCTCACCTAACGGCATGTTGCAATCTGCAACTGCCCTGGAGTCTCCCAAGAGAATACAACCGCTACGCCACGCTATGCAGCGTAGCGGCTGTATTCTCTTGGCGCTACGCTAGAGGAGTCTCCAGAAACTCCGATAAACATTATAATGCGTGACATTGACATTAGGCATTATAATGCAAAAACACAAAACATTTAGAGACTTGGTAAAACTCAATACTCGACACTGGCTGGTTTTAGAAGAGGATTGATTGAATAGTTAGGGATAAGAAGATGATAGAAAAAAATGAATACAATCGTAAGTAAACCTAAATATACTTTATTTCGTTAATATGGATTTTTATAACACATGGAAGATACAAACTGGGTCCAAATTAAAAATTTATAATGATTCTGCAAATCAATAAAAATAAAAATACGTGAAAATGAATCAGATTCTATCCTCTGTAATTAATAAGAATCGACACCATGTGAATCTAAATACTAAATACATACTATTCTATTAATATTAAAGTAAAATAGGGCGATCAATTAAATATTTACGATGTTTTTTGATAAATGCTGTAGTTTAATTTTGAGAACATTTGAGACGAACGCACGGTTACAATAAGTTTAAAAATAGTATTGAATAGAGTGAAATGTAACCTTAGTCTAATTCGACAACCAGTGTAATATCGTCAAATGTATCTTAACCTATTACATTCTCTAGTCCATGTCACTAAGATGATAAGTAGATTTAATCTACCTTATTTAATTACACTCTTGTTATCAGATGGATATTTTAAATTACATGATATAAAATTACTTATAATCTAAATATGCAGTGAAGGGTGGGGATTTAATAATAATATTTTTAAATCTATACCTACCCACGATAAAGTGAACTATATATTTTGTACTTTGTTCACTGAACGACGAATGTAAGGCCATTGAAAGCCAATGCAAATAATTGCGATTTCTTTAATATTTTAATGGACTAGGCTACAGACGTTAATCATGGAGTTATAGTTGTAGGTACTTAATCGTGTGAACTAATAATTATAGAGAACACAAAATACTTAATAATGTAGATAGCTATTAGCTATTTCAACAAGATTTAAATAAAGATAGATCCCCGAACAGTGCAAATTACATCTAGGTTTTTATAATCTTAGCAGGTGAACCTAAAATGTATTTACCATAACACAATTTGATATTCTTCTTAATCTTAATTAAACAAAGAAAGATTGCGAAACCTCACATGACTGAATTGTATGGCAACATATACATTACCAAGACAGAAGAAAGAATACAATATTTGAAACCGGTTTCAGCGCTTCACCTAGATAATCAATGTTTGTAAATGAGAAAATATTAAATTTCATTCCATTTCAAGATACTGGTGCAAATTCTCCTGTTCATCTGATTAGACTTAAACCAAAAATGTTTTCCCTATCTATTCAGTTGTTCATTGAAATGAAATGTATTTATTTTTATTCATCGTTTTAACGGGACTTAATTTAATTTGATAACACTAAGCTAAAATTGATTGTAAACTAGAATAGTGAGTTACAAAAAACATTTGATCCTTTGGATACCGGATAACGAGTTTGGTCCTTTTGGATACCATACTAGTGTGTATACTATAAGAGTGTAGGTGTGGCGCAGAAGCTGGCAAAGAAATTGCTTGAGAGACTATTGTGAAGAGCTGCCGACAAGGCATAGTGCAGATCTCCATAATTAAGCGAGATGTATAACGGCTTTACATGATGCGACAGTTTTCATCACCCTCGCGGATCTCGCCCATCTAAAATAAACATGAATTTATCACTAAAATCGTGTGTATATTTATTGGTTTAAAAAGGGTCAAACCTCTTTTTTTAACTAGGAAATGATGTAATTAGAGACAAAAATCAATAAATAATATACCTGCTCACGGCGCGGGAACTTATGTGCAAGCTCGCGATGTCTCTGCGCGCTTGTGCTGATCTGTCGCCGTTGCCTCTCAGAGATGGCTACCTCCTGTGTGAATACATGGTGATTAATAACATTACAAAGCCTAGTCACAAGTTTACTGTGCACTATAACCGATGGCAAATCTAGACTAATATCCATTGCATTTCACTTGTATTGTGTCATTTATAAACACTTATTTTCTTGAATGACATGTGTTTACAAGATGTGACCGGAAACACAAATACAAAAGTATTTATGTTTGGACATCCCTTTAAGAGGAAGGATTTTCAAACTAAGTCACCCCAGAGGAGCGACATTTATAAAGCGTGTTATCAATATTAATTTTAGTGCGTGCTTACGTCATAAGAGGAATTTGGCAATAGGTGCCTACTGCGAAATTTCTAGCGTGCGATGATAAATCAGTCAATCAGACAGATAGACCAGACAAGTAAATAGTTTACCTCTTGGTCATTATTGAGCAGCGCGGTGGTGAAGGTGTCAGCGACGAACCACTTCTGTCCCTTCATGACGATGTTGCGCGGCGGGTCGTGGTCGGCTCCGGCGTCGGCCGACCACACCGTGGCCACGGCGCCCGGCTCCAGCTTCACGGTGCGGTGGAACTTGAACAGCGTCTCCTGCTCGCCAGCCTTGCGGATGATCTGGTACCCGCCGAGGCTAAGCTCCTGCTCACAAGCAAAGTACACAAGTTTAAAAGGAGCTTGAAACATTCCATTGTTTTTATGTTTGTATATAGACATATTTACTCTTGACTAGCACACTTCTTGTGCTTGTTTTACATTCATCAATATTTTCATACATGCTCGCAGGTTCCGAGTTAAATCTTTATCTAGATTTTTATTGTTATAAAAAATAACGTGGGCGGTTAATATAAGCGGGAGTACCTTCTTGCCCTTGTTGCGTATCTTGACGAAGGTGCCGTCGGGGCAGGCCTCGGCCACCTCGAGGTCTCCTTTGGCGCTGGCCGTGACGCTGAAGTCGTGTAAGGAGCGCTCCTCACTCTCCTCGAGCAGCGTCCGCTTGCGCGCTGCCCGAAGCGGCGTGGCGCGCCGGGCGGGCGTCACGCGCCCCGCCAGTCCTCCCACACTGCCGCCCACTCCACTGCCAGAAGCGCGAGACTCGCGTCCCGGGGACTGCGACGTTAGATTCAGCCTGGACACAACACACCATAAACATCATCTCTCCTCTCACTTTCTTGCAATCTGTGGAAGTGATTTCGTGACGGACGGCAGTGTGTTACAAGAAGACGGGGAAGCGCGCGCTTTTTGATTTGACCAATGAGCGCGCGCGGTAGTAGAGTTGGCCGTCAGATGTCGGTTCTTACTCATCATGTGCGACCACTGACGGTAAGGCTCCCTTTTTTTATACCACTAAGGTGGCGAACGAGCATAATTGCAGCCCGCCTGATGTTAAGCGGTTACCGTCGCCTTTTGGACGCTTGCAACACCATCCGTATCAATTGCGCGGTGCAGACTGTGCGTGTGTGTGGTATATGACTTTAGCTAGTAGAGTTTGTGTGGTATATACCTGTCTTCCTCGCCCTCGAGCAGCGCGCGGTAGGTGGCGATCTCGTGGTCGAGCGAGATCTTGATGTCCATGAGCGTGGCGTACTCGCGCAGCTGGGCGGCCATCTCGTCCCGCAGCCGCGCCAGCTCCTGCTCCAACGCGGCCAGGTCCTCGGCGTGCCGCCCGCGCTCCGCCTCCAGCTGGCGCTCCAGCTCGCGGCACCGGTTCTATTACCAATACTTAACCTTAGAAACTACTGCTAGCGAAATAAAAATCCATGCAAATCCAAAGTCGGTGACTGGCAGCTACATTAGCTCATTGTTTAGCTGTACACCGCTATATATTTTCGATAAATATTTGCGAAATCATAACCCTGTTACTGATTACCACATTTAAGGCAAATAAATTGTTCATCACATAAGGAGATGAGGATACCGTGATGCGGGTAAAGAACCCACGAAATGTAATGGTCAGCTTACAACCGATAATAATTATTATTATCTTTAATTCTTAATAATTAATGTAATAATTAATTATAATTATGTATACATATAAGACATGATGTTTTTGTACTTACGCTAAGCGCAGCGTTCTTGTTCTCAAGATCGTTTAGCTGCGAATTGAGTGAGTCAATGCGCGTGCGCATGGTGCGCAGCTCCTCCACGGCCACAGTCGCCGCGCTGCTGTTGCGGTTGGCGGCCGACTGCAGGTTCTTCATCTATATACACACCACACACACTCAATACATTATAATATGTTCCAAGACAGGAGTGACGAGATTTCAGCTAGGTCGGCAACGCGCGAGTTTTATCCCTGTTGTTACAAGCATCTATAGGCTACGGTTATCGTTTACCATCCTTTATTTATTACCTTGCTCTCGTAGAGTGCTTCGATCTCATCGCGGTTGGCTTTAATGTTGGCCTCCTGCTGCTCACGAAGTTCCTGAAGGCTCTGCTGCAGCTTAGCTTCATACTGCTGCGCCAGACGTCCGTCTGGGGATAGTACAAACATACATTTTTAATAAAACCAACAAAATTCGATAACCTTGGAAAAAGCTATCAGATTCTGTCTGAACGTAGCTCACCGATCTCGGAGATCTCGACCTGCCTTCGCGTGCGCGTCTCCTGCAGCTCCTGCTGGAACACCTGGTCCTTGAAGGACAGCTCCTCGCGCAGGCTCTGCACCGTGTTCTCCATGTCGATGCGGCACAGCATCTCCTCCTCGAGGGTCTTGCGCGTGTCCGCGTACACTTTGCGCAGTTTCTCCAGCTCCTTGGCAAGTTCCTACATAACATCGTTTATTTCTTAATTACGTTACATACATATTATTATGTACGACTTAAGTACATAATTATGTTTAAGATTTCCCAATGGAGCAGAATCTACCCGGGAGATGAATAGACAATATATCTAGCTAGGAATAATACCAAAGCGCAATAAGTGCCTTCGTCAGACAGAACATACCCTGGCTTCATCCTGAGCTTTTTTCTTGTCTGCGAGAGCAGTATTGTATTTGTTGCTCTCCTCAGTGTAGCGAGTCTCGTAGTGGCGCGCCAAGTTCTCAGCCTGCTGGCAATCCTTAGTTTTCTTGTCCAATCTATAAACCGGTAAGACTGAATGTATAAAAACGATACTGAGATAAACATTTGAAACCTATGAAGGAGGTACCCAAACAGTTTCGAACAAAATTTAAATATACGCAAATTAGTTAGCATTCCGTTGTCATATGTAAGCAGAGGGTAATGTAATCGAAGCCGTGACATCGGGACGAGGCAAAACAGAGGCGTTAAATAAAGCTGTCTCCATGCGAGCACGCGCCGCGGTGCGACGTTGCGCAACGTGCCGGTACACGCTATGTTATTGTAAACACGACAATATTGAGGCGTACTGAGACTGCTAGCCGTTAGGAATAAGGTATTTTGTAACGTCGCGACGCCTCAAGAATTCCCCGTTTCCCGCGCTCTCCGAATCTGCAACGCACGGCCCGCATCCCGCATCTAGGCCTTGGCCCATATGTACACACCACAACCAATAGATAGTGAGGAGAAAGGGGAATAGCAATTAACCCAGTTGACATAATTAGACGACCAACCAAGAACAAACCTACGGAAATATTATTCCAGACAGATAAGAAATAGCTAATATACAACATTGATTGTGAAATGTGTCGATTTAACAGTGGCCTGGTTTTTATTTAGATATGACACCAACTTATGACGACATTTTGTTATCCAAAGGATATACATACCTACCTAACTGTTTAATATTAGCATCATGATTATTGAACTGGCAAGCTAAAAATATTGTTTACGTATGCGAGAGATTTACTCATTTTTAGGGTTCCGTACCCGAAGGGTAACCAATGGAACCTTATTACTAAGACTTCGCTGCCGCCTGCCTGTCCGTCCGATCCGGACGCGGCCGTCTGTCAGCCAACGGGCTGTATCTCTTGATCCGTTATAGGTAAACAATTGAAATTCAATAAAAGCAAATAATAAAAATGAAAATGAATAAAAAAATAAAGGTGGCTCTACTAGAAACGTGTTTTTTTTGCTTTTTGGGTGTTAATAATGTCAACAAGTAGACGCTTGAAATGCTCATAAGTAGTGTGTATTGCTATAGGTATTAAAAAAAAGCTAATTTACTACATATTACAAATGTATTATTTGTGGTTGATGCAATAACCGTGTCTATGCATCGAACCGCAAATTTAAGTTGGCATTTAACCTAGTATTTTTTTTAGTACGGAACACTCGGTTTACGAGCCCAACTCCGCTTAGCCGATTTTTAAGTTTTGAGTGGATCATTTATTTAAATATTTTGCCCATTTATGATAACGAGACATGCTATCTACCGTGATAACTAAGAAAAATAATTATTTATTCGAAGCGTGGTATTAAGTCATTGACAGACCTACCAATTATTCTTAACAGTTCTAAAAACTGTATCATAACGACAAACGCAAAGAGCACGTGTTGGCGAGTTCGTAATAGAAAAGACAGCTACAACTATCCTCGACTAACTTCAATAGGTTAGCTAAAAATAAACTTAGTGGAGTTTTAACCACAACCTAGTTTTTTCAGTCCAACCACGCGGAAGTATACGCGCATATTATTAAGCTGGAATAGTTTGCAAAGTACGAGACATTTTTACATTATCATATTAGTAATTTAAAGCACTGCCCAAGTGTGGTCTATATGAGCCCATGGGCCTGTAAAAATAGGGATTGGGAGTTTTGATCCACATGCGTAGATAATATTAAATGTGACAACATTTCAGACAAGTTTGTAAGAAAGCATAATATTTTTGTTATAACTCCGTATGAAGCAGCTGTAGATTAATTCGTCTTAAAAATAAAAGTAGGTACGTGACGCGCATACTTTTAACTTCACTCTTCAATTAAACACCATGGCCACATGGATGACCGCGTAGCACCTATTTTTGAGAATTCGTCATAAATTTTTATACCTTCCTATACTTTGGTTTCCGCCGAAGGTTGCATTGATATCATACGTAAAAATGACGGTTACGTCATCTTTTAAGTTGGCTCTCTGTCTTTAGTCACCCGAATACCACTTTTAGAATACTTATCCATACATTTATCAACTGTCTACGTGACTTTATTTTATTTCGTGCTTATGGAATTCGGGCCAATAGTTATAGCCATTATCGTAGGAATATGCGACTTACGACCCGTTTATTTGTTTTATTCATATTGTAGGTAAAATAATAGTGTAAAATGTAATCATATATAGGCAGAGTAGATATAGGTCCCTACAAATAGTAAATTTTACAACTTGTTGTTCAGGTAAATCAACTATGTATGTATTTACAAAATCATAAATCTATTAAGTTAGTGTATTTATAAACAAAATAACTTATACCTTATTTTATAATAATTAATGTAACGAATTTAGGTAGGTGTAGATATTATTAACAAGCTGTAGATAGCTTTGAATCATCCAATATTGATTTGGATTTTATGATCGAAAAGTGGAATGGAAGTGCGGTTTATCTACCTATGTGGGCAGTGCGGGGTGCGTTGCGTGACGTAAACCAGTCAGGGTCAACAGCCGCTGCTGTAATAATACGATGATCGCAGAGGGGAACTTGACTGACTTAAAGCTCTAAATATTTGTCGACTATTGCAATAAAAACAACTTGGCTGACTCAAATAAGTATTGTGAAGTTAGTTAGGTATTTCTATATGCAACTTTTGGAACGCTGCAAACTTTGTTGCGGGTCCTTTGTTGAGTATTTAGGCATAATAGGCAGATAGAAAAGTATACCTGCTATTAGGTATGAACATATTAAGCTAGGTAGGTTTTATTGATTGATTTTAAATGTGCAACGTGAACATTGCATAGTCTTGATGTATACAAAACTTCAGAACGCGTTTGATTGTCTTGCAAGAGTTTGGCGTAAATGTATGTATTACTATCATACATATATGCATAAATATGATTATCTGAATGATATGAACTTAATTTTAATAACAAGTACCTAGGTACTGAAAGAAAGCATGTGTAGATAAATGTAAGCAGAGAGAAGTGACATTGACCTACATTTGAGCGAGTTTTATTTCCTTATGCTAAATAATATGAGGAAAGGTCATCATTCATTTATTTTCTCAAGGTGGCAAAAAAACGGCATGTCCTTACTTACATGCTTAGGTAGGTGTATAAAAACTTTAGTCATTAATTTAAAAGACAACTCTGAACTGACTGCTAAGATTTTGGTATCATTTATACTGTAAAACAAAAAAAAAACGTTAGCATGTACGACTAGTAACCCAGTTTAAAAAAAAACTCTTCTATTGTCTGTACATACATATCGTGCCTACATATTGCAATAAATCTATAATAACAGTTGCATTTCCTGATATGACACATTAATATGTTATTTACACAGCTATGTCCAAAATAGATTATCTGAACTGTATCTTCTTACATTAATAGATATTCGACCTTGACGTAATTTTATTGAGTTACTATCTATTTACATAGATGGGTACTAGGTATGCTAAGTGCATTGTGAAAATAAAGTGAAGAAATATTTTCCACAGATATAGTAAACTGATTACTTATGCTGGATGATAAGGTTGCGTGCACTTCCGTCGTAGCGACACTCGTTCCGTAGCTGATACCACCAGCCAAAAATTACAACTTAGAAAGCCTTGACACATATTTTTTAAATTAATTGAGGTTTATAGATATAAATGACCAGGAATATAATATCCATGAAAGTTCCTACATTTTATAAGTACTGGAAACAAAATATATATAGAACATTGGTGTCGATTTTGTTGTACATTCTCACTAAACTAAACTAATTTGACAGGATTAAAATTATTTTCATCCTTATTAAACCCGCACATTAAAAAGGGGTAGCAAGAATTTTCTATCACTAAACTAAACTAATCCTGTCAAATTAGTGTAGTTTAGTTTAGTGATTTTGTACAACAGAATCAACACCTTTACTAACAAAACACTCAAGAAATATTTTTTTGTCTGTCTATTTTTCTTTATCGGGTATTGATTGCTGAACTGATTAATACAAAGCTGTCTTTGACAGGTAGGTAAGTGACTTAATGGAAGGTAATCCATGATACATTTTATAATAGGTTCCTATCAGATTAAAAAACATGATGTTTGGCATAAAACTACATGGAAAAAAATGTAGGTAAGTGTAAATAGGTAGGATGTTGGTAAATTAATGTAATGGGATTATAAACTAAAATAAAAAGTGGCTATGATAAATTTAAACTGAAATTGCTAAGCAAATACAAATGAAAACAGTATATGTAATACAAACACATTATACATCATCACATGGAGCCACTTTTGGGGTGGGTAATAAGGTATTGCAGGACATTACACTCACACTACTCATTGTTTCTTTAGGTGTTGTTAATAAAAAGCATACAACTGAGTCAACTAGAGACAGGCGAGTATAGCCAGTGATTTTTAGGGTTCTGTACCATAAAAGGAAAAAGGAACCCTTATATGATCACAGTGTTGTGTCTGTCCGTCAAGATTTTTTATCTCAAAATGCATGGAGTTATTAAATTGAATACAATTAATATGTGATGCCTGGGTCTATGGTCTCATTCAGCTGTAAAATAATCAAACATGTAAGTCAATACAAAAAAAAATATGACCATAAATTTTCACATATTTTGTGATTTCACAACAGAATCAAATTAACCTATAGGGTTCTTCCCTTAATACCTACCTAGAATCATGAAATTTGGCAAGAAGCAGTGTCTTACAGCACAAGTAAAGGAAATATCTGAAAACCGTAAGTATTAAGTTTAATCTTTTTTAAATGAGAATTAACTAAAAAATATTCCTGAATCACGCTAGTTACAGATGAATAATAACCTTATTTGAAGTTTGCCTACATTTAACCTTACCTACAAGTGTGTATGGAACCCTCGGTGCGCGAGTCCAACTCACACTTGGCCAGTTTTTTTTTTAATTTTTTTTTCATTCTCTAATATTAATGCCTTTGTTTCGTAAGTTAATCTAGTTACCTACTGACCCTACCGTAACATATCAAATCTGAGTTTTGAAATAAATTTGGAACCTATAAAATAGAGTAGATAAGAATGTATTAATGTTAGTTTTCATTCCATAAATATCCCACAAGAAGGTTGTTATGACAATTTTTATATGAAAAACAAGAAAAACAAATGAAACCAGTGTACAGCTAGTTAAGATAAAAATAGTGACATAGGTGATCTAAATAGTATAAAGTAAACATGAGTTATTGAAAATGAAGCTTGTTGTGTTAGCATTGAGACCATTTTTCCTTGACACAAATAGATTGTTATTCAGGTTGCTTCCTAAATCTAAAACAAATGTAAATCATAGACACTACAGTGTTTATAGATATGTACATAGCATTTATATAGTTATTTAATTGATTCTTTGACATGTCTACCTTGTATTGAATAATTGACTATTTACTACACAATGGGCTAAAACTAGTCATAAA
The DNA here is from genome assembly GCA_951449985.1 of Falcaria lacertinaria. NCBI lineage: Eukaryota > Metazoa > Arthropoda > Insecta > Lepidoptera > Drepanidae > Falcaria > Falcaria lacertinaria. The sequence continues at coordinate 3,725,873 of OX602109.1, read as the reverse complement.
TTGATTATGAGATTTGTTAATTGCTTCAATGACTTCTAGAAAACCTGGGGGTCATTAAAATATTTTATTTATGAGTCAAAACATAAGTCTATAGATGTAATATTGACTAATTTGAATGAAAAAACACAGAGCTAAACCAGAAAGAAACGTATGCACATAAGCATAATTATTATTAGTTACTATAAAATTACCTACAAAACCTATGGTCAATATTATGCCTGTTTATGCATATTTGTTGACAAACAAAGTAGGTAGGTACAGTTTGCAGTAGCTTAGGGTTGGTTAGATTCAGGCAAAGTTACATTAGGTATTTGATTAGTGAGGATAATTCGAGCTATGATGTCACTATGTCGTAAAAGCGAGGTCGCCCGCGCTAGTCACACCGCGCCCGCAAGAACGCCGTCGATGACGTAAACTTCACGTTAAGGTTAGCTTGACTTCCACAACATGCGCATATCGAAGCCGCGGTTGATACCACGCTTTTATTTTGTATAATTTCTAATAACTACCTAGATAAGATAACACTTACCGTTTCTTCAAATCATCATTTTCTTCATACAATCTTTTTAAATCAATTTCCAATTTAGCTTTTTCACGAGATGTATCATCTAATAACTTCCTAGCGTCCTGTAGCTCGTGCTCGTATATCCCTTTTATATTAGAAACTTCGCGTGTGACGACCTCCTGTGTGGTTTGAATTTCTCGTCTCAAGCCAGAGTTTTCACTTTCCAACTGTCTAACTTTATCGATATAAGCTGCCAGACGGTCGTTGAGATTTTGTAGAGCATCTTTTTCCTGCAGACGACTATGTCTTGTAGGGCTCAAGGGACTATTCGGCCGGCCGGCTGAACTTGAAGGGCGGCTACCAACAGGAGTACTTGATTGTTGAGGTGGGCTTTGCACAGATGACACGACACTTATATTTGATGAAGACGTAACAGTCTTCTTAGATTTAGACGACATTATGAAATACTTTTTCAGTCACGATAACGAATATAGCACACAAAAATAAATGCTCCACACGAGCTTACACTCTAAGTCAAGCGCAGAACTCGTAGCGTAGGTAGCAGTCCCAGTCAGCGTTGTAGAAAGAAAACGCAAATCAAATCTTTCAAAGCGTAGCATAGACGAACTGGCCAATCAAAATTAAAAAAAGCCAAGCTTAGTTGATCACGTGACCACTGACTGAGTCATATGAATGTTGCAAGTTAAAAATCGGATAATTCAGCAGGTAGGCATCTTTCTTTTTCTTCTTCTTCCTAAATATGGCAATCAATCTTCTTTAGGGACTATTTTTGCTAGTGTCGAGTGTTAGAGAATTTCAAGTTTCTCAAATATTTATTTATTTATTTTATTTTAATACTTTATTGTACACCATTTATAAATTAGCATAGGTTATACATACATATCAGTACAAATGGCGGCCTTATCACTCTCGGCGATCTCTTCCAGGCAACCATGGGATGGAATGTAGAACATACAAAACAAAAAATTACACTAACAATTAAATACAAAACTAATAAAAAAAATAGTTCGTGTTTGATGCATTAAAATGCCTAGTGTCATGCATTCCAATGCCCATTGGAGTTCCTGGAAACGATCCACGGCAGAAGTGTATCGTAACATGCGTTTAGGTCAGAGGTAACCTATTGACCAAAATTATAAATCACTTTACCCAAAAGTCATATTATGGCATTATTTCCAAGTTTCATATAAATCAGTCACTAAATGAAAATGTATTGTAAATAATACAGTACATATCCACTTTGGTTTATCACAGAGTACATAGCCACAACATTTTACGTTTTATCTCATTCCTTCATTGACATTCGTAGACTAGTAGACATCTGTGATTGACATTCTGTACTCTGTGGACATTCTACATACCTTACCTATATACGTACTTAATTCTTGTCTTCGTTTGGTTCGCACTATTTTGAATTTTGCCATGATATTTTTCTAAAACATGCTATTAAACAAATAATTATATAGACATGGCTGATATAAATAGTCTGTTTGATTGTTTCGATGAAACAGCTCCAAATGTGGCTGCTGTTCAATTGCCAAATATTACTAAGAAAGAAGACAGTCCGTACGTATAACCTATACAATTATTTTTAGAACCAGTTTCGGGCTTTTTCCTGAAATTATTTACACCGGATAACAATTGCAGGGTAAAAGAAGTAAACGCAACCACGTTGAATACTAAGCGTGCACATGAGGAGGTAGAATACGCTGATACAAGTGAATCTGTCTCCAAGAAGATAAAGCAAACTGAGGAGGAGGATACTGACTTATTTGGGGACCTAAAGTAAGCAAAGTAACTGCTATAGTTTGTATACTTTAAATTACAATTTGTATTAGCTACATTAACCAAACTTTTTACTTAGATTATTTTAAATTCGTAAGGTGCCAAATCATTTAATATATTATGTTTATTGTATCACTTATTTCAACATTATTTCAGTGTGGATCTCCTGAATTCTCGCATAGTCATACACACATTAGAAACGCACGAAGGTTGTACTCATGAAGTGGCAATACCTCCAAACCATGATTATGGTGCCCTTATTCCAATCACATCAGAGCCTGCTAAGCAGTACAGTTTTATATTGGATCCATTTCAGAAAGAGGCAATACTGTGTATAGACAATCTGCAGTCGGTGTTGGTCTCTGCACATACATCTGCAGGAAAAACTGTTGTGGCTGAGTAAGTGTCAATATTTTTCTGTAAACCATTTAGGAAAAAGCCGTGGTGGCCTTGTGGTTGAAGCAACAGGTCATCTGATGGGCCCAGGTTCAAGTCCCGGCCTGTACCAATGAGTTTTTCTAAGCTTAAGTACAGTGATTAATCACACCATTAGCTTTTAAAAAGAGAGGTAGGGCGATTTGGGATTTCCCGTGGGTTATCCCATTTAAATTGGAGCCGCCCGACTGGGGACTGTACCTCCGCCTTACAGAAGACTGCAGTGAAATAACACTACTTGATGTAGTGTTGTGTTTCTGCGGTAACTAAGGTTGCCAGTGCTCCACGAGGATATGCTGGGCTAGTAGTATTGCTGCTAGCACAGTGAGTCCTCATCAGCAACAAGGTTGGCACCCTGTAGTGATACCCCTGGTATTGCTAGCAGCTATAGGCTACGGTGACTGCTTACCATCAGGTGGGCCGTATGCTTGTGTGCCACCTTATGGTATAAAAAAAAAATAAGAGAAAAAAAGATATGTATGAAATGTTGACCGCTAATGTAAGTGATGCAAGTTCAAATTCCACCCATCTGTACTAACAACTTTCTAAATTAGTGCATTTATTAATCACACCCAAGCTTTACTATGTAAGAAAGTAAAGTTAAGGAAATCCCAGTTGCAATCAAATCTGGGACACTGAGGATGCCAGTGATGATGGAATAATGACAATAATTTATGCATTCTTTATATGAGTTTGGTTTGATTCAGTTTGATTACTGTGGTTCCTTTTCTGGGGGTCTGAAATCAATCAAATCTTGCCTTCAAATGAACTAAATCTTTTTTTCTTGATTAATTTACTTTGGTTCTGCATGTCTACTCTAAAACCACTGGTTTCTAATGTTGATGTAAATCTTTAACCATCCTTGTGTTTTATTTCTCAAGGTATGCAATAGCTCTCTCACTCAAGAACAAACAGAGGGTGATATATACAACACCCATAAAGGCTCTTTCTAATCAGAAGTACAGAGAGTTCTCAGAGGAATTCCATGATGTAGGCTTAATTACTGGTGATGTTACCATCAATCCCTCAGCCTCTTGTCTTATTATGACCACAGAGGTAAGGTTTTATACATGTATTTATTTTTGAACTGTTAATACCTAGGCAAGATTATCTGTAATACATCAAATAAATATTCTTAAAATATGAATCCTGTATAATTATACTAAGTATGGCTCTTTGTTTGGATAACGGCCCAATAAGGCAAATATGGGTGAACCAAAATTTGGTACACAAATAGACACATACATGTTGTGAAACATAAATTATTATTTTTTAACCCATAAAAAAAATATTCCCTTGGGATATTCCTTTATCTATGCCGACAAAGTTGCCAGCAAAATTTAGTTAAACACAAAGGTTTGCTTGATGAAAAAAACTTTTTCAGTGAATTAATTTTTACTATTTTTATTGTAGATTTTGAGAAACATGTTATACAGAGGATCAGAAATCATGCGTGAAGTTGGTTGGGTGGTGTTTGACGAAATTCACTATATGAGAGACAAAGAGAGAGGCGTTGTATGGGAAGGTAAGTGTTATAGAAACAAAGTGCTAGGATTACTATTTTGGTTTCAAAGAATTGTCTCTTATCAAGCTGTACATTGTATTAATGTTAAATGTTATCTTATATGCTAATACTTGGAACTAAACGTCAAATAAAATATGTATTGGATTGTGAAGAAAAGATTAAAATAAATAATATGGATATAGAAGAAGTAAAATTGGCAAGAAATTTAGGGTTCACTTTAGATGGTGATCAAAAATTCATACAGCATACCTTAAACTCAAAACCCTTTATAAAATAAGACCCTTTATTAGAGAGGAGCTCCGGCATCTTCTAACAGAAGCATGTTTTTTTCATATTTTTACTTCTGCAGTGCAGTATACGGCCCTAAGCTAAACACACAGACACACGCACTCGCACATACACACATACATAACATTTTATTTTATGGGAGTGGCTGAAAACCAGCGCTACCAGAAATCACATTCCGGGCAGCAGAAGCTGAGCCATGTCCTTTTGCTTTTTTGTAATATTCCAATTACAAATTAAGTTTCTAATGTTATTTAGAATATTATGTTTCACAACTACTTCAATTTCTATGTACTCTGTACTTAAAAGCAATAAACGTGTATATTATTATAATTATAGCTGAAACATTGTAATACTTGAAATAAATAAGTCGACACTGGTGAGCTTTATATAACGGCAGTTACTATGAAGTTAGTGTATGATAAGCACAAACAGTAGAATATAAAATTATGGCAGTTTACCAAATAACTGACATGTTTGTTTATATGTTTACAGAAACTTTAATCCTTCTCCCGGACAATGTGCACTATGTGTTCCTCTCAGCTACAATCCCGAACGCGCGTCAGTTTGCCGAGTGGGTGTGTAGACTGCACTCTCAGCCATGCCATGTGGTGTACACAGAGTACCGGCCGACGCCGCTCCAGCATTACATATTCCCGGCTGGTGGGGATGGAATACATCTTGTTGTTGATGAGAAGGTATTTCTTATGTATAACAATTATTCACTAAACTAAACTTATTTGACAGCACTAAAAGTCTTGCTATCCCTTTCTCATGCTCACGTTAAATAAGGATGGCAATATTTTAAGCCCTGTTAAATTATTTTAGTTCAGTTTAACGATTTCGTACTAAAGAATTAGCACCATTATCACATTATCTGCATCATGTCTCCAACTAACCAAAGCTAGTAGCACACAACTGAAAGATGACCTGTAACATTTCTTTTTGAAAACCCAATCTCAAGCCAAACACAAATATTGATCACATAAATGAAGAAATTAAACTTGAAACACCTAGCTTAGCAATCAGGATCACTAATCCCAAAACCAACATATTTTTTTCTTCTTGAGGGTACTGGTCACATCATTTACCTCCAACCTACATTGGAGTAGTTTGTTATAAGCATAGTAAGTAGCCTTACGAATCCTTTCGTTTCAACGTATTCAATATTTGTGATACAAAATATTTCCTAATACTTAACATAACATTCACTTTAAGAGACCATTTTGTAGGGAAATAAACCATATTAGTAATTTCAGCATTTATTATGTATGTAAATGTTTATCTCCTTATTTTTATATAGGGCATATTCAAAGAAGACAACTTCAACACAGCGATGACAGTGCTCAGCAACGCTGGTGATGCCGGCAAAGGCGACCAGCGCGGTCAACGCGGCGGCTCGCGCTTCGGGAACAACTCCAATATATTCAACATCGTCAAGATGATCATGGAGAGGAACTTTGCACCTGTTATTATATTCAGCTTCAGTAAAAAGGACTGTGAACTATATGCCATGCAAATGGCCAAGTTGGACTTTAATACTGGTAAGTAAGGTTTAGGATAGCTAATAGTCAAAGTCATGTTCGGGCTTATCAGAAACCTTTCTTACGTTTTTTGGGTTAACAGTATTCTAAGTAAAGTTTGGTAGCCTGCTAATGAAATATATAGGGCATGCTTCATGCAAGTAACATTGATTTGTTGTTTTTTCAGTTGAAGAAAAGTCATTAGTAGATGAAGTGTTCAGCAATGCAATGGATGTCCTCAGCGAAGAAGACCGTAAACTGCCTCAAGTTGAAAACGTCATACCTTTGCTACGGCGCGGCATTGGTATACATCATGGAGGTCTTTTGCCCATATTGAAGGAGACTATTGAAATTCTCTTTGGATTGGGACTTATAAAGGTAAAGTTTATGTATGCTGCCTAACTCATTCAGTTTGTGTTTCTTCTATGTAAGGACCATTTGACCGATTGTTTGCGCATTTGCTTGCAAAAAGTAATACAGTGCCAAACAGACACACGTTTGTGGTATCACACTACTGTATGTCTGCTGTTAACCGACTTCTCGCAATAAGAGGCCTCCCACTTGGTGCTTATTATAATAAAGACATTAATTTTTACGATTATCGGAATGTTTAAATTGAATCTTGTGTTTTAAAGAGAGTTAGGCTGAATTGAAATTTCCCGTAGGTTTTCCTATTAAAATTGGAGCCGCCCGGCTGGGGACTGTACCTCCATCTTTCAGCAACAGAAGACCTTTGATGTGTTGTGTTTCTGCGGTAAGTAAGGTAGCCAGTACTCCACGAGGATACGCTACGCTGGTAGTAATGCTGCTAGCACAGTGAGTCCTCTCCAACAACTTGGTTGGCAACGCGTCAGTGATACCCCTGATATTGTCAGCGGCTATATGCTACGGTGACTGCTTACCATCAGATGGGCTGTGTGCTTGTGTGCCACCGTAGTGCTATAAAAAAAAGTAAATTTTGTGTACAGGCACTTTTTGCCACGGAAACATTCGCCATGGGCCTCAACATGCCTGCAAGGACGGTTGTCTTCACCAGTTGCCAGAAGTTCGACGGCAAAGACTTCAGATTTGTAAGTTAATGTAACACTTTATTAATCTACAGTAAATACACTATCTACAAAAATATTTAAAGGAAAAAGATTTGTAGTAGTATTCTTGTCTTTACAGAATAAACTCTAATAACTTGTACACCGATTAAAAAAAAAGCTTTCACACACAGAATGCTATATTATCGCTGAGTAACAAAGGCTTAGAGACTTTACAATTATGCGTCTTGAGGGTAACTGCAACTGATCTGATAACCCTGGTTTTACAGGTCTCTCTATAGGCTTATTGTATAAACCTACTATAGCGGCTATAGTATAAAGATTATACTTTAATTACTGCATTACATTAGGCGCGTCGTTTCAATACACTTGTCACCTCGAGACCTCTGTAGTCTTAACCAATACGCTCGGATTTTGTATACACACAGGCTTAAACATGTAACCAGTCTGTGGTCTTAAGTTATGCACAGTAATGATACTACTTTATATTATACTAGCTGTGCCCGCGACTTCGTACGCGTGGTAAATTTAGGGGTGGACTACCCTTAACATTTAGGGGGATGAAAAATAGATGTTGTCCGATTCTCAGACCTACCCAATATCACACAAAATTTCATGAAAATCGATCAAGCCGTTTCGGAGGAGTTTAACTACAAACACCGCGACACGAGAATTTATATATAAAATTATTCTCATCCAGATATCATCCGGCGAGTACATTCAAATGTCCGGTCGTGCCGGCCGGCGAGGTCTCGACGACAAGGGTATAGTAATACTCATGATCGATCAGAAAGTCACGCCGACCATAGTCAAGGGCATGGTGCAAGGGAAAGCTGACCCTATCAATTCTGCATTCCATCTCACATACAATATGGTGAGTGAACATTTATAAATAGAATTTAGTGTTTTGGTATGGAGTTTTGTGATAAGAGTCAAATAACACAAATGGAGTGTCGTGATTCTGCGGTGGATAAGAATTCCAGAGGTCCATGAGATTACGCTATGCTGCTGGTGAGTCTTCTAAACAACAATAGGATGCCAACGCGCTAGTGATGCCCGGGTATTGCAAGCTATTTGGTTGATCGCATACCATTAGGCGGGTCGTATTCTGAAAACAGGCGGGTCGTATTCTGAAAACTTCATTGTATAAAAAAAAACTCTTACTGTTTTTTTAAAAAAAAAGGCTTTTTGGTTTTCATCAGTTGAAATTATTTATTTCAATCAGTCCAAACTCATATCGCCGCCCAAAAAAAATGCAGTCAATAAAACTGTACCTAACTCTTTAATATTTATTTATATTTGCAGGTACTCAATCTTTTAAGGGTAGAAGAAATCAACCCAGAATACATGCTAGAGAGGAGTTTCTATCAGTTCCAAAACCAGGCTGCAATACCCGAACTTATTGAAAGCAAGTGTTTATTCTAATGTTATTTATATATTTCAAAATCCTATCAGTTCAGTTGAAACCCACGTGGTGTACCCAACTACCATCCCGCATTCACTGAATAAGATAGCCATTAACCATAGTGTGGGGCGAGCGAGGTGATCATGCTCAGCCGCCACATAGGGAAGATCTTCCGGGCAGGCGGGTGTTGTGCCTAGGGAACCGCGGCCCCAACTGTTCTAGTCGAAAACTTGTATATATACTGAGTTGGGAAGAAAGCTTTGCTTGGGCGTTGTAGGATTGTGACGTATATATGGTGTTATCATCCGCTGAATGTTACGTCAGTTAGGAGATTTCCAACGTTGGGTTTTGTAGCAGTGAGGTCTCTACACATATTTGTTTCCTGGATTACATGTGCTATGTGATTACATTACATCTTTCTCTTTTGTTGAATAGAGGTGAAAACGAAACAGAAAGAGTATGATGCACTCACAGTAGATCAGGAGCACTCAATAGCAGCGTACTGCAATATTAGAACACAACTCGATTTGCTTGGGGCTCAGTTCAGAGGTTTTATCACAAGACCTGAGTATCTCAAGCCATTCCTGCAACCTGGACGACTTGTTAAGGTAAATGTTTACTCCTAGTCTTATCTCCTTCTATTTGCATGTATATGAAAGGGAAATAATAAAGTCACACATATATAGTTAGGTTGTAACTTCAGAAGTTTAGTTATAAAAAGAGTTCATAATACTTCATAATACTAATTTTTGACACAATTCGAAGAATTATTTCAATAATAAAGGCCAACTTTGTATGCCCTTGTATATCTACAGTTATTTTGGGTTTAAATTTCAGGAGGCGGATAATAAATCACAATAAGATTCAATTAATAATAATAATAATAATAATAATATTTGGACATTATCACACAACGCCATCTAGCCCCAAACTAAGCAAAGCTTGTACTATGGGAACTAGCAGCTGATATAATACTTATATACTTTTTGTTCGTAAATACATACTTATAATACATACCAAACACCCAGACGCAAGGCAAACATATTTGTCACATAAATGTTTGCCCCGGCGGGAATCGAACCCGCGACCCCTGGCGCAGCAGTCAGATATACTAACCACTAGACCAGCGGTCTCGTCAATTGGCTGTACTATTTCAATTCGTCTTTGAACAATATATACAAATATTGTTAGCGCACGTTAAAATAGAGAAACAACTATAATACTACGGCCTAGTAAAAAAGTAGTAGGGAAAAGTTATTTTTTTTGTTAATTGTTTACATAAACAGGTGAAAACAGAGAAATACGAGTACGACTGGGGTATAATAGTGAACTTCAGGCACAAGTCTCAGAAGGGCAAGAAGGAGGAGAACCCGCTGACGGCGGAGGCCGTGATCGTGGTGGACATCCTGCTGCACGTGCGGGGCGAGCCCGGCGCCGGCCCGCACCACACCGCGCCCTGCGCGCCCGGGGAGGTACACACACACACACACACGCACACGCGCACGCACACACACACGCACACGCACACGAACACACACACGCACACGCACACACACGCACACGGACACGCACTCACACACACGCACACACGCATTCATACACCACTAGCTACCACAAGCATACGGCCCACCTGATGGTAACCACTCAGCAGGAGCCTATATCATACCCACTACCAATACCACGGGTATCACTTACGCGTTGCCAACCATGTTGACGGCGACTCACTGTGCTAGCAGCATTACTACTAGCGCAGCGTATCCACGTGGAGCACTGGAAACCTTACTCACCGTAAGAACTCAACACTACATCAGTGTTGTGTTATTTGAGTGCGCGGTCTTCTGTAAGGTGGATATAGTCCTCAGTTGAGCGGCTCCAATTTTAATGGGAAAACCCACGGGAAATTCCGATTCGCCCTACTTCTATTTTTAAGCTTGGAAAAACTAATTGGTACAGACCGGGGTTTGAACATGGGTTCATCAGTTGACTGTTGCCCCAGTAGTGGATTAACCTATTCACATACATGCTACCAGTAGTAAAGTAGACATCCTTAAGTGTCCTATTATGGCCTAAGCTGGATAAATAATTCCATACTTTTGATGCTCATTAATCCCTCGATGATCAAAAACCCACAGGCAGGAGACGTGGAGGTAGTCCCAGTACTGCACACGCTAATCTACCAGATTAGTTCCCTCCGCGTGTACTACCCTAAGGATCTGAGGCCGGCCGACAGTCGCAAGTCGGTGCTCAAGACGATAGGCGAGGTGAAGAAACGGTTCCCCGACGGACCGCCGCTCCTAAACCCAATCAAAGACATGAAAATCAACGATCCAGTGTTCAAAGAGTGTGTTGATAGGATCAAGCAGTTGGAAGAGAGGTAATAATGCTTGTTTAAGACGATGTTAGTTGTTGATTTTATTCCTGGTGTTTCGGCTTAAAATTATGATTGAAAACGGATTTTCGTCGGTAAAATTTTTATCAGGCTGTAACGAACCAATACCAGTTATATTTTTAGGGACTGCTTAGAACCATTTAATATAGTGTATATTGAATAATTTCCATTAAAGAATTAGAAAAATATTACCCATGTCCGTTGCCATATAATATGATGATGGTAATCAACCTAATAATACATTGTTGTCTTATTATATTCACATAACGTATGGTCAGGCTTTACGCGCACCCGTTGCACACGGACAAGAGCCGCGGCGCTCTGACCGCGGCGTACGAGAGGAAGCAGGAGCTGTTCGAGGAGCTGAGCCTGGCGCGAGCCGACCTCAAGAAGGCCAAGAGCATCCTGCAGATGGATGAGCTCAAGAAACGGAAGAGAGTATTGCGTCGCATGGGCTACTGCACCGCCGCTGACGTCATTGAACTCAAGGGACGCATCGCTTGCGAGTTGAGTAGGTGGGTAACGCTTTAAAATGATGTCTATATTTAGTGCTGCCACTCGATAGGCGACTATCGACCCCGAAAGGGACGCAGAGTGATGATATGGCTTACTCCATTATACTCCAACTTGCATAATCCCAGTAGTGGGATCATACAAAACCCAAGTTCATTAAGCTGCCACTATTTGTGGGATGCAAAAGCGCCACCGGCTTTATTCAAATTTGATCCTATTGTATGTATGTATCTTCTTGTCTAGTGCGGACGAGTTGCTGCTGACAGAGCTGATATTCAACGGCGTGTTCAACTCTTTGACGTCGGAGCAGAGCGCGGCGTTGATCAGCTGCTTCGTGTGCGACGAGAACTCGACACAGGCCTCCGCCACCGGCGAGGAGCTGAGAGGCGTGCTCAGGCAGCTGCAGGTGTGTGCATTTAATAACCGACTTGAACAGAAGGAAGTTCACAATTCCGATAGTTTTCACTACTATGGTGGTAAATAAGCATTCGGCCCGCCTGATTGCACGCTTGCGGCACCAGGAGTATATCTCACGTGTCGCCGAATGTTTTATTTTATGTATGTATGTACACTAATAACACCGACGTTGTTAGACCGATATAACAAGATTTTTTTTATTCAGTTGGATTATTCCAGGAGTTCCCATTGTACTTTTGTGATAAATTTGATGACGATCTTCGAAACACCAATATTTTTTAATACGCTTTCCCTGGTCTGTTGTGTTTGAATTAGATATTAAGCTGGTCTCAATTTTGCGAAAATATTTATTACCGATTTTTTTTAGGAAAAAAATGTCATTCATACTTCAGTGTGTTTAAATTTACTTGTCTCAATCTCAAATTACAACCAAATGCATAAAAATATGTTCAATGTGTACAGGAATATGCTCGTCGGATAGCGAAGGTGTCAATAGACGCTAAGATGGACCTGGACGAAGACGAGTATGTGGGCAAGTTTAAGTGCACCCTAATGGACGTGGTCCTGACCTGGGCCAAAGGAGCCTCCTTCCTGCAGATATGCAAAATGACTGATGTTTTTGAAGGTAGGTACATATTTTCATTGTTAGTCATTGTTTTCGTGTGCTTCTCGAGATCTCGAGCGTTCAGTGGTATAGAGTAATTGTTTCGAATAGCTTGCATAAATAATAGAAAGCCATTATTTTTAAACGGTATACTAGCCTTTACCCGCGGCTTCGCCCGCCATGTTCTAGATAAAGATAGCTTCTATCCTTCCCCAGGTTATAATCTACATCATTGCGATCCGTTCAGCCATTTGGTCGTGAAAAGGTACCAAAGAAATAAACAAACAGAGTTACTTTCGCATTTATAATATTAGTTATATTAGTATTGAGTATGGACATTTGTTTGTTTGTATTGACGAAGTGTGTGTCTGAATATGTCAGACGGATTCTAAACACCATGTTGTAAATGGCATATTGGTAGACTGAATATTTGTTATCTCCAGGTTCAATAATCCGGTGCATGCGACGACTAGAAGAAGTGTTGCGGCAACTCTGTCAAGCGGCTAAGAACATCGGCAATACGGATTTGGAGAATAAATTCAGCGACGCGATCAAACTGCTCAAGCGGGACATTGTATTCGCAGCCAGCCTTTACATGTGAACTGTGACGGCTTGTGGCCACTTGAGTATAATGATCTATTCATACATAAAGTATTTTATTAATCACTCTCTCTCTCAACATCACATCGGCAAACGAGTGCTAGGCATTCAGACTACGATAAACACGTTTCATTCTGCTTGTGTTGCCCTTTACCACAACACATCTATGACGACCATGACTTCAAAATATGCCTACGAGGAGCTCGTGGACGGAGAAAAATAAGCATTCTTAGCAATTTCTGCTTTTTAAAAAAAAAAAAAATTTAACTAAGGAATGAATGAAACACACATTCACAATGTAATAAGAGAACTTTATTGTTGAAATTACGGTAGGCATATCTATAGCATGAACTGGCAAGTAACAAAAGAACAATATTTCCGTATAGTTATACTAGATAACCATGTTCACACAGTCGGCCGTGTCCGAAGATACAACTATAATATTTAACTAAGTATAAGAAAAATAATTGGAAAACAGTGACATTATAATTTGTTTCTCATATAATTTGAAATTTACCGATACGAATGTTTGAATATATTCCTAAAAGCTTGAACAAGGATTCGGCATTAAGATTTATTACAATAGATAACCGAACAGCTCCCGATTAATATTAAAAAGTACATACACCGATAGTGTACGTGGCAACGCTTAGAAATGTCTGTCGTTACACGAGCTATCTTATAACCGTGTTTCAAATAACCGTAGAAATAATTATCAACTTTTCGCGGTCTAAACACTGTCCATTGAGTGAAAAAAGTATAAATCTTTTTTGCTGCTGCGCCAGTTTCATAATGTAGGCACGATGTGATTCAAGCGAAAATAATATTGTAGTAGTTCTACGTTTATTTAATACAGGGTATAGATTTGCTGCGAGCCCAGGCCGCGAGCGACTCCTCTCCGCGAGCGCAGCCGCACCACCATTACAAATATCATGTGAAAAATCACGATCGAAAAAAGTTAAAAAACGGCTTACGCTATAGTATTATTTGGTGCTTGAATTGATATGTCCGAGAACTAAACGCGAAATAAACGCTAATTCTTTTCTAGCTATTACGTTTTGTGTAACTAAACGAGGTATTTGTTTTGTGTCTATAGTTACGTACAACTAAATCCGGCGAAGTGCAATAAAAATATCTGCACATCGCACAAGACGCGAGCTCCGCCTATGCTATGATAAGTATATACCGCTATTATTATCGTTTAATACTTAGACGTAACAGTAAACATTCGCCCCGCGCGTTCGACTGCTTTGGAAGACTCGACGCTTACTAGAAGCACTCTCAATACATTGCCAGTCGCCCGGCACGGCCGGCACTCACCGCACAGTTAAAACGATCTCTACGCCATTAAACCGACTCCTTACTGTAGGTACCTTTATACAAAATGTACAATTTCACAAAACCTCCCCCACATTATATTTTACTCTGTGAATATCTATGTATTGCGTTAACATGATATGATTCGGTATGAGTTGATGATATGTACGAATTAATTACAGTAATCTCTCATATTTACTTGAATGTAACTTGCTTTTAAGATAAATGCAGTGATTTTTATGCGACAAACAAAGGTCAAGGAAACTAGCCACACGAAGACTTAGGACTGTGTGTGATGTAATATGCATGTCTCGAATCAACCTCGATTCGAGAGATGCATATCTTCATATAACGTTGAAAATTCAAGTACTAGATACTTGGGACGGGGTACGTACCTAATGTAAAAATAAAGAAATTACTGTTATCAATTATTTTCATGTAGAATAGTAAACTTGCTACTGCCCTTGTGCTACATAATATTCTGTTGTATACGTGTTCCTTAATTAATAAATCAAATCTATCGGTCCTCTTGAAAGCTGCGTGTCGCTGGTACATTAAAATGTGGTTTGGCACTGAATATGTCGGAACTGTATTGTGACAGCGAAAAAAACAATTTAAATATTTATTTGTTCCATGGCGATTTGGAGATGGCTTTAGAATCTAAAACAACGAACTTGGGAATACTGTTGTATTTATACGTTAACAAGCGACCCGCCCCGGCTTCGCACGGCCCAGCGTTAGTCATATAAGTTAAATACCTACAACGAAAATGAATTATACATTAAACCTTTTAATAAATACGCATCAAAATCCGTTGCGTAGTTTTAAAGATCTAAGCATACATAGGAATAGACAGACAGCGGGAAGCGACTGTTTTATACTATGTAGTGATACAGATATGATAAAAACCACATAACAATTTGATGAATGAAGGATATCTTAAAAAGAAAGAAGTGTATTTTCCGATGTCCGTTGCCTTACCATATGGTGATTCTAAAAACTCCAAAATACGACAACTTAATTGTTAAATCGTATAGGTAAAGGGAGACCCCGATATATGAGGAGATTATTTTGTGCCATGTATAGGTATAGTGAAAAAAATATTATATTAACTATCATATAATTATTATTATTGGACATTACCACACAGTGGTGCCAATTCTGTTGTTCAAAATTACTAAACTTATTTGACAGGACATCCTTATTTAACCCCACAAATGAGAAAGGGATAGCAAGACTTTTAGACCTGTCAAATTATTTGTGTTTAGTAATTTTGAACAACAGAATCGACACCAATGTCTGGTCTCAAGATAAAAGAAAAGCCTTACTATGGATACCAGACAAGTACAAATATAGATAAATACTTATGATGATTACCTACTTAATACTTGTCACTTGATGATAATGTACATCGGTATATTCCCAATTCTTTTTCAATGTACCGTTTTGTAGTGTTTTTTTATTAAGTTGCAGATACCAGTTATGTTCAGAATCATAAGCAACGTCGTATTACACAATCCGCTCAAATATGGCCGGGGTCTCCTATTACCCAATCGCCTTGTATAAATGGACAATAGTAAGGCTACTGTTCCCCTTTAATAATAACTATGCTATACAGTATATAATACTCTATCCATATAGTTATGTATTTGAATCTGACCTTTACTCTACGCAACATTCATAAAGTACATACAACTAAAATATCCTCAAAAAATCCAATCTTTACTTGTGAAGGGTATAGAAGACGCGCTTTACGAATCGAGGTCTTGAAAATTTTAATGAGGGACTTTAAAATTATTTGAAAGCACGACATGCCAATGAATGTGTGACAAGAGGAAACGACGACAGCACAAGTCGAATTTGAACGACTTAAACATTAGCAACACACTCTTAACATGTAGTAGGCCATATAAGTTTAAATATTTACAATAAAAGTATACACTGATTACAATTTCTTGTAATCAGTCGAGTATTACGCGAGGAAATAACTAACCACTAGACTAGATTGGTATGTTTTCAGCCTGCGCCATAGTGCATAAACAGTACGAATAATAGCCTTACAAATTCGCGCCTTGAATGATAATGCAAATGGTGTCGATTGTCATTCTGGCTTACATTTTTTTTCTAAAGCACTAGCCGTGTCCGGCATGCGTTGCAAGGCCTTTTTTTCTTTCTATGTACTTAATGAATGCCCGCCAAAACTAAAATATTTAGCAGGAACATTTGTGGGCGCAGAACAACAAATTGAAGTATCTCGTACTCCAATGAACGATATAGAAAAGCAAATACAAAGGAACGTACTTATTACTGCACTAGGGCGCATATAGACGACTATTATGATTTTTACGTTATTATTAATTATACACAGGCACACGAATTCTGGAAACCAATTGCCTACAAACAAAACATTTCTTATTTACACCATTAAATCTATGCAACTATTCAATAAATTTGCGATTAATTTGATTGACAGATTCATGAAACAAAACGAGATAGGTTCAACAAAGGTAAATTTTTCTAAAACAGTTCAAACTATATTTAGTATTTTACAATAATTAATTGTCTTTCAATATCTATTAACATTAGCTATAATTTATTAGATCTCCAAGTTTGTATAATTCTCGATTTAAATTTAACAAGATATTCGTTAGCCTACCTATTTACTGCATGCGTCTGCATTGGTTACAACATGAAGTGTCCACTTAATTGAGAGGGGAAAATGGTTTATTAAAATGATTAACGTATCCTAGTTCGAGTAGACATTCCTTTCTCAAAACAAGTTCATTTGGTCGGACCAAAAACATCAGTCAGTAAAATAGTTCATAATGTACCAAAGTGATGCGTCGTAGGCGGGCGCTTTCTCAGAGGGCAATGGCACGTGACACTACACGACACGGACGCTCGAATACTTCGCTATGAACGCCGAAATGTTCCCCGTGAAGCTTTCCTTCCTCAAAGGTATGGATGTAAATGTTTGCCGAGAAAGCTCCTTAACTGTGGTCGCGTTCGAGGGCCCATTGAGCCCGGTTGGTGGTGAGGAGGTGATTAGTGAAGCTGCAGTAGTCACGTGGTCAGCCAGCGAGCCGCCACCAGCGCCACCAGAGACGTCAGCAGGGGACGCACCTGCGCCCCGCGCCCACACGACTGGATCTCGATCTCCTGAACAAATGTTCAATATTAATAATTGAAAACAACATTGTATGAAATTTCGCGCCACGTTGGTATAGTACCTACAAGTTGTGCTCTCTCTCTCTCCATGGTACTCACGTCAGATTTTACCCCATGAGATTGTACACGACACTGCTATGTGGGCAGTAACCAAAAAGAGGCACAGACAGAGGGGCTCCATTTTTAACACCTGACGTAAAAGCGGGGGGTGTTATAACTTCAACGTGCGGATCTGCCTGTGGCATACTAGCTCTTAAACGAAAGAACTGTTTTTTTTTGTTTCAAATTTTTAACTATACATTTTCGACGATTGTGAGTAGGGACATGATTTTTATTTATTCAGGTTTTAGAATGGGAACTTTCGCACTCTATAAGGAGTCGTCCGACTGGGCCCGGAGCAGTACATCGTGGAGTAATAATGACGGGTGTGTGTGTGTGTGTGTGTGTGTCACCTCCGGGTGGTAGGAGAGGCAGTGGTGCGGGCGGCGGCGGTGCGGCGCGGCGCGGCGGCAGGCGGCGCGCGCGCCCGCCTCGCGCGGCCGCACGTCCAGCCGCTTGGCGCCGCACGGGCACAGCGTGTCCACCACCAGCAGGATCAGGTTACTGTGCGGGATTTTCTGCACGCTGAACGGCCTGGCCACACACAAATATAACACGACTATCATCACACCGACCGGTCCAATACCTCCAGATAAAACTAGGTACATACGAACATTACTGACATCGTGGTCACCTCACAAATAAATCAAAACAATGAATTAGTAAATTTGTTCTAAAGCGTCTTGAATAAGTGAACAGCGTCTTGTCGTCGTTTGGCGTCGAGACATGACTTTACCATTAACAGGATTAGATTGCTAAGAGAGATCTACTATACCTACGCTGAACGACTTAACCGCGCACCCATTAGGCAGGTAGGTAGTTAGGTACCAAATATCACTGACCTCAACCATATCAACGATCATACCAATCTTCATCTTACAGACAGTAAAATATATAAAAAATACCTTAATAACAAGCAGGATATAAAATAGACAGAGCCTTTAAATTCCGAGTGGTCTTCTTGTCCTTTTGTACGACATGGTTTTCGAATTGTAAAGAATATTACATAATAATATTGTTGCAAGTGACGTAGGTAAGGTCACCTCTCGCATCCTGAGTTGTGGCAGTTGGTGAGCTTGCCCTTGAGCGGCTGCGCGGCGTTGAGCCTCGTGGACTGCAGCGTGAAGAGCTCGGCGCTCGTGTCGCATGGGCGCACGGCGGCCGTGCGCGCGGCCAGCGGCGGCGGCTCGCGGGGGCCGCCCGCTGACATAAATATACTCTCAAAACAATGCATCATTCTATGTAGGTACTCAACGTACTCTCAAGGAAAATAAAGTATAGGTATACGTGTTGATCAAGTTCCATGCTTTTCTTTAATGAAAATGGTTTCGTCAGTTTAGGCCCTAATAAAGCATGAATGCCGTACTTTACCACCAAGGCACCAGTTTAAATAGGACGGCTAGAAACTATTATTTTATATAGTTCGGGACTATGGTAGCTTAGTTAGTGTATAATGTCTTTGAGCTTTATCATAAAAATACCCCTTCCTTAATCATACAGACAGACAGAAGCAGTATTTCTGTCTACACAGTAGTGTAAAGGTACACTGTACATGCGTGAAGGCGTACGTGGATTCTCAAAAGGACATTATCGCGGCCTGTGGAATCTCAAAGTGAATTTATAAAATGCTTTGAACGCCTTTGATTCTGAGGGCTGAGGGTTTTGATAAATTATACATATTGGCTATTTTTAATATATTAGAATAAATTGTTCTACCGGATGGCGGCGGCGGTGGGGGCCGACCGCCCTCGCGCGAGCTCTCGCCCGGGCCATCGATGATGATCTCGTACGTGCCGTGGTCGCGGTCCAATTCATCATCGTGCTCCGTGTCCTCAGTCTCGTAGTCCTCGTAATCTGCTGCTGATCATAAAATATCAATCTTAACAAACGTGGGTACACCAAAGGAAGTAGTATTATTAGAGACATATATTTTTATGTCGTGTTAAATAATGTTTTACTTGCCAGGTTCATCATCGGCGTATGATCGCGCTCTCGCTCGTACTGGCTCCCATAAGGGGAACCAAACCGCTATTAAGCTGGTCAAGTAACCGCCAAGCCATGACAGTGGGTTAAGTGGCTGAAATAAACACCACAGTTAGACAAGTCATAGATTTGGATGTTCATTATATATCTATGGAGTATTCAAAAAAAACCTTTGCGAGAATTTTCTTTACCGTCAATTTGTTGCTTTCTCCGCTAAATGGATTCCTTGAGTCTGGACACCGGCCTTGATGATCGTGAACGGTAAGTTTTTTGTAAATTCGGTCTTGAACCAAGGAGTCCATGATCGTCCCATCCACTTGTCCAAAAAACCGGCCTGTTTGCGATGCGTCTTCCGAGAGAATTATGAATCCATTGTCGTCGAGAATGTAGCAGTCCAGTTCATCTCCAGCACAAGTTTTCTTACATACACTTCCAGCTGTGCACTGCGAGGAATTGGGTAACATTTTGATAAAGTTGGTGATTTCAATATTATTTAATGTAATATTGGAGCGTTACTTACTGTCGACGTCACATTCAAGAAATGTCTAGCGAGTGAATCCAGTTGGAAATGCAGACCTACGACGGCAGCTGGCGCTCTATGTCCTCGTGACTCTACAAACACGGCGTGTGTTGCTAACACTAATGGAGGTCTACCGCTGAGGTCTTCAGCCTCGGAGCCATCTCGGAATGGTACGGAAAACACGAAGCTCTCTGGCTCTATCGCGTGATGCTCCACCGCACGACGGTACCATTCCGAATCGAATGCTCTAGCGTACTTTTCGCTGAAATGCCTGAAAGAAAATAAATGATAAATCAATATACAGCTATAATTGTATCCTTTCCCTTGCAATCAACTTAAATCAAATTGTACATACGGTTCAGAAGAATCTGGTGTTCTAGAACTGTTGATATTTTCAGTCCACTTTAGTAAACCACTTCGTGTTGCGATGAACGACAGTGTGACTACGAACTTGTGGAATCGTCCTTGCCTGTAAAGACCATTTACATATTTACTTCTTGTTATGTATTGTATTGAATATGGGGCTGGAAGTGCCGGGTGATTAAGAATACATTGTAAATTAGAATTATCACATTATTTTAACTTTTTTCTTTTGTTGAGTGAATTCCTTCAGTTGAAGACCTATTTTCTGAAGTGAACGGACATTATATTTTATGAATAGTTATTACTTTGAATATAAATATTTGCGGCATTTATTTTTCAGGTGGGTAAATCTCAATTAGTCAAATAATATACAAAATAAATAAAAAATATAATGAACCTATCTATAGTAACAAATTATTGTAGAAGATAATTATACATGAGATATTATACATTTTACCCCCTTACTAATAAAACGTAGAGAAAGCTTAGTGTCCCCTCCATGGCTTAACTACAAGGCTTTTTATTCTACACGATTGATAATGTTTAATGTATGAATATGGTATGCTATTATCGTAGGTATACACCTTAAGCCGGAGAACAACATTAGTTTGTATTAGTAAAGGGGCAATAATACTATTCAATACACATTTTAATAATAGCAAGCAGAAAAATCCTTCGGCAGCTAGAAAAAAGATTAAGTGGCATTGCAATACACAAACCTTACCAAATCCGGGGTAGCGTTAACAGATAACTCACCAAAATTCGATACAATTATTATTCTAACAAAATAAGTTATTATTTAGCTCGACTCAACTGAAATCCTTGACCGCAAATATCTTAAACTAAACAGTTCTTAAAAAAATACGATGAAATTGTTGTTTTGAGATTATATTTATTTATCTACTTTTACATTACGAATTTTCAAGACGTAATTGGATTACGAGCCCTCATTATCAATTTACTTCTAAATAAGCAATTCTTTGGCGTTTTTGCGATAGCTTATGTAAGTACTTGTATCGTCTATCAAAACCTTAGCGAATAGTTTTTGTTACGTTACCTTGTCAGTAGTGCCATTAATGTCGCTATCGGGCTATTTGTGTGACAAACACAAACACATTAGTGATCAACATAAGACAAACAAAAAAGTGCATTGTGTTTTGTAAGTACCAGATAGATTTTGTGCATTTTTTCCATGCAAAAAGATTTATATTGCAAAGCTTTGATTGTTTAGGACTTGTCATGTTTTTTCGATATTCTTTTAAAGGGACCTTTGTTCAGTAAAATCATGCAATAAATTAATATACACTTACTGTGAGTGGTGGCTGGCATGTCCAGTGTGAGCGTCCAACTCTTTGATTACCATTGCATCCCTGATAAGCGATTGAACTAAAGTTTTGTCACCTGAAAATACATTTCAAATTGAAAACTCTCGATGTTACTACAGGGTTTTATCATATACCTAACCACGAAAAAAAGATTGCAAGATTAAGTCACGATCTATAGTATAGGTAGTACCTATCTACCTTAACTTTTTTTATTAACTCTTAGTAACATTTTAAAAATTACTACACTAAAATAAAGTTTATTCTGATGACATTTTGGTTTTTGGATGGGTTATCTTTGAATACTCACAATAATAAGAATCTTTGTCCTGTTTCTTATGTGCATTATGTAGAGTGAGGGCTCGTGGTCGAAGCGACATCCACTTCCAACCTGGTCGTCCAGCGCGGGCTAAGAAGTGAAGTAACTGTTCTTCTGGTGTATTGAACATTTGATCTGATGTCGAAGCGTACTCACAGTATACCCTAGAAAATAATAACAATAATGATTTATTTTAGTTGCCTTAAAATAACCAACAATAAAATTAATTATGTCTTTACTATCATAAATAATAGGTAAGTAGTGATGATACCTATGATTTGAATAACTTACCAATCAGGATGCACTTTCCAGTTTTCACCTTTGAAGAATTCCGTGACTGCATGAGACATAAATCGACATCTTAAATGAATAAATTATAATCATTGTAATTATTAAATTGAAATATATGTAAACTGTTAAATCATATTTTTACACGATAATGTGTTATTTTAAAAATCATCGAAGGCTGTGGTTACAGCTTCCGATGCATTTATTGGTTAATGATAATCTTCATCCAATTATGTTAGAGCAGTAGTAATATTTAGCAAAAATCTGCATTCGAAAATCGGGTTAGATTTTGTGCTGACCCCAATGTTTGTTATAAATAGGCCAGGGCAATGATGATAGTGTAGGTTGTAAAATAGACATCGTTCCATGGAAATTTTGCTATATCATACATCCTCATACTGACCGGTCTTGATGAACCTGTATACATAATATTACGCAACTGTTGTTATTAACAAAACTCACCGTTAATCTGACTATGTTTGACCTCCTGCTCTGCTTGCAGTTCATACATGCCATAGCCATCTGGCAACACGGCAGCCAATGAGTAAGGTGTGCCGTCCACGGGACTGTAGAAATATCTTTGACGTCTTGTAGCGACTCGTCTCATATTGTCATATTGTACTTTCACTCCGATTTCAGTCTCACCTTCTCTTTGCTCTATCATGTCATGTCGCAACTGAAACGCGGAGATTTAAGAATGTGAGCTGATGTTTGTAATAAAGAAATACCAATAAATAAAAATGCAATTGCATCTACTGTGTCGCTAAGTAAACATGTTGAGTCATGAGTATTCAAATATAATCACAACCAAGGTACAGACTGATACATTTCTATTTATTCATTATTCTACCAGTGACTAACTAATTCATTAAAACATATATTTTTTTCAAAGTAAGTCATAATTTATCCATAAGTAAAACGAGAGTCGTGAACCCGAATCGACTTTTTTTTTATAACTTTGACAATCTATCACAAATGAACAATAAAAGGAATTAACAAAAGTAGATATGACGCCATTTTTGCTCAGGCTCTATGAGTAAAGTGCATAGTAAATGTATTAACAGTAATATTTACATCGAGTAGAAGTGAGGTTACGTTGATTCTGGAATTCTCATCAGAGTCCACCAGGAGTTCCACATCGGTCAGATCTACACTGGAGTATAAAGGTCGCAATGTCTCTGTGTACTGAAAATATTAATTGTTTAGTAAGTACATACTGGTTTAGTAGGTACATATTGACATGGAAAATATTACTTGTTTAGTACATACTAATATGGAAGATATTAAAAATCAAATCAAAATAATTTATTTAGTTCAGGCCCTAATAACGCACTTATGAAGGTCTCAATTACCACCATTTGTACTACGGTTGCTATGTTATTGTATTCTCTTTAGATTGCTGCTGGAAAAAATATAACTTTTGATTTCACTTACTTCTTCGTTTGTGTGCTGTAACAAAGAAAAGTTAATTTAATTTGACTCGTATTTTAAGGCTATTTGCATAAGAAGTTGCCACCATGTGATATCTACTCGCCAGATTTATGTCATATGGTGGCAGCACCAGCCCCTCACAACCAATTTCGATGTACAAGTAAACTATGCAAGAACCGTTAATTTCTTGCTAATCATAATTAGTTTTAGACATAATATCTATTATCTACGTACCAATGGCCTTAAATCCGGATGATACAAAACATGCCCGTTGTTATCCACCATGAAGGAATATCCATTCACTCCAAGCTGTAAAAGTTAACAATCATAAGATAAAAGAGACATATTGTATAACTGCTGTACCTATTTTTGATATTAATAGAGAAGGCGATATTACCTTATATGGTGGCACGAGCTTCTTTATTTGATTGACAGGTACATCTGTTCCAACTACTCCTAGAAGATTTGCTTCCCTTTGCTGAAACAAATTTAATTTCATATCTCTATACGTTTCGTTGCATCATGATTGTTACAACGAACAATCCACAGTTCATGCAAATAGTTGTTCATACTGTTTTTAAACCTTTCGCGATTTAAACACATAGTAATGACATGAAATCATCGTAGCATCGTTGACCACAGCCGATGCAACTCGGTCGAAACGTCGGGAGGTAAATAAACAATTTAATATCGCGTATAAGACCCTTTTTCATGTCATTACTAATAGTTGTTCAGTACGGAATCGCTTAGTAATTATTTATTATATAAATTTTTAATCTTTATTTTTAAGTGGTTTTGAAACAAAGTTTATGCCAGCCCTATAATTCTACTTTGCTTTACTTACCGTGTGGTTTCTCCTGTCGAAGATTGGTACTGTGACAGACGTCATCAGTTGTCCCATTCCATCGTCAGCTAAACTGCTACTCTGTTTATTAAGAACGATAAAATTAGCGATATTGGCTTTGTTAACCATTTCATATCTTTTTATTTGTAATATATTAATTAGATGCGTGTAAGAACTCACTCTGCCTCCAACGTAGACTGGACTCCAATGTACTGGGTGAACATTTTGATACATCACCAAAGGTCGTGCTAGAACCTCCACCAAGTGAAGCACCTTGTATTTTATTTCTGAGTGCTCGTTGATTGTTACGTAGAACCCTGTTGAGAGATGGAGATAGTGGAAATAGTCAATGTTTTATCCGCCTGCGACCTCACTCGCGTTCAAATAGGATAAACATCTTCATATACCTAGCTATTACTCAAGGGCAGTGTAGCATTACATTACATTAGTGACTTTACAACAATTTTTATAATTGTTTAAGTAGGTACACATGAACAAGTAAATTATACCTTTTTACAATATGATTGCCTATAAATATGCAGATTAGAAAAGTCATTATCGAATCGAAGTGCACGAATCTCCTCAAAACATATTTGTTTTTAAAGTTTTCTTTAATAACTACCTTTGTTAGTACAAGCCATGTCCTTCATATTATGCCCGGCAGCCGCGTCTCCCCCCACCCTGTACGTGAAGATGCGCACGGGCATGTGTGGCCAGTTCCAGGTGCGAAACACTCCCTTTACCCCGCCGGCGCCACCTCCTGCTCCCACCACCGCTATCGCCTGGTTGCACTGGCAACCCTGCCCAGTACGGTTGTACTGGAAAATTATTTACAAGTAAGACGACAAAGACTTTACATTAGGACAATTTAGTCTTTAGTTTAGTCTAATTAGGACAAAACATGTTATAAATATTTTTATTATTTCCTAAACATAAAATTGTTGCATAAAGTTTTTTCTTGCGACTTAAGATAAAATATTTATAAACTAATCTTACTCGGGGTAGCAAGAACTCCATACATTTAATTAGTCAAAGATTTTTCTAAATAATTTCGGTCTTTTCAAAGATTATCCCATACATACTCGTACAAACGTACAAATTTGACCCTTCATTAGTACCTATAGTATATCTCTTTGTAATATAATATTTTTAGTAATGCGAGTGTTAATGCTTCAATACCCGGTGTAGGATCTCGAAAGCGGTCGTGAAAGCTCCAGTCAAGTTCGCCGCTCCTCCTGATATTTCAGCGTTCCACAAGGATGTTTTTAGTTCACGTATCGTTTCTGGTACAGCCTGTGAAGGAATCAATGTTTATTGGAATGTTCTAAAGTGCCTAAAAAAGTACCTACACTCTCTGCCTACTCCGTGATTGGTCTGATGACATACCTATACGAGTAGGTATGTATCGAAAAAAGGAAATTGCACGATGTTTTAGTCTGATAATTTTACTGTCCAGATAAAATAATAAAAGTACATGTAACTTTGCGAACAATGAAGTGACGGCGATAAAAACTACGTCTTGCAGTGTACACAAACCCAAAAACGCTGATAAACCTACAGCGAATACCACGAAAATACGCCTTGTCCACGCATGTTTAAAAAACCGGCGTCGCTTCGTTATTCGCAAAGTTCCATCTATTTTTTTTTATTTGATCTGAGTTTTTGTGTTGTTGAATTGGAAGCCGATATTATGATGATAAGAGGTTTAAATCCCGGAAGACAAGGAAACGGAGCAAGACAATTTTAATTTTATTTAATTGATAATAAGTAAAGTAAAAAATTAAATTAATTCATAGTATATTATTCAACAAATACGAAATCTATTTAGACCAGAAATGCAGCAGCATCAACTTTTCATGTGAAAAGTTGGTGCTCCTTTTCAAAGCTAGGCCTTGGCTGTTGTTGTGGAATGCCTCGGTGCACAAAGTTAAGTCTAACTGTTGTATCTAACCACTGAAGGCTGCAGAGTGACTGCAAGCAACCTTGAAACTAGTCTTGAAGGCTCATTGTTATTAGTACTGGCATGTTCCATTTTGTTCCAATCGCCTTGGACGAGTTACGACATCAAGGTTACCTACTTGACTACATAGCCTACGTTATGTATAGGTGGAATCGTAGTTAGTATTAGGTACCTACTTAGATCGCAGTAACACAAAGATACTTTGCTGCTCAATCTAGGCCAAATGAAAACGCTATCAATAGTTTGATAGAACAAGATATTTACGATCAAGTATATCAAGATCAAGTAGTAACAAGTAAAATATGGATAAAAAATACTACATAAAAAATAGGATCATATTCTCATAACTAATTGCAATGGCGTAACAAATATCTATATGTCATATTTGTTGCTATAGGTTGAAATTAAATTGTAAGTTTATTCACCAAGATTGCTTCCAAGTGTAAATAAGTCATCAGATAACAAGTACGTTTACACACAAGTTAATGCGAACAAACATCCGAATGTATGTACTAATGAAACTTTATGCATGTTACAACTCTTAAATATACATTTAATATCGCAGAAATAAAGCGGAATTGCTTTGACGAGGATAATTGCTGGCTCTTATATAAGCGAACTTGGAAATATATGTGAATAGGTAATTCTCATTGTTTTGCACGTTTTACTTGCAAAACCGACTTTGTAAGCTAGCTACAGAAATAGCTTAGGTTTTAAGTTGGGATCATGTGTAAGGTGTTGCCAGCACCTTCCTATCAAAGTCTCAGTTCCGACATTGCAGCACTGAACGGATCAACCCGTTGTGCCCTACTACTCTTACTTACTACAAATAACTCTGGAAATACTCAGGAACACAACTCTTCGTCATACTTGTGTTAGGTGGTTGCGATCCTGTTTGTAGAAGGTACTATCGTATCGTTATTCTTGTTACCCTAATAATATACGTACCACTGTAATGGGTACGATACTAGAATTATACCATTTTGTAGCTTGTAGTCATCATCCGAACGCTGAATAAACAAATGATCCAATCTCAAGTATGGCCAAGTCTACAAGTTAAATTGCAAGATGGCGGTAACAAGATCGCAGTGTTACCTGTCAGGTTACGGCGCCTCTTGCTTCTTTATGGCGTAGATTTTATCTACAAACTTTGCCTAGTCTTATGAACTAAATATTAATCGTCTTTTAGACACCTCGGGAAATATGTACATGTCTTATAAACTGATTTTAAACATACTGTACCTACCCATATTTGTGTTTAATTTTGTGGATGTTAATTTTTATCAGCAATCCAATGAGCATTTAATGAATGGGAACCTGTTACGCAGTTCAAAGGTGTCATACATAACAACTCAATAGACTGCCGCTTCATATTTATTCAGAAATTAATTATAAAAGAAAAAATATGTTTGAATTAAATTTTTTTGATATCCGAATATTCTGGCTAGTTTCGTTGATATCAGTATTCCTACCGTCATTATGGTAACTTTGATAAGGATAAGGCCATGGCGACTATGATGATCACTCGAATATTCTTCCTATCTATATAAATATACAACATACATACAAATAGGGGTGATAGAATTTTTCTATAATAATTGTAACTAAAAAACTAAAATGCCAATGCCATTAGTGAGCACATTCTGTGAAAAAGAGGTGGAAATATTATGATCGCTGTGCTACATTGACGAACGTATATTTAAAACTTGCCACTTAGTGAAGTGTCGCGTTAACCGCGCTTCCATTAGCCCGCGAGGTGCGTGAACAAACTAAACAATTTATTGATGAGCGTGTGGCGGCGAAGTCGCGTGACACTGTCACGTCGATAATAAAGTGATTTTGTACACAATTTCTACGAACACTTTGTAAGTACACGTCACAAAGTTTCCGTTAAAAATATTTGTATAAAGAAAAGCTCGCGCTCTTCGTTCAATTACTTCTATTATATTTGTATTATTTTTTTTATATCAATTTTATAAATATAAATTATATATTTTTTTGTTCCGTACTGAAACCGGTTCCGTATGAAAATGATTCAAATCTCATCTAATCACTAAGTTATTTCTATTTCGAGAAATATTGTAGTAGATACTTAGCTGTAGGAGGCAAATAATAGGTAAAGAGAATTCAGTCAAGTATTTAAAAATTTCTTCTTCTACGAGACTATAAGTACTATCACCTCACGAAATTGCTGCTAAAAACCTAACTAGCCATGCTGAACAAAAGCCTGCATCATATATACTCAGTGACTTCATGCCACTCTAAGTTCTCATCATACTGAGGCATCACCCATTCTGTCGCTGTTTGCTGAGCTTTGTATCTTTCAAACAAAAACCGTCACTTACAAATAATGATAATAACTGTTTTTTATTTGCCCTTCAATCCATAATAACATCATGGCTTTATTTGGCCAAATTTGAACCAAGCAACTTTGGCGTCGCGAAGCTTTTAAAATATTGTTTAAGTCTATTCAGGTTTGCATGCAGTGGTGGTTATGTTGGAGCCAACTTTGCTGGGCTCTTGCAATAAGAGGTTCATAACCTACAACAAATCCATCAAGTAGCGTACACACAGTTGGTCGACAGATCAATCAGAGCACGCAAAACGCACATTAAATGTACCTTTATAGCGTTAATGCTCCTGCTTGGGCTTATCAATGGCTTTGCGTACACTGTAATTTAGTTTTAAAACAAAATGCCCTCCCCGCTGGTGGCACTTGTTTTATGATAAACGAGAGCAAAAGATAGTATTTGTGAAGTTAGCGCGTTTAGAATTTCTTGTAATTTCTCCAAATGTAATTTATCAGGTAGGCTATACTGCATTGCTTGTATATCAGCAATTGTATGTAGTGTTACATAAAGAAAATATACTAGCCAAATTATTTTGCGTAATCAAAAAGAAATAGAGCATGTACCCTTTGAACATTAGCTATCGTTTACTTTTCTTAATAGAAAACTGCGTGCGTCGATCACAATTTGTAAAGTTAATATTACACAATCTGGACACGAGCGTAGCCAGTAATTGACTCGCACACCGATATTAAAAGCTTTATACGCGCGTAGCAACGTACGCAACTCTGACGTGGAATTTACGTCATGTTTAAATCAGGTCTGACGGTACACAATTTGTTACAGCCACTGTTAGAACCCGGGACCCTTGTTTTAATTAAACTTATGTCGTCTAATTGTTAGCGATTGCTGTTTACCGCGCACGTATCTCGCATTACGTGTAATAATTTGTATTAAGTTATATCGATTTAATATTCACTGTATAGTTTAATTGTAACAGTTACGGAACACTCCACATTCGTACGTAACGAGTAGGTACGGAAATAGTTTCTGTAAATTTCCAGATATTCTTACGAATTACCTCTAGAAATTAATTTGAGTGATTTTTACGACAGCGTGGTGCAGAAATAATTTATTATTTATTTCTTATTTTAAACTTAGGTCATTGAAGTTTTCAATATCATTATGAATGGAACTCAATATGGCAATGCGATGTATGGCTTCTTCTATTTAGAGATTTTCTATAATGGTGGACTCACCTGGGCCAATATCTTCGTGTAACAGGAATGTATTTCGGAGATTGTGTCACTGTATCGAAAGACGTTGACAAAATCGTTCGGCCCGAGAGTATCTAGCAACGCTGATACTGTAGCCTTTGCGAGCCTCCAGTACGAAGAGCTTTGGTCATCGGAGTCATCGAGCAAGATGACCAGGTCTTTGGGCGACGTGGCTGCTTCAACGAACCAGTTTGAAGATCTGAAGTCGTAAAATTCCCGCGCGTGGTGGGAGTAGCCGTCCTCTGGTGGCCACGACATTGCTGCAAAATATTTCATGTATCAAGATACGTTACATCATCTTTAAATAAAGATTTCACAGTGAGTCTGGTTTTATTTTATATTTTAAGAAGGGACAAATAAAGGCTTGGAAAGTTAAATACTCAACAACTGGCAACTAAAGGCATCATTGCGAACATTATTATAATTTGTCTATGGTTGTGGCGTGGAGTCTGTAACTGTAATTTCAGTTCTTATGGTCCTTAATTCGACAAAGTGAGATGCAATATCAATAGCTCAGAGTAGATAATATACTACGTACATAGGTAAGATAAGAAATATTTACGAATATATATGATTGATAGAACGCTCTTGCGTAGTTACGTATCAAAAATACTGATCACATCTTTCAATAATAATACCATCTTGATCAATATTGGATAACAAATAAAAGTTTATTCCTCACCCGGATAACGCCTCATAAACC
The DNA here is from genome assembly GCA_951449985.1 of Falcaria lacertinaria. Taxonomy (NCBI): domain Eukaryota; kingdom Metazoa; phylum Arthropoda; class Insecta; order Lepidoptera; family Drepanidae; genus Falcaria; species Falcaria lacertinaria. The sequence continues at coordinate 3,694,938 of OX602109.1, read as the reverse complement.
CGCCGAAGGAGGCGTAGTACTGCCACGAGAGGGAGGCGTCTATCTCATAGTTGTTCACAAACAGAGGGTCCAAGTGTTCGGACCACGCGATCTGGTTCTGTACCTCGCCATCTGATAAAACAACACAAAATTAATGAATATGAAGGTTTACTTGTATATAGGATGTCACTATATCGAGTTAATCAAAAAATCAAGCCATATGTCTAATCGGATTAGTTAAGTCGATAGACCAGCAAATGATAACTTAGCCGGCGCTATTCAGCTGAGGTGATAATGTTTTGATAGAAGTACGCAAATTGTGCAGCATAATTTATTGCTGGCAATGGTTCTGTTCCATAAAATTCGACTTTTATACCAACGATTCTCTGTTCACACGTACATATTTGATTTTAAGCCATGGTATTATAATTTTATTTCTCGCCCGTTTACTAAAGTCAAAAGTGAATAAAAAACGCCGCCTGTATTAATTTATAGTAAAACTGTAAGAAGTATATTGTCTATGTTTTATTTCGGACCGAGCCGACCGATTTTTTTATGTATTCGCTTACCCGCATGCACCTGTCGTAGCTGAAGCTAGGTATTTTTTTTGTTAGTTATTTTACATGTTCAGCGGCTTAGATAAATGTGCTTTTGAGCCATTCTAACATTCGTAAAAAAATATTTTTTCAGATCCTCTATTAAATTCTAACTGCACTCCGCTTGATTCTTACCAAAACTCAACTTTTCTAATGTAATGAAAGGTAAGTATGTAGTCCAGAGGGAAAAAGATAAACCAAGAGTTGATCGTCACATTACTCTTTATAGATGTTTTATTTCACTGATCAATTTAACGAACATTGTAGGTATATAGCTATAGGTCTGGTTCCTTATCTGAGTTACCTACATGGTTATCAAAAGAAAGCAAATCTGTGACAATGTTGTCATCACGCTGACCAATTAGGGAAATTTTCTTTAACTACCCATTAAGAGAAGCGTAATTGGCAAACTTTGGTTCATTGGGCAGCCGTGATTGCTTTCTCCTAAACCGTCGGCCGGAAAAATTAATGGTTCGGTCGGGTACTATAGGTTTGTCAAATAAACGTATACCCAGGCTGTGTAACTACGTCTTTTAAATTACTTATATACGGGACATTGCGTTTTCTGGGTTTTATGGCCCTTTGATGGCCTTCAATGTCACGAATGAATATCATAATAAAAAAGTATTACAAGTTTTGATGCAAATACCAGAACCCTTAATATATATTATGAGAAAGGGTCTGTTATTCTACGGTAGAAATATCGATACATAAAATTATAATACATAATCACTAAAATTTGAATAACGTGTCAACCCCGTATTGATTACTTGCGGCATAGAAATTATTGCATTAAAAAGCGATTTGGTGTAGTTTCCTTTCAGCGTTTTTGAATGGGCGAGTGAAATTATGTGATGTAGATTACGAGGCGGGTCGTGACCGCGGGCCCGGGGACAGCTGAAGGGTTACACGATCATTTGTAATGCCATTTTGTGCTTTATTTTTTACCAAATCAGTTAATTGTAATCTTTGCTTATTGTTATTTTTAACCACGAATCTCTGTACATAATTGCGCCACATAAAGATTACGACCAGATTTAACGATGGGCTATTGTTCAAACATGAGTAAGTACCCTTTTGTTATTTTATTGTAAGTGTATGGGGCGATACCTGAGTACCGTGCCTGATTAAATTAATGATCAATATTTCCGTATGTCACAGACTAAAAGACGAACTGGAATTGACAGACAAACTGAATTCTGAAACATGAAACAATATATACTGTAGATAATAATTTAACGTATAAAAGCGGTTAACCTAGTTTATGGACGCTTCGAACAATTTGAACATACATAGATATGTAATCAGAATTCCGTGCTTGATTATTTTGTTGAAAGCTTTGAGTGGTACCACTACATAGTATGTAATGGGATCAATAATCATTACATAAAAGTTCAAATATCGCCCATGCAGGAGGTAGCTTTACTAATAGGTAAAATATGTCAATCTGTTCATAAATCATCCCCTTACCCCACTGTGGGTGTCTCCCGGGTGTCACCAATATATTAGGTTTCATTATTTAGGGTTCCAGCGGTTGGTCTATACTTGCCTTGCTGTTAGCTACCGTTAGAAGCTAACCGATACACATGATTTGAATGTCGCCTCTGGTAGTAATGAATTAATCATTACTAAAATTTTATGTATGTATAATATTTATATCAATGTTAGAGAGATTGGTTCAACATTCATAACAAATAAACATACGGTCCGTTTTTCTTATTCTTACGTTTACATAATCTGTTTTGTGACAAGGCCAGGGAGACAACGTCGTTTCAAAATAAAAAAATCGAGCATCTCATTAATCTGTTGCATTCATTTACGTATTTGCAAAGATAAATGAATACCCACAGATTTTGTGTGCTATTCGATATGCTAACCTTGTTAACAATAGTATGACTGTACCATCAGATTTAGTATGTGGCGACATGAGCACGGCGCTGTATGTGGTGTTGACGGCAATGTGGTCGAAGTGCCGACTGGGCGCGAGTTGCAAGCGGCGCGCGCGCGCAGACAGCGTGCCGTCATCCGTGTGAACGTTCAACCAACGCGCGTCGTAGTATGAGCCGGGGGCGCCGTCACTGCCGCCGGCGCCAGCTGACAGTGCAGCTGCTTCGGCGCTGTCCATGATTCGCTGCAACAACAGAGATAGATCAATACCACTCACATTTTCACCTGGGAGACAGAAGCTCGTTTGTTGTACCTCATGTTTATTGATGAAAAGTATTCGCGTAGGTAGCGAAAAAGGTGAGTGCACAAAGAATAAGTGGGGGCTCTTTACTGTCTACCCCGAAGAAACGTATCGTAAACACGTATGTATGTAAATAAAACCGTAGCCTTATAACAAAAAGGCTTACAAATTGTGTATGTGGCTTTATAATCCTTTATGTGAAATTGTCAACATATCATGAAACATTTCCGTTAGTTAGTTTGTCAGTTACAAACATAGCGTGAATCGCATCCATTGCCGGAACTCCGGGCCATCGAACACAAAGATTGGTCGGATAAAGCGGCAGAGAATTGTCGACAATTAGCCCGAGTAGAATTAGGCTGATCGATAGTTGCCTTTGTCCCCGCATGGGGCATTAGCGCTCGATCAAAAATGACAAATAATCAGCTCTTAACCGGTTTCTAATTGCCCGGGTTGAAGACCTCTGGGTCGACGCGATCGAAGGGTTGCTGTTGTTTTCATTTGGGAACTGAGTAACGGTTTACAAAAAAGTTAAACAAAACTCTGTAAATGTTCAGCCGGTTTACAATATAAATGATTGCTATTACTATGTGACCGTATTATGTTACGCTATGTTATGATGTACGATATTATTTACTCTGAGGTTACGATGATTAGTCAACACGGGTATATAATAATAAAATATGATAATGGTGACAACTTTGGAAAAACACGTACGTCTCACACGTCACAGAAGTATGGCGCATGTCGCGAATTCATAAGTTTTGCCCTCAGCACGCCTCAGCATTTTTTATACCACTAAGGTGGCACACAAGCATATGACCCACCTGTTGGTAAGCAGTCACCGTAGACTATAGCCGCTAGCAATACTAGTGATATCACTAACGAGTTGCCATCCCTGTTGTTGACGAGGGCTCAATGTGCTAGCAGCATCAGCTCATTACTAGCCCAGCGTATCCCCGTGGAGCACTGGCAACCTTACCGCAGAAACGCAACACTTCATCAAAGTAGTGTTATTTCACTGCGGTCATCTGTACCGTACAACCCATAAGTTTATAGTTTTATTGTGGTAAATAATACATGTGTCAAGACTAGGCACCAAGAGTACTAATATCATTATAAAGTAAATTTGTTTGCCTATTGTAAAGGTTTATTTCAGTAATTTCAGCATCAAAAGCGCCATTATATTACTTAGTAACCTTGTTTATGTCGAAGGAAAGTACAAGTGAAGGTGCCCATGTCACCTTGGCTCCAGTCCATTCCTACCGTATCCCGCGCGCGATGGCGCCCTCGCGTGCGAGTAATGCCCCAGACTGATTGTCTCGACATTGTGACCTCACTTTTACTAAACCTGGCTTATTATTTATTACGAAATCCTGTACATGGGTTTTATAGAGGTTTTAATAACTTTTGATAGTTTTGGTTTCAAGAAAGATTTCAACAAATGCAGATGAAGTTTACTGTACTTTGAATTAATTAATAATTTGTTTTAAGATGATCGAATAGTAAACGTAGCGTCCGTCACGTCTCAATAGTTCATTATAAAATCTGATATTCAAACATTAAGTTGGATCGGGTGTTGGTCCTAACTGTGCGGAATTATGGCCAGTGCGAAAATGGCCGTGACTAAAACACGCACAGAAACCATGTTCATAGTAGACGTTTTACCTCGCAGATAAAAATGCTAATACCTACTCGGTTTACGTAAACAAGTTCAGATAGTTAACGTTATATCGCAGTCAGCAGATTTAAAAAAAGAGTTCTTGAAGAGTTTATAAATGAGAGTTTTTAGTTGAAGATGGAACAGCCCCATCGCTCGCTCGAACTGAGGGAAAGTAATTAAACTTGCACCTAGTAGCCGCCCGTATTTGCAACCTACCGCCACTTCAGATAGCTCATGGCTTTAATTTACTCACTAGATGTATTAGTTTGACAGGATTAGTGCATTGAACTAATTTAATATCTGTAATGAGTTATGGCTATAGCAGGGACGTAGGTTCGCAATTTACAAGATGTCTAACGTTTAATATGTTGTTCAAGCTTTGGCAAACACGAAGAAAGAAAATATTCCATTATACATTATCACAACATTTAATGGGGTTATAAATTGCTAATGAAATACGAGCTCAAGGCTCCCGAGATATTTCACGCCGCACATTAAGGAATGCTATGAAAAACTGGTAATTCTTAAAACAATAGTGAGAGAGCTTCGTAAATACGTCGTTCCTTTATTTTGTTTCGCTACAGTTTCATTAAGTGCGAAATGTCGGCATCGTTTTTTCTTGGCGACGCTCGCAGCGCAGCAATCCCCCCTATTTTTCAACATCATTGTTGAGCTAAGTACTGAGCGCTTTCGTTGCGAGCCCTTTTCGGTACGTATTAAGCCCACTATTCACTAATCATATCGCGGCAACAAGTCTTTTTACTTGTTTGGCATTATAAGTGGTAACTAAGTTCTATGGATGGTTACAACACTATTTACTGAAATTTGCTACAACCTCCTAAAATAACATATCTTAAACTAAAATAATAAAACTCAGTCTTGCAAAACTAAACAAAGCCATGAAGTGTTCATGTTTGTACGCAGTCGTGGCGCACCGCCGAAGATCAGGGGTTGAGACTCGAGACGGAATAAACAGCTTAGATAAATAAACTGTAGTGTATTCCAGTGTACTACCCACGTTCCTTGCCTCCTTTTCAATGCGTCGGAAAATACCGACGCGTTTAAATAAGCCGAGTGCTATTCAATATTCGAGATCCTTTGTCAGTTGGCTCAGACTGATATTGGCTAATATAACGGAGTAATGTGTACCACGAATTGAAACATTGTTACTAAAACCTTCTTTTTATCCTTTGAATATTGTACCTTCTCTTCGTTATTAACATTCCTTAACGCTTTGATTATTATTAGGAAATTTAAAATTATTTTTTTACGAAGGGTAGTATTGTAAACCCTATCTTGGGACGGAAAATTGTGAAAGTTTTTCCCAATTTCTTCTATCGGGGCTTAGCATTAGCAAACTATTTTATTTAACTTTTCAATTGATAACCCAATATCCCTTTTTGTGTTACACCTATGCAGCCTAGCTTTACCAGCACCCCCTATCGTTGCACCAATCTCATTGTACGTCACTGATAAACAAATATTTAGATATACTGCAATGTAGATACACAAAAGATAGATAACGGATTGTTTATGAATGATGTGCGACCCGATTCCCGGCTATAACCTTATTATTTAGTATTCCTGTGCTATGGCGCGCGCAGTTCTGCTTGCATCATGCATTTCAAGACTCGGGTAATCCTATTACATTGAAAAACTTCGCAATTGGAATGTGTTGAATTGTAATATCCGCGCTGTTACGTTAGCAAGATGTATGTGAAGTAAGTCGATTAAATTTCTGCATTTGTATACAATTTATTCAATAAGAAAAAAAATTTTTTGAGTGGCCTTTCGATTGACGTCATCCAGCTTCTAATCTCAGAAAATATAGAATATTGCCCACATTAAACTCCAATATTCGCTGGGATTTATTATAGTCCTATGATACCTACTTTACTTATACAAACTCCAAGTTATGCAAGATTAAAATTATGTTATCTGCCTACGAAGCGAAATTGGAGTCTGAAATGTGACAGTGAAAAGATAAAGGAAATATTTTCGCTTTAGTTCTCAAGGAAAAAACAGAAAATGTCTTCAGAGTCACGTTTAACAATAACATGATTACTCGGGCGTACGTTTATCGGAGTCGATAGGGCTGTGGTTCTAGTTTAATATCGGGGCTGGTGGCGGGTCGTTGACACCGCCCTGTGGCCGCGGCCACCCCCGCCCGACACCTCGCTGCCCACATCGCGACTCCTCCGCCAATATCAACGAGTTGTTTCTATAATACTGAACTTGCTCTCATCTTACTAATCATTACGTAACTTATATGAACAATGTTCACATAAGTCTTATGTAATTAAGTAATCCAAGAATTTGCATTTAATTTACATCACCATAATTCCCCAATCCTATGCCATTTGTGGTCGGTGCAATATGTTTGTATTACTGCTCATTTCTATCAATCGTCGTCTCTGAATTAACGTCCTTCTAGCCATGTCATCTTTCACAGTCATCATAATTCTTCTCCATACGATATTATCATTCCCATCACTGAACCTGCATTTTTTAATGTAGTTCAATACTTTAAGATTATAGATTGCAGGGAGTGTAAGAAATTATGTTCCATTTGAGTCGTTTGTATTTAAAGCTACTTGCTTACAAGCCAAGGTCTTCGAGTAAAGCCCGCCAGCGAAGATTGCATTCTCCAAATACTCGGTCTGGTGCACTATTAAACTTTACACGACCGCTGTAGTTTAACATGACACAAACAACAATGCACTACCCTGATTTGTTGCATTGCAATTTGCTTTGCTTTTTTATAACAAACTTCCTATAAAAGAAAAAAAACCATTGCGCTCAGCTAATAAACTACCAACACCAACTTAAGAACATATAAGTTTGATTTTTTATATGAGTTGAGAAATATTTATTATATGTAGTTATTTGAATATTAATCAATTCCTCAACGCTACTACATTATAAATAGTAAGACTTTTACAGTATCATGTTTTCCTAGTTAGCCAAAGAAGGGTAGGACTAATGTAAAAAAGGTTTCCAGTTCAAATACAATCCATAGAGCAGCCGCACATAAAATTCTCGTTGAGTACAGTGCGTGTTACCTAAACTTGGGATTACTGCAATGTCCCGAAGGCGTCCGGAATATTGAGTAAGTAGCCTGCGGGCTCCTTCGGGCGCGGAGAGAGCGGCGTGCGCGAGCGGGACGACCGTCTCAAGACTGTGAATCAATAAAGTCCACTCGCAAGGCCGGTGCAGCGGGTGGATATGGGTCACGGTGCACTCACGCCACTAGATGCTATTTAATAACCCTCTACACGCCCTGACAGATATTACTCGATCCTCTTTCCGTTCCAAACATTTTAAGTCAAGCTGTCGGAGCGAGTATAAAGGATTTTTAATGCATTCTGGAATTGCAATTACACCACAGAAATTGAACTATCGCTTTTTTTTCTTATAAATGTTGAATACTCATATCGTGTCTGGGAGTAGCGCCATGTCATAAATATCGAATCACACATGGTTGTCATAACAATTTCCGGCACCGATTGCGATCCGATGGCGTGAATTATGCCAGGGAGTTCTTGTCACAAGCACGCAGCTGGTGTTTCGCAATTTGCTGATGGCAACATTAAGGTCGGGAGTGCAGTCAGCCCGGGCCCGCTGCGGCTCGTCGCCAGAATTTGGCCGAGCGCCTTGCACTTAAGCTTGCAGCGGAATTTAAGCACTTACATGTCGTATATAGTTTATAGCCAGCGATCCGAAATTCTATAATAATGATTAGGTAGCCAATGACAGCTATGCGTTACTTTAGGTTGGCTAGAAACAAATATACTAAAATTCCGCCAGGCACAATTACGAGCTCAATAATAAAATAGTGTTAGTGTTAAACCATCACGCGGGCTGTAAGCTTGCGTGCCTTCTTAGTAGAATAAAAATAATAATATATAAAGTTGTGGATATTTTATAGAAAATCGTTGCATTATTTGATTGGATTATAGTCTCTACGCAAAAGATTACTGAATGCTACGAAATGCTACGAAGCTCTACGAAAATGCTACAAGCGTTCGTAGATCCTCCAATAGAGGCAAACTATTTAGAGAGCATATGCAATATGCATGTGAAATGGCTAGTATGAGTGAGTGAATAGTTTTAATTTCAGTTTGTCACGTAGTTGGTAGAGGTATTCGGAGCGTTCGAGGTTGGCACCTGTGATTGTTCCCTCGCGACGGCGCAAACTTGCAACAAATATGCCGCGCTCATCCCAGTGTCATCTCTCGATAAAATTATTTAATTAACGTTACACAAACATTGACTATGCGGAATATTCATAGGTAAACTATGATGACAGCGTTGGTCTAGTGGTTAATAAACATTCCCACGACGCTCAGTTTAGCGAGTTCGATCCCCGTATAGACAAACATAACTGTGAACATTTGTGTTTGCTTTGAGTGGGTGTTTGGTATGTACCCATAGTACAGGCTTTGCTTGGTTTGGGACCTGATAGCACTGACCAAACATTATTTTATTTATTATTTGAGTGAAAATTGCTAGGATGGAGAATAATTTCATGTAATGTAGCTTTATCAAGAACAACTTTTGTCTACGTGTTCGTCTCGGATACAACTATTTTTCTATGAGAAGATGAACAGCGTTGCGCCGGCGTGGAAGTGGAAATTAAAAATATTATTATTATTTTTTGAGAGCTTTCCAATAAGTAGTCGAAAGTTTTTCTTGCTACCAGTACAGTTCTATTCCGTTTCACATTCCACGCAAAGTCTAGTGTGCGTTTAATTTACCCCTGTTTCCGTCGAACATATTTATAGCACAAATGCGTACTGCACACCATCCATAAATTACTCTTAACGCGAACGAGAGACACTGCCACGCAATTATCAAATGGAAACCATATGATTTTAATTGCGAATGCCGCGTTATCTACTTGTTAGGTACTGAATATATGACGGTATTTATTAAGTTGTGAGCACTTTACCTTAGAAAGATATGCTACAGCATGCAACCCATAGTACACAACGACTTAAGAGTTTACTTATTTTTATTTTCATAAAGATGATGATAAAAATTTATCTGAGTTTATTTCTACGTATTTTTATTGGCATTCCTACAAATTACTTTATCCCGGTTAAAAATAAAGAAATAAAAAACATTACCCGTTGACATACATTTTTGAACATTTATATTTAAATGCAATTTGCTTAAAATCACCGTCACGAATTGAGTTAGATTTCTCCGCTCGTATGTAAAACAAAGTGTCTTCAATGTAGATTCAATTCAGCAAGTTAAATAAAAATAGTAACATTCATAACGTGTGCGACACAAGCCAGACGTACAGACGACAAAGTAAACAGAGTTATATGTTGAATATGGTAGCGCTAAAAGTTTTAATTTGTCATACTTTTTTGTGGTTAAATAAAGCATGGTTCGGAAGGCAGGCGGGGCCGGATATAGACTTGGGCGGGGGTGGGGTCCCGCGGCTACTGTTTACATTATATTATTATGATTTATTGCTCAATCGATGCGCCACCCGCCCCACGCCACCCAGCTACTGAAATTTCAGCCAAAGTTCATGTATACATGCCGGAATTTGAACTATGCTTCAGTGTTAAAGGAATCGCGCTTTGATATGCTCTCAAGGTAGATAGTTTCAGAAAAGAAAGAGGTAATCGTTTGGGATGAGCGTGATATAAGCTATTTCAATATTTAGGTTAGGTTATAACTTATTTGTTACTAATTTATTAAACCTACTAATTGCGTACTTGATAAATTGGTACTTTAGCAGGAAGTGAAAAAAAAATTATATAAAATTCATTGGACTTGTGTACAAACTTAATATATAAACAAACCAGACACTTACATATACATTCAAATTGTTATCGGAATACAATTTTCCTGAACGAATTTAAAACACCTTGGGAACTAAACAAATCTTTCTTTCACGTAAAACTTCAGTCCTGTGCATCGTTGTCTTAAATTGGATTTCAAATAAAATGTGTAATAAATGTGTTGCTCTCTTTGAAAGAGCTTCCTTGGTTCCAAATTGCAATACAAAACAAACGGAAGTAAAATTTATTGTATGAAAAATTTCGTATAATATATATATTCAGTAGTAATTGTCGTGACTCTTTTGTATACGAGTGTCAGTTAAATGTTACTCTGGAAGACTGAGACATGATGCGTTCCTGGTTAAAATCCTTAATGTAGAGAACCAGAAGCTGTATTTTTATGTAACAAAGCTTTAAATTAGAAGTGCAGTGTCGGAATGCAAACAGAGAATACATTCAACGGGATCTCGGCCTGGCGGGCGTACCTCTCTCAATCCTATGAATAACAGCTTCTCTACACCCTTACCACAATATGGCTTTTGTAAAACTGCTAGTTGTTAAAGTAGGATTACTTTGACTGACGTTAGTAAACATTTTCAGTTTCTTAACTCCTAGACTAACTAAGCTACGTCATCACATCACATATGTTCCTTTTGTATAAAACGCGTCAATTTGTGTGGATAATTATAATCGCGTTGCTCACTAAGGAACCTTATAGACCTAAAAGAACGCATCAAATTCTTCGAACAAAAGTTTTTTGGTCAATGAAATTTGCAAGAAAGCAAGGTATTGAATTGAAACGCGTTGATGGAATTCCGTACCGGGTACAAATCACGAAACATTCCAATCCCTCTGGTTAATTGAATCCTGTAGGCCTTCATTAAGGGGATGGGGGTACGAATCGACAAAAACGAACTTTTACGGAAAGGAGAACGACGGAGTCCGGACAAAAACCACAAATGACATTCGGGAGGTGGCGCGGATCGAATAATTACGTCGCGGCTCGCACCGAACTTGGCTTTCACACCCCAAACATCTCCTTCATAAAACTTCTCTTAACTTGCCGCAGCTGAATTATTACATGTTTTGCTGAAACCTAAGTAAGCTTCAGCAAACTTTGTCTGCACACGTAAAAGGCGTCTGCTACACGAACCACACATAGGTGTCGTATGGTATACCTCGGGATGATGAAGATGATAATCTTTTACGAACATAAGTTTTTTAATTTAATTTCATGTCCACGTGCTCTACAGTCAACACATGTACCGTGTGCTATGGGAAATAATATAGGCTTCTCAATCGAATGTTGTCCTGTCTTTATCCCCTACGTAATAGGAGGTTGAACCGAATCTAACATGTTATCGCTGGTTATAAGTACATGATTTTTATACGAACTGACATCTGAAATCTGACTTTTATGATCCATTTGATTCAGCGTCTGATGGATCTAATAAATATTGTCAAAATGTGTTGAGACTGCTGTGAGAGGGCATTCAATTACGTCCACAAAGTTGCTTAAATCTATTGAATGAATTATCTTCTTTTCAGTAACAACAGCGATTGAAGAGTAATTTTACTGACTTCTGCTTGTGTGATGTTGCAATATGCAGATATTAATATTCCGTGGAGCAAATTTGTACAGCACGTAGCTTTGATTATATTCTTCTCTATAAGGTTCGTAGTACATTTTAATTACAAAAGCATAGCTTGTGCCCTTAACTAAACACTCAAAGGAAAACGCGGCTGCTTTAAATTTACATCCGTGCTGAAAACACATAATCCTCTAGAGATTATTTATAAAGGACAGTGAAAAACTCGCCGCTATATATTCTGCTGAGTAAAAACGGACGGCTAGTTCTTGGAAAGATTTATTCCGTCGAAATTGTCAACTTTGCATCTGAGCGAAAGTTGGATCCATTCGGCGTCTAGTTGAGATTCAAAAGAATTCCAATATCAGGGGCGAGGCGCGGTGTCGCGAAGACGCGTTGTCGGCGCGCGCTCGCCAAACTTCTGTATCGGCCATTGCTGAATATGTTAATGTCGGCACGCTGGTGTCGACGCAATATCTCGCTACTTCACCACTTCTCACACATTCCTATTCGAATATACTTCGAATCTAAACTCTTAAAGGGAGCTGAGCTGAACCTACTTAGTAATTCTTACTTTATATTACACTTTCAGCCAAATGGCATTATAAAGTATGGTTTTATTTGTATATCTTCATTTAACCAATTAATTATTTGATCAAGACTTCAAAGGAACTGGTATATTTATAATATAATTGCGTCTATGTAATCAGTATTAGCATATATTATCTACTCTAAAGTTTTAGGTACTACGAGTTTGGGATTGTTACATGTTCTTTATCTACGGGGGAGCTCCGTGTCTGTGCCCAGCAGTGGGACAGTGACGGCTACATAAGGTTAGTAATAAACAATGTATTCCTTTATTATTATTTAATTGTAAAATAATATTTTATATGCAATGTACGTTTCCTGCCATTCTCTAATAACACTTTCCGAGCGCCTCGATTCACATCACACTCGGAAGGATTACTACATTCTGCGGTTGTTTCATACAGACACCTACATCATTATACTAAATCCTATGATCATATGATTCTACAGGATCGGGACTCAGAATATAATTAATTAAATTCCCTTTTGTTAATGGGTCGTCTGAAGATCATCCAAAGTATTTTTTCAATGTTATAATTAGTAACGTATGAGTCCATATCGCGAAAGGAGTAACTATGCTAACTTTCGAGTCAATCGAGCGTATAGTTATGGACATCTCGTAATGAGTCAGTCAGGTAGTCAGTGTTATTTCTCTTCTATATAGATAAAATATTATATTAAAGTAGACAAGTATCTCTGATTTATCAATATCATTCTTTGATAAATACTAGTGGAGAATTGTAGTGGCTCGTAGCTCGTAGCTAAATAAATTTTAGTTCGACTGCAACTGCTACGATTTCAGTTATTTCTCCGGTGAGTGTTCTGCTATTGGTAAATATAGACGAGTAGTAGTATATAAACGAAGTGAGAGTAGTTATGAATGAATTATCATGTTTACTACGTTATAGCCTACTAGGGGTCGTGACATAGTTGCGGTAACTTACTCAATAGCTAACTATGCTTAGCTAATTTTTAAAATATCGTTGACGAAAATCATTTCACTTTTAAGTACACTACAAAAAAGATTTTAAAGTCTATCTATCTGATACATTGCTTTAAAGTTTTACGACAAAAACCAATGTAGTGTTATATAGTAGTCAAACTTTAACAAAATAACATTTCTCAACAGTTTCATCTTTCTACAATTGACACTAAATACACTCAAAAATTACATTTACGAAACATTGAAAATATATACTAGCTAAAAAAAGCTTTGTAGTTCCTCCAAAGGAACTGCTCGAAAAAATAAGGTACTTGGGAGTTTCAGTAGTTCCTACAGTTTCTTTTGAAGGAAATAGAGACGAAAAATTTTCAACGGTTTCTTTGAAGGAAACAATCCCCAAAACTCCGTAAATTAACAATGTTAATGTTGAAAATTAGTAATATTCTTTTGCCTAGCCAGTTGTCTGATTTTTATGACTTTGCCTTTGATATGCCAATGTTTACTTTGTTTCTTTTTCTATTCAGCCAGTTGGTGCAAACAAAAGAAGTTAATGAAACATGACAAAATATAAATGGGAAGCTTATCTAATCCTGCCCATTGGACAGGATATTTTACGTTCCTTTTTAATATAACTTATACAGGGCAGTAATAGGCTGTTGATTTTTTTATATAATAACACGCTTCGGACGTGCCTTCGCTTCACTGTAGATTATTTTAAAATTTACATAAGTCTTTTAGAGGTTTGAAACCAAAATAAATAAGAATTTAGGATCTAATTTGCAAAGCGCAATCGGATCGAAAGAAAAAGTTTAAGTTACGAAACCCTCGGTGTGCGATTCTAACTCGCACTTGGCCGATTTTGTGACGAAACTCAATAAAAACTCAAAAAAAAGTAATAGTTTCTAGTTAAATAATATTGTGCACTCACCATAACAGCGTTGGTCTTGAAATCCATGTGGTTCTTAACCTCCGCAGCCAGCTCGCGCACCAGCAAGAGGCCGTCCTTCCGAACTACTTCCACGTTGTACTCGTGGTATTTCTGCACAAACAAATATGTATAAATTTATTACAAATGTCCGTTATGTGGTCTCTAAGATTAAAGTTCAGAGCCCTGCTGATATAATAAGCTCAATCAATAATAATTCTAGTGATTTCCAACCTTGACGATTTTTACTTAATAAATGATATTCAACCCCAATAATATAGAAGTTGTCTATAAGTGAAAAACAAATACATAAATATTAGTATCTTTATTATACTCAAACCAAACCTATGAAGTACGCTAGCTAGATATACCTAAATGAACATTTCATAAAAACAGTGAAACAATGGGAAATAGAGCGGTGCATGTGATATCTGCGTAGAGTTTCCGCGACCCGCGTTCAGATAAACATTGGCAGGCTGGTAGCGTCGCATAATTTGCGACAATGACAACAATCGCTACATTACGCGCTGAGTTATTGGCCCCACATTGTGGCGAGACCTGTCAAATTTAAAAATGGACCGAACACATCCGGAATTCGGCGGATGCTGGCTGCCAAATTATTATTATTCGAGCGGCACCCGCCCCACCGCCGCGCGGTTATTGAATTTTGTATGTGCCCGATGTCGCCTTTGTTGTGCTATCAAATCTAACGGGATATGTGCGCTCTGCTTATAATACATTTTATTAGGCATTGCCATCGCACCGCATTAAACACAAGACCTTATGTTCATTATTTGGCTATGATGACATAATTATACCATTTATCCCTCACAACATAATTAATGAAATCATGCTGAAAATTGTGGACATTTATTTATAAATAACAAAAGCGCTCCTGCCGACACCGCTAAAACTACTCGGCGTAAACATAAAAACGTAATACGGGGTTTATAAAAAGGCAGTAATATATTTTAACGGAAAACCAGCTGCCGTAGAGGCGATAAAGTTCATTTTAAAGGTACCTTCGAAGGGATGAAAAATGGTGCCATAAGGCATAAAGGCGGCCGCGGAGGTATAGGCTCGCCCTTTGTCTCGATATCTAATTTAATCGATGGACAAGCCACGGGGACCCTAAGTAAGCATTTTATATGGAGATAAGTAAAAAGATGAGGTGGAGTGATGAATGGGATCGCAGTTAAGTGGTTGGCTGCAAATCCAGGCACACATTCATGAGATCTTGTGTGGTATTTCGCCACAAAAGGTAAGGTAAGTTACCTTATCGATACGAAATTATTTTTTAACACTATAACAGTAAATTAATGGCAACAATTAGATATTCATACCTGACCACCCAATATTATGCCTGCTACAAGAAGAAATAACGCACACCCGCACAAAAGATTGTTCCGTTACAAATTGATTGATTGACCGACAATATAATATTTGGTTAGATGTAATGAGAAATGACCTTTGGATATCTTCGAATAGAGCTGAATTGCAACTGGCCACTGTTGCAATTATTCTTTCTTATTTAATAAAAAAATCTCGGTTCTTACTCGGTTTATCGCTATGTATATTCGTTTTACATTTTGAATAAATGTGTACTAGCCATACAGTTTAAAAGAGTATCTTAGCTTATGGATTCACTAACTGGAGTGCAGCCGGTTGATTGATAGTTCGATAAATGATAAAATCTGGCTAACACTCAGGAAGATGGATTATGTTTTAATTCAAATCAGATAATTAAGATTTAAATTAAAGCATAATCCATCTTAATAAAGAATATATTTCTTCCGTAAAATAACAATATCAACAAAATTTTGTGTAAAAACAATAGACTCGCGATTTAAATTCCTAAAATAAAAATAGTTTTTCGTTTTTTTTACTGGCCAGTTTCTTTGTTGAAAATATATTTACATTGAGGTCTTACTATCATTATAAAATAGATAAAATGTAAGTGCTTTTTTCTAGGAAAACCTAATCATTCTGCGGGTTCTCGGACCATTGACCCGTATTGTGGATTAACAAAAATGGCCCCGATATTACGTTGTACGAAATTGAGCATTATGTGCACGTCCATATATTTCAATTTCGTTTCATAGCTTATGAAAGTTTTCGCATCGGAATAATACAATTTCAGTATAGTAATACAGTTATTCCAGGACACTTTATAACCGTAACTCTTTCGTATTCAATCAGATGGTATTCTACCAATTCGGGGCTTACATCACTTTTATTAATGACATGGAACCGGTCTTATACGAGATATTCAATTGTTTATTTACCTCAACTACAACTACAATCAGTCAGCTCGTGACCACCAAGCGTCGAGAGGTAAATAAACAATTGAATATCACCTATAAGACCCGTTTCCATGTCATTTATATGAGTTTAGATCGCGAAGGTTTGAAAAACTTTGTATTTAAATTGAAATGACCAACGACAATACGATGTGCTTTGATACGTGAACTAAAAACTTGGAATATGTAAACTAAAAACATTAATACGAGAGTTATTCATTTAATTGAATATACCATGATTCCCTGCTAGAATTACACCTTTTCTATGTCTTCGGCACTAACATCATCTTAATAAAGATCTTTATAATCTCTCTCTGATTATTTTTATCAGATTGTAGGTATCCCCAACCTGTCAAATCAGATATGTATGAGACGTGAGATGATATAATCCTGATATGATGGAATGAAACCTTATTTCAATAATCATGTATTATCGACCAACCACTTCAGACTGGCGTCTGAAGTGGTTGATCTAGCTGAGCAGTCCAGTGAAATATAGGTTCAAGTATTTGATGATTGGTATCACTGTAAGTTTAATCAGAGCGGGCGTCGGCAGTGTCGACGCTTAGCGTCCGGACCGCTTGCACAACGGCGCCCCGCTGGGACATATTGGCTGACAAGGAACCTAAATTCAATTAAGGCAGTTAATTTAATTCTCTTTGTCAACACCATCCTCAACCCCCGATTTAATCCTATATCACCTCATAAATAATAGACTAACTACGAACATTTGACTTTTGAATTTATTTTTTGTTAATAGATTAATATCATCAACGGTTTTTGAATAAATAATATTTATTTCAAAGTAGTTTTTAGAGACTTTAGTGCTGCGTCAACACATTGAGAAGGAAGTCCCTGAAAACCTATTTTCCAGCACGTGTAAGTGTATGTAATGTTCCTATAAGTTAATAAATCCACGACCATGTGACCGTCGCGTGATGTATACTGTATAGTGTAAGAAATGATAAATAGTCAGTTGAGCGCGCATTGAAGCAAGCTTGTATGCAAACTAGCACCTAATGCAGATAAGTAGCCAGGCGGGTAAATAATAATAAAAACGCTATGTCACGGCGCGGACGGTCCGGCCGCGGTCCGGTGTTTCTTGCTATCGCTGGACAGGATTTTCCACTCCGCCCGGTCGCATTTGTGCGTGCCTCGCACAAGGGAACTCCATTTACCCGCAAAAAATGTGTGCGGGAAAGGGCTGCTTCCCCGCTTCCCACTACCCGCCTCCTACACAGATTCCGAAACACCGATTCTATGGCAAATTTATTTGATGTGGTCGCGATTTTCTGTAAATATTTTACAATGTTCACGGAGTATTAATTACTTTGATACTTTTAGGATAAAATGTGAGAATATATTGCATATTTTAGGTAAATGGTGAATGTAATTTGAGTTTGAGCTTAAATAGTGGGCGTTACATAGAAGCCTTTCATCGGAATAGGAAAGGAGTGACCGTCAGGTTAAAGTAAGGTTTCTCAAACTTTACGTTTTAGCGGACTGCCCAACAGTTTCTTTTACTATCACAGTGGGGAAAATCTACGGTACACTTTATGGACAATTTACAAGCCGATGCACTTTTAGGGAGCAGGTAGCACTGTTATTCCTCCTACAGTTATTCAATCAATCTTTAACTTAATACTTATCGAATGTATTTATATATCTACTCATGGAAGTGACTAATTACATCGTTGACATCACATTATATTCTCAGCAGCAATTATTATTTAAAAGCCGATTAGTGTAAATGTTAATGTAATTAAAGTTTTAAAATGAATGCGGAATGTGACGCGAACTGGTGAAGCTTCTTGCAATTTAATATCTCGTTGGAATCTTGAGATTGAGGGCTCCGCAGATTCATTTCATTGTAAAATTTAATTCCTACTAAATTAAATAAGGCGTTTTTATAAACCATGTCGGATGCATTCATCTTATGTTTTTATCAAAGATAATACCTCAGAATAGATAATAATTACGGTATATTTTAATTTAGATTGTTCACTACCGGGAATAAGATATAATTGATTTGTCGTGACAAATGCAAGATAACGTCTTGCTAGAGGTGTCGCGTTCAATATTTCTAAATAACGATTGTCTCCAAATTACGACGTCCAACTGATAAAAATAACAAATGACCCGAGGTAATCATGCATAATAACCACTGGGTTATATGGGTCTCGAGAAATGTCTCGAGAACTATCTCGAGATGACAAGACCAGAGTCACTGAGTAGATATTAGTAGACGCTATTTTGTCTTCGTGCAAGAGTATCTTAGTACAAAAACATTATTATACATGTAGCGACCTCACGGCTACATAAACCAACGTTAGAAATCTACTAACTAGCAGGACAACATTTAACTAATGACAACTACATATGTCACAATACTGCCACGCGCTAGCGAAGTTTTCTACGCAATTCAACATATATACAAGTTTCCGACTGGAACAGTCGGAGCCGCGGTTGCCCAGGCAAAACACCCGCCTGGCTGGAAGGTCTTCCCTTTGCGGTGGCTGAGCATGATCACCTCGCTCGCCCCACATACATATCTATTGAATTTCGAGACCATCGGATCGGTCAAGGTTATATGAAAGTAGATCAGCAATCCGCGCCTGTGCCTTACTCTCTATTTATATTGGGTTTGTTGTATCTCTATTTCTACCGCAAAGACGTAACTTATATACTCCAATCAACAATCGTAGGCATCGGATGTCCCACGATCTGAATAGTATGTTTATTTCATTTAGCGCTCGATGCTTCTCGGTCGCACGATTTGGGTTGCGCGCGCGTCTATTACCAGAAAAACCAAAAACATTTTATCTTTCTGGAATATACAAGCTTAGCTCACGTTTCCATGGGTGTCGGGACATTGGTTCTATTATTAATATTTTTTTATGTCTAGTGATAAAACTTGAGAGATTTTTTTTTATACCTCTAAGGTGGCAAACAAGCATACGGCCCACCTGATGGTAAGCGGTACGGTAACCGCTATGGACGCTTGCAACACCAGGGGTATCACTCGCGCGTTGCCGACCCTTCAAAAATCTCTTCACACCCTTCTTGAAGAACCCCATGCTGTACTCCTTTGGGAAAACCTCGGCGGGGAGTTCATTCCACAGTTTGATCGTGCGCGGGAGAAAACTCCTTTGGAACCGTGCCGTGCGAGACCATTTCGGTTCCAAAGATATTCGATTTTGTTTGTTGTAGATGTATATCATACTTATTCTTTGTGAATTAATAGCGCATAAAAGCTGTTGGTGTAACAACTCAGTGGTCGGTGGTAATCTTTTGAATTGCGGAGTGTTTTGTTCGTGGGCCGGACGTGTACGCTCGGCGTAACTGGCGCAATGGTGAGTTTAACCTAATTTGGCTCTCATCTCACACAAGTGAAAAATTCTTAAGCTCGAGGTCGCCAGTTGTGCTATAAAAATAAAAGAATAGACCATATCAAGAATTAAAAGCCTACTCAACAATTTCTTTGCATTATAATGCTGAATAGAATTGAAGAATACCTACAGTCGATGTGAGACCTTTTGTACGGTTGTGAACTCGTGGCGACTAAATCGCGTAAAAGCTGCATATCAATCAATAGTATAAAGAGGAAGAGGTAGTATGTATTTGTTTTAAACCATTAAGCTGATCAACAAGCATACGGTCCGCCTGATGGTAAGCGTATGGACGCTTGCAACACCAGGTGTATAATTCGCGCGTTGCCGACCCTAAAAAGGTAAAGTACACTGAGATACCAAATATTTTGGAGTCAACATCATATATTCAAATATGATGTTCACTCCAGTAGTGTGATATATAATTTCATCGTTGTAGGTAAGTCTCAGGGATATAAATGAGTGCGGAAAAAAAGTTATATATTATTAAATTACATATTATTTTTTAATGTTACATATTACAATATTATTTTTATTATGACAACTAATAGGAATGGAAGTGAAAATATATATTGCGCATAACTCACAAAATATGGGAAGGAAGGAGGAAGGCGGTTTGATAATATTTTGTAAATGAAGGGGAAGTTCTATCATAGATTCGAGCCACGAGGGTATGAAAGTTACTTAATAATTATGATGGTGAAAGATAAACAAGATAGTAACCGTATAAATGATTTATCGGATGATAGTGGGCACCAAGCGAGCGATCTCTGCTCGCTAATATTGAATAAGTTACGATGGGAAACTTCCTCTCGTGAAACATTATATTAGTTGCGAGAGCCGCGATCGCCTTAGAATTTTGATTGTATTTATTATTAATGTTTTTCAGGCGCAATTTTTAGTTCGATATCGATCACCATTGGGGAATGTATATACACTTTCTCACTTGTTACATTTCACAAGTCACATTTCACAATCTGGTACGACAATACGTACGTGTAGTCAAAAACTTTCTCGTTTTGCCTTTTTTGACACTGAAGTTTTAATTCGTTGGTCAAAGTATCGTATCTTATAAATACATATTTTAGCATACATACATGTTCACACGAGTATCCGAAAGTATACAATAGTAAATGCTCTACCGAGCCGGTGCAACTACTTAGAAATAGGTAATGTTCTAAAATAACGTTTTGGTATCGATTTGGTGGTGAGCACCTCAAGTTTATCAAAACGTGAACTTCACTCATCAACTAATTGAATTAGTTAATTGAACGGATTTCCTTAATGGCCGAAGTCAATTTGTAATGACCAGAGATAGGGAAGGGACATGATAAAGTATACCGAAAGTATCGTCAGTTTATCTGATAT
This sequence comes from Falcaria lacertinaria, assembly GCA_951449985.1. NCBI lineage: Eukaryota > Metazoa > Arthropoda > Insecta > Lepidoptera > Drepanidae > Falcaria > Falcaria lacertinaria. Next base: position 3,673,609 of record OX602109.1, on the reverse strand, counting down.
GGGACAATAAACGTGGACTTGCCTCTATCACTAGTGATGGGCAGTTTATGTTACTACTCGGAACTGGGAATATAAAGATGCTTTAAATTTAAATAATTATAATTTATCTAACAATCCAGCCTTATAGATGACCTGTAGGCTATTACACATATTTTATACATTGTAATTTACGAACTTTACTAAGGTATATTAAGAAAGATGCTTATCAAATACCCCTTACATAATCGACCAATACACGTAAGATGATAATTATGAGGGCTGCAATTATTTCCAACAAAGGAAAGACAAGTGTGATAGCCCATCACTACGTCCGGTACGTATGTAGGTCGCGGGATGGATTCCAGGGGCGCAATATACAGGGGCGCAGAGATACAAGGCGGTACCGAGATACAGTGCAGGGCGCGGTGTGAGCTTTGCGTTTTTGTGCCGACGCGTCCGACCGGCGGCGGCGGCTAGTTACTCGCTCTCACGCCATGCCGTCTCAATACGAGAAAAACACGTTCGCCTACCCTGTGCAAATGGATGCTCTTCACTTAGATATTTTTTCATACTAAACAAAACTTGGCAATGATAGGGGAATTTACTTTATAGCGGGATTAATAATGACGTTTGGTTAGTTATTGGCAGCTTTACTTGGTTCTACAAAACATTTTGTCTAAGCCTTTTTTAACAGAATTTAAGGAAGACGAGTTTCGTATTTTATTGAAATTCATTCCTTAACGGGTTTAAATAGAGTAAGAAAATCCGATTTTATAAAAAAAAACCGGCCAAGTGCGAGTCAGACTCGCACACTGAGGGTTCCGTACACACTTGTAGGTAAGGTTAAGTAGGTGAACTTCAAATGAGGTCATTATTCATCGGTGATTCTCAACAGCGCGGTTCAGGAATATTTTTTAATAAATTCGCATTAAAAAAAAACATATTTACGGTTTTCAGATTTTATCCTTTACTTGTGCTGAAAGACACTGCTTCTGCCAATTCCAGAAAAATCTAGATCAACGGGAAGTACCCTATAGGTTTTAATTCCCTTGTGAAATCGCAAAATATGCGAAAATTTGCGACATAAACGTTCATATCTTTTCTTCATATTTAATTATTGGTTTGATTATTTTACAGCCGAAAGCGACTATAGACCCGGGTATTTCATATTAATTTCAATTTGATAACTCCACGCGTTCATGAGATAAAAATCCTTGACAGACAGACAGACAGACGGACAATAAAGTGATCCTATAAGAGTACCCTTTAACCTTTAAAGGTACGGAACCCTAAAAAAGTTGAACTCACTTAAAAACATAAGCAAATCTATCCTACAAATAAATTAAATTGAAATGTCTATTTGTAATGTCAAGTTAACAGCATGTAACTGTAAATTAATATGAAAGTAGACACTGGACTGATTTGAACGGGACTTTCACTGATAGATAGCTGATACTGTAAGGCACAGCTAGTTTTTTTCATATTTCCGAGTGGGATTCAATATTTTAGTTAATTCTATAGCTCAGAGTAGATAATATACTACGTACAATCTATAGGTAGGTTATCCGAGGTACCTAGTAAAGTATAGTGTCTCCTTGAACTGGAATTGGGAAATCCATAGGAATTTAACAAAATCACGTTAGATATAAGTTTGTACTTACATTTTGTATTTGATTCATTTTAGTGAAATGTCTTCCGAACTCCCACAAGTCCACACCGAATTTTAACGCCCAGTTTTTAACTCTGAAACAAAAGAAACACAGTTCAAATATGTAGTTTGAGTACAATATTATTAGATGTCCGCGTATCTTTATACAGTAACATTAATAAAAGTGGATTATAGGCGTGTTTGTTTGTTTGTATCGAGTTGAGTGTGTTCGTGTGTGTTGAATCGCTGGTTTTACCTTTTAGGTTGACTAGAAATGATGTATAACCATAAAAAGAAAAAAATCCGCTTTCAACCATTTATCATAATTCTGTGACGGCGTAGTAAATGTGATTGGGGGAAGCAGGTTAAGCATTTTTTCCAGTTCAGTGGGCACCCCTCATTTCATATTATAAACGTGTTCCGAGAACTTACGACGGCACATTTATATCACGTCGAGAACGACCATTGTTTCCTTCAGTGTTATTTAATTAATAACTATATCGAAAGAGGGTGCGATCCCGATAATTTTCGTTAAAATTATATTTTTAAATACACCTCGCATATTTTCGAGCAAGAATTTAAGTCTAGCAATTTGGTAAACAATTTTTCTTGCATATTTATCAACAAGGGTACATACAGAACGAAATAATGTTCAATCTTAAAGATACATTTCCAGCCCATCGTCCGGAGAATCTCTATAATAGATTAGAGATAGCCTCTGAATAACCCAGGTGAATCGATTGATACTACGTTGCAACGGCGACATGAAGTAGCAAGTGCCGTGGGAGCAAAGTATCTATCGCTCTCTATAGTCGATAGATATTTTAATATATCGACTTAGAAGAAACTTTATAGAAGATAGAAGAACAAAATTTTATAGGAATTAAAATATTATAACTTGTAAGGCGTTTTTCTTTTACAGTGCATATCGTGAAAAACACAAGTCGCCCTTAACTTTTCAAATGTTTCCTCAGCTCAGCGCCCTTATTCCGTTTCGTTTAAATTCAAGTTGTTCCACAATGCCCTCATTAGCAATCAAGGAATGTTTCGCGGGCATTGTTCGCACAAGTTCGGCCATCACCGGCAGCGGTTCGGAATTTAAAATTATTTAAAATGTTCATTCGGCCGCGTCAGGTGCTCGCAACAACGCGACGTCTTTGGGGAGAAGCCGGTGCGAGCCGGGGCGAACAAGAGACCGGGGAAATGGGACGCTCGCGTAAATGGGATTTTAAAACTGTTATGACTAGATTCACGGAGAATTAAAAAACGTTCGGGGATATTAATTTATTCATCACACTATAAAATGTGAGCATGAACTATTAAATATGGAATAAGGTAAAATAAAAAAATATCTTGCGGGTTTTATAAGGGATTTCCACATATATGTTACCGTAAATGTATACGACAATGGTATCACTAAACCAATGAGATTATACATCTAAAACACAAAGAAACAATCTTAATACTGTAATGATCCGCTTAAAATATCTTGTTACAGTAATCGGTTTAACCACGGCTGGCGTAGTAGGGCTTCGCGGGTAAAGCGATTTGCCTTTCAAGCATTCGTATTCAGTGGAACGAGTAAAAAATCAGGGAATAAATGAATACAGCCAAGTCATAATGTACCTTCGCTATGTAGCTTTCAATGAAATTACATGGCTTTTTAAAATTTTGATTTTTATTAGGATGATAAAAGTAATATTTTAACATATATATTACATTGTTTGAAACGCATTGAATGTAAAAACTCTTATGATAAATATGAAACTGACTCAATTAGTTCCCCAAAAATATAGAATTTAGACATCAGTAATGAGTCACGTGACCGTCGCTACGCGCCCCTCATCGCGGCTACGCGCCCCTCATCGCGGCTACGCGAACGCGCTACGACGCTACGCGCTTGTTTGTTGTAACCGGCGCGTCCTTTTATTCCTCCTGCAAACATGAAATAATTTCCTCAGCCGAGGAATATTTTTCATTATTCCGACAAGTTCCAATGGGCATTGAAAAGTTAATTCATTAAAGATAGAAGGCTATGATATCTCGGTTGCAACCAGCCGGTAACGGTTGTTTTATTAATCAGCGTCGGCTTGGGCTGGCAGACGGGGTGTCAGACGCGCTGCGTCCTTACGTAAGGCAGCCTCCGTAGTACGCGCCGCCGTCCGCGCCCTCCCCCCACCCACTCCCGCGCTAGATCAATACCGGAGCCGCCTTTGACATGTGCCCCGCGCCGCCCGCCGCCCGCCGCGCACCAAATATTTACCTTGTGGAAACAGATCATAACTAGTTTCATTTGCTTGTTTGTCCAACACCCGACCGCGGCCCTCACTCGGTAAAAACGAATTTAATTCACAAGCATCTAATTAATGTCTCAATTAATTTTACATGATTGCTTTTTAGTTAATTGACTATCGAGTAATATGCGTTAACCGTATTTTTATCGTCTTTTTTCGTCAAATTGTTTTTCTGTCCATCTAACTGAACAAAATGCTTAATTTATTTTTCAACTAATATTATATGATTTTATAAAACAGCAATTGACAAAATACCATGTATTATTACAGGTCTAGGTAGGGTTGCCGGGTAATCAGGTTCAGGCTTTTCTTTTATGAAGTCTGCACAAATTTATTTAAGGTCCGATTATCCGGCGCGGTTGACCTCGGTGCTCTATTTTCCTCATCGGTGTGGAGCTAAAGGAAATATTTAACTACGCTACACTCCGCAGAGGATTTAAAACTTTAATCCGACCAAGCGTTTTTTGTATCGTTCACCGATAACCGCATTAAACTACGTCACGTTCTACCGTACAAGTATACAAACAAAAAAACTTGATGGTTATACTAAATGTTAAAAACATCTAGATGTTTATTGTTTATATATTTATTTGTTTACAAAAGTTAAGTATGAAATAATATGTGAGGTGACGAACAGACATTTCAATTCCATCTGTTGATCTGTTATTTGACATGTTGATTACATGATGTTGATTGACAGGTAGACCTAAGAAAAGATGGTTGGACTGTGTGAAAGATGACATGGCCAGAAAGGAAGTGAATACAGAGATGACGGCTGATAGAGAAGTATGGAAGAGAAATACATATTGCGCCGACCCCAAATAATATGGGATAAGGGCAGGAGAATGAAATAAAAAAAAAACTGTACCTAATTACTGATATATTATTTGAGAGACTCTCATAGCTGCAGAGTAAAATTGTCAAGTGCAAGTGGCGACAGTAGTATTGGTACAAAGAGGCACTCGTTATGTTGCAGTATGGAGTCTGTACTCTGTTCTGTACAACATATAGTATGTCAATGCTTTTGAGATAAAATACCAATAGGCTAAATGTGCCTACTTAATTTTTAAATTTTACCAAAACCAAGAGCCATAGTAGCCGTGTGGTATGAAGCGTTGCTGGTTATACGACGCAAGTTCAAATCTCTCCGGTCTGTACAACTTTCATAAACTTAAGTGCAGAGTTTCGTCACACCACGAGCTTTACGGTGAACGAAAACATTGTAAGGAAACCGGCATACGTCTGAGAAGATTAAAAGACGTATGTCGTGCCTAAGAGACGGCGACGGACTCGCCATCTTTCACGTTGCCACCGAATTGTTTTAGGTGAAGTGGGTGTTGTAACACCTCCGCCTAGCTCTTCGGAGACGCGGAGGTGCGGAGATATATTTTTTATTATTTTTCCAAAATGTACTAAAGATAGAAGCTAATTTACATATGAAAATGATATAATTTTAATGTATTCAAGGTAAACTTTGACGTAGAGGCAATTGCTGCGAAGCTACGCGCGCTACGGGAGAGTAAGTTTTATTAAATTACTTCTGTTTCAATGGAGTTCGTTATTCATGTACTCATGAACATGTACATACATTTTTACTAATTTAAATATTACATTCAGTTAAATCTCAAGCTGGCAGATGTGGCTGATTATATATTAGTTGTTTTATTCCGTGAGTGAATAAAATAATAATTTGTATACTGAAAGAGAAATAGTTCATCCCTTTAATACAAAGATATTTTATGTCGTGTACACCGAAAACCATAGGTTAAAGTAACTACTGATTTTTTTAATACATGAAATAATAATTCACATTAATTAATGCTACTTGCGATTTAAATGGGTTATATTAACTTTTACTTCGGAATGTTTTAAAAATCACCCTACACTAAAAAAATATTGTTTCTCTATACTTGAAATATATTTTGCATATCATATGTGTTGCGTGGGAATTGTTACTCCTCGTACAATCACACCTACGCAAAGAAACCGATACCTCAGAGTAGATAATATACTACGTACAACCGATACATTCGACGTAAACATTGGCCTACGTACACCTATTTGTTTTTGTCGACAAATATCCAGTTTGTACGGTAAGAGCATTCATTTGTAGGTGTGTTTTGTCCTGCCCTGTCCTGTGTATAAATAATTGTATTGATCGGTATGTCTGATCAATTCACGATAAGAATGAATAATATTAAATATATAATATTTTCAATAAATACGGATATCCCCACTTATTTACGCAAATAGCATAGCCATCCGAAGTGTGCATTAGCCTTCGAGACGAGATTAAAAGTTTGCATTTATTCTTTAAATGGATTATTGAATGTATATGCTTTATTTGTACTCCCGTTATTGTGTGCCTGACTAGAATATTACTTAATATTAAATAAAATAACTTTGTCGTATATGTTTCAATTAATGTATGCTTAGTTGCATGAGTCCTAATCAAAAATAGAACTTAAAGAAATGGTTCTCCGTTGGGATTTTTCATTTCAATTATGAGCGTTGTTTACCCGCTGAGAGAGCGTGTGCGTTGCATTTTTTCCATCCAAAATGTTTGTATATTTTACACTCCGTTGGATCATTGATGAGAACTCGGAGGTTGCAAATTGAATGGAACAATTACGTGGGCCTCTCTCGTTTACTTCGATAGCCTTTCGTTGGTCATCAATGTATAATACTACTTTCTTTGCTTTGTATTTCTAAGTGAATATAATTATTTATTCTCTAGCCTTGTTTCCTACAAGATAACAACGCTTAGGAGCAGCGTTATTTGGCTGCGGTTTTCTGTAAGATTGTAGTGATGTTTTTTTCGGTATGTAATTGTAAAGAGAATATATGTTAATCATTCAGGGCCAAAGCCGTGACATCTGTCGTAGCAATCCGATTAACTAATCACAAGACCAACGGTGCCTTAGGAAGGCACCATTGTAAAATACCAGAACCTCAGATAGCAAGATAAGTAACCTCAGTAGATAATAGACTACTACCTACGTACCCTGAACTAAGAAAAGAGTTATTGTTTAACTAAAGATATCATCATAATGACTTCTTCGGTTGCAGGAAATTGACCCGATTATCGTAGCTTTTTACAAGATCATCTATCATTTTTATCCATGATTGATCTATTTATATTTGACTTATCAATTGAAAACATTTTCGTTCAGTCTAATCAAATATAGATTTTAAAATTATCTCTACCCCAATATCGATTTGGTACCTATTTAACGAATTAATTCTCAATTACGTCGGAGTGCGCTCGGTCTTCAAGTCTCTAAGTTATTTAGTATTAAATGTCCTGTAATTTCGCTAGTTTCAAAGCCTTCGAAGGCTTTTAGCCAGTAACCTTGTTAATGATTTTACACAATTACTAGCTTAAGCTAGGTACTGTAAGATCCTAACCTTCTCCCATTACTTGGAATAGATAGATCGGCCGCTAATGTTTCGTCTATTATATTTTTTATTTATAAATATTATTTTCTTAACAGCTCACTAGACTGCCATATAGCTCTAGACTAAGTACATGTTGTAAAATCAGTGTATATCAAAAACACACATTTAATGAATAGTTTGCATTCAATTAGTTAACTTGTTAAAATTAAAAATAACAGTTCTACTTTAAACATTATGAATGGTTGAGGTTGAGCGGTGTAATTGGCTTAATTAGCCAATTAATATGCTTGACCAGTTCACACCACATAGACGTGATTTATTCGTAAAAGGATACTTATTATAATCTCTTACCTATTGAATAGGTGAAATATAGTTGTGATGCAGTGATACTTAAATAGTTTTGGTGGAAGAAGAAGGATATTTAGCTGGCTTAAGAAAAAAAATCGTTATAGTGAAATATTGATATAAAAAAACGATATAAAAATATGTATCAGAGTATCCGTATCAATACGACAACATCGATATAAATATGCCTATGTGAACATAAATGTCGAGTCTGTGGGCTAAACGTGGGGTTTCAATAAGCGATTAATTAAAGGACTAAAGGACTTGCAGCTATGTCATGAACAAATAAACAATATTGAGGTACATATGGTACAGTGTAGTAACAAACATAAATAAAAAAACCTTTTTCTCCTAGAGCATGATCTATTATTTCCCCGCTCTGGTACGCTTCAAAGACGCACTTTTTGAGCAAGAGGACGATTTCGCACGCTCTAGATAATCGCACAGCAGAAAGAGACAGCGTTCCTTTATAGGATTTTGTATTTAAATACAGAACCGAATGACTTAAGAGATCCAAGCCGAACAATCAAAGAAATATTTCAAAGAGCGCGATCGACGTTATGTGACAGCTGGAGAAAAATTGCGTGAATATAGTCGCAACAGGTGCACTGAAGGAGATTAATGCTTGGAAGTTTTGAATAAATAGCATTGCGAAACTTGCTTATGGACGTGACGGGAATAGTAAAATGATCCCTTATATCCTAAATTCACGTGATCTATATTAAAGAGATATATCTATGATAATACTCGTCCACCAATTATTATCGAGTAGGTATTGTGCGAGCTCAAAATGCATATTGGCCACCCCGCGGCCCCGGCCAGTGCGGTTTCCGGTTTATGTAGCAGCTGAAATGAACTCAATCTGAGTTCGTTTCAGAATTTTTGACAAATTGACCGATGAGTGAGTGAAGTCGTAAGTGGAAGATAAAACATAACATAATGTAGATAACATTATACATATATATGTTTTGCATATTTTATTAGAGCGACTTGAGCGGGTCATCTTAAATTGGCTAAGACATCGATGGCATTGAAATCAATGCTATTGAATATGGATTTATGGTGAATTAATTTATCGTTATAACGTACATGTTACGATCTGCTAATGATTTGGATGATTCGAGAGTAATATTTTCACTGTATCCAGACAATCTACGAAGTTGTAATCGAAATAAAACATAATTTAGGACTGGTTAAAAAGCAAAAATTTAAGCAACAGGTAAAAACATCTATTAGGTAGGTATTTAAAATGTACTCTAATTCCGTCTAATAACAACTTCATTACCGACGACGCCTATAACTTAGCTTAATTATTCCACGCGGCCATAGTCAGGGGTGAAAGCTAGTATATACTAGCACAATACAAACATAGGTAATGTATTTATAACTAAGTCTAATCTACGTTTCGGTTGGCTGTCCTCCAGTACTTTTGTCATTCGCTCAGACGTTGATTACAAAGTAAGCTGGATTAAATGTACCTATATCTTTTACCTACGCTGTTTTATTTGGGCTTTTTTTCTAGATTGGTCTCCTGTAGAGTGTACTTGATGACATTGTTGTTAAAGCATTGTACATTTTAATTAAGCTTTATTGTTGTACGTTTTTGTAGTAGCAATAACGTTAGGCTGAGTTCTTTTTTTTAAACGCGCAAGATATATTTTTACTCTTTGTTGGTTTCTGTTCATATTCGCTATCTTATATGCCCGCCGATCGTAATGATGCATCAGGTACATATACCTAACTAACCAGAGTCAGTTCTGGTTAAAAATAACAAAATATCAACTCGAGTGTAGGGACCTACTTCGAAAGCTAGGTACTGTAACGCCTTAATCGCTACATAGCTGGCTAGTAAATATTTAGAAGACAACAACACCTCACTAAAAAAATATAATAAATTAGAACGTAGACGGTTGTATTCTCTTGGGTAGAATGTATAGAATGACGTCAGGCCCGACATCGTAAATTTATATATTATAAAAAAGTGAAATTATTTGAAGAATATAAATATATAGAACAATTCCGAGTGCTATTTATGGTGTCTCCCACCACTACGCCCCTACAGTACGTGGCTGTAAACCATTCACCTCATCAAAACCATTTGCTAAGCACATAAGAAAGCAATTCTATACATACCTCAGAAACATACTCCTCGTCCATACATGGACGAGAAATCACAATAATGACATACCCACGTGCTCCTCCACGAAAGACCTATAAAGATCTTTACTCTCTTACTCCCAAGTATGCTGCAGCTGCATCGGGGACTTGTCGCAGTCTTGGCATGAATACCATGTGCCTAAGGAACTGATGTGCAATGAAATGGTGCAATCGGACTGGGTTAACATTTGGCTACTTGACACCATGTCAGTCGCTTATTTAGTCACCACAACAAACAATACGGCAATATCCTATCAATGGCTAACATAACCTGTAGTCTAATGGCTGCTGCAGTACACAGCCTAGTAACATAAGATTATCAACGTTACCTAGTAAGACTACATCCTAATATTGACTGCTGCGATATACCTACTAGTCTGAGATCCGACCATACATCGACCTTCACCGAGCTGATAATAGAATGAAACTTATTGTATGATACATTTAGTATATTAGAAAGTATATTAAAAATGGGTTGCCCGAAAAAACCCTGGACCGATTTTTTTTTTTTTTTCAATAAAAAAAAAATATATTAACTGTTACAACATCAAGATAATAAGAAAATTGTATACTAGACTTAAAGAATAAAACATATAGAATGTGCAGACGTAGGGTTGTCATTTACGAACTACTGGGTTGCCAGGTATATACAGGTATGTCGATGCATAATTTATGCATCAGTAACTTATAAAAATGATTTATTAAAGTAAATTTGTTAAAATGTTTTATGTAAAAAATATATTTATAAATATACTAGGAATACTATCTTGATGTTGTAACAGTTAATTTTTTTTTTATTAAAAATAAAATTAAAATATTCGGTCCAGGGTTTTTTCGGGCAACCCATTTTTAATATACTTTCTAATATACTAAATGTATCATACAATAAGTTTCATTCTATTATCAGCTCGGTGAAGGTCGATGTATGGTCGGATCTCAGACTATACGGTTTAAAACTATTACAACACGTTACGCCGTCGATTATAAAGTTAAATGTGAAGTGTGTATGCTAAGGTACGTTTATAATTTGAAGCCAAAATGTTGAACATTATATTTAAGTACCTAGTTAATAAAACGCATTTCATTTGCCACTGCCTATTTTCTCCTAAATACTCCTAATGTGTGATGAGTACACTGTAGGACCGGGGAAAGATATTCTAATGTAGCAATTACATGCTTTGCTAATTCAATCTCATGGATTTTAAGTAGATAGGTAAATTATTACTTTTAGACACATTAAGTTTACCTATGTGCAGTTACTCTGGTTTTAATAACAGGAAGATTACTAAAGTTGTACTTACTGACTAGGTACCTAGTAATAGTATAGTAAAGTTAAGTAGTATTGGTTGTAATAGCGTATATTATCTAATCTACGTTAGTAGTAATCTGCTGTACGGGAAACATGAGCGATGGGAAAAGAATCAACCAGATCGCTTCCTTTGCTATTTAATCTTAAGCAGTAATTGTTGGTGCATGTTTTCCCAATCATCCATCCCTCATGTCCTATTACAAATGTCCTTACTCGTTATGCGGTATGTCCTCGAGTTGGTTGGCGAGCGCGGCAGCAGCCAGCAGCGCGGCGGCGACCAGCACCCCCAGCGGGCGCGCCATCTCGCCCCTCAGCGCCATCGAACGCCCCACATCACAACACCCGCGCACACATCCAACTGCACCTAACGAGTCACAATGTCACCAAAGGGCGCGCGCTGTACGGTGAGCATGTGTCATCGGCCGACTAGTGGCAGGCTAAGGAGTAGGGACCGGGCCGATATCGGTGCGGCCGCCGGGCGAGGACAGAGCGAGTGGCGAGTTTGGCCCGCGTCCCGCGCCGCGCCGCCGCGCACCCCCGCCTCCGCACTGACGCTGCGCGCGAATCATACGCCCAATAACGCACCGGTCTCTTACTTATTGCCTAGATTTATTTGTTCATGCAAAGGGTTGATGGTCAGCGACCCAAGCGAACGTGTCGCCGAGCCCCAAGAAACATAGGACGTTACATGAGATGTGTAAGGGCGCTAGCGGCGGCGGCGGTGGTCGTGCGGCCGCGCTCGTTCGCCGGCACGGTGACGCGCTACGCACATGCGTGGGCATGTCGCCAGGAAATCCTTTATTGATTCCCGCGCTCTGACTTTCAAAGGAATGTCGCAGGCGTTGCTACCGCCAAAATTCCACCTTACTCCCGTAGTATAAAACTTAAGACGCAGATACATATTATTATATAATATATTACGCGATCACTAGTTACATTTTTAAAATAAAATTGATAGGTTTACCCATGTTCAGGATCAGGGAGACCTTAAAGACTCGCGGGAGATATAAAATTAAGGAAAAACATATTAGACTACCCTCAATCTTCTACGCCTAGCGCGACCACTATTGGAACTCACTCGACATACACTACTATATCACTATTTTTTAAATGCTAAGCGTGATAAGAACCCGTTAAAAAGTTACTTTATTTTATGATGCATTGCATAAGAAACTTTTTGTTCAATTCATAATGGGCAGCAACTACGCTACTTTTATAGAACTAACCGAATATTCTTTTGTTCAAAGGGTGTCTCACCATAATTAAAATTTCGGATATTTGTTATCATAAAAGATTATAACATACTTTGTAGATATCAACTTAATTGCAGTTTTGGTCAAGCGTATCCTCATCCTGGGTATATTTACGGGTGCTCCGATTGCCTACATTCCTAGCTTTGAGTATACAAGTACCTATATTAATACTAATCTTATTTAATGGTTCGGTAGGAATCCCTTTACATTAAAACGGTTTTATGCGGCATATAAGTAGAAACTTAAATGATAATATGCCTTTTTTTTTGTTTTTTTTTTATACCACTAAAGTGGCACACAAGCATACGGCCCACCTGATGGTAAGCAGTCACCGTAGCCTATATAGCCTAGCAATACCAGGGGTATCACTAACGGGGTGCCAACCTTGTTGTTGATGAGAACTCATTGTGTGTGCAGCACATACTACTAGCCCAGCGTATCCTCGTGGAGCACTGGCAACCTTACTTACAGCAGAAACACAACACTACATCAAGTAGTGTTATTTCACTGCAGTCTTCTGTAAGGCGGAGGTAAAGTCCCCAGTCGGGCGGCTCCAATTTAAATGGGATAACCCTGCCTGCCTGAACGTGATTTTAAGTAGATATAAAATTAAAGAAAGAACCAAGACTTCAGGAATACAGCTCGGAATCAATTAGGAACGTAACCTTGATTATTTAATTAATACACAAAATAAAAATATAGGACGTTCGAATAGCACAAATCTTTTTCGGTTACCGGATATCTAGACACTCCATAGGGCTGTTGCTTGTCGTCCGGCGAAAAAAATTACTGAATAAGTACGTCAAAACTTCAAATTATAAAAGTTACAAGACTTGCAATAACAATTGCGCTCGATATATGTATATCTAATTAATATGGTTTCCGACATTTTTATATTAGGACAATATTCTCATGGACATTATTACCTATATCAATGTCAGCCGCAATTATTATATTGTGTCTTTTTTCTTTTCATAAGTAATCCAATTGCCGAAGGAATAATAATATATATTCGTCCGGTAACCAGATAACTAGACTTCGTAAAATATATTATTAGCTTGGAGGACGAGAGGAGGATCGTAAACTTCAAATTCAAAGTTACAGTTTAAGTATTTATTTTTCAATACAGTCGATATTTTTGTGTTAACAATGTTTTATTGTCAAAATAATTTTATGCTGTATTTTTTATAATAATGTTCATATAGTTAAATTCAAATTCTTGAAAATTAATCAGATATCTCCGGATAAAAATATTAAATGCACAATTCTTCACAAATAATCAAATTACAACAGTAATTTTGTTGTAACTTTTAAATCCCGTAAATGTTTTAGAATGTTGTTATACGAGTATATGTATTCTCAATATACGATAATTTGGTTTTTTATAATTAATATAATATATAACGCTAAAGAACGCTTCACTTCAGCTACAACCTACAGTTTTTCGACAATATGTCAATTAATTGTATAAAAATAGAATGATACAAAAGTATGCGAACATGAGTCGTGCGCAGACGCTCGCACACACCACTATTCTGATCATTAGGCCTATATTTACATATTATCGTTAATTTATATAGTATAGGTACGTATAAATTAATATAATCTAATAAGTACTTTGCACAAAACGTTACGTTATTTTTTGTTTATTTTTTAAATTCTGAGGTCAGCGATGAGGTTGGTCACCGGTAGTGGGCTCCTAATCCAAAAAATACTGTGCCCTGGGCGTTAAATCCAGTCTTCACAAATTACTAACTTCACCTAAAGATCACAACAATACAATTAGGTATTAAGTATCTAAGTAATCTCATAAATATCTGCTTACACTAAGCTTTAAACCTATCTAAATAATTTGTACAATAATATCTGAGACTTCCCACAGATTGCCTGGCGACAGAAAATAATTATAGACATAGAATAAATAGTATTATAAATTAATAATATCCGACCACAGTCTTTAGAGATGTGTAAATGTAACAAATATAAGTTGGAGACAAATGGAAATGTCTTTATAATAGGAACACACAAAATAACACGTATAATTATGACGTTCTACAGTGATATTTGGTACAGTTAGAGCCGAGCTTCACCACACGCCTGTACTCCAGTGCTATGCCCATGGAATGATCAGTACCGCGACGTACGGCAACAAGCAATAGTCAAAACTAGCACTTCCATCGTTTAGTGTGTAATAGGTATGTACAGAGCGATCTAGCCTCCACTATATATATAATTTAACCAAGTGTAATCTTAATAATAAATTCTCGCAATACTGTCCTAAGGTACTGATTACAAGCGGTAAGTTACTGCAAACCTTAAAACATGTCTTACGTACATTCTCGACTTAAAAGAAACTCTGAAACTTCAGGTAAAGATGTCAGACTTGAGTACAGTCGAGTCAATAGAATCAAGTCACGGCTTATGTGGCCATTCATAGTTCGTAAACACATTAAGTTCCGCGACTCAGTGCCTTGAAGAGTCGCTCTCGTGTCCGGAGTCCCGGCCGTTCTCTCGTGGCGAGGCGCGGTGGTCTCTCTCGTCCCGGAATCGCTCCCTGCGGTCCCGTTCCCTGGACCTGTCTCGTTCTCTATCTCTGTCTCGCTCTCTCTCTCTATCCCTGTCCCTGTCTCGGTCTCTCTCCCGCTCCTCGTCGCGGTCCCTGCGCGATCGCTCGTAGTAGTGGTATGATCGCCGGGACTTCCGGTCGCCAGGTGTGACGACCTCTACTTTAATGTTGGCTGTGGCCGTTACCTGTTTCAAACAAAGATGACAATGTAATTCCTATACTTCTGTCACTTTCAATATTAAAAACACATTTGACGAAGGTCGCTAGTTACTAGTTGCATAATCGCTTTGCCCAAGCTGTATGCTCCGTTAAGTCATCCTGAACTGTTTTGTCATACACCGAGGTGTAAGTAGAAAAATAATCGACAAACTATTTCTACTCATATGATGATTAGTGCGATACTAAAACATCGTATCAATTTACTCCAAAAAGACAAAAATCTACATCCCTTTTACGATACAATCACTGAAGCTGTCTTGAATTTCGTATGAATAAAATTACCTTAGTTGTAATAGCTCCAGAGTGCGTGGTTTTGGAGGTAGGCGTTGATCGTCCCGAGGCGGAGTCACTGCCATTATAGGTGGTGGTCTCAACGACCAGCTCGGGCTGAACCACGATGGACTGCATAGAGGACTGAACTGAGGGCGCGGAGCTGTGCCAGCTGGGCTCCTCCGTGATGGTGGTGAGGGAGGGCGCGCTGGGCCGCGGGGCACCCTTACTGGCCCGCGACTTGTCGCTAGAGCTGGCCGACTTGCGGGGCTGCACCGGGGAACTCTTGGGGGATGGCGTCGATAGCCGCTCCGGGTGTTCCAGAGGCCGCACCTACGGGTACAAATGACGTTTCTTTTACACTGTTTTATCACGACAATGGGAACAAATTATTACGGCATAAAATATTTACTGTACATGCTGTGTTCTGTGTTCACTTGTTCAGTCCATATTATGGCCATGAGCCTACATATTTCTAATATACTCAAATGGTTGCATTTCAAATCACTGAGGACATGATTAAGATGAAAATTCATGAGCAGTATGAATACACACCTCAGCAGCGGGTCCCATTATGGCGAGTACGATGGGGAAGAAAAGCAGTCCATCGATGAGTCCCAGTATAACGAGGGCCAGTAGCAGCCGCAGGAACAGGCGGGCGACAAAGCCGAACTCGCTGGTGGCCAGCATGGAGGCGGCCAGGGCTGCGGCGATGGCCCCGTGTACCACGGGTGCTAGCACCGACTCTAGCGCCAGAGACGCGCGTCGACGATTGCAGCCTATTGAGGTTACAAAACTCTGGAGGGAAATAAATAAAGAGGTTAGTATCACTATTGCTTTGGCCTTGTTTAACCTAAATATTGATAGTTGCACTAGTTCTAACCTGATTTTTCGCACAACATTTTACAGACAAATCACACAAAAATCTGGTGTTTTGCGAGTCTGGTGTACAGCTTTGTTTATCTGGTATTTTTTAAATCTACATATATCCATCCATTGCCTAGCATTATATGGTCCTCTAATATCACCGACTTGTCCCATTACACATTGTAAAAATATTATTATTAATTACCAAACATAGATGCACTGTGAAGTGAACTCCTCGTCCGATGGCCAGCACGAGCAACACGGCCGGCACTGCCGACAGCTTAACGCCGAGGAGCGCCATCGTGCTGAGCAGCTGCAGCACTAGCGTGGCCAGAGCTAAGGTCACCAGCACCGCTGCCCACGCGTTCAATAGGAGGATCATCACAGCCTGAACAAACAATACAACTTATGTAATATCACTCTGGATTTATATCGCATATACGTCTAGCGTAGCGGTTATATTCTCATGGGGCACTAGGTCTCCGATGTGGTTGGCTGCCAGACATCTACTCCAAAGCCACTGCCACCTGACATTCACAACCCATTTTACAGCGAAAATTGAAGGAATTCCCAGGTTTTATAGAGGGGATATTCTGAATAGACGATACCTACATAGTATGTTTCGCTACTTTATTCATAACTAGCGGCCCACGGCTTCGCATGCTTAGACATTTATCAAATATTTCTACCTGTGTCTACCTGTGCGAAGCCGGGGTGGGTAGCTAGTATAATATATTATATATAGCCTATGTTACTCAGTGACAATGTAACTACTAAGGGTGAATTTTTTTTTGTAATCGGTCCAGTACTTTCGGAGCCTATTCAATACAAACATACACACAAAAATACAAATCTCTCCTCTTTGTAATATTAGTATAGATATACATCAAAATAGTTAACTTAATAAAACTTACCACGAAAATAGCAGCGAGAGCGCAAGCGAGGGCCATGAGCAGAGAAGTTCGCAAGTACAAGTATTGCTCCCAAAACAGAAATGGAATTCCAGAAGGGAAATTATATAATCCCTTCGCTTCGAACTTCAAACACAGTTCTCGCACCGACATGATCAAATTCTTTATGCTCTCTGTATCGCTAAGGCCTGATAAATAGAATGGGAGCTGGGTGTATATCAGAGGTGATGACTTCGGTATCTTCAACTCCATATCAGTAGAGGAATGCGTCCATCTCTTTGGCTGAGGCTTCAAGTTCCCTTGTGACGCCCCGTACGCCAATGCATCGTTCGTGGCCCACGCAGACAGATAGTTGTAAAACGCCTTAGGATTTATGATTCCGTCCTTATCCACCAATCTGTGTTCTATAGATATAAGTGACTTGTCGATGGGATTGTCCACGTGTCCGGTCTGCACCATCAGCTTATAAGCCAAAATCGCCTCGTCTGTTGCATTCTTGCACCAGTACTCTTGTGTGATGCAACCGCTTTCAAATTCTCTGTCAAACGCTGCCTGAAGATCTAGTAACCAATCACGGAAAAGGCTCAACCAAAACTTGGTAAGGCCTCCGTTGTCGTTCTTTATAATATTCGGTATCCTCACAAACTGGTCGTGGTACTCGTATAGTAGTTTTTGGTTGGTGGGATATTCGAAGTCTCCTTGAGTGACCGCGTACATGCTGTAGAAGCCGAAGTACTTCTCTTGCCTGTAGAGGAATTCGTGTTCGTCCGTATTCTCTGGCACAATGTCAGTTAGATCCAAGCCATCTTTGACTTTTGTCGCTCCCCAAACGCTTGCCAGAATAATGGCGATAAGCGCTAGCATTGAAGTTACCTATACATAAGGGAAAAATAAGTGTTAATTAGCAATTCAAAGACCAATACAAGATTTTTTTTAATCTGAACATCTTTAAAATTGAGAAAAAAATACCTTGACAGAAGGTCGCATAATAAATGGTGCGTAATGGTTCCTCGTCCACTTTGTGAGTGACAAACTTATACAGCAAGCTTTCTTCGCGGACTGTCCCGTTTCTTCGGGATCTAACGGCTGCCGTGTTGTATCTTTCCAATTACTCTGTAACAACAAATAATATAATAATATAGTGACGAATATCCGAACAATACAGCCTGGCAATGTTGCCAGCCTTCTAGGCACGCTTCCGCCGTGACGGTAATTTGGGATATTTATTTTATTTGTAAATAAGTTTATACATTTAAATAGTTTGTAAATGTAATACTTTGTTTAATTACCTTATCAGTGTTGGCACCGCGCGACCTGGTTCGTTCGGCAGCCTTGCGCCGCGCGGGCGGGGGGGCGTCGGGCATGAGGCAACAGAGCAGGTCGGCGCGGGCCGCCGAGCGCCGCCGCAGGTCCAGCGAGATCATCGCCGGGAACACCAGGAGCATGGAGCCCAGGTTGAACAGGAGGAGGATTGCAGCCTGCAATAAAAACAATACCTTTTCATCTGCTATTTGGAATAATGGCAGATTTGCTTCGTTGCCACGGTTCTGGGTAAAAGATTTTATTTTATGTATATTTCTTGATTATTTTAGTTAAAAATATGCACCTGAAGGCAGAACACACGCAGGGCTGGGATGGGCAGAAGCGCCGCCGCCAAGAATGCCATGACGTTGCAAAGCGAAGCTAGCAGAACGCTCAGCCCACTCTTCTTCAAGACAAGGCCCGTCCTCTCTTCCCGCGGCACGTCTCCCGCTTGCTCTACATACGTGTGAGTGAGAAGGAACATGTCTTGTACACCTAATCCTAACGCTAGAAAAGGCACGATTTGGGTACTTGACGCGTTGAAAGGTATACCTGGAGACAAACAACTTGTGTTAGACAATAAGTAATGAATTAAGGTATGGATATGAAAAACAAAACAAAATAAAAATAATATACCTAATAAAGCACAAAACCCTAAGCCAGCGGCGACGGTGATGGAAAGCAAAAGTACGCCTGCTATTCCTACGCCCGCTTGCGAGCGCACCGGGTCTCGCCATTGCATCAAGGTAACGGCAACGTAAATTAACTGCAAAATAATAAAAACGAAATATAAAATAAAAACCAATTTTTTCGTGCGTACAACAAAGTACAATAAAGAAGCTTTTATTAACTCACCATAAACATGTATCCTAAAATAATATTCTTGAGAGACAATTCTGAGAACTTTCCCAGAATATCGTTAAGCGTCGACGTTGAAAACGGGTAGAAACTGTATGCTGGCGATAATGCATCTGAAGCCGTCATTTTGTGGACCTCCTGTAATTGACATTTACAAAATCTTAGTCTAGATGACTAGGAATCCAAGTAAATCAACAAATCAAATCTATAGTAATACGTACAGCAGCAAACTTCCTCTGCCAGGAGTCTAGGACAGCGGCGGCTTTCTCTTGCGTCCAGCCAACGTGGTGCACTTTGTAGTGGTCGGCCCAGTACTCGTACATTTCTCGCTCGCCCATTAGCTGCACGACGGTCTGTAGCGCACGTGCACTCCTCAGTGCTGAGGTGGAGTTCCTGGTCGCACCACCCACTATCAGCTGTTCTGGCCAATGCATGTACGCCGCCGCGAAACCGTAGCAACCGTGCGACAGCTCTGCTGCTACATCTGGAATCTATTGACGCTTGGTTAATTGCATATTATGTACATAATATGGACAATTTGCAGGTTAACATTTTCTCCCAATTCCATTTAAGAGCACTATATTGCCCATCATAAAATCCACAATAATATCTTATTCCACCTTCTACGATTTATCCTTTTCCGACAGTGAAATATAGCTGTATTGATTATAATCACCACTGCTGGGGTGGACAACATTAAGAAACAAAGTAACCTAGAGAGAAAATTTACGATATTTCATTGGAAGGCTCTCTGTCCGTCTGTGAGCATTATTGATACATATAATAGTGTCATTGTGAGGGCGATAGCGGCGGCAAACGAGGCCCATTGAAGCGTGCACAATGCGCCCGTATAATGCGGGGTCCGGCTGCGCGGGCGCGGGGAACAATGCGCCGGTCGCACCGCTCCTTCGCCGAACGTGGGTGGCTGAGCTCGGCTCAAACCACACTCACAAAAACTAACCCTACACAATTGGGGCCCAAATTATTGAGCGCACTGCAGTTCTAAATTCCAATGCACTTTTACACTACTTCTTGAATTCATCATATTTTTTATTAGGAATTTCGGACCACAATCTTTTTCCATCATTTGGTTTGGTTGTTTATGATTAGAAATAATATTAGAACTAAATTTTGAGTTTGACGACGACTAGTTCGCCGTCACTTATTAGTGCCAAATTGATCTCGTTTTTCACTTCCTCCAGGTTATGGAATGAGCTCGCCGCGGTTTTCCAAAGCATGATATTCTTCAAGAGAATAATAAATTTTTCAGGGACGACAACTCGCGAATAGTGTTTATTCGCCGACTTAGTTGGGTTAAAATAAGTAAATTTTCGGTTGCGAAACGTTCGTTTCCGGACGATGATGTTATCACATAGTATTCGGGCATAACTTTCTCGAAGATACGCCCGCGGCACACGGCAGGTAGGCGCGCCATCTGCCCGGCGGCAACCGCTTTCATCCTGCCTTATTACCGTTTCCAAAAAATATTTTATTATTATGGAAAGTAACTATTTAAAGTTTATGCCTATGCCTCGATAAAGTTATTTTATTTGTTGTGATTCTACACGCTTTATTTATGTGCCATTAAAACTGTCGTAAATTGAAGTCTTCATAAAAGGACCGGGAGCTGTCGTAATGGCCTTAATGTGGGTCTCAAGCGGCCCTAGCGGTACAAATGTCATCAATATTTAAATTCCTTATTCTTAAGTCTAATATTCAAAATAATTACCTGTCCTGATTTCTTGTTGGGTGCCGTGTCTGGACAGTGGATATCGGTGGGGACCAAGCACGGCTTCTTCATGTATGCGGAGGAGATACCAGCTCTCTTCATATAGGCCTCCATCGTGCTGAAGGGGAACTGGAACTTCAGCTTCTTCACTTCTTCTAGCACTTCTTGAGGGTTTAGGTGTGTCCATTGTAACTTATGTTGCAGACCTCTGTAAATGTTAAACAGTTGGTGAGATAATACTCAACTATAATTTATTATATCGTAATATTACGTTGAATAAAACTCACGGTACGTATATAGGGTAATCAGGTCCCAAGAGCTTGGACCCTTCCCAGAAGCAATCGAGTGGTGTGATGATGGCACACGGTATGATGTTGTCGAATATCTTCTCAATATGGTAGGCCTCGAAGTCGGGGATGTTGGGGCTGTAGCACAAGTCCTTAAGCCTCCACTCTATATCGTACATATGCACCGTGACGCGAGTTGCTGCATGCACCACCTGGTTAAAAAAAATGATTTTATACGAACTTTTTATAGTTATCACGTCGCATTTTTTTATATACCAAGGGGGAAAGCAAGTTTACAGCCCGCCTGGTGGTAAATGGTCACATAGCACATAGACGCTTGCAATATCAGGGTATTACTAGTACATTGTTTTAGAGGACTCGCTATGCTAGCAAATAGTATCCTTACTGGCAGACATAGCGTATTATCATGAAGATGCTCTGGATACCTGCACGACCTGCCTGTAGGTACTAAGAGTACCTACAGGCAGGTCGGCTTTGGAATCCCGACCACTGCAGATGGCAGGTGGTCACTTCAACAACATAATCATCACGATTTAAGGAACAGGTGCATTGTATTATTAAATATATGAATTACTTTGAGGTGTTGAAGCAGAGCTCCAGCGTGAAGCAGCGACACGTCAGGATCCTTAGCCGTTTGTATAATGAGCTGGTGAGTGGAGGAATCAGCCTCGCCCAGGGCTTTGGTTGTGTATTTCAACTCGGCTTCCAATCTACCACCCTCTGCGAACAAGCGAATAAACACGTTAACCATATTGCGTCACTCATTTATCATATCAATGTCTTCCATTTGATAAAGATATTATGTTCTTGGGTCAGCATCTAATTTTTTTCGTTTTTGTTGCGAACGTATCCGAGATCGACGACTGTAAAAAATGAGTTAAGACAGTGCATTTTTTTTAAGACTTGTACAGCCGGATTTAGCTGCTGTAAATTGCTAAATAATAGCCGTACTGACAGACAAAGTATCGCTATAGCGATAAGATACTTAATTTAATAACTCAGTTAAACTAAGTACATGTCGGAATGCTTGTTTAATAATTGCACAGTCGAGCAAAAGGTGATTGCGTATTAATGAAAATGACATTATGGTCACTCATTAAATGTAGATTTTGTCGTTACCGGATATACGAACTTCGTTCAACTGGTTCATATAAATAAATTTGACATTAGCTTTCGTCGGAGGCCCTTTAATTTACTTAGTCGTGTTGCACTTGTCTTGTACCGAGCGAAGATAATGTCCTTCAAGGTTTCATTTGCCTTCCCAAGGAACACTAAGGTGTTTGGCTCCTGATATATAATTTCCTTACAATCGTGATTGCACATTGAGTGGCTCATACAACAGAATACATATTATCTAATCTGGTATATCAAACGAAAACAAAACACGTGCGTTAGCAATTATCCTAGTAGTAGTAATATATTTTAATTGGTGAGTCTAATTTGTCCTAAAGTGCTTTAAAATGTGTGATTTTTTGTTTAATTCGCTATCTGACTTATTAATATGTCAAAATTTAATGCACTTAAATGAAATATTATACATAGTTACAGTACGTACGATATTAAAATTTCTGACTCAAGTAAGCTGAATTAGGTTCTACCCGACACGTGCCAGAAATAAGTTTCCCAGTATTGTGCATTAAGTTTAATTTATCCGCATGATGACATAACATGTGGTGGTGTTACCAAACTGGGGCTATATTTGTCTGACGCCCCTTCAGCACCTCGGCGTATTGGAAAGTGTCGACACATTAGTGTGGGGAGAGTGGGGTGCTAGTTAACATGGATCGTGTGATTTATTGCGAACCTATGTGACAGCCCCGTCATCACCCGCCCTCGCCAGCGGGCGTCATCTGTAGGCCTTAATTTAAAATAAACCCAGTTACGAGTTGAAAATTACATGTTACGGCATGATACCAAACGTATTTCTAAATCACACAGCTTTTTGTCTTCAGCGTCAGCGACATTTTAAAAGATAGGTGATTTCGATAGGTGTTCTTTAATCATAGGTTTTTTCTGATTCAATACTTCATCAAACATATGTGCTAACTACTAAAAATATATAAATTAAATGATGATCAAGATTCGAGCGCTGACTGATAAGTCCTTAATACCAAACTAACCTTTTTTTTACGAAACATGGGTCTGCAGTGGAAACTTGTACGGTATCAGGTCACGCAGAGAGAATTCTTCAATTAACACCCTTGGCCCGATATAAGCCGGTTTGTCACATTTTTTGTGCTAATTCAGATGCCCAAAGAGAGACAAAAAAAATTACCTCTACACCAGAAATGTGTGGTTGAGATACATTTCAGTGCGTTCAGTAATAATACTACTTGAAATAGATATTCCTTCCTTTGACTAGTAAATCCATGTTTGTATACTCGGAACAGAGCCCGTGTGGAGATTAAACTGTCTCTCGCATCTGTTCAGCCCGTGTAACAGCGCTATAGTGCTGTTAACGCCCTCGCTTCACGCTCAAGGAATGCTATTTTATTTTGGTCGCTAATTTATAGCGTAGGTATCCGCACCGCGCGTGCGTATACGATGCATACAAAATGCACTGCACACAACAGTATAGTGCCTATAGGTAAACGTGAAAATTATATATATTCACAACGTGTTATGATTCTGGTCATTCAAATTGTGGGGGTTTTATGTAATTGTCGATAGATTTATTTTTAAATTCCACTATAACGGCCTATTTTTGTAGCAAATTAATAAAAAATATTGATGTAGTTATTTATGATTATACATTTGGAGTTAATGGATGCGGTATCTATTTCGAGAAGATGAATTTATATAACGCTCAGCAGCACATTGTAATGCAAACTAGTATACGAATAGCCGGTTGATTGTAGAGAAGTATTGTCTGTCATTAGACACAGCGATGAATGCTAATGATGCTAATGCAACTCCAGCCCACCTGTCGGTCACCAATCATAGCTTGTGGATTCCACGGAGACTGTTCTTATGCTAATGCCACCAACATTTCGCAGAACACTATGTATGTAAATTAGTTAAATAAGCATTAAAAATTACAAAATGAAAGAACAAAAACTTGGACGGAACGTGTCATTTCTTTTTTTAAGCCACTTTGTAACGTTGCGTTGAGTGAGATGTAAGGATGTAGCGCGTTTGATTTGATTTATTTTCAAGCAGACATCACTGCCGTTATCGTTCATAAATGTTGGTTGGTTGAAACATAAATAGATTTATTTAGTTAGACTATACATGCTGAAGAAATAAGTATTTCGTACAAATCATCTTAATCATATAATCCTCGTCAGTGGTTCTGCAAGAATCCCATTACATTATGCTCACTCTTTCCTTTCCATAATCAATACTCACTCTATTTGACTGGAATTTATAAATAAGTACTTTCAAATCGTCAGAATCTACAACAGGATTTTGGCTGAGAAGAATCCATTCTGTTTATTTTCTAGTCAAGTATGACGTATAAAATTATGACTATATCAATATATAGTCATGACTATATATTGGGGAGTTTTTGGCGGGAATCAGGCGGAGCGGTTGAGATTTTTTCCAGTGTGTCGTAAATTGTGTTATAGTGATCTTTAATGTGTATTTTTGGTGTCGATATGTGCAGTAAAGTTTCATTTAGTGACTGATTTATAGGAGCATTGGAAATAATGCCATAATGCGACTTTTGGGTTAAGTGATTTATCATTTTGGTCAATAGGTTACCTCTGATCTAAAGGCGTGTTGCGATCTGCTACTGCCGTGGGTTGTCTCCAGAAACTCCATTGGGCGTTAGAATGCATGACGCTGGGCATTTTGATGCGGCAAACACGAGAGATTTTGCAACATGAAAATTCTTTTACACTCGACACTGGCAAAAATAGTCCCTGAAGGGATTGATTGCCATACTTAGGAAGAAGAAGAAGAAGACTATATATTGATATAGTCATAATTTTATACGTCATATTGAAGCTAGATCTATAAAACATTTCTAAACTAATATAAATATCATAAATTTTAAATTAACAAAATTTGATCTTATAACACCCACTCTCCACCGAAGATAATTTGGTGCCAAAGTGACAGATGGTGAGTCCGTCGCCGTTCCTTAGGCACTACATTACGTTTTTTCTCAGACGTATGCAGGTTTCTTCACGGATATTTCCTTCACCGTAAAGCTCGTGGTTTGACTAATAACTGCACTTAAGTTAGAAAAAAATATTGGTACAGACCGAGAGATACGAACTTGCGTCGCTAGAATAGCAGGCAACGCGTCATACCACTAGGCCACCACGACTTTATTTACTTAAAAATATACATATTACATATGGTATCAATGATATATGAACTTACTTATTATGTATGTTTATGATTTATATGTATTTATGTCAGGGGCGCGGGCTATCATGTTTTGTAATCGGCCAGGTTAAATAAACATAGCCGGCTCTCGTGCCGGAAATTAGGGATTATCATAAAGCAAGTGAAATGGAATCGACCGGTGGGCCGCACAGGGCGCCTCTATTTTAACACCTACCAGAGCCGTGGGCGCGATTTACGACGCCAGCATCACGCCACCACACCACTCGGCGATGCTGTATCGCGCCGAGTTGGATTTAAGTGCCGGATGGCTCAATGCATACCGACGACTGATTATTTAGTATGTGAGAGGGAAGTATTTATAAACGCACGGTGCGATCTCACAGTCAGTGAACTTGACACAAGTTCACAACTGCTTGTGTCACACGAATAGAAACTGTAACGAGCATCGAAGGACCAGTAAGCGCGGAAACACCATCCGCAAGGTCATATTGGGTTATCGCCGCCGCCGTATGCGTCTCCGCGAACAGCTTTCACACTTGCGTCGTATTATCTGCGGCGGCCTTTACTGTGTACTTCGGCTTGAGTCAAAGTTTCCGCTTGTCAAATAACTTTACAGCAAACCTACATTGTATCATTCCACGTAACGGCCGGCATACAATGTCGAATTAACTACGAATGGTGCCTAAATCTGTCAATGTAAGCTGGCAACAGTAATTGCGAACCTCAAACCGTTTATTCCATTCCAGGTGCGTGTGCGCCGATAATGACAACATTTCTACCCAACGTGGTAGCGAACGATCAGCGCGGACAATCGCAATGAATGACGTTGCGGAGGATAGGCGGTGAGGAGCGGGGCATTACGTGCGATCGCGCATGTGGTTGTGGCCACCCGCGTGCCACCGCCGTGCGAGCCCGTGTGGTCCGTTCTCCTCCCCGCTCACCCCTGCTGCTCCTCTATGCAAATTAGCCAGAGCGTAGACAACAGATGGATGGCGGAATAAACAAACCGCGTCCTTTGCGCCCGCCGAGCGAGACCGATCGACATGAACACACCACGCAAAACCTCGTTAGCGGAGTCGTCCACACAGGCCACAGGTCCCACCTGCTGACTGGCTCTGGCTTACTCTTTAGTAAATCATATAATGTGTATGTTAATAATAAATATATGATTTCCTCCGAAGGGTTCTCAATAAGGTTAGTAGTAATTCGAATGCGTACTAATTCGCCACGGACACTAAATCGCTGGAAGCCGGTTTGGTAGTTACAAAAAATATGAGTAAGTCGGTATTTGTCGGAGGGAACGATCACGATCACAACAAAATATCTTATCGTCTGCTATAAGGACGACGTGTTCTGCGTGCCGGGTGATCAACTGACTGATAATAACAACACAAAGCATCGAGTCGTTACAATAGCACGTGAGACACATTACATTCGAACCGAGCTTTCGTAGCGGTCGACGCAGCATAACTGTTTCTCTGATTGAAGGTTACTCTTGCCACAGAATAATAATAGTGCATACTGCATGTTGCTACACAACACACAACGTACGGATAGGTGTTTGAAGTCGACTGGTATTATTGCCTGGCACCAATGCTATAAGTACATTATGTTTACTTACTTTAGCGAACTGTACTAGGTCTTCCAGTGGTGTGGCTGGTATGCACTGACTGATAGCGCAACGCGATATCCATAATACTCTGTTCACCTAATAATGCAGCTTAGAAATGTTTGGTAAATGTGCTGATTGTTAATTGTTAATAATTCGTATTTCATAACATTTCTGTAATTTTACCCTTATTTATGTGGATTAAGTTCATACCATTACGCATGGTATGTAATGGCAAGAATTCTGTTTGTAAGAACTCAATCTGAAGCAGAAAGCAGGAAGCAAACAGCGCTCGTCGAGGATCTCGGCCACAAAGCGCACACCGCGCAGCAAGGCGTCTCACACAAAAGCGACCGGACAATCAGATCCCTCGTTTTTTGTGCCTCAATAGAAATGTTATACATTTTTTAGTTTTATTGGTCGTAATTTCACGTGGGGATATTTACGGGCGGCCGCGGGCCACCTAATTAAGTTGTTAGGTGACTCCGGACCTTCGGCATTGTTTAACGGGGCCTTCTCTGTTCCGCGATAAGGTTTTGTTACATCCTTCAATGTATTTGTTTGTATTGTTCTGACAGTAGCTGATAACTTTATACATTGATGTTCGTCAATAATAAAAGTAAGAATGAACTCATATGCGATTACGACATTACTCTGAGGGATAGACATGGACATTTCGTCGGGGAATAGACATGGAGATAATGATTTAAATTTGTAAAGCTTGTTTACTTTATCAGTTCTGTAGGTAGGTACCTATATGGTCAATTATTTGCACAAGTTGTAAATGCGTTGTGAAACTGAGCTTGTGAGAGTCAGTTATCGGTGTCGGCGACGCGGAGGCAGGTGTATCTCAATAAAATCGCCCACTTCCTCTTTTGTAAAGTTCACGTTCTCAGTTTTCTACAAAGGAACTCATGCATATAGTCATAATAAGTAGGTGGGTATTTGTAGGAAATGTGGCAATGGCAATAGTGGCATGCAATAAATAAACAGTATCCTAAAATGGTTGATTTTTATTTTTTACGACGGGTGTTTGTAGGTAAGTTTGTAGTGTGTATCTGTGTGTCTGTCTGTGGCATCGTAGCTCCTCAACGGATAATCCGATTTTGAATTTGTTGTTTGTTTGAAAGGTGATTTGATCGGGAGTGCTACCTTAAGATACTCTGACGAGCCGTTTGGAGACCAGGCACTCTCAACTCCTCACCAACATACAGCTAATATATCGTGCTTGGGGTCATTGCAAAGATCTCAATTAATACAAAGACATGGTAACCTTGACTTGATGCTGCAGCATCATCTGGAACTTAAATAATAGCCAACTCCTCACTAACATACAGCAAACATATCGTGTTTGGGCTTATTATAATGCTCTTCATGAATAGGCTATATTTAGATTAATCGTGACGGGTCCGGTGATGATATAGAAAATAGTATTAATTTGCGATATGAATAGTAATAGTAATAAATAATTATATTCAAACGTAAATTGATGTACGTAAGCACAAGTCACAGATCTTTGTAACTCTGCGAGACGATAAAATATGTTCTCCTGATATAATTTAATTATTTTATTTGAGTCTATTTTAATTAAATATTTGAGTCGCAATTGTAACGACCTTTTATGATTTGCTGAGCTAAAATAAAATTTTATGGAATATTTACGTAATATTAATAACGTATATATTTGTCATGAACTATCGTTGTACCAATTTATTCAGCAACTATGTAGTCTTAATAAAATAAAGCCATAAGTGACTTTGGATGGGACACGGATGTCCTACACTTATCTACACAACTATAACATCCGTCCGTTCTTTTGTATCTGCACCGACGTCGCACGATCATTAATATACCAAAATAATATTGATGTCAACAATCCCCACTTCCATCCAAAACCACTCTAGAAATTTAAAAGCGAAACATTCAGCCATCCGATATTACTCAGGTTGGTTTATCAACATTATTAATTTGTAGCATCTTTCTTCTCACTTTCTGCAATATATGGAAGTGATATCATGAAAAGGGACGAAAATGTGTAACAGGGAGCCGGGAAGCGCGCTCTATTTGATTTGACCAATGAACGCGCACCCTGTTAGAGTTGTCCGTCAGATTTACACATCATATGCGACTACTGTAAGGCCCACACGCTTTTTTGTTTATAAAAAGCTTTGTATGAGCATGTTTTGAATACCTAATATAGTTGGCACACTAAAGTGTAACAAAAGTGTAACGTGTTTGCAAGGAAGTTTAATAATACTATTTGTAATCCAAAGTAAACAATTTTAGTAGCTGCGTGGGAGTAACAAACGGCGTTTAACCTACAGTCATTTCGGGCGTTAAGCTAATGATATTCAACAACTCAAATTCGTTCCCAAAAATACGCCATAAGGCTGCGGAGGCATCTTAAAATCACCCAGCGAAGCAGTATATGGTTCAAATTTAAAGTACATTTGTCACCTTCATACACAAACATTTTATTTTCTTAACTACTATACTATTTCATAGTCCTTCGTGCCCAAGGCTGATGCATCGAGGAAATAAAAGAAATATCGTGAATGTTTTATTTCCTGGACCACACTCGTGGTCCCAATTTCCCCCTGAAAAATATTTATTCACCGTAAGGTGGCTTTGAAACCGGGACCACGTAAGGTGGCTTTCAGCAAAGTGGTCCCAGTCGCAAAATTTCCTCGACTCATATTAACTATCTTTCTATTGTTTAGTCAGACTATTATTTATCTTCTGTGGTAAAAACTTATAAGGAGCGGGAATCCCTCAGCAAGCTATCGATTTCACATGCCAATGTTTAGTGTAATTTATTAGCACTTCGTCAAATATATTAATGTAAATTATTATCAAATACGACATTGAATTACAATGAGGACGGATACGTGGTCCTCATGTGTGATTGATTACAGAGGCCAAAACAAACATTCGTTTTGCAACATTACTTGCTTTTGAATTCAATGGTCGCCTAAAATACAATGTTATTTAAAAAAGAATACCTACGACAACCGGTTAATTTTATATTATGATAATTTTATAATTGCCTTCTGTAAAATATGCATACCATGTTATTTTTATTTTATATCAATAAACGATGGTATATAGACTCAATTAGTATGATAAATACTTATTAGTAGGCAATGTGCTTGACCAGCGAGCATTAGGTTGTTAATTTGTTTATTGAATAACGCTTTACTAGCAAATTTATTTATATAATTTGATAAATTAGGCAATTTCTAATCAAAAGACATATACATTGAAACACAATTAAGCTAAATCGAGTGGCACACCGGACGCTTGTACCCTTTGAGAGTATTGATTATGCAATATAAATGCAAGTTAGATTGTATACTGAGTATTTGTAAGGGCTAGTGTACACGCGGCGGCTGTGTAGTCGCACGCGCATGCGACGCACGTCTCACGAGCCGGAAGCGGCTCGACTGACGCGACCGCCACTGCGTTGATATTCCACAGACTGCGCCATCGTGCATTATTATGTAGTATTATCAAGATTGTGCCCAAAGGTTCATAAATATGACGTGGCTCTAAACATACAAACACTTCAATTAGGTAGTATTTAAACGTACCTTGAACCCAGAGTTGGTCGATCCTGGAGTGTATCTGCGCGGACTTGAGGCCGACGCAGAAGGTAGAGAGCACCAGGATGGCGACAAACAGTACTTTCCCCGCGTCTCCTTGCAGGAAGCAGCCCAATATGAACAGCTGCTCCTGGAGCCACGCGCGGATCCAGAGCGACGTGCGCCCGCCCTCGATGTTACCCTGCACAATACACACATCACATTATAGAACTATTCGTAATTGTCGAGATACGTTACATGCATATCATCACGCCAGAGTATAGAGCGCCATTTCACTCTTAACTTACAAAACTCTTTTGCTTCTCTTACATTAATAATATTTTCATACATGTGCTCCGACTCAGAGTACTTGTTGAGATAACAGTGGTAACAGTCGTTATGTGACATTGACCTTAATGAGTACAGACTTGAGCTCTTGAGGGCAAGAAACGAACTCCTTACTGACAAAAGGTAAAGGTAAGCAGTTAATTGACAATATGTTTTTACCTTAGTAGGTTTCCCTAAGGATGCCACATATTATGTCAATACATCAATAATTGATTCGTCTTATGAATTACACATTGTACAGTAGCCACCCCTGTAGCTGCATCCAATGCTACATACAGGTAACTGTGTATTAAGAATCCTTCGATCTTATATCAATAAACATACAGGTTACGAGATCACTTTAGCGGGTGGTATAATAACATGGAACTTTTTAAACGTCTAAATAATTCCCAAGTTGATTGTGATTAATGAGCGAGCGGCGGCGCAGACTGCGGGCGGCGCGGCGTTGGCGCCGGCATAAGATGAGCGCCCAAATATCGTGAAGAGCTCACTAATTGCATAATAATAACTCAATTGACGTATCGTGTTGAACGCACCGATTAAACGATCAAAATGCGTCCCCTCGCTTTCTTAGCTCTTATCTGCCGAATGGGCGTCTACAACCTAATAGCAGTTTTTATACAGAGATAACCAATGGTGAACGAGAAAAGGTTCGACCTGCAATTCGGTGGCCTTAGGTATTTCTGACGAAGCGTAGAAATGGGCTCTATAGTTGATTTTATTTTAATATAAAAAGTGAACAGTCTTTACTACCTTTTTTAACGAGGGGGACCTAACCTAACCATGTAAGAGACATATAGCAATTATATCATTTAGTTAATTAGGCGACCTAAGAACGGTGCGAAATTTAAAGGCTGAACAATAAAAATCATGGCCTTGTTCTCAGTTAATGATTCACTTCGTTGATGTCTTTTCTTCGCAGTTTCTGCAATCCTCTTAATTCGAAGGCGATATGACATGAAACTGGAGTAATTTAAAAAAATATATATTTCTGTTCTACTAACGGTGCATACCCAAGGATTTATGTAAATGTTTATAATTTCTTAATTTTTACTCTCGTACCAACTTATTATCTCAAAGTTATTTCTTTATATCTAGTATCTAGCAGGGTTGAATGATTTGAATTTGAAACGCTGTACTAAATCAAACTTATGTTATCATTATAATTATTGATTAGGAAATATGGACCATTTGATGGTATTTTATCGCTGCAGTGTCTCTGCATCACTTTGTGAAATTGTTTAAAATCAACTGTAATCATTTTTATTCAGAACCTGTTTTCCAATTAAAAGCTACGAAATCTTTAGTCCTTATTCGCCCAGTAATAACAAAATGAAGATAACATACTTACCAAGAAACATAAGGAAATAGGTTTAGGTTCTTTGTAAGTCATTGTTTTTAAGACATTTTATGGCTATTTGAACGAGTTCTTTGACGTCAGGGTGTTTTGTAGGTTAAATTAACTGCACTCTATAACTTCGGTGTTTTGGCTGGAAACACTGAAGACATTTATTTGTGTAGCTTAGCGACGTTCAGATTAAATAAAAATAATAATAAGCTAAGGAGAATTTCGTGTAAACAGTTTAATCAACCATCCGCATCAGTGTTTTACAAAATCTACCTAAATAAATCATTATTTACTTTTTGAATGTAAGTAAATAAATATTGTAGCCGAGATACAGCATCGAGAAGCTTGGAGAACAGTTTGGTCTCCGGCGCGGGCGCACGGGCAGCGGCCGAGGTGAATGTCGGGCGCGCTGGGTGGGCGTGACGTCACGGCCGGAATGCGTCCGCGCCGCCCGCGCTCCGCCCGCGACCCACGTGCACTATACGCACCGCATCGCACCGCACTCGCACTGAACATTCACTCTTCATTCAGGCAAGAAAAAATCGGCACGTTGTAAACACAATAATATCATCCGTACACGGCCGTAAAATATACTACTGCCAGGAGCCCAGTAAAAGTACATGGCGCATGATCCACGCGGGGACTGATGACGCAAGCGTCGAGGGATTAATAAGCATAATCCGCGATGCCTGGCTGGCGCCGCCGCCGCCGGTGACTGCGCTTCCTGCCTGCAGATAAGATTTTGGACCACTACGATCACGTTCTCACGCTCACGAGCTGGTTTTTTGTGGCAACATTGCGTCCGTCGTAGTCGGGCTCAATAAACCTATTCTTAGCTAAAGGAAAACGATTCCCAGCCTAGTAGCTTCGATCGGACATAACTATTGACTTTATAATGTACAAACTTGCTAAAGATAGATTAACTTATATATTTCACGTAAACATAGGCAAAAAATAAAAGGAAGATATATTTTTGAACCGAAATTCACAGAAAAACTTACTTAATCGTATGTATATCAATATGTAGGTATTGGGTAGGGTTGTAATGTATAGTTCACGTTTAGAGTCTTGGGATAAAAATTTGCTATATACTCGATTGATAAAATCGCAAAGTATAATCATTTTTGTTTTTATTCCATGAGGAAAATACAATTTGAGAAGCACTTAGGTAGATAACAGTCTATCTTTGTCGTCGGCTGGCTTTGTTTCTTATCTCGGGTCAAACAAATAATATTCTCAATATTATAAAATATGCCCGATGAGTTTAACTACATAGAAAGATTTGTCCTAGAAAATTAGAAAATATTTGTTCATGTTTACTTCACGTGTGGGCTGTCTAAATATTTATGCATACCAGTTTTATGTAATGACTTGGACAGAACGTTGATAAATAAATAGGCAAACATGACAATTATACCGTCGAATTTCATTGAGAGTAAACGTTAGTATAAAATCTATATAGTTTGGTATCTAAGGTACCTTCAATTTACATTACTTCATTGCGCGGTTTGACTGCCTTAATCTAACTTTTCCCGATAAATCCAGATCAGAATACGATATACATTTTCATTTCGAGAAGTAAAATCATATACTATTAACGTAGTATATTATCTACTCTGAGCTATTAGGCTGTCATATGAGTCCATCGAATTATACGTGTACTATCTACACACCTTCCTAAATACATATCATCACTTCGAATCCCTTTCGGGTAGGCAGAGTATGGAGGACCATTTGATTTTTAACTTGCACACCTCTAATTATTTAGGTAAAAGTTTTATTTGATCAATTATAACAAATTATGAGAATGGAATAACAACAATCATGAAGTTGTCAGTTCTGCAAAACTGAGATTTCATAGGAAAATATAATAAGCCAAAGTAAGCCAAATACCAAAAATAAGGCGGTAAAACACTAGAAATCGAATAAGAATAAAAATAACCGTAAATAAAACAAAAGTATTTTAACATTACATAGATTTCTTTTGCAGAAATGAAAGAAGTTAACTAGAAACGATTTATCTTGGAGTAGACATAATTACTAAACTGAATGAATTCTTAAATACACTAAATGTGGGATGATGCATCAATCATATCTGTCAAAAGTTCCTATGTGTAATGTTTCACTGCAACTGATGTTGATTGGCGCTATCTGACAGGGGCATCCATCGACATCCGCAGTGTTCCGATATCTGCATATAAAAGGACCGTGGGTGTAGGCCCATTATCTCATTACAATGCAAGGCATGAACAGAGTGATGCTCGTCTTTTGAATACAACTTGTTATGGTGAGACACCGCACACGCGTAAAAAAATATAAGATACCAACTGCTTTTCAAAAAGTTTTGTACGCATCCAAAATCTATATACAATGACTAATATTACAAAAAAGGTGTTTATTTGTATGTGATTAAATGATTCTGAAAATTCTCACTAATTGCTAGTATTTATGTGAAATTGGACATATGAATATTAAAACCAAATTGTAGGTCCTTCACCTACATACGAAAATTTTATCTTAAAAACAGATCGTGTAGTCAAACAGCCCTAAAAATAATATATAATTCTAAGAGATAATTAAATTTAATTCTCAAAAAAATATAAGTTGTCTAATTTACGAAACTAAAAGTTTTCACTTCTGATAGCAGTGGTACCTATCTCATAATCATAAAAACATTTACGATCATGCAACTTGGCTGTAAAGGTTATCTGTATATTTACTCTAATCATACAATTTATTTACGTAAAGATTTAGTTATAATATAATTTTACGACAGGTCAAGCAACCCAGCAACTATATTCTGAGATAACTGAACGTCGAATATTCAATATACCAAGCTATAGAATTAGCAGCGTAGTTCAAGGACAAAGTAAAGTAGTTCATATGTAGTGCACCCTAGAACAAAACACTTTAGTAACTCCAATGCCACTCAATATCGCACATTACTGGCATGAGCAAGCAATATGCAATTTGAATAGCCGTCAAGGTTATTTGTAGGTATCCTTATTAGTACCATTATATTTAATACATTTTGGGAAGTCAGGTCAAGTAGTCAAGAAGTTAACATATTTACTTAGAACATCTAAAATTAAACAGATAAAAAGATTGTTTTTTTTAAGACCCTCTATTTAGAAGCCAATAAATCTATTTTCATTATAGTGTATGTCGATGATATAATACTCGTTTTATAAGACTCAATGGGATAGTTTAACGTCAAATAAGCAAAATTGCAAACATCTAAATTCATAGGGATACCTGCTTTCAATGTCGAGAGCAAAAATAATTCTTGTAATATTTGGGCACAATGCCATAATGGATAGAATTTGTCTTTTACTAGTAATGGTTGAAATTAACAAATATTTATGTAATAGGTATAATAAGTACCTGTTATAACTATTGAAAAGTCATAGCGATTACAAGGACATTTGTTATATATCAATCTGAAGCAAAAAGCTCTCGATAGTAACGAGAAAGTTGCCAAGTTAGGAGAACAACGTAACCGGTTTGAGCGGCCATATGATGGAGATTTTATCCATAATGCACTAGGTTAATAGTAGAGATTTAGAGATATAAATCTGCTTTAAAATTTGATATAGGAATGTTTGATGTATTATAGATATATAAATACCTATTTATATTAAATTGCAGCATTATTTAAGGCAAAGCTTGTATTGAACTACTGAGTCGGAAGCCGGGTCACTTGTGTGGAAAATTGTTGCGGTCAGCGATGTGCATGCACCGCCACGTGTCGTCTCGCTCAGTGGGCACCATTTAAACCACGTAATACAATACTGCAGTGTCGCGATTCTGGTGCCATAAACATAATGCCTATTTTAAAATTTCCATATGCTAATGCAATACGCGAGTCACATAGCTTTATAATAAGATAGGTAGGTACCTATCTGTTATTCATTTAAATTAACTAAATCAAGTCGTGTTATTCCAAAATTGTCTTAATACTGTCCTCCAAGCTGCATCTTAAAATTTGGAACGTATACAATCATTTATAGGTCTCGGGTGCAGCTGCCGACCGCCGGAGAACTCAATGTTTGGACGAAGACAAATGATATGTGGGAAAAACGAGTGGGAACGAGACGGAATATAAACCTTAAAGAAAAGGAAAGAAATAATTCTCATTACAAGATAGAAAGGGACGAGAGATCGGAAACCACAAGATGTCTCAATTCCACGAGGCAAGCTCTGTGCGGTCTTGTCAGACATTAAACTTCGTAGAATAGCATTCTTTTATTTTCATGTTGAACCAGCAGTTATGTAATGTACTGTTTTTATTTTCTCTATGGATTGAACTCCTGGATTATATCGTCACCCTTTCCTAGAAGCTGAGATAAAAAATAACTTATTTCTACTCTATATGTCTTTTTTATGCAAGTATCTTAACAACATTTAATCAAATTCACCCTAAAGATATTCTTGAGTAAGCTATTGTGTAATTGAACATCCTTCGAATAACTGTCGGGTTCTCGCGTTGATGTCTCTATCGGCGCCGATGCGGTGCGCGTGCGCAGCCCCCTGCACTTCTCCCCCGCTGCGCCTTAATTGCTTCATCTTGCATACGACCGACCAAGTTCCTAACATTATAATACCTTTACATTACTTGTGTTGTGTTACATTAACCTCGCTGTAAAACTGTATAGAAAATTTTGTTTTAATGTTTTTTCGGGCGTGACATTCTATTAAGAGGATACACTCCTGACTTTAACTGAGTTAGGTATATGCATTTACAACTTAGTAACATTTATTGATGTCATAACCCTTGAATTATTATTGTTGTTGAAGGCTATATATAATATGATAGAGTTTATGAGGAGTAGTATTAAGACGAGAAGGAAGGTTTCGCAAATGGCGCTGTCAAGGGAGCGGGCCACCGGGACGCGGGCGGCCTTCTAGGAAAGCGCTACCTTCCCCGAACCCGTCCGCCACTTTACACGTAATAATATAAACCAACTATTAAGATTGCCAAAGATTGTTATTATGCAGTTACTTGTCGGAAACGCATGAAGATATTATGATCGGGATATTCCTATATATCTTTTATGTTTCTTATTTATGGGCAACAACACAAAAATTGTTTTTGACGACTCTGGGAAAGAAAAGTGTCTAATCATTCCAAAAAAACATTATTAATGTTAGTAAAAAGATCGGAATATAACTGTTTACTATTATTGATCTGCTTTTTACAACGTTATTGTGTTATATAAATTAAGAATATTGTACTACGTATTAACGGTGAATAACCTAAGAACCTACTTTTAATACAAAATACGCCCGGCCTTGATAGTACATGTGATAGTACCCCTGGTTACCACCAGTCGGCGCCACCGTTTCGCCCTACCTACCGCGGTCCTTGCTGCTATTGGCATTCGCAGAAAAACAATTGCACGTGCAATATGATGAACGACACTTGACTCTGATTTATCGGGTAAATAATGAACACTACACCTTTTCTAGTTCAGAGAGCGCTAGGGCTGCGTCCACCCAGCTGGTGCGAATGTAAAGGTCGGCGCTGTGGCGCGCCTCGGCGGCGGAGGGGGTCTCTAGTGCAGCAGTCGCTATCCGAGGATTCGAAGGAGCCTCGGAATCGGGAGCCACCATGATCTCGGGGCCAGGCTTGTCACCAGTATCCTCATGAAGACGGCCGGAGTCCGTCTGGCGGCGCACGCTGTCATATCACTCGCCGCCACATAACCACACACTTGCACACCCGGATTCGACACTTCTTTCAATCACTTTACCCTTCGGAACACGAAACGACACGGAGTTTCATTACAATAATTACGTTACGTCGCGTCCGCGTGTCGACAGCACCACGACTCAAGCTACACTGATTCCTTTAACTGCAGTGTGCGTGCGTACACTGAATGTTTGTTGAGCCGCCATCATGATTCGAACGGTTATGTTGTCGTTCTGGGGCACGATGGCAACCGAACCTCAGCGAAAACGGCCGAGCCCTCCTCGCCGGGAGACCACACACGTGAATTACCCTTCTCGCTCGTACAAAGAGGAGATGGAGTAGAGCGGCAAAATAAGAAGTATTGAATGGAGCTGCTACATACGAGTTACGAGTGCCACTGAATCACAACTCACAAACCCTACACTACACTACATCACCATTATCAACATCATCCTAATTTCGTACCTACCAAAATAGAAATTGGCGAAATATTGCATGCTCAGCTTGGTATTTCAATCCATGGCGGGATAAATTAAGTAAACCAGTTCTCAATGAAGCTGTAACTTTGTAATGATAATAAGTCTCCATTAATTCAAAAATTACTGACTGGTGATAACACAAAGTCATGTTTACCCGCTCCACAGTGCACTTCCCGTGGTCACAAAGTTATTACATCCCTACAATTACCACAAAGAGAGCGCGTGTGCTAGCTAAACATCTACTCTGTATACAAGCTGTATACAGATAATAAAGGTGGATCAAACATTCGGACGCACCGTATCATTTTGTTTACAGAGTTTTCTGAGTAAAAAGTCGGACGAGTGCGCCCCCGGCGCGGGGCCGCGGCCTGCGCCTTTGATGTTACCGACATAAAACGCCGCCGACGGTGATTTAACTAATGAATTTATTTAGAGGTCTCACTGAGTGATTGCCGCCTCGTCCTCCCAATCTTTCTAGCGGGAAAACTAGAGCGCTCAAGCTCACTTCTTTTACTATCTCAGTCAAGAATATTATTCTCAAATGACTATTATTTAAGCTTAGCAATCAATTAGTAAGTTAAAAAGAAACCTCATTGGTTTCGCATTGCATTGCAGATGTTATCGTGCAAAGAATCTTATAAATGGATGAAACCATATTTCTGAGTTTTATCATTGAGTTGATTAGTTATGTCTCCGATAATATTTCAAAATAAAATAAATTGGTATGATTGAGGAAGTATCTACTGGTTTCATACCTTCATCGAGAAGATATTTACCTTGTAGAACCACTGAACTATTAAAGAGATGTAATAATAGCTATTGGCCACCCATCCAGACATCAGGACCCGTCGATCGTTGACCTGCGCAATGTTTAAAGCTTTATTGTTTTATTGGGTTGCGGTCCCCTATTCACTTGTCACATTGAGTAATGTGCTAACTTGATTGTAGAGGTACAAACTCCTTCTGAATGCAAAATAAACATATTCCTACAGCGTTTCGGCAGTACGCGGCTCGAATACAAGTCAATCAATTGATGAAACATACAAAAAAAAAGCATGTAGTTTTAATATTATGCGATAAATTTCGTACAATCTAACGTTTACTACACAACCATCAACTTTATATTTAAAGCTTAGTTGATGAGATGAAATGCGTCTATTTACTGCTTCATATTGTTTATGTCCTACAAACAAAGCGACATTACATATTTAAATTACAAACTGCTGCAATATCAAGGGAGCACAAATACTGTATATAGAAAATTTCCACCAAATCAGGTCTGAACCAATACCTGTTACTTCAACTGGGTGTACAAATTAAGTGGGACTGTCGGATTAGATCTCGGTCATACCTGACGACATATCGATTCCACAGCGCATCTAACCTTCCAAGAATCGAAGAGGTGTAAACGTCCCTATTCAATCGATTCTACAACTGTGGATGCAATGGAAAGATCGATCTTGCGACATTTAAACACCGCAAATATTTAATACCAATATTAATTTTACCTACTATACATTCTGTAGGTCTAAAGACACGAACACTATGGTACAAAATTGCTTAGTTATAAGTTTCGTAGCAACAAAGGCAGTACAGTATCTTTAGGGTGGCTGTAGTCGGACATTTTGACACTTCAGGCGAAAACGCAGCGGGGTGTCGGTGCTTTACACATCTTTATTCTTCCTAGAAGCTCGCGTGAGGTACCCGATTGAGACCACAATGCAAGACATTTCAATTATAATCGACGGGTTTTAAGGTTGGTCCATATATTTTTATATTAATAATTTGAAGTTGCAATTTATTTTTATACTGGGTCTCGTTGATTTATAATTAAAACTACTGAATTTGCGATTGCTATGATTTTTTTAAAGGGAGAATAATCAAGGTAGTTTCTTAATTTCATGAAACCTTAAATGTTTGTAGTTGCACCTTCACGAAGGAACTAGCTTGATAGGTAATAAAGAAAGGCGCTTAAATATTTGGAAGTCATTTAGTCAGTGATTGCACTGTTAAAAAATCGCTAGCTGTGCTTCGCGGTGACAGTTGACGAATTTATAGCGACATTGTAGCGAACCGCCCTGAATGCTACTCACTGAATAGTACTCAGTCCTACACGGAAATAAATACACTAGAATAGCTTCACATTACGAAACATAAACTTCCTTCTTTCATGCAAGGTAATTTGAACCTAGCACAGTATAGTCACATCCAGTAATTATAGCACAAGGTAGGCAGTAACTCATTGGCATGTAGTGCCTGTAACTGACGCGCATGTCGCCACATGATTTTATTATTCTCGTAAAATGTGATCGCAGTGCAACATGAATTTAGATAAAGGGATGTCGTTTCTGCACAGGTCAACTAATGGCCGAAGCGGTCTTTGAATAATTATTAGAGTTTACTTATATGGTAATCTGAAGATGTATTATATAAATCATTACATAGGTACCTACTTATGTATGTGTTTCCTTAGATGTGTTAAGGAATCATTATATTAGGTAAAGCAGATTTTTTTACCACTTTTGGAAAATTGCAGAAGGAGTGCAGAATGCTAATATTTATATTATATGCACTAAAAAGACATTAAATTAAAGAAAAAAACATTACACACACTACCATGCGTGTGCGAACTCTTAAGCGAAGCGTTTATAGTATAAAAAAGTATTCGAGTTTCGATTACTAGACAACCGCTGGTTTAATAAAATTACAATGTTTTGTATCTTGTCTTGTACCTACCTACTAATGTCATTAGCGTTCTAATGTGATACGGTATCCCTGATATTGCAATCTATGGCTGCATCACGCTACCTGCGTGTTATAATCATATGTATAACGAAATTATCACACAGCGTCACCTGAACCCAAACCAGGCAAAGTAATTGTGTAATATTTTATTCTTCACCTCTTCTTCTTACTCAAACAAAAACATCCAGACTCAAGGCAACAAAACGTTCAACGTATAAATGTTTGTTGTGATGCGGAGATCGAACCCGCGACACCTGGCGCAGCAGTCTGGTTTACTAATCATTAAGCCAACGGTAGGTAGGTTATAGAGTAACTCACAGCACACGAGTCACTAAATATCTGCTAAGTGCAGTGCATGAGTTCATTCCCACCCGGTGAGAATGAACAAAGCAGCCGGCAGACTAATCGTCAAAAATGTTTGCGCCATTATTAATGGCCTGAACAATAAAACGCGGATTATATTTGCTGTTTATTTCGTTGTGTCGACGTGACGTTTCTCGTAAATCAATTTGGTCGAGTATTTTAATTGCAAGCTCTTCGGTTTCGCACCTCGGCGGACATCTTGATAAAACAAGTCACGCGAGCTCTCCTCGTTAAAGTAATACAACGTTAGGCAGTAACTTGTTTGATTTAGAATGCGTTCTCGTATTATTTACGCGTAGTCTATAAATTGTCTAGTCTCCATACCAACGACCGCCGCTGTCAAGCATTTGGCAAAACAGTTATGTTTTAACAAAGTTATATAATATCTGTTATAAATAAAAAAAATACTGTTAATTTTTTTATTAAATACACACCACCAATATATTCAAAAAGTTTGCTGAACTTGACCGTCCGGGATTTATAGATATAGTACAGGGACGTTATCACGCAAACGCAGGGGAGCGTTATCAATTCACTAGTTACCGCAATCACAGGCACCGTGAGCCAAAATAAACTTTACCAAATTATTTATAATTTATGTTTAATAGCCAGCGTCGTGGGTGGTCTGCCCGCCGCCGCCTAATTGGATAAATTGCCCAGTTAGATGCAAGATAAACAGCAATAAACAAATTGTTGTTCTTACCTACCATTATGTACGAGATCTGATGTCGTAATACTACCTAAGTGAAATTGATACTGTTCATGGCTATATTTATTTTAATGATCAAATCTGATTATTTCATATGTAAGTAGAGTAGCCATATTATCTATACCTTGACTGAGTTGACCGCCACTTCACCTTTAAATAAATATAAATGTCTAAAAGTTTTATCGCAAATAAATGAACTTATAGTAGTGTTTCGATTGAGATGTAATTCAATATTTTTTTAAATACGCAACGTTTAAACTTCAGCAGTCTTCCGAATAATTGTGCAACAAAGTAACATATCATTATCATGCCAAGTCCCTCACGGTGGAGACAAAGAGTATAGATTTTGCGAGATTTATTTGTTACCAGATTATATATGTAGATAATAATGAAATAGAAAACAGCAATAGAAAATAGTCTGGATTATCCTTTCATGTCAATTCGCTGTAAATATTTAGTAGCACGCAATTTATTTAATACCATCAATGGAAATTCATTATCATACTAAACGATCCCGCACGTACCTTTCATACGAGCCAGAATTCTGCAAAGAAAGCAAATATTTAACATTTATAAGTCGCTTACGCTTATTTACAATAAATTTATCGAGAACGATCAATTACAGGCGATAGAGCGAAAACTCTCCCTTAAATGTGCAACTAAGATAGCATCAATGTTTTTATGAAGTAAGGATAAAGTACGTATAAGTTATGCCATTAGCTGATAGCTGTTAGAGGTGACAATATTTTATTCAGGATTTAGGATTAGAGAGAAAACAACGTTGTGTTGTGTTTTGACGTAACGCTTAGAAATACGGCAGTATAGTATTTCGAAGAGTTAAATGTTACCGTTTATCCATTTAGATATAAATTCAAGAAATCGTCGTAGTTTTACATGCCTACTTTATACTAAAATGTGTAATGTATGAGACAAGCAAACAAACAGCTATATAGAACGTGAAAGGTATACAAACCTGACCTAAACTAACGAGCGAACTCTATAAAATTAAATAAAATTCTGTCAAGAGGAATACAAACGCGCGCTAATGTCGGCGGAACAAACAGGAGATGATAACGTGTTATTTTTAATATGTAATATGAAGGTTCCTAGTATCACACGGTCGGCAGTCGCGGTGGGTGGTCCCGGGTACTCCGCACCAACGGCCCATGGACATGCATCTAAATGTCCTTATAATTCACTACATCTGCCACTTGGGCAACGTCGGGTGACCATACAGGCGATATCATCATTGCGCTATCAGAACAGGACGGAAGCTTGTCACATCAACATCTCAACCAAAAAGATAATATTCTCAACATTTCCAACATTCATCGTGCCCTCGTCACCCTGATAAAGCGACGAGCATCACGAATCACGTTTCGATGCATAAGCACTTAATATATTTATACAGAGCTCAATACACATTAACGCGTCCAAAATTAGTTAAAATAATTGGTTATTTACCGGAGGAATGAGAATATTACAACTATTTTATTACATACGGCAGGAGATGAAAACATAAATCACTTTAATCTAGACTATGGCTGTCCTATTCCTCTTTATTTGGTTACGCTGTCGTATTGCTATATAACGACTAATAAAAATAACCCTAAATGAGAATATTATTAACATTGGATAATCTCAATTTCAGGTTATTTTTTCACATTGGTTTAAAAAAAAAGTTACGTCCCAAGATAACGCATTAGAAGCATGGCGCGCCTACACG
Source organism: Falcaria lacertinaria (assembly GCA_951449985.1). Lineage (NCBI taxonomy): Eukaryota > Metazoa > Arthropoda > Insecta > Lepidoptera > Drepanidae > Falcaria > Falcaria lacertinaria. The sequence continues at coordinate 3,629,296 of OX602109.1, read as the reverse complement.
GCCGCATCCATAATGCAAGCTCCCCGATATTTTCTACTAATGATACAGAAACTGTTTTTTGTTATGAGCTTAATTAATACTTAATGTGTATTTTTATGGTCTCAACATACACTACTTGTTGTTTAAATTATTCTAATAAGTGCACATTACTTACATTTTACCTGGAATTACCCATGCGATTCAACGAACTTATAAATAGTTGATATCCTGCCTAGTAGAGCTTGTCGATATGGAGTATCCTATTACGCTTGCAACACCGATGAAGGCATTATATTTTTATGACTTACTAGATGATCCTTTTAAGCCGCAAAAATTCTGTTTGCATTTATGAAATAAATGCATCTTTAGAACAACAATTTTGACGTCACCACATCTCAGCTTTAGAGAAGAAGCTGTACGCTTGTTCTTCACACTGCTGGCACTGCTATTCCTCCCACCAAAACGCGATGCGCAAGCGCACTACTAAACTCTTGCAAGGTGCGTCGTATATTTGTTTAACACTTATCAATTATATAAAAATTACTCCTTTATGATCTTCAAATACATCGTGGGCATTGGCCCAACAGACAAGTGTCTTTCAATATTACATAAATTACCTGATTTTTGGATGACAGTTTAAATATGTAAGTACACTTACATAGTAATCTTCCTAAACCATACACGGCACTGATCTACGGCAACTTAAAGTCATAAGACCGCCATTATCGGGAACGCGCTAACTCAGCTGTTAATTAAAAGTGAAATGTAACAAAACGAGTGAGGACACCAACTATAAAATAAAAACATGCGACAAGGCTCGTAAACTATTTTAACATCGCTCTAAACATGACTTAGCTAGGACTTAAAAGCGCAATTACCCGCAAAAGGTTAAGGACAACTCTTTTGGTTCTTAACAAAAAGCCCTTATAAATATAAGCATAAATAGCCATATGGAGCAATAAATTTGTTTATTGTACAATAAAATAATGTAGCGAGGCGTGTTGGGTGGTCCGCGGCACAAAAAGCCGGCCAAGATGGCGGAACGACCCGTTGCCGTAGAGACGCGACGCTTCCCCGACTGGAAGACCCTGAGCCCAATCTATTGCTTTACAAAAACTTATTACACCTGCAATTATCAAAAATTACTATGTTGCTACCCCAGGCCTGCCATATTTGAAACAAAACATTCCAATTCCTTAATTTAACTTCGACGCCTTGCTATGTTACAGACACATTACATCTGATATTATAGACGTATGCTGTAGTACATATAGCCTTGTAAATCGATCAAATGTATTATAATTATTGCGTATTATATAAACATGATTTGTTTATATAATACGCAATAAATATATAGCAAGGCCCAAACAGTGTTATCGAATAATTGCATTCGTTATATACGACCAAACAATAATAAAACACTATTTATGGTAGAACCGTTATGATATCCTTAGCCGCAAACATATTTTTATTATCTAGTGGCGAAATAAATGTGATATAATAAAATAGTGTTTACAATTAATATTTTATTGATGGTTGCATATCAGCAATTAATTCGTTGTTTATGCTTCAATCATTAGTTACAAATAGGCTAATATCTCATTTTAATATGTTTATATAGTATTGTCATAATAATAAAAACTTACTTATCACTAATTTCATTCTTAATTTCTTGTCATACACATAATGTAGTATTATTTCGCCTCTGTCTTTACTTCCTGCTCTCTTACTTCTTTGGCATAAAAAACCTAATGATATTCTCTGGAATTTTGAAAGGGAAAGGATATATTTCCATATATATCTCGGCTGATAGAGAAGCAAGGAAAATAAAACATCGCGTGACCTCAAATAAAATAAGTAATTAGGCCTGCCTATTCCTATTCTTCTACTACTATACCGCTGTTTCCATTGAACACTGAGGAACAAAATATAATTCCACGTGTTGCTTATTCTGTTGTTTATAAATGTTTTGTAGTTATTTTTGTCAATGAACATGAGTGTATTGTCTTTCTAATTTAACGAGGAAGATGTCGCGGGCAGCGGCAGACAAGTTCGTAGCTCGTAAAATGTATATACATATTAGTGTATTTGTCTTGGTTGATGGTTCAGCGCGGTAGGGCGGCAGGCCTAGCGAAGCTGACAGAGCACGCTGCAGAACAATCGCCCTATTGTTTTGTTACGACCACGCATTAATTAATTACTTACGCTGTCGTATAATGACTCCATTTCCAAACTGATTGGAACATGACTTTTAGAAAAAAAAAAGTAGCAGCCATACAGGTATTACAAGTTTCTATTGGTGTTTCTCACTATTTATATTTTGATACTCTCACCTTTAATGGGCCATTTACTGAATGGTCGACCATAATACTCCTACTTTATTATTTTTAATTTCATTTTTCATCACTAATATATGTGTATGTAGTTCTATTTTTAGAAACAACCGATGTAATTGATGTAAGCAAATGGAAATGGAATGTAAAAAGTGTTTTATTATATGTATAACTGAACCAATACATATACCATATACATAGTTGGAGAATATTTTAACTTGTAACAATCCGCTTTGCGCCTGACCTTCCAAACTTGACGACTGGTTACACAACGAGCTGAAATAAAGAAGGCAAGTGAGGCAAAAAACGGCGGAAGGCAACTAATCGCACGTGTAAAATTCCAGCCTAATGTCTCAATAGGTCGCCAGTCTGGTCAGATTGATGGCTTTGTGATTGGGTACGGCCGCTTCTCGGTAGCCGGCGGCGACTTCAAAGACTATAGGCACCTATCTATCTGCCATAGATTGACTGCCGAGGTCGCAGAACTGATGACCCCTTACAGGAAGTACTTTGATAACGTATGATGATTACATTATTGTTTTAGTAAATTCATTTATGACAACCGTGTTGTTGGTTTGATGCGAACACAGCATATTATTATCGGCAAGTATAGCTGAGAGCCGGTCATGTATTTACGTAAACACTGAACGTGGGATGCTGGCGGAAATAAGAAAACTCTATATACTTGCTCGCTTCTCCAAAATAACAAATAGATACATTTAATTATATTGTTAAATTAGAATTTACAAAACTGATATTTTTATTACCGCAGCGTTTGTATTCTCTTGGACAATTATTGAACTTGTTAGATTAGCCTGATTATTGAACGACATATGTACGTATATAATTTCATTGTTCATCTAATTCCAGTGGCTAGATTACGAATTGCATAAAATCTGACCTTCTACAACTCACCTACTCTTTGGACGAGCCCGAAAATAAGGTTTATCGGAAGACACGGTGATTAGGTGGCGACAGACTCTATATGGCTGCATTACGCCAGACTACCTGGATGGATGGCCGGAAACACAATTATCTACAAATAACCATGCAGGCAAATTATCACTTCCCTCCTCTTAGCCAATTTGAAAACAAGAATATTTACATGATTCATAAATCATATTAGGTCCTTACATATGAAATTGGCGTTTTTCGTACTGGCCACTTTAATCACGAATTTCTCCTCTTTGGTAAGGAATTCCAAATTCAAATTTGTACAGCTATAGACTCATGTATTTGTGCTTCGATGATCGTCATTCATTTGTTTTTTTTCTTCTGTTTTTTTCTGTTTGCGTCACTCATTTTACAAAATGGAAAACCTTAAATATCGCATTATTTACGAGTACGAGTTCCGCCGTGGCACTAGTGCTGCGGAAACAACTCGAAGGGTGAATGATGTGTATGGCGGTCGTGTTGCAAAAGAAAACACAGTTCGTTTTTGGTTCCAACGTTTTCGTTCTGGAAATTTCGACCTGCAGAACAAGCCCCGTGGACGGCCTGAGACTCAAGTTGATAATGAAGAGTTGAAGGCTATTGTGGAAGCGGATCCATCGCAAACCACGTCCGAGTTAGCTGCAGGCTGCAATGTTAGTGATAAAACTGTTTTAATTCACTTGAAGCAAATTGGGAAGATTAAAAAGCTTGAAAGGTGGGTACCTCACGAATTGACTGAAACAAACCGGCAAACGCGCGTCGACTGCTGCGTTACATTACTAAACCGGCACAATAATGAAGGTATTTTAAACCGAATCATTACCTGTGATGAAAAATGGGTTCTTTACGATAATCGGAAGCGCTCAGCGCAATGGTTAGATCCTGGCCAGCCAGCCAAATCCTGCCCCAAGCGAAAATTAACCCCAAAAAAGTTACTTGTAAGCGTTTGGTGGACTAGTGCCGGTATTGTTCATTACAGTTTTTTCAAATCTGGCCAGACTATTACGGCTGATGTCTATTGTCAGGAATTGCAAACCATGATGGAAAAGCTAGCGGCTAAACAACCTAGGCTGGTCAATCGCTCCACGCCACTGCTGCTTCACGACAACGCTAGACCACACACTGCGCTACAGACGGCTACTAAATTAGAAGAGCTTCAATTGGAAAGTCTAAGACATCCTCCGTACTCCCCGGACCTTGCTCCAACAGATTACCATTTTTTTCGAAATTTGGATAACTTCTTGCAAGGGAAAAAATTCAACTCCGATGGGGCAGTCCAAATCGCCTTCAAAGATTTTATTGATTCCCGTCCGACTGGTTTTTTTAGTAAAGGGATCAATGAACTACCTATGAGATGGCAAAAGTGCATAGAAAATAATGGTTCATACTTTGATTAATTAAATATATTATATTAAAAAATATTCGACTTTTTGTTCCTCCCATACAAAACGCCAATTTCATATGTAAGGACCTAATATTAGTAAGTAGGTTTTAGATACTCCATAAGATTTGTAATTTCCTGCACGATTAAAATTTCCTGTTTCAATGAAATCCATTACATTAACATAGTTTTAAATAGTTTGTCTAAGCTCTGTGATTTTCCGATTTTTCTCAAAATAATTATGTGTGTCTCTAATTCCAGTTGGTCATAAACTTCCCATTAATTTGTTACTAAATAAATTGTATGTTAGCAATACTTCTTTCATTGTTATTAAATGAATATTTGCTTTTATTTGGTAAGAAATCATCGAGCCGTAGCCGATGTATAAACGTTTCCCAAACATCATAAAATTTACCGCCTAATTTGATATCCATTGCCATTTTATAGACCGCATGTGCTATATTGCTTGTTGGTTTTTGTACTGAGTTGCAGAGTAATGGTCAATCAGAGGTTGAATTGATGCTGCGAATTTCGGCTGCGCACGCGCCATGCGGCGACCGGCGCGGCGCAAAGTCAGGGGCCCGCAATAGCGGTTGGCAAAAGGCATGAAAAAGTTGCATAAACTGCGATATTATGTAAATAAATAATTTCACTACGGAAATGTAATAAAGTAAATACATAATTTCCTTCGTTCACAACGTGGTCTACATTACATTACAGTACATTGTGAACGGAGAGTTATACAAGAGAGAAAACGATTTAGCTTTTACATCTGTTTTTCTGACTCTGCTCATTCACAATTATTAAATGTATGTATGTTATGAATGTATATGCATCTCATTAAAGGCGTGTGTAGCATAATGCTGGCATTTAATTGTTGTATACTAGTAAGAGTGTATTGAGTGTCAACTTTTTTAGGATCATCAACTGATGATTAGTGACTAAATGTAATAAAACAATTGGAATTTTGGTAGGTTCCTCTTTCAATGCTATTTGTATGTACTTATAACGTACCTGTCAAGTAATGTGAACTACAAGACTACAACGGAGTACATAGCAGCTGTCTCATGATAAGTAGGGTCGAGTGTGTCGGTGTCTGTTACACGTCAATCAGAGGTTGATATCGATTTTGAGTAGCGGCGCGGGCGCGGTAGCTGTGATCGAGGAGTCGCGGCGATATGATAGTGGCAAGTCGCGAGTCGCGGGCCGTGGCTATGCGCCCCTGCCACGTGGGTGGGCGCCGCGTGTGGCCGCGCTCTGGGTGGCCCGCGCACGCATGCACACACACACACCGCCCCACGCGCAAATAACACACAATCATCAGCTAGCGATACTTTACTCCGTCACCGGATAGAGCAATCGCTGGGAGATTATTGCAGGAGTCGCGCCGAGTGACACGCGCCGACTCGCGCCACTCGCCCAGCCCAGCCCACGTACACTCCAAATGTCCACTTCACCTAACATACAACTAGCTTATACCACGCTTCAAATCCGCTTACTAACTATGAATAAATTGTTCTTACCAATCTTTAATTTTAGTACTCTATGATAATATCACATAGGTCTTTAAAGAGTTGAAATACCAAAACAAAGTTTTATGATAGCAAAAGCGTGAAAATATAAATTAATAGTATTACAAAAACAAGCAATTTATTGATTTATAATCGCCGTGGTTTTATTTTAAATGTTAAATAACTGTTAACAATACACCTGGAACCAATCAATGCAATTATAATAGTCTGTCTGGATTTGATCATTAAATTGGCCACGTTTATTATTTGCAGAGCCATGACAAATCGATCAATAAAGATCATCAAACTACAAAGATATTGAAAAACCCGTAAGAAAAAGTTGCATATAAGGCTGGGAACACACATCCAGCTAAATCTCGCACCAATACCCTACCTAAGAGATTAAATGAAGCTATAAAAGTTGCACATGAACGGACAAATTGCAGGCCATATTAATTGGTAGAAAAACTCAGCGGCCAATCGCAATGATTTATAACCTCACGGTATATCGAATCCCAACGGGGAATCACCTTACGTTTTAATATTATAATTTTTATTACCTCATTAACAATAACTAAGCTTTATGTAACATAGTCTGAGCTTACCTTTATGACCATCTTCTCTTGTCTACAGTTTTATAAGACTGTAGCTTTTTTTATTAGCCAAATAATTAGAAATTGGTCAAATTGGTTCTAGTTTCCATTCTAACAAGCAAACAAACTACCCCTTCCTAAAATAAAATTAGCGACTCACCCAGGCTTCCCACGGGCAGCGTTAGCCATATAAGTTAAATAGCTACAAAACAATAATGAATTATACATATAAACCTTGAATAACTCTTTTTATAAAAAAAACTCAATCAAAATCCGTTGCGTAGTTTCAAAGAGGAGACAGAGGAGTACTTACTTACAATACATAACTGACATTATTATGCATTCCCGATGCGATACATCTTATCGTATCGATCTAAGCCAATGAAGCTTATGCAAATTTTAATTGTCATGAACAGTCATCGCTGCTAGGTTGTCGTGCCACGCAAACGTTTGTAAAATCCAATTTTTTATGTGGCATTGTTTGAGTGCGTGTTTTATTACCCGGTAGCCCCCCAGGACGACGGTGAACAAAGAAAATACCGCTACCGAGATTTAAACTGAACCAAATCGTACTGAGAGTTACCGGTGCCCGTTTCGTGCCTCCGCCCTTATTGGGTATTTCGTCAAGCTTTATTAAAGGTAATAAACAGAGCAGTGTACTGCGCGAGGGACTGTTGGAAGCAAGAAACCTGTATGTGTCTGAAAAGGGATTGAAAGTTCATATTTTTACCGGCTCACTCAGTGAAATAGGTTGCAACAGTCAGTCAGTGATTGCTGTTCGTGTAAATGTTTAGAAACTTCATTTGCTAATATCCACCTTATATTACACACTGTAAATACAATTTGAAAAGCAAAAAAGTTATAGCTATGCCGTAGCACAATCGTAACCAAATGTAATCTATACTTCTTTAGTATATAATCAATGCTTGCAAAATGGCTATGCGGGCGAAGTCGCGGAGAAAAAAGAGAGAAAGTAGCTAATAAGTTACAAATTTAATTGACACTTCGACGTGTCGACAGTTTAATATAATTTATGCTGTTTTTAATCGTCTGTCTGCTTCTTTGGTTTCAAGACACAGGTGTACTGTCGAAGTTATTTCGATTACATTTGGCAGGCAGTCTCCATAGTATATGTATTCTTAATGAAAATAACACGTTCATGAATAAATTGAAATACATAACAATTATGCCTATTTATATAGCTACTTGTACAGCTACGCAACAAACACCCGACAAGATAAGCGGTCACCGTATTCTATACGCCTGCAAAATCCTCGGCATCACTACCGCGCTGCCAAGTATAAGTTGAGAGGAATTGCTGTGTTTCATATATCTTGATTTAGGACAACAGCGAAAGTTTGTATTTACAGCGCCTTTTTTTAGAAATTCCACTAAATATCATCATATATACTTTGTGTAGATAATAATGTATATCATTATATACCGTCACATAAACGTCAATCCAACGAAGACAGGAAGTGCTCCGTACATGGGACAATAAAACCAATTGTTAATAAAAAAGCGAACATGTAATAAAATCGTGGATTTATTTGGTGTCAAGTCAATACGTCCACCATAAAACTGGGTCCTTGAAATAATTTCTAAGCAATTAATTAACGATTAGCCTATTAAGATGCCGGGGCTGGTTCGAGTCTCACTAATGACAGACCACCTACATACTATTACAAAACTAATAATACTAGCCACAAAAACAGGCGCACATAAAAACAATTAAGTTTGACCGCATTGCCATAAAAGAGAGTAACATGACCAATCTCAGAGCAATTAAGTACTCTAATAGCAGAAAAGGATATGAAGGTACGTGACCCACCATTACTTAGCTTCTACCGCGCCGCCGTCTTTATACTCATATAAGTATATCCTAGAAGCGATAGACATAGAACGTGTGAAGTCATTTGTCTTACGGTTTAAAGCATTTTAAACCATTATTTTAAGGGAAATTTGAATCAAGAAATGAATAATAAATAAAAAAATCTTTTATTATTTCCTATAAACTGTTAATGTATGTTGTTGTATATATGTTTTTATGCTATGTTAGTGTTTTTTAAGTCTAAGTTATTCTGATATTAGTTTTCAGTAAGTAATACAGGAACCCCTTTTAGAGTATAGGCCTCCTCCAATCCATGTCTCTGTGACCTGCTATTTCAATATTTTTTTTCCCGTCTGATACTATGTCTCACCGTTTTTGAGGTTAGCCCACTTTTATATTTCCTTGTGGCCCGATCCATATAATGCTCTTGAGAGTCCACACTGTGAATAAAAAAATAATATGTGCAAATTATTTAGTGTCTCGTACGTACACGTATACCTATTTCAATGATGCTGATTAACAAACAATATAATTATCTGAATAATTAGACAACCTGGAAAAATGATATTATATTTTGATATAGTAATAAAGTAGATATATTAATAATGCTTTAACATTGCACTATCTTACAACAAACAACTAATCAAACTGGAAAAATCGTGTCGAATGTGAATATTTAATAGTTGAATACAAAAGGCCCGCCCGGCGAACCATTAACATCACATTTCATTTGATGTCTCAATGCTCGCAAATTGGCACCGCTTTTAATGTTACATTTCAAAGGTACAATAGCTGAGGTGGTTGCATTAAGATGTTTAGGGTGGAACTACTATTGAAACACACAACGTGTTCTGATGTTAAATAAGTTATATGCCGAAGCAAGTTGCAACTTTCGTTTGAAACAAATGCAAAGTGTTTTATACTTCGTTGTTAACAGTTTCATCGCACTTTTACATCGTAGATACTTTATTAGTTTTATGAACTTATAGTTAGTAGAATACTCAAAGATATTGTTTACAAATTTTGCAATTTCTAACGAAGTGTCGTAACGAGGCGACAAACTGTTATGGGATATTTTTGGCATAATCACCAATCCAGAACAGCAGAAGCTATTGCTTTTTTTATACCACTAAGGTTTCCCGTGGCACACTGGTATACGGTCCACCTGATGGTAAGCAGTCATCTTAGCCTATAGCCATATCAGGGCATAGTTTATTATCTACTCTGAGCCAGGGGTATCACTAACGCATTTCCAGCCATGTCGTTGATGAGGACTCCCTGTGCTAGCAACATTACAACTAGCGCAGCGCATCCTCGTAGAGCACTCGCAACCATACATACATTTGTAGTTCCTTCTTAATTATGTTCACATCGTGGGTGGTCTGGATGTCAGTCTGTCACCGCGCTGCGCGCCGCCGTAATCAATTTGTACGCCTTGAGGCTGCACCCCCCGACCCTCATACATTACCATAGAGAAAATACTCCTTCCGACACGCACCCCTAACGTAACTACCCACATTGTATTATATTTAATTCACGGTTTATGGGAATCATTGAATTTACCCGTAATTCTATATAGAATTTTAAATCGGAATCATGGACCACCCACTAAGCTCTATTGGTAAAGTATGAGCAACTTTTGCAAACAATGCCATTCTTGGTGTAGGATGACTCAATTACCAGTAGGAGATAAGGCTAGGCCACACTGTCCGGTAAACAATAGAGAAATTATGGCGTTCCGTGCAGCTTATGTAGCATTCATTAATATAAGCATTCGTTATCTACTGTTTTGGTTTTTTAAGTAAGTTTTTTTTATTATTTTTCGAGTAAGTATCCCACGATAAAGCAAACAGTGATACCACAAAAATGGAAAGTAAATACAATAATCAATCATTAACGCGTAATTGTGTCGAGCTGGAGAAAAACTGAAAGTTAATGAAACAGGATGTCGCCGGTTCCAGCTCGCCTCGCCTTTTGTATTTTTCTACTCGGAGCGGTGCTCGGCGACTGAACAAACTTTGTCTCAAGCGCGACATCGATAATTCACTCTTCAATCTGTGTTTTATCTCATGAAGCTGTTTCCGTTGCCACTACAAGATATTCCTAACTTTTTATTTTTATGTAATTAATTTCCACCTAGGGCCACTGGTTCTGGAAATGGAGATTGATGATAGAACTCAATCCTGAAAAGAGCGCTGCAATTCTCTTCTCTCGAAATGACAGCCATGACGCCACTCACCCTGTTTGGCCGTTGCTTCAACCACAAGGCCACCACGGCTATAAGAGTAATTAGTATGACGTTTGTAATAGTCTAAGATCAGGAAGTGACATCGTCCTACACCTGTTTACCAGATAAAACAGATTTAGTGGCGCTGGCAAGGAAACGGTATACAATGGAAACGTTCGAACCAGCTGTAGCGGACAGTCACGGCGGTAACCGTGCTTCCTGAGTAGGTATTACGGCGGACGGCGACCAATGCGGCACGATTATTTACATTAATCCGACCCGCTGCCGTGAGACCGATACACTTCCAGAGAACTCGGCTCCCAGGACGAATCATAAGGAATCATTTCACAACATAATTAGCCAGAGATTATACTTTCAAATTACTGTTTATCTGCTCGCAAACCCTTTTCGCAGGTTTTGTTTTGTTTCCGTTCAAAAGTGGTCTTAATAGGAGGATAAAAATAATCATTGCTATTTAATAAAAGCTTTTGCAAGCAATTTATTTATCTTCAACAAGATATTGAATAAATTAATATATTAAATTGATATCATGGTGGCCTCCTTCAGGTGGATATTGTTGATCGTAACCAATTCATGAACATCTCAATATCTCAACAGACTTTTTTTATCTGTTTATTTTAAGTATTGCATATTTTTTACGTACCCTTACTTTTTGTCCTTGTTTGTCTGCGTAGTTCGGGGAGCTATTCTCGTCGGCTGTGAGAAATCCTGCTCCTGTGAAGTGACTGAAAAAATGTTAGTTCAAGCGACTACTTCGTCGTCGCACTGCGCGTGTTTGCGCTCGCGTTTAGCGATCTCTTGTCATTTCGAGTGGCACCGAATAAACAGTCACATCGTTCCTTGTCAGAAGAATTGCTCATCGTTTCCCAGAGGTTTTGCTTTGTTGCGTGATCCGATGACCATTATTTGGGTCAATATGTAGAGCAAGGGAATAATTTAAGAAATATTGTTTTGTGTAATCTTGCGCTACCGCGGGGATAATGAGGCTACGAAATGCTGTTTAGATAATTAAATACCTACTTGGTAAACAGTAACAAATCTTGCTTGGTTACGAACACATAAAGTATTTAGTCGATATAACATTATTGTTTTTTTAATAATTCAGAAGCACTTTGCCGATAAGCGGGACTGCAGACGAGAGTACCAGTGTCATAAAAGATTCATTATTTTACGTAATCACTACCGTAATCCCATTCCGTGCAATGGTTCTGAAGTGCGTACTTAAAGCAGTTATGGCTTCTCTTGCAGGTTGCTTGTTCTTGTTATCCTTCAGGTAGAGCGCGTTGTGTGTACTCAGGACGCACAGTAGCTGTTTGCGCTACCTGTACTACGCGCCCCTGCGCCCCAACCACAAAAGCTTTTTCAAACAAACGTAGAAGCGATTACAAATTTATTTGCGCTTCAATAACACATCTTGCCTTCATGGTGAACGTGGCGCGACTGCTAAAACAACTTTGTATTACCAAGCCGTTTTGCTGTCGCGTTGCTTTAGCAATCTATGTATGGTGTGTGTGTGTTTCTCCTTTTTACCTACCCCGTGAAGGGCTTGGCGTGATGATATGTGTGGTTTTCAACCGCAGATAATAGAATGATAGTCGCTTCCATGTTCATTGGAAACAAGGTATAATTGTAAAGCTGTCCGGTTGGGCTCACACGCTCACCTAATCATTATCATTCAATCAACTAAAAAATCCACTGGTAAATACTCCAAAACATTCTTTACCCATCTGTTTAGTTAAAAAACCTTTTTAACTAAACACATGGGTAAAGAATGTTTCAACAGAATGAATCTTTGTATTTAAAACTCGCTTCTATTTTTATTAATCTCTCCCGAACTTTGACGTTTACTTGACCACAATTTTATGTCGAAAATAAAGCAAACCGTAAATCTTATCGGGACGTGTCTGAAGCGAAAAAGGTAACACATGTCCGAGTCATGTTTTAGAGGGACTAATTTCCTTTGGGAATATTTTTTTCCTTCCTTTTGTTAGAAAACAAGAGCGAGATACCACCCACGACGATTGCGCGAACGAAACGCATTAAACAGATAACATTGTCAAATAAAAAAATAAGCCTTAACACTGCTATTTACGTATGCGACGATACGACATAGGACGGCTTTTAAACATTCTATAATGATGACAGATTGTGTCTGATTGATTCGCACGAATCATTGGCGAAAGCTCAAAAGTAAATCAATGATTGTGTTCATAAATTGCGCCTACCCGTGCCTACCTCTTTCCCCAAAGCCGTCATACCGCGTAGGTTCGACGTATCAGCGTGATACGAACGACAGGCAGATAGGTAACATAAAAGAAGGTTGTTAGAAAGATATATTTTTTTGCCAAAATGTTTGTTCAATTAAGTAAATGCCAGCGGAAAGTATCTTGTTAGTACTTAAAATAATCAGTTCAGGGACTTAAGACAAATATTATACTTACTTAAAGTTTTATTAAATTTAATGATCTATTCAAATCCTCCGCCCGTACCACGAGATGGTTTTTTGGCGTAAAATCACAAGGAAATTTTATGATTGTCTTACACAATTCGACCATCACCGAGTAAAAAATACGTTATTTGTATATATTTTATTGGTCAATAACTGAACAATAGATAGGTATAATAGTCGGTATATTGTATAATCTATTTGGGTGTTTGTGATCATTAAATTAGTCAGCCGTTTAGGCGCAAGTTCATTTAACACGAGACGAGATCGCGACATTCAATTCTCTTAGACCAGACAACGTGAAATATGAAGGTCGTCGCTGGTAACGTCGCACAAAATAAAACATACAACTTTTAAGTAATCGCTGCCGACAACGCCACGCCAAAGTTAACGCACATACCTCATTTTATTATTCGGGTAAATTAAGTTCTTACGACCTCAAGAGAATTAAGTGCCTCTCAATTTATATAGGGTTTATTTACGATGACACGTTACTTTTACAACGCCCCCCCACCGGGGCGGATATGACGTGTTTATCAGGTTTTATAATCATTTGAAACACGACAGTGGATGTGCAATAATAAGAACAAAACGATCATAAACACAAAGGGCGATCTCGTTCTGGCCATATCGACGGCGCACGGGCGTTAATATAACGTGTCAGCTCCGATTTCGTTATAGTTGTATCTATTGGTATCGTTTGGTATAAACAGATAGACAGTCGGTATGTTTAGGAGTGGCTGCGATTCGACTTGGGTGGTCCGTGGGCTGCTCGCACCGGCAGACATAATAAGGCCGAGATTTGTATGATATCTTTCGCTCTAGTGGAATTGAAATAGATAGCGAGATATTTATCTGGCGTCAGATCAAATCTAGTGAACCGGTGCGCCTAGATATGTCACCTCCGTACTTTATTCGCACCACACCCTAGATTTAATATTAAGTATTTACTTCCCGCTCCCTTACCGGCACTTCGGGTTGGCCAGCTTACCGGCTAATTTATTTCCCCCGTTTAAAATAAAATTGTTTGTCAATGATTCTATTTTATGTAACAACATAGTTCATGGCTAGTTTATTAGTTCATAAATGTTATTACAATATGATTCAACATAGATGTTGGTAGTTACCATCAGTGTAGGTTTCCATGCGATGCTCTTTCTGCCCACACGACAATGTTAATGCGCAACTTAGGTACGTACCTCAACCTCACAGAAATTATTTCCCTTTAAGAAAAATAGTAAATTTAAAGTTGACGATTTATTCAGCCTATGTATCTTATCTCACACGGCATTCTCACCAATATATATAACATATAACAATGTTATATTTTTAGAATAAACTCGTGTCATTTTGATTCCGATGATTTAACTATTAAATTTAAGCTAAACATAGCAATCCGCAAATATTCTGAGAACAAAGCCTTATTTTATCGCAACATTCAAACGTCTAACACAAACGTCCGAAGGCTTCCCTAATTACAGGCCCTAGGGTTGGTTTACGAGCTCCTAGGCGAGTCTTGGCGGTACAAAGCCTACGGTACCCTTCCGAGAAGTAGCTTAGTGGATCACTCAACAACGTTCGCTAGACCACCCGCGTCGTTCATTGTTGTACTGTCAACTAACTTGAGACGTAGTGAACTTGAGCGACATTTGACGCCATTATTTCAGGCGTTGTACGCGCCACATTGGAGATATTTTAATCTTTGATGGCTTCTTTAGACTCGGTATTAGCTCAGAGTAGATAATATACTACGTGTATAAGGTATTATCCTTTTAAAACTTTTTCAAAATATATTACGTTGATTTACTGTAAGCTAAGTTCAAATTGATACCAGAAAACAGTAGGTATATCCTTAAGGAACGAGACAAATTTATGTGTTAATTTTAATGATAAAAATTACGATGCAGTACATATACTCGCGTTTTAGAGGTGGCCCAAAGTCAGGCCACAGTCTGTGGATGGTTTGCATCAATTTTCAGCATGCACGATTGATTGTGTTGCAAATACATATTCAGCATGCGGTCACCAAACTTTCCACAATTGCAGTTGGTGAACAATGTTGCAAACTAAATGAGCGCCGAATTCGTGCGACACCCGGTACGGCCGCCAAGCGTGCCTCGCCTACTAAACAACAGGCGACGATCATGCATCTTTTCCGAACGTAATGCCCTCTGCATCAACCTACAATGTAAACTTGTACCTAACACTTAACGGAAGATCCTATCCTACATACTTGCAATGAAGTAAGTGCGTTATTAGCTCATGCATGTTCGCAAAGTAATTCTGTCACATTTAATGTGTCCTTAGTCCGGAGATAACACCAACAAACAAATAACTTTACTTCTTACAACAAAACATACAAGTACTGCAATAGAACATACCTACCTAGTGATTAGTCTAATATTGGCTGTTGGCATAATAATGTAAATGGGAATCCCATTTCAGTAAGTACCTAATACATCAGAGTAGATAATATAGTAATACTTATGGTAAGTTAATTATGTGAATGTTACATAAACAAGGTATAATTATATAACGTCATTTAGTTCACATTAGATGAGAGTTTTTCTTGAACTAGTACTAGCGCAGTGGCTGAGTCATTGCTCATTTTCCAACTTTACGATGATGGTATGCACTGACTGGTTTTGTCCTAATATTGACATTAAATACTAAAGGTTCTAATAATACTGTCTGTGTAGACAGTTTTATTAGAGTCTAAACTTAATTATTTACATAGTTACATAATATAATTTCGACTAGCAGTCATCGTAGGAGGTTTATGATCCCCATTACGGGGGCAGACAAGCCAATTTCAGTCCTTAACTCATATAAATAACCTCACTCGTCTAGCAGAGAAGATTAATCCATAAAAGCTTCTCTAGTAAAAGATTACGGCCAAATGGGAACATCATTGTATATACAGACAGACAGACATAGTATTGCGTAGGACCACGATATACAGGGCCACACTTTGCATCGCGAACCTCATTTATCAACGCTGATTGATTGCAACTGTCAAAACGGTAATGGCGGCGAGCGCCGGCCATATTGGAAGCAATGAATGCACCTAAGCCGATATTAATGCGCGTTATTGATGGGCCCGACCACAAGTTCACGGTTACATATTAGATGTGTAATTTATTAAACAGCTCCAGAACGGGGTAAATGAGCCGGCAATAAAACCTCGTTAGCGGATCGGTACAGACGCTCGCGACATAATGCTACTCTGCGGCTTTCTCTCCGTACCTGTGGATGCCTAATGAACTATAATAATAAACCTTGTCTACGAGTTACATAATAGTATATAATAGGAATTCCACGACCAGCAAGCAACTAGGAAGGAATCGTTTAGTTTAGTTCTCTTTGATACCCTACGACCTACGACCCATATACCTACTCATATAAATTACCTAAGTCATTATATTAAACAATTACGGCACCCTTATCTTATGTTTATTGAGACAATTCTATGCTGCACCTCAACTATTCTAGCGACACGACAAACAGATACAACTTGCAGGCATTCTTAGATTATAAATTAGCTAGGGCCCAGAATAAGAGGACCATGTTGCAAGGGACTATTTGGCATCGAAATCCGATACATAATAAAATTTACCCATTTAACGGTATGAAATGTTTTTGGCACCTATGCCATCAATTTAGTTCCGTCCGTTATTAAAATATTTTTGGTACCCCTGCAGAAAATACCTAAAACATGCTTCGCAAATGTATGGATCGTTTACGTACAAGTCGATTACTCCCTAACATAATTCTCAATTCAACTCAAAATCATTTTTATTTAACTAGACTAGACTTTACTGATAAGTACTTTCAAATCGTCAGAATCTATCAATCTATACTCTGCCTACAATATACAGCAGTACTTTATGAAACGAACAGAGTACATTGGTAATTAAACTATAAAACTAATTAGTATTTCAGAACCGGTTCTGTTCCACAAGAACGCAATTGTACAATTTATGTAAATAGCTTCATAAGCAGTATATTTTATTGATAGAAATGCAGTAGCGCTTCGACTGTACGTCAATGCGGCATTCCTGGGTGGGACATAAAATGATGGGTGCAATAAATCTTTAATTGAAATCGTATCGCCTATTCAATCTCGTATGATTCACTGCGTTGCTGAAGAAAAACTCATGCGGCATCAACTATGTGCTGCGCATACTTATAAGGCGCACGATATTGACCTTTACGCCTTATTGTCAGAAGAACTGTTTTCAAGGGCAGATAATTAAAAATATTGCATCTCTAACTAGTTTAATTTGTAGAAATGATAATCCGCCCCATAGGGTAATAGTCAAATATTTATGTTGAAAATATAAATCACACACAATAAATAATCTACATAACTTTTATAATAGCAGCAGCTCAGTCAAACCGCACTGACAACTATTCAAAAACTACATTTCATCAATAATATCTTGGTTCCTTAGGGGGAGTATTATATCAGCCGCGATTGAATGACTGCTTGATCGATAGATAAAATTAAAGTTAATGTACTATTTATAGGCAAATTTCGTGATTTCGTTTAATGTAATAAAATTTTAATATACCACTTGCTAATAATTATGCGCCCAATTATGAAATAAATTACAGGTAAGAGTACGTGGGAGGTTTACACGACATTTTATTGGTATTAGAACAAGCTTAATTTTATTGAATAGGCTTATTATCAAATTATATTCGTATACTAAACCGTAACTACACAGCCGGTGGTTCGGTGGTTGAAACGTATATACGCCGGCGTCCGCACTGTACATATGTACTGCACGCCGGCCACTCAAGCTTATCTTGATCCCACACCAGCGTTGGGCTAAAACATTTATATCACGTGTTTGAAACGTGATCATAATTGTCAAAAAATACGTTCACACCAAAATTTATCGCCTACCTTTCTTTCCCTTAAGGATGGGGTCAGACAATACATATCTTTTCTAGTTTTGATGTGAGTTTTTTGTTACGCAAGGCATATTAAGTTGACATTAATATTTATATGGACAGATAGAACATTGAATACAGATATTTTTTATATACCGCTGATGTCAACGGCTTAGAATCACGTGACAGGGCTTCAGTTGCTGTTAATTCAATTCCTTTATTTGCTCTGAGGCAGTCAAACTTTACATTTTAGAGAAAATTGACAATCTCGTTGAAGTCGGCTAAAAATAGTAGAAAAACGAATTGTCTATATGCTCAGTAGTTGAATGGTACTACATATTACTACATTAGGTGCCACATATACATACTAAAATAAAACTATTTCAACTTCAACACATGATTATTGTTTTTTTATATATGAATACTGGCGACAAAATTGTCATAAAAAAATAGTTCCTCTTTTTACCGCCTCAGCACTGTTCATTTTTCAATACAAAATTAGTCGAGGGCAATACGAAAATGCTGTCGCAATTTATTCATGCTCGCGCTACTGAGCGCTTTTACGTATGGAAAGGATTTCGACAAGAAAAAGACTAAACACCGTAATAACTAGGATCATAAGTTTATTGGGTAGGTACTAAAATATAAAACCCCACGTAACATCCTTGATTGTACATCCACATTAGTAAGTACATACTGGGCGTATATACTTCATTGTATAACACTATAGCCGCCCGGTACCACATTAACTTGCAATTTACAATACAGCTTTTATACATAATTCGTAAGTCCAATTTTACCTAGTTCAGATCAGAATAGTGTTATAAATTCGACATAATATTTTTTATTTATTTACAAACGTTTAAAAAATGCACTAGTCTTTTCGAAAATCATGTACCCAAGAACATTGTAACAAGTGATTAAAAATAAATAATTATTATGTATTTTACAACGAAAAAAAAACGAAAGGTAACATTTATTTACACGACAAAATACGTTGGGCAGTTGAAACACTAGTTCCGTTGGCGAGCACAGAGCAAATACCATCAGTAAATGTTTAGAAGTACGCTATTATCACAACGAGTTTGATCGTTTCACGTATGAGTAGAAATGAGTCTTGGGAAAATAATGTATTTTACATTTATTTCCAACAAGTTTATTCACAAATAAATAAATAACCCCGGCTTTTGAGACCTGGAAACAGACAAAATTATAATTAAGATACCATTATTTCAAGTAAAGTCAACATCAGTGGGCTTAATCTCTAGTCATCATTCATCATATCAAGTTTTATATGAGTGTCACACGCGGGCTTCAAAATTAGCTAAAGTAATGGCGGAATACTGAAACATAAATTAATTGTGATGCCACGTTAATATTGAGTGGCATCCGCTTTTACATGCGAAATTGATTTTAACGAAGTTTCAAATAGTAATGTGAGCGTTCAAACTTCGAATGGCGGTTCAGTATTCGTCCATTACTTTAACTAATTTAGAAGCCCACGCCGGCGTATACGTGTAGTACAGCTTTATGGGTCCCCTAGTTGGACCTGAGAGTGCCGTATGACGTTACACTTACTCTAGCTTAGTTCGAAGCCCGCGCCGGCCTGTATCGCGTACAGCAACTTCTCGGAGAGCACCTCTTGGTCCTGGAACTCGGGCAGCTTGAGCAGGTTCATGCAGGTCGAGGACGACGGGAGGCGGTCCGACGCGCCCGCCGACTGGATGCACAGCGGCGGCTGCAGATCCTGCACCATGCAAAACACCAAAATCAAAAATCTGTATAATTATGTTTATTCAGTTTACACCTCAAAGTCCAAAAGTCACCTGAGAAGAACGTAACAATCATGTTAGAACACGCACGCATATCCCTTGTTCAGATACACTATGTAAGCTGCCATCACAACTTATGATCTATCTATATGTTCCAGCTAAAAGCCGAAGTGCGGTTAAACCTAATTTTAGCCGGCTAGTTTTTTTTAGGTAATTTTAAATCCGTTTGTAGATACGACATGGCCCTGATAGATTAAAACGCTAAGCCTTAGCCGACGCGACGTTGGTTTTGTTATTATCCACAGAGGCTAGCTTCAGCCGGCTAAAGGTAGGTGTACCCGCACTTTGGCTTTTAGTCGTAAGAAATAATAACATTGCAGTAAAGAGAAGACTGCAAAATTATGTAAAGAATAAGTTTGTATGCCAACAAAGTTCGATTGGTTATATTCATGAGATTCTGAACTCATTTAGCTTGACATAAAATCTGATATGCGCAGCCCATATCAGATTTTATGTCAGGCAGGGGAACGCGGTGAAGTAAGAGTTGTGATTACCACTCGATTGACGACTAACAGATTGACGCATAATACACTAATATACTATTACATAGTTCACATAATATACTACTTTTGCGACGTGACATTACTTCATACCTATGAAACATGTATACAATTTTGTATCTTATTTAAAAAAAAAAAAATTTTTTTTCATACATTTAACAAAATATAATTTTAGTAACCTTACCATATACTATGAACTTCCTTTGACTGGATCTATTAATTGGTATCGTTGTTACCTTAAAACCTAACAGCGGTGGTCGGGAGCAGCTGGTGACGAACTTGAGCAGCTGCCGGCGCTGGTCGTCCGTGAAGTTCTCCAGTACTTTCCAGAAGCACTGCACCGTCGGGTGAGTGGGCGAGAAGCCACCTTCACGTGACATACATGGGATACTTGTATTTATTATTGCCAACTAAGTGATACGAAAAATTAGCCAAGTGCGGGTTGGACTCGCACACCGTTTTTTCAACACTAAAACTACACTTGCACAATTCGCTCTTTTTTCGCAGAACTACATGAGATACAACCCGCTGACGGACGGACGGACAGCGAAGTCTTAGTACTTAGAACCCTAAAAAGCACCCTGTAGACACCACAATGTAGGCGGGGTGCAATTGAAGCGCAAAGAAGAGAAGCGTAGTGTAATTAAAGCCACCTGACTCGGGACAGTACCTCCACTAGTAAGATCGCAGTCAAATACTAGTCTGATGTACTGTTATGCTCCAGAGACAAAAATTTCCAAAGTAGTCCAGGATACGCTATACTAAAACATATACACATACCGTGAATACTCCTGACAATAAGTTATATAGGTAACGTCTATACTCTATAGGTTACGGTGACCGCTTGACACCCTCGCAGCACTAAAAACTTGGGTTTATTTGAAATATATACAGCATAATTTGGTGCGTTATATATATATTAGTGTTGTGTCTGACCTGCGTACTGCGTGTGCGCTTTAAGGTCCTCGATATCGATGGGCACCTCCGCGCCTGAGATGAGTAGCTGCAGCTCGCGGCACGAGAACATCCGCAGCCACTCGGCGTTCACCACCGACGTTAGACCACGCTTGAATGCGTTGCACTGGGACCTTATTTGCCTACAAACAATAAAACAAGATTTCCAGTCAAGGAAGTGCAGCATAGCGTTGTTCGGAGTGGAGAGATTCATGCAGGGTCGGTACCGTTTCCAGTGTCCTTGTATTTTTAGCGTCAATAGACTACAGTAACCGCTTACAATCATCAGGCAGTTCGTATGAATGTTTCCCAATTCGGTGGTATATATATATAAACAAACATATATTTTTTAATATTATGGTCCACTCGAAGTATAGTTCAAGTTCAAGAGAGGTAGGGCGATTTGGGATTTCCCGTGGGTTATACCATTTAAATTTGAGCCGCCCGACTTGGGACTGTACCTCCGCCTTACAGAAGACCGCAGTCAAATAGCACTACTTGACGTAGTGTTGTGTTTCTCCGGTAAGTAAGGTTGCCAGTGCTCCACGAGGATACGCTGGTCTAGTTATAATGCTGCTAGCACAGTGAGTCCTCATCAACAACATGGTTGGCACCCCGTAAGTTATACCCCTGGTATTGCTAGCGGCTATAGGCTACGGTGACTGCTTACCATCAGATGGGCCGTATGCTTGAGTGCCACCTTAGTGGTATAAAAAAAAAAAAGTTGCAATTTTTTTTTATTAAATTCTATTGGGCTCTTACGGTGGGTTGGGATTTTTTAAGCTAATCTTGTCTTCTTTTTTCATGATAACATTTAAAGTTTTGTAATGTAGGTATTTTAAGGCGAGGCTAATGTCTACTCACCTATTCAACTTATAGTCGGCGACTAGATGAATGTATTCTATCCTATTTTCTGATGTAACCGGTATATTGGCACCGCCAGGTTTTAGCTCATCTATCTGAAACAATACATAAATATACATATAAGCGGTAAATTTAACTATTTTAATTCTAGCTCGCTCTAAGGTTATGTAAACTCTAAGGTACACTGTGCTGACACCGTAAACACAGCTATTTACTACCCCTGGTCTGGTATTTTACGCTCAAATAAAGGAATTAGCCCCATCCCCGTTGAATCGCCTCTGCGGCGGTGAAAAATTCGTATCCACATTTTGACATTTTGAGTTTTATGTTTTCGAATACGTAGTCGAAGGATGTTCTTGCTACCGGCATGGGTCTAGCTTAACCCTTTGCTTGCCAAGTTCCTCGCTGAGGATGGTGAAGTCGGTCCCAGGCTGGGCACGTCGGGGCAGCGCTAGTGTTGTAGAGGTGTAGTCTCACCCTTTGCTCGCCGAGCTCGTCGCTGAGGATAGTGAAGTCGAGCCCCAGGTCGGGCACGTCAGTGCGGCGATGCGCGCGCAGCAGCAGTAGTCCACGGTAGAGGCCGGGGTCGAGCGAAGCAAGCGCGTGCACGTCCGGCTCGCGCCGCGAACACAACTTGCTCAGGAAGAACTCCGCTAGTGGCACCTCCACTAGCAAGTTCTCGTATAGTGCCTGCAATTATTATAATTAAAGTTTACAATTAATATAATAATAATTCATTGATTTATCTGTCTTATACATTGTGTCAAATGAAGATAAGAGAGAAATAAAATATATAGAAAAGCTTCAGTAGTTTCAGAGATTAACTCATACAGAAGACTTTATATTATTAGTCTATATTATGTAATATTAATTGTAAATTGTAATTTTATAAAGTAAATTTGGTACCTTCCCCAACATTCTCCCAACAAAGTAGTAATGCATCGGGAAGTCGTCGTATAATAAATGTACTCCTGGATTTGGGTATAACATATTGTCCTTCGTTAGCCTAAACAGCCCACGGTTGGGGTCGAATGCAGACCTGCAAATATCGGCAAGTATAAAAAACGACATTTATATATTTATATGCATAAAATACACCATATAATAAATATTTACTTTAGTAATTCTGATAAAAATTCCCTAAATAAACCGCCCCCGTCCACGCCTGCTTCTTCCGCGCCAGCTTGGTTGATTAATTGTACTCGAAGTTTTAACTTCATATCTGGTTCTGAAATTGAGAAACTATTATAATTATGGAGCCCATAATGATCCTGTAGCAATCCTTATATTTATGCCAATTTTCACCAGCTACTATTAATTTGCATCACCTATTAAAGAGTAAAGAATTATTATTAATACGATTGAAAATAGAAGAGCGGCAACATGATTCGTTATTGGCTACGACATGAGGCCGAAATATACATAGACGCCAGGGATAAGTTACATTGAGCAGATAAAGATAATGGCTTACAGCGTTACGTTATGTCCTACAAGGAGGTCAAAGATATACCGAACTCCACCGACCACAGTCTATCAGTTAAATGTATGATGATGTAATTAGCTAATGCTAAGGGAGTTAATAAACGCTGACTATGGACACCCTAACTGTGTATAAGAACCAGGTTTAATTGAAATACACTTCAAATTATGGATATCCTAAAAAATATTTGGGCATGACTATACCCAGCCCGTCTAGCAATGCCTTGGAAAAGAATGGAACGCAAATGTTTTGGTTATAAATCTAGTATGCTTACCATTATCAGGACTAAGTTTATCAAACGCATCTTCATAAAGATGTGTTCGTCGAACACTTATATTTATCGATGGACCCTCGTTGAAATTTGACATCTCGTACCAGTGGTCGTGTTTCTCTCTGCAATAAATATTACAATTCATATTTCTTCTTTTCTCCAGGTAGATTAATTTTTAATTAACTCACTTGATAAGTAGCCCTTGAAAGATGAGTACACGCGATGAGAAAGGTACTACGAATGGAATTTCTCGCAATATTGTAACTGTTCTCAATTCCTTTATCGAAAGCGGTGCACCATCATCTGCAAAACAAGACACCAAGAGTTAACAACCAAAACGAACGAAGGTGTAATAAATAAATTATTAATGTGAGCAAGACGACGCAATAGCAGAAACCTCTATTATCATATGCTCCTTACAAACTATGATCCTAGTAAAGCAGGGTTATGGTCAATCAGAATTACTGCTATTGACAACAATGCCGAGTTAATAATACAATGCAACGGGAAATGATCATACAGTAAAATGTACTCCTAAATTTGAAAATTACACATTATCCTTCGTTAGCTTCAACAGCCCGCTGCTGGGATCAAATACAGATTTGTGAAATTTGGCTAAACATATCTAAGCCTATTTGGACAAGGCAAGAGCGCGGCGGGATCAGATCGACGCGTCCTCTGAATGGCTGCGGGGCGTCCGGTGCAAAGTCTGCACGCTGCTATTATTTTTAGGAATATGTGGTGACGTCACGTCTGGTGAACACCTGGCGAATGGAGAACATGATAGTGTGTATAACTTCTGCACGCGCCGTTATCGCCACCGCGCCACACGGACCCAAGCTGTTTGATCGAACCTAGTGCGCTCTCGCCCCGGGCTAGGCCTATGCACATACCTTGCGCGTGCAGTGCGGGCCGCGCGGGCCTCAAATGCGCATCGGCCAGGGCAAGCAACGCGGCCGCGCCCTCCGCGCCCTCGCCGCCCACCGGCCACGCCTCGCGCCCGCAGAACTGCAGCCGCGCGTCCCGGGCGTACAGCGCGCGCACCACTTGCGTGCACACCTACCCACACACACATCGTATGCCATGATCACATAAGCTGCGAGCTGCCACACTCAGGGTAGGACACACCTACACGCAGATTATTTTAGCAATTATTTTAGCAGTTAGGCTATCCGTCCGTCCTACCGGTAACATCACGCTATTTTGCTCCGCGATTTAAATTGGATTATGTGGTTAAAAGTTTAGTTTTTTAGTACAATATTTGTGTAACCATATAGTATTTGATCTGAGCAGTGGATTTGTGTTTGTGCAATCAAAATATATTCAGTACTTTTTATGCTTTGATCAAAAATACTGCAACAAAATCGACGCTTACCCCTCCCCGCGCAAACGGCAGCCCTCGGAACGCGAGCGAGCGAGCATAGTGCAGTGTGCGCGCAGTGGCATCTCTCCGCAGCTACGCTTAAAGCGCTTTATTATCCAGCGTGCACGTTAGACGTTCGAATTATTTTTATATACATTTTGTTGCGATTTTTGTTGCCATGCCGCGAATTTGCTTGGGTTGTATGAGTGAAATAAAGGACACTAGTTACTTAAATTGCAGTATTTGCAAAGAAGCATGCCACTTACTTTGCGCCAACAGCAAACCAAATAAATCACCGAAAAATACTAATTGGACATGTCCCAACTGCGTCAGTAAGCGGCCTAAGGGTGACAACATGAATACACCACTACGTGGTGTGGACAGCAACAAGCAGTCTACTCCAACCTGGGTCACACAACGAGGCCGATCAAAGGTAAATGAGTCTCCTTCTTTAAGTTGTGATGAACCAAAGCATCAATGCCTAACGAAAGAAGACATAAGAGATGTTATACAAAATGAAATTAGAAATGCACTTACAAAAGAGGTGACTGATCTGATAAGAAACACCATTAGCTCTGAGTTACGCGAAATAAAGACTGATATTGCTGGTCTGAAACAAGAGATGGTGACGGTTAAAGAATCTATGAATTTCATAAACACTGAATTCGAAGATATTAGATCAGAAGTGAACAAAAAAAAAGAACTTGACGCACGTATACAGAAGGACCTTAATGACCTTACTATTGCTAATAAAGAATTAGCCTACCGTCTGTCTGAGATTGAACAACATTCCCGAGCCACAAACATAGAGTTGCAATGTGTACCCGAATTTAAAACAGAAAATCTCTTAACCCTTACCAAACAGCTTGCCAAAACAGTATCGTTCGAGTTGAAAGAGGGTGATATACACATGTGTACAAGAGTTGCTAAAGCTGATTCCACATCTTCTCGACCAAAATCGATCATTGTCAAGTTACGTAGCCCCTTGGTCCGTGACGGATTATTAGCTGCAGTAATCAAATTTAACAAGGCCCATTCCTCAGAAAAACTCAACTCTGCACACCTGGGCATCGGTGGAGATAAGAAACCCATTTATGTAGCGGAACACCTCTCCCCCCACAACCGAGCACTTCACAAAGCAGCTAGACTAAAGGCTAAGGAGTCTGGATATAGTTTTGTTTGGGTGAGAGGAGGACGTATATTTGCAAGAAAATCTGATTCTTCACCAGCGATATTAATCAAAGATTTAACTTCAGTTAATAAAATAAACTAATCTAATCATTAAACATTGTTAACATAGTCATTAATGCCAAACGATATCAAATTCGCACAAATAAATTGTTATTACCAGAACTGTAGAGGCTTAAATACTAAAACTAATGACTTTAGTTCAAATGTATCTCTCAACCAATATGATATAATAGTTATCACCGAAACTTGGATTCAAAATAATGTTACTGATTCAGAATTATTCGATGACCGATATGTTGTGTATAGGCGAGATCGGGACTTAAAACGGCCTCATGCCAAAAAGACGGGTGGTGGTGTTATGATTGCAGTAAATAAAAACATTAATTCATCTAGATTGATTGAATATGAAAGTAATTGCATGATAGAAGATCTGTGGATAGAGATAAATGTTAAAAAGGGAAATGATTCTGTGAAAAAATGCATTTGCGCTGTATATATGCCACCACCAGTCAACTTAGCAGACTATGAGTATTTTGTGGACACTGCTACCGTCAATCTCTCGAATTATGAGCATTCTTTGGTCATTGGCGACTTCAATCTTTCTAATTTGACGTGGGTAATGAACGAAAGCGATAGTTTTACTGAGTTAAAAGACTCTGCCTGCCCATTTAATCATCTCATGTCCGAATTCATGGCCTTAAATGATTTAAAACAGTGTAATTACATTAAGAACCACAAAAATGGAATACTAGATCTAGTATTATCATCCGAAGCAAATATTTCCGTTGCTAATGCAGACGACTCGTTAACTCCAGTTGATAACTATCACCCACCGTTAGAATTTGAACTCCCAATAATTTATGACGACAGCTTGCATTCACATCAAACACCTAGACAAAATTTTTACAAAGCAGATTATAATACCATTGTAAATGAGTTGGACAAAATTGATTGGGTCGAATCATTTTCAGCTTGTAAAAATGTTAACGACACAGTTGCAAAATTTTATGAAATTTTAAAGGCTTTAATAAGTAAGTCAGTACCTTTAATAAAACCTAAAAGTCATAAATATCCCGTTTGGTTTTCTAGAGGTCTAATTAGAAGCCTTAAGGAAAAAAACAAAGTTAGATTGCGTTACAAAAAATATAAGAATCCGATGGATAGGGTTATTTTGGATTTACTCAAAAACAGAACGGAACAGCTTATTCGGGAATGCTTTAATAAATACTGCGAGGGTCTTGAGAAAAGCATAGCCAAAAATCCGAAGTACTTTTGGACATTTATTAAACAGAAACGTAATGGCAGTAGTAGTATACCATCTAATATGCATTTTAACCATCAGAAAGCTGTTGATGAAGTTGGTATTAGTAATCTCTGCAAAAAATTTTTCATCCATTTACAATACCAGAATAAGTTCTCCGGCCTTAGGCTGCAATAGTAGTAATTCAGGTTCACTATCTCTTAACACTGTCACCTTTTCTGAATCAGATGTACTTAAGAAGTTAGAGAAATTAGATTTAAATAAAGGCCCAGGTCCGGATGGCCTGCCACCCATATTCCTGTCTAAGTGTGCCAAACAATTGGCGATACCTCTTACCTTGATATTCAATGAATCACTGCGCACTGGTAAATTTCCTGACTATTGGAGAGTTGCTAAAATAGTTCCAATCCACAAGGATGGACCAAAAAATAATATTAAGAATTATAGACCTATATCTATCATATCTATTCTACCAAAAATCTTCGAGTCATTGGTATACCCTCATTTAAGCAACTTAGTTAAGACACTTCTTACTGACCGACAACATGGCTTCATTCAGAAAAGATCTACTTCTACCAATCTTGTAGCTTTTATAGATACTATATCAAGCCATCTCGATCAGGGCCTTCAAGTAGATGCCGTGTATACGGATTTCAGCAAAGCCTTTGACAAGGTAGACCATGCTATTCTCCTATCGAGAGTTGCTGAAATTGGCGTAGGTGGATACGTGTTAAACTGGCTTGCATCATACCTTACTAACCGTAGGTCTTATGTGGTCGTAAATGGTGCACAATCTTCTGAATTTAAAACCACTTCAGGAGTTCCACAGGGGTCGCACTTGGGACCACTATTATTCCTCATTCATATCAATTCCATTACAGAATGTTTCCATCACACAACAGCATACTTATTTGCAGACGACCTCAAGATTATTAAACCTATTAAATGCATAGATGACTGTAAATTGGTTCAAGACGACATAGATAGATTAGTTAACTGGTGTGAGCGTAGTAATATGTTGTTAAACGCAGAAAAATGTAATTCGATTTCCTTCAGCCGAAATAAAACAAAATTACAATCATCGTACACTATTAACAAACACGAAATCAAGCGAGTTGAATGCATACGCGACTTAGGTGTATTGATAGACAGTAAACTCACATTTAATGCTCACATAGACAAAGTACTAATTAATGCATCTAAAATGAGCGGATTCATTGCAAGAAACACTAAAATATTTAGATGCCCGAAAACGAAATTATTGCTATTTAAGTCATTAGTTCGCAGTATACTTGAGTATTGTTCGCAAGTTTGGTCCCCATTTTATGATGTACACAGAAATAGAATTGAACGTACTCAAAAGAGATTCCTCAACTACCTCGCATATAGCCTGAATCTACACAAGAATTTAAACTCATACAACGCTCGTCTGAAATACTTCCGATTATTTTCACTTAATGACAGACGTAAGCTGCTAGATCTCCTATTTATATATAAACTGTTCAACAATAAAATAGACTGTCCTGAACTACTAGCTAAAATCTATATTTCTGCTCCAAGTAGATTACCACGCTCACAGATATACAGGCTGTTCAATGTGCGTAGACACAGAACTAACCTGGGTCTGAATTCACCCATAGTCAGAATGACCAGACTTTATAACAATTTAACTAGACTTTGTGATTTAGACATCTTTGCCAATAACTTACAGTGTTTCAAGAACAAAATATTGAATCTATATGAATCCAAGTTGAAGTAAATTTTATGAGAAAAAGAAAGTTTATCTCATATTAATTTTTTTGTTTTATTGATAAAGAAGTATTGTTTTTATGTTAATTATTACCTAGTAATTTCTTACAAATTATCTTTCTGTTTTTTAATTTTGTAATTTTTATATTATTTCCGGTGCAATACTTAAGTTAGCTGTGATTACCTTTAATTAAGTGAGCGCTAAGCATGTTTTTACTTATTGTTATTAATCTTAAGTTTTTGGTGTGTCACTTGTTGGCGATCCTAATAAATAAATAAATAAATAAAAAATTATATATACGTAGCGTTGCCGTAGTGGCACTATTCATAGCTTGATCTTGAACATCTTTAAGATATACAACTATCAATACTGCAGATAGAGATAATGGTGCAGATTCTGTTGAACAAAATAATTTTAGTTTTTTTTATACCACTAAGGTGACAAACATGCATACGGCCCACCTGATGGTAAGCGGTTTCCCTAAAACTTAAGAAAGAACACTAATCTGAACTATCTTGACAAGACTAAAAAGTCTTGCTATCCTTTTTTCATGTACGGGGTTAAATAAGGATAGCAATGCCTACTTTAACTCCTGTCAAATTAGTTTAGTTTAATCATTTATTCAAACAGAATTATCACCATTATCGTAATGCCAATGTGGTAATACTATTGGTGACATGTAATACGATAATGAGGAACACGACGCGAGGAGGATTGGTGACATGCGTTACTATCGATAATACCGACTCGCAATAGTCCCTACGCCATCGATACTAAAGATGCTCAAACTGTTGCCGAACTATCGATAGACCAACAACAGTCGCCTGTTGAGCGACAACACTCAGGAACGATGACGAAAGGTGTGAGGTGACCTTCAGACGACGGGTACCTTGAAGAGGTGTGCCCAGGCGGGCGTGCGGTCGGTGTCGGGATGTGAGGGCGCGTGCCCGACGGCGGCGCGGTACTGCGTGGCCACGGCGGGCCGGCTCTCAGGGTAGGCCAGCTCCACCAGCCCGAGGCACACCTGCCGCAGCGTGCGGCACAG
Source organism: Falcaria lacertinaria (assembly GCA_951449985.1). Taxonomy (NCBI): domain Eukaryota; kingdom Metazoa; phylum Arthropoda; class Insecta; order Lepidoptera; family Drepanidae; genus Falcaria; species Falcaria lacertinaria. The sequence goes on along the minus strand of OX602109.1, from coordinate 3,598,631 downwards.
CGCGCCCAGCTCGGAGAACTCGAACGCGTGCACGCGACCGCCCCCGCCGCACCCGACTACACTACTCGCATTTGGCACTGTCCAATTAAACACACAGTCACCTATAGATATTTTATAATTTTTAATTGGGTATCATGGTAACTGTAATGCTGGCGAAATATCGTACACGCAAAATGAATCGACATAAATTTTAAAATCCTTTCAACCATCACGAATGCCTAACCACTACATTGAACCTATGTGCTAAATTTAAAAGTGCAGCTTCTTCATGAGAGCGCGTCTGTTGTGAAGCGTTAACGGTTAACCGCTGTCAGATGGTAAGTAACAAGGTGACTCACAGGTGAGTAGGTATGTAGCAGTATGTGGTCAGGAACAAGGTGACTCACAGGTGAGTAGGTTTGTAGCAGTATGTGGTCAGTAACAAGGTGACTCACAGATGAGTGTGGAGTAAGTGGTCAGCAACAAGGTGACTCACAGGTGAGACTTTCTTCGTGGTCGTATTCGGTGCAGAACTCTGTGTCGTGGAGGGTGCCTATGAGCAGGGAGTAGAGGGCGCAGAAGACGGCGAGCGGCGCCAATAGTCGGTGCACGGCGAGAGGGGAGTCAGCCGCCAGTCCGCGGCAGAGGGCCGCCAGTAGCGGAGCGCCCGCGCCGAACGAGCCAGACTGCACCATGCCACTCAGCCACACCCACGTACCGCGCACGAACATCGGCTTGAACGCCAGCGTGTACAGCAATCTGACCACACACACATCATGCGTGAGCCGTGGTAAACATTGTAATAATATTATACATGCGCGATATTTAACGTGTTTGTTTGTTATTCAATCAGTTCACAAGGACTGAAATGCTTAAATAAAAAGTAAATAAGCGAGCCGTACTGTAGTCGCATATGACGTGTAACAACTGACAATTCTACCTCTCTTTTTGTCGCTAAATCTTATACAAATGTCGTCACTTCTAGCAACAAAGTCGCTAAATTGCGTACACTGTTCCGTCTTTCTGTAATGAATTTTCGTCTCTTTTTACGAAATCACTCCCATAACCAAGAAGAAAGGTGTTAAATATAAATTACCACTAGTGTTGGCACAGACCATAACTTGGAGTCAAGCATGTGGTACCAAATACTCACTTTTTACTCAGAGCTTATCATTAGTGAATTGCGTTGTTTAAACATACCAGTATTTCTATATAATAATGTTTTCTAAAATGACACAAGCAAACAAATTTTACCTGTACTTATGCAACGCCATCCTATGGCTTAGCAACAAATTATGGCATATCTCTGTCATGCTGTCAAGGAATTCTTCGCAGAGATCCCCATCATTGATCTGGGCACAGGTGGCCATGACACATCGGTCTGGCTCGTTCAACAACTCTATACACTTGGTCAGCAAGGCTTGTTCTCTCACTGAAGTTGGGCTAGGCTCTCCTTCGCTATCGCTGTCTTCCTTATCGGCCGCTGTTTCTTGACTATACAAAGAGTCTTCATATTCGTAAGTGATTTGCTTATTACAAACATTAACTGTCAACTTAGCTAAAACTTTAAGGAAGCCTAGTGTGAGCGGGTTGTTTGGCAGTCTTGTGTTATCTATAGTTCGTATTGTATTCACTGGAACGGAGGAAATATTATAATGTAAACTTTAATTTAGTCGGCATATGCCTGTTGCAGTACCAGATTATCACTAGCGGGTCGTTAACCGTACATTGAGAAGAATCGCCGAACTAGCAGCATAAGGGGCGAATAGGTCTCACAGTAGAAAACTAACTATTTTGTGGCAATGCCAAATAACCCTAACATTAATAGTAACAATACCTAGGACTCGGTCTGATGATAAGTAAATAAAATATCACTAGATTAAGTCAAATTTAGGCTAATTATATCTCGTTTCTCTCACGAATTTCTTAATTTTTTACGTAAAATAAGGTAACTTAAAAATAATACATTTATATTCGTACCAAAGTCTTGGGGCTCCAGAGCTAGTACAGAATGCAGCAACCAAGAATCATTTGTTATTTTCTTGAACTTTGCTTCGTTTTGCAAACACTTGACCAATGATAAGAAGGGGAACTTTTTATTGGTATCGTGCGCTAGCGCCGGTATTACGTACATCTCCACCGGCTCGGGATATGGGTTGCATAAGAATGATGCTGTGAACTCAGTCATTATTGTGTCACTGGAAATAATAATATTTATGAATATAATGCACAACCTACATGATATAAGTAGACTGACGAGTCTGGGTCTTTGGGTGAAAAGCAAATACAATAATAAGGGAAACTTAATTAAATTATTCAGTTTACACCATTAAAAGCAAACTGTTTAGTTAGTTTCTTTCACAAATCTCAACTCAGTTTTTTCCAGTTCAAAGTTACACCATATTCACATATGGCTTAGGTACGCATAGTAGATGAACATACAAACAAATATATGTTTGTGATACATATAAACATAGAATAGGACAAATGGAAATACTAACTCATATTCAGGTATGTTTACACGTGTGACGAGATCCAGCGGCCTTTGAATGAGGTCCAACAGTGCAGAGCTGAGTGGGGTCGGTGGGTTTGGGGATGGTCCATATAAAGGTGGGGTCTTTTCACACAATAGTTTACACAAGTCTTTGAAATAGCCTGAAATAAATTATATTTTTACAAGACAATAAATATTAAGTATATATTAATGACCCTTTCTGATTTCTTACCTCTTCTGATCAAGTATAACAAAGTGTTTCCAACAATAGCAAGTGAGTTAGTATAGCTCATTGAAGATTCAGCCGAGACAGAAGAGGTGAACACTTCAAACATTCTTAAGGGGACACCTAGTTGCATCTGCCACAGAAATATAAATCTAATTATGGCATACATAATAAACATTCAATACATTTTAACAAACACTTTTAGACTTAAAACTCGTCATATTGCTGCAAGGTGCATTTTTTGTTGGTACATATAGTACATAATTATATAGTCATCAACAACATGGTTGGCAATGCACGAGTGATACTCCTGGTATTGCTAGCAGCTATAGGCTATGGTGACTGCTTAACATCAGCTAGGCCATATGCTTGTGTGCCACAATAGTGGTATAAAAATAACTGATTAATACCATAACATACCTCACTGTTATCCCTGAGCAATCGTAAATGCAATGCCAACATTCTTCTAATCTGAATACATGAGCTTGTGCTTTCAAACACATTCTTCCATTGCTTTAGCAAAACCTGTGATATTGATACCTAGAAAATTAACATATTGTTATATTAATTCAATGATACTTTATAAAATTGGCATAACAGACAATATGACCTCTTGTTCAAAGTTCAGCCCAAATGGGGTAGCAACGTAACTATAAGATTACTAACAACTAGAACATTAGTATCATCATTATCATAAATCATACATTTTTATTGCAATTAGTGTACAGCATTTTAGAATTATACTAATACACAGTACACACCCTGTTTATAGGGCACAGCAATTGTGATAGGGAGAGGGCATTTATTAATTTATATTATCTATTTTATATTACACCTAATATTAATAATAATTGAATACATATCTATCTTATTAATTATAATAATATGTTATATTTAATATTGCTGTTTAATATCACAGACAAAAAAAGAATACTTATTAAACTACTAGATTGGAATATTTATCCCAAAACTGGAATTCCCAATAGACCTAAACATATCAGTGTTCTCATGTCATAAAATAAAGGCTAAAACAAGTCATACTTACTAATCTAGAAATATCTTTCTGATCATCATAAAAAAACAATATTTTGGCAACTAAGGCAAACACCACTAGGTGATCATCAGTATTTGCTCTCGGAAATATACTATCAAATTGGTCCCTTTCATTCTGTTTGCAATGTTTCCTGCACAAGTAGCTCCTCACATATGCTTGGATCTTTATGGTACTGATCAGACGCTTTCTGTGTTCCTGTAGGCGGCAAAGCAAAAATTATACACCAATTTTAGTGAATAGAAAACAAAAATTTTAAAATAATATGAACAAGCTCAAGAATTTGTACATAAATGTTAAGTATTAGTACATAATTATTTTTTTACTAATTGATGCATAATATTGTGTAAACAAGATTTTATTGTTCAGTTTGTCTAAGACCTACATGTTCATTAAATGAGAGGGCAGATAATGCTTAACTTTTAACAAATTATTCTACTTAATATTTTCAGAGATCATGTAATGTAAAAATAACACATTTTAAAATTATAATTAGAAGGAAGCATATAAAAATAAGTAAGCAGACTAACCTCTCTCTTCTGCCTTTGTTGTTGAGTCTGTTGTATCAACGCATCCCTGTCAGTTTTGCGCTGGGAACTGGCGCCTGCTAAGTTCTGCTGAGGCTTTCGCCGAAAGTCACCCTCGAATGAATACATTGCTGTAAATAATTTCAACTTTACAATTTTCACCAAAAAACATATTGTAAACATTAATCAGCTGAAATTAAAGACAAATACGACAATGACTTGCTTACCTTACATAAAATAATTTGTTCCTTATAAAGTAATAAGACAACTCATCATTCAATCACGGCAATCAGAAGCAGTCACAAAGCAATATACAAAAACCAATGCCCTATTTAATAATCCCTATAAATTATGATTTATTCACACATCACAAACCCTGAAATTTACTCACGCACGATCATGTACGATTTTTTTTCTTATGTCAGTTTAGTCAAATAATCAGTGTCATAGTGCGGCCACCACCCACAGAGTACATAACCACTACTTTTTTCCAACACCACAGAGTACCTAAGTACTACATAACCACTACAAGATCACTGTGTTTGCCACCAATACCACTAAAAGGATACCAGCAGTATAAAAAATTGGCCAAGTGCAAGTTGGACTCGCAATACGAGGGCTCCGTACTAAAAACCAAACTAGTTTAAATTACAAACATAACTTTGGGGTTCTCTAGACACGGCTATTGCACCAACCATAAGTAATGAGTTTGTAATACATAGTGGATGTACAAAATATAGCAATAAAATTTACACTCTATAAATTTTAAACATCTACTGCATAAACTTGGTACCATACAAACCTCAGAATAAGGACTACGCTCGCTTATAGCAAAGCGAGCTGTTTTTTTATTCTGAGATAACAACGTAGAAGGATTGTCTACGCATACCGTTGAGACGCATACAAAGCAAAAAACGCAACACAACCACTTTCTAGTAAAGCTTTTTTTTTATCAATATTATTTGTTGCTATGGCGGCAACAGAAATACACATTCTCTGAAGACTTCCACTGGGTAACTATTACGAATCATGAGATACAGCCCGCTGACAAACAGACGAACGGACGGGCAGCGAATTCTTCTTTTGTTACTTACAAACGGAACCATTAAATTGTCGACAAACCCAAACTCACAAGCGGTTTAGAACCACTATGTCTTAGGAAAGATTTTGCCTCCCTGTGTGTGTTCTACCGCTTATACAACGGACAGTGTTCTGAGGAAAGGAGTATAGCATGGGGTTCTTCAACAAGTGTGTTGCAAGCGTCCATAGGCTATGGTAACCGCTTACCATCAGGCGGGTCGTATGCTTGTTTGCTAGTGGTATATAAAAAATCGAAACCCTGAAAATAAAAAAATGTGGAGCAATAAAAAGGTTATGCAACGGGTTGCTCTACGCGTAAACCAAGCCACGACGATTTAATACCCGTTATCGTGTTAATTTATTTTATTGTGAAATATATTAAATTATGTGTGTATATTAAATTTTACTTAGCTTATAAAAAATGCGGTTTCCGGAAGATAGAAATTCCGAGTTGGTAAGCCGGTCTTCGGTTAGGGCCACAGAGAATACAAACGCTGGTCTAGACTGAGTGTCTAGAACACGACTATTAAGACATTTCTGAATAAAATACCTAGATTGCAGTAATTGCAGCCTTACTTAAGCCGAGAGATAAGACTGGGTCTTAAAGATATATATCCAGAGCCATTAAACATAATAAAATTATTAAAGGAATGTCTTTGTTTATAGTCTGTACTCTGCGTCTAGATATCTGTGTACAAACGTAGTGATTATGTACTCAATGCTGTGTACTCAACTCACTACTCTGTGCAAAAATATAAAAAATAAACAAAAACATGGATGTATAAATAGTTATATTTTGTGTTCAAATAGTAAACTTAAAATAAAATTTGGAAAATAAGTCGCATTCGCCACTGTCACAGAGTCTAGCGTAGCGATTGTATTCTCTTGGTCACAGAGTACATAACCACTACGTTTGCCACTGTGCTGTTGTTAGTTTTTTGTATCAAATCAAAAGTTTTTGCGTCTTGCGGTCTTGCAGTTATAACAATTTGATCAGTCATGTCTGATTATGACTCCGATAATCCTGAGAGCACTGGTACTGGTCGTGTAAGTTATTTGAAATGTACCTACCTATATCGGAGATTTGTAATACCGTATTTTCAAAAATGATTCCTGGCTTCTGACTGAACCTAAACTTGCTGGTTGTCGGTTGTTCGAGCTATTTTCCGAACTGGACAGTGGCACTCATAAGTTCATAAACTGAATGAAAAAAAACTTTTCTTGGTTTTAAATTAATACAAAAAATATTTATTTTAGACGTCGAGACCTTCCGTAGCCCAAGTTAAAGCATTGATAGCATTTATGGAGAAGCATCCAAACTTAGCTCACAAGAAGTTGAGAATGGGAGTGAGTCATGCTAAGGTCCAAAGACTCTGGGTCCAGCTAGCTGATATTGCCAATAAGCTTGATGGAGCTGTCAAGTCCACCAAAGGATGGATTAAAGTTAGTCTGTATTATTAGCCAGTATGGTGGTTCTTTAAATTCTGTACCAGTAATACTTGTGTTATTATGTCAATTCTACCTTTAAAATTATAATGAGAAAAAAATTGGTGCTAGCTATTCTTTTAAAGACATTAAATTAGGGCCTTTTCAGGGTCCCTCTGTAGATCTATATGCAGAAGGTGAACATTTCATATGTTTATTATATATTTAGTAGCATCATACCTTTTTAAAATATCGACAAACCTTATTTAATATGTATTTTGTTAGTAGTTTTTCTCGTGGGAGGATAAACTGATGATTTGAGTATTTTTTCCAAACCTTGTTTTTAGTACTGGTCAGATAAGCGGAGGAGTATACTTGTAAAAAAGAAACAAATTGAACAAGGAAAAGGTTTAGAACTGACTCTACTAGAACAAAAGATTTTAAAGCTCTGTGATGGAAAACCTTATGAATCAAGTATGTATCATTCTATATTAGTAGTGCCCCACAATTTTTTTGGTATATTAAGTACACATTTTTATTGTGTACAGTCCACATGATGGGGTCTGGTCCCAAACAAAGCAAAACAATTTTTTTTATGAATGAATACAATATTTTGTAAACATTACTTTAACTGGCAAGAAGGGTTCTGCTACTTATAGGGTTATATTTTGAGCCAGCACTAACAATATTTGGAGTAGAACCAAAATTTTACAGTTGGCAATGGGCATGTGATACACCTGGTGTTGCAAGTGTCCATAGGCTATGGTAACAGCTTACCATCAGGCGGGCCGTATTCTTGTTTTCCACCTTGGTGGTATAATAAATTGACAGAATCTTGTTCCTTCATGAGGCCCTTTCAGTAACTTAATATGATATTATACAGGAAAAAGAAAAGCAGTGAAACAAGAACCAATCAATGGAAATGAAGATGAGGACTCCTTAGACAATAATATATTCTTAAAGAATGATGAATACAGCCAAGATGATTGCAGACTGAATGAAATAGAAGTAGATGAGAGGCACTTGACTATGATAGAGAAATTGGTTTGCGACAAATTATTTTTATTTATGCTTAGTAAATAAGACTGCATTTTAAAATTAATATTAATATTTTGCCAGTTAAGTCGGTAACTTATTGCAAAAGTCCTACTATATGCCATAGGGTCAGATGTTTTACGATCAAGCAGTGTATGCAATTACGCAACCTATGTTTCAATTTGAAGTGTTAAATTAAATTACCTTAAGATAAATATTATAATTTGATATTAATTCCAGGTTGAAGTGATGGACCAGCAGGCAGCTGCCATGAATGAAATGGCACAGGCATCTCTTACTAACTCTAAAGCATTAGAAAGGGTAGCAGAAGCATCACAGATACAAGTATGTAACTTTTTTTAAAACTATATGTGCACCTGAGAACAGTCAAGTTTTTTTATCTATAGATTGTCCACCATAAAATAAAAAAGAAAACTTCTTTCCATACATCAACATTAATATCTTGTTATGTGATTTTATGTTATATATATTGTCATTGGCTGCTGTTCATTGTAAGTAAAAGTACAAAACACAACTGTACTAAAATAATTAATATTCTTCTTTCTTAATTAAATATTAAATGAAATGCTTTACTTTGAGTTAAGTAACTATGTACGGTATAATAAGTAATATTCTATATTTCAGGCACTTGCAGTAGACAGGCTGGCGGGAACTTTTGAAACCATTAGTGCATCAGTTCATGATGTTAGGAATGCTATCCTTGGCATTGATTACACATTAAAGAGGTGCTATCCAGCCACTGTGACACACAGACAGAACGCTAATAATATATTTAGTTAATATGTTAAGCATTAATCAGCATTTTATTTATGTATGATCTGAACTGATAGTACTTATATGTGAACTGAAAATAATGTTTAATGGTAGTTATCTTAGAAAGATAATTAATTTGCTTTCCTCTTAAAACACAGTAATACATTTGCAAAATCTTGTATGTACGCGTATCTCTATGTGTGGTGAGTTTCATACTCATTATCTTATCGTCATTACTCGCAGCCGATAACGGTTGTTTTATCAACTCTTGTATCATTGCGCTCCATTTACGAAAAAATCATTGTATGCGTCAGTACAATTGAGTGTTAATGCAACATAATGCAAATAAACATTAGCGTTTCTATCTTGTTCGTACATTTCAAAGAATGGAGTTAAATTACGGCGTGTTTCTATTGATTTTGTTTACAAGTGTAGCTAGTGAGTTTTGTCCGAAACAATGTGACTGTGATTTGCACAATGGGCTCAATAGGGCGACCTGTGTTGATCAGAACATTATCAGCATCGATGTGGGAGTGCCCAAGTCTGTGCAGTTTTATGTGCTTAGCCATAATGTTATAAGTGAATTAGAAAACTTCTGTTTCAAGGTATCATACTTACTTGTACGCAATTTTTATTGTTCAATGGCTGTTTATATTTAATGCTTTATTTATTTTTAGGAAGCAGGCTTTTCGTCCGTGCAAGTGTTAGACTTGTCATACAATAATATATTTTGGATCGGATTACACGCTTTCTCTGGATTAGACAATTTAGTTCATTTGGATCTGAGTAACAACAGGCTGAGGTACATACCATCAGACCTTCTCTGGGATACACCGCGCCTAGACATCCTCGACTTGTCGTCTAATGTCTTTGAAACCCTCAAGAATGAGCCTTTTCTAATGCACTCACAACTCACGGTATGTATGAGTCATACCATACGTACATAAAATTATGTATTATGCGGTAAATAACACATGATTTAATTTAATTTTATACCACAAGGGTGGCAAGCAGGCATGCCACACCCAGATAGTAAGTGGTCACCGTAGCCTCAAGGCGCCTGCCATAACTAGCGCGTTACCAACCACCAATCCTATTGCTCCTCCCCCAATCTCCTGAGGTTTACCCAATGTAACTAAAGTCACGTGACCAAACACGACGTGAGCACCACCAGCACCCAAGATTATTCATTATAAGTTCGACGGAATACAGGTGTTTTTCGGGTCTCTGAATGTAGAACAATGATTATTTTGTTTGTACAGTCAAAAATACTTGACCACATTAATCCAGTCGAACTTCAAACTTCAAATCAGTGTACAAAGGCAAAAAAATACCAATTATTTCTTAATTCTCTATTGATCTTAATACTAGGCCAGGTAGATATTTCTTAAGAGCAACCTGAAAAGATATCAGAAGTAGTTCAAATATACATTTTATTCTAGGTGCTCAACCTGAATAGCTGTCGTATCAAATATCTACCTGAAAGATTATTCACACGATTGCCCAATATAAGGAAATTGGACTTAAGTGAAAACTATATGGTGACTTTAAACACAGCAGTTTTGAGCCCCTTGCGTAAACTGCAGCGATTGGAGCTGACCAACGATTACTGGCGGTGCAATGGTAACTTCCTGGCAGTAGAAGCGTGGATAGCTTCAAAGGGTATAACATACGTCAAAAAATGCAGGAATCAATTGCCAAATATGTCTGAGAAAATGGTATCTGTCGTAAGCGTGGAGCGAGACGATATCGACGTTAACCAAGTGTGGAACATAACGACGGAAAATAACGAAACTCTCCCGACAATAGAACCCAAACGGAACCTTTCGCCCATCGAGAAATTCGATAAGGATTTCCCAGCGCTTCAGTCGTTTGTGATAGGACTAGAGATAGGATTAGCAATTGGAATCGTGGGCACATACGTATGGCTGCGGAAGTTTTGCATTTGCGGTCGCCTTAACTGCACACAACCACAAACCAGGCGAATGCGGCGTAGACTTCAAAGGGAAGGAGACATGAGAGCAAACTTACTGTGGAGTACCGTAATCAATCCGGACTTAGACACTCCGCCGCCTTTTCGAAGACAACATTCCTTGCCCGATAGAAGTCCCCCTTACCCGACGTATGGGCTACCTAACACTGAAGCGGCGGCGATTCAGGTCGACGCCATCAGACTGCCATATCGGACCGAAACACCCCCGCCTCCTTACAATGAGTGTCGCATTAACATATAGGTAGATAGGTAAGTTTGCCGCTGCATTTATCTATTGTGATATTTTTCTTTAAGTGTGTATGCTTTTTTAATTTTTATGTTACCCATTGACGCACATTTGTCGTTTCAAAGATAAGGAAGGATGATTTAAGTATGTAAATATAATGAGCAAGGAAAACAAAGAAATGTAGATTTGTTGTTTATTTCATAAATACCATTATCACAATTTGATTCATAATATTATCATAAGAATTATCTGTCGTTAAAATATAGAAAATATAATGCTAAATCAGACTCATTATAGAACTTAATAATCAATTCTCTTAAATAAAATTTATATAATTTGGGTAACTTTATATTTTTTTGTACATTATATAACACAACCTCATGGCAATTGACATGAATCCAAAACTATGGCATTTCCGCGGCTAAAACATGAATAGTTCACTGGTAGAACAAACACACGTGAACAATATTGAACAATATCAGGCGCCCAAGTTGTTAGTATACTACGTTTAAAATGTTAACGCTTTCGAAATATGTAACATCATATTTATTAATAAACACAAACATTGTAAAAATGGAATGTATGATTTGTATTGTTCTATAGAAAAATAAATAAATATAAAAAATAACTTTACGTATCTACATCCATTCTGATATAATAAAGGAACATAATATACTGGAAATGCATGAAATGGGTACACCAAAAAGCTGGTAACATAGCAAGCGAAAATAAAATGCAATTTTATAACACTACCCACTACAAGTACATCATACTTATAAAAAAATATAAAAAAAACTACGTATAACCAACTACATTTGTATGTACAATATTAATAATACAGTAAATACCTAAAATAATACATTAAGGCACATCATGGCATGTCGTCATCGATTATCACCATTATATATTTATTCACTTCACCCAAATATTAAATTTGTTACTTACAACCCGAAAATTAAACCGTGGTACCAATTATAGACGTAAGTTAAAGATTACCATATTTTTATGTGTATGCCACTACACAAAAGTATAAAGCAGCTATCCTAGAATCGCACAGTATTATAATATTGCGTATATAAATTACTTAGCACTACGTATATTTTATTTCTTAAATTAGCTTTCGTTGTCATAAAGAAGTTATCATAAATTCTTATTTTTTTAAATTATCAATTTTAATAAGACTCAATTTAACACGGTTTTTCTAAACATTTGAAAGTTAACACAAGCGCTATGCGCATGCATGGCAAACTATCAAACCCACACTTGCCTATCTGCATTCAATAAGTATTATGGTAAAAATAGGCATAACTACACTGACATACATGGACATTAAATCTAGTACAAAATTCAAAATAAGAGCGCAAAAATACTATTATATCCCTTTTTACACGAATGATCATTGATAATATCATACAAAAATATCTACTTATACAAAATATGATATACCATCGGCTTTTTTCACTTTCTTTAGATAGTTTTTACATGTTTTCACCATACAGGACGGCATTGTTGGCTTGACTTTTGTCAGTCGACCAAACGGAGACTGACGCGCGATTCGCCTATATTCCGCGTTTTTCAAGTAATTTGTCTCGGACGCTTTTAAACGCAGACTAGAAGTCCATGTATTAGTACGTCAGTGCATAACTATTATTAAGACCGAGAACGGTTTTATGTTCTTTCAGATCAGTCATCATCGTTTTCTAGAACTAGTTGGCTTATATTTACATAGTCTGGGTGCCGGGAGAACACGTCGACAAGATGCCCAAACGTGGGCCTCAGGTCAGGGTTGTAGGCCCAGCAGTCCAGCATCACTTGGTATATCTCGTCGGGGCAGTCTTCGGGTCTTTCCAGCCTCTTGCCACTCTCCACAATTTGTATTGCCTGTTAACATAGTATTTATGAATAGTTCCGGATCCTGAATGTGTCATCTTTCTCGGAAGTGCTTATGCTGTATGTCTCGTTATGTTATTGCATTCATAACCATGATCAAATTCGAGGTAATAAGATTATGTAAACACGAATATATATGTTTCGCTTGAATTATTTCGATAAACGTGCATTCATTACCTACATTCATAGAAAAAATATGGGAAAGATAATTTATTTCTGTACAAATTTACGCGTGAAATCATCCATCAATAAAATCCTGTTTATTTTTATTTCTTTGAATACCAACATTTTTTCCGTTATAACAAGTAGTCTAGATAACTGTCTGAAAAGTATATAATATCTATGAACCTCCCGTACAAATCAGTTAAGCCGTTTTGGAGATTATCTTCAACAAAGAAACAGAGAGAAAAAATGCGTCTTAAGATATGCTTGTTGCCACAAGTGTATCTTAGGATAATTTGCCTAAGAGATTAATTCAAAAAAAGGCTATTTGGAAACACAGCCAGACACTTTTATTCATGTTTCGAAGTGGAATATAATTTTATTTGCATTTTGCGTAGAGTGAATGCGTGATGATATGTATGTATATACCTACATACAGTATATACATAGTACATACCTCCACGCCTCTCATATCGCCGTAGGGCTGTTTCCCGAAGGAGAACATCTCCCAGAGCGTGACGCCGTAGCTCCAGACGTCGCTGGCGTGGCTGAAGGTGCCGTAGTTGTAGGACTCGGGCGCGTACCACTTGATGGGCCACTTGCCGCCGCGGCTCGCCTTGTAGTACGAGCTGTCCGACAGCGCGCGGGACAGACCGAAGTCACTTATCTTGGCTTGGTTCCTGGAAATATCAAGCATGATATGTTGTGAAACATTTTTAGTTTTCTTTCTTAAATTTATTACGATGCGCTTTCGACTATTTTGGTATGGGAAAATGAACAGCGCTGCGGCGGCAAGAAGTGGAACTAAAAGTGATTGTTGCTAGGGCTACTGTACAGTACCTGTTGGCGAGCAGTATGTTCCTGGCGGCGAGGTCGCGGTGCACGAAGCGGCGTCGCTCGAGGTAGCGCATGCCGGCCGCCACCTGGCAGGCCCACAGCCGCAGCTCGCAGCCCGGGCCGGCGCGCTCCCCGTGCCGCACCAGGAAGCCCAGCAGCGACCCCAGCGGGACCAGCTCCTGCACCATCGCCAGCGGCGGGCCCTGCACAACACAAACACGTATTCACCAAACAAATATATTATAAGTTATAAGCTAAGGAATTGTCCATCTCTATTCATCATCATCATCATGATCAGCCTAAAGATGTCCACTGCTGAACAAAGGCCTCCCCCATAGATTTCCACAATGACCGATTTAATGCGGCCCGCATCCAACGCTTGGCAGCGACCTTTATCAGGTCATCGGTCCATTTAGTGGGGGGCCGTCCGACGCTGGGTTTTGCTGTGCGTGGTCCCCAATCTAGAACTTTCTCAAAGTTGGACTTGCCTAATTGGACTGTTTGTCCCAGTATACCTGGGACAAATATTCGTCAACAACCTCAAGAACAGAGTTTCCACCGGATATCGAGGTGGGCGTGACATGGGTGTTTAACATGATTTTAGTTTTGACCATGTTCGTTTTTACGCCTACCTGTTGGGAAACTCTGTTGAGGTCATTGAGCATTGTGCCGAGCTCATCCAACGATTCTGCCATGACAACGATGTTGTCGGCAAGCGAAGGTGAGTGATATACTCGCCGTTGATATTGATGCCGAATCCTTTCCACTTTTTAAGGGTCGGCAACGCGCGAGTGATACCCCTGGTGTTGCAAGCGTCCATAGGCTACGGTGACCGCTTACCATCAGGTGGGCCGTATGATTGTTTGCCAGCTTAGTGGTATAAAATAGCTTAATGGCATCCTCAATTGTAGCGGTAAACAGTTTCGGGGAGATAACGTCCCCCTGCCTCGCGCCTCTTTGCAATGGAATCGCCTTTGTGCTCTGTTCCTGTAATCGGACCGACATCGTGGCGATTTTGTATAAGCACTTCAGCACTTCAATGTACCGATAGTCAATATGGCACCGCTGATGAAGCATAGATGGCATAAACTTGATATACAGCCTTATCATATTGTATAATTTGTATATCCTAATATTGGACATGTATTATTTCTGCATGAGTCCAACACTTTGACAAATCATTGCTTACACTAACCAGTGAAACACCGATGATCCTGACGATACAGCGATGCCTCAAGGACATCATTAGCTTGGCTTCGGCTAGGAACTCGTCTCTATTAGTGTCGGTGTGCTGGTGGTGCAAAGTCTTCACGGCCACCGGCTGTGACTGTCCCGCGCTAGTGAGCGTCGCGCGCAGTACTGACCCGAACTCACCCTCGCCTATCACCGCGCCCAACGTCAAATCAGACATCGGAATGAATTCTGAAACATGTAATGTTCTGTAAGAGTAATACCTATATAGAAAAAACCTCCCCTAGCAAACCCTCGATTTTTAAAATGAAGAAAACTAAAACAAAATCGTTTCATCTTCTCTTTTTAGATCGGCGGTTATAAATAGAAAGTTAAAAAAAAACATCTCGTTTAATAAAAAATATAACTAACTCTTGCCCGCTAAATATGGCCTATGTTACTCAAGGATAATATATTTTTATGAGTAAAAGATGTTTTAATTTCTAGATAATGTGTCTAATGCATATTCATGTACCGTGTTTATATAATTTAGTTTAATGATTTGTTCCTAGTGCCACTAACCTTGCAACGTCGACAGCTGTCCGTCAGCGTTGATAGATATCTCATTATAGTTCTCTGGGGGGGACACAACGGGCGATTTATTTGCGGGCACGTTGTACGTGTCATCGTCTACGGAGTTGTCATTATTGTTGAGACTATCGTTGTTGAAGTCGGATGAGAACGACAGGTTCCTGGTGAGGAGCTCGAAGACGTTGTTGTTGGTAGCGGGCGCGGAGGCGGGCGACATTTGCTTGTCGCTTAAGATGTCGTGCTTTACCAGGGACAGGGTTTGGTTGGTGGGCGCTCGGCTTGGCGACGGCTTCTTGGTACGCGGCATTGTTGAAAACTGGGAAATTATAGTACACTTCAGTGCCGGTAGCACGAACTTTTTCGACAACGTATTTGAAAACGTAACTCGCGAAATGTCGAAATTTTCATACTAATTTTTAGTTCCACTTTTCACCGCCGCAGCGCTTTTCATTTTCAATACAAAAATAGTCGAAGGCGATACGAAAACGTTGTTGCAAATTATTCAGCTAGCCCTACAGGTCAAGTCTTGGCATATATTAGGATCATATAATTTATCATACATCGGTTGTCGTATCGCTAGTTTTCGAAAGTAAAGTCTCTCTACTTTAATAGTCATCTTATCCTACAATATACACGTTATTTACAATTATTCTTTAATGAAAAGAACTATTACATACTGAAAAGTTTTCCATCTCTCCCTCATTAAGTAACTTGATAGAAAGTGTACTTTATATTCGGGACCCTAATTACTGAAAATGCCCACATAAAGGAGAATTTGTGCGACCGCGAAACATTTGGCGCTAGACTGAATAATGTAATGTATACTATAATTTATTTTATGTAATTTATGATTATATGAATGTTGCACTCACTTCAGGTAGCGGGGGCTTGGGTTTAGGCGGCACTGGTATGGTGAGTCTCGTGGGCAGTCCGTCTGGCACCGAGCCGTAGTGCTCTATGAGCCTCTCCAACGACTCCAGGTATGGACCGTCGTCTATGAACAGCCACTTACTCTGTTAACAATATTTAATTTATATATATCCATAATTACACGTAAATAGAATTCAAATTAAGATAGCTTAGATAACCTTTAAGGTGGGTAAATGGAAAAGTATCTCAATATATTAATTTACATACATATCATCACACCAAGTCCCTTTTGGATTGAGCAGAAAGTATAGAGAACCTTTTGATTTACGCACCTCTTTTATTAAACTCAAACACTGAACAGTGAAGACGACATACATACTAATACTAAACCAGTATCGAAAGGAAACATACCTCTTTCCTAATAATGAAGTTATACGGCGTGTTTTCGCTGAGCATAGTGAGTACATAAGCCCCCGTATGTCTCTCGCTGTACCGCACGAGAAACACGCCGTCAGACGCTTTGTCCTTCAAACTGTTCTGTTTGCAATATTCCTCTAAAGTCTTCACGCCCTCATCGCGATTTAGTGTACCATGGTACCATTGGATTTTTGACGTCTTTGCAGGTTCTGGTACATGATTTTCTGTAAGCAATGTTGATTGTTGATAAAAAATCAAAATTGTAACACACTTACAGATACATTTTGAGGGTATTTAGTATTATCATCTGATCATGTATTCTGAATACGAAAGCGAAAAAATGTGGCACAAAGTGGCATGATAATACGACGATATTGTAAAAGTAAATTAATAGAATGAGACTGCATACTTAATAGTTCATAGCATTCCGTGTATCCATAGTGATTCGCCAAGTCCGCCGGTGTGTCTTGTGCCAATGTTCGTGGATGCGCTGGCGCCTTCAACTTTAGCAACACCTAAAAAAACCATCACATGGGTTAATAAGGTATGTACTTATTACAATTTGACAGACGGTGAATTGGTGAGTCCATCGCCTCTTAGGCACTAAATAGAAATACGTCCGTAATTTTTTTAACATACATATGCAGCTATACTCACGATATTTTCCTTCACCGTAAAGATCGTGGTGTAAGAAATCACTGCACTAAGTTTACTAAGTTATGAGAAAAACTCATTGGTACCGACCGGTGGGATTGGAACTTGCGTCGCTAGAATAGCAATGGCAGCCACCACAGACATTTTGAATATGAATAAGATACCATATTCTATGGTAGAAATTTACAAAACAATACGATAAAAGCAGTCCTGGACTCCCACAGCACTCGTTAGGGGTTGCTTTTTAGGATTTCTGCCGTGCGGGACGCAACAGCGTTCTATGGGATATGTAATAATGCTGTGGTTACCTTGACGCAGTCGATGTGCCCCCTCTGCGCGGCGTCGTGTAGCGGAACCTTCCCGGAAGGCGCGTGCCGCATCTGATAGTTGGCGTTGCCTTTCGTTATCAGCAGCTCCGTGGTACTGGCCAAGTTGTTCTGACATGTGTACTGCGAATTAAATACATCATGCGTTTTCAACATTAATATATATGATAATAAGTATCTTACATTTGAGACAACAATAACAGAATTAGCATTCTATTGCCTAGGTATATTCCAAACACTGTGGGGTCTGTTATACTAGATCTGAATTGATGTGGCTTCACAATTGTTACACAAATAGACTACCATCTGTACCTCGCAAGCCATTTTTACAGGGAAATAATATCAGTATCATTGTCACACTCCCTGCCTACCCCGTGAGGGACTTGGGGTGATGATATGTATGTAAGTGGGCTTAAAACTAACATGTAGAGGGGTATATCCGAAGGAGTCGCGCACGTTGACGGTGGCGCCGCTGTCAATGAGCTGCGCGAGGATGTTGTCGCGTCCGGCGCGCGCCGCCAGGTGCACGGCAGTCTGTCCGTCCTGGTTCTTGGCGTCGCGGTTGCGGTAACCGCATGCCAGCATCGTTGACACCACGTTCAAATCACCGGCTTCCGTCGCCCTGCAAAAATATATATTCGTTTTGTAACATTTTTCTTCTCGCTTTCCTGCAATCTGTAGGCCTGATGTCTTGAAAAGGGACGGAAGTATGTAACAGGAAGATGGGGAAGCACAACAAGTTCCTCACGGTTCAATAAATGCTTGCAAAACAAGCAACTAAAATGCAACGATTTAAGGTATTCCAGGGAATCCCCTTGTCATTGCGCAAATCTATTCCCGTGTTAACTAAAACAAGTAGAAGAATGGCCTCCAGTTGCCATATCTTAGACAACCTTTGGAATTCCCAAAACATAATCCATGTTTAACCTAGTATTTTTTTATGTAAAATGGGCAGACGTTAGATGGCAGAGCTGCTTTATGTAAATATCGTGTTTTGCACACATCAAGTGTTTTCTTATCAATTTGGTTCAATGCTGTTATCTTACATAAGACCAAATCAACTGACCACACAGTACCTCGTAACTAATAACAATTAGCCAATCTGTTACCTAATTGGCAATACAATTGTCAAAATACAATTCAACATTGAGTCATGTCTAATTTGGCATCAGGTAGCGTTTGTAAATATTATCAGCCAATGATATTGTATGTGTAAAATTATTATCAACTAAATAAAAACATTACAGGGGCAGTAGATTACAAATTACAATGATTCATTAGCATAGCAATGAGTCACATGGCCAAACACAGATGTATCTGGATTGAATAGATACCATGCCAATGTCTCAGAATTATCACCATTAAGGCATTCTTGTTGAATGAGTAATTCACATCACTTGAGCTAATATTAATTATAAACTCCTCGATATATTCTCGCAGATATCAAAATATTACAATATACATCATATATCATATATCCACTCATAATTTAGTTTGATGGTATGCAGTGGATACGTAAAAAGATGATGAAGATGAGGCATGGTGGTTAATAGATTGGTTCACATAGCTAGTAATTGATTTAAATATACTGGTAGGTATAGCCTCAGAATAAAAACTAAAGTATACCAAATTTTGACACACACACATTTAAAATACACGATCGGTGCACACGCAGGATTCTTTTCGATACAATCATTTATTTTATGACCAATTATTATTCATTGAGATCGATTAGACCCTCAGAATAATAACCAAAACTCGCTAGACCACTCCATATTTCAAGAATTATGCGTCAAATAAAATTTCCCTCCTGTCGTGGTAATGGGCTATTATTTACCACATAAAATGCAGGTCATCTTAGTTCTTATTTACGATAATCTCAGAAATATGATGGCCGTTAAGTCAATAATAGCCCATGTGTTTATATCACTAACTGAAATGAAACATGTGACTAGTTAATTAAATCACATTTGTTATTCCAATCAGCATAGCTGCTTTATAACTACGGAATAGTCTCGTCACAAGTCACGACAGCAATTTTTATATGTGCATATACTTTGTGTGTCACAGTTCTGGCCTTATCGTACGTGATGAACTGCTCTTGATATTTATTGAATAAACATTGAACAATGCTCCCAGCAGGATATTGCCAATAAAGTTGTCATCATTCATATTACTTAGCTTTACAAGTAATAAATATGGGATCAACAACCTACATAAGTTGTTATTGTTATGAAGCCATGGGTTCTATAAAGTCATCACCATCATTAACTAAACTAATACTAAAAAAACAATTAGAAAAAATTTAATAAATTAATCTTGACCTACAGAGGAAGAATATTTAAATAATAATAATAAAGGTATATATAATTATACATAAACATGGTAAAAGACAGTACAAATTGAAAATAGAATTAAAAAACAGAGTAGCAGAGTACCATCCTTCCCACATCTCTACAAATGAAAAATTAAGGACAATTTGTGTAATGCACTCATCTTAATAGAACTTCCTTCTTTATCTAGTGATACAATCATTATTAGTGTCTATCAATTGGTGCCGCGCATCATTACGGCATTCCAAACGATATCCCATTGAAACAATGCAAGATATAATACAGCTGTTGTGGTTATTATGTGAATAAAAAATAAAATCAATGTTTCCATTAATATATGCTTCAAATGAATTTATCCTGATGATGCTAGTCAAGTTAATGGGATAAAATTATAGAATCAAGCAGTTTAACGACATAGTATAAATCTGTCTGTCTGTCCGCATGTATGATTAGATCTTTAAAACTATGCAACAAATATTGATGCAGCTTTTTAATAGATAGTGATTTAAGAGGAAGGTTTTTATGTATAATGCATTCAGGTTTTGTCTTAACCCGTGCGAAGTCAGGGTAGGTTGCTAGTACTGAATATACGAGAAATTTAATCTTTATCAACTAATCATGCCCTTAGGGACCCTGAAGACTGTATATACATAAAAATAGAAGTCTACAATATTTGAATCTATGTATTGTGATTGAATTAATAGTAAAATTTTTTCACAACTTCACTGGCACAGGAATAGCGTAATAATATAAATATAATATTGCCTACATGCTACTCAAAAATTTGTGAAATACCTATTTTTAAATTGGTTCAGGAGTTCAGATATTACCCCAAACATAAAAAATGTTATCTCTTTATCATATTAGTATAGAAAAATCTTTACTTTGTTAATAACATAAAAATCATCAATTCAATTTAACTTTACATAGAAGTAAAAGTAAAGTAAATTATCTATAGTAAAATATATATATATACTTTCTAAAGTAACACAACGGTACATAATGCTACTCACATTAGTAGTAAAAATACTTATTAACTCACCTATGTAAAAGATTAGTGGTGCCCTGGGTCCGTGATTCATGAGGTGGTGGATCTCCCTTACACACCACTGAGAGACGTGTGACCAAGCCATTAGAGTCTCCCCGGTAATGTTGTATGAGTGTGTCAAGTCCATGTACTGTGGTATGCTCCTCAATTGAAAAGAATGCATCTTCACCATGTCTTCGGATTTGGTAATGTACTACTTCTCCCTGCAATAAAGGTATAAAACATATTTATTTCTTACATTTTTATTAGGTACATAGAACAGCTTAATGGGTTCTGCCAACCACAGTAAGTATGTATTTTAGAGTGTCCAATATTCTAGAAACACTTGCAACTGCTATGATGATCAAGCCTCTGTGAAGTAAAAACTCAATAAAATGTTTTATATTAAAATAAATGTCAATAAAACTTTAAAAAGAAGCATTTTTGGAATAGCAGCGATCCTAAATACATACTCAGGATATATTTATAATGTAAGCTACTTCTATTTTTAAATATTTGTTCAGTATCACACAAGCAGTAAATAGACAAGAATTTACTTTGGTGTAAATAATATAGGAAAACATGCAATGTGCAACTAGATGAAATTACTCCCAATATGGACAGCTTATATTAATAGGAATACGGGAAGATGACAAATACTTATTATAATTTTTTAGAGTACAACTACCAAATTGGTAAAGAATTATTCTAACCTTAAATGACTTTACTATAGCATAAATGAATAATCCTTTGTATATATTAGTTGTGTTGTTTCTTGTTTGTAATGGGAATTAGTATAATGTTGTTAGGCAGATACCTGGTGAAGGACTGACAGCACATAGTCTCCATGAGAAGTGTTACTTTCACGTACCAAGAAAACACCATCCTCACCCTCTGTAATCATAATTTTTATGTTCATAAAGTAGTTATTTAGCAAGAAAATTATGACATCCCTTTGTTATTATTATTACTACTCACTCACCTTCTTTTAACAGTTTCTCAGCTGTGTCACGCGATATTCTCCCATGAAACCAATTGACATTATCTTCTCTGTTCATCCTCAACAAAAAAGAGTTCGTCTGAAAAGTTAATTGAAAACTTGTTCAACAAGTAACACTTGCGATGCAAAAGTTTTCTTTATCATTTCTCACAGAACAAATTTTAATCTAACAATTCGTTCCACACAGAATAAGAATTAATGTATTTCAGAAGTTATTTATATTATTCGATGGCATCAATTCATATTTTTCTTTCAAGTAAACATGCGATTTTTCTCCGCACGTAATCAAATCAAACTTTTACAAACTTCAAAACTGTTCGCCAATCGCCATTTTTCTATCTATTTCTTTCTAACTTATGGTTATATCCATTTGAATATCGTAGGATTTTTATATATGAGCAGCATTCATTTTATGTCCTGCTTTAAGGCTTCAATACAACGAGATAAAAAGAGATGGATATATGAAGTGCACGTCTTTTGTACGCATTCGGATAATAATGTAAACGTCAGACAACTCAGTGGTCAAATAGGAAACTGATAAGAATATTTGGATGATTCATACTACGAAAATAATGATGGATATTATTTTACCTTATTTAAAACGTAATATTGTAAAGACAGTTAGTATATAGCCACTTACCTTCAGTAATATGAATGACGTCATGGTTGTTATCATGATATCCAACTTCAGAGACACATAAATATTTACAATATCCCAGACGAGCGGTAAAAAGTTAATAGTTAATCTTTCTTTTTTTGTGGAAGCACATATTTATTTTAAAAAAATGTTCCTGATCCTTTAGCACAAAATATTTAATTGTTAATATTCTTCGAGCAATGAGCGGATTGCGCCTAGCAAGCAGCCGGCAGACAGGCGCGGACGGCGCGGTATCCCCAACTCTGCCTTCCAGCGAATGACTCATAGCAAGGTCAATTCCGAGAAATGAATCACCAACCAACGTACTCAGTTCCACAATGGTTTAAGTAGTACGCATTCCCTCGCAACGCTGTTTCATTTATAAAAAGAAGCCATTAATTAACTACGCGTCGACAGATAAATAGATTGTTAGGTGTAAGAATATGCATTTAATTTTAATGTTATGGTACCTATATAAATAATATAAATAGAGTCAACCTTCCGCGGACGCTTAGGGTATGGCATAAATTCCCTGCTGTAGATTGCAGTATATACCTACAGTACAACCTTGAAATGTATATTTAATCGAAGAGTGCATGGGGGTCCTTCAAGAAGAATAAACTTTTTTATAACGCCATAAAATTCTGCAGAAAAAGTAGAGCGCCATTTCACTTGACTCCCACTTCTTTTGCTTATTTTTCTTATTATAGCCTCAGAGCAAATAAGATAATATTCTACGTATAAGTGTCAAGTATAGCAAAACTAATCGTAAGTAAGACACAAGTCTTGAATTGACTGCTCTCGAAGTCGAAAACATTAGTTGTTGTCACGAACAATGCTAGTGGCAAATATTAGGCTGACTTTTAGAAAGCCTTCGCTAGTTGCGCGGGTTGCGTAGTGGACAAACCAGTCCAGTCCCATAGTTTGTTTACCTACCTCATGAATTCAATGTTTATTTACTTTCATTCGTCCCCCTCCGTTCAACCTGTCCGCATTCTGATTCTAGTAGGCACCTAGGTACTTTTATGGCCGACTATACCTAGTACCTAGTAGATGGTTCTGGAAAAACTGGGTATCAATACGGCGTAAATTATTAAAATAATTGAGTTTTAAGTTAGGTGCTGACATTCATTACATGTCTACATAAATATCATCATCCTGACGAATTCTTTACGGTGCACCTGATTCTATACTCTTTCCAAACAAATATGCTGCCCAAATCGGTGCCCAAATGTCCTTTCATACATTCACACAATCCACAATACACGACTGAAACTTTGATGCTTTCTTCGATGTTTGATAAAGCACACATAAAATCGTAGAAACTTCTAAAGCCGCAGTGATATTGCTATATTTTAATTCATCTGAAATTACCACCAAAAACCAGAAGAGAAACTCAATAATGTAACTACAACATTACTATGAATGACGTTTTGCCTATATTACTTATATAAAGCATTTAAAAAGAGTCACAGTTGCAATAATGCAGTTTTCCTTTCATTAGATATCGGCCAAAGCAACTGGTTGTTCGGGTTTGTTGAGATGCTTCGTGGTAGAATCTCATAGCAGGTTTCCTTGCAGTCAAGGCAGCCTGGAGCCGGCGCGGCGGTGAGTCACTGGTCGCTTTCCACACCGGTCGATGACACCCGTCTCCCTACACTATTTTACATTAATTGGATTGTCATCAACTAAATAAAAAAGTCGAACAGCTGAATGTTCGTCATGGTTTTGAACAGTTATAATATTATAGCTGTAGTTTAAGTACTATAGTAGATACTAATAAATGCTGATAGGCCAGCATTTAGAAGTTTACGCAAGGTGCTTTGTGAATGTGTCGTATATACTTGCCTAGAATAAGTTGGCGAATTCAGTATTCAGTGACAAGTTCATATTGACATTACAATAATTTTAACATGTATAAGTATTAATCAAAGACAACTAATTAAATTATATTTAAAAGCTCTAAGCGTCTGTGTAAATAGTAAGAAGTATACAATAAAATTAACCATATATTACTACAAAAATAAATAATGCAGCTATTACCTGAAAGTATATAAATAGTTTATACGCCTTATAGAACGTTGAATTGGACTTGTGGGTATGTTCCGTCCTTATAGATATGGTGCCCCATATCCCACTGGTATATCCCCTATATCACATGCCGTAATTAAACACCAGTATATTAATCTATCACACTGTGAATATCCATCCATCTTCACGTAACAAAACTAAGACTGTATCCAAACATTTAGATGCTTTTTTTCGGTACCTCATCTGTTTCTTTTATATTTCTAGAAGAATAACACCTTGTGCTTGTGTTATAGAAGCCTACTAGGTACAAGGACATTATAGTGAGTGTTAAGATTGCACAGACTTCCTGCTGTACTTATTGTAAGTACTCTTTGTTGCACATAAAAAAGATTATCAAAGTTTATGATTTCTGTACTTATTATTTATACAAGTGGTAATTAACTTTGTAAATAACATTGCAAAAATACAGGTTTAAAGCGCATTATATTGGAAACCCTGTCTAGCTATGAGGAAACGACCGTGCACGACGACCTCAAACGTAAGTGCGAAATTACCAAAAGAAAAATTACGAGGTCCAATGCCTCTAAAAGAGATCGGTCGATGAGGTAATCACTGGTTGTATGAATGGAACAAATAATATTTAAAATAATCAATAATATAACTGTAAGGCCGCTTATTTAGATGCCATCGAACAATTTTAAGCTCTGGTGTGACTTGTATAGAGCTATTTTTTATATGTAAGAGTGTAAGTGGACATTAGATCACGAAGCGTGAGTCATCCGCTCTTGTGCGGATTCTTTTTGAGGATCATTAAGCGTAAAGTTTAGGTAATGAAAAGATAAAATATAGTGCTCCATTAAAATGACGCTGAGCTAAAAATTACCTGAGAGTATTCTTAGAAGTTTCAAAATTACTCTCCTAGTTAGGAGGATGTAGAGATATTTTCCAATGCAAGAAGGTCGCTATGTTAATGAATAATTTGGTGGAACGTGGATGGTTGTTTAAACTTAAATTTAATCAAAATACGAGTTGATTAAAATTATTGTAATAATAAGTTTAGGTACTGTTCTCACAGTATATACTAATAGGTACCTGTCGTATGAGAGTCTTGTAAATAATAGATAACATTCTCTAGTAAATATTTATTGACACGTCTGACAATCTATAGTGTCACAGAACGAGTGATCACTCAGTGTGTTTGCGCCTCGCGACAGGCTTACATAAATTGCTGACACAATATAAACCCCTACAATATTCCCCCTCTTAAAACATTTTTTTACAATAATAGCATTCAAAAAATTTAATATGTTAAAAGTACATACATAAAAATCATGTTTACTTATAATTATATCAATTACAAAACAATGACGAGTGCGCGCTTCGTCCGTGTTACAATAACATTCTCTAGTAAATATTTATTGACACGTCTGACAATCTATAGTGTCACAGAACGAGTGATCACTCAGTGTGTTTGCGCCTCGCGACAGGTTTACATAAATTGCTGACACAATATAAACCCCTACAATAAGGAATGGCCGTCATGTAGAAAATGCAGGTACTTAAAAAAATACAAGACTTCACAATCGATATTGCAAATCTGTATGTGTCTGTCAAGATTTTTTTTCTTAAAAACGCGTGGAGTTATCAAATTTAAATTAATACCCCGGTCCACGGCCTCTTTCAGTTGTAAAAATATCGAACCTGTAAGTCAACGTAAAGAAAGATATTCACCCTACATCTCTTTTTATGCTCATATGGATCTCAATGTTGGGCCACAAAGGCGACGGATGAAAGAAGACTGCATGCAACTGAGATGCGAATGTTGAGATGGATGTGTGGCGTAACGAGAATGGACAAGGTAAGAAATGAGTTTATTAGAGGAAGTTTGAACGTGGCTCCAGTGACAGTAAAGTTGAGGAGCAAGCGTCTGTCATGGTATGGGCATGTTATGTGGAGGAATGAGGATAACGTGGTAAGAAAGGTTTTATGTATGAATGTGGATGGGTACAGGGGTCGAGGTAGACCTAAGAAAAGATGGATCGATTATGTGAAAGATGACATGGCCAGAAAGGAAGTGAATACAGAGATGACGGCTGATAGAGAAGGATGGAAGAGAAATACATATTGCGCCGACCCCAAATAATATGGGATAAGGGCAGGAGAATGATGGTGTGAGTAATCACTGTAGTTAAGCTTAGAAAAGCTCATGGGTACAGGCCGGAGTTTGAACCTGGGCCCACCAGATGATATGCCGTTGCTTCACTACAAGGCCACCACGGTTATAAAATGCACTTTTTCTTATCTCAAAAATCGCTGGCATGTGTCCTAAAGCAAGTTACCTCCGCCCCTGACGAAACTACTTGATGACCACGACCGCTCTGACAAGAGCGTACCGACGGAGAATAAATAATAAGCTAGCGTAAACATGGCATAATATTTATTGTCTTACAAAAAAATAAGCAATAGGTCATCAGTATTATAAATGTATATTTAATGGGTACACTTATCCATGGGTACCTAGAGTTAAGTACATAATTTTGCTATTGATTATATTCGTAAGTGAAACACTAATCAACTAATGGAATCTAATCTAAGTAAGTATTTATTATGACATTACTTTGGATCTAAGACGCTATGCTAAGGCACATACATTGAGATACAAATAAGTGAGTTAAGGAAAATTCATTATGAAAATACCTACATTATTTGTCACTTTCATCTACACTAACTTATAATAAGTTGTCCACTATCGTTTAATCTCAACAAGTGTTTTATGATGTGTGGATCAAATATTTGCAAATATTACAAATTACGGTACATTAAAATGTTTAGTCCACAATGTCCCTAATTATTTATTTAATTTTAATAAGATAGGTAGCCATAATATGTGGTAGGCGTTGAGTCGAAATAATACTTGAAAGTTCATTAAAAATCTTAACGAAATTAACCAAGGTAAAAAATCCTTATCATCTAAGCTTAACCAAAATAGAAGATTATCCTACCTACCTTACAATGTTCTATATACGTACCATATACTTATATATTTGTATAAATAATGCACCATTATCCTATACTATTTACAAAATGCGTACCTATTATTTATTATGTAAAAAAATATTTAAATTACATTACTTATAAGAAATTAGTGATGTAAATACTTATTTCGATAATATCAAATAATAGCAGTAGCTGAAAATAATTCGAGGTTGCATCTAGGCTCAAAGATCGTTACAAAAAAAAGTTTAGTCCTCAAAACGGCATCTACTAATTCTACGAAGTACTGCCACAATCCCACAAAGAACAAGTCAACCTTTGAGTTGTAAGATCTACAACACATAAAAAAACTGTCGGTACTAATACGTTCACTTGGAGTTCTAACTCAATGCATTGCTCTATCACAGCGTATACCATTAAAATACTAGAATTTATATTCTTAAAAGTACAAGTTTAATACCTAGTTACATTCTTATTTTCGATTCCTTAAGCACGAGGTTACACGTATCCTCCAGTTCAGCTTACCAGTGCAGTTACGATTAGCACTAAAAGAAATACCTAAAAAATAGACGGGACAATACTTATTTACGAATACTTTGAAAGTAATTACATAAAAATCTCAGTGTTTGGAAAGTTAACACAAGTTTTACAAATTCCAAACGTACATAAATGTTTACCAACGCAACGCTTAATGAAAAGTAAGATAACATAGACATAAAAATCTTACTCAAACACAAATGCACTATAAATAGTGTCTCTTATAGACCGTGGAATGAACACAGATTTTGAATATAGTGTGTTAGGTCACGTATAGCAGTTGTCTTCGTCGGCGTGGTCGGAGCAGTCGATGGTGCCGTCGCAGAGCTGGGCGAGAGTGATACAGCGGCCGTCCACGCAGCGAAGCTCACCGCTATCACAAGGGGATGCGTGCATATTTACTGATACCGGACCGGTTTTCAGGTTTCCTGTAGCAGGTTGCTTGGGCGGCGGTTCTGCCTTTTCAACACTGGTGTTGTTGCTTTCGGGAGAAGCACTTGTTTCCGCCTCTTCTTCTTGTTGCGCTGCGGCTTTCTGAAAGGAAAAAAGAAAATATATTAGTATTTCGATTTCATCGTCATTTTAAATATGCCTTTACTGAATCTGGATCTGTTTTAATGGACACATGCGCACATGTTCTTGATGATGATTGTCCCCAAGTCATTTAGGGTCGGAGCAATATATTTTATTTTTACATTGCTGTCTGTAAACAGCCATATCTGTATTCACATCGTTTCTAAGCATGTAAACTTTTACCCACATAGTTCATCTATATTGATAAAAGTTTTATAATGCAAAATATTTCTACTCATCAGTACAGTTCGTCAAAACTTGTGATTTGTTTTCCTTACCTTCAACATGGCTGCTCCATCGATAACGCGTTCTAAATTATTAATGGACTTGTCTAGTCGCGTTGGTGCTTTTGCGGCGGGTTCTTTGATGTCCAAGACTTCATCCGGTGATGGTATATTAACGAAATTGCCCATCGGTGTCTTCAACTCAACGATCTTATTGCCATTATCCTTTTCTTTTTTATCAAAATCCTCGAAAAGGTTTTCAATATTCGTTTCGTCAGACGCAGCTGAAGGGTTCGCAAATTTCTGATGTTTCTGTTGCGACGCACGCGCATGTCCTGGTTTCCTATTCGAGGTGGCCGCCGGATGCGAGTATGGTGTGAGTCGTGAGAGAGATGGGCGTCGGGTGAAATTACGTTTGAGCCCGTTATTCGTGTCGCTTGTCATTAGGAGCTCCTTGCTAGTGTCAGGATCCACTGAAACAACGCAGGCGCACATTTTAAGTATACATAAAGAGATAACTAGTTATTACATGATATTTTTATACCACTAATGTGGCAAACAAGCATAAGGCCTGCCTGATGGTTACCGTAGCCTATGGACCTATGGTAAGCCTCTCATTTACAGGCACTTAACCAATTTCTAGTTACAAATCAAAGGTCTTAGTCAAGTGCGCAAGATAATATGTGTAAAGAATACTATAACAGAATAGATATTACGTGTGGCGTGTGCAGGGCGGCGCACAGAGAGCGCAGGCGCGGAGCCGGAGGGCTCTTCCCCCAGCTCGCGCTTCTCGCACACAGCTTCGTCCTCGTCGTCCCCGTCCGGGCAGTCCGAGTACCCGTCGCACAGCCAACGTTTCTGGATACATGTCCCAGATCGACACCTACGGATGTTTTATGGTATTCATGAACTGTTACTAGAGAATACATTATATTACCTTAGGGTACCTACCCTCTTTTTTATACCACTAAGGTGGTACACAAGCATACGGCCCACGACTCACTGTGCTAGCAGCATTACTACTAGCCCAGCGTATCCTCGTGGAGCACTGACAACTTTACTTACCGCAGAAACACAATTTAAATGGGAAGACCCACCGGAAATCCCAAATTACCTGTTACCTTACCCACCACTCCATTAGCATGCTTATTTTTAAATAGCCTATTCTTCCTCATTTACACACTAGTTCTTTGTCTTTGTCAAATTTCATTAAGCTCGGTTCAGTCCGAATTGTCCCTCCACTGAATAAACATTTCCCATTTAATAAAGTCTTCTATTTTTCAGTGTTTAGCTATTACTGTTAAACTATACACTCAAAATAAATTACAAGTAAAACAGGCGCCTGGACTTTAAAGCATAGCAATAATCCAGCTAAGCAGGCAGATGTCCATGTTTTACAATAATAATAGCTATAATATTATGTGGATAAGCAATAATTACTGGTGTTCAGTCTGGTCACACTGGGAACATGACTTCTCGTCGACCCCGCTGGGGCAGTCGGTGGTTCCGTCACAGATCCAGTCCCGCGGCACGCAGGTTCCATCCCCGCAGGAGATCTCGCGAGCGAAGCACGGCGCCTTCGCCGGCACGCAACTTGTGTAGCCGTAGTTGTAGTTCTCGCACGAGAACATCTCCAACAATTCACGGGGCATTTGGCCGTCACAACTGTCAGATACAGCTGAAATCACAAGACCATAAACCTTAATGATATTGGCACAAGCAGCTATTAGTCGCTAAGTAAGAGAGCCGTATCGGTCCAAGTAATAAAGACACTAATGTTGTTCTTTTTTATCTATACTTTAAATATTCATAGAATAACCATCTAACATTCTAACCCTAACCACACATAATGATTACACCTGGCTTAACTAGTATAGCATACCTCTGCATAGGTTGAAACAAGGCATCTTCGGTTCCAAAGGCGGCGGATTACACTCCGGCTCCAGCATAGCGCAAGCGAAATGCCGAGCTCGATCGCTGCAGTTGCTGGCCACCAAGTACTGAAGTTGAGGCAGCAAGCTCGTGACTGGGTTCCCCAGGATAGAGATAGGAGCTGCAGCGAGGTCGTAGGGCAGGACTCCGCGACACATCGCCAGGCGCGGGGACCGACATTGTGGAACTGAAATTGTAATAGTTTCTTCTGTGTATTCTACGGATCGTGACAGTTAGTATTTGCCTCTTTCAAAACCATTTAAGAAACCGCCAAATGCTTCCTAGGGAAAGGAAGATGACATGAAATATACGTGACATTCTACATAATTTAAATGTTAAATTAATACGACAAACAGCGAACCCAAAATTGTGAGGTGGTATACACCCTTGTTGTGTCAGTCGATAATATTAGTAAATTACAATAAATAGTGCATAGTTACAACATATAGTAAGCGAGATACTTTTTATAGTGAACATCCTACGTACGTACCAAACCTATCTTCCGGATGGCACAACCGCATGCGCCCAATTTAGTCAAGCGATAAACTTACCTTCAGAGTTGGTAGTGACAGGATACTTTTTAGTGGTGGTGTCATCCCCGTCACGCCAAGTCGGCAGCGTGGGTGAAACCCTCGTGTTATAAAGAGAGCTCTGTGTAGTAGTAGATCGCATTTTTCCAGCTTCTTCAATGGAAATACCGAATAGTTTAGAGTGACCTGAAGTAAAGGTGGCATTGACATTTACAGGGTGACTATAGAAATCCTGTATTTCTTCAGGGATTTGAGGCTCGATGGCATAGCTTTGCCTGTCATTTCGTGGGTTGCCTCTTTGTATTTGTGGGTACTCTTTGTACACCAGAGGTGAACCTACCTTAGTAGTTGGCAAGACAATTCGCTTAGTAGTTTCTTTCTCCTCATGGTTTGTAAAATCATTTACAGTCTCTGCTCTAGTTATGGTCTCTGTGTTACTAGAGGTGGTTACATTGATATCTTCTAGAACTATTTCAAGCGGTCTTTCTGGTTTGTGAGTTATATGTGGTTTTAACGTTGAATCTTCTGGTAATGTATTGGTAGCTTCCAGAAATTTTGCAGATCTTAGCTTTTCCTTATCGGTTTCCTCGTTACCGTACTGAACTTCAGGTGCGATGTGTGATGGAAAAACTGGCGGAACAGGCAATTTACTCTTGCTATTTATGATATATTCTTTGTCAACTTCAGCGTTGTAGAAATCAATTTCGACAGGTTTTGAACCTGAAATTATTAGGTGCAAAAAGAAAATGCATATTTATTTAGGAAGGATAACAAAACGTGCTTAATTTAATTACTGATATATCTAAAAAGTGTTGCAGTGATCAATATGGTGAAATTCAATACTGCAAAATACGAAAGAAATAAAATATCGTGCTTCGTGCATAATAATATTGTGTAATAGATTCATTACAAACCCATCAATGTTTCTAAACAGGAGGTGGTATTCTGAATATTTGTTGAAAACACCCATACTTAATAGAAACATATAACCTCGGAGTAGATAATATACTGCGTACAACACAACACCGAAAGAATATTGATCCTATTATACCGAATAGATAATAAATTTGCAATCACAGGTACGACAAGTTGAATATAATTTCCGTAATTAAGTTATTACCTGTATAGTATTAAGTGTTCTCGGAATTCCTTTTTTATTTGTCAGTTTGTTCATATTATTTAGCAAACTTAACGTAAAGTTTTTTTTTATACCACTAAGGTGGCACACAAGCATACGGCCCACGTGATGGTAAGCAATCACCGTAACCTATAGCCTCTATCGATACCAAGAGTATCACTAACAGGCTGCCAACCATGTTGTTGATGAGGACTCACTGTGCTAGCAGCATTACTACTAGCCCAGCGTATCCTCGTGGAGCACTGGCAACCTTACTTACCGCAGAATCACAAAACTACATCAAGTAGTGTTATTTCACTGCGGTCTTCTGTAAGGTGGAGCTACAGTCCCCAGTCGGGCGGCTCCAATTTAAATGGGAAAACCCACGAGCAATCCCAAATCGCCCTACCTCTCTTAAAAGTTACAGGCTTATCTGCCATAAGGACTGTAAAGACTTTTCCAGCGTGGGTCTATAAACTGTGAACAACATACCAATTCCCTTATATGCCAATATATTGTAGTCTATTTATGACGATATTATGTTGAGAAATTACCTAGTGGACGCGCTGGTGATTGTGTGTTATTCTGCTCTGGTGGTTTAGTTTTGTTCGCGTGTGGCTCTACAAGCTTGGGCACAGGGTGCGGCTTCTGAACAGGCTCTGGCTTCGTCTCCACGTTCTGGAACTGCGAGGTGACGCCTACCGGCTCCCAATAGGTTCCATTCACTGCTTCCATGTCGAAGTTATCTGTAACACGTTAAATAGGTTAGGATTATCATAAAAGTTTTATTGTGAATAGAAAACTAATATTTATTTATTCAAGGCGTGGGACTCCGACATATTACTTTTATGAAATATTTTACGAGTTAGGGATTGGCCACAGTAATACTAGTACGTAGTATATTATCTACTCTGAGGTAATACGGAAGATGGTAGTTAGTTATTAAAAACACAAATCAGAAAACAATTTTAGCAGTATATTTTATTACAAAATTTGAGTGATTATCAATTATTCATATTAATAAGAAATTGCTATTGAAAAATAAATCTGACAGACAAGAATTCTTAATAAGATTCGATCTCGCATACGGTAATCAACACATAAAAACGTCATCGTTAAAATACTTTACGATTTTATGTGAAATGTTAACCGATTACCATAATTATGTGGAGAATGTGAGTCTGTCTTCTTCCAAACCACAATAATGTACCACTATATTGTCTTTCAGGATGATATGTTCCTGAATAGTATTGCATGTGGCATATACACGTATTCGGCTTTGCTACTCTGAATAAATTTATTGAAATATATCACTCGAAGCAACTATAAGATTGGAGCCGCCCGACTGGGGACTGTACCTCCACCTTACAGAAGACCGCAGTGAAATAACACTACTTGATGTAGTGTTGTGTTTCTGCGGTAAGTAAGGTTGCCAGTGCTCCACGAGGATACGCTGGGCTAGTAGTAATGCTGCTAGCACAGTGAGTCCTCATCAACAAAATGGTTGGCAACCCGTTAGTGATACCCCTAGTATTGCTAGCGGCTATAGGCTACAATGACTGCTTACCATCACGTGAGCCGTATGCTTGTGTGCCAC
The DNA here is from genome assembly GCA_951449985.1 of Falcaria lacertinaria. NCBI lineage: Eukaryota > Metazoa > Arthropoda > Insecta > Lepidoptera > Drepanidae > Falcaria > Falcaria lacertinaria. The sequence goes on along the minus strand of OX602109.1, from coordinate 3,564,372 downwards.
ATTAGTGGAATAAAAAAAAACTTTAAGAAAGGACATAAAATTATTAATTGGACAAAGTATTCCTGGGCTGCGTTTTCCTAAACGTGAAGTGTGGATGGAGGCAATAAAATATTGTATGTAAAGTAGTCGCTAGTTTAATTTGTACTTAATTTGTACCTGTTTTGTTAAAATTCGATGTCCAATTTTATGACCGATTAAATTACCCATGTTTCTCGCGAGTTTTGTAACAAAATAAAGCAATGAAAACATAAAACCAACTAAATACTAAATTAACATGAGTTTACTTTTATAGTCTCATTTAACGACCTTACATAAATATCTAGCATACTATTGTATAATTAAATACGTCTTGTTATTCAAATAAGAACACACAATTTTTCAGTTGCTCTATAACAATGAAATTGGCAACTAAGCTATCACATAGCCTCGATGTTATCTTTTGATAGCCACAGAGTGCGGTCTTATTTAGTTCTAGGCTGAATCTAGTAAGACTAAGCACCTATGCTTGATTTTGATACCAATGAGAGATTGGAAATACATATTCAACTTTAAATATAAATGACACTTCAAGTGAGAGTGAATTAACGATTATTTTTTTCCACTACGAGTACAATAATATACGTCCCAACCGCACACAAACTCACCCAATCATTGTAATGTCGCAATTTGAACGACGAATAAAAATACAAAAGCGATGTTATATGAGCGAAGGCAACAATGCACTTAGAACTTTAAGGTAATAGGAAGTACGGTGTGAAGGTGCGATAGAAGCTGAGCGGTGAAAGCAGGGTTCAAGATGTCATCGAGAAGTACGCCTTCGGAGACATCCGCCATTAATCCTTATCGAGGTTGCACAAGCCGCAACGTAACCAACTGCTCCTGTTCGCTGCCTCCGTGTCAGAGGTGAGGAGGTGAACCCAACATGTCGGTTGAATACGATTCTTTAATATTCATCTACTCTTGTTACCCAACGACCGACTTGCTAACCCATTAATTAAGATGTTTTTGAAACTGTGGCATACTTTTTTTTATCTATTGTTGTCTTTGAATATACTTGTATATAATCAAAGATTGATGTTTTAATTAGTGACTCAATTGTGAATTGGAATTAAAAACAAATTGGCTTACGATACATTTCAGGATAGCATGTGCCCCAGCACGTTTGCATCAGTTAGGAAATCATGCAATAAGGAAACAGCATGCTATTTATCTTGATTGTTATTGAGCATCACATTTTATAACTTAACGAAGTCATGCCTTAACCTAAAAAGCTTTAACTTTTGTGTGCATGTATTATCTCCCTAATAGGTCTCTAATATCTTCAACGGTAAAATTTTTGCTACTGTTTTTTTTCATTATAAACACATCAGACGCCGAAGATTAGAAACCCAACCTCATGACCGCGAGACCTCTGCACTGCACAGTCACCGGACCAATCAACTCGTAATATTGATAATGCAACAATTTTATTGCTACCACATAAGTGATATATCATTTTAAATATGCATAGAAACGTTTCAGTCTGAATTAATAGAATGATGAAGAGCAATTTACTGGTACACGCCGTTAGCCCAGTTGGGTAGAACTAATTAAAGTAATTATTGGTTACATAGCCAAGTGGGATACGAAATGCGGCATAAAACATATGAAATTGCTGCAGATCAGTATGCTGAGAAGTCATTAGGTAATTTACTAGGTAACAACTAGTCACACGCAGGACATGAGATAACTTAGTGTGGAACAGCCACGGGCGACATATTACCACTCCCATGTCGAAAAGTAAATGCAAACTTGGCTCAACGTTGACAATTAACTACAGTAATTATCGACACCAAGTTGCGGACCACTCAATAAGAGCACACCTGTATATGCCTAACAAAATATTTACGATTAAAAAAATTATAATAGTGGTTCTTGAACGGTGGTTCCCGGACTACGGTAGTCTGGAAAAACCCAGAAAAATTAAAAAGCAGTTGGTCTCATCATGTCCAACTTAACGGTCACGCCTCACACCTCACAAATTTACTAGTTAGATTTATATGGATTCAAAAATTTATCAAATTATCTAAGAAATGGCGGCATCATCTACGGTTATTAGAGCCAATGCCGCTATTAGTATACATTATTAATTATATTCGCATAAAACTCAATAAGAGGCTACTAATTTACAAATTCCGTAATTGATTTCCATAATCAGCTTAGCCTGTTGTGGGTTTTGTTCATGAATGGCGGCGTTTCATTATACAAATCGGTCACCAACAAAATATAGGTGCTAATTGCAGTCATATAATCGTACATTATGTCATGAAAGTCAGAAGCCAAGTATTATCAGTTTCTATAGACGACACAGATTATTATCATACGTAGATTTATAAACACACATGTCATCGAATAAAGCAAACAATAAAGTTTTGAGTACGCAGCTTTCGATTCTTGTAAGTCATATACCTAAAAGCTTTGGACGAGAGAAAGGAGATGCAGACATCATGCAGACGAAAATAGATAGGCAGACGAATAAATAAAGCGAAAATGGGCCGTCTCAAGAAATTCAGTCGCCTTTTTTAGGTATACAATAAGTTTTGAGAGGTCAACTTTCGTTTTTATATATCCTTCGCGCATAAAACCAATTTTTAAAAACGGCACCGTGCATATCCGGCCCGGTGCGCATTGGCAGAGTCCCACGCAATGAAATTATTGCGGCCATTCCTGCGTTACCGTTTTATAATCTGCTATTAAAAACCCTTCGCGTGTGAGGAGAGAAAGCTGTAGAGTATTTATTAAGAAGTCATTGCGAAAAGTCTGTCGCTTATCAAAATACAATTTATATATGACAAGGACAACATAACGGTTTTGAAAGTTTTTTATGGCGTTTTTCAGTCTTGTCTCGTCGTTATTACTCGTATTTTAATTTATACATTATGGTAAATTTGGACACTAACCGGGTTTAATTTTAATCTCAGGGCTGATCTACTTATTGAGTGTACGTCTCGTGTCACCTAATAAAAGTGACACCCGAATATCAATTTAATTAATTTATTTATCGACCGATCTTAGATAGGTTTTTTAGTGATATAACTGTTTCCTTGGTAATATAAAATCATTAATCGTCGTAATAGTTTATAATGATAGCCATGAAAATGGAGATTTTAACGGCACCTCTTTCGAAAGTACATCAACGCTACGCAGTGGAGACCCGAATACGGTCAAATATTATGATGTGATGCGCTTTAAAGGTGTCAAAAGTTGTGGCAATTTAATATTACGGTGTTGAATAGTGGCTACTGTTAGATTACACATTGGGTAACAAACATTTTATATCCGCATCCATGGTATATGCGAAACAAAATGGATTTATGTATGTAACTACAAAAATATATTGACTTGAATCATTGAACATAATAAAATTATAATTATATTTTCAAGTTCTAAAGGTAAAACTTGACTTACCTATTACCAATGTGGAAGATATAAATTTAAATTATATGCCTCAAGAAAAAAACGATATAAATATACTCATGAAAATATTCAAAATAGTACTTACCGGGCATAAGAAAGTAGACGAAGACCGCGAGAGCGACGCAGACTGCAATGAGAGCGACCGGCCACCGGAGCAGGCGCAGCGCCCGGGAGATCTTGCCGTCTTCCACGCTTCCCGATGACACCCGGTACAGGCTGTCTGGATGCGAACCCTACGAAGAATAAAATAAAAATAATAAATTGGGATGCTTTGGGAAGAGTTTTGTTGATTTTTTATTTGTAAGGGTTTGATAAAATGCTAATTGACTGATTGGCAAAATACTCTTTTCTCTTCCATGTCATTTGATTAAAAAGAAACCAATTAACGTGTAGGACATCTTGTAAAATTTATTTAATTTTTTAAATAACTTTGGTGAACAACAAGCGTACGGCTTACTTTATGATTTAAGCGTTTGTATTCTCTTGGGTTGCCATCATAGTCGTGCTTTGTAACGTCTATTCAAAACTTAAAATAATTCCTCCGTTATGTGGTTTGAATGTTTTTGTTTATTTAATATGTTATGAAAGCTGTTGAATTATAGTTATACTATACACTCAGGTCAGGAGGTATTCCCATATTATTTTGAATTACGAATTAGTGGTCGCTATAGTTGTAGGACGCAAATACAAACTAATCTTTTCTTCCAGAATGCTTTCAAAGCTTCAGTGACGTGAACAGGATCTCATTAAAGTTTTACTGTAATCGGATGAAAGGTATCTCAGAACATATTTTTAATACCAAATAATAATACTACATATAAATATGTAACGTTAGAATAAACTTAAAGCCACTCTTAAAACGTTTTAGGTTTTAGTTTGACGTACCAACACAAATCCAGCAGTTCTCTATTCGACCCAAATTCGTCGAATAACTATTTGATATGCGATCGAAATACATTCGATTCCAAACTAAGATCAGTCAATAATGATAGACTTGCATAAGAATTTATTTTTTGTGTATCAATACTGTTGTATATTATATTACATAAAATGATATTGGTAATAAACGTCAGAAGCGTATTTTTCTGTAGAAAAGCGAGTCTTTAAGGGCGTAAAGCTCTTTTTACGACATGTATTTATCTTAAAGAGACCGCTCGTGGGCGATATTTAAATTCGCCTAATCGATAATTGGATTGTGATTTACTGTTTAAATTCTTTAGAAGGCATAAAGTTGTATTGCGTAAGTGTCGACACACATTTAGACCATAAGCGATGGGATTTTGTGGGATGTAGAGAAAAGAAGAGTGAGCCGGACGGTAGTCGCATAAAATATGTCGCATGGTCGGCAACGCGCGAGTGATACCCCTGGTGTTGCAAGCGTCTATAGGCTGCGGTGACCGCTTACCATCAGGCGGGCCGTTTGCTTGTTTGCACCTTAGTGGTATAAAAAAAATATAATGTGTAACATCTGCCGACCTCTTTTTATCGCTAGGACTTAAACAAAAGTCGTCACTTCTAGGAACGTATATTACCTACTCTGAGCTTCTAGCTACAAAGTCGCTAAATTGGCAAAACTGCATTAACGTCCCTTTTTACGAAATCAAAGGGAAGTAAATATTTCTACTTTTGTTTTGGTGTTTAAACATTGGTATAATCTCAGTGTAGATAATATACCGCGTACGTATAATGGTCGAAAATTGCAGTATACCTTGGAAGTTGGAACACAGCGACCTAAAAAAAAACCTACTATTATTTTTGGTGCTGAAGTTATGAAATTGAGGATAAACCTCAATTTTCAATACTCATTAACACCATTATTTTGAAGTAATTTTAGGGAAGCAGCATCCAGCATTAACTAAAAAAGATTAAGAATAACAAACGATTACTCTACTTGCTATTCTGCTAGTAAAAATAAAAATTAAATCAAGCAACGGATGGCTTGGCTGGTATAAGAATACACTGGCTTAGCACTTCAAACATCTTCAATTTAGTTTTCGGAGTTTGTATTGCAAATGATATTGTTACTTAGCTAAAAAAACTTTACCTCGTTTACACAATACACATTATCAAGTTGACCTTAAAATGTTTGTCTTTCTTAAACATTGCATTGTATCCTTAATCGTATTAATTAATGTCGATACTAAAAAAAGTTATCAATAGTAATAAATTCATAACGACATTGTAGTACGTTAAAAATTATATGTGCAACCTCGGTACCGACAAATGTGTGACACACAACACACACGAAACACAAGTAATAAGGACAGTCTTTCACTTGGTTTCCGATTCAATTTTGTAATAAAGAACCTTACCTTTATTTTAGTACAATTGGGCAGCAATTATAGTCTTATATGTTTAACGTTTTCGGATGATTACATTCTTAATCGCGCATTATTTATAGGGTGGGCAAATTTTAAGAATCCATAAAATGTTTAGGGCCTTAATTTAATTTAAAGAGATTCTCTGTTAAGAAATTGCCATGTTCAATTATGAGTTAATAACTCCTTAAACGCTTAGTGTTGCAATGTAGGAAGGCTTGATTTAATCAGCACACCCTCATTTAATCTTTTATCTATGTATCTAACAAGCGGCATGTATGTACTAGTTTTGATAAAGCTGGTTTGCTATCACATTACTTTAATATGCTATCAGCTGTACAACATGTTCCACAAGACAGGTCATGTCGACATGTGATAAGAGATAGTCGACTCAACAGAACGCTATACATGATACTCGTATTATGTTAAACCTACTTGGTCACCGACTTAATCCACATATTATAAGTCGAAAGAACTATAATTAAAACACCACATAATTGCAAAGTTACCGCAATGCGGAAGCATGAAGTTATTATGAATTAGTTTGAAGATTAATTTTGATGTTATTGATATTTCGAATGATATTTGCACGAAAACAAACATTTATTTACTTTTTGATCATTTCAATTAAAAGTTATGTCTACATGGTAATAAATTTAGATGCCAAAAAGATAATTTATTTCTTAAAATGTTATTTGTAGACCAGAAACCTGATTAGATCTGAAAAATATTTACTAATTTGTAGCCTTACGTAATTGTGCGATCATTGTGCAACTAAACAATATTTATTAAAACCAAATAAGTTTTATAGCATCCATTTAGCGATATATATTTAGTTATTCGTGAACAATTTGTATCCCCGAATATGGGTACAACGAATTAGCACGAACTTTCCAATCTTTTGAGTGATTGGTTATGATGCAAATCAAGAATATGTGAAAAATATTCAACTTACATGGTACCTTACCTTTGACGCCAACTTTTTCATATCTCTCGGTTTGGTGAAGTATTTGTCGAGTTTTGACTCGTAACCTGTGATGATGTCGCCCACAGTGGGTGCCGCGTTTGGCATGCTGTGGACCCGGTATGTGCCATACTGCTCGCAGTTTTCGGATATTGTCGGGAGATTACCGTTTGGGGAGCTGCAACTACTACTTGATCTCGAATAAGCGTAGTTGATAGACCCATCGGCTGGATTTCTGGGTTTCTTTACGAACGCATATCGTCTAGGTCGCTCTTCAGTCGGTTTAAGGTCGTATGTTTCAAATTTTTCTGTGACAAAATTCTCCTCTACGTCCGTTGTAGGGACATAGCGTAGCAACCTAGGTTCTTTGATTTTCTTTTCATACTTGATAGAGTCGGTTTCGTTATCCAGTTGCGCTAAGGTTAGAGTGTGCTGGAGCTCGTTGGCAGTCCTATTGGCTTTGCGTTTATTCTTGCGTTCAGAGGTGCGGGTGCGCACGTGGTCGTCTACTATCTCAGTCTCCGAAGACGGCCGGTCACCGTACAGTACGTAGTTCCCGTTCACCATTTTGAAACGTGAGATTGTTTTAGTGGTTCAATGAAACAATCATACTTTACGTAAATATTGTGCAATTACATCTGTTCACTTTGCAGCAATTTTGAAAAGTCCTTGATATTACAAGATGATTGAATAATTGCCGGTGGTCCGTGGCCCATCAGCACCGAACATGACACTGAGCGTGAATGGCGACGGTTGATAAAATGCGGGTTGTTTGTTTGTTGTGTTTACGTGTTTGTGACTAAGTGATGAAGCGACAAAATTCTTTAGCTGTAAAATATGCGTTGATTAAACAGAACGGACACTAAGGCCAGTAGATTGCGCAATGACCGAGAGAATTTCCCGTTGTTTACAAATGTGTGCTTGAGCATATCAACAAGTTCACAGCTTGCGTGATTCTTTGAGGATATCCAGGAGTCGAGAATTGATTTCTAGTTTAAAAAAATCTATTAATGCCGCCTGAATTAAAATTTATAGTAGCGCATTCAGCATTAAGTATATCAATTATTTTCATTGAAATATTAAGCTACCTGATTGAGTCCGTGATTTAATATGTACGTGTACCGCACAACCTGGTAATAATACATTCTAAGTGGTAATTTTTGTTTAATGAAAATAAAGAGCTACATAATTATGCTCATTGAGAACCCTTCATCGGAATGCATGTTCAATAGTGTTTATCCTATAATATATATCCTACAATAAAGTAAAGGATAATCTATGCATACAAAAAATACACTTATATGAATGCTGCATTTTTTAATATATATCGCGTCCACATATCACAGAATACTACTTTGAACGGACACTCCGTGACAAGAAAAGAGTGGAATAACTTTTTGAGTTGTGTGACTTGTGTGGTGTAACAGAAAGCTGTTAGAGACATTGCTAATAAAGTCATTGAGGGTTGTCAATTTACTTTGATTTACCCATAGAGTTGGCACGCATTTCGCTAATGATTTTGCGGCTTGCAATAGTATGAAACAAATAATGAGAACATTCACAATCATGTTGTAAATGCAAGCTAGGACAGATAACATTCGTAGCGTTATGTCGGCCATGATTGTTTAGGCGCAGTTCCCGCGGTTTTTGCCATTGCGCGGGAACGTTCTCAGTGCGCGCGTGCGCGACAATGGCGCCCAACGAGAGTGAATTGCGATTGTGCAACGGACCGCTATTTTATTTATGCAACTGATGTGCCGTTAATGGAACATATGTTGTATCTACTCATCTGCAACAAATGTTTCCTGACTCAAGGAATGTGAGATGTTACTCAAGACAGATGCTTGTGGAGAAGTTTTAAACAGGCTGCCGATCAATGGCTCAGGGAGACAAAGGTGCACCTCGCTGTCCTTTTAATTCGCAAGCGCATTGCATAACGTATGATATTTCATTAAAAAAATATTAAAATGACTGGGTAAAGTTGCACCTGAGAAATAACTTTTAAATTAATAAATCACTCCCAGTTTGTTGTTTATCGTGTAAGAAGATGGCAATACCGAATTTTATTGTGTAGGCTCAGCTGTAGGTAGATACATCACATCTGTGGTTATGAATAATATATTATATTGCAGTACCTAATTGCGCAATTGCCGTCTAGACCTTGTGAAAAAGTACCCAATTCTGTGAGTACAAATAATTCACGGGTTTACATACGCAACACTAAATGTTTATAAACAACACTATTTAAATATTGATTAACACTGAAAGTTTTATAATACTATTTATGCATATGTTAAGCGGTCACCGTAGCATATGGATATATACACCATCAGAAGAATAATTAGCACGATACAAATGTTACGCTGAATTTAATTATGTACTAGCACCATAGCCACAGGGTGGGGTATAGCGGAGGTACTAAGCTATCACAGCTGAATATAACTATCCTACTTCTACCTATTTTGGACGGGTACTTCTTGGTCCCTTCATCTCTCACTATTATTCACATTGAAAACTCTTCCCAGATTACAATCCACATATAACAGTCCATATACAAAACTATATCTGTAAGCTATTAGGCAGGCATCCACTACAAGTGTATGGCTGGCTATAATAGGCTTTTGTTTGTGTACATGAATTGAAATTCCTCAAGCAAGTATTATAATTAGGGAACACGAGACCTACAATTGATATAATCGCTCGCATTGTAACATCAACCGAACCTAGTCCTTGATCTATGTGTAGGCAGGCAGTATTTCACAACGTGTTATTACCTACTACAATGCACTCGAACCCTTGTCGAAAGGTGCCTAAAGTTCGGCAGATCGTCTCTGTGTTATTCATCATTGTATCAACGACTTAATTCCACGTTACTCAAATTCAATTTCGTTAAAGTTCATCCATCTGCTGTTCTTTGTGCATACTCTAGCTATTTGTTTGTAATACAATACGTGACAGCCTTGTAAAAACTTAAAAGGAGAAGATTTGTGATTATTTATAAAAGGACACAGTCTGTACCTACTAACCTTTTGAAATAAATGTATTCACGAATAAGATGTACTTTAGGTCTTTTACGACGTTGCGGGGCAACAGTAGCGCGTTTAATTCAATTAAACCAAAAGTATTTCATTTCTTAACTTGCCATTAGATAGTGCAGTGCCAATATGTGTTTGGCAGGAACTGACAATTTTGACAGACAGCTGAAATGCTTATTTTGTGCATATCCAGTGTAACGTTACCGTGTCTCAGAATAGCGATGTGCACGTGCAACTTATGAGTGGCACTCGAAGGCAACTTACACTTACACGGAAACGGTTTCCTTGCATTATTTGGGACATGATGGGACCGAGAAGGCCACTAGTTTTCATTATAAGCCGATAGTCAATAAATTATTATTTTCCAATAGACATAACGGTCTTATACATGATGATGGGGTGCGCGTCAAACCCATAATGTACCGGTATGGTACAGTTACGTGGTTACGGACGAGCAAGCCGGGCGGTCGCGCTCCATCACAGTGCTATCCTCATTATAATGGGTTTAATTAATCACATGGTAATGTTTTACTTATTCTCACGTAAGAAGAGTGATGACTACTTATAAATTCACCATCCCAAAACTATTGTATTACACATTTTGTACCATATTTTTTTCTCACCCTTCAAGCGCGAGTCGGATTTGTAATTGTGTGGATAATTTCGGACTCCATACAATAAGTGCCAAAACATATGTGGTCAATAAATGGTAATTTTATATTAATATTAGTGTAGGAATGGACAATTAAAATATCGCAAACATTCACTTTAATTTGATTTGTATTAATAGACATTCGTTTAAGTACATAATGGCTTCTCATATAGTTTGTATGTGTAAAGATGCAGTTACAAGGCGTGCTATGGTGCTCTCAATAAAAGGGGATGTCTCCATTGCAATTTGCGTATGGTAATTAGAGACTGCGAGTTATTGGAGCATTGAACTGTGACATGCTTAATTGTAGCATGTCACAGCCTGCCAGTCCGTTAGACGGGTGGCTCTTAAGGTGAAATCTACGATTGGTTATTCATTTAAAACGAAATAAATACATTTCATAGATACTAGTTGTACTTTGGTTTAAGAATTACATTAAATTAAATAACATTTCATCCCGAAGGCATTAAGTACTACATAGAGTATTCTTTAATTCTACCCTATACACAGGTGGCAAACCAACCAGACGGTAAGCCATCAAATGGGCTACTATAAATATCTGCAAGCCAACCTTATGTTGAGAAGAATTGCTAGCAACTTATGGGACCAACTGACAAAAAAAGGACAATTAACAAGTTTGATAAAATTATATGTTTGAAACGGACCAATTAATAATAATTTATGACAATGGACGTTGGAATATACGATAAATATTTTATTATATGAATGTTTAAGATTTTGTCAATCAACAAAGCTGTTTCTAATTTCCGTTGTCATACATATCACATGCAACCACTCAAAATATGAATGTATCTGTGTTGTTTGGGAACTCTTTGGGTCAGTGTTTGTGCCTTTGTATTCATATCGGCTCAGAGTAGACAATATACTGCGCAGAATGTAGGCAATTATATTTACGCCCCCGCCCGCCTTACACTACAATACAATAAAACTGATGCCAACGGTAGAAAAATTTTCAAGCATGTAATTTATCTATACCTACCTACTTGTTAGCTGTATTGAAAAGGTTGTTTACTGTGTCATCACATTGCAGATACAATTAGTGTGGTTACCGTTTACAAATACCACCAAAGATGGCAACGGTATGCGTCAAACAAACCGCATTCAACCAACAGCACAACACAACACAAAAAAACACGAACACAGTTTTGTTTGGAAACCGGCGTTTGGTATCGGCAGAAGCGTGTTACACATGCAATCGATACAAGTGGTGTATCGGCGTTAGAAGTCAGTGCAAGGCTGCGTGCGACTGAGCTGCCAGATGATACCACCGTTGCACCACCACTCATTGTCAAGAAACAACCGTGGAACCCTGCGACTGCGCGCTTTACGCAACCCATTATCCCAGAAGATACTAGATCATTTTGATTGTTACTGCCCATTGCACCCGAATTAAAACATGAGCCAAAACAATGGACATATTGAGTAACGCTATGGAACTTCGATTTGTAAAATAGTAAGGCAGGTGGCTGGTGAGATAGCTTGACTGCTAATTACTTAGGGCTTCATTCCACATTAGTTAAGTTTTTAGATTGTCTTCGGTCTACGCCACATCGCAAAACTAACTTTTTTTTTCTTTACTCTTACGACATCATCATCCCTTCGTAAAGCCAGCATGTACCGGCCAGCATGTATGAATGTACCCCAAATTTTTTTCTCAATCAGAAGATCCTTCTTTTCATACTACCACCAGTTCCTCTATGGGAGATTTGAGAAATAGCAATGTTTTATAACAATTATTGAATACATCTAAGTACTCTGAGCATTTAATGATAATATATTACAATCAATTACCCGTCGCCATTTCTCATTACTTTGTGTCAGTTCCCATAGCAGCAGCGGCAGTGGAAGACATGTCCATTGCGTTCCGACTTCTAACAAAACACACCTATTCATTCTAATGAACCATTTCGTTGTAACAAAAACTGGACATATTCTCACAAACGGAATTAATTTGCGTCAGTTTAATTTATTCCTGTCAGTTGCGTGTGCCGTAAGGCACGATGCAAAGTAACTACTTTACATTGCATTAATTGACACGATTTATGTTCCGCATATGGGAAAAAAATATAAAAACAATTCAATTCTCACTCACCAGATAAATTTTGTTTTGTTTTGATTTTTAAATAAAGCGCAATGTGATTAGCTACATCCAGCTAAGTTCATAAATTTTGAAGATCCAAAAACACGAATCCTTAATATTTATGAAGAATCTAGAATGTTTTATGTCCAAGCAAAGACACAATAAGAGTCCCTTTATGGGTAGGCAGAGGGTATAGAACACCATTCCACTCTTTTGCTTCTTCTATAATTATCATTCACGTCAAACATGCTCTCCGGTTCCGAGCACTCGTTATATCCTGCCATCACTTAGTATTTTATTAATACAAGAATATGTAATACCAGAAGTGTAATGGAAACGATTCTTAATTAATGCAGGTGCGCGGACGATGTTCCTACACTACATCAGATGAACAGACGAAGCAGTATTGTGTAACTGCGCCCGAGCAACACTGCCAGGCAGTTTGACAAGCGTCTTGTCCATCTTCATCATCACACAAGTCTTGGGAACTGTATGTTGTAAGACTTGTATCATTTAGATTCATCCTACTAATGTAACAATTACGAAATTTGCATATTTTTTTGTTTGTTATTCACGGGTTCCACAGAAAATCGCGGGTGCAGGTAGTTTCTGAATTATTTCAATTATTTATACTTCCATTATAAATGGATAGCATTTGTTTGTTGGTTTGGATCTGTGGCACTATCTGGATTGATTAAAAAAAAAATCTAATGGAAAACATATAACGTAACGAATAACATACATTCAGTAACATCATTTATGTTGGAATCATCGTATATAAATAGAGAAGGTAATAGATTCTATTCGAGTAGGCTTTGTGAATCAGGCCAATAAACATAAGTTGTTCATTTTATGTGATGGACTAAGTTAGCAAGTGAGAACATACATTTACGGTAATAATAGTCCAATTGTTTGGATAAAACGATCATGATTTATTTGCATGGTATATTAATAATATGAGATATTAAGCATACAAATAAATATATTAATTTACTTTTAGCATCCAAAAATGGCTGCAAACCACTATATTACAACTACTTATATGAATGACCTGTGACTGTAAATCGCCGGTCAAAGAAATACCTTAGATTAACTCCAATTGAGGCATCCGTGTACCACAACTGGGTACCTACAACAATATCGTAGCTTCAATGGTATATTAAAAACATAATACTTCAGAGTAGATAATATACTACTTACAAAATACTTACAAACGATTCCACAGATTTGAGTGTGTTTTGCGAATTAGAAAAAATACAAATTATAGATTAGGGGATTTTTATCAAATATAATTTATGAGAATGAAATTGAGGCAAATTGAATTACCTCAGAATTGATTGTATATGTATAAAACAACAAACATTGTTTGTTTGGGTCAGATCTTTTATGTATAAGTATTATAGGTAGTTCTGTTTTTGTAAATAGTTTCATGATAAGCAAATATGGTGTAAAGCTAGAGTGCTCATTAAAAAAAAATCGTGTCTACTAACTTACATATTGCAAGAATAATTTCTGCATATTTCCAAGAAGAGCTACGCCTAACATTTTAAAGATTAAGAGATTAAAAATGACCTCAACAAGCTTAGCTTTAGAGCTCCGTACATAGATTAATGACGGATAAAATATATTTGCCGCGAGCGCACGTTTCGGAGGCGGATCTTTTGACACCGAACAAAAGACATCAACGAGCTCACAGCTTACTTAATGTATAATCTTACACATTTGAGGTACTCTGCGCATAGCAATGAGATGGTTCTTAGTTCAGCATGATGAAACGAGTAATGAAAAGGTATGTTAAGTAATAGTGCGATGTTCTAATTATATGCTCTCAGAGCATTTCCGTGATCGCATTGTGAGCTACATTTATGGCTCGATATATAATAGTTGGAATAATATATCGTATAATAGAATAGCATACATAACATGAATGCAACGCCAAAAATTTAAAGAACAAATAAAAGCAGACGTGACTGATGGGACGACGAATAGTGATTTAAATTATCATATTTATAAATGTGATAAATCAATTATATATAAATAAATAGGTTAAGAAAGTGTATCTTCGATTTCTATTAGTGGAATATTTTTTAAGACTGGTTGGATTTAAAAATACTATTCCAGAGGATACCTATACTATATAAAAACAAACTTTACCACTTATAATATAATATAAGTGGTATAGTTTATTACATATTATAATATATGGTATAGATGACACGATCGGTCATAAGGTACGAAAAAGCAGTGGTGTCTAAAATGTATTCAAAACAACACATTTTGTGTTATTCTTGGCTTAGTGCAATGAATATAATAATTAATTTTAAAAATATTTGAAATTTTAAGTGTAAAAATATTTTGAATTGAAATGTCATAACTAATTAATGGCAGCTTAAAAATACATAGAATTTCATTTACTACGTATATGACTTATAGAGGATATGTTTTAGTTAAGCTAAGAAATATGTAGTTTTTCATTAATAATTTTGTACCTACTATTTTATATAATTTAATGCTTAGGCAACAGTTAAATTGTTAAACAAATATATATCCCAAAGTATCTTAAGTGTGTAAGCATGTTTTATATGAATACCAATTAACACACATGTTTTAAATATATGCGACAATGTCAGAAGTCAAACATTCAATACCGTGATCTAGAAACTTACTTACTATTGCGAGCTTTACGTAATTGGGCTGTGGTGGTCATTCGTTTGCTTATTGGCTCATCTCGTCGCAAACATTGGTCATTCGTCGTCGAAATAATTACACATGTAATAAATTCATTCTTCTCATGATTACATATTATGATGCAAATATTTCATACATCATTGTAAAGGCTACTATTAAAACTGCTGAAATAATGTAGTCAATAGTTTATTATTTGTTTATTATTCGCTGAGCTAAGAAATTATAAAAAAAAGCATTAAAAACACAGATAAATAATATTAATTTGTTTGGACAAATTCTAATTATGTTGAATGTAATTTATAGCCGCCTATGCGATTGCGGAATATAAATTGTCATGTTTCACGTTCAAGGTTATTATGATGTTTAATCAAGGATATCGATGTTTTTTCGTAGCTTTCCAGTAATTAACATATTTATGAAATACTGAATAAGAGGCGTTTTAATAATTAATATTTATAATGTAAAAAATATGATTTAATTAGCTTTATTCGCTTTATTGGCGACGTCACCTTGACACGAACAGCACCATGCTGATGTGTAGATCCTAAAATAGTATCGGAGGAAAGCATCCTTGGGCGGCGCCATTTCGAACAAATCGTTAAAAATATAGTTTTTAGGGGAATAAAAAAAATTAAATAATATGTTGTATTTTATGCAATTCGATTGGCTGTGCAATAGCGGCTGTGAATGCAAGTGTCGGCCTACTTTCAGATGCTATTTTACGTACAATATATATTCAGATTCAATGTTTGAGTCTTCTAAGTCATAAACAATGAATAATTATATAAATTATCTAACTACTATAGTGTAGGTATATCATTACTATCATGTCTTTACTATACAGTATACTATTTCTTCCTTCTACTCCTCCTTACCTTAAACAACGCTTTTCTTTTCTTCATGAATCACATTCAAGGTTACTTAAATCGGCGAACAATCTCAGTTTGACAATGCCACCGCATTCCACTAACTTTGCTGACAAATCTTTTGCAGTGCAAGGTGTTAGACTTTGGAATGCGCTGCCAATATCAATACGCCGTGCTCAAACTCTAACTGAATTTCAAAAACATCTCAAAAATTATTACCTATCACTGTAAGTCACGCAGCATTACTGATACTTTCCATTACTCATTTATATGACGACAATTTATATAAGTAATTACATGTATGTATTTAGATGTATGTATTTGTATGTATGTATATTCATATTTATGTATATGTATGTATGTAATTGGTATGTAGTAGTTTATTATTTTATTTTCAATTATGTATTTAATTGTAGTTAGATATTTAATATGTTACTACTTCAGTAAAGGTACCAACGGGTATCTTGTTCATATAGTATTGTGTACACCGTCAACTACCCTGTCTCAAACTCCATTCTCTAGTCACTACCCAGGTTGTCTGGAAGAGATCACATGTTGTGATAAGGCCGCCAATTGTACCGATTTATAATGTATTTTATGTTCTTCAGTTATTGATTTTGGTGTACAATAAAGAGTTATCTATCTATCTATCTATCATCTCACCATAACACAAAATCATCATTGACTTGAATACCGTGAATTATTATCATAATGTCGATCAATATCGGCAGAGTCACGAGCACGAGCTAATCCCAATACTTAGCAATTTAAGTTCGATTCACATTTCAAATATAGCACATGCATAATGCGTGTGTCGCGTAATTGGTATCATCAGCCCGGTAAACTACGTTGGTCATTCTACCAATAAAAGTGGAAATAATTCATAATACGACTCTATTCATACACAACCATTATGTTGGTAAATTAACTCACTGAATTTAAAAAAATCCTCTTATTTTATTTTAAGGGTATTTGTCACTGTATTTCTACACAAGCCAAGTCGCAGGCATTAGCTAGTAAAAGCATATTCCGAATTGTATCTTATAACTGTGTTGATGCCTTTATGCTAAATTTACGTTACGACAAAGGCATCCTGCAAACTTCCTAACCTTTTGCTGACATTTGTGTACACACGAATTATTCGGCTAAGCTTGAACTTTAAGTGCACACGAAAATAGGAGGGCGTCCGCATACCACGGGGGTCAATTCCTGATACACACCTGCTAAATAATAGCTTTTTGATTACTACCGAGATGGCAATATAGATGAGTTATGTATCTTACTAAAAATATTTTATGTGGAATTTTATACGTGGATCAGTCGTAAGGTCTCTACCATCAGTTCAGAAAAAACTGAAAACTGGCAAGAAACTCAACAAAACTGCTGTCTATTTACAATTTTTACATGGTAGTATAGGTAATATAATTATGATGTAACCACGTATAAAGAATATAAAATTAATGCTGGCATACTCAAGTTACTAGGTAACTACAAACACTTTATAAACATAAAGATAAAAACAACCAAAATAGTTTTATCGCTGCTTTAAAATATATATTATTTTGTATTTGTATTGGGTACATTTGTGCAAAGTGAACCATTTTCAAATTCTATTCTTATCATTTAAATAAATCCGAAATATTTATCAGTACTTTTTCACATGATTTCTGAACTTGTCATGATTTATCTTAGTAAATTAATGTATCCTTTGTTTTTGTGAAATCAACCGAAAAGTATTCGCAAGCGTTTAATGATATTTAAGACATAATCTTTAAAAGGAAAGTATTTTTTCGTAATTTCCAACCAAAGAGGACTTTGCTTATTATATATTGATTACCAATTTTCATTCATCAATTGGTTTCAGTTATGTCCCCATATTATTTATTAATTTATAATTTATACAATTCTAAAATTGTGTAATACCCTTACATTAACAGATAATGATACGATTTCTAAAACAGATTCATCTCTAGTCACGCCTGCAACTATTTTTTGCACCTCATTTCCCAATAGAGCTTGATTTGGTAATTGCGATTTGCGATGCACTGTGTTCTATCTATCGATATGGTCGATGGTGATTAACTAATCGAGTAGGTATGCTAGCAAGTCACGATTGTTAATCGTTCAGTTTGTACATGCGTAGTAGCATAATATCGAGAGGACAAAGAGTCGTGATTTACGTAGTGAATGAGAGCAAAGTGATGGCTCATGAGGTCAACTTGTTCTACATGGCATCCGGCTAGAGGTGAGCCTTATTGTTGAATATGCATGGTTGTTACAGCTTTATGGTATTCCTTCATCTTCTTTGGTTCGCAGTAATAATGTAATTTGCATAAAAAACTCACCTATTGCCAAGTTTTGTGGTATAATTTTCATTTACGTCCCATATCCTTACCTGGGTACCTTAACATACAGTTAACTAATTGTACTATGTATATTCTGTTAACAGTATAAATGTTAAGACGATACGTAGTGTTTACTGCGCATCAAACATAAGTAAGTACTAGACATGTCCTAACCTCTGTCGTGCTATCAAACCTGCTTATAAGCCAATTAACCTTCACATGCCAGCCTAGGAGACGTACTGATGTGCCGGTAAATTGGGCGTGTAATTATTCTCTTCACTTCGTTCTAAACAGTAAATTCAATAATATTTACTAGGCTCATGGAATCGTGCGTAACATCCTAGTACCTCAAGTCAAATTTACAATATTCTGGCCAAGGTGCTGGCTTTATATATACTACGTATCCTATACCTATATGCTAAATAAAAAGTATTTTGGTAGAGTCGATATAAATATATACAACAACTGTCCCCGGTCGCCTTTCCAGAAACGTCGTCGCATCTTGACTTAATGTACGACCATATACACTTGTGGTAAAATGTAAATATTAAGTGCAGTGTTACCTACTGAAGTTATAACTGGCGTGACATTTTATTTTAAATACGTCCTAATTAAATATTATATCTACCCATCGAGGACAAGGATAAGATGTTTGTTTGTTAACATGAATTTTCTTGGCATCCATCAGCGGCTCTACATTCACTGTACATGAGAGCATTATCTAAACAGTTGACATTTTGCATTTACCTTGTTACCTTGCATATATTGACATTGCATTATATAAGTAATCTTTATTGAGGTAAATATGTGCGTTAAGATGTAAAGGTATTATTAATATATCTGTGATCTGGAAAAAGATTCAAGCATATTTTGTCACACTTTCAATTTATGCCATTGTAAGACTAGCGTTGTGACTTGTAAATTTTAAATATTTGCGTAATTAATTTTCCTGTTTTAGTGTCAGATATCCATACCAAAATTATCAATAATCATGTTATATTCGACAACTAGCCCGCGCATTCACTTAGCTGTGAGCAAATTAAAATGCGCGCACCGTTACCGTTCTCCAGTCATTGCAAAATAGCAGAACAATGCCTATTTACATGAAAACATGGTCTGCAGCGTCACGAGGTACATTTGTCCACTAATCTGCGGAAGTTAAGTGAATATTTTTAAGAATTACATGGTTATATTTTCCTGAAACCATTAACCTTTACAAATGAAATTCACGAAGTATATCATAGTATGTATATCCACCGCTTGTCACCAAAAAATAATCTAGACACCCCCTCTATACAATTTATAAGATTTTATATATATTTAGAATAACAATGACTAACACATACGGAATTTCTAAACATACCACACTGTATAACAAATGTACAACGATGGTATCTATTATTACAGTCATACTTACTTAATGAGACCAATTCAATACTATTCACTGAATACAAATACTGAATGATTAATACCGACCCTATGACTTGCAGTCGATCACACAGTATCCGCCTGTCGATACGTGAATGCAATCATTGATTGAGTACAATTAGAACCATGTATCACACAAGAGAATAGTTAATAGTATAGGTACTCGACCTACCTTAGGCTGTGACCTGTGGGTCAGGCGTACTTTATGGAATCTTAAAATTGCAATCCATTCGGTATTTATGTACAAAGTCGTTAGAGTTTAATCTCTGTTCATGAGCTGTTCAAGTCCTTGGATCGCAGATATGTTACTTTATATTACATACTCTCCATTATACCAGATGTTATGTAAATACGCCGGACCGACGCCTACTCGTCCCAAATAATAGTAACGCATCTTTGTTTATTAAGTTACTTTCTATTTCTAGTCAGCAAATGTGACACGAATGCAAATTGTTGCAACGTAGCAAAATAACATCCAAATTGTATCGCGGAGACTTCAACTATTATTTTAAAAATTCCTCGTGCTCCTAGCTCCTTCTGAGAAGATCACATAAATGTTTTGAATAACTGTACAAGTTAAGGGGCTGCTACCCGCAAATCTGATTCCTATAATAATATAAAGCTTGCAACGACAATTTTTTATAAGTGCATTAAGTGTGGGTTAGTAAACATTTCACAAAAATGCCATCGATTCAGCGCTCAGTAAACTAACTACAGTATAACTATTTGAATTACGCAGGGAAGTGTAACTCAGGCAGTATAACAAATTAAAGTCTGAGTAACGAGTAATATTTTTTTAGATACTTTATACACGAATGTATATAACTTTTATTATTTTCAACTAAAAGAGTCGAACCTAACAACAGCGGCAAAATCTTGGTATTTCATTTGGACTATTGGTATAAGTTGTACGTAGTATATTATCTACTATGAGGTATAAGCTTGTTGATATTGAATAGACAGACCGATAGTGGGACGAATGTTGATAAAGCCGAAACATCAAACCGCGGAGTGGTAAGTCCCAATGTAGTGCATGTCATAGGGTGACCACAAGCAGAGATAAGTGTATTGGGTGCACACGCGTGTCGGGTCGCGAGACCTCAGATAGCGATACATTAAACATCTTACATCCCCGAGATAACAGTATTTTGTATGTTTACACGTACGGCGCCGCCAATATCATACCAAATTATAAATAAATTAAAAACCTGTCGCATAGGTGCGTGTTGAGTGCTGAGAATATTTTTTCAGACGTTGTCGCCAACTGCATGTCTAAATACACAGACAGTTCCTGCAGTTTCTTTAATATCGGTATTTTATCACTAGAAAAATACAGCTTCATGTAGGCGCTAATTCCAATGGATACACCTAATCACTTGTTAGAAATAAACAATGTTTTTGTCTATAGAGGTCTTTAGGATGTTGACTATTGAGTATATCAGTAGGCGCTCAAACAATAAATCAGGAACTAAAATCCGGTGATTAATTCCGTAGATATTTGGGTAGGCGCTGCATAAAGCGCACCTGATTAATTTTACATGACAATACACCGCGCCCACTGACATGAGTCAGTACCAACCATCTACCATCCCCACTGAAGCCTCACCTTGACACACTCGATAAGTATCAATACTAATTAACTATACAAAATAAACAGCTGATTTGTCGTCCTGCGAAATTTTGTAGTTGTACAAATATCTAAAAATAATAGTTTATTAATATTACTTCAGAGCAAATATACTACGTACAAGCAGTAGTCACCACATTTTGCTACATTTTGGATGAGCTATTTCTCAATCGTAAAATGCAGTTTACCAACTGCAATTAACATGACTCTTCCATCATTGTCGTACTTTAAGTACATAAATTAAATGTTCTAGCAAATTGCAAAACAGTGAGGAGTTTCTGTCGAAACATCCAGTTATCAATGCATATTAGTGTTTGAGATTTTAAAAATCATAGAAGCAAAAATAACAATCAGTAATAAATTCACCGTGAAGAGGATTGGCGGGCCATTTGCACAGAACAACAGCTAATAGACAACATTTTAAACGATACAAGGGTATGTAACATTACGAAATCTTTGTAATGGAATTTATTTCTAAGATCTTTCAAATACGATGATCGTAAAACAAAATGAGTTTCCCACGATGGAGACCGTCAGCCAGGGATATGCGTATTTGCTATTAGTTGGTTAATGAACGATAATACAATGTTATTGTTGGCGGGGAGCCAGTAGTCGTTTTACGCCCTTAATTTTAATAGACCCTCAAAAAGATTAATGGAGCTATTCAAATACCTTTACCATACTGATCGGTGCATTACTACAAAATAAGATCACCTGATTGATGGGCTAAACAAACTCCACAAATACTCAACAACAACAAAAAATTATAAGTGCCAAAGTGGCGAATAAATTAAAAAGTTACCGTCTACTGGATTAATATTATTTTAGGAAATATTATTTTTTATTTTATATCTTATGAGTGTGAATCGTATGATTAATTGTATCATATCTATACTTATGTTTGCATAAATTGCAAAATATTTTAATAAATGAACACGATATTTGTATATGACAACTGTGATAAGTACATATATTAATAATATTTATCAGTTGGTTGGCAGTATTATAAGTCGTAATAGTGGAATATTCTTGTTTACATTCATCTAAAATCACCGTCCAAAGTTCATTTTAAGTGCTAGGGCTGACAACAATTATGAATTGGATATACCACAGTGAACACCTTAGTCCTACCATAAAATACCTACCAAGTATCAAGAGTATTTCGAACCAGCGTGCATGTATGAACAGCTTGGTGAATGTAGAAGTAAAAAGTTTTGCAAGTCAAGAGCGAAATGTCGCTTCTTCAATCTTTAACTACCCGAAAGGAACTTGGAGTGTTGGTACGAGTATGTATGTATGATATGTGTTATATTTTTTGAGAAACAAAGCACACACTTAGTTCTGACCCCCTTTTACTCCATTTAAAAATGTTTACTTGGAATCCAAACTTACGTGTAAGAAAATACAACTTGGCCGACACAGTACACTACTAAATTACAAGTTTAATCTTCCTGAGATTTTGTGATGACTCAGTGAAGTGAGCGGTAATTCGCTTGCATTCTAATACAGATATATAATATAGACACAGTACAAGCAAATAAGTATGTTCCTGCACATATATTTTCCCGAAAAAGGAGCAATCAAAAATACCATTGCTCATAAAATGTGAGTAGAAATTATTTCTAGGCGTAGTAGTTATCTCATTCGGTGTTTTTCCTTTCCAGTGATACCAACATTGTTTACATCGGTCTTAGACCCCACTGGATCCCGTACTTGTCATATTATCTGTTCATACTGTTCTTGTAAACATCATTAACCACTATCAGACAAAATAACCTACATTGGAGTAGCAATTAAATTCATATATGTTTTTGTTATAAATATATCCGACTATTTTGAGACACTTATCTCTTTGTAAATTATCTTGAGCATTCTTGGGCTTACGCACCGTGTAGTTACAAGAGTATTATTGCTTACAACGATTTATCATCATGCTGTTCTTTCATGTCATGAGAATATATCTTTGACCTACATGTAACATTTACAATGATACTAAAAATATTTCTTATTTATATAAGGTACAAACTCTAGATTTGTGACTTTTACAATAATGTGATTATTAATGTGATTTAATTATTATATATGTGATTTTATTATATTTCTTTTGTTTTTCTTATAACTGTATAATTGTGGGTAAATCAGCCACTTCAGAACTGTTATTTTTATGTAGATGTACGATAAACTATTAAAACTAATGTATACGAAAAATAAACAACGTTTTGATTCTACAAATTGTTGATTTTTTCTGCTGGATTGCAGAATGTTTTGTAAAAAACATTGTGACGAATTTACAACGGCCAAAATAAATATTTTGGAAATTTACTACATAAACCTAAAAAAACATGTGGCGAATTTACACATATATATCTTTTTTTGAGGCGCATTTACTTTATGCCGAATGTACAACAACCCGTTTCTATGTTTGGACAGTCCGTCATTACTTATTAAGCTACATTAATTGCGATAAGGTAAATTTCCTAGTTTAAGCCTTTTAAGCCATTAAAATAATGTGTTTTTCGATTTTGTTTGTGATATAAGTACATATGTTATTTGATATAGGTGCGAAATCCGTTTGTTCTTAACTTGCGTAAAGACAAAATAGTAAAGAAATGTTTCCTTGCAGAACAAGATCGAAAACAATAAATCACTTATATCCAACTTATTTAAAATAATATGATTATAAAAACAAATAATAATAATCAATACACAACAATAGTTAAGTACCTATTACATAAAATGTTTTCGGTGATGTTATTTTTTGTTAAATCGTTATTGTAACGTTATGGCAATTTGTCCGTCTGAGTGAGCAACCTCGTTCGTCACACTTCCTTGCACTCGCTCCACCGGATACAACACTAGCAATGATGATATATAAGATTATATTTGGATTATATCACCAATCCACTATCCGCACGTTACTGTGTTGCTGTTGCTAAACTAACGCACAATTATTGTTTCACAACATACAATAACACCAACTCCTTGTGGAGTGAAAGTTAATACAATATTGCTTTGATTTATTTACTTTCTGAGATAAAGTATGTGAGAAACCGCAGAAGAAAATACTGTGTGCTCACGATTCCTAATTGCTAATATCGCGTGTCTAATAAACAATTTTACATATTTATATTTATAACTGCACATTTTTATTCATCACTAAATGTTTTATAAAGAGATTATATTTCTACTCACAGCATCATGCTGGCATCACAGATAAACAAGCTTTCAACTTTCAATGGGAGCCTTCAATGTTGTATGTATTTACCCAAGGAACCCAAGAATGGCTCAGTAACGATGTGAAGAATGCGTCCACGACCCATGAACACTTGTAACGAATTTATTGTAACAACAACAAGCCATCGAGTCAAGGATTGACGGACAGCTGAAGGTCGCAGGAACACGACCAGGGCGGCGCCGGCGCCGCTTGGGGGAGCCCGGCGCCTAACATCACAAATATCACAATGGACTGCCTTTCACAATGCTTTGTGACACATTGATAATCCCACTGGACGACATTCACTAGTTCTACGTCACTGCAATTGATTCAGTTTGCGCGAACCTAATACACGGTATACGACCCTAAGATTTTCATAAGTTCCAGTAATAGGCGTACATTTTAAGTGAAAGATAAGGAAAGGTGGTAAATAAAATTATGACCTGCCTTAAGAGGTTAGCGGTTTAGACTTTGGACGACTGCAATTCTAAGGTTATCGTCCTATAGAGTAGTGCGTTGTGCTAACCTTATCTTGAAAGTTGTCCATTTATGTTGTACTTTACTCTTTAGAGTGATTACATGACTTATAATTACATACATTTATTTAGCTGCAATCTGCTGATATGTGAAGGTACTATTTAGAGCTCTTATTTATTTTGAACGTAGGAAACATTTATACCCTAACTCTCCTTCTATAAGGAGCCGCGCGCGAGTAGTCATAAGAGGTTAACTGGTTCATTAATTTTATTATATAGTATATAGTAGTTGTGTGACGCCTCGCGGCAGGCTTCGCAGATGCAGAACAGGGTCATCTTCGTGAGTGATGTTGACGTCCTTAACACGGGACTCCTCCGAGAATTAGATAATGTTTATTAAATCATATTGTGCGCGCATCACAGCCTAACCTTGACCGCCTCTATGCAATAACCATTGCCAATTACTACTATTAAAGTATAATTTATTTTATGATCACATTGAGAACCAGAATTCGTTATTCAGATTTGAAACGATCATACGCAATCAACTCGATCCGTCATTTCCCTTCCTTATCACCATCACTACATGGTATAATAAAAAGGCGCTGTCTGCCTCTATGTATGCTTAGATCTTTAAAACTACGCAACGGATTTTGATGCGGTTTTTTTAATAGATAGAGTGATTCCAGAGGAAGGTTTATATCTATAATTAATTGTGTTTTGTAGGTATTTAACTTCTATGGCTAACGCTGGCCAAGCCAAGCCGGGGCGGGTCGCTAGTCTTGTATAATTAGCGTTATGAGTATTTGGAAAAAATGTCAATTCTTATACCAGCTGCAGTTTCTACGACTCGTTTCTTTGTTAACTGACTTATCGCAATTATCATATTATGTACGTCAATGTACTTTGTGATTAAATTGTCTGACTATTACATTATTGTTTAAATTGGTTTTTCATATATCGCTGCGGAAACTACAAGCAATGCAAATTCCATATTATAATACAGGTCATTTGGAATTTTCTTCAATATTTTACCGTCCTTGAATTTGAAATTCATATTTTGAGACCGAAGAAAAGTATAATCGAATGTGTGTTTACAATGTACGAGAGTGTTATTGAGTTACAGTTTAGGTTACAAATGACTAGGAGGGATCGTGAGAATTCGGGGACCTTTCTGAGCTTGTACAGACGCAGGCGCAGCGCCATAGGTGACACAATGCTTCGCGGTCACGGGCGACGGCTCGCATGTTTATTTGTGAATTTGCACTGCAATTTGCAATATTTGTCTATTCTAACTTTATATACGAAGCCTTCCATACTACGTTTACAGTATTCTTATGAACTCACGCGTTCTTATTTTTTGAACAAATAGTGTTTTTTGCCAGTAGCCTGACCGGACGTGCTCACAAGTAATTTCGTGCATCTTAATTAAGATACGATAAAATGCAATTTAGTCTAGCATATGTAACAACTAGAATCAATTTCTAAAACTACTTTTCCTTACTACTAATAATTGCAATTTTATTACCTTTGAGAAATTAATTCGCTATTGGCATAATTATGCGAAAGGTGTGTTGAGATTATTATTTCAAAGTAGTGCTGTTCGTCTGTGCTCTTTAGGGTGGATGTACTGCCACAGTTGAGCAGTTTCAATTATGAATGGGAAATTCCAATGCACTTTCTCCCTTCAAGTCTCTTAGCACCCACCATGGGGCATATTTGAGGTCTCATAGGGTTCCTAAGCACACGAAAGCATCAAACTTAAATTATCTTTATTAAAGGTAATTTATCTAGAAAATAAATAATAATAATAATAATAACGCACTAGTCTAACATAATAACACACGGCGGAGTGTATACATTAATTGGCACTCAGGCACATCGAGTTATATAACGACACACACAATTTATCTGTTACTGCAATCCATCCATCCAGCAACGACATATTTTAGACTTAGAGTAAGTGAAGTGAAGTAACATGTGATGCGTGGCCGTGCAAAATTGACAATCAATAGGATTTATATAGAAACCCGTATCTGTGAATAACCTGCGCCTGTAATTGCTTCATTCTTTTGTAAACCTGGCTACACTGGATGTTGTGACACTTCACCTAACCAAGCACTTAATTGCTTCAGGCTTGCATCTAAAGGTCTTCCAACATGTTACAATCACATTACACGCTAAAGCAATAATTTAAGTACATCCCTTACATCAGAGCAAATGCAAAGTAATTCAAGTTGAATCGTAAATTATGAGAGCATATTATGGGACATCATGTCATGACATTACTTACATCATGATGTGGTCATTTTCTAATATTCGTTTTTTTTTTATACCACTAAGGTGGCACACAAGCATACGGCCCACCTGATGGTAAGCAGTCACCGTAGCCTATAGCCGCTAGCAATACCAGGGGTGTCACTAACGGGGTGCCAACCATGTTGTTGATGAGGACTCACTGTGCTAGCAGCAATACTACTAGCTCAGCGTATCCTCGTGGAGCACTGGCAACCTTACTTACCGCAGAAACACAACACTACATCAGGTAGTGTTATTTAACTGCGGTCTTCTGTAAGGCGGAGGTACAGGCCCCAGTCGGGCGGCTCCAATCTAAATGGGATAACCCACGGGATATCCCAAATCGCCCTACCTCTCTTTTTAAAAGCTCATGGTGTGATTAATAGTACTTAAGTAAGTAACGTATAACGTAAGATCAATAGTTCTTAAAAGTACTTAAGCTTAGAAAAACTCATTGGTACAGGCTGGGATTCGAACCTGGGCCCATCAGATGACAGGCCTGTTGCTTCAACCACAAGGCCACCACGGCTTTTAGAATCTGTATTTGTCAAAGCTTTAGTTACAACTACTACTAGTTCCTTAAAATGTTGAAATGGTTTTTGGTTTCAGCATAACTGATAAAATCTGCGAAAATCTTTGTAGTCAACATAATTCATGAAATAACTGATTTGATTACACTAACGTTCGAGATGGGTGCTTGAATGTTTTAATTATGATTGTATACAATATATGTGTTTAAAAAAACCTTAAAAGTTGTTGTATTTGGTTACCAAGAACACTAAAGTTATTATGTTGTCAAATTATGACATTTACATAATGACAGCAGATTTAAATGTATTATATCTAAATATGGAGTATATTTTTCAATTTATATGTTAGAGTAACTTTCAAAATATCTCAGTCAAACTAATAAGCTAATAGTATATACAATCGCCACGATCAACAATAATACTGTTGGCTTGAACCGCATTTCTCATGACATAATGATTGATTTGAACTAGTTTTAGTTCATAAATTGATACGTCTGTTCCGCTATGTGGTTTTATATAAAACGTGAAGTTTTATTATTTCCTACACTACTAATTTCTTCATAGTAGTGACACGGTTTTCTGGAAGAGATCACATTTTGTGATAAGGCTGTGCCAATTGTACAGATTCATAATGTATTTTATGTTCCACAGAATTGATTTTGGTGTACAATAAATAGTTATCTATCTATCTAACACGTGCCTTTAATTTTATTGACTTATCTACTTAGGATCATGACGAGCGAGTGTTATCGCTTATGGCTTATATCACAGTATATTTTATTAAAGCCTATAAACTGATATAAGGAAACTATAACCATTTAAGTGTTGATTAAAAACCTAAATTTTACTGACATAACTGCATGCATAATAGTTAAATTTCGTGAAGATTATCTTTTTAATAATGGGCTATGTGCTTGAGATGATTTTCGTGGTGTTTGTAAAACCACACTTTTTAATCTATACTAGGTATACTATTAATATTATAAAAAGGAAAATATTGTATTTTTGTGTGTATGTTTGTATTGAATAAGCTCCGTAACTACTGGACCGATTTCAAAAAATCTTTCACCGTTATAAAGCTCCATTATCACAGAGTAACATTTTTTTATTTCAATTATAACAAAATATTTGATAAAAGTCTACCCGTGCGAAGCCGGGGCGGGCCGCTAGTATGTAATAAGCACAATGTTTAATTCTGAAGCCTCTTCGACATCCGTCATCTAATCTCAATTCTAATATAGAAAATCCAATGAATAAAATATGGTAACACAGCTGATAGCAACAGAACAAACAAAGGTTTTTAACGACATATTTAATTACATTATTAGTCATTCTCGATATCATTGTGTAGTAAATTTCGCGAACATTCTACTCGGTTTCATTAATTAATCGTCACCATGTGAGATAAAGTTAAGCGACAATTTCTGGACAAAGGTTACCTTATCAACTTTTGTTTTAATATGTTGCGGTCATTCACCTGTCATTGGTGCAGTCAGACTGGCATATGTACCTAATGCTAATGATTAAGGCTTGAAGGCTTATAAAATTTTTATATCAAATATTACTGCACTCACAGACCTAGGATTTTCGCTCACTGCACTTATATTACTATAATTTCTCAAACGTCAGCCAGTGTGTGAATACGTAGCAGAATTTTTTAAGCGATACATCTGGTGCAACAGCAATCGGCCTTTTGAAATCTCACTTGCGTCTTTACGTCGCTCTGCCTGTACTGCACCAGACATCACTTATAAGTGTAAGTTATCATGTCTTATGCCTAGACCCTCAAAGCCTGGAACACAGTAACGCTTATACTAGTATATAACATTACGGTGATAGCCGGACTCTTATAATATCCCTTGTGTAATGTTTACACGCACAAACCTCGTGGCACCCGACTGGTACTTAATTTATTTGATAACAGAATTAACTTATCATTTTTAGAATATCTGGCGTGTGTATTGTAGTTTTCCATTGCAATTAAGGTTCTTACCTAATTGATACGTATACGAAAACAAACGTCACTAATTAAGCAAGAACACCTGTCAAAACACAGAGTACATAACCACTACGTTAAAATTTTATAGGTAAATAAATACATAATTGCAGTTTATTGTTTTTAAAATGTATAGGCAGCTCAAAGTCATGCCGTCGAGACGGAATGAACTTGTCTTTAGTGAAGTCATTCGTCTTCTTTTAACTGTTTTATAAAATAGGTATTACTACTATTCATTTATTATAATATATTTTAAAATATCTCAAGATTATATTTTCAACTTGTATTTTATGTATTTGGGGCGATCTAACATGGCTGGCAACATGTACAAGTTATTTAACGAACTATAAATCGTCTGCCATCTGATATTCTCAATACATCTCTTAAAAAACCGATATCCTGGGTGAGATAAATAATAATTGTGAATTGGGTTATAATAATGCGGGTACCCAACTGCCCAATTATTACAGTCAGCAAAGTAAAAATGCCGATCTCAGTGTGGCCTTATTAAAAATTCCGATCAATAACAAGGCGACATTCTTGGTGATAACATTAAATATCACCTACCTACATGTACAATAACCTGTCAACTTTATTGACAGTTTTCAGACATTTCACGACTCGAATGAGGTCAGGAGCTGCGGTCGGGTTTCATAAAATGTCATGGCATTCTTTATACTACACAAGGGCAATTTGGTGCCTTATGCCTCCTTGGCACCGACTACAAAAACAACTTATAAAAAAAGATAATAATCTTTACAGTCATTGAATACGCTATTTGAACCGAATTCAAAAAAGGAGGAGGTTTACAATTTTTACTATTCAAAGTTCTCGTGGTAGTTCCATGGTATTTTTTTTATTGAAAAAGCGATAAATTTGGTGCCTTATGCCTCCTTGGCGCCGACTACAAAAACAACTTATAAAAAAAGATATTAATCTTTACAGTCATTGAAGTCGGTTTATATAGTATATTTTTTTCAGTCCAAGCTTATTCAGCTATTATGTACTGCGTGCGAAGTTAGTTATAAAGAGTAGCATATGTATGTACAAAGTATATTTTTTAAATGTAGTAACCGGTTCCGACTCATAATGACTACTTCCTCACTTGCCTAAGAAATTGCATCATTACCATGAACAATTTAATTGCATTTCAAATAAATTTATAAACTGCAGTTATTACCACAAACGAATGAAGCATAACTTTGTCCAATTGCCATTCCTTCAGCGACGTGCTGGGTAATGTAATAAATACTATTCACTTTGAAGAGAAATAGAATATGTAGTGTCATCTATGTCATTGGGATGAAAATATGTATGCCTATGGATTATTACCAGTTCAACAAGGTTTTTTACCCTTTTACCGTTAAAATAAGTCTGTCTAGGCTAGCATAGAATTGTTTCATCTGTCTTGCCAAAATAATGTACCTATACGGCAACTGACTTCGTCCGACAATCTTAAACATACAGTGTATTTTTAAGATTGTCTTGATCTTTTCGATTTGTGCTCGTTATGCAATTGTTCTTAAACAATAGGTAAACTGACAAGCAAACTAGGAAAACGGTAATGACCCAATTCCTGATACGAACTAAGTGATGCATTAAATCTCGAAACATCTGCCGTAGTTTTGAAAGTCCAATGGCTGACTGGTCACAGTTTCCCCGTCGCCTGGAAAACCCGTCATCAACAGCCTGATTGGCCGAGTGTATTATGATTAATAATTATAAGAATATTTCGGAAAAAAAAAGATTACGTCCACAAAATATAACGCACGTATCATATAGGATCATACTAAAAACGACGAGACCGCTGGTCTAGTGGTTAGTACACCTGACGGCTAGGCTAGAGGTCGCGGGTTCGATTCCCGCCGGGGCAAACATTTATCTGACAAATCTGTTTGCCTTGCGTCTGGGTGTTTGGTATGTATTATAAGTATGTATTTACAAAAAAAAAATTATATAAGTATTATATCAGCTACTGGTTCCCATAGTACAAGCTTTGCTTAGTTTGGGGCCAGATGGCGCTGTGTGATAATGTCCAAGCATAAAAAAAAAAAAAAATCCTTTTTTGTTCATTGATTAGTTTCGGGTATTATGGTACCGACCAAAATAGTCTTACAGATTTTTTATGAAAACGTTCTATGTATAAAAAGAGATCATTTACATAAGATAACACTTGAGAAATCATTGTATAACCACTTCTGATGACTTGAGATGAGCCCATTGGGGACAACTTCATTCATCATGCAGATTGGGATCCCCTTAATCTGATCCTAGAGAGCAATAACTCGAGTTTGGTTACGATTATGCTATTGTTCGTGCTCACTTTCACATGTACCTACACAAATGTCTCGAAGATATCCGATACACTATAATAACTGACCGAAATGGGTCTGTAAGTGGAGCAATCAGTATTCCAATAGTTATATAAGGTTGTGCATAGGTAGTTATTTTTTATGTCTGCTTATGCTTCTGCAAATTATGCGCATTATAAATAAGATGATATGGGATTAGATAAAGGATTAGATATGACTGTGTCTGGGGAGTGATTTGTGTAAGTTATTCTAGCAGATCTGAACCGTACAGATTTAAATGATGGTAATGTATTAACGTATAGATATTTTTGCCATGTACAATTTACATATAGATATAACTTTTCTTAAAGCAGCGGAAATGCAAGTTTTTGATAAGTATAATATTTAATTGAGCTTGCATATTTATTATTGAAAGAACAAGAATTATCCTTAAAAAGTCTGAAATTAACTGCGGTAAAATTATGGTGCTGATGACCACATTCGTTTTATTTTCATTATGATGCACTGTTAATTGAATATCTCGCCTTTGTGTTAGCTGATTTGTTTTAAACAATAATCCATTCGACATTTTGATGCATCACCTGCACGGTAATCAATTCTTTACAATACTTTTCAACAGCGTAACTTGTGCAACGGCGGACTAATACAATAACGATTGCTTCTCAAATATTTTTAGACTACAAACATACCATACCCTCGTATGTTTATGTCATTTTATTTGGTTTGTTAGGGTTACACGCGGCAGCTCTACAAAGAGATGCGGCATGGTAAGCAAATATTGTATTACCTAAAAGGCCCTATACTATTCATCATAACGATAAATCGGTTATTGTGAATTCTTAGGAAGACTTACATATCACAGTAAAAAAAATAGCCACTACAAAAATATCACTGTGATACTATATCATTGTGATGTCGTCAACCTCATGTTTATATTTTCACTTGTATGATTTGTTGGTAGGTACATTTAATATATTTAATTTTACGGCATGTTGCATAACTTTTTTTTATCCTTATCTAGCAAAGATATCTATTTCGCATTGATCAACGAAATCTATAAGTAGAGCTCCTTGAATGACAAAAACATATTATACTATCATTAAACAGATAGCATCGTATGAATCTATAGGCATACAATTTAAGACTGGTTTCAGTCTGGCTTTTTATCATTTATCATCTGACATTACTTAAGATGGTATCTTCAAGGATCCATTTCACGTGGTCATTATCGTATATTTACCATTTGTTGTGTGTGCGTAACTGTTCATAAATGTGATGATTTATGATTACCCAAACCGAGAACTCACTTTCGATGATTGATCAATCATCCAAGCAAGACCTTAGTTTACATGTAAATTTATCAAAATTTACAATACCAAACTATGTACTTCGATTTTCTTGTTTTATAATATAGAGACATACTTAAACTGCTTCGACTATAAACCTGTCAGAAGTATATATACCTAATGCAAGTGTTATATCTCAGAGTAGATCAGGACTTAGCGAAAGTCCTTATTCTAAGGAGTATATATAGACTACGTGTTAAATTATGCAATGTCATGTTCGTGTCCATCTAGTCATTTCTTGACATCCTCAGAATAACAACTAAAGCTCTAATAGTTGACACCAATACAGATACGCCATAATATTTGTCAAACAATATGAATGTTTCGCAAACGCTACCTACCAGAATTCGTGATATATGACATCGCAAAGTAATACCTGTGGCGAATCGCGGCGCCTCAAAGAGTAACCGGGCCTGGGTCACGCGCGTGCAGTCATAATCGGCCTCATTATTGCCTTTTAAATTGCTAAATATATAAATAAAAAATCTTCTCACAGACAATGTTAAGACATAATGTTTCAGGAACCATAACATCGACAATTAATTCAAACAAACCGTTAAATTATTACATGCGTGACAAAACCATGTCCAATATGGCGATGAAGTGGAACACCTTTCTAAGAGAACAGCTGGTAACTGTAATCGAAAACGAAAGGAATTTTGGCTTTGCGCAGTGCACCTGTGAAGTATAATGCTTGCTCATGTTTGCCGATTTCATTTAAGTGCCCAAATTAAGAAACATTCCACATACTTATTCTCAGAAAGGTACAAATTGATTTCGAAACATTTGTCAAGAATCCTAACAAGAACTTTTAAGAGATACGACAAACCGCTGCGTTGTTAGAGAAGGTACCATTTTCTCAGATCACACTAGTTTACCAGTGAAGGTCGTGTGTGGAAAATAAGTAAGTTGAACACTTTAAACGCGATCTGTGTGAAGATTAAACTGCTAACTAGAGGTCAGAAGTTCAGTGCGACTGCGCAGACCCGCCCTGCGCGCGCCTAGATCTTACGACACGCGCGGATCTCACCGCAAAGATGTAAATACTTTACACCTCCTATCAAATATGAACCTACTGTGCAAACTATAGAGTATAATTTATTAAGACAAGAAAGATGTTGTCGTGGTGCAAATGTCAGTATATCTAAAATTGCACTTGAATTGCGCGCAATAACAATATACAGAAACACCTTTAAAATGTTGAATTACCTACCTGCCTGCCTGCTACCTGCTACCTGCAATATTCTCGAACAGTGGAATATGAAAGCAATAATATGTCGGTTTAATTTGCAAAATATTTGCTATTTTCAAATAAAGGTATTTTGTAATTAAAATGCTAATACCTCAACCTTCACAAATTTGGAAATAATGAAGCTCCAAATGGAGACGTGATAAGGAAGTAGTTCTAAGTTCTAAGGAGTGTATAAAAAAAAGTTGCTGTCCAAAATATAGTCTCCACTCGTAAAAAACTCAAGATTTAATAGCTTTAAATGAATTCAGTTCTATTGACATTATTTTGTTTTATATTCACATTGACGACAAGAAGTATATACTATTCAATATGCACTTGCTTCGCTTGCAGCTGCTCTAGTTGTTAAATAAGTAAATAAATAACTATTCGGGTTCTTCCCCTTACCGACAAGTACCCAAAACGCATATTTCGTCCTCATTCATCGTGTCTATATAATTAAATAAACATTTCATGATACGAATTTCCGAAGAGCAATATAGCGCGTACTTGACATTAGATTACAACTTAGCAACAGTTGTAAAGATAAATGGTATTTGTGATATCACTTCCGCGAACTCAATATCACGTTACCAATTAAATAACATTATTTAAATGAGTTCGTCCTCCTTGATGTTGAATTAAGGCTTTAGGAACTCACTAGCATCCAAATTGTACATTCGAATATGAAACATGAACTAGCCTTATGTGATTTAGTCACTTTGCAATATGGTGAATTTGAGATGCAGATTTCGTGACCAAGCGCTTTGCATATACGGTCATTAAGTCATGTAGACATGCAAATTTTGCAGATGTTACGCTGATCCAATTGAAATTAAAGCTTAGCGCGTAATGTAGACTACTATTAATATATGTACCATTATAGTGTCATATAAAAACCGCTTCCGTAAATTTAAATCTTTAGCCTAGTTCCAGATCATATTGAATTTACTCATATTTTTTTAATCAATCTGAACACACTTTTATATTGCTTTATCATAATTAACTTATCAGGACTGGAATCAAAAGCAACTGTAATAATTAGCGACACAAAAATACAAAGTAACAAGTTTTTATCTCCAGACGCCCTAAATAAATCATTATCAGAGTAAAATATCATTTCTCGCAAGCAATTTTGTTATTTTAAAACGTGCTACATGTTATCATTCATGGTCACTGTTCTTCTTCTAAAAATATGTGTTCGTATCATGTTTTCCAATTTAAAACGTGACTGGTGTGTGATAACTGGAAATTGGATCCCGAGAGTTTAATCCCAAATTAATCAGAGTTAAAAGAAGTTATAGGGCTAATTAGCGCTAAGAAGTGGTTTTAGCTCTAATCAGCCCTATAGCACGTTTTAAAGTTCGTGTTATAAAATAAGTACCTACGTACTATGAAAAATTGAGGTTAAATGAAAGTTTAATTAATTATAATCACAATCATACATGTAGACGGACAATATGCATTATTCTACTGCAGCGATGTACCAATGTGATCTTTAACCACTGGAAGCATTACGTGATTGCCGCCATGCGCTCCATTTCTAGGTTTGCTGTAAGCAAAGAGTTATCTAGTGGGTATCGTTACTGTTGTATTTTTGTATGCGTTATGCATGCACATGTAATTTTCTAACGTGAAAACCTATTCGACATAACTAAACATTATTGTCAATAGGATTTTCAAACATGGACCTCGCTCAATCTAGAATGTTAAATAGAGCCAAATTCAAGCAAACTGATGATCATACTAAGTATACCATACCATACATAACATTGTGACTCAGAGCTGAGGATTTTATAATAATCGGTGACCGTAGCCAGAGGCGAGGTTATAACTTATGCTTGTCTTCTATCCGTCAGTCATCCATCTGATTTGCATCAACCAACTTTCATAACCATTAACATTTGGAAGCTATAATTATATTATAAAAGCACGTAATATAACATTACGTCAAAATGTCATCATATCACGTAGGTACCTTACTTCAAGTGCAAATTTGATACAGATTATTTGATAATCGAATAATGCTTTCAAATTCCTATTATGCAGTCTTTGGGCGTGCGTGTGCGATTTTTATCTATATATATCTTCAGTCAGACACAATGTTCTCCGAGATGGCTAAATACTCAAAGAGAATATAATTTATTTTTAAGGAATATAATGTCATTCGTGATAGATGGTGAATTGGTGAACTTTTGGCACGAACAAGACGAGAAGCAGAGTCATATTTTAAGTTTTATTTATGTAACTACTTAAATTAGTAGTAGCAAGGAACAGATCATTGAATATTGAAACTTGTACATTACATTTAGTGCAATTTAAATATTTGATGGGTACGAAATGATTGCGGAAATTCTAATAAGGTTGTTACGTTGATTGCCGGTAGATAATAAAAATATCGATCGACTGACATTAACACGTTATAATACAATATTTTTGCATCAATTAGTCTTGTTTTTAGTCTTGTTTTTATTTAACTGCCTAAATTAGTTGTGATTAAAATTTATCTGGGACAGTCACTAATAATGTACCTGTTTGTTATATTTACAATATATATATGTTTGCTCGTCGTTTACTCCTATACAAGTATACATACAACTCATCAGTACGATGAAACATATGTGTATTGTTGTGCGTGGCC
Organism: Falcaria lacertinaria; assembly: GCA_951449985.1. Lineage (NCBI taxonomy): Eukaryota > Metazoa > Arthropoda > Insecta > Lepidoptera > Drepanidae > Falcaria > Falcaria lacertinaria. The sequence continues at coordinate 3,526,851 of OX602109.1, read as the reverse complement.
CCGACGAATATAAAAAAAATGTTGACCACCAGTAGGTGTTAAATAACATTGACTATAGACTAGGTGTCGCCAAACTAATAATGATTTCTGAAATGTTCCTTTAACAATGTCTCAATAATTATTTTCGATAATACTGATAATACTATTGACTGTTTTGTATAAGCTCTTGAGAAAGAAAAATAGGCATTGCCACATGCAATGTAAAACAAAATCAGACTATCTAGAATAGTAATCTATTATATTATATTTATTATGCCTCTAATGTTAGTACACAAGCATACGGCCCGGTAAGCAGTTACCGTATCCTATAGCCGCTAACAATACTAGGGGTATCACTAAAGCGTTGCCAACCCATTTGTTGATGTGGACTCATTGCGTGTCCACGTGGAGCACTGGCAACCTTACTCTCTTATATTCTTCAACGCAGACGCAGACGATAGAGATATAACTAACATTTACCAAAATATATTCAAGTCGTCCAAATCGTTAAATTATCGTCGTTTGAATATTCATCGTGATTACACATATTTCCAAGGCAAACAAAAGTTTGATATTAATTTCGAATATAACCTTGCTAGATACTACCTCCATGAAATCTACGTGTTTGTGTATTTATCATCGAAACTGCCATAATGATACCTATAAACGAGCAATTCTTTTATAAATATATCTATTTCATGTATTTCTGAAAAGCTCCAACTTCGGTCGAACTTTATATTTGGATAAGGTTTTGCTTTTTAGGTGTAGTAATATAGACGTCTCTCCTGAAAAATATATATTTGCTAAGACTAAAATAACAACACGATTCGGATCTCCGAAAATAAGAATGCAAATTTAAATCAGTGGATGTGTCTTAGGGTATATCAACCTTATTATTTCAATTACGGAAATAAAACTCTGAATATAGTCTTATTCTTTAATAATTAGGTACCGTACCTGCGTTCACGCCAAGACACTATCAATAGCTTATAATAAATAAATAATTGAACTACGTGCTATATAGGTATAGTAGCAAGTAGCAACGAGCATCGGGTAAAACGATGTTAGATGATTTGATAAGTGAGATAGCCGAATAATCGTTCCGTAATGGCGATGTAACATTTGATTGACATTTTAATATTATGTCGCGTCGATATTTGCAAAGGCTGTGGGAAAACTTACGCGTACGTATGTTAGCGTTTCAAATCCGACATATAAATAAGCTTATCCCTATTAGATCTCTTAAAATATACTCATGTTCGTGTTGTTTTTTAATTAAACAAACTAAATCTACACTTACAAAAACACATTAAACAAAAGCATCTTACAAATTAGTTGCTTAAGTACAAATTCAATTAAGATGTAAGTCTTAATAGTTAAATTGACGAGTCTGTATTTATTGCGTTATAAAGAGTCTTCGTTTAACGGAGAGTAAAAACATATAAGTTTACTAATCAGCGACAAGTATATGCTGCAATGTTGCGAGGTACTTGATTTACTACAAAGTTATTGATGAGTAGTGTAGTAGATTATATAGAGTAGCTTGAAGTGCGGAGGGCGTGGGTTATCATTCGACCCTGATACCACCGCGGAAGAGTGCGCAGCCCCCGCCGAGATTTACAAGTACATATATACTTTGTAGCCTTTCCGCAGTTCAAACATTATGTCTCATGTTTGAATGTGTATATGTTTGTTTCTTAATCACACTAAAACGGCTTGTGATATTTGGTAATAAAAAGGATTATGTTTAACATGGGCTAATTTTTGTTTCAGTAATATAGTTTTGTCAACAAAACTGAGGTTAAAATCGCGAGCCGTACCTTGTATACAATAATGCGTAGTTTATTAGTTATTATCTCACAGTTACTCATAAAACATAAATATTGCTTGAGATATTACAACATGCTAATTAATGTTCTGAAGTGTGCCCCGGTAAAGTGTATTAAGTGCGAAGTAACCTATGATAACATTTTAGTAATTGCTGTTTTCCTATACTACTTCCACAACACCGTCGCGTCGAAAAGGCTAATCATTTATTCAGCATTTTTTTAATCACCACGCCCCTGTTTATCTCGAAATATTTTTCAGTGTGTCGCTTATATATTCATGATTTACTAAAATATATAAATAAGTCTAATAGAGCCAAATAAAATCTTAGTTGACCCGTAATGTATTTATCACTATTGTTTGATTAACAATATTAAATCAAACCGACGATATAAAAACTTCCGCGTTCTTTAATGAATACAATACATAATGAGTGTACATATATACATATATCTATATAAATACATATCATACATATATCTAATGCAGGAAAAGTTGCCTGTCGATTTAATCAAACACAGAGGTGGTTGATCCGAAGAAAGTTTAGCGGTTTGTGGTTGAACCCGTTCCGTGGCCTGTCATTTGTCACTTAAGGATGTAGAAAAGGGCTTTAGACGGCTCATCGTAGCACGACACTCGAAAGTAAATGCGAACAAAAAATTACTATCACTTCAACAATTAAATATGAAAGAAACCTGTCTAAGTTTCGTCATCGTCCATGTACCTATATGTAAAGACGATGGTGTACAATTTATGAGACTGGCTCAAGATGCCATTGGGCCACCTGTTCCCTAGGTGCACTCATTAGCTCAAGTTAAAAATAAAAAATCACATTTCATTTTTCTTTATCTAGAAATAAATGAAACCTGTAAATGGTTTACACTTTTATTCCTGTAAAGTAAGTTCGTGCCAAATGTCGCAATGGTGCAAGCGAGACCACAGGTGGCCTGTAGCAGCACCATGTTTATAGCGACATATGGCTGTGCTGTGCTACATGTTATTGATTATATCTATTGAACAGGTATCCAGTGTCAACACAACATGATCTGATGTGAGGTTGAAAGTAAACATGCTTGCTAGTAAGTGACAAATTTCGTTACAGCAAAAAATTACCCAATTTTTTACCGTTACCCATCCAGTAAAAGGGTACAACATCCACAGTAACTCCTACAACTCTTTAGTTAAGTATAACTGCAATGTTAGAAATTCACATAAATAGCTACGTCCCGAGAGGGCGCGCCGTGCACCGTCAGCTATTTCCTTGGGTAGCACTGCAGCTGCAATGGACGGTTACCACCACGCAAACGACTTCTTGGTCGTTCAATTTGTAGATCATCAACATCATCATCAAGACAAGATATTACGTAATAAATTTATAGGTACATAAAATCTTAATTAATTTGCGTCTAGCAAATTTTCCAGCGTTTTTTAATTATATAACGCCTGTATTTGAAGCACTTTGGAGTAAAATCGTACAATCTAGACCAAAACGTGTCACTAGCGTGACACCCCACTGTGCTTAGCAAATAAAGATAGCATTTGATAACACCGTCTCACTAAAGTAGGCCGATATGATACGCCGCCGTCAAACAAACTTGAACAAACATCGGTCCGATGTTTGTTTAGAAAGACATTACTAAAGAGATACACAACTGTTTTATATATTTACATGTTGAGATAACTGATAGTTTTGCTAAGAATAAACATACACATCACTAGCCATTAGATGATTGTTTGTAGATAAGTTATAATAAAAAATCTGATTAATCTGCCAATCTAGCTTATGACCAAACCTATATACACTACTCATTTATATAGTAACCTTGTCGAAATACCTAACTGACGACAACTTTAATGCCATTCATCCCAAATCCCAATACGAGTACGTATTGTATCTACCTTATGACATTATAATAATAATATTACAGGCCGTTTTATTACATTTCAATCCACTAAAGTGATATTTATTATCCATTAATCAGTTAAGATCAGTATCGCGTGGAATACCAGCAATTATCACCAGGACTTATATGTGCATACAGGTTCCATGTAAGTGATGAATTAAATATGTTAGCTGATAGTTCCTGATATTATCGCACTTCAAATGAAGTTGTAGAGGCGTGTTGTATGCATATTTATGAGCGTTTAGCATCTGATATCACAGGCTATCAGGCAGGAAGTATCTACCGCAGTATATTATGCGGTTATTTATAGAGTTCAGAACGGGATCGCAACAAAGAGAAGGAAAGTACAGATCTCCCAAAGCAGATACGTTTAATCAAAGGAGGAGTTGATTAATTAACAGATTCTAAGTTGTGTAACGTTCTCTTCATTTTCTTGTTTTTATTATATTTTATTAACATAAAAAACTATAATTTAAAACTGTCTTTATATAATGGCGTCATCCGTGTATTAAAATAGAGGGAAGAGTAGGTTGTAAGTTTTTTTAGAGAGTACAGGGCTACTCTGATACTTTGTTTTAAATTAATGGAAGGGCACACAAGATATTTGTGAAGTAAAAAGTTGCCTTGCAAATCCCTTCCCTTAAGAAAGGTTTTGTGAAAGACCTCTAAAAATTTGTTTAACCGTGTCTGAAATTATCCCAGAGAAAAAAACTCAATAATAATATTATATTAAGATTCAAATAAAATTATTGATCTTACCAAATTCTCACAGGTGTACGTTTAATTGCTTTTCAGAAAAGCGCGTAAAAAATCGAACGTATTTTTGTTAATGCGTGTCATAAAAATATCCAATAAAGATATATTTGAGTACGCGTGATATCACAACGACTTTTGCAGTCGATTTGTCAAGGATTAAGCCGCGTTATCTTACATTTAATAATTGAAATGCCTCAATGCATTAACTTTTTCATTCGGCAACCTCCTTCGGAAAGGGCACTCTATTCTCAGAAAATGGTGGACCTAGAAATGCCTAAAGTTATATGTCAGGGTCGAATACAACCATCCATTGTGGTGTCGGGAAGCTTGAAAAATTAACCGAACAGTGCGTTGCGTTATTTTGACATTGAAAAAAATATAATACAGAAATCGTGACCGTCTTGTTTTTGTAAAGGATTGGCTGCAATTTGATGGACTAAGACTTCATTAGTAGAATTAATCGAGCTTTGTAGACAAATTGCGTCTTTAGCGTGCTTGACTTGTGATCAATTATTTTATGTTGGTATTATTAATGCATCTGTATAATATACAAAACCTTACGTATAATAATAAAATATTTATTCATCAGGTATAAATCTTTTTTATACCACTAACATGGCACAGCGTACGGCCCACCTGATGGTAAGCAATCACCGTAGCCCATAGCCACTAGCAATACTATGGGTATCTCTAGCGCCTTGCCAACCCTGTTGTTGTTGAAAACTCACAGTGCTAGCAGCATACTTTAGTACTTAGTACTTACTACCACAGCGTATCCTAATTGAGAACTGGCAACCTTACTTACCGCAGAAACACAACACTACATTAAAGTAGTATTATTTGCCTGCGGTCTTCTGTAAGGTAGAGGTTCAGCAGTCGGTCGACTCCAATTTTAATGGGAAATTTCACGGATGATCCTATTCCGCTCTATCTTTAAAGCGAGTATTTAATTGATTACGACAAATTAAGTAAAAAAAAGAGGTTGCACGCTTTCTTGCAAAAAATATTATTATAAAAATCTGCCTAAGCATGTGTATTATAAGCATGTAGTTGTCTCTACACATTTAATTGATTGCAAACCATAATCTGTTATTAGATTAAACCTCCAATAAAAAGATGTTTCCTCTTTTTTCGACGGCAAATGATAACATTACGTATCTATCGAGTAAATATTCGTTACAGATAAGTACCATCATAAAATGATTATAAGTTACGTCTTCGTTGCATAATATGCTGCGTTTTGAAATGCAGAGGAGATATGGAGCAGCGATAGCACGTTAATATTGCTGTTCAAATGTATTCTAAAGATATAGTAAAACAACCGAATCTATGTGCGTTGTGGTTAATAGGCTCCATTAAAGGGTGGGGATTTAAAAAGTCCACAAAAGGTCACAGTCCGAATGATTTCAAACACTGCAATACGATTCTCTAAAATGTTTACATCAGTGACTTATTCGTAACTGACTGTTCAATGCGAGATATCAAACTACACGACCGTTCGAGATCGAGACATCAAAATGTATTTCGTTTCAAAGTTACCTATTATAACACGCTGCAAAATATTGCTCTACAAAACGCAAGATCCACAAATAATCGTAATCTGAAAAGTATTAAACCTTGTTAGTAAATAGGCTGTCAAGACACCCACATTGCCTGACTAACGATTTGACTACTTTTCGGCAACTAAACGCCGCTCAGAAATAATGACTAGCTAATGAGGTCCATTCATCAAATCGTCAGCCTTATGAGGTGGTTGTCAGTTGTCATAGCTATTAGCCGCTTCGTGACGCGCCCAGCCTTCGCACCAGGCTAAATAAATTACAATACAATGGACCGTAATACGGGCAATACAGCTGACATGCAATTAATATGCATACTTTGGAATTTTTAAGATTACCTGATGCTGTTGGTTTGAGATCGTGATATTTATAGAGTATGTCAAAGTCTTACGTATCAATAGTTTTATTTAAAAAAGTATTTTACTGATTGTATTAATATGTATACTTCTATACTAATATTATAAAGAAAATAGATTTGTGTTTTGTCTGTAATTAATAAACTCAAAAACTACCGGACCGATTTTAAAAAGCTTTACACCAGTAGAATTCTGTATTATCACAGTAACATGAGATATATAATTATACTAGTTTTATCCACGTGACTTCGCCCGTGTAGCAATATAATGTTAAGACTTGGTTACTCGGTGGTATTATAGCCTTATGTTGATGAAAGAATTTTTGAAATAGGTGCTGTTGTTTTTGAGTTTATGCATTACAAACAAAAATGTATGGTGATGCAAGCGTCTATAGGCTACGGTAACAGTATACCATTAGGCGGGTCATACGCTTGGTTGCCATCTTAGCGGTATAAAAAAATAGTATAGATTCCTACGCGGGTGAAGTCGCGTGGAAAAGCTTATAATACGTCAAGTGTGAGCTAATACAGAAGAGTGGAGAAAAGTATTGGAAATGGAAAACTAAATTGACAGGATATGAGCTACCGTAGATACATCACGCACAGTCGTGATCAATATGTGCCGTGACTTTATAAAATACATAGGTATAGTTAGAGAAAACGTGCCCCTAACCACAAATCAGCGTTTGACAAGTAAAGTGCTCCTGACGGAACAGCACACCACGCTCTATTGATTATACTCGTACTTGAAGCAAGTTTTCGTTTTCACATGTCAAAACTGATTGATCTGTGAAGTAATGGACGCGTCTGTTTGTCTGTTTGTCCAAGCTAATATTCGAAACTGATTTTAACAGGACTTTGATCGAAAGATAGTGAACTATACACAACGGCTTACGCTTAGTATTAAGTTAAGTATTTACTCTAAATATAAATTTAAAAAATCTAGACGCGGTCGCGGGTAATAGTTAGTTAAAATATATAAGATTCAATCCAAACTTATTTAGAACGCATAAAATATCCGATGCATAGTCGTAGCCTCGGGACCTTCACCCGCATCAACACCCGTGACATCGAACTCGTTTGGTCGGCACCCGCCAACATGCCTGCGAGCATCTTGAATAAAATCGTCAAGGTAAAGCAGAAAATACAATTAAAATTACCGCATCATAAAATAAGCAATAATTCTTAAACAGTTAGATCCCTAAACTTTATTCAAAACTGATTAAATTATTGACAAAAAACAGAACTTAATCTACCTACTTATAGATAAGAGATAACTGGACCGAAACCAGAATAATGCGGGAGCGACCCAAGAATGCTGGCAACATTGCCACGCTGCATAGAAATGCGTATTCTCTGAGCTAGATATGTTCCAGTACGCCTATCACGAGAGGTCTCAACCATCCGAACTTGAGACCGCCTTAAAAACCTGAAGAGCATCCGGGCCCCATGGACCCAGATTTCAACCGCAAATGCGGAAAAATATGTGCCCTAGACCAAGACATGTAAATTTCCGGCGCTTGAAACACTCCTGCTATAATACATTCTAATATTAGGTTCCTACCTTTTAAACATAATATTCTGAAAGATTTGTATTTCTGAGACACATGAGAATAAATAAAGTATAAAATATCTAAAAAGATTGTCAATTTGCAAAATATGTTAAAATCACTTCGTCAGTGGCTATATTATTTTCTATTAATTTAAGTATCGCATTTTATTTAAGTAAAATTATCATTCTAACAAAAATATAAATTATAATTGTACCTGAGTAGCATGATTTTCAGAGTATTAAATTAATTTCCAATATTTCGGTCTATTCTATGCTACGATTGGTTTAAAGTCATGACAAGTAGGAAAACAATGGATCAAAATAAAAATAATTATTGTATCGATTATTCAGCTGAAGGCGAGTGACATTAGGGTAAATACGCATGAAGGCGAGCACAGTAATAAGACAATAGGGAGCCTTGTATAATGGACAGAATGACGCGAACGGAATGCCATACCCTCACGACTTGCCCCAGTATGACTGCAATTAGCATGACACATCGTATGAATTGAGGAATTTAAGTATTTCCTTTCCTCACACCGTTAAAAAATCAAGTATTTTGCGTGAGAATTTTCTGATAGTAGCTACTTATTTTGAAAGTTTCTACATAGGTTAAATTTGTTTTGTACTAAGTAACGTTACTATTTAACAGTGTCCTGAATGACTATGTTTTAGTAAAAAAACTACTGGATAAACTAGGTTAATTAAAAAAATCGGGATTTGAGCAAGATCCACAGCGCGTTGCGCAAACGCACAGCAGTCAACAATTCGTCATTGTTATGCTAATGGAATTGGCCTTTGGTCACTGGTCCTGTAGCCAACGCAATCTTACAACACGAACTTAAGTTATATTTAAATATTATTTTATTTTTATTCACAGTTTTAATTCACTTTTTGTTAAAGATATAGTGACAATCACGAAAATTCACCTACGTACATCAGTACCTACGCATGAATTCTCGTAATATACCTAATACCTACCTATACGGTTACTTATCACTCTAATGCGTGCAATCAAATTAACATACAAACTGCACTATTGTTTATAGCACGAGCCAGGCTGTATATCGCCGTAAATGTATGAGGTTAAGCGTAGACACATAATAGCAAATTAATATGTGGCCTGCAAATTTAGCACATAGGTTATGAGTATATCATTTCAAAGTATACAAGCTTTTAAACAGGCTCTTGAACTATAAATTATAACAAGACTAATTCAAATTTTGTTATATACTTTACTAAAGTAAACCGTACTGTAGATTTTCCATAATCTAATCTCGGTTACCGATCATCTTTATCAGGTTTCTAAAAGATCGAAATTGAAGATATTCGTAAAGACGTCGTTTTTTTGTTTTGCAATGAGTTTAATGTATCCGGTTGTCTGCGGGTAAATAATCCGTGTCACTGGTTCAATGCTACCGAACCGAGTCGCCTCCGCGTGAATTGCTTGCGACGATGTATGCCCGCCGGTGTGGTATGGCGACAACAATAACAAAAAGGATTTTTACTAAAAAGGAATATATGTAATGTATGAGTTAACTAAAACTTAACGTGTATATTATTCACTTAACGTATAATAATATTAGTACCACTTACCTGATATCCTGATAAACTATAAATACAAAAAATATTTTTAAGAAAATGACGGAAGTAACCAATAACTATAAGCAACAAACCTTGAAAACAATTTTTTCCTTCTCCATTTTCAGTGTCTCTTTGTCGCACCTGAAACAAAATTAAATGGTTGTAATTTTATCACATTTATTTATCAAAGTTATATCATTATATGTCATGTTATTAATTGATCAGTCGTGAAATCAATTCACGATTTAACATACAGGATCTCTACAAAAACTTGATGTATCACTGAGTAGATCATGATTATTTTTTCGTAGATATTGTATACTTCACGGTTGTATCTAACATGTTATAAAAGTATGCGTTATAACAACTTAACAGAATAAAAGTGTGCGTGAAGCTTTCACAGAACTTTAGTCTTCTAAGATTTATTTCAACTACATCCCATAATCTCATTTCTTAAGTGAGACAGACAGACACAATTAAAACCCATGGATAAGGTACAAACATACATGGAATGGCGGAAATAAAAAAAATACCAAAATAAGGATAACAATAGGGTAAGAAAATATTGTCTAAGAAAGTCTGTAGGTATGAAAGAATTGATTATTTTGATGAGTAGACTTTTATAAGTACCAAAATTGTAACCTACATGTGTAATAGTTGGTACTATAGCGGTGTCTAGCGATCGAACGGCAAAGTTGAGTTTATTACCTAGTTTAACTTTTAGTAAGGAACCCTCGGTGCGTGTTTTAAGTTATATGTTTAAGGCCAAGGGCAGCACAAGAGATCCCAAGGATCGACGTGCATCGGAGGAAACGTGGACCCGTAAAGCCTTAAAAAAATACAAAAAGCCTTATTAATTGATTAGTTACGTTATATAAAGTGTTAAGAACTAATATACGAACGTATAAATCATTACATATCGATTTATTTTTGTATCGATTGGTATATTGTTTATGAGCCTGATACTTACTTTTTTCTCACTACGATGAATATAACCATATTAATTGAATGTTTGATTGTAACTTTGAACTGTAACCCGTATTGCCTTGTTAATTAAATGTTTATTTTAGCATCAACCTAAACGTTTTTATTGCTGTAATCGCTTTTTATATTCGGCTATGAAGACAAGGTCGTTCTTAAAGTGTTTGAGTATGTACTCGTATGTCACACATATACCTATCTGCAATAAATTATAAAATATCCGTAATTAAATTACAAAAGTACTAACATCCACACATTTCTAGATTTGACAGTTTCATTTTCAAAAATTAAATTTAATTATTTTTTATAAAACTGATAAGTCGAGTATTAATTCATAATTGTTCTATTTATGAATACATATTTTCGTTATTATAAGTAACAGCCAAGAATAAATATAAAAGTAAAAAAATAAGAGTAAAAACTTTTTCCCCTAGAACAGGATATTTTTCCCCGCTCTGGAAGTTCTGGAACGTTACAATGAAGAACTTTTTGAGCATGAGGAGTGCAAAAAACGTTATTCTGCTTACGAAACGGATTACCTATTATATACAAAATAATGAATAAACAATAAAAAGTAAACTCAAAAACTATAATATAAAACCACACTACTAAAAAGTCACGACCTAACATGTACGAAACAAGAAAATATTCTCATTTGAAATATCTATGTACAAACTGTTCACTAATTAATACATAGCAAGCATTTAACAAACATATTACATTCATAGTGACGTTCTTAGTCTTTAAGAAAAATATTTACTTGTGTCTGAGATAAAAAGATTCCTTACCTACCAAAATTTTACTACACCAGCTAAGGTAATCGGAATACATACATATGCTGCGTATATAATATGATTATTTTAAGTAAAATGTATTAATTCCACAATGAAGCCAAGCCTTGCTAACTCAGATCAGAAAAAAATATCCTGTGACAAGTAAAGTCTATTATTCCAAAATGTTGTTGTTTAAAGTCTTTAAAGTCTTACATAATGGTGCTAAAAGTAAAAACCCAGTAAAAAATTGATAGGCCGATATTATGGGCACACCAACGTACTTATACAATCTAATAAGTGCATTAGTTCTCGTGGGAAATCACGATTCTCGGCCCATAACTAATAGAATAGGCCCTAACAAACATATAAGTTAGTAACACCGTACATTAGTGAGATCTAGTGAATATCGAGAAGCTTTTGAACTTATGTTCTTTTTTGTGACCTCATTCAACTTATGCATCGTGACTAGGAAATATAATGCGTATACAAATAAATATTTAACAGTACACATAGGTATCAAATCGTGTAGGATTCCTTCTCTAACAATTTGCATAGCGGATCTATTGTGTCTAGTGCGCATTATACTTTACATACAATTCTAGAAACAGCACGAGATGATGTTTATATTATGTTTAGTTACTTAACAAAAACTTGCTACGACAGTCAAAGCTCCATTGTACAAGTACATGTTACGTCGGCTTACGTGTAAATATATTAAAACCTTGACTAAATACAATGTAATAAAAATGAACGAACATCAAACTGCCTGCCAAAAATAAACATTTTAAACGTTTTATATTCCTCAATTACTAGTTATACACACATACAATAACTTTGTTTATTTCTACTTATTTATTAGCTACTGAACGTAAGCTTTTAACTTTGACAATTTAATAAACAGACAGATACACTATCTCTGATTATCATTACCTATTTTTTATCGTAGGTAAACCTATGTGCTTTATTATTTTTAAGCGGGTGAAATCTCGAGCGGAGACCTAGTGAAGAATATTATTCTTTGATTTATATAGTTACGTAATGTAAACTATCGTTACTACCATTCGAGTGACTTTGGATAAATAGAAAAAAAATATACAGAATTACAGACGAACACAGAATCTTCGCCTTTAATGAATTCGGTTAGAAATATGGTTCATTGTAAGTCCTAACCAATATAATAAATTCAAATGATTGATTTTGGTTTATTTTTTGCTATTGAATCAAGCCTATAAAATAATAATGCTTGGACATTATCACACAACGCCACCTGGCCCCAAACTAAGCAAAGCTTGTACTATGGGATCCAGTAGCTGATATAATACTTATATACTTTTTGTTTGTAAATACATACTTATAATACATACCAAACACCCAGACGCAAGGCAAACATATTTGTCACATAAATGTTTGCCCCGGCGGGAATCGAACCCGCGAGCCCTAGCGCAGCAGTCAGGTATACTAACCACTAGACCAGCGGTCTCGTCGAAAATATAGTAACTATAGGCTTTATTTAGGTTAATATAAATGTTTATATCTCAACGAAATCTGAATACTTTGTTTTATGCGGTGGTGTGGTGATTGGAAGTTGTGGACCATTTTGTTACTAGGTAGATAAGCATAATATAAAAGATCTTCGTGAAAATTTTTTTTCGTAGACGTGGATAAGATACAAAGTATAACCATGTATTTTTAATTCAATGATTCCAAATAAATAAATTAGTAGCGTAATCACAATTCCTCTAAGAGTTGGCCTTATGTCACATTGGTCTCTGTTGGCACAGAATCAAATTATCTGTGTTGGTATCTCCCAATTGCATCGTTTGTGTGTAAGTAAATCTGCATTGCACAAGGTATCCACCACAACAATTACTTACGTAAGGACGGACAACGAGACGCTCCAACTGTACGGAATCAATATTAGTGAGCATCGGCGCGGATCTAAATATTACCTCATTTGAACAGCGCGACGAGTAATGCAATGCAAGTTAATTAATGTTCTAATATAAAAAGGCATTTTGTTAAATGAAAATGTTGATACTCAAATCCCATGAAGCCCAATTGCACACACCTTTGAAAGTTCAGAGTGTAGATATATGTTTCCAATTATATTAAAAAAAATTGTATCTAAACTAGTAGTTATCGATACATACATATGTATATAGGTATGTATCTCCTTGGAATATCTTTAGCACATACCCGTAATAGGTAATAACCCTCTTGAAAATAACATAGGTAGGTACTGTAGGTAGGTAATGAGTTATATGATAGGCAATTATCTGTACGTAGGTATACCGTATTTATGTAACATTGTTAATTTGTTATTACCTACAACGTTCTCTCAACTCGGAATATAATAATTAAGCGTTTACAGGAAAAGTCGGTTTTCACTGACATGCACTATGTTGGCATATCCTTCGCCGGAACAAGACTAATGCCGGATTTCTAAGCAGAATAATTAATAAAAAAATTAGCAGTAGATATCTACCTAAATAAAAAGGACTTGGTTTGAGGTCTGTTTATATCGTATACCTATTTTCGCATAGGTACTTTGCAATTCCACAAAGGTTTCAAAACCTATAGGTCACGTAGTTCGCGTTGACCTAGAATCACAAAATTTGGCAAGGAACATCTTTCAGCACACAAGGAAAACCAAATCATTAATGTGTAGTTGAATAACGAAAAAAGGGAATAAAGAATTACAACACTTATTATTTAACGGAAAATTTGTCCTTTAGCCTAGTTTTCTTTTGCACCGAACCCTCGGTGCACGAGACCAACTCGCACTTGGCCGGTTTTTTATAAAAGTAACCTGGTAGCTTAGAATATATCTACATTATATTTACTACCTAAGCTGAAGCAGAATGCTTGTAGCCCAAAATTTTAATGGCGGTGGGTTACTTATTAAAATGATTTCTAATAGGTATCCCGTGAAGGTGGTATGTAATTAATTACCAAATCTCATTCGAGTAATGAGTGCAACCTTCATGTAATAAATAACTATATCAATCCTTGGATTTTTTTAGCTAATCAATCGTGTATCAATGATAACTAACTGACTCGCAAGTTCGGGTCAAAGAGAATCAATAATAACGTGATAACATATCCAAGAAAAAATTTATTCCTACGCGCAATGTTAACTTGATACCTAAATATTGTAGCAAAAATTGCAGGCAAGTACTTACTTTATTCTCAACTGTTTACAGCACGTAAAACCATGCAAGATCTAACTACTAATAACACAAGCACTATATTTTATGAAAATCTTTTTAATACTATAAACTCCCCGCGTGTGGGTACAAGTGTATGTACGATTTGTTTACGCGGTTGTCATGGTAACGCGCTGCAGATTTCAATATGGCGGGCGGTGCGCGCGCGCCGCTGTGCTCGAGAGCTAACTGACGCGCCGCCGCTGCCACCACCGGTAAGAGTTCTTCCGAAAGCGAGAGGAAGCGTCCAGCCTCCAAGCGAGTTTTGTTGTATGAGGACAAGTATATACTATATATTAAACGCATGTTTTCATTAATCCGATCCGACATTGATTTGTATTCATACGCCCACTAGAGATTACTTTTTAAAACGGTCGGGACTTCACTAATTGCTTTAATAAAATACAGAAGTATGTCATGAATCTTTAATACAATAAACATCAAAAATATGTTTTCTCTCATTAAATCTAAGCACTAAAACATGGTTTTCAATTTGACAGCACTATAAAGCCTGAATGTGGTGTGGCATAATAAAGAAAGCATAACATACAAATTAAAACCTTAAAATTAAATCATTAAACAACTAGGTCCATTCCATACAAAAAAGTCCCCGCTTTGGACTGGTGTTGTGAAAACAGAGTGAACATAACATGAAATGGTTGAGAACTTATTAGTAAGAAGAAGTCTACGTAATTATCAATTAATATAGGTAATAACAATGAATACAGGTAATATAAGCTACATAAAATGTTGGATAAGTAACTTTATATGGGTAGGTACATTAATTCTGTTATAAAAATTATAATTTAACTAATTAAAACAAATGATATGATGCATTCTTGTAGCGCTCGGCACAAAGGTGCGATTCGCGTGTTGAGTCCCAGACGCAACCAAGCATTGCACACCACCACAGGATAAAATATACTAGTATGACACCACTATATAATCTGTAGTTTTATGCAATATTAGGCTACGTACTAAGAATAATATTCATAAAACTTAACTAAAACATAATAAAGCAGATTGGAAATGATTTACGATAAGAAGTACCCTTAGAAACCATCACGAAGAATTAAAATAAATGTTAGTAGGCAAAGGAAGCTAGGGAATAATCTGCGAGACATCATAGTTCAGTCGTATTGAAATATCACTTCAATATAATACAAGGGTATTTACATTAAGATAATTTATATCTAGGTCACTCCGGCCGCGGCGGCGACATCGAGATAAAATTTACAGCCAGCCGATATATTAATTTATATCACACAGATATTACATTTCCACAGTAAATTGTACATTAATTAACACAACCTACCTATTTATATATACATAGTTATATACTACATAATATGTAAACTAATAATTACTTGCACAATTAGGAGACAACTTATATGGTATTGACAACTTGATCGAAACATTTAGCAACAAATTGTTCTTTATCATCGAGTTTTCTGATGTCGTTGGTCATGTGACGGGTCAGCATCGCTTCCTGCAAGGCATTGAGGGCTTCCGATGTGAACCTCTTGCCCTTGAGGTGTGTGATGACGGACGCCTCCCCGTGGAAACCAGACTCGACCAGCCCGGGTGGTATGTTGAGTGTTACGTCATCGATGAGACCTTTCTCCACAGTCATATTGATGACCAGCTCCTGTGTCGCGGAGTAAATTTTCGAGGGCGCGAGCAGTTCCGCGGGCACTGGGAAGGAGCGGCTGACGGTGAACTGAGGCGTCCTGCCGTAACACCAGTCCCAGCTTTGGAGTTCGTCCTTTATTTCTGCCAAACCTGCAGGATACATAACATTGAAATCTCATTGAGACGTACTAAGAGAATATGTCTTCTCTTAAGGTGAATTGAGTTAAAATTTACCTGGGAACCACTCATCTGAAGGGTTAACAAATTGGAAGCCTCGTTGTTTTGAGATCAGGTTCTGGCCGCCGTCTTCTAGGTGCAGAGCGGGCGTGCGGAGATACTCGTAGCCGAGGGCTGTCTGTAGGCTGTCTACGGTCACCTTGGTGTCGATCTCGGCCAGGTTCGCCACTGCCGACCGCGTCGACGCCGTCGCATTAGTCTGTATGCCATGCTAAATAGAATTAAAAATGTCCCTTAACTTATGGATTGGGGGGAAGAGGCCTTGTTAGTTGTTAGAGACAGTTAGCATAAGGAAGACACACAGTTACAGTGCAGAAGAAAGAACATAAAATGTTATCAAGTGATATAGCATGGGTTAGATAAAGTGCAAAAATGAATTAAAAAGAAAATAAATAAGTAGGTAAGTATCTACTGAAAGATTTAAGCAAAGCAGAGCTTAACTCAGATATTAAACAAACTTGAGAATTTCTAAAATGAACACATGCAACAGTGCCACTTTTATTCATTGACATCAACAATGATTCACCAAAACAAAGGAATGCCACTACATGTGTGACCTCAGGTGCTGTTGAATATGTAAAAAGGTAAGGCCTCTTTTGTGATCTAACTGGCAACATTACAGACAAATTGTTAAAAAAAGAAACAAAGTTAAGTATGAGTACAAGAATAGAAAGAAATGTAACTAGGTCAATAAACAAACATATAATTTATTTATTACAAAAATCCAGTCTCTTTTGGGCTTGACTCACCTCACGTTTGGCCAGGGCTTTGCTGAGATCTGCCTTATTGGCATTGACTAGAAGAGTGCAGTGGTGGTAGCCAGTCAGGCGGCCTAGCTTGGCGGCTGTTCCAGAAACCTGATATCAGCTACTAAGGAAATATATTTTCTTTTCAGAGTTTCATGCCTCAAAAGGAAAAAAGGAACCCTTATATGATCACTTTGTTGTCCCTTGGAACGCTTCGAATGAGTTTGCAGGTGCATTTGCAGAAAGGACAGCTCTACTTTGTATAATTTAATGTAACATGTATGTGCTTAAAATTGGCATCTTGTGGAGTACCTATATTATGTTTTTGGAAAGGATACTTTGTATTTGTCTCGAACAATAAGGTCCTGACGCTCATTGATTGTGGATTTGATACCAAATCCTCTGAAAAGTGCCCTCTTGATTAGCTCCAAGTTATATTTCCTGTCATATCTTTCACGAGGTGTGAAGAATGTGATGTTGAGGTTGCCACGGTCATGGTACACAGTGCCACCTCCACTGTTGCGACGAGCCAAAGCTATTTCCCTCTCAGTTAACAGTGGCACATTGGCTTCCAACCAGGGGTTCTGGTGTCTCCCAATGACAACACAGGGCTCATTGCGCCACACCATCATGACATGGTGGTTGGAGAAGTCCATGTTACGGTACATCCAGTCCTCCAGAGCCAGGTTAGTGTAAATATCTGTAGATTGTGACATGAACACTGACTTTGTCACCTCCCTTTCTACTGGCAATACACGCTCCTTCTTTTCAGACATGGTCTTCACACCAGTGCTCAATGTACAAGCAGTGTTGCTTCTGACTATGCCAATGGCAAAGTAGGTGCTGCTTGAGGCAATCTTCTTCATCATAGCTTGGGCCATCTTTAGATCTTTAGAGTTATTTAAATAAATGTTATATAAAAACGGACACTTTTTTGTATGAACTTTCAAACAACAGTTTTTAAGCGTAAATAATGTTTAATACAAAGTCTTTATGACTAATACCGTAAATCTAATGAGAGTGCACTAGTGCATGGGGCCACAGGCGTCAGTGTCTGCTGAAGAGAGGGAGATTAAGTATTCGTGAAGGGCGATGGTCTGGTGCAGCCACTTCCAAGTTTGGTGCAGGGTGTTAATTCGAAATCGAATTCCCAAACAGTCTCGGCAGTCAGTTGGCATTCCTCCTCTTGGATACAGGATGAACAAAAAAATCACTTATCAGTTAAACACCAGACTACGGTATTTGAACAGAAACTATACAATACTAGCTAATATTAAACTCGATACTATGTGAGACAACACTGAACTAATCAACTGAAAAGCGTTGTGACCGCGCCACGACAAACGACGTATTAAACGTTCCGCTTCCGTCGTCTCCATTATATTTGTACTGATAATGATAAGCGGGCCGGGGAACTAGGAGGTCGAGCGAGGGCATTCGAAGTTCACTCGAAGACTAGCAAATAAACAACATGATAAGAAGCACGAAGCAGCCACGCGCGGCGGAAACTTATCATACTTTTTTATCCAACCATTTACCTAATTTCTCATACAGTTTGCTAGACTACAGCAGACAGGTAGGTACACCTGGGTACACCTTGGGGTACTACATACATAATGTAATATAAAGGTACATCAGACTTGAGAAGAATGTAAATGACGTTGATTTTTTAGAAGGAAATGCAAAATGAAAACATACCATTTTTTTATAGAAATAGCACTTCAACCCTGTCTGTCTAGTGTCTACGACTTAAAACTAGTCGATCGATATAGTCTTTGCAGCGTAGCGGTTGCATTGTATTCACTTGGGTCTTTGCGTCAAATTACTTCAAACTCAAGGTACGAAATACGGATTACAGCTGCTCCACGGTTGTATTCTCTTGGGCTGCTCTGCTCAAGGTCATCATGTTTCCAAAAAAATATACTTAAAAACGTAGTGATTATGTACTCTGTGGTTTCCAAATTCAATACCTAACAATACATAAATTAACCTAATAGGGTCCACAGAGTACATAATCACATAGGGTCCTAATACAACAACGTTATCCATTTCATAGTTAAATTTTAACGAGCTTTAGTATTATTATTCTGAGTTTAGTATAGTAGCTTACGTAATTAGGGATATTCACTTAACATCGATATTCGATGTTAAAAACAAATATTTATTGTATTCGATATATTTATTTATAGAAACATCGAACATTTGTTGTTTAATTTTTTTTAACACTACTTGATGACTTCAATTTTGAATAAGGTTAATTAAAATAGTGAAATCTGTGAGTGACCACCTTAAATATTTAATCGATCTCGTCATCTCAGTCATCTCACCACTATCATAGTAGTACAATTCTATTCAAGTAACACTAATAGAAAATCATTGTTAATACACTACTAGCTATGTTACTCTGGTCTCTGATGCTACTTCACACATACAAAATCAAGGTCCAAAAACTTTGAGCGTTTCACTGGAAAACGGTAATATTAAACTTTTGTAGAAAGTATTCGATATTAAAAAAAATCGATGTTTTCTACCGATATATCGATTATTATCGATACGATATTTTATATCGAACTAAAAAGATTGAGTGTAAGAGAATTTGAAATGGTTTTTTTTCTTGAAGAGGATTGATTGCCATAGTAAGGAAGAAGTAGGAAAATCTTTTTGTTTTGTTGGCAATGTTATAGAAAGAACAATTCAAAATTATATGACTATTTGACATCTGTTTGACATGTAATATGTTGACAGTTGACAACTTGACATTGACAAAGCTTTCATTTTTGGGAGGTGTGCGAAATTTCGATAAACATCAAGAAAATTCGCTGCTTATGTGAATAGCGATCGTAACAAATATATAATTACATCTACTGCAATACAAATAAAAAATGGCATTCAGAACTACTGCCGTTGTGTTCAGTAGTAAGTAGAGTAATTTTACAATGCATGCAGAACATAAATTGTCGATTCCTATCCTATTATGTAACCTATCTTTTATTTTCAGACACCATGAAAAAATGGGCATATAATGCAGCAGGATTTAACAAGTACGGTGAGTAGAAGTGTGATAAAAGGCAAAATTATTACATACATAATTTGTCCATCAAATATTTGAATTACATTCTTTTGAACTCAAAGCGCTTCAGTAATGATTAGAATAAGTACATAAACTTATATATTAGACGAAGAAGACGAAGTACTTATAAAGCATAAGTACAACCTATTTGCTGGTATATCTTGCAATATCTTTGACAACAGTCCAAGTATAAGAATTAAAATGGTATTAAATGGCAGCCTTAATAAAAAATAATAAATTTTAGCAAAGTGAGCTTAGAAATACTCAAAACACTTATATTAATGACAATTAAAATAAAGTGCTATGTCTGCATAATTATCAGTCTAGCACTCAGTCTCATCGGCGACTGGTAATATGCATGTACCAAGTTATCAGCATTAAAATGTCTAATGTTTTTATAAACAAACACTAATTACTATGTAACACTCTGTAATATTAAGAAAGATTCTTGTGAACTCCATTTCTATAGAAGTTTATTTGGGCACTGGAGATTCCTACATTCATGAGAATCTCAGGGCCAAAACCGTAAGCAGTTATTTTAAAACTCAATACCATCCACAGGTCTCCTCCGTGATGACTGCCTCCACGAAACTCCAGATGTAGTAGAGGCCCTCCGCCGCCTTCCCGCCCACGTTATTGACGAGCGCACATTCCGCATGGTACGTGCTGTGCAGCTGTCCCTGCAGAAGACCATCCTCCCCAAAGAGGAGTGGACTAAGTATGAAGAAGATAAACTATACCTTACACCAATTGTTGAACAAGTCAAGAAGGAGAGGTTGGAGCGTGAACAATGGGAAAAAAATTATTAATTTTTCGGCAATGTTGTGAGTTTAATTTAATTGCATACCTTAAATAAATTAGCCTGTTAAATTACAACATGTTTCATTAAATTCTTAAATTTTGTCAATATAAATTAATGTTTTTGACTGTTCAGTAAAATAACCACTAAAGTGGAAAACAGGAAAAATAGGTAAGGGGCCGGCGGTCTGTGGTATTGTTTACTACACACTAATATTTGTGTTGTCCTGTGTTGTTTCTTGTGTACTACTTTTTGTGAGGTAAGTTTTCCATTAATCATTTAGTAGCTGGTGATGGAATCTGAGGAGCCCCCGGATGGGGGTGGAGGTGACTCCATATGTCATGATATTGAGATGTCTACTGATGCCATCATTAGAGAAGACCCCAAAAAAGTCTTGAAGGCTGCCAAACGCTCTCAACCCGCTGCAGAGATTATTCTAAGCAAACGGGATGCCTCCTCTCCCCCTACCGCTTCAATTCAGCATACATATACACTCCCTGAATTTAGTGGTACTAAACTGAAGTACAATGACTCGGATAAAGGCCCTTTTATTGTCCACGTCTCACGAGTGGAACCCGACCCATCAGCTGGCTATACTATTAGTTTGCTTAAATTCGCTCACATTATTTACAGAAACAAGGTCTCTGGTATTCACAAGGGGGGAATTAGATCTGTAGGACGCAACCGTGTTGTTGTTGAATTTGATAATGCTTCTTCTGCCAATCATTTCCTCGACAGTCCATTGTTTCAGGAGCTTAATTATAAAATTATAATCCCAGCATTTCACATTACCCGAATGGGTATTGTGAAACAAATCCCCGTCGACTGGTCTATGGAGGAGTTTCTGAGTAGTATTGAATGCTCCACCCCCGGTTGCCGTGCTATAAAAGCAAGAAGGCTGAATCGTAAATCTGTTACTGACGGTAAAACTGAGTGGTTACCTACGCAGACAGTAGTTGTGACATTTTTAGGTCAAACCTTGCCTGAGAGAGTCTTCTGTTGCTACACTTCGCTTCCAGTAGCTCTTTACACCCTTCCCACTATACAATGCAATAATTGCTGTCGCTTTGGGCACATTCAAGATAAATGCAGGTCCAAACCAAGGTGCTTTATATGTGCTCAACCACATTCTGGACGTTCCTGTCAAATACCCCGTAGTGAGGCTACATGTCTGTCTTGCTCAGGTCCTCATCTGGCTATTGACCCCAATTGCCCTGAACATATAAGACAGAAACAAATAAAAATTGTAATGTCAGAGGAAAATATCCCATACTCTGAAGCCTCTCTCCGTTTTCGCCCTACCCGTCGCTCTTCTGACTCCACACGCTCTTCTCATTTGTCTAACCCCACTTCCTCTCCCAACTCTATGTCCACTCCCACTCGCCCCCCAATGAGCCCGCTTACTCCAATTTATGAAATCTCCAGACCTTTAATCCCTCCTGTTTTATCCCAATGGAAAACTGTATCTCGCAAGCAACGACCTCGCCCTCCCCTTAGTAAGGAATTCGACAAAGAAGCTCACTCTGCCCTAGTTAGTTCTCCAAAATCTTCCCAGCCTAATGGCTGTGCTCTTATAACTTCAGATAATCATTCTAGACAAAATCCTGAATTATCCGATATCATACAACTTTTGATTTCTTTAATCGATATTATTACCAAACATAATATCAGCTTACCGTACACTGTCACTGAAAAACTTAACCAGTTCACTCCTACTTGTTTTAATAAAAATGACGAGAATTCTTTAATGGAATTGCAAGAGCATTAGGCATAAAAAACATGAAATTATCTCTCTAATTAACTCCTACCATCCTCATGTTTTGGCCATCTCGGAGACATGGTTAAGGCCGGGTTCTCGTTTTCGGGTTCCTGGGTATTCATGTCTCCGCGATGATCATGTTAGTGGATGGGATGGAAGTGCCCTTCTTCTTAAACATTCCCTTATCTATTCATTGATTCCACTCCCTCCCCATTCTCCCTCTTTCAATATTGTAGCCGTCAGGGCTATAAATACAACCTTTGTGTCAATTTATATTCCTTCTCCCAATTCTTCCATTATTTCCGAATTAAACTCTATCCTCTTAACTCTTCCTATCCCCTTAGTTGTTGTAGGTGACTTCAACTGCCATCATACTATGTGGGGTTACCTCCAGTGTGAGTACCCATCTGCTCTCCTTATTGATTTGTTCGATAATAATAACCTTTGTTTATTAAATGATGGCTCGCCTACTAGAAGAACTCCTCCCTCTCAGAATCCCAGTTGTGTCGACTTATCCTTAACGTCCCCCAATCTGGCCTCTCAGTGTAACTGGAAGGTATTATCCTGCTCGTATGGTAGTGACCATCTCCCCATCCTTATCTCCTTATCCCATAGTGTTCCTATCTCGCCTATGCCATTTCCTCCTCTCTTAAAGTTTCGTACCTCGAAGGCTAAGTGGACAGAATTTCAGCAATCCGTTACAAGCCTGACAGATCTATTCCTTGAAATAACTGTTGAGAACTTTTTACAAAATTATAATGATTTTATCTCTGCTTTATTAACTTCGGCCAATCAATTCATTCCAATTAAAAAGTCTCCTAAAGATTTCATTCCTTCCCCTCCATGGTGGGATTCTGAATGCACGGAAATCATCCGCAAACGGGAAGAGATGGAAGAGATCTTTTTGGAATTTCCGTCTTTAGAAAACTACTTAAATTTTCAAAATACAAAAGCCAAATGAAAAAGGGAATTATCCTTGAAGAAACGTAACGGCTGGTCTCGTTTCTGTGAGATTCTTTCTCCCCGAACCCCTTCTTCATTAATTTGGAAAAAAATTAAAAAATTCCGAGGTTCTTTCATTTATAGTAATCCTGTTTCCAATGATCCTTCTATCTGGCTCTATGATTTTTTGGATAGACTGGCTCCACCTTTTTTCCTCACGAAAATTGTTTTCCATCATCGTCCCCTTCTCCTCCTTCCTATGATCCAATGGATGATCCTTTTACATTTGATGAGCTTTGCTCTGTTTTAGATAATCTTCACGACTCCTCCCCTGGTATTGATGGTATTCCTTACTCCTTTTTAAAAAAAAATTCTGACTCTTCAAAATTAATTTTACTCGCTATTCTCAACAAAATTTATGAAACTGGGTTTGTTCCTGAGTCATGGAAACATCAAATCATCATTCCTATCCTTAAACCCCATAAAGATCCTAAAGATCCCTCCTCCTATCCTATCCCTCCTCCTATCGTCCGATTGCCTTATCGTCAGTCCTGGCCAAAATTATGGAACACTTAATAAAAAATAGATTGGAATGGATTCTTGAAAGCAGGAATATCTTGTCAAAATCGCAGTTTGGGTTTAGAAAAGGTATGGGCACGATGGACAGCCTGAGCGTGTTCTCTTCGGAAATTCGCCTGGCCCTCTCAAGGGGACACCATCTTGTTGGTGTATTTCTTGACGTCACTTCAGCCTATGATAGTGTACTCCTCCCGCTACTCAGGCAGAAAATGCTTCAGCTGAGTCTTCCCGCGAGGATGGTTAATATCATTTGTAACCTTTTCATGGAACGCTATATTTCTGTTCGAGTCCAAGGAACTATACATCCTCCAAGAATAGTATGGAAGGGGTTACCACAGGGCTCGGTTTTAAGCCCCATACTCTATAGTTTATATACTTCTGAACTTGACTCTTCTTGTTCTTCCGATTGTGACATATTACAATACGCAGATGATATAGCCCTGTATTATGCCTCAGAATCTATCGACGATTGCTCTGTTCGCCTTAATTCTGCTATACAAAATCTTTATATCTGGCTAGCGGATCATGGCTTATCTCTGTCTGGTCCTAAAAGCTCTGTAGTGGTGTTTTCCAGAAGAAGATTGATACCGGATGTTGATATTGTTCTGGAAAATGGGACCATTGAAGTAAAAAACAATGTAAAATTTTTGGGGGTATACTTTGACTCTCGTATGACTGGCACTGTCCACCTTAATTACATTAAGGAAAAATGTGAGCTTGGTGTAAATGTTTTGAGGTCTCTTTCAGGTGTGTGGTGGGGTGCTCACCCCTACACTCAGAAACTCCTTTATAACGCCATTATTCGGAGCCATTTTGATTACGGGTCATTCTTGCTTGAACCGTGTAATAAAGCTGCTATAGCTGATTGGGACAAGATTCAAGCTAAGTGCCTCCGCATCATTTGCGGTGCCATGAAGTCCTCCCCCATAAAAGCTCTCCAAGTAGAATGTCTGGATCCGCCCTTATTTCTTCGTAGACAATATCTCTCTGATAGATTTCTCTACAAAGCTGTTCAAAATTCTTGCCACCCTTTTACCACTTACTTCTCTTTGTCACCTTTCAAATTTTATTCCATCTTCAACTTATTGGACTCATAAAGAAGCTCCTTGCCTTTTCAAAAGTTATGAAAAAATTATTGCAGCATCTCCTCTTTTTCAATTTCCTGGTAATCCTATGTTTGCTGTTCCTTTTCATGCACTTGTTTTTAGGCCCAATGTAATTACATATTTTGGTATTAATAAAGAAGATCCTGGAGCCAACATTCGGTTTAAAACACTCTTAAATGAGCAGTTTCCCGGGTGGCGAACTATGTTTACAGACGCCTCTAAACTATCTGCAGATGACCCTGTGGGTTCTGCGGTGTGGGTCCCTGACATGAAGCTGACTCTTAGTTTTAAATGCTCTCCCAGAATATCTGTTTTTTCTGGAGAAACTATAGCTATTTATGAAGCTGTATCCCTGGTAGAATCCCACAACCTTAATAAAACTATAATTTTTACTGATAGTCGCAGTTGTTTAGAGGATATTTTAAAATTTCCCTTACGTTCTAGAGATGTTCACCCTATTAACCTCAAAACTCGAGAACTCCTTTTTAAGTGTCACTCTGCTGGAATTGAGGTAGTCCTTGCATGGATTCCTGGCCACTCCGGTATTTCTGGCAATGAACAGGCTGATACGTGTGCTAAGTGGTCTATTCGCAATGGTACGGAGACTTACGCTAACTGCTTTGCCCAAGATTTACGTTCTCTCGCTAAAATTGATTTGAATAAGCGCTGGAATGATGCATGGAACTGTACCCGTCATCTAAAAGGTAAATTTTATGGCAGTTTGCAACCTGATATTCCATTAAAACCCTGGTTCTTTGAGTTTCGTAACTGCTCTAAATTTTCTACTTCGACAATAATTCGGTTGCGTCTTGGCCATAACTGCAGCCCACATTTTTTATCAAAGATCAGGGTTCGGGACCACTCTTTATGTGAATGTGGCCTTGATGAGGGTACCGTTGAACATATTTTCTTTGCTTGCACCAGATTCCCTGTTTCATTGTATGATGTTCTTCCTCCTACTTTTCCTCGCCCTTTCAACATATCCTGTATTTTGTCTTCCTCAGAAAGCTCTATTATAGCTATTTTATTTAAGTATATTGAAAGATATAACATTAAACTTTAAATGTATTATTTATATCATAAGTATATTTATGTTGGTAGTTTTATTATTTTGTAACTTAGTGGGTGTTGGTGTTGGTATATTATATTGTGATGTCCTATCTGTTTTAGATCGTGCTACTGGTCATTTTGGCAGAACGAAAAAGTCATAAACAATCACGTGTATTTTTCAACCCTGACACTGGCAGAATTGTCAACCTATTGACAGAAGCCATAAATATAATAAATTAATTAATTAATAATTAAGTGGAAAACAGGCGTTTTATAACCAGATTGTGAGATCGTTAATAATGACCTAAGCTTTTGATGCTTGCAACACTAACATATGACTAACACATGGCCAACTGAATTACCCAGACAGTCCCAAATTTGACAAATAAATTAATGAAGATTTTATTCAGTTTTCACTAGCCTGTAGTTAGATAATAGCAAGTGTTGAATAAAATAATTTCGTAAATTAAACATTTTTATTTACAATAATATTGCGTATAAAAGGGTATATTATGCTTAACAGAAGAGCATATAAGATTCACATATTATTCTACACAAATATATGGCAACAAAAGATTGATCATATGGGCTTCTGGGGCTTTTGTTCATAAATTATGGTCCCTTCAAATAATAAGAATCACAGAATATACATAAAACTAATAAATAGCTAGAAACATAGGGTAAATAGCCAGAAGCAATGATTACCACAGAGGAAACAATAAATCATATAAATATATGCCTAATTAAAAGATGTTTCAGTAAAGAGGTTAACATTTGCATACAATTAACAAAAACATTGAGAAAAAATTACTGAAAAGTCATAATACTAACCTACGTAATAATTATGAAATTCATAAACCTTCAAAAAATATAAATATTTGGCCAACTTTACGAAGAAAACAATCACCAAAGAAGGTAGTAAACACAATGATATGTACTCTAATTCATACCTATTATTTTACTAGCTCTCCACCAGCGTTAAAATAGGAAGATACATTTTTAAACGGCTTTATTTATCATGCATGCGCTTTTAGAATATTATAGTAAGATAAGATTCCTATAATTCAAAAGATTATCAATCATAAAATTTCTATATTTCAAAAAAAGTGACATTCAATAAAACCCATTGCCACTTCACTCTAGTCTTTTACTCCTTCCACATTCATCAATCTGTTTATACATGCCCACAGGTTTTGAGCGTAGTTTACCTGTCCGTTTCTAAGTACTTTTTTGATTATCAATATTATCATATTATAAAAATAACAATTAAATTAAGATAACTGAAATATCTCAAAGGTGCCACACATTTATAATTTTTTTGTAAGAAACAATAATTCAATTAATAACATGTTTCTACCCCTCTTAATATGGTATTAATCAGACTAAAACTAAGTGCATTTTTTTATTAATCCCAGATATCAGGTAGGCACTCGAATCTTTTGGACATGCCGAAAACATACACAGCTCAGACCTATAGCACAATCATAATATGTTGCACGGCACTATTCTAAAGTAAATAAATTCGATAAATTGTCATTTATATGCTTAAGATGGACAACACAAATAATAAATGTTCTTAATAAATCTAGTAAAATATCTATAGATACTTTAAATATGGCATGTTATACTTAGATTAAATTTGTTACCTTTCCTAACTAATGAACCAATTCATAGCCTAGCATATTTCCCGGAAATATAAATTCTGTTGAGGATAATACCTATTCAATTTCTGTACAAAAGAGGAATATTTTTATACAAATTTACATATCTATACATTATTGGCAACATCTGTTTCCCCAAGTTAGTCTTTGGAAAATAATTATATCTTTTTACCTTAATTACAATTATAATTCCTCGTCACCAATTGCCTCGAAAGCATTATTTTCTACACAGTCTTTGCCCGTCTTAAAAGCAACGGATGCAAATTTCTCTGTGAGTTTCTGGACAGAGAATAATTCCCTTGAACTTCCTGATGTATACGAGTCTCCATTCTGCA
This sequence comes from Falcaria lacertinaria, assembly GCA_951449985.1. Classification (NCBI taxonomy): domain Eukaryota; kingdom Metazoa; phylum Arthropoda; class Insecta; order Lepidoptera; family Drepanidae; genus Falcaria; species Falcaria lacertinaria. Next base: position 3,498,459 of record OX602109.1, on the reverse strand, counting down.
ATCAGAAAAAAAACAATTTCTATGCATCTGAATATAATATAGCCTCCGTTGCTGAATCAGTTGAAGCTTGAACTGAGGTCCTGGATTAAATTTAATGTATATGGATAATTTAGCAAATAGATAGTAGAAAGAGCTGACAAATGGCAAATAATACTAACAGCGGAGCTGAGCGTGTCACTGGAAGAGGAAGGAGTGACGAGTTGACTGGAACCGTCCCTGCGCACGTACGTGAGCGGCCGCCGTGGGGCGCGGGCCGACACTGGAGGCAGCCCTGCCTTCTGCCGCATCAGCTCCTCTACTATCGACTAAAACATCGATCAATGCCATTAATACAACTATGAAATACGTTTATGTAATTAGTACACCATTCATTCGTCAGAGTTCCACGAAGAACGCTAGGCTGGCTGTAAGGATATACTGGCACAGTGAGTCCTCCACAATAATAATGTTAGCAAATCGTTAGTGAAACTCCTGGTATTGCTAGCGTATATATGCTGTAACTGCTTATCGTTGAGAATGGCTGCGGCCGTACGCTTCCGTGCCAGCTTAGTAGAATAAAAAAAAACAATTTAAACTGTGCACACCTCCATTTAATTCCCTCTTGTATTCTGTCACGTTTATAAAGTAGGTATGGTGTGAACTTTATTAGCCTAATATATATTAAACAATTTGTAAAATGCTATCTATTGTTAAGCATAGCTGAATACGTATATATTTACTTCAGTACTACATTAATATAGGCACAAGTTAAAATTGAAGTAATAAAACAATTCCAGAATGGATTACACTATTTTATGATAAAGGTTAATAAAAAAAGGTCCTCTCTTTTTCTTGAGTTGAATGAGCATGCAAATATCATAATGTAGAATCAGCCAGAGTTATAAACAACTCTAAATATACAAACATTACTTATTCATAACAAAATGTTTAAATTGTTTACTATGCAAATTTAATTCTTTTGGAATCAAGTGGGTTAGTTATTTTAACTATGCAATGTTTTTCAGGATTGCTAATTTTTTTTTTGTTTTGCTGAATATATATTTTTTATTTTTCAGGAATTATTGAATCAAACTTAAGTGAACTATAAGTGTTTATAGTATTACCTGCAAACAGACACTGATGAATGTTGCGTGCTCTGTCCTTAGCGTTATCCATTTCAGATTGTCTTTGCTAATGAGATACTCAAACGAGAGCTCGAAGTTTTTGTTATCTTCACCGAGGAGTGGTCCATGTCCGTTACTTTGAGGTTTTTCAATCTGTTCAATAAATTAAATCTCTTACGTTACCGTGTATAAGTAGGACGACGCTTGTATACGAGACGAACATTAAGAATAAACTAATTAAGACAAAAAGAAATATGAGAGCAAAACTAAGTTTATCTCATTTCACAAAGTTATTTATGAATGTTTATTAATATTACCATATCTAACTATTTTTGAAACTAGTGTTCATTTTATAAATAGCAGTTTCGAATGTTCTAGATTTCACTACTCTACTGTATGTTACTAGATTAATTTAATTAATAGCGTAATTTGGATTGAAATGAGAGCTATGCAAACTAATTTGTTGATAATGTGGGATTGCTATTTTGTACCTACTGATTAGTCACCAAAAGACTACAACTAATAATAAGTACTTATAATTGTTCATAGCCAGAAAAGCTTACTGGATGCAATGTGGTTATTCTCCAACACTTCATCCTGGTGACTTTGTAGCGCTGTTCCCTCGGCGGCTGCGTGAGGGTCATCAGCAGCAGTTCCTTGGCCACGAGCGACGCGTGCACGCGACATGTGTCCGAGACCGTTCCCGTGACGTTGGAACCGTCCGTCACCGCCTCCCCAGCTGGTATCCGACCATAGTGGCGCAGTGTTCGTGCCAGTTCTATGTACTGAAACACAGTTTCAGATATTGAGCGTAAAGACGTAAGTAACTGACAAGTAAACATTGCCAATATGATGATAGTGAGAATTAAGGATTTTATTTTTATATTGGACATTGCAAAAACTTGTCTTGAGGTTAAATAGTATGAGTAAGGCTACCCCAAGAGATATGCTACACATCTAACACATCGCAGGAGAGAAGAACTAAAGCGAAAAACTTAAAAATAAAGTATTAATGAAAACAAAACATTCATAAGATATTCTGTAATTATAAAGAAACATACACCCTTTTCATCTTTACATTTAAAGTCCATGCATTTCATGCATTTTTAATAAATCTGAAGGTCAATTTATCACTATCATTTGCTATTTGCATAACCTTTGGAATGAACAGATCATTTTAATTGCCGAAACATGACATCATACAATAGTCAGAAATTTATTTGTCATTCTGATATCAGTCACTAACTGACACCAGTTGTGATGATTTAAATTCAATTGATTAGTCAAAATAACGATTAATTAAATAGTTTGGACCAAATGTATTAATTGTGCATGTACAGATTTTTTGTGCATCATAAACAGTTTGTTTTCAGATAAAACATTATTTATCACACAAATAAGCATAACCATCGAACTCAATTTAATCTTGTGACCCAACATTCCTCAAGATAATAAGACTTATTAAGACATAATAAGCCTGCATGTTGAATAAACAAGGGGCTAAATATTATAATACATTTCTGATTAAATTGGTCTAGCACTGTTGAGTCTCTAACTGGCAATAGGAATTCCATGTGGAAAGGAAAAAAACAAATGAAGTGCAAATTTTCAGCAAAGCTGCTCAAAGGATAAAATTATGATATCTTTTTTATTTATTAATGGATTTTTTTGTAATTTTGTGAGCTACCAATTGGGTTCTAACCTAGGTAGATAGGGAATCCAAAACTATCAAACTGCATATACAACTAATTTTTGAACAGTTTTGTTTAATTTTTCCTTTCCATTGCCATCAATATGCGAACTCATTAGTAGCACTTGGAGGGTCAACAATTAAGAACATCATTTTAATATTGTCCTACCTCTCTCTTCTGTTTCTTTGCTGCATAAGAGGACAACATGTCTTTAGTTTCTTGGTCTGCTGTGATCCAGCCCAGATCTAGGTCTTCTATAATTTGCAAGTATAAGAGATCCAGAGACACTCTGTCAATCATTAAATCCACATCATAACATGGATCCCAATAACTGAAAAATTAACACATATATAATATATATAAATGAATTATTATTTAATAGTTTAATCTGTTTTGTTTTGTCAATAAATATGCTAAAAAAAATACTTTGAACAAACAAACATTATTTATAACTCAAGATCTACAGATTAACTTTTGTGTGCTTCTCTTATTCCTAAAAATATATTAATCTACTGTGTTTCAACATGGACAGTCAATAAATTACTTGAGAGAATGGAAATTTGTAATTAATCATAAAATATCAAAACAAACCTGGTCCTCAAAACAATCTTGTCCTCAGGCCTAACATACTTGTGAGATATGTATGGAGATTCATATTCTTCCAATTTCTTGAGTGCAGGCTGACTGTCCTTTGCACAGCTCCAGTTGAATAAATACAAAGAGAAATATTTTACCAGCTCTTTTGGAAGATTGATATGACTGCAAGCAATATCTAATATGGTACTCGAGGAGTCAGTTGAAGACACTGATAGTGGTATTCTGTACCCATTCATTAGTGAAATTTCAATATCCACCTCATGCATTTTGACACAATGTGTCTCTTGTTGAGCAGAAAATAGGAATGTTATAAGAAGATCTGAGCTTGCTAATACTGGATTTTGTCCCACTGGAAAAAATATTATAGTGTTTTTTAGCACCAACACTTCAATATCAACCATGAACACTGCCAAATTAGTAATAAAATTTGACATTTGATAACAATGTAAATTAAAGTTAACTAAATAGATCAAAGACATCAATGGAAATTGAGTATACAGATTTTTAGGCTCACCAAGCTGTATGTATTTTTCTAATAGGATTCTTCTTTCTTCTAACTGTGAGTTGGTAAGGAAAATCTTCTTTGGTGGGAACTGGGGCAGCTTAATGTAAGAGTTCTGTGCCTGTAGCTGTTCGTGCAGGCTGAGCAGCTGCTTGTATCGAGCTGTGCAGTGGAAGAATCCATCAATATGTATGTTGTACCCCTGAAAAACAACTTAAAAATGAATAATGCACGTAAACTGTTTGATAATATCATTATCTAAAGAGTACATAAGCTAAATATTAATCTAGCGATTAAATAATATGAAAACATTATAAATCTCTCTCTATAATAAAAAGAACACTGTTCTGTTCACTTGAAAAAAACTCGTAAATAAATACCGTGTAAGAATTCCCATTGTCATTGTGAAATTGTTGTAGATCAGGAATTGAAAAATGCATTTTACAAATAACAAATAATGCATATCATTCCAATAAAGATTTCTTGAGGCATTGGCAAACACAACAAGCGATTTGATTGTGTGTATTTATTTTAATTTAGTTTCGCAGAAATTCGCCCACTTTTAGATGACGTTTCTTCTTTTTCAAAACAATTTACTCTGTGTCAGTTTTTCTCAAAACTAGCAATTTTGCATGTCTGAATACAAGTCTTTTTGCGACAGACAGACATCGTTCAAATAATTATCTGTCTATTTTGACAGCTAAACAAAAGTGATGTAACCATCGGTACAATGACGACAAAAATATGAATCGGGATACAAACTCTACTAATTAATAAATCAGTACGTCTGTTTGTGTAAAAATCTTAACATAACGTTAAATTTAAACGATTCTAATAAGAACACATCTGTATTTAAAAATAGACAGATATTGAAACTTTCACATCTATAATATTGGTAGGATGATTTAAATGCATGGTTATTACTTGAAATATATTTTACTACATTATTCAAATTAAAACAATAGGATTCCAAATGGGTTTGAAAGTTGAGAAATATAATAACAATTTCGCTAAGCCGTACAAGCGTTAGTTACGTTCTGTAATAGAGAGGTCAATATTACCTGATTTTATCTATTAGATAAACGTTAATTGATAAAAAATATCGATATTTTTAATGTGTGAAAATATTAGTTAATATTTTATTATTCTTCTTCTTCCTAAGTATGGCAATCAATCCCTTCAGGGACTATTTTTGCCATTGTCGAGTGTCTGAGAAATTTCTAGTTTCAAAATTTCTCGTGTTTGCCGCATTCAAATGCATTCTAATGCTTAACGGAGTTTCTGGCGACAATCCACTGTAGTAGCAAAAAAAAAACACTGTTCCTATAAATCAGTCACCAAATGAAATTTTACTGCACATAAGGACACCAAAAATACACATTAAAGATCACCATAACACAATTTACGAGACACAGGAAAAAATCTTAACCGCTCCGCCTGATTATCGCCAAAAACTTCAATATTTTATTCAAGATTTGATATTAATTCGTATCGTTAATCACGTGCATAAAAATAGCACATGCATAAAAATATCTTGTATCACGTCAACGATACAAATATCATGTATCACGTCAAAGATAAAAATATCGCGTAGTTAGAACGAATGAATTATCCGAACATTGAATAATATATGAACGTTCGAAAATGTACCATATATCTAAGGAGTTAAAGTCTAAATTTCAATGCATTCAATTTCAATTATGTTAGTTGTTTCATTGTGAATTCATTTGAATTTGAATTCATGTTTATTTGAATTCATGATTTTCTTTATTGAATATGATAATATTTTTTAGTTATTCGTTAATCTTAATGGTTAGCGAATATATTCGACATCTCTATTCTGTAACCATACAGACCAATCAAGTCCTTTTTATCTTGGTCCTACTTTTTTAACTACAACTGTATAAATTATAAACTGTACTGTACAAATACATTATTAAATATTTATTTCATATTATTATTTTACTATTCCATGGACTTCTATTTGGAATGGAATTGAATGGATTTCTTTCATGTGTGAAATTTATTTTAGTAAACTATGACTTAAAAATACGTCAAGTGTTATGATAGAATGTGATGGACTTACAGGAAGTCATGGCCACATTATGAAGGTATCGATAATTTTGTTTTATCGATTATGCATCGTAATTCGACTCCGACAATCGTTGACATGAGTAACACGGAACACCATTGTTTTGTTTGCAATTAGTATTGCAAATCATTGAAATTTTAAATATTTGAATCATTAGGTACTTGAGTCGAATTTAACAAAGAATAATTATTATATTCTGTCTGATAAAATGCCTGACGATAATTTACCTGTAATCACCATACAGTGCGACTGGAATGACGTTATAAGGTACCCTATGCATAAATGGTTTTATTTTTAATAATGCCTGCCTGTTTTTCCTAAAGAGTTTCTTAGAGCTCTTTGACCCTGAATTACCTCTAAGCAGAGCTATCGCTAATAAACAATACATCGTTTCAATTTCAGATTACCAAATACTGAAGCTTGGATATCCTCAAAAATTGTGAATGAAAATAGCATTCATGAAAAGTTATCTACCACATTGAATAGAAGTGATGGAAAATTAAAAATAAATTTCCCAGATAGTTACCAATATATATCGCATGGGAGCCTTCATTTGGTGTTGAGGCATATAAGTTCAGGCTTGAAGATAGCATTTGTGGCACCAACTAAAGCTCACAAAGTACATAACAAAGCTGTTCTCTCAGTGTCCGTGGCTGAAAATGCTTTGGCTGTCTCCTCTTGTGAAGGAGATAAGCTCTTGGTGTGGGACAGCAGAACTAGTAAGTATTTCTTTTATTATTATGAAGTTGAAAGAATAAACTATTTACTTAGTAGTCTCAGATCAAATAAAAAAGGGAGATGGATCTTTACAAACAAATATGTGATAGGGAGTGTATATATATATATATAATGGATGGTATACACTAACTATCACATATTGCAGTACTTTTAAATTAAGCTTAGAACATTTACCATGTCATATCATTCAAAGCAAATCAAATCAGGTTACCAGCCACATTGGGTTTTATCAATTGCTTGCTTGTTGACCCCATCAAAAAAGTCAGGATATCAAGTAATGATGATGATATTTACTTGACAATTTTAATTGTACATACTACACAGTTTTTTTTTATTTCAGGTGAAGTAACACAAGACTTGAAAGGGCATGGAGGTCCAATTTACAAATGTAGGTATTTCCCATCAGGAACAGTTGTGATATCAGCTGGAGCAGATGGTTCCTGCAGGATCTGGTCTGCAGAATCTGGCATAAACCCAGTGACATTGAAGGGGCATACCATGTCTATATCTGATGTCAGTATTGTTGAAAAGGGAAGAAATGTTATATCTGTTAGCAAGTAAGGATATAATCCTTTAATTACTTACTGTTTCATCAGTAGCAGTAGTAGTAGTCAGTTGCCAGTATAGAGCCAGTATCATGAAATATATTATACATTGATGCTGACTTTTGGTGAATTTTAAATCAGTTTTTTGGTTTATATTAATCTGCTCTGCACAGATTTCTGTTAAATGGAATCATAATATAATTCAAAATTGTTTATGTTTATGTGCTACTGCCATTTCATATTTTGTTGTGTATTTACTTGTGATATTTAGACATATTAGACATATTAAATAATCAAACTCTAAGTAATTAGACATACTATTACTTGTGGGTGTCTGTGAAGTGCAGTGCTACTAATATTAAAAGCAGGGTATGAAATTATCAAGATAAATATGTCTTATCATTGATATTTATTGTTTTGAACCCAATTGAAAGTATTCCAAAATAAAAGAGTAGTTTATTTGGATGATTTTTATAACGTGAAATTTCTCAATTTCAGGGATGGTACAGCCAAGCTATGGGATGTTGGTGAATCACGATGCCTTGACAATGTTGTCGAAGGGCATGGCCCTATAAACTGTTGTGCTATTGCCACCACAGCAGATGATGTCTCAGTTGAGGATGAAAGAGAGGTAATTGCACATTTCTATGTGATCATGAATGTCAAGTCACTATGTTTTATATAAGTTCAATTAGATAATAGAATTTTTAACAAAAATATTGGCTCTTCATACATAAAATATCATATTTATTGAGAAAACTATCACTGTCTTCACAATTTATTGAATGAAATGATAGATAAAAAAATTTATAAAATCTTTTTTCTCAGATTGGTACCAGCAACAAATTATTAGTTATTGGCTGTGAGTGCGGGCTGGTAGTCTGTGCTCATGTGGCAAAACGAGAAGAACTGTACAGGAAGCAGATGGAAGGTCCTTGCAATGCATGCATAGTTGTGGATCAGACTGTAATAGTTGGCTGTAGTAATGGGAAGGTATGAATTTCATTACAGCTTGTCACAATATCTTCAAGGTCGGAATCAATAATCATTTACTAATATAACCATACTTTTATGAATAGGTAGTATCTAAATGATAACTAATAAAAAAACAGGTTTACTTAACTTTTAGGCAATGGTATGCAGTACCTATATCAAATACTGAGAGCCTATAATTTTAACACCCAGCACCATCTGGTCCCAATTTAAGCAATGTTATATGTACTATGAATACCAGACAATTGATCATCTTGTTGTAAATATGTACATACTAAGCCTAAGGTAATCCCAATGGTCATCGCATCAATGATTGCTCTGACGGGAAACAAACCCGCGACAATTAACGTAGCATTCAGGTTAACTTAATGCCCACAATATGACTTTTTTATATGATTATTTTATAACTACCACGATATGATTATTTTATAACTTTGGATACTGTTATGTCATATATATTATGTACTGTTTGTATCCTGAATAAAATAAAATAAAAAATAACTGATGTTGTCAAATAATGGTGCCAAACTTAACTAATTTGACAGGTCTAAAAATATTGCCACCCTTATTTAACCCCGCACACGAGAAAGCGATAGCAATACTTTTAGACCGGTCAAATTAGTTATGTTTAGTAATTTTGAACGACAGAATCGACACCATTATCTATATCAAAATAATTTGCAATGAAATAACATGCTACATTTATGCTACAGATTATCCAATTAAACCTGCATACTGGAGCAATCATCAAAGTATTATATGAGTCTGCCAATCCTGTGTTGAGCTTAGCACCCTTGCCAAGCCAGATGTATATTGTTGGCAGACAAGATGGTACATGCACTGTTATATCACTACAAGAACCCCACAACCTTATCAGAGTCCAGCTGACCGGTTCTGACTGCGACGGCATCAGAGACATAGCATTCAATGGAAAATGGATCTTTACTGGATGTAGGGATTCCTTGGTTAGAAAGTATGACTTCAATCAAATTAACATACACTTTAAGTGACCAAGGCAATTTAATTGTAAGTAATGGTTAAGATTCAATTAGCATTTATATTCGAATTATAGAAAAAAGCTGTTGACAAAGTTTTTTTTTTCAAACATTCAAATGATTTTCGCCTCTGTAGTCAATATTCAAAGTTTGAAAATAAATGTTGTTACTTGATAATCGTATGAACTTCATAATTTCATCTTTACGCCTGAAATGAACAGCTTTAAACTGATAGATCATCTTCTTTTATTTGAATTGACCAATTCTAATCCTTTGCTCTTTGCATTAACGTTTCTTTTTGTAACAATTGCATACACAGTATTCAGTTGAAACAATCTAAAAAGAGGTATGAGTTTATTTCGGTATTAGTATTGGAACTTAAAAACAGGATACAAAAATGAAACATACAATACAATTAAAAAAAAATAGAACCTACTTGTCTGTGCATCAAGCCACATAGTCTATCGAATGAATAAATTCTGTCCAACACATTACTGTACTCGGGCCTGACTTCATTTGACCCGGTGAGTGATTTGTTATCGCCGCCTGATATTGAGCTCTACAAAAATAAAGATAAAGGAACCAACAGAAATTAACACATTAACGCTTAGCCAGCATCATCTCATTATTATCAGTCCAGGAGCGATGCTGTTTGCGGTAGTAAGCTTGGGACTATATGCACAGACACAAAGTAAATTAGTGACCGAATTGGGACAGTACCTCCATCTTACAGAAGATCACTAATTATGTATTGAGTTTTTTTTATTCTCAATTGGTGATCATCTATGTAAGCGAATTTTCGTAGGTACCTGAGATTTCTTTGCTGTGTTCCTGTACATTTTGAGCCTGTTATAAGCACGTTGGTTTAATTTTCTCCACAATATCGTGTCCTTGTCAATATTCTTCTTCAATTGTAACCAATGTTTCATTATTGTCTTTTGAGGTATTGCGAGACCTATCGATGTTTTGATACATAATAAGTACAGTTTATACTAAAAATATGTTTCAATATAGAATTAAAATCATCAATACCGTTTCTAGACTCCACATACATAACATTATGACACATATCACTGATCCAATTATTCCACATATCAATGTTCTTAAAGCCTTGATCCAAATCCTTGCACCATTGGCTATAGTCGGCTTCTTTCATAGTTCTTTTGTCTATAAACAAAGTTCTTGCTTGATCATGTTTCCAATTATAATAATCATGTAGAATGTTACCTTTAGCTTCCGAACAGTATGAGTCGTCGCTTGGTTCACCGTGACCTCGAGACACCCAAGATGGTGCACTATTAGGATGTACTTCTGTTGGGAAAGTTAAATCATTTGGAGAGTATATACTTTGATGGTTTTTTCACTCAAGCCTTGCCCTTTCCATAATACAAAAAAAAAAAAAAGTTTTACAGTACAAATATCCTAAAAATACTTACTATAGCTCAGCTTTACTTCTGTTAACACACGCGATAGTTTAATCTTATCTCGGACGACTCCTACAACTACGTTCTCATAACTTTGTGATCTATCTAGAGAAAATTCCTGGTCTTGTGTGCTTAATATTTCTATAGCGGTATCCAATTTATATTCAAATGTTTCAGAATGAACACAAGTTAATTGACCTGTTTTAGATTGAGATATTTCTACATTTGTCTCGTTAATTTCATACTCTGTTTGTTGATCAACTTTGGTATCCTTTACAATAGGATAATCAACCATGTCACTCTTCATTACATTATCACATATATTGTTTATTTCATCTGTAGTAGAAGATTCATCTTTACTATAAGTAACTATTTGGTTCGTATTTATTTCACTATCTACCGTTAAAGGTTTCGTCACAATGTTTACATTGTTATTTATTTCGGCCATAGTAGATTCATCTTTATGCTGCATAACTTTTTTGTTAATATTTATTTCACTGCCCATTGTTATAGGACTTCCTTTGATGTCAATATCTGTAATAGTAATTTCAACCGCAGCAGATGGTTCATCTACGTCTTGAAATATCTGTATACTGTTATTTTCAAGTATATTTTCTGCATCTGTATCGGTATTATGGTTTGGGCTGGTGATTTCAGGTGATGGTGGTGCCATTTCGTCGCGCTCATATATTCTCCCCAGAGATGTAATAGATTTGCTAACACTATCGGTAGTCTTAAGCATTGGACTAATTATGTCTTCTGGCCATAACTCATCCGCGTTGCCTGTAAAATAAAAATGGTTACTGTTAGTTCTTTTCAGGCCTCCACGGGGTACAAGCGTTAGACGTGGTTATGTATTTATCGCCCGATAGTCTGTTCGAATGTCTGACATCACAAGTGTAACACTCCGCCTGATGAAATCATCAGGATCGATTCTGAAATTAAATGAATAGCAATTCTGCTGTGAGAATAAATTTGTAAAGCTAAATGACCTTTATTTTAATAGGTTGAGTGATAGTACTAAGAACATATTTCGGAACACTACATTTTACGATATGCGATTAAGTTGACGAGGTGGTAAATTGTTTATGTTATGTTATTTCAGTACTTAGTAGATCTTGGTTTGGTGGTCCGAAAATGACATCAGGTTTGATGTATTCTATTGAAGGCTTCCACGATATTCGTTCTGGTGCCTTTAAATTATCTTCAACTTCGTGGCTGCGGCTGTAATATGAATTCATAAAATACTCAATAGAAAGATATTTCAGATTTATATACCAAAACGGAAAATAATCTGGAACATACCTATTTTCAATTAAAACATGTCCTTCGGTGGTCACTGAAAAAAAACAGTTCTATTAGAAAATATCTTTGTATTCGCATTTCATTATATAGTTTTTATATAACTTGCCTATTGAGTAATAAATAACTACCAAAGTACGTAAAATAAAAAAAATAAAGCATTACCTATATTGTTTGAGAAATTAACTTTTTTATTCTTGACATCAAGAAATTCTCCTGTAACTATTTCAATATTTGCACTCACATTAATATTGCTTTCATCGATATTGTTTACATTTTCGTCTTGGATTTCTAAGGTTGTGTTAGTTTCATTTATAAGAGGAGTATTTATTTCATTACTACCAGTGGTTTCATCCAGGATATCTATATGAGTTGTATCAACAACATCTTTAAATGGAGAAGTTGGCATCGTATCTAAGTCATAACTATCCTCATATTGTTCATCCTTATCTTCCTGAATTTGGACATCTTTTTCACACATTACATCCATAACAATAATATCAAGGATACTAGTAATATTGTCTCTTATATTCTCGCTAAAATTCTCTTCCTCTACTTCTTCTAGTTTATTCATCATTTTATCGTCAGTTCCTGATTGAAAATCGTTTGTGTTGAAACTTTGAGTGGTTGGCGAATCTCTTAGTTCATGTTCGATAGCGCTTTTATAATGAGTTAAAGATTCGCCTGTATCGTAAACAGTTGTGTCATTTTGGTCGGAAGAATACGAGTCAAAGTCCATATTTTGCGTGGAATTCGGCGAATCTATACTTTTCTCATAATCCTTGTACATTAATTTGCGTTCGTAACTGCCAGAGCCGTCAGGTGAACTGCCATAGAATTCATCAATATCCATCGGTGGCTCACAAAAACTCTGAAATCCATACATTTTATGTAAGATAAATATTTTAGGGCTTCTGCAGTTGGGGGACAGATACTAACGACAACATTTTCCACCAAATCATCTATAAAGTCCAGCACTGGTCCTTCTTCCTCCTCAAGATCTGAAAAGTTTTAATTAGAGTAATGAGTCGGGTATGTTAATTAATTCGCATTTTCAGTTGCAAATGTATCACAAAATTAATTAAAAATAAAACCTGACATCACTCCTATACCAAACGTCTTTTCTATTAATGTTACTAGTTTATCTTCTTTCCCCAGTTTTCTATAAGTATTTCTTTTTACTATAATAAAAATGAAAAATAAAAGTAACCATGGGTTTATATGTTAAAACATTATGGTGCATATAATATAATTGTATTTTACCTCTTATATCTTGTTCTAAAAGCTTGTAAGATGCATCTTCAAGTATGTTTACAATCCATAAAGCCACCTATAGATCCAGAAGCAAAGCAACAATTTAAACAAGTCATAAAAAAGGTATGTATCCTTCCGTCAGTAATATTGGTTGGTCGCTGATGGTGGTTACTGATGGTAAGCGGTTACCCTAGCCTATGGACGCGGACCAGGTGCAGGATTCAAGATTTGCCGACCCTGCAAACATTGCTTCACACCCTGCCTTAAGTGAGAAAGCCACGGTGCCGCGGTGGGGACCTCATTTCACAATTTGATCATGCGGGAGGAAGCCTTTGCTAGGCCCTGTCGTGTCTATTTCTTGAATTTTCCAGGGAATTCACTTTTTACCTAAATCTTTTTTCAGAGGAATATTATTTACCGACAATGGAAATACAAAAGCATACATTGCTACATCTCTACCTTACTTGACATCTCGTTTAGAATTTTGTAATACATTGATTTGTCCATTTCAAATTTCTTGGAAGTCTTGATCAATTGATTCATATCGCCAGCAATTATATCGGATAATTTTGATAATCTGCAATTAATATCATGCATTTAAAAAGATCTACTTATGAGCTATGCTGCAATGTAAAAATGTCTGTTACTCCCTGCCAACTTTGTACTACCTACTGCTTTCAATGTGTCTTACGTAAAACAAAGAGGTGTCTCACCGCGGATTAAGGGTAATACACATAGGTATCATAAGTAACTTAGAAATTTGCACGCCAAAGATTCCGCATAAGCCTTTTATCTCTTTCATATTTTGGTCTTCATTGCTCGCAGAAATTTTCTTACAAGGACTGAAAAAGATTTTTTTTTTATATTAGGTATATATACCTAACGAAAAGGGTGGTCAGCGACACCCCGATTTAAAAACGACGAAATCAGGATCTCTTATAATCAAAACTCTTACACAAGTCGTATCAAATAGGTATTATAATAAGTTATACCTAAAACATCGTAGCTAGTTAGCGACATCGCCAGTGACGTTAACATTGTGTTAGCACTAAATTTTTTTTTTATACCACTTAGGTGGCAAACAAGCATACGGCCCGCCTGATGGTAAGCGGTTACCGCAGCCTATGGACGCTTGCAACACCGGGGGTATCACTCGCGCGTTGCCGACCCTGAAATGATGGACTCTATACAATGGGGTCTAAAATATAATTTCGCTTTTTTATGTCTAGCTCTGCCAATGATTTCGGTCGGGTGGAAGATGTATAGTTTCATGTCATTACAAAAATATAATACCTACAGCCAAAATGACAGGTCTATTAAATTAAACCTTCCGGTATAATAGACCAGAGATTTAAATTTTTATTTTATTTTGGTTTTCAGTAAAGCATTCAGGTTTACCGTTTGACAGGATCATTTTTTCGTTTCTTAAAACTCTTTATAGCCTCAGGAATACCTACGACAGGAGTCTGATCCATAACTTGTCGTCTCAGCCTGTCTACCTGTAATAATATAACATTAGCAAATTGGTATCAAGCCAAATCCATAGGTTAAACAGCATACGTCACGCACGGACCGGCAAAGCGGATGTTACTGTACACTAATCGATGATTGGAATGGTTTAATAGCATCAAACTCAGATCAAATAAAAAGGTAGTTGGAATTTTGCGAACAACGAAGAGACGCCGGTTTTTTAAACATGTGGTGCGTAGGCAAGGCTTATTTCTTTTTATTCGTTGTAGGTGTGTACGTTTAACTGTATACGTACACTGAAAGGCTTAGTTTTAACCAGTGACACTTCGTTGTTCACAAAGCTCCTTACCTTAATTGATCTCAGTTTCGTGTTATTAAACTATTCTAATCATCGGTTAGTGTACAAAAACATCTATAGATAGTTATACCCTTCACAATAATTGCTTAGTGTTCTATTGATTGGAGACTGTTTACGAAATCTCAGACAAATTAACACTACCTTTGATCTGTGATGTAATGTTATGTTCCGGCAGCAAGTTGTTTCCAGAGCTCCTAAGGATACGTTGTGCTGGCACTGCTGGCAGCTAGGGAAATCATATCCTGCTAGCACAGCGAGTCCTCAATAATAAGGTAGGCAACGCGCTAGTGATTACTCTGGCCTGAAAGGGTCTATTCTATAGGTACTATCTATATGCTTCTGGTTCGTTTCGTAGAATATCTGCTCTGAATAATATTGGTTGGTATCTAAATGAAATTATCAGAATAATTAGAAACCATGTATCCTGGAAGCGTGTGACATTTCGCTCGCCACGTTTCAATGCACTGCCGTTTTGTTGGGACAGCTAGCTCTGCTATCCTCAAAGGGCACCTCTGGTGTGTCTTCTTAGACGAATTCGGGTTCATGTCTTGCGAAGGATAGTAATTCCGTGAATTCGGTGAGTTAGGTCTTGGGGTTGCGGTAGAAGGTGAGCCGGAACCTTTTAAGAACCCTTTAAATTTGTTAGGAGATGATTTTCTGGAACAATAATTCATTTTGCTTTCCGAACTTATACTTATTACTTTTTGCTAACACAACACAATGTAGGTCTGACGTCTAGTCTTTCGTAATATTCTCGACGTATTTAGTTTACCTATTTTCATAATATACCTGAGAAAGTAATGTACTTATCTACTAATGATCCTACTAATATTATAAATGCGAAAGTTTGTATGGATGGATGGATGTTTGTTACTCTTTCACGCAAAAACCACTCAACGGATTTGGATGAAATTTGGAACACAGATAGTTTATAACCTGGATTAACACATAGGATACTTTTTATCCCGGGAAAATGTTTTTATCCCGGGATAATTTTACTTTGTCTCTGTGATTCTAAGCTCAACGCGGACGTAGTCGCGGGCAGAAGCTAGTATATAATATGTGTAAAAAGGCGCTATATACCATAGGCGCATATTACCATAAAGTATTACGTTCTACTAGGTACGTAGGTACCTACTTAATTAGGTATTTAAGTAGTGTGTAGATTCTAACACCTATGTGCTATTTTTTGATATACCACTAAAGAAGCACATAAGCATACGGCCCACTTGATGGTAAGCAGTCACCGTAGCCTATAGCCCTAGCGTTACCAGGGATATCACTTACGAGTTGCCAACCCTGAAGATTCACTGTGCTAGCAGCATTACTAATAGCCCAGTGTATCCTCGTGGATCACTTGCAACTTTACCGCAGAAACACAACACTACATCAAGTAGTGTTATTTCATTGCGGCCTTCTGTAAGGTGTGAATGAATGAAGATGAAATGAAGTGATGCGAGTACAAAATAACAACTTTTTAATGTGATTAATCACTGTACTTAAGCTTATAAAACTCATTGGTACAGGCCGGGATTTGATCCTGGACCCATCAGATGTACAAGTATACAGTAGAGTACTGTAAACGTACGAGTAGATAGCATTCATGGTTAATTATAATAGTTACCTATAATATCTCTTTTCATCTGGACACACCGGTTTGAGGACTTCAATGTTGATGATATCATAATCGCGAGACTGCTCCCGGGGAGACTGTTTCACTTTCTCTGCTCGCAGTTGATTGCCACGTAAGATTTCCTTCTCCACGGCGATACTGACCAAGTCCCTAACATCGCCGTCGCTGTCTGTGAGAGGTGGATGTTCACCTTCTGACTCTGTAATTTAATTTCGGATGAACATGCATTTTAATATGTAGGTCTCTTAACTTATTTTATACTAGCTACCCGTCCCGGCTTCGCACGGCCAACGTTCGCCATGTAAGTTAAATACCTACAAAACACAAATGATGTATACATATAAAACTTCCTATTGAATCACTATATATTTAAAAAAAACGCATCAAAATCCGTCTCGTAGTTTTAAACATCATCGCGTCGCGTCTTACGCGACGCGTTCTTAACTATCGACCTACTTAAAAGCCCATAATTTATATGCCTTTAAATTAGACTCCTTGATTAATATACATTTTATTTAATTTTGATTAATATAATTTGTACGTAGTATATTATCTACTCTGAGATATAATCAAAGGAAACTCATGCAAGGCGATGGCGATGTAGACAGGGCCATGCAGCATAGAATTTACACAGGATGGATGAAATGGCGGCAGGTCATGGGAACTACATGCGACTCCCGATTCCCGCTTAAGCTTAAAGGGAAAATTTATAAGACCATCATAATAAGGCCTGCTGTCATGTATGGATCTGAATGTTGGGCCACAAAACCGACGTGTGAAAGAAGACTGCATGCAACTGAGATGCGAATATTGAGATGGATGTGTGGCGTAACGAGAACGGACAAGGCAAGAATTGAGTTTATTAGAGGAAGTTTGAAAGTAGCTCCAGTGACAGAAAAGTTGAGGTGCAAGCGTTTGTCATGGTATGAGCACGTTATGCGAAGGAATGAAGAACGTGGTAAGAAAGGTTTTATGTATGAATGTGGATGGGAACAGATCGAGGTAGACCTTAGAAAAGATAGATGGACTGTGTGAAAGATGATATGGCCAGAATGGAAGTGAATACAGAGATGACGACTGCCCCAAATAAAATGGGATAAGGGCAGGATAAACAATGAATCAAATGACTCTACATAGTACTAGCTCAGAGTAGATATTAAACTAGTAAATGTAAGGGACCGGTGTGTCTACTTACCTGAATGTGGGTACGAAATGGTGTCCATAATTGTATTATTACATAAACAAATTTTGGGCTGAAAATTTAAGAGGCCTAATCAAAACAAAAATAATAAATATTATTAGACATTTCACTGACAGGAAATTTTATGTGATGAAATCACAGAGTGCTTTTTATTCTAAATAAAAGAGGATGACAAAATATTTTTAAATTAATCCCTGGGGCTACGAACGCTACGAAACAAGAAATATGTAGTCTTATGTAGTGTAGTTTAGGCATTTCGAGGCATAAGCGGTGCCAAGTATTATAGTAGGCACGCGTCTTTGATATATACCTTACACGTTTAGAAATTAGGTACCCAGAATCAATAACTAAAGATAATCAACCTCTATACACTCTGCATGGCGCATATATAAAATTAATCCGTCTGTTGGTGGTTCTGACGGAGTTTAGTGGTTTATAGGTTCTTCTTCTTCTTCCTAACTATGGCAAACAATCCTCTTCAAGATTTTTTTTGCTGGTGTCAGCTTTATGAGCATTACAAAATTTCTCAATAATATAATAATAAAAATTTATTTACTGAAGTAAGACTTACAAATAATTAACAGGAATTGTTGGTACATTGTAAACATTTTCGTAAAAGAGACTGTGGTCCTCACACACACTAGGCTCGGCCTGTGCCGTGAGGGTCTATGATCGGTTTGTGTACCGTTACATTTTATTGTCGTCGTCGTCGGTGCGGAAGAGGTAAAATATCTTATATTAAGGTTGTGTGTGTGTGCGTGTGTGTTGGGTATTCTAACGCTTATTGGAGTTTCTGAAGATCATCCACGGCAGTAGAAGATCGTAACTGGCGTTTAGATCAGAGTTAGCGTAGCCTTTTGGGTATAAATTATAAATCACTTCACCCCAAAGTCATATTACAGTACATATTACATGTCTCTGTAGTACACCATTATTTCCTATGCTCCTACAAATCTGTCACTAAATTAAACTCTGTCAGAAAAAAATAAAAGAATATCCGAGACAAAAATCTAAACCGCTCTGCCCGATTCCCGCCAAAAACTCATAGTAAGACTGTCAAAATGAATTTAGGTTGTCTAGGCTGAGACGCAAAGTAGATAACCATACGACATTACCAAGAGGATTTAACTTTAGTTAATACAGGCAAAATGTAAGGTATCTGCAGCCTACATAACAAATAATATAATATTAATAATTATTATGAAGAAGAGTTGTCTTGTTTGTATGCCACTTCTTAATTTTTCCCTTCACTTTTTGTTACTAGTGACACGTTAGTCAAGTCAATCGTTGTCAGTTGTCACTGTCAGATCAGACGTCAGTCAGTCCAGTCAGACGGTCGAGGGAGTCCTACAGCTGTTGATTTGATATATATAGGTATTTGCTTTGCTTTTAATTGCTCGTTGTTTGCCAGTTTTATGTTGTGTTGTGTAGGTAGGTACCTACTATCACCGACCGACTATTTTGCGTGTCGTGGTTTGTTTGTTTTGCTTGTCTCGGGCTTTTCTTTTGTCTTGTTGTAGATGTAGAGACTTTACAGTTTTACACTGTTATCACCTGCAATATATTTTGCGCAGTATTGTTTTATTCTGTTAAAATTCTATTCTATTCTGTGAGTGAAACCGAGACAGCTAGTGAAAACTGAAAACCAATTTACCTTTCATTTATTATTACTGTAATAAAATTTCCGTATAGGCTATTGTTTCAGGAGAATTTCAAGAGCCGTTCTTCTACGACGTAAGTAAACAAAGGATTTCTAAAGAAACACAATGTGGTCTCATTTAGAACGCGGAAGTTCACCAGTGGATTGGTGTGAATCAAATTATTCCATTTCGCCGATGATTGCGGAATTTGTAAACACCGTGAGTATACCTATACCGTTTGATATTTTAAACTATGATCCAAATAAAAAAATATTTTTCTATAATAATGGCAAATTTAACTTATGACATAATATAAGAGCTATTATTTTGTTGGTGGAGCAATAATTGCCATCTATTTCACCTCCTCATACAAGATAAGGAATTTAAACTAAAAAGTAATGTAAGTACATAATTTTTTTATGGTCTAGGTAAGCAATGCTTTGTTCTTCATGTTACCGCCAGTCCTTATTCATCTGTTCCATGGCTATGCCAAGTTCTTCAACCCAGCCATAAATTTACTGTGGGTGTTGCTGATGGTTGTGGGTTTGTGTTCAGCCTACTTTCATGCCACACTCAGTTTAGTGGGTAAGTTGGAACAATACACATAAATATACATGCTCTGACCTAGTAATACAGGGGTGTAGTACAAAAATTCATGAGAAATGTGTCCTAAGCTCACCTTAAACAACTTGGGTACATATATATGAACATAAATTCTAAAACACTTGACACAGTAAATCATTGAGTAGGTATTTACCCTAAAAATAGAAAAACTTGCATAGATTATAATAGTAAGATAATAACATTTGTATTACTAGGTCACTGTATATACATGGAAAATTGTAAATTGTGGTACTATTTAATTGTATGTGTGTTATCAAACCATAATAAATGTTTTCAGGACAATTACTGGATGAGTTGGCTATACTATGGGTGTATATGGCTGCTGGTGTCATGTTTCTCCCTAAGAAGTATTTCCCCACATTTTTAGGTGGTAACAGGTATGTTTATAATAATAAATTTTTGTTTGTTTGCAACCAATGACACTGCACAAATTATTTATCAAAAAACACCTATATGTTTATACCAAAGTATTATTGGTTGAAATGGTGTGTTATAAATTTTCGCACCTCATTTAAATTGTGCTTGTTTAATTCCATGCCATAATTAATTTAGTAAATTTTATTATTTGTCTAATAAAATTAACCCTTTGGCTCGTGGCAGTGTATTAGTACTTTAGCGTACTAGTTTCTCCTATTCATAGATGCTTATTCGGCGGTGAAGATATCGCGACCAGAATTTTAGAAATAATTATACCATACTAAACATAACACCAGAGATAATATGGAGCTCCGTAATCATAAGCTAAATAATTGTAGCGTTACAGCTTTAAATATTTCGAACAATTCCGGATACAGGTGGCGGAGTCTAATCTAAGGGAGCCGTTTTCGTCTGGCCTAGCTGACACTGTTTGTACATATATACTTTTACATTTGCTTAAAAATCTCATCCATAACCGAAACTATTCTATTTTAATATCGATACTGTTGGATAATCTAAAACCGATATAAATATGGCTTAGCTCAAGTATCACATATATTTTGGATATGATGAAACGGATCGGGATATCCATATGGATATGGTTTCGGATATAGGGTTTTTAAGGATGATCTCTTTGGCGCTAAGCACCGTAGAGTAAAGGCTTAGACAATGGAGATACCTAGGTAATGCACAATGCACATGTTCCATTTGTAATCAGACCATAGAATACCTAAGCTTTAGACATAATAATTAAGCGCTTGGTTGTTTTGTTTTAGGCGTACATTAGCCATTTACTCGTTTCTTTTCGCCTTGGTCTCCACGGGGTTCCTGATGATGCATCCAGCAATGAACGCCTTTGCTTTGATGACGCTCACCCTGCCTGTCATTGGTTATTCGTACAAAGAAATCAAAAGGTAAAAACACTGTGCAGTTTTAATTACAAGCTGGTTCTGCTTTGGTTTTACGCTTCAGCCACAAGAAATTTCAGTAATGCGTTTTTGGAAATGAATTCCTAAACTTGTGATGAATGACGATAACTCAATTTGACAACTACACAACCCAACTATAATTTATCTGACTGCTTGACCCATTAAACAATGCTATCTGCTTCCTGGGAAGCATACATTACTAGTAAGTTCGTCCATTCATGATGATATTTTTTACATAACGATCTCTTATAAAATGTTCTTTTCCAATTTCTTTTCATTAATAATATACTAAATCATGTCATTCGCAACTAGACAGAAATAAAATAATAAACACGAGCGAGCCTTATCAGTTATGTAGTCGCATAATTTATAAAATAATTTGTAACATCTGACGGCCATAACTAAACTAAACTACCACCGGGAGCGCTCATTGGTCACTTAAATAGCACGCCCTTCCCCGGCCTCCTGTAACTCTGTCACACTTCCGTCCATTTACACCAAATCACTCCCACAGATTGCAGGAAAGCAACGATTTTACACACCAAAAATCTATTCACAAGTTTTTTTTTATACTACTAGGGTGGCAAATAAGCATACGGCCCACCTGGTGTTAAACGGTCATCGTAGCCTATGGACGCTTGCAACACAAGGGGTATCACTCGCGCGTTGCCGACCCTTAAAAAATCTCTTTACATCCTTCTCGAAGAACTTAATTATTTTATCTTTGTCGATTTTACAGTAAATAGAAATAGGTATGTATAATAATTAAAAAAAGCTATGATTATTTGATCCAGTGCGAAATGCCCTCGTGTCCACCGGCTGGGCGTGCGGTGTATGGCAGTGTGTTTCCTGGCAGTGGTCTGCTGGGTGATGGACCGCATGTTCTGCGACGCGTGGCTGTCGATCAGCTTCCCCTACATGCACGCCGTGTGGCACGTCCTCAGCTTCATCACCGCGTATTCTCTACTAGTCCTCTTCGCGTACGTTAACGCCTGCGAAGAGCGGCCGGAACAGAAACCCCAACTCAAGTATTGGCCCAAGAACGACTTCGAACTAGGCGTTCCATACGTTACTATCAAACGACCGTGTCACAATGATAGTAATTTAGCCATCTAATAGTGTCCATCCTCGAGTTGTTGACTAAGAATTTACCTACTATCATAAAATCAACTTTAACTTATTAACCCTTGGTGGCTAAGCCGGTGTATTCATCGGGTTTTAGTAAAAAAAATCATAAGTAAATTATGATTTGAGGTGTTACGTTCTGTGAAATGTGCGAGTAACACTCACGATGCTAATAGATAACGAGTTTTTTTTTTGTATAGATAACTGTCAAGTGTAAATTGTCAGGTCGGTTAAAATATATAATATTTTAGTTGGGCATATATTTATTGTAAGAAAATTAATTAAAAACTAATACTGTGTTATAGTGGAATAGCAATTAAATTTCTGTACCTACGTATTATTTCCTATCTGTGATGTTATATGTTGTGCGTTGTGCAACATCCCATTAGGTTGTTATTTTATGTTTGTTAATGTGATAAGGGGTTTATTGAATTTCGTGTCGTAGAAATATTGAAAATATTTATGCTATTGAAAACATTTGAGAATTAAACTCGCCTTATCTATATTTATTATACAATATAATTTATTAAGATATATAATGACATCGTGAGAACAGGATATGCAGCTGAGTATGACTATGTATCAATTTTAGAGATGGATAGCGTGACATCCTTTTCGAAAAAAGTTTAATTAAACTTATGTTTTGTCCAAAGTGTATTGTTTTATGTTTTGAATAAATATTGATTAATTTATGAAAAAATATATTATTATAAATAAATCTCATTATTCTTATCAGTTAAGCTCTCGTAGGTACTAAGTATAAATTACGCGCAAGTACAAAATAATTGAGTGATAAGTATGGCGTTCTATTTATAGTAGTTGCCTGCTTACGTAACAACAAAAAATGGGGATTAGGTGAAATTAAGTATAAATTATGTATATTAAGGCTATTAGATAGCTATAAATATTGACAAATTTGTTATTGTACCCACAGAACGGACACTGCTCATCTAGAAATATAAATATATACTATATGTACAATAATGATGAGTATATAGCATATATTATCTACTCTGAGGTATTAGGTTTTCCAAGCTTTTGTTAAAAGCGAAACACTTGTCAATGACCATTCATTAGCTAGCCCGAAAATGTCCCAAGCGAGAATATAGCTTACGTTTTGTGATACCAAAAGTTCTATCATATGAACACTGACCTAATAAAACATGTATTATTATCAGTAATATATGTATACTAATATTATAAAGAGGAAAGATTTGTATTTTTGTGTGTATATTTGTATTGAATAGGCTCCGAGCTACTGGACCGATTTCAAAAATTCTTTCACCGTTAGAAAGCTATATTATCACTGAGTAACATAGGTTATATATTATACTAGCTGTCCGCCCCGGCTTCACACGGGTAGACAAAATATTTGATGTCTACCCGTGCGAAGCCGGGGCGGGCAGCTAGTGTGCATGTATATAGTTATATTGCAGCCGGGTTTTGTTGGTGTAATTTAATGTGTACCAGTGTACCTATGTGTTTGTATTTTATTGTAGCATTATTTACTGGGATCGGAAGTTTGTTATAGATGTGAAAATAATGACTTGCCAGAAGGGAATAAATAGGTTACCTAGGTAAATAGCCTGAGACTAAGTACCTGTGATAAAAAAATGGATTGGGTAGGTATCTACACTACTTACGTGGTAGGTGTACCTATACATATAAATATTTTATTTACTATTTTGAGTATTGTAATATATGTATAAAAAATGTTGGCTGTCTACAAGATCGTAATCTATCTACATATATAATCTATATGTAAGGCAATTTTATAAAAATATAGTGTAGGTATTAAAATTATGTAAGAAACGTACAAAGTTACGTTGCCTATATACTTAGTTCCGTAATGTCAACTGAAAATAGACCATGTGACGAAGATATAAATCATAATTTCCCTTGTAAATGCGTGCTAACTTTTAAACTTATATCTACTGCTGTCGATAACGCGCTATCTACGCGTAACAAATTGGAACGTATATGTTAAATTAATAATCAATTGCAACTATTATTGTGTGTTTCGCATAATAAAAAAGGTAGTCGGAACATTGCGAATAACGAAATGACGTCGGTTTTTTAAACATGTAGTGCGTAGGCAAGGCGTAGTTTTAACCGGCGCCGCGTCACTTCGTTGTGTGCTCCATTTACCTTTTTTATTTGATCTGATACTTGGACGTATCTAAATTGTATTAAACCACAACATGTGTCATATAAACTTTATAAAATACATTTACTATAATGAATTAAATTTTGTTTGATTACTTACTTCCCAATGCATGAAAAATTGAGATAAGAATCTTAAACCCATATTCTGGTTCTTAGGTCATGAACGTCTATTTTGTGGCCGTGGGGGGCGATCCTTTAGTCGAACATCAACACCACTAATAATAATCTAGGAAATAAAATATGAAACAGTAAAAACATAATAAATCGCTAAAAAAACAAGGAAAAATATTAATAAACATGGAATGTTTTATTACAACACACATACATAATGATAATGTAAGCAACACGATAATAGTATATTCGAGTAAAAAACTACATTAAAAAATGCAATAATCAGTCTGAATCGGAGGACACGTTATGGTGGTTAGGATGTAGAGTTGACGAATCGAACTTCTTCCTGGGGAACGTGCTCCCGCCTCGGTATACCACGTGATTCTTCTCAGTCTCTAAAATCTTCACTTCGTGCAAAAGTTGTGGCTTCTCCATTACCTTCTGCAGCTGATCCCATATGAATATAGCGAGGTTCTCGGTTGTACTCACCTGTGGGTTTGAAAGAAGAAAACATTATTTCGGTTTTCCTAGGTATGTATGAATGGATCTTCGTAAACGAAACGATAAGACATTCGAAATAAAAACCTATATAGTAAAAGTTTCAAATAATTTCGGATAGGGACGGAGTCTAAAGGAGACAGGTTTTCGTCCGGCCAAGCCTTAATTCCTAAAAATGTAATATTATCCATAACCGAAACTATCGGATAATATGAAATTATTTCATATTCGTAACCGTATACAAAACCTGTATAATATTAATCATAAAATCCATCCATGTATGTATATACTTAAGAAAGTTATATGAGCCGTGGTGGCCTTGTGGTTGAAGCAACGGCCTGTTATGTGATGGGCCCAGGTTCAAACCCTAGTGGCTATCTGCTTACCATCATGTGGGCCGTATGCTTCTGTACCACCTAAGTGGTATAAAGTTTTTTCCTTTATGCTTCCTTTAAAGATTTTTAACAATATGTAAGTGCTTCCACTATTAAGTACCTATTATCAGACTATTAAAAAGTCATTATAATATTTCCACTAATTATGTCACATTAAGAAAAAAGTATTTTGCCACAAGAAAGAAACCAAGATCTGGTTTCTTGGACTAATGGCTCCATTGCAAAATTGTGTAACAACCAGTTTAAATGGTTTAAATGTTAATTTTACAAAATAATAAATGAAATGCAAATGTAGAATGAATATTTTTTACCCATGTACATTACTATTTACTAAGAAAATATTATAAAAATAATAAACGGTTCTAATCATTTTGGTATTTATGACAGTATTTCAGCCACTAACTACATAGGTTTAGTCTGTCTAATAATCATGGCGGTTGAAATGCTGCTGAAATAACCAACTATCATAAATTTGGTATGAGCCATTAAAATGTTATTTAATCATGACAATTTAAATGATGAAAATCAACAATTATGAAGAAGGTCTAGGCTGCATTTGGCAGTCTTAACACTAATTTTTTTTAGTTTGAATGGAAATTGCTTGCAATAAAAGTAACTCCAATATGCACTCTTTAGATCCTTTAAAACTTTGGAACATTATCCACATGATGGGTCTTCCTGATGCTGACCTGATAGTTACTGGTGTTGGCAACTCTCATTAACTTTAAATCTACCAACCTTTTCTACTAACAAAGCAAACTATATTCAAAGTAAATAAATAAAAGTGAAATAAAGGGAAAGCTAATTAAAAGTGTTACCACTGATTTAAAGTAGGGCACATCTTGGTCCAGATTCTTGTGGTCTAGAGGTTCCATGATGGCCATCTGCATGTATTGCTTGAGATCATGTACATTCATTACCATGCCTGTCTGTTGGTCTACTGGACCTTTGACTGTCACCAGAACTGTAATTACAATCACACACATTTTTATATATTGAATTTTAATTAACATTTGTGCCATTAAAAATATCTTGTTAAGTAACCAACCTTATGTACATGCTAATAAATCTCATTTGTACACCCTGACAGGGCCACAGGAGATCATACTCCCTTTAACATTACTGTCCCTTTTAGAACAAGGTATTATTACATATAGGAAATGCTATTTCCCATTGCTTGACTGGTACCATCACAGAGGTAAATCTTCCAATATACTACTACTTAGGGGTAATGCCATGAGGGAGAAGCTTAAATAGATAAGCTGTTAAGTTACTTACCAACATAATTATGACCATGTCCATTAGGGTTGTTGCACTTCCCATACAGTTTAATATTATCTTCATCACACAGGAAAGGACTGCAAGAAAAAAAACAGATTAAGTAGACACTGAGGTATCGGAGCTATACATACTTCAGACTATAATATAATCTGTCTTAACTTCGTATCTTCTTACTAATATGTACCACGCTTTAATCAGTTCTTTTAAAATAAAAATGCGAAGGGTATGTTTGATAGACAAACACCACAGTAATTTGTAACTACATAGTAGTAAATTTGATAACCTCAGAGATCAGGGCGCAGGGTCCCGATAGCTAACAAAGTCTTAGTAAAAAAATCTAACAGCTTTAGATCTATGGAATCAATAAAATGTATGTATCTTACCTATGCAACCTATGACAGGAACTAAAAGTTTCTCGTCTTGTTATCGACACAATGGGTAACGGGGACATTTTAAATTTCGGTATTTTCTAATTTGATTGTTAAACAGAATATTATGACACAACTTATTAAACGTACATCACTTTAGACCTAATAAAAACTAATGGAAGACGTTATCGAGAGATAAAATTACAATGATTAATTACTGACTGACTGTGACTTGATGAGTGTTTGTCGTTCCTGAGTTGTTCAAGAGTTTGGTGAAGAAAAGTTTATAAAAACAGGAAGGAAGACATGTAATTGTCATGCGTAAGACAAAGACAAAAAATCGTGTTTATGTTCGAAGTTGTAAAACTACTTCAATGGTATGGAGCATTGTCAGCCTTGTCATTCTCAACTTTTGACGTTTTTGATTTGATAGGTACGATGACTGACATAACATAATATTGTTGTGCGAGTGATTTTATCGATAAAATTGATGTTGGTACAGCGCAGTTTCACAGTTCTATAGGTGGTTGTGTGAAGGAGATAAACCAAAACATTATCACAATGACAAGACCAAGAAAATAGTTAAATTAGATGCAAAATTACTTTGGATACGACGGATTTCATACTTTAAGAGAATATTTTTATTGAAGGAATAAAACGCAGTCGCAGCAATCGCATGAAGAAATCATAAATTGAATTTGTATATCATCAAATAAAAAAATATATAGTTGCATAATTTTAATATCTCTAGTTACACGATTTGAGAAGATGCGAAACGATTCACATCACTAATATTCCGTCACTATGTGGTGTCGTGTACGATGGGTAACGTGTGTATGATACGGTATATGTCGTGCATGACATAAATATTGTAGAAAAATGTGCCTGCTATGTTTTATATTTGCTTATGATCTGCTTTTTAAGACCGTAGTGGTTTGTATTGCACCAAGTTAACCAAAACGTATTAGAAAGTAAAACCTATTAAATTAATATTTTTCGCATGTAATTCACCCAAAATGGGTGACCTAACACAGCTTTGATTTTGACTATTATTTGTAACGGACAATGCGAATTAATAGATAACTATCATTATCATCAAGCTTAGCGTGATTAATTTAAAGTTACATGAGACGCACTTATTTATTATTTATCATATTTTTATTTCTATAAACTTGACAAACTACACTGAAAGCGCAAACTGTTTGTGGTGCTTAATCCGATTTCTGAGTGTGAGTATTTAATCGATTGGTCGGCGTATTGTATTACATCACTTTAATATAGTTTTATTTTAATGTATTTGATTGGACTAGTTTTGTTGCAATAGTGACAGTTTCGCTATCTGTTCGGTAGTTGACCTTGAAAAATAGTCAATAGCGCGAATAGTCCTATCAATAGTATCGATATAATATCGATAGTATCGATACGATTGATATTTAGCAATAGTGTTACTTATTTTTATCCATAGATAATACACTTACGTTTTTAAAAAACAAAACTCGATAAACTCTAGTTTCGATACAATTGAAAAAGTATCTGATTTTTGAGGTCACGATAGTATACTATCGATAGACTATCGATATCGCAACAACACTAGATTGGACTTTGTATTTTGTTGTAACCTTTTTCTTAGTTGTACACAGTTTTTCTTATTTTGTAAGATTTCTAAAATTATTCAAAAGCAATGTTCGCACCGTGCAGCAGGCATTTGTTTCTATCGGGACAGGTTAGATAACTATTAACTTTATGCACTTTCCCTAAATCATATTTTAGGTAGGTACCTACGTATTGAGTGAGATAAGTGTGGGCTTCTATTTGAAATTAACATTCAATTTGTACGATTTTATATTTTATTCAACTTGCTTGCTGTTGTATACCTATAAGATTTTTTTTTCATACAGTCAATCAGTAAAATTTACTCAAATATTTAATATCATTTTATTTTATAATACCTATATGCCAAACAATATTTTTAAGTATGTAGGTACCTATATTCTTTAATTACTTGCATTTTCAGCTAAGGCGTCTGCAGAGTACTTTGGTGATAGCAGAACACAACAATGAGGTGCTGTCTGCTGCCACACAAAATACACTAAGTGCAGCCAAGAAGATTGGAGGAGATGTATCTGTCTTAGTAGCTGGCACCAAGTGTGGACCTGTTAGTAACACCTAATTAGTTAACCAATAGTTTCACCCTCTTGGCCTACTCTGAAAGGTTATGAGGATTACTAGTGATAATGATTATGACTTTGTATTATATTCTCAGCAACTGATATATGCCAGGATTATGAAAATTTTCTTGTCCCTTTGTATTTTGTAACACATAAATAGAATCCCTATTTCCCTTAGGTCACGTCATCACATGTTAACGGCAAGACTGATTTTGCACACTTTTTTTTTAATTTTTTTATTTCTGAACTTTCTTAAGTAAAAAATCTCATAAAGGTCCTTTTTTTCTATTGTGTATTCGACATATGAATTCATAGCTAGGACAGGACAAAGTCTGTTCTCCTGTCGGGTCAGCTAGTTACTTATAAAATAAATGAAATTAATTTAATTTTGGGCTCAGCTTCTCACATTGAGAGTATAGTTATGGCTAAGTACTGTCTTATTATTGTGGCTGATAATGCTGTAAATTAAAGTTATAAATGTTACTTATTGCAGGCTGCAGAAACAGTGTCCAAAGCAAGTGGTGTATCCAAGGTTCTAGTGGCTGAGAGTGATGTGTTCAAGGGCTTCACAGCGGAAACTTTAACAAACCTCATCTTAGCGACTCAGAAACAATTCAACTTCACCCACATCTTAGCTCCGGCCACTGCCTTCGGCAAGGCTGTGCTGCCAAGAGTAGCAGCTAAGCTTGATGTCTCGCCAATTACTGATATCATTGGCGTCAAGGATGCTAACACATTTGTCAGAACCATATATGCAGGTAAGTTCCTTATTGCAATAAAATGTACCTCTTCACCTTGCAAGCGAATTCATCAGTGTGATTATTGTACACCAGAAAAAATCTCATTTATATCCATAAAAATAACTCAGCATACATGTGGTATTAGCGTATTATATATTCATTGTCATTTGTCATTCACTGACAGCTCCCATTCCTAATTTTATTAAAATTTAGTATTTGTTATATAATTATTATATCAGTTAGTTTCATATTATACCTAAATGTTTAATATATTTCTATTTATGTAGTTTTAAGGTTTACAAGAGTTATCAATGTATGATCTATCTATATACCTACTTTTTTTATTACCATTGGATTCAAACATCTATTTACACAGGCTGAGTGTAACTATTGTTTCACTAGAAACATGTCTGTTCAGAATTCTGTAGTGTGATAAAAATATATATCGGTATTAAAAAGATATACATAATATATGTATTTCTTGTTATAAGGTAATGCCATCCTGACCTTGGAAGCGAAGGACGCCATCAAGGTGATAACGGTCCGTGGAACGGCTTTCGCGCCTGAACCCTTAGAGGGCGGCTCGGCGAAGGTGGAGAAGGCTCCGGAGGGCGACTACAAGAGTGATCTCGTTGAGTTTGTCTCCCAGGAGCTCACCAAGTCCGACAGGCCGGAGCTTACCAGCGCTAAAAATATTGTTGCTGGGGGTACGTATTCATCATAATGTATTGACTGATGTCAATAACTCACCCTAAATTTGCGTATGTTTGTATTTGCATCAATTAGTTGCTCCTAAGTCACAGTTAAAACTGCATTTGCTAAGAAATAACATTAGACATTCTTGTTATCAAAAGAGTTTTTTAGAGGATGAGGGTGAGATGAGGGTCAACCTGAAACTAGTGATTATCAACAGAGCATTGACATTAAATAAAATTTAAAGTAAGAAATATGTTTTTAAACAATAATAAATTTGTTAGATTGTCTGATAAATGGTGATGCATGTCACCTTACACTTACGCCTTACATAATACAAAGCTTATTGTGGTGCCATTAGATAAAAATAATATAACTGTGTCTTCACATTTTGATGTGTTCAATTAGTACCAAAATGTTTCTGAGCTCAAATGTGTTATGCGTAACGTACAGGTCGCGGTTTGAAGTCAGGTGATAACTTCAAGCTGCTGTACGACCTAGCGGACAAGCTGAACGCGGCGGTGGGCGCGTCTCGCGCCGCCGTGGACGCGGGCTTCGTGGCGAACGACCTGCAGATCGGACAGACCGGCAAGATTGTCGCGCCGGTCAGTACCAACCTTTATACCTTACGAAACGTCTTTGATGACAAGTATATAATCAAAGCGAAACACATGCCTTCGATATCCCTCGCTTAGAAATTACACATAGCCTTAAGACATAATGTTGTCTATGTTATAGTTGGCATAGTTCTTCTTTCATTCGTTGAATATATTTTATAGAGGGAGAGAGAAAAGGTTTTACCTCTAAATACAAAAAAAAACTAATTATAAATAGTAAAGGGATAAAAACGAACTGGCTGTCTAAACTTCTACACGCCATTTGTATACCAAATAAAAAAATAAATAATTCGTTAATACATGTATAGAAATATTCCAAATTTAAAATTTAAATCCACTAATTTAGTCCGCATGTTTCCTTTATTTGCCGAGCATTCGTATATTATCGGTTGTGTTTATGTTTGAATAGGATCTATACATTGCTGTGGGCATTAGTGGAGCTATCCAGCATCTAGCCGGTATGAAGGATTCTAAGACGATCGTAGCCATCAATAAGGACCCTGAAGCACCTATTTTCCAGGTAATGTAGATCAAACATTATTGATGAGTAAAGTCTTTAGTCTAGCTTTCCTGAGACTGATTTTGTGAAAGGGACGTAAATGCATTATAAAAAGCCAGGGAACAGTGTTGCCAATTTACCGACTTTCGACCTTACCGAATTTCGGCTCGCTCGTTTTTATTATTTTAACATCACTATTGACTTAAAAGTATTAATTAATCACTTCCGTTATAACATGCTATCTTTCATACGATCTATCTATCTTTTTGCTCTTCATATAGACTAGAGAAAGGTAGTAAAATGTGTAATCACCACCGCTTGATACCAAAACTCTCCGTAGATCAAAACGATTTTTAAGAAATCAAAATTTCACATAATTTTCCTTATGTAATAAAATGTTACATGCGATTTAGATCCAAATATGTACAAGATATGTACGTATAATTTATCACTTACGAGTTCAATGTCATTATTTATCTGGTTCTTATCTTTCTTTTGATGTAACATATTGAATTGTTTCTAAGCTCGCCATATTATTAATTTAATTGTTTATCTTGTGTGATAATTTTGATTTGCTTGCTATCAGTATATAAATGAAAAATAAGTGGGTATTTGGTTTTTAGTTCAAGATTAGTCTGGTTTACAAATTACTAATGCTTGGACATTATCACACACCACCACCTGGCCCTAAATTAATTAAATTAAATTATACGTATTCATATAATACACATTACACACTAAATATCTGTGTGTGAATGTAGTGTTATTATTATATGCGAATACTGTAACGTCAGTTAAATCTGATGCCACATTAAATTTTAATGGCTTCCTATTTTACAAAAGAAATTGTGTTTTGAAGACATCTCAGGTAGTTATGTGGGCTTTCAAAATTTGACTCCCGTTTGAGTATTCCACGATAAGAGAGTGTATAATATGATTCACTTGCATCATCTCACGATCATCTTGATAGACTTGTTACAAACTAGCTTCTGCCCGCGACTACGTCCGCTTTAAGCTTAGAAGAAGAGTTAACAAAATTTTTCCCGGGGTAAAAAGTATCCTATGTGTAAATCCAGGTTATAAATTATCTGTGTTCCAAATTTCATCTAAATCCGTTGAGTAGTTTTTGCGTGAAAGAGTAACAAACATCCATCCATCCATACTCGCAAAGTTTCGTATTTATAATATGATCATATCAGAATCTTGTCCATAATCAACGCGCTGCCTAATTTGCGGCCAGATGATATAATGATAAGATTTTCTGGTTTTGTGAAAATATGTTGTACTTATCAATTGTTCCAGGTAACTGACCACGGATTGGTCGCTGACTTGTTCAAGGCGGTCCCAGAATTGACGGGAAAGCTGTGAAGTAGCACAATTGTTGTTATTATTCTACTGTTTGGAATCCCGGATATAAAAATATACATTGGTTGATTAGATTTATACACCCGTAATCAAGCGTAAATGAATATTATTTATATATATTATGTAATGTAAAGAATAAATAATTTTAACACATAAGTTTGTTTTCTATGTAGGTCATCTCTATACCCCGTTAGCGTTATTATTATTGAAATCACGCCAACTACCACTTTAACCGGACGGTAGTCTGCAGTATATTATGTACTCTGAGCTTTAACCATGCGTTATTTCTATAGAAGAATCTAATATTCGCTACTCATTACTAGATGGCGTTAGTAGTCGTATTCTCTCATCGAATTCGTTGTGATAAATGTGTCTGAAAACTAGAAATAATTTGAAAAATAATAAAATATTATGCTGTGTTTTTTATATCTGTTAAAATTTCGTATTATAACGAAAAGTTAATAACGTTTATTCGAAAACCACAAACGGTACGAAAGTAGGTTCTACCTTGCTCTACCTCAGTGCAAGTGAGGTACAAATAAACTAAACCAACAGGGTATAAGTGTGCAGTCAATCATGTTCGTAATGATAGCACTGAGGAGAGATGCGGTTGCGTGGCGAGTGGCATCCTCGTTATCATATTATCTGCGCGAGGAGGCGGCAGGCGGGGCCCGGCGCGGCCCGCCCGGCCACCACGCCTCCCGCGCGCTCGCGACTCACAACACTCGCCAACATGCCGCGACCCTCGCGTGAATCCTACGGCGACCAGAAGCCACCGTACTCCTATATATCGCTGACGGCGATGGCGATCTGGAGCTCGCCGGAGCGCATGCTGCCGCTGTCGGAGATCTACCGGTTCATCACGGACCGGTTCCCGTACTACCGGCGCAACACGCAGCGCTGGCAGAACTCGCTGCGGCACAACCTGTCCTTCAACGACTGCTTCGTGAAGGTGCCGCGCCGGCCGGACCGCCCCGGCAAGGGCGCCTACTGGACGCTGCATCCGCAGGCCTTCGACATGTTCGAGAACGGCTCGCTGCTCAGGAGGCGCAAGAGGTTCAGGCTGCACAAGGGGGAGAAGGATAATGTTACATCGGAGCTGGCAGCGCTGGCCAACTTCAACCAGATGTTCCTCGCGAGTCAACTCAATACAAGAGTGCCGCCTTTGTCAGGTCCGGAAATGTTACCGCAAGATGTGCGTGGTAAAGTGACGAGTGTGGTGAAAAAGCCGAAGATATCATTTTCAATAGACAGTTTGTTGGGAAACAACGTGGAAGAAGCTCGTGTTGCCAGTGAGGAGGAAGTGAGTGACGCGAGTGATCCACGCCACATCCTGGCGATGGCTGCGGCTGCGGCCATGTTCCCACCCCTGTGCATGCAACCAACGTTCTATACACCCTTAGGAATTCAGTTATTACATAACTTTGAGGGCTTACCCTTATATTTTAGACAACCTGTACATAGATTTTAAAATGTTAAATGGAGTTTTCTTATAGATACCTACCTAGCATAGGTTATGATAAGTAGCCATTAGAATAGAATATTTTTTCCATCTCGCTAAATAGATCTACAGAATAAAATCTACGCCAGTAGGTTACCAACCTAAATATTTTTTGTATCCATTATTACAAATCAGTAAGTTATTGCGATTACAGCCAATTTATTGTAGGTATTAATTAATATTTATTTGACAAATGAAATTGTTGAAATATATTTTGTAAATAAATGTGTTAAATAAAGTAAAAACCTATTTTACTTACGAAGAGAAATAGTTAATGATTCGGATCTAATAGTTTAAATAAATAACTGTGTATCCAAGATACCTAATCAATATCGTGTTGTAAATAAAATTAGGAAGGTAAGTAGGATGTGAAGAAAAAATAATTTAGATTCATTTATTGATCAAGTATTAAAAATTATAAATCTTATATGTATTTTGTAAATTAATTAGTTAATTCTGTAACGGACCTGTCGTATCTACTGGTCGGTCAGTACGTATATGTATTTAACGGTAAGTGTGTCTTCTAAACTTTCGGAATGTAATATTCGACATGTCTATAACCAATGCATGTCTATTTTAAGAAATCAATTATTAAAAGGTTTTAACTAGCATGAAAATTGAAAATATAAAATAAATATATTTAAATGGCAATGATTTATTGAAAACTAACTTTTATAAACACAAGGAGAAAAAAAAAACATAACACATAAAATAAAATCGAATTTATAAAATTTCCGTGGTATACATGACATGTCTCTGGTGGTATAGGCGTATGGTATTATTATGTTTTCTATGTTCTGTGGTATCGACAGGTGATAGAATACAAGAATAGGCGAGCCATTTTATGCATTTTAAACATGTAACACAGACAGCGATGTTTCGAGTTTGATAAATCGCCTCCCTTGCACTCGTTTAAGCTTTAGCGGGGGGATTTTAATGTAATCGGTGGAATCAGGGCCCGTGACGACTGCGGGGGTACGTACGTCATTTTTTGTTATTTATGTTCATCGGCCGTGCTGGGGTCGTTTTGGTAATTAATATAGAGAAATGGTTAAATTAAGTGCCGTTTACCCCCGGGCGCGCCTTCTGGTTCGATCACACCTTTTAACGTTATCGGCCGGATATAAATAAGTTTTAGGCACATGTAGTAAGTATATGTGACATCAATACAGTCCTGAAAAACATTCTTATTTAAACTACATTACTAATACCTTCACATACATATGTGCCAATACGGTACCTACGTTCTTTTTATATACTTGTTTTTTAGTTTGGTGGTTATATATATACGGAGCAGGGATACCATTTTATAATTAACGATTACGCATTTTATAATAAGCTTACGCGTTGCCAGTACCAGTAATCGCTGAGCTTTAGCATCACTAAGGGACGAATCGATTTCCCCTTCTGCAAACAGAACGTCTTCTAAGAACTCTGAAAATTTTACTCTCCATAGACATACAGAATTAACGTTATTTGGCTGTTATTTCCGGCATACATTATATACAAGTACCATCCCAGTGGAGCATATACAATAGGTGATCAGAATCTAGACTATCAACCCTAAACGAAGAAAAGGTTCGATTTGTGTTCAGAGGAAATCTGCTTTGTTCCGATGACAATGAGTTTGAGACGCTCTTGTTAAATTGTGTATTAGGTACTTATGCTCGTGAGGCGATGACACTGCTGTAAGCTTGGCGAGACTCGTCTTATACAGCACGGAGTACGCACGCAGCAGTACGTACAAGTAATACTAAAATACTTGTACGTAGTTGATTATCGAATCTGAGGTATTACCCACATTATAAAATTAAGAGACTCGTCTTGTCTACATTGTACTGTATCTTCTGAGAGGACTCCCCCTGTGCAAAGCGAGGGAAGAACGGATTACTGCCAGCAACACAGCGCTGCCGTCTTACATCCCTCTGAAAATCTTACAGGCACTGCCCTTAGCACAACGCTACGCTAATGTTATTCGACGGCGATCGACTCCTTGACTCCTGGCTGTTCCGACTTTGAGTTTGCCTCTTTACTTATCGTTATGTTAAATATTGAGTGAATTTACTTCTTTATTTTTCTTTAGATGACGAATTTCCAGTATCACTGCATGAATCTAGGTCTCTGGTGAGAGCACAGATATTTTCTGATACCCCGTGCGCCCACTGTTATAGCAAAAATATTTTCTGTACAAAATTTCCCATGTATCAATTCCACCAATCAATTTTATTTATATCCTACCTTATTTGAACACTTTAAAAATTGGACAATTGCAATTATGAAGTTTTATTTTGTATTCCTCACTGATTTTTACCCCGTACAAAACATTTTTTTAACGGTAAGTAATTGTAAAAACGACACATCAAAAAATATATGGGCTGACAAACTATCGCAGTTATATTTAGACACTATCCTGGATTGGCCGGATTTTGAAAGCTCACCTTCCAGTCTAGAGGGCCCATTGATTCTGTTTCACGTCTTAGTATCTAAAAAGGCTTTTCCGCGTGAAATCTTAAGTCATAAAAGTTTCAAATCATAATCTAGGGATAATGCACAATTAAGATAGCTGAGTGAATAATTAAATGCTTACAAATCGACGAAGCTGTCCCCTTAACTGTAATATTTAATTAAGAACCGAGTGCAATTAATGTAAGGTTCAATATGTCACGCTGGAAGACGAAACAATATTTTTGTCAATCAAATCACCCTGTAGTCATGAAGTGAGGAGCTCAAGATGACGAGGGACCTGGGACAATGGGTGCTTGCGGTCCGCGGGCCTACAACAAATATTAGATGACCGGCCGTGATTGGACTCGGCTCATGTCGGCTCAACTCACCCATTAGCCTTTATTAAGACTGCTTTATAGCTGTACTGTTGCCCCTCCGCCTCGTTTGCTGGAGGATATTTGAAAATAAACTCGAATCGACTACAAGGTATCATCTTTACTTTACTTTGTGGGTTTATTTACGATGAAATCATATTTATACCTACCGTTCATCTTCCTAACAATGACAGTCAATCTTCTTTGATTCTAGAAGTTAAGAACTAAGGTTTAAGCCAAAAAATTAATATAGCTATAGAATATGAAATGAGTAGATAGGTCAACAATTGGTTTTGGATAACCATTTGCTGAAAATGCGTTCTCCGTGGGTTTCTTCGCCGAGAAAGGAGAAATTATGCTAAATAATGTAAGTCATTCGAGCGTTATAGCATTCAAGATCTCATGATGAGTCAGTGAGTCGATACTTACATTCTAAGTACTAAAGTAAATCATAGTTCCTAATGTAATAATTTAGTAGCATTAATTGTCGCCTCTTTAGGGTACCGGATTGCAATTTCTGTTTATTCTCTCCTATTTTCATAACGTGGAGTGGAGGTACTTAGGGTTAGTACATGAGTTTGATTTAACAAAGGATCGTTTAATAAGTTACCGATTCTTTTTTCCTAATAACTCATTATACACTTAACCAAGTTATTTTCACTCAATTTTTTCCTTACCAGACAATATTCGTCAATTATACGTGTAATTATTTATTTGTTTTGAATAGTATAGTTAATATACATTTATTGACACAAAACAGATTAAACTATTTACAAAAACATATCTTAACCTGCCTTAATTATTAGGTATTTAAATTTATGCGCTCAATTTATTGGAAGTATTGAGATTTCTCCATGTAATTTGAATCAAGATGAAGTCGACTTAGATAGATAACTCTTTATTGTACACCAAAATCAATAACTGAAGAACATAAAATACATTATAAATCGGTACAATTGGCGGCCTTATCACAACATGTGATCTCTTCCAGACGACCAGTCGACTTATTAATTAAAAACATTGCTGAAACAATTTGTTGTATTCAATGCTACGAAACAAACACCTTGTTCGAAACCTATAAAAACGAACCAAATATTAGCCAATCAATTACAGGGTTCTGTTGTAAAATAAGTAGTTTATTGAGACCAATAAACATGCTGGCAATATTGCACTTTTATTTGTAATGGGAATGGTATTGATCACTGATGCTTGAAAACTAACTAAAGAATGTGGTGTCGATTCTGTTGTGCACAATCACTAAATTAAATTAATTTGACAAGGCGAAAAATCTTGCTACCCCTTTCTCATGTGTGTTAAGGAAGGATGGCAATATTTTAGTACCCACTGTCAAATTAGTTAGGATTAGTAATTTTGTACAACAGAATTGGCACCAATACCTACCTATTTCGCTTCAAATATAAATAGTCTTTAACAGAACAGATCAGAATTCACTTTTCATCAAATGGAATATTTCATGTTATAATTGCTTTCAGATGCAGTTTGTTGCGACTGCGAGCTAAAATTTGCAAGTAGGTGCCGTTTCCGAACGCAAATAGATAATCACAAAACCACCGCCCGTACCAGTTTCGGTGTGGGTTTTAAATAGAAACTGATTGCAGTTCCTAAAAGGAACGTGTTCCACTGCAGTGGCATTTTTTTTGACGTATAGTTTTCCTTATATTCGCTTGCTTTTAAATATTTTTGCTGTCAGCTAATAACAAATTATTTCGATTCAGTAAGTAATCAAGAATTAATAAAAAAACAAAGACCGACTCTTTCTATTTGGAAATTCAATATTTGTTTAGTAGTTTGTTGGTGTGTAAATTAATATTGGTCGTACGTAAAATAACGTAATTAGTGTGGCTTAAGGTTTTGATAACTGTAAAATCCTACTAATATTATAAATGCGAAAATTTGTGAGTATGGATGGATAGATGCTTGTTACTCTTTCACGCAAAAAATGCTCAATGGATTTGAATGAAATTTGTAACACAGATAATGTATAACCTGGATTAACACATAGGATACTTTTTATCCCGGGAAAATTTTAGGTTTAACGTAATGTAAGTTCAACGCGGACGTAGTTGCGGGCAGAAGCTAGTTTTTATATATTTCTTTTGAAAATTAAGAGAACTTGCGCTCCGATTGCGCTGAACCTCAGAAAAAAACAATTAAATTAAAGTTTCAAACTTCAAATTAAATAGCGTCAAAATGTTTAATTTTATTTATATTCATTGGCAGTGTTTCAAACGAAAAATCTCATTAACTATTTCTATTAAAATTGATAGCAAATGAAATATCTGGCGTGCCATGTTCGCTTAGACTTTAGAGGGTATTTTATTTTAAACCTTTTAGATACGCAACATTTAGTTTTTGAGTGCTTATATACTTCTTTTTCTACTAAACCATACTAAAAAAAGTTGTCTCAGTGGCCTGGAGTTTAATATATGTAATATCAGGAATCACGCGTACACAATTTCCACCTCAAAAGATACTTTTTGAGTGAATTCTATTAAAATACGTATTTTCGTGGAAAATTCTCTCATTTTATACCGCGGCGGTCAATGAACAATATTAGGTACATGATGACAAATAGTAGAAAACAAATAAAGCATTGCGAATCCGGGAAGAAATAACAGCGGACGTGTACATTTTCACGGTTGGCCAGCTCTTTGAATCGTATATTTTTTTGTTAATTGTATAAATGAGACTTTCACAGGTTCATTGAGTGTCAGATGGAAACGCTACCGTTAGACAGGGCGTCGTGGAAATCGGTTCTCACGCGCTGCGTCTCGGGGTAAAAAACGGAACTCGGTAGCGGCTCGCTTATCCAATCAGTTGCGACGTCGGCCTGCCGGCGACACACTGATGCAGCGTACACTTCACCGCCGACTACCAAAATAATACTCTTTCATCTATTTTTACGCCTTTTTCTTATCCTAAGTTTTCAGTTCCCACACGATGTAACTCAATTTGGCTCTTATTCAATTATATCCTCAATGTTTTTAATTGAGTACCAATTTAAAGTTGTGGCGACTTAATTTTTAGATCTGGCAGAGTCCTAAGAAAGACAATAGGTACTGTGATACGCTCGTTTCCCTGGAAACAATCTTATAACTGTTCCACACACACATACACTCCTTCGGCTACCTATTGATCAAATCTATTCGAAAATGTGTCTGTGTGTTACATCCAATATCAAATATTGGATCCTGAAATCCTGAGAGTGCATGCTGTACGTCTGCGGCGGAGTGTACCACAGTGGCAGCCGCACGCTGCCGGCTCAATGTCCGTGCGTGACGAATCCACTCAGCATCGAATTCACGCCAAGTCAAATGTTTAATTTGCTCTATAAATCACGCCATTAAAAACATTTCAAGGGTGTCATCGCGGCACCGATCTCATTGGAGACGTGATCGCGCTCGAGCTGTGTGGTCGGCGGCCGCCGTTGTCCACACCTCGTCTCAGCCCGGCAGCCCTGTTGGTATTCACCGCTTTGTGTTCGGCTCACCCATTGTGCACACAAGAAAGCTGTGTACACTACACAACTGATTTAATTTGTCCTGATCAAAGACACAGAAGCTACACGTTAAAAGCAACGCAGAAATAACTGTTATGATTTCTTTTAACGTTAAATTATTTGCTAACAGAAATACACTTGATATGATAATGTATTTCGGTATTAACTCGTTTCTAAAATCCTGAAGGCTGAAACTAATGCTTACTAATGAATGAATAGTTAAAAAAGTAAAAGGGATATTTAAATAAGAATAGCGAATTGTTTTTGAAATATACAGTCATCCCGAAGTAATTCGGATCTCATCAAATAACACGTAATCTAATATAATCTACATAATATGACAATGTACACAGGGCATAGGTTGTTTTACAAGCCTCCTATTCGAACCGTGCTCAAGCGCTTTTCAGAAAGTAATTGAACGTAAATTAATCGAA
Source organism: Falcaria lacertinaria (assembly GCA_951449985.1). NCBI lineage: Eukaryota > Metazoa > Arthropoda > Insecta > Lepidoptera > Drepanidae > Falcaria > Falcaria lacertinaria. The sequence continues at coordinate 3,456,651 of OX602109.1, read as the reverse complement.
AAAATAGTGTATAGAGTTGCGTGACTCTCAGAAAACGTTCGTCCGGAGGAAACTTGCTCAAATTAAATTAGATTAAATTGATTTATTGGTGGAGGAGCGTGAGGTTTCGTCCTCGGTTCGTTCCACCGCAGCCTTAATTAATGCTATTAGACTCGGAAACCACCGGAAAAATGACCCACCACCGAGATCTACGTCGCTCTACAAATTACATTACTTAACAAAACTGTTTGATCTCACCTACGCATGAGAAGTTAAAGATTGTGATGCTATTGTTTGATGTTCATACATAATTGGCCATTGTGCGAAAAATAACCAGATACATAATGATAGAGGTAACACTATTATGATTAATTAATGAATAGTTGTTTTTATAAAGAAGCAATTGTGACGTAATTTATTCCGTGTATAATAATTAATTTAAAGAATAGGATTGTTTGGTGTCCCTTCAGATAAGTTATACTGCTATATCAAAAATAATTGAAACATTTTGTACTGTCCTGAAGTAATCTTAATTTACATAGCTATTTGTTGTAAGGATACATACGTATTTTATATCATATCTTGAAGGAAGATTTACAATCAAATAATGCATATTACCAGTTATTTATATCCTTTGCCATTTATAAATCTTCACAGTTGTAAGAGGAGAAATGTACAGAGGACCACGCGTTGGAAAGCTCCAGCGTCAAAACAACTGATTTGTGATCAACCACATGGAGACCATGGGTTTAGGGACCATGGGCGCTAGGTTGTAATGGATCATGTAACAAACAATACAACCCGTATTACGTAGGTTGCCTTACCTGTACTATATTATATACTCCGAGCCTGTAAGTTGGTAGTTTAATATGTTCTGTTTTTATTTCGCAAATAGTTTTTTTTAAGTTAATTGATATAAGATGACATATATGAGAAATTGCTACATAAATAAATACCCAGTACCTAACCAACTTTAAAAGTAGGTCAATTTACTACAAGGAGAATAAAATTGCCAAAAATAATATAACCAAACACCAATTGCAGATCCCCGATAAAAAATATGTGTATATAAATAGTAAGTATGCAGAAAATGATGTCGGCTTAGTAAAGCTCAATTAGTTCGTCACGCTTTGCTGACCGCTATCTTTGTTTTAATAAGTTAATTTTGCTCCAACGCGTACTTGTTTTTATAACTTCCACCTTAACTATTAAATGGTGCAAAAACGGGTCTCTTATTTGAATTGCGTGGTTAAGACCATCTGCTGAAAGCCGACGGTAAATATATATAATAGCGGAAGAGTAAACACAGTTACATAAGCATCTTGTGCCGCTATAGGTACAATAAGGGATTTATGCCCGATATTCCAATACATAAAACATTTCATTATAAGCAGCGAAGGCCCCATTATTCAAAGATATTTATTCATGTCGAATGATTGCCTTTCCTTTGTAAGCCGACAATGGAGTCGCGGGCCGTATTCCATTTGCGCGGCATCGCTCTTGTTCGCCGGCTCATTGTGCACGCGAGCGGTTTTGTTTCGTGAACGGCGGCTTTTCATTCGGCGCCGCTGCCCACCGCCGAACCTCACGTCTTCTATTCTCAAATTAAATGGAGCCAAGATTGATGAGTTTAGACACGACCTGTGACACGCACTACCGAATGCGGCGCGCACCTCGCGCATCCGCCGCGCTCTCCGCACTAGCCCGTTTGTTTGGAATGCGCTTTATTTCACCCTTTATAATAAACGGTAATTATTGGTAGCGAACGTGAGCTCGCCGTGTTTATATGTGGATATACATTCGTTTTTGTCTAATGTTTGGGCGCACTCGGCCGTCTAATAGGATTTTTTGTCGGTGGATATCGCGTCAGTTGTAGTTGAGTAGCCGTATTAAAATGACGTTAATTTATCTTTTAGTTTAAGCCGCCTATCGTACATTAATCATCGTAATTTAGTGTATAAGTTAGATGAAACGTGCATTTTCTCTGAATAAATGAACCACAAATATTAGATATGTTTTACTGGCTATTGTATCGTGGAATGGTGTTGCATTAGTTAGAGGAGAAAGGGTCGAAAGAGCTGTACTAATGCTTATTATTCGAGTCATTATAGGGTATATAGGGTAATTCGATTGTTTGGGCAGTGTGGAATTGGGGCAGCGTAGGAGCGCGGCCCTGTAATTTGTATAAACCACCGCGAGCCGCGTGCTTCTCGGAAACAAACTATCCGAACGAACTTTGTTACGTCGGCGGATAGGTTTTGTTTATGAACTTCTGAAAGTTGAAAACTTATTTATTGAATACCATAACTTATTTAAATAGGTATGGTACACATGACGATCGTTATTTAATAAGGAGCTATCGGTTCAGACTAAAATACTTCTAATTTTCCTTCAATAGATACATAGTTAGAATAAAGTATAAGAATTGAAAAATACGATTTTCAAATCGAGTATTAGGAAGGTGAATAATGCGAGAAATCTTTCGGAGCGTGTTCCATCCTACTCAACGGATCAACTTTTTAAACAGATTAGAGTATTGCTTCAGGTCCCTATTAAGTTAATAAGCTTAAAGAAATACGTTGTTATTGATATTATTAAAGATAGTTTCAGTAGTATGTACGGGAATTCAAACAAAATGGCGTGAGTGGATTATTACAAAAATAAATGTTTATGTAGTTAGTAGAAAAGGGTGCTATTAGAGAGGGCAGTCGGAGGAACGAGCGAGCCTTCACCCGGCCACGATTTTTATCTCAAACGGTGAGCCGACGTTTCCATCCGCGTAATTACAGAGTTTAGGCCATAGAGTGAATTATTAGACGCGGCAGCGTGCCGTAATCAACACAATAATTGTTATTCATCGCGCTAGTGTTTGGTGAGCGTTTTTGTGGTCACTCGCAGGCCGGCCTCACTCCAAATTGAATTTCGTACAATTGCCGTGTAACGGTCGCCGCTTTGTTGTCTTTTTATGTGTGCATCTCGCGAGGTTTTTGTTTCCCTTTATTACGGACGACTGAGATAATTACGTTTTTAGAGATGCAAATTTAATTACAGCAATACCAAATAAACGCTGGGTTAATTAATCAAACACCACCCGCACCGCTATCATTGTTTGATAAAGACTACAGACCCGGTATAATTAAACTAAGCTTTTATTGACTCACTAGTGAAGTGACCGAGGCTAATGTGCTGCGTATGGCCCACCCAACGGGACCGAATAGGTGCAATTGACTTCACATAGAAAGAAGATTTTAGTTTACCAACTACACCGTTAACATTATTTTCATATCTATGTTCTTTAATTTGCTTTTATCAAAGGCTTTTATAATAAAATTTAATCTCGTTAAAATTATGTTGCCATCTTAATGCGTCCGTTTTGATAAAGTTTGCTAGGCAGCTTTGGATGCAAGCGGACGGGAGTAGGTACCTTATCCTACCCCTGGAGTGGTAAGCGTTTAGGTGGCGGTAACCACTTACTTTCAGGTGCTGCATAATTGCTTGCTACCATAGTGGTATAAAAATAACGAAATGTTGTCTCATTCCGTGTTATTCCTTAGTCTCTCCTTTCAGTCTCCTTCGCTTTGTCCACCTTATACTTTTTTAAATTCAAATAATGCACAATCTTCTATTCCAAATTAAGTACCATGCCTCACAAAACCCCATTACTAACTTATTCAAATCAAACTAAAGCTTTTAAAAACAAAACATGGCAACTACGAGGCAATTTATTTTCCTAGGGCGCCGCCCGCCCTCGCAAATTCATTACCGACACAAGCTGGCGCTTCCGTTTCCGTTGTTGTAACACTAGCAAAGAACGTGGCGATAACATTTTCTAAAACTTTTACATTGCTGGTTATCTGTAAAGATACACGTGATATTGAGCAGGGTTCTGGGTGATGTATGGTGAACAAGGTGAAGTATCCTTTTGCTTTGTGTAGCTTTCAACGTTCTTTACAACGAGGCTAGATCGCGATTACCTCGCCTGACGTGATTTCGTTTGCATAGGGCCGTAACGTAAACTAACATAAACTTCGCTCGCTAAACAACACGACTTGCTTTCATTGATTTTCTGGCTATATTTATACCCATCTGAAGAAAGGTTTCGAATGTTAGAAGCTGAATATGATAACGGATCCGTAACACTACTACTATATTTTCCACCTGTGGACTAGTTTATTTATTAATCAAAGGCTCGACGTATAAATTTAATGGAGTCTCAGAAAGGTCATCGTGAATTATGTGTGAGTTATCCATCGATAACGGAACTTCGCTCTGTTGTGGACTTGTGGATAGCGTTACGTTTGTTACACGCATCGCAAATTAAATAAAATTAAAACTAGTGACGTTTTGAATCTACATCGCATTTATCGTCATAAAACAGTATAGGTAAATCTATTTTATTGTAATATGAAAAATAATATAAAGGACATCCTCCATGTTTCATAGAGATTTGGTCCAAATCTGAAAGTGCCGGCCAACGCATTTTTTTGCATATTCTGTTAGAGCTTGTCCGTCTGAATTCCTATTTTCAACAAAAATGTTTGAAAATTCTGATTTTCGAACTCAAATAAAATCAACTACAATGGTCCTACCAGGTTTGGTGCCACAATAAAAAATGTTTAGACGTTCAAGCTCTAACAGAATATACAAGTAAATGCGTTGGACGCCACTTTCAGATTTGGACCAAAATGGATGATTTGCTTTATCTCGCCTAATGTTAAGCGACAGTGCGGTCTACGATGACGCATGGTTGTCTAGAAGCAGCTGATACTGTGGTCATCACGCGTACGAGATGTTTTGTTTTATGATTTTAATGCACTTTGGTTTTTTAAGGTTCTTTTATAAGGTTCGTCTGAAGCAGCACACGAAAAATTTTAAATACTTTTGCCACTTTTAAAAAGGAAATACATATTAGTGTATGTTGAACGGATGCGGTTCACTGACGAACGCAAATAGGATATTAAAAATAAAATAAACAAAAGATTTTTTTTACTACCTAAGCGGTAGACGCAGTGTGTCATACTGCGTGTTTTCCAATGTGTATGAATTGATTTGTCTACTACAATTATGTGCAAAATTTTCATTGGTAGCAATAGTGCGGGCATGAATATAGAAAGATAGATAGATAGATAGATAAGTACACTTAATTGCACAATAAAAGGATACAATATGTGATTAGGTAAATGCTTAAATTCTAAAGTACAATTGGCGGTCTTATCGCATAAGAGCGCTTCCAGACAACCGATGAATGGACTAGAGTAGATTCGGATTAGAACAGTGGCTGGCAGTGTACCGGGTCATCATTGTCAGTAATTTAATAAGTACTCAGTAGATAAAAAAAAGAACAATATACCTAAAGGTGCAATCGATTATATCAATTAAGTAGAAGGAAAATATTTAATAGTTAAATAAGTAGATTGTGAGAGTGTAAACAGTTTGGTGATGTAAAGAGGGCAAAGGAATGGGTTGGTCTAATATAAATTAAGGGCGAAAAAGAAAAAAACAGTTGTAAGGAAAGGTTATAAAGAGAGATAGTGATTATTTACCAAGGCTCGTCTGACAGAAACAGGCAGAGCATTCCACAAACGAGTTGCTTGTACCGTAAAAGACTTGGTAAAGAATTCTGTGGAGTGCACAGGCATACAAATTTTCAGATTCTCAGATGTATTTTGCGACAACATTTTCGTATCGCCTTCGACTATTTTTGTATTGAAAAATGAACAGCGCTGCGGCGGTGAAAAGTGGAACTAAAAATTAGTATGACAATTTTGACATTTCACGAGTTACGTTTTCGAATACGTAGTTGAAAAATGTTCATGCTACCGGCACAGGTAGTTTGTGTCGTATCGTAACGTAAAGCAATAACGGTGCGGTTGACGCATGCCTAAACGAACGGTTTGCTAAGTTCATACCCGTGTAGTAGTAAATCTACCTATAGGGTATATTAAGGCAGTCTGTGGTAAACACGAGCTAGACTGAGCTCTTTGTTGCACTATGGTTAGTCATTTGGAACGTGGATTATATAGCTTCCCAAATTGGCAATGAAATTTATATTTTAAAAATACCGAGACAAGTAATAGTTTTCTGTTTTGTATTTTGAAATAAGTAGAAAGTTTTTAATCTTGCAGTATTGACAAGCTTCTCTAACTTTATGTCCACGTAAAATCTGCTATCACATGGGACATAACATTAACGGTTAGGCTCCTCCTTAACCAGCTATTGCAAAGAGGGTACAAGTTAGTAACATCGTCCGTCACAGGTGAAACTCGCCGCACGTCACTCCTACGATGACAAGACATCATGCACGTCTATTGTACCATTTGTACCACCATTAAGTAAGTGTGGTATTCAGTGGGACAACTAAAAAGTACAATAGGTTTCTCAGGCGAAAGTTAAATGAGCAGTGATTTGAGAGTAGGTACATAGAAAAAACAGAAACACGTCTTAAACCCGTAAACGAGAATCTTCAAATAAATCTGTTAACATTGCCCAGAACACTCTATTAATTCTTTTTATACATTCATTCTGCTAAGTTTGCAAGTAAGCAACCCCACTACAACCCCCCAGATAGTAGGCGATTACTGACTAAATTCTTACTAGGTAGACTACTCTCAGAGAGATAATATTACATTAATACATAGTAAATACTTGCTTAAATAAATCATCTTATTGTAATATTCCAATTAAGACGAGATATAGATTTTTATGGAGTTACAGATATTAAGTATTGACATAATTAAAAAATCTCAATACGTGTAAGTAAGATTGCCTACATTTGTATACTGCAAAATACTATGTTAACTATGTTTCTGCTCTCTGAAGTCTTGATGTGTAATTCAATAACAATAATCGGATTCTCTTTATCACCGACATTCAATAATTTGAACACTTGACCAAACGTCTAAAGTACAATATCACTCAAACGAATCGGCACTTTAAGCGTTCACATATAAAGCCGTTTATCGCGTATATGGTATTCGAAAGCTTAGGCCATAACGCGAAGTCTTTGTGAGTAATAAGATGGCTGGCTTGAGCTTACAAATAACAAGTCGTTACGTTCGTCGAGCTGTTCCGAACACTTCGTCTTGTTTTCGAATTAATGTGACTCTGAGATTAAAGGTTTTTATTAATCAATGAATATAGTTTTATGTGAAAATAATAAAAGAACTTTTTAAATTGAATTCATTCAAAAATAACATCCAATCGACTAATTTGAATGCAGATTTGGAATCTATTGATATTAATTGGAAATTAACATCGACTGTATAAAATTTACAAACTATAATTGATATTGGAAAATTCTCACCTACGACTAATTAAATTTACTCTTTGTCATAAGATAATCTAAAATATATTTGAGCAAGTATTATATCCTTGATTATGTGTTAATGTTCTCTTTTACATATTTATATCTTTTTGTAAAATATTCATGTCACGTAGATACATCATTAAAATGTTTTTTTTTTAAAGAATAATTGCCGAGTCTCTTTCCGAATTCTCCTTAGCAAAAACGGTAGTAGATACTGACGATTTGAAAGTACTTTGTTTGTGAAATCCAGTTAATTAAAGATGATTTGAATTTGAATGTGAGTTATATACCAAATTCAGTCATATTTACATGAATTGATTAGAGTCACCGTCCTACAACCTGTATACGCTGTATACGTGTGAGATTCGACACCAATTAATTCCATACCTTAGTACGTTTCTACAGGGGATTAATAAATATAATCTCATATTTGCGCTCTCCCACTGGCCAATGATATATAACGTTTGTTAATTAGGTTATCTCGCGGTCGGCATCTACAAAGGGCAGAGCTTAAAAGGCTCGTTGATATTAAAAGTGCCGCTTATAACTTTTATCATAAATCACCCTCTGGGCAAGGCGCGAGGGCGCGCGAATATTCGATCTACTTCCAACAAAAAAATATGCAAGTAATCACTATCGCACCCTGAGAGCTTTTTAGAGTTTCTTCAGATGTTTTGGACATCATTAATTATACTGTGCAACACCGTAATAGCAGCCTTTTCTTAAGAAAAATATGACGTTTTAAATAAATATCACCTACGCACATTAAATTAAACGCCTCAAGTAGTCAAGTTACGGATAAGTGAAAAATGTAAACGAGGCAAGAATTTTTGCAAGCCGTTTTGAAAATTTGTTGTCTTGAAAATACTTCATAGCCTATTAAAGCACTTGAATATTAAAAGTTTATTAAATTTTAATCACGAACTGCAAACCGGAAGAACTGTAGTTTCTGGGCATTCATCAGTGAAAACATTAATTTAAATTATAATTAATTATCTTATTAGTAGACTTTTTTTTATTCTACTACGCTGGCACGCAAGCGCACGGCCCATCTGATGGTAAAGGTTAGTTATTACTGATTAGGGTCGGCAACGCGCGAGTGATAACTCTGGTGTTCCAAGCGTCCATAGCCTACGATGACCATTTGCCACCAGGAGAGATGTATGCTTGTTTGCCACCTTAGTGGAATAAAAAAAAACAGTCACTATTGTCAATAGTCACTAGCAATACCAGGGATATCACTAAAGCGTTGCCAACCCTATTTTTGTTGAGGGATCGCTGTGCTACCAGTCTAGGGCGACTGCCTGGACAGTGTATCCTAGAGTAGCACTGGCAACCTTAGTCACCTCAGAAACGGCGGAAACACAACACTCCATCAAAGTAGTGTTGTAATAGATATGTTGTTTTGTATTCTTCATTCTCATGGTAGCGATAGACGCCAGTAGAGTATAATGAGCACGGAAACTCGTCATAAGCAGGACGTTTGAGATTAACGCAAGCCCCCTATAATAATAAAATATCGACAGGCTGCCTTTATCGAATGCCTTCTCGATAAGCATCCGTGACGAATTCACCACTTGAATTTCGACGCACAGCGCTCGCGATGCGTTGTAGATACACCCTCTTAAACTGACCGATACTCTACGCAACTGTTACAGCGAAATACCAACGTAAAAGCTTACCAATAAGATATATTTTACAATGTCATTAATGAGATCATTTTTTTATTTTTTAAACGAAAAATGATTCTCTTGACGATAGTTTTAAATAATAAAACAGGTCATACACTTTAATTTCATTTTTATAGTTATTAACAAATACACAAACAGATTGCAATTGCAACTTAAATTATGCAATATTTGGTTAGGAAGATACATTCCGCTTGTGCCACAAAGTCAAGCGCTTTTATAACAGCAGATATTTTCTTACTAACTAATTTATTTATTGACGGTAAACGGAAATCGACGTAACAATAAACAATTTGCCTGTACAGAAGTAATTAATTAATCTGATTGTCACATATGTTGTTCAAACTTGTTTATAACCGTTTTACTTTCCCTAAAAAGATGTGTATAAATAAAAAGCTGGCCAAATAAATACAAATTAATATATGAATACTATTTCATCTCTTCTCACCATTGCTTGCATGCCATGCCCACCTGTACTGAGCTGGTGTTTTTGTAAATATTTATGAATACCTACCTAGGTTCAAGAGATAATATGTAAGCGTGGAACGCTGCCTGCTAGCCTAGCGACGCAAGTTCGAATCCCAAAAGTGTATCAATTTGTTTTTATAAAAAAAAAAAACTTAAGTGCAGTTTAAGTCACACTACTAGCTTTACGTAGAAGGGAAACCTGTAGTTGTACGTAGTATATTATCTACGCTGAGCCTAGGTATACGTTTGAAAGAAAATTTAAACACTTTGTACTGCCTAAGAGGTGGCGACGGACTTAACTTCTGTCACATTGGCGGCAAATTATCTTCGGTGAAATATGGGTGTTGTAACCCATCTGCCTACCTTTTCGGGGAAACTTGTAGGAAAGCGTGAAGATGTATTATTATTATGAAATAAGATGATTTATAATATTGCAGATTTTGAAGCTATTTTAGAAGGTATATAGTGTGCACTTATCAACATCGATAACTTACAACACATAAATACTTGTGTGAAATAAATACATATATATATATAAAATTCTCGTGTCACAGTTTTCGTTGCCATACTCCTCCGAAACGGCTTGACCGAATCTCATGAAATTTTGTGTGCATATTGGGTAGGTCTGAGAATCGGACAACATGTATTTTTCATCCCCATAAATGCAAAAAAAATTGCCCACACGAGCGAAGCCGGGGCGGGCAGCTAGTATATATATATATATATATATAATTTTAAATTATGATTTTATAATTCAAATATTTTTTCTGTATCATCGTAATTTACATACCCTAATTATAAAGCGGTGTCATCACAAAAGATATTTGGAGGCAATATAAACATAATATCAATTTAAATTCCTTGTTAGTGGAGCGAAAGCCGACATCATACCTGAAAGCGGCGAAACTCTATTGGTTGAAGACAGAGCCAATGGCGAGCCGGAGCGGCGGGAGCCCAGCGCGACGGGCCGCGGGCGGGCGGGCCCGCGCTGCTGACCCGGCCTCAGTTCCTCTCCACACCTCGCACTGAAGTGACGTGTTCGTGCCACTGTGTTATAGTTCACATTCTCTACAAAACATTCTGCTTACTCTTTCAAAATCGCTTTCCACTCTTTTAAGTGACTATGCCGCGACCCTCGCGTGAATCCTACGGCGACCAGAAGCCACCGTACTCCTATATATCGCTGACGGCGATGGCGATCTGGAGCTCGCCGGAGCGCATGCTGCCGCTGTCGGAGATCTACCGGTTCATCACGGACCGGTTCCCGTACTACCGGCGCAACACGCAGCGCTGGCAGAACTCGCTGCGGCACAATCTGTCCTTCAACGACTGCTTCGTGAAGGTGCCGCGCCGGCCGGACCGCCCCGGCAAGGGCGCCTACTGGACGCTGCATCCGCAGGCCTTCGACATGTTCGAGAACGGCTCGCTGCTCAGGAGGCGCAAGAGGTTCAAGCTGCAGAAGGGCGAAAAAGATAACCTGAATGCGGAATTGGCAGCCCTTGCTAGTTTTAACCGTGCATTTCTGGCAAGGCAAGCTGGAGCCCCACCACCGCCGCCTGTGCTGCCTAGTACAAGTTTATACACACCAACCATGTGTCCGCAATTAAGTCCAGAGCCAGCAGAACTGCCCGAAATGGCAACAGTAACAATGCTGCCCCGTGAAAGGCCGCGACGAGCATTCACTATCGATGCGCTTCTTGAACCGGATTCGCCGAGGCTCTCGCCGTCGCCGCCGGTCGCGCCTGTGATGCCGGTAGCGCTGCCACGGCTCGAGCTGGCGATGCCTTCCTCATACGTGCTGGCGGCCCAGCGGTACCACGCTGAGCTGCTGCAGGCAGCCGCGCACGCGATGCGCCCTTGCTATCTACCGCCGCCGCCGCTGTCCGTCGCGTGACACACCGACGCACCACCTTGCCACTATGTCTCGTGCAATGCTAGATTGTAAGTAAGTACACTATGATCCTCTGATGAATGAACTCGTAAAGTGTAACCTATTTGAACCAGATAAACTCTGTTAGTTGTATTTATAAATGGTGATACGATCGTAGGTGTGACAGATACAATGGTGGTGTTTGTTTATATTTTGATTCTAGTAGACCCAGGAATTGTTACATGATCTAGAAGCTATGTAAGTATCAAGTCCTATTTTGCATTTAAACGTTTTAATTTGTTACTCTTAAATACCTGTATTTACCTATAGCATGTTATGTCGCCTTTAGGCCCAGATTGTAGTCTGGTTGCGAGCCGGTGCATACATTCCAGAGATGATTCACTGTTCTCGGGAACAAAATATCCTCAACATGATAATTTTATGATCTCACAATTTTTTTAGCTTATATTTTTTTGTGCTCCAAATATTTGGTATTCATTTATTTATTGACTATAATCATCTGAGATCTTTCGAATATTATCACTAATGTAATAAAAATCTAGATAGGTAATGAATACTAGGTACCTATTGTCATCGTGGACAATCCGAATAATTTGATTAAGACATCTTTAAGATGATTAAGACCTGCGGGAAATGTACAAAACTACCATAGTATAAAGAGAGGGGAAGTAGGTTATCTTCATACAAACGCACCGCGCGCGGCTTGTATGTGTGCGCTATTGTATCTATGTGTCGACGTACGCACACTTTAGCAAAATCTCGACCCGTTTCTCAGTGCGCCAGTCGGGGCTAACACTGCACAAGGTTCGCGCGCGCGTCACGGCTTTTCGGCACCGCTAAATGATTTATTCATCAAAATGTCTGATAATTGCAGAAGAACGTATTGCTGTGTGTTTGGGTGTTTTGTTAGTGATTCCACCCGACGACTTTGTTGAAAATATTAAGAGGATGGAGCAGATATTCCAAAAAGCATTTAAAAATGATCACATAAACTGCAAAATTGGCATGTCTATTTATGAACAAATAAAAGATTTACATTTTTCACTGCCCTGCCCATGTTTTCCGAAATTATATTTGCAAAAGTTATTTATAAGGATGCGGATTTATTACACATTAAAGTTTAATAACAAGGCGTTTCGTAATAGTCGAAACCGAAGAAAGTATTTTTCTGTAGCTAATTTGTAATTTTGTAATAAATGTGTGATTCAATAGATATGTTTGTATTAATTAAAAATAAATGTGGTCCTTTATGTGTAAAAATACTACATTATGCATAATAAAAAAATCAAAAAGCTGACTTGTATAAAGCACTAAGCAAATAAATTAAACACAAGCTCTTAGACTATGTTGCCGCCTGTACCATCTAGCGGCGACATGGCGAGTCGGGACCGCGACTTGACGTTGCCGCTGTTCATGCGGTTGCTAGCGAAGCGCGAACAGCCGCGCCTAATATTTAGCTATAAGTGACAACCCTAAGACAGTAGGCAATTATATCGTGAATTGGGCCGGAGATAGCCTACTCCCTCTTCTTTATACTATGAAACTACTCTACCTATTAGTCATAAGAATTTGAAATAGATATCGGTGTTACTATGCTTGAGTCATATTCCATTGACTTCAGTTACATGTTAGCAAATATAGATAATTATGTTGTTGTACTAGGTGTCTATGTAAGTAAGTATTGTTATTTATTTTAGTGACGAGATTTAAGTGAAATTGTTCGTTCGCATATCGATGTGGACTTTATTGTAAATATTGTTATATTCGAGTAGGAAGATTAAATGGAATCAGATTGATGTTTTGTTTTATTTTCGTGGAGATATCAACGTGGGGGGTTGGATACCATGTAGGCAAGTAAAGTGGTAAAAAATGGATGTCGGAGGTGGTCTGTTTCACGGTGTAATGCAGCGCGTCGGAACACGTTTGTTGGCTAATAGCTCGTGATATTGGCTGAGTGGAGCCGAGTGCAGCCGCGGCACAGCCATGCTGACTCACGGCGTCACGGATCACCTCGTTAGACACCGATAACACAAAAAAAAAACCCAAGGAAATTGGAAAACCGTGAACTAATGTTATAAAACTCTTTTTATTTTTGGAAACTTACGAACTAAATCTCGTCATGTTTGGCTATTGGAGATAATCCTGGACAGGCAAGAAGACAGATTGCCAGGCAAAACATAATTAAAACGCTTTTTTGCGTGTTGGTTACATGCAAATGATCCTATGAGCTAAAGAAATAGCTATATTTAATTGTAAACGTTTGTAATTAGCAGAAAATCACATCAATGTTATTTATTTTTATAGATGGATAATAGTGTAACTCTACGTACTAGTACGTAGAGACAAAATAAACTTCATTCTTCAGAAGAAATCGAATGTTGACTATGGTTGCCAAGATAAAATGCTGGCAGTAATAATTACCTCGTCAGCTGGTAACCGGTAAACCTTGTTACAATTTAGACTTAACAACGATTACCAATTTTATTAGCGGTCCAATATCGCGCCTGTTCCAAAAGCGACGCGACGGCAAAAACGGATTGATAACAGAGTAGATTAGTCTGCCTCGCCACGTTGTAAGCTCGAATGTTATAAATTTTCTAGTTAACTTGAAATAAACCATAATGATTTATATGGAGGACTAGCTGTGCCCGCGATTTCGTACGCGTAGAATTAATTTTGTTCACAATTTAAGGGGTTTTTTAATTGTTGCCGGAACCCGAAATAATTTCTAAAATAAAAGTATCCAAGTTCCGCCTTGTAACATGCCAGTGAAAGTCCCGTTCATATGGGTCCAGCCGAAAGATAGGTATATATATATAATGTTCGATTTAGTTTTTGTTATGATTATTGTGTTTTCTTTATATGCATTTTGTAAAAAGCTGTTATTTAAACATTACGAACAGACACATCAATTTAATTTATTTGTGTAGATTCATTAAGCATATGTGATTGATTGAGCGTCGTATATGATCGGTATGTGAAAGTTTTATGATAATCTGAATAACTGAAATATTATCAAATCCCTATCTAGGTATTTAAGAAAACAAGGCAGTTATTGCTGGAAACAATGAAAAACTATGACATCCACAGTTAGTAATTATTTAAATGAACGTTTGTGCATTACAGCAGTCCAAAAGTCCATAGTTTAGTTAAATTATCTTCTGAAGAATCCCCTTTTGTCATTAATTAATAGGTAAAGTGTTCGACAAAGACATGGTTATACGCTTTGTTAGCTCAGATTCAGTAATGGATGTTTCAATTAGCCAAGTCTCGTTGCTATATTGCTAAACTTTAACGCCTGTTAATAATGCCTCCAAGCTATTGTTAGGCAATTTACTTATTAAATAGATAATCTGAATCTCAAAAGCTTGAAAATACCTTATAAATTAATTGATTGGAGGTTAATTGAAGTTTGGACACTATAAGAATTAAAGTAGGTACAATTTAGCTATTACTATTTTTTGTTGCTTTGTGGCATTGTTAGTGAAATAATCTCTGGAACAACTGAACCGATTCTATGATACCTATATTCAGAGTTTAGTTGAAGTTTGAGGACGGAGAAAGGATTTCACGTTCAAGATAAAATTATATAGAGGTTGCCGAAGCTATATTGAACAATCACTTTTATTTGTACGTAGTATATTATCTACTCTAAGCTTTTATTAAAAGACTAGCTGTGCCAGCGACTTCGTACGCGTGGATTGCTTGCGCGGAACTTTAATTATTTTTCTAAACTAAAAGTCACCGAATGCCGCCTTATAGCATCAGTTATCTACCAGTGAACGTTCTGTTTAAATCTGTCCAACCATTCGGATTTTGTTCGCAATTTAGGTAATGGACTTTTTTTGCTGCGCGGAACCCAAATTAATTTTTCAAAAAAGAAGTAGGTATCCTATTTTATGCCTTTTAGCATCAGCTCTGAAAGTTCAACCGTTCATATTTTGTTGCTTGTTTGTTCATATGCACCTTGCATGAAAGTGTGAACACACACACATTCAAACAGGTAAATGAGATGAACTAGTTCTATTGAGGGGCATAATGAAAGGGAAATAATTTAAAAGTCTGTTCTGTCCGCATAGCGGGTTTGGGCGAAGTGTGCCAAAGGGGCGGGCCCAGATACAATCGCCGGAACCGCGCCGCGGGAAGTCGGCCTGGGCCATTCAACCGAGCCGCCCGACGCGATCTACCCCTTATCAGCGTGACATGTAATTGATTCTGTGTACGTACATCCTATCCTATCCTATTCTACTCTACTCACACTCTCACTCGTATTCAACGGTTTTACGTGTAACTCAATCACGTTCACCAATAAACGGCCCAACTGATGTGGCCAATAGGCAAACAATGGCTTAGATTATTTTCATCCCGTAAAAACAAAAGACTTAAATAGGGAATAAACTTTTTTAATTAAGTCAACTCGGCCGCACTTAGCGAGTAAAAGTTAAGATTCTGTGTATATTTAAAAACGCGAGACATTCAACATTTAATGCGCGAAATGGAGGTTACTTACATGAAGTTTGTGAGTTGCACTCTCGTTCGTGGGTTTTGGAAATGAACACATACGAAATATTTAGATGACGCCATTGCCACGTGGCGGGTTGCATCCACGCTGATGACAAACATTTTGTGAGGGACTGTGTCTAAGAGTCCTTTATTTCCTCTATTACACATAAATAGGTTTTGAGTTCTTTCCAATCATGGCAAGCACAATCTACATTAGAATTATTAGTGACATTATGAGAAGTCCTGATTTTTTTTACATTTCCCGATATAAAGTGTAATTTTATTCAAAATAAATATGAAGTTTATTAAACAACGGTCAGATTACGAAATTAAACCTTTCCATCTTCATCAGTACAATATGAATCTCTAAGGCAAGGATGCAAGGTTGAAGTTTGAAATAAATATGAGGAAATCCCTGGAGGCTATACCTCAGCAAAAATAATTAGCAGTTACGGTGTCAGGATAGCCATAAAAACGGCAAATCGAGGGACGAACGGATAGGCACAATGTGTTAGATATTAATTTCGAAATTATAGGCTAGAGCGTTTCGTGCAAAGGTGTACGGGGCAAAAACATACAGAAGTGCTAAGAGAGGCCGATTATTATTTTAGGTTCGTGTAATCATCGTCAAACAGCTGCCTCTACAAATATTTATTATTTGTTTGAGATTGTTGTATTTGTTGAGCATACACACACATTTAGTGCTGGTTCCACTCTGAGCATACTACATTTGTTTGTGTTAGCTTACTCTTCAACTAGAATTTAATCATGTTCTTATGTAAATCAAGTATCTGTATTAAATTATTATAAGTTACAACGTACCCTTAAACACAAAAAGAAAATACAGTTTCTTCTCAATTACGTATGAAAACTATTTGGTGTTTATAAAATTTTCGTCATTCTAGTTTTTCTTTTCCGCCGTTTTTATTCATCATATTTTTTATATAGATATTTTGTATTACTAAACTGAAAATGACATTATTGTGATGAACAGAGCACACGCTACTCGAACTTATGTTCCCAAAATAAGCATGATATTTATTGACACAAAACAGATTAAATAAACATGATTAAATTACCTATCTAACAACCTAAAAGGTATCTGATATTTTTTCTCCGATATTTTATTCATTTAAATTAGCTACCTCTAGAGCCTAGACGCCAATCACCATACCTGAGGTTACTCATGTGCCTGAGATACTAATGGTTCAAACAAATTTCAAATACTTAGACCGACTCGTGTTTATTCAATTGTCCCGTCAGGGATTCCCGTACAATATGTGAGCTGTTTGTCAATCATACAAACAATGCAGTCATACATCGAGCACCTTGTTTGTTTCCACTATACTTATGGTCGTATGTCACAGCAAAATTGTCTTGTAGATACTAAATTAAATTATTTGAAGTAACTGTGAAATGACACCCATAATTTCCTCAATTTATTATTAGTAAACAAGTTTAACGGTTTGTTTAAATTAGTTCTTATGTTGAAATATATTTACAAACTTGAAATACTTACCTACCTTCATACGAATATTCCTAAACAAAATTGGTAATCTAATTTTATTGCGTTACTTTTCATTTATACTAAGCATAGAATTCTTCTGTCACTACAAACTTCTTGTTTATTTCATTTAAAGTGAAGTAAAATATATCAGAATAAATCTATTCACAATTTAAATTATATATTTTGTATAAAAAAGAAGTAAGTATTATATATATAATAATAATAATAATATTTGTGGGAATATATTCGATACTGAACCCAAATCTGTATTTTTTTAAATTTTTGTCTCTCTGTGTCTAGGCCGCGCATCACGATATGAGTTGATACTACGAAGTATAACTTAGGATACATTTTATCCCGAAATTCAACACGGTTCCTCTGGGATAGGGGATAAAAGTAAAAATGTGTACTTGGCTGTAACTCCGAAACAGCTATACAAATTTGAAAGGGACTTTCACTGACAGATAGCTGATTTTATTGGGCATAACTTGATCAACTTTTATTTTGGAAAAATTATTAGGGCTCCGCGCATCAAATAAAAAACCCATAAATGATGAACAAAATCTGAACGGCAAGACCAATATGAACAGGACTTTTATTGACAGGTAGCTCATGCTATGAGACGTTGCTTAGGGCACATTTATTTTCGAAAAATAATTAGGGTTCCGCGCAAACAAACAAATACACCCATGAAATTGTAAGCGATAACCGAACGGAGGGACCGATTTGTTCACTGGCAGGTAGCTGGAGCTATAAAGCGGTAACATAGGATTAATTTACTTTGGAAAATTAATAGGGTTCCGCGCGACAAATAAAAAAACCATGCAATTATGAACAAAATCTGAAAGGCAGGGTCGATATGAACAGGACTTTTACTGGAAGGTAGCTGATGCTATAAGACGTTACTTAGGCTACATTTATTATGGAAAAAAATTTAGGATTCCGCGCAACAAATAAATAAACCGATGAAATTCTGAACAATTACCGAACGGCGGGACCAATTTGTTCACTGGCAGGTAGCTGATCCTATAATTCGTAATTTAGGCTTAATTTATTTTTAATGTATTTTTCTAAAAATTAGAGTTCCGTGTAACACATAAAAACCATGAATGCAGTGCAAGTGAGTAGTGATGAGGTCTGATCAAGGATTGGGTTACAGGTTATTTTTAATTTAAACTTTAATGGAATAGTCTTTTCAGTAACATTATCATAATTTAATCTCCAGGGTATGAATCGCCGTCGTTGGTTAGGCCTGTCAATGTCATCCGGTGATATAAATGATGCATGTATCCATTTGACTTTCACCTAGTTAGTATATTATCTACTCTGAGCTAGTTACAATTGTGTTCAGAACTAAACTGTGTTTGGATTTCATGTTTCTTTCAGCTAATACTTGTAGGCCATAAACTAATTTGTCACGTTCAGAAATCGAACACGCAACTTCTGAAGAATTGTGCCCAGCTTTCTGCGACAAGACCATTGAGCCACGTGAAGTAACTACGGACTTTGTTTGCATCATATTTTAGGAGAATACTGACCTGCGGAGAGATTTATTAATTTATTTTTTAATAGCATGACTCTAATTTTCAAGGACTGTAATTTCTTGGGCAAGAGCTCTATCTCTTGCCCAAGAAATTACAGTCCTTGAAAATTAGAGTCATGCTATTAAAAAATAAATTAATAAATCTCTCCGCAGGGTTCTAGGTATATGTTTTTTTTTATGTTCATTTGAATGCAGCCATGGCTTGTAAAGTCCTCTTGTCTTTTAAAAGTTTTGAGGTTGCCTAATGCATTCAGTATATTTCTTCTTCATCTCATTTAAGAGTTCTACTCTTGCCCAAGAAATTACAGTCCTTGAAAATTAGAGTCATGCTATTAAAAAATAAATTAATAAATCTCTCCGCAGGGTTCTAGGTATATGTTTTTTTTTATGTTCATTTGAATGCAGCCATGGCTTGTAAAGTCCTCTTGTCTTTTAAAAGTTTTGAGGTTGCCTAATGCATTCAGTATATTTCTTCTTCATCTCATTTAAGAGTTCTACTCTTGTCGGTGCAGCCGATGAATTTCCCTCCACTTCTGCCTGTCCAGTGCTACTTCTTTGACCTCTTTATACGACGTGACGGCTATCTTATCCTTAACTGTCGGTATATTTAAAGCGAAAATATTATGTAACGCCCAGTATAGTATCTACATAGTTTGAGGTAACGCATTTGAGAGCTAGACGGATTCAAAAATTTCAAAATGACAACCTGACATTTCAATTCAAATAATATTTACTTACCATCATCCATTGCAGGATACATGCGAATTTACACATAACAGTTTAAATTTAGCTTATCGAAACTGAATTAAATTATAATTACCGTGGCTCTTAAGGTGCTGAAAAACAATACACAAAGTGATGTTCAATCAAGCGATATTCCTGTAAGAAGCTTCCGGCATCACATCGTCCATTATCAATTTACTATTGTGAAGGTGCGTGATAATGGTTTTCGTTTTATTAATAACTTACTTACTGATACTATTTTAATAATTCTCTTCATGGGATCGACAATTACGTGTCCATCAATTATTATCAATTTATTATAATAGTTGAAACTCTCCACGTTGATACTCCCTCAACTAGCTCCACGAGGATACGATGCGCTAGCGCATTGCGTCCTCATCAACAAACATGGTTGGCAACCCGTTAGTGATACCCCTGGTATTGCTAGCGGCTATAGGCTACGATGACTGCTTACCATCAGGTGGGCCGTATGCATGTGTGCTATAAAAAAAAGTTAGATTTAAGGCATCAGTTGATGGAAGTCTGTAACTAGTTCTCTAACTGAAATTGTTTCAGAATCAATATAATTTAATGTTGGAACATTATCACACAGCGCCATCTGTTTCCAACGTAAACAAAGCTTTACTATGGGCATCAGACAACTGATCCAGTACATAGGTATGTAATTATGCGAAAAACCGTTGTTTAATACACTAGCATCACGCCCCGGCTTCGCACGGCTAGCGTTAGCCATATAAGTTAAATGCCAACAAAACTCAAATGAATTATATATAAACCTTCCTCTTGAATCTCATTCTATCTAACAAAAAAACCGTATCAAAATCCGTTGCGTAGTTTTAAAGATCTACATACATACATAGGGACAGACAGAGGGAAGCGACTTTGTTTTATACTATGTAGTGATAGTGATACCATAGTATATTATCTACTCTGAGGTGATCCAAACACTCAAACAATAGTTCTTTGGCTCTAAACCACGACACCTAGCGTTCTAAGCTGAACGGCCTGTATTGGGGAATAATATTTATATTTCCAAATTAATCATATGTGTTATAATAATATTAGTATATGTTTTATATCTATATTTCCGATTTTGAATAGGTTTGAATTTAAAATCATATCGGTAACTTTTTACTGGAATCGATTTTCCTTACAACCATTAGTTCCATTTGTTTGCTAATACAGTTTTTTGCACAGAAATCCGGCATTCCGAGCTGTCCATTACTGCGATATTAGATTCGATGACGTATCTCGGTGTGTTCTATAAATACAGTTGAGTCTCTAAGATGTGGATGATAGAGTTGATATTATCCCGGAGAGGTCCCGGGCCGTACGCGTTGTATCATGGTTCAGTTGTCATTAGGTCACGTATGGCAGGCCGCGCCGCTGATGGTGTGAAATGAGTGGTCGCCGCTGCTTTTGAACTCGCCGCCCGATACCGTTTTGTTCTCGTCAGTTTTTGTGGCGTGCGTTTAGGATGTGACCTCTTTTTTGTAGCATGTTTGTAATGCCGAGTGTGTGGGACTTGACACGTAGGTAACTATTGTTGATTTATTCCTGTTTGTTATTGTCGCATTCCTACCTGTAATGAGCTTTTCGTAACCGCAATATCGTTTTTACGGATCTTTGTCTAGGTGTGTTCAACCGTGCTTATCAATCATAGATATACACATTTTGTAATGTGTCTCATAAGTGTGTTTACTAAACAGTGAAATATTTTACACGTTTTATGCTTGTATGAGTATACTGTTGTTTACTTCATAGTAATCGCTCAAGAACGAATGTGGTTCTTCATGTAACTATACATTTTCAAGTTTGCTTACAATTGCTTTGTGGTTTTATGTTCTTAGAAAACAGTAATGGCGCAAGTAAGGAAGTTAATAGAATAAGGTACCGATATGGTATGGCCATTAGACAAATTGTTGGTAACTTTGAGTGATTACTCAAAATCAATTTATTTAATGTTTGCACGCGAAGTAATCAGCTTTGCAACAGAATGCCTCGCAATTCACTGAATGCAACGGTTGTATACAATTTAATTACTTATTACATGTCGTTACTAAATACAAGCATTTGAATGTCTAATATTATTTTCGATTAGTGTTTATGGCAACATATGTTAATCTTTATGGTGATAGATAAGCAGTCGCAATCGATATTGCTTTAGTAGGTATAAAATAAATTGCTAAAAGATATTATCACACATCATACTAATTAACTTTACGAACATCGATCTAAAGTCCGATTCTTGAAAATGTGATTTGTTGCATGTTAATAGTTCATAATTCATAAAAATACACTTCAGTAGCTCAAAGCTTCAGATATTCCGATACACAATAATCTCACTCTATCTATAGTTATGTTTCTCAGCTTACACTTTTTAAGTGTGAAGTGAGATATACAAGATTTATCGAGGAAAACAAAGAACATTTGGGGGATATTCAACCAACGATTAAGTATGGGAATGGACGTTATTATTTTTTAATATTACACAGATATACTCGGTATTCCTGTATGTTTCTAAGTAAATGACCTTGTAATACCTATGTAAGATAAAAATAAAAAGCTCTGAAATATTATTACAGTCCTCAATGATGGAAAGGTAAATACTCGGAACCGGCATGTCAAGGAGATCGATGAATGTTAAAATAAATGCAATGAGGTGTGCTAGACAAGCAAGAGTGAAATGTTTCTCTATGTTCTCTGCCTATCCTGTGAGGGACTGGACATGATGATATGTACGTAAATTTTCCTATC
Source organism: Falcaria lacertinaria (assembly GCA_951449985.1). Taxonomy (NCBI): domain Eukaryota; kingdom Metazoa; phylum Arthropoda; class Insecta; order Lepidoptera; family Drepanidae; genus Falcaria; species Falcaria lacertinaria. The sequence continues at coordinate 3,434,265 of OX602109.1, read as the reverse complement.
TCAGTGCCATGGTCACAATATGGTTGGTGGGTCTAATCTTCGCCTTATGTAAAACTGCCATTTTCCGCCACAGGCAGCAGCCTGTATATAAGTATATAAAACCTCAATTTTATTTTATGTACAACAAAAATTACACTTCGATGACTAGGAACGGGTGGCAGATGTCAATTTGTTTAAAGTAGATTTTAATTCGGGGCTTATCTCTCACCCCTTAATCTGCGTGGAAGCCTTATAGCCTAAATACTGTTATTATGAGGGTGACGAAAATGGGTTTCTAACCTGCTCAGTTTTCTAGGAGATTCAAAATTGTCAAAAACTGCCACATCGTCGAGCGCTGTCGTCCCGAATCCTTAAAAAAATGTGGCGATTACATATACTATAATAGTTGAGAAACATTGAACTTCTAGATCTAGAAAAATGTAAAGGCTGTAAGATTCCAGCATGCGGTTGAAATAAATAATGTTTTTAAGTTTTTTTATACGACTAAGGTGGCAAACAAGCATACGCAAGTGATTGGAAACCGTCGAAATGATTCTGTATTCAATTACGCCAAGGACATTTTCAAAAAATAATTGATGGGACTAGTTACTTAATTTATTAATGCCCGAACATATCAAAGGGTTGTTAAACTTATAGTTTTGTTTTACGATGTGCAAATACACTTCAAACATAGGGTGATATGCGACGATAGCGATGATGAAATTTATTTAGTAACGAAATAAACAGGTTATAAGTATGATGGCGAATTCTAAATGCACCTGCCATGGGTTGTATTTCACTAAAACGGCGCCATATTGCAATACATCACTAAAGTTAGTTACCTTATGTTATTAGTCATTGAAGCCCTCTTGCCCATTTAAATACTTGTCGTGACCTTTAAGCCAAAACAGTTTATACGTAGCCTGTTGCATGGTGTCAGGATAGCTGGAACTGAATTGATGACATAAATAAATAAAAAAACAAGTAGTGTAGTAAACGGTGTAGAACATACATGCAAAATATAGGTGATCGTAAAGCTCATCTGGACTTGAATTACTTGTTGTGCTCACCGCCACCTTCAGTTCAAACCGAACCGGTCATATTCATTAGTAAATAAACGAAATGGTCTCTTTATTTATTGGACCTACTTAAGAAGCATCTACATGTAAACTTATAAAATGCTAATTACAATTTTATTATGTTAATGTATGACATATCATATCACTGTTTTTATGCGAGCTGATATTTGATTACATCCTGTTCATAAGTTTGCATTCTAAGAATATATATATAGGAGGTAGACAACATTTTAATTTCTCTTCAGCTCATTGCATGTTTTGTGTGCTATTCACATCTTACCGAGAGGTAACATTTATACCAAGGGTCCGGTCTTCAAGACACCTTCCTGCCTAATTCGATACATTTCGAATTAGGTCGCACATAGTATATTCGCTTCTAGTCTATAAAACTGATAACTACTTGTATTTTTTAGAGCTGTAACTTCGAATCCGAGAGCGACTGTTTGACAAACAGCTGAGCTGGCTTAACACATCCTATGTTAAATTACATATTACCTGTTTAGCGTCGCGCGGTGGCCAGTTCTATCTCAAATGATATTATATGCAGTAGCTAATGCTTACACCAGTCGGTTAGTAATTAAGTATCTATAACATGTTTACGTATTATTGATTAGTTAAAATCTACGTAGACAGATTTATGGGGTCTTTGGTATTCATGTATACGATTACCACAAAAAGACATGCTTGTATGGATCCACGTAAAATCCTTAAAATACATTAAAGATTATAAAAAAATATCAGTTTATATACCTACACAAAAAAACTATCTTCTTTTCACTAGGAGGTTGGATATTTTATCGTCAAGTTCAGTGATTTCTTCTTTCATGGGAATCACTTAAGTGATTTTTTTCATTTATGTATTTTTATACAACAGACAAACAGTGATATCAGATTATCTCAACCTGTCAGTAGAAATAGAAACATACAAGAGCAATCTTCACAACTAACAGGGGATTAGTTCCATCCTAAATACGTGTAAATATGTTACAAAAACATGTTGATTAGCAGCTGCAGCGTTATTGTGTGTATACATAAATTTTAGTATTTAATTGTTGGGCAAATTCTAGCATCGAGAACTTTGTTGACTAATATATATAATACATTGGCTTTAAAGTAGAGCGAAACAAGAATTTAATTCAACATGGGGCAAACAAGGATTTTTTTGGAATGTGGGACGAAATTGTGGGGCCAATGTGGCACAAATCATATTTAAATTAAAATGCTTTTAGGACATCAAAATAAATTATATAATATCTACCGTGAACATTAATTCATTCTTCGGAACATAAAAAGGGAAAATGGCGACATTAGCGGCTTCTTAATCGTGCACTGGAACTGATTGCGCGGTACAAGATTGATTCACACAAAGGCGTTGTCAACCTCAGTGAGTGAATTAAAGGCAAAGCTCAGCTTTTCATTGTTGTTATAACAAAATGAAGTCGTAATGAGGAGCGGAGCGGCCGCCGCGAGCGTTGTGCCCTGGCTTGTGAACAAAGTGTCACTTGATTGAATTAAAATTGCGTTCAATACTATGGCTTTAAAACGTTGACATTTGACAAGCGTTGCTGACGTGGCGTCAGTGACGTCTGTCACGGTGACGGCGCGGGAGCCGGAACGTAGCGTATGAGCATCTGATATGCATTTATATTATTTAATATTTTTTGAAAAACCTTTGAATGAATATTGGCATGCAGGTTGGTTGATGTTTAATCAGCTTATGCATGTTATTATTTAATAAAACACTTTAAATCATATAATAATGAGCTTTCTCAAAGTATGCTTTCAAAATTCCATTTCAATAATTTATCTTGCACTCCATCAAAAGGGAGAGCGATATTTTCTTTTATCTATATAGTATAGACTTTGATTAAATACTTAGTATATAGTGTTCAAACATTCCAATTTGCACTTTTTTATGATTCAATAAAGCAACCAAACCTACTCAAGCAATTTAAATGTATGACAAGATAATTTATTACGGTAATTTGGTTAAAATGTATATTATCAACTATTAAGTAATTAAGATCTCTCAGACAAAGGTGGGACAACATTCACTAATCGCATTAAATATAGCAATGGTGGATGGAACTAGTTCTCGAATAAACATAATAAATCGATTTAGGAGAAGATCTTTTTTTTGTAAGTGCTACTTATTTGGGTCTAATTAGAATACAAAAATATACAAAAAATTTGATTAATAAATTCATAAATCAATATTTTATTCAAAACAGATTAAACTTTTTACAAAAACAGAACTTATCATACCTACTTATAGATAAAAGATCTAACCCAAAACAGAATACATCATTATTTTATACACTGCAATTTTTTTTTTATTCTTATATCGACAATCTAGCGTAGCGGTTGTATTCGCTTGGATCGACAAAAGTAAATAATTCGATGGCTTGTCATGTTGACAATGGATGGTAATGCAGGCGGTGAAATTTTTGTCATTTTAACTAAGACGTAGTGGTTATGTACCTACTCTGTGATTATAACCGCTTTGGTTTTCAAAACATACAATATTTTTCAAATTCGGAGAGGTGTATACCCTACAGCGGCTACAGTCTACTCTTCAACAAGATAATTATATAGGTAGATGTAGATACACTGCTACCACGTCGATTCGTTGCAACATAAGGCTGGCTACGCTAGTGATACCCCTCGAATTGCAGGTTTGCTATAGTGACCGCTTATGATCAGGCATATTAACAAGGTATACGCTTTTTGGGCACCATTTATATAAAATATTTTATAAAGGTGAAATTTTAAGGCCATCGAAACAAATTCTCACAATTTGAGCCGGTGGCTTATGCCTTGTTACCAGGTTTGTTGCCAGGTACCATACCCATACATAAAACCATACATAAACATACGTAAATACTAATATATTTATATTTTTAATACCACTAAGGTGACACACAAGCATATGGCCCACCTGATGGTAAGCAGTCACCATAGCCAATATCAGGGGTATCACTAACAGGTTGCCAACCATGTTTTTGATGAGGGGGTCACTGTGCTAGCAGCATTACTACTAGCCCAGCGTATTCTCGTGGAGCACTGGCAACCTTACTTACCGCAGAAACACAACACTACATCAAGTAGTGTTATTTCACTGCGGTCTGGCGTAAGGTGGAGGTACAGTCTCCAGTCGGGCGGCTCCAATTTAAATGGGAAAACCACGGGATATCCCAAATCGTCCTACCTCTCTTTGATTATTATTATCCTTTTACGTACTTTACCTCAGTCCAGATTTTCCTCATTTACTTTGAAATTGTAATTCAATTTATCTTCTTTTAGAAGCGTAATTCATTTATATATTACCAAAGTTCAGAAAGTGTAATACTGGTCATTTTGATCTTCATAAGTGCCTTATAAATGCTTTTATTAAACAAATTAATTCGATTTTGAAATTTTACAGAAGGATCTTAGGGTTCCGTACCCCAAGGGTAACCAACGGAATCCTATTACTAAGACTTCGCTGTCCGTTCGTCCGTTTGTCTGTCAGCGGGCTGTATCGCATGATCCATAGGTAATAGGTAGACAGACAGTTGAAATTTTCACAGAATGTATATTTCTGCTGCCGCTATTACAACAAATCTAAATATGAAAATAAATAAACTAGCTATAGAACGTGCTTTCTTGTTTTCAAGTAGACGCTTGAAATGATCACAGAGTGTGCTTCGCTGTATTTTCTATGAAAAAGAACGAATTTTTACTGTTACAACCAGTACGGAATCCTTGGTGTGTGAGTCCAACTCTAGACCAGGGTCGATAATTTTTAAAACCAAAAAAAACAATAGTAGGATGAAACCCATTAGAAAAGGAGGGGAATATTATAAAAATAAAAGGAAAAATAATTTACGGGCGATCTGAGGTCGGGATGTGGATGGGGGTGAGTTTTTATGGGTAAAAAACGGTTTTTCTCGATTTCCGGCAAAACTAAAAGTTCTATCGAAAAAAGTCAAATGGCAAAGTTGTAGGTAATAAAAAGATCTAAATCTTTTGTATATACACTTTTTTCACATAACCTCAAAATTTATGTGAAAAATTCCAAAAACCAAGTTTTTGGTTTTTTATTTTTATCTTTTACAATTTTTTTTTCTTTAACGAAATTTGGTGAAAACTTACCTTTTTATGTCCCAAATACGCTGTAATTTATTTGATTAAAAATATTTATTTTTTCACCTTATTTTGAATTAATATCAAAAAAACCCTAATTTTCAATCGAAAATTCACCCGTCAAAATATCAGCTTTTTTCAAAAAGTTGGTATGGTTTCTGTTCGTTGAAATCTCTACTTTTAATTCTTTCTATTATATTCTAATTTATCTTAAAATAGTTATAAATAGACATCTACGCATATAATCAAACCGTTGATCGCAAGTAGTTTACTTATAAAATTGAACAAATATACATTAATCAATGCAATCGCACATAATATACCATAAATGTTTCTTCAGATAATATTTTTTATTGAATTACAACACATCCAATCACACAATAATGGTAGTAACGTCAAATAGATTTACAAATAAATTAGAATCGCAATACTTTTAAGATTCAACTCCTGCGAGACAGTGCAGTTCTCAGTGGTCGAGGCGAATTGTCCGGGCCGCGTTTGGTGTGATTAGCCGCGTGAGGCCTGTAATCACGCCTCTGCTGCCCGTGCGTCTGCGCCGACGCATCGCCGAAGCCCTCCCCCCATCGCTCTACGATGCCTCGAGGCGAATATCTTCAGAGCAAACAGAAAAAAACCCAAATACAAGCTTCGTACGTCCACTGTTAACGACCCGACCTGTTTTCGATGCCGTGTGGGAAGATTTAGCGAATTTGAATTTCGATTGCTCGAGTCGGGTCCAATGGTCCATCCATCAAGAGAATTGATGGATTTGGGCCCAAAAAGACGCGAAAACCGCGCCGAGATGGAAGCGGGCCATTTCGTGGGTAGTATTAGTAAGTGAAGCTATTATACGTGCTATTGTTTTGGATAACAGCTTTTTGTTGAAACATAATTTCGAAATTGGCTAGTGTGTGATTCTGTTTGAATATTCGATTAGAGAAGATGATAGGATCCTAAGTAATCTACTTAAAGTAACAAATGCGCTTACATTTGTGCCCTCTGGAGAAGGCCAAGTGATTGAGCGCTAGCCACTAATAGATCAGTGGCGTTAGAGCTCTCTAAATGTCTTAGAAATGGGACTAAACACAAACAGCATTGGTACGAATACAATTATTAAACTACCAACATATGTTTGCATATAAAGAGATATTCAATAAGGGATATAGCTATAATAGTGTTATGTTTGGTGTAGATGCATTGTCATTGGGCAACAGGTATTTATTGCAGGTTCATTGTGAGGGTCCGGCCGCCTGCGCCCGCCGCCCTGTCTGCTCAACCTTTTACCGCCGACAGTACCTACGGCGCAAGAACATTAAATCTTAACTAAATACTAAATGGCATAACATTTTATCGATTATTTTATTATTTACTCATAAAAATCCATCCACACAATTATTTATGATAAAGAAGTATGGATATAAAAAATATTGAGATATAGTTGTACGTAGTATATTATCTTCTCTACGGTGGTAGGAATTCTTTACTCAATTTGCTGTGGCATACCTCACCGTTTGCACCTACATAAGTAACTAGGCTTCCTAATGTAAGACTTATTTGTATATATTAGATGATCTCTAAGTGCAGCTTACAAGAAATTACTCCGTAGGCTCACAGCAAGGTAGCCTAGCTTATCTGTATCAAGCATATAAACTTAATCAAAAGCATTTCGATTAGGTAAAACTAATCTAACAAAATCTGTTTTATTAAAATCTATCCACCTTTTTCGACTGCAAAATGTGCCTTAGATATGAACTTTCAATAAAATTAACTTCATTACCTATATAATAAAAATGCATAATTTATTATTATACAGTTATATACATTTCCTAGATACACTTGTCAGGAAATCGGGTTTTTTTTTTGGACAGATTTATATCCAAAAAATCGGGAAAGTTATTAACCGTACGTACTCATCAACGAAAATAAACAAACATAACGACATTGAAGATCAATAAAATTATTTAATGGGGCATTTGAATTCTTAAATAGAAGTCGGTATACTTTAATTTTGTATAATCATAACCTCTCTTGTATCAATTCGGGATATTACAGCCATTTTGTGTGATTGTTTATCGCTTTGTGTTTGCCGCTGTAATAGCCGCATCCCTTTCTGAATAAGGGTAGTGGTCACAGGTGCTGGTGTGTGATTTAAGAAAGTAGGTTACAACAAGTTAAGAGAGTTCCTTATAAATAATATTGTAGGTATTTGCGATAAAGTTTAAGAGTAAGCAGCTCTAGTATTGTTGGGATGAGAATATTATTATTGTCTGAAAGCTTTTAAATAGTAAGATGTAAGTGAGTTGGTTGTTAACGGACAATATCCCTTAAGTCGTCAGACTACCTGACACACTGTCCATCCATAACATAATTTGGTGGATAAATAAATTCACTTTCTAATCGAATCGAATATGAAAAAAAACCGATTGGATATTCCAGTATTTATATTACATTCATTTCTATTTTTGTAAATATAATGTAAAGTTCTATTGCACATTATATTAACTAGACAATACTGTTTGAGAAGAATACATTTTTATAACCAAAATGTAGTAAGTGTTTATTGTTTTTCTGTATATATTTAAAAATATATAATAAACCTTGTCGGACACATGCGACCGGACAAACAGCCGTCCTTTTTACGATGGTACATCTGCCACATTTCACGGTTACCTTTCCAATTTTCCATCGGCTGTTTCTTGTGTCGCTATAAAACTTTATGTTTCCGAAAGATCGCCGCAGAGGTGATCTATACTGCGGCATTGGTCATGCCGTCTGCGCGCATTCATATATTTGTACACGCAAATTTTATGCGATATGAGTATTTATCGCCGTATGATTTGGGGTCAAAGTTGTATGCGTCGGAGTATATTTTGGGTGCACAAGCGGCGAGCACGCAGGTGACGTGCGCGACAGCGACGAGCTAGCGGGTCACGCATGTACTCGTAACTAAGCGTTCCACAATTCTTTAGAACTGCTTATTAAAATATTTGTTGTTCCTGCGTTATTTATTTGTATATGTTGAGAGGCTTTGTGGCTTGCCGACAGACATTCTCTCTGATGTAGGTGGCTCGGACCCGCGTTGGCTGCCATTGTGGACGACTGTGACCAATCCTCTATGTCAGTTAATACCATCGCAAAAATTATTTGAATTTTTTCTTTTCATGATTTTTGAAGAAATATGTTTACATTTTACATTGTTCGGAATGTTTTACTATACGGAGCAGTGACGAATTTCAGTAGACATTGCAAACTTCAGGTTTTGTTGCTATATTATAAAGGTAAGTTACTGGTTAATGTTAGAAATAAATGTTTAAGATGGTTCTTTGTATAAGACTTAAGTCACAGTACCGGTTAAATGTAGGTATCTGAGAACAAATGCGCCAGATGTGAGTCGAATTAATTAATTAAAAGGAATCGATTACGGTGAAGGAGGCAGTCGGCTTGGCTTCTGCGCCGACTCGCCGCATAGAACGAATCGAGTCATTATTAGTAACTCGAAGAGAAAAATTAAATTGGGACTCGGTTCGGTGAGACTTTTAAAACATTATGAGCCATACAATTTTTATCTCCCTTTGGGATCTTTAAATATAGAGGAGTTGGACCCCGCAGACGCGCCGGCGCAGTCGGAGCAGGACGCAATACACGGGAGGAAAAGAGAGCTTGCACTCGACCGGCCGTCAGAGGTCGAATATAAATGTGGAATGTTTATGGTTCTACCATTTTATTTTATCCCTGAGCCGGCAAAGCATTAAAATATTGTTTCAATTGAAAGCGGGTAGATCAGACGGTACTGTCTAATGAAGAAAAGTTGATAAAAACCCGACAGTTGATTGAGTTCGATTCGCGAATGCATCACTGATAGATTAGGGGCATCGAAACTACTTGTGTTACGATTGTTGATATAGATCTATGAGCATTAATAGATAGTAATGCAGACGGAGATGTAGGCGCTGATAGCGGTGATGTGATGGGTCGAGTGCGTGGTGTCGGCGTGTGTGGACCGGCGGCGGGAGCGAGCGGCGGGCTCGAACGGAGCGATAGGCCGCGACCGCCCGCGCACAAAAGCTTTCATTCTGTGCTTTGGCATAGCGGGCAAAGCAGCATTGTGGCGCGATTAGTCGCGGGCGGCGCAGGCGCGGCGCCGCTCTGTGCGCGACTGTTGTGACACCAGCACACAGCATCACTCGCGCCGACACAGACGCCGCCTGTTTGCATTGTACTACGTGCCGTGACATATCGTTTGTCGGCCGCCCGCCGACGATGCCGAGCCATGACTTACGATGGTTTATGGGGCTGAGCTTTGTTGCCATTGAATAAGTTAGATGTAAAGGAGAGCTGCGGTAACAATTACGGATACCTAGGCATTACTCAGCTCATTGTTTCTACGCTTAGCGTTGGGATAAACTTAACTTACATCGCATAATAGACGCGTGATGCGGCAACAAATGTTACTTAAAGCGAAGATTACTCATATAACGATGTGTTGTCATATTGACGCTGTAATATATTAGTATTTGCAACGTGACACCGCCCAACAAAGATTTCAGTAAAGTGTTTGCTTAAAAAAATATGGCACATTATATAAAAGCTCTTTGAATTCATTCCGGCAATGACTATCCAGTTCTTCTGGAAGACGTCCAAATTGTCACATTATAAAAGACATACACTTACACACATATAGACTCAATTTATTAAGCTATTGCATAGCTTTTATCGCGGGCTTTGAGCGTGGGGACCGAATCCAGAAATTCCGTAACGAAAAAAACCTAACACCCCCCACTCCGACCGGCACAGCGGTGATACTTTTTAGTTCCATCTATCGATAAATACCAGAACTTTTAATGACTTTTTGAAATATCACGCTTGTCTCTTTAGTTCAGCAACCCGCCTTTAGGTGGCATTGGTTGTATTGGAAAACTACCGTAATCACCTGTTTGTGAGAAAGTATATAGGTATATAAAAAAATACTGCATTAATAAAATAAATAAATAATTATAATTGCATAAGTTGATAAAAAATGCTATGCTATAGCTTTACCGCGGCAGTCTCCGAGTGCCACACCTAATTTTTTATTCTTTAAAAATGTACTATTACTTTTATGTATCTGTCAACTATTTACCGATAAGGATAAAGGATTAACGAATTAAATTAAAATTATTTACAAACTACCCTAAATATCCAAAATGTCTATAATATTTCTTCATCGACTTTTCCTTTTCAGATCCGTCTGTAGATTATTTTAGATAAAATTTGTAGGGTTTTTTTTTTATACCGCTTAGGTGACACACAGGCCCACCTGATAGTAAGCATGACTGCATGAAGAAATATTATAGACATTTTGGATATTTAGGGTAGTTTGTAAATAATTTTAATTTAATTCGTTAATCCTTTATCCTTATCGGTAAATAGTTGACATACATAAAAGTAATAGTACATTTTTAAAGAATAAAAAATTAGGTGTGGCTCTCGGACCATACCATAGCCTATAGCCGCTAGCAATACCAAGGGTGTCACTAACAGGTTCCCAACCATGTTGTTGGTGAGGACTCACTGTGCTAGCAGCATTACTACTAACCGGTCTTCCGTAAGATGGAGGTACAGTCCCCAGTCGGGCGGCTCCAATTTAAATGGGAAATCCCAAATCGCCCTACCTCTCAAAATATTTAAGGGATTTATCATATTCGTCAAAACCACGTCAAAAACACACAAAAACCTTAGCTCCGAGGCGCCTCTGGGTTACCTCTCAACATAATTAGTATTCACCGTTATACCTAATACTATTTTTCGTGACCGCTGAAAATGCTCAGCATTATATCTCTAATAATGGACGGGTTTTGGAGCAGAACGAAGGTGACTTCGTATTATAAATGAGAAACTGAAGAGAAAATAAAAACATGATTCCTATTGGGAAAAAATATTATTAGTAATATGTATTTATAAATCTAAGACCAATTTGAAAGAAGAACTTCCACTAAAATTATATAAACCGCACTGAATTACTGTAAAATATAGCGATTAAATATTTTATAACCATTGAAATCGTATCTCTTTATTCCTGAGTCGCGGTAAAAAATATAGAGGGGTGTGACGAATTGCAAAATGTTCCTACTTTCATAATTCACATAATCGCTGATGCAATTAAAATCGCATTATGCGCTTATTACCCGTTAAATATAGCAATGGAAAAAGCTCATTGTTATTGTGTATTGTAAAGTTATTTTGATGTTAGTATTTTTGTGATTAATAGAGAGATATACCTTGCTTACTTACATAAGAAGACAATATGTTCGTCCCTTATGCTGCAACGATACCTCGCGATATAAGATTGGCGCCGCGAGGGATGCTCTTGGACTCTTGGTATTACCGTAGGGCATAGACTATGGAAGCTACGGTAACCGTTTACTATCAAGCAGGCTATACTTGCGCTCGTTTGCATTTGTAGTAGGTACTCACCTCCAAATAACACACATCAAACGGAGTGGGTTAGAAATATATTTTTTTAATTCAAGCTTTTATTCGTTCATCAAGATTTGGTATTCAAAGCATAGTAGGTTATGTGGAAATTATAAATCGCCATCTTGCGGCGGCCGCCATATTGGATTTAGAATGACGTCACTGTCACTGTGTTTCCCTTACCAAGCCTGTGCCAGTAGCAGGAACATTGTCGACAACGTATTCGAAAACGTAACTCGTGAATTGTTAAAATTGTCACACATATTTTTTGTTACACTTTTCACCGCCGCAGCGCTGTTCATTTTCCAATACAAAAATAGTCGAAGGCGATACGAAAACGTTGTCGACAATGTACCTGCTACCGGCACTGAGAGGCATATGTGGAAATGATATGTATCAATTTTGTGACATCCGCCATATTGGATTAAAAATGGAGGCATGTTGGTAATCGTTCATTGTCACGGGTGTTGTATAATATGTAGATTTGTAGTGTGTTTGTAGTTTTAATTAATTGAAATCAAACGTATGTCTTGAAGATATTTTTTATTGTAAGAAAAAGTGACTGAACATTATATTGACTTAATAAAATCAAAATTAGAACAATTTTTTCTAATGTGCCAGTACGCGCACAACGGGAACGAAACGTGTATCCTTAATTTCAGCTCGACCAGACACTGGGAAGTGGGGCCGACGCAATTTTTTTGTATATTCTGTTAAAGCTGTAGGACCATAGAAATTGATTTTATTTGATTCGAAAATCTGAATTTTCATACATTCTTGTATGTAAATAGGAATTCAATATAACCAAAACATATGAAATGTCTTGTAATGTCCAACTTTGGTGCCATCGTAATAAATGCTCAGACGGACAAGCTCACTCAGAATATACAAAAAGAAAATGTTGGCCAGCACTTTCAGATTTGGACCAAATCTCTATGAAACTTAAATGATGTCTTTTGTATCACAGACATTCATTCTTGAAAAAGATGGTAAATGGATGATGTAAAAGTATGGTATGGCATTCTTGAAAAATAACGTCAGAATTTTTCTATCAATATGACGGTATTGGTGGTATTGTATGCATTTCAAAATTGCTAAGCCTTGTAACTATGCCAATTATACCGCACTGATTATTTTTTACTCTTGGTAAACATTTTTTATATTGTTTTGTTTCTGGTAAATTTATTTAATCTTGTAAAACTTTATACTTAAGAAACCAGTTTCCCTCGTTTCTTTAAAAAATAAAAACGGTAATAATACTAGCAAAGGTTGTGATCGTTTAATTTTGTCTAAGCCTGGTCACGCGGACTCCTGCCAATATTTTCCATAGAGCAGCTTAGAGGCCTGCCTTTTAGGAACCACGCATTCGTAAGAACAAAAATTTTCAGTTTATAATTCTTCAAGCAAAGCCTTTTTTATGCTAAGAGCTATCCTCAAGAACTCCTTTTTGTTTGCAAAACTTAAATATTTTCAGTCATTTATTGTTTAGTTTGTTAAAAAGTAAGTAGACCATGAATTAATTTTCCCAATACTAATTCGAAGTTAGAAACTTACAAAGTTGTGCAATTATGTTTTCTTAAAGTAAATTTCACTTGCAGTAGTACTAAAACGAGGCTCAACAGAATTAATATCTACAAGATATTTTATGCTGAGATCTTAATGGAAAACCATTTACAGGGATAATCCTTACTTATTTTGAGAATATATTTGATAGGTTTGGATTTTATCGAAACCATAACGTATAAAATTAAACACCACTTCATATAAATACACATTAAACTATATTTCTTTCCACTAGATACTACTTTAATAAATTAAAATATAATTAATATTTTTTTCTACATAACTATGTATTGTTAGTGTCTCTTCTTAATTAGATATATCACAGCTTGAATATTATAATACATAAATACTAGCGAATAACAAAGGAACCGATATTTCGTGCTGAATCATCTGATTTGAATTACACACTTCTTTTTTCTCACGGCATTATCTGTAAAAGAAAATATGTATTTACAACGCTATCTAATTTTCTCTTAAAATTTAATATACAAGTACATACCTATAAATGAGTGTATTGACACCCTTATTACTACATCCGCAACTCCGTCTGCGTATAATAATATAAGATAGACGTTTTCTCGAAAATCTCGAAATAATAATTGTAAATGCTTGGACATTATCAATCAGCGCCATCTGGCGTCAAACTCAAAAGTTGGGAACTAGCTGCTGATAGAATACTTATACTCGTATACTGTTTTTTATAAGTACATACTTATAATACATACCAAATACCTAGACGGTAGCTAAGCTCAAGTGTTTGTCATATAAATGTTTGGTCGGGTAGGAATGGAAACCGCGGCCCATAGCGTAGCAGTCGGGTTATTAACCACTAGACCAGCGGTCTCATTAATAAATGAGAAAAACACCCCCCTCAACAATTATTATCTTGATCAATTCAGTGATGGCCGTAAGTGATTCTTCTTCCTTCCTATTTATAACTATATAACTATTGAAGTTCGAATCGATATCTATAAACAATGTGAGCACATGCATACGGCTCGCTCAATGATAAGTAATTACCATAGGTATACCTTGTCTATGGACGTTTGCAAAATCATGTGGACATCGTACGCGCGTTTCCGAACCACCAAATGCTTTTCACTCTATTCTTGAGTCCCATGCTGTACTCCCGGGGGATAATGACAGAGAAGAGCCCATTCCACAAGCTTCCGTGTAAGTTTTTGCAACCGCATACTGCAAGACTATTTTGGTTCTACTGTATGAGGATAAGCTCTCCGATTGAGAGAGGTGCGATAGGGGAGGGTAGTAGTGGGTTACTTGATATCAAATTTAGTGGAGTACCAGTAGAGTAGGCTGTACAGGTAAATATCATTTATCAGCTATGAACTGTCGTAACGTGTTCTATAAGACACGAAGAGAGCTGTTAAGGTACTGGTGGTCAATTGAATCCTTGGGATCCTTTGCGACCGTACCCATTACCGGAAATTCGATAGTAATTAGAATGCAAAAGATGCATTGCTATGTATATAAATAAAAGGAATGAGAGACATGCTGAAACAAAATACCAGTAATGATAAACCATATTGTTACTCACCCTTCGGAATTTCCTTGCAGCTCCCTCCGCCAGAGCACAACACGGGCCCACAAAATCCCCTCGTCCTCTAATATTTGCCGATACTATCATCTAATTATTAATTGCGATACAATTGTCTCTAGGCTGTCCTTATAATTAGAGCTACGTCTGAGATCGTCTGTACATCGGCGGCGCATCTGCAGGCAAGAAAAAATATACTCACAATAAAATTATTATATCTCTTACAAGAAGTTATTAAAAATAGATAATTTTACTTAAGACAGTAGAAAACCAAGGTAACTTAATCAAAAATCATAATCAAAATAGTAGTGGGATTTGTCCCTTTGACGGTTTTGAACATTATGACGTCATTTTGGATTTTTTAATTATTGGCTATGTTAATATCAAATTAGATTTCGGCGAACAAGCGCAGACTTAGTAATAAATAAGATTACCGTTTTAAGTTTAGTTAAAGTAAGTACCGTATAAATCGAATACTTCCCTTATATTGCTAATTTAAACAGCTGTAAGATAATTTTATTACAGTAATCAAATTCAGCATTTTCATACGCACAGCTGTAGTCTGTACATGCTATGCATACATGCCATGCAATCGATCGCTATGTAGGTGGTATTTAGTATTAACTTACAAGTATAGTACTTATTCAGTATTCTTCTGAAATTATGTTACTGAAGGAAGTGCAATAAACTTTAGTATATAGGTAGGTCAAATTATGATAGAACCCATTCGTTCGTTTGTAAGAAAGATGCAAAAAAAACTTGACTACATTAATTTAGGATTTTAGGATATTCTTTATTAAAAAAATATACCTTCCTAACTAGCACGTAATATTCAAAATAATTACTCCAAATTCATATAAAATTCTAGCGATTTCGTGTCCCGGACTAACAATATGCTCAAAGGGCACTCACTGTTATGAGGTTGACTGATCGAAAAATGTAAGATAAGTAATTGAAGTTACCAATTACTAACATCAAACTATAATCGCATTAACTGCAATTTCAATTTGATTAGTAGTATACAACATTTTTTTTATCTGTTGCCGGTGTTGGATTTGTGTTTATTTACACCTGTTTGTTTATTATATTAATTTTAATATATTTGAATAAAAACGGTCAAAAAACTTTGAAATGTGTGTGCGCTTACTGGCACATTAGAAAAAGTAGTTCTTATTTTGATTTTCTTAAGTCAATATTTATGTTCTGTCACTTTTTTTACAATAAAAAATATCTTCAAGACATACGTTTGATTTAAATTAATTAAAACTACTAACACACTACAAATCTACATATTATCAACAATGTGGACTTATAGACAAATATATTATAAGTAAAATACTGTAGCTTGAAAATATTTTCACATTATCTTGTTATCTGTGAGTGGATTTTATCTGTTTACTTGACCATGCTCACAATGCTTTTGAAATTCGACTCCATCTTGGATTGCAGATTCACGATTGAGATGCAAGGCCGAAAAACCTAAATGATACAACATGAGAGTTTCATGGATTTGGACAAACTTGTTTATACTTATATATCTTCTGTGACTCACCATCTGTCACGCTGGCAAAAAAAATATCTTCGTTGGAAAGTAGGTGTTGTAACACCTCTGCCTTCCTCTTAAGGGACCCTTGTGGGAAAGCGTATCAAGCTAAAGGTAAAATATAAAAATAAATAATATACATAAGTGCTACTAATGTTGCTCTACCCTATTTAGAATCACGTATGTCAAGTAAATGGACATCGGAAAATCCACACTGCTTTCAAATTAATTGAAAAGATACGTTAGTTTAATGATAAACCATTGAAAAGTGAAATCTCGTACACATCATTCTGTTTTTTATATCCGTTGTTTGTTATAGGAAAATATTATTTGATTGGTCTGTTACAGTGTACAAACTACATTCAATTAGATCAAGCAGTGACATTTGTAGTATTTTACTAATTACTATCAATATTGTGAAACACAAATATATATAAAAAACCAACTGTTAGAACTTTGACAACCAACCGTACATAATGTGATGAAATGATGATGATAATAAATTTGCATGTATATAACTACGTGCGATTATTTAAAATGATCATCATTTCACAGGATAGGTATAGTAATGCACATATATCGTAGTAAATCTCATCTGGTATAATTACTATACTTCGTTCGTTTTCTTACTTAATTATATAAACTTCATAAAGTGTATTGAATATTCAAATGGGTTGAACGCCCAAGGATTTTTTGTGCTCAATGTTTTTTCGTAGGTTCTGCGGTGTTGTTTCCAGTTTTTCTAAGCACATTAAAATTAAATATTGGCGCGGCACTTTTCATCGCTGACCTTGTGTTGTTCTTGAGAAATAACTAAAGCTACCAAGTAATATTTTTATCCTTGATTATCATTTTTTTCTGCGTTTTTTTTTAATACATACATATATAGCATATAATATTACCTACATTTCATGTTTATTATTTAATTGTAAGCGTATAAAAGCGTTGTAAGCTAGTTCGAAATTACGGTTATGAAAACTTGGATAATATACTACAAGGTCCCGAACGGGCTTTTGCCGATTGATAATCAACGCTTATGTTTATTAACATACTTATATAATATATAAGGTATGTTTAAGAAAAAATCTTAGTTGTCGCATAGTCTATGGGTAAGGGTCTAATGGTAAGCAAGAGTAATGAAAGTATCATTACTCTTGCTTGAAACACGTTTTGGTTCATTATTTACTCAACCTGAACCACTAGGTACATTACAACATATTAATTTTACTCAGTTTGAAATTAGATAACTTACCATTCATGAATTAAGCGTATAGTGTGAGAATTGACTGGTGTCCCGCCACGTCCATAAGGGCGGTAAGCAAGACTGCTGCAGACCCGCCAGCAGCTCGGCGTGGTACCTCTGCGCAGCTAGCAGATAGGGCGGCGGTAGCGGCAGCGGACAATGCGGCTGCAGTGAATGGGTAGGCGCCGGGGGCGATGGCGAGGACCGCCGGGGTTCCGGCTCCAGCAGAGCGTCGATCGTAAATGCGCGTCGTGGCCGCGTACCCGCCGGTAGCAACGCCGCGGTATCAGGCGCCTCCACCGGCTCTGGGCTAGGCCTTGGCATGAAAGATGACGACGTGCTATACAGGCTGCCGTTAGGTAAACCTCCAGCTGGTGGAGCTCCAGCCTGTCGTGCCAAGAATGCTCTGTTAAAACTTGCTAGTGCTGCCAACTCAGCATTCAGACTGTCCTTCTCTCCTTTGTGCAGCTTGAACCTCTTACGCCTCCTGAGCAGCGAGCCGTTCTCGAACATGTCGAAGGCCTGCGGGTGCAGCGTCCAGTAGGCACCCTTGCCGGGGCGGTCCGGCCGGCGCGGCACCTTCACGAAGCAGTCGTTGAAGGACAGGTTGTGCCGCAGCGAGTTCTGCCAGCGCTGCGTGTTGCGCCGGTAGTACGGGAACCGGTCCGTGATGAACCGGTAGATCTCCGACAGCGGCAGCATGCGCTCCGGCGAGCTCCAGATCGCCATCGCCGTCAATGCTATGTATGAAAAGGGTGGCTTTTGATCACCGTAGGACTCACGTGTAGGTCGAGGCATGGTACCGCACTGTATCTAGTGTTAAGAATTGTCAACTCAGTGAAAAGTGTAAGGCGATACGTCTCACACAGCGGAGTGGTAGATAAGGACTGGGTGAGTGAGCGAGAGTGCGCGCGAGGCGGGAGTGGGCGGCGTGAGGCGCCGCCCTGCGCACGCTGAACCAATCACGGCGCTCACACTTTGTTTGTTGTTTTTGTCAGCTCCGGACCCGTTACAGAGGAATTTAAATTGTTATCACGTTTACATTATACAAAATTTATTCGACACCGACAACACTTGAGCTTGTTTCGAAATTGCAATGATTAAAGAAGTAGTACCTACTTATTGATGCCTTTAGAGACAATTTAGAGAGAGAGAGAGTTCTAATGATTAGTGGTGATCTTCTTTAATAGTGTTCTCGCTTATAACAACGGTCAAACGTTTGTTACGATGTTATTTGCCTGTATGGTATTTTTCCACCTGTGTACTCTTCTTAATTATATGTGACTTAATTATAGGTTTTTGTAAGTAATTTAGTTATTTATTACCTACCTATTTGTGAAATTAAAAAAATCAATTTTTATAAGAATTTGTATGACGTAGGTATTTGGCAGAGTTAAATTAATGCTATTTAAAGATCAATAAATCGGTTTTGTACAGAGTGTATTCCTGAGATTGTTTCATAAAAAATCTTTTAAATGAATATGAAATTTCTATAAACAGAATAAGATAACAAATGTGGACTTTTATATAAAAAATAGACTTGTGTTCAAATGACCGACTTACATTATAATATTATTAGCCCACACTGCCCAATAATTTGGGGACGACGCGTAGGTATGTCAAGGCTAGCTAAATAAACAAGGCGATACAAAATATATTTTTAGTTTTGCTAATTTAAAAATTTTTAGCTTTAAATTTTAGCGACACCACAGCAACAGCCGGATAAAATTGCTGAATATATTTAGATAGCTTATGTTCCTATTTGAAAATAATGTACCCTACTATAAAATTACATGGAATGTCCTTTAATTATGTAATTTAGTACAAAATGCACGTGGCAAAATGAAACACGATCGAGTCTGAATGGTAAAGATCTCAAAGAAGCCTTTTATGACACCGCCGATAGACGTAATAAGTCGCATCCCTTTGTGTATCTGTACGCTGACCACGTCGCGCTAAATTGTCGGCGTCTGCGCAAATAGCTCCATTAAATTCAATCGAACCCCCTACAGACGACGGAAGCGTCACTCCACCGTTCTCTATATAATTTTCCGATATTAAGGTATCATCTCATGTTCGATCGCCGCAAATTCTTCTGCTTTGTATTCAATCATCGGACTCGAAGACATGAGATTCCAAATGAATGGGAGTTACATGTGATGAGAGTACAGCAAGGCACATCAGATTAAGCATTGTTGTGTGAAATTGCAGGATACAAATGACATAGAGAATGCCCTAGAATGGCATTGGTGCCAATTCTGTTGTTCACAAGCAATAAAATAAACGAATTTGACAGGATTAAAAAATATTGCTATCCTTATTTAACACCGCACATGAGAAAGGGATAGCAGAACTTTTAGTCCTGTCAAATAAGTTAAGTTTAGTGATTTTGAACAACATAATCGAAACCATTGGTGCCAATTCTGTTGTTCAAAATTACTAAACTTATCTAATTTGACAGATCTAAAAATATTGCCATCCTTATTTAACACCGCACAAGAGAAAGGGATAGCAGGACTTTTAGACCTGTCAAATTAGTTAAGTTTAGTAATTTCGAACAACAGAATCGACTATAGTACATACATTTTAGAACACATGCGGAAAACCTAGTGCATTAGTATAAAACGTCGTTCCCTGTTGCCAGCTCTCTCTCTCTCTCTCATAATCTGCAGTTGCGGCTCTCAAAACATATCGGCACCGCAGGAAAACGAAACTAATAGAGATTTGGCTGCGATCTTCTATAGAAATAGAAACTACGGATTACCTACTCTATCTACTCAATCAGCACCGATGATCACCCTAAGCTTACAATGAGTTCTTGCTCGCTTTAAAGGTTGGCAAACTAAATTCATCATTGCTTGAGGTCCTTGAGGTAGATTTTTGGGAGTTAGTTTAAAAAAATGCATAACATGTATCTATGCTACATATACCGAAATATGTATTTTCGGAATCCTTATCAAATGCCATGTCTTTTTCTCTTGATCACCATGTTACTGAAGCATTATTTTCATTCAATTTAATCCCATGAGTGATCCAAATCTGGTAGCCGGGGCGCTACAGAGTTTCTGAGGTTCGGTATCTATAGACTTTTAAAATGTGTTTTGCAATCTTCCAAGATATGTCAGTACTAGCGACGTTAACAGCGCAAGTTAATTTTTATCCACATTATTATCCATACAGCAAAAATATATATTTTGCAAACTAAAATTATTTCCTTAAATGATTAAAATGCAAATAGTAACGCTTAATAGTAGAGTAACAGTATGGGAAATACGGCAATAAAGAAATTTAATATTTTATTTATTACCACAGTACATATAATTCACAGACACACACACACACACCCAAGCCCACAAATATTGTTTGTTGTAGGTACAAATTGATGGGGTTGGGTTGGGTCGATTCGCATGAGATATACTTATTATTATATGATTGCTTCGTTACAGTTAGTTGACAATAATTTACCGTTAGTCATGTATCGATTTATAAATTGCGATATACAAACGATAAAAAAGTATAACAAAGTAAAGTACCCACCCGCGACATCGTACCTACGTGTGGAAGTTATTTTTGATATGCAAAGCTAACGAAGCGAGATCATTCGATTTTTCTTTTTTTATACAGCTATTTTATACCATTATTGTCCGTTTCAAAAGTTTGTATGCGAATACAAAATCATGTTATAATTATCAAATCCATTCGATATTGATTAAATACATCATACCTACGCTCCAGAATCTTTAAATTAAACGAATATTACCTACTACGGCTAATAGTAGGCATAATAAAATATGTCATATGACAGTAAGCTGATGTAGAGGGACTCAATGTTTTAGAATGATTCAGTACCTAGTCTAAAATGTCTTCACAAAATAATTGGTAGATAGTAATAATATCCAGCGAGACAATGTCACCTGTTGCAATATCTCACAGAGTCAATCATAGCACCTTCGTGTGCGCCACCTTAATGTTGCCTTTGAGGTGCCGCCGTTCGATCCTGGACACCAACAGAAAAAACCAAACACCTCAACCTTGTTATTAAGTGTGAATTCTACAAATTGTTCATAAATATTTGCGTCTACCTGTAGCTTTTTTACTCAGATTTGTTATATTTGCCGTGAACGAATCAAGGACGCCATAAAATCTGTTTTTGATTAACCACGGTGAATTAAACCAGATGGTAGGCATCTGCCTGCAAGAGACCGGCTAGGTTGGTATAACAGAATTGTCAGATATTCTGCCACGAAGCAGTAGTGTTCGAAGTACTGTGTTACGGTGTCAAGAACAACTGACACTAGAGCAATTGCAAATTGACATAAGTGCTTAAAAACTGCTGTCGAGATAAAGAGCGGATCTGTAAAATTCATCGAAGATAGCCTAGATGGTAACATTATGGTCAACACAACAGTCTGGAAGAGATCACATCTTGTGATAAGTCCGCCAATTGTACCTACCGATATGCATTGTACAATTTATTTTGATTCGTTATTATTATAGAGTTATTATCTTAGTATGCTTCAAAGTATGAAGTCTCAAGTATGAAGTAGGCACTAGAATCCTAGAACTCTAGGTTTCAATAGTAATATTTAAAAAGGCTTGTAATCTAAACTACCCGTGAGTCTCCCACGGCAATCTATTTGCGTTAGCGAGTTCGTATTTAAATCATAATAAAGTGACAAGCTCGTCTGGAGAGCGGCTAGTCAGGACCGACGAGTTATATTTAGTTAAAAGTGAGACAACCTACCCTCACATTACCCGACAAAGGTTCTTAATTATACGAAACAATTACTTCTCAAGTACTTGACTTGTCAATGAGATTGTAGGTACAGGGTAGGCAGGTTCGTGTGTATCTTGTATCTGTAGCCCGCAGTAATTTCTTATCTCGTAAATGGCTCCTCTGGTCCAACCGCTCGTCTGGCTGTTTAGCAGGTTATTTTCTAATACTCGTATAACGTCCTTTTTATTGAGTGTAAATAATTGAGTTTGTATCAACGCCGCGCCGCCATCTGCTCGCTTGCGTTTTAACACTCCTTTTCGGATTTCCCACTTAACTTTAATGTACCCATAAAATTTAACGTTTTCGGTATCCGTAATCGAAATTAATCTTTATGTGTTTGGTGGCAGAATCGAGAATCGGGCGTTTCATCGAATTATATATCACTTCGTTGGGATTTAAAGAAACTTTATATCGGTTAATGTAACTTATAGTCCGACATTCGTTTCTAAATGTTCTAGCATTTGAGTTCATTTTTGTTTGCCTGGCATCGTGTCCATATCATGTCATGTATTGCCTTGTGAGTTCGGTTATTACAATATTTGTTGTTTAAGGTTATTTATTTGACTAGTTGTCAGAGATTACGTCGTCGGCACCGATTGTTGTCGGCCCGGTGGCATTGATCTCTTTGCCATGAAATTGATACTGTAAATCATACTCGGATGTTCTTGTGATCTCATGCTCTAAATTACTACTTGACGTTTCATAACTAAAGCCTTCCTTTGTATTCTGTCATATTAGTTTAGTGGAGGCTTTAGCCGTAATGCTTACCAAATTATGGTTTATGGCGTAGTTGTTGTCGGTTTGGCTTAAGCTGCTTTAAAGTACCTACTAATCATGAATCCACGGTTCTTAGCTCTGTGTTATTTGTCTGTAATACTTGTATCCGAGTCAAGAATGAAAGTGCAATAATAAGATCCGCAAATAATTAAACTGTCAGCAAAAGGTTTATTCGACTATGTGTATCTGGATCTTCATGGAGCCACCAACCAAAGTTTAATTAAAAGTATAACACTGACGGATAGCTAAAGGCTGGTGTGTCAGTTACTAAACTTATAATTAGTATTATGTTAAAGTTGTACGTAGATACATTAGCGTGGAGTCCGAAATATTTCTTTATCGGATAACCTCTGTATTAGTCAATATTGTACAAATACAATGTGTCATTGAACGCGAGCTGCCGCAATTGATCTGACCGATAATCACGGCGTCGCGACGACCATTGACTTTCTTTTTACGCCGTAATGGAGACAAACAAGCATTCAGCCTACCTGACGAACACCGGCCAGTATTCCAGACTGAATGGCTAGTAGCATTGCGTGCGACGCTAGTTGCAAATTTTGTATTGAACTTCTGAGCGTGATACGTTACACGCGCCTCTTACGGTTTTATTATTATTTAATATTTACTATATTAGTAATTATTCATGTAAACTACGACCCACAACAGATGGCGCTGTCGCTGCGGGGCACGCGATTCTTAAATACACCGCAAAATTAAATTAGACTTCTATCATTCCGCTCACCACCAGGCGGGCCGTACGCTGGCTTGCTACTTACGAAGTATGAAAAAATCTGATGTTGTATAAATTGTTATAATTATCTGGTGTAATATTTCTAGTGTTATTGTATGAAGCGATAAATGTTATGTTATGAAGGTCTACGAAATCTACATCTACACTAATCTAAACTAACATTATAAAAAGGATAGATTTGAGTGTTTGTTTGTATTGAATGGGTTCCGAAACTACTGGACCGATTTCAAAAAATCTTTTGCCGTTTGATAGCCACGCTATCACTGCATAACATAGGCTATATGTATATTATATTGATACGCGGATAGAAGTAGCGGGAAAACATATAGTGTATAATATTTAGGGCCAGTTTAAACAAGTGCTGTTGAGTGAGGAGCCGGATTCGAGCGCTGTCCACAATCGCTGGTATCTACATCTACAGATCGTTACATTACGTTACACAAAAGTGCGATAATCTCTTAAAAGGTGTTGTAGATAATTAATATTTAGGCTCGGCGCGGCGCCCCGCGGCGCCTGCGCACCGCCCGCTTTGTGCCGCGCCGCCAACACCCGCATTTGTCATGTTAGCGCGCGGCAAAGGTGTGAATGACTTTTTTCTAACCATTATTAATGACAATGATAGAAAATATTGTTTTTTGTTGCAGCTCTGTTGATTGTTGTCAATTAGTTTTTTGTTACAGCACGAACTTTTGATTATGAGCGTGGCCGATCGATTCAGTCAGATTTGAATTGAATGTTTGGATTAAAATATGGCGAGCTTCATTAAAGCCTTTGATATGATTGAATACCCGTCCTTTCTGATTGAAACACGAACAAAGGGCCTTATATTGAGGACCAGTTAGTGCAGTGTTGTATTATCAGCCTGAACCTTGTTGAGGCGAACTTTGTGCTCGCATTTGACAATACATTTTTCATTTGAGAAAAGGTTTGTATAATCCAATGTCACTTGTTACGAGTATCAGTATTTTTCACAAAGCGCCTTACTTAGAATAAAGCGAGGTACTTGATTTGTTACTTAAAAAATGAGCCGCATCACGGACGGGCCGCGAAAAGCTCTCAGCCGCCCCCTCACTGAACAATGAATACTAAGCAGCAACATCATCTATCCATTTTCCTTTCCACCCCAACAATAACAGGCACGCTAAAAGAATGGAAACAATTGAAATTTAAATATTTCAAGAAAAATACGTGGCGAGATGGAAAATATTGGACGCGGCTACGTTGCGCATTATAATGGGCTTAATCCATTAAGGTTTCGGATTGACGGGAGACGAGGACAGAATAAATTGGAAACTTTCTTAAATACTAGCTGCTTAGTATATAAATACTGTAGGTAAAGTTCATATAATATGTGATTATGCCTATCATTAAAACTTATAAGAATTTTAATCAAATATGTTATGTAATGTATGACAATTTTCTTTTAGTAACAAAAATGAAACGGATTTTTGAGTTTTGCGTATATCGTACATTTCTTCTGTTTTTAACTTTTATAAGATGTCTTGCCATATTAAAATACATCATTTATTTAAGAGCTAGGCTCTTGTCGGTGGAGCAATCGCCAAGGCGTTCTGTCGTTAGCCATCACATTAAAATATAGTATACAAAAAATCGTACGACTTTGTACAACGCAAATTCGTTAAACGCTATTTCATAAGAGTTATGAAATTATGTTACTACAAAACGTAGCCAAGTACTAGCTATAAATCAAGGTAACTTCCCGTGATTATATTTCGGGGATGTAGGAACAATGGCTATTATATTCAAAGCAAATGGACTCCTTTGTACCATAACAGTAAAGTATTGCTTCCGGTTAATCAAGCCGATTTGATATTATTCTGACACGTTAACCTAATTTACTATTGAAAGATACATGTATAATTGTTTTGTTCTTGAGAAATGTGGTTAAGTAAGATGGTATGAGTTCTCTATGAAGGCTAAATAAAATATGATGAGCACACCACAATTGTCACTCTTCAGCCTATCAGGGGACTCTTACGGGAAGACGTGAATAAGATAAACATATATCATGGGGAACGGTAAAATAATAGTTCTTTTAAATGAATGGTGATCAATAACTCTTGTGACGCCTGTCTGAGCTTCCCATCCTGCGAGGCAATGCTTCCAGGCCTCTTGAAATACCCGAATGATACCGAAATGATAAATAAAATTAACAATAACATTCTAAACAAAGTAAGGTCATCTATTTGGCCATGGAGTCAATCCTATTGACATGAATATTCTTTGCCCGCCACTCTGTTCACTTCGATCGATCTGTGTGTCATATTTCTTAAACACAGAGTAACAAACAAACAAACTTGTCGACTTTAACTTAATTATAAGAGTAAGATAATAAACATTGATTTGTTAATCTATGACTTCTTCCGCGACTTCGTGAACACTTTGCTACAGTACACGAGGAAATGCTACTGGACACACCCGATGATATTTTAAACGAAAATATTACAGAGGTCAAACATATCTTAATAAAAAACGTTCATTGTAAAAAATGGGGTTCTGTTTCTTAGAGACTATAAGGCGGTCAGTGAAGGCGTTAGTGCTATTAACGTGTGTTAGAGATAGCATCGGCCGACAAACTCGATTAGCGGCCGACCTGTGACGGCCTTGCGACGCGATCATTATCCGTATTAAATGACTATCTAAGCACTTTAACGGACAAGATTTATTTAAGGTTTTATGTATATTATTATTGTATCATAAAGGATAATAATTTATGTATTTATTTTGATATTCATAATTTAGGAAAGTAAGAATGATGACGTCACACACTGTAATAGGACAGTTAATTTGATAAAAATATTAAAACACTCATGGTATAGCGACAACGTAATAATTTTTCATCAAAAATAATTTTGTATTAATTTGTGTATACCAAACCAGAGTAAATTTATTAAACGGCTCGTAGCACGCTACGACGTAGCGTACTTGACGTAGTGAGTTCGTACGACGTTCCTAGTTGTTTTGTAACTGAGAGATAATTTGAAAGTCTTAACTAAGTCGAAGTTAATTACTTTCGGTTCTCACAAGCAAGGCTTTGGCGGTAACAGAGCCTGCTCATAATTCATCCGAGAGCGCATCCTCTTTGGTAATGTGGCCCTCGTAGACGCATCGGCGCAGAGATGAGGAAAGGGATACAATCATAAATAAGACAAGGATGCATATATCTCATCGGCCTAAATGCGGAATGCTTATACTTTAAGCACTTCCTTTGAGTTTTTTTGGGTACTATTTCAAATATTGTCTTAATTGATTGCTGCCAGACCATTTGGCGGCACTCCGTAGCGGTATCCTCTAATTACAGGGTTAATACCGATTTAAATAATTTTCTTAACCATCATGATGTTCCTTAAGATCTGACAGATGCAATTAAAAATATAGGTATAAATTATACCTATGTTATGATAATAGAGCGATTGCCGTTTGCTTAATAAAAAGATACCGATTCACTAACAGAATAGAAAATTATACTTAACTATTTTGTCTTTGTTGTTGCTGTCTATACGTATATTTATAGATTATTCCACACACACATACATAACGTCACACCAAGTCCTTTATCGTGTGGGCAGAGAGTTTAGAGTACCATTAAACTCTTGACTTACACCCCTTGGTAGGGCGAATTGGGATCTCCCGTGGGTTTTCCCATTAATATTGGAGTCGCCCGTTCCGGGACTGTAACTCCACCTCACAAAAGATCGCAGTGAAATAACTGTAACTGGTAATGCTGCTAGCACAGTGACTCCTCATCAAGTCATCAACATGGTTGGCAACACGTTAGTGATATCCCTGGTATTGCTAGCGGCTATAGGATACGGTGACTGCTTACCATCAGGTGGGCCGAATGCTTGTGTGCCACCTTAGTGGTATAAAAAAATCTCTTTTCCTTCTTTTAGATTCATCAATCTCTTCATACATACCCGACGGTTACGTCCCGTCACTGAGTACTTTGGTGATGTGATCTGTAAAGTTAGACCTTCTAGGGCTTTTTCTGCCATTGGCACTTACATTGTATATATTTTTGTATTTTTCATCACTCGTAGTTATTTCGTAGAAGAAATCAGTTTGTGTAAAAATAGCGATAAGCAATAATTGGCGGCAGTAAAGTGTCGTGATGTGTCAAGGCCTGGGCCCGCATGGCCGAGACCGCAGTCCTCTCCGCGCCATTGTGCGCCCGCGCCTTTACGCATCGCTATAAATTTTACAACTTTATATTTGCATATAAACAGTAATTTTATCATTTTTCGCGGTCACGTCGTCTCCGTTATATCATTAATCGTCGAAGCCTCTTTGTTTCCTAACAATAGGTGCATAAATATTACAAAGGTGATATTGATTGTCGTACAACTGAATGTACGCTCGCAAATATTACCTTCCATTTCAACGATCGTAAATATTCGCATACTATGTAAGACTGTGACTATAGGCACGTGCTTACACTGCCTGCTGGTACGTATTTATTTGATTTACTTAGGAATATTCAATAACATAAATTATTTAAATCAAATTTCAAAAACCTTAAACTAAAAACCTTAATAATATAATATAAATATTAAAATATATTAGGAATTTTGAGTTCCATAATTATTGTAAATAAAATTATTCCAGTTGGCCTCGTATTATTTTCATATATATATGTATATTGTGAACTAGATTGTGACAATGTCGAGGGGTTGAGTTTATGAAGCACTAAGCATGTTGATGTCATACCATCAACACTGATGGATGTATTTTACTCAAAAATAGTACACAGAAAGATCATAACTTGGAGACCTCGGAGGCAAGCACGAGTACTATTCAAGCCCTTTTTGGTTTGTTCCTAAAAATGTATAGTCAGCCTTGAAGCCTGGTTCCACAAAACAAACTAACAGAACGAAACACAAGGCAAGCAGACGACTTTCACCAAAATATCACTTCAACCGTAAACAATTAACACTATTGAAATATCTGTTTAAATACGGACGGCAACGGCACTGGTGTTTCTGTGGCAATAAGTAATACATTTTACATTTTATTGCATTAAGTCGTATTAACCACTAGGAAAACAATATTAACGCCGGCAAATATGTCGGATACCGAGTATTAAAATGACTTTATATGTCGATATCATCTCGTACAAACAATTTTCATATCACTTTTTGTGATAAAAAAATATAACATCGACGCCTTGATCCATATAATTCAACGTTTTGATATATTTAGCAAATGCTCCCTTGAAAACTCTTCAAAGAGTCTAGTGAAAGGTTATTGAAAACAAATGAGTTACCCGCAAGGTGGTCTGCGTCGTTAATCTTACGTCTAACGCGTATTGTCACGAGGACGGAGCGACGCGAATCCGAACGTTTCCCCCGGCGCAAGTCTATTGTACCCCCCACAAGTCCACACCACGCTTTGATTCCGACATTAGCCGACTAATGTGTGTTAACATTAGCACTTAAGAAATGAATTAAAACTGTAAACTTTGATGTTGGGAAAATTTATAAACGATTTGTACTAGATTCGTTTCGTAAATATGATGACTAATAGTACCTATGGTAAGATACGACAGATAGGACAACCTTTGTGATAAGAGTTCTTAAACAAAATTCACGAGTCACGCAAGTATGACTATAACAGACTTAACGCTTGATGTGTAATTAAACATTAAATTAAACCAACCTACTTATAAAGATGATTAAAAAATATTTGCTTAATTGAGTTCGATTTTTATAACAACACATACGATGGGTAGAGGTGAGATTGAATAGAGCGCGCGCCCCCCGCAGCGAGTCTTCGCCTCTCGCCTCTCGACTCGACCACTATTTGCTTACCACGATTCATTCGATTAAATCCCTGAATAAACTCATTATAGCTGAATGGGACTACCCGCCGAAAGGCTCCTTTCAAACGATATTAAACCGCATTATCCGCGTTTATTCCCAGCCTTGATTAGTACCGTATCATTAAGACCCGTGCTGTAATTATAACTAACACATCTAATGTTCACCTTACTAGTACGTAGATAGAGATGAAAATCAAACGTCTTATATTGCCGGCGGCGCCTTTGACCGTAGGAGATGAAATGCACCGCGCGCGACCATTTATCATTGACAAACACAATGCATTGCGACACCGCTCAAGAGATTTGTGGACAAACAATCTGAAGTTATGATTTGGGAAGAAACTAGGTATTGCGGCTAAACTAAGAACAATACCTAGCTTTTACACAGTCAAAAAAACATGAATAATTTTGTCTTGCATCAAATATACCTATTATGGATGATTGAAACTTATGTATATATACATTTATATATCTGATCTATATTAATATATCTCACAACAACGGCTTCGGCTCGCAAAATTTGGTAGATATTTAAAACTATTAATCAGCAATCAGTCACAAACGCCGACCACTGCCTTTCGAGATGTTTCAGAAACATTATCTTCGAATAAAAATCGGTATAATAGTTTCTAGCAAACAGAAAATACGTGGGGTGTCATTTAAATTCCTTGTTACGTGAAAGATGTTATCATATCCATAGATAATCCCTAATATAAATCTAGGACGAGTATGGTGGGGAGTCGCCCCGCCCCATGCTAACCGCCCAATGGCTCGGGCCGGGATGCACCGGGCCATCGATTGTTTTACTATTTCTGTCAAGGGATGGTTATATTGTCCTTCACCGTTATAAGCGTATGTTTATTAGGCTACAAAAAGACATGGTGTTTACAAAAAATATTCAGCATTGAATAATATAAGTGAAGCAAAATATAATTTTATAATTCAGGAGGTGACTTATTTAAATCTAACCGCCGCGCGCCGGTAGATTGGTATAGCGCAATATGATTTTAATAGATAACTTAACCTTACTTCGAAGGAAATACAGCAGCCGTATGAGGACGCTCGTGTTGTGCATCTTGGTGCATCTGTTCATGTATCGGCTCATTACAGATGATGTTCTCGCAAAACTCGCGAAGAAACCTGAAATTTGTCCTCTTTATAATATAGGTATATTGTGTTGTGCTTATTAACATAAGTAACAAACTTGTTTAAATGATGAATGCAGAAAGTGTTCAGAAACACATGACGAGAAGGTTACAGAAAAATCATATAAAAGTGATGATTTGTAATTAGAATAATATCGGGCCATTATTGTAATATTCCATATCAATATCAAGAAGTATCTTTATAATCATTGTCTTTACTTTATACCAACATAGGTCGGTAGGAAACTACCAAGTAGATGTAACATAATAATATTAAAATATTAATTATGTTCATTAATACATTTTGACCAGATTATCAGACACGTTAGGTTCACTCACAATAACGTCAATTATCTAATCATACACGCAGAGCTATTTCGTTCAAGAACGTTTGTATTCCGGGAACGCATCAAGTCTAAGAACAAATTTAATTGGCTGATAAAAATTGGATTCCATAAAAAATCGTGTTTTAACTTTTTAATAATAAATATTTATACAGGTAGCAGGTGCACTAAAATCTTCGCTTTGATACCCAAATAATAATTAGCCTGCCCTTAGCACCTCAGTCGGCTCGAGAAAAAAGCGCTCGGCCGGCCGCGATCGCGGACTGGCATAACCTGTAATTTGGAAATTATTATCTAACACATTGTGCCTTTCTGGTTATCCCGCCGGTCAATTTGCCGTTTTTATGGCTCCCACAGAGCCGCGGCCTCTAATTATCTCTGCCACGATCTCGGCCCCGGGCGACCTCGTCTACACTGCAAACTGTACTCTATTTACTTAAAGCTATGGTCGGAAATATAATTTACACAATATGGTGTAACGTTAGTTTAGAAACATGGGAAAAAATTGATACTTATGTTTTCAAGAGTAATGCGCTTACACGATAGTATTTGTTTAAATGCTTATGCTAATAACTCAGAAATTGGTAATACTGGTTTTCACTGTACTAAATTCATTGCAAAGTCGGCACATAAATAAGTCCAACTAAAGCTTAATATTATATAAATATATATTTATGTGTACACAGAGCAATGGCTTAATTAAAATGCACTGAACGTAAATGCATAATAAAATTACACCAACATGTTATAAAATTATGCATGAAACGTCAGTGGGCAAGTAATTTGGATGGAATTAATTAAAACGAAAGTAAATTATATAAGCATTTCTCAGACGTCCACCTAGCTAGTTAGTGCAGACCTACAATAAACTATCAAAATTTCCTTTTTATGTGCTTTTATCTATGCATAGTGTCGTAAATTCAAATTATAATCGGTGAGTTTTAACGCCCAATTCTTAAATTAGAGAAACGTAACGAACCGGGAAAACGTTGTAACTCTCGTTTAGGAGCAGCGGTGAGCTCCTCGCTCGTATTCTATTAGAAAGGACTACTAATAAAATTAATTTATTTCTCGATTACAACAGTAACGCGAGTTCAAACCGTGCCGCGGCCGCATCATTAATCATATTAATTAAGACGAGCCATAAGCACTTTTGTTCGTGGTTCTCTCGATAAACGAACGCCTTCTTAACACTCAGACAAATTATAGAAAGCTCAAGCATGCCGGCAGTAGTGTTGTAGACTGCGACTCCGCGTGACTCTAATACAATACATTCCGCCATGAAGCGACAGCTGACAGCATGACGACTCCAACTATCTTGCCTAGCCACTTGTCTCGCTAATTTACAAAGCATTCTGCTGTTTTATGGCAAAGTACACAGGCTATCAGCAAAATAAAAAAAACCTTAAAGGTAATATTAACAATAATATTTTAAGCGCAAGTGTTGAAATGATCTGGATTCTGGACGCTTTTGCCCACTTACATAGAAGCGCAGGACCGCATCAATAGGAAAATAAAAGAGTGGCATTTTCCCGGCAGTAGGAAAATAACAGCTAAATAAGAAAAGTTAAGAATATAAGTGGAATAATCCGGTTAGTTCCGCCCGCGGGGATTGGATACAACATTGGTAAATAGCCCATGTGACACATAGCATACTCCTTATTGGAGTGTTACTAAGTGTGTAATCGGATAACCGCACACGCAGTTTTTGCTAACGGGGCGCGCGGTCACGATTTGTTGCGCCTGCGTTACTAATGTTAATATTCAATTCAATTGTTTTGACGAGATTGATGGATCGAAAGTACGGCCAAGCACGCTGCGATTAACAATGGCGTATCGCTGAATTAATTACTCTGATTTAAATGGACTGTAAGAAATTTTATTATCTTGTGTATGATCATTTCAAAAACAATTAATTGATATCTGGTCTATGACTACGAAGACTTATCATGCAATAAAACAATGATTAAGCAACAATTCGTGTGATCAATATTGAAAGTTTAAAATACATATGGTGAGATCTAGTTTTAATTATTATCTTTCCATATATGCATTGAAAGAATTCGGGCTGATTTGGTAATTGCTACATTACGAATTTCGACGTTTTCTCTCATAAAATAATAATATTAAAAAAATAATTTCATTACTGGCTAAATGACTTACCTACCAGTTCTTCTGAGAAGGATCTTTTCAAACCAGAGGTAGAGTCGGCGACGTTTTTGAGTTCTTTATTAGAGTCTAAACTGAATATACTCGTTTCATTATCGTTGCGATGAACACAACACTGCAATTAATTCCCATCATCGAGCAGTGATTTATAAAAATTGCTTTAGCATAAATCCTAATAGATAGAGTAAATATTTAAATTTACATATCATAGGAAAAAATCTATCATATTTTATGTATTTAGTTACAAGAGGCGAACACTTAACTGTTAAGTTCACTTCATAAGTCGTAAAGGTGCGCATTTTAACGATAAAAATCATTAATACAATCCGTGCATTTTAATTAAATTAAGCAACTATGTACATATATTTAGTTATGTGGAGATAGGTGGATATTTACATTTTTATGGTTTGTATAATTTATCAGCCGTTTGCTAATTTATTCATCTGTTTTAAGATTACTTAGTTTAGCATATAAAGATGGGTTTTTTGATATAAGTTGATCATCAAGATAGATTTGACTTTGAATTACGCTACCTGTTTTGAGACTAATAACACTGCAAAAATTACTGTCGGTTGTCATTACACTACTTCTTTGAAATATCACAATTTGAACACTTAATAAATGTCAAACGTAATGGAGCTTGTGGTATTACGGTAACTATTAGAAATGATGTCATTACTTACACTTTGAGTTGAGTTGTATCAATGTCTGCATGGACGTGGGTTTTATTGGTGCCTTTTTACTTCAATATGGCAAACAAGCTAACAAGTACTCAGAGCCCTTAGAAGAAACTTTTAATACTGGCATCTTTATGATCACATTATTTCAATTCGTATCACATGCTAATAACAGTTCATCCGGACCGGATTATAATTTTCGAAGCCATATATAAGTCTAATAACTACAGTCTGTCCTTGATTTCGTTATAAATTGATAATAATTTGGTCATTTATGCAAATATAACGGGGTCTTAAATTACTTTAGATTGTTAAGTCACCCAATTATATATTCATAGGCGGTACATACCTAATTTAAGACAAAGTAGTGACTACACACATTAATTAATCGATAAGTAAAGTTAAAAAACCTTGTAGTACTTAGTACTTAGTCAGAACCATTCAACCACACAGTTAAAGAGAATCAGTGATCGCCCGTTTTAAACCAAGTTCCTTTATTGCCCGGGGACAATGTCAAGCCATCTTCAGTCAGAGTGTGATCAGTTTAAAAATAGTGGTGTAATGACTTTTTTGATGATGAATGAAATGATGATGATGATGATGAAAATGAATGAACTTTACTGAATATTGAACAAACCCATTTTCAAGATATTCATGTAGATTTATTATTGTTATTCATAAAGGTATTGTTAATACATTATGGTACATTAATGATTTTAATTGTAAGTACTTAATAAACTACAATTTAGTGGGGGAAGTGCTGTTCTCCTAGGTAATAAAATAATAACCTGTACTAAGATGTGTCATTCACGCTCCCCTTACTAAGAATATTATAAGTATGTACTGTTTATCTGTTTTATTTTTGTACATGTCTCCATATAACAGGATTATCAATCTAAGTTTTAGTATTGTGATTTATCATTAGTAATGTTATACGTTTAATATAACCAACCATATACGTACAACAATTCAATTTAACCTGTATACATATATATGCCCTAAGTGTTCCCTACATGTTCGCCCGCTGATCAGTTGATGAACGACTACTCTCCGCTTATTTTCGCCAACTAATTAAAATTTCGACGTGCTCAGCAAAGCGGCAATTACCGCGAAGATTGCGCGATACTTCGCAAAGGGACCGCGTAATAACGCACGTAATCTGTGTTATAAGGGCTGCTTTTAATACTGATACAATACACTTAGGCATGTTGGGTTGGATGTAATAACTCGCTTGCGGATCTAGTCAAGAACGGGATTAGTGTTTAATAAAATTGAAGCAGGTAAGTAAATAAAGATGGAAGGTTCAAACTATTTGTGCTTATTATAAAATACGTACAATTTTGTATTAATTAGTTTTTATTTCAAAGTAGACAGCATATACTGACATATTAATATTTTTATTACAGACTTATTTATTTTGCTAACCTCTCATTACTGCCAGCACAAAGCTTCTACGAGGGTCTCTAGAAACGTTGCTCAGCGCAGGAACAACACTACGAGTAATTTAGTCTGGAGCTATATTCTGTAAGGCGGAGGTACTACCCCAGACAGGCGGCTCCCCGTTTGCACTATATAATAGAAGATAGATACATAGCATATCTTCAACCTATCAATAAACATTCTAAGCAATTATTTCCAGCGTGCTCATTTCCTTTGAATACAAAGTAGACAAGCGTTAATTGAAAGCTGAAATGACAGCGTACAAATAAAATGATACATTGTGTATATCAATAATTAGCGAGCATCGCGTGTTGCGAGCGAGCCCATTGATACTAGAGAGTGCAGGCTTGGAGGAGTGTACGACACACGATGTATCATCACGCACGACTCATTAATTCAATGAAGAATTATATCTTTATCGACTACTGCGAGCGCGGCTCCCTGTAATTATCTCGTATTAGACCCTATTACCGCGCACGATGAGCCATCGCTTTAATACGTCGCCATTCCAATAATCGACCTCGGACAATAGCCACCGGATTGCACACGATATGTTACACTGTGAAGTCTACTTGGAAAAAACACGATAATTTAATTAATTTGCAATCATTCATTGCCCCTTCAGTCAGGTTAGAGCTACGCGCCCTCGAGCCACTAAAAAGCTATTTGCGATTATTTCCCAATTTCAGTATTGCGTTATCATTTCGTTAATCACATCAAACTGTTGTGGAATATAGCACCCTAATTGGTCATATTTAAAGTTGATATTTATTTACATCGTGGCGTGGGTGAAAAGCGCGGAGATGAAAGATGCCGCCGCCATTTGTCAATACTTTCGGAACGAGGTGGCGCGGTAAAGTGCTGGCCCGCCCTGTTTGCACCTCAGGCTCCAGTTTTCTTTTTCTCGCGACCGTTCGATGGAATGCGAAGTTAATGGTCTCGGTTTTGAGACCACAGCCAATCATTCCGTCATCAAAATTAAAGAGACATTAAGCGTAGCGCTCAAGGAAGATCGCTAGGTGGGCGGCTTTTGCACTAAAAAAGTTCCTTCTATTCGCATCAGGCACTGTCACTAAATGGTCAAAGTTAATATTTTTTACTTGATCGTTATACGTATTATAAGGTATTAAATTACTGCCTACCATATCCTAGGATACATACAGTAAAAGAGAAAGCCGAAATATGTGCATTTTTAAAAATCTATAACAATAATGGACAAATACTGAAACACCAGTCAAATCTGATGCCACTTTAATTAAGAGTGGCCTGCGACATGCAAAATTGTGTTTTGACCCCTTGAATGTCGTGTCAGTATTCAGCCGACACAGGCAACACCTTAATATACTATCAGTATTGCATGCGTCTATAGCTACGGTGACCGCTTGCCATCATATGCTTGCTTGTAACCTTTGTAGGTAAAAATTGAAGAACCCGATATCAATGGAAGTGGATCGCTTTGTTTATTATCATTGGTTAAGTTATATCAATCACCAGTAGCACTGATAGCAATAAACCGAATCTATTTTTGTGTACACGTACAACCGGTACAACCCAGTGAGTTGCATAATGTAACAGATCGATAGAGGAGTATGTGGGCCCAGGTCGTCGCGTGTAAACACGGCACAGCTATAAATAGCAATTAAATAATTGTGGCACTCGGGTGCGTGGAGCGACGGCCATTAGACGCAGAACGGCAAATCATTTACAAGAAAGCGGGAACCCGCCTCGCACTATTTACATAATTTATTCAGCTTGGATACTCCAAGCGTTGTAGCTCGGAACGAATTCGTTGAGTTTCCAAAAATCTTTTGTGGGGTTGCCCTCGAATCCAAACTACCTTAATATTTAAAAATTTGTAGGCGGTATATTTCCCGAGATTTGTGATAAGTCAGCAAGTGTTTTTTTCCCTTAACTATACACATATGCAAATAAAACTATGCTTGACGCTTAAAAAAAATGAGTTTGTAACAAATATAATTAACAAAAAAAACAGAATGCCACGTGACCTATGTGCCATTGAATTTAATTAAACTGGTAGGTGTTTGTAGCACTTTTTGCGCACTATAAACCGAGCTACAACACAATTCTTCTAATGGCGTGATACAATCTTCCAAATATTAAACTAATATTTAGGCAACGCTTTGCCCGAAGCCGCCTCATTTGAATAAGGCGCGGTCTCGATCTAAAATAGTTTGATGGTTGGCCTCTGACTCTCCGACCGAATGCCATTCAAACTAATCGATTGCAACTCGATGTTAATATCATTCGATTCCTTTGGCTCAATTTAACATAGTAATCGACCAATTCTGACGCGCAGTCGCAGTTTATTGTAATTAATTTTAAAATAATTTTGACACTCTTTTATTTGAAAATCAACGCAATCAAAAAAACTTTCCTTCGTTTGGACGTGCTTATAAATTTAAGTTAGAGTTAATCGAAATTGTTTCTGTAACCTTAAAACGAAGTGAAACGTCTTTCTAATACATAGTTTATTAAGTTATCAAATTAATTATTACGACGTACGATAAGTAATTTATTTTATTCATAATAAATAATAGAACAGTTTAAATTTTATTCAAAATCAATTGTTGAAACAGAAAAGCCTACTTTTTAAAGTGTGAGAAACGTATAGCTTCATTGGCCAAAAGATAGACCCCCAACTAATGCCAAAGTCAGTATTAACTTCACATACTGCTCGACAGTATCTTTACCAGACTCAGTTTACGAGTAAAATTGGTTTTTAAAAATTCTCTACGAATCTATCTAATAAAATAGGTACATTCTTTTACCAAAACAAATTTCACACTGCTAACTAGGCTTTTGTTAACATATAAATCATCACTTGGTACTCGTATATCTACTTTCTTAGGTTTTGTGCTTTATATATAGATGCTTATATTTTTCCGCCAAAGCTATACTGTTTTTTTATTACATACGTTGCTATAGCATAGTGTAGCATGACATTGTAAAATCAATGCTGAGAGTGAGACATTTCAGAAAACGTCATAATTTGGGAAATATTGTTAATTTCAATTTCAAATATATTTCCATTTGAGAAGTCTCAAGGTTGAATTAGGACTTAAGATACTACTAAGCCCTTGGGTACACCGATTATGTCTAATACAATCATTCGCGATAAGTAGCCGTAATATGCGCAAATCGCTTTAGGGAGACCGAGGCTTAGGCCATCGCATGTAGTTGTGAATATCATAATCATAGGCCATTAAACCTGTTAATGTAATGTCCCTGCCGGCAGCCTTTGACGCCATATTATACGAAGCTATTAATTCTCAACATTTTTACACTACCTTTGTTTTCGTAGCTTGCATTGTTTGAATTAAATTATTACATGAAACACGCGAATGGAATAAGCTTCAAAATGAAATTTAAACCCGCTGAAACTAATATTATAACAAAGTTTATAGTTAGTTACCGAATGGAAAAAATATTGAACTATCTATGGAAAATAATCATGAATTTGTATAATAAATGGCAAGTGTATATATCATTCTGCTATCGGTCTATTATATTTATTCTTAGTTTTTAAGTACCTACATAAAAACTAATCAGTTTTAGTAGACATAAAGTTAATCGTTCCAATTTAACTGATTAGTAATTTATACAGATTGTGATTGTAGGAACGTATGCGGATGCAGTCGCGGGCATTGGCTAGCGATAAAATAAATTAATGTTGATTATGTGGTATTGAACTAGATAAGTGTTGATTGAAACGATGTTGTTTTATAGCGGAGGTACAGGTGCAGACAAAAGTTTGTTACTAAATGTTTTATGTAAGGAGTGTTTAAATCAAAATAAAAAATCTGTATGTGTGTGCAAACATGGTAGTTCCAGTAACTTCCCAAGTGACTATTTTTAATAATGATGTAAATATAATTTCGATTGCTTACAGGCGATTTTGAGGAACTCTAATTAGAGTCATTTAGAGCGAGGGTGACCAATCGTAATTCAACGACGGTTCGAAGATCTGCTGAAATTGTAAAATGATTAACTAAGCCACGGCCCTGACCTGAGCTGCAATATAAAATGCGAACGAAAAAGCCTTCAATAGTGTCATGCGATGTCATAATTTCGCATTCTGAGCTTTCTGATAGATTTAGGATACGATTTTTAACGATGAAATAGCACCGCCTCCACCAAGACTAGGAAGCGTAAATAATTACCTGATACTTATAAAATAATTTAGATACGTTTCAAAGGGCAGTATTTTAAATAATCCATCAGGCCCTCTGTTTTGTGTTGTTGACTGTACCTATTTCGTACACATGTCCGAAAATGGCTGTACAGCCGCCGGCACATTTAGATGTATTCCGAAATAAATTCCAATTATATTAATAGTGTTATTAATAGCTGCGAGATTGAGATGAATTACAAAACGCTACTTTATTGGTTTTTTTACGTGCACATAGAATTGTTTTCACAAGCTACCTCGCTGCTTTGTCTCAAATATTTCTAAATGTAAATAATCTTCATTTAATTTAAATAAAATTGTTATTGTTACGTCAAGTGTAGTAGATAATATTAGGTATATGACGAAATGTGTTAATTCAACTATTTATCGTACCTACTCTGTGTCACTTTTAAATAATTTCGTCACTGAATTTATGATGCGAGTTCTCAGTAATAGTCTGGATCGCGAGCTTGATATTAGCTGTTCCACCAATGTCTCGTGGTAATGAAGATAAAATACGCAGATGTAAGTACCTAAGCGAACAATCGGGACAAACAGGACATTCACAATGTCAAAGGCTCCACATAAGATACATGTCGCATTTGAACTGTGGTGCTGATTAAGACACAGATTTTCCTAGAAAAGCGTACCTAGTTAATTAAAGTACCTATGCCAAAAAACATCTTTGCGATAGTGTCTCTGATAATAAGTGAACCGAATGTATATATAGGTACTTAAAAGTATTCAATTAATTAATTAAGTAGTGGACCTTGTTGCCTATCCGTCTTATTTTCTTAACACTATCCTCAAAAATAAGATTTTGAAGTCGGTTATTGTTTTTATATTAGCTATCATACTCATACAATATAAATACCTCATACTTATGATCTAATCAAATGACTAGGTACTCGTATAAGGTATTACAGATGGGTGGTGATCTACTGACATACAGACCGTATTATTGTTGTAGATATTGTAGATATAGTAGATATTGATGCAAGTTCAGATAGGGCTCACTTTTGACAATATATTACACAGTTCAGATCAGATTATAGCCATTTTATTTTTATAAAATTGTGTTCTGTTTTTTTTGCGAAATAAATAAATAAGTCAATCAAAACATTATAAAAATGTATATTAAAAAAAATCATTTTTTTTGTTGCATTGTCCATTCTTGCCAGGAATGGTTCATGCGATAATGTGCAAGTAGAATGTTGGCATTGTATAATGCTTTCTTTCCAGTACTCTTCAGTTCTTCCAAGCCCATTGATCAGGGATAACATGAGAGACATGTTATGATCAGTCATTGTCCTATTCTTAAAACATAGGCTGTTTAGTTAGAGCGCTCATTAGGCTGTGCCGGTCTATGCGCGGTGCGAGGCGGTGCGGTCCGCCCCTTTCTCTCCGCCAATCAGACCCGGCCTGTCTCCGGGATCACCGCGAGACGAGTCTCCATGCACTGTGGTTTGTGGTACAAGTCACCAGAGAGGCGATCTAGGATATGTTCTATGAGAAAAAAATACATGTCCGTAGAAGTTTAAGACGCATAGTAGACCTTTAAGAGTATGAGGGTATTTTATAAACAGACTAGAAGGCGAATAATTAGATTTCTTAGATAAAAATCGGCAATACGTACTATTTGAAATTTAACAAAGTATGTAGTAATTTCTCGTTCCTCTTAATTAAAGACTCATGTAACGAGTGATAAGAGCGATAAACGCCTGCGCATCTGTATCATTTTTGCAGAACTACAAAAATATATCTACATATTCTTAAGTTTTAGTTGACATAATATTCAAAAGCTAAATAAAAAATAGACATAATAAAAACCCTGCTTGGTTTGGTAAATAGTATCCTCCGCGTTACATAAAATAAGTAGACAGACATTGACAATCAAATACTTACAACAGCATTGTTATATGCCTTAGGTACTGGATGACCTCTCCAAGAAAGACGTCAGCGTCGAGGCATCAGCATTGACTCTACCGTATCGACATAAGGTGTTTTGAAAGCTCTTAAAGATGAAGGAGTCACAACGTGCAAAGACACTTTTGCATAAAAGTAGAGTATCAATTTTTATAATAAATTCGCTAAATGCGCGCTCCTTGGGCTCGTGACGACACCATGCACCGCTTTCATAATCCAATTAAGAATAATTGTCGGTAAACTGACAGGTGAGATAGCGATTTATGTGGTGATATTTCAGCATCGTTAATAAATTTATGCTTGTTCTTGCCGTTTGATTGCACGCCGTGTTTCCATTAGCTTTATTCGATTCGCGTCCGAATGACTCGCTATTGACAGCCCGTATTACAATAAAGATTAACGCTGTATTATGTCAAAATACTCGTGTACGCGCCTCTTTTATGTTTTACTGTTATGTTATTAAATTAATCCATGAGTATCGCTATTAAACGAGAATTGTGCTACCGCTCTACAGACGCGAACTAAGCCACGCCTACGCATCCGAGATGCGTTGTATTTATAAAATCCCTATTACTTTACTTTGTTTATTAGATACACACTAAACGATCATATTAATGTGTATTCATAAAAAATACTCTGTAATACAACCAAAAGATCTTCCGCAAAATGTAAGAATGTTATAAGTAGGTACGTTATTATTAGATTAGTAGGTAGTGCATTCACTATAGCAATTACATGTAAAATAAAGAGCCCAAATTTTCTCATATATCAAGTACCAAGGCAAGTAATACTTTTTCAAACTTTCGCAGTCTTAACACATTAATCGAGCCGCGATAAAGAACAAGTTTAAAATCGCACTTAAGATCCCTTAAATTAAGTCAAGTAACGTTCAAAGTTTAGATATAACTACCTTTATAAAATTGACATTCATAGCCAAGCCGCAATTGTATGATGGGAACAAAGCTACAATTGATGCGACAGTGTTTGTGGTTTCACGGCATCACACTGTATAGCTTTAGAGTTGCATGTATAATCAGTATTCATAAGTGTGGTCGTTTTGTTTGGGCGCAGCTCGCATAGGCAGCTCTATTGATTTCGCGGCACATTGCGCGCGAGAGTTACGAGCTCTGCGGTGTAGGCTGACTTACGGCCGCATCCTCCCGATTTATTAGATCGTTACACCACATCGGGGCAAAATAAATTCAATTGCCAACCCTCCTTGCCCCGTATTTCACGCCGTGACAAATAAGCTGTAGGAATAAAGCGCTATGCGGGCAATGTCTCTCTCATAACCGCTATGTTACTCACTGTTTTCTTTGTTCAAATGTTTTGGTCGACTTTTTTTACGTCGTTCGAAACATAGGCCAAGCAACTTTTTGTGCAGTCAGTATTTTGTTTATAACAATTCGATGAAAATAATAAAACTGCACACAACGTTTGGTTTATTGTCTGTCGCCAGAGCATGTTTTAAAGAGTAATTTCTACTGTATGACACGGCTATTAAAGCAATATTTACTACATTGTTGTCCAAAATAAATGGGCATATTTTGTCATGCGGGAAACGCTGTCACAACAAACATTATTTCATTTTATTTTATGACTTTGTAATGTGGCATGAAGCAAGAATCGCGTTTTAGAAAAAGGCGATTTGCTGTAACAAAGATTCACAACATTTACCGACTAGCGCAAGGGTGTACCAATGTGGTGAGACTAATGTGTCGTTATTAATCGTTTTTCTGTTCAATATTTATTATATTAACTATGTAATATGTTTTAAATTAAATTGATAAATTCGTAAAATACGGTAACTATTCAAGACAAAAAACATTATAATAAAGTTGAATCAAATTCTAAAATTGGAAAATATCTCCAGTGTAATTGTTAAATATAGTGTGAAATTGTAAAAATATTGGAAGACGCAGCGTGAATCAATAAACACATTCCGCACTCCCGTCGCATGATAAAACTCAATAAAACCGAAAATAAGATGAGCCGGAATAACAACAGTATTCAAATTTACGATTCGTGCCGGATTTAAACAAAAACGTTCTATTTAATAGTGGTACATTGATGGCACGAGTGTGCAGCCGTGGCATAGGCTGCTCGGTGCTCTGCTCGAATCGATTTGGTGGTAATCGAGACGCGTGCTCGGTGAAACGTCGGGTGTGTCGGTATTGTTCCGGTCGTCGGTAATTTGGATCGTTCGAAATTCGATCGTTTTCTTTTGTTCGCGTGCCGACGCGCCGCGGCCGTCCTCCGCAATCAACGATTCGATAGACGCAACATATTGCCACAAACGTTTCATTTAAATTACATGCGTATTATTTTATTCCTAACCTTCGTGTACATACCGTTCAACAATAATCTATTTTATACAGATATCCAATTGGACTCGAGTTA
Organism: Falcaria lacertinaria; assembly: GCA_951449985.1. Classification (NCBI taxonomy): domain Eukaryota; kingdom Metazoa; phylum Arthropoda; class Insecta; order Lepidoptera; family Drepanidae; genus Falcaria; species Falcaria lacertinaria. Next base: position 3,390,288 of record OX602109.1, on the reverse strand, counting down.
TGGTTACAGTAGAGACATCCTCGAAAGAGGTTTCGTTAGTCACGTCCATTCGCTACGTCGACTGCCTATTAGAATGTTTCTTGAAGCAACGTATTTTAATACCACACGCAAATCGTACGGTGTCCTGGTTCTGGTACCCACTGCACCTATACATAATGATATATTCGAATTATTGTACTTTCCCCTAAATAGTACAAAATGTAACCGGAAGTAGGGAGCCGACCTAACTACTACAAAATGTATGGGCGGGCACGATATAAGCCACGCTAATCATGTCATTCAATAAGAACATTATTATGAAGAGGGTATGTGTGTCAGATTGATTAAACGACTTCCAAACAGAGATATATCGGAAAACAATGTAAATTTGTAATAGCCTTAATCAGAATGTATGCTGAGTGAGATACGAATAATTTATTTCTCACCTATATTTGCTGTTACCAAGTGGGCCAACAAACACGCTACAACGGCCGGCGCACAACAGTTTTGAAAACAATTACTCAAACTTTCGACGAAAATAGTGACTAAAGTGACCGACACAGACGATAGAGTGTCCGCACAATAATAAATATTTAAGGAGGTTAGCAGGTGCAATACACCTCAAATTGATGTCCAAATAACAGAGTACAGGCGAGCTCAAATATTAATAAAAAACTGGCTTTGAGCGGCGAACCTGCAATTTGAGAATTAATTCTATCACATTTTGCCCGCATCGCGGCCGATCCTCCGCTTTATTGCTTTCCTGACACCGCAACAGCTGATTAAGTATAAAACAATCTCTTCAGACGCAAACTTGCTATATTATCGGCTTAATCAACGATATGCCACATTTTATCTCTAATTATACACTCTTTGTGTGCCTTCTTTGATTTCCAATAATTAATTTAACGAGTTTAGTGGTGTAATTAATCATAGGTACCTGGTAATTTTAATTCAATTCGGTTATGACATTAATGTAGGAATTACGTTATTATGAGTTTGTGATCGGTTATTTTGGATGTCTGAGTTGAACTGTAATTCAATCTAATATGAAAATAATGTTAACATTAGTCATGAAAATAAATTGAAATTATTAAAACCTTAATTGACGTCCGTCGCAATTAGTAAATTCCGAAACTACATAGGCCGTCCGGGCCCCTAATCCCTTAAATACTTAAACAAATAATTAATTATTAGTAATTTCGGTTAACATGCGAAATATTAACCGAAATTACTTCGGTTAAAGCCAGTCTCTAAATCCTTATATGTTTAAAATCTTTGTTAGAAAATAACAAAGATTTTAAAGAAGTAGTTGTGACGGTTCGATATCACCAACATTACTGGATTTTCGCCTGCGACTTTAACCCGTTATAATAGCGCATTATACTCTATTTTACTCCAGCATAGTGGAGCTTTTAATTAACCTTCGAATACATGCATACACAAAAGGACATCAACCATGTTTCATAGAGATTTGGTCCAAATCTGAATGTGGCAGCCAACGCATTTTTTTTGTTTATTCTTTTAGAGTTTGTCCGTCTGAGCATTTATTACTATGGCACCAAATTTGGAAATTACAGGATATTTCATTTGTTTTGGTGATTTATGTATTTCTATTTTCGACAAAATGTATGAAAATACAGATTTTCGAACTCAAATAATATCCACTACAATGGTCCTACAACTTTGGTGCCATAGTAAAAATGTTAAGACGGGCATTCTAATAGAATATACAAAAAATGCGTTGGCGGGCATTTTCAAATTTGACCAAAATGGATGATGTAATTTTACTTTTTTATAAAACTTGTATTGATCAATTCCATTGACTATTATTATTGGTCAAATCTCGATGCGGTTACATATAGGGTATAGTTTTCAAAGCCTAATTTAAGGCGCCTATAAATAACACTAATGAACGGCCATCAAGTATCTGACGCCGATATATAATTGCTATAATTAGGAACCAATATAACAAGCTACCGCGAGTAGCGACGATAAAATAACGGATGTTATTGCAGCACCGAGTTTGCGATATTAATAACAGAAAATTATAGGCTTCATTCTACATTTGATTTATTTAGAAAGATCATACTATTTGCTCTTACCCTCGTGCTTACCCTTACCTCTAAGTATTAATTCAGAACAGTTCGCTTGCTGTGAAATACAAAGTTGGTTTTTCATCCCATGGCTGGGGTCAGCGCCACAAATAGTTGCTTTCTTTCATTCTTTTATATCCACCGTCGTTTGACTTCCTTATTATGTGGAATAATATGAGTCCTGCCTCATATAATTCACATACATACACACAACTTCTCTTGCAACGCTATCCTTGTTCGTCAACACAACATTTCTATATCACGAAGAACGCTATAATATAATGGCGTATAGAGTAGAGTGTATAAAATTAAAATAAACTAGCGATGTTCCATTGATAGTTAGCTCAGGGCCAATAACAAAGTCCTTTACTTCTAGAGACGCTAACGTACAACCCATTCCGATATGGATTTTAAAAGTTTATTACTGTAATTTGGGTGGCATGCACTTAACTTACTGCCAAACTATTTTCTGAAACCGATACCCTGTAGTTCCCTTACAATTCGACGTGCTTTTCATTAGTTATCCAATCAAAACACAGCGCGTCGAAACGGAGATTCGTCACGAAGGATTACCTCCAGTGTCCTCCTCAGAACACCCGGGTCAAGGTCACCCTTCAGGATCGAACACCCATAAAAGTATAAACACTGGCCATAAATTACATCATTTGATTGGTTCCAATCAACTATGGTGCCGATTAAAATACGTACAAGATACCAAACCAAATTTTAAACTTCTCGCTTGCCACGCTCAATTTTGAGCAACACTTACTTTATTTTTAATTCGTTTCAATTTGGAACGTGTAATGTAAATGTTGTCAGTTGCCTTGACTTAACTTTGATACAAACCATCATTTGTTAAAAAAATATATTTTTATTTCTAAATATTGATATATACTGGCTTTGCGCTTTTCGCTATCTAGTTCCGCGACTGGGCAAATGTCCAGTAAACTAAATCGTACCTAACTTAAACTGGTTATAAAAACGTGAAGCCACTCAAGATACAAACTTTGAGCATTTTGTTGTAAGGTCAAGTGCAAGCGTGTGTTCACCAATCGCCACATATGTTCAGTATTCACAGTTGCATCCAATGATGGGGCGACAATAGGCCACGGCCGCAGAAACGGAAACGTTCCAAGTGATAATACTAAAAATACAAACCGCACATAATGAGTACATACAAAGACGATCCCTGTAGCGACTAGCGACCGATGAAATGACTACTAAAGGACCTGCAATTAGCTTACGAAGCAAAATGGCTGACGGTGGGACCAGCTTAACTTTACACATATCTGCGATCTAAAATACCTCTGTTTAAAGCCCGTACTTAAATGATCAGGGGTTTGTGTATCATGGTGGTCAACCCTCCCCTGTATAACACGGTGTGCGTGTGTGTTAATTTAATTTTCTACTGACAATAATTGCACGCGGCCCGGGACTTGCGCCGAGCGTCATAGTAACAAGCTATTTGTCCATTGAACGAGTACTTACTTGCCAGCGGGTCCCCATATGCTGGAAGAAATTAACAATAACCGTGCATTCTTTATTTAAAAATCGCGCACATAGAGGATTAGCCTAGTTGAATTTAATAGTAGAGGTCTACGAAAAAAAAAATTTCTTAAATGCGGGATGTCAAACTACAGCAAAATGCGGCCTCTGTCTGATATATATGCTAATCTCGACAGTATAAAACAGCAGACTGTTACTATTTTGTATATTTGCCACAAATGCACTACATATTTAATTCGACCACACTATAATGCTACTGTAGCAAACGCCTAGAGTTAGAAAGGATCCCGTGGGACCAAATGACCAATACCTGTCTTTCTGAGGTTTGTCCCATCTGTGCGGCAAGTGAAATGAGCACAGAGCAGTGGGCGCCCTGCCGCGCCGCCGGCTTTGTGCCGCCGCCGCATTTGTCATGTTAACACTGCTTGTGAAGAGCCTTATTAATGACGATGAGATTACCCGCGCCCGTATTGTTGCCATTGTCGGCTCGCCCGTGTGGCCATTCAAAACACATTTTTTTCCTCTATTTGCTTTGAGAACTCATTCACATAATAGGATTTCTGGTCTGGGCCCTTTCGAGTTTGTTTGCGATACAAAAAAGGCTTTTATGTGTACAGGTATAAACTAACACCTATTGAAGCGATGTGTTTAATTGACCGCTGCGTACCTCACATCGATCATAGATTTATTCATTATATTGTATGTAAGGTGCAAGAGATTTCAACATTATTTATACTAGGTAAAACACTTTAACAATCCACTATGTTATAAATATCGTTATGCTACGTTATGCCATTTGTATGTAATTAAAAGCGAGTAGTGTTCTACTACTAATAAACTGTTCGTTTACGAGTCTTTCATGAAGCAATTATCAGCAGGGGTCTGTTCTGACCCGAGAGGTGTAATGCTATAAACTCATAAAATGCCGGGCACAGGTGTCTAATTCCATTTCTTATTGAGGGTGTTTATATTTCCACAATAAAGTCCATTACTGCATACGTATCCAACAGGTTACTCCGTCTTGTTTCAATAGAGCGATGTATATCATAGTGTGACTTTACCACCGCGTTCAGTAAAATGAGCCTAGCATTTTTTATCCACACAGAAGTTTTGTGGTATCGTTTACAAATTTATTGTACCAAGTTCTGGGAATATTGTGTCGTGCGCGCTCATTGATGTTTGTTGTAAAAATATACCAATTAAACTATAAAGCCTTTTGTGAAAAAAACACTGAATGAGCGGTTTTTATGCCTTTCGATGCTTGAGGACTAGCTGGTATTATCTGGTAGTAGGAGCTTCCAATGAGACGATGATATTAATATGAACATCTTAGATGTGTGGTGTGGTGTCAGCTACAAATACAGCTACCTTAACGGTAAAATATTAATGGTGATTGTAGAAAAGAAGCCTGGTTTCATCCAGGCTTTGAATGAAGAAAGCTGGGGTCCGCCACCTGCTATTTGGGCTACAACTAAATTTGTTTACTAGTAGCTCAGAGTAAAAGATAATAATGCTAGTGAGATGATATTTTGGAATTAAACGAGGAGACTTATTATAACCACAGAACTTGTACCATTATTATAAAATTGTAGATAATGTTGAATCGTAAATGACAGACAAGAAGACAAGCAAAGGGAATCAGTGTTTATACTGCTTCTGTGTACTCTAAAAGATAAAAATTAATGAATAATAAATCTTTTAAATATAAAAATTCCACCATCTAATTGACGTATGATTTCAACCAACATTGAGTTACAGACATTTTAAAACAATAGACAATGAACCTACAAATGATGTTGAACTAAAGTTCGCAAATAAAAACATAAAGTTAATTACTGGTTTAAGCAATTTAGATTAATCAGAGATAATGTTGTTCAATGCAATGTTGGCATTGTTGGCAACAATAGTTTATTCGTATTATTTTAAGGTTGTTGATTTAATTGAAACAATGCATAATTATAAATAAAATAGACGAGACACTTTTTTATGTTTACATTTAATACTTTGTAAAATTTTTGAACTTACTTTATTAATTTGGGTCAAAAACAGATATTTTGGTATTGAATCCGCAAATAAAACTAGGTACATACAATTTGTAAAACGAAATACAATAAAAACTAAAAACACGACTTGTTTCTTTGATTGTAATACTTACTGAAGCCACATAAATTAATTCTGACGTTAGATAGGGACTTACTTATTTTTAAATTCTACAATTTTCTTTTGATTGCAATGTTAAAAGGCATTTAAGCTCGTTTAAACGTAGGTATATTCTTAGCGTGCCACAATGAGGTGTTCAAATTGGCTCGTTTTTCTTTGTTAATATCTCGACAGATTTGATGAATCGTGTATAAACCCCTTTCATTTGCGAAGTTACTTTTATTTATTTGCGGTATTGATTGATGCGTCGCTGATGTCTTTTGTTCTGTTAACTAATGTGAGGTGTCAGTTTGCATATTAAATACAATTTTGTATTTCCTCAGTAATAAAAGGTAAAATGAAAAGAGTATTATACTGCAAATAAATACATGATTTGATATGCAGTAAGAGGTCGCGCGGCACATAAACGTGGTGTGAAAATAAAGAGCGCAACACAACACGACACGGGTACGTATCGTAACACAAACGGATCTAGTATTTCGTGATCTGGGCGTGTCCGTTGCGTATTAATGCGCCCGGGCCGATAACCATCGCGCCGCTTTGAGCCAGCCGGCCCATTGTGCCGCGCCGCGCCGAGAAAACTAATTCTTAATAGACAATAACACCGGCGTTTAGCACTTTTATTTTATATGTAACACAATGCTCCGGTTTGCGAGAGATATATGCATCGAAGGAAACACTTAATATACGCGCAGACGCTGTTTTGTTTCTGTTCGCAAACTCCTTAGCCTTAATGTGGCCAAATTATGTTTATGATGCCGCTTTGTATGTAGCCCTCCATCGGCCCGAGATTTGGATTTATAAGGATCGATTAAAAATCTGCTGACGCAAAATTTCTCTGCTCGCTTGTAATATGTACTCACTAACAATAAATATAACTACATAATTTGAATTTGGGTGAAAGTATAACTAAGTACTTAAAATAAAACAATAGAATCATAATAACATATATGTACAATGTACCAAGTAGATGTGTGGAATGATAGTAATACGTGTAACAAGGCAAACAGTTTGTGACAGTTGTCAAGTCACGGTGATTGTCCGGCAGGGGCGACGGCTGGTTACTATTACAGTCACCGAATCGTGACGCGTCCGTCGCGTCAGCCGGCAGCGAGATGAATTAGCCAGTGAGCGGCTAATCGCATCTCTCTCTACACAAATATTTAATAACAATCCGTGATCCTCAGATGACCACTTATCTGCACTGAAGAACAGACAACTCAGTAGAGTTGTTATAGTATTTTTGTTAATTTCGTCGAAAATTTGCTGCGAGCTACGAGCGCTACGAGCGCTTCGAGCTAATTGACACGTATTATTTGATAATAAATATGAACTGTTAACCTTTTGAATCACGTGTATAGAATAATATTTTTACATTTGTAATTTTTTTCGTATAAAGATTTAATAAATAAATTTAATAAAGTTCGAAACAAAATAGACTACCTATATAAATTCGATTTAAGAAAGTAAGAAACCAATTTTGACTACGACAACAAAATAATAAAATAGTATAGTTGGTCACCAACTATTATTCTTTATATGTCCATTTGTTTTATAAAAAAACTGATTGATAAAATCCTTTCACTCCTGCTAAAATAAATCTTACTGATCTGTATGCGAGTCCACGCATTGCCCTGTCAGAATTATCGCTGCACGATTGTTAAACATTATTACGTCGGGTGTTGTTTAATAGAAACAAAAATATCTGGCGGCGCGCCTCGTGTTTGATCTCGAGGTGTTCGGCCGTCGAGCGCGATTAGCCCTCTCTCAACGTATAATCAAATGTGCCTCGGGCTGCGTCTACCACGAATACACATGGCATAATTTAAAACGAACATTTTACATTACTTGCCCGGAATGTATCCTACCCCGCGAACTCTTATAATGCGGATCGATGTATAGTGTGGAAGAAAATGACGACAAATGGTAACTTTTAAAAAGCGGCGTGGATGGAGCAGCGGCCGACATCGGCAGACGAAGCCTCTCATTTGGCCGCCATTTGTCGGCCATTTCGGTGCAGCGATCATAAATGGAGCCCGCTCCGGGTCACGTTAGCATCTCGGGAGAAAACGTGAAAAATCACACTTCGACGCGTGAAATTACCATCAGTATACAAAAACTACACGGATGCTCGTTATGTTTCACATCGCCTCAGTACTCGGCACTTGATAACGGCGTCGCGGTCTATCTTATTCATTATCTAAGATGGATGTTAGTATCATTAGTGATTTAAGTAAACTAAAGAGCATACAGCTAAGTTTATATGCCTCATTTATGTATAGTGATGTTAATAATACACATAGCGATGACCGCCTATATATTTGGATATGGAAATCTCTCACCATTAGTCAGCACCTTCAAAGAACAAAGCTACTGAAGAAAGCACCTAGGCAGATCATTTTGTGCAATAAAATGATGTATACAATATTAATTCAATATGATAGTTAAGTGTACCTGTATCAGTGCCCTTTTTATTATACCCTAGTCTGTTATCATCGGCCGCAGGTTCTTTACACCAAGGCAGGCAGTATATCAGACCATACCGGCATACTCCATACACAAATTATACCCGCTCCAAAGAGCCCGCTAGTCAACTAGTGAATTATTTATTTCACTTAAACGCTGTCGTAAACTCCATACGGCATATGAGGCTCCTTCGAAGGCGTTAAAATGTAAGATATGTATGACAGATTCAGAATTAATTAACCGAGTTATAATAATTAACCGAAGGGAATGTAGTGGAAAATACTTTTCAGTATTTGATCGTTTTAAAGGGAAATGATAGCGAGTTTATTAAACTTTTCTGAAGAATGAACTCAATTTGTATTCAGATATGACAGACTTTTAAACTTTGAACAAGTTGTTGATTAAAATGCTTGTTGAAATTTTTTATGGCATAGTTAACTTGTATTACTCTAAGAGTTTCCTTTACTATAGGTAGTTTTATCTAAAACATGAATACTCAATAGCTCTTTTAAGAAATATTTAAACCTGTTTGACCTTCGCCGACTCGGCTGTTTAAAGAAAGGAGGCTAAAATGTCTTAAATGACAAATAAGTATTTATCATATTAGCGAGAGCTCTCTCTCCGTCCATAATTACAAACTGGGGATAATTTATTTAACGACTTGCGACCAGTCCTCCATGTCCGTCTGAAGCAGACTCAACGGCGCAGTAAGACAGAGACGGAACGATACGTGTGACAGAGATGTGTTAGGTATTATAGGGCTTCAATCAACAAAAGTATGAAATCATTTTTTTGATTAAAAATTTTATGTATAAAACTACTGCTATACGCATTATGTATTGGATAATTCATCGATTAATGTGTATCATCTTAATGACATAGTAGCTACGTTTCACGAAGCATATGATGTTTACGAAATTATTTTATCATACAGAGTGCAACAGATTTATTTAGTCGTAATTTGGAGGTATTTTTTAAGAATTGCCTTATAAACTGTGAATACTGTGATGTTGAAAATTCAGAAGTTATTTTTATCCGTGATAAATTAGAATATCTAGGTACATATACTTAACTGTATGTTTGTGACTGAGTGCAACTATTGGGAATCTTTACATAGTAGGTGTCTGTTCGCTTAGATCTTTTAAACTACTCAACGGATTTTATTGCAGTTTTCAGCAATAGAGTAGTAAGGTACTTGGCCAATTTTCAGTACGAAGACGAAGATAAGGAAATGAGCTACAAAAAGTCACAGAACTAAAGCCTTGCAGAATAGGGTCTTAGTGCTACCATAGGAAGTATTCTGTGCCGGTAGCAGTAACATTGTCGACAACGTTTTCATATCGCCTTCGACTATTTTTGTATTGGAAAATGAACAGCGCTGCGGCGGTGAAAAGTGGAACTAAAAATTAGTATGATAATTTTGACATTACGCGAGTTACGTTTTCGAATAGGTACGTTGTCGATAATGTTCCTGCTACCGGCACTGAAGTACATTTATGGGCGATTTAAACTCCAGCTTCAGGGCCTTGTACTTTACACCTTATCTTTTAGTAAGCATTGCTATACAGCGTGGCAATGCCGCCAGGCTTCTTGGCACACTTCCCCGTGACGGTGGTTCGGGACATTTATTTTACGTGTAGGTACTTAAGTTTTGTACTTCTTAGCTTAGTTTATTTAAAGTTTATTGTATTAACTAGATATATTTTCATATAACTGAATAAATGATTATGATTGTTCTTTTTATAATATATCTAGTAATTCTAGGAGTCTTTGCTCATGGTATTTGCCCTCTAACTAGGAAAAGAAGTTTTTTTTTTACCAATGTCTTGTAAATTGTAGTAATCTTTTATTGTTCCTAAAATTAATTTCATAACTCCATCCGAAGCCGCCTCTGACGTCACACGTAATGGCAGTGTATCAAATGCCCTAAACTCCTAAACCATCATACCGGCCCTAATGACCTTCTTGTGAGATTAACGCTCAGTTTGACGTGGTTTGACGTGATGGATGAGATCACAAAATTTGTTTGATTAGTTGCGGGCTCCGATGATTTGTATGTGGAGTAACTATCTTTTATATCTGTTATTAGATATTATTAACGCTCGCCTTGTTTTGTTTGTTAAATTAATGATGATCTGTGCTTACTATCAAAATATATGAGGGGTACATTTAATCATTTTTAAACCTGACAGATCAGATTCTAGAATTCTAGATGATATGATATAAAATAATGTTAAGAAACATAGTTAAGTTAAGTTCATATTTTTGAAGTTCAACCTCTTTCCCCTAGCTTTGCTGCAATATATGGGAGTAATTCCGTGGGGGACGGAAGTGTTTTACAGGAAGCCGGGGACGACACACACTCAATCAGTTGACAAATGAGCGTGCTCGTTGAAGTAGTCGTCAGGTGTCAGTTGTTATACATCGTAAGAGACTATGTAAGGCATTTTTTTATTTTACGTAATAATTGTGATGCAGAAAACCAACAAAAATAGAACATAGTTTCAAAGTGTTAACACCAACTAAATTAGCGATTGAAAGAATACTCTAGAATCATACGTTGTGTGAGTTAGCGTCAAATACGTATAGCTAGTTTTAAAATTTAATATGTACATTTGCTTATTTGGGTCACTCGAATTTATACACGCCTCGGCACTAAAGATTTTGCTTACTTGATAGTCCCCGCACTACACGTTTCCCCGCGAGAATAATCACAAGATCTTCACGGGGTTCCAACGGTTTTGTGCAGCGCAAGTTTATCCATTGCACGCGGCAATGGCACTTTTTTATATCTAAGCGTCAACAGCAAATTTTTGGTGTCACAATGCCTAAATTACAGTCACAGTACTACAGTTCATGAGGTATTATACCAATTTAAACATATTTTAGGATATCCTCCAACCCGTTTTAAACATATTATTTGTACGTAGTATATTATTTACTCTGAGATAATCTACTCTGACACAATATTAACCTTTACTAGCGCCATCTTGTGGAGAGTGGATACAATGTCTTATAGAAGTTGCGAGTTAGGAATCATATTACAATCTGTAACGTGTTCATATTCATTTTTAAAATTAAAATAATTTTCAACAATCGTTAACTAATTCAAAATGGCGTTCAGTTATTTTACATGTCTACCCACATCTGCATGATTATACAAAAATCCGTGTCAAACTACGACCGCAAACGTTTCCGTGAAATTAAATTTAATTCCATTTACAATGTTGTACAACAGCAAATCACAATCAATTTGGCATTCTATTCAGGCACCCCTTTGTCGTGTGTCCCCTTCGGTAACTGGAACAATATGCTGACTCCGCCGCGACTTCTCGCCTTGTGATCGAGGGGGAGTTCACTCGCATTTGTCATCCTTCCCTGCATCACAGACAGACAAACAACAAACAGTCCTAAACATTAGACAACACAGTTGATTTTGCTTCACTTAAAATATGCAAGCATAATAAATTTTATAGCCTTTTAATACAGCCATAACAACGCAACAATAATAGGGTAAATGTTTTGGTAAGCCATAAATAGATGACATCGCTTCCCGCTGTGAGAAGACAAATTCAGCGACAAAGGACGCTCGTTTATTGCTAATAATGTTTTGTAATGAGAAAAGCAATTGGCAATGAGCCAAATACACGTTATTTTAGTTACAAAACATGAATAGTACATAGAAACGTAGGTATAATTATCTTCATCATAGTATGTGAATCTGTTTTCAGTTCTAAATCATGTTTGGTAGATACTTTATACCTATTGAAAAGGTTGGCAGGCAGTTTGTCGTCATAATAATGAAATAAAGAAAAAAAACATAACACAAAGGAAAGGACGACAAGAAAAAATAGAATGTGTTGTTATGAATCGATCCTAACTCAGCATGTGCTGGACGGACAACCAGCGCTAGGACCGATCTGCGACGTTACTACACTAACGACACAAGTAACGGCAAAAGTAGAATAATAAAAATAATTAATTAGAATAGCAGTAGTAGTAGCTGACGACACGAAAAAGTCATTCGTCTATTGATAAGCTCACGCGCGTGACCATACAATGGATGCATTTCCACCAAGTTCCGCGCATTGCATTGCGCTCCTCGTCACCTCACGACCTTAGTTTGCAAGTTTTCTTACCTAATTTCACTAGCTGAAGTACCCTTGAAACCGGAACACAAAAACGTAACTAAAGTTTGCCCCTTCTACGTGTGGGCTTATTCCCTATGACAGTTGCAAATATTCTGTCGTAATTTTTACATAATTTTAGAAAAAAAAGCGAAAAATTGGTAACCCAAGCCGTCATTTTGTCCAAAATGATTGATGAGAGATTGTTCTCAACCCTCATAGGGATCATCAGTGAGCTTATTCCCATAAGCCCACTGATAAATACATAATATAAGTAATTTGTGTTTCATATTTAGAGTGTAATTCGCAGGTATCAGACCTGACGGCGCGGGCCGGGTCCGACACGAGCACGACACAAAACAATCCGGCTGTTTGTTCTAATGGGCTATTAGCTCATGCCTAGCACGCGAGCCTTAGATAAGCTGTGTGTTTTGTTCAAGTTTAATTTTACTCACGTCTAGCAGAGCTGTGATTATATTGTTTACAGATAATTTTTAAGCGTTATAATGCAGTCCGAGTCCACATATAGTTCTCAAAAATATATACATATAAAGGTTTGTTAATTTCATCGACAATTTGTCTAAAACATCCAAATATGCTTGCGCCATCTGCCGATAAAAACAAATAATTTTAAATATGTATTTCTTTTTACGCTGTCTAGATACTATTACCAAGAATTGTATAATCTCGTAGGCACTCAATCAATTATATATAAACACAATAATTATCGTTAATATTAAAGAATAATGCATCTTATGAAAAATTTCAAGATCATCACGAAGTGTCAACAACGCAGACACTTGATCGGTATTCCTTTTGATTTGACACATAATAATCCAAATCCCTAAATGTGTGCTCTCTCACGAACCTAATATATTTTTACTGGCAGTAGTAAGTAAACTATAAATGCGTCAGTTTTATACGAGTGCCATAAATAGTGGTCGGGCTGAGTAAAGTGTGAAGTGTTGTTGGAGGCAACGTGCGGTATTTATTTAAGAGCCAGTAAGTAGGAGCTGCGCAAACTGAGCACCACTCGGGAAGGAAATGGCCCAAGACTAATGCGTAGAGTGGCTTTGAGCTCGGCCGCCCGCCCTTCCACGCCGCCCGCCCTTGCAGTGTGCTATAAATCTACCGTCTCTCCGCCAATCAATTTACCAAAGTGGACCAATTTGTTGCTATACTAAAAGAGATATACAAATTCTACTCACCAATTTTATCACCACATCAGCCACTACAGGATGTATGGTATCAAACTGATCATGACTATTTGAATCTATGTCGTCTATCTGCCATTTCAGCATTATCAACTTCCTCACCTAATCCTTCCAACAATGTATTCGTCTCATCTTCAGTTTATCTTCGGTAGGGTAGGGTAACTACCAGTAGGCGGGTGGTAGCTATAATTATTTGTCGCTTTTTTAGACCCTATATTTGCAAGAAGCCCCTAATAATATATTTTAACTTTTGTGAAGTAAATCACACACTCTATTTTACGAGTTTTTATATAGTGAGGTGAAATTTAGTGAACCAATATTGACCGGCTGCAGACTTTGGGCCCGTCAAATGGCCCGGAACTCAAGTAAATGGGTTTGCGTTACAATTTACTCTACTTACTACTCGCATTAGAGGATATATTTTACGCCATGTCAAAAATGTGGTATTTGCCCCACCGCTTTTCATTGTATTGCTTAAATACTCCTAACACTGACCAAAATGCTATTTTCTACCTCAAAAAAAATATTTATCCAGTTTAGGCCCTAATAAGGCACTTATGAATGTCTAAATTACAGACAAGAAACTCAGTACTCTTTTCATCTTTGGCAATGGTAATGGCCTATATAAGACCAGGAAACAATTTGATAGTGATAACAAGCCTGAGCTCCCTTTATCTAGTGAAATGAGTTCCGGAAATCTCTTGTACTTTTTTAACGTTCGATCATTATTTTTTAGGCCTGCCACACTGACTATCTGCCATAAAAACTTAATTAAATTGATGATTCCTAAATCGATGATGTGAAGAACACTAGATATAGTTTTGAAAGTAATTATATAAAAAAGAGCTTTTTCTCCGCAGCTTCACCCGCGTAATTTACGTATTATATACGTATTATATATATAGTCTATGCTATATTAATCAGCGATAGAATACCTGTTTTATATATAGCTGTCGTTTTTATGTTTGTTTATTACTAACACAGTATAGAAAAATATAAGACTTGTCTCTTTATAATATTGGTAGTATAGTAAAGATAAAACATGAATAAAACGTTGTTATATAAAAAAAAACCTGAGAATTGTATACAAAATTATGCCCACGGCTGCAATAATAACCTAGTTGCAAACTTCGATAGGCTACAGTAACCGCATACTATCAGGCAGGCCGTATGCTAGTTTGCCACTTTAGTGGTATACAATAAAAAGGCTTTATAGGATCCTGTACATATCTGAAAGGCTGGTGAGGACATAAAAATAGTACACTCGTTAAGTAATTTAGTTAGACTACGCGTTCAAAATACAATGTAAGCTACATAAACGTACAATGCACAGCTGTATGAAGCAATTGTTCATTACACAGAATCTAATGTCACACACAGAAATCACAGAGGCGCAACGGCCCGCCCTCCATTGCAAACTAATTGCGAGCATACTTTGTATTCCGGTGTGTTTATACATTAGCTTAATTAATGACTTTTACAGTAGTAAGTAGCTATGTGTGGACACCGGTTGTAATTAAGTTGCATTAGCTCCCATTATCGCATACGACGTGCTATCAATTTAATTCAATGTCGTTTGTGCAAATTGCAAGCGAAGTGCTTCTGTGTTATTGTCGCTTACATTATGTACTAAGTAGCTGTACGTAGGTATAAAGCAATAGTGTATACTTTGCCTCAGACTATATGAAAAAATGATTTTATTGAAATATCATTTTTATTTCAAAACCTTATATTAGTTGGCGGTTGGCGGGTACCCTAGATCTGAATAAACTGCCTCTAAGCAATATGTTTTATTAACATTTAGATAATTTATATGATTGAAGGGTGCTGTTACTAATGAAATGACTAGGCAAATAATTAATGAGATATAGGCCGCCACCAGGACAGTACCCCACCTCCACCTTACACAAATTCGCAGACAAATAAAGCTGAGCTATGGTGTGGTTTCACCATTCAGGAAGGAAAAGTACTTAGGCCCCAAACATTGTTTGAGTTAGATGGGTTAGACTGACAATTGTGAAAACTTGTTTTTCACTATAATATTAAGAAATATTACTTGAATAGTGATCGTATGAATTGTAGCACGGGTGAAGAGCGCTTTTATGCATTCACCAATAATTCACACTGGAAGTAAGAGGGAACCATTTCTTCAGGGAAGGATCGTGGTCAGCAGTACAATGTGCATAACAATTTTATGACAAGCGATTTTAAGTCCAATAGAAAAGCGGAATCTGTATTTGTGTATTAAGTTACCTTCTAAGCAATAATTCGCGAAGATCAAAAATCGAATAGGTATCAATATGTTTATAAATTATGTTTGAATTCAGTTTCCGTTTTTTGTATATTTATATTTATAAGAAGGTAGTGGTATGTATTAAAACAGGTACCTACTTGTGTCATATCGTGAGTATGTATAATAAATAAATCATTTAAAGGCTGTTTGAGGAAGGTGTTAAGTCAAATTAATAAATATAAAAAGGAATTCTGAAAACTTTGATGACAAACAATGTAAAAAATAATTATTTTTTTTTACCTCGTAACTTGTTGTTAGCACGCTTACGTTTATATCTTCCACCAAGCTCCAACACGAGGAAGCTATGCGGTCTAGCAGCGACACAACAGCCTGTCCGTCTGTCCGTCGTCATTAGCACTAATAACTCCATACGGTCGGCAAGAATGTGGGATAGAGCAAAAGTGACGTCTCTGCGGTTACTAGAGGAAACCCTCTTTGTGAATTCTAATAATTCTATCAATAGCAGATCGTTGCGGTCGATGTGGTAATCGCGCGTCAGGAAATGTTTGGTATGCGCCCATTTCGCAGAGCAACAATTGACACAGGAAGGGAGCTGGCCATTGAACAATTTGATGCGGCCGAGGTGTGGCGTGGAACTGTAGCAGGCGGTGGATGCGCCTGCACGTCTTGACGTCCTTTGTTATTGCCCTTTAGTCTTTAGCCTTTCTGTTTGACAAGCCCAATTATTATACGTTATTAGGTAGGTACAGTTTTAAGTGCTAGGTAGTTATTGTGTTGTTAAAGTTAAATAATATGCTTGTAATGTAAAGGGCGTAACAAATAGTGAATAGGTCTCTTGATTAGTTCTCTTGATTGGAAATAACGGTTTTGGATTTTTTTATCAATCATATTATGAGCCTAGATATTTTAATTATGGTTTATTTATTTATATTTAAGAGAATAATGTGAATCTGATGTTATTGTACCTATTGGTAAGATTAAACTTGTCGTCGGCACATTGTAATTTAATCATGATACAGTGTGCCGACGACATCTTGATATAGATTAAACTCTTATTACGATATAGACATAGAACAGTATGTGAGGCATAGATAATAATATACTAACACTAGCTGCCCGCCCCGGCTTCGCTCGTGTGGACAATTTTTTTTTGCATTTATGGGGATGGAAAATAGTTGTTGGCCGATTCTCATAGATACCGGATAAGCACAAAAAATTTCATCAAAATCGGTCAAGCCGTTTCGGAGGAGTATGGCAACGAAAACTGTGACACGAGAATTTTATATATATGATAGATTTAGATGTGAGGTGAGTCGTCAGTCGCGAGATGTACACAACTTTATTAGTGATCTAACGTGAATATAGCGACATCTAGGATCGGTAAGTATAAACTAATTGGATCAACTTAGTCTACTCGACAATAGATGACGCTTTTGCTAAGCTGATAATTATACCAATATAAATTTAATGTGCTTTGGTACATTATGCATTTAAATAATATTAAAAAATGCTTACAGGTTAGGTTAATAATAAAAACATCTAATGCAATATTTTTTATACAAAATAAAAAAATATCGTGAAATTAGTTTTCATTCTGGCAATAAATAACTGAAATGTCTGTTTGACAATCAAACAGCTGTTTTGTTTTATAACCTTCAAAAATAAAATTCCGATTTGTTTCCAAGTTCCAAGTAAATTCAGAGTAATAAAATTGTCCGTGTGGATAAATAAAATAAAGTAGATTACATATACTAATATGTTTTTGCCAAGATTACTATCATTTCGATCTACTTTTAGTGTTGTAAAATTATTTCAAAATAGATGCTACTCACAAAGCGCCCTGAATCTCTCGGACCCTGCAGTGCAGCAATATCTGAAGCGCTTGATGTTGGAACATGAAGACCTACAAACAAAGGCACGTAGAACTCTCGAGGAAACCAGAAGACTTCACGAAATTAAGCCCATTGTAACAGTGCTCGAGCAGAGAATCTTTCTCTTTGACAGTATAGAGTCGCTCAAAGAGCTCAACAAAAAAGAGTCTGAGGATAGTGAAATGAAGAAGTTGATCAAAGAAGAAGCTGGAATATATTTGTCACGTATAAGCGAAATAGATGGTGAGCTGCAATCCATTCTCTTGGAACCCCATCTCTCCGAGGGTGGGGTGTTATTGGAGGTGACGGCAGGCGCCGGGGGACAGGAAGCCATGCTATTTGCTCGAGAGCTGTTCGAACTCTATGAATCATATGCCAATCATAAAAATTGGGAGGTTGACATTGCAACCCTTGAAAAAACTGATATAGGTGGTGTGAGAAAAGCTTCAATGTTGATCCAAGGCTTTGGTGTTCCTGAGTTGATGAGGATGGAGGCAGGTGTGCATAGAGTGCAGAGAATACCGTCTACTGAGAAAGGCGGCAGAATACACACAAGCACAGTTTCTGTAGCAGTGCTTCCCCAACCTACTGAGATTGAGTTAAATATCCCTGACAGGGATTTGTCTATAGAGACCAAGAGGGCCAGTGGTGCTGGAGGCCAGCATGTAAACACAACAGACAGTGCCGTGCGCATTACACACACACCCACAGGGACTGTTGTGGAGTGCCAAGAAGGGCGGTCACAGATAAAGAACAAACAGATCGCAATGCAAAAGCTCCGGACACTGCTACTTGAAAAACAGTATGAAGAACAATCTTCTAAGATCAATTCTGAGAGAAAGACACAGGTAGGACTTTTTGTTTAGCAAATTTTTCCCTGCTTTTTACTTTACCAAATAGATATGACTAGTAGGTTGGTACCTATGAACATTACTTCATATGTTATTTTTCCTGTGTGAATACTTGTTTGCTTCTGAAATAAGTTCCTTCTAGGAGTGCTTCAGCATCATCATGCAGTGGCTTTCAGCTGGCCACAACACAAACAAATAGAATTTGACACCATAATTGTTTGATCAACATCTTAAAATTTGTTCACACTCCTTTTACTCTATGACCTCTCCTATTTTTATTATTGTTTTCAGGTTGGTTCTGGCAATAGAAATGAAAAAGTCAGGACATACAATTACCCTCAAGATAGAGTAACAGAACACCGTGAAGGAGGCGGCACTATACACAACCTCAAAGGCTTCATGCAAGGCGGAGAGCAATTGGAACAGCTCCAAGTAAGCCTCGTCAAGGAACAGAGGTATCAAGCAGTACTTGCTGAGATTGAAGACTTCATCAAGAAGTTAAAATCAGATACTGCTGGTAACAGCTAAACTGTAAGTTATTCTACCTTTGTTATTTAAGTAGTTAGATTCTACGTAATTATGTATTATTGTTGTTCCAAGATAAATAAATTCTCGTAAATTATTCAATTAATGTTTTATTTTGTACCAAATAAGCAATCACATTTCGGTATCTAAAGTAAATGTATGCCACATCTAATTATTACATAAATTACAGAGATTCATTATACTAAAATCTAAAACATGTATTTATATAAAATGTTATGTAATAACATTACACTGAACTATAAATATATTTACTTGAACCATAACATAAATAAAATCTGCTTGTAGTAATAATGAAACAATCTTGCAATGAATACTCTCCATGAAATCCCAGTCTAAAAACAAATTATAACATCACCAGGACGGAGTAAAGGTAACATTGAATAGTTTTTAATACACAAAATTATTTATAAAAAGATACAATTACACACCTTTCTTGTAAAATGTTAAATATAAGTTATAAATATTATAAATGCAACAAGCCAATTTTGCTTAAACAAGCTATACCATTTCTTTCTTTAATAAATCTTGCATCACATTTAATTCACACCTTTATTAATTACAATCAATTGCCTCTTTTTTATTACTTTTTTTGATATGGCCTTATTATCCAAAATGCTTCCTAGTTCTGGCACTATGGGAGCATTTAACATATAAATAAATGTATAATTATATATTTTCATTCAAAAATAATTGTTGCCTATATATTATATATTATTGCATTCTGGATTTGTCATCATTGGTAAACAGAAATCAGTCTATCAGTGATGGCAAATAAAAGAAGACATTTAAATGTGATATGTAGTAATGACATGTAATTTTAATATTGATCTAATTATAGTTAATAGTAATTAAATCTATAATTTGCTTTAGAATACATAAATAAAATTTGACTAGTGTATTATGTAAACAATATATGGAATTTAATTTATATATTTTTAAAATGTCTCGAGAGGGAATTCCCCTCAAAGTAGACTTGCCATACCTATGATTTAAATAATACTCTTCTTTCCAAGAATATGTAATTATGGGCTTTTGATCCAAGATTGATGTTGTTTACATTATGAGTACCAAATGAGCAATAATGCAGTGAGGACAGCCAGATTGTTTTTATTGGGCAGACTGCCGAGGCCGCACATGTCGATGTTGCTTTCCTGAAGGTGAATGATTATATATTTATAATAGCGACCCGTCCCGGCTTCGCACGGCCAGTGTTAGGCACATAAGTTAAATACCTAGAAAACTAAAATTTATTATTCATAAAAACCTTCCTCTTGAATCACTAATCAATGAAAGACAATATTACTATTGTCTTAGACAAATTCTTTTTTTTTATATACCACTAAGGTGGCACACAAGCATACGGCCCACCTGATGGTAAGCAGTTACCTTAGCATATAGCCGCTAGCAATACCAGGGGTATCACTAACGGGTTGTCAACCATGTTGTTGATGAGGACTCACTGTGCTAGCAACATTACTACTAGCCCAGCGTTTCCTCGTGGAGCACTGGCAACCTTACTTACCCCAGAAACACAACATTACATCAAGTAGTGTTATTTCACTGCGGTCTTCTGTATTAAGGCTGAGGTACAGTCCCCAGTCGGGCGGCTCCAATTTAAATGGGATAACCCAGGGAAAATGCCAAATTCCCTACCTCACTTTTTAAAAGCTCATGGTGTGATTAATCACTGTACTTAAGCTTAGAAAAACTCATTGGTACAGGTCGGGATTCGAACCTGGGCCCATCAGATGACAGGCCGATGCTTCAACCACAAGGCCACCACGGCTTAAACAAATCGCTCTAAGACAATACCTACATGCAGAAGTAGTTTACCTCGGTGTGATTCCTGATGCAAGATGCCGGTTGCTTCCTGTAGAGCGGGTGCATGTGCTTCAAGCACGGCAGCGACTCGTTGTACTGCACCTCAGTGGGCTCTATGGAGAGAACCGTCCCCTCCTCCTTAGCACACATCGCGTCTACTACCACCATCAACATGTTTGTGTAATTCACTAGCTGGGCGTAAAAGGGCCTCTCGCATTCCTTCAGAGGCTTATTGAGCTTTTCGTTCAACCTAGTGTAGTCGAGCTGGTAAAGATACATCTCTCTGTCACACGGCGTCGGTCGTGTTCTGTTTATCAACACCAGCTTCTCGAAGTCTCTCTCTAAAGTCCGCATATTTGTCGGCCGCGACATATAAGAGTCGTCTGTCTCTTCGTCATTTTCGTAGCTCTGATACGATACTGCACCAGAGAGAAATATATTAGAAAACAGCAGTATGTGTGCGTGAGCATGCAATTTAATAAGAAAGGAGTATTCGAATAGTATTTGGACTGAAAGAGATAACATGCGATATCAAATCTTATTTTCATATGATCTATCAATATATCGGATGAGTTAGGGTGACCTATCTACTACTGTTTAAGCACTCCTATAATTGCAACTAAGTCTTTGGGAAAAATAAAAGAAGCGTTTGGATATTTATTAAGTAAATTCTAAAAGTGTATGCCAAATACAAGCATTTCCTATTATTTTTAGTCAATGACTGGAATTTGGAATCATGTATGATTTATTATTTATTACATGTAGAACAAGGTCTAAATTAGGCACTGAACATGCACATTATCTACGTACATTCTGAGAGTTACATCTACTAGGTACGCCAATGGATTAAAAGAGTGTATATTTGTATTGAAATGTCGAAAATACCAAATAAATTAAGATCTACTGTGCTCGATCTATCACTCACCAGTGGGTGTTACATATTCTGTAAACAAGATGGAGTCATTACTACTTCAATCACAAATCTAGAACCAATTATTGACTCCATGAGTTAATTTTTTTAAACTACATGTTCGTGAGGTAACTTAAACTAACGACAGACTGGGTGCAAACTTCGTGTCTAGATTAAACATGCACCCAAACGAATACCTAGATTTCAGAATTCTAATGTAGGTATATAATATCTTTGCAATAAGTACCACGTTTTGAATACTGAAAGATGTGTGAATGGAAGTTATCAGTGTTTGTTTTGCATTGTTATTACATGCATAGAAACATGGACAAGCATAGATTCTGTCTCGGCAGTAGAACATGAAGTTCGTAATCGAGACAAGACAATATAGACAGAGAGGTATAGGATAGCATTACACCGCCCGTATGTCATAGTGGCCGTTGTCATGCACTTGCACGGATCATGCTGACAACGTCGAGCGCTTCAACCAACATAGCGGAACTAGCCCAGAAACAATTCAATTACAGTTGGTTGTCCCTTCACCAAATAAACATTCAACACGTATAGTAGTAGTAGCTAGTTATAATGCAAACTTACCATCATCGAACGAATAGCTGGAACCTTGAGCCAAACCTGGGGATATCAAATTGTAGAACCAGACGGTGGTCGTTACGAACCAGGATAGTATACGGCGCAAGTTATCTAAAGGCTGAAACGTTAAAATAGATCGTGTCGTTCAGACTTGTACAATTTTCTTGGTGACTATCCTCTTGTTTTCTCTTATTTCTATTTGTTTTAAGATTTTTACAATATGAAATGAATAGGTATCTCCTTTAGAATTCTATTGCAATCAGATGTTTGTATTTTGGATTTTAGATACACCAACTAAATGGTCTAGTACATTCGTTACCTGAACATACTCTCACTCGAATAATCTTACCGTCGTCAGCATTGATGCAGGATTGGTAGTTTTCTTTTCCCTGAAGCAAACCGCTTGATAGTCCACTACGTGCACTGCTTTGTACACTTCGTCTTCAATCAACCTCGCCATGATATCGGGACGAATCTTTAATGAAAACACATATTCGTACAATATGAAGTGCCGACCAGACACTAGTAGACAGATGATCGGATCGGTGCAAACGTACCTTCCCAAAGAATTGTCCAGTTTGAGTGGGATCCTTGCTTACTACGATCCAACCGTTGTTGTCCACCAGATAACAGTCCCAGTTTTCGGAATCGCAAGTCACACACTCTTTGTTGTGTTCGCACTGCAAGAAATCCAAGAACTTTAGTTTAATCTTGCAACTTTTTTTAGTCTTAGCGCTCGATCGATGTCTATTAGGTACGGTATCAATTATGTCTGTCTGTGAAGAAAGGCTAAAATAATAATGTAATATAAATAATAATAATAAAATAAAATAAGGCTAAAATAATTCTGTCTAAGTAGCTATGTCGATAATAGAGTAAATCCTAGAAAACCAACCGAAGAAGTAATATTGTCGAACCAATCTGCAAGCCTTTCATGCCTGAACTGGAAGCCGACCACTGCCGCAGGAGTCTTTTTGTGACCGTCGCCATGGAATACTGCGTGGGAAGCGGTCACCATTGCTGTGCTCACGTTCAGTGGGAACCTGGGAGCCAATCGTACAAATAAATGGTCGGCACAGCGCATTCTCGAGATACTCTCGAAACTTTACAAGAAACAACACTACATGAAAATGGCGTTATTTGGTCACGATATTCAATAAGATAAAGATGCATACGTATATATGATGGGATGGGACACACAAAGGACAGTATTGTCCTATTCGGACGACTCCAGTTTTGCATGGGAAATTGCTTTGCGCCCTACGGTCAAGTTACTGTTTCCTGAGCACCACACAGGGGTCACTTATCTCATGGTTCCAAGTGTATATAAAATCTACGTCAAACGCTTACCATAAAGCGGTTTTTCTTGGGAGTGTACAAAGTTAAACACAGTGAAAGAAGTAATGACTAATGACTTGATAACTACTTGTCGGTGTTGAGGTCGACGCTGTACACGTAGCTCAGGGGGTCCACATAGTGCTGCTCCACGGCGCGCCGGTACCACACCTCGTCTATCGCGCGTGGCCATTGCTTGCCAAATTCCTGCCTAAGATAAAAAATATAATCAAATTTGAATAGTGTGTTGTAGTACTTGTACTGTCATCTTTAAATCACGATAATAGTTTCTAGAGGTGGAAAATTGCGGAACGAATTACCACTCACTCACTCAGTGACTCATTTTATGACGTGTAACTTGCGTTTAGGCAAACTCCCCCTGGCAGACGAGTTTTTGGAATGTAGCCTTAAGAATTAAAAAGGAGGGATAGGTTTGAGGCGAGATAGATTGTATGGGATCCTATAATAATTTAAATTAAAACCATCATATATGTAGGCACATATTTAACTGGTATATATTTATCAACTGATATTATTATCGGAGAATTTGAGGAAAAGAAACAGTTAGTTGCAATTCTTACTTATTTCGTACTGCCATTTTAAACATGAATTGCTTACTTATCATGGTCGTGTTCCTTCGGAGGATGTGTTTGCCACCGCGTCAGTCCACTGTGAGTAGCCAAAAAGGCTATTACGTATCCAAAGCGCTGGACGAATTCAGACCTGAGACAAGGTAACTTTTCTTAATCCCAAGATAAAATGCAGCTTGAAACCTATTACTACTTCAATAATTTATTTATAGTATAATAAAATAATATGATTATAAAATTATTTAAAATTACTTAATTTTTGTATCTTGGTTTGTTTTTTAAAAGCTTTACCTCATCCGGCTGCAATCCATGATTATTATATTTTTGAAAGACATCAACTTAACATATGTGCTTACTGCTTAGGTAGGTACTACTAATTACAAAGTCCGTTCCATAGCTGCTTCAAAATCGTGTTAAAGAGTTTTAAGCGACAATTGAAGCTAATTATTAGATATAATTAAACAAATACATATTTATCTTATATAGGTAAAGTAAAGCGTATAATATACTTATAAATAGGTAATTTCTTAACTATTTTTTTCCAGCGCGAAATTAAGTATGCTTAAACAATATTACATAACAGAATTCATTGGTTCACGTTGTAGAAGTGGTACATTACCTCGGCAATAATCCGATCACTTTTGTCAATGGGCTATCCAGGTGAAAGTCGACATAAAATGCATTTTGAATTGGTATTATATTTTAGAAAGGGGTTTAGTATAATAACATAGACAAATTAATTATAAATAATAGCGCTTCCATGTATATTAAAATAATTAAATTCCGATAAATGTAATGCTAGCTGTTGCCTACAAAAGTTGTCTTTAATTGACTTGGTTTGTATATGGTGAAGTATGAGTTTTGAAAAAATAATAGGTTGTTTCTATCAATCTTATATCTAAGGGTCTTACTTACTTCATACATAATGAAATTAACTATGTCAAAAAGACTCGTTCAAAATGGAAACATAAATGTTGCAAATATAATAAAGTGTTGTGAATTAAAAAAAAAAAGAAACCTATTATTATTTAGGCTTTAATTTCATAGCTAACAAAGAATATACCTAAACTTGAATATCGAATTCTAAGGTAGAATACTGGTAACTTACGCCTTTTCATCTGACGCTGAATCCGATATGCTTTTGTTGAACCACGCTGTGTTCCGTGCGTCATACACGAGGGCTTGCATGAGTCCGTGGTCGCCTGAAAATTTAAGCCTGTTACATATCTAATGTAGGTAAGCTTCAACTGAGTAGTTGAAGTCAGCACCATCTCTTCAAAATGAACAAACATCTTTAAAATCAACAATATTGGAATTAAATGTTCTATTGTAGAATACAGAAAAAAAACCATAATGGGAATTTTGTTGCGACGAATTAATATCAGGTACTCCTACCTACCCAGTATTCCTTTGAGACCAAACATGACTGCTTTCCTAACTCAACTAGCGTGTTTTATTATTCATTCATGTATTTTTAAAGTAACTTACAGTAATACTCATTTCTCGGAGTGCTGTTTGACACTTTGCTTCGTTCCTTGGCATCTGGTGTACCTGTGGAATGGAATGTCTGTTCAATAATGACCATAATATTATGTATTTACAAATCTATGAAGTATTTAAATAGTTCTGAATTATCATCATCACATTCTTACCGTTGTCGTGCCGTTCGTGTCCAGGTTTGTTCTTGTGGTGTTCAGGTGGTCTTGGCTTGGCTGGCCACCGCCAGCCAGGTTTCGCTACCCTTTCCAGGAAGTAAAGCAATTCTTCTTCAGGAGTTGCAAATGTGCGCTCATAATGCCGGCAGTATAACCTAGTGGACAAGGAACATTATTAACCGCATTAGAATTTTAACTAACTTATAAAAAAATATCTGAGATAATCACTCCATTACTCGTTACAATTTCTTCAACACTTCCATTTCGCAACCTGAGATAAATTATTATGAATCAGCTAGCTGTTCGATTTACTAAAATTATCCAGCGTGTGAATCCGTGACGATTTGAGATTCTAAACTACAGCGGCGTTTGATAGGAGTTACTATTTACTTATAGGAGTATACTCGTACCTGTATCTTATTAAAAAGATAATGGCTTAAGTTTTCAAATCCTGCAAATAGAATGTACCTACATTTTAGCAAGTCACTGCTGCCACTCACCAATCAGGATGGATACTCCATTTTTCAGACAAGTACTGTCTCGCAGATATGTTTTTGGATGTCAATGACAGTCGGTGTATATCATCAGTTGGCGGTGGAGTGATTCGATGCCTCCCGTAGTTCTCTGGTATTGTGACCACCAGCGTGAACGGAGAGTCGCTGATACCCGTCCAGAAGAAATGTCTTTTACCTCGAGACACCCTTTTCTGTAGAAAAAAATAACCATCTGCAGGATACCGAGCAAAGTACTTATTTATCATTCTATAGTTAAATTTTATATTTTTCCCCTCAATTCTTACCATATCATCTAAGTGATACTTGACGTTCATCACTTTGTTTCCAGTTTTCTGATCTATTATCTCTTTTCGTAGCTGTAAAAAAATAAACTGTTTACATCTATCATTAACTAACTACAGCATGTTTCATCAAAATACCGATTTTTATACAACTAATATGGCAAGTAAGCGGCCCGCCTGATGGTAAGCGGTTTCCGTAACCAATGAACGCTTGCAACACCAGGGTTGACACTCGCGCGTCACGTCGCGGGTCACGCGTCGCGCGCCGTCGCTGCAGAAATCTCTTCACACCCCATGTTTTCCCCCCTTGGGAAAATTATGACGGGAAGCATAAGCTCACCGCCATGACAGCATGGGGTTCAAACAATCACCGCGCACAAGCAATAATCACCCCCGAAGCAATAAACATGCTATTTGGATATAAATGGTATAATAAATGTACATACAGCTGTTAATTCTTTGCTGAAATTCCTGGGCCCTCGGTCATCATCGAACAGTTCCACTTCTATCATGTCAACGCTGTTGTAACTTGGCTTTAGAATTTGTTGAAACTGTGGAAAGATAAAATAACTCTGACCCGTAATGTACTTATTATAGCTGGGTTATAAAATTCAACTGGTATAAGTATGTTTCATACCACAGGCCGCAGGTCTGGATGGATTAATATGTATCCGTTGTTAGTCACTATAAAAGCGTAGCCGTTTACTCCAATCTGGAATGGATATTCATTGATTAAGACCACATATTAATTATGATATACATATAATATGTGAATACGTACGAAGTATATTATGGGCAATTTATAATCGCAATATGATCCTGATAACAGAATAGACAAGAAGTCAACAAGTCCGTCAAACACATTGTAAAGTGATTAGCGTCGTTAAAAACTCGTGTATTTTATACGTCTATTTTCATGCGAACTGTATTTGTCTCTTACATCTTACATTACATCCTAAGTAGGTTGGGTACTCCATAGCTCACCTTATAGGGCGTCATCAAAGCTTGTATTTCAGATAGGGGTACGTCCGTGCCGGCTACTCCTAGTAATCTAGCAATACGCATCTGTAAATGTTGAACAGCGTATTAGCGAACAATACACAGTGTTTGTAGTATTTGTATCTCAATATGTAGCTATATCCGTCACCGCACACAATACTCGCTAGGTATAAATAGTTAGTCACTCTAATAACTACATCTCATTTCCATCTACTTAAATAGTACCAAAAATGATGAGAGTTATAAATTAAAATATATTCTCATTTATTAACATCAACAATTAAAGTTTCTATCTACTCTTCTGTAAGTAAATTATGGCTGAGTAGGCTCCATTATGATTTCTCTACGTCAAACAAAAATATATCAGTATTTCATAAAACTAGCAATATTTACTTCATATTTAGCATCTAAGCCCCGTTAGTCAGTTCTATAACATAATATAGAACTATGTTAAAGGGTTCTAATCATATGATTCACAGTTACAGGTTCTAGCAAATCTACACAAAATATATTATATATTTAATCGTAATAAATAAAATACTACGCTTTATAGTCTAGAGACCCACTACCGTATCTGTTGTCGGTACGCATAGAGCCCTTGATATCGATCCTTGTTAGAATCTGTCGAAACGTTTCAATTAATAGCAATGATTAATGTTACATAAAATAACATAAATGTGTTTTCCTTATCAAGTTGTAGTAGACATATTTTTTTAAAAGTTATATGTTGATGGTAGTTGTTGGTAGAACAGTGGAATCAGTAGTCCCGCGCCGCGCGCGTGGTAGCCAGCGCGGGCGCAACATTGCATTGCATCCATCGCCTCGCATCCGTCCCAACAGCGGTAGTGAAGCTCTGAGAGCGGGGCCTACCTCTTTTTGGCCGTTCTCCTCTACGGACTGCGATTGGTTGTGGACGTACGAATGCAATAAAATATAATAACATATAGATAAATGCATTGTAACAACTTCCACTAAAAACAAAATGTCTCCTCTCTCATAGTGGAAACTCATTACTAAAATTGTTATTAGGTATATTAAAAGTTTGTCATTCTTAAAAAGATAGTTTAAACTCAATAATACTCAAGTAATAAAAGCCCCATACGAGTCATATGTCGGGCTGCACGATACTTTTATTGAAAAATATTTACATTTACTTCTTTTATTACAAATCAATCATTAAAAATGTCTCTACGAAGACATCACTAAATTCAGGCATGAATACTTTACTTTCCATTAGATAGTGTGTGTAGTGTAATATAGATCATAACTCTTGCATAGAATAAAATTAACTGGATGATTGATAGAAAGGTCAATCATACACCCTAGTGGTCTACGCTAGCTAGCAGAACTACGGTACTACAGTAAGCCAAGAGGGTGGAACAACAGATCAGTCACCGGCGGCGCCGAGGCCGCGCGCCCATCTATCCAGGACAGATGCATCGCTAACGGGGCCAAATAACACTTTACCGTTACTGAAATCCAAATACTAAATCATAAAAACTCTCTTGTATCTTGCAAAACTTTACAATAAATCATTAAAACTGTCTAAGTGTAATACCTCTTTGGTAACCGATACCCAGTAAGCTTCATTTATCAGTACATTCTCTGTGATGTTCTGAGGGGAAATCATCAAACAAAACGGAGTTATTAATAGACATTTTATAAGTAGGTTCATAAAAGCAAGAAATCAAAGACATTAAAGGACAGAGTAGTTAAAGAGAAAGAACTTACGTCCATTTAATAAAGGTTTAACCAATATAAATCTTATTGAAATAAATTACACATCCACTTGGATCATGCACAAAAAGATTTGAAATTTGGAAGAGACGTAACTATTACAACATTTAAAAACTGAGCTTCTCAAGAATGAATAATATAATACTTCAAGAATACTACTGTTTGTTTTTCGTACGGTCATATACATTTTATAAAAGTTTTCAACTTCTCAAGTAACTCAGTTTTGTTTAGATACACTGGGGGATAATAAAAGTGGATAATTATACCGAATAAAACGAGAACTCACCTCATTGTATCTAAGATCGTATACTGGCATTGATACTGATGTCATTAGTTGATATTGGGAATTTCCCAGTTCACTATATTGTCCCTGTTTCATCTGTTAAGAAATATAAATACGTACACAATATTGCGTGGGAGTATTCCCTATTGTCTTCATAATTATATACATACTAGCTTCTGCCCGCGACTTGGTCTGCGTTGAGAATCCCAGAGGAACCTAACAATTTTTAAGAGGAACTTAACATTAAAAACATTTCCCCTCTATTATTTCTTTCATCATACCCATCGGCTATGAATACTCTTCACAATTCCATTATAATTTCTCAATCTATTTTATCCAGTTATATGTACATTGTCTTCCCCATCTTATCAATCTATTGAGAGGCTTGCATTGCATCTACTTTGTCAATCTTTCGTTCGGTCATACATTCTTCGCGTCCTTATAGATAATTATTGGTATTGTTAGTGTACCTGAGTTATTCTCCATCGTCGATCTTGTTCTTGCTCGGAATTGAACAGAGCCTTGTCTCGGCGCTGACTCATAAATCGTTCCTTCTGCTCCGCTCTTTCACGTTGCTCCCAGAGGTAATCTGCTACTTTTGGATCCTGAAAAATCAAGTATACTTCACACCTTCACTCAAACGTTTATCCTTACTAATATGCATAAAGTAAAATAATATATATATAAAGATACTATGAAGTGATTTAATAAAAAAAAGTGGTGCCAATAGGTCCGTCAAGAATTTTTATTTGATTGTGCAAGATTTTTTTTTTGTTGCGCCTTGAGTATATATACATGAGAAAGAATTATTGTATTTTTTGATCAAGGTTACATACGGTGACGTTTGCGTAAACAGGCGTCCATACAACAGGATGCTTCTCCCGCTGGAGCACCAATGGTCGAGCCAGCACGTTAACGTGTTCCAGCACACGCTCCCGCACCTCAGCCAGCGTGCTTAGATGCACGTAGAACCCTCGGTTGGCGCACGCCATCCACTTCACCTCCCGTACATCAGCAACCTACACATATCCTTTCTGATATAATATCCACTGAACAAAGATACGTCATTAGATGTCCGTGCACTGTGTTCTGTGACATATCACCTAACTACAGTGATATGATTATGTTCCTCGGCAGCTTTGTGGAAACAGTTTTAAATTAAACATAAATAATATGTTAAAAGCGCTTTAATAATTGTTAGCCAAATATATTAAAGAGTATTTTTTTATAGAAAGGTAAGGAAAAGGAAAACTATTGTATAGATTTACAAACGTAAAGGTAATTTAAAAACGTAACACAGTTGACTGGAGCCAGTGACTAAATTACAATAACAATAATTAATGTTTTTTTTCTTGTGGTCAGGTTCATTTATGTGTCGCTTTAAATAGCTCTGTGAACTGCTTTACGAATACAAACACTCCAAAAACAAAACAAACAAACGAACAAGTTCTTACTAAGCTCTAAAAGCGTAAGCTACATGACGATGGGTGAAATTCAGGAGCAAGTAATTTACACCATGCTAAAAGAGAAGAGATGAAAATAACAGAGAAGAGTACCACATTCTGGGTGTACTGTTAGGTACGGAAGGAATGCAGGTCGCACAACGACTACGACACACAGTAATACCTGAAGTGGTACTACCTTTACCTCGCGACCTATCAGGTACGTGAACACCCTCACAGGGGTGTCATATTTCCAGTTGTATTTCTCGAAGATCTCTTTGTAATTGTATGGGACACCATCCGTAACCAGCATTATGGCCTACAATAGTACCAGATTACATACATTTCATGCATATATATTTCACATCATATTCAAAATATTATTATCAACAGGTACCTGGTTACAGTTAGCCCCACCACTGTTGTTTCTATATATCTCCAGCAGTTCAAAAGCACGGGTCAGTGCTGCTGAAAAATTTGCTATTTCCATTGTTTCAAAACTATCCAAAGCCAACTTTAGCTCCCTAAGATTGCCCAAAGTTGCCTAAAACAATCAATGAAATCAATTCCTACATTTTAGAAAAAACACTTTTATGTAAGTAATGATTTCAAAACTTATGCACGAAACATAAAAGTGGTAAGTTATTTAAATAAAGAAATCCTTACACTATCACATAAAGTTTACCTGAACAAGGGAGTCTTCAAAACAAGGTACGATTTCCTCAACAGTATCAGCAAATGACATAACATTGACAAAGTCATTATTGCCGAGTGTGTCAAGAATATTGGTGACCACATGTTTGGATATGTCCCGTCGTTGGCCGGTCATGGACCCGCTGCGGTCGACCAAAATTACCACGTCTTTGGGACTGGCGGCTGCCTCCATGTACCAAGCTCTTGTTCTGCAGTCGTAAATGTCTACAGGATCTGCTCGCCATTTCATAGCTAAAATGTTACCAAATTGAGTTTATGAACTTTATTTTATGTCAATATCCGTCGTGTAGTTGATAATTACCTGGATAATGCCTCATAAATCCAGTGGAACTGCCGAAGTATTGCCACGAAAGTGTCGGATCGCTTTGGTAATTATTTATGAAGTGTGTGTCCAAACCCTCTGACCAATGAATCCCCTTAATGACGTCATTGGCTGTAAAATTTGACGTCATTGAGGACAGTAAATACATTTGAAATACATATACATTTGATTTTGTTTTTTAAAGTTACTCACCCCAAGCGTACACGTTGGTTGGGACGTGAACACTCGTGAAGTTAATATTCACAGGGATATTCGAAAAATGTGGGTTTTGTTGTACATGAGCAGTTTTTGAAATTGGTCTAGTAATCCAGTTATCTAAATTAAATTCTGGCTCAGCAGTTGTAGTTATTGACACTTCATCGTAAGGCTCCTCCATTTCTTTGCTATTATAAAACTGAAAATCTTCAGGTACTGGTTCATTTTGTTTGTCAAATGCCATATTTTCTGCTGCTTCTACTATCCTTTTGACAGCACTTATCTTAAGTTCCATCATCGCACGTATATCGTCGGACATACTCTGAACTAGCTTTTCTCCATCCCTTGATTCAATCTGAGCTGATTTGAAGCTCTAAAGTGAGATTTTTATAAATTACACTACTATTTTAAACTCATAATATAAGGATAAGTTATTTTAATTAAAGTAGTATTGTAATATACTTACATCCTGAACCTCTTTCTTCCTGGTGATAAATTCACCAATATGATACAGTTCAGTTCCGAGTTTGACAGCCCAGGCCTGAACACTAGAATGAATATTTTATAAGCAAAGAACTTGTTATTCCTAAGCATTATGCATTCTATGTTTAAATTAATTCGATTGAATCATAAAGGTTCAGAGAAACCTAGTAAATGCCACAGCATAATATAAGTATACTCATTAACTAGATACTATATCAACAAGTCTCTTTAACCTCCTTCTCTGTGCTTAAATGTTCGTACATAAATAGTCTTACGTGTTGAGAGATATCTTCCCGACGACATCATACTGTGCACTGGCGGAGCCTCTCGAATCGAGGACCAGAATTAGCAACAGCACACAAGTACCGACACACTTGCACATCAGAAATAACAATTGATCTAATTGTTCTACAAGCACTGATCACAGGCAAAAGATACCCATACTGTAGAACTTCTTATTTTGTTTAATGACGAGTTAAAGGTGTCTCGGGTATTGCACGGAGGTTTGGTTGATAAGGCGTGTATTGGCGCATGCGTGTTGGCAACGCGGGCTGGGCATGCGCCCTGCACCACTTGCGCGGCCCGACTAGTACGCCCGTGTGTGCGTTCCTAGTCCTAGTACCATGTAGGTAGACAATAGACATGCCTTGTTTTCACTCCACCACCACACTACGCATCGATCTGTACTCATCGTAATAGACTAGGTCACCATGTCATAGATGTTTGCAACTCTGTCAAGCTAAGTTCCCGCCAAGGCCCGATGCGGTGCGGAGCGCTAGAGGCAATTTATTACTACTGGGGTGCCTCAAATCTGTTATATGCATGAACAATTAAAAATATGTTGTATTTTTGAACGGAACTGTTAAAAGTGAAGTATTAAGTGTAACTTCTTTAATTGAGTAACGAAAATAAAACTACTGGTGAAGGGTGCAACAAGTTTTATTGGCAAAGTAACAAAGGTACAAATGCTTTGAACGTCGTGTGTCACAAAAATAGTCGTGACGTCACTGCGGTCACTATCGCAGCACTTGCAACTACAAATACTTGTCCGAGTGTGATGCTTCCCAGGCTGCATTTATTGATGTCACTCTCCTGCGAGAAAATAAAAATCAACATTACAATAATATAATGACTGGTCTGAGTGTGTAGTGACACTTTTCAAGGTTCCGTATCCGAAGAGTAACCAACGGAACCCTATTACTAATTTCCGCAGTCGGTCTGTTTGTCAGAGAGTTGTATCTCATGATCCGTAATAGTTACACAGTTTAAATTTTCACAGAATGTATAAAATAAAATCATAAATTAAACGGGTCTCCCTTATAAAAACGTTTATTTTGCTTTTTTATCTTAACTATGGCAACAAGTAGATGCTTGAAATGCTCTAGGATTAGTAATGCTATATTCGCAAAAAAAGTCTGATTTTAATATTATAATTTGCGGTTGGTGCAATAGCCGTGGACCGAACGGCAAAGTTGAGTTTGTTCTTTTAATCTGCATTAGTCTGTTAGCTCTACAATTAAAAATCTACGATGAGGATAATAGCTTAGGTTGAAGACATTACGTACTATCGTTACATTAACAGTCATTAATAAATTACCTTATCATGATAGGTGTAACAACCGGCAAGGCGTCTCCGATATAACCTGCCTAAGTCAAGTTTGTGACAGGGTTCTCGATTGTTGGTCGAATTGGCCGTCGGCTGCGGCTTCGTATCTGCGGGCTTAATGCAGTCATCATATGGTAGCTCTTCTTCCCGCACAACCACCAGCAGTAAATTGGTCCCCGGAACATAAGCCGCCCAATAAGCAGGGTGGCATTTCCCAGGCTCGTCTTCGTTAATAACAGGTGCCTCCCCGATTTCCTCGTCGGACGGTTGTTTCAATATGAACAGAGTTATTTTGTGATCGCACGAAAAAGGGCTGTCGTCTTCCATCGATTCCGTCTTGTTCTCGTTAGGGGGGGCACTGGTGCTCGTGGGCGGCGCTGTGTACCCTTGGTCGATTACATCACTATAATCTGTGAGCGGGACAACCATGCGGTTAATTTAAGCGGAAATTTAAGAGTGCTTACAGAGTAGGACGCTTGTGCAAGCTTCTACCGTGCGGTGAGCGATATACAGTTACAGTGGACATCTATATACATAACACGATATACATTATCAGTATAGACTTGGTTGACTGATCACACCAAAATAATAAATAAAAGACAATAAAGGCATATTAGGTTATTGCCTCTGCGGCTGAATAACTCCGGGACTGCGTTCCTGGGGTTGAATCCCTAAGGCCCTGAGTCAACTATTTGAACTGTTTTCCAGTTACGTCATTATGGCCACATTCTGACAGATTTGTATCTTTTGGTATTTGAAAAAAATGCCAACTATGATATCCATTATCGATTTCGCTAACGCTTTAGAAGTTTGCCGAAATGTATATCTATGCGTGATGGTTTTCATCACGAAATAATTGAGGTGTGGTCACTCAACATTAGACAAGCATAAGCTGGACTTCCGATCTTGCAAGGTTTTTTTTACTTATTTTACAAATTATATTCTATTCAAAAGATTGCAACATTTGCGGACGGATCATTCACATTTATATTATACGTAAAAAATAGATTATCGTCGCTACCTCGTAATTAGTATGAAATACATAACTATATTTAATATTTATATATATAGTTTCCTGTGTCCTAAGTCCCAACTTACCGTTGTCATCCTGTTCCGATGCATAAGCGTACTGGTTCCAATTGTATACGTCTGATAGGATCAACAGCGCCTCCGTTAAAAGCCAATGCATTAAGTTCTTTGCCACGCTGAAAGGCTAAACACTCTATTAGTCAGTAAACTAAGCTAAGGGTATGGTAATTTCTGACCGAGTTGATACACTGGTGCGGAGATCTGGGACTATATAAAATTATAACTAGCTTCCTTACACCACAGAGTAGATAATATACTATTTATCGCTATAATTAATCTACATTAGGTGAGATTTTGCTTAGCTTCTTAACTATTGGTTTACAACCAAACATTAGTGTAGATATAGAAAATTATAGATTTTTATCGCCAGAATTAGGTAAAATTGCCACCGTTGAGTTTATTTCCGATTTAAAATAAATTGCAAAAACCATCTGTTGAAGGATCGTTTCGATCGAAAATCTAAATATGACCATAAAAATGAAGTTATAAGAGAATACCACTGGCAGAGTCCCATGTCCCCAAAGCTCATGTTAATGATTGTTTTAAATGGCGATACTAACCGTGAGCAGGGTCCAAGCGCTACTCTCCGTGTGCAGCACCGTGTAGGGACAGAGAGCCTGGTAGTTGAACACCTCCACGTGATCGAAGATGCCCTTGTATATAAACGACTGCATCACATACTTGTTGTTATTGCCCACGGCACCAAAGAACTGTCCCACGTCTTTTTTATCAGACGAAAGCACGATGTATCCGGAGCTGTCGATTACATAACAGTTGTACGCCGTGCCGTTGCATGTCTGCTCCTACACATACAATACATATTTATAAGTATATTTCAAGTCTAAATCGCCCGACATCGCTCCTTTAGTAAATATTTCAAGTGGCTACAAGCATGTGCGTTTCGATTTGAAAAATCATAAAGTTAACCCATTTCCATAATACTTATTAATTTGTAAATGAATACGTAGTTATTTACGAAACCGAAAAAAATGTTATTTATAGCATCGACAGACCTTGTTCAATGACTATGAATGCTATGCTATGCTATGATATGCTAAACTAATTCCGTGGCGCGCCATGGGAGAGACCTACGTCCAGCAGTGGACAGCGAGTAGGTTGATAATGATGATGATGAAAACAATCCAATGAGTTGCAACAACGGAGGCCCTGTGATCTTACGACTTCATCATTAGATTAGTTTCTTGGACAAGACTCTTCTTAAAGGTATAACATTTCTGCTGATTCTGAGAAATGATGCATATTTTACTTGCATTGACCAAAACATTCTAATACACAGGTATTTGAAAGGGGTTATTATTGATTAGTGTTCTTATTTTAAAATCAATACTCACTAATGATTCATCCTCACTCATTTTCGTAATCTCCATAAAGCTATTATAAAATGCCTTGTATGAATATTGGAATCCTACAACTGACGCTGGGGTTGAGGAGCTGCCGTCCTTATAGAAAATGGCGTAACTAGCTGTGATGTTGATGTCTCCGTCTTCGTTGACGACTGAAGGCTTATCTTTGATGATGTCATCAAGGATTGGCAGCGGAGTTGCTATCACCAGGGAGTGCTTGTTGATCATGTGTTGGAGCACGGCGGCTTTGTACCACGTCTCTTCGATTGCGTTGGAGTAACGGTCTCCGAAGACACTTTAAAAAAAACACGTATGTAATAGAATCCCTACTTAAGACCGAGAGTGAGGGCAGTTTTTTTTTATACTAGCTTCTGCCTGCGGCTAAGTCCGCGTTGAGTTTAGAGTCTCAGAGGAACCTAAAATTTACCCGGGATAAAAACATCTTCCCGCGCTAAAAAAAAACCTATATCCAAATTTCATCCAATTCCACTGAGTAGATTTTGCGTGAAAGAATAACAAACATCCATCGTAGGATCATTTGCTATTTACGTCCTCCAATTTGCCGTATCACGCTAAATTATCAATCTAAATTAAATATCAGACTTTCAAAGTCCACTGCTCGTGATCACCTTATGAACAAGAAATAATTTTTATTCTTCTATAAAACCTCTGAGAGACACCAGTGTTTCACTTGATCAAAATAAAGCAGAACTGAATAATGGATAATAGAGTAGCAAAAGAGAACCTACCTCCCCGGGTATTCTTTGTGTCGGCGGCCCATAGCATCAACTTTTTCGTTTTTGTCTTCGTCTATTATGTAGTGCCACCGCGTGAGCCCACTGGCAGTGGCTATAAACCGTACGCTCACGTTGTATTTAAGAGCTAGGTCCCGCTCGGCTTCTGTGGCATTCCATGACTGGAAGTACGGAGCGGACAGCTTTGCATCAAACACTAGCTGCTTCACCAGGTCTTCGTTACAATAGTAAGCGTCCTTCTCTAATTCACGGCTCGCATTGCCGCAGTGAGCTGAAAGTGTATTAAATTACGATTGCTGAATACAACTTTTTAATAATCTACAAACGTTACTAATAATTGTAATTTCATGAAATAGTAAAAACAACTTTTATCACTTAAATAATAGACTCGCAAATAAGTTATAACGTAAACTATCTCTGTTTTCGCTTGGGCTGATTTCCGTTATGTATTCAATTTAGTTGTACGCAGTATATTATCTGCTCTGAGATTTAAGCATGTATTATATAATATGTTCTATTGATAGTGAAATACTCACTGGAAACATGAAATGTTTGGTTTTGATCATCCTCGTCGTATTGCTTTATAGTAATGTCCATATCATTATGAGACAATCTAACCAAGAACTTCCACATTTCTATTTCAGCGTTATCGGATTCGTGACCTTCCAAGTAATGATATTTGCAATACACCCTGAAACATATTAGTTTAATACACGTAGTCCTTTTGGAATGTTGCCATGAAAATGATTCGAGGAATAATAAGTGTCCACCTCAGATCAAATAAAAAAGGAAAATGGAACTTTGCAAAAAGTGACGCCGGTTTGAAGTGCGTGTAGTGCGTGGGCTAGGCGTAGTTTGGTTGTAGGTGTGCGTGTTTTTGTGTATATGCACACTGCAAGGCGTAGTTTGAACCGGCGTCATTTCGTTGTTTGGGAATATCCATCTCCTAGAGACTTTACATGCAATTTAATTAGGTATGCACTTAAAAATTAACTACCACTGTTGCGTTGGTATAGTGGTTAGTAAACCTGACTGCTTTACCAGTAACCCTGCTTCAATCTCAATCGAGGTTAATATGCCAGCGGTTGCCACTTGCCATGTCTAGCAACTAGGTCATCATGTACCTGTGTACCTTTTTTGGATTTTGGATAAAATCCGTTCAGCCATTTTAGCGTAATTGAGTAACGAA
Source organism: Falcaria lacertinaria (assembly GCA_951449985.1). NCBI lineage: Eukaryota > Metazoa > Arthropoda > Insecta > Lepidoptera > Drepanidae > Falcaria > Falcaria lacertinaria. The sequence continues at coordinate 3,351,342 of OX602109.1, read as the reverse complement.
GAAACAAACACACTAACGTCCAACCCGACACATATGATATATGAGTAAGATATATCTGTAGGTATATTTGCATGCAATATCGTGACTATAAAGAGTACTAGTAAGTACCAATCGCGGTGCACCCGATAGCTGAACTTGAAGTAATCGGTAACATTAATGCCGGTGATGCTCTGCCCTTGCTTGGCTTCGAGCGGGTTGTCTTTCAACAACAGTTCTGTGTCCCCATACCCTTGAGGTAAAGATATACCCATCGAAAACGGCGTTCCCTCCAGCTTATTGAAGAAATAGTCGTGTTTGACTCGAGATATCCTCCTGCAAAACAAATTTAAATCTTTACATTAAAATGAAATAAACACTTTTTGGGAATTGTTTTCCTATCTACTACGTTCTGTCACTTTATAGAATATATCTCACATAAACATGCTTTTAATAAAGTCCAGCGTTATGACCAATGGTTAAGTTTCTTTCAAATACTGGATGTGTGTCACTGTCAACCCGTACTTCTAACCGAAAAAAATGTTGTTGGTCCCTCTGCTCTGGTTTTTTAAGGCCTGTAACCTGGCATAAACATAAAAAAGTCATACATTTTTAGCCCCACCTAAGAAATGATTCTAGGACCCCACGTTTCTAGCCAAGCTTTCAATCACTCGGGAGATGGGCTGACGTTGATTCATTAACAAATATAATAACGTGAGTACCTCATATTGTCATAGTGATAGAGAACCTCGACGCCAGTCATCTTGCCGCTGTCGCCCTCGACTAGGTGTTGTCTCAACTCCTGTATCTTATCTCCCAGCTCTCGAGGGCCTTTCCCGTCATCCACCTGCTCCACCTCCACGAAATCCACGCTGTTGTAGTTCTTCTGTAGTTCGCCATTTATCTGCACCATATCTCAGTGATACAAGATATATTATTTAAAGACAACCTTAAAACTAGTACTAAACTTTTAAGTTATCACTCCCCTTCGCTGGTTTTCGTATACATGTATAAGATTAATATACTAACTAACATTACATGATAAACTGTGGAATATTACACTACACTTTAACATATATTTAAATAAATTCTTTTTTTAGAATATTCCTTTATGTACGAGGATGGTTCTTATGGAGAGAAAAAAATAAAAAAATGCCTGAATATTCAAAAAGCGGGTAGACAATATATTTGATAAACGATTATGATTGTTGTAATATGATGACTAAAAAGTCTATCCGTGCGAAGCCGGGGCGGGCCGCTAGTAATTAATAAATAATAACAGATTCACACCACGTTTAGTATTTGTTATTGAGTGTCTGATATATTTCAAAAAAAAATCGGCTGTCAATGTATAGTATAGTTGTATAATAAAGTTGAATGACTCACCGTGGTTATGAGCAATGGATGCAGGAGTAAGTAACCGTTGTTGCTCACTATAAACGAATATCCATTGACACCAAGCTAAAATTAAAAGCACCCAATTAAAAATAAATTATGAAACAGTAAACGTTCATACGTAATAAGTTGAAGCGAACTTAAGAAAAAATACAAATAACCTGCCTTAACATTTTAACATTGTCCATTACTATTAGTCAGGGATATATTAATTTTTAAATTTTTGTCAGTACATATAGATACAAATGTTACCAGTTTGTCAATTGTTTTAATGTAGAATACCCACACCACACATAATAAAAAATATTAAAGAAAGATAAAATGAAGTTTAGTTCATTTTAATCTAACCCACATGCATGATGCAAAAGGCTGATAGGACAGAAAAAAAAGTTGGCATATATATTTAGGATCGGCAACGCGTGAGTAATCCCTCGGGTGTTGCAAGCATCCATAGGCTACGGTTACTGGCCATCATAACTTACCATCAGGCGGGCCGTAAGATTGTCTGCCACTTTATATGTATAAATAAAAGAAAAAAAACTCTTTTATCCGTAGGGAAGGTCAAAGAGGATTTACCTGATGAGGTTGCGCTAGTTTCGCGATGCTGTCTATGGGCACGTCGGTCCCGGCCACCCCGAGAAGGACAGCATCGTTCTTCTCAGCCACGTTATGCTTGTAGTCAAACGCCGGCATAGCCACTGACGTCACCAACTTATCCTCGTCCGGCTAACAAATAAGCAGACGAAATTAATCAGCATCAATTCCTAAGTGGCCAGTTTTATTTGCAAGCTTTTAATTATTTTTATAAGGACAATCGAAGACTGTGTTCGGTTTGTGTTGCTTTGGGTACTAGCAATTAAAGTACCTACTTTGATTATATTTATAGATAATCATAGTACCTAAAAGTTTTTTTTATTTTCAGAAATAGAAACATAAGCAATCTATTCAAAAGATGGTGAGCGACTTTTATTTCGATTTGCCGCGGCAATTCCACCAGCCTTCTTGGATATTATTAAGTAAGTTTCCTTATTTTTAAGATTGCGCTTGTTTGTTTGCAGCTTTCGTTTACTCGTATGGTAAAATTAAGATAACCATGATGCCCAGTAAATCCTCTCTTAACAATATCTGATTGGCATATAAATCCAGTAGGAAGCGTGTAAGTGATACACCTACTAATATTGCAAGCTTTTATTGTCTACGGTGACCGCTTATCAACCTCGTAGGATAAAAATTATATCAGATTGAATCATAAAATAAATAACATGGCGTGCGTGATGAGACGAAATAAAATTTAGACTATCCTATCCCACCGCTGAATACACCCAAAACATGCTAATGTTAACTCAAATCGATAAGCCCCGCAGCTTTGCCCCATAACATAGAAGTTCAAGGTTGGAATGCTAAACATTTTTTTATTTTAAGACTGTATTGATTTTACTTCGTAACTCTTTGTAAAGATTCAATGAGTTAATTCAAAGAGTAAATAAATAAGTAAATTGCCTCTAGTATGCTCGAACAAGTTTGACTAAACTTTTCCGAGCTTTAATTAAGGCTACAATTTGTGAAGAAATTCAGCGATATGATTTTAGTTTACCTATAATTTAAAGGCTTAGTTATTAAAACTATTTTCCAACCAATTACGTGGAGCAGTTAGCTAAGGCGAACTCAATTTATCACTATGGGCCAAATATAGGTATTTCTGTATAATGAGATGACCGACAGATGTCAATTAAAATTCTTAAAGCTGATCGTTAACTAACGATATTAAAAAATACATTATGGTTAATATAATATGGCTTAGTGAAATTCATACATTTATCATCATCATCTTCCTTTTATCCTAGCTATCTGGGGTAATAAAATAAATGTTACCTTTGATACATCGTCACTAACGTTCCATTCCTTGGTCCTCTGAAATAATAAATACATTAATTAGCAATGGTTCATTTTACTTTATTTTTAATAAATCAGTCAATGTAGTAGACATATGCCTCTCCAATCTTCGTGTATCTATCGTATATCACCTGGTTTACAGGGCTTCCTATCCAGCCGAATTTGACCGCCTTTTTGGTTTCAGACATATTAACGGGAATCTCGCCTTACGTTATCCAATTAACGGTTTTATGTCTCGTACTGCATCACATTTTGCTACTGTGGTGTCGGTTTATTCAGGTGCCTTGCGAATATTTTCATTATTAATTCTATCCTTTAGAGGCTATCCGAGCAAACACAACGTGGCTCATGAAGTAAGTTATTACATTTCAATAAATTACTAACTGTGTAATCAATGTTAGCGTGAGTCCACGTTGGAGGTGGTTTATCCCCGGAGAGGATCATGGGCCGAGCGATGACGTTGATGTATTCCAGCACCTGTTGTTGAACCTCCTCCACAGAGTGGATATGCACGAAGTAGCCTGTACAAGACACACACATTTTAAACAAAGTATGATTATTTGAATAGCATTTCGTTTCGCCTACTATCAGACGGGCCGTATATTTGATGGCCAATTTCGATATTAAAAAAATAAATATATATTCATAATAAACTCAAATAATAGGTACTCCTTATAGAATAAACGCAAGAGGATAAAGAAAATAATCTCAAACACTGGCTACTTTTACGTTTTCAATAAAATATCTACTCCAAAAAACTCAAACGTCAGTAAATCTATAAATAGGTAAGGTAGATATTAGATAATCGGGACACGTACACACTTAGCGGATATAAATTTATCGAAACAGGTGTATAATTTACAATATCAACAAGTTTATTTCCTTACAAGAACAAATCAATCAAGTTTATATCAGCTACAATGCTCTTTAACCAATAAAGTTTATAATTAAGCAGTAAAGTCATACTTGTCAAAATAGGTAATACCAATTCGATGGCCACCAACCTAAGCTGATTCATGCAAGCACCGAAATTACAATTAAAAAGAAACGCTTATTGGATCAAAAATCATGTGTATTTTTTATACCGCTAAATTGGCTTACCTCTATTCAAACATGCCATCCAACGTATCTCCTGGACGTTGGTAACCTCTTTTCCTATGAGATAGGTGAACACCCTGACCGGTATGTAGGTCTTGTTGCCGACCACCTCCCGGTTGTACTCCTCGAACACCTCGGTCAGGTTCCCCGGCACGTAGTCCGTGATCAACATCACCAGCTGGTTGCACCCCTGAGTGCTGCTCACATTGCACTCCTTTCGTCGCTAGAAATTCATAGACACTCATTGAAAACTTCTGATTATTATTATTATTTATTAAATTTAATCAACAAATTACATTATGATCAGTGATCCAACAGAGAGATTCTATTCGATCTATCTCTAGCAGGTTCAAAATCTATATATATAAAAATGAATCCACATTTCCGTTGGTCACGGCGGCATCAGGCGTCAACGGCTAGACCAATTTCGTTTTTATTTTGTGTTTGTTTTTGTCAGAAGAAGGTACTTTTAAAAAACAATTTGAAAAAATAACTATTTTTAATTTATTAAAATATTTTTAATTTCTGAATAAACTAAGAGTCCTTTTTTCCATTGTGTATTTGTCATATAAATTCGTTAGAGTAAGAGCCCGTGAACCCTAAACCTTCGTTATTTTATAAAAGCTGAAAGTTTGTCAGCGCATGCTCCCAACATAGGCAAGAACGAACAGTAATACGGTACTAAAGATTTGTGAAATACCGATCTATTTTCGTCAAATAATAAAGTGTGATTTTTCGGTATTACCTTCAGAATATTAATAAAAATCACGTCATTCACTTAGCATCGTGGCAACCTCTAAATTAAAGGCCAGACACCCTTAATTAAATTATAATTCTACTTACGTTATAGTATAAAAGCTGATATAATATTTGGGTTAATTATAATTAGACGATGTTTCCTCATAAGCCAGACATTTTTGATAGTTCCAACCCCTAGCCAGAAGATGTAATTTAATAAGAGCTTATAGGATATTACTTCAGATCTAATAACCTTGTATCACACCCACTCACCTCCTTTAGTGTAGTAAAAGCTTTCATGTACGCTAACGTTAGATTAGCGTTACCTTCGAGCGGGACTTTATGTTTCTTGCCGCCGTCTATGGGCTCAAGCTTGTGGCTTATAGTCTTAAGGTTCTCCGGAGTCGCTTGCACCAGACCCACAAAGCACTCAACCACTTCAGCAGACACATTCTTAAACGTATACACATTTATATAATCGTTATTCGACAATGTATCCAAAAGCGATCCCAAAGTTCTCCTAGCCACATAATTTTTGAAGCCGGTCATTGACCCAGAAACGTCAAATAATATGATAACATCCTTAGAGCAGGTGGCGGCCTCGATGTACCAGGACTTGACCCTGGCGTCGTATATATCCACGTTCTTCTTGTTCCAAGGCATGCCGGGGTAGAAACGCAATACGCCGTGCGAGCTGCCGAAGTACTGCCAGGATAGGGACGGGTCCGACTGGTAGTTCTTTATGAATATTTTGTTTAGTCCTTTGGTCCATAGAATTGCATTAAGGGCTTCTGGTTCTGAAATATTTATACACTTGTTCATTACTTCTAATAGAATTGCGCCGAATATTGGTCTCAACATTCGTACATATTAAGCTTGTTTTACAATATTCGTATAGGGCCACATTATTAATATTATTATTATATTAGTATCGTTTCGTGATGAGCATGATATTAAGGCCAATCATTTTAAGAAGCCGAAACTAGTGGGGCTAAAAGCGTAAAAATTTTCAGCATGTTACGTCAAAAATGCAATGAAGCCCCTAAAAAGTTTATAATGTGAATAAAGTTTGTATGCGCGGGTGAAATCGCGGAACGTAGCTAGTATGAAATAAATACTTAGGTAATTATTGCAATCAACAAGTGTTTTTTGGATTCAGATTGCTCTGGAACTAACGTCTCAGGCGGAAACGGGGAAGGTACGAATAAAGTGGCGTCGCAACTAATAGAATTAGTCATATTTTATCTTTATTCGTTTAAATCGGTTTTGTAGTTTACGGAGTTAGAATCAAACTAATAATGTTCAATCAAACATAAGTTATGATTGGAATCCAATATAGCGTTAAACAATGTTCGGCACATTTCTGTTGTACATAAGTGCTAAATTTTATTACCTTTGTAGTATATATTGGTTGGAACGTGCACGCAGCTTGTGTTAGTGTTGACGTTAATATTGTAGAAGTGGGAATCCTTCTCGAGCGACACGTTCATGTAGTTGGGGTTGTTTAATGTAAACCTGGGACGCACAGACTCGTTATTAGGCGCACCGGTTTCGTAAGAAAAATTTGAATATTTCGCGGAACAATACTCAAAGGAAAAATTCTCGTCCTCTGTTGCTGTATAGTTGAACTGCCCCGCCAGCTGTTCTGCAGTCGCATGAATACACTGCAAATAAAAATTACATTAATTAATGTGGAATGGGCTCGCTACGGTTCCCACGAGGGGATTCTTTAAAGAAGATGTAAGGTTTTTTTTATATACCAGAAGGCGGAAACAAGCTTATCTTGTGGTAAGTCGACGGCAAGAGTTTTTGCAGGGTTGGCAATACTCGGCAACGCGCTAGTAAAACCCTGGTTTTGTAAACTACAGTTCTCTGTACACTACTGTACTTTGTAGGTTACCACCTGGCAGGCAGTACGCTTGCCAACCATCATTGTAGTTTGAAATAGTAAACATACATATATTATAATGGGTTCCTTCTTTACTATTTATCTTTAGTGATGTTAATATAGTATGTCAAAAATTTTAACTCATTATTGGTACAAAAGCATACGCCCCAACTTATTATAAGCAGTTACTGTAGCCTATTGACGCTAGCTTGTCAAGGGTCATCACAAACGCGTTGCCAACCCTGTTGTTGTTGTCGACTCACTGTGTTAGCAGCAGGATGTGCTGCTAACACAGTGAGTCGACAACAACAACAGGGTTAAGGGTAAGGATATGATAGTAGTAATACTAGCGCAGCATATCCTCGTGCGTGGACTTCTAACAACCTTACTCTACGCAGAAACACAAGACTACATCAAGGTAGTGTTATTGTGACTGCGGTCTTCTGTAAGGTACATTGTACAATATAGGTAGGCTAAGTTCAGACTAAGTATTTGACTAGTCTAATGTTTTGTGATTTTTTTAAGTCACTATTATGGTCGCATCTCACCTTCACTGCATTGATTTTTCTTGTGAGCATTGTGCTTACAGAACGAAGTGAAGAATCCAGTATTTGGTTCCCATCTTTCCTCTTTACACTCGCATTCATTTGTTTATATCTCTGAAATAATTCTTACTTAGAATAACATCTACTGCATTTGCGTTTATATATCCTAAAGTTTTAACAATAATTAACAGCGATTCTTAGTTTTTCAAATGCCATATAACCGATATTTACATAGTATAGAATATTTTTATATATATTATTATACAATATTATTTATTTACGTAGGAAAATAGCAGCAGGTACTCACATTTCGTATCTGATCGGATTTAGTTAATGCCTCGTTGAGTCTCCATAGCTCATCACCGAGGGTATACGCCCAAATCTTTACCCTGTAAATATTTACATACATGCATAATCCTTCTTTACAATATTAAGTATAATCCATGCTTATCCTAGATTTATTCTACTTGGACAGCTTTTAGTGGCATAAAGTATTTCGTACTACGCAATGCTGTTACATACCTAATAATATGAGACACTCAGAAAGGACATCATCCATGATTCATAGAGGATTCAAGGTCCAAATCTGTAAGTGCCGGCCCTCGCATGTTTTTTTGTATATTATGTTAGAGCGTGTCTGAGCATTTATTACTATGGCACGGAAGTTGGACATTACAGGACATTTCATTTGTTTTAGTTATTTTGTATTCCTATTTTCAAGAAAAAAATGAAAATTCTGATTTTCGAACACAAATAAAATAAACAACAATGGTTCTACAGGTTTGGTGCCACAGTAAAAATGTTCAGACGGGTAAGCTGCAACAGAATATACAAAAAAACACCTAAATGGATGTTGTCCTTTTGATCCATGTTTTTTTTGCTTATATTGTTATTTTGTAAAAACTCGTATGTCAAGAATACAAATAAAAAAATACATTTAAATCAACCCCTATTGAGAAGGTATTGAAAAAAATAGGTTTGAAAAGATACATTTGGAAATAGAGTTCTTTGGAGAAGATACATAAAACGGTCGAGATTCTAACATCATCATCAAGTAAAACAATTCCGTACTTTTGAACATGTGTCCCATTCTTCGAGTAGCGTTATCGATCTTAATTATCTTCACGAGTAACTATTAACAAACCCCAATTGGAATTTGCAGATAGAAACTATCTTATCCTAATTGACCCCGACGAACAAGATACCAAAATGATTAACTGTGCCATGTTTGTATGTCCATAAATAACTGGAATGCAATTGCCAGAAGGAACTCCGGTTTTACCCGTGATTCACTAAGGACTGTACGTGAAAACATTCAACGTTCGTAATGCCTCGTAAAGTGTATACTACTGGCACATAAAATATTTATAGACAATTATTTATTATCCTTCCTTCGGTCCGGTTTCTATCCTTGGATACAAGATGATGGAGATGTAACAAGAGGGAAGAAACAAAAAAGCTTCATTTTATTTCAAGTGAAAACGTAGGGGATATTTCTTGACATATAGGTCGAGAAATTTCGCTTAATTTTAACTAAGGATACGTGTTTCAGCAGCATAAGGTTTCAAGTAGTCTCAACTTTACGCTGTGTTGACAGTAAGGGATCATACACTGCTAGCACAAGTCGAAGGGCCTTCTCAACTATAAGGTTGGCGACGTGCTAGTGATACCTCTGGTATAGCAAGCGGCTAGGCGGTGATCGCTTACCATCAGGCGGGCCGTACGCTTGCTCCTCGCAACCTTCGTAGTAAAAACGTGGCGTCTTACGTGTCTGCTCTCCAAGCCGGCGCTGGTTCTGGCAGCAGCAGCAAGGCGAGTACCAGAGAACAGCGCACACATTGCATATCTTCGCCGGTGCACTGTGACTCACTAGCCAAAGTTCGGCTAAGCCTGGCTCATCTTCCGACACACATACATAACTCGATAAGGCACATCGTTACTGTATTTTATAATTAATTAAAGGCTATATTTTCTCATTGAAAATAATTTTACATTCATATAATCACTTTACTTAAAACACGTAAAATATTCGTCACAGATAAATAGAATAAAGTTGCAGAATTAACAGTATTTTTTCATTGGTAAAGATAAAGAACAAGGCCACTACGATAGCGAAGCTCAGTAAACATTCGCTCACTAAATACTTTCACTGTAACGAGGTTATAAATAGTTTAACCGTAGATTTTCCGGTCGCGGTAGGAAGTTTACCGGGGATTGTGGTCACTAATAATCACAACACGTTTACTCGTAGTTAGTTTGTGGTAGATGTGAGATGTGTTAGCGTAGTTAGCAAGTTTTGTGTCGTGTATAGTGTGTGTAGCGCGGTGTAGGACGGGCGCACGGCGTGTGCCTCGCGGGACGCACGTGCTGCGTCTATTCTGGGCGGGCGGCGGCGGCGGCGGCGGCGGCGGCGAGCTTCGGGAGGCATCGAGCGGACCCGATCTAGGTCGGGCGGCCCGTGCTTGTCCACATTCCGAGACCATGCTGCCCAATACCACCGTGAACCACCGCATTAGCATGTCAGACACAAAGCATGATGAGCTTATTATGCCTTATAAGGGATTATTTTATTAAAAGTTGCCATAGTTAGCCCGTGAAAAATGTTTCATTCAATAATTGTTATGAGCAGGTATCTAATTTTGTTATATAAAACACCAGCAAAATCACAATTTTTTTCTTTTTAATTCTTAATAATATGTTGAGTTTTTTTGTGCAATAATGTGGATAAATAATGCAATGCGTCTAGGCAATACTTTGCCAGCTAGTTGCTTACAAACTAGTGTAATATGTTATACGTTTACATATGTTATAGGCATGCATTGTTAATACACAGATACATACGCCGCATAAAATATATCCTCGTAGTAATGAACTTACTCGTCTCGTCGGATAATAATAGCTAATTATAAAATTAATAGAATTATAAAAGCTTCAGCTTCCCTATAACGGTGATTTGGAACATTTATTTTATTTGTAAACCTCCCGGCTACGCTTGGGTTCAATTTAATCCAATTTCTCACTTCTCCGATTTTTCATAAAGGTTCTTGTAACCTTGACCTGATAATTTCTAACTCGGCAAAAAATCTACCATCCCGGTCGAGCCGTTCTCAAGACAAGTGATGACGCTCTTTGATACACGCGGCACTTTTTTTTTCATTTACATATACTCGATGATGTATAGTTTTAGTTTATTTTAAATTGTTAATAGGTATGTGATATTTAGTTGTAACTAGCTTCTGCCCGACTATGTGTTAATCCAGGCTCTAAACTATCTGTGTTCCAAATTGCATCCAAATCTGTCGAGTAGTTTTTGCGTGAAAGAGTAACAAACATCCATCCATACTCACAAACTTTCGCATTTATAATATTAGTAGGATGTTATTATATTATATTTGTTATACAGATATTTTTTGTAGTTATAGTTATAGTATAGCGTTAGTTACTTTGTTTTGAGATACCGACTGGTCTTCTTATGTAATGTGTGACATTGTGTGTGATGTGTATTAAAAATAAATATAATATCATTTCATATAATTAATTTGAATAATAAAAGCCTTTACTTTATAAAAAATCCTACATTCTGTATAAAGGAACACATAACCTAAATTTGAAAACATGAAAAGTTGCGCCCGTGACACAAAAAATACTTACATTCAGGCAATTTCAGCTTCACCTCGGATATTCATTTCATTTGCCGGTTTTTATGATGTCATAGTTGTTTATTTAAATATTGTATGTACTTATTTATGCAAGAATTGATCTATTTTTGTAAAAAGTAAGAAAAACCACTGTGCTACTGACTATTAAAAAGAAGGACCTTATTGGGTTTACCTGCTTACTCTTTGTGGTTTCTTCAAATTATTTATTTCATACGTCTTATAAACAAACTGGGTATGAATATGTATGTCCTTATCTACATCTACACTAATATTATAAAGAGGAAAGATTTGTATTTTTGTGGGTTTGTATGGAATAGGCTCCGATCTACTGGACCGATTTCAAAAATTCTTTCACAGTTAGAAAGCTAAATTATCACTGAGTAACATAGGCTATATATTAAACTAGCTAACCGCCTTGGCTTCGCACGGGTAGACACATTATTTGATAAATGTCTACCCGTGCGAATCGGGGGCGGGCCGCTAGTTTATAATAAAAACAGAAGAATACGGAATTCTCTGCCATCACTTATAATCTCTACTTTTAGAACTCCGGAGCGCCTGAGATTATGCAAATGCAATGAGGGATAAATTGAAATTTTAATCTTTAAATATGAGTTAAAATCTACGAGACCTAGAATCTCCTTCAATATGTTGCTGTTAGTATACTTTCTTAATCAAATCACCAAAGTTCTCAATTACGGAATGGTAAAAATTACTCAGAACCGGCGGGCACGTATGAAACGATTGATGAATGTAAAAGAAGTACAAGATACTTCTTTGGTTATGGTATTTATGTATAAGTCATGAGTGAAATGGTACTCTATATTCTCTGCCTACACTGTAATAATGGTATTAGTGTTATGATATGCTAATTATACAACAACAATGAATACATTCTTATAATAGGTATAGCAGCTGAGTTCCAATATATATATTTCTTGTGAGAATTTTTAAAAATGTTGTAAGGAAATCATTTCTTTGAAAACAAATTTAATTTCAAACAAACCTTTCTGAGGAACTCTTGAAAGTGTCACTTGTTGCCGTTATTTGAAGTATCAAATGGATCTTGAAATGGCACTAACGAAGAGATATCGGTTTTCAAAGGAGGTGTATTTATTTAATGGAGACGAAATTAACAAAGATGTAGGTTAATAAGAAATTACTTTTCATTAAGGTGTAGGTATATTTAATAGAGATTCATAACAAAGGCTTAAGATTACCACCACACCACCACAGGCTTTGTTGAATGGATATTCACAATAACAAACCCTATGATGAACCAAACCAACCAGTAATGATAATAGTAATATAAAATATTATTATAATTATAGTATGCGGTAGCTTGGGCTTTTCTTATTTTTTTTTTGTTATAAATATTGTATAAAAATACCTAAGTTACGAAAATAAAGTTCAAGTTTGACCGCCGAAGGCTTTCGTCGGTCAAAGTTTCTTTTAAAATGCTTTTTTCCTTCTCCCCTCTTCCTTCATAAACATAAAACTTCTTATTATTGTTCACGTAAGCTTATGCTCACTTCAGACGAATGTCGTGTTATTTAGTCATGTAACTTCATGAACATAGGTTTATGTTTAATACGTATACACACACTGTTCCCTAAGCTAATAAAATATTCATTGCATTGCGTCCATTCCGACAACCGAGCGGAGGCTCCGTCCGTCCAAAACAGAGGTCGGTACTTGTTTGTATTAAATTATTCATCATTTTTAGTCAAAGAGAGTTTGTTTGTTCAATTTTGTTTTCATAAGATATAACATGAAACTCATTTAATGAAACAATGTACAAAGTAATGTATTCATCAAATATTTTATTTCATATTAAGAACACCAATAATATTAAAGAGGATATTTGAGATAATATTATAGAATCACGAACAGTGTTAGTTAATTTTATTACTTTTAATACTCTTGTATTCTCTTTATAAAATACAAAAGAAAACAAAGATACAAACAAATTAGAGAAACTATGTAAGAAGGTTAATTAGTTAAACATACGCAATATCTGAGAGTACACCAAAGTTACTAATTAGATATCTACAGAATAAATTATAACTTCGTAGCCGCTCGTAGCACTCGTAGGCGAGTAACATTCATAACATTTAAAATTAAAACACAGTCAACCGAGTAATCGGCTTTGTGGAAACCTAAAAAACTGTATTATATGCGAAAGTGTTGGCGAACTTTAGTTATAAATGATATGCGATTTACATGTGACAAACATGTTTGCCTATCGGTTGGGTGTTTGGTATATTCCATAGTGTATATATTTATTTGATTTTTTAATATAAGATACATGTCAACTAGTCGATGCCATCCGCAGAAGTTTAGAACTATGTCACAGATAGCAACGCCCACCGTCGAGAAACATTGTATAATAAATGAACTTATCAAAAGTATTCATAATGAATTCAATTCTATACAAGAATAGTTAAATTGAGAAGCGGTGTGTGTGTGTGAGTGTAGTACAAGCTTCGCTTAGCTTGGGGCCAGGATGGCGCCTTGTGATAATGTCCAAGCATTATTATTATCATTCTAAGGTGATGGTACTTCTGTTATTATTCCGAGACGTGTGTACACAAATCTTTGGCCACATCATGCATGTGACAGCAGCTGTCGTCACCCGCTCTCTGAAATAAAGAAGAATGATTTTCGTAATAGTCGCCTGCCCCCTGTCCCTGATTACTTTAATATTATGACCCATTTCAAAGCCCATTTCATCAAGAGGAAACTTAGATCGTTTGTAAGAGTAGGTAAAATTCCTGTTCCCGACATAGCCAAAGATTTATTTTCTGAGACATATCTTCTTTTCAGTTTTTTCAGTGCTTGCTTTCAGTGCAAGGAATCAATATTCTTAGAAAGTCCAAACTATTATACATTTGTCGTATATAATCAAGATTATATATTTTATTTTATATTATTTAGAAATGCAAGATATTAATACCACGTTCAAATATTACATACAAAATGTACAAATTCAAATCGTTAATTTGAATATTACTTTTTATATTTACTGTTTATTATGTTATTAAATTACTTCTTTGAGCTAATACTAGCTTGCACACCGATAGCCTATAACCTGGATTCCACGGGATAAGTGTATGTACTAAATCCAATGCTAAACGCAAGCAAGAATATAATACATTCGAACGTTTGGATATTTCTATCTTTGTTTGTTTGGGACTCAATCACTTCAAAACCGCTGAACAGGTTTTAGGGACAAAAATAAGACTACATTTAAATCAAAAGGTGAAATACGGCATCAATAAGTTCATAGAAAACTGCCGAATAAACTGCAGGGCGCAGGTAGTTGAAAATAAAATTACGAAATTACAAAAAAGATACCCACCCGCTTCAAAAAAGAACCAGTTCTATATTATTTATTCAAATTATATCTGAACAAAACCTGTGAAGTATTTCACTTAACTGAATCTAAGTAATATAGTTTAAGTTGAGCAATTAACTTGTGCGCCTAAGAGCGTAGTGGCATGTTATGTTCCATTAATGTAACTCGAGTATTGAATTGCTCCCCAAGGACAAGACGACGCCATGGGCGGGCGGGCGTCCGACAGGCGCCTCTAGGGCGAGACGCCCTCCCTTCATCGCCAAGTAATATTCTGCTATCACTCATTTACTTGCGAGCGCGTCCCAAGGTTCTCACTATAAATTAAAACATTTATAGATGCTATGATATAGGCTCTAAGCTGAAAGTCTTAAATGAATAATGAGGTCCTAAAAACGAATTAGAAACATAAGTAAAAAAACCGGCCAAGAGCGAGTCGGACTCGCGCACCGAGAGTTTCGTACACACTTGTAGGTAAGATTAAAATTAGGCAAACTTCAAATGAGCGCGATTCAGGAATATTTTTTAGTAAATTCGCATTAAAAAAAACAAACTACATATTTACGGTTTTCAGAGTTTATCCTTTACTTGTGCTGTAAGACACTGCTTCCTGACAAATTTCATGGTTCTAGGTTAACGGGAAATACCCTGTAGGTTTTGATTCCCTTGTGAAATCGCAAAATATGCTAAATTTTGAAACATAAACGGTAAAATCTTTTCTTCATATTGACTTACAGATTTGATTAGTGCCGAAAGGGACCACAGACCCGGGTATTTCATATTAATTTCAATTTGATAGATCCACGGATTCTTGAGATAAAAAATCTTGACAGACAGACAGACAGACGGACAACAAAGTCATCCTATAAGGGTATCTTTTTTCCTTTTAATGTACGAAACCCTAAAAAGTTGTTTATTACAACGGTTTACCAAAAAATAGAGTTGATTGGATTATTGGACTGAAACTATAAACTTACATTTGACTAGATAGGCCATGAAGGAGCAGTCCATAAAACAGTCATGCAGGATCTTGCAACCCTTTGATTATTAAAATCAAAGTTGCAATCGTCCATCCCATGATATTCATCCAAAGATATTCAAACGGCAGTCAGCAGGGAAGCTAGAAAAAATAAAAGAAAATCATTTTAGCGTTAAAAAACCTTGTTAAATCTCAAAATAATCGTAAAAGGCAGGCAATACAATTTCCATTTTTTTCCAAGCAATATATTTATTTAGAAATAAACATAACTCCAAACGTACTTTTTTTTTACAACGGATTGTGTCTTAGTGAAGTTAGGCACAAGCTCGTAACAATGAAACATTCATTATTCTTATCTTCACCATAACCCGGGCTTACTATAAAAAGCTACTTAAAAATGTAATAAATGTAACCGATAAGCAGTGTTGTTAAAATCTCCAATAAATTGAAGGAAGAACGTTATAAACCATTTATTGATTTTTATTTCTTATTACATTTCGATAAAAAGCAGAACAAATTATTTTTGTAATGTTTAATAATAATTATGCGGTAAATATTATTGTTCAAGAAGTGTTGGTTTAAATATTTCTTCAAAAGTGCTAATTCAAATACTATGGTGCCCCGTCTCTAGACACACAGGTCGATATAACATGCCGCCTTAGAGTCGGCATGCAATGTTTGCAATGTACTTCCATTCCGTGCAATCATGCCAGTCCAGTTTTCTTTCTCTTGTAGTTTTCTCATTAAGAAATGACTAACCGATATTGAGACAGCAATTCAAGACCCAAAGCTACGGACATTAACTGCTAATCATAATCTTTGGATAACCTATTTCATTAGGAAAATCCAGATAAATAAATCGAATACTTGGAATATAATAGTTGTGCTGTCGCTGACTCACTCCTTTAATAGACTTGTATGTGCCGTGGCCTAAAATGTATACTTATAATAAAACTAACAGGTCCAGTTCCGTGCATTGAAGATATTTAGAAAATTTTCGTTAGAGGGCACTCCATAGTCGATACTGAACCCAAAACTGTATTATGTTTTTCATTTTTGTCCTGTCCGCAGTGTCCCAACCTACTTCCAACAACGGTTAGCAAAAGTTATAGTAATATCTAAGAATCATAATATACTGGTAATATCTTTAATTAACACACAAATCACTCCACCATAAGTTAGTGTAATTTTTCACCAGTGGCGTTTGTGTAAATGTTGCAATTTTAATGCGACGTAATGGTCAATTAGTAAACTCAACTATTGGTTAATCGTCATACATATCCTATCAATACTTTTTGATAAAAACCTACATGTCTGACTAACCAACATCGTAATTGTGAAAATGATCACAAATCCCATCAAGTGGCATAATTTGTTTGAATTGGTTAACGGTCAATATTTTTGACCAATATTCCAAAAGTTGTATGAACGTAACTCCTCGATGTTTAACCACGTGGGAATTCCCAAACACCACGTGGCGTGATCAGCAAAGGGTGGGGTGCGCGACAGCTGACATAAAGACCGCAGCACACTAGGACACTCGGTAAGAAGCAAATATATTCATTTAACAATGGTATATCTTTCAAGTATTAGCACTACGTGCGCTACACTACACTACGTCCGTGCTAAGATGAGTCTTTTTCCTATCGTAGTTTCCTACCTAGACTTTGCTCAGATTTATGTTGTTGTGTTTGTTCAGCAAAATCTCAGAATTCGTTTTTATAATCGTTTGCCATAAATAAATTTAAAAAGAGAGGTAGGGTGAATTGCCATATCCCGTGGATTTTCCCATTAAATTCGAGACGCCCGGCTGGAGACTGTATCTCCACCTTACAGAAGACTGCAGTCAAATAACACTACTTTGATATAGTGTTGTGTCCCTGTGGTAAGAAAGGTTGCCATTGCTCCACAAGGATACTCTGCGCTAGTAAGTAATTCTACTAGCACAGTGAGTCCTATCAAAAACAGGGTTGGTAACTCGTTAGTGATATCCCTGGTATTGCTAGCGGCTATAGGCTACGGTGAGTGCTTACCATCAGGTGGACCGTATGCTTGTGTGTCACCTTAGTGGTATAAAAAAGTATATTTTGACCTACTAGTGCTTTCGATTTATCTCCAGAAACTTAATTATGCATTAGAAAGCTTGATTGCAGTTTAATGTAAAAAGTATGCATATTGAAGTAGGGGCTTTTAAAACTCAATAAGCATTTTAGCAGTCATACAGAGACGTAAATCCATTACCAAAAAAAATTAAAGGAAAATAATAATGACATGTGTCACAAGTCTCGAGTTCAAAGGCTGAGCTCCAAAAAAAACAAAAAAAAATATTACGTGTGTGTGATTTTCCATGGCCAAATTACAAAATGTTACTTTTTAAATCAATATTATTAAGTCTAGTCAATGGTGCGTAGCAAACGTATTATATTCTCTTGAGTGTGTAGGATCTCGTAGCTCGTAAATTGGAAGAGTACAGTGCGGCGTGCGCGTACGAATACTTGGGGCATCCTTGGGGCAGTTGTAGCGCGGGCGCTTGTATTGTCCGCTGTGGCAGTGTGCGGTGCGGCTAGTGGCGGTGGCGCATGCCTTCGCCTCCGACACGCGACGCCTGGACGGCTAGGCAGGGTCCCGCCGCAGTCGCCGGTTCGCGCGCTTCTACACACCACCCGACACAAACATTATGCGTATTTATTAGAACATACGGAAGCATCAACAATAACATTTTTTTTAATTCACATAACTGTCTAGTTCAATTATACCAGTGCACAATTAAGCAGAAGTAATAAATAAGCTAGCAGAATGTGTAAAAATGCAGCATTAGTTACTGTGATGAAAACACAGGAATCAGGTCAGTATATTTTTATTATACATCTCTATAAGTATTGAACTTATATGTATCAAATGCAAAACATTTCGAAGATTAAATATAAAATAATTTCTCATGCAGACTTCACAAATATATTTGTTATTTGGTTATGAAGTGTTAATAAAACAATTGCATGCGTGTAATAACGTTTACATTGTAGTTTCATAGCAGAGGTATCATAGTGCAGACGATCGTCATGTATCACCCGGCTGATATAATATTGTATACTCTAGCCTGTGCTCTAATTTACTACGTGTATCGTGGCAAACGTAAGTTTTAACAGATCACAAATTTTAAATAAAATAAAAGTATCATCGTTATTAGGTCGCGGAAATTAACGTGTTACCAATAGTTTGAAATTTATTACTCGTTACCCGTGACCAATTGCCTTAAATTATGATACCATTTTGTTTTCATTTGTGTCACATGTAACAAATATTAACCGTGACTTCAATATCGAAGACAGAGGCACGATGCGCAGCGATTGTGGGCAGTGATTGGGACAAGAGGAACAGCTTAGTGCAGCTAATTGGCCTCAGTTGTTGTTTGTTATGCTACGGCCACATTATCGGGCTTCACAGTACCGTGACAAGTGAACCCATTTCGTTTATATTCTTCTATAGGATAAAGTTATTGTATTATACGTACATTGTAAAGTAAACGGAGTATGGGTGAACATGAATACTGATAACAATTCACCTAAAAAATAGCAAACGTCAATTTTATTTATTATTCCGTTCGTATATGATTTGATCGTCTAGTTAAACTTCGCAGAATTAATTCCGCGGCGAGACGATGATTGCCTTTTTTATTTTAATAATATGGTTATAAAGATGCAATTTATAATTATATTCATACATATAATCGCGCCAAGTCCCGATAATTGTATGTTGCCACAATGCCACACTTGCATACATCTTTGACGAACTTATCTCCAACCAAAGTTAGCCACTGAATGTGGTCACAATAATCGTCATGTATTTGGCGAACTAAGAATATGTGGCCCTAGCATGAATGATATCGACTGGTAACCCGCGCCAGTCAGTGTCCCGCCGACCAAGTGTACATGCGCACACATTCAGTGCATTCATTCCAATTCCAAAACATTGCTAAAATTACGCATTCAACAACAATAATAGCATAGCGTTGTTACACGCACGAAATTGTTAACTTTATGTACCGTGCGTATACTTCGTTACCATTCGGCACTGGATTGCTCACTACCCCGGCTTTACAGTTGGATGGAAGAATATGAAGTTTGTAAAATTGGATCTTCGTAAGTTAATAACTTAACTTGTTCTACTTACATATATACATCAGTTAACGTAATAAGACATTCTATGATGCACGTCTATGTAATATATTGCTGTACCTTAATCTCGTGGATTGTGTCGTAGGTAATGTATCACAAACATAACGATAAAAACTGTTATCGCATTATGAAATCGATTTGTATGAAGTTTACGTTTGGCTTGTGCATAACATTATAGCACTACGGTACGTTACCGGGTGTGAATTTCACACCTTCAAATGATTTGCCCCGGTTTGTGAAGTACTGGAATGAATTGTGAAATTCGGGAATCAATATAAAGTCCCAGGGCTAATTCGAAAGCAGTAAGAATATACATTTAACTTTTAGTGCTGCTGGCGCAGGTACGGTAAACATGAAAAATTGGAAATAAGAAGGCCATGTCAGAACGCATAGTACATGACAATTTATGTGACCACAAGGTACACTGAACAAAGGTAGGTGTCAAGACAGCCTAAATTTAGAAAATAACAACTATGGACGCAGTCCCGTTGCAATTTATTGTCAGGAATATATGAATTGTAAATCATAATCTAAAAAACTTTGGAAATAATCTAAATTTATTAGTCGGTAGCAGGTACTCAGAAAAAATTGTATACATTTTTAATTCTCCCTTTGCCCATTCTATACCTATAAATATTAAGCTACTATTATTTTTGACACCCAGTAAGGAAATATGTATAAAATTTCTAGTTTGGTAACATTTATTGAATAATCGTGTTGAGTCACTGTTATTTCAAGGAAGTAAAGACTCGGACGTTTTTATTTTCCTGTAGATGTACACACATGATTGTTAGGCTGAATAAATCGCACAATAAACTGATGTTTTGCGATCTTTTTTTTACTGGAGTGTTTAAAGTTAGCTTCTAAACTAACGCTAAATAGTGGCAAGGTAAATCATGTTCTGGCAGATTAAATACAAATAAATATGCCAATGATCAGGAAAACAATAAGATATTATGTTACCTACTATACTATGCCTATTTATATTGTATCTTCAGTAATAAGGGAGTCTATTGGTTAGAAATCATTCTTAATGATACGTTAAAAGACTAGTACTAATTTCTAGGTAACACATCTAGGCAGCTTATTTTAGATTGAAGTATTCCAACCCTGACATCATTTGGTATTTTTAAAATTCAACCTAGTTACTAGTTTTAGTGTTCACAAAAGTGTATTTATAAACGACCTATAGCTTTAAGATATTTGATTAAGTCCGTGAGGAATTTTATCCATGTCGTTATTAAAGGACATGCTGAGGATTCCAATGATCATAATTCACTCGTTCAGTCATCCCCAATCGAAAATTGGGTGGGTGTCTATTATCTCGATTAAGCCGCTAGTCTTTTCTCTACCACAGTGTAGAAATGTTCTATGTTGTCGTGTAAAAAATTAACATGACAAATTGCAATATCAAGTACACATAAAGGATTGATGCTGCTGAGGTCGGCAGATCTTAACTCTTACCCATTTGATCACACGATGACCCTTGGGTGATGTAAAAGATGACTTGTAAGATCACACTATAAATTAGCAACTTAATAACATATCAGTATCGAGAATAAACTAATAATAAATAAACTTATGTAAATTAGCTTATGTAATTACTACATTTAAAGTAGTGTTGTGCTTTTGCGGTAAGCTTGGCTCGAGACCATTTATAGAATTCGCTGTGCTATGCTGGCAGTCAGGAGACTTACAAATCCGTTATGCTAGCACAGCGATTCCTCCCAATTATGTGCTAGTGATAGCCCTGCGTGGTGTTGCATGCGTCTTTCTAGAAGTTTTTGTTACAAATTGTTATATCATGATTGTTACATGAAAAAAAAAGACAGAGCACTGAGTTTCATGCCGGTTCTTCTCAGGTGGCTTTTTTTCCGAACCGGTGGTAATTTAGACCTTCATAAGTGCCTTATTAGGGCCTTATTAGGATCTTTAGGCTATGGCGAGCGCATACGACTTACAAGGGGTTTGATAATATCAAATCAATGTCAATTAGTACAGTAGGGCGTAGGGCGTATCCGCAGAATAATATTATGTGATCAAATTGACTGTATTCAAATATATCATAATATATTTTATAAGCTAAGGCTTTTACCGGTCAGTCAGTTGTATGCAATCACAGTACCTCAGAGTAGATAAATAATAACTATGTACCGAGTACAAACAGAACCTAACAGTTTAGTAATTTTTAGATGGCCATGTTTAGTGTTATTATCTGTAGAACAATAATTAACCATCACATACATAACTTCAATTCAGTTTTAACTCAGTTGTCCTTAATGGTCCCGATAGCTATCACAAAATGTGGCGTCCAATGTCAGTCGATGCTCCGACCGGAACCAAAGTACTAACATAAGCGTACATAGCTATTGTGTTATTATTTATTTCAAGTAGCTACTTTACCTGTTACAGCTATCAGGCTTTTATATACCAAAATTTCATAAGAGCTACCAATTCATGCATTGAGGAAAACTTCTTCTAACAGTGCATCTAGCATCTCCTTTTATGTTCTACAGAGCCGAGACCGATAGCCCCCTAAAAGAGCGGGATAAATTCTCATTTGTGATTTCTATGTCAAAAAGCTATAAGTGGTCTTTTTCCGTAAGAAAACATTCAGTACAATTGATTGAAAATTGACGAAATCACGTAGTTACACTAATAGCGGTGTGCGGCGGTCACCAAGTGATCGAAATTCAAACATAAGAATAAGTACTTATTCTTATGTTTGAAGTCAAAGTTTGTTTATCTTTCTAATCATGGTTGAATCATAAGTCAAGTACTTATTGTACTTTTTCTAATCTAATTAAAAAGATAAACAAACTTTGACTTTGATATTTTGTAAGACTTGTAATGTGTCTAGCATGAGTGTGCGTGCATGGTAGTGTGTGCAGTTTTTTTAAATTTAAATTATGTATTTCTAATGCATACTATAGAATATAAAATTAGGTGTGGCACTCGGAGACTGCCGCGGTAACGTTATTGCATAGCATTTTTTATCAACTTATGCAATTATAATTATTTATTTATTTTATTAATGCAGTATTTTTTTATATACCTATTTACTTTCTCACAAACAGCTGATTACGGTAGTTTTCCAATACAACCAATGCCACCTAAAGGCGGGTTGCTGAACTAAAGAGACAAGCGTGATATTTAAAAAAGTCATTAAAAGTTCTGGTATTTATCGATAGATGGCGGAGTGGGGGGTGTTAGGTTTTTTTCGTTACGGAATTTCTGGATTCGGTCCCCACGCTCAAGGCCCGTGATAAAAGCTATGCAATAGCTTAAAAATATCAGCTCTCTGCAATCCAAAAGTTTTTGCTTCACGTATTAATATTATGATGCCGCGTTACCAAGATAAAAATTAGATTTCGTGGACGTAGCGTATATTATGATAGGTTTTCATTTTGTCATATTTCTTGTTGCCATTCTGAGTCATACGTATACATAATGTAATCTATCTGTCTATGATAATAAATGTTTTACCCCCACCTTTATTAAGTCTTGGAAAATGGGAAGCTTACTAAGAAGTCTTTCGAATCTGATTAGATTTTACCGTTTTAAATAAGAGTATAAAACTCATTAGCCCCGGCCAGTACGGCCTTAATGTCCTTTTTATTTTGGTCCGCGTCTCTTAATTATACAAAGTTCAGAACAAAATTGGTGCTGTTCAATGAAAAGTTAGTTGCACAATAGTTGTATAATCCGTCCAATGAAACAGGTTGCTTCGCTGCCAACTGTCACCAAGTGGCCAGCCCCCGAGATCGTCAATTAAACTCTGAAACCATTTAACCTTCCCATATAAACCGTCTAGACTCGCTGCATGATAGTAGGTATCAAAGTACATGAGTACTGAGTTTGAATACAAAATAATAATAGATACTTCCAATTTACTGAATGACTATGTCCGAGACTGAATGTCATTGACTGTACTTTGACTGTACTGTTTTGTGTATTAATAAAGGAATTGATCTATCATTATTGTTATCATCCGTTTCTCCCTAGGTTATTTTTCACAACTGTACCTACCCACGCGTTAATGACCTACACAGAAAGTGTTCCAAAGATAAAATAATGTAGGTAGATATAAAATGGCCCATATCATCGAATCCGTTTCACTTACAATATAAATTGATAGTGACAATGTTGCATGCATAAATAGTACTAGCTGCGCCCGCGTCTTTGTACGCGTAGAATGAATGTTTTTCAGGGTTTTTTGTGCGTGGAACCTTTATTATGTATTTTCTAAAATAATTTAACCCTAAGTAACGAATTATAGCATCAGCTACCTGCCAGTGAAAGTTCTGTTCAAATTGGTCCTAGTTTTATTATAAGTATAGATAGCAGAAATCCATTCATTCAAACAACAATTTATGACCTAATTATGCATGAAATATTCTAAAAAAAACCTTTTCATCGTAATTCGATACCTAATTGGTGGAATTAAAACATATTAATAATTACCAAAGGAGAGGTTCGACGTAGTGGGATTACCCATACAATTATGTAAATAGCCTAAAATTGTATAGTTTATACCAACTTGTACCAAATTATGTAGCTGTTAGTTTTCCCTTAATAATCAAATAAGAAGAAATTGGAACTTCCCCAATGACGACAGTGCCTTCACCATACAGAAGATCGTAGTCAATTGGCATTACTTTGATGTAGTGTTTTGGTTTTGTGGTAAGCAAGGATCCCAGCGGATTTCGGAAATACACTGTACTGGCACTATTGGCAGTAAAGATATATGTACGCTGCTAGAAAAGAGTATGATTGGCAAGGTGCTAGTTATACACTTCATATTGCAAGTATCGATAGGCTGCGGTGACCACTTACCATCAGGCAGGATGTACGTAAGCTTGCCACTTTCGTCTAATAATAATAAGAAAATAATTGTTTTTTTAAATTTTGTTTGTAATTAATAATTGCAACCTTCTGGACCGATTTGAAAAATATATTATTAATCAGTATCGTAGGCTATTCGTATATTAACTTAGGCGAAGTCACGAGGAAAAGCTAGTAGTTTAAAAAAATGACATTGTAGATAATAAAATATTAACACAGTAATTAAATGCATTTTTCCTTATTGCAATCAGTTAAACTGTAACTTGATCACTGCAAACATCGACATGACTGTCTTGCTTGTACTCTATCACAGCCAATGATTTCATGTTTAATGTCAATAATTAATGATTAATCTCATTAGATAACAGTGGATCCACAATCAAGTTTACTTTCATTCTGTTATCGATATGGTCATATGTCATGAGGAAAGCATTGCTAGAGATTCTGTCTGTGTACAAGCATTGAGTACGGTGGCCAAGTGTCGTACCTACTCTGTTATCGAATGAGACGTCGTAACGTATTCTTTATAAATGCCTTTATTGATCGCGTGCAAACGACTCGGTGTAGTCACGTGATCACCACCTGCATTGCGCGCACACACACTCACAATAGTCAACTCGAGCATCTGTAAAGACCACTCAAGAAAAGTCACAATTAAATAGACAACTTTATACTTCAAGCCCTGAAATTCTATTTCATCAATTTATGAAAACGCCTAACAACGAATCCGATTCAGTAATTTATCGTTGTACTGGAATTTCGTCTAGAAAATTCACACCTTCTAGCTTCCTAAAAGATTTTTGTTTTCAGTAGTTTAAAATTAATATTTATCTCTTTTAATTTTTTTTAATTATCATAAATACCTTTTATTTTGCCATACATTTGCTGCTATGTAAAATATATTATTTTTTTACTTTCATAATTTGCATATAATAATTGGAAAGTTATTAGATACATGATCCATAATTATAATAGTTAAATTAAATATTTAAAAACACGACATCAGCGATTTTTCCTCACTACTATTTCCTACTCCATCACCGGACCCATGACCATCTAAGTATAGCTAATTCTTTGAAACAATTACTATGAGCCCAAACACGATATATTTGCTGTAAGTTTGTGAGGAGTTGGGTATACTGTAGAATCCAGATGATACTGCAGTATCAGGTTAAAGTTACCATGTCATTGTATTCATCGAGACCTTTGCAAAGAACTCAAGCACGATATATTTGCTGTACGTTGATAAGGAGATGTGCGGAGGTATATTTTAATTTGGACATTTATTAAACAGAAACGTAATAGCAGTAGTAGTATACCATCTAATATGCATTTTAACCATGAGAAAGCTGTTGATAAAGTTGGTATTAGTAATCTCTGCAAAAAAAATTTCATCCATTTACAATACCAGAATAAGTTCTCCGGCCTTAGGCTGCAATAGTAGTAATTAAGGTTCACTATCTCTTAACACTGTCACCTTTTCTGAATCAGATGTACTTAAGAAGCTAGAGAAATTAGATTTAAATAAAGGCCCAGGTCCGGATGGCCTGCCACCCATACTCCTGTCTAAGTGTGCCAAACAATTGGCGATACCTCTTACCTTGATATTCAATGAATCACTGCGCACTGGTCAATTTCCTGACTATTGGAGAGTTGCTAAAATAGTTCCAATCCACAAAGATGGACCAAAAAATTATATTAAGAATTATAGACCTATATCTATCATATCCATTCTACCAAAAATCTTCGAGTCATTGGTATACCCTCATTTAAGCAACTTAGTTAAGACACTTCTTACTGACCGACAACATGGCTTCATTCAGAAAAGATCTACTTCTACCAATCTTGTAGCTTTTATAGATACTATATCAAGTCATCTCGATCAGGGCCTTCAAGTAGATGCCGTGTATACGGATTTCAGCAAAGCCTTTGACAAGGTAGACCATGCTATTCTTCTATCGAGAGTTGCTGAGATTGGCGTAGGTGGATACGTGTTAAATTGGCTTGCATCATACCTTACTAACCGTAGGTATTATGTGGTCGTAAATGGTGCACAATCTTCTGAATTCAAAGCCACTTCAGGAGTTCCACAGGGGTCACACTTGGGACCACTATTATTCCTCATTCATATCAATTCCATTACAGAATGTTTCCATCACACAACAGCATACTTATTTGCAGACGACCTCAAGATTATTAAACCTATTAAATGCATAGATGACTCTAAATTGGTTCAAGACGACATAGATAGATTAGTTAACTGGTGTGAGCGTAGTAATATGCTGTTAAACGCAGAAAAGTGTAATTCGATTTCCTTCAGCCGGAATAAAACAAAATTACAATCATCGTACACTATTAACAAACACGAAATCAAGCGAGTTGAATGCATACGCGACTTAGGTGTATTGATAGACTGTAAACTCACATTTAATGCTCACATAGACAAAGTACTAATTAATGCATCTAAAATGAGCGGATTCATTGCAAGAAACACTAAAATATTTAGATGCCCGAAAACGAAATTATTGCTATTTAAGTCATTAGTTCGCAGTATACTTGAGTATTGTTCGCAAGTTTGGTCCCCATTTTATGATGTACACAGAAATAGAATTGAACGTACTCAAAAGAGATTCCTCAACTACCTCGCATATAGCCTGAATCTACACAAGAATTTAAACTCATACAACGCTCGTCTGAAATACTTCCGATTATTTTCACTTAATTACAGACGTAAGCTGCTAGATCTCCTATTTATATATAAACTGTTCAACAATAAAATAGAATGTCCTGAACTACTAGCTAAAATCAATATTTCTGCTCCAAGTAGATTACCACGCTCACAGATATACAGGCTGTTCAATGTGCGTAGACACAGAACTAACCTGGGTCTGAATTCACTCATAGTCAGAATGACCAGGCTTTATAACAACTTAACTAGACTTTGTGATTTAGACATCTTTGCCAATAACTTACAGTGTTTCAAGAACAAAATATTGAATCTATATGAATCCAAGTTGAAGTAAATTTTATGAGAAAAAGAAAGTTTATTTCATATTTAATTTTTTGTTTTATTGATAAAGAAGAATTGTTTTTATGTTAATTATTACCTAGTAATTTCTTACAAATTATCTATCTGTTTTTTGTTTTTTTTTAATTTTGTAATTTTTATATTATTTCCGGTGCAATACTTAAGTTAGCTGTGATTACCTTTAATTAAGTGAGCGCTAAGCATGTTTTTACTTTATTGTTATTAATCTTAAGTTTTTGGTGTGTCACTTGTTGGCGATCCTAATAAATAAATAAATAAAAATTTGTTTGCGTGTGTGATATTTCGGCGCCTGATGCTGTTTCATTACAATGTTTATTTTTGTATATTGCTTGATAAGCTCTGCTTCTTTCAGAAGTTCCAGAACATCCCAGTGTATTTATCTTCTTATGAAGGATTTGACGTAGTTTGTTGTGATTACAGCAATGCAGAAGTCATGCAAGCCAGCTATGGTGGCCCGCATGTGGCACGCGAGCCGGCGCGCGCTCTCCTTGGATCACTCGCCGGCGTACCAATTCGCCCGCTGTCAGTGGCAGCACCGGCCATCGTCCTCCTACCTCATTTACAGGTACATACAATAATTATCGGCCAAACCTTTTCCACGCAACCACCTACTGATCCAGCTTACGTCCAATCAATATATCCAAGTTTGATATAAATTTATCTTTTTTGTGTCTGTTTGTCGTGATTTCCTTTTTTTTTTTAATTAATACGTAAAGCAAAGCAAACGATTCGGTAAAAAAACGATACATAAAACTAAATTCAGCTTAGTGGTATACATTATCTTTTATTGGCCCTCGATTTTACATATTAAATTGTATTTTCCGCCTCAAATAGATACGTAGGCCTTCAAACTTTTTAGCTCGTTTTAGCATTTGTCCGTAGATATATGTATGCAAAACTACAAGCCTATTCAGTGGGCTGCATGGTTTAAAGACTAGCAGCTATGTTTATACGAATGAATAGAAGAGTAGTCTGATACAATAATATTTTCCTTCGTTAACGCGTTAAGATTCAACAACAATTTAAAGAACATCATTCAGTTTGGTCCAAATCTGATATGCCAACGCATTTTTCGATATTCTGTTAGAGCACTGTGGCACCAAACCTGTAGGACCATTGTAGTTGATTTTATTTGAGTTCGAAACTGGTTCGAATATCTGAATTTTCATACATTTTTGTTGAAAATAGGAATTCCAAATAACTAAAACAAATAAAATGTCCTGTTGGCATAGATAGTATAGCATTAATGCTCAGACGGACAAGCTCAAACAGAATACACAAAAACAATGCGTTGGCCGGCACTTTCAGATTTGGACTAAATCTCTATGAAACATGGATGATGTCCTTTCCCTATTAACTTAGATTCGAGAATTATGGTAAACATAAAAAAATATTGAATACAGTAAAAAATAAGTATGTGGTGTTAATTCGACATGGCAGATCCCGTGATGATTCTGAATGGTTCTGAATTTAGCTAGTTCAGGTGCTGATATTTTAGAGAATCGCATAGCTTATTCGTCCTAGGCGAGATTTGTTGAGG
This sequence comes from Falcaria lacertinaria, assembly GCA_951449985.1. Lineage (NCBI taxonomy): Eukaryota > Metazoa > Arthropoda > Insecta > Lepidoptera > Drepanidae > Falcaria > Falcaria lacertinaria. The sequence continues at coordinate 3,322,207 of OX602109.1, read as the reverse complement.
TCTTCACGCTTTCTACAAAGACTTGGTTTTAATCGTTTTCAGATGGATATTGTTCCTAAGCTTGGTATCGGTGGGCATCGCGAGCTTTGCCTGCCAGCGGCTGCCGCGGCGATACGAGGGCCCGAAGGTTGAGCTCAACTACTTCAAGTGGTTTATATACTTCACTAACTGGGGGTTCACACTCATAGCCGTGCAAGCAGGATTGGCTCTCGCCGTCCTTCATCGGTATAGGGGCGAGAAACACTTTAATATATGTGAGTGTCATTTAAGAAAGCTGCGGTTGTCAAGTCTATATGTTTTTAATTAAGGTGTGATTGATTACACGCACTCTTTATATTATGAAATCTTCTTAGTAAATAGCTTGAGCTAGTGCATACAATATTTTATTACGTGACTAGTACTTGTTAAAACTTTATAATTATGCAAATGTCATGAAGAGCAATTGTATAAACTTAGCTTGGTGCGTAAAGTTCTGCTAGCTCCATAATCATACAATTATTTGAGTTTTAATCATTCCATTTACGTTCAAAAAACCCCTGAAAGCAATGACCAATTGGAGCAGGGTCAAGGATTCTTGTGGGCGCTGCCATTACCTACATTAGCGCCTGGACGACGCACAAAGTCTAAATTAGTCTGAATCATTGTCGCGTGTTGCCACTAATTTGAAATTGTACTGTCGCACGTGTCTCCAATTTCTTAACCATTCATAAGACTTGTTTTATTCCTTATTTTCGTTTGATACTCTTGATACGAATTCACGCAATCAAAATTGTCTAGAACTCTTAACAAACATAAAACGGCTACCAATATTAGTTTCTATGCCACAACACTGGTATCTAATGCTTATGTGATGTAGTTACGGACTTCATGTTATATTCAGAGCACTTCACACTAGCAATATTTTTTATTTAAATTAATGATATTGTTTATGTAACTTTTTGACGATCAATTTGTCTGTATCAATAGAATTAATTGAAACCGTTAAAAGTCACCTTGACAAAACGATGTATTAATACAAATGGAGCAATAAATTTGGACATGGAACTCCCACATTTTTCCATGTCAGTATCTATCGGTACGGGGTCACGAACTGTAGATTGGCCACAATTTCGCGTCAATTAAGACCCCAGTCGAGCGGGCCGCATCCATTGTGCTTCAAATTATCTTATTGGTTCCTCATTCTTGGCTTTGACGTCGACAATTGGAGCTACTACTACTACTGCACTCTGAATGCCGAAAGGATATTATGATTTATTTCTGTCTGACGGCGTGGCAAGGACCAATTACGCGCATGTTCTCCGAATACCATATTTTCTAACTATCACTTGTTTCTTTGAATATCACTTGCTACTTTGTCAGTTTTTGGCATAAGGAAGCTGTTACATGGGCTGCCGAAGCATAACGATTCTCATCACGCATTATAATAGAGCTTATAGCTCCAAAAATTTAATCTATAACAATCGCTTCTTTTATGACTGACTCAAGTAAACCGATGTTTTTCATGAGATCCGTGTTTTGATTTTGTTTTTCTAATAATAGACTCATATTTTGGCTACAATCGCCTGTCATGTCAGTACTCTTGTATTGTTTACGTGGTGGGTTGAATTGAAACACGTGCTATGATAAATTTTGTAGGCATTCGACTCGATCGTCGTGACAAAGTGAGCAGTGCCATGACTTGAACAACGCATTCGTCTAGAATGTGTAGGTCCCAGTTTGAAACTAATTGAATGGAGTAATTATCTACTATCTGCTCTATAATTATTACTGTCGTAATCCTTCGTAACAAAGTTAATGTAAATAAGACCACTAACGTCACTGCTGTGAGATCTTAGAAAAAAGTGCATTAGGTACTATGATTATGTAATAAAATTGTTTGTAACAAACTTTTTTCTTTGTATGGCACTGAGATGAGTTGATGTTCGGTCACGTGGTACCGAGGTGTTTTAATGGGCTGAGGCATTTGTAGTCTATATATATACAAATAATAGTGTTTACTTTTTTCTTCGTACCAGCTTTGCACACTAAGTTTATTTACTTTTCAGCATGTGCCGATGACGAAATTTCGATTCCAGCGTCACGCCGCACACGCACTCCGCTGCTCTGCCGCCTGTATTGGCTGACGTTCAACATTGCTACGGATCTTGCCTTCGTCATTTCACTCGTATACTGGACTATGGTTCATGATCCAAGTATGTATAGCGGAATGACCTTACATTGCACTTTGAATAATATATAAACTTTTTGAGTACATTGTCATATTATGCCATTCAATTACACGGATACATGATAATTTTATATATTTATTCAGTCAGCAATAAAATTAAATAAAAAAAACACAATGCAATTAAATACCGCAGCAAAAACAGCATTACCGTACATTAACTTATTTTATTATTTTTCTTTGACAATGACAAAAAAACTCGCGTCTCTCGTCTCGCGTTTATACTTTGGAGACTAAATTATTCAGCTGTCATCATTTCGCAGCAATTCATTTGATTTTTTAAAGGCACTGCAGTAAGTAAATCTAAACTAGGCTTGGGCGACAGAAGAGCTCCGAGCAGTGCCAATTCAAACCCGGCTTACTTTGGCAAAAGCAAATTTTATCACTATAGTGCCAAAACAAACGTGACAGACCTAGCTAGAGTAACCACTGCTGCACTGGTAAAGTATGTATGCCAGCAGCATCGGAAGAATTAACTCGGTCATTGCTGAATCCGTGTTGGAAATAATAGCTTAGCCGCTTATAGGAAGCAACTAAACTCATATCCTCAAGCAGCTCAGAAAACATTCCTATAACAAAGCTTAACAGTAGCGTTATTTGGCTGCGAACCTCGTTAGGATGAAGGAAATATCCCAGTCCGCTGCTCCTAATTTGGATTACTCAGTTTAGCCTGTCTTTTAAATTGACGGCTTTATCCCTTATGTACGTTTCTCCCGTTTCAGAGATCCATGACATTAATGCTCTCAACCTCCTTGTACATGGCGGCAACTCGCTGATCATGTTATGTGAGATCTGCGTCACTTCGCACCCGGTGCGGGCGGCGCATGCGCTGTACGGGGTCGGCGCGGGCCTGGCGTACGGCATCTTCAGTGCCTTCTACTGGGCTGTGGGGGGCACGGACAGAATAGGCATGTACGCCATATACCCGGCGTTGGACTGGAATAAACCTGGTGAGGTATACAATAACGCGAATGTTTCGCCATTGAACTGTGTAAAGATTTGAATTGACGTCTTCCTGCATCGCATTCCACTCTGTCTATAATTAAATCACAGGTAAGTAGAGCATAGTTTTAAATTGACTGAAAACTACCTGTTATCGCGTATTTAAGTTCGGGCTAAGTTAATTCTGGTATGATTTTCACCAATCCATCAATGTACTCGTACTCCTGTACGAGGTCGTGATTAGTTTGTTTCTTGCATCTATGTAAATAGAATTACTATTATTTTAATGTCCTTAGCACAATATTTAAATATTTAAGGAAAATTTACTTTAATCTAATATAGTTCTTTTCGGTAAAGTATCAGTAAAAATGGTTCAACTGTATTCAATAATAGCTCAGTCATATATATGTGTTAATTTAACGTGTAATCGATTATATAGATATGAGCTTAGATAACACCAGAATAAAATCACATTAATAAACTTATTTTGTCTTGCGAGGTAAGAAGAATATATGCATGAATTTAATTTCTCCCTTGTCCTTGTTCCAGGCTCAGCATTTGGGTTTGTGACTCTCTGTGCGGTGGTGTTGGTATTCGCGCACGCACTGGCCACCTGTATCGTGATGCTGCGCACGCGGCTCGCGGCTCGGCTGCAACCAGCACGCTCGCAGTCCGAGCGATTCACGCTTCCAACCCACTGAGGAGGATCTGTTTGAGCTAGGGGCGTTTCGTCATATTGTTCTTTCTTCCCTGTTCTTAACTCCACATCCATACATCGATGAGGACTTGACATTTCTAAAAACAAATATTAATTAATTGATGTGGAATCGTCATTGCTTCATCGGTTTTTTGCGAAATGTAATGTCACTAAACTAATAAAGAATACTGTTAAAATAAAACAAACTTAAACAGGGCTAAACAATAATAATTTACAACAGATATCATATTTAAGAAATTAGTCTTAAGAAATTCCAAAGAAACTCGTGAAGCGAAACACTGCACCCGTTTTAGTCTGCGTAAACCATAGAGATATCTTAGGACTGATTCATTTAATTCTCAAAGTCAATTTATTATAAATTAAAAAAGTTATTATTTGTCTTTGGATACGCACTATAAGCTCATGGCAAAACATATTTTACTTACGGACTATTTTATTCTTAAATCAGGAATCCTCATTATGGCGCAACGCTCCTCGCTCATTTTCGTAACTATGATAATACGTAATAATATAAAGAAAACAAATACATATAAAAAATACGATCATCACTGCGCTGTGAGTTTACACTGCCTTTATACACAAATGTATTACGTAATTTATAAATTCGTATTATGTACTGAAAATGCTAAGATCCCACGTTGAACCACTTATTGTGAAAAATATTAGTCGACCACTCTAAGTGGAGAAATTCGATCTATTCAAAAAATATAACAAATACTAGAATTTTCCCGCGACTTAGCCCGGGTAACAATTGTTTGCGTAAAGCCTACATTACATAATGATAGTGTATTAGAAATATTTTTTAAAGCGGCTCATTAGCTCCAGATATTTTACCCATACAAGCAAACAAACAAAATGTACCCACTTATAAAAATAAAGGACCATCAATTCAATTAAAGAAGAAAATCGTGCTAGGTGTCATTTAATGACATTTTATCACTGATTGAAAACTAATTCTAACCGAAGAGCCATAAATGCGGATATAGTTGAATATCTACTATATCAATAAATTATTAATACTAAAAACAGAACTAAGAGCGACTTCCTAATTTATTATTTGATCCATTAGATCCAAATGAAAATGTCTAAGTTATTAATTTATCAATTGTGATATTTATTTTAATAATATTATAGTGATGAAATCAATGAGCAATACAATGTGCATTTATTAAGAAATATATGTATCAACACATTCTACATACACCGCTGGGCTAGTGGCTAGTATGCCTGTTTGCCACATAGGTGTTCGGGTTCGATTCCCGCTAGGGCAATTTTTGCCTTATTTGTGAGTGTGTGTGGTATGTATTATAAAGTATTTAATAACATCAAAAATAATATTTAACTACATTATAAAGTATATTATAGTCACTATAATATTTTATCAATGAGGAGATTATTCTTAGGAGCATTTCGAAAATCTCAAAAAGTATTAATTGTTACACGTTAATAAGTAAATGTTAGGCAATAAATGTAAGTAATAAAGAAGAAAATACGTATTGTAAAAGAAAACACAAGCGACATTTTGGTGCCAATTCTGTTGTTCTTTGAAACTAAATACATAATATGTACAAACATCGTTTTGACAGGACTTATATTAAGTTCGACAGGACTAAGCTAAAATTTTGTGTAAATCTAATGTGTGCCAACAGAAAAGGCACCATTCTTGTGAGTGTCCCGCCGTAGCATAACACCGCGACATGGTCATATTATTTCACATTTTTATGGACTTCATCATATCAGAGGTATGCAGAACATCCTCTGAGAAGTAGTTCGAGGATGTAGAAACTACGACAGACTCACCATCTGTCACATTGGCACCAAATTATCTTCGGTGAGTGTTTGAACACCACGTCTTCGTGTACCCTTGTAGAAGAGCGTGCCAGCGTGCGTGCAGATATTAAGATAGATCTATGTGGATTCTAAAAGGCTGGTCTCGGTTTAGGCGTGGCGTTACTCCTGATTTTGAGTAATATTATAGTATACATACTACCTACATATTTGGGTAGCCGCATTTATTTAGTAGGATATATCTAATTACACAGTAATATAAGTAGTGAAATAATTATTGTTCCTAGCAATTAACATATTTAATAAGGTACGGACAAAACGCTGTGATCTGTTAATGGAGATAATGCATGGTAATAAAACCTGTTGACTGCTATTGTAATTAGGTGGTTAATATATAACTTAAACTGATTCTTGTTGTTTTACTGATCGGGTATGTAAAAAGTCCACATGCTCATATTGTAAGTCAAGAATATTATTAACAAAAAATCTAAATAAACATGTATATATTCTATTCTATCATATTCGTGGTATGTGTATCGTTTTAGCGTGATTGAGTGAAATTAAAAGGAAACACAAACTTTCGCATTTACTATATTAGTAGGATGCTTCCAGAATTTTGGAGATCTTTAAGGAAACTTCCGCACAATGCACAACTGTTATAGTTGTGTTTTTTTATTTCGATCACTTTCTTCTTCCGAATACACAACTTTACTCCTAAAGTAGTTGGGAGTAATAAAGGATGCCAAAAAATTATCCATGGTCAATCAGCCGGATTACAGGACCGTACCACGCTTAATGAGTACCGCTATAGTGATAGTGCAGTTACATAAATATCAGTAACACCAAATAGGGTACGTTACTTAGCTACGACGTTCTGCAGCTTGCTTGACCTTGTTCACTGATGAATAGGTTTCCACATAAAAAGAGTCTAAATCATTGCCAGTGCATGAAGGTGCGATGTGTTCGCGTCGTCGCCTTGAACGCGGTCGCGTGCACGTCTTGTGGACGGAACGCGCAGGCGCAGCATCCCGCGTTTATAAAACGCAAAGCTACGTCCCAGTCGTGCCTCGAACGCGCGCTAAATATCGCGTGTGCTCTCCACGCATACGATCAGAAAACACGTGAATTTCAAATAATGCTTTGAAAAATATAGTTTAATTTAATTTATCGATTTTAGTGCTGTGGACATAAGATTGGTATGTAAAATATATATCATTTTTTCCGTCCATTTTCAACTTGCCCCATATCCCTAATAATCGCCAGTGTCCCAGGGCAATACACACATGTAGGTCACTATCAAATTTAACTACATTTCTCATTAATATTATTATTATTATTAGAATAGATATAAATTTAGGTCAAACGTCAATTACTGGCCATATTATATAGATATCGTAAACCTTCGCACTATATCTTCTGTATCTTAATATTATTTACACCTCACAGTAGATAATTGTTTACACTATTATATATACTCATTGCATTAAAATAATAAAACATACTTTATTGAAGTAACGTATTTTCAATACAGAAAATAGAGCAGTTTTTCCGTATAAATTAAGTCTGTACACAACAAGTGGTTAATTAATGACACGCAATGGCACAATGAGAACAATTATGACAACTCCGCTTCACAATTATAACAATGAATAATAGCAAGGTTCCATTCAACCATAGTTTTTACAATTTCTGTCTGTCTGTATTTTACACATTGTTGGTGAACCGAACTTAGAAATTTGAGGCGAAAAATATTTAACCCACTTTTATTAGCTTCATGTGTATACGTATGTATGGATCTATCAATGTAACGGGATCTTTTAACGTATTTTTTACAGACATGACGTCTAATTATTAAGGAAATTTTGGACTGATAACAATGCCATCATTTTATATCTTTATCCTAATATCCTGATCAGGATAAGTAAGCATTTTTTTAAGCGTAATATTTCAGTTTTTAAATAATATTTTTTAATCTACAACGGAGTAATCAAACGCACGACCTATCCTATGTAAGCGATCACTTTGCGCTGCAATACTATCACATACCCAGCCCATAGCTCTATAGGCTCGCGTCCATAATCCATTCGACCCTTGCGTACACTATTTCATTTTGAGAAGAACTGCTATCTTGCAACAAAATGGACAAACGGATGTCGCGGCTCTTCATACTGCCTAGTTTCAAAATCTTTGCTGCTAGCGCAGCGTATCTCCGAGGAGAACTGAAAATTAAAAGCTGTCTTATATAGTTGTGAATTGTGATCTGCTGTAAAATGGAGATACTAGACCAGTTGTCGTTTCCCGACAGGCGTAGTAGGTCTAAGTTCTCTATCGAAAAGTTACTGGAAACTTTACTTACCACAGAAACACATCGTCATCGAAGGAGTGTATAGTGAAGAGCGATGTGTCTAATTATTTCGAAAACAAATTCTTCTCTGCCAAGTCTGAAAGGGACTCGGTGTGATGATATGTATATGTATGAGTATGTTCCACATTAACACAGTCGCAGTTAACGGCTAGTTTTGCTATAATTTGCGCTAATTAAAACATTGCAACTCAAGATCATCGAATCATTGAAACACGCAAGTGTTGGCTTTCATTTTCATTGTTAACATGCAACGATAAGTATATTAATGATTACTATGAACAGCATTACCATACATGATAGTATTAATCACTAACTTCTGAATAGGTTTTTTTTCAAAATGCTTTACGCTTAGAGAAAACGAAGAAGGCAGACCCCACCGTCAGATGGGAATAATAATTGCCAAGGAGAGAGAGAGAGAGCTTTACATGCTATATTTGCATTTGCCTTATCTGTAAATAAATAAAATATTTGTTATATATTTACAATAAAATCCGTTCAGCCACTTTGGCGTGATAAAGAGACAATGAAACAAGTATCCAATCTGTTGTATTCATTAGATATAAGATTATTACTTTAGTTACGCAACCAAACTACGCATTAGCTATATGTTTATGATCCTTAACAAGATATAGGTGTTTATAATTGTTCACAATCAAACATACAAATATATCAGAAACGGTAGCAAGACAGTAATACATTTTATTAAAAAAGAAGTGAAGTAGGTACTCGTAATCGTAAGTGCATACTGCATATGATTCGGATATTTATGATTTATGAACGTGTGCGCAGAGCCGCATCCATTGTGTAATTGCCATCGATCGTAAACGAGCAACATCCTTCAGGAACACTAAGGTCGTAAAAAACACATCTTCCTCGTTTTCTATGACCTTGATATTTATCTACATATAATTATAAGCCGGTGTGGGAAGTGTATTGTGTTTGTTAATAAGCAGGTGTATTAAATAATTTTCTGCGATACAGAAACATACAGATGAATTTTCGTATTTGTTTTTCGTAGCATCACTGCTTTGCTTAGTTTGGCCTTATAGCACTGTGTGATAATGTCCAAACATTATTATGTTGCTGTACTGTACCTACCTGCATAAATTTATTTATAAAATTATCTTTTTATCTCGTTTTACGTGATACCCACTGCATTCGTTCTTCTTTATACATAAATATTACATGTGTTATAATTCATCGCATATAATATAATGCATTTAACTTGAAAATACAGTTTCGTGTGATTTATTTTTATTATTTATAATAAGATTTTTATAAGATAATATAATTTATTTTTGTAATTATTCAACAGTGTGTGTAAAACCCAATCAGCAAAATATGGTAGCAGTCACACATTAGTTTAAAAGTAAAAGATATAGCTTCTATTCGATTCGATACCGTTAGTGATTAAATAACATAACTGACGTACGGACACATAAGGCAAGTGATATGACTAAACGTAACTCATGATTCAAAACTTATAAACGTGGTATAGACAGATATTAAAATATTGTTAACACGAAGTACAAAAAAACCGAAACGATATAATAACTTAGTATAAGTTTAAAATTGTATGAATAAATGACTACCTTTTTATGGACACATCACATTTTTATGGACATTAAAACAATAATTGAATTACCTCTTTAGGAACAAAATTTATAGCCAGCAACCTAAGATAACTGGCTAAAAATATTCTAAAATTAAAGAAAAATTCAATTCCTAGATCTTTTTCTTCTTACATTTCCATCTAGTACATATAATAAAGTGCCTAATAGGTCGCTATCTGTACATGGAAGATACCTATAAAAAAATCTACTATTGGTGCCAATTCTGTTGTTCAAAATTACTAAACTTAACTAATTTGACAGATCAAAAAATATTGCCATCCTTATTTAACCCATAACAATGTGGTTTTTACTTGTGTATGGTTGTAAACTTCTCTTAACATTTAGTTTTTGTTTTATTTCATTCATATCATAAAAAACGGAATGTACGTTGAAAAGTCAAACGATGGCGCAAACAATTTCCACGCGTACGTAGTCGCGGGCATATCTAGTTTTTAAATAAAATCCTTCACCTTTTAAATGCAATAGTTATTAGACTCATCCTTGTATGTCCTTGTATTCTATTTTACAAAAGCAAAGGTTATCCATATTAATATACACTCGCTATTTGTGTGCGACTGGGAGGCTGGTCGGTAAATAAAGTATACTATTGGTATAGGTTAGTTGTATGTGTAATTTAATATTAAAATCGTCCGCTTGGTTACGGCTACACAGCTGTGTTGTCGCAAAGAGAACAAAAACCAACCAGATACCTGACTATCCTCCTCTTTTTGTCCCAATAATTAAATTTGAAGTAAAATTACTTGCTACATAATTTAGTTACATATTTCCGTGAACATTTTAATTTGAGGAAATATCTACGAACCGAAATGGTAAACTATAGTACGATTATCTAACTGGACCCTTCACCCTCAAGAATATTGCAGCCAAATAACGCTACTAGTCTGTGTTCCTGCGAAGAGTTAGGTTCCCAGAATTGCTCGAGGATGCGCAGTGCTAGAATTATGGGAGGAACTGTTGGATCCGTATACTGATAGCTTCGCGTTTCCGCCTTATATAAGGTTGGTGACATGCCAAAGATTTATTGTTAAGGTAGAGGAAGGGTTAAGGTTCCAGTTGTATAAATCTGACAAATATTTTCGTGTATCATTTTTTTCCTTATGTTATAAAGGTTACTTACCTTTGTAATATACCTACGCAATTAGAGAAAACAACTTTTAAATCGTAAAGTACCGTGATAAAATTAAGCGGAGTTATCTTATAAAATTTAATAAGTAGTAGGTAATATGTGCATGGTTAACCTCGAGCCGTCGAGCATAATAAACGTCATTCTCCAAACTCATTTGTCAAACTAATTTGCGTAAATTTTGTTCGCAGTTCAGCCGCATGTGTGTGTGACATTGGGAATGATGAGCACAATGCTTAGCTAGCTCTACGAGAAGGCCACTGACCTGTACACACAACCGAACAAACCCTTCAACCACAATGACGCGCGGCTCATTGAAGAAGGGTGCCTACTGCATCTCGGCGTGGCTCGGAGAAGGTGGCGAAACCTTGGAACTGTTCTCCAGATCATGCTTCAAAACAGTTTCCCCGCTTGCGTGGCGCGTGCCTATCCTCGTCTGGTCGGTCCTCACAACAATCTGCTCGATAGCCTACTTCTGGGGGCCCAAGGAGAAGTACCTGCTCTACATGACACACTGGGGACTCATGTTTATTGTACTTGAGATGATATTCGGCATTATAGTCGCTGTAAAGAAACCGCAAGGTGGATTACCTGGTGAGGAACTTTATATACTGTAAAGGGGCTACCGCTATTTATTAAGGCAGGTCAAATACTTTATGAGCAGCTAAAATGTTGCAATTATTTAGATAAATGCCTATATTGCGGTGAAAAGTTGGTGTACTTCACCTCGTGACAGGGTATACCTACGTCTCATGAACATAATGCGCGATCGGAACTGGTGTTGCAGTGCTATTAACAGTTGCCCCACCATTTTCGTAGTATGAATACATTATTATTCGTACGTAGGCAATATGGACAGCAACACACCAGTCAGCTTCACTACGCCTGCTGTCTTGTTATAATAAGGTGCGCTCCACCAATGGCCCAACAATGGACGCGTGTACGAATATTGCACAAAACGGGGCTGCGGCTAAATGTTGCACGCTACAATATCCGAAAGGAAGTAGGTACCTATGTTTACCTTTAATTGGTAGACATAGTGAGACCAATAGGCACTGCACATACAGTGTAAGCCATCCGATAATAATTTGGTATACAAAGTTGCTCCATGCCTGTACTGTAACTTCTAAAATATCCTCCCACGAGACACTGACTTAAAACAAAGCTTTCTTGGATTTCTGCTTATAGTTTTACTTCATGTATATCACAATTATTACAATATCGTATATAATTACTAAATATTTTATGGACTAGCTTGAGCCAGGTCGATTTGTCATGAAAATGTGTTTTATGTTATACATATTTATGTATAAAAATATCCGGAAAAATTAATGCGGCTTAAAAGATTTACCTAGAAATAGGCGATTTCTAGGTAAATCTTTTCTTAGTTTTTAGATCAAAACCAAATCTAGGCTATAACTGAACTGAATCAGATCCTCAACTAGCAATTATTTACTATGTCATAAAGATATTAATAGCTCGAATCATAAAATGCTTTTGCCAAAAGTGATTAGACTTAATGAGTTCAATTAAAAACTATAACCTAAATAATATCGTTTCGCAAGGCCTTGGCAGTCGAACGAGGAACGGAGACGGTCAGTCTTGTTGAGATCTAACCGATGTCACGCTCTACTGATTCTGTACAATACTAACGGTTCAGTTTATGGCTTACTTCGCAAACGACCGGTCTCTCTCTCTCATGATAAAGTTACGCTAAAATGATAAAAGCAAGGCTACATTTTACCCATAAGGAAACTAAGCGAAGACCTAAAAGAAAGTGATTGTTCCGTGTCCTAATAATACTCAATGAGTGGGATTAGACTGTCCTGTATTGGGATTACAACATGAATTGTGTGAAGTGCTTAAAAATACAGTGCGAATGGCGGATGTGCTCGCTGGAGCACACATCTCCTTCAAATTTCTACGTGAGCTGTTGGCAAAGTAGCCGCTCGTGTTTGCCGCTCCTGTTGTTGAGAAGTTTCCTCCTCATATACTCTACGTGTGTTCTCCTCACATCCATGCTTATGCTGCCCTTGACATTGAACATACACATAGGATATTGGTTCATATATCTATCGCACTGGGGTTTACTTCTCACTGTTCTCACCATGGCCTTCTCTACTATCGTTTCGGCATCCGCTTACCTTAAGAATCACATTGGTATGAAGTTTGTTTCAGCTAAAAATTTTCATTTATCTTTGTTTTCTTAATCACATTGATTTCATCTACACTAATATTATAAAGAGAGAGGATTTGTATTTTTGTGGATTTGTATTGAATAGGCTCCGAGACTACAGGACCGATTTCAAAAATTCTTTCATCGTTAGAAAGCTACATTATCACTGAGTAACATACGCTATTTATTATACTAGATGCCCGCCCCGGCTTCGCTCGGGTAGACAAAATATTGTTATTTTGTAAGTGACATTACTATAAATGTCTACCCGTGCGAAGCCGGGGCGGGCCGCTAGTTATATAATAAAATTGAGATCGTTAAATAGTTTCAACACTCATCGCATGACAGTAGGTACTCCCTCATTACATTAGTCAACAAAGCGAAAGGTGTATCAGCAGCAGCCAGCTCAATCAGTAGCAGACTTGCTGGGACAAAGTTACAGATACTTCTTTTTAACCTCTCAATAGCACCGCAGGAAAATAAGTGCTATCACGCATCGTAATTTATAAGGTATCTCCAAAGTACTAACCGCAAGGAAACTCACGAGGATAACGTTATGGGTGGTGCATCAGTGAAGTCATGAGGAGGATTAATCGTAGACACGTAGTGGCAGTCACGTCTCGAAGCGATGTCGTCTCGACCTCGCGCCGGATGCTCGTGACACCTCTCCACAGGCAGGCTCATAACAAAGTACTCGAAATGAACATCATAACATCACATTACATTTATGTCAACTGTCCAAACCAATATGATTTGTGTACATTTGGGATTATGTTGTAGTTATGATATCATCGATACAAACCGTTCACCTATATTATTACCAACTGTAAAACGCTTCTACAAACATAGTTCTTATTTTATTTTCCGTGTTTCTCAAACCAGTCAAATTAATGGGCATCTTTTTTTATTGTCTCTAATATTTTAATCTCCGTCAACTTCACTACACAGTATAAAACAAAATAGTTTCCCGCTGTCTGTCTGTCCCTGTATGTATGCTTTAAAACTGCGTAACGGATTTTGATGCGGTTTTTTTAATAGATGGAGTGATTCAAAAGCCCGTGCGAAGCCGGGGCGGGTCGCTAGTACATAATAACCGTCAAAATAATGATACAGTTAAGATTTAAGATCTACATATTTTTCGTAATTAATTCATAATATCTATAACACGTTTAACGATAAAAATGTGATGATGACAGATTAGTTGTAATGGGGAAAACTGGTAGGAATTAGTCGTGAAATGCTGAAGTAAGTAACAACCTCCATTAAGCTTGAGCTTCTTATGTGTGAGATCACGAGTAAGAAATCTGAATCTAACCCCAGAACATTTTGTAACGTATTTACACAGCAAAGATCTGGCGTGACATCAGCAGTCAGCACCATAGTAATACTTATTTGTGTTTTACACATCCATTATTTATTTTACTAAATTAATGACCATAAAGTAAATAAAAATAAATGAGTAGAACCGGTTTCTTTGATGCAAAGGTGTTTTATTTTATGGTCAGATTAGTCGTCAGTAACTCGTTTAATACCTCAATACATCAAGGTTTAGTATCAATCTTGTCTTTAATTGAAATTAACCGGTCAATTTATATGCAAAAAATAATATATTATTCGTTTCAATCATCGCATCGGTTGTGTTTACTGGTGTCAACTGTGAATTATTGATATATTTTGCTTAGCTAAGTAACGACTGAATATAATTTAACATATTTTATGCTTGACTTGAGTTACAGTTTTTCCAAGGCATAAAGATGTATTATATTGTTTTAACATATAATATTATGTTAAAAGCTATATTATCGATAATCTAAAAAAGTTAAGTAAGTTTTAGGGTAGGCAACGCGCGAATGATACCCCGCTGTTGCAAGCGTCCATAGGCTACGGTGACCGCTTACCATCAGGTGGGCCGTATGCTTGTTTGCCACCCAAGTAGTATAAAAAAAAACTAAAAAAGTATAATATAAAAGCGCAGAGTTCCGACTGATAGTAGGAATGTTGAGACGGGGACTATTCATGTGTAAAGAATCCGGTACTGTAGAGTGTTAATGCTTCGAACACTGGTTATCATTCGTTCTTTTGTTGCGAAAACTGGATATGCTGGAATAAGCGGATTCAGGGAACCCGTTAATATGTAATAAGGTACTTAGATTTACGCTATTTACGGTGGTAATTTAGACCTTCATAAGTGCCTTATTAGGGCCTAAACTGAATAAATGATTTTAATTTGATTTGCTGTGTTATTAATACTTTACCGTTTTTTACCAGACGCAACTTTCGGCCTGCCGTGGTACGTGAAGACCTACTGGGTGCTGTATAACATATCGATACCCGTGGCCTTCCTCGTCACCGTCTTCTACTGGGGCGTCTTGAGCTCCCGTAAGTTCCTATCCTACAATATCGTACATTAAATAATAAGCCAGTGCTACATAAAAAATATTATGTGGTCGATCTTTGGTTCGTACCAACCTTATTTTATTTGATTCAGTGACAAGCGTATCTTTAACCACAGAATCGTGAGCATTTTCATACAAAGTAATGCCAGCCTTGAAGCTCTCCTAGGGCAATTAAAATATGAATTGTGACATTTAAATTTTTACTCTGATTTGTATCCTTTGTTCAAGAATTTATTAAAGTTTACTTTGGCATGAGCATTGGGCATAATATGGTCTACTACAAAAAAAATAACCCGTTCGGTCTAGTGGTTAAGCGATCGGACTACCACGCTTAGATTGGAGATTTTCACAATCGTTACAGGTTTTTATAAATTATATTCATCTAAAGCACCCACAAAACAGGGAAAGCGTTATCTATGTCTGAATTTAAAAAGGTCGAAATAAAAGTAAGGGTCCCTGTAGAAAATACTCCAAGGTCGTAGTTCGTTATTCTCCAGAATTATTTAAATGCCTTAGTTGTTATGCCATGGGTAAAAATGTGACTCGCACGCAAAATCGTGTAGATACCAAGAGAAAATGCGGTATACGCATTGAGGCCCTCTTTTACGATGATTTATGATGACGCACACGCACGAACGTGCCTTGAATCAAATTTGGCCTCTCACACGTTTAAGGCCAAAATTCTAAAATACGAATATGTATGTATGTTCGTCGTATATTGTCATTTCGTGTTAAATTATTCCGCCATATGCAATTTACAAATGTTTTCTATAATAAAAAAGTGGTGATCATGTTTATGACTTTAATTTTGCGTATACTGCTATCATAAACTATTTCGTATTCATTTTGCAATACATATTTATTGTAGACACTTTAATTGAACAAAATGGAATACAGAAATATATTTTTTTAATTATACAAACGTATATTTATCATATTTCAGTACCGAAGAGCGACCTGAAGTATGCGCCAGACCCGGTGTTGGACGTCATGGTCCACGGAGTAAACTCGATCGCTATGACTCTAGAACTGGTGTGCTCCGCGCATCCCAGTCGACTCCTGCACATAATGCAGCCGCTATACTTCGCCGGGGCCTACGTACTATTTACCATCATATACCATTTCTCTGGAGGACTTGATCCGTGAGTTCATGCTGTTACATTCTAGTTTTTTTATATCACTCACTATACCTATAGAGCAACAAATTAGATACGGTTTACATGGCCATGGTAAGTACAGCATGGGCTGTATTTACCAATTTGGACAGTTCATTCAATTCCAACTATACTGTCTGAACTAAGCATCTTCGAAACTACATGTTCATTTTACGAATTGGTACCTAATTGTACATTATTTTCCAATAAATGTGTGATAACAATAACAACTAATTACAGAAAAAAACACAATTCAGTATCACGTAGCATCAGCATGCTTAGATGGCTGGCAGCTGGCAGCTGGCAATATTGCCAGTATGCAGTATGGTGATTTTTAAAGCCGTTAAAACCTTATTAAAACAAAATTAATCACATCAACCTTGTACACCTAATAAGCTTGAAATGCTACTTTGATTGAATAACCATATTTGATATATCAATTTAAAATGTATTAATGACCACTGTTTCGACCATAATTGCATGCAGTAATGTTAGGAATTCAAGATCGTTGTCCACCGATGGTTACGACCGGTATAGAGGTGGTCACGTGTGTATCGCAACCGTGGTATTCATTATGGTAGGTGCGTGGGACACACGTGATGCAGCTTTATACTCTATGTTCGTAGTTTAATAATACTACCTACTCTTAAGTACTTTTTGTTCCTATGACGAGAAAGGTTTCCAGAGCTATTAGATTGTACTGCGCTGCGAGTAGGAGGACTTCTACGTCATCATGGTCCTATCACTTCAATACCTCTCAACACCCCGGTTGCAAGCGTCCAGAGGCTACGGTAACCGTTTACCATCAGACATGTCATATACTCATGGTATAAAAATTGGTAAAGCATAACTAAACTATGCGTTTGGTCATCTTGCCTTCGGTAATAGGCCTGCAACATGTATGTGTCGCGGACTTTCGTCATTCAATATAGCACCAACTACTACCATCGTCTTATAATTTAGTCATCAGCCCATCTTTGGAATGGGTCGGCCTTGCTTGCTTTTCCCATCCATTTGTTGGAACATTAAAGTACATCGGTAGTCTAATTAATGGTAATATTATTACAAATGCATTCTAAACCGTTATAAATTCAAGTTATTTTTCTTTCGACGGCAGTCACGTGTATCACGTGTATGTCGCAACCGCGCCTAATGTTAATGGCTCTGTAGAGGTCGGTGACGGTCGATCAATGTCGCGAAGTTCAAAAACAATAATACAGAGAGAGGAACGGGTTTTCAATAGTCATATTGCGACAGCTGTCAAACATCTATCATTTAGCTGAGCCGTTTGAACTATGTCCTTTATGTGTAGTTATACTCGAAGCTAAAATCAATGTTGTATGCGACAGTAGTAGATTGTTATACAAAGTGCTAAATTGACCCATACGAAGTAGTTTTACTCCCGTGCTTTAGCGAGGCAGTAAATGGAAACCGAGTTACGCGTTAAACCGTTTTAGCGCCGCGTAACAATCTGCTTTTCACTACGAGTACGAAAAAAAAATCCATAAATAAATTATGGTCATCAATTCAATTTGTAATTGGAGAAAAATTCTAAGTGTTACACGCCACTGAATTTTTATTTCTTCTGTAGCCGCAACCCATAAAACGTATTCCTCCCAAGAAATCATCGATCTGATAGTACCATTTTCAAAACTTAAGTTTTTTTTTTTATAAAACAGTAATAAGTCGTGTCGCTATACATAATTGTTCTATTTATGATTAAATATGTTCGTTTTTATTATTAACAGACAAAAAAAAAATAAAAAAAATTTCCCCTAGAACAGAATACTCATTTTTCCCCGCTCTGGAACGTTACAATGACAAACTTTTTGAGCATGAGGAGTGAGAATAATAATTCCTGATGTGCAGCCTTGAAGATGTTATTGGTGTAATTAAGTGTCTATCAAATTATGTTTTTGCGGTGCCTTTATGATATATATCTACTAGAGTCTATTGTTTATTCATAAATCGTTTACTATGAGCTCAGAGTAGATATAATATAGGTACTACGTACAACCCTGCATAAGCAGCGTTCTAAAGTAAATAATTGTTGTCTTCACAGTCAACATTGTTTGTGACGCTAACCGAAATATATTTTATCGTTTTTGACAGTGGTTGTTGACTAGGCACATTATTTGTTGACGCAGTCTGCCTACTCAACGCAAGAATTCTCCCATTAGACAATTATTTATTTAACATAAATCCTTGGTAGTTCTGCTACTTGGGAATAACTTCGATTTTATTGATAGATTTTTATTTATATATTCTTACAACTTTTTAGTTTCGGCGACTAATTCTAAGCAACAATATTCATTAAAAAATCAATTAAGATATCGAAATATAAATAATATCATAATATATCATTCCTTCTCATGGATCATTTGTGTAAACATGTTAGTGTATAAAGATGTAGCAAAATATCCAACCAAGCTCGGATTTTGGGAATTTTTCTATGTAAAATGTGTATATTTAAACATTTATTAAATTGATTTAGAACAAACTGCACCAATGCGGTCTTACGCTCACATTTTTTAGTCACATATTTTAGTGGTATGTCGCATTGAAAAGCATTTTCCGACTACAGTAAGCTCTTGACTTGTGCCATCCGTTACGGCGTACGGTACGGGTCACCACCCTACAGTTCAATAACTTCACGATAATAGGACAAAGGTCATCGGAAAGTTAAAGAAGTTTGACCATTTAACGAAGTAGAACGAACTCATCTGTTTTTGAAAACTTAATATCATATTTAAGAATTATCTGAACACCTGATCTAAGCTGATGTGACTGGTTCAGCCAGTTTTTCAAAAACGTTTACCAAGAAAAAAAAAATATACCTGGGCCACGCCACCTGAGCCTAGTTAGTGATCAGACTTTTTTACGCTGCTATACCTGCAGCGATTGCTCAACATGACCATTTATCTTTTTGATCGAATCGAAGGCATGTATTCGGTACGGTATGATATGGGCCGGTTCAATCTAACTACTGAAGACGCAACGACGTGTTAACTTCGCAAATCGACCGATGTTGTAGACTCAACCTTAGTAGGTACAATTATTAAAAAAAATATATATATATATATATATATATATACCTCAACTCCTGGTAAAAACAAGATCATACATCTATGCTCAATAAAGTGATACGTGTAGCAATAAAGAAAAGGCTTATATAGTAGCTAAAATTTAAGTAAATTTTGAGCCATTTTATCATCACATTTCGTAGACTTCTTGAAAGTGTGCATCCAAGCTGAACCTTGGTCATATTGACAGGGTCATATGTCAGACGTGTGCCTGTAAATATTTACGGTCGTTAAACAAAGCCCTTTCGCAAACGAGCACGTGAACATGCTATTACAAACATAGTAGGTACAAGTAGATACCAGCATTATATTTATTCATAAATTAATTGGCTGACCTCTAAAATGTTTCGCAAAAGTGTACCTACAATCACACCATATCCACAATACTACCCTATCCTTGAGCTGTGAATAGAAGTCAATTAAATATATTTTGAATAACGTATACCTAATGACAGCTCGGAGTTAAAGGCCATACCGTATGTCATTTAGTTGTGACATTACAATTAAAACAATTGTACATTTTGACGTGGGATATTAAAATGGATTGGTATATTATTAGTTCTTTATTTAATTACATTATATTAGTAATATTAAAATGGATTGGTATATTATTAGTTCTTTATTTAATTACATTATATGGTAATTTAGACCTTCATAAGAGCCTTATTAGGGCCTAAACTGAATAAATGATTTTTGATTTTGATTTGATTTGATTTGAATAATAATAAGTATTGTTCGGTCACACAGCGCAATCCACGGGCGGTGGGTAATATAAATATCAATTCAATACCAATACCACATGTAAACACGTATGTAAATAAATTAATAATGTAGCCAAATCCATGCAAATATCCAACCTTAAGGTTTTACCAAGTAGGTACGCGAAGATGAATGTAAAAAACCTTCATTCAAGGTTCTCTTAGGAACATTTGAGCTCGAAGAGATTTCCATAAAATCAAAGGAGGCATATAATTTAACGACCTTCTTACCATAAACGGAGAGGCCAAGAAAATACAAACGCTCGGGGAGGAGTGACATTCTTTAGTCAAAGACCAACAGATACCATTATCAGTAAGATCTTGCGTCACATGAATCTGGTTTAGCGTCACATCGTTATGTTTCGCAGTGTCACTTTGGGAAAAATATGGTTGACAAATTTTCCCACGCTGGTGCACATAGACATACTTGGACATATTTTGAACGAATTAATATATATTAGGAATTATAATGACGACATTACTACTATAATTTAAATTAAATAATTAAGTTATTTTAGTTATGCAGTTAAAAATGTATCTGATTCTTCAATATTATTATTGACTTTGGAAGATTTTAGAGGCTGGTAAGAAAACAAATACATAAATTCCGATCCGTTGTTTATGGAATTACCTAGTGCTACGGTTTTGTATTATCTTGGGCTACAGTAACACGTTTCACAAGCTTTGGTCGACATCATTAAAACCTTCTAGCCAAGAGACCTTAACATAACTAGCCTTTCCTTTTAATTCCAACCATGGCTTTGAAGAATTTCCAACGCCTAGTGGTATATCTTTTCTGCTGGTTATATGTCGTACCTTTGTTATTCCAGGTGGGGCAATACATTCATCTACCCAGTGCTGGACTGGTCCAAACCTGACCAGACGATGGTGGTGGTGACTCTCACAGCCCTGTTCCTGGCCCTGATGCACCTCCTCACGGTTGCCATAGCGACGGCGCGAGACGCCATCAACAGGAAGCATATTCGAGAAGTTACAGGGATCTACAACGATGGCTTTAGCTCTTGATGCGGGAGGGGGAGCTAACTAATTTACCAGAGAAATCCTATATCGTCTGTGCAGTCTTTTAAACGTGATTATTGGGATTGCATCAATCATAAATACCTACACGTACACTATATAAACACCGATAAGATAATTGATAACATCCTAAGTTATGTTTGATTATAGGGCAGAATTTATAAGAAGCAAACTAAATTCATATTGAACGAAAAGAAAAGAAAGAAGAGACGTGATTATGCTGTTTATTGTGTTGTGACTTGTGTGCAATAAGTGATACAATTATTAATGAAATTAACCTTTATGCTAGGTATGGGAATAACAGACAAGATCGTATTGACAAAACATAAATTAAAATGTTATTTAAATTACATTATATTTAAATAGGGTATGATAACATGGTATGTACGAATACCTACTTTTTAGGGAGATGCTGGATTGATAAATAATGATAATGTGATATAAATTAATGATATAACCTATCTAAGCTTTAGCTCAATACATTCGTGGAAAGTGGAATTACTAAAACAACACAAAAAAATAAAGTCTTAAACAAATTAGCATGTATAGAATATAATCACACAGTAGTGGAATATAAAATATTTAATTATTCTAGTACGTCTATGTATATTATGTCGGCTCTGACCTAAATAATTTTCCCCGCAGAAAAGCTTTTCGTCCCTTTCGATTCGGTCAAAATCATCGATGTAGAAATTCTAAGTTGAAAACATTACGTATAATAAAAATACTTTGTTTATAATAACATTGTAAAAAGTAGGAAACATGTGTTAGTTGTTTGAGTGAGAGAAAGTTAAGCACCTTTTTTAACCTGCAAAGCACCAAAGATGAATTAAGTACACTGCATCACACGATCATTACAGACTAACTGTAATATATCTATCATCATAAATTAAGGTTTGTTGGTTTGTGGGTTTTGTATATCTTTTAACTATTTGATTTCGTGATATATTTAACTGAGGCCACATCAGAATGGGGCACTTCAGAAATGATTACAAAGAAATTTATAATATTCAATAAAAGGCCTAGAGCCGCAGATTTATCAAAAACAATAATTTAAATTTTAAACAGCCTTGGAAAACTCAAAACTCTGGCTATTTCGTTTTTTTTTTAAATACGATGAATGCTGGCTGAACTGATGTTATTGAAACTTATTTGTTTAAATGTATTAGATAATATTATATTAATTAAATAATATCCGCCGTGACTGATATCAATACATATGGCATTTCCAGATTGAAGGGTATCAGTTGTATTGTATAACAGATGTTTAATATATATTTCGAATAACATAATATATAAATCATAAAATACCTCACATCACAATCTACAGTGCAATATATGAGAACCTGAAGGTACTGCCTTCAATCTAGAATGCCACGAATTATTCGAACAATTATTTGAGTGTTATTCAGAATTCAATGCGAATGACAAATAATACTGCTTTGTTTTTCAGTATTATTGGCTTTATAAGTAACCTGCAACCTATGTTGTGCTGTTGATTGTTGATATCTATGTTGAAACAAGTCATCTTCAGTTTTATCTCAAGATAATATTATTTTAGGGTTGATGTAACAGAAGCGCACTGTGATTATATACGCTTGGAGACATTGCAAAATGTTTGTTCAATTGTTGCAACTCTCCGAGCAATGACGTAGGATTAGATTAAGTTAAGGTTTATGGTTGCATACTTTTGTATTAAGACTTTTATACTTACATTATTGTGATAATTATAATTTTCATTGAATCTAAAATTGTTTTGATTCCTTTAATCCTATATTGTTTCGTTCGCCTGATCTAGTATTGTAGATATAGAATATAAAAGTGAAATACATATTATGAATTAGGTTAAAATATGATATACAGTAAAACGCGATGTTTTTTTCATTTATCTGTTCTGTTTTTGAAGTGCTTATGTATATTATATGTACAATGAAATGAAATGAAATTGTACAGTCATAATAGCATGACTCAGCTACCTGTACAATTTTATCAAGTAATTAAAATAATATAGATTGGAATAAGTATCACTAATGAAATCTATAAAAGACTGAAATCCGTTTGCATTGCGTGATAGCGCTATCGTTTACATGGAAACAGCGACTAATGAATACTATATTTGTTTGTATTTATTAGTATGTATTTTATAATCCATTATAAAATACATGTATAGTACAATTCTAGGAAATACAGCATTACATCCATGTAATTCTGTAACCGGAGCAGATTCTAACGACTGGTATAGTTAACGAATAAACGTCAATATAAATTTAGTTTCCATGCTACCTGCTAAGCGCGTTGTCGTCTTCGTTTCGATTTCAAGTAATAAGAATTAATGTTCACGACATCTACTGGATAGGAATTTCCTGTATTTTTAAGTTATAAAGTTATAGAATGCCTTTTTTTAATTTATTTATATACCACTAAGGTGGCACATAAGCATACGGCCCACCTGATAGTAAGCAGTCACCGTAGCCTATAGCCGCTAGCAATACCAGGGGTATCACTTCGGGGTGCCAACCATGTTGTTGATGAGGACTCACTGTGCTAGCAGCAATACTACTAGCCCAGCGTATCCTCGTGGAGCACTGGCAACCTTGCTTACCGCAGAAACACAACACTACATCAAGTAGTGTTATTTCACTGCGGTCTTCTGTAAGGCGGAGGTACAGTCCCCAGTCGGGCGGCTCCAATTTAAATGGGATAACCCACGGGAAATCCCAAATCGCCCTACCTCTCTTTTTAAAAGCTCATGGTGTGATTAATCACTGTACTTAAGCTTAGAAAAACTCATTGGTACATGCCGGGATTCGAACCTGGGCCCATCAGATGACAGGCCTGTTGCTTCAACCACAAGGCCACCACGGCTTAATTGAATCTTACCCTAGTGGCATTAACATCGGACAACATCAAGTCGATATTAAAGTTTATAAGATAACAAAACCGTAGCTGGCGACGATTATATAGCACCAGCTCGTTTTCTTGAAAATAGGGAATAGTTTCAGTTACAACCTGTTGCGTATGTGGCGTTGGAAGGCGCTTTAATCGCAATCGTATTAAAAAAAAGAAACAGATTTGTTTACAGTACAAGTTTATTATTATATAATATTTAAAATAATTACAATTTCATAATTCTGACTTTTCTGTTACAAGATAATGTGACAGCTAAAATACAAATATTTAATTAAAAGTAAATAAAAAATGTAAATGGCCTATCAAAATATACGTAAGAAGTTTCAAATACAAATAGTTCCAACAGTTTATTACCACTAAACTAAACTTAAGTGTTAAGCTATTCTATTTGACTGAGAAAGCATAAAACGTGTTGAATCACACGTTGAAATGCGTCGTGAAATGTGCCATAAGACCTAATGCATCGCCATAAAAAACAACTTGCGCAAAATTTAATTTGCCGGTTCACTCTTTACTGGCACACCTTTTCTTTGCTACATTCAAAAACCAATTCATACGTGCTCTCATGTTCCGAGTAGACTTTATTTTTCCATCGCTTCCTTTGGAGATTTGATCTAGGAAGACCCTAACCTTCCGCGACACCTACTTGTACTCAGATTCGCATTTGGAAAGGATGTAAACGATGCGTAACAGAGCCAACAACAGCATGACGTGAAGAAAAGGAAAACTGTAACCTTAACAACTTTGGACTACACATTTTTGTATGCGAAAATGAACAGCGCTGCGCCTGTGAAAAGTGAACAAAAAATTCGTATGAAAATTATGAGAGTTACGTTTTCATTCTTAAAAGTTCTAGGGCAACTGTTCTTGGTATTAATAATATATATAAAATATACACACACACAAAATATTCATAATATCACTGAGCACTCATTGTTTTAATTGTAAAGCTTTCACTAAACCTCGCTTACAGGGAAGAGAAATACTTTTTTTTTTAAATACACATAAATATTTCACGATTATTTTTGAAATCATATAAAAGTCCAATGAATACCAAGCAGTATTTGTCGTCTCTATGCATTGTGTAAGCTCATTTATCAATCTCCATTGGTGAAAAAAAAAGTTGATTATGTGATGAAGTTGTGTTATATACCTGCAGCGAATAAAGCTTCTATCCTCCTCGAGGATGCGCTATGCTGACGAGGAAACCTATTCATCTCTTATGGTGCCAAACTAATATTTAGCCATATAATATAAAAGTTGTTCACCAATAATGAGTCTGGTATTATACCTATAGTCAGGTATGGCTTGACGTATAAGTTGATAGGTATAGGTAAAAGTAGGCACTGATAATATCCAGTCTACAAAGAGCATCATTATTTGCGTGAAACAATTTATGTTAGGGCTCATCAGCAATAGTTGCATTTTTTTATTAAAATTTAAACAAACTTTCCTACCTACTTCAAAAACCCATGTACTTAGTTAATTAGTATTGGCTGATAAAACATTTTAATGTGGAAATATTTTAAATTTTGATATCGATGTCTATTTATTTATAAATCGCATTACTTTTATTTGGTATTTGTATTTTTCAAATACCTTTGGAATGAGACATTTATTGACACAAAGCAGATTAAACTATTTACAAAAACAAAACTTAATCTACCTACTTATAGATAAAAGATCTGACCCAAACCAAAATCATGCGGGAGCGTGCCAAGGATGCTGGCAGCATTGCCTTGCCACGCCATCTTTCTTTTTAAAATTATATTATAATCTAGGAACATATCACAATTACCTTAATAAGCTCCTATAGATATGTAATTAATGATTTAGCCATGATCAATTCCGTGATGAGTAATGTTTTACGGCGAAGGCAACTGATACTAGAGATGTCCACACCTGCAACAGTGTGGGAGTCACCGTAAGCATAATAATTGTCGACGGGGTTGCGTTGATTGCCGCTATTTGATACACTTAAGTTTCCCACGGTGTAGTTATTTCAAGTTAAATTTTATTATTTAATTAACACTATTGTATTTATGTTGATATACTAGTTGTTTTTTTTTCAATATAGACAAATTATTTAATTTGAGCGTTCCTAATCCAATATTAAACTTTTCCGGAATACAGTTATAATATTATATACATAATATAATGTACGTGCGTCATTATCAGTGATAACGCGCGTGTGTTAGCCGCCAAGCACCGCAGCCTGTAGTACAGATACTCCCTCTAAACCGAACGCTTGCAAAAATGAGCGGTACTGCGAAATATTTCAAAACACAATTCCGACTTGAAAAGTGCTTCCTAGAACACGACAATGCGACGGATTTCTACCTTAGCTGCGTGCAATCCAACCGCTCGGTGTTGCCTTTGCTGTGTGCCAGGACTATAGTGTTCTTAGGATGTCTGGCGGTACTGGTGTCTTCCATGGTGTTGACTGGCATGACGATACCGATCAATTTCTGGTTCATCTATTTAACGCACTGGGGATTAATATTTATTACCGTCGCCAGCGGATTCGGGTTCGTGGTGTCTGCCGTGGCGTACTTTAAGGGACCTATTGGTAAGTAAAATTTCGTACACCTTATATATTTAGTTTACAGAGAGATCTATGTGACTATGTCATAATCAGTAGAAATTACTGGCTTTAACATAGTCACATAGATATTTTAACTTAGTAATAGTATATAACTCGACGTCAGTTATCATCGTCACATACAATCTCTATAAATAATCAAATGTGCTGAAGTTAGTTGACAATCTCCAATGAAGTAAATTTTGTATTCATTGATGATAGTGATATCAATACTTATAGATAAATCTCTTAAAATGAATCACCACATATTTTATCTAACCAGGAAGCCAATAAGCCAATAGTCAAATAAGATAAGGCAAATTTTCATCCAGCTTGCCTACTGGTACCGTAGTCTATAGATACTTGGAACAACAAACGCGTTACATATTGTGTTAAGAGGAGTGACCTGTGCTAGCAACATGAGGTACGAACCCCCAACTGTCTGTTAGGACCATGTTCCGAAGCTACAATGACTACAATAACGGTTATTGAATAACCTACGGAAGCCCTCGCTTATAACACGAAAATGTATTAAAGATAATTTATAAGCCAATAAGTGATATGTAATACAATAATCTTATTAAAGTAGGCTTATTAATTATGTATTATGAATGACTAGACATAAGGAAGTCTCAATATTAAGCCCAGTCATCACAAAATAACAATAACTATAATTAATGATCATTAAATAAAACCTATGGTACGGACTAGCTCCCGCTCATACCTTGTTCCTAAGTATATAGGTTCTGTAGCCTTAGCAACAACAATTTTAGATTACGTATTCTTTCGCTTTTGACAATTATTGTATGGGAAAATTGTATGGGAACCTAAAATTCGTATGTAAATTTTGACATTTCGCGAGATACGTTTTCGAAAACGTAGTCGCAAGTTATTTTTGCTCGGGCATCTGATCACCAGGTTTTTTTTCATTGCTATCTTATTGTCCGTAAGAGAATCCGAACAAGGTGCAGCAAACCGGGTAAAAACGCACATGTGTGTAAAATAATACTGATTCTGTCCATTCATAGGAAATAGTGAATATACCTCACCTTGTGTAGTTGCACAGTATGAATTTGAGTTATTAAATGACAAATACGAGAAATCATCTATAAAATAAGTTTTTTGTACTCCAATAACATTTACCTTATGTCTGGAGCGAACCGTTACGTTGTAAACATGCTTATCGTATTATTCATCTTGCAAATCACAGGTGATATCGAAGCATATAGGTAGATACTATAGGTGGTACCATTGGTAAGTATAACTACTTCTATGGGCAGGCCTCACATTATGTGTAAACATAACTAACTATGATTGCAGCGGTAGTTACATACAATACATAGACGTTGTGCGAGCAACCGTTTTTGCTTAAATAAAAAAATACAAAAATACAGCCAATTTTCATGATAAAAATTAAAACAATGCTCAAATGTTCCAGATGCAACATTCGTACTGCCCTGGTATATAAAGGCTTACTGGGTGGTGTACAATGCGGCCATCCCCATTGCTTTCTTCATCACTGTATTCTACTGGATATTTCTAACCGCATTAGGTAAGTTTATCTATCATTTAGTTACCTTGATCTATGAACAAGCTTCTTTCAATTTGCGTAGTTGCTAATCGAAAAAATATGTATGCCACAGCTTATGTTATGCTCGCCATAAATATGTTCCCTATTGGACCACAAATTTTATGACTATTTTGATAGCTATAACCTGATGGTGAGCTTGATAGCTTACCATCAGGTGACTAATAAGGTGACCCTTACCACTAACGAGTTGCCAACCCTGTTGTTGATGAGGAGTCACTGCGCTAGCAGCATTACTACTAGTCCAGCGTATCCTCGTGGAGCACTGGCAACCTTACTTACCGCAGAAACACAACACTACATCAAAGTAGTGTTATTTCACTATATCCAAATAATCCATATCGATTTCTCACGGGAGCGTAACAATGACGCTGGCAACATTGCATGCTAGATAACATTGATATCCAATATCTCCAACTGATCGAGATAGGTATAATTAGAACTGTAATGGGACCTTATCTTTTTAATATGTATAATACGCACGTGACACGACAGCCTAATGCCCGCCTGATAGTAAGTGGTTATCGTAGCCTATTCACGCCCACAATCACTAGCGCGTTATTAATCTTGGAAGGATTCGATTTGCTAACAGCATAATTGCGGCCTGCACGGCGTATCCTCGAAGAGCTATGAAAACTTTTCTCACCGCAGACATGCAACACTACCTGAGAGTATGTGGTGTTATTTGACTACGATCAGTTGGGTTGGAAGTCCAACTTCCAGTCGCGTGATTCCATTAATCGCTCTGCTCTACGCTCGGGGTGTGAAAGAAACTGTAAGCCTATTGTAATTTCTCCAGAGGAAGACTTCGCCATTGACCCGGTGCTGGACGTGTTCATCCACGCTGTGAACTCCGTACTGATGTTGGTCCTGCTGTTGCTCTCGCGACAACCTTCATTCATCCTCCACTTCTTGTACCCACTCGCGTTCACCGTAGTCTACCTAATCTTCACCCTTGTTTACTATTACGCCGGCGGACTAAATCCGTAAGTATACACACATATTCATGATGGATTCACTTTAATTTGTTTCATTACATTTCATGTTTGGACGTTTGTTTGTAAGTTACTTAGGTCACACCAAATCGGTCTGACATACTTTAATGAAATATGGTAAATATACGCAGTATATTATATACTCTGAGGTACTATTAAGTAAGTTGTTCATAGCCTAGCTATGTGAGGGGTAAACCCCTCAAAGTCGGTCAAAGAAAATCAGTGGCGGTCGTCACAGGATAACGAAATCAAACCTTGATGTTGAATTGAAATTAAAGGAATATGTATTGCATGTCAATTACCATTATATGAGAACTAATATAACAGAATCACACTAGGCATATTTAACGTTAGCGAGAAACTACAAATTAATGTTGCAATCACATAAATTAAATGTATGAAGCGTATAGTGTTGCCTAATGGCTCATTACGAGAAGCAACATTTTATCCCTGACCTTTTGACAAATTGTATAAGTAAACAAATATTTTGTGCAGTATTATTAATAAAACTAATGATCATTACTATCCAATAAAAACCGGAGAGATTTAAGTCTGACTCCTGTGTCGAGGGACCCGTTTCTTTTAAAAAGCCTGTTAAAAGATTTATAACAAAGTTCTTACTGAAAAACTAAGTATAAAATAGTTTCCTCATAAAATGGTATCATCATTTCGTCACATGATCGTGGATGCGTTAATTAATTTCAATGCGGATTTCGCTCGCATTCCCGTAAGGGATAAAACGATTCCATTTAATATTTACATGTTACAGGTTTGGCGATGCGTACGTGTACCCCATGCTGGACTGGTCACAACCGGGTTTGACAACCATAACTGTTGTGGGGTCGGCAGTGACGTTAGTGGTGGTGCACCTGCTGGTCGTGGGGCTCTCCCTCCTCAGAGATCTGGCGACCAAGAGGTGTCGGGGGAACGACAGCATGTACATATCTGGATATTGACGCTGATATCGGCTTATATGAAAACTCACTCATAAACACTGAGTCTGTCTGAATGAAATTCCGATAACACTGTCACAATTTTCTATAGCGCATCGAGTTAGCAGACTACCAAAGTTATAAATTTGTCATAATCAAGCCATAATGACACCATTGTGAGTTTTTTTTAATGTTTATCACACACACTTATTGATCCATTCCTAATCGCAGGCTGGTGATTGATGGTGATGAATTTTATGAACATATTTTAGTGAGGACACTCCAAACTAATATTTAAATAACTTCTAATTAGGTATAAATAAATTATTACACGATTTTACCTGAACGTAAGTTAAACAATTTGTTTATTGTGTAGATGAGATATATTATGATAATTTTGAAAGCATATTTTGTGCCGGTTATGTCTTCTTTTTGTTATGCTTGTCCTGAATTTATGTTAATTTAAAGTAGATATAAGTTATGAGTAAATTTTTTTTTACATTTTACTGTGGAAGAAAGCTGTGTATTTATTTACGATACTTATTGTTCAATGCCAATTAATTAACCAATCTTCTTTGCACTGATTTCTCAGTTTTCACCCAGATTTATTGTCGCACTGTCAATCTTGTCAAAATTGACTTTCAAACCCAACTAAAAATAACAATATTTCCGCATGATAAATTTGGCATGAGTTTTGATAACTGCATGAGTGAGTCAACGTGATAAGTCGCAAACGAAGATATCGATATCATTTCGTAGTATTGTATGACAAGGTGAGCGTGGAACGACCAACATATCGTACGAAATGAGTGGCTTGAAGAAGTATTTTAAGCAAGAGGTTCAATGGACGATGCTGGCATTGGAGCATCCGAAGTCGGCGGACTTTTATCTGAGTGGCTGGCAGACAACGCGGTCGAGTGCTCCACTCCTGTTGCTACGCGCTCTCCTTTTCCTCACCTCCGTGGGCATAGTGCTCGCATCGGCCGTCATATACATCCTGAATGGCCTGTTCACCTACTGGTTCATATACCTCACGCATTGGGGGTTGATGTCAATCACACTCGCCACCGGATTTGCAACTCTTGTTTCCGCAAGATGCTACTTCATCGGGCCAATAAGTATGTATGCTTACTTTGATTTACGTAATTAAGTAAAATTTAATAAACACAGTGCTGCATTTTGTAGAACATTGCTGTCGCGTTCTGATTTCAATGGATTGAAAGTGATAGACATACAGTTCCTTTTCCGTTCGATATTCTAAATCATACCTACTATAATCATAGCCTTTCTAAAAAATAAATTGAAATTAATTTGTGTTTGCGGTTATTGAAAAATAGAATAACAAATGACTTAAAGTGACTAATATATTACATTTCATGTTAACTTTGCGACATGGACCTAATCACGTGAATAGTCAGTTTCACAAGGTCGTCGCTGACATTCATTTCCTTGAAATATGTTATTATATTATATTAATATCCAAAAATAAACAATATGGCAATAATAAAAGTATAACTTCTTTTAATAGCTTTCTATACCTAACACGCTTGTGGTCCTTAATAACCTCCAAAATCAGTATTTATTTATTTTCATCCGTTAATATCTGGGTATGAAATTATCAATGTGCTTTTATATATCTTACAGACACAGAGTTTGTGTTGCCGTGGTATGTGAAGACCTATTGGGTTTTATTCAACATCGCCACACCCCTCGCCTTTCTCATCACCATTTTCTACTGGACCTTACTATACGAAGGTACTTGATGATTTACTCACATATGAGCTACTTGCGAATGTACTACATCCATGTAGGAATTTAAATACAGAAACGTATGTCCAGTAAAATATAAAAATACAGCCCAATATAATTATTGCTGTTTTCTGTTCTAAAAGACACGTGGATAAAGCGGTTTAAGGGTTATCTAATTACTTTCAAATAAATTAAAACTAAATTTTCTTTGCAAAAATATTAAATTCTCATGGAAACTCAGGTAATAATAACAGCAAAAACCTGGCTCCGTTCTATTACACGTTCATTACGTTAGAAATAGATTTCCGATATAAGTTAGACTAACGCTCGCTTCTAAAGTTCACTTGCTATAATTAATTTTCTGGACTTTGCTGACTATAAATACCTTCAATGTACATATACGCAATTGTTATAGTTAACTACGAGATATAGCATTGCTAGTATATAAGTGTCAGGCTCTAGAGTCTAGATGTAACAAAAAGAAAACCGTATGATTGCCTGGTTGATATAAACTAAAATAAGAATTGACTATTCGGTGATTACCTACCTAACTAATTACCTACTTACTCAAAAAACCGTATCGGATCTCATTGCTTAAAATTTACTTTCTTTACCGAATTTTCATCACCCGAGGAACTAATTCAATTATTGTTTAATTTGCCAAGATCCAGATAAATAAGCAAGTAGTTTAGAATAAAGAATATTTGCGATAGTATTTTTTTATTACTGAGATAGTTTTATTTTACCACCATTTTTGTACATTGTGTATGTTTTGTTGGCAGAGGGTGTAGAGGAGGAGCTTAACCACGGTCTGGACGTAGCCGTGCACGGGGTGAACTCGATAGTGATGTTCGTGCTCCTGGTGACGTCATCTCACCCCACCCGCCTTCTGCACGTCTACCAACCCTTCGCACTGGCACTTTGCTACGTAATTTTCGGGGTGATCTATCACTTCGCCGGAGGAACAGACAAGTACGTAATTAACATTTTTTGACGCCTTACGGTTATTCGTAGGCAATACGCAACCGACTTCGACAACCGAGTTTGTTGCCTTATTGACTGGCTAAGGTTTAATTGCATCTCATTATGAATTGTTAATAACTGAATACCTATTAAAAATGTGCCTTGCGTGTAAAATATTATAAGCGCTACACGAATAATCACAAGGTTAACAGTACTCGCATGAAACTCGCACATGTGTAGTCTCTTAGATTTATGTTTAACTGTTGGTTACTTATAACCTGCATTAATCAGCATTATAATCACGCATTTGACATGACTACCGTTCATTCAGGCCGTAGACTGAGTTACTCTCTCTACGATTTAGGCACAAGCTTGTAAAATTAAGATGGTAGAAGATAAAGATAAAATCTTTCGACTACGTATTCGAAAACCTAGCTCTCAAAATGTCAAAATGTTGATACGAATTTTTAGTTCCACTTTTCGCCGCCGCCGCAGCGCTGTTGATTTTCCCATACAAAAGTTTTATTCTTGGCTTGTTACAGAAAAGGTAACCCGTGGATCTACTCGGTAGTGAACTGGGCAAAGCCAGGCACTACACTGCTAGTCATTTCCGTCACAGGACTGCTACTAGCAGTCCTCCATTTACTCACCACCGGTATCTCAGTAGGCCGAGACGCATTGTCCAGGCGCTTCGTCAAGAGACCAGCACAGACCATACAGCCAGATGGCATGCCTTTAAGGCAACCCGCCCAATCTAGTGTTTAGAATATTGATTGAACACTGAATTGGCTGGTCATATATTGTTTTTTTTTACACACATTACAGTGTTTGTTATGTGTAGAAATAATAACCTAAGATGAGGACGCAAGATTTGTACAAACTTTAATCATAAATGCATGGTAGCGACGTCATCGTCACTATCACACTTTGGGAACGCTCAAACGTAGAATGAAGAATATTTAAGATTTTTATATTTATAAAGTTATTATGATAATTCAAGGATATACATTTTTTTTAAAGATCATAATTGTAGATAAGATAAGTTATAAGGCAGGTTAGTAAGTCAGTAAGTATTAACTTCGTTTTTCATATTAAATAATATCCCACCTCTACATGTTGTTTTAGTTCCCGGTATAGAATGGTATTAATTCAAATTAATTGGTCCAGTCCTCTTTGTTCTAGTTCTTTGGTTAGGGCAACGGATAACTGAATTCTTTCAGATTTGTTTCGAGTTTCACCGTAGTCAGAGACCAAGTTCAGAGAGTGCTTAACCAAGATCAAGGACCTATCGTCTGATTCGAGTATCAGTCTGTGGGTTTTAAGCAGCGCTGGCCCTAGTCCAAGATCAGGGTAGAGCGAGATTGTGTTTCGACGCCCTTTAGTCGATGCTCTAATAACTATTAAACGCCAATTTTCTTAGTAAAACATTTTGGCGGCCCTGTCACCAGGCGGCTAAAGCGACTGCTCTTCTCGCTACCAGGGCCGGCACTGGTTTTAAGATTTCTCAATATTTTGTATGCCTGACTACTTTTCTCTGTACTCTTCCTGGAATTCCGATCACTTCACCCGAAAGTTTTAGGTATTAAATTGCATCAATCTTAATGTCAGTAACGCGATGATAATATTAGGTATTACAAGAGGCTCTATATTTGCTATCCTATGATATGATAACCGCTTTTCGTCAGGTCGACCTTGTCCTAATTTTCCATCATAAAATTATTAAAGGAGGTCTCGCAACGATTGATTGAGGCCTCCGGTGACAAGAAGGCTGGAACATATTTTGCGCAAAGGATCAGCATTGCCATACCGCGGGGCAATGCTGCCAGCCTTCTTGGCACCCTCCCGCGTGACAGCGATTTGGGACAAGTGTTTTATATATTAATTTTTTTTATATTAGGTTGGTTGTTTTTTTCCTTTAATTTTAGATTGTCCCACACAAATTGAAATAAACTGTTATAAATTAATAAAAAAAATTAATTTAACGGAGTTTCCATTAAAAACTTATTATTCCAGTTTAAAAATGAGATGATCCGCTGTATTTTCAACCTTCTTTGAAATGACTGAAAGAAAACATAGAGCAACACGGTAGAGGAAAAATATGTCAATCAGTGTCGTAGAGAAACGTTGGGAGTTGGGAGCGTAAGAGGGAGTCCAAGAGAATACAACCGCTACGTGTTGGGAGACACCCAAGATAATTATACAACCACTAAGCTAGAGGAGAAACGTCCAAGTACATTACAACAACATTTTATGAACGTGTTTATTTCATGAATTCATAATTTAAGCGACATTAAAATTAAAAGTAGCCTCATGTGAGTATATTGTTTCAAAGTTGTTTGTAGTATAATTCAACGTCCAACATGCAATCATGAGAGAATGCAGAATATTGAAGTAAAAACGCTATAATCGCCATATTATGTAACTCGAATGCATCGTAACATTCGTGACACGTGCGACATACCTGCCTGTTGAAACCCATTTGTATTGCATAATTTACTACATTATTTCCTCACGAGCTATTGCTGTGAAATTAGCAATTATCTTATTCACAACTAAAATCTTATTTGCCTTATCATAAATATTATATCCAGCAACCAACCAATAATTACCTTTAATTGTAAGAACATTACATTGTTGAGAGAATAACTACCAAATATAACAGAATGCAAACATACTTTGTTTATATAAGCTGTCACCGCAATCTAATAAAGATTGCATCACCTGGGACCACACAACATCCGCGCTGTGGATGTTATACCATATAAGAATAGCTGTCAATATTATACCATATACGAGTGGGTCTCAGTAGCGTATATCATTCTCCTGGCATCATACTATACCCGTTTGAGGTCTCGGTCGGCACTAGATCTACCTACCCCGATGTGGCTGCTTAGCGGATTTTTAATCAAAGGGACTCCCATCTCACTTCCTCAGCCCATCATACATTGAACATCGTGCTGTGTCATTGGCGGGCAAACCCCAGAATTGTGTGTTGATGCTACCCCTAAAATTGGGGTACCAACCGAAAATTTGCCATAGGCTTCATCGGCCATCGCATCTTCCCAGACCCCGGGAAATAACCCTTAATACGCGAATGATGGGTCTTCCTCCCAGTAGAACGTCTTGTTTCCTCAAAGTGCTCTTCAAATCTTATACACCAGAAGAACAAACTAACAGGATCGGTGTAATATATCTCTTTTCTTCTAATAAGTACAAGGAGGTATGTATACCCTAACCTGAAAGGGTTCAGGGTGATGTTCAACTGCATGATTATAAGCATTGATACTTTAATCCGATGATTAAACTTATTAAAAAATATTCCGTAGATTCTATAAGCTGCACGGTACGAGTGTTTCGCGACCAACGTGTTCTTCTTCTACATTCTTCACGTTTCCTGCTACAATGATGATGTCTCGTGTGTTACTCTGCCTGCTGATCCTCCAGGAGCTGTCAGCAAGCTCTCTTCACTGGTACTTGTTTATTGACATTATAATACAATACTTTTAAATTAACAACATCCTGTTTATGTCTTTGGAGAAAGTATTTTACTTAGCCGTAATAATGGAATTTTTCGCGAGATAACAATTAATTGGCCTCAATATATTATGTTAGGTATATTTTCATTAACCCAGGCACATTTTCAAGCGTTTAAGTACCAGTTATCAAATGTATTATTTTTTTCATAATACAGGCATAGGTGTGAATGTTCTTTGCATCTATGGCTAAGGTGTGAAGCTCGGTGAGCTAGCCAACAATTAGCCAACAGTAGAAATAATTAAATACGATGACTAGACATTATCTTTACATAAACACATATGAAGTGACCAACCGCTGCATCTACACACAGATTACAGTCATAGAAAAAAAAACGCACGATAGCATCAAGTTTTATATTTAACATATACCTTGGTATATAATAAAT
The DNA here is from genome assembly GCA_951449985.1 of Falcaria lacertinaria. Lineage (NCBI taxonomy): Eukaryota > Metazoa > Arthropoda > Insecta > Lepidoptera > Drepanidae > Falcaria > Falcaria lacertinaria. The sequence goes on along the minus strand of OX602109.1, from coordinate 3,285,168 downwards.
TCAGAATAAAGATAGAGAATGTCTGAATGGTCTTTATTCTGAAGTTTGTATTATTATTTTATGTAAGTACTTACCTTCAGATACGTCGATATTATAATCATTTATTTCTTTTATAAATGTTACTTATGTACAGACGTGTTTATTAAAACCAGTTAGAAAGTTTAAAAAGGTAGTAATTCCAAGTGGAACAGCGTTTAATTACAAAACACCAACATAACATAACCCAATTCGTGTTTAGAAAAGTGGTTAATTACATAACTCTAAGGTTAAGGTTTGCGCAAGTGCATTGCTGCCTTTGCGGGTGTTACGACGCGCGCCATCCAGTCGGCGACGCCGCTGCGCCCGCGCCGACAACGCGCTTCGCGGATTTTATTCCTCCGTGTATTTATCACAACTTCATGTAACTTAGCCCTCACTACTTAGATGTAGTCTATTATCTTTCGTTCTCATAACAATCGATTGTTTGAAACAGTATTTGTTCTGATCAGTGATATGATAGCTCGATAACAGCGGGCAGAGTCTCAGTGTGTCTCCACTCCTGCGCCGCACGGGTAGCGAAGCCTTGCGAAATACCTGTCTACTCGAAGTATGGTTTTGGAGTGATTGTGCCGTGACAATGATTAAATTTTATAGGAAGCCAGTGACGTTGTCGGATTTTTGGGTGTCGTCGAATGACAAGTTGAGTGATTTCTACGCATCGTCATGGCAACGAGGAGATTCGCCGTTGCCTCTACTGGTGGTGAGGGTCATGCTGGCGAGTCTGTCCCTGGCGATCTTCGTGTGGGCGGTGAGCGAGGCGCCCTCGCCGACGTGGCTCATCTACCTCACCAACTGGGGGCTGCTGCTCGTGGTGCTCATGACCCTCGCCTCGGTACTGGTCTCCGCCATGGCCACGCACAAAAGGTCACTAGGTCAGTACACTGCTTTAACTTGTACTACATACTACTCGGTCCTGTTATAATTGAAATTTCTTGAATTTTATATTCAAGTTCTCAGTTACATTTACGTCACAATGAGTGGAAGGAAACAAAAAGCTTATGAATTATGTCTTTATTAATTGCTTTCCGAATAGAATCCTAAAATATGGCAACAAATCTCATTTCTACATATTATTGACCAAGACGAAGCAAAGTCAAATCTCATCAATCATCTCTCTCAGTTTTCCTAGACATATCAGAATGCAACTTCATTACAAATCAAAGTCTAACATCGTAAAATGTGCGTTTATAATGTACAATAATATATTGTGGGAACGTAAAGAATTATAGGTATTGTGGTATATTTAGGACCGTTTATCAGTTTCGATAAGCATCTCTGTAACATGCGATAGCGATGATTCAGTTCTCTCAATCCAAATCCAATAGCTCGGTAGCTTTAACTTATCCAGTTACATTAAAACATATCCAGTGGTCATGTATGAAGAGATTGTTGAAGCGAAAAGGGTGTGCATATCGAGAGTGAAAAGCGCTCTAAAAAAATTAATTAATCAGTTTTTCAAATCTTAAGTACAGTGATTAATCACACCATGAGCTTTAAAAAAAAGAGATAGTGCGATTTGAGATTTCCCGTGGGTTTTCCCGTTTAAATTGGAGCTGCCCGACTGGGGACTGTACCTCCACCTTACAGAAGACCGCAGTGAAATAACACTACTTGATGTAGTGTTGTGTTTCTGCGGTAAGTAAGGTTGCCAGTGCTCCACGAGAATACACTGGGCTAGTAGTAATGCTGCTAGCACAGTGAGTCCTCATCATCAACATTGTTGGCAACCTGTTAGCGATACCCCTGGTATTGCTAGCGGCTATAGGCTACGGTGACTGCTTACCATCAGGTGGGCCGTTTGCTTGTGTGCCACTTTAGTGGTATAAAAAAACACAAAAAACAATGTACTCAGCGCCAGTGTGGGAGATAAAAAGCACAGGCCTTTACATTTTCTAATATTTTCAGCACTGGAAAAACGGGATGATAATTTGTTACATTTTAATCCAACCTACAGCAAGCAAATAAAACACTATCTACCACAGAAAAAAAATCTAGGGGAGTTGTAGATGCTCTACTATGTGTACGAAACCGGGACCGCGGCATACGAATATGGCCGCGGCCGTTTCAATCGAGAAAACAACTACCAACATAAATTTAGACGTAGGTATTATAAACAGGATATAAAAAACTGTCAGTAAGAAATATGGCTGATGTTGAAAATTTATCAATAAAATCTTTGTTCTGCCATAAAGTTCGATCAAAGGTGAAAATCCCTTTTCATAGATATGAAAACATTACAACAGTTTCCTTTGTTTAAACTCAGGCCCATTGTTACCTAGCCACTGTTTATGAAACGTTTGTTTTACTTCCTTTAGAATAGAATACGGAGACCATGGGACCGTCTCATAGGTCTTTTTATAAACATTTTGAGAACCATTAATAACATGACAATAGATACTTAAATATTATTCACATACAATAGGACCTGTATTATAATATTTATAATAGTCTTGGTAAACTAAAAATCTTCAACAATTCATACAAACGGAATCACAACATAACGTTACTAATGAGTAATGATGTAAGCCATCGAAAGATCTCCTTCTTTTAACATTGCTTAGATTTCTTAGCTTTAATTTGATTATGTTCTTGGTGTTATGGGTCTACAATGAAAAACGAACGAAACTTTGGTTTTAACGGATCAGTGCGGCGTATTTCTTACCACGAACATTGTGCGATCCCAGTTAGGACCGCAATCTTATAAAGTTGATGAGCACAAAATCACCCAGTTCTCCGCAAAGGTTAGTTTAAAGTAAAAACAATTGATGCGCGTGTTGCGAATGGCGTATAATTCTGTTAACTAAAGTTAAGTAAAATACATAAAAAGTAAATCGAACATAGCGCATAAGAATCACAAGTCACCGAAAATGTACGTGCACCGTATTGCACCGTACAAATTGCACCTTACAAACATATTAGTATAAGTCCGAAGTTTCGGTCAGAACAATCGATGTTCGTTTATCATTGTAGACCCACTGACATAACTCAAACTGCGATCATCGGAATCGAAGCATGTAAATAAAACGCCGATCCGTCATAATGAAAGCTTCGTTCGTTTTTCATTGTACATCCCCTGTTCCTGCATTGAGTTAGGGTGTTCAACAAGGATGCGATTTGTTGGTTGGTAGTAAATACATCTATTCGTCTTCTGTTCATATTCTTATGCTGCTTCTAACACAGCGATTCTTCGCAACATAAAGTTGTCAACGCTTTATTTAGTAATGCGGCATTACCTACTAAGTACTAATGCTTTGACGGCATTACAATACTGGATATTGTATTGGTACTACCTGTACCTATTTTTATGTCGCGTCAAACATATGCACTATAAAAAAAATAAGTAAAAACATTTATAAATATCTTCACCTCAATACAATAGCCCCATTTTATTCTGGTATAATCTAGAGCGATCACTTTAAATTCATAATGCCATGTAATGAAACTAGCTAGCATCTCATTTAACCAGTTTTTAAATTGATAATTGGAAAAGTAGGTCATTGTCTACCATATTATGCTGTAACCATATAAATTTTCACTTATTCTGAGAAAAAAATATGTTTATTCACACAGTATTTGTGTTGCTAGTGTTGTGGCATATCACAACACTAGCAACAAAAAGCTCGGTTCAAGTAGCATCAGTACAAATTATATCACTGAGGAGGTCTGGCGCTTAAGTAAGACGTCGTTTTGGCCACAACGAAGAATCATGTTCGCTATCTAAATTACAAATCAAAATCCTCATTTAAAAAGAACAAGAATATGTTTATATTCATGACAAAACGTTGATTCAAAGCACGCAGTATATTATCCTTCCGCCCATGATTTGGAATTCAAATCCTAGGAATTGTCTGCACCCTCGATATTTCAATAAATTTTGCGGGCATTCCACAACTCCTAAATTGATTTAGATATGTTTAGACGTCGGCATCGGGTTAACTTATTTGTTTATTTGGCACATGTAAAACAGGTTTTTAGAGTTATGAATTAAGATTATGTATCATATCATATGAGGTTTCCAGTCAATAATTTGCTCAAACAGTTAAACTAATATTCACATCAAAAACTACTTTTAAAAAATATTATGTGATAAAGCAAGATTCAATAACAGCGCTATTATCGAAATAAATGTCGCTGGGTTAACCATTTTACGGTCGTATCGTAATAAGATAAATGTTACCATTGTCTCTAGCTCAGAGTAGATAATATACTGCGTACAATCTCGTCTTTACTTCATAATTAAGTAATAATTATAGTTATTCGTTAATTATGAAGTTAAGACTACAAAAATACGTTGCTTGAAACATGCCTGACATGGCATCTCACGTGCCCTAAAGTTTATGATCGCTTACTACTGTAAGAATTGTTTTGTTAGGATAGGCTTATTAATGTTGATATGAGGGCTATTAGAAGCAAACAAACCGAAACCAGGCTTTAACAAATTGGTGAATCGAAAAAAAACGGCTAAATGCGAATTGAACTCGCGCACCGTGGGTTCCGTGCTAAAAGACAAACTAGTTTAAAAGACAAACTTAACTTTAGCATTCAAACTCTTGACACGGCTATTGCACCAACCGCAAATAATAAGTTTGTAATAGTAAAGTCGCTGTTTTTTGACGAAAGCGAACAATACACGAGCGTGAGCGTATCAAGCGTGTTCTTGTTGCCATTATTAAGATCGACCAAAAAAACGCGTTTCTAATAGGGGAACCCCCTTTAAATTTAATTTGTTATTATTTGTTGTTATATCAGCAACAGAAATACAGATTCTGTGAAAATTTCAACTGTCTACCTATTACGGATCATGAGATACAGCCAGACAGACTAACGGACAGCGGAGTCTTAGTAATAGAATTCCGTTGATTACATTTAAAGGAACCCAAACACGAAACATCAGCTATTTTACCACTTTAATCTAGTTCTTAATTAGATTGTGGTGAATGGTTAAAATAAACGGATTTAACCGGTAACTGGCAAGCGACAAAAGAAACAAGGAAATCATATCAATGATTATACCAAAAAAGTAAAGCAACCAGATTGCTACAATAACCTGCATCAAGGTAATCTACCTTAACACCTCCTTCCTCGAAGCCACATGAAAAATATAAAATTAAAATACTCTTGGCTTTGAACAGTTGTAGGTATGCGTGTTTTATTCGTATGAAATGAAAAACCGAAAATGTATTATTAACGTTAGGCCCTTTCCAGATTTTATCACTTTATAGATAGAACAACACAACCATTTATTCACTAACCTTTACTGTATATTACCTCCAAACAATTGGTGGTCCATGATTAAACAGAAATATAGTCAAATGGTCGCTCATCACTAAAAGGTTATGCCGCTGTGCTAGACAGACTAGTCTGTCATCTCATAGGTCGTCTCGTGCGGGTAGTCGCCTGGTAAAGTCGGTCGATCACCTTATATTTCTGTTGAACCCGGCCAAACAAGTTACAGAAGCCGTGGTCTTTTAATATACTTGTCGCTAGATATCCACATGTATGTTTTTATTTCTGATCTTATTCCGAGGAACCACTAAAGTAAATAAGAAAATGAAACCAGCCTTTGCACAGCTAGGGACAAAAATGCATACGTCTTATTTACTCTTGAAATTAAAAATATCTTCCAAATCCTAGCGCTATGTATTAAGGAATTTTAAAAGTAATTCGTTTGGTATGGCGATGACCCTTCAAATGTACAGATAAAACGTCATGCTACGAATTCAAGGCTTAGTCTTCTTGTCTTATAATTGCTTATAATTGAACCATAAAATATGTTTTTTTCCGGAAACAATAAACATGTCATGGATCAAAACACTTGCCTGTATCTTTTGTAATTTACCGACGATGATAAGATTTGCGCGAAATTATTACCTTTTTATTGTTGCTACTAAATTAAATTCCTATCATAATATTAAATTTGTAGTTAAGTAGAAAATTGTGAAAAACTGAATATTATAGTATTACTAGCGACCCACCCCGGCTTCGCAAGGGTTACACAAAACCTCAAGAAGTTATAAATAAAAACGTTCCTCTTGATTCACTCTATCTATGAAAAAACCGCATCAAAATCCGTAGCGTAGTTTTAAAGATCTAAGCATACATAGGAACAGACAGACAGCGGGTAGCGACTTTGTTTTATACTATGTAGTGAAACGTATTTGTTCAGAGGAGATATACCGCGTACAACAGATAGTCATCTGTCAAACTACAAATTAAAGCGACACAGTGGCAAGCGCCTGGCACTAAGGCGATGCTTTCTTAGTTACGTTCAACATACATATATTTCTTAAAATTTTATTAGATTGCACTATTCCTGGGAGGCCGATGCGCGTTACATGTCAGCCACTGTCAGAGTAGACATTGAAGCCTCATAGTAGGATTATATTGTGTTCGTATTACAATAATAGTATATGTGACTTGCAGACTACGGGACGGAGATGCCGTGGTTCATGAGCATGTACTGGTTCCTGTTCAACATAGCCCTCACCATCGCCATCACCATAACTGCGCTCTACTGGATCCTCTTGTATGACCCCGGTATGTGCCTCAATCTGTAAGTGTAAAAAGCGCCCGAGCAGGTTTGTAATGTTAACCTAAGGCTCAATAACACAGAATTATATGAAATGAAGATTTTAAGCACAGTAAAGTCATCAATTTATATTTGTCTACCGTTACTGTTAGCTACAAACGCGATAAGAACCCGACGAAATTTTCTTTTATGTTCTTTGATCTTTTATAAAAAAGTAGCGTTAGACTTAAAAATAATAGTCTAACCAAATTATCAAATTGATAGAGGCGTATGAGGCTGAGATGGACCGGCGCGCGTTCCTGTTGGACGTTGCGACACACGGCGTGAACTCGTGCGTGGCTGTAGTGGAGCTGCTCGTGTCACGCACGCCGGTGCGGGCGGCGCACATCTACCAGCCGCTCGGCGTCGGCCTCTGGTACGTCATCTTCTCCGGCATCTACTACGCCGCTGGAGGTACTGACATGTAAGTTGTGCTTTGTACTTGTAAGTTGTACCTAACTTTTTGAGAGGCTGCTTAAAATCGTCCTATGGTCTTGTGTGTTTGATAGGAAATTTCGAAAAAGTCACTTAGGAGCAGTCGAATGATAAACATTCCCAGTGTAGTTACATCACAGCTCCTGCTCTGTTTGTTAGTTACCTTTTAAATACTTACAGCTGATAACATATATTATATTTGGCACGGAAAGATGTTACATTACAGTAGACACACATTTTTTGTAATTAACGCAATCTTTTTCGAATTCCACGCAATCGTAGATAATTACAACAGGAATTTATATGAAAAAAAGTACGTACCAAAAAAAACGTCTAAAAATGTAAACTATTTTTTCAGGAATGGTGAACCGGTAATCTATGGTATTTTGGACTGGCGAGTCCCGGGGAGAACAAGCATCGTGGTGGGCGGGTCGCTGGTGGGGCTCCTGATGATATACATGGTGGTGTACGGCGCGGCGCTGTGCCGGGACAAGCTCAGCCTCGCCCTACTGCGCACCACCAGCATGGACCTACCGCTCGCGCCGCCCGACCGACACCATCCTATACTCGTATGACCACGCTCTCTACACTAGTATGCCTTACCTATTAAGACTATTACGGGATTTACAAGGTAGATTAGATAAGACTAATGAGTTGCAAGCGAACCTGTATACCGATCGTTTAAGACGGAAAGACTTAATATAAGATATAATTATGCCTTGCCTGCGGCCCCTGCAGGCCAGTCCACATTCTATAGTAATATTATAAAGAATAGTAATATTGTAAAGTTTGTGAGTTTGTTCGTAGGAAGTAATCTCTTGAACTACTCAACTGGTTAGGAACATTATTTCACCAATAAAAAGCTACATTATTCCTGAGTGACATAGGTTATAATATTATATTGCTACGTGGGCGAAGTCGCGGGGTAAAACTAGTGTTTTATAAATTTTGTCTTCTACAGTATTGTGACAGTACCTATTAGATGCTTCTTGAAAATTGAAATAACCATTAGACGTTCGGCGTGTTAGATCTTGCAATATAAAACTGCGCGCCCCTCTACTTATAGTTAATGTTACAAAGGTACGGTAATACGCCCGCCTGGTGATAAGTGGTCACCGTATCTTATGGACGCCTAAAGCTGTATTTATTTCACGCATTTGACGCATTGCACCGATCGATGGAGGAGAGCATTATTTTCCTTCTGTCTATTATTCTAAGAACGGTATCGCGTTCTTTATACGTTTCCGTAAAGACATGCTCAATTCATCAACCCAATAAATCGTATCCGCTTTGCAATAAGTTCGCTTCTTGCAATGGTTTCAACAGAATTATCTAACATCTGATGTTACAATCTCGGCCGAAAGTGGCAAGGCTGTTTGGTGACCTGCGTGTCAAATCGGGTGACCAAAGCTTTATACTTCTTTATATGAAGCAACTTTTGTTGGCGTAGATTGTTTCTTTGTAAAACATTTCAACGTTAAACTGCGCCCAACGATTCTGCTAGTGTACTTAAAATGTAAGTTAATGAACTATTGTTTGCCGGTTTTAAGTTTCCCTTTCATTCAATTTTCCATAAAATTGCACAAGTATGAAAGGAACGTGTGTAAATATTAGATACCTACGTATATTCGAAACGTACTGTATATTGTAATTATACACTAAGGTTTCTTTATATTGTTTAGTATAGTTGTATAGAGCGGTTAGTAATTATAAATAAATAATATTTTACGCGTATGGGTTTTTTTTTTCTTGAATTATTGTAGCATTATTTGCGTCCGTAATAACAACTCACTGTATTAGAAAACCATTTATTACGTACTAATATAGCAAAATCTGCATTAAACACAAAGCAACCGATTAAAATTATAATTAATAACAAACTAAACTATTTATGATATGTGATTAATAAAAAAATTGACTTAGCGCGTTTATACTGTGCGGACATGTGATATTGTATTTAGTATAAGTTAATCTCTTATCATCGAATTATTTTAACAAAACAAATAGCCATAACCAAAATAAAATTCATTTATAAAAATAATTTTGAAATGCATATCACTCGAGTAAGTATACAATTTCAACAAAACGTTATCATGATCATAATTTGGACTCAAAAATAAGCCATCTTGCGTTAACTTGTATATCCAAAAATATAATTTATCTACAAACAGTTATTCTAACTAAGTATTCAATTACCGATTATAACCGCAGTTAGGGCGTTATTTGTTACCGCTTCAATAACCCACCATATCTACAGTGTAAACGTGGCGGGGCGGCTAAAACAATTTTGTATAACCAAGCCGTTTTTGTTGTCGCGTTTTTTGTACCACAAATCAAGTTGGTAATCGTTATTAAATTCAACTGGAATACGGTACAGATGTTACACACATATATAGTATATAGTAACCCCAGAGCACTTCGTTACAAACTACATATTTGGTTCGAGATATATTACCATGTAATTCTCGAATTTAAGTTACATTCCATTAAAACCTGCTGTAAGCAGGAACCTACTTAAGATCCCACGATATATTTTCAAAATCTTTTAGAAGATATAATATTCAATAAATATTAAGAGTACACATTTTGTTATAAGTCGACATGCATATTCATATTATATGTAACGTGTCATACCTACATATATTAAATCATCCATCGATCTAACATTAAATCAGTTCGTATCATCTACATTAAATATTGATAATAACATAAATTTGAGTAAGTAATATAAGAACAATTTCTTTAATTGTAGTGCTTTCCGAACTGAATTCAAGATTGCACTTTCCATTTTATTGCATTGTCAATTTAATTTATGAATAAGAAAACAAATTTACATTGAATAGGAGTCAGGAGTCATCTACTACATTAAAAAAATCTTGTATGTAATATTATAAGTTGTTCTACAGGACCACCTGATCCTGATAGGTTTAACCATATATTAAGAGGATTTCTTATCGAAGAAAAATTATAAAAACTATGAATAACTTAACTAACAAACGTATACAATATTTTGTTAACATTAATGACGACGATATCACAAACATTCAGCATTATGCTACCACTACTACACCTTAACCTACAAGGCATTTCTGGAGATCAATATTCTTGGTGATTAATTCCTTCAACATATTGGAATCATTCGTTTTATCCTCATCATACGAATCCTTAGAGCGACGATTAAAGTTAGATTTTGAAACAGGGTTAAGGCTACTTTACTGTAATAATCAAGTGTGTTACCACATTATCTTTTTGTTGGAAATTAGTTCGAACGAGGTCGGACAAGAGATGTTGCTATTCGTAAAACAGTCAGAGCTTCGAAAATATGGATTCTTAGATTTTCTGATTTGTTTTCCGTCTATTATGATAAATATTAGTACAGAGCGTGAAATTATGTAAGTGGTCCTTGGTGTCAATTCTCTTATTCATTTTACTAGACTAACTAAAACTAAAATATTTACCCTATACTGTTGTATAGGGTAAATATTTTAGTTGTTGTTCACTGGAACGAAAGTATGCAACGTTTGATAGGACTTCATTTGATTTGACATCACTAAAAAGTAATTTAGCAGCACTGAGCTAAACCTAAGTGTAATTTAGGCTAGTATGTGACAAGAGAATTGGCACCAATGTGTCATTAAAATATGCTGATTGGAGTCCTACTAAGTGCAATATGCCATCTGTAATTCCCGGACGGAGAGCAGATTGAGACCGACAGAAATGTCAGTTTTCAATAAACACGTAAATCATAACGTCGACTGCAAATAGTACCATTGCTATTTGATATTTTGTTGATTCATATTCAAAGATTTATTTTGAGTCTATCTGACCTGTTTGTATCCAATTTGTGTCCGCGTGCATCAGTTTACACTCTGGAAATCAACATTTACTTTAAACCTAGTATTACAATCATAATAAATGTATCTGGTTTTTAATTCAACTCAACATTTCCTCTTTTTTGTATTGTAGCGAGGCGATTGCTACGTACAATAAAACTATACTAAAGCCTAAACAAAACGTTTAAGAATGTCTACTGTCTAATTTGTATGTTAGACGTGGAATCTACTGAAGGGATAAAAATTAAATTTCGTAGTATTATGTGGCTCAGGGTGAGTCAACACATGGGATATAAATCATCACGCTCAGTGCTTTAGGTAATGAGCAGTATCTATACATATATTATTATCATTTGCAGGCTTTTTCATTTATTCCGATTTTAACGTAATCCAAGTCGGGGGCGGAAACCTAGTTAGTTATTATTATTATTAATGAGATGACTTATCACTAATACACGTTTATTACGCAGACTTCTAGTTAGAAATAGTTATTTAGGTGTACATGTTAATTACATTGAGCCGTCACAAAAGGAGTAAATATTCTTTTTAACATTTTAAGTTTAATTCAGTGACACAAATATAATGCCATTGATTATTCCCTAGTCCCTACCTTAATATTTTAAACATTTACAAATTGACTGGTTACACTAAACTTTTAATAGAACATACAAAAGTCGAAGTATTGCACTCAAAGGCCATAATTCATATATTTTATATATGCTCAGGTGTTTGTACCAATGTTAATAAATTTTGAAATTTCAATCCTAACCTCATAACTCGAAAAATAACAACTTAAGTGTACTTTACAGTCACGATAAAACCTGACTCAAATACTAAAATAAAGGCCGTACACATATTTTGTTGTGCTGGAATCGAACCAGGGCCAGTCCTAGACCACCGAACCAACATAGTCACGAGACCGGTCAAGCGAATTCTTTCGTAATTTTTTTTATCTTGATTCAAATGAGGCTCAGATTAATGACCTTGACCTTTATTGCTATGGAAGCCCGACTTTATAATATAAACATATAAATGTAGCTGAATATTTAACAAGAAGCACACAACACCAAACACACACTCATCGGAAGATATATTTGATAAAGTTATGTTGTGATTCATGTTTCCTTTGGACCCAATTAAAACATTATGCAATGTACTTTGTCGCCTAACTAACACTCAATACTAACGGGTCTTCAATGCATAAGTAATTATTGACTGAATCATCGCAGGATGTTGACACAGATAGTATTTATTCTGGCCCCTTTTAATATTCGTTACCTTTCAATAAACGGAAAATAATATTAAAATATCACTTAAGAATACCGATAGCTACGCCATAACATTAAATCACTCAAAATATGCTTAACGTTTAAAACATTACATAAGCCCAGCTAGTTATCATATATCACGAAATCACCATAAGAATTTGAACTTACAGCAAACATTTTTAAAACGAAACTTTTAGCGCTCCCACGCCATAGGGATGGGTATTTAAATGTGTACATTATATCAAGTACCGTAAAGTTAAACTTTCAGTGATACGTAACCGAGCTTATCTGCGTCAGTGACACAGCATTTAGGTGAGCTCCTCACCGTTGAGGTGGAACACTCTAAACGCGGACTCGTCCACGGCTGCGTCCCCGTACATCAGCTCCTCCTGAACACAAGTTATACATTTATCATTACGGAGACACAGACCTAACAGCGAATTAGCGCTCAATACTCCCTGCCTATCCCGAATATAACTAAGCGTGAGGATTTGTATGAATTTGCTTAGGACATAGTCCTATAGAGCTATTGTAAAAGGTGATAATTATAATATCAATAGCATACTGAATAAATATCGATCGGCTAAACGTGAGTATTTTATGTGCGTTCAATTTGAACAAAACAAATTTTGTTACAAAAAAGGTCATACAAATATTTGATTTTAATCTGAACACACAAGAAGGTAAGCGGAATCAAAAGTTCTCTCTATCTTTTTCCCACTTTCCATTGATGTCAATCTCGCAGCCAACTAGCTTAAATTAGCCTTCAGTTAACGACCTAATTCTTTTTACTAAACGGCGCCGTTCAGCTAGCCTGTATGATATTCAGCCGAAGCGTCAAATACAACAATTTGTGACCTTTTCAAAAGTAGAATTTCTTTTGTCGTCATAAATGTTGCCGCTTGTTAACTGAAAGGCTAACGCCGGAATAATGAGACGACATTCAAAGTTTGAAGGCCCACGTGACTGTTTGAAACGTCGTCACAATACAATTTTGTATGGAGGACAATCAACGTTAATGTGGCAGCAGATTTGACTGACGTTGCAGTGTTCGGCCATAATTAAGCTAATGGGCTGTCTGCACATGGTATACGCAACAAACCTGCATGAGATCAATGGTGGGGTGCGAGTCGATGAGGCCGAGGTCCAGTTGCGAGTCCTCCTCGGCCCCGGAGCCCGAGCGCGACACCAACTCTCTACTTATTATGAACCTGCAACAACATTTCTCATACAATCGTCTGTTAAAATCTGTTAAAGGTATTGTATATCCATACAGTTGAATTTCGTTATAATATAGATATATCATAAATTAAATTATACATATTAAGGATGAAATTAATTTCAGATGGTCTTTGAGTAAAAAGTACAGTTTCTAAAAACGCCTTATTTACAATATTTCCAGAGAAAGATGTTACGTGTAAATCAATGGTCCTCTTCTTAGCCTAGGTATAGGATACAAGAAGTCTTCATAGGCCTTTTTCATGACAGTTTTTCCGATAGTCAAAATAAAAAGATCAAGATTCAGAAATATTGAAAATTAATTATTGTTACAATTATAAATATACTCACTCGCTGTCTTCATTAATCAGTACATTCCCGTGTAGGAAGAGATCACTCCTTATGGTATATATGTTGTTTTCAGATCCCTCGGATTGTTCCACCTGTACAAATAAAACATCTGTAAACCATACGAAAACAACTCTTACACAACTAAGAACAATCACACTTTCTCGTCCGCCATCTTGCTTGCACGAGAATACTCAAACGCCAGTTAAATCTGAAGCCACTTTCATTTTGAGTGGCCTTCGATTTCACATGTATTTTGACGACGTTTCAAATAATTACTTGATCCCTAAAACTTTTAATGTTGTCAATATTCGGCCGTTAATGTGATAGAGTGATTACCTGTACGTCCTCCTCGAGCACATACGCGGGGGGGAGGGGGGAGGCGGGGGCGGAGTGCGGGGCGGGGGTCGCGGCGCGCAGCGGCCACGTGCAGTGCGTGCGCGCCGCGCGGCCTCCACCCGCCTCACTCGCCCCACCATCTCCACCCGCCCCACTCGCCCCCAGCGCCTCACTCGCCCCACTCATCTCCTCACACTCCTCAACGCCACACTGCACAGCCTCGCCCACTGCGGTGTTCTCAGTCACTAGATTCACCTATATTTTAATTCCGTAAATCCAATTAATTATGTAACTACTTTAAAACTATTGCGTCATATAAATATCATTGGATCTTTAAAGTTTTGTGAGAAAAAAGTCTGACAACATCTGTAACCGATTCTCTCTGTTTAATGGGTTCCGAAGGTCAGTTTGCAGTCACGTTAGGTATGAAAAATGTTGGGAAGCAGCCACTAGATCTGGCTACATCTGTGCCAACATTAAAATAAGGCCAGGGCGCTAATGTATCAGAGTGTTACAGTATGTCTGCCTTACCACGAACATGTCGTCTTCGTGGGGCTCCGCGCCAGGAGTCAGGCTCGCGGAGTCGGTACTCTCCGCCACCGTCTTTTGATTTTTCTTGTGCACCTTCTTCGTGTGCACGTACAACGCATCCGTACTCATTAATGACTCTTCACAACCTGCATACATACATAATATTGGTTATTACATAGTAAAATTTATACATAAACTTGCTTTCTGATAAGCATTGCCCCTGCAGATATAATGCTGTTTTTGGGTGATTTGGGACTTATGGTCCTTGCCACACCGAAACGCGGTGCGGTGCGGTGCGATATCAAGCAAACCGAACGAGTTGTCACCAAAGGATTTAAATGTAGCTCGTCACCCTAAAGGCGATCGTGGGACCGGTGCGGCAAAACCTTTATTGCAAAATAACTTTTCTAGCTCCCGATAAAGTCTAAATTGTGCATTTATTTCTCACATGGGTCGCTGAGCAACCAAATTGTAAAAATAATATGTGTCACAAAATTACCAAAAATAATAAATTTTGATGTGGTATGTGGGAGGCCTGGAATACGAACCCTTCAGTGCGCGGGTCGGACTCGCACATGTCTGTTTTTATTATTGTGTATTGTTAATACCGGTGGGATGTGTGGGTTGTGTGTGTGGTGTAGTGTCAGTACCGGTGTGTGTGTGGTGGTGCCTGGCGGCGTGGTCGCGCAGGTGCTCGCGGCGGCGGAAGGCGCGGCCGCACGCGCCGCACGCGTGCTGCCGCTCGCCCGTGTGGCGCCGCGCGTGACGCAACAGCTTGCTCGCCGACCGGAACGACCAGCCGCAGTTCTGCACAAACACAAATACCGTTATCCCGTCACAATGTTTGTCAACATTTTCTGGTGTCCCAATGGGTCGGCTTTGGAAAAAAAACCAACGACTCCGAGATCCTCAACAAAAAAAATATAGCAATATGTAGGGAAATAAACAATAGCGGCTTAGGTTGAGTTATTCTACATTTTAAATTGCGGTATACTTTCCACCGCCCACCGATTTTTATTGAGCGCCCCCAAGTTACAAGTTACAATCGCCCGCGCTGCGCGCAGAAAGCCTCAGCGCCCACAGCGTCAGTTAACAGTGAAACAAACAGTAAGAGGGGGGGTGGAGTGATGTGGAGCGGGGCGGGGCGGGGTGTACCGGGTGCGTGCAGTGGTAGGGGCGGTCGCCGGTGTGCGCGCGCGCGTGCTCGCGCAGGCGGCAGGGCTGGCGGAAGGAGCGGCCGCAGCCGGGCCACCCGCACACCAGCGCACCGCGCCCGCAGCGCCCCGCCGCGTGCGCGCGCAGCCCTATCGCCCAGAAGAACCGCCGCCCGCACTGCTCGCACCTACACACACACTACTATCAACTATACGCCACATACAGGGCCATTTAGCCCACCCCTACACAACATTATTTCAATGTGTAAGTAAAATAATAATAAATTTAGACAAATATAAATAACTCATTAGTCATAACAGCCTAGCCATTGTCGTGACTGCCTATTGAATATGTTACGTCATTAAAAAAAAAATACTGAGAAGAGAGGGTAGAACGAAGTGAGATTTAAGATTCCAAAAAAGTTTGCGTGACTTCGGAGAGTATAGACAGATCTTACAGAAGCCAAATAGATTTGAATACTAACATATAGAGTGCATCGTCGAGCGTGTGGTCCTGGCTGAGATGCGCGAGCAGCGACGCTCGGCCCGGGAACACTTGGCTGCAGCCGCCCTCCTTCTTGACGGGACACTCCACTGGCACGTTGGACATTCGGTTGCTCTGTTTCCTGTGCCCATTCTTGTGGCCATTTAACTTTTGCTCACTCCAAAATCCCTTATTACAATTAGGTTCATCACACTAAAATGTAAAGAAAACCATTAGAAATATGCAAGTATTACAAAAAAATACACTATATTCCTCATTAAATTGTGATGATTCATTTCAAATCATATTGGTACCTACAACTATATTGTAAATTACTTCTCAATTAATTGTATGTAGTATGTATGCTTCTGCATCTATAAATTCAGCTTTGAGTTATATATAACACATATTTATGTTAGAAGTATATAGCTACCTTACCAGTAAAGCAATAGTTTACCTTAAATTTAATGGGCCTACTACTAATACAGTCTGTGATAATATTTTGGTTGGATGACATAGGTGACACTTCTTGTGATATGCTGGGTTCTGGATGTGGTATAACAACTAAAGGGGACACCATACTTGTAGGGCTCTGCTCCTCTGTCCCGCTACTAAACTGAGATCCATCATCTGAAACATTACCATATGTATGGTATACACATAACCCGCAAGCAATACATATACATTAATTGACTCCCCTTGCTGTAGCAGAAATGTTAAGTGTAACTTTGGGGTAATTTTTTATACTACAATGTGGCAAACAAACCATCCTGCTTGCCACAGGAGTATCACTTGCCTATTGCCAACCCTTACTTGAACAACATGACTAAGGAGATCATGTTTAATTGTTAAAACAGATTTCATGAAAAAACTTACAATTGTTCAAAACAAAACACCAAGTTGGGTTTGTTTGAATTTCGCTTTGTTTCTCAGGCAATTGTGCATTCTGCAAAGAAAATAAATGTTTGTTATGATGAAACAATAGTAGCAGACATAAGAATATAGTAACATATAAATAACCTGCTCAATAGCACCACCATTTAAAAATGATTCAATATTGAGTGGAATCTGGTCAGGATCTTTATCAATATCTGAAACAGTAATATTCACATTAATGTGGAAAGGCCATAGCTACTCCATATAGGAATTTAAAATAGTTTTGAGTGAACACTAATAAAATGATAGTTGAACTCACTATTTACTTGTGTATTGGTTGGAAAGACAAGATCCACTTCTATTGCCTGACTATCACTATTGCTTACAAATGTATGTGGTGATTTCTTAATTGTGTGGAATGTATTACATTCATTATCAATAAAACTGTCTCCATTTTTCCTTATAGCAACTTGGTTAGCAGTGCCTAGAGATTTCTCACTGGGAGATTCATTAACATTTGTCGTAAGAAGTGAGACCTTCGGTTTTCTCCTGAGAATATTTGGTTTCTGAAATGACCTCTTAGTTTGATTCTTGTCATGTGACATAAACATGGTTCTCATTTTATTTTAATATTTGCATTAGAAAACCTGAAAATACAAACATTGTTATATTAATTAATACTTAGATGAGAGATAAAATCATGTCAAGTATATAATTATGAAGACATTTCTGACTATAAAAGTAGCAAAAGAGCTCTGCATGTGGAACGTTAAATGGCCCTTTAAACCTATGCCTAGTAACTTGGTGTGAAGCACTGTGAGGTCTGTATTATAGCCTGTGGTCTAGTAAACGCGTTTATTCACAAAATTAAAATAGGTACACAGTACAAACAGGCAAACATTTTGTTATGACAAATATGAATACAGGGTTTTTGTGGAGAGCTGCAACAAGGCTGCTAGTGCAAAATAACGCACTTCTAAATATGCAACCTAATGCTACCATCAAATCTGTAGAAAGTCTAAGGTACTATGTAATACCATTCCTCACTACTCAAGCAGTGTCCTAGCACAGGTCAGAATCGCTTATCTTATCTTTTTTAGTTAAGAAACAGTATAAAAACTCGTACATAAATAGTTGCACGAGCATTAATGTTTTTATTCCTAACCAGAAAACAACAAACCAAACCTCATACGATGTCCTTGCGTTGGAAATATCAATTTTATTGTCAAAAATATATGTCACTTAACACTACACCATTTCAGACTACAATACGACTTACACACCATTTTAAGCTGTAGTGCAGCTGACGAATTAGCGCGTTTTTTATTTGCCAACATAAATTCACAATCATCACAATAAAAATCACATTACTCAAATGCGCGCCGATGTAAATTTAATATTACAACAAAGGGAAAAGAGAAAAAGCAGACAAGACAATTTTGACAAACGAAACCACAGACTCAACTAAACATAAAATACCAAAGGCTAGGAAGAATAAGAAGGTCGTCTAGCGTAGCGGTTGTATTCTCTTGGGAAAGTCGGTCAACTCGACTCGACTCTATGTATAACTGTAGGTTTTATGTTTAACTCGACTCGGCTGTCAATGTCAATTGAGTTATTGAAAAAAAAAAGTTGTCATATTCGAAAGTCATTTAAGTTTTCATACAAAACTATTTTTACTTTTTTATTTTTAATTAAACATAGATAGATATAGAAAGATGAAAAATAAGTGAGATAGATAGACAGAAGCTTAATTTACTCATATTTACAATAATTATGATCTATTATGAAACTTACATCGATGCTTTAGCCCATCTTACTTCAGGAAAATGTAACAAACTAAAATTGTTGAGTTTACCCACTACCATAAATATATCCACATTAGGTATGTTATTAGACTTTAATTTAATAAATTCTTTATCACGCATTAATTTATTAATCACTCGATTTAATTTACTATCAAAAACTACTTTTTTGCACTAAATTTTGGATATTATTTATCAATACCCACATATGAAGAAACCGTCGACCGTGTACTGGCGTGGAGCTCACTGAAGTTAGTGACGTCACAGGCCAGACGGCCGATCTTGGAGCGTTTTGAGTCACGTGACTTTTGTTCAAATTTAATCACTTTTCAATTGCTTAAAAATCTTTGAAAAAAATATACTATAATTTTTTTTTTCAATAACTCTATTTTTAAGTGACGTAACAGTCATTCGGTCGCGGTCGTAAACGTAGTGGTTATGTACTCTGTGGTCGCCGTCTGTAATCCAGTAGCACAGAGTACATAACCACTATCCAGTAGTTTTTTAGGTTAGGCCCTTATCCTTAGCCCCTTATCGTAGAGTCCAAGAGAAAAAATACTAGAGAAGAGACAGAGAGCACATATAACCACAGAGATTTACAGAGAGTAAAACAAGTATTTACGTTATTCTTCTCATTATTCGGAATAAATTTAAGAAAAGTAATAAATAAATCTGTTTGAACTAAAAATATAAAGTCACTTAGATCCACTGGTCCTATTTAGTTTTCGATTCTACTATTTGTCTGACCGAACACAATCTTTCAAACTCCATCATCAATTATACGGTTACAGTTTGTTTACTTTGTTTGGTCATGGAACTTGATGAAATATTCGCCGATGTAGACGATGTCAGCGAACCAGCGTGTATGGACAAAGTATTTATATGCCTGGAACAACTTCAGGAAGAAGATGAGGAGTTCATGCAGGTAACATTTATACAAAATTATCTACTTGACTCTAATGTAGTAGTATTGTGTTTCTGCTTTGAGTAAGGTTTCCAGAGTTCCTTGAGGATATGCTATGGTGGCAGTAATATCAAGGAGGGATCCAGGGATAGGTCTACCAATAAAATTTAAGTGGAGGAAGTTACAACTCATTTCGTTTCATGTCAAAAGCTGGATCTGCCCTTGAATAATATGCTGCTGGCATAGTGAATCCTTATAACAATAATAAGGTTAAAAGCAAGCTAGTGATACCCTAGGTATTGCAGCATCTATAGACTATAGTGAACACATACAACCAAGCAGACTGTACTTAACTTACTTACTACCTTCATAGCAAAAAAAATACAACAGAAATTTATTTCAAACCGTAATGTAGAGTGTGAAGGTAGATGTGTATATGTTTTTGTTTATCATAAATCCTTCAGAATTTGGTTGGAAAGTTCAGTGATGAAGTAATAACTTGGGAGCAGCCATGGTACCAGCAATCCTGTTGTTTGACCAGACCACTCAAGCAAGATAGTGTTAAAGAAGATGTAGAACAATATCGCACAGATACAATTTCCAAAGCAGAAAGTGAACTGATTCAAGAAAATTGGCGAGAACTTAGAAAGGTATTAAATACATTTTAACCTCATTACAATAAAAGGAGTACAGCATGGGGTTGTTCAAGCAGGTGTGCAGATATTTTTGAAGGGTTGGCAATGCATGAGTGATACCCTGCAAGTGTCCATAGGCTATGGTAACTGCTTTCCATCAGTTGGTCTGTATGCTTGTTTGCCACCTTACTGGAATAAAAAAAAAAAAACAAGACAGATACAGGCAGATACAACATAACTGTAATGTGTAGGCCTCTCACATCATAATTTAATATTAATTATTGATGCAACACAATAAAAAAAAATAAAAAAAATATCTTATTGTAATAAGTTACCTTGTGGTATTACTTATTACAATAAGACAATAAATAAAAAATGTTTTTGTAGTATATTATCTACTCTGGTTGTATGTAGTATATTATCTACTCTGAGGACAACCTCAGAGTTGGTCTGGTTGTATGTAGTATATTATCTACTCTGAGGTTGTCCTCAGAGTAGATAATATACTACATACAACCACAACCATCATATAAATATGATTTGAAATGACACTACAGTAAGACCAAGATAAAAGGAGTTTTTGATAGCTATTAATAATGACATAAACCAATGGTAAATGTTTATTAAAAATATGAAGTGGTGAATAAACAGTCCTGTCAATAGTCACCTTTTATGTTGGCCCCACTATAAAAGAGGATTAATTAATTGATACTAAATGTATATTTTTAAACCAGACATTTAATTTACCAGACAAGCTAATAAGTCTAGCTCGATGGAGGAGCAAGGGTAAAAGCAGAAGTCCAAAAACACCAGAGGAACAAGCACGGCGGTATGTCACGGCTTACTTGGCTAGAGGGCTGGAGAGAACTAACTACCAAGTATTTAAGCATATTGTTACATGCTATGGAGGTACTGTCAAAGGACCATACTCACCAACAGAAGAGAAAGTAATGCAGATTTGTTTCCTGCATTGTCCTCAGAATGCTGTCACATATTTATCCTCTGTACTCAGCAGAGAACCTAGAGGTATCTACAAGAGGTTGCAATGGATGTATAATGGTTTGTTGAACTCTAGTATATTAACTAACTAGAATATGTTAAACAGCCCTTTTTTATGTCAGTGGTTAAAAACTACAAATATAACTTTGTCTTATTGAGCTGAAATAATTTACTGGGGCCAGAACTTACTATTTATTTATCATATAAAAACTATGATACACATGTAAATAGCAAAAAAAACTTTCCTAGAACTATTAAAAAAAACATCCTTTAGAAATAAGTTATAGTATTGCTGTACTATATTTAGTAGGTATACGGAACGTAATGAAACAGCCGGCTAGCGGCTAGCTCAATTGCTCGTTTATTACTGGCGCGGTGCGTGCCTACACCGCGCTCCGCGCTTACACATACAGGCATAGACTACGTAGCTATAGGATGCATACAGTACAATTGCATACTTATGCAACACTACTATGTTATATATACTTACTCCATAACATGTTTAATTTTTCATAAATTTACCAGGCAAACCTGAGAAAAAGAAATTGAAGTGGACATTACCTCTAGCAACAAAATTTCTAAAATTACTAATGCAGTATACTGGACAGCCATTGGAAGAACTGATGGATGCACAAATAGATAAATCTATTTGGATAAAACTTCAGAATGATATTGATCAGCAATATATTTATTTACAACAATTCTGGTACCACTCACTTCATGTACAAGTATTTGTTAAGTCTGATGTCAAACTAAACAAGTTAAGGAAGAAAGTATTTAAAATGTAAGTTCCTCAAAATTATGTGTGTATATCCCACTGGCTGCACCTACCTCACTTCACAAGTCACATTTTCCCACACCTGTATCACATGGGATTAGGCATCAACTGTTGACATTCCAAATAATACATCCTTAAATTTATATGTTTGAAATAGATTCCTCAATCCAAGTTGTGATTGAGTAGTAAAGTGTACAGTTTTTTCATGAATCTTTATTTTTTTTTAGACTAAGAGCATCCCAGTACCAGGTATGGAGTGATATAAGATGGAAAGAAGTAGTCACACAATTCCCGCCAGGATTCACCCACTCCTTCTTGTACCGGGTCTGCTATCCAATAATTGCACGTCAGCAACATTATTTGAAACTACCTCTACAAGATGTTATAAAATATGGACTCAAGAGGGTTAAAGCCTTAAGGTATTCAAACAGGCGCTTAAAAACACTTGCCTTTAATGAAGAAGGAAATTTAGTGGTTGTACGTTATGGTGATAACACTGAAAAGTAATTAATATATAATCAATTACTTAAATAAATAAAACGAAGATGTTCTAGTTCCACATCATCTTTAATTTTATTTTACCATGTATCGTAATTGAAACTTAGTAGCATTAGTACCTAAACTTTAGAAATGAAGCTTGCACCCAGTATATTTCTTCTACCTACTCATAGCTTGTAGGCTGTAAGGCGTATTGTAGTCTGCTTGTAGGTATAGATTAAACCATATAAGTTTAATTTGAATGAGAGAGAACCGTAGCGTGTTTTATAAATATACTGTACCTTCACACTCCACAGTCCACCTTACGCACCGATACTAGTAAAGATATTATGATGCTAGCTCAGTGAGTCCTCAACAACAGGTTCGGCAACGCTTTGAGATACCCGTTATTGCGATCGGCGTCACAGAGTACATAACCACTACGTTTCGGATATAGGCTATGGTGACTGCTTATCATCAGGTGGGCTTTACGCTTGTGAGCCACATGCCACAATTGTCACCTCAGTGGTATAAAAAAACCGTTGCCCCCAAGCCGCATTGCTCTAAAAAATAATGGAGAAAGTTATCTTCTTCTTTATCATCCTAAGTAAGGCAATCAATCCCTTCAGGGACTATTTTTGCCGGTGTCGAGTGTTAGAGAATTTTAAAGTTTTAAAATGTCTCATGTTTGCCGCATTAATATGCCTAGTGTCATGCATTCTAATGCTTATTGGAGTTTCTGGAGACCAAAATGATATATCACAAAAGTTGTATTATAGCATTATTTCCAATGTTCCTACAAATCAGTCACTAAATGAAACTTTACTGCACGCACATAACGACACCTAAAATATACATGAAAGATCACTTTAACACAATTTCCGAGACACTGGAAAAAATCTCAACAGCTCCACCTGATTCCCGCCAAATAAAAACAACAAGTTTAGTTGTACTATTTTTCTTGTTTTTAGTTATGGCAACCAACGCTCTCCAAGCAATTGAAATTGCAAGGCAAGGACTACTTATGCCATTATCGACCATCTCTCTCAGTTTCTACCTCTTCTTCTTCTTCCTAAGTATGGCAATCAATCCCTTCAGGGACTATTTTTGCCAGTGTCGAGTGCTAGAGAATTTTCATGTTGCAAAATTTCTCGTGTTTGCCGCATTAAAATGCCTAGTGTCATGCATTCTAACGCCCAATGGAGTTTCTGGAGACAACCCACGGCAGTAGCAGATCGTAACACGCCTTTAGATTAGAGGTAACCTATTGACCAAAATTATAAATCACTTAACCCAAAAGTCGTATTATGGCATTATTTCCAATGCTCCTATAAATCAGTCACTAAATGAAACTTTACTGCACATATCGACACCAAACATACACATTAAAGATCACTATAACACAATTTACGACACACTGGAAAAAATCTCAACCGCTCCGCCTGATTCCCGCCAAAAACTCTCGTTTCTACCTCTAGTACTCAAGTACCGTACCATAATAGAAGTCTTTGTTATAGATTTATAGTCTCTTCTTTTTCTACGTTTTTTCTACAGTTGTTTTCTGCCGTAGAGTAGAGGGAGTTTTTCTGCAGATCAAGAAATTTTATTTCAAAGCCGATTTAAAAAAAATAAAGTTTTGAAAAACAGATTCAAAAATTCCTAGTTAATCTGTCCTGTCTACGATGAAATCTCAGAAAAATATTTAAAGCTCGCATGCTAGATTTAATTTTTCCATAACCTCCAAAGAGTAAAGTTTACGGACGGGGGTGTGAACCCCCGTCCGTAAACTTTAAACAGGGAGGAGACTCCCTCCATGAGTAATAAAATAGAATAGAATGGTTTAGCTAGACCCATGGTGTAAATCGTATGTAAGTAGAGCTTTATTTGAAAACGTAGTGGCTCAGAGTAGATAATCGTGCCAATTCTGTTGTTCAAATTACAAAACATAACTAATTTGACATTTTGACACTTTTGACAGATCCATATAACTCCGCATGTGAGAAAGGGATAGCAAGACTTTTCGACCTGTCAAATTAGTTAGTTATGTACTCTGTGTAGTTGAGTTTAGTAATTTAAACAACAGAATCGACACGACAGTTCCTTAGGAGTTTTTGGCGGGAATCAGGCGGAGCGGTTGAGATTTTTTCCAGTGTGTCGTAAATTGTGTTATAGTGATCTTTAATGTGTATTTTTGGTGTCGATATGTGCAGTAAAGTTTCATTTAGTGACTGATTTATAGGAGCATTGGAAATAATGCCATAATACGACTTTTGGGTTAAGTGATTTATCATTTTGGTCAATAGGTTACCTCTAATCTAAAGGCGTGTTACGATCTGCTACTGCCGTGGGTTGTCTCCAGAAACTCCATTGGGCGTTAGAATGCATGACACTAGGCATTTTAATGCGGCAAACACGAGAAATTTTGCAACATGAAAATTCTCTAACACTCGACACTGGCAAAAATAGTCCCTGTAGGGATTGATTGCCATACTTAGGAAGAAGAAGAAGAAGACAGTTCCTTACTACGAAGTGGTTATGTACTCTTTGATCAAAATGGGAATTACCGCTTTGCTTTCAATCACAGCAATTACAAAATAATCCATACGCTAGAGAACAGTCTTGGCTGCGCGTTTTTACACATATAGTACCTTTACGCATATAATTATTTTACAGTCTTACTACGATTGTTCTTTAAGAAGTAATTTGAACATTTAATTCTGTATAACTGTGTGGTGGAGTACGTATTAGTCTCTTAAACATAACTGTAGCTATCATGAGTGGCACCGTGACTAAACAAAGTTTACAGGACCTATTAGATAGTGACGACGAATTACCCAGTAAGAATTTCTCAACTATAAATCATATAAGATAATTAATCAATTCTTGTATTGTCGTCTTTTTGTAGTGCCTTTTTTCATTTTGGTAGAGAACCTATGATTAACTTTACCATAGTGCATGCTTATGAGCCCTTTTCGAGTTCGAGCACTAGAAATTGCTATTTATTAAACATTCTTTCCTCCAGTGAGTCAAGTGCCTAATAGTTATCATTAATTTGTATTTCAGCTTGTTACGACGACATTGCTGATATTCCTGCATACCAAAACGACTCACGATTTTTGCCTATAAAATTCCATTGGTTAGCAGGCAAGCAACCAGTAAAAAAACCTGAGAATAATTCATTATATGCCATACTCAATGAAGACTGTGTGAATGAAAAAGCAAAAAACTTAAAATTTGGTGAAAAGGTATTAATTAAGAAAGGTGTTTTAACAAGACAAGATGTCTATTGCCTACAATCTATAGAAGCTCTAACTAGTGATGCAACAATATTATGGCTTATCAATTTCTTAACATACAAAGATTTACAATCTCCATACAAATATTTGACAAGTTGTTTGGTTGGCCACTCTTTCTCTGTATATTCCAAAAATAATTCAACTTGGGATTGGGCATCAAAGCAATACAAGTTTGAAGTACTTATAAAGAGCACTGAGACTGCAAACTTAAATGTAACAAATAAATGTGTGCCCTAACTAAAACAACCATAAACATACATGCCCAAAGATAAGCAAGCTAATAATTCCTAAATATGCATACAGACATGCCTATATGTTTAACTCATCAAAAATAGGTAATGTAATATTTTGCTATTTTAAATTATCAGGAATAAAATAAAGACAGAAAATATAAATGCAACAGAAATATATATTTAGTTTTAATAATGTCACTATTTGATCTTATCAATTTGTTCCAAGAAGCCTTGGGAGCACCTCACTGATTGCTGATAGCACTTTTCAAAACCTTCTGCATCACTGTCCTGTAAAAAAAATATAAAAAAACGATTGATAGTGCTCAATTAAAGTAACAGACAAAAACATTAATATTCAACAGTTTCTTTGGAATCACTATAAGATCTCTTGAACTAACTGAAAATTCATGTGTTTTCTCCATACAAATAAAATATATTAATACAATTTCTAAGAAAACTTCAAAAAGTAGCTAATTTCTATAATGATGATTCTAAATCAAAATAAATAAAAAAATGTATCTAGCAAAGTTGTTCATAAGTAGCTGATAAATGATTTGTGGTTAGTTTTATTTTTGTTATTTCTATATTTTAATCATTATTTATTTTGTAATCAATTAGTAGTGAAGTCTACCTAAATAAAAAATATAAAAAAAAACGATTAGTCATGTAATTAGTAAGCAATGTCTTACATAATATGGATCCCTGATAATTCTGTCACCCTGAGGGTCAAAGTCTCCAAACAACAAAAGCTTTGCCTTACTTCCACTAGGAGCTCTTTTCTTGAGGTCCTTCATGTTTGCCTCATCCATACCAAATATATAATCATAATTTCTGAAATCCTCAGTTGATATCTGAAACAAAAATAACCTGAGGGATGATATAGAAGTAACTTAATCAAAATATTATTAGACATAGCACCAGTCTTGGACTTGACAACACTACATAGTCTGCAGAGTATACAGACTATTTCAACTAGTGGTGTGTCATAAAACCAGGATATCATTGCGATTTTAACGACACCATCTGACAGGCCCTGTCTAAAGCGTAGCATATAAGTAATTTATGACATTACTTGAAAACTAACCACCACCCAATTTTTTGGTTTCACTAATTTGCCAAGAATTAAAGCGTATGATTATGGGTGCTTGGCAAGCTTATGGAACAACCGAGAAATGCTAGCTTATGCCAGTCACACGAAATATAAGAGATTTACTAGATGCATGCACAATACTTTGAACATTTTATCACGTTACACATACAAAAATATAAATATGCCTGAGCTTACTTGTCGAGCATGGTTGCTGTATGGAACATTATGTTTCTTCATAGTGTCAAGGGCTCTCCAGTCAGGTGGGTTCCCCACATGCCAGCCGCCTATAGCTGCACTATCTATTTCCCATTGCTCACCCAAATTCATATCATTCACAGTTTTCTGGAACACTCCCTCAGCAATAGGTGACCTGCAGATATTACCTAAAAATATTTTTGCGATAATTTATGATAAAAAAAAATCATTTAAAAGAAACAAGACCCTCTTAGCACCTAACTTACCGAGGCATATGAACAGAGCTTTTTTCTTATCTGCCATTTTACCAAACTAGTCTGTCTAGAGTTGCTTCTTACTAATTTTTGATTAGTGCATTGAGTTTAGCGTAGCGGTTGTATTCTCTTGGGCATTGAGCAGTAAAATAATTCAACCTAGAGCCCAAAGAGTGATCAGTAATTCAGTATCAGTGGCTAGAAACTTCATACAAATAGATAGATAGATATAGATTTATTTAATGGCAACACAAAAAAGTACATTTCTTCTTCTTCTTCTTCCTAAGTATGGCAATCAATCCCTTCAGGGACTATTTTTGCCAGTGTCGAGTGTTAGAGAATTTTCATGTTGCAAAATTTCTCGTGTTTGCCGCATTAAAATGCCTAGTGTCATGCATTCTAACGCCCAATGGAGTTTCTGGAGACAACCCACGGCAGTAGCAGATCGTAACACGCCTTTAGATTAGAGGTAACCTATTGACCAAAATGATAAATCACTTAACCCAAAAGTCGTATTATGGCATTATTTCCAATGCTCCTATAAATCAGTCACTAAATGAAACTTTACTGCACATATCGACACCAAAAATACACATTAAAGATCACTATAACACAATTTACGACACACTGGAAAAAATCTCAACCGCTCCGCCTGATTCCCGCCAAAAACTCCAAAAGTACATTTCGTATTTTGCCAATGTCTATAATAGGGAGGATCCTCTTGGCTTCATACAAATTAAAAATGTATAAAAAACATTCCCTTCTTGTACCAACATTTCAAATTGTCAAATGTCTGCCGTTGTCAAAATCACGAAATTATTTTCTAGTTTTTATTTTATTCATTTTCAACTACATTTAGCTTAAAGTATATTGTGTTTTGATAATTGTTCATATAAACTTAGAGTTGTGCATCTTTCCCAGTATTATTTATACCATTTCTGTTACTAACAAATAAGTGCGTGAAACAGTGACTCCTTTAAAGAAATCTTGGGTCGTTTTCATCTCAGTTTATTGACTTCGTATACTTCTCACAGACATGAGTGCAAGGGTAGCCGCAAAACTTGTGGAATATGTGGTTTAAAGGAGCGAAAACATAGTATAAGAACCATGCTATGTTAACAATTTCCCCTTGGATGAAAATCGGTGAGTTGAGAGACATAAATAATTAATTATTGAAATTAATTGGTATATCTACGGACTATTGCTTCACAATGTACCGAGGTCCTAAAATTTTAAATACTTGGTTATATTTTCAGTTGTGCAATATGGCTAAAACTGCGACACGTGAATGGAAATCATTTTCCAAGAAAGCAATTCAACAAGAAAGGAAATCTTGCAATCTCAATCTTAAATTTAACTACAACGCCACCTACTGATGCTCAATTGGTTGGATTTCCATAACTTATAGAAGGAACTGTGAGTTTTCATGTCCTACACTAATTCAACAATCAACACTAATAATATTATAAAGCAGTAAAGTTTATTTATTTATTTTTATTTATTTATTTATTTAAGGACCGCCAACATGACATGTATTACACTTAACATAGTTTTAATTTATCAATGAGGCTTATAACTATATGCTGCCACAATTATAGGCAACCACGGCATGCGATATCTATAAATATAACTACAATAAATAGCTATTTATTATAAGTAGGTAGTGCAAAATGATGTGAGAGTATTTTAATATATTTTTTAATATAATAATGAACTTAAAGTAAAAAAAGATAAAAAAATTACTACTCTAACCTTTGAAATTGTGTATGATTTGGGTGTGTGGGAGCTTGACCATGCCCAATTATTACAGTCTTGTATTTGGACAAACTATTACAGAAGATATCTATGCTGTCAGTTTTGTGTAATGTGTTGTAATATTTCTTGATTCTGTTGATAGGGGAGAACAAGCCTAAATTCGTTTTGGAAGATTCAATATATAATGGACCGTATTTGCCCGATCTTGGGAGTCTTGTTGGAACGTTAAAATTAAATTTGGACACCAATTCCGGACTATCAATTTTTCCATTTATTAATTTATACAGGAACATCATATCTAGCAGTGCTCTGCGATCAGTAAGTGAGCTTAACTTAAAGTGGCGGAGTAGCTGGGAAGTTGTCTTGCTAAGTTGCACAGGAATCTCTTTTGAATTCTTTCGATATTAAGTTGTATGTATGTTTGTAGAAACTACTACTGTTACAATTTTGGGAGTAGTTTGACTGACTGGAGACACTATTCCTAAGTTTCATAGGCTATATTTAACTATGTATATGATTTCAGTTGCTGTTTCAGCATCATCAAAAAGCCGAGCAGACTAGTAATGGTATTGTGTATTTTATGTTTCAAACAGACACTTCAATGTTTTTTTTTTATATTTATTTATTTATACCAATTATTTATTCAGATAGGTAGCAACCTATTTGAACAAATTAATCGTATTGTATATTAATATATTATATTATGGTTTGGTTTTGAATGTTTGTAACGAATTATCTATTATTAATTCTTACAAAAATGAAATGTATGTTCCTATTATAAGCTGTATTATCAACAACAATGTTTTATTAAATAATTATGGTTACACAAAGTAGAAGTAATTAACATTTTAAGGTGGGAATAAGCTGGATATCGATAGTGAAGAATCATCGACAGTTCACACCACTATGACAGCATCGTTGTCGATAAATGTAAGGAACTAGTGTCAATTGCTGTTATATTGGTCATACAAGGGGAAGGAATTTCATACATTTTTATTTTTACTGCTCAATGTATGGAAGTTCCGTCTCTTCTAGCGTAGCGGTTGTGTATTCTCTTGGTTCAGTATCTCAATATCGCAGAGTACATAATCACTACGTTTTACTCAATATTATAAAAGGTACTCTTAGCAGGTTATGTGCTCTGTGTCTAGAATCCTTCGAACATGGATTGAATTTGAACGCCTTGAGGTAAACAGCACAGAGTATATATTTAACCACTACGTTTTAGTGAACAAAGGATTTATCTAAACTTGAGTATATCAAACAGAAACAGATAAGTGGGAAAAAACGTAGTGATTATGTACTATGTGAGTGGGAGTTTTTGGCGCGTCGCGGGAATCAGGCGGAGCGGTTGAGATTGTTTCCAGTGTCTCGTAAATTGTGTAATAGTGATCTTTAATGTGTATTTTTTGTGTCGTTATATGCAGTAAAGTTTCATTTAGTGACTGATATATAGGAACTTTGTAAAGAATGCCATAATACGACTTTTACAGGTCGCGGCACGAAACTCTAGCGCTGAGCGAAACGTGGAGGGGATAGCTGCGCATGGGTACCATCGCGCACGCAATACAAATTAGTAATTTAATTGCTTAGTTAAAAACAGCAAAATAATGTTTTAATGTAAAGTCAAATAGTAAGTCTAGCGGTGAACAAAATGTGGAACTTAACTGCGTATGGGTACTGTCACGCACGCAAATATTACTTCATGTTACCTACAATATAATTTTTAACAAGTTTATGGGGAGTAGAAAAATAAATACACTATCGGATTTGTAAATTTTTATATTAAATACCAAATAATAAAAAAAATTATATTAAGTCCGAATTACATAAGAACCTACTGAAGTTTCTTCTCAGGATAGAAGAAACCTGCGAGTTCGGCAGGGTGTGGACATCAGACACCGCATTCTCCTTTCCGATATCTAGTCCGAATCAGACAATGGTCTTACACCTTCAATAGTATCCCAACAGGGCCTTTTGCTTACTGAGGGCCCCGGCTCAGGGCTGCTTCGGTCGTCGGCACTAACAGCGTCATCGTCATCAGACTCACCAAGGCTATCCTCTGAACTGTCACCATCAACGCGAATGATGAATTCTTCTGTAACCAAATCCACGACATGGTCACTCTTGACATATTGCTCTTCTATGTCCTTTACCTTTTGGCATAACTTTCCCCAATCCCAAGCACCCATCAGCAAAACTTTTTCTTGAATTAGTTCTATACATTTAGCAACACTCCACTTCACATTTTTACTGCCTACATATTGCTTTATGTCAGACCATGCCATTTCGATTGGATTTAGATCTGGGTGGTATGGTGGCAGTCTTAGCACTTGATGTCCTTGCTCTGCTAGTATCCTGTCAATTGAAAATGTTTTAAATCTATCTTTGTTAGCCCGTATTAAATTGTATAGTTGAGGTTTTAGTAGAGTTTCCTCATATTGTATGCCCTTTTCAGTAAGCCAACCCTGCATGTCAGCTTTTTTGGAATTAGAAGTGGGTGCAAGGTCCCATTGTTTATTATGGTATGATGCGTTGTCGACTACCACGACAGAATTAGGCGGTAAGTTCGGCAATAACTGTGTCCTCAGCCATTTTTCGTAGTTGTCGTAGTTCATATTGTCGTGGTAGTCGCCTGATTTCGCACCAGCTTTAAAAGTTAACAGTGCGTTCGGTATGAACCCAGCCTCTGATCCTGCGTGGACAATGACCACCCGCTGTCCTTTGGAGATAGGTTTTTTGAGACCTTTTGTAGTACCATCGGTCCAGGCTTTTGGAGCAGAGTGCGATGAATCTACGTAAGATTCATCTGTATATACGATGGGCCTTCCCTCTTGGCGATATTGTTTTATTTTGCGTAAGTATTCGATACGTAGTAAACGTATATTTGAACTTTCAATCAGTACTTTTCGATTGTTTTCAGTATTTTTCCACCGAAACCCTAAACTCTTAATTATTCGTCGAAGACTTCGTTCTGAGCCTTTGAAATTTATATCTTCCTCTAGCTTCTTTCTCAACTTTCCGACGGTGGGAAGTTCATTATTTGTCCTATGAAAGTTATGTATGCACCTCTTTATTAATCCTTGATCAAAGTTATCAATATCTGTGACCGGTTTTGATCTGGAGCGTTTTTTGCCTGGTGTTCTAAATACTGATAATAAGTCGGAATTATTGGCTTCAGTGGAGATTTTCCTTACCGTTGCTATGGACGTCTTTGTAGATTCAGCTGTCCTTTTCTGAATTTTCTGTAAGTCACTAATTATACTATTTAATTTTATATTTCCCGCCTGAATAACTTCTGCAGTTTGTTTTATTTCACTTATATCTACAGTGCTGCGGTCAGAATCGAGTAAAATACTCGCAGCTTCGCCAATTTCACTTTGAATTTGTTTCAGGGAATTAATGAAATCATTCGATTCCCTTTTCAGAAAACAATGCACGTCAAACACCATTTTCCGTGCCTGTCTTTTCAAAACAGTATTCCTTCTCGGCCTCGGCATTTTCACTGTTTAAAAACTGTTCAAACTTAATCAAACAGTGAATAAACTAACAAACACAACAAACAAAACAAACTTAACAAAAAACAACAACAAAAATTAACGATGACAACAAAACAATTCAGAACGCGACTGTACACTGGAAGTGCGCGGAGCGTCGTATCGGCACGGGGGACGGAGTACGACTGGAGAGCCAATCGGCGCAACGCACGCTCGCCCTTCACCCCTGTACCCCGCCAAGACACCTTATTTTTTACTTCTGCGCAATAACGGTCAGCGCTAGAGTTTCGTGCCGCGACCTATAGGTCAAGTGATTTATCATTTTGGTCAATAGGTTACCTCTGACCTAAGGGCGTGTTGCGATCTGCTTCTGCCATGGATGGTCTCCAGAAACTCCATTAATGCATTAGTAACTCGCTGAGGAGACTACTCTGTGGTCTCCTCAGCGAGTCACAGACAGACTAAAATATAGCTAGATTTTAAGTGTATTGTTAGAATGACACAAAAAACATGTCCATACATGACCAGAGTCCAGAGACAGTAAAATAACCAAAAATATATTTGTCAATGTCACCTAAAATTGTCAGAACAGACAGCAGCCCCTATTGTTGCTATTGATTACAGTGATTATTTACTCTGTGTTGATTGCTGACAGAACAGAAAGTCTAGCGTAGCGGTTGTATTCTCTTGGACAGAAAGTTGGAAGGAGCCGAAAGAAATGTTAGTTAGTTACTAATTCGCTCAACACAACTTCGCTAGTTCAGGTTGCTCATGATCAGATCCTATTAAATCGGTTTACCTATTACTTTTAAAGGTGTCACAATATCAATAGTAACAAAATTATGTATTGGTACGGCAAACAATAAATTTAAAAATTGCTTTGCTAGCTATAAATAAATAAAAGAAAGCAAAGTGCATTGTTCAATTAATCTGAGCGGCGTGCTCCAGTAATCAGCTACTGCATTACAAAATATATAACGAATTGCGTTATCTAGATAACATGGACAGCGGTTACAAAACACTTAACAGCGTTCAAACTCATCTATTAACTTGGGGTAATCCCTTTAAAAATAATGTCAAAGATGTTGTTATTTGTATCACTGGAAATCCAGGTGTGACTGACTTCTACATAGAATTTGCA
This sequence comes from Falcaria lacertinaria, assembly GCA_951449985.1. Taxonomy (NCBI): domain Eukaryota; kingdom Metazoa; phylum Arthropoda; class Insecta; order Lepidoptera; family Drepanidae; genus Falcaria; species Falcaria lacertinaria. Next base: position 3,251,016 of record OX602109.1, on the reverse strand, counting down.
TCAGCCTTAGAAAAAAATATTGGTGTCCCCATTTGTGTGATTGGTAAGTGCCCCCAGTACCTGTATTACATAACTCCAGTTTGTCTTTTGAATGCTCTCCAGTTTGTATAACTGATAGTAAAATATATGCACTATCTGGCAATAGCAGGGCAAGTGGGCACAGAATGCCTTTAGCAATATTTTTTTTTTCCGATACTTAATTAATATGCACATTCAAACTTGAGGAGATGAAATACTATTATAACATTATTCTATTTTAAGGTCAAGCTGGTCATGAAGAGGTGCCAGACCCACAATCAAACATATTAAAACGCCAGGAACATTTATTTAACCTGAAAGGTCAAATTCAACACAAGTTGGACTTTATTGATAACTGTGTTGATAAGAACAGTAACATACATTTAATTGGACATTCCATTGGAGCATGGCTTATCTTAGAGTTACTCCAAAGTGACAAATGCATTACTCAAAGAGTATCGTCAATTAATTTACTGTTTCCTACATTACAAAAAATGGCTGAAACAAAGAATGGTGTTTTTTTGAACAATATTATAAGACGGTTTCATTCACTTGTGATATTGTTATTTACATTCTTACACTTTCTGCCCCTTTTCATTACTTTGCCATTGATAAATATATATCTAAAGTTAAATTCATTGCCAGCCCATTATTCAAACAGAATAATAAAATTAATAAACCCAGGAGTAGGGGAAAAGGTACTATTTATGGCATATGATGAAATGGATGAAGTTAGGGATTTAAATTTGGATGCAGTTGCCAAAGTGAAACATTTAACAAATGTCATATACAGCTCCAGAGATAACTGGGCACCGGTCTCCTATATGAATGATTTGAAACAGTTGCAACCGGGGCTTCAAATGAGTGAAGTTGATATAGATCATAGTTTTGTTTTGAAGTCTTCAGAAAGAGTAGCTGAAATGGTGTCTGACTTTATAAAAACAAAATGTGTACCTTATCAGAATAAGTAGGTATCAATTCTATCCTACATATAAATACATTAATAAAGAACATATAAACAATATTTTTCTTAGATTGTAGATAAGAATGCGTCAAACTACTAAATAATTTATATTTGTAAATGTTAAGTGGGTTAAATGTAAGTTTTATTTATATTTTTTTTGCCACATCATCTTTGATAATAATCAAAGAACAACACATATATTCAATGTAACAAATCTCTCCATGGTATGCCTCTTCAGTTTTAAATTATACATTCCAATTCCTGAACCTACTAGAGGTGTGCCATAAAATTGATTAAAAATTGATTTAGGTATACCATATTTTTGGGAACCAATATAAAAATAGGAAGTAGGTATGTATGTATGTACCTAACTTGTACATATGAACTCCAAATAAATAAAAATCCAAACATTTGTTTCTTATTGACCTTAACTAACCCACCTGTCATTGTTCATTTTCTTAGTAGCTACTTACATTAATAGAATTTCATGTTTCACTAGAGTGTAACGCCCAATGGGATTTTCCATTCAATATATATTCATTGCCTCCATCCATCTTCAAGAAGATACTACTTTGTAGGAAGTAAGGTCTAGTCTCAGATCAAATAAAGGTAGATGAAACTTTGCGAACAACGAAGTGACGCCGGTTAAAACTACGCCACGCTGATCTGTGGGTCACTTAAGCGAGAGGAGCCAAGCCAGCGCATCCTAAAGTATGCACGGTCTTGCCAGGAAGCATAGATATTAATAGCTTATGCTGCCAGCAATCGAAATGCTGCTAGCACAAAGTTTCGTCTAATTATATTATATCAAAGATCCAAGAGAATACAACCGCTACGCTCAAAGATAATGGTGCCACTGGTGCTGTTGTTCAAAATAACTAAACATTAAACAACTAATTTTACAGGTCTAAAAATATTGCCTGTGCCATGGACGTATTTAACCCCGCACATATTGTGACCTTTCACATGCTATCCCTTGATAGCATGTGAAAGGTCACAATATGGTCATGTGAATACTTTTAGACCTGTCAAATTAGTTTTTTAGTAATTTTGAAGAACAGAATCGACACCATTACTAATATTATAAACTAGCGGCCCGCCCTGGCTTCGCACGGGTAGACATTTATCAAATATTGTATCTACCCGTGCGAAGCCGGGGCGGGCAGCTGGCAATATATAGCCTATGTTACTCAGTGATAATTAAGCTTTCTAACGGTGAAAGAATGTTTGAAATCGGTCCAGTATTTTCGGAGCCTATTCAATACAAACCCACAAAAATACAAATCTTTCCTCTTTTTAATATTAGTGTAGATGTGTAAGAATGGAAGTTGCTCAAATATATTTTTTTTGACACCACTAAGTGCCAACACAAGCATACGGCCCATCGTAACCTATAGCCGCTAGAAATACCAGTGATATCAATAACGGGTTCCCAACCATTTTGTTGATGAGGCTCACTGTGCTAGCAGCATTACTACGTCCAGCGTATCCTCGTGGACACTGGCAACCTTACTTAACGCAGAAAGTCAGAAACACAATACTACATCAAGTAGTGTCATTTTACTGCGGTCTTCTGTAAGGTGGAGGTACAGTCCCCAGTCGGCGGCTCCAATTTAAATGGGAAAACCCACGGGAAATCCCAAATGGCCCTACGTCTCTTTTTAAAAGCTCATGGTGTGATTAATCACTGTAATTAAGCTTAGAAAAACTCATTGGTCCTGACCAGTGTTTGAACCTGGGCCCATTAGATGACAGGCCGTTGCCTAAACTGTTTGAGAAACTTGAAAATGCTCTAACATTCGACACTGGCAAAAAGAGGATTGATGAGAGATGTCATATTCAGGAAGAAGAAGAAGTTAAATAAGGGGATTGATAGTCATAGTTAGGAAGAAGAAGAAGACATTGCATAGGGTACAATATATAAATGCGTAAGCGAAGCGAAGTCTTTATTCTAAGGCCGCGCGCGCATTGCGTTAGTTTAGCGTGCGTTTAGCTGCCGGAAGTTCTGTGAAGTATAGTGTCACATAGAAGTGCGCGCACTGCGGTGGGCCAAACGCATGCGGCCAAGGTCATCGCCACAAACTTGCACAGTTGGTGTGTTGGAGTTTTGTGGCTCCAGCCAGTCGAGTCTTCTTCTTCCTAACTATGACAGTCAATCCTCTTTAGGGGCTAGTTTTACCAGAGTAGAATGTAAGAGAATTTTCGAGTTTTACTGGCGGGAATCAGGTGGAGCGGTTGAGATTTTTTCCAGTGTCTCGTAAATTGTGTTATAGTGATCTTTAATGTGTATTTTTGGTGTCGTTATGTGCGGTAAAGTTTCATTTAGTGACTGATTTATAGGATCATTGGAAATAATGTCATAATACGACTTTTGGGTTAAGTGATTTATCATTTTGGTCAATAGGTTAGCTCGGACCTAAAGGCGTGTTACGATCTGCTACTGCCGTGGATGGTCTCCAGAAAATCCGCTAAGCATTAGAATGCACGACACTAGGCATTTTAATAGGGCAAACACGAGAAATTTTGTAAGAATTCTCTGACACTCGACACTGGCAAAAATAGTCCCTGAAGGGATTGATTACCATACTCAGGAAGATGAAGAAGAAGAAGTGAATTTACAAATATATATTTTTTTCGTGTTTGCCCGTTGTTTATTCGTTGTTTCTAGTCAATGGAATTAAAGTGAATTATAATTTGTAATTTTGACACACAATTTTCTGACGAGTAATAACCGTATTTTTAGAGTTCCCTACTTTAAAAGGAAAAAAGGAACCCTTATAGGATCACTTTGTTGTCCGTCTGTCTGTCTCTGTGTCTGACTGTCAAGGTCTTTTTTCTCAAGAACGCGTGTAGTTATTAATTTAAAATTATTATCAATGCGCCATATTGCAACACAACACGACACATAAGAATGAATACTCCGCGACACAATAGACGACACACCACCACACAGAAGTGTGAACCAAGCATAAACAATCGACACTGGTAAAAATAGTGGATGAATAGGATTGATTGCCATAGTTAGGACGAAGAAGACTCGGAGTCGGTTTTTTTGAGCGATGTTATATCCCTCAACTTGCCTGTACTGGCCGCAGTGCGCGAACCTCAGAAGTTGCTATAGTTCCAACGCACGGTGAACTACAGCAACGTTTGCCACTGCAACGCAATGCGCGCACGGCCTAAGATGTAAATCAACTTTTTTAGCTATTTTTTTACAATTACTAGTGATGTGCCTTGAGAATGATTTTGTGACTCCTGTAATGGAGTTTTCGAGTCACCCGAAATAATTTTATACACACCTGTAGCTAGATTTTATCACTCGAGTTGAGATTTTAAATGAAGCGCCATTTTTCCGTTATATTCTTATGCTAAACCAAGTGTAATCTATATTATCTATCTTTTATTACTACATACAATAAAATTGAAGATGACGTGCGTGAATCATAAAACGTATGTTTTTACATACAAGTTGCTAGTTACGATCTTTTTTTCACGTCCTTACATGTTAAATGACATCAATCTAATTCGTACACTAGTATAGTAGATATCTGTGAATCTAATGCACGCTGCATCTAATAGGCGCGCGAACTGCTTTGACTAATGTTTTGACTCAAGTGCAAAGTGACTAGAATTGATGATTTGCTCGCGAGTTCGAATTTGACGTAACGGTACAACCGTTACGTCTCTTGGAATTTTCCGAACTTAGTCGAGTAATAATATGACAGGAGTCGTAAAACGTAGTGGTTATGTACTCTGTGGAGTCGCACTCGCATCACTATTCACTACCAGTAGTCTGTAGTACGTCTTGTTTTGTTTATTTGACATTTGTGAAAATTCTGTGGAAGGAAAATGCAAACGCTACGCTACGCCGCGGTTGTATTCTCTTGGCGCTAGGTGGCAGCCCGCACGCAAAGCGTAGCGTTTTGTAATTTGTTTGTATTTAAGAGAATACAATACAAACGCTGCAGCGCTGGTCAGTTGGTATTCATTAATGTCTACCACTAAGTGTTCCACTATTTATGAATATTTAAAAAATAATTTCTTAGTTACTTATCTTGTTTCAGTTAAGCCACAACAACTACATTCTGCAAACTTTCAATAAATAGGTACAATAGTATATTATCAAAGGTACAATCAATAAACAGCCAAGGCTTTTCTCACATTAAATTATGACAGGAGACTGGTCGGGCAGACAACCTTTTTCAAGATTTTTTTGGGATTCTTGGTGCTTGCTGCTTCATTCTGTCCCATGGGTGCTGTAAAACGAAGTAGATAACAGTTAGGTTGATTGCCATGAGATTTCCAGCTTTAAACCTTATTCCCAAAAGTTGGGTATAAACTTTTCTAAAGTAGATAAAATTATGCTTTCATTTTCTTGACTATTATTTTATATATAGAAAGGAAAATGTGATGCCTTAATTTTTTAATTTAAAATAGTTTCTCTTAATCTTATTTTTGCCTGCTAAAACTATATGAGTGTGAATTAGTTAACATAATTATTTTTGAAAGGGTATTATTATTGTATTTTTTATATATCACATCCCATATATCACACCCTAGTCATTACTTCACTTTTTTTCTGAGACTACAACAAAGATCATATAATATCCTGAGAAGGAAAAAATTATAAGTTGAAGTAAATAATTTAAAAATTGACACTTGCTTATGATAATTGTCCAGTAATCTACAAATGTATTTTATTGTCAGTGTACCTGCCTATGTACAATAATATTTATTATTTTGTTTCAGAAGTGAAGATTAATGATTAATTACCTAAATAAAACACATCATGGAGTTACTAACAACACTTCTTGAAGACATATCCTTCACTAAATTTGACATTGGCTCATGGCATTGGGTAATTGTGACACATATAAATAATCCGAATGACTTTTTTGTTCGTCTGATTTCACATGATAAGTACATGCCTGGCTTAGAAACCAAGGGTGACCAGCTTTGCCCGCATGAAGCTATAATTGGATGTAAAGTTATTTATGAATCAAAGATATTGAAATCTTCCATTCGTGGCCAAATCACTAAAATTCATAAAATAGAGCAGACTTACGACATTTTTGCTGAGGACTATGGCTACAGTGAGAAAGGTGTGCACTTGGAAAACATATGCAAGCCCTTCTATTACTATCCTATCCCACCATTGGCAATGGCATGCTCATTAACAGAGTGCCATCCACTAAAAGAAGGCGAATGGGCACAGGATTCAATTGAAGCTATGAAGGACTATGTGGGGGGTGAAAAGGCTAAGCTCGTAGTTAGAGCTAAAAACCCCCAAAGATTTGAAGTAGAGCTTATAAATTCACATCCAAGTGAGATTGGGACCTTACTAGCTTTAACAGGATTTTCAAAATTTTCCTGTGGACTCAATTCAGTTAGTAGATTTACTGTTAATACTCCCACTCCAACATATTGCTACAAATACAAGAAAGTTAAACTTGGTGAAGAGCTATATGTACGGCTACAGAGACTAACACAAACATGTGAGTTTTATGTCACTCAAGTTGATGATTTTAAAGAATATACAAAAGAAAAGAATGAGCTTCATCAATTTGCTTTTTCAAAAAAACCACTAACTATTGAGGAAGCAAAGGTGGGAATGCCTGTAGCTAGTCAACCTGATATTTATTCTTCATACGAAAGGGGCATTATCAAAGAAATTTATGCAGCAGAAAATAAACTTGACATTCGCTTAGTGGATTGGGGGCATGTCGTAAAAGTAGATGTCTCAACTGTGAAACCAATGAATTCTGAAACATTTATTATTAAGCCTGCAATTGCTATTTATTGCTCTACATTCCTAGAAAAAGACACGAGCTTTCTTAATAACATCAGGATGACAGGAACTGAATTTACGATTAAAATAAAGCATATTGGAAATGGGTTTCAAAAACCATATGTAGTAAGTATAGAAAACAAAAATAGATAAAGTTGTATCGTTTTACAAGAATAGCTAATGTATCACGTAATAACATTTTTAAAGACTAAGAATAAGCTTTAACAGCAAACTTTTTTTGTTGAAAAATAAAGGACATACCTTTTAGTTAGTTATTATATAATTCTTATTTTAATATTTATTACTTAATAAATAGCTTTAAATGAAGCTATTATATTTTATCAAAATATTTACCGCCAGCAGCGAACCGCAAATAAATAATATGGGTTTTATAACTTAAATAATTTAATTTATAAGGGGTTTATTATGTTTTGGCTCCGGTCCTGAGATTTGTAAAATCGTTTTTATTATACCTAAGTGTAATTTACAAGCTTGTAATTAAATTTTCCTAGTGTGAGTATTACAACTAGTCTTTACCCATTTGCTGGTAAATTAATTTCGGATTGAGTAGTTGGCCATTTATACTCTGCTTTGATCAAAGATACTCTGTATCTAATTAAACATGATGCCCATCGAGATGAGCTCGTTTGATTTGTCTTGGCAAGTACTCTGATCCAAGATGGTATCCAGGATCTGATGCTTAAAGAACACTGCTACTCCACCTTATTGGTGTAAGCTAGTCTATTGAGTTGACAATTTACACTGAAATAATTCTACACTAAAGTCCCAGAAATCGTAAACATAAAAGCTCAGAGTATAAAAGTATTTAAGCAGTGCAGTAAAACCTATCTCTTATGTGTGGTTCGATTGATATTATGCAACTTGCTTTCTCGTCCAAAGATGATGAAGAAATTATAGCTTGTTGGACGCCACATAAGTTACGCCTAAAATACTAAATCTGTCCAACACTATCAGGATCTAGCCTGTAAAACAGTTTAAAGATGCGTACGTACTTTTCTAGAAGTGATTTAACAACTGAATTGATATGCCTTCCCAACTTACCACAAACATTTTACATTTACTAGCTGTAATAGGACATAATCGTAATCTCGTGTTTGTTATTAATACCTACATTAAGAAAATAAATTTAAGATATGTGCACTTTAATTTATTAAAAAGAATTACCTGTTATATTACAAGTTACGAAATAGTTTTTTTACATAGTTCTATAATAATAACCATTGAGACAAGTGAAATTATCTCATTCTAGGCAATACACTTGAACTTGATGAAGCCCCAAGTTAGGTAAACCTTGGCGTCAATTTGGGGTGTACCGATAGTTTTTCTGAATATGTTCATGTTTTTGATTATATACTTGTCAATTATGACAAGAATATAATCAAAGTTTCCTATAATCACCATCGCCATAGAATTTATTTCGATTCATACAAAAACAGTACCTTTAAAGAAATCTCAGTCATCTCACAATCCAAATTCGTATATTGTTGCAGACTAAACAAATAAGGATGTAAATTATTTTAACTTATTTATATTGTTTAGTAACAGATCGACATTACACAATTTTAGACTAAACATTTCAATTCTACGTAAGGGAGTGGCTTTCTCACAACGACAAAGTACATTACTATAAAATAAGTACATAATTAATTGATATGAAGAACACAATATGAGTATCTGACGTACAATTTGTAAATGGCACTGAAATTGAAATAAATAGGTAAGTTATGTGTCTGCAGCTAGTAGGTAGTTCTTGGTGATTTACAAAATGATAGTGCGTCAGTTATAACAATGTTCATAATTTAATATATGTATTATACAGCTATCTAATATAATCACATAATTTATGAACTGGATATGTTGAAAAGATAAAAAATATTAACGATTTTAGCATACATTTCTAATTAATTTAGATGCATGGTGAAAATGTTGTTTGTACACCAGACGTACCATAAGTTAACACTATGTTTACGCCATAATTGAACTGTATGAAGCTTGGAGTATCTTGCAGAACATTTGATTCAGTTTAAGTTACATTAATCACAACAATATTAGCAATACATTTTAAATAACGCACCAAACTTACAATAGATCTATTGCGAGAACCAGATTTCCAAATTAATTCAATATACATTTAGTTAATGCCATTGTGTATATTCGTTAGCCTGGACGTGAACTCTGTTTTCTATTTGTATAAAGATTAACATTAAAATGACGTGATTATATGATTAAACTAAACATAAAAACAATAGATTACAGAAAAAAATACTTTTATATGCAAAAAAACGAGATTCAGCCTTTGCAGGGCATGGGCACCTACAATGTCGCAATTACTCTCTGCTCAAGGTTAGACAATTTTATTATATGTTCAATGGCAGTCTTATCAGACTAATGTGGTATTTTTTTTTCTAGAAAACATTCCGGCTTATTAAAATAATAATATGCGAATTCATCTGTAGATTAGCCAAAAAGTAACAATTTGTTACAGTTTCAATTGAACATTTCCTAAAATAATTTAAAATACAACATAATAAAATTAAAGTAAGATAAATGAAAATTTACTACGAATCATGAAGATACATTTGAAAATGAGTTATATATGTACAAAACTGTCTAAGGGAACATTTGGAACAACTATCAAGTCTGTAGGAGAATAGCTCAGATACAGTAAGATTATTTTTGATTTGCTTGTTTGCAATTTTATGGAATGTATATTTAAGATAGTTATTAGATAATACTAAACATGAATGTAAATATAATACAAAGATGCGCATATTCAATAATTTCATGTTTATTTTAATAAGATATATCAAATTTTGTCAAGAATAAAATCACCCATTAAATTGGTCCTGATTGTTCTGGCAGTATTAAAAAAAAGGCCGGCGACATTAATATTTGGATATTTGGTACCAGTGAACGTAAAAGTTATTGTCTACAAAAGAATGTATAACCTGTAGTAATGAAATATAGCAAATTAAACAAGTCTTGTATGTAAGAGGTGTGAATTATCATCTGTCTAAATCACATTATAATGTAATATAAATGTTGTTTTAGAGCGTAATTCATCACGAGAGACAATATGACAATGTTCTCGTAATGAAGTACCTACACTGTACTAACTAGCAAAAAAAACACTTACAATTTGGTTTGTCCTTTCATTAATATTTCATTTCACATATGTATATGAGTATGCTATAAATCATTTTGTTATAACTTCATAAATTTGCTTAAATTTTATGGTTAAGGCTTAAAATTTGAAGTTTTTAGAGGAGATTTTGAGTTTTGTGACAACATAATCAGCAAAGAATTAACGATATAGTCTATTTATGTTATTGTGCGTTATTTTCATGACTGTGTACAAGTACAACATAATGTAGGAACATGCACAGACTACATAGTGTTCCACTTTAAATGGTGTCCACCACAAATGAAAACTATCCGAAATGCCATCCAACGTGTCGGAACTCTTATTTAATATACGCACAACCTCCCGAAGTAGTACATTATTACAATTACACGGAAAATATTCATTTACACCACACTTCAACGCGAACATATCCTTTATAATAATAATCGAATATGATACAATTATAATTTTGAAACCTTAAGAACTAGGGGATATAAAATTCGCGCTAATAATACTCGTACATCAAAATGGGACAACACACACCAGACACGAAAAGATTTGTCACAGAGTGCTTCAACACGTGGTCTCCAGCAGCGGGTCCACAGCGGCGCGCGCGTCGTCCGCCGCCGCGGCCAGCCGCTGCGGCTCGTCCGCCGACAGCGCGCGCGCCGCCCGGCTCGCCCGGGGCGCCGCGCACGTGCACTGCGCGCGCCAGCACTCGCAGCTGCCGCTGCCGCACGCCTCGCACACCACGGCCGCGCGCCGCTCCAGCTTGCCGCGCCGCACCCACGGGTCCATGCGGCGCCAGGGGTCAGGCGGCGAGGCGGCGGGCGCGGGCCGCGCGGGCGACGCGGCGGCTGACGCGGCGGCGGATGGCGGCCGCGAGGCGAGTCGCGCGCGGCTGGCGGGCGTCACGTCGCTGAGCGAGCGCAGGTGGCGGCGGCGCGGGCCGCTAGAGCCGGGCGACTCGGCCGCCGTCACGCTGATGCTGATGGCGGGCGGCGGCGGCGGAGGCGGAGGCGGGGGATCGCGGGCGGGCGGCGAGGAACTAGTGGCGGCAGAGGGGTTGACACAGTTTTTGTTGGGGCCGGCCCTACTGGGCCCGGCCCCCGCTAGCTAGAGGAGTCTCTCTGTCGCCGAACTGGAGGTGCCGGAGCTCAGGGTTGAAGCTGGGTTTTGGTCATCACCTGTTAATTATTATAAACCATATATCAATGGAATGATTACGTTTAAAAGATATACAATTATTAATATGCCTTGCTTGTTGCAGACTATTGAAGTAAACCTATGCCATTAAAGAGATTTATGACATGTTCATTAAAATATATATCTATAAATTATCCATTAGAAAATGAAATAATTACATTACATATTTCAAGACTTGCAAAAAAACAATAGTACCTTGAGTTATCTGGCCCGTGGCCGGCAGTCTTTGTCAGTTGAGCAATTCTACTGAAACAAAACGTTTCAGCCTTTCTAAATATTGGTTGAAGAGTTCCACGTCATTATGTCCAGCACCCTGTAAACAATATATTTTTATTAAGGTTAATATTTTAAAGGACGACATCATTCTTTGTATACCTATAGATTTTATTTTATGATGTAGAAGCTGGGTGTTCGAATTTAATCCAATCAAAAAATAACTGTCTTTATTAAAACAAAAAACTGCTCGTCATTGTGACGCATAGCTCCTATTCGAAACAGTACAGCAGTTCGGTTTATGTCAACATATCTACACAACTTTGTGCATCATGTTTGATTACAAACACAGAACTAATATGAATGGTGCTGTCACTGAAATAAGAGTTTATCAAATTCATGATCAAAACCACTTTAAATCGGTCAAATGTGTGCTGGGTGAATAAAGATGGAGGACAAGGATGTGATGTTCAAATCACATCTAAATAGTATTTAAATCAACAGGGTTACTGTATCTATCTAATCATATCATGTAAATAAAGTAGAAAAATGTTTCAAGGTAGCTTTGCATAACATGTAGTTAGTTAACTATCTATCATATATACCAAATAAGTAGGTAAATACAGGAAGATAAAAAACTCTACAGAAATAAAACTATATTAAATGGCTCATCTAGAAGTAGAAAAATGTGCATAAAAAACTATTAACCTTTTAGTCTTTCTCAAGTATTAAAATGTACGTTTTCTTATAAAGGCTGTTAAAAAACATTATAACATTACCTCAACCCACAAAGGTTCAACAGCTCGTGGACAACGCTCATATATGGCCAGCCCGTGGGAGAAGTCTATCACCTCATCTTCAGTTCCATGTATGACAAGGACTGGAGAGGTGACCTTGGGTATTTTGTCGATACTGCAATCAACAATAACAATGTTTATAATATATAAAATTACAGTATGCGTGAGTTTTTAATTCTTCTCCTCGGCGGGACTAATGTTGATGTTTTCTTTGTAATGTTTTTTTGTTCTTTGTCTGCTGTATAGTATATATAGTTCTATAGTTGGTCCTGTAGGTGACTTGTCGACATTTTTTTTATTGTTATGTGGGCGAATTAAAAAATTTAATCAAAAATAATATCAATGTAAAAACACAATTCCTTCCTGCAGATTTCAGTCGGGTCACATTAATTTGAAAATATATATTAGTATTTATAATAATCATGACAGGACACAACCCTAATAACATTCCTTAAATTTATCTATATAATTATATACTAGCGGCCCACCCGGCTTCTCACATGAAGACATTTTTCAAATATTTTGGTTACTATTTTAGGCAACTTTTTAAATTTTTCTCTGTTAGAACCATGTTCCTACGTCAAGGAATATTCTAAAAAAATTATAAGCGCGATGGGTTCACCCGCTCTGAAGATTTACACTTAGCAACACATTCAGCAATTCATTTTTATATTATTGATATAAATATAAATACTAGCTTTTTAACATTAATTCATTCAACATTACAGTAAAATGTCAACATATACCTATAAATAAATTATAGCTGTTACCCAGGACTATATTCATGGATGTAACTTTAAAAATGACAGCTTTTCATAAAAAAAATCTTCCCCTATTTTACCCAATTAGAGGTGGAATTTCCAAAAAATCTTGAAATATGTATTTTTCATTTTAACTGAAAGGCCTAATACCAGTTTACATGCATTCAACTTCAAAAATGATTGATTTTCATATGAACATTCATCCCCTATTTTACCCCTTAGGGGTAGAATTCTAAAACTCTTCCTTTTTGCGATTTTACACGGGAATCAAAACCTATGTACTCACTTCCCGTTGACCTAGAATTTTGGCGAAATTTAGCAAGAAGCAGTGTTTAATAGCACAAGTAAAGGGTAAAATCTAAAAACCGTAAATATGTAGTTTAATAACAAAAAAACTAATTTACTATATTCAAACATGTCAAAATAAAATGTAATTTATATCAAAAGAACTAAGGAGTATTGATATCAACTTTGAAGCAAATCACTGCCAAAATAACTTTCTATCCCTTTTATGAGATGAATTTAAATAAAATACAAAGTACATCGTCCATAAATTCTGTTAAAAAATGTTTATGCTTGAAGTAGATCGAACCAAGGAATCACATTGTCCCATACAAACTTTGCCCCCCTTTTTTACCCCCAAAGGCCCATAGGGGTAGAATTTCGGAAAACCCTTCTTATCGGGTGCCTGTGTCACACAAAGAACACACCCTCCAAGTTTCAGGTCTCTACGATCAGCAGTTTAGGCTGCACATTGATCTGTCACTCATTCAGAACAAAGCCTTTTATATGTATAGATATTTCTACAGTGTTCATCAGAATCTTATTACTTTATTATGAACCAAAATAAGACAATGAATTATGAAGGAATGTATTACAGAAAATAATTTATGTAATTGAACTAAATGATAAGTACGAAATATGAAGTAATGCTTTGTAGTTTAATGGCCAGTGGTTATCTAGAGCTGCTATTACAGGGAAAGTATTGATGTCATGCTTTGATTGATGTTAATGTTACTAGTACTCAGGTTTAGCAATTTGAACAACTGCAATAATTTTATGTTTTGGTAATATTCATCAAGCAATCACACATTTATTATGACCAAAGACTGCATTTTGCTATTTTAGGTCACAGTTCAGAGGTACTTTTTTGAGAAAGTTATTTTATTCTCAAACTATATTTGTACATATTATAACACTATTTACAGCATCAGCCTGATTCCATGACACCTAGAGTAAGATTGTCTTTCAGCACCCTTTAGTATAAACTAAAGAATAAGCCCAGTGTATTCCAAAATTTCACATTCTAATATATTCTTTGGTCCTACTGATTTGCTTCGTTTGAATAAATCAAGAATCTATACATACACTGTAACTTAACAAATGTTTCCCTCCTCATTCCCAATCCCTCATTACCAATAGGACTTCTGTCTGCACATTTAAGTAATATAAAAAATAAATACACCATAAACATTATGATGTTTATACTAGATACAGTTTGGGAATTTACTGTGAACACAGTTACCATACTAAAAATACTGAAACCCTAATTAATGAGTTCTTTACATATTAAATATTTGTATAATGCGTAGGTGTTGTGAAGGCATCTACTGATAAAAAAAATGATTTGGAAGATTAAAATATTGATGTGGGTATGATAAAGAGCTGGTGTGCCAGTATAAATACCATTAATTATGAGTCATAAATGTATCAATAAACATATTGATACTTCCCGACACACATACTTAATGATAATGCACCTCTAATGATTACATGAGTGAGTGACACATATCAACACACAGTATAACTGCATCAGAATTGAATTTGTCTGTCATAAAAGCTTCCACTTGTGTTGAACTTGCAAAAGTTTGTTTATTGCTGCATGCAAATAAAATTGTAATCAAGTAGGTATATGTTTATTGTTTTCTATCACAACAAGGGTATTCAACTCATATTATTCATATCAATTCATATTGTTTTAAATGCATGTGCAATGCATGTATAGTTGTTTTATATATTGCTTGGTCCCTTTGTTTGAGCAGTAATGGTTCAGGTGGTGATAATAAGAATGACAGAAAACATAACTGACAAATAAAATTAAAAATACATTATTGATTTTTAACAAGTTTTCAATGAAGGCAGGTTTTAGTTGACCTGGATTTAATATGCACAATATATATGAAATGAGTCACCAATGAGTACTGAGTTCTAGAATCCTGCCAATAAGTCCTAAATAGAGAGATGAATAGTGGGTAGATTGGAATATTGTATGTCACCTTGGGAATGCATCGAAGAACCAGGTTCTCTTGGTATTGGGGAAGGCGACGCGCATTCCGGACATGAGCGGTGAATGCAGCACCACTGCGCCCACCTCGTAGCGCGCCGCCAGGTCCACAGTGGGTACAGTGCCGATGCTCTGCCCGTACAGGATGATGTTCTCTGGGCTGATGCCGTACCGCGTCCGCAGCGCCTGCCACGCCGCGTCTATATCCGCGTACAGGTTCTTCTCTGAAGGCTTGCCCCCGCTTACACCATATCCCGAATAATCATAGCTGAATATGTTACAGTTTATTCTCGTACCTAATCCTAAATAAAAACTGCTCATTTGGCCGAGATCTACTGCGTTTCCGTGGGAGAATAATATAGTGAAACGAGCGTTGGGACTGCATCGAACAAAGAGGCAAGCAATTCTGTTGCCCCTCGACGTTCTGGAGTAAAACCCCTCAATATTCTCTTTTTCTCGTTCTGAGTACTGCCATTCTGCTCGATCAGTAAGCGTCAACGAAAATTTGGATCCAGTTTCATCGGGGGTGAATGCATACGTAGGTTCTGGAGGTAGAAACGCAAGCTTAGCTGCGATTTTCCCTGGGCATGGCGGACAACAGAACAGGCAACAGAGTTCACTGAAACTTAACCCGTTCATGATGAAAATTTGTCAATACTCATGTGAAAATTACTGAACACGATCCATTACAAAACCACAACTCACAAATTACTGGTCATGGCGAAAATAAAAAGATTTCACAAAAATTGACAGTTCGTCAACAATTCCTTTCAGCCATGACGGCCGCTGTGTTGTAAGATAAAAATTGATAGGGATGGGCAAAGATGAACATTATTACTAAACAATCATTAGACGACTTTACTGTTACTCGACTCACGTAAAGTAAAAAGCAAAAGTAGATAATTCAATAATTGAGTTGGATTGACATTTGCGGCCTATTAAATAAACTGGGACTTTATTGTATGCATATTAAAAAATGTATGCACTTACAAATTAAATCAATTATATTACGATAAGTATATTTGCCTCCACCTTAGTCGTGGAATAAGTGGAAATAATGCTTAGAATAAGAACATCGCTTCGTTTTATTCTAAATATGCAATAATGTAACCTGTAAGTCGTATATACTAGTCTTTGAATGTAAATGTAACGAACATGTCAAACAAAATAAGCATAGCTTATAGAAAAAGAAGCGACAGAGTAGATGGCCTGCGCTGTAATGTAAGTGAATCAAACATCGAGAAATTGTCTAGTGGTTATTTTAGTCTGAAACAACGCTAGGGGAGTTTTTGGCGGGAATCAGGTAGAGCGGTTGAGATTTAACAATGAAATAGTTGAAATTCTTTATTATAAAAAAACATATTAAAGACAAGAGATCGTTAATAAACTTATTAACATTAACATCAGTAAGTAGCTACCTAACTTAAACTTATTATTATGGATTCTGTATTCATTTTGTTACATTTTTAGTAATGCTTGGTTCATACTTCTGTGTCGTGGTGTGTTGTAGCGCCGTCTGTTGTGTCGCAGTGTTCACATTTATGTGTCGCAATATGGCGCATTTCTATGAAGATATTCAATTTCTTCTATTGACGACTAAAATAAACTACTTTACTGATTTATTTAATGTTTTTGCTATTTGCTGCCAAACATACCGTAATCCTTATATTCTATACATTTTGTGTCATAGAAACCTTGGTATTGCCGTACTAATTCGATAAGTTCATCGGATATTTTAAATAACGAAAAACAAACGACAAAAATTAAACTGCCTGCGCCATACAGTACTATACCATGGCAAGAACAACTCTCGATTATGTACGTATTCATATCGCTTTCGACTATTTTGTATGGTACCACGCTGCGCCGGCGAAAAGTGGAACTAAAAATGCGTAAGAGTGAAATGGCACTCTATCCCACTCTATACTCTCTGCCTACCCCGTGAGGGATCTCTCTAATTCTCGATAAAATTTACGCAAGATACATAATACAGACGCACGTGAATATTGAACTTATGATAATCTTTCATTAAATCTTGTTAGTGATTACATAAAATTACTTTTGGTTTAGTCAAATAAACCGGAATGTAAAATATTTTGGTCTAATAGAAATAATACTTTGATCCCGTATGTAGATTACAATAGGTTGTAAGATAAAAAATATAAAGTACTAAAATCACAAATTCAGAGAGCATAATTTTATGAAACAGTCTAGTATCAATAATAAATGACGGATGCTGAATATCTCTCAGTCGTTTAGGCAAAACTCAACCCTAACTTTGTATTACAAAGAACTTTTACAATGTGACTGACAGTAATGCACCTCGGGTGAGAAGCTAATTAATTATTTCAAGGATTAGTTTCCATGGGTAATATTAAATAGCGAGATCAATCTACTATTACGAGTTATTAAAAGAAAAAAACATGAAGCAACATTACAATGGACAAACATTAATACTAACATAAAAAATATTGAACAATAATTTAACTGTTAAAATACATTAGGTTAATTAAACTGGTATATTGTAAAATAAAAAAAATTACGTCAATTGTCAGACTTCTTAATAAAAAATATTAATATATTAATTGTGTAATACTATCTATTACCTCGTTATTAATATAAATAATATTTATTAGCTATGTATCATCACAGGTCAGGATATCTGTCCTTTGGTACCCAGAACTCTAAGGCAGAATCACATGTTCCAATTACCAAGACCCCATTTAGGTATCGTAGCTGAAAAATATAATTAATTTGTAAATATTTACGAAGCAATATAGTGTTGTATAAAAAGTTGTATACATTACACATGTAAAAAATGTTTTTTTTACCTGCGTCACATCAAAAGTACTGCTTACAAGGTTGGTGTACTCTTGTGGCGGATAGCAGTTGTACATGAACTTAATTTCCCCTCTTACTGAGCAGACAATCATGTTCCCTTGGCTCTGATGGCAGCCAGTTATTTTGCTAGAGGGTTTAATAATGGGTGGCTCTGGCCAGATTTCATGTGTTCTTATGTACACATGGTCTTCTGGATGGAAGAGATGTAGACATCCCTTAGAGTCTCCTATGTACATAGCACCTGGAGTCCAACTTATGCACACTGGGTATCCCTTTTCGGTAGGAATTTTCATATCATTGAACAAGAGTTTTCCTGCAACTCTATCCCAAATAGCCAGTGTTTTATCCTCACTCACAGATGCAACTAGATTGTTATAGGTTTGGAGTGAAAGTACTGGGCCCCTGTGGGCTTTGTACGAGTATGTGGGGCCAGGGCCCGCGCGCACATCAAATGATAATATCTTGTTAGAATACAGCCCAGTCATTACTTCGTTACCTATGGTGACAACAGAAAGAGCAGCCATTCCACATCTGAAAACATTCTTTGTTATTCATACTTAAAGATGTATGTCTTATAGTATTTTTTCTTCACATCTTCCATAAAACATCCTTAAAGGGGAAAGCAGAGGTATCACATCAACAATCCCATATCATTATATTTTAGGTGGCAGGTGGTGAGCTAATTGCTGATTTTCATCTACATCTACATCATAAATATAGATATAAAATGCGCGCATGTGACTGCAGGGAGTCTGAGGAACAACCACATTTATTGGAACAATTCTGAAAAAAGGTCAATTTTCTTTGCCTAATCCCCAGATAAACCCCCGCTGGGTTCAATTCCCAAATTAAACCCAAGAACTGCCAAGTATTCATAAGATTTGATGACAAAAAAGGTTATAAGAAATGTCTAAATATTATAGTTTTTTCTAGTGTGGTACTCACTTGAATGTTTGCACACATTCAAATCCAGTTGCTAGGTCCCAAGCTTTGACAGTGTTGTCCCATGAAGCAGAGTATATAGTGTTAGCTGCATCTATATTATCTGGTGCTAGGTCCCAGACCCAACCTTCATGGGCATCATGCCTTATATGCTTGGGTCTTGCATCCACCGATGTTGTAACATTATCACTCTGGTCATGTGGGCTTATATCCAAAACATTCCACAATGCCATTCCTCTGTCCCTGCCACCTGATATACAAACTTCACCTTTCTGAAATATCACAAAAGACTTATATGAAGAAGAGAACATACAGAAACGATATTCATATATAATATGTTAAGCTATAACAAACCTAAAACTATAAACCTTCAAAAATATAATATAATAACTAAAATATATTATTAAAAGGAGTCCTTTTAGGCAAAGTTCCAAAGATACTGGCAGCATTCCCCCTTTGAAAAGCTAGACTAATTCTTTGACCAAGGAAGCTGCCAGCTCTTCGGTCTCCTTCTCCTTGGGTAATTATGAATGATTATATAATATTTGAATATTATTTAGATATTTAAGTACCTACCTTGACAATTCTGCTAGATGTGGATGAGAATTAGATATGAAAATAGTGTACATACTTACATTGACTAACAGTACAGTGTCAACAGCTGCAAAGTGCACATCTTTGACCACAATATGCCTCATAGTGTCTTTCACATTGGTCCATTTCATATTCTCCACATCCATCTCCACACATATCTCCTCCCAATCAATAGGTACATCTTCCCATCTCTTCAACTGAGGCAGAGTAGGAAATGCTCCATGTATTTTACTATACACCCAATACTTCCACAGGCTATCGTCAGCTAAAATATCCTCAAATCGCTGGCATACTTTACTGAGGGTATATTTTAAAAAATGTGCATCAAGAAATGAGCATATTTTTAAAATAATCTGAAAGAAGTTCACATAAAAGTTATTTTGCAAAAATTACAAATGTTGAAGTTTCCCAAATTTGTTATGACACAGCCTATATGTACAGTTTTTAGGAAAAGTATTTTTAAAATAAAAGTAAACTAATAAAACACTGATTATATAAGTAAAAACATTATTAAATGCTAAATAATGTACGATACCTCAACAGGCATATTAAGTAAAGGAGATTCAGTCTCATTTTGGTCTCCATCATTGGTGTTGTCTCTGCTCGAGTTCAATTCATGTTCTGTCTCTAACAGCTGTTCCTTCAGGGATTGCAGGATGTCACACATAATAACACAGCTTTTACAATAGTCTGAAAGAAAAACAAATAAATTAGTTGTTCACAAAACTAAATAAAAATTCCTATTCAAACAATGAAAAAATAATTGGTTTTTCATGATGTAGGTATATATTTTTCAGCATTGTGATTTTTTTCGTACATAAATAATTTAGCAAAATAAGATCAAATGATATAAATATAATATCTGTGCCCCGATGACGAAGTAGACAAAAGGTTTGATTTCCGTACGTTTCAATGTTTGACCATAAAAGGAGAGGCAAGGAGAAAGGAGAGGATAGAATGATTATTTCTCTACAAAAGAACATTAAGCACAAACGAAAAATCCTCAGGACCGAATAACAAACAGTTATGAATTGCGTAGATACAAAGAAGTGTAAATAAAGAATTTATTGCTGAAATCCTTTGATTAAATATATAATCAAAGCTGAAACTAATGGATAAAACTATTATAACGAAAAGATAAATAAATTACTCTTACCAACCTTACTCGTTTTATCCAAAATAATTATCAATTATTTCATAAATACAAATTCTATCACCTACTAAGTATTGTTAGAAAGGACAACAAAACAAATCAGATCAGAATTCAGAAAATTACACAAGTCACAGTCTGTCACAGTTGAGAAAAAAGTAGGTACCGCAGAGTATATAAATATTACCACTACGTTTGGTAGTACCTGACAGACCCACTGACTAAGCTGACAGATGTCGTATTGTAACAGTTACATCTGACAGGCAATCCATCCTACTGACATTGGCCCAATCGCCATTAACTTACCTAAGGGGGAGACTTTTGGCGGGAATGGTGAATGATACACGTGTCAGTGAGATTATCGGTTTTAATTTACTTATTTTTTATTCTAATTAAGGCGAAATCTATCTATTCCTTTATCCTTGGTAGTGGTAAGTGCTTGTTTTTCCTATTTTGTTCTCGTTACTGTCACCGGCGACAGTAACAATGGAAACTATGCCGCCGGACCCACCGGATCCACCTGACGGATCCTCTTCATATCCCATGGATGTATCCCAGTCGTTATTCCCCTCCCAACCATCTGAATCCCAGAACCTAGACTTTTCCCCGAGTACCTCCAAGTCAATCTCTAATAAAAGACATTTGGATGGTGTCAGCGTAGAACACAATACACATTCTAAAAATCCCATAACAGACCCCGAACTTGCAAGTGCATCGATCCAAACTGTTTTCATACATCCGCGTATATCTGAAATATTAAACAATTACCAGGATTCCAGCCCAGGTCCTTTTATCGTCCACGTGTCGCGCTCTGAGCCGGATCCAGCTGCGGGCACTTCAATTCGCCCTATCAGATTTGGACAATTCATTTATAAATATAAAATTTCAATCATTATAAGAGACGGTGAGATTAGAAGAGATTAGAAGAGACGGTATTAAAAAATTTGGCCGCAAAAAAATTTCGGTAGAATTTAAGTCGGCTATGGATGCCAATAAATTTTTAAAGAACCCTATTTTACCTGACAATAAATTTAATGCCTCAATCCCTTCATATAACTTGACCCGAATGGGTGTGGTCTGTGGAGTCCCCGTGGACCTATCTATGGATGAATTTGTTGATGCTTTGGAAATACCAGAAGATAGTGGATATGTAATTAAGGCTAGACGATTAAGCAGGAAAGTTATTACGGATAGTGTGGCTAGTTGGATTAGTTGGAACCTACCCAGACTGTAGTTTTTACATTTCTAGCGCAAAAACTTCCAAACCACATTTATGCTTTTAACACATCTCTTCCAGTAGATATTTACACCCTACCTACAATCCAGTGCTTGAACTGCTGTGGTTTTGGCCACATAAAGTCTCAGTGTCGGTCTAAGCCTAAGTGTTTCAAATGTGCCCAATCACACTCTGGTGATACTTGTTCGGTTGACACGGCTCATGCTATGTGTTTATTTTGCTCAGGTACTCATTTCGCCACCTACAAAAACTGCCCAGAACATGAAAGACAGAAGAATATTAAATTCTTAATGTCGAGAGAGAGTATCTCCTATGAAGAGGCTTCTACCCAATTTCCAACCTCTTTTCGTTCATATGCCATAGCCACTAGAAACCCTCCATCCCAATCCTTCTCTCCTACTGCATCACTTGCCCCAATACAATCTTCCTCCCAGACATCCTACAGGAAAACTGTGCTTAGCACTCCCCATCCTCGTTCTCCACTTGGCAGAGGTTATGACAAAGGTGCACATGATGCTCTTATTCGTAATCCCCCACCCTCGCAACCTAATGGTTGTGCTTCTCCATCCCATACTAACTCCCCCCTACCTGGTACTGGTCTTCTTGAGGGCCTCATAAATTTATTATTTACAATTATATCCAGTCATAATGACTGTACCGACCAACGTTGCCGAAAAAGTAAATTTGATGTATTCTCTCATTAATAAACCTGACTCCATTCAAGATCCTACAATGGAACTCCAAAAGTCTTCGTAATAAAAAACATGAATTAACACTCACCTCAAAATTTTCTGCGTCCATTCTTGTCATCTCGGAGACCTGGCTCCTCCCTGGACATACGTTCAGGGTTTCGGGTTATACTTGTCTCCGGGATGACAGAGATGATGGATACGCAGGTACCGCTTTATTTATATCCCGCTCCTTATGCTTTTCGCAGATTCACATTCCCCTCACAGCCAAAATTTTAACATAGTTGCAGCTAGATCCCTAAACATTACTTTCCTTTCCTTATACATTCCCCACCCTACATCTTCTATTATCCCAGAACTCCGCTCGGTTCTAACTGGCCTACCCTCTCCCATAATTATCATGGGTGATTTCAACTCCCACCACACATCCTGGGGCTCCAGTCACTGCGATTGGTTCTCTTCCTCCCTTCTTGAAATCATGGATGATTTAAATTTATGCATTCTGAATGATGGTTCCCCTACTCGTAGAGTACTTACCTCCCAAAATACTAAAAGTGCTGTCGATTTATCACTATGCTCTGCCTCCTTGTCATCCCTTCTTCAGTGGGAAATCCTCTCCCAGTCTTTCGGTAGTGAACATTACCCTATTCTGATCTCTATCCCTCATAAGGCCTCCCCTGTTTCTTCTTTTTCCCCTCTCCTTAAATACCGGCTTCCTGGAGCTGACTGGATATCATATTCATCAACCCTGGATCTTAAACTTGCTGAATTCCTCACAGAAGCCAATCACCAACCGACTACCACTTATAATAAGCTAATTGAAGCAATAACCTTTGCTGCAGATTCCCATATCCCTTTAAAAAAACAAAAACCTTCAAAAATCTCGCCTCCCTGGTGGGACTCCGAATGTTCGAATATCATTCGCCTACGCAATGACGCCGAGAAACAATATAATTCCTCGATGACCCTTGAAAACTTCCTATCCTTTCAACAATCTTCTGCACGCTGCCGTAAGATACTCCTTTCAAAACAAGGTTGGTTTCGATTCTGTCAAAATTTATCACCTAATACTTCCCCTTCACATCTATGGAGACAAATAAGAAGGTACAGATGTTCTCTTAACATCTCTAATATAACCTCAAATGATCCCTCCTCATGGTTGGAGTCATTTGCCTCTAAAACTGCTCCGCCTTCGGCTCCGTCCTTATCTTCTTTACCCATTCCTCCTTCTCCTCTCCCTTCTTGTTCTAGCATTCTAGACTTCCCATTCACTTTCCAAGAACTTCAGTTAGCCCTGGATGGTCTGGTAGACTCCTCTCCCGGCTTAGATGGTATACCTTACACCTTTATAACAAAAGCAAGTGATAAAACCAAGCAACTTTTCCTTAATCTAATCAATTCTTTTTTTGAATCTGGTACAATCCCAGAGTCCTGGAAGACACAAATCATTATTCCCATCCTTAAACCTGGTAAAGACCCCAAAACCTCTGACGCTTACAGACCCATAGCCCTATCATCAGTTTTGCTAAAGATCGCAGAACATATGATTCGAAATAGACTGGAGTGGTTTATGGAAAATTCCGGTAGGTTTCCAAGATCTCAATTTGGTTTTAGGAAAGGGCTGAGTACTCTCGATAGCCTTGCTATTCTCACAACGGATATTTTCAGCGCTTTTAAAAGGAAAGAAGTCCTACTCTGCTCTTTCCTTGATATTGCTTCAGCCTATGACAATGTCCTTCTTCCAGTGCTCAGAGATAAACTTCTACAGCTGAGTGTTCCCGAGAAGTTGGTTCGTTTTATTTTTAATATTATGTCCAATAGGTTTGTTGTAATAAGACATGCAAACTCCTGCCTCCCCCCAAGAACTGTTTGGAAAGGGCTTCCCCAAGGCTCTGTGCTCAGTCCTCTCTTATACAACGTATACACTTACGATCTTGATCAGGCGGTAAACTGCTTCTGTCATATCTTACAGTATGCTGATGATTTGGTACTGTATATTAGCTCAAAATTTGTTGATTTGGCTGAAACCAATCTTAATCTAGGCTTAAGCTACCTTGCCAACTGGTTAGAAGACCATGGCCTTTCCTTGTCCATTTCGAAATGTAAACTTGTTCTTTTCACCAAAAAAAGAAATACTCCCCCAGTCTCCATTTCAATCAATAATGAACCTATTGCTCAGGTAAATCAAACAAAATTCTTGGGTATGATACTTGACTCAAGAATGACAGGTCTCCCTCATTGTATTTACATCACACAAAAATGCACGAAAATATTAAATATCTTACGCTCTCTTTCTGGTGTGTGGTGGGGATCTCACCCTTATTCTCAAAAAATACTTTATAACGCTCTTATTCGCAGTTACTTGGACTACGGCACCTTTCTTTTGGATCATTGTTGCAAATCAGGTATGAAAAAATTATCCCAAATTCAGTCAAAATATTTAAGAATCATCATGGGCGCTATGAAATCCACGCCTATAAACGCAATGCAAGTGGAGAGCGTCGAGCCCCCCCTTTATATTCGTCGCCAATACCTATGCGATAGATTCTTTTTTAAACTGATTCAATCTTCTTCTCATCCCCTCCTTCAAAAACTCCGAGACTTATCTGATTTAGTCAATGACCAAGATCCCAGTCCTTGCCTTCTAAAAAGTTTCCATGCCTTCTGTCGCCTTCCCTACCAAACCTTCCAGTCCTCCCTTTATCCATTATACTCCTCGTCGTACCAGTCAATTACCTTCCAACCTTCTATCTTACTTAATTTTGGCATTGATAAGAAATCTATAGAGGCAAACAAGTCCTTCAACGAAATCATATCTTCTGAATGGTCTGATTGGGTGACGATATTTTGCGATGCATCAAAATTAACTGATAACGGTTGTGTCGGTTCTGCAGTTTGGATTCCCAAATTCAAAGTCATCCTATCTCTCAAATCCCCTCCACTCTCCTCCGTCTTTACAGGCGAATCTATTGCCCTCCTCGAAGCTATCCTGTTTGTAAAGTCCCATAAGTTATACAAAACTATAATTTTCTCTGACTCTATGAGTAGCCTTCAAGCCATCCTCTCCAATCCCTTCCGAAGTAAGTCCAAAGCTCCCATCATTTTTAAAATCAGAGAATCCCTACATGAGTGTGCATCGCAAAATATTAATGTTGTGCTGGCTTGGATTCCGGGTCATAGTGGAATCCATGGCAATGAGACGGCAGACTCCTGTGCTAAATCAGCCACCCGTATAGGCTCCTCGGAATATTTAAAATACTATAGCCAAGATTTAGCTCACCTAGCAAAACCCCGCTTATTAGAGTCATGGAAAGAGGACTACCAACATTCGCGATCACAAAAATGTAAATTCTACGCTGACATCGTCCCTGAAATTCCATCTGAACCATGGTTTTTTAAAAATAGACTACAGTCGAAGACTACCACTTCAATACTGTGCCGACTACGGTTTGGTCATGCGTGCACACCGGTCCATCTAGCTAAAATTCGGATACGGGACCACTCTTTATGTGAATGTGGTCTTGAAGAAGGAACTGCTGATCATATCTTCTTTAACTGCCCCAAGCTTCGTTTTTCCCTCTATTCCATCCTTCCCCCTAACGTCCCCCGTCCAACCAATATGAAATGCCTTCTCTCTCTTGTAGATACTCCCTTCGTCAAAAAACTATCAGTATTTATTGACATTAACAAAATTAAACTTTAACACTATAATGTGTTCTCTTAGATAAATTTCTCCATTTTATTTAATAAAGTTAAACTATAAATTTTCCACTGACCAGTCTCCATCGTTTATCTTCACCTACCACTACGTCCACTACGTTTAGTACTTATGTACTCTGTGCCTACCACACCACTTGACATTGGCGGAATAGCTGTATATAAGCTCGTCGCCATTAACTTAAAGAAGAAGAAGAACTTACCTAAGAAGAAGAAGACATGGGCGGAATACTGTATTAGCTCGTCGCCATAAGCTCAAAAAAGAAGAAGAAGGAATCATAACGTCGTAATTGGCCAAATACGTCTCACTCACATTACTCACAAGAGATGTGAAATATGTGAATGCCAATATGGCTGGGCTGGCGTGCTTTGCTGATGTTAAATAAAAAATAAAACGCCAAATATTTTTAAAGCCTTTTAAGAAGCCATAGCACATTACATTTTATACTATTTTGTGGCAAAGTACCAATTTCATAACAGCCCCACAATACATCTTAAACGTAGTGGTTATGTACTCTGTGATAACATAATGTCAAATAGTGTGTGAAAACAAAGTGTGATAATCACACAGGATAATTATCAATCAAAATTCCCAAAACAAAACTATCGAAAAGTGTCTGGAATATAATTATTGTTATAACTCAAGCTGTTTCGTTCTCTCAATAATAGTAAGTAGCTATATACAATAAATTATATCTTAAAAATGGATAATTCCGCTGAAAGTAGTGAGAAGATGGACTTAGAACTGGAATTAACAAACAAATTTTTAAGTGGTGAAATGTCTTTCGCTGAATATTCTAACAAATGGTATAATTGTGACGACGAAGATAACGATGATGGAGCTAAGAAGACCGACGATGAACCGCGCCAGTCAGTGCAGGTTACAGAAAAGACAAAACGTCGAAAATACATGCGGCTCTCTACAGCTCTCATGTGTCTTATGGGAGAGGCAAACTTACGGTTTGCTAGAGGGGAAATGGAAATGGCTGAAAAAATGTGCCATGAAATTATCAAACAAGTACCTACAGCTCCAGAACCCTATCAGACATTAGCTCAGATACATGAAAATGATGTAGAGAAGTCTCTTCAGTTTTCTTTGTTGGCTGCTCATCTCAGTCCATCGGATGCTAATGAGTGGCAGCGGCTTGCGGCTATATCAAAACAGAGGAATGATGTGAAACAAGAAATGACATGTTACACTCAAGCAATAAAGGCTGATCCCCAAAATTTAGACCTTCATTTAAAAAGAATTGAACTTTTGACCACCTTAGAGGAATCAAAGTATCTAGTTTCAGCGCTAAATGTGACAAAAGTAAAATGCTACCACAAAATTGTAAACTCATTGCCTCCTAGTGAAGGTGAAACAATTATGAAGTATGCTAAGATGGCTGTTACATTGTATCACAGCAGCAATGAACATGAACGGGCACTAGAAGTGATGGTAGCTGCTTTTACAAAATGCTCTGCAATATTTACATTGGAAGACACTAACATCTTCCTAGAACTGCTGATTGCAAGGCAACAGTTCCAAACATGCATTGAAATATTTGTTTCCAAGTTAGGTGTTGAAATTGAAGCTGAAATACAAACTGTCAAAAATGCTAACTTTGAAATTGAAGAACAAACGAACTATATTAACTGTGCTATACCTGATGACTTGCCAATTGATTTGAGAAGTAAACTCCTTGTATGCTTCATTCACTTAGGTGCAACTAGTTTGGTGGAAACATTATTAAAGCACTTTTTGACCAATGATGTAGAGAAGGCTGGGGACCTATATATGGACATTCAGGAAGCTCTCTCATCATTTGGCCACCATGACTTGGCAATGCAACTTTTGGAGCCATTAGTGAGACATCACAGTTATGACCTTGGTGCTGTGTGGCTTAAACATGCAGAGTGCCTGTATCATTTAGGAAGGATAGATGATGCAGTGGAGTCTTATTACAAAGTGCTGAAGCATGCTCCTCACCATCCAGATGCCCGCAGAATGCTCTTTTCAATCCTAGAAAAGAAAGGAAGCATAGATGAGGCATTGGATATTTTAAATCAAGACTACAAATATGTTGTTAGTGCTAAGCTACTCAATGAACAATGTTGTGTGTTAAAAAAATACAACAGACCGCTTAAATATCTAGAAGTAGGTGAAGCTTTATTGTCCAAAACATTTGTGAGGTTCAGGCATCAAGAAGAATTAAGCATTGCATGTAAAATAAAAGGTGGTGTTGATCTTGTACACAACTTTAGAACATTGAGGGGTGAAAATCCTTACCATGAAGATGATATTCACTTTGATGAAGATGAAACATTCAAACTAACTCCTCAACAAGAGTGGGAGCTCTTTACAGAGTTATTAAAGATTGCCTGTGAACATAAAAAATACTTTGTTATGCAAAGACTGACGTTTGGGGCACTGATGTCCAAAGGTTTATCATCACATCGAATGGATATTGAGTTTTTTTGTCTTCAGGCATGCATTTTAGGCAATGACCACCAGAATGCATTAAGGTTTATAAGAGACTTCACACAGAAATATCCCAGCACACGCACCTGGAACATACTAAACCTTGTCATGAATTGCATTGATGAAAATACACATTCAAAGTATTTATTAAGGCTATTTCAGAAAGATCAAAATATTGTTAAGAATATCTTTCTGGGGAACAATTTTCTTACCTCAGGCAGGTACTTAGTTGCTTTAAAGTATCTGTTGGAATACCATGAGCACTGCAGAGATCCATTATCAGCCTTAATGATTGGTATAATTATGTTGGTAATGGGTGCACAAAAAATATTAGATAAACATCATAATTTAATATTACAAGGAATCTCATATTTGCTGACTTATCAGAAATTGAGGAAGTGTGATCAAGAAACATTTTATAATATAGGGAGAGCTTATCAAATGCTTCAGATCAATAATTTGGCCATAGAATATTATGAGAAGGCATTGGCTTGCGGACCAATTACGACGTGCGAAATACACGGCGTTGTAGACCTGACGAGGGAGACAGCTTATAATCTATGTTTATTATATAAAGACCATTCCCCACAGTTAGCTAGGAAATATCTTATGGAATACCTTGTCATTTAATTAATAAATACCTAATTAATACTAATTAATCTTTTTATTTTGTTTAGGTATATAATGGATTCCCCATAGTGACAATTAATCTTAAATGTTGTTATAGGTCCTAAATTATGGCTTCGTCAGTAACTTCTGTGAACTCAGTTCCATTTGAACAGTTTTCAGAGATCTTAGAGAAGTTATGCAAATATAAATCGAAAAAACAAGAACAAGATATCATACTGTCTAACTTTCTCAAAGAAATTAGAAATGCAGCTACAAATAACGACCAGAAGGTAACTAAATTAAACTTTAAACGCAGTTCATTAGAGAGAAGTACTCACTTTTTTATATACGCGAAGGTGCAAAGCCAGAGTATAGGCAGCCTGATGGTAAGTGGTCACCAAGCCTCTAGATACCTCCCATACCCTGGTATTACACTCACTGTGCTAATGGCCTGTGGTCAAGTATATAATCAAAGCCTGTGGTGTGGTCTTCTTACTCACACCAAGCACAACATATCGTTGGAAACCTTATTGCAGGAAAACAGCACCACATTACACACAGTAACAGTACAGTATGTACTGTTATTTGGCTGTGAACTCATTCGGCTAAAAATGTTAATGGAAAATATTATAAAAAGTGTGACTACACTTCACGCTTTTATTAGCTTCACAGCTTTGATTATCTTCACAGCGTGTTTTTTAGTTTTTTTAAACTGTAATTATTTTACTCGCTCGTGGTCTGATTAATCAGTGTAGGTATTAGGTATGTCATTACTTGTTACACACATCACCTTTTAGCTCAGAATAACTACCTAGTAGTAGTAGTAGTTAGTTTTTAGATAAGCTACCTACCTTATAACTAATGATTAAAGTCTAAATTTGGACAAATTATATTTCAGAACCCGAGCCTGTTCCCAATAATGAGACTACTCTTGCCGACGCTAGAGAGAGAACGAAGCCCGTACAATTTAAAGAATGCCAAGCTTGGCGCGCTGCTTGTAAAAGTTTTGTCGCTGAGTAAACAGTCCCCGGATGCGCAAAAGTTACTTAACTTTAGAACTGTGAACAACTCACAAGATAGTGATTTCCCTGGTGTAGCTTATTTTGTTTTGAAGAATAGAGTCACTAAGAAGGTAGGTTCTTTGTCAATTGGTGAAATCAACGCAATACTAGACAAGATAGCCACAGCAGAGGTCGGGAACAAAGGACGTAAGTATACCTTAATAAATTAAATATATTTCTCTACTCCTTGATGAAGTGGGTGCAGGGGTAATTCCTGATTATATTATTTATTTATTTGTATTTAAGAAGTCTTATTGTAGTTTTTGTATTTAAGTCAGGCAATGAGGTCCATATTACATACATCCGTCGATATTACATATACTTTACAGACTAATATGATAATAATAATAATACTTGGACATTATCACACAGCGCCATCTGGCCCCAAATTATGCAAAACTTGTACTATGGGAACCAGCAGCTGATACAATACTTATATACTTTTTTTTTGTAAATATATACTTATAATACATACCAAACACCCAGACGCAAGGAAAACATGTTTGTCACATAAATGTTTGCTCCGGCGGGAATCGAACCCGCGACCTCTAGCTTAGCTGTCAGGTATACTAACCACTACACAAGCGGTCTCGTCATGCTAACATACATATTATATATTTTATTTATATTGGATTACACCTTACCCACCGGCTGAGCCAGTCGGAACGTATGGCGACTACTATTTATTACTCAGACATGACCCACACAAATATTTCCATTCCCTAGAAATAAGCAATACCTACCTTTTCTTAAGCTCAGAATAATAGTTAAAGTATTTTTTATATTCCTCCCTCAGCAATCTTGGATGAGGCGTTTGCCTATGCGATAAAGAACTTAACAGCTTTGCAGCTGAAATGGTTCCTTAGAATAATAATAAAAGATTTGAAGCTTGGCATAGGAATAGACCGCACTCTAGCAGCTCTGCATCCGGATGCACCTCACCATTATGATGTTTGCGGCGACCTGGCCAAGGTAACATTTATTTATCACTAGCTTTGCCCGCGACTTCGTACGCGTGGAATTTATTTTTGACTAATAAAGAAAATGAAGCGCCATCGTTTTATTTTCAAAGTACGTACATAACATTTTTAATTTATGACCTGATTGCTCTAGGTACAGTAATTGTTAACAATTACTGTACCTAGAGCCTCTGCCCTGCCTTCACTTAAGTGAAGATAACTACAATACATAAGTCAAAACCGCATCCAAATTGGTTAAGAACTTTGTAAGATTATCAGACAAACAGACAAATATAAAAATCATTGTTTTGGGTTCTATTTCGTTGGTACAGGCTCCCAATAATAGTATTTAAACAGTTACAATACAATTACAATTACAATAGTAGTTTACAGTATTTTTTTTGTTGATTATAGCATGTTTTGTTGCATGTTGTATACTTATGAAGGGATAGGGATAGGGATGTGTGGGCCATCACATCAGTATTCTTTTATAATTTGTTTTTATATAGTATTGACCACAATGATGTAGCGTCGGCGCCGTCGGCATAAATTGTACCCTTTGGGGCACCCTGTATGTGTAGCCTTGGTATTTAGTATCTAGGTGATGTTTTGTTTGTCATCAGGTATGTGAAAGGGTGGATCTCGGTGTGCAGTTGTTCTACGCCATCAGCCCCATGTTATCCGAACGGCTCGACGTCAACGCCGTTCACCAGCTGACGTTGGACAGAACATATCAAGTTGAGGAGAAGTTCGATGGCGAGAGATTTCAGGTACCTACAGTGGAAAACATTTCTTACTACAACATTAGAGAAAATATTTGGTAGGTACCTTGCAAAATATTTCAACTTTTAATAATGTATACCTGTACTCTTTTCATTGGTCGCCATTAATATGTTCGATTTCATAAATTTTCAATTGGTTTTAAAATGGCTTACTTTTCAAAACCAATTGAATCTGATTTTAGTTACATGTACGCTAAAATCATTATCTGATCAGATTCACATGGAGAACGGCACTTTCGAGTATTTTTCTCGCAAGGGGCATGCTTACGGCAACCATTACGGAAAGACGTATGATTCCGGGCTGCTGACGCCTTTCCTGAAGGACTGCTTTAGTACCAGCGTGGCGAACTTCATCATCGACGGAGAGATGATGGGCTGGCATAAACTCGAACAGCGCTTTAGCTCCAAAGGTCAGATACTATATAGCCTTATTATTTAATAGGTAAGTATAATATAGTAGCAAGTATAAAGGATTGCTTTATAAATGATTCTCAACTGGGAACGGAACCTGAAATGTGAAAGTGTAGGGAATAGCGAACCATCTTCATCTACACTAATATTATAAAGAGGAAAGATTTGTATTTTTGTATGTAACGAATAAACTCTAAAAGTACTGGACCGATTTTAATAATTCTTTTTTCATTAGAAAGCTACATCATCACTGAGTAACATAGGCTATATATTATTCTAGCTGCCCGCCCCGGCTTCGCTCGGGTAGACAAATTTTTTGATAAATGTCTATAGGCTCCGAAACTACGGAACCGATTTCAAAAATCTTTCACCGTTATAAAACTACACTATCACTGAGTAACATAGGCTAGCTGCTCGCCCCGGCTTTGCACGGGTAGACAAAATATTTGATATCAATGTCTACCCGTGCGAAGCCGGGGCGGGCCGCTAGTTAAATATAAAATGGGTACCGGCCAGTGCCAGTATTAGTAGTATAAAACCTCTTAATAATTTATTATTTAAAAACTAGGTACATTAGCCGTCTCATATAGTGTCACGCAAAATGATTTCAGATGAGCCAAATTTCCGGTAGTAAAGTTAAATGGCTAACTAAGGGAAAGATACCTTGTTTTATCTTACTTACATGCAATCGGTTCATCGGTATATTATAATATCATGGATGGGCACTAACAAATACTCATCAATATGTTTTAGTTTTATAGAAAATCTCAAGAAGTTAAAGTAATGTAACTTTCTCCCATATTTTATTTTCAGGTGAGTCATTCGACGTTAAGACAATAACTGAGAGATCCGCATTCAGTCCCTGTTTCTGTGCGTTTGACCTGCTCTTTTATAATGGCAAGAGTCTTATCGGCCCTGCGGAGAAGGGCGGCGTGCCTCTCACCGAGAGGCTGGAACTCCTTAACTCGATGTTCACCGACGTAACCGGAGTCATATACCACAGCAAGAGACAGATTATGAAGGACAGGTACCTGTGACTAAATACCTTGATAGTAAGCGTTACCTACTGACCTACACATGGGTGGCTTTATATGTATACGCATCTTCGTTAGCATGTTCAGTAATTGGTTTCTAAAAAATTCGGGTCGGGTCCGTACAGACTGATTTGCACAGACTATAAATTAAAAAGTACAGGATTAAAAATAATTTACTAAAATTCTGCACGGTATTATGTATGTAAGCAATTCGGAGTTTATTTCGATTTTGATTTGAAGATTCTGTACTGGTAGCAAGAACATCTTTCGACTACGTATTTGTACTTTATAAATGGCAAATTTTTCATACGATTTTTAGTGCCCCTTTTCGCCGGCGCAGCGTTATTAAATCTTATACAAAAATTCTAGTAAGCGTTACGAATACAATACATATTTGAAAGACGTTCTTGCTAAGGCTACTGGGACTTAATATGCCGAAATGTTTGACGGACTAGTTGGCTGAATCCTTAGACAGATACATCAGACACATTTTTATAATCTTTCAGTTCAGATATATTGAATGCACTGAACAAAGCAATAGACGACCAGGAAGAAGGAATAGTTGTGAAGGACACAGAATCATACTACATCGTCAACAGACGGAATGCTGGCTGGTATAAAATTAAGCCCGAGGTAAATAATAATCATAAATACCTATAATATGTACCTATAGAAATGATTAGTTATAAATATAGCCTTTGTTGTTATAAACGATTAGTAGATGGACTTTGTAGACCTCTCCACAAGGTACCGCACGAGCAGTTAGAATAAATTATTTAAGTTCGCTGGCTCATAGTAATAGTTTTTTTTTATACCACTAAGGTGGCAAATATGCATACCGCCCGCCTGATGGTACGCGGTTACCGCAGCCTATGGACGCTTGCAACACCAAGGGTATCACTCGCGCGTTGCCGACCCTGAGTCACCTATACTATCAAAAAGGTTACCTATACAATATAGTTAAGCAAGTGTAAACAATCAAGACAAATGTTCTAGTTCTCGTTATAAAAGAGTACGCAGAGTGATAAGCAGTGCACATAACCGATAGACCATGTCCCCAGTACATAGAGGGTACAA
This sequence comes from Falcaria lacertinaria, assembly GCA_951449985.1. NCBI lineage: Eukaryota > Metazoa > Arthropoda > Insecta > Lepidoptera > Drepanidae > Falcaria > Falcaria lacertinaria. Next base: position 3,216,273 of record OX602109.1, on the reverse strand, counting down.
TGAGTGACCTGGACCTGGTGATCATTGGAGCTGACGAGGCGGAGAACAAAAAGCAAGGCCGTTCGAAGAGCTTCCTCATGGCGTGCGCTGACGTCGCCACTCCGGGTAAGGATCTACATTTAGTTATTACCCAAGCACAGTTTCGTTGTTGACTTCGTCTGTATAAAATAGCCTGCGCACCGACACGGCACACCACGACACAAAAGTGTTAACCTACTAATATTGGAACATTATTAATATGAAACTTACTTAACAAGCATACGGCCCACCTGATGGTAAGCGGTCACCGTAGCCTATAGACGCTTGCAACACCAGCGATATCACTCGCGCGTTTCCAACCCTAAAATCCTTATCCCCCAGGATATAATCTGTCTCATTGTCAAATTTTATTACGATCCGTTCAGACGTTTAGTCCTGAAAAGGGAGCAAACAAATAAACAAACGGACCTACTTTCACATCTATCCATACTACTTTTATAAGTGCGAAAGAAACTCTGTTTGTATGTTTGCTACATTTCACGAGTAAGCGGCTGAACAGATCGTAATGAAATTTGGCAATGAGATAGATTATAACCTGGGGTAAGACATAGGCTATCTTTATCTAGCCGCAGGTACAAGCTAGTAATATTTGATATAGTATGGATTGTTTAGTGTTACTGTTAGTACGATGGTGTGTTTGTAAGGCGCTCCGCCCGCCCGCTGGGTGTGCGTGGGCCGCGTGGCGACGGGCCTGTCGGACGAGGAGCGCGAGCGAGTGTGCTGCGAGCTGGAGAAGCACTGGCGGCGCTTCAAGCGCGACTCGCCGCCGCAGAACTTGCACTTCAACAAGATCAAGCCGGACTTCTGGCTGCCGCCGGAACACTCCATAGTACTACAGGTGACTATATTCAATATTAGAAATTTGTAGGAACAATTATTACCTTCGCAGTGGTACCTACTAAGGATTGGCTTTCATGTTTTTTTTTATTTGAAATAATTTTATTTATATTTTTTTTGGTACCTATGACATTTTGATACATTAGTTATAACTTCTTACATGCTCCATAGAATCATGTGCTAAATTATAAATCTCCTAAATAAACTAGTGTACGTAGTTCAGTATATTATCTACTCTGAGGAAGTAGGTTCACCCGAAAGTAAACCATTGTACAAGAGAATAATTCTTACACAAGAATCGGAATATACTGCTGAGACTTCATTCGTACTACAAAAACAGAGCTGATAACCTTAGAAAAAAGTTGTCAGCACCTTAAGTATAAGCAGTCACTAGTGTCGATTCTGTTGTACTGTACAACATCACTAAGCTAAACTAATTGGACAGGACTCAAAAGTATTGCCAGCCTTATTTAACCCCCACATGAGAAAGGGATAGCAAGACTTTTTAGTCCTGTGAAATTAGTATAGTTTAGTGATTTTGTTTAATAGAACAGAATCGACACCAAAATTGTAATGTAGTATGTACATGCATAATATCACGCAACGTCCCTTTCGGAGGAGTGGGTAGCCAGAACTCTCTGGCTACCCACTCCGTACCTATGGAGCGCCGTCTGACACACTTGGACACCTCTTTTACTTCTTTAACATTCTACATTCAGTCTTCTACAGTCTACATTCATGGCCGCCGGTTCCGAGTGACGATCGTTGTTCCCGTCAGGTCCGAGCCTCGGAGCTGATTAGGAGCTCGGATTTCGGCACGCAGTACACGCTGCGGTTCCCGCGCGTCGTGAGCATCAGGCAAGACAAACCGGTCAGGGACGCCATGACCCTGCAAGAGTTTAATAGTCTCATTGCTGTGAGTTACTGTCAACTGACTTTCTATTACTTTCTTACTTATGAATAACTATCTTATCTTCTGCCGTCTAAAATCAGTTTAACCGATTCGGAGATTACAATGGACAGTCAGAAATAATTTTTTTTAGAAGCGTTTGAAATTCGTTACTATTGAAGAAATGTTGAAACTCCGTCAGTAGTTCCTAAGAACACTCGCAACTATAATCAGTACTTGTATAGATAGCCATAGATTCCTCCCGTTAGGTTAAGAATGTATTCCTGGAATGTATTCACAAACATTAACTATTAGGTACCTGCATCAAGCTAGCCACTTCGATTTCCAAAACAGTACCTAATCATAAATATAGTTATTTGCACTGTCACATCTGATAGTTTATATACAAAATTAATTCTGATCAGAACAAAGGTCCAGTAGTAAAACTGAGTATGAAACGCATAAATGAGACGGATATCGGGGGCATGGAAGTGAAGGTACGCCGCAAGAGAACTGGCACCACGCTCCAAGTGGCGGAGCAGTCCAAGATACCGCCGCTGCTCAAGGTTGAGGTGACCTCCCGCGCGTTGTTTGGGAGGAAGATGTGCATAGTGTCTGATGACGAGGATTGCGACAAAGAACAGCTGATGAAGCTAGTAGTCTCGCACGGGGGGACTATCGTCGCGAATATTGGTGAGTTTCAATCAATAGTTACCGTGTTATGTTAGTTTATTTTTTCAAGTCACGTCAACACTATACAACTATTTAAGAAATTGTCATCACTCGTTTTATTAGTAAAAATTTGAGGCTCAGTTTTTTTTAAAAGCCGTGACCGTAATTTCTGTCTCTCCGGAAGCACTGTGTATGATACAAGCAAACTAGACACAAGATTACAATCACTGTATTCCACTGAACGTAAATACCTATTCTATTACGCACACACGTACAAACACCAAAAGAGTAACTAATCTATCTCGTCATTCCCTCGCGTTCTCACCACACACGCCCACTGTGAGCGAAACACGTTCGTTGTTCTGTGCCGGTAGCCAGAACATCTTTCAAAAACGTAACTCTCAACATTTAATTATTAGTTCCACTTTTCGCCGCAGCTGCGCTGTTCATTTTCCCATAAAAAAATAGTCGCGTACGATACGAATACGTCGCAAGTTATGCTTGCTAGGGCTACTGATGTACTATTCTAATGAAACACGAATTTGGATGTGGAATATTGTTCGGTGAGGTCAGGTCCCGACACGTGGTGCGCGGTGGCCGGGCGACCGACGTCTCGCCTGCACGCGCTCGTCCAGTCGCAGGAAGCTGACGTCATCTCCTCCAGCTGGCTTCGGCAGCTCCCGCACTCTGAGACGCTTTGCTCCCTCTCACCTCTACATATGCTCTCTATGAAAAACGCTACGAGAATAGCCCTAGCGAGGGATTACGATAGCTTCGGTGATAGCTACACCCAACCCACTGATGTCGAAACCCTGAGGATGTGTTTCAACAAAATGGACACGGATGTAAGTGTAATTAGGTTTTTCTTATAAGTACGTAGGCGTAGGCGGCTGTAGGAGTTATTGGAGACAAAAGAGAGGTAGTGCATAAAAGGACCTCTCGTTCAAAATCAGAGCTGCTCATCTGCTGTACTTCTCACTTTTGTAATATTGCTTCTGCAGTGATAGCTACATTCAAATGTACAGTATAGATGTGAGTATAATTTGTATGAATCAAATATATAAGCAGTATATAATCTACTCCGAGATATAAGTATGATGACGATAGAGGATATCATAATGTAGGTAACCTAATGGATAAATGTTTTTCAGGAGCCCAAGATTCACCTCACGAAAACGGAGTTATTAAATCTAAGATCGATATTATATGGGGACTGCAACTCGTAGGTGTTCACAGGGCTGGGCATAATACAATACATGATTTGCTTTAATTGAAATACAAAATACTGTATCGCAAGTAATTAAAATAAATACAAAATATCTTTATGTAAGGTATTTGAAATATAAAATACAAAATACAGTATTTTAGCTATTTTTAACTGAAATACAAAATGAGTAATCTAGACCAGCACGGGCTGAAATGTAGAAGAAATCAATAATCCACCTTCGAATTAGAACGTACGGCGCGACTATCAGCATTCGGGATTCAGATTCAGACCATATAACTCATATTGTTGTAGAATTCAAACGGCGTATAGCGTATACCAAGAAAGAAATAGCTAAACTTAAGGCGTTATTTAATTGATTTGTAATATCTGAAGATTGGCTACAGAAATGTTCCTTGGTAGAAAAATTAATTTAATTTTTCTTTTTATTATTAAATGAACTGGGACAAGTTCGTACCCGATATATTATGGCTATCTAACCATCTGATCTAAAAAAACAGTTGCCTTTTTTTCAACTTAAACTCCCGCCGGGTATCAGAATTGCACCAATGGACGACCCTGTAATAATTGTCAAAATACCCGTAAACTAAGTACGCGAGTAATGGTGTTTAAATGCGCAGTAGCATAGAATATGCGCCGCGAGGCACTAACCAAATAGCATATGCTCAATAAAGATACGGCTGGAGGGTAGATGAGGCGCAAAATTAATTAAATGTAATAAGATGATGCACCGGTTTGTTGGCGCGCAATATTGCACAATCGGCCGCACTCATGCGCATAATGAATCCGACCTGACACAAAGTGTGCTTGTTTGTGCCGCACCACCAAAGAACGCTTTAAGTTCTAAAATAACACGCAATTATTATTACAGACAATGGTATCTTGTTTGATTTTGATACCTACGACGATATTTTCTCTTTCTGTAGAACATTCCAATTGTTATTTATATAGTTCTCGAAATAATAACAAATAACAATCTATACTCATTCATATAGGTAATACATATGAATTACACTGTGGTCTATTGGTTCGTAGCTGGTAAGTGTCGCGGGTTCGATTTTGGGACCAGTGCCGTTAGCAAGAACATTTTTCAATTACATATTCGAAAACGTAACTCGCGAAATGTCAAAATTGACATACACATTTTTAGTTCCACTTTTCAATGCTGTTAATTTTTCCATACAAAAATAGTCGAAGGCGATACGAATACGTTGTCGCAATTTATTTATGCTCGGGCTACTGATGGCGCTGTGTGACATTGTAATATTTAATCATATAAATAGTATTATTATTATAAACTTAATTATTATTTTATTTCAAATGCCATTCTTAATTGTTCTATTATTATTGCTCAAATGTATTTAATCAACGAGATAAATCGGGTTAAACCTTTGATAATTTACTATATATCGATCGAGTTTTATTGAAACAAGATCTTGTCAGTTACACAATCACAACATTTGTTATTAAATTATTATTAGTAATAGAGAAATGTGGTAACAATAGAAGCGTTGGTGGACAGAGGCGACTGAAACCCGAGAATTAATTGGCAATCGCCCTCCGTGATTGGATTGGTGTCTGTTTCGCATTACCATAGATAATAATGAGGAATGAATTGTATCAATGTTTAATAACATGTTTTCATTAAATATCAAAATCTTTAGTAACAAATTGTGAATATAACATACGTATATTATTACTTACATATTTTTAAAGTACCTATTAAAACTTAAATACTTAATATGACAAATTTGGACGATTAAGTTAAAAGTTGATCTTCTTCTGATCCCGAAACGCAATTTTTGGGACAAGGCAAACGCGACGATGATGGTCGTGATCGTGAAAATGTAAGTTTATATTATCTCGCATTACATAGAATTACATAATTTCAGGCACATTTTCTCATTCGGATCTTAAATGTTACTGAACGACAAATATATTTTCATCAAATTTTACGTTTTAGCTTGCGAGGACACATTGAATGTATGTAGGTAACTACTACAGCCTTTAGATTTCAATACTCCGAAGTCCGAGGTATAATTTTTCTATGAGAAATGTACAAAATATTTTCAGCACGAATGTTTATCTCATTTGCACCGCCCACTAAGTGAGTTCGGCCAATGGAGATGCATGCAGGGCGGAGCTTAGCTAACCTTTGAAACCCGCTTCCAGTTTACAGTCGTCAATCTACAGGAAGATTTTTCAGCGGGATGATGACTCTACGTCGTCAACCGGTCGCGTAAAAGTGTATTTCGTATGTCTAACTTAAATAAATACAAAGCTGATGTTAAACATAATGCATTAGAGGTAAAGAGGACTTGTTGTTAAAATGCAAAGTGGGAATAGCAGTGTTACGGAAGGTCGTAAGGCGCTGAGGACGCCGAAGTGTGCCCGGTGCCGCAACCACGGCGTGATCTCATGCCTGAAGGGGCACAAGCGGCTGTGCCGGTGGCGCGACTGTCGCTGCCCCGGCTGCCAGCTGGTGCTCGAGAGGCAAAGAGTCATGGCTGCCCAGGTACGTAGCTACATCATACAAAACTCGTCGCTAGGAATCGTATGAGCTGAAATTGAAAGACACTCTGCCGTGGTTTTTTTTTAAATGTGACAAAACAAGGAGCAATGAGTTGACATAAGTTCATGAAGGGATGTATGAATATGGTCGAGGCTAAAGAGGTATGACGGGATCATAGCATATGGCAAACCTGGTCTCTGCAGTTGGCCTGACGCCTGTGTCCCCACCACGAGGGCAAAACCATAAGAACAAGACCAATAAAGGTTTGTTACTTCTTTGGATAGCATTGAAAGATTAATAAGTTGACCTTTGTTTATATCTATTGAAAGTACTCGTACCGTCTACGCACCTGATGATAAGCTGTCTAATCGCAGCCCATGGACGCTTGCCATACCTACCAGGTTTATCGCCTACGCGGTGCCAACTAAATTATTTTGAGAGAAATCACAGTTCTAATGGAAAGACGAGCATGTCTTCCAACCAGCATAGTATATTTCGAGGAGCTTAGTGGCAATCTTAGTGGCTGCACTAGGTGCAGGAACTTAACACGACAAAGAAGCTTGATAAAATTTTCCCAGTAGCTTCTATTTTATGTTTACTACCTATATCAGAGCAGTTATCTGGTCTTTGATTTTCTCTAAGGTGGAGATTACAATTTAAAATGGGATTATCCCATTGAATTGCACTCTACGTACTTAAATTATCTGCCTCTCGCTTTGAGATTTTTTTGTGCCAGGACAGTATTCCAATGCTACACTATTTAGTAATAAATTACTAGTTTATAAAATTAAAAACAGCCCCTTGATTCTGGTCAGGATATTAGGGTAAAGTTACGAGTACCTAGTTATAATACGATTGCAATATTGTTAAGTGCAAATTTTCAAAATTATCAGTTAAAGAAGGTTGCTACGATGATGTTGAAAGATTCCGTTGCACATGTAAGTAGGTACATACAGGTGAAGCTAATGAAAGCGTGATAAATCAAAACGGTTTGCACGTGTCGTTATCGTTACCGTTCATCCTCAGTGCCGTCTTTACCATAAGGGCACTCGAGGCCGGTGCCCTGGGCCCCCGACCTCACGACAACTTTAACTAACAGGCCCAGCTGGACCGCGGACGAACGGACGTAAACGTTTTTATTACATTCCAAAGGGGCCCCAAATAATTGTGTGGCCAAGGGCCCCGGCCTGCCTTAAGACGGCCTTGTTCATCCTCACCTGCAGGTAGCACTCAGAAGACAACAGGGCGCAGGGTCGGAGCCCCGGGACGGCGAGGCGGCCGCGCTAGCGGCGCGCAAGAGAGCTTACCGCGCACGTCTGCGTTGCATGCAGATGACGAGGACCTTTCCGGCACAACCACCGGTGTATGGTAAGTTTTGGCTGAAATGTTGCATTTAGACTGATCATTTAACAAAGATACCTACTGGTATAAGGTCTAGCTATGTAGGTATACGTACCTGCCCCGGCCGATGAAAAAATGAGGATACTAATAATGTACTTTCGGTGTCTCGTATCTGGGCTTTGAGTACTTAATTAATACCTGGGTATCTTAGTCTTTGTCCTATATATTTTGGTAGGTACCTACTTACCTATACTCAGCTAGATACCTACGAATTTGATAGCAGCATCAATCATTACTGTGTCAACATCGACGATTCGATACCGGCGGCACGCCCCTCTCTAAATCGCTTATATTCCAAGTATGTGTAGTATATATCGTTAGTATGTGTTACGATACTAGGTGCAATATGGACGCTAAATAGGTACCCACCGAACCTACCCCATCGGAAATGTAGCTGGGCGTGCCATCGTAGAAAGATTTTTTTATAATAATAATTATAATTATATCATTATACTAGGACATTGGTGCCAATTCTGTTGTTCAAAATTACTATACTTAACTAATTTGACAGGTCTAAAAATATTGCCATCCTTATTTAACCCCGCACATGAGAAAGGAATAGCAAGACTTTTTATCACACAGCGCCGTCAGGCCAAGCTAAGCAAAACTTGTACTATGGAAACCAGCAGCTGATAAAAGAGCTCGATACTTTTTTTTTGTAAATACATACTTATAATACATACCACACACCCAGACTTATGGGGAACACAAATGTTAATCACATAAATGTTTGCCCCGACGGGAATCGAACCCGCAACCACTAGCGTAGAAGTCAGGTATACTAACCACTAGAAACCATCGGTTTCGATAAGTGCATACTTTATTAGTGTGAATTGGATTATTGTCCTAAGAAGTTTCCGTCATTCCAAAGTGGAAGGTATACTGCGGTATAGAACCGGGCGCATGCCGCGCACCACTCCACTCTTGTTATTGTTGTAACTGATTCGACACTGTAGAGTGTTTCGTTTCTGTCCGTTGAAACGCTAAATGCGAATTAGTTGGATAAATATTTGTTTTGGAACTTTGTGAGTGAGTTAAAGTTGTAGGTATATTTTGAAAAGGGACCGATCGCTTGTAAACGACAAATAATCTATTTTTAGATGGTAATCTACCTGAGTTATAAAGCACATTTCTAAAATAATTAACTCCTTATATTGGTAACTATTCGTGTTTATTCAAGAAAGTATTTTTTTAAATAGGTACCTACCGGTGATACCTAACTTCGATATTTTATAAAAAAAAAATCGGGCGTAAAATAATAAAACCTGTAAATCAATAAGAAGAAAAGATATGACCGTTTATGTCGTAAATTTTCGTATATTTTCCGATTTCACAAGGGAATCAAAACCTAAGGGTTGTGACCTAGAATCATGAACTTTGCCAAGAAGTAGTGTCTTACATCACAAGTAAAGGAAAAAATCTACAAACTGTAAATATGTCGTTTTTTTTTAAAATGCAAATTTATAAAAAAATATTCAGAAATATTCTGACTGAATATTCGGACTCCCGTCACCGACGAATAATGACCTCATTTGAAGTTCGCCTACTTTTAACCTTACCTACAAGTGTGTACAGAACCCTCGGTGCGCGAGTCCGACTCGCACTTGTCCGGTTTTTTATGTTAAATTCTGAATTAATAAGTTTCCTAGTCACATTTGTAAACATAAGTAGATTAAAAATAGTTCGCTACAGCCCCAATAAACAATTTAAACAACTGTTGAAAATGTCCCCGGTTCATTACAGAACAAAAGCTGTCATCTAACACTCGGCAACATTTCACTGTCTATTAAAACAAAAAACTAAAATTTCTTTCAACTATTTTTATAGGCTCTAAAAAAGTGTGAAGATTGTTTTACAAGAGAGCGCGGAGGCGGCTCTTTGTCGGGGTGTCGGGTTACGCGATACTGTTGACTGTAAACATGTCTTCCGCCCGTCCGCCGACGGTTCGCCGCGGGTGCCTCTGCCAAAAAAGCTCCACACAACTTGTTATATTCACATCTAACCTATCACTATCATTAGCTATTTGCTCACTGTTCTCAGAAACATCTTATTTTTATTGCCCATTAACTTGCTTTGGTCTCCTTTTGAATTAAGTTCTATACCCGCCATACGTATGCCGCTGTATTTTCTTTACTTACCTACAAGACAAGAAACTGACGGATATAATGGTTGGCTGTCCATCTAACTATTATCATCTTCGCCCTGGTCTTATCCCAAACACAATTGCGGTCGGCACTAGATCTAACCCGATGTGGATGGTTACCCGATTTTTTACATAAAGCGACTGCCATATGACACTAATCGAAAATCGTTTACCTAGATTAAACCATAACTATTAACAACTTTTTAAAACAGCCATCCCCATTATCTAAACTATTTAAATTGGCATTATATTAATATTTATTTCACAAATTGTAAAAACATTTTCCACAAAGAGTAGTAAAACATTGTTATTACTAATATGATCCAAACGCCAAACGTTTCGCGGTCGCACAAAATACCTTGCGGTATTGGATATAAGTATTAATATATTAACACTTTCTTGCGGTAAAGCTCAGAGTAGATAATATACTACGTATTGAGATATATGTATATTAATATACCTCATGAATGAATTGCTGAGTCTGTCAGCCAGAAGGTAGGTTCCTATCCTAGATTACAGAATACATAATGCTACCAAGTATTTACGTCTCATTGATGGTATAAGTTATCGCATCTTGGTTACGATTTATATGTATTTTACAGGAGCTGAAATGCCATTTACTCGTGAGTCTGAATGGCGCGAGCGCGTACGGCGGCGGCGCGCGTTTGCAGACGCGGAGTTGGAGCGCGGCGCACCGCCCCCCGCTGCACCCGGCTTGCCCCGCTCGCCCCCGGCCCGGCCCCCGATGCCCCCCGCGCTCCTCTGCACGCACCTGCTCGCCGCACTACTTACCAACTATACCCAACCTCCCCCGCAGCCGCAGCGACAGAAACTGTCATTCTCCATCGAATCTATAATAGGCGTCCAGTAATATAATATTTTTTAATCATCCATGAGAAGAGACTAGTGCCACGCCTGGTGATAAGCTTCAAGCATGCCATTGCAATTGCATAGCAACTCAGACTATGGCCTGCATAGTAGAAGCGCTCGTCCCATAATAAACTGAAACAGGATATTGTACACTCCAACTGTTTGGCTGCATGGTACCGCGTAAGGGGGCGTTCATAAATTACGTGAGATGTTTAAGGGGGGGAAGGGGTCGAGTCAAATCTCATTTAATCTTACGTTGGAGAGAGGGGGGGATTTCGGCAAATATCACGCAATTTTTTTTCTGATTGAAACAAAAAAAAACGATTTTGGTCCATTTAATCCAGATTGTACATTCTTAAGATTTAATCTTAAGCGTAATCGTAATACGATTAAGATCATTCACTAATTCGTTCAAAAGCACGAAGCCATTTTGTTGTTCTTACTACAATAACAATCCAACGCGTTTACGTAAGAAACCCACATTTTGAAAAATCCCACGTGAGATTGGGGGATGAGGGAGGGGGTTGAATAAAATCTCACGACATCTCACCAGGGGGGGAGGCAGGGACAGAACATTGAAATAAACACCTCACGTAATTTATGGACGCCCCCTAACCAGCGTTGACTCGTCCCAGAAAAGGAGTATTTTAAATTAACGTATTGTATTTAATCAAATAGGTTTATTTTCGAAATAAAACTTTATTGTCGAACAATGTGTGCTTTATTAACGAAATGTATGGTAAAATAAAAGAATTTCTATTGTGAGGTCATTGTATTACAACCAGAACTTAGTACATTACACGTAACTGCGTATAATAATTTTCTGAACATAGTTACTTTATTATAGTTATAGTTTAATTTTGATAAATAAAATGAGTACAGAAATATTATTCGAAAGGGTGATTATAAAATTTTGTAAGTATAGATTTAAAAAATAAAATTTATTTTTACTCAAATAAACTGCCTCTGATTAGGCCTTAAAGAGGTAGAGTCTGACGCAAGGTTGGCTATAATCTGTACTCACTTTAGGTACGGGCACAACATTTTGTACCGGTTGACTAATATGACTGAAGTATTACAAACGTTATAACAATTTCCAGTCCTATTTCATTGTTAGCGAACGGTTCCAGCTACAAGACAATGAGATGGACCTAAATACATGACATATTATGACATGACACCCGCTGGCCCGCTTACGACGCCAAGTGACACAAGCGAGACATGTGCGGGCTCTAGCCGACCTATTACACTTGTAATTTCTTCTTCCAATGATTATTATAATACATACAAGTTGTATAATATATTGTTCATAAAACATATAATACATATATTATAAAATATATTCAAAAATGGTAAAATATAATACATGCATGTGTTATTGCGAATTTTAATACGGGAACACAATGGCGTGGTCGATACACAATCTAGTGGAAATAAACTCCGATTGGTTAGTCAAAAATGTATGATAATACTTCATTTAGGTATGTTTATATCTATTTTTTGATGAAATACATTCAAATAAATCCAATTTAAGTACGTTCAATTAATGGCGTGTCTTTTAAAACTTAAAGCACAGGTCTGATGAATAATGTTTCAAGAATGTATATCGACATAGACATCATATCACTACAATATAAATAAACATAATATACTTTAATGTACCTACGAGACAATTACAGCGCACAACACAAAAATATGACAACTTTACGCGACGCAAATAACCCATAAATTACATCGACAATGCATCACAGACGTTCGTCCGCACAATACAACTACAATATTCTCATATATACCGTATGCCTCAAGGAAGGGAGTGCCTTAACGAATGCCGCCTCATTCACACAACTCGCACGCAGTCTCTTAATCAACTATTATCACGGTTTTTTTTAGGAAAAACAAACTATGTATTACAATAAAAAAAATCATGTCGATAAAATCTACTAACCTTAAAAATAAATTACGAGGTCACCCGTAACGTTATATAAAATGGATTCTACTTAAAAAATAAATAATATCTGAAAGGCAGCGTTACAGTACTGAAATTTTTGGATCCGTTGGTACGGGTACCGAGGCACTAGAGAAGCTACCGAGCCGGGCATCGCGCGTCGGGCTTCGTTGGCACGGGATGGGACTAGGACTAGGGCGGGACGGGCCGGCCGACAACACTACATTCACTCAGGGCAGTCAGGGCTCAGGGCCGTGACAATGCGACTACATTCAGTTCTGACGGAATGTTTACAATTTATTTATATCCCCGAAAGACCACAAACAATTAATATTTCGACTGCATACTAACGCTACGATTGCAATTTATTAATACAAACTATATTTTGTTTACGGCTAACTCTCCGACGCGGTAGACAAAATCATTTATAATATCTTGCATGCAATGTAGATTGTCTTTGACTTGATATCAAATACATCAAGCATTTATTTGGCTACCTGCGTAGAAGATTATCCCGCAACAAAATATATAGTTCGTACGACCTACAAAAATGACAGACCCCATTATCTGAAAGAACTAAATGACATAACAAATGTTTAAAGTCAGACTTTTAGCTTTTATAAAACAAAAATAACAATTTTACTTGAATATAATAATAATATACATCGCAATATGTATTTACATATACATAATATTAGTACAATTAAATATACACGTAAATAGTAGTTCATGATGAACGAAGGCTGCCCGCGGGCAACTCTCGCACACGACCAGCCAAATAATATACAACGTAAAAATACTATTTGGTATAATATATAGCAGAAATCTAGCCGTCGTAAAATCTATCAAAGCGGTTTATTATATCTACACTGACTGACACAGATATTATAATCGTACACGTATATTAGTAAAAAAAACAGTCACAAATCACAGTTGACGTAAATTCTCGATTTCACTAAGTCTTGTAATTTATATAAAATAATAGTTAACACATCAATTTATATTTTAAATATACCTACTAAATAAAATATATTGAAGAAAAAAGCTCTAGTGGAGATATTATAAATAAATGCTTTTTGACGATGATATGAAATGATGACAATAGGTGATTACATATAGATTGTTTGTTATAGAAAATGTTCCTCGTGAACGTTAGTGAGGTAAACAAATAAACGTGCTATAGTGTCGTTGAGCAGAGAATGGCATCAGTCAACCTAAATACTAATCGGATGATCAACCAGGCGTCGGCGAGCTAGCGGCCGGGCCCTCGCTCGCCGCTACTATTGCTCAACACTAGCTTTAGTCCACGACTTTGTCCGCGTCATATTACGACAAAAATCCGTATTATAAAATTATATTTTTGTAAGCCCGCGGGAGTCCGTTGTTTGTCCCCGATAAAAATAGTCTAGATTTACTTTCTGAAAACTCTTCTGCAAGTGAGAGCTGACTAAATCAGTTCAGCCGTTTCGGAGATTAGGGTGGACAAACAAGCAGATAGAAGAACCAAAAATTTAAACACATATTTGGGTTTCGCTCCAAATGTCCATCAATTAGCTTATGAAACTGCTTTCATGTCGGTATCACAGACGAACACTTCAATTTCATATATTTGTATGGATTAATATGTAAATTAAACATGTTATATACACTCTTTCAAATACTCAATCAAAGCCCGATATCAGTTACCTAGCTGGTCTCGTATAGACAGACGAGACTCTGATTCACATACACCGACTTAATATGTGCAACTCCGCGAAACACTGAAAAGACTTAGCCACCGAATACTGACACGAGACCTGCACTCGAACAGGCAGTAAGCGTACCGATAATTTTGTTAAACCAAAACTTACTTAACCGACGACTAATGGTCGGGAAATTAAACTATTGACGAAAAAGGAGTCGCCCCACTGCGGTTACAAACTATGCAGTATATAGTATAATATATATGCAGTACTAGTAGACGGTCCAGTCGCGAGGCTCCCTCGGCCCGCGCCGGACCCGCCCGGCTCCCCGCCCGAGCGGTCGATGATTCCCCTGACAACCAACACACAACTCAACACTACGCCTAGTAGCCTTAGCAACAACTACTTTCGACTACGAATTTGTATCGCTTTCAACTATTTTTGTATGGGATAATGAACACCGCTGCGCCGGCGAAAAGAGGAACTAAAAATTCGTGTGAAAACAATGACATGATGAGAGTCACGTTTTCGAATACGTAGGCGTAAGTTATTCTTGCTCGGGCTACTGTGCCGGTAGCAGGAACATTGTCGACAATGTATTCGAAATTGGAACTCGCGCAATGTCAAATTGTCATACTAATTTTTAATTCCACTTTTCACCGCCGCAGCGCTGTTCATTTTCCAATACAAAAATAGTCGAAGGCGATACGAAAACGTTGTGAACAATATTCCTGCTACCGGCACTGATCACCGTATCCTGATGACGGGACACGGAACTGACCAAACGCCGGTCTATACATAAGTGCACACAATTTTTATACCTACTACTGTATTAAAAATCAGAAATATAACTAATTTATCTTAATTGGAATGATCTTTTCGGTGACGGAAGTTAGCATCTTGAGGAAACCTGCATACGAAAGATTACCACTTAGTCATATGTGAGCAATTAAATCGGGATGGCTCTAGCAGCATAATAACGGGATAAAGTAGGGCTGTTCCCCACTACGAGAAGCTACAATAGGGTTGATAACGCGCCAGTGATATCCCTGGTGTTGCAAGCATCCATAGGTTACGGTAACCTCTTACCACCAGGCGGGCCGTATGCTTGTTTGCCACCTTAGTGGTATAAAACAAAAAAGCTGTGGGAAACAGTCCTACCTCCTGCCCTGGCTGTGTAGTGTGTACTGCGGTAAGTATGGCGGAAGGGCGAGGGTACTCACCAGCAGTGTCGGCGGCGGCCTATATGCCGCACATCGCGGTGAGGCGCGCGCTGAGCTGCGCGGGGAACTGGTCGGTGAAGCGGCGCCAGTTATCTTCGCCCACCTGGTTCTTGAACCCGTGCAGGATCTTGGTGAACATCTCCTTCAGGTCGTCCTTAGGGTGCGACCACGAGGCAACGGCGTCGCAGAAGAACATGAAGTCCGGCACCACGCCGCCCGGGTTCACCTGGATCATCTGGCAGATGCCGCGGAAGGCCGAGTCCTTCTCGTCGTTGTCGCGGATGTTGCGCAGCGACGTGCACCTGCACACACACGCCCGTCACACTCCGCCCTCTACGCTCGCTACCGCACGGGTGATACGCCGAGAATTTATGCACAATTATTCTCCATTTCAATTATTGCACATAAATGCAATGGGGTTAAAAACCCCCGACGCAAAAAATAAGTTAAGCGTGTGTATCTGTGTGTCTCTCTGTGGCATCGGAGCTCCAAAAGGATGAACTGATACTGATTTGTTTTTTGTTGCAAAGGTGACTTATTCGAGTGGTCTTAGTTATGAATTTCATAGCATTTTGAGTCGGGGGGGTTCAAATTTTATTTTTAAAGATTTATCTATCCATCGTACTCGACATATCACTCGATTCTAACTAATTCTAAATTGAAATTTGATTAAAAAAAGTATAAAGCGAATAAATAATACCGCTCAATGAATATAGGTATGTAGATAACAATGGTTAGTTTCCAAGTGAAGGGTAATACTGAAAAGTGATTGCCACACAAAAAATATTTATATGAACACTGATAGGTACTTATATGAACATTCCAAACTGTAAGATAATAAGCACATAATCCATATAATATTAATTATGTATTTATAATACACAAACATTCAAGTGCACTGGACATATACTTGTTAAAAAATGTTAACTGTAGTTTTGTACAGGACATTTATGTAGGAGATTGTCTTGCAGTTTGGGATATAAAAATACTTGATATACTTGAGCTGTTAAATATTATAGAAAGCGGATGGTGTTCATAGGACGTACACGAGGTACACGAGCACGTGAGTGAGGTCGACGGAGAGATTCCCACCCCGAGTATTGGCGAGTCAACGTGTGGCCCTGGCGCATGGCGCCGACGTCGGTACATATACACATTAACATGCCGGGTTCAACTCAAATAGAACAACAAATTGCATAAAACAATAATACTAATAAGCAACGGACAAACACCATCCACAATCGAAATAATACCGGTGAATAACTTATTTAATATTAACGTAATCGTAATAATATAAAGTAATAATAAAAAAAATTACTACAGACCACTGGCGTACAAATTGATGTAAAACGGGTGCGACGTCGTGGGGGCACACATAACCTAGCCGACCGATAGTAATCGCTACACGCCACGACATACCGAGAACAAAACCAAGAAAACAAATCAATAAACCATTCAAAACATACTTAAATTACATAATTCAACAGCAACAAATTAGTGTTACAAATAGAAAAAACGTGAAACAATGTTATTCTAAGTCATTCTAAACATAATATTATGTCCTCTCGCCAAAAAGATGGCCTGACTCTTTGGTGAACATCACTTGTGATATCCTGATGTATACACAAACTATTTGAATGTATTGCATTGATGTCACCCAGGCCATCTTCCCATTAGGCACACTTCAATATAGGCACTACTCGTGTGTTTTCTGTATTTACATTACACCCCAGTATGGCTAACATGTATGCGAAGAGAATATCTCACGGAAGAAATAACAGACAAAACGTTGTCTACGAAGAGTAACTGTGAGAAACCCTAACTTGCGCGCCATTAACGAGAACTACTCGTCGAAGACATCATTTTTCTTGTTTAGTCACACGGATGTTGCCCCTTAATTATATAAAAGATTTTGGTAGTTTTTTATCTAACTAGAACCTACACGGTTTGAGAATGCAAATTAAAATATCTCAATAAATTGCTCCCTAACAATGTTTTTTTAATTATAAACTGTTTATTCAGTAACATTACGAGTTAACATTTCAGAAAAACAATCAAACTGTGTATATGTATGTGTGTGCGCGTGTGTGTGTATGTGTGTGTGTCTGTGTGCCTGCGTAGGGACAAAATTATTAATTTCAATTTATAGAACTCAATTGAGATTTGTATTTTTTTGGCTATCGCTATTCATAGATAATGATATTAAGGTGGAGACATCAAGTATTCTAATAACCAATCACTTAAAATCTCAAATTTTTGATAATAACACTTGTAAATGCTTCTCGTCGTCAGAAACTAAGGACGATAAAAATCTCGTTTTATTTCGTTTTAAAATGTCAATTCAATTCAATTCCTTATTTAATGGCAACAAAATGCGATTAAATTAGGCATACATGTTAGAGTTCGTAGACTAACGCACCACTGACAAGTAAATGTGACATTTATCTCCACTTTTGATGTATCGAAACGAGTTATATGCGCTGTCATTGGTCACATACGGTGCGCTGCCATGTTAGCGGCGGTAGACGAATATAATGATGTCGTCTCCGCGCGAGTAATGAGTGGATAAAATTTTCTCTTCGCATATATGTTAGCCGGGCAGGAAATGTAAGGATATTCAAGCCACGCCCCTGCTGAGTTCGACTATAACATGGCGTTTGTATCATGTACTTTATAAACATCTTTTTTTTCAGTTCTAGTCACTACTGATAGTTCGTGGGCAGTGGCCGTCTTCAACATATAAAGGAAAATATAGATGGTTAACAAGGAACAATATGGGAGAGTTCAATATAAAGCAGTGACAGGAAATATAAATAATATAATATAATTATGTATTCACAACAAAACATGACTGCCACCAAGAAAAGTCAGTTACTGATTGTTTTCTAGCAAATAAATCAAACATTGTTAAAATCGAGTTTATTCTATTGAGTTACAGTTAACTTTGGTATAGAATATGGCGGATTGCATTGGAATCACTTACCTGTGTTTTCGAGTAGTGTTTTAGGTGTGTTAGGCCTGTTGATTATTTCCACTAAATGGTTCAGTACTAGAGGAACATATTTTGATGTTTCAGGCCCTGAAAGTTACAGTGAGTTTAAATTTTTTTCTTGATATTACTAACTGGATTTCAAATAAATGTTTAACAAAATAAAATGTTACAGCAAGAGAAATAAAATGTTTTTGTAACTTAATATTTTTTTCCACTACGCTAGAAATATTTTATAATTTATCTTCAAAAATTACAGACTATAAAGTGTTACCTAATTTGATGCTAATTTCACCAATCGCCCAAGTAGCATTATTGCATACAGATATAAGTTCCGGGTTGAGGTTCATGCCGAGTATGGGCAGGAACTCGGGTATATAGGGGTGCACGTGCTGGAAGCACGCCTTCGTCAAGTCCCCGAGCAAGGCGAACGACGACTGTCGCACCTGGAAAACATTTCTACACTCGCCAATTTGAAACAAAATACATATATTTCATTCCCAACACCCAATAAGATACGTGAATGCCGTTTGTTAGTAAGGTTATTTCGAGGCAGAGATCAAACTTTCAAGTTTATTAACATTAAAGATACATATTAAAACAAAAAGTGGGTTAAAATATGTTTACTGAAATTGATTTACTTATAGTTATTATTATTGATTTACTTTTAAACTAGGTAAGGTAGAAAAATACTTCTAAATATAAAGAAAAACAATGCATGACATACAAATAACCACTAAGCCAATTAAGTCTATAATATCAAACTACAAATGTTAAATGGTTGCAATATTATAACAAGATGTCGTACTAAGAGAACATGAGAGATGATCAAGGCCTCCGAAGCGGCGTAACGGTAATATTAGTAAATGAAATGATTGCGAAGTCTCCAGACACCAGCTAACCATTAAAATACCAACTGCCCTATGCTCCAGGCACAAGTATAAAGAAATAAAAAAAAACACATTTAATATTAGAACTAGAATACCGAAAAAAGATTAACAATGTACAGTAACCGCCAACATCTAATCTTCTTTTTTTTAATCAAAGTATACAGAATGCCCAGGTTGGTACCTTTTATGTCGAAAA
Source organism: Falcaria lacertinaria (assembly GCA_951449985.1). Taxonomy (NCBI): domain Eukaryota; kingdom Metazoa; phylum Arthropoda; class Insecta; order Lepidoptera; family Drepanidae; genus Falcaria; species Falcaria lacertinaria. Next base: position 3,196,760 of record OX602109.1, on the reverse strand, counting down.
TTATGTACAGTATACATCATGTTGAACATTCATGCAATATATAAGATATCAGATAACATACCTGAAGAGTGTATACAAAGTTATGACCAGTTGAAGTTAGTTAGGAAAACCCAGTTTGCATACCCAAGTCCTTATAAATAACACTAACTTGAGCATGTATTTCATCATACCATAGAGATAAGTGGGAACCACCATATCAGTATTATTTTCCCAATGTTATCACAATGAGCTTTAGTTCAACATAACTTCGGCATAAATGGTACCAATTGGGTCAACCTGTAATAATACGTTAACTAGGATTATAGTGTTGTATTTCTTTATATTTGCGCTAGTGGTGTCCGGAGATGTAAGTAAGCATGTGTGACATACAAGGTATACCTCGGGCATCGGGTCCTGCATGCACTGGTAGAGCAGCTGCATGAGGTTGGAGTTGAGCACGAGGTGGTCGATGTGGCCGTCGAGCCCCTCGGCCAGCCCGCTCAGCAGGTCCAGCGCCACGATCATGAAGTCCTTGTCCGGGGCCTCGAACTGCTCCGGACTCTGGCTGTTGGCCTAAATACGAACAACACTATCAAATCAAATACCTCATGTTTTTAAATTAAGTATGTTCTGTAAGTTTTACATCTACCTCTATACATAGAATACTTTGTGTCTACAGTCTTATGACAATAAGTTATTTTATTTCGGTTAAAATGCTGTAAATCACTACATACTATGAAACAATGACGCTTCCCGATGTCTTTCTGACCCTATGTATGCTTAGATCTTTAAAACTACGCAACGGATTTTGATATGTTTTTTTTTATTAGATAGAGTGATTCAAGAGGATGGTTTCGATGTATAATTCATTTAGGTTTTGTGTAACCTTGGCGAAGCCGGCGCGGATCGCTAGTACAATAATAATTCGCCTAATATATTATCTAATTTAAGGTGAAATTCAGCAACTTAATCTTACTATCTTCTAAAGTATACGTTTCTGCAAAGTAGACTCGATGCGATTAGAATCAATTGAATTTCGGGCGTTCGGACCTTACTCTAATTAATAATAATGGATTTTACTCACAATATTTTGATTTAACGTCTGCTCTATTAAAGACACACATCTCCTGAACACTGGCTCGCAGTATGGCAAAAATCCAGATTGTAAAGCTGTGGCTACTGATGACAGACACTGAAAACAAATGCTCACATTAATATATAATAAAAATCGATCATATTGTTAGGTGTAGTGATTGTACAAACCTCAAGCAACGGGAACAAGTCCTTGTCTTCGTCTTTCAGTACATTCCATTTGTTGATGAGTGGTGGCATCAGTAGGTTGATGTACTCCGGTTTGTTGAGGTGGTGACCGACCGAGTCGGCTAGCGTGCCGATGGCGTCGTACAGTATGAGGAGGTTCTTGTGCTGGTACTTGCTGAATGCGTATACGAGGGTCTGCAGAATGTAGCCGAGGTACGGCACCAGTTCCGTGCACGCTTCCTCCTCGAGGGTCGCGAATGCCGAACACGCGGCCTCTTGCACCCGCTTGTTGTTGTCCAAAACTCGTTTCAGTAACTGCAAACCGTGAATACGTAACAATAACATTTGTCTTCTAACTAAATGGAAAATCAGGGAAGTGGTTTTAAGAGGTACAGCATAATTTCTTAATTCTAAAATTGTTCCAATTTTACTACTGCTGGGTCGTCACGTTACCAAAGACTGAAGAAGTAAATAATATATCATGATGAAATGAGTAGTTTCTAGTGCACTGCTGGTAAGCAGTGCACTGGAAACTACTACTTACTACCGTAAAGAGGCACATATACATATGTAGTCCCATAAGCTAGAAGGACACTGGTTTCTCTCAATGCAGCAATGTGACAATGAGCTGTTACTGTGAACTCCCAGAGCCTTGATAATCAATGCCGCCAATTGTTTATGTTACTGCTACGTCAAAATTTTCGGCCTACCGGCCGCTTCAGGCAGTTCCGAAATCATAATATAATATAGTTGTACTAAAAAAACTTGCTCTACAAAATGCCTAGTAGTAAGCAAAAGTGTTAATATAATAGTCCTGTTCAAGAATTACAAACATTAAATTACATGTATATTTGTGTGGTTTTAAAAGAAATTAATCTCAAACCCTGGAGAGAGGGGGCGCCACCATAAAAAATGGTAGACTCTTGGGGCTTTGTTGAGTACCTCAGTCATGACGGGCCTCAGGTAGAGGTCGTGCGACTGCGACACGATCCAGTGCGAGTAGCGCGAAAGCGTCCAGCAGGTGATGGCGCGCACGAGCGCCTTGCGCTCCGACAGGCAGCAGCCCAGGTACGGCACCAGGTCGGGCAGGTGCGGCACCATGCCGCCCATGCACCCGTCCGCCACCGCGCCCAGCGCCAGGATGCCGCTTTCCTGCACACACACACAAACAAACACCTCACACTCAATACAACCCTTTCTTTATGGGTTCGCCTTCCCCCCCAACAATGGTTAGTCTTTGCTTATCCATGTTTGTTTAATTTTAATCTATTTTATATTTGATTAAGTACGTTTTTGTTTGCTAATTAGTATTTTTTTATTTATCTAAAAAAAAATACACTCGGGTAGACATTTATCAAATATTATCTCTAGCCGTGCGAAGCCGGAGCGGGCAGCTAGTATAATATATAGCCTATGTAACTCTGTGATAATGTAGCTTTCTAACGCTGAAGAATTTTTGAAATCGGTTCAGTTGTTTCGGAGCCTATTCAATACAAACATACACACATAATAAAAACCTATTTATAATATTAGTATAGAAGTATAGATAACAACAGAACAACAATCCAGCTCCACACTCATAGACAATGCGCTTAAGAATAACATGTTCCCGAACCACCAATAGCAGTGGAACACAGAAAAGTGAGGATGAGTGGAAGGAGTAGTACACAGATATCATTAACAGAGTGCCTCACCTGACACCGCAACACTGACCGTAACACTCGCCAAGTCAAATAACTATAATGACGCGGGCCAGAATCTCAACAAGTTCAATAGTGTCACACAGTAATAGGAATGCAAATATTAATTTTGGCAATATAATTTTCTTGCCGCCATTAGTTTCGCGAATCCGTCAACTCCTTCATCAATCATCAAAGATTAAACGAAATAATTTTCAACTCACTGACTACACTGTCAGCTCCCCTAACATTGGTTGAAAATTTTTAGTCAAACATCGTAGAAACCAAACTGTACCATATACTTAAAATATTTGTTCGTTCTTCTACACATTATAGCATTCACTCTTTTACAATGCTTAACACAAATTTTTCATCCCTCGAACGAAAAAGTCACTCCCAATGCATGCAGAACACTGAATCAATTTGAGAGTGAGAGGCAGTAGGGCAGACAATGAAAATGTAGATCTTAATAAGCACTTTTGATAGTGTAAGAGTGTACCTTGATGAGCCAGTTCTCGTGGAAGAGCGTCTCCTTGAGGATGGGGAAGAGCACGGGCAGCAGGTCGGCGCCGAACACGTTGGCGAGCACGTCGAGCGCGGCCGCGCTGCACTTGCGCAGGTTCCAGTCCGACAGCGAGCCGTCGTCGGCGTCCGCGCCGCCCTCCTCCTCCGAGTCCGAGTCGCCGCCGCCAGACATGTTGCTGTCGCCCGCGCCCGCTGCACACACACATCACTACATCTACCTGGGCCACCAAGTACTACAACCATCTACGATTTTTTATACTATGCAGGTGGCAAGCAAGCGTTAGTAAGCAGTTGCTGTAGTCTGTAGACCATAGGTTCTAAAAGTGGGCGGTACTAGCTCCCAGTGGATGCTGAGGTTTTCTTAAGGGGCGATTGAAAATTGTAATATTGGGGGGGCTAAATAAAAATCAGTGGGCGTCATCAAATCAAACTTACATGCCACCAAAATTTATCGGATTTTAGTTTGATGGTACAAATTTTGGGAATAATTTGGTGTAGATTATGAACAACTGAATAGCAAAGTACCACTTAAAACGAAGTTGAGTAATTTAAATCCGATGGACGTAAATTTAGGTTAATCTATGGAACTCTTAATAGCAAACGTCGTTTGACAGCTCTAAACCTAAAATAAAGTAAAAAAAATACTAGGGTATTGTGACAAGTGACAAATTCACTTGTCACAATACCCTAGTATTTTTTTTTGTTTTATCCTTAATATTAATAACATACTAAAAATGTTTATGTCAATGTGTTTGCGTATCATTTGTTGGCACTCCAGTGTAATGTATGGGTACCATTGTGCTTGATGGTGTGTGAGCGCGGCTTGTGGAAGCGCGGGCGGATGTCGGACTCGCGGTCGGGCTCGGCGTCGTCGGCGTCGTCGTCGCGGTCGCCGCGCAAGAGGATCACGTCCATCTCCGAGTACCGCATCCCACGCACCAGCACCGGCAGCAGCGCCGCCAGCCTCCCGCCCAGCACCTGACACACGACATACTACACCATCACCATCACAATACACCAAGTCTCACCATTATCACACACCTAGGTATTTATGTTAGTGATGAAGATAAAGGCTGTTTGAAAAAAGCACTTAGAGTATGTTAAAGATTTTATTTAAAACTTGTCCACGGATGTCCTTACCTCTCTGCAGACATTCTGCTCGGCAAGTGACAACCAGAACTCGCAGGCTTCTAGCGCTACTCCCTCTTCACTATCTTGTGTACGGACCAACATGTACTGTGCAATGGAAAATTGACTTTTTAATGTTATAAACAAAAAATACATCTTATAAATGTTATAATAAGGTAACTCATATTCTTTTTTTAAATAGGTACATAGGCATCAATTCTTTCATAGATAAAATAGAGTAAAAAATTTGATAAAGCAATGTGTTTACCTCAATTATATTGGGCAAATGTGGAAGGAGCCTGTCCAGTCGGACCTCGAGAAGTAAAACCAAAGCATGACAAACATTTTTTCTCACATCTGGATCTTCATCTGCTGCCAAGTGAAATAAGTTCTGAAATGACATAATAATTTTATTGGACACAATGTCTTTTGTCAAGTTTGCTAACAACTATGCATGACATGCAGTTAGTATTATATACAACACATGATGTTATTACCTCAATAAATGAATCAATGTGAACCATCAACGCCTGTGTTCTACTCATGATGAAGTAGTTGACACACGCAATGGCATGACATCTGATTTTAGGTGAAGTATGCTTGAAGAATTGTAGGAATTTTGGTATTAACACATTGAGGGGACGATTCAATGCATCACTATCTAATGTTTCAGCAGTGTCTTCACATATTTTCTGCAGTGCGCCAAATGCTCCCTGTTAAAAATAGATCAGTTTCATTATAATGTACACAATAAAACACATGAACATGATACTGCAGTTCTCCTTAAAAATATAATTATTATTTTATTAATATTATTATACAATTATAACAATATTCATTTCTCAAAACAATATTATATTAATTTTACAAGAATGTAGCTTGGTGTGGCATGATAGCAGAACAACATGTTATAAGATAAAAGTTGAAAAAATGAAACCTTACTTCACAAACATTGTAGTCTTGTGAGTCGAGCATCTGGCAGAGTGCAGGCAACAGTTCAGGCCAGGAAGTGAGCTCCCCCTTGCTGGCAATGGTGGTGATGATGATGCCCACAGTGGCGCGGATGAGCGGCGAGGGGTCACCCACCGCCGACAAGCACTCGCGCTTTATGAACTCGGCCACCTCCGGCATGAAACTGTTGTAGTGCGCCTTGACATTGTTCTTGAGGATCAACCCGCTCAGAGACCTTGTCGGCTCCTCCTCCGTAACCAGCTTCGTCAATACAAAGATCAAATAATTGTTGAAGTCCGGATATTTGTTCAGTTCCTCCAATTTCTGAGATTACATTGTTAGGAAAATAAAGGTTGTCAATAACTGTCATGTCGGAAAAATCGATTTTATCGTTAGCCTCGAGATGAAACGCGAATCTCGTAAATTATTGTATCGATCAAATTACATTATTTATAAGACAGCAGAAGAAAATATTGGACCAGATTTTCAGCTACACAAGAATCAAAGCGGATATAGTTACAAAAAATATCCACGCCGATGAAGTGCATCGATGTGAAAATCATGAAAAGGATACTTGTTGAACTGCCCTTTGAGTAGCTGTGTCTGGTGATTGAGACTCTTTCAGCAGCGTTAGTATTTGTCTAAGCCCTTCCTGTTCAGGTTTCCACTCCATTTTCATAATAATTCCACAAAACGGTTTTAATTCACTCGGTCCCGTAAAGATCAACCATGCCAAAATTTGGCTAGTTGCCAGGTGAATGAATGAAGTTTGAAAGATAAAAATATTACTGGCTACACCGAAGGGCTACAATAACGGAAATAGTCGATTCTTAAATCGAATGTTGATCTATAAAACCGGCCAAGTGCGAGTCGGACTCGCGCACCGAGAGTTCCGTACTTGTAGGTAAGATATCAAAGTATTGAAGTTCTATATACTTCCGCCCATCGAAGACTTTACGATTAGTACCTAGTATAAGTAAAGACAATAATTTTATTGTGGTGTAGACTGTGTATAAACAGCTGTATGCTTTACAAGTGGAAGTATCAAATGTATCATTAATTTGTATAGTAGTGGTCCAAAAGTGCCGCTCACTACTACACTGCCCCTGAATCCCGAAAAAAACATCGTATTTATCGAACACTAAATTAGGTCATTATTCATTAGACTCCCAACAGCTTGATTCAGGAATAACGTTAACAAACGCAGTGCCATCTAATTTCAACAAACAAGAAAGAAAACAAAGACAACAAAGTGATCCTATAAGGGTTCCTTTTTGGGTACGGAACCCTCAAAATTATAAATATTTGTGGGTAGGATGGAATGGAACTTTATAATAATCTTCAATTAAATTCATGAAAGCCAAGGAATACATGTAGTTTACTAACTAACATAATCTAAATTACTTTTTAGAGCATAAATTCCCTATCTAGACCTAATTACGGTCCTTTTTGTTTGTAGTGCTTGTTGTAAATAAACACAGTTATTTATTTTAAGGCTTTAGGTGAATCAATTTTTAATTAACTATAATAAGCGTGACGTGCCGATTTTTTAAGGTGACATTCTCGTTTTTGTAAAATAACTTCAACTTCCTTTACTATGTTGTAGTTTATGATCATGTCAAGTCAGCTGTCGAAGTCAACAAAGTTGTCAGTTGTCTGTCACATACATGTGGTTACTTCTCGGGTCACTCATTGAGACTGCATGTGCAGTATTTATTACAATTATATAAATATATAATTTCGAATAAAGACATTTCCCAGAGAATAAAACACCTTTAAATTGAAATAACAGAAATTCTCATTGAATACAATATGCCTAAAGTAAAAGCCGAAAAAAAAACAAGGATACACAATGAAATAGCAAAGCAAGGTAAACGATTGATTATCGAAGTAGTATTAAGTTTCGTTGTTAAATAAATAATAAACTGCAACAAATAGCAGTAATGAAACTGTATTCAGATATACGTTTTTTACCCCAATCATTATACAGGTGTAAGCTAAGGTAGAACTTTAAATAACACATATTGTATTTTGTTAGCCTGTTACTGTGTTTTATAAATAAATATAACTTATGTTTCTAGGTATACAATTTAACAAGGATTTTGGGCAGCATATATTGAAAAATCCCTTGATAATAACATCTATGCTTGATAAAGCTGGACTGAGACCCACAGATGTTGCTCTTGAGATAGGTCCTGGTACAGGTAATATGACAGTCAAGTTGCTTGACAGAGTTAAGAGGGTTGTTGCCTGTGAAATTGATACTCGGTAAATCTTGCACCATTATACATATATATATATGTATAGTTAATTCCTTTTTTAAAAATGGATAAAAAAAGATGTAATTAATGGTTTTTAGACTGGTTGCAGAGCTTCAGAAACGTGTACAAGGAACTCCATACCAAGCAAAATTAGAAATTATTGTTGGAGATGTGCTAAAAACAGAATTGCCATTCTTTGACATATGTGTAGCTAACATCCCCTATCAGATCAGTTCTCCACTTGTCTTCAAACTGCTTCTACACAGACCTTTCTTCAGATGTGCAGTACTTATGTTCCAGCAAGAATTTGCACAGCGTTTAGTAGCAAAAGCTGGTGACAAATTATATTGCAGGCTATCAATAAACACACAACTTCTTGCTAGAGTGGATATGTTGATGAAGGTATGATATTTATTAGCATGTTTAGTCTCACTCTTTAGGGTAATTGAAACATTAATGCTTTCAATAAAAAAAATATGTTATGTTTAATTTCTTTATTTATCAGGTTGGTAAAAATAACTTCAGACCTCCACCAAAAGTGGAATCCAGTGTTGTAAGGATAGAGCCTAGGAATCCACCTCCACCAATTAATTTTGTTGAATGGGATGGCCTCACAAGAATAGCATTTGTAAGGAAAAACAAAACTTTGTCAGCTGTTTTCAAACATGCCACAACAATGGCTGTTCTAGAGAAAAACTATAGAGTACATTGTTCTTTACATAATAAGGTAAGCAATCCCAGATTTTGTTTATATTGAACTAGCTTCTGCCCGCAACAACATCCAGGTTGAGCTTAGTATCCCAGAGGAACCTAAAATGGTCCCAGGATAAATAGTATCCTGTGTGTTAATCCAGGTTATAAATTATCTGTTCCAAATTTCATCCAAATCCGTTGAGTAGTTTTTGCATGAAATTGTAACAAACATCCATCCATACTCACAAACTTTCCCATTAATAATATTTGTAGGATTGTATCCCATCCAGTTTTGTTAACAAATCTTGATTGATCTATTGTAGGAGATTCCAGAAGATTTTGACATAAAAAAAAAGGTGCAGGAGATATTAACAAACTCAGGAGCAGATCAGATGAGAGCAAGGACCATGGACATTGATGACTTCATGAAACTGTTACACGCATTCAATTCAGAGGGGGTGCATTTTGCATAATACAATATACATTTAATTCTAATTTATGTTTTATTAACATTTTGCAGTTTTGCATAAACTAATTAAGCTTTTGGTACCATTTCTGTATAGCTGTAACAAATCTGAAATAAATTACAAAAACTACAAATTCATAATTGTGTACTAAATAAATTATATTTATATGGGGGACTTTTTGAATCCCCTCTCAGCATAATCGGAGCCCTTGCAGCGTTCAGATTGGAATGGGAAACCAGGTTGTCCCGGTAACACCATGGGTTTTGTCTTCAATACTCTCCAGCCACCCTTCTTAGTCCAGTCCTGAAAGTATGCAAGTATAATGCTTTACCATCATTAAGATTATTGATTAAACTCTAGTTATTACAGCTAAAGAGTACAAGGACTTAGGGTAAAAAACAATGTTCCATTTAAAGTACAAGCCACCATAGCCTGGAGTGGATAGTAAACAGTCACCATAGCCTCTAGGTGATTGCAATACGTAGAATAAATCAGTGTGCTGCCAACTTTAATAAAGAGGATATTATTACTGCCAGTACAGCCTTTCCTCGTGGAGCTCTGGTGCCCTATTATACAGTAGAAGCAATGCTATATCCGAATAGTGTTATTTGACTGCTAACCCAGTGTTAACCCAGGCAGCTCTCCTTTTATGGTTGATATAGTAAAACCTATGATTACAAGAATTCCCTTGAAGGGTAGGGAAAGTATAGACCACCTTTAACATTTACAATGTATCTACATATAGTTTATTCTAAAAAAACTGCATTGCAAATGAGTCATACTTACATTTCCATTGTATTTGAAGTAATAATGCACAGAAAGAATACCAACAGCTATTAGTCCTAATTTCCCAGTAATATATCTGTAATCTTGAGCACGTGAAGCACCCTGAAATAAAACATGTGATTATTTCACAAAAGATTCAAATGAATTGCATAGTTTTGTATTTAAATATTAAATATCCTTTGCACTACTATGGGTATTGTATATACATTGTCGTTAGGATTAATAGGATAAGTAATAAATAAATAGTGTATATGTATCACTGATAGGGTACAATCTTCTATTGCCTTATGGTTATATTGTGTTACGTAATCTCACCAGCACTGGAGTTAGCATCCTAAATAGAACATCTAATGGTTTGCGGTAGAATCGGCGGATAGGGTTAGTGCGTTCCTTCCAGTATTCCTCAACATACAGAGGCTCATTGGGAGCCAGAATTTGGTCTTTAAGCCACTGTTTACGCCAGGCTCTCTCAGCGTCAGTCATACCCAAACATCTCTCCCTGTCTAGAGCCACTCGGCCGGCAATGGCCATGGGCTTAACTCCCGCAGTTTGGGCCATTTTTATTTAAATATTAGCCTGGTCCACCTGAGAATGCCAATTCTTTCAGTCAGACTATTCGAATTTTATTAGAAAAATGATTGACTGACTTCGACGTGACTTTTCCTTCAAAATACTTTCAAATCTTGATGTTTTATGTTATGGCAACCAAATATTCATCCACTATGCCTGCCAGTACTATAGTTAAAAAAAAAGTGTTTTGGCGACTATTTCCGACGTGTAGAACTGTAAATTGCCTATGATGTCAGACTTGATACAACTTGATCCTCTTGTATTTAACAATACATGAGGAGTTTTTGGCGGGAATCAGGTGGAGCGGTTGAGATTTTTTCCAGCGTCTCGTAAATTGTGTTATAGTGATCTTTAATGTGTATTTTTGTATTTTTTAAAAACTTTCAAATTCTCTAACACTCGACACTGGCAAAAATAGTCCCTGAAGATCCCTTCAGGGATAATCAACCATTACCATATTAAGGAAGAAAAAGAAGAAGAACAATACATGACCACAGAGTACATAGCCACTACGTTTTATTTTTTTATATACATGACGATACGATACGGTGTAGTGGTGTACCTGATAAATGTCTCTTCTTCTTCTTCCTAAGTATGGCAATCAATCCCTTCAGGGACTATTTTTGCCAGTGTCGAGTGTTAGAGAATTTTCATGTTGCAAAATTTCTCGTGTTTGCCGCATTAAAATGCCTAGTGTCATGCATTCTAACGCCCAATGGAGTTTCTGGAGACAACCCACGGCAGTAGCAGATCGTAACACGCCTTTAGATTAGAGGTAACCTATTGACCAAAATGATAAATCACTTAACCCAAAAGTCGTATTATGGCATTATTTTCAATGCTCCTATAAATCAGTCACTAAATGAAACTTTACTGCACATATCGACACCAAAAATACACATTAAAGATCACTATAACACAATTTACGACACACTGGAAAAAATCTCAACCGCTCCGCCTGATTCCCGCCAAAAACTCCCGATAAATGTCTCATGTCATGTCATCTCACGTCAACCATAGAGTACTCTACATTAGTGCTGCCTATTTTTTAAGCTTGATTTAACAATAATTTGATTAGATATTGGTGCCAATTTTGTTGTACGAAATCACTAAACTTAACCTATTTGACAGGTCTAAAAGTCTTGCTATCCCTTTCTCATGTGCGGGGTTAAATAAGGATGTAAATATGTTTTAAACCTGTCAAATTTGTTAAGTTTATTAAGTTTGAACAACAGGAGTGGCACCATTGTAGGTAGACGACAGCAAATATTATTTTAGAATTTCATTAATAATAATACACACAAATCACACAGCGCCATCTGCACCAGCAGCTGATGTAATATATACTTTGGTTTTATATTCAAATTCAAAATGATTCATGGCATTTTTATATTATGTTTTTTTATATACTTTTTATTTTTATACTAGTAGTAAACTAGATGCAGCTAAGTGAGGACAATAAATTGTATGCAGCAAAAAGCCCTTTCTCTTCTCAACATCTTACCCCGTAGTCTCAATATTCAACCTTTTCAGATATAAATCCGGAACTACCCATTCTGCTATTTTTTCGACTTCTAAAAAGGAGAAGGTTTTATGTTAGTCTGTATTTTTTGTCTACTCTTAAATATGTTTCGTTATTGTGTAATCTTACTGTGTATGGTTGGTCCTACTAATAGGGGTCACATGTTTTTGGGTTCTTGCACTATCGCGCCGGATAAAATAAGGTCAAATTAATGTCATTATATCAAGATAACAATTTTTAGCCCCGTTTATATTACTCTGGTTTTCTTTAAAAAAAATTGTTGGCAACACTGCATGACTGACTGACTATTGCCTTGTGTGTGTGTGTGTCAGTCGTGCCAGAAATACCTAAGTGGTTTTGTAAGTTTTATTTCTTTTCATAGCTTATGTATTTAGTGTATTTTTGTCAGACAACGGTTATTAATCAATATTATTAAGAAATACAAGATGCCCCGTTTTCACAAAGTGGAAATTAACAAAACGGAATGGATCGTGCCCGAAAGATACCAAATGCTTACACCAGTAGGCTCAGGCGCTTACGGTCAAGTTTGGTACGTATTTTTAATTGTCAATAACGTAGGCAATATGCCAGTGATTATTTTTAACTGTAGATTGGATATTGTGGTCGTTAACCCTAGATTATAATGTGATGTACTTTAATAATTCCTTGTGAAATGAGTTGGGACCTACCTACATTGCTACGCTGCGTGGGCGGAACAGGTTTGGTTGTTTATCTAATAATTTATAGATTCGTGCATGATTGCAGTTCCGCAATCGATACTTTGCATAATATGAAAGTGGCGATCAAAAAGCTGGCAAGACCATTTCAGTCTGCTGTGCATGCAAAGCGCACGTATCGAGAGCTTCGGATGTTGAAACACATGAACCATGAGAATGTTATTGGTATGTACACTAAACTTAAATGAGTTATGATGCTTGTAGAGACTTTGGCCTTGTGGTATGAAGCATTCTAGCAATGCAAGTTCGAATACCACTGGTCTGTACCAATGAGATTTTCCAACATAAGTGCAGTGATTAGTTACTCCACAAGCTTTATGATGAAGTAAACAACATGTGGAAATTTCCATGTGTCAGAGATGAAATTCAAGTATGTATGAAATTCCTAAGAGACAGCAATGGACTCACCATCTGTCACTTTGCCACTAAATTATCTTCACTGGAAAGTGGATGTTGTAATACCTACCTCTTTGGGGACCCTTGTTGGGAAGGTGTGAACATATATATTATTATTTAAATTTATTTTGCTCTATTCTTGTAACACCTCATAATGTTACCCTTCTTCAACCAGGATTATTGGATGTATTCAGTCCTGAAAAAACTCTAGAAGAGTTCCAGCAAGTATACCTGGTCACGCACCTGATGGGTGCGGATCTGAATAACATTGTGAGAACCCAGAAGCTGTCTGATGATCATGTACAGTTCTTGGTATACCAGATCCTGAGGGGATTGAAATACATACATACTGCTGGTATTATTCACAGGGTATGTTATTTGACACTGTAAATATTGCATAATACATAATGTAGAATGATATAATTTAATAGTTTTGCTAGAGAGAGGAAACTTTAAATTTAAAATGTACTAATGCATTGTTATCGTTTTTTTTATAAACTGCAACATGACAAGTAACATTATGTAGATGTAATAGCTTTGAATACTTTATTAACCATGTATGGTCTGTTAGGTTTTATGGTATGGGCACAACAGTTAAAGACAAGCTTCAAGCAAACACTAACTTTAATCATCATGTAGGTAGGTGTTGTCATAGAACTAAACAATCCTGAGGATATGACATTTCAAAAACTAATGAATTCAAAAGTTACTATGGATGTTCATTGTGGTTGCTAGAATGTAATGCACACACAGCAATATCCTGCTAGATCTAAGAAAAAAAAACTTAAATTAAGGGTATCATGATTAGAAGATAATGTTTATTGTACCAGTGACATTGTTAATTGAAGATAAAAATATATGTTGACATTATTTGCAGTATATTCAAATTCAAATGCTATTTTGAAATAATTGGCATCTTGATAATGCTGAATTTGATGATGAGTTTCCATTGAGGGTCCATTCTTCTGTCAAACACACAGATAACACATTTCCTTTTTATTTATGTTCAATAAAACTTTTTTTTTTTTAGTTAAAGTTAATTATTAACTAGTAATTTTTCTATATGGTAAAATTTTTGCAGGTGTTCAGATTCAATTAAAACTATATCATTAAATAGTGTCAGTCACTCACTATCTCTATGATGCATTTTGACTTATTTGCATGTACTATTTATTAAATTCCATAATATTATAATTGTAGCACTAAAGTAATACAATCACTAATTTTAGGATCTAAAACCATCCAACATTGCTGTGAATGAGGACTGTGAACTAAAAATCTTAGATTTTGGTTTGGCCAGACCAACTGAAACTGAAATGACTGGCTATGTAGCTACAAGGTATGTTTTTGACTCATAATTTAGTACTGTCACTATTAATGATTGAATCAACAATAATGTGTTAATTAATCAAAACAATTTTCCTACCTTACCTACTACTTTTATGAATAATTAGTTAGATAGTCTTACTAATAATGAGATGGTATTTTCCTCATTTCAATGCTTGCTTTAATGTTTTATTTTCTGATGTAAACTTTATTTATATTGATTTATATTTATTTATTGCAATACTTTGGGAGTTTTCTTACCAAAATTCAAACTGTTCTTAGATGGTACCGGGCACCAGAGATCATGTTGAACTGGATGCACTACAACCAGACTGTGGACATCTGGTCTGTTGGCTGTATCATGGCTGAGCTGTTGACTAGCAGGACTCTGTTCCCGGGTTCAGACCGTATCCTTTAAGTTTGGTTCATTATGGATTTCTCAAACATGGGAGGAAAATATTAAATCTGAATCTAAGATAAAAGAAATGACCAATCAGCATCACTAAACATAAACAATCATAATTTAATGTTGAAAACCTAAATTGATATACAAGTATTTTGAAGTATACAAGGTATATGGTGGTAGCATTAACTTCTATAAAGAATGTGGAACCAAGTCATCTTAAGACGACTTTGTTTTTATGGTGTCTGGTCATTGGTATGGGGATACATAGATAGTATGAATAAAACTTTAAAGTCAATGGGGTGCTATTGAGCTCTAAGAATATACATTTCATGGTGGTCAAGCAACAGTTACTGAAGCATGTATGTTATGTAAAATATGTGTGACAAATTCCAGAAATACAAATATCCTATTAGAATTTATAAAAGGTTTGTATAGCCCAGTAGGTATGATTCAAAACATCAGGAATAAAATTATGAACTTTATTTAAATTTTGAACATAACTCATATTTTTCCAATTATATATAATTATTATCAATTATAAATAATTCAGGCTATTACTGCTTTAACTTCATGTACTACAAAACTTGCTAGATCCAAGTGTTCACTATTCTATTCTGTCAATATTGTCATCAACAGCCAGTGTAGCGGCAAATGATAATTACCGAAATTATGCATATATTAGCTATTTCATTGTTATTCAATGTATAGTGGCATTAACATTATGATTTCTTTCGAGCAGTCGTCGTGACATCTAGTAAGTCATAAGAGACTAGTTTCTGTTGCAAAGCTTGCCACAAGCCACAACCATATTATTTGTAGACCTATGTGTTTCAATTAAACATTTCCAGCTTAACCCTATTATGTTCCGCTTTAAACCTTAATGGACGAGACAGATATTCACCAGTTGAACTTGATCATGGAGGTGCTTGGAACACCGGCTCAGGAATTCATGCAGAAAATATCCTCAGAGTCTGTAAGTAGACTTGATGCTAACCACATGGTGTTAAACGGTTCTAATAGTACAATACTTCCAACGTGTTAGTTGATCGTAGCTTTGCAATAACATGCTTCAAATTATGTCTCGTGTCTTGTCATACAGCTTGTGTAAGTTTGGTGCTTGTGCAACCTTAACCCTTGCATTCAGATATTGATCACCTCACGAGGATATTGTTTCTGTGCGGCAAACCCGATCAGGAGGCAATTGACAAACTTATAAGCGAAGAGGTAAGACGCTAATAACTTTACTTACTCGAAATGACAGGACAAATATGCTCTAATCTCTAATGCTTCTTGGATGACTTAACTATAATAAATAAAACGTAGTGGTTATGTACTCTGTGATAATAAATTAAAATAGCGACAAAAAGTCAACTACGCTCAGTCCAATAATTTAAACAGTGTCACAGCCTCATTGTTTAAATATGAGTTGAATAGACGTTTGAAATGATGCGACATTGATAACGTTTTGTTTGAAACGTGTGAGTGTGTGTATCTATGTATGTTTCATAAATAATAAATGTTGCTACTTTATGTACACATAATGTGAAGTATATTTATTAATTACTAGCTGTTACCCACGACTTCGTCTGCATTTGCTTTCAGACAAAAGTAACCTATGTCCATCCCCAGGATATAATCTACCTCCTTGTCAATTTTTATTACAATCCGTTCAGTCGGTTAGTCCTAAAAGGTAGCAAACAAACCAACAAACAGAGTTACTTTCACATTTATAATATTAGTACCTATGAATGTGTATTTTATATGTTTTTGATTTCTCTTGTTACCAATTAAGAGCAAACATATAAGACCATGAATGATATAAGCAGTCCCTTTGTGTGTATGTATAAAATATAATTGTTATTTGTTTTGCTATGTTTTGGTGTGTTCGTTTGGGAACTGCATTACTACATTATATGAGTACTATTTAATACTTTCATGCCGTGGTGGCCTTGTGATTGAAGCAACGGCCTGTCATCTGATGGGCCCAGGTTCAAATCCCGGCCTGTACCAAACAGTATTTCTCAGCTTAAGTACAGTGACTAATCACACCATGAGCTAAAAAAGAGACGTCAGGCGAATTGGGATCTCCCGTAGGTTATGCTGGTAGCACAGTGAGTTCTCAGCAACAACAGGGTTGGCTACTCGTTAGTGACATCCCTGGTATTGCTAACGGCTATTGGCTACGGTGACTGCTGCTTAGTGGTATAAAAATATATATTTATGATAATTATTGACACCATACTCGACGGTACATATTACACATCGATCCGTAGAAGAGACTACTCGCAACTGGCAACAAAAAATCTTCAGCTTTGTAGTGTTGTCTCTTGCCTTTCCATTCCAGTGAATGCTGTCTGTCTGTGGTTGCGTAACTCTCTTTTAGCAATGTTCACGATATACGCTAATTGTATGTATACTGTTAATAAGGATATTGAAATGCAAATTAATGCAAGAAGTGTTACAAATCATCGATATATTGTGTTATCACATTAATGTAGCTTATCATAGATTGAATGTAAATAGTTTCAACGTTATCACCCACACATGATATGGTACCTATAGAATATTATATATTCTACGGATGTAGATAAAACTATTATCATAGATTTTTACTTAGCACTGTACAAAACTATAAATCCAGAAATGAAATATCCATTCCATAGGAGTACAGTATGGGTTCCTGATGAAGGGCGTAAAGAGATTTTTGCAGAATCGGCAACCCGCGAGCGATTCCCCTGTTCTTGCAAGCGTTCGTCAGCCACGGCTCAGAGCAGATAATATGCCACGCCACGGTAACCGCTTACACTATCAGACGGGCCGTGATGCCGAATGCTTGTTTTCCACCTTAGTGGTTAAAAAAATTCTTGTGTATAATGGGGACAAAACGTGTTAATTCCAGGCTCGTAACTACATCCAATCGCTGCCGGCGCTGAAGCGTCGCGACTTCCGCGAGGTGTTCCGCGGGGCCAACCCTCTGGCGGTCAACTTATTGGAACTGATGCTCGAACTGGATGCTGACAAGTGAGTATCAGTCCTGCTCATGATGCACGACTTTACATGGGTGCTAAGCAGTAATCAAGTTTCTATTACTACTCACGAACAAATTAATAAGTTTTCATAGCCACAAGATGAATGTTATTGAGAATATATAATAATGTAGTTCGGCTTTCATGTATGATATAATAGTTTATATGGAGCAGTAGGTCGGAAAGCGAATGCATTAGAAAAACATGAAATTAATAAAAAATAACAATTGCGTGCACTATCATACGTTTAACACACAACAATGCGTTCTACACAAGTCTTACTGAATATCATGTTGTTTGTTTATTTTCAAATTGTGGCGTTCGAATTTTGATTACTAGGCGACCGGCGACCGTTAGTAATATATGGAGTTGTGTGCGTGTGGCAGACGCATCACGGCGGAGCAGGCGCTGGCGCACGAGTACCTGGCGCAGTACGCCGACCCCAGCGACGAGCCCGCCTCCGCGCCCTACGACCAGAGCTTCGAGGACATGGAGCTGCCCGTCGACAAGTGGAAGGGTACTCTACACCAGACAACTTACCAAGAACAACTTGCGACTACGTATTCCTATCGCATTCGACTATTTTAGTATAGTAAAATGAACAGTGTTGCACCTGCGAAAAGTGGAACTAAAATTTCGTATGAAAATTAAGACTGCAGGTTACGTTTTCGAATACGTAGACGAAAGTTGTTGTTGCCTTTTATTAGGACGCTTTCATTAGCTTCACCTGTGTATGTATGTATTAATTAATCAATGTAATGGAATCTTATGACATCATTTTCACCGGCATTAAGTCGTCTGTTTTTTTTTTAATTACCACGTATTATAGAACGAAATTCATAACTTTGTCCTAATGTCTGACTATTGTTTTGTTATCTTGAATTAATTATTCTAATGGAACCCCACTAGAACAAATGAAAAAATTGAAAATATATAAAGAAAAACCTTACCGCTTACCATCAGGCGGGCCGTATGCTGGTTTTCCACCTTAGAGGCATAAAATAAAGTATTTGACCACTGTCAGATGGACGCGACTGCCGTGAACTTTGAAAAGCCTTAAAAGTATTCGTTCAGAGGCTAATATGTGCGAAACATTACAAGGAATCTTAGTGTAAGGCTGTTATTAATAGTAATGTATATATTTCCAGAGCTGGTGTGGAAGGAGGTTGTGGAGTTCAAGCCTCATCCTCAACACATGAACACCGTGGTCGAGGTGAACCCATCCTAACTGGGGCACCTTAGTGAACATGTCACACCACAGCACTTCAGGCCAGTACATTGTAAATTATATTTGCTAAGCGGTTTAGGAACATACAATAGGCCTATTACTAGGTTGTGACCGAAAATTATGCTATAAAGAACTGACCTAATGATAAATGGACATCGGATCCGCGCGCAAAAACGTCCTGAGCTAAAACGAAATAAAATGTGAATAATGAAACAATCGCGGGCTGTGAAATTTTTGCAAGCAAATTAACCCGTGTATCCATGAGATAGGACTTAAATTTAATTGTTCTAGATGTTTATGTGTCCATAATATAAGTCAACTCACGGCACGGTTTTTTTTGTACTAGACCCGATTTTCATTTGTTATTAGATCAGTGCAATAAAGTCATAATGGATGGTTTTATCTGTAAGATATATTTTGGTGGAGTTTTGGTTTTGATTTTACGTGTAATATATTTTAGTCACAAGTACAAGTGTTATGGCCGAAAGAATCATTGTAGTAGGTTACCGGATCGATGATGGCCCGGTTTTTTAAAAAGCGGATAGCGCTCTCAATTTAACAGAATTATCGGGACGATTTTTTTTGCTTAAGATTTTAAGTGTTTATTATAACTGATAAGCTTCAGGCTGGATCGTCTTCAAATGACAGATAGATTGAGTATGCTATTGTTTTGGAGCTGATTACATTCTGTAATTAATAATGATTTAGCTCAATGACGTCCATACATAGTCCATATGTCTGTGTAAACTCGCGGCTGTGTTCGCATTATAGGATTGTACACACACTCGTCTAGGGATAACGATTCAAATGTTTTCACATTTCTTATGGCAACACAATTTATAATATATCCATTTTTATAATGTGTATTGTTTGTTAATCAATTGAACTTTATTATGTATTAAATTACATATACAAATAAAAGCGTAAGGAATGTAAAAACATAATTTGAATATAATATTATTTAAGTTCATTTCTGTGTGTTAGGGTATTACAATTTTAAATAGTAATAACTGTCACAGTGATAGCCTCACTATAATGTTTATCTGGCGCTTTTTAAGCGATGTTAATCAAGGAAACGTATCAAACTTTATCAACGCTCAAAGGACCTAAAGGTGTCATGTTTCTACATGTTGGTTTCGAAAATAATTTTAATCGTATTCTATCCAAACCACGAATACACTGCTTATATATATAGTGTTATGGAAGCTCAACTCGCGCGCAGCTTTACAAGTCAAAATTATTCTTTATAAACATGGATATCTCGACGCTGCGACGTCGTATCGTATCCCTAGGGTTTTAATTAACGCTTTTATTCACCAAAGCACAATATTCTTACGGCGTTCGCTTTATTATTTGTCAATTTACTATAATAGCTATAGAATATGTAAGGCAACAATAAGTCAGGAGAGATTTTATTATACTTCAACGAAACATAAGTTTAGAGCTATGTATCTTTATAATGTTACCGTCAAGTGTTGCATGTAATGCACATTGTAAATGTAACGCGATGTAATAATAGAAGGGGCCTTCAATACATAATGTGAATATATAATCAAAAACAGTCAATTGAATCACTGTCAATTATATAAAATGTTTTAACTGTCATTAGTAGTTTTACTCTTAATATCTTATGAAATGTATAACTACTAGTAATGTCAGTTAAATGAAATTCAATTATTATGGTGGGTAGTTATTCATCTTATCATAATATAATTACCGTAAGAAAATAAGTTATAATTAAAATATTGATTAAATGCCAGTTGCTTATCTTATGTTGTAATCATATCTTGAATTAAAGCACCCCTCATATTATAAGCAGCCTTCTGCTTATATTAGCAGTCTGCTCGTAATATTCTGCTTTATTACGCCAAGGTTTTAATAATATCTCTTTTTATTGGCTTACCCGCTGGTGCTAAATTTATTTGCAATATTAGTATTAAGATTTCTGGCAAAAAACGAGTAAAACTCTAAATTTTGAAAGTGTAATAAAATGTTGTATAGGTCTGTTCAAACCACTGATTGCTGATTTACGTCGTAGTCTCTTGGCAAGAAGTTAACAAGGAAATAACTCAAAACAACAAGTTAACCAACAAGGACTCGCACCATAGTGGTGGCCACATTTATGCCAATTTTTATTTATTTGATGTTACATAACTCACTCCAAGTAATAAAATGTATGATTGAGTTGATATTAAAAGCAACATAGGTTTTATAAAACGTATTTCATACAATTTAGAATCACATCTGATTATGTTTATTTATAAGACGAACCTTCCATCAAAGGTGTGACATTAATTTGCTCAGTTCGAACCTCTGAATACTAACTAAAGCTCGCTAAGTTCGAAAATGTTATTTCATTGCGTCTTTAGTTGAGTTCGACTAAACATGTGCCCACAGTATGTATTTAATGTTGGCACGCTAAAACATAACATGCTTATTTTTTTTCTACATTTTTCGTGATAAATTGGCCTCAGATATTTAAAATTTAGGCTTTACCAATAATTAGTGTAGATATGTACATAATAAATACATTGCACCAACCCATAATATTTTTGATATTACGTAATGTTATTTGTAACTTTGTCATAAGCGTGTAATAAAATTACGTATTATTTTTGATTTGTAAAAGTTTAGAATTGAGCAAATACAGATGATGAAATACAAATATTAATCTACTCACATTTTAGTTTTATTCACCCTCCTTCCAACTGACAATAGGTTCCTATTATATTATAGTAAGTTACAGAAATCAATTTTTTCATAAAATTATACACGCAACACGTAAAGCTGATTTAAGATTGTATAGTGCGCACAAGGTCGCAGGCCCCTTACGGATACACTACGTAACCGATCTTGATATTTTTTAACGTGCATTTAACCTGCATCGGCTGCATCCCAAAACTTTTGTGCCCCTGACAATAAATACTTAATCCTCCAAATATGTACTTCTTAGGTCTCTCAAAACATAACAGAGATAGGAACATTTCATCGATACTGGTTAATAGTGTAAAAATAACCGGTTGGGTAATACATATTAGGTAGATTCCTACATACGCTTCCAAATTTATAAACTGCGTTTTGACTCGATTGAAAAAAGTTCTTCTGAATGCACTTACTACAAGCAATAACTAAATATGGCATAACATGTATTTATGTATATTAGTTTAGGTTTCAGCCCAGTTTAAAAAAGGACAAAATAAGACACAATTTCCCACAGTAGCAGATGTTATTTTACAATAGAGTTATTACAGTGTACCATCAGGGTGTTGACACAATGGCTTATTCCACTCCAGCTATGCATTATTATACCCGTATTTAAAACATTACGAATCAACTTTATGGAGTTCACTACAAATAATTTCAATAATGATTTATTAATTTTAAGTGACCGTACAGACATGTAAGTGCTGCACTTAATCTACAAACTGTGTATAAGATATATATTTTCCGAAGATCAAAAAACGAAAGATATATAAGATTAAACAGGAATCAGTCCAGTGAATCAACAGAATCCTTAATTGAAATTGTTCGTGTTATGTACTCTTCTCAGTATTTACACACAATATTTACATCACTCCCACAATCCGTCCAACTCGTTAATGGCTTCGATCGAAACGATTATTCCATTTTATCATGTTATCCCGATCGAGGATAGCATATCATACTTGCTTCTTGTTGTCGACATTATTTGACGATTCAAAAGGTAAATCAAAACATGACATATTATATACAGTAAAATTATGATACAATACAATAAACATGACAAGTGGGTGAATTGTCCAATTAACGTTACTTTACTGTAAGATGTTACACACAAAGGATAACAATCCAATCTACACATTCATATAGGTAAAGCAAATTAACCCTTTATAATTAAGTGGAGAGAATATCTTGCCTCCGTCTTATTCACTATCAGTTACACTAATATGCTATATAATAGTACATACATAACATACGCAGCCTGAATCTCATTCAAGTACACCACAGTATTCATACTGCAGAACTTTATAAATGAAACGATACACATCTCTGAGGCCTGTACTCGGCACTTCAGTTACATTTAAATAATTTATCACAATCATAATAATTTTACATAATAAGTGAGAGGCTTACTTCATTTTCTGCACAGTAAGGTTTAAGGGCAGGTTGTCCTCGGAGTCACTGGTGTCCTCGGTAGAGGTGGCGGTGGAGGTGGAGGCGGAGGCGGAGGCGGAGTCCCCGCGGCTCGAGGTCCGCGGTGCCGAGCTGGCCGCGCTTGCCGCGCCCGCACTCTTATGATTGTACATGACATTCACAACGCTCCTCAGTCTTTTAGTCTGGTGGGCGGAGCGATGTGTTGTGGTCTCGCTGGGCTTGTTCCTGCCGCTGACGCCGCTGGGCCCGGGCTGGCTCTCGGCCGCGGGCAGCGGCTGCTCGGCCGACGCCGGCTCGCCGTCAGACTGCGGCCTCTTCGAGGATTTTTTCACTCCCTTACCCGAATGAGATTTACGCTTGCTCTGCTTACGTCTCTCGACATGACTTGCTTGTGAACTCTTTTTATTCTTTCGATGCGACCGGGACGGACGTTTTTTGCTCCTCTTCTTGTCCTTCCCCGAGCTACTGACTTTTGCAGATTTTTTCTTGGATTTTTTTCTAAGAGCTCTATTCCTTTTTCTGTCGGAACTATAGCAGTCGCTCGAGGAGTCGTCTGAGGAGTCGCTCGAAGTGTCGGTCGGTGACGGCGAGGTCGTCGTCGATGTGGTGGTGGAGGAAGGAGTGGTGATGGTGGAGGAGGCGGGCTCGGGCGGCGGCGGCGGGGAGGAGCGGGGCAGCGGCGGGTGGTCGTCGTCGCTGTCGCTGAGCGCGCCGTCGGGCAGATAGCTCGGGGAGGCGGGCGAGGCGGGCGAGGCGCGCCGCTTGAGGCTGAGCCGGACGAGCGGCGCGCGCGGCTCGGGCTCCTGCACCACCACGTCGCTGTCCGACCCCACCAGGTCCACCACCTCGGGCGTGCGCTCGTGCGGCGGCTTCATGTAGCCCACCACCATCACCTCCGAGGACGAGTCGTCGCTGTCCGACTGCGAGATGGTCTCGATGGGGATGACGTTGGGCGCGCTGGGGGGCAGCGGGATGTAGTGCAGCGGGTAGACGGGCGGCGGCGGGCGCGAGGGGCCGGCGGGCGGCTCGGCCGGCTCCGAGCTCGACACCATCACGATGTCCGAGTCCACCGACTCGGCCTCCGACTCGGAGCTGAAGATCTCGTTTACGGATGCCGATATCCGGGAGTCGGTCGTGTACTGCACGTTGCGGTCGTACCCGGTGAGGTCGTAAGGCGTCGATGCGAAGCAATACAACTCGTGCAGGAAGTGCTCCGTGCGATCACCAAAGTATCTTTGCAGCGCTTCTTTGAATTCGGTCGAGTTGATGTGATACTGTGGCAGGAGCTCCAGCACTCTTGCCATTACGTACGAGATGTGACCTACATTGTCGTTTAACAAATAACTTAGCTCCCTGTTCAGCCACGGTACCAGCCGGTGCATCTGCGAGTCATTGTACCTTGAAATATTACAATATATGAGTAAAAGCGTTCGCAAGCCGTAATGTAAAGGCCAAATACCTAATGCATTTCTTTTGTCACGGACATATCATCATCGTCGTCCCTAAGAATAGAAAACCCTTTTACTACACAAGGTTAACATTACCATTTAATCCACAAGGTTAAATGAGTTCTTTAATATTGAGCCATATTGTGCAAATTTGGTGATGTAGTTGTATTAGATGAAACGGAGCGGGTCAGTCGTAGGTTACCTGTAGAACTCGGGCGAGCAGTCTCGGAAGCGGCCGGTGAAGTCGGGCAGCGGGCGCGCCCACAGGTTGTGGCGGTACACGGTGCGGCGGAAGGAGGCCGAGGAGCGCGGGCGCGGCGCGGCGCGCGGCAACACGTCCGCCACCAGCGGGTAGTGCAGCAGCAGCTGCTGGATGGCCAGCGACTCGCGCCGCGGCAGCGTTAGCGTCGTCCTGACACATACAATCACACCCGACACCTTACATATTGTCATACACATAGCCGGTGACCTGGTTCGTATCTCACATGAATTTTGGGTGGCCTCCGATTTTACATGCGAAATTGTATTAACCGGGCTACACACGTTCAGTTTTAACTGTACAGTCGAACTGTGCAGTTAAAACTGAAGGTGTGTAGGCAAAGCTGACAACTGTGTAGTTGAACTGACGATCTTAGATAGAACTGTACAGTCAAAACTGTGCAGTTAAAACTGAACGCGTGTAGCGCGCTTTAGGCAAAACTGTGCAGTTATCAGTTCTGTTTGACACTAGGGGCGTCAGTTATAACTGCACAGTTAAAACTGAAGGTGTTTAGACACCGGGGGCGTCAGTTATAACTGCACAGTTAAAACTGAAGGTGTTTAGACACCAGGGGCGTCAGTTATAACTGCACAGTTCGACTGTACAGTTAAAACTGAACGTGTGTAGCGCGTTTTAGATTTATAGACGCTTCGGAGAGTTCCTTCCAACATTGAATGTTGTTTGAGACAGCTCTATGACAAACAGGTGTGGGTGCACATTTATGTGTGAACTAGCGGCCCGCCCCGGCTTCGCACGGGTAGACATTTATATCAAATTTTCCTGAATTTTCTTTGCTATAAACCTCACGGAGCCAGAGACCTTTCCAACGAATGCAAAACCGTGGAAATCGGTTCGTGCGTTCTGGAGTTATAGCGTCAGGAAGGAAAACCCGACTTATTTTTATATAGTAGATATGTACGTACCTATATCTGAACCTTCGGGCGGCAGTGGCAATGGTATCAATGTCGATCCGATCGACGGTCTCCTCGTGCCGCTGCTCCACCATGTACTCCTCGTACTGGTGGTTGGAGCGCACATTGTGAATGATCGACCTGAAGTTCTGCTTGCATAGTGGACATACTGCTTTCACCTGTAATATATACGTTAATTCTTAGTAAAACAGAAAAAGTTTAGATAAAAGTCAGGTCTGAAGTAGGTTTATAGGTAGAATATGGAGAAATAAACGGTTTCGAGGTGACGAGCAAAGTGAACTAACTTAACAGATCCTATGAAATTAACTAATTTAACAGAAACCTAAATGAATATGGTAAATACATTGAGTGAAGTTAATGGACGCATTGCGTTAATGCAGGCTTAGTGAGAAGAGAGTATGGACGAAGTAAGCGGACAGAGAGTATGAATAACAGAAAAGTTGTGGGTCCGTAATACGCCGTAGGCAATACCAGTAGAGGCTGCTGTTGAGTATGAAGGGATATAAGTAGCTGCCTTCATTCTTATGAAATTTGGCTGAAAACCAGCGCTACTAGGAATTCTCATTCCGGGCAGCAGAAGCTGAGCCATGGCCATTTGCTTTTAATTATATTCCAATTTGAAATTGAGTTTCCACTGTTAATAACAATATTATATTTAAAACCACTTTAATTTTTACTGTGTTCAAAAGCAATAAACGTGTTTATTATTATAATTTCTTCGATAAGTTTTCACTTATACAGAGTAAGACATACGGATACGACGTGAATCAACACAGATTGGATTCAATGGCAACAATTCAAAGGTATAGCTTGAGGGCGTGAGTATGAAGGTGGATGGACATACGGGGGAAGGAAAAGGAAGTCCTAAGAAGAAATGGATGAAATGTGTGAGTGTAGGAAAGTGGCAAATTGAAAATATTTATTGTAAGTAGCATATACAGGCTGTTCCAAAAAATAGTGTAAAGCTGAAGGTCAGAGATTGAACATCCCCAGACAAAGCCGACCCCTATGTGTGCTCTACAATTTTTCGTACGTTTAGAGTTGAGTTTTTTTTATAATACTTGACCTCGAATATATTTTCGTGTACAGTAAGATAGATCAATGTTTCTTATCTCTATTGAACTCGTTTATCTTATTTCGTTCTTAGAACATTCTAAAAAACAAAATCTTACTAAAGATGTTTAGAAAGATTTTGTTTTTAATACTAATTTAATTTCGAGTAAATGTTATACCTACCTATATTATAAACAATATAGACAAACCTACAGTTTTCTTGTCTGTTTGTCTCAATGTCTGGAATCTGTTTTTATGTTAGTGCCATAAAACAATTAGACTTCATAAAAAAAAATTTAGAGGCAGGTCAACATATAAACTATAATCTACAGTGCCCTCTGGAATTCCTAACAGAATAATTATAAACCTCAAATAATCTAAATGACACTCTCTCTAGCTCATTGAAAAACCAATCTGCAAGTCAAGTCAAATAAGTCAAGCGTGAAATGGTGCTCTAAACTCTCTGCCTAACCCGTGATAGTATGATGATATGTATGAAATAATTCAATAAAAAATTTCAATATATCTGAATGGTGAATGGTGAACTGAATTAGCAGACTACCAACGATTTTAGACTAAGCTAATGTGACAAATGATTAAAAAAAGAATTACACCAATGGAATGGAAGATAATTAAAATAGCTGGCTCCGGCCCAGTAATACATATTGGAATATTTGAATTCGCTACAGCAATAAGATAGATATTACAATTAGGAAATCTCTGAATCAAATGGGCACAATTTTATTTTACCACCCATTTGAAGTTGCAGTTGCCTGACTGGTATAGTTACTTCACTTTACCATATAGTTAGCTTAATAGTGTGTGTTGAGTTATGTTCCCACTGTAAGTAAGGTTTCCAGAGCTGCAGCAAGAAGACCAGTTTGTAACTGATACCAGCACAGTGAATGCTCAAGTTGGCAATATGCAAAAAATACATGTGATATGGCATGGTATCTATTGGACATTGCCATTGCAGGCTATGGTGATAACCATTAAACATGCTCAATCAACATAAATAAACTGTAAAACATTTTGCCTGCTCAACCATTTATTAAATGGCCTCCTAAAATAGTATTTTATGTCACACAGCTATGTTACTTGACACATTTGATACTCTGAAAATACATTGCAATTGTTATTTTTTGATAAATACAAATCACACAAAAAATCTCAGCTGATACAAAAAAGAATTTTAGAAACATTGTTCCATGGATGACCATGTGTTATTAACTTTGTCAGCTCCAGTACTGAAATATAATATTTAGTAGATATCAATTAAATACACCATACAGGTAGGCAGCAGTAGTCTCAGTAATAAATAAATTTACAGAATAAAATACCAATATTTAAAGTAAGATTTTTCTCAGTATATATACTACTAAAAATAAATTATGTAATTACAGTGTAAACTCTATATAAGGACTGGTGTTAGTAGTTATGTACATTAAAAAATATATATTTGAAGTGCATATAGTCTGTTATTTTTGTCTGATTTCTTTTGCTACCAGTATTTTATTACTTATTTTATTCATATCTTGCAATATTAAGCCATCTTGGTGAAACATTGGTGTCATTATTGAGATTGGGTGTGATGCAAAGTGTATCATTGTATGGAAGACAAGTTGAACTAACCAAAGCCAAGATTTTGTAATTGAGTGAGTTTACACTGTAAATGAAATGAGATATGTGTTATGTCTTCTTGCATTGTATTTTTTGTACATCATTTGCATTGTCACTATATTTTGAGCTCTTTTCATAGTCTATGCAGCAAACACAAAAGACGGCAAATAATGCTGTTCTTGTAGGGTTGGCGAAAACTGACACAAAATGTGTTAAGCTAGCAATCCAATATGTATAAGTTATAACGAAGAATGAACTCACCTTACTCCATGTTAATAGGCACTTAAAACAGAACTGATGCAAACAGGAGTCTGTAAAAGACTTGTTCCTGCAGATACCAAGACATATTGCACAGTTGGGTGGTGGAGAGCCCCGGCCACTCCCATGTCGTGGGCTGCTGTCCTCGCTCTTTACACTACTGGGGGGAGCCCCTGTACTATCATCTTGAGTTGCAGTCGATACTGTCTCCATCACAAACTATCTGTTGGAATTTAATTACTGGAATTAATTTACTATCTACTTGCTCTTTGAGTTTGTATAAAATAAAAACAAACCGCATACTGTTGGTATTTATGTCAATAGCCACTAGACGTGAAAACTTTTCATCAATCCACGCTAGCCGTTATTGAACCCATGCTACGTAAAATACCAATCAACAACATTACAGACTCACGTAATATTTTAGTATTTTAAATCGATACACGCCTACACCAAAACAAAGATAAACAGTCAATTCCGTATATCAATAGCATGTAAGTTTAGTAGATAGTAAAATTCTAAGCAGAATGTTGTTACCTTGGAAATTGAGGAAGAATCACCAAACGGTGATGCTGCTTATGACTTCTCCAATATGCGTAGGTCTTGACAGATTTCTGTTGAAATTTGACGTATCTATCGTAGGTATGATATTGTAAAAAACGATAGGTAATTTGATGATGAATTCGATCACACAGGCACTCAACCTATAGAGTAGGTATTGAACAAAATATACACGCAAGAACAAAGTAGAAGACGTAGAAGAAATCTTTCACTTAATTCCGAAGATATTATTTTGATTTACATTAAAAACAGTCATTTTTTTAAGGCTAAATTTAACAGAAAAACCATTTTCATAACAAGAATAGGAAAAGCAAGCAAACCAAACCAGCTTTTTCACACGGGCACTGACTGACTGACTGACTGACCATAGATAATACACTTCAAGTCACAGAGTACATAACTACGAAATAGTTACTGACTCCAGCCGTGGTAGCCTTGTGGTACTATGAAGCGTTGCCTGCTATTCTACCAACGCAAGTTCGAATTCCACCGGTCTGTACCTATAAGTTTTTTCTAACTTAAGTTTAGTGATTAGTCACGACCTTTGCGGTGAAGGAAAACATCGTGAGGAAAGCTGCATACGTCTGAGAAGAAATTCGGCGGCGATGGACTCACCATCTGCCACGTTGGCACCCAATTATCTTCGGTGGAAAGTGGGTGTTGTAACACCTCAACCTACCCCTTCGGAGACCCTTGTGGGAAGGCGTGAAGATATATTATTATTATTTACTGACTCCAAGAGAATACAACCGCTGACTTAGCCAACCACGGATTGATGTACCCAATCCAATATTATCCCAAGGAGCTTAGAATGGGCAGGGAAGAAGAGTGATAGCTTTGGTTATTGTTGAGGGATGGAGAATAGAGCCCACTTAAGTCGATTTATTTACGCCTCAGAATAAGGACTCAGCTGCCGGCTTCGTAAGCGAGCTGAGTCCTTATTCTAGATTTATGCCAAATGCTTTTAGCGAACCTAAGCTATTAACTGAAGCTATTGATTTTGATATAAAGGAGGCCAACAGTACATATATTCTTCCTTGATAGATTATGGCGTTCGTGAGTATACATTTGACTTTATATTTCGACCGCGGCCTTTAACAAGTTATTAATGTTTATTTGATCTGCATGCTATAAACTAAATTACCTAGCTTAAAAGACTCGTTTTCTGGCCATTATCACTTCTCAAAGAACAAAACAAATTTAATTCCTTCCTAAAAAAACCGCACAATTTTGTGTTTTGGACGTAAATCTTAGAAGTACATATGATATTGTAAATCTGTTTTAAACTTGATTTTATGCCTGTACATTAAAGAAATGTGTTTAATTCGTGTTTGAAGTTAGGCATACAGAAAATGTATAATTAATTATATGAATCTTATTGCATCGCGCATTAAGGTTCAAATTCGAATAGCTCATGTGGGACGTTAATTTCAGTAGGCGCTTTTATGAATTATTATAAGTATATATTATATATATTATAATTTATTTTAGAAGCTATTTCAATCCTTTATTACTTATATATTTAAAATAAGTAATAAAAAATATTTCTTAACTGAATTACACGTAAGTATATAATATATGGGACAATAATATTACACACCACAACCTACAAGTGTGAATCTAGTCATACTAAATGTATGTAACCGATTGCGTTATGGCGCGCCACGACACACCACGCCACAAAAGTGTGAACCTAGCATTAGCAGTGGTGACAACACAACGACACAGAGTACATAACTACTACGTTTGTAGCGTAGTTATGTATGTGGTTTGTTTTGTTCTGGCATTTCCTCTCATTTGTGTCGAGGAATTTTGGCGGGAATCAGGCGGAGCGGTTGAGATTGTTTCCAGTGTGTCGTAAATTGTGTTATAGTGATCTTTAATGTGTATTTTTGGTGTCGTTTGTCCAGTAAAGTTTCATTGAGCGACTGATTTATAGGAACATTGGAAATAATGTTATAATACGACTTTTGGGTTAAGTGATTTATCATTTTGGTCTATAGGTTACCTCTGACCTAAAGGCGTGTTACGATCTGCTACTGCCGTGGGTTGTCTCCAGAAACTCCAATAAGCATTAGAATGCATGACACTAGGCATTTTAATGCGGCAAACACGAGTAATTTTGCAACCTGAAAATTCTCTGACACTCGACACTGGCAAAAATAGTCCCTGAAGGGATTGATTGCCATACTTAGGAAGAAGAACATTTGTGTTCGTTCTGTCACTTCTGTCAGTAGACATCCAATTTGATTTGTTTTTAGTTAGTTACCTAATCATTTCAAGATGGGTTTCCTGAAAAAGGTTAAATATTTTTTTAAATGTAGTATACTCATTTCATGGATGATGACGATGGATGATTATTGCTTTTCCTCTAATGTTTTTTTTGTCTTCACAGACGACAGGTCTCATGGGCCTGGCGGTGGCCCCTAACCCGCACCATACTCTTGGTGCACTTTATGGAAAGATATTGAGAGTCCTCCAAAAAATGCCTGAAACTTCCGTATATAAGAAGTACACTGAACAAATAGTACGTGAAAGAGCTGCTGTATTGCAACAGGTAAAGATTTAGTATTTAAAGTAGTTTTGAGTGGTAGGTAAGTCAATTATAAATGTCTGTAACAGTATATTACAACCAGGAACGCATCAGCTTTCTTGGCATTAACATTTTTGGTAATCCTCTGTGCCGGAATCAACTGGAAGACTTAAGTAAAAAATACTTATAGTACTCTTATACACACTTGTAGTACTCATATACAGCAAAGTAGTATTAAACATCAGGGCAAGGGCAATGTTTCATGTCTAATTTTAACAGAGTACTGCTGTCACATATGAGGGTCTACTGATTAAGTTTGGGCCTTTTAACTCAGTTAAGTGACATTAGAATAGTCAATGAACAAGGTCAGAAATGGCTGAAGTTTCTTTCTATTATCTTAGGTCTCTATGTCAGGATGTAGAGATCATAGATAATACACTAATACTAGCAAGTATAGTCTGCCTCCCTGTATGTGTCCTAGTGATTTTGAAACTTCCATCAATGCTCTTGTTTTTGGAATGAACTCTCGGCTACCTTTAGTTTTCCTATGGAACTCAACAAGGGGCAAGTGATACTCCTAGTATTGCTAGTGTCAATAGGCTTGTTTACTAACATAATAGTAAACAATATTGTCAAAGATATATTTTAATCTTTCAGACTAAAGATGTGTATGAGATTGAACAGAAAATCAACTGTGGCCAGGCAGAAGAACTGATCATCCAGGCAGAGAATGAATTAAACCTTGCCAGAAAGATGTTGGTCTGGAAGCCGTGGGAACCGCTTCTGGCCAAACCACCCAAAGGCCAGTGGGACTGGCCCCCAGCTAAGCCTTAAACTCTGCTTGTCATGCTATTTACATTAGTATCATAATTGTTTAGATTAATTCAATACAGTCTTTTATTTAAAGTTTAATATTGTTTGATTTATGTGTTTTGGCCCCATTCCACTTACAGTGCAGTGCCACATACTTCTTTGATAAAAGAGCGACATAAAAATAGTATGACTAAAAGACAAACTGGAACCAACACCAAATAGAAACATGTTTTTAAACCATCTATTTATAACATTGATTGCACTGCCAGTGTTTCTTGTTCAGATTTGTTGACTTGACAGTACTGTAGTGATATTATGATATGTTAGTTTGATGAAATGATAATTTAATAATAATACATATCAGTGGCATGAATTGGGTCAAAATGAAAAAGATTAATGATATTTGTTGCTCTCTAATAAATAACAAAGTTATATTAATATTACAAATACACCATGACAAAAATATTGCAATTTTTTTAGTACATTGTGTATTTATGATCTAAAATAAGTGCTATATTCATAGATTTTTACTGGCCTCTGGCATGACCTACCACAACATGAGTTTGATGACAAAATTCTATGTACAGAAAAATAATATAAAAATAAAATGATAGTGAAATTAATGGAGCAATTATGCTTTTGTATTAATAAATTTTAAATGATGATGTGTGGCTCTTTTTTAAGTTTTGTGTACTCTCATACTAGGACAAATGATACCTAATATCTGTGCCATACTGCTCATTTAAACCCTGCAAAAACTAGGGCAGATGCATCTTTCTATTCCCCTCTTAGCGGTACAGCATGGACATAGAGAGTAATACAAAGTCGTATTATTATAATCATTGTCACAAATTAAAAACACCCTGATAAATATATAAAATTCTATCTTATGTAATACATACAAGACAGTTCGTCCTGTGTACATCTGCTTTGAAATATAAAGTATGTTCATTAATTAACTCATACTCATACTATAAATTGATTTATTGAACTCTTGACAGATTAGATGACTGTATTCAGATGTGTATAGCTAAATATATCGTTAATTCATTTTATATTTATTTGGTAAATAATTACTATTACATTAGGACTATTAAATAAAAACATATTGTAACAATGTTTTTGGCACAATGTATGAATTCTTTAGTTAATTGAAATTTAAAAAAACATGGGATATCATACAATAGCAAATGTGTCACAATATAAACACATTTGTATTAAAGAGATGTTCTTTTTATCACAAAAAATACTTACAATCCATTTTCTATTGAATTTAATAAATGCAGCATGATATTTGCAAATGGTTGATGTTATTATAAATCTAAATTCAGTTTGTCATAAAAAATATAAAGATATCAAAAGGCTTGTTCACTTGTTCAGGCTAGCTTATCACCAATCAGAAAATGATAGCAATATACAAAACATTGTATTAAACTTTGACCAAACTGTTATATTCCAACATAGTAAGCAGTTTGCACAATTGGGAGGCTACCTACTTATTGTATATTATAAGATTTAAAAAGTTCTCTTTGTTACATTTAATTAGATAATATACAAAATATAATACCAGTTATAACAGACAATCATGAAAATTATATCTTAAACTTTTTTTTAATACAAATGTAACTGGTAACTTACTTAATAATAAATAATATGTGTACCAACGGGGTCCACAGGTGGCGGATAGTGGAATGGCCACCAGATATGGTGGTTCGCTGCGAATATAGTGAATAAGCAGTCCCCGACCAAACAGCGGCAGGGTTAACAGGACGTAGTGGGAAGTCTGGTGGGACAGGTTTACCTATAAAAAGCTGCAAGGTCCTATGACGACTCTGTGACATGGCGAGTAAATGCCGCCATTAAATAGGCATTCCCTCTCCCCTTGTGCTGGGCAGCAGCAGCACTAGTACCATCAGGAGGCCGAGAAAACGGATTTCGGAAGGGCTGCTGACATGGACATCAACACCCAATCACATTGGTTGTTGTACTGCGGTACGGAAGGCAAATGGGAAAACCACCGTACTACTATTTCCTAAAATGGAGCAATGCAAAAAGTCAACAATAGAAATAACGTTCTTGACAACGGGCTTCCACGATGTCACATGCCGTGGCGGTCCGAGTCCGGCATGCGTAGGGGCAGGGCTACGCAGGTCGTCATCCTGCGAAATCCCTGTACGATAGGCACGTGGAATGTGCGTACGATGTTAACGACGGGTAAATTAGAAATATTAAAAGAGGAAATGAAAAGATTAAAAATTGATATAATGGGAATAAGCGAAATGAGATGGGAAGGAAGTGGTGACTTTTGGAGTGACGAATATAGAGTTATTTTTACGGGGGGACAAAAAGGAAGCAACGGCACGGCGATAGTATTTAATAAAGTATGGGGTTTAATGATTGAAAACACAGTGCACCACAGCGACCGGATAACAGCTGTAAAAATTAAAGGAAAGCCCTCAGATTTACTAATAATACAAGTGTACATGCCAACTGGTAGACATCCAGATGACGAAATCGAAGAAGTTTACAACCATCTGGATACCTTATTAGATCTAGCTAAAGAAAAAGATAACATAATATTAATGGGAGATTTTAATGCAGTTGTTGGGGAAGAAGCAGTAGAAGATGTATCTGGTAGTTATGGGTTGGGCAATAGAAATAAAAGAGGAGAAAGATTAATAGACTTTTGTAAGGAAAATAATTTAGCAATTATGAATACATTATTTAAGCAACCAAAGAGAAGATTATACACATGGAAAATGCCAGGTGATATCGGAAGATATCAGTTAGACTACATTATAGTAAAGCGAAAAGATAAACATCAAGTCACCACATGCAAGACATTACCAGGCGCTGATTTAAATACGGACCATAACTTGCTTATAAGTAAACATAGATTTGAAGTAGAAAAAATTAAAAGGAAAAACAAACCAAAGAATATAGATCTCAATATTTTAAGAAATAAGGAAAGTCAATATAGTGTGCAATATAGTAATAAAATAAGAAACAAGTTAAAAATAAATAACACAAATTATATTAAAGAGAATAGTTGTATACAAAATAATATAGATAATAAGTGGAACAACATAAGAGATATATTGAAGAGCAGTGTGAATGAATGTATAAAACATGAAAAAGTTGCAGCTAGAAAGAAATGGTTAGACGCTGAAATAATTGATTTAATAATAGAGAGACGAAAAATCAGGAACAAAACCGATAATGAAAGCATAAGAAAATATAAAATCTTAACTAACAAAATAACTTTAAAATGTAGAGAAAAGAAAGCAAAAGACATAGAAAACGACTGTAACTTAATAGACTTCTTAATGAAAAAGGGAAAAACCGATGTAGCATATAAAATGATCAAGAAATTAGACAACAAACACAAATCAAAAAGCACAACCATTTTAAATGAACAAGGTAAATTACTAATAGACAACAAAAGTATAGTGGAGCGCTGGAAAAGGTATATAGAAGGACTTTATGAAGGAGAAGGATTAGATGAAAATGACATGGAAAAAGAATACGAAGTAGAGGAATGTGAGTTGGGACCAGACATTTTGAGGTTAGAATTTGACAAAGCATTACAAAACATACAAAATGGAAAAGCCGCAGGGGACGATGGTATATATATAGAAATGATTAAATATGCAGAATGTGAACAGTTATTAACAGAACTATTTAATTTAACAAGGGATATGTAC
This sequence comes from Falcaria lacertinaria, assembly GCA_951449985.1. Classification (NCBI taxonomy): domain Eukaryota; kingdom Metazoa; phylum Arthropoda; class Insecta; order Lepidoptera; family Drepanidae; genus Falcaria; species Falcaria lacertinaria. The sequence goes on along the minus strand of OX602109.1, from coordinate 3,160,505 downwards.
AGGACAGGAAAGATACCAATGGATTTCAAAACAACCAAAACAATAACATTACCCAAAAAACCTAACTCATTGAAATGTGAAGAGCATAGAACCTTAAGTCTCATATCACAGGCATCTAAGATATTACTCAAAATTATACAAAATAGAATTCGTCAAAAAATAGAAGAATGTTTGAGCGACGATCAGTATGGATTCCGAAAAGACAAAGGCACAAGAGAGGCAATTCTGGCACTGCGTATGATAACTGACAGACGTCTGGAACTAGGACTTAACACTCACATTGCTTTTATAGACCTAGAAAAAGCATTTGACAAAGTCAACTGGAAAATAATGATGAAAGCTCTAAAGACAGCTGGTGTGGATTACAGAGAAAGGAGAATCATATATGAGTTTTATAGAGAACAAGAAACTGTGATAGAGTTAGGAGAAGAAAAAAGAAAAGCAAAGATAAGACAAGGCGTAAGACAGGGGTGTCCACTTTCACCAGTAATATTCAATTTATTTATAGAGTTAGCAATAAAGAAGATAACAGAATCAGAACAGGGAGGTATAAAAATTAACGGTAAAAGAATACACTTTATAAGATTTGCAGACGACATTGCGGCATTCGCAGAAAACAGGGAAAAACTAGGAAAATTTATGGGCATCATGGATACGATATTTAAAGAACTTCACTTAAAAATAAATATAAATAAAACCAAAACACTAACGACATCCAAAATACCTTACAGACATACACCTATCAAACTTAACAATAATGCAATAGAACAAGTAAATAACTTTAAATATTTAGGTAGTATTATTAGCAGTGATTCCAGATGTAGTCACGATATTAAAGCCAGAATTGCAATAGCAAAACAAGCTTTTAATAATAAAAAAAGGCTTTTTGGATCTGGTATGAATAGAAAAGTTAAAAAAAGGCTTATCAAGACATACGTATGGAGTATCTTACTGTATGGATGTGAAACGTGGACACTGACGCAAAGAGACAGAGAAAGGTTGGAAGCATTTGAAATGTGGTGCTGGAGGAGAATGGAGAGAATAAGTTGGACAGAAATGGTAACAACAAAGGACGTTCTGAAGAAGGTAGGAGAAAAAAGAACGATTATAAGTACGATTGAAAATAGGAGGGGCAAAATGATGGGCCATTTGTTACGACATGACGCATTTATACGAAATATCATAGAGGGAAAGATCGAAGGAAAGCGTGGCAGAGGAAGGCCAAGGATAAGTTACCTGCAACAGATAAAGACGAAGGCTAACGTTATGTCGTACCAAGAGGTCAAAGAGATGGCTAACGATAGAACGGCTTGGCGATTGCTCCACCGACAAGAGCCTAGCTCTTAAATATATGATGATGAATGTATTTAATATTACAAACTGTACCATGCTAAGAAATGCATGGTACAACAATGCATATTAATCTTTTATTATAAACTTATGTCTTACATTAAAATAAATAACAGGATATTAACCAAATTTCTTAATAATACTTCCCTAATTCTTCTTGTAACCAACCTTCTCTTAAAATTTAACATCTTACCAGTTTATTTATAAACAATTACATCTGTCAATTGTCTTGTTTTAATTATTACATAAAAATGATTTCAAGTTCATATTGAAGCAAATTAAATGCCAAAACTCAAGACTTCCTTGATTCACTCAATAAATTATATAATTTTTTTAGTAAGTAAAACTGGTTGTCTCATATTAACTGCAATATCCATGTCATAATTATAATCATTCATCTATGAATCATTCTGATAATGCATGTTTTCCACCATTCAGAAGCCTAATTATTATTATCATTCACTGTCATATATTATGTATGATAATAATATGTTGGCTTCTGACAAGTATCTTTGGTGTGTGATGCAAATGAATTGCAATAAGGAGGCAGGCTCCTCTATGGAACATTCAAAAGCATTTAAAAGAACACAGAATACATAAGTATTTAAAAAAATCTGTAAATTTACACTGTATTCTAACAATACATTCATTTGACAGAACTGAAAGAAATAATGTTTATAAGTAATAGGTTATTTCATATCAACAATTTCATGTGGATGTAACTCCTTTTCTAGCTACTAATAGATTAAGTACAGGATGTTTCTTTATATAACTAACTGCCTTTTTGTGTGTTACCATTGTGAAGTCATAGCCATTACATTGCAATATTTTATCATGCATCCTCAGGCCAGATTTAGCAGCAGGACTTCCTTCATGTACTTCAGTTACATATATGCCCTGAAATACAAAAAAACTTGAAGTGAGTATAATAGTTTGTTTCTCTAGAATATAAAGAAATTAGGGATGCTTTCTTAACCAAATGAAAGTGGTATTAGCTTATCCTTGCTAGAACTTTGCTCAATATTATCTGCCTATTGCCATCCATGATAGATATGCAATAGTGGCTGTTACTTACATTGTCAGTATACCCCTGGGGACTTTTGCGATAGTCTTGATCAATGCCCCCGCCTATTTTAAATCCACATTTCATCACTTCCCGGCCTTCAGCGTCAACTCCAGCTTCTTTTTGTAGCGTTATTGGTATCTGGATATACATAATAAGATAATTAGTTAAAACATTTATTACAACATTGAACTATATAAGGGGAGTGGTCTGTAAACTTACGCTGAGACATTCCATAGCTGTGCCAGCCTGGTGCTGAAATGCCATTTTCGCCATGATGAAGAATTATTGTGCATCTACCGGTGGACAAATATGTAAATTGATTAGGTTTAGACTTCTTATATTGATGTGAACGAATTATAATTAAAATATAGTGTTTTGACTTGCTAACACAAAACACTTGCCTTGCTCGCACTTGACAGTGACGTGACGTCAGACGTGACATGATGACATGACGCAACACAACAACTATAATAGAGACAGACATAAAAAAAAATGAGTGTGTTTCTGTGACAGAAACACAGTCTCATTTTTTTTAATGGTATTACGCACTAGTAACTGATCCTTTTAATACCAGCTCGTAGTAGTAATAACGTTATAATTTGTTTTAATGATTTCATTATGGTTAATAGGTTACCTCTGACCTAAAAGCCAGTTATGATCTGCTTCTACCGCAAATTGTCTCCAGGAATTCCAGTAAACACACTCTAAAATGCATGACATTGTGCATATTAATGCAACAATCGCAAAAATAAATTTTATCATGATAATTCTCTAACACTCGACACTGGTAAAAATTGTTTTTGAAGAGTAGTGATTGCCATAGTTAGGAAGAAGAAGAAAATCAAATAATGTCACTGTGACACTGTTTCATTATAAAAAATGAACTATTAGTTAGACACATACAGCATACCACAGAGTACATAACATACAATTACAAACAACATCCTTGAATTGGTGTAATTTAATTTTGAAAACATTAGTTGTATTGTATTTATTTTCAAATGTCGGGCGGTGAATATAGGCATGTCTGGCGCATTGTCTTAAGAAATTTTATAAATTCATTTAGACCTCGACAAATCACGGGAAATAAAATAGGTAAATATGAACTAATTGGTCTAATCTAATGAAACATATTTGAATAGCATTATCCTTTAGTGTATGACCACTGTGGAGTGTTTGTATCTGGAAATTTGTTTTATAATTATAATGTTGGATGCGCAGTATAGTAATAAGTTGAATGTTTTTACTCCTCTGTAATATTTCAGGTAAAGATTATTTAGGGAATATGTACTTTGAAATCCCTGCCAACCCAAGCATAGGGAAGAGGAAAGCTTCTCGGTGGTATGATCCATCTAAAGGCAAAGACTTCCAAGATCCCATCCCATCCGAATGGGAGGCTTGGCTTAGAATGAGAAGGTAAACATGTATATATATAAGCTTATTACAAAACATAGCTGATTGTATAGAGAGCAAGTTGGAATACATCCAACTTCTTTGCGATGATAAATGTATTGTATTTTTTAACAACTTCTTCTAAAAGGAGGTGGAGGAGGAGTTTTGTTTATAATACAAATGAACTACAAGATGTTGTCTCTAGTGCATTGCCAGGCTTGTGTTGATAGGAATTGCTTTGCTTTTTTTTAAAGGTATATTGTACAGTCACCTGGCACCTGGCTAAAATAGAGTCTGTCTGTAACATACACTGTAATGTACATTCATAGTTACTAGAAATTTGGAATGCATGAAATGGAGTTTATGCATACACTTTATGGAAATCTATCTGTTTGACAGTTCTGCATTGAATGCTTTTTCCAAACCAGTGGTAAAGTATGTCATACAGGACAGTCTCATTACTCTGTAAAATAACTTTCATTTTTCATATCAGTAATAAGTAAATAGTAAATGTATATTTTTTCTCATATTTATAGGCAGGAGCCACCAACAGAAGAAGAAATAGCCCAAAATGTTGCCATGGCTCAGTTGAAGAAAGATAATGCAGCCAAAATTGAGGCAAAGAGGCTAGCAGCTGGAGGTTCACTCCCTACTGTCCCTGAGAGGGGCGCTCAGTCCTACCCCATTTATTCAGAGTTCCACACAGGGGATCCTGAGAATCACCCTATGCACAAGAAAATAACCCATGAATAGCAATGCCTGCTTAAATTTTTTGTTGATAAATTAGAACAATTACACCTTTGTAAATAGTCTTAGTTAATATATAATAAAAGGTTCTTGTTAACCTTGTTTTATTCTTACTAATAATTGATAACATTTATAAGTTTCACACTGTATATTTATTAATTAATTCAGGAACATAAATGCCACAATAATCCCATTTTATCAAATTTAAGTTGCAAGTAGGCACATAATAAATTTTAGGATCATATAAAACATAATTATCCAGGAACTTTGTTTTTAAAGTATTGATTTATTTTTTTATCTACTCTGAGAAGTAACATTAAAAATATTGTATATTTACTATTTCCATCACAAGATGGCGCTGCTAAATGTCCTATCTCGCTATGATTTGTACTTAGTATCTCAGATCTTTACTTTATGCTGCATGCAGATTTCCCAACTACGAATCTCTCTTTCTCTCTACGACGATCTCAACTTCTATCTATTTTTTTTTATTCTTGCGCTGCTCGGGCTCAGGTACCAAAGTGATATTGACAAAAAAATTGGGACAACCTTCATACAGTCTCAATAAGACTCAATAAGAGTCCTTGCGCAATAAGATTTTTTTATATATAAAAATAAGGATAAACGAATTTTGGACGCCTAAGAATCGTTATCTGACTTCAAAAAGCCCGTGGTATATCCACACCAAGGAGGACACATTGCTTCTCAGCTGTAGCGCGATGCGAGGTCGCGGCTGCACAAAAAAAAACTTAATAAATTATTTATAATCAGTATTAAAATGCTTTGACTTAACGGACTGTTATGAAAATTATGCACTGACGCTGGCTCACGGTATTGCAAATAAAGAGTTTCCTCGCCCAATATAGTACTTGTGTTAAATTAAATTATTGATTGGGAAGGTACTTACAAATTGAAATAAGATCACGTTGTTGATTAATGTTATAATAAACTATTCTGCCAGCACAGAATCCATATTTAAATTGAATAGCTAGTCAGAATCACAGAATCGGTGGCTAGTAGGTAGGTACGAATTACATAATCGATAATAGTTGTAAGGTCGACCAAACTCTATTTACATGCCAACGACACCTATGAAATAAATATTCAGCTCTAGACGTCATACGTAGGTTCTCACTATACCTACTCTTATTTTAGTAACATAGGCCCTAGGTTAGAGCTTGAGGAGCGAAGAAGCGAGAGGAGCGAAGGAGCAAGGGGCGCCAAAATGACGCTATCTTTTTCATTATTTACATTGAGGCGTTTAATAGTCATTAGAGCAAGCATCGGCTAAAGGTGGCCGAAAGACAACCACGCTCGACCCTACTCATGGACTAGGATAGGCACTGTATGCTAGGAGCGGGTTTCTGGCCGCGATCATAGGCACAAAAGGCAGGGCTATTGTTTGCTACGAGTAAATTTAACGGAGTTCCATATTATTTAAAAACAAACGGAGTTTCATAGTTGGAAATGAATATGATTTAAGCCAGGCAAATGAGGGCAGGCCAAGATGGTTTAGAAGCCTTAAGCTCTACCATTAAAATCATAAAAACATACCTACTAATAAAACTGTTATCACATTAAGCGTGCTAATCCTGTTGAAAAGTAATTTAGTTAAGAATGGAGAAGGTTAACATGTTGTATCAAGAGATAGGTTCTCGTTAAATTTACAAAATGGTCCTAGGTGGTGCTAACAATAACACAACGTAAGGTAGGTACCTTACGTTGTGTTATTGTTAGCACCAGTTATATAAGTAGGTACTTATATATATTTTGTTGGTTCTACCTACCAAGCTTACGTTTCTTAGCTTAAATTAAATCTTAAGTTTCTATAAAGTATAATAATTATATTAAATAATACTATGTAGGTAGGTACCAACTCACTTGAAGACTTTAATATATTAACTCAATTAAAAGAAAAATGTTTAATTCTGGATCTGTCACACTCTGTATAATGTAGGTATACTGCTACCGTATCCGTAGCCGATTCCTAAACTATAAAACAAAGTCGCTTCACGCTGTCTGTCTGTCCCTATGTATGCTTAGATCTTTAAAACTATGCAAAGGATTTTGATGCGGTTTTTTTTATAGATAGTGATTCAAGAGGAGGGTTTATATGTATAATTAATTTGTGTTATGTAGGTATTTAACTTACCTATATGGCTAACGCTAGCCGTGCGAAGCCGGGGCAGGTCGCTAATTTAACAATTCCTGGAAGTTGGTACTAAATATGCGAAGATAGCTTTTTACATAAAAGTAGGTATATTAATCATGATCGGCCAAATACGAAAATATTTTCAGGGAAATACAAAGGCAGCATTTATTTTACACCACTAAGGTGACACACAAGCCTACGGCCCACCTGCTGAGTGCTGATGGTAAGCGCAGTCACTGTAGACCTATACCCGATAGTAAAACCAGGGATATCATTAACGTGTTGCTAGCAACATGAGGTACTACCAGCGCAGTGTATCCTCGTTGAACACTAGAAACCTTACTCACCGCAAAAACACACTACATCAAAGTAGTCTTATTAGACTGTGGTCTTCTGTAAGGTGGAGGTATTGTCCCCAGTCGGGCAGCTCCAATTTTAATGGGATCCACTCCACTCCACAATCCACGAGATCCCAATTCGCACTGCCTCTTTTTGACTTTTGCAAGCATACGGCTCTCTGATAAAGCGTAGCCTATGGACACTTGCAACACCAAGGGTATCACTCGCGTGTTGCAGACCCTAAAATGTTTAAACTTTCATGTAGCATGTTTCGTGGTGACAAGGCGTCGAGTCCATAAAATTTAAAAGATAAGTCGAGTTGATATAAATTGCGGGAGCTTTGTTTCCCAAGTATTATTGAGGTAGGAATTGACATGACGTAATTTGTAGAGAGTCAGTAATCAGCCGGCGGTAGTTTTCCGATGACACTCGCGGAGATCTTCAGTCAGTCGACCGACAATTTTGGACGCAGACACACCTCTACCACCAGATAGGACACCCCGGAACCGGTGACGCCTGTAAACCACGAAATTATAATTGAAATAGAAGGTTAGAAAATGTATTTAAGTATATTTATTAAATATGGATGAGATGTACTCTTCTAAACATTACGTTTGTGTACCTACCTCGTTACTTTGTATGAATGAAAACTGATCTGTATTTACGGGTTTATCTAATTGACCTGTTCAGAATGTATTTAATGAAGAATATAAATATCTTTTATTATCATACAATTTCTTCTGAATGTATTTTTATCAATTTGGTAGTGACGAGTATATTATTAAATGCAGTACAATTAGTGAGATAAACAGATTTAATGGGTTCTTTGAACAGTCAAATGTTTTTAGTAGGTACAGTTAAGAAATGTCATGTCGCAAAATTATCTTCGTTGCAATCAGAGTATAAATAACAGTTTTTATTATTTTTTGTCATTGTACAGTAAACCTCCATTAAATACACTAGGCATTGAGTTGCAAACAAAAAAATTGTGTTAAATAAGCTACGAAATTCAACAAACGTAGGTAATTAAACGTGAGTCGTCTTGACCGTTAATTACAATATGCATAGAATTTAATTGTGTTTTGTCCTTTATAACTATTTATTTTTGGCGTGACTTGGAATATACAGATAGAAGAGTAATTCAGTCTACTTTTTATCTCGGGAAATTTTGATGTATTGTACGCAATTGTGAAGTTAGTAAATACATAAATAACTTTCCGAACATTATTTCACAGAATGTCGTCGCAAAAGCAGCTGACGTCTGAGGAAATCTTCGCTCTCGAAGATAAACACGGATGCCGGAACTACGCGCCCATCCCTGTTGCTCTCACCCGGGGCCAAGGTGAGCACTGAGCCATATACATACATAGCAGCTGTACAAATACAAAATGATTATTAATTATTATACACTACTACCCACTTGCCCCGGCTTTGCGGGTTACACAAAACCTAAATGAATTATACATAAAAACATTCCTCCTGAATCACTATCAATTGAAAAAAAACATCAAAATCCGTTGCGCAGTTTTAAATATCTAAACATATATCATGTCATAGGGACAGACAGACAACTGTGAGCGACTTTGTTTTATACCTTCTATGTGATTGGCGTATCTAGGTTTTTTTCCAAGGGGCTTGACCCCTGAGATACGTAGGAAAATATCTACGGAGGATAAAAAATGCAATAGCTCGTCTTTTAATTTGGTAGCCCAATATCTTCGGCACCGCACCGCTCGGATATATACTATGTACGCAACCACACCCTCCAGGTACGCCAATAACAGTGAAACTATATAATCACGTACACAAAGGTCTGTGAATATCCTTCAAGTTTCAGTTACACTTACTACCTAGTAAGTGTTCTAAATATTGAGATAAAAATAGGTTACATACTTTACATGAAACAACACACCTTCCCAAAAAAAGCAGTTGTTTTGCTTATATACAATAATGTACTTGATTTTTATCAGAAATGCACAATATTTGCAAACAGATACCTACGTACCTACATTAGTCCCGTTAAATAATACCTTCGTGCGAGACGTATAAAGAGAGAACCACACACTATACTAACCTGCATACCTCAGGAACATAAGTTCATTTCCTCCTTTATAAAGTCGTTAATTAAAATAATTATTCTATTGTAGCCCGTACCCACTACTGAATAACATCCAAATGTAAAGATAGTAGGTATTCCATTCTATAAATAAGTATGTTAAGAGGCCACATATAAAATTATTTTTGGCATATTGATATATAGATACTCGATTATGTAAATATTTTGCTGTTGGCAGGCCAAGACCTTATGTAGCAATGACATTGAATGATGTAATGAACACGCTCTCACAGCGATTGTTGACCTACACATTCAGATGGATACAATTATTATACAGATACATGCAAACATCGGTGTGATAAGCGCATAACGATCTAACAAACACAGTAACAATATAAAGCATACTTGAAGTTAACGTAGTGGTTATGTATTCTGTGCTTGAAAGTAGAAGTATACATACATGAATGGGCGTGCCGTCGTGAACTGAAAAATCTTCACGGTCAAGTGAACTGATACATTGCGGGTGACTAAAGTTTGCAGTGGGTGTGAAGAAATTGATGAATGTGACACTCTACAGACCTAACAGACCATAATAGCACAATTTGGTTGGGATATTTATCATGATTAGACGTCTGATTAATGTGTGACTACTGGACAGCTAAACATTTATAAAAAGAAATAAAAATAATGCCCGAAGCGGCAGTTTTGTGTTCTTGTAACTGAAAAAAAGAGTTTTCTTTTGTTTAGTCCTCAAGATAGTGTAGGATAGCTCCTGTGTACTTCTATAATTGCCTAGTGAAAGGGACATGGGAATTTAATGTAATACGCAGTGAGAATAAATAAAGTAAGGAAGAGGCTTAATTTGTTTAGGTGTGTTCGTATGGGACGTGGAAGGCAAGAAGTACTACGATTTCCTGAGCGCGTACTCAGCGGTGAACCAGGGACATTGCCACCCCAGGCTCCTTAAGGTGTTCAAGGAACAGGCTGAAAAACTCACACTCGTCTCCAGGTAATTTAAAGGTTATAGAAAAAAATTAAGACTACATTATTTATGATTTTACATACCATTCTTTCAGATTTTCTCACGCAGGGTTAACTAAATAATAATGCTTGGACATTATCACACAGCGCCTTCTGGCCCCAAACGAAGCAAAGCTTGTACTATGGGAACCAGCAGCTGATAGAATACATTTTTTTTTTGTAAATACATACTTATAATACATACCAAACATCCAGACGCAAATGTTTATCACATAAATATGATTGCCCGGCTGGAATCAAACCAGTGACCTCTAGCGTAGCAGTCAGGTTTACTAACCACTAGACCAGCGGTCTCGCCAACTATAGCTTAGATTGTCATTTCTTGTGACAAATCCATAAAGTAACCGTCTTCTAGACGATTCCCGTATCCTGTAGCTGAAGAAACCCGCAAACATTATAAGTTCTGGATCCATCTCTATTTCTATGCATGGATTTAATAATTTCTTGTCGTATTCCCCAGGGCATTCCACTCGGACCAGCTGGGCAAGTATGAGAAGTTTATGTGCGAAGTGTTTGGCTACGAGCGTCTGCTGCCGATGAACACGGGGGTCGAGGGCGGGGAGAGCGCGTGCAAGATCGCCCGCAAGTGGGGCTATGACGTCAAGAAGATACCCGAAGGAGAGGCCAAGGTAGGCCAACTAACACCCAGCAATAAACACACTAACTCTTATCTCACAAGCAAATAAGTATTTATATGAGACAGAAATCCAAGCAATTAGACCTTATTACTGTGAGATGTTTGATGTCGAACTATTGCAACACTCAAATAAAAATATATTTGATCATATAGTGTTTCCATAAAAGTTATCTCTCTTGTTGCCTTGTCTTAAATTCGTGTACTAACTATGTCGCGCACGTCATTATATGATCGGCAACAGTTGAATGGTTCACAATAACTAATGATTGGGATATCATTATGTAATTATGTCATTTATTTTATTTGCCATACTAAGTACCTTGTATAAAATAATAACAAATTATGAGTCCATGATATATGTATCTGCTCAGGGGTAAATAAACTAACCATCCTACTTATACAACATCTTACAAAATACCCCGTAAAAAATATAGGTAGTTAATTATCAAAGCCAAAAACTTTGTCCTCCAGATTATTTAACAGAATAGCCGACGTACCTATTTTACCTAATAATTTTCAAAAAATTACAAGATGGAAAAAAATATATGTTGTCAATTTCAAATCTTCCGATCCGCGAATTAGGTAGAAATGTAGGTAAATTCTGCGTAGGTTACTCTTTACTGAAATTGGTTTTGCACTTAAGTGAAAAATATATTTTTAATTTTTTTTGCGGTACGTTATACAGCGTTTCTTCGGTTCTTAAATATTGTGAATGGACACGTTATAAGGCCCCATTTAACCTCCTTTCGGCTTTACGGGTAATAGGTACATGCGACTCGGGAAAACGGTAGATGATTATCCCGTCAGTCGATTGTTATCAGATTTTTATATCAAAGGTCTGTCGTCTGTAAGATCTGATCTTAAATAGTTAAACTATCTTAGGCTTGGATAATTAGTAAATAAGTTTCGATCCATATTGCTGTGCTACGGAACCAGGAGCTACACGTAATAAATCTCGTATCACGGCCTGTTGCAGATAATCTTCGCAGAGAACAACTTCTGGGGCCGCACCCTGTCAGCAGTCTCTTCATCTTCGGACCCCCAGTGCTATAAAGGCTTTGGCCCTTACATGCCTGGCTTCAAGCTTATCCCCTACAACAATATTACAGCACTAGAGGTGAATCCCAATCAAATATAAATCTAATACATACGCTATACCTACATTCATTATTTTCGGAACCGGCGGGCACGTATGACGAGATTGATTAAAGTTAAAAGAGCAGAAGAGGTGTGAAAGGGCTGGATCCTAAGTACTTAAATTTATAAAAGTCAAAACTTATGTTTTTATTGAATGTTGGGTACTTGCAGAAAGAGCTGCAAGATCCAACAGTGGCTGCGTTCATGGTGGAGCCGATCCAAGGCGAGGCGGGCGCCATCATCCCTGACGAAGGCTACCTGCGGCAGGTGCGCGACCTGTGCACCAAGTACAACGTGCTCTGGATCGCTGACGAAGTGCAGACTGGTTTGGGTAACGATCTTTAATATTTCCCTAGTGTTTCCTCCACATGAACATTACAAGGAACTACGTAACCACGGGAAAATAACATTACGGGCGTAGGTATCCCGACTATTCCCGACTACATAAAAGTCATATTGCAGGTCGTACCGGCAAAATGCTGGCGGTGCAATACGAAAGCGTGAAGCCTGACATTCTGATCCTGGGCAAGGCGCTCAGCGGCGGCCTGATGCCAGTCTCCGCAGTGTTGGCCAACAATGCTGTTATGGACGTGAGTTTTTGTCCAAGAATCACCCAAAGATTATACTCTCAACAGCTTAAAGTTATTAAACTAAATTGGTAGACTTGCACGTGAGCTTGTTGGGATTAACCACAATATATTTCATTAGTTAAGTGATAGATGGCGCTACCTACTTTTCCTATTGCTGTTCCATACGGATATCTACACTTATTTATTGGATTAATTATCATCATGATCATGAAATGGTAATAATTTATGATTTGTCACCATTTGCGCAGGTCATCACGCCCGGCACTCATGGCTCCACGTACGGTGGTAACCCGTTAGCTTGCGCTGTTGCCACAGAAGCTGTTAAGGTGGGTTGTTATTGGATCATAATCCAATTTGTCTTATCTCGCGCGCGCCGGATCATTTGACAAAAGTTCAAGCCATGTGACCCTCGAAGTAAGTACTATAATGTAAGGAGACTTTAATTAATGTATCGAGTTAACCAATAACATTGATGATACTAATATTGTACCCACAGCAATCATAGAACCACATATATCGCGCAGGTATTGAATGACTGCACGCCATGTAGAAAATGTATCCGAGCCCTCTAAACACCTACTTAGAATCAATATTCTGCAGCTTTAGTCGATGTAGGATTTTATGTTTGTCAGATTCTTGGTAGGTCGCTTAGATTTATCTATAGCTTTGCCCTGTAGAACTATCGATACATGCCCTTGAAAATCAATAAGGATATCGATGAAAATATTGATACGATAGTCATACTGTAGTTGCTGGACTATCGATAGCGACGATATCTTATCGATAGTCGCCTATCCACCGGCAACACTATTTATTTATATGGTATGGCATGTATGTATGCTGTATTCGCAGGTCCTAATGGAGGAGAACTTAGTGGAGAACGCTGAGAAGATGGGCAAACTGTTCTGCGAAGAGCTGTCCAAAATCCCCAAGTCACAGGTGTTGGCGGTGCGCGGCCGAGGACTCATGTGCGCTATCGACGTGCACGAATGTAAGTATACACCTACGTACTATAATATTCTATGAACATTCACATAAATATTTCCAAACTGTCGGATATTAATCATAATAATAAGTTAATCAAGTATTTTTTTTATTCAGCACACTTCTTATGAACACTTTTTATCGTTTAAGAAGTGTTCATTCCATTCGAAAGCATTTTAATTAAAATCGTAATAGCTTTAGATTAGAATATATTATATTCCTAAGATTCCTTACGTATGTTTATTGTTTGTATGTATCAATACATACAAACAATAAAGCGCGACATTGGCAACAAAAGTCCTTGAAGAGGATTGATTGCCATAGTTAGGAAGAAGAAGAAAGCTCAAACCTATATTGTTATCTATCTCTATTCTCTATGTTTGATCAGCTATCCCGGCCTACGAGTTGTGTTTGCGGCTGCGGGACGCGGGCCTGCTGACGAAGCCGACGCACGGACAGACCGTCCGGCTCGCGCCGCCGCTCGTCATCACCGCGGAACAGGTGCGGGACGGCGCCAACATCATCCGCAAAGTCCTCAACAGCTTCAACAAATAAACCTCCCAACACACAACTATATACTAAATAAGATTTCCAGATTGATTATGTTAACTAAAGCCGGTATTGTAAGACGACGCTCAGTCACGAAACTAGATTTGAGTAGAGATTTATTCTAGATCTAAAGTCGAGCCAAGATTACTTGAAGCAAAGCCTAGATTTTACCCTCTAATGATCAGGTGAGCTGAGATCAAATGACACTTGAGTCTTGTTTTAAAATACTGGTCTGAGACACAGCACTGTAATTTGTGCTTTAAGTGGAGTGACTTAGGTATAGTATAGTTTATCATACCTTAGTATACTTATTTATTGTAATTTTTAATAGATGAGAACAGCGCATAAGTTAGGCATTGAATGCCTTACGTGCCATGCATGGACTTGATAATTTTAGAATTTGATGATGATCCTAAGGGAGACGGTAACGCTTCGCGCTGATATCATTTGATAAAAAAGTATAACAATAAACTAAGGATGTGTCTTTGTAAGGTCCTTACCAGACTTTAGTCAAATCGGCGCCGCTTAATATGTGCATAGTTATTATAAGGCGTGTATATTATACACTGCTCCTCTCGTTGTTTACAACTTGGCTGTATATTATTATTATTACAAGCAAATAATAACAATGTTTTGATAACATGTTGTATGGTCCTTATTTTATTATCTCAAACATGATAAATATTCAAAACTGTGGATGATATTCAAATGCAAAATACAATCTGAAAACAGTGTGATTGTGCGATAATAATACTTATAGAAATGTTCACAACACTCATGATCACAGTTGGTTGAGGTAAATACTGTTTTTTAATGTAACAACGGTACGGTAATACAACGATATATCACGATAAATAGTGTGTTCCACTGGCACTTTATACTATACGTAATTAAAGCAGCATATTTATATTATCTGTGACATATATCAAGCCCCTTTACATATTATAATAAGTAATTAATTTATTATTACGTATACTGGTCGTTTTTTAATCTATGTACTAACTTATTATATTATACATCAGCATCTAATACACCCAACTGGGCTCGCATTGTATCCGTCAGTTTCGATAACAGGACGCTCTCGTCCAGCCTCATTTTTGCACTTTCCAATAAACCTGTAACCAAAAATTATATTATTAATAAACTTAAACATAATTTAGAGCTGATTTTAATTAATCGATGCAGTGATTCTAATACAGGAAACGGATGAATTAATTTAATGCTTTGCCTCCCAAAACGTTTCACTATCCAACGATTCATGGATCATAGAAAAAGTAATCATACTTTAGATTAGATCATCGCAATCAATTGCTGTACATTTTATTTGATGTTTTTTGGAATATCATAAATATACATTGAAAATACAGAGACAAGAGATATAAAAAAGTGCATTACAGAAGATCAAATGACTATATTTGGAACTGCATTTTTTTATTATACGAGAGGGCAATCATCACGATTCACAACCTGTAACCTGTAACAAATGCAGTTGGACCCGAGGACCTATACAGCGCCGGCCCTTGTCCATGTTCAGGGTAAAGCGAGATTGTCTTTTGGCCACCTGTAGTCGATGCTCTAATAACTACTAATGCCTGTTTCTTAATTTAAAATAGACCGGCCAAGTGCGAGTCGGACTCGCGCACCGAGGGTTCCGCACACGGATATGACCGGTTACTCTACCTACAAGTGTAGGTAGAGTAACCGGTCATATCTTTTCTTACAAGTTTGATATTTTCACAGCTGAAAGAGACCTTAGACCTGGGTATTTAATATTAATTTCAACTTGATAACTGCACGCGTTCTTGAGTTCTTGACAGACTGATAGACAGACAATAAAGTGATCTTATAAGAGTTCTTTTTCTCCTTTTGAGGTACGGAAACCTAAAAATGACAGTTAGCAACCCTGGTCACCTCGCCTACAGAGCGACCGCTCCTCCCGTTTTACCCTTGGGCTAGCGCTGGGGACCTATAATTGCAGTCCCGCGTGGCACTGCACCTCGAGACTTTACTTGATAAGACTTCTTTGTCCACAAGCGATTTGCTAGTGACAGTGCCCTTCAAACTGCACCCTGTAGGGTAATAATAGGAACAGAAACACTATGCCTACTATTTGACTGCAGATTTGAGATTGGTATTCATCTATTCCACGGTAGGAGATGGCGAGACGAACTGGATAACACAATAACAGACTGGACAACACTAGCGTTGGACAGACAATCTTGGAAGTCATGGAGGGAGGCCATTGCCCAGCAGTGGGATGTACCAGGCTGACAGTAACAGTAACAGTAATGCATCTATTCAACCTCTTACATTAAGAAACTAAAAAAAACTGGTAGAAATGTTAGTAACATTTGAGAAATTAGTAGTGTGCATAGTTTTATTATATAATTTTGACCGCATTTGGCGCATTTGACCGCACAACTTTCAAAGCAATAGAGGAAGCAGCTCAAATGCATGGTATTGAACCCACTCTCATTAGATGGATCAAGAACATGCTAGAAGGCAGAGTGATAATGTCCACTCTTATGGGAGAACAAATCACGGCCACTACCACTAGAGAATGCCCGCAAGGAGGAGTGCTTTCACCAACACTCTGGAGCATTGTGGTCAACTCACTAATGTTAAAAACGAATAAAGGACCGTTCTATACGGTTGGATATGCGGACGACATTGTAATACTCGTCAATGGCAAATTCCCAAATACAGTATCAACATTGATGCAAGAAGCTCTTGACATAGTGGAGAACTGGTGCACAGAAAACCATCTATCAGTTAACCCGAGCAAAATGAATGTAATTTTATTAACAAAAAAGAAGATACTTACAGGCCTTAGGGACCTAAAGATGTACAATAAAAGTATCAATTGGGCCAATGAGGTCAAGTATCTAGGAGTGATACTTGACAAACAACTCAGATGGCATACGCATGCTAACCACGTCATCAGTAAAGCACTGAATGTGCTGAACATGTGCAGGGCAGCATACGGAAAAACATGGGGTCTTCAGCCCAAGATAATGTATTGGATATACCGAATGATGTTAAGACCGATACTAACATACGGAAGCATTGTGTGGTGGCCCAGGACCAAATTAAAAACATTTCGGGACACCCTATTGAAAGTGCAAAGAACAGCCTGCATGGCCATCACAGGTGCATTCAAAACTACACCGACGGTAGCAATGGAAAGTCTTCTAAATCTTACTCCACTGCATATCGTCATTGAGACTGAGGCTAGGAATGCCATCTACAGACTGGTACTAACCGGCCAATGGGATGCAACTCAATCCAGCCAAGATCATACCAGACTAGCACCCAACAAGGAGCTGGACAATATAAGAAACATGAGTTGTGACAGAATCCTGACTAGACACATGTTTCACAGAAGGTTCAGTACCCATATTCCGACCAGACAACAGTGGGAAAGAGGTCTACGGAAACCAAGGGAAGAACAAATGATATGGTACACAGATGGTTCCAAGACCAGAGATGGCACTGGAGCCGGTGTGTACACAGAAGGATTTCACCAAAGCATCAGCATGGGAACAACACCATCAATATTTCAGGCTGAAACCTATGCAATAATTGCTTGTGCAAACGAAATATTGGACAAGCGGATCAAGGATAAATATATCTACATCTGCAGCGACAGTCAAGCCGCACTCAAAGCACTCAGCTCCTGTGTACTAAACTCTGCACTGGCTGCGGAGTGTGCCCACCTCCTTAACAGATGTGGTGCGCACAACGTGGTTAGGTTAGTCTGGGTCCCTGGGCATGAGGGGATAGAGGGCAATGAGCTTGCGGATGGCCTAGCTAAAGAAGGATCGATGGAAAAATTCATAGGTCCAGAACCCTTCATTGGCGTACCAACTGGAGCCTACAGAAGTGCATTGCACAAATATGCTAATGAACGCCACGAAAAAGAATGGTCAACGACCACGGGCCTGAGACATTCTAAGCAGTTTATAAGCAAATGGAAAGAGGGCAATAGCCGAAAACTAATGAGCCTGACCAGATGTCAACTAAGACAACTAACGTGGAACACGTGCTATGCTGCTGCGACGCACTCGCGCGGCAGCGAATGGAAATTCTGGGGACGGCATATCCGGAACCAGAGGAATACATGCTCTACCCTGCTGGCAAAATCTGCAGACTCATTCAGGGAGTATTTGACACAGCAGGTAAGTAGAGCAATCATGGCTAAGGGCTGCACTAAAGATCCCAAGGGTCGAAGTGCTTCTGGGGCAACCTGGACTCGTTCAGCCTACTAATAAGATAAGATTATATAATTCAAAAAAATATTATCTGTTAACAACTTCAACTTAAATGCCGCAAACCACGCAGGTTTACTGTTAATGACGTTAAAACGTTAAGACGAGTTATTTATGTTTGCATGTCAGGTTATTGTTATCTTAACATAGTATAAAACAAAGTCGCTTCCCGCACCGTCTGTACGCTTCGATTTTTAAAATATGTACGCAACTTATTTTAATGCGGTTTTCAATAATAGACGGAGTGATTCGCGAGGATGGTTTCATATAATTTAGGTTTCACATTAGGTTTCATAGAGTGTACTCTAATGCAAATTATAATAGAGAAAATCCGACCCGAGATATACTCGTGCGAAGTCACGGGTGTGTCGCTAGTGGACCGTATATTCCTTTACTCAATATAAAATACTGCATGTTATTTTCTTAGTACATAAGTATAGGTAAGTTTTGTAAAATAATAATAATAATAGAGGTTTAATAGAAATTTTAATTATTTTTGATAATCCTTTGTATCACGAAGCCCTTTTTGCCATTGCGTTGCTTTAGCGATATAAGTGGTAAATTACACCTTTATAAGTGCCTTATTAGGGCCTAAACGGAATAAATGATTTATTATAGAGTGATTTTGAAACTTATATGGCTATCGCTGCCCGTGCGAAGCCGGGGCAGGTCGCTAGTTACTTATTAAAATACTAGCTCTTAAATCACTCTATCTATTAAAAAAACGCATTAAAATTCGTTGCGTAGTTTTAAAGATCCAAGCATACATAGGGACAGACAGACAGCGGGAAGCAACTTTGATTTATACTATGTAGTGATGGTACTGATGGTCGCTGTACTCAATCGTAATTCCATTTATCAGTCGGCGTCACCGAGTTACGGAGCTGCTTACATCACAATTGGGTAAATGTAAGACTTTCCGAAAACAATTTACTTGGTTGGTTACTTGGTTCCTTAAGTACATAATACAGTCACCTGTCAGACAATATATCTCTTTGTGATTGTCATTTCCTAGTACCTACGTATTTCGGTGAAGGAAGTTCGGAATCTGTTTTACCTATTATAGGTAACCTATACAAGAATAAAAATCTATGCAACTTTAGTATGGATATTATTATCGG
This sequence comes from Falcaria lacertinaria, assembly GCA_951449985.1. Classification (NCBI taxonomy): domain Eukaryota; kingdom Metazoa; phylum Arthropoda; class Insecta; order Lepidoptera; family Drepanidae; genus Falcaria; species Falcaria lacertinaria. The sequence continues at coordinate 3,141,076 of OX602109.1, read as the reverse complement.
TCATTTAGCATAATGTCAAGAATAGTCCTACTTTTCATACATTGAATACACAAGCTTAGTTGTCACTATCACTGTACAGACATAAGATAATGTTTATAGTGTTTTCCGGTGCTTACCTAACTTTGTCACGAGGTAAATGCGAGAGTTGGAAATATGCACGATTGCTAAGTGTTTTTTTTATATACAACCAACCCTACGGGCCGCCTGACGGTAAGCGATTACCGTAGGCTATGGACGCTTGCAACACCAGGTAAGTATGGAGTAATGGATTTACGGAATGTTAGAAGATGTTAGTTCACAGATCGTTCGACAATCTCATTTACAACTGAGCTCTGATCCCTCAACATTATTTCAATATGTTTTTCAAAGGTTACAACTTTTAATTATGACACTCTCACTCACATCATTAAACAACATTTTAACAAGTACTTCGGAAGGAACCTGAGAGACGGTTCTCCTCTCTCCCTCTATCTCTATCTATGATCATGGCAGTTAGGATGCTGCCGAAATATTGGAAACTCATAAATAAGTACTTAAAGTGGCATGAACCCTTAAATATGTTGTAACTGTGTATATACTGGTCGCGTAAATAGAAAATAGAATTAAGAGTATGACCAAGTCCACCCACCTCCATTGATACAGTCCCAGCACTCCTGTATCTCATAGCTGAGGCCCGCACTGTTGTGGAAATGGAACTTGTATTTTCCTTTCGGTAATGTCCACTCTGTATTGTTAGCAGCCGATATTTGCAACACTGTGGGGCACCAGAAGTAGTCGAGCTGTGGACGAAAACATTGTTATTTTATTGTCTTTGCGTGACAAAGGTAAGGTAAAGTGTTTTTAAGTACTTAGGCGACAGTTCAAATGGATTAACAATTAATATTTATGAAATGTGTGAGTATTTCTATGGTATAGATAAATTCGATACGGATAGGTATATTATTCGTCAAATACGACGCTATCTATTTGCATTTATGTAATTCAATAAGTTGTCAACTACTATCAATCATACTTTATCATAGTCAAGTCGTCTTATGGTTGACGTGTCATTGAAATTACTGTGATTGAATATGGAAAATATATTATATTTATATGTGCAAGCTATCTTACTGTTATTGCGCCTTTGGTCCCCACGATCTCTGCTTTATTGGGCAAGGTGGCGCGTGTGTGCGCCGACAGCATTGCCGTACGTCCATCCTTGTACTTCAAAGCGCAGGATATAGATTCGTCGACACCAATTTTGTTCAAATGGCCCGTACAGACTATATCCGTCGGGGGCTCCTTGTATACGAACTGGATCAGTTGTAGCATGTATACGCCCAGATCCAACACAGCGCCACCTCCTAAGTCCTTCATTCTGTAATATGTGTTGCAGCTTCTTTATGTCAATCACGTTATAGAAAAGGTAAAGCCTATACAAGATCAGAGAGTGCGATAAAAAGCGGCGAAGTAAAATATCTTACAAGTTCCTCTCAATGTCGTTAATTTCGACCCCAAACTGTATGCTGATGTGATAGACGTCCCCAAGCCCGCCAGAAGTTATGTGCTGATCCAAAGCGTCGTAAGCGGGAAAGAACCTCGACCACATCCCCTCTAGGAGGAACAGTTTCCGTTCGCGCGCCAGGTCCACCAGAGATTTAGTCTGTTTGTAAGTCATGCCCATAGGCTTCTCGCATAGCACGTGTTTACCGTTCTCTAACATTAATTTAGTTATTTCATAGTGTTGCAAGTTCATGACACTCACGAAAACTATGTCTGGAAATAAGAAAATTGTCGAGTAAATACGTCAATGCGCTAGCGAATATAGATTTCGATGTAGGATGCAGCGTGTTGATAGAAGAGCTCAAAGTTAGTTGGTAACAATAAAAAGAATTAATGCGAAATGATTCCAAAGTGTAAATGACACGAGAACAATGAGTAGTAATGGCAGTAAATTGTCAATGCGGCATGTAGAATGCAGGTACCTATAGCCTCATCGTGCGCGAGCGTATCGTAGCCTTCGTATGCGGTGGTAACTTTGTGGAGCGTGGCCAATCTGTGCGCACGATCGAGGTCTTTGCCAGCTATGGCGACGACAGTGTGCTGATCCGGCAGTGTCGCCAGGGCGGTCAGGAAGTCGTGCGCTATCATACCCACCCCCGCCACACCCCATTTTAGTACCATGCCCATCTGAAATACAAATACATAGGTACTTTAAGCAACGCTTGGCATATTTTGCACGAGCTGTTGAAATATTTGGATAGAATAACCACGTAGGTGCTGTCTGCGTTAAAGGGATCATGTAATAGTCTTTCGTCTTATATTTTAAGTGTGTTTAAATTTAAGAGACAGTGGAATTTAAATACCTTTCCAATATACAGGGGGCACGTAACCATTTGGACTTGGATGTGGCCTTATGCTCACCAGTGCTTAACGGAACAAACAACACACCAGAAATGTTAAATTTTATTTCAGTTTATAAGCCGGACGACGGAGACATTAAGTGATGAGGATAGTAATATCATTGTCAAAGATAAGTTGAGTATATCCTAAACACAGCCAGATGTTAGTCACGGAAAATGTAGCAACACGCTAAACAAGCCTCTCCGAAATAACAAAACAACGAATTGGTCTTTAAAATAACATTTTGAAATATTGTACTTTTTTCAGTGTATTAATTTCTAAACATGGAACGAAATTAATTAAAACTTATTGTATTGAAAACATTAATTTATTAAAATTATATTTTCCGCTTAGACATCGAACAAGTTTATTGCTTACTTGAAATTATTTAAATGAAAGCCGCTATATCCTTCCTTAGGCGTATTTCAATATCCGTAATTTAACACTTCACAGTGCTAACAAAATTCAACACCACCCATTAATACGTTCTGGTTGCTGGTGTTGAAAAAATTTATATAACGCGCTTTTAAATTCTTATCATCGAGATAATTATAAAATTTTTGATATCAAACTGTTTTATCTTTTTGAGTGGAACACAAGAGCATAGCGATTTGTGGACACGCGCGAAATGATTTGTTAAATATGTGTGTTCGCTTCACATACCTACGTAATGGTGTTAATTGGACCATGTCATGTCGTATGACGACGTAAATTACATAGCTACGTAGGAAAGGATATTATAGGGTGCAGTAGTACCATTCCATTGGCTTAAGTAGGTCGATTGCCAGTTATTAACTGCCAGGCACATGTGACTGTTTATTTATGACTTTTTAATGACAACATTCATCAAACAACATTGTATTGTAGGTAGTAGCTAATATACTGTAGTAGCTACCTACCTTTTTAGAATTCCGTAACCAAATGACGAACAAGAAATCCTTTTTTCGCCGTCAGATCACTCAGATCTGTCCGTCTGTATAAACCTGTACCTACTTAGATTAAAAAAGGTGCATTTACAGTTACATGCATTTTACACTAAAACTAAGTACATTTATTGGATAAGTGGTAAGAAAAAATATATAGACAAAGGTAAAGAAAAGTATAAGTTTACAGAGGCATTATCATATCTAGGGTAATTTGCAGGTATCTATGATCTTCTAAAGTCGCGATAGTTTATAAATTTGCGAATGAAGTAGCACCTGATAAGATTCGCAAATACCACAGCTAGTTGGAAACTTTAGATTTGTGAGCTGACTTGCAAGAAACGTCGAGGTACCTACCAACATAAAGATATAAGATGAGTTTCGAGCATGAAGTTTGAATATGAATCACATTAATAGTTGATCATGCTTCATAGGGGAATCTCCAATAACCAGGTACTTTCCTCGAACACCATGTTTCCATGGATCTTAGGACTAGAGTCTTAAGACCTTTAGAAGGGAGATTTCAAGTAACAAAGTTTTTGGAGATTTTTGAACTCCCATTCCCCCATGTAATGCACCATAACGTTTTTCTGACGCTCCCTAACTAGATAGTCTAGTCTCTAGTATATAAGTAAGTACCAAGCAAATGTAATTAAGTACCAAGCAAATGTAATTAAAATCCATTATGCTACATAGGTGCAATTGAGTAACTGTATTTTAATAAATACCAATTATTAAATATGTAACATAAATATTATAGTGTCAGGTTTAAGTGGTTATTGTATTGCTAATATACAAAGGAACTTCTGGCTTTTTGAAATGTAAATAGCATAATTTTGTATGCCTGTCAGTCATAGTAATTATGAAAAAAAAAAAATCTTATGTTTTGTTTCGGTTATGGAAAATAAAATTCTTAATTTGCCTCCCCGCCAGCCACACCAAGTTGGAGATTGTTGAAAAACACAACATTAAATAATAATACAAATTTTTTTAATGTATATTTCTAACTAGCTCCTGCCCGCGACTACGTCCGCGTTGAGTCTAGAATCTCAGAGGAACCTGAAATTTTCCCGGGATAAAAACATTTTCCCGATATAAAAACATTTTCCCCGGATAAAAAGTATCCTATATGTTAATCCAAGTCATAATTTATCTGTGTTCCAAATTTCATCCAAATCCGTTGAGTAGTTTTTGCATGAAAGAGTAACAAACATCCATCCATACTCACAAACTTTCGCATTTATAATATTAGTAGGATGTATCATATTAAATCATTTAATTCAGACTTTATTCAATTAAACCTACATGCCAATAAAAAAACCAATTAGATTTTACAATCACACAGGACAAAATAAATGTGAGTGTAGGAATAGAGCCTCAGAGTAGGCCCAATAAATGTCTCATTTGTGTTATACCAGCTGTGGGTACTATTAAAACTTATGGATTGATATTTGAGTTAAATATTTAGTTGTATGGCTCAGGTATTCATGTCATGGACATCCACTTCTTTAGAAGGTACACCATATTCTTACATACTTGGATGTGCTCAGTGCAGAACAGTTTAAAAAAATTGGATGTTTATATATATCTAGATATAAAATGTGAAGGTACTTACAGTGCTTTGATAAGGACTTTCAAAAAATTCCACTTAAATTCCAAGAAATCTATCTGTAAACGATAATTTCTCTTATGTTATTATATTAAAGTTATTGAAATAAACGAATACCTTGAAAGCAAAATAATGTTTTCCGATATCGAATTGATAGGTAAAAATAACAGAAAGAAAATTGATTTAAGTGACTAAAGCAAAGCCATGGCCACAATACAATAGTTGACATATTATTATACTAATAATTAAGTAAATTTACAGGAAAATATTAATTCGAATACAGTAAATTACTACCAAACTTACAAAATAGTCACCTGACTACAACCGTGTAAACGCCGTCACTTTAGGTTTGGAAGATAATACTCTCGCATTTGTTATAAGGGGAATTAACGATAGTGGTCCATTGTTTTTATCTAATTTTACGCCAATATCTTGCAAATCAGTGAGAAAAATTCAAATACAGGCAAGCGCTGTAGTAATTGAAAAGACGAGTTGCTTTGCTAGGACTGCTAGGAAGTACTATGTAGTGGTATATAGGAACTGAACCACAAGACCACAACTGACTGAATAGCGATTTGCTAGCGATTTAACGATCAGCTGGCAGTCTGTGTCTGACTGAATGCACAGAGTACTACTGACTGACAGTTAACCCTGACAGTGACAAGCAAGATTGATAGATCTTCAGAATAAGGACGAAGCTCGCTTACGCTATAGAAACCGCACTTAAATAAAGCCGTTTAACAGCTCTCTAATTCACATTTTTATAATACAAGTTACACAAGTGTGAGTGAGTAGGAAGTGTTAATTTAGAAGCGTAGCCGAGCGGTTCTTCTTCTTCTTCTTCCTAAGTATGGCAATCAATCCCTTCAGGGACTATTTTTGCCAGTGTCGAGTGTTAGAGAATTTTCATGTTGCAAAATTTCTCGTGTTTGCCGCATTAAAATGCCTAGTGTCATGCATTCTAACGCCCAATGGAGTTTCTGGAGACAACCCACGGCAGTAGCAGATCGTAACACGCCTTTAGATTAGAGGTAACCTATTGACCAAAATGATAAATCACTTAACCCAAAAGTCGTATTATGGCATTATTTCCAATGCTCCTATAAATCAGTCACTAAATGAAACTTTACTGCACATATCGACACTAAAAATACACATTAAAGATCACTATATCACAATTTACGACACACTGGAAAAAATCTCAACCGCTCCGCCTGATTCCCGCCAAAAACTCCTCAGCCGAGCGGTTGTATTCTCTTGGGAGTTAGACAGACAGAGTACATACATAATGTAGTGTATGTACTCTGTGGCTGAGTCAGACAGCTGATCTGATTGTTTGATTCGACTTCGATAAGATTTTTATTCTTAACTTTTTTGGTTTAGCAATGTCGTCAGTCATAATTAGAAGGTCGTATCTTAAAGTCAAAACCAATTTGCTATCAACAAATAACTCTTTTGTTTTAGTGCCTTGTACAAGTGTCTTCCCTCGCAAGTTTAGTGACGATAAACTTGGCAACAGCCCTCAATTCAGCAGTAGCACTATTCTTGTTGAGAATGGCCTTAACGTTCACGAACTTCCCGTTATAGTAAGAAAGTTGAAAAATCTTTCGGAAATAGATGACAAACCAGCAGCAGAACTAGAAAGAAGTCCTCAAGATTCGGTAAGTTACAATTTGATTCAAGAGGAGTTCAAACAATGCTTGGACTTGCGGGAAGTATTCTCTCTCATTTCCAAATGTACAAAGATATCCCCAAATATTGCGTTAGGTGCCATGGAACGGATATATGAGTTGGAAAAGAATCCAAATAACCTGCCAGTAGATCCTAGCAGCATGCATGTCAATATAGCCAAAGGTGCTATCTTGGACAAACTGTTGAAAGTAGTCATGAAAACCGAAGATACAAAGACAATATTAAATATACTACAAATGGAATTTTTATTCATGGAACCATATAAACAACAATTTTCTGATGAGATTTTATTACGGGTTATAGACAATAAACTAACAGTAACACAGTTATGTGACTTTGTAATGTTTCTTAGCAGGAATAAACATGATCCAAGATATTCCGAGACAGTTGATAAATTATGGGTTGGATTTGTTGAAAGGGAAGCAGACATAAATGAGACTAATATTGGACAACTATTTGCAACATTGCATGCTTTTAAAGCTAGTAAGAGAACCATACTTACATTATTAGAGGACAAATTCTATGATCTATGGCCCAAGATCAATGTAACTGTAATGCAGGAAGTGCTGAACATTTTTACTCAAGAAAAGTATTTGAGCATTCAATCATTTGCTGCAGTTGGCAGATGGCTGAACACAAACATTCATGCTGTAGATGAAGACTCACTATTGGATATTGTTTCAAAGCTCACCAAATTAAACTACACAGATGACCAGATTGAGAGAGCTGTGGAAAAGTATGTCAAACTTAAGGGCTCAAAGATTGATACTCATGTTTTCATTGTAGGAATACTAAACTACTGCATGCAATTCCAAATATGCAACAAGCAGATCCTACAAGCATGCAGTGAATATTTTTCTATGAAAGGGCACACTGTACCATCAAGTTTTATTAGATCATTGATATACCCATTTGGATTCCTGCATTACAATCCTGGCTTAGATTTTTGGGTGAAAGCTGAGGAAATAATCATCAAAAAAATTGATAAAATCATCACAAATGATCTGTGCTCAATAATACTGGCATACATTTATGTTGGTCAATATCCTTTGAATGTGATTAAAAGAGTTTTTGCATCTGAATACCTAATAAAGGTAAAGGACCCAGATGCATTGAGAAGGCTGCACCTAATTGATACAGCATTGACTTTAGAATGTGATGAATATGTAGGACCACTTCTGCCAAAAGACCAGTGGTCTAAGCCAGTTTCTCAAGATCATAGAGTTAAAAATATAATTAAGAAAACAGTTGATAGCTTTGTATGCCATTTTGGAGCTGAAAAAGTATCCACAGCTGTTTTAGTGCCAAATTTATGCTCAGATGAAACATATTTGTTGGATGTGATGATACACCCTGCTGGTATGGGCAGTAATATGTTTAATTGGAAGTCAAGATCTGCACCAAATGAAAATATAGCTGTACTTATACATCTGCCTAACCATTACTGCTCTGATAATAAGCAGTTGATTGGTCCTCAAATGATGAAAAGAAAACATTTGAAAATTTTGGGCATGAGGGTAGTGAGCCTTCAATATTCAGTTCTAAGTCATTACTACACATCATGTAATATGTCAGGTCTGAAGCAGTATATTGCTGATAGCATTGATAATGCAGACCCGTGACAATGAAATGGGTGTATATGCACTTAAGATTTCGAATATTTGATATACCTATACAAGTGATGTAGAATAAGAATCAATGTAATAAAACATACTATTTTATTTAGTTTTAGATATTATTATATACAAAAATATTTTTCTAGTCTTGTATTACTTTATTTTTATCCTGGAAATAAAGTATTTAGTATTTTATGATTATGCAGTTTGAATGTGTACGAACAAACACTGAAATAAAGTGATTAAGTGATTAGGGCGTAAATAAGGACCAATGTAATTTTATCATTAATTTATTTTCATTATACTCATAACATCTTTCACTTATAATTTACTCACTGACTAATTAATTCACTAGAATTATTATTTGAATATACTTTAATAATGTTTAAACAACTTATACATTTCGAAATATTTTTCTATGAAAAACTCGTTCCAGATCAAAATGTTATAATATAATAGCCAGCTTATCGGCCAGCGAAGTCTATCTAAGTTCGTTATTGCTCAGCTTCTTGAGATAAGTATAGTAGAACATGTTTAGTTACTCGCGTCCACAGACCTTGAACCGTCTCGAGCTAACAAGTAGTACCTTATGTAGTCAGTAAGTACCTAAATATACATATAGGTATTACACTAGATACATATTTTGGCTGTTAGTTCTTATATAATATTCTCAAAGTAGTACAGATAATGTTGTTAACAATTTAGTTAAAGAAGGTAAATGTTTTATAAACGTGGGGATAAATGAATTAGAATACCAAAAGTCAATAGGGCTGATGGATTTTGAGGTTCGACGTGGTTTAGGTCCCCACTACACGTCCTTGAAATCACAGATAGAATATGTCATCATTAACGTACTCGACGTACTCGACTCCCGTTGACTGCCCATAGCCAGAAATGACTAAATTACAATATTATAGCCATAATGGTGTATCACAGCAACTCTAGCCTGAATTTAAAATTGTAAAGAATGTGTTTACGCTGACTCACAGCCTAACATCTAAGGTAGGTAATTTAATAATTTCATATCAATAAATTACTTGACACTCGCCAAGGGTACCGTCGCCACTCGTCTCTCCTGCACTTTTGGGTCACGTGGACACAACTGCTCACGTGACCCCGTGCTGCCATTTCTAGTTCGCCAGTGTAACCACCGATTATGCGACTGCACGTCAATTTAACTTTCAATTACTTCGTAAGGCTAAAATGTACCACTGAATACAAACACGATTTATCTATTTGAAATAGGTAACTATGTGCATATCTTGAATTAGAACTAGAAATGTTATTATAACGTGATATTTCTAACACACAATGTTATTTCCAAAAGCTATTTTAATGAATATTACAAATTACTAATGGTTCACTGAGACAGATGATAGTTTAAGTAGTAGTCTACTTGATGAATGTAGAGTAAAACTACGCTATTAATCTTAATTCTTAGTATTGCCACCGAGTCCATCTCCCAATGCAAATATGAGGTTTGGCACATTACGTAGGTAGGGCGTTCAGGCGGCCACCAAGTGACCCCCTACTCGATATTACATACGTCTACATTTTCATATACTTTAGGTGCCGTTACCTTCGATTTTTTTTCTACCTAGTGTAGGTACTCGTAATTTAGTTTGTTTGATTTCGTGCCTCGATTGATAGTGATTGATGACTGTACGAGCGAACATATTCTAAATTTGAATGAGATCTGTCCCTAATTGAAGTACATGATCACACATCTTTATATTTTTTGTTATTTATTATTTCATAATTATTGAGAATTTGGATGCATGAGGATATCTACTTCGTTAGGACATTGGAAAATAAAATAGTGTTATTATTCACTTGAAATATCATAACAGAACACAAAGTTAGAATATCTTCTAATATAGATATATGTTATCCTGATTAAATATTTTATTTTATAAATTTCGTCTTAGATATATAAACTTTAGGACAGATTTAAATTGAATTATAAGTATAAATATTTAAATATATTATAAGTAAGTATATCAATTCAAAAATGTTTCGAATAAATTATCATCGATTACCTATTAGTAGGCATAAATAGATTTACAATTTCATCTATGAGGAAAGGAAGATATGTGATCACTATTTCAGTTATTCCGTGTTTTTACATCACTAAGTGACAAAGAACACATCGAAGAACCTAAAACGACATTACAGTATTAGTTTTTATATTTAATATAATTTAGAATGATTTATACTTAATTTTATTAAGTGAACATTCTCAAATTGTTCAAATTTTATTATCCGAGTGGGAAATGGGAGGAATAACTACGAACCTGATTCGTGATCTCAGATTGAGTAGAAGGCAACGTTTTCGTAACTGAGCACTGTTTTGTTCATAGTCATAGACGGGAAATAGACGGTCGACTCATGAATCTAACAACTACTTAGGTACTTAATATTATGGCATCTACAACGACGACGTCAATCTTAGATAATGGAACAACGAAACTGCCAATTCAGTAGGTTGAAGTATTAGTATTGTGAGGGTTTTATTGATACATAGGTATTCAAATAAACTTCCTGTTGTCTCCATTTACGAAATTGATTAAAGCTCTTTAAAATGAATCTATATTTCGCATCGAAATAAGCTTTGCTTGGAAAATAATAAATGCTTTGCAATATTTTTATGCAGGCACTATCAACTTTCAGTTGTCATCATCTGAGAATAATTGCCTGGAATGTATACATATTTTATCGTCTCGTTAATAATTAGACAACTCCATAGAAAAAAATACTAACAGATCCCTATTCTATATTCTTTTAATAAAACTGATATCGTGGAATATGCGTCTTTTGACAATTGGTTATCTAATACCAGCTACCGCCCCGGCTACGCACGTGTGCTTTACGGCGAGCGCGCACTGCGTTGCGTTTATCTGCCTGTGCGCAGTGCGCTCACCTTTAAACATAAAATATAATAAAAACATAAAAGCTTCCCCAGGAATTACTATTCACCACCAATCTATTAGTGAAAACCGCATTAAAATCCATTGCTAAAGATCTAAGCTTATAGACGGCAACGCCGCGGCGGGAATCGACTTTGTTTAAATTGAAAATGAAGTTGGTAGACTTACGGACTAGGTAGTGTTACAACATCGATCCCTATTTGGCAGTATCTAACACGCTTTAGATACATAAATCAGACATATTGTTTGATTCCTGTGCTCTGATCTACAACATGAAGTTAGAGTAACGGCTTAGGCTGCACCTTCTTTGTAAGCACGCATTGATGGTTTTCATTCTCATATAACTAATTACATATTCTCATTATTTCGAATTGTCAAAACAAGAACTTATCATGTCCATATATACCTACGTACCCCTAAACGAAATGTAGGTTTAGTAACATTGTGATATCAAGTGAACTACGTAAATCCGTAATAATAAGTGAAAAGTAAAGTAGGTATTCTTACATTAAAAATAGAGTCGCATTACATACAATCACAGAAATCTACCTATGCGAGTGTGCGCATCAAGGTAAACTAGAATTTAATTACGTACCTACGATGCAAACCAGGGAATTTGGCTTAAAAACATGTCTATCGACTAAAACAATGCTCCTTAAATATCTATCCTTTGTTAGATATCGTATTCATTAAGAAAATATTACGATAAATGAAAATTAAATTATAATATACTTAACATGCCGTACTACCTACATTTGCGACATTTGAACCTACTCACAAGAGATTTGAATTGTAAACTTTTTACGAATGTCGTATCTATGATAAGTATTATTCAAACTCTAAAGAAGACACTATGTTGTATTATAATCGGTTATATTTAACATCAAAAACTGACTAGATCTTTATTTAGTTCAGACCAGCCGCCTAGAGGCGGGGTCGATATGAATTAACCAGTTCCTCATGCTTCAGTCCCACGGTAAGTTTTAACTTGAGCACACATTAGAAATCTTAGAACTGAATAATTATTTACAAAGACAATTTTGTAAAGATAAAAAATCTTCAAGGTTTCCATTAATAAATGTATATGCTTATAAAGTATCTACGTCACTTCAACATTGTTAGAAAATCAAAACAAAGTATAAAAATGTCACAAAATAACCACTACGCTCATGTACTTCGACAGAGTACAAAAGAATTAAAAAAGTATGGCATATTGGTAACCAAGAGACCGCTTAGTTATCTAAATAAATCCTTAGCTAATCTACGCAATAACAAAACAAAATTATAACTAACCACCGATAAAATTTAAGGCTCCTCGTTAGATTCATACATATCTATACAACAGTGAATAAATTTCAAAACAACATTGCTCTAAACAGCAAATTTAACAGAATTCTAATAGAACTAAGCTAACATTTACAAGTCAAACGAACGTTGAATATAATTCAATAATTATATAAGAAAATATATATAATATAATACAATACACATGATTGAACAAGAAGGTACTCTCGCCGCGGCAGGCGGATCGCGCGGTACGAATCGGGCGAGCGGAGACCGTTCAAAACATAGCACTAATAGTTAAGATAGAATCACAAAGACTTTTGATGGCGCCGCGGGCACTTCACGAGTAGATGGTGATCACCTCGCGCCCGCCACCGCGCACCATCAACACCTTCTCCAGCCCCTCCGTCAGCACCTCCAGGAACTCCATGTCTGCGGGGAACCGTGCCCGAATGTTACCAGCGGCGTACAACGCTATTGGTGTCCATTCATTTGTTAAAAATCACTAAACTAATTTGACAGAACTAAAAGTCTTGCTATCCCTTTCACATGTGTGGGTTAAATGAGGATGGCAATATTTATTAGTCCTGTCAAATTAGTTTAGCTTAGTTGAGGACAGTGTGCATCACATCATTAGTTAGCATTAGTAACTTTTGTAATTTAGTGTTTTTTTAATCTATACGAGTAGAATAAATAACATCCTTTGCTCTCCTCACATACAACTTGTGTGCGCATTTTACGCCCACGGACGCACACATTGATAACTATCTCCAACACTTTCTAGGACACGCGGTACCTTCCTCTATTAGTAACTTAGTCTACGGTCTGTAAGGTACCCCAGTATTATTTATTCTTATGAAGGTACACAAGGGGAGTTTTTGGCGGGAATCAGGCGGAGCGGTTGAGTTTTTTGAAATTTGAAAATTCATAAATAACGAAACTTGAAAATTCTCTAACACTCGACACTGGCAAAAATAGTCCCTAAAGAGGATTGATTGGCATATTTAGGAAGAAGAAGGTACACCAGTGAGTGGTAGTGTGTACTCACAGTTGGACTCCCTCTCGTACTTGGTGTCTCGCGGCGGGCCGGGCAGGTTGAGTATGACTAGTTGTGCGTCATGCGACCGCGTCACGATCACCTCGTTCAGCTTCACAGCTGTGTGCATGCGCCGCACTGTGCCTTCGTCACTGAACGAGAAAAAAACGATTCTTACAAAATCTATTATTTACAAAAAAAACGACTGTTTTCTTTTATACCTCTAGTTGGCACACAAGCATACGGCCCATCTGATGGTAAGCAGTCACCGTAGCCTATAGCCGCTAGCAATACCAGGGGTATCACTAACGGGTTGCCAACTATGTTGTTGATGAGGACTCACTGTGCTAGCAGCATTACTACTAGCCCAGCGCATCCTCGTGGAACACTGGCAACCTTACTTACCGCAGAAACACAACATTACATCAAGTAGTGTTATTTCACTGCGATATATAATTTATCTCGCAGGTAATTTTGTTCCCTGTTACGAATTTAAAAATCAGAGCAGCTCGTTTATAAACACTTTTATAAATTACTTTATTTTTGTGTTCGATGCTTGTGTAACAATACTGAAACTAGCCGGTTATTTTGGAACATATAGCATTCCATTCCAATATGATGTTCTTGCTGGTCTGTGTAGAAGGTCTGTGAAGACCGTGAATTTTAGATGGCAGCTATAGCCTTAGCAATAACGACTTTCGACTACGTATTCGTATCGCTTTCGACTATTTTGGTTCAAGCAGCGCTGCGCCGGCGAAAATTTGCACTAAAAATCATGTTTTTTTTACATTTTTAGAGTTACGTTTCGAAAGATATTCTTGCTACCAGTACTGTTCGTCCTGCCTGTCACTGTCAGTACCCACTGATTCCTCTGATTATAAGATTAGAAACGTGTTAGGTACTTTTGACCTATTGAACACTTATAGGGTATGCTCATGCTAATCACTATCGAGTGGGACGAAAGCCTGTTTGTCACATATATAGGTTTAAAAACATTTTTTTCGTACTTAATATTGAAGAAGTAAGTTACAGGGATACTTACGGTGTAAAGTCAGACATGTTGGGCTTGGGCTTGAGCGCATCGCCGTTGGCGCTGGGGTCCTTGTGCTTGTCCTCCGGCGGCGAGGCGTCCTCGCACTGCGACCGGTCATCGGGCGAGTCCCACATTGAATCGATTATGTGCAACAAACTACTTCGAAAATCGTCCTACGTTACCCCAGTAATTTTGCCATTCCAAGTTTTGCCAATCAATATGGATCCGCGATACCGATAGTTGCACATGACGGATTCAAGGCGAATAAAACACGGGATGTCATATATTATTTCAAATGTTAAACGTCGAACACTACGGACATTCAAACATCCAATCTCTTAGCATAATATGTGGACAACGAAACGAACTAAAGTGAACAACTTAACGTGAATGAACTCATCAAACATATGACCACCGTGTCTAGATTCGCTAGGACTTATTGGTAAAAACACATGATTAGATATGGACATGAGTAAATCAAAACTTTAAGAAGGACTTGCGTGCAGTGACAATAGCGCATGTGCTAGCTCCCTGTCACATGTCGTTTCATTGCGTTATTCGTATGTTATTCGATATTGCTTGTACCATTCGAGTTTGAAAATATTATTGAAAATTATATATTTTGAGCTTCTGATTTGATCCTTAAAGTATATAGGTTCTTTGGTTCAACCAACACCACAGCTTCTGTACATTAACCACGGTTAATTTATGCCCATAACAAACCTGTTGTTGGAGATATAACAGTTTAATTAATAAGGTCTCGTTAAATGCCGTGTATATTTTATGTATATACCTTCACACCGAAGATGAGCACCGAAAAGAAATTAACCGTTTCCAATCATAGACAAGCAATTCTCGAATCATTTACAAATAATGAGGAACTCAAACAATGTGACAGCGATACTTTGAAGCTTATACACTTAAAATATGTTAATATAATGAATGAAAATATAGCGTTAGAAAGCGAACAAGCTTGGATGCTCCGTTCAGTTTCTAATGAACTATGAAGGAGCTATGTTTATATAGAGATTAGGATGTTTTAATTTAATATACATCATATATTTGGCTTACAGCACTTATTACAGGGAGGGATGGGAAAAATATATCAATGTAACTCTGGATACCTGAGTGAATTTTTTTTTACCTTTCTATTACATTATAAATATTCTATTCAAAAATATGTTTATCAGTAATTGAGGTAGCGATAGACACGTTTATAAAATAGGTATGCAGTCTTTTGTTCGAGATAGATAATATTTAATCTCGTTGAACAATTTCAATAACTTTTTTTTTTACTGTGGACTTGGATAGTGAACACCATGTATTTAGATTCATTGGTATCCTTCTCAGGAAATATAGGCAGCTTTTTATTGTTTACTTAGACTTGTATATGTTTATATTCTTTATATAATTATGTGCATTTAGTGCAATTATGTTCACCTTGTCCTCTTTGTCTCGTTCGTCGTTGTCGGTGAGCGGGGGCGAAGGTGCATCCTCAGCGGGGGGCTCGGCCCCCGGCTCGGCGAAGCGCACCTTGCTGGCTGTCTTCACATCCGCGTGGTGGTGATCCACTATCGCTTGCACCTGTGTTATGAACGTCTTTACAACACCTATAAGAATTGTACGAGAAAGTTGTTCGACCAGTACAAACTGGCCATTATGAAGGTTTTGTTGGTAAAATGGTCGATCAAAGTTACAACCCGGTATTAATCAGGCAATGGTACCAATTCTGGTGTACAAAATTACTAAACTAATTTGACAGTTCTTAAAGTCTTGCTATCCCTTTCTCATGTGCAGGGTTAAATAAGGATAGCAATACCTTTAGAACTGTCAAATTAGTTTAATTATGTACGACAGAATTGGCACCAATGTTATAACACCGAAATAGGTGAGGTGCGAAAATTCCAACAAACATACGGTGCTTTTAGTGCTTACGGTAAATTAAAATGGCTTAAGAACAAGTTATGATACAGAATACACATAATCTATTATAGGGGACAATTCTACTCGTAGATGAAACATGTTAGCATGAAGAAGTTGGCATTGTAAATCTACAAAAGTAAAACGTGAATTGCATACATAATGAAATAAATAACATTTATAGGTATTTGTAAGAGAATAATAGGTACTGAAAGTATGTCAACACCAAAAGCATCAGATATTTTAATACCATGTAGTGAGATGAAAATAAGGTAAGTAAGGTTCCTACCTTAACCTTAGTATAAGGACTTAGCGCAAGTTCTTATTCTAAGGTAGGAAGACATTGAAATGGCATCTAAACTAACACTGAAATTTAAACTAAAGGCGTTTTATAAGGCGTCGTCACTGACGCGCCACATCATAATTAAGCTAACTTGGGTCTTAGGTATTTTAACATTCGGTCGATAGTTGAGTTAGGATCTGATATTTTCTGGCAACTATGCCTACTATGGCGTTTCGGGTATTTCTTATAGGCGATTTGCAGTTTGATATAAGGTTTACTTTAGCTTTTATGATTCAAGGCTGCAGTGACAGCGCCATTTATATAAATCTAGCTTCAAAAAAGAGTACATGTAGGGTCATAAACACACTGTATCTATTAACCAGTGTGTACATGATACGCAAAATGCAGGAGATACTGAATAATAAGACTAGCTAATATGCAAGTTAATATGTGGACTCCACGGTTAAATAGTCCTTTACCAGAGGCAACTTCTCCTCAGCATTTTCACGGTAGTCCACGAAATTTTGCATCTGCGTCGGCAGCGATAGACAAACATCATGTTAGTTGTATGTTAGAGTAGATTTCATTATAAAGCTTTGTACAGACATTGGTGCCAATTGTGATGTACAAAATCACTTTTCTAAACTAATTTGACAAGACTAAAAGTCTTGCTGTCCCATTCTCAAGTGCGGAGGTAAATAAGGATGGCAATACTTTTACTCCTGTCAAATTAGTTTAGTATTATTTTTCAAACTTTCGCGATTTAAACACATAATAATGACATGAAAACGGATCTTAAATAAACAATTTAATATCGCGTAAAAGACCCGTTTTCATGTCATTATTAAATTAGTTTAGTACAATGATTCCGTACAAAGAATTGGCATCATTGTAAGCAGTCTCATTGTGTTGTCCTGACGGTGTCTCATGTCGTTGTGCAGACTTACCATGCCAAGAGTTTCCTTCTTGTTGAGCCTAAGTTCCCGAAGCATTTGGTTGCGTTGTTCCATCATCAATGTACGTTCGTAGGTGTAGGCAGATATATCGCTGTCGGTCTGCGAATAAAGATTTGAGTTAGCTGACGTTAGCTGTGACAAATAAAATATATTTTGAATTTACCAGATCGTAATTCTTGTACCTACTTATTACGTTACGTTTAGTACGTTTTTTTTAAGCCAAGACATACGAAATAAAAATATTTTTTTCCTAAAAGAAAAGAAAAATGTCTACCATCCTAATCACTTAGTGATGTGAAAAATAGTTTACGTCCTATTCTCAGACCATTAGATCTGAGAATAGGACGTAAACTATTTATTAAAATATACAGAAAAAAATACATTAAAATCGGACAAGCTGTTTCGGAGGATATTTGTCACAAACACTGACACGAGAATTTTATATATAACATTAGTTTAGTTTGGTATAGTCTATTACCATCTCCACAACTTCAACCTCCGCCTCGAGCCGCAGTTGGTAGAGGAACATCTTGAGGTCCTTCTTCATCTGAATAGAGTTGTCCTCCATCTGGGCCACGGTGAAGATGCGCATCTTGCAGTTCTTCCAGGTGCGGTGCTGCTTCAGCAGGAACGGCAGCAGCATCAGCATGCCGCCGTCGTGCACGATCCACCAGATGTCGATGTTGCCCGATACCTGCAATTTAGCAAAGGTACTCGGCTTATTCATATTGAAGACGTACGAAATCATGCGGTTGTTCTATTCCCAAAAACAGCAAGTTCTTTATGTTTATATGTTCGTAGCCATTTCTTACAATTTTCTTTGACAGTCACATGGATGGAATTGATGTATTGTTTTTGCTAAAGCTATTATCGCAGGTATTGACTTTTTTACATCGACAGACGCCA
Source organism: Falcaria lacertinaria (assembly GCA_951449985.1). NCBI lineage: Eukaryota > Metazoa > Arthropoda > Insecta > Lepidoptera > Drepanidae > Falcaria > Falcaria lacertinaria. Next base: position 3,122,509 of record OX602109.1, on the reverse strand, counting down.
TACAATTTATTAATAACATTACTATAACAAAACTTTCTTTGGCATACAACTATCGAGTAAGTGCAAATATAATTTATTGGTTTCACAAAAAAATATTTGGCGCAAAATCGGCCTTTATCAATCTCGTCGCAAGGCCAATTACTGACAGAATTGTATTTGTAGCATTTGGTTTTTGCCCTTGAGACGTCTTTCGTAGGCTGGGTCAAGCTCAGTAACTATGCTTTTTCTTTTTTTACACACAATATACGGCTCAACTGATGGTAAGCAGTGACCGTAGCCTTTAGCCGCTAACAATACCAGGGCTATCACTAACGCGTTGCCAACCATGTTGTTGATGTTTGTTTAGTTTATTTTGTTACGTTTTAGTGGTTGGGATGAAAGCCAGTACCTTCTCAGTAGAATCCGGGAAGAAGTTGATCCCCTTGGGTACGAGCATGGCCATGCGGGCGGCGGTGACGGCGCGCACAGTGTGCAGGAAGTTGTGCCACTTAGGCGGGCTGTTGGCCTGGAACTCCTCCTCCGAGTGCCTCCAGCCGTAGGGCCAGCCCACGATCACCGTGTTCGGCTTCAACCCACCCAGCCCAGACGTTTGGACACTAAATAAACACACAAGATATTAAAATTGAAAAAAAAAAAACTAACAGATTGTATTATATGTAACTAGCGGCCCGCCCCGGCTTCGCACGGGTAGACTTTTATATCAAATATTTTGTCTACCCGTGCAAAGCCGGGGCGGGCAGGTAGCATATGTTAATCAGTAATAGTGTAGCTTTCTAACGGTGAAAGAATTTATGAAATCGGTCTAAAAAACAAAAATTAGGGGTGGACTACCCCTAACATTTAGGGGGATGAAAAGCAGATGTTGGCCGATTCTCATAGATACCGGATAAGCACAAAAAAAATCATCAAAATCGGTCAAGCCGTTTCGGAGGAGTATGGCAACGAAAACTGTGACACGAGAATTTTATATATTAGAGAGATATACCTCTGAGTATTAACAAAAAATGGAAATATATATAGGTATTTGCATTTGCAAAATAAAAGTACTGTTTCTGAACACAGCAGAAACTTTTATAATGGGTAAATATATATACCTTACATTGTTATCTTAAGTTATTATTGGTAACTCTATTTAAAAGAGAATAAAAAAAAAAAAAACTGTAGAGGTTATTTACATTAATCAAGGTATTATAACTTTAGTTCTGATTCTTAGACTGTATGTTTTTGTAGTTCTCCTTCCAAATATCACGTAGAAAAATCAATTAAGACAAATACAATACAGCGTTTTATGATACATTTCAAAAGAATGCCTTTCGGAAAAAAGCTTACAAGTAACTAAGTCCATCAGCAACATCGGGTGCCACCAGCACGTCGACGAATCCCTTCACCCGTTCCTCATCCATACACTTGCGTAGATTCTGGCGCGCGGAGTTGGCGTCTCCCGCGCGCCGGTTCAAGTCTCCGCCCAACACCGACACACATACCGTCAGACCCTTGCCTGGAAACATATAACACCATCTGGATTACCCTATACATTTTGATACAAAAAACTCTTCTTCGTGGTCATTATCCTCATCAGTGATGGTCGTGTGTAGTCAGACGGTTCTCGTGCTTTATTGATTAAGAGTCTTTTCGATTATTATTTATTTTCAGCAGTTTAATAGCGAAGTATATATGTGTAGATGTCTTACTTGAGCCCAAAGCAATATGCATTATTAAGGAGTTCGTTCCTTGTAGTAAAAGTAGCTAATTAATAATAATTAAAACCTCATCATCAACGTAATTCCAAGTTAACGAATGCATTTAGGCAATAACCCAAACAGTATCTGCAAATCGAAATCTTACCAGCTTTGAGTTGACTTGCGAAGGCTAGCATTTTGCGGTAGGTGGGCATGAGATCGTCGTTCAGTTTCTCAAGCACCAACACTTGGGGCCGCCAGTTCTTGGTGTGCGGCGGGCCTTCCTCCAGACGCATCAGAGAGTAGCGAGCTGCTGATAGAGCCAGACCACGGAGACCGTCACCCCACTCCTTCTCCGCTCTGAGAAGTTATAATACGCCATAGAATTTATAACTATAATGCTAAAATAAAATAAGACCTTAGTCGACATTGGAAAATATTGTATAGTTGATACAATGATATACCCATGCCCGTGACGTAGACTATGTCTGCATAATGGTGTTCTCTACAAAGAGGTTCTGAAGTGACAACACAAATACATTGTCATATCCGTAGTTACTATTATTGTTTTTTCTAGTTGTGCCTAATTTTGTAACTTACTCATCTTTGAGTGCATAACAATTGATTGATCAGCTTGAACATGTGCTTTATATTTAAATGTGTGTTGGATCATTTAGAACCACAATGATAACATAAACAACACATTTTGACTTATTTTGATGACACAACAGAAAAGGAATGAAAACCGGACTTCATAACTAATAATATGAACTTACCCGCGATATTCAATGTACTTGTAGATGAGGCCAGCCATACCCATGGCAATGAGGGCATAAAACCACGAGGTCATGAACATGATAGAGATGCACAGAATCAATCCAGCTAATGACAGTGACCTGGAAATAAAAAAGCTTATCAGGGTTGGGCAATAGCCCAAGTTATATCTGGATCGTAATCATTTGGGCAAACACTCACTCACAAAAACGTCGTATGCTGTTTTCATGTTTATAGTTCTAAAAGGTTCCGAAAATGGGTTCCGATAATGGGCCTATTCGAGCATGTTTACGAATAGAGTATTTATTTCCGTAACTGGCGTTCTATATACATTCTTATATTATTTCCAATCTCTGATTGGTTTTACCCTTACCAATGGTAATATTTGAACCGTGGCCGCCAGTTGGGGGTTTTCAGAAGCGTCTGCAGAGCGCAGGCCAGGTTTACGAAGCCGTAGCACATGAGGAAGAACATGGAGAGAAGAGGAGCCAGGATGTCAACGTTGCCGAGCAAGATGCCGCATTGGCAGATCACCATTGTAAGTAGCAGGGCCCTGGGATAACAAAGAAGTGTACATTAAAGACTTTATTTCGGTCTATTTTTAAATAGCAGAAAGTGACACAATTTCAACTTGGCTATAATAGTCATCATTCAAAAGGGAGGAGAGCAATATGGGTGGAAGGATTTCTATGAGAAATAATTTAAAAAAAACCCATTGTATAAAGCTGTATTTACACAATATATTCTTACCATGTCTTTGAAATTATTCATGAAATTATACTTTCAGACAATGGAAGGGAAAATTATACAATTTAGGTTGTTACTTACCTAGTAGGTTCACCCCTGCTTGATGAAACAGCGAATGGGGCAAGGAACGGTATAATCTCGTCTTTAGCAATAGCCTGAAGCAGACGAGGTGCACCGGTCAAAGACTGAAGACCAGCTCCGAGGGTCGACAAGAAGGAGCCGATGAGGATCACCCACTGATTCGGCCAAGCCATATTTGCCACCACCAGCTTACCGCCGATCGATTGACCAAACCTAAAGATATATCCAATAATTCATTATAATCCGTTGAAAAGCTTGCGCATAATCAATGTTTAAATTTAATGACATTTTTATTTTCTAGTCGTATCATAATTCTTTAAGACATATTATCTTTATTTATCTATCGTATGGTAAGATATGAGTTAATACAAATTTTACTTGTCACGAAGTAGTAGATTGTCGACAGTGCCAGCGAAGAGCAGGACACAAGACAGGTAGACTGTCGAAGTGGTGAGGATGGCGCCGATGGTTCCGATGGGTATGCTCTTTTGCGCATCGGCCAAGTCTCCAGAGCGATTGGAACCAGCCATGATCCCTGGAATTTGGGACATTTTCTCACTATACTCGTACTTGATTATTTAAGATACCAAAGAAGTTACCGTAAGGAGAATAAATGTTTGTTCTTTAACACATACTAAGTTTAAAATAAACTTAATACTGGTTTTAAAACGTGCATTGATTTGGTTCACGAGCTGATCAAATTGTGATAAGTCTTTTATCACTTAAATATTTTATATTTATTGAATGTTATTCCTTGGTATGACGATAATATTATATTACCAACATTTAGAATTTATAAACTGTTATTTATGGGAATAGTCTCAGGAATATTTTGTTACTTTACCTGTCACAGATGGGAAGAAGATGCCAATTAGGATAGTGAACGTAGTCGAGAGATCAGCATAGACTTGATTGTAAGTTGGTCTTTCCATTTGTTCGATGTCATCTGGGTCTTTTCCATAGGCGATGTACTGGCCCAGTTGCAGGAAAGAATCTTCCAGGTTGTCGAAGAAAACTCCGCTGGACAAGCCCTAGAACAGATACCCATATTCAATTTAATTTAATCCTTAAGAACAAGTAATGAGATACATATTTAAATGTAGCTGAAGTACCTTTATTCCTTGAACGATGCTTATGTTATTAGCAGCATAATAAGGATCACAGATATTATTGGGACAAAACAGCTGGTGCAATTCACCCCCCACAGCTTTAGAGCAGTTGTTGATGTTTATATCCTTCAGTAGACGCTTTCCCAGAACGCACATTCTGAAATTATACATTCATCACCATTTAATAGACGCTTGAAAGTACAAACTCGTCCTAATCTTGGTATATTTTGATTTACCTTATACTATCTATTTAAATAATAAGAGGGTTAAATAACTTAAATATATTTATTTGTGCTTTTTCGTCGAAAAGCGGTACATAAAAAATAGACAGATAAAGTAAATTCTGATGAGAATCTATATGGCTTGTGAGAATAAAATTAATAGTAACTTACTGCAAGTTGTGGTTCCCGTTGAAATTGACAAATATGCCGACGTAGACCGCGGTGATGGAGAGGATAACGCAGGCTAAGGCGATGGTGGCGAACTTGTTAACGAACTTCACGCCGACAAACACCACCATGCTCATGATGAGCAGCAACCCCGTACCGTACACGCGGAAGTTGTTGAACATCGCCTCCGGATCCTTTGTGAAGTCACCGAAAATCGACATCCACGGAGCCATGTACGTCTGTGGAAATGGGTTAAGAACAGAATTATTGATTGGCTGCTACTTTATGTTTTGACTCATTCACGCATTATCCCTTATATTATATCCTAAGTAAAAAGCACAATCATTTTGATTTTAAGCACCTTTTCTGCTTTCTTTCATACTCATTCATCAGTTTAAAAATGATAATTGTATATTTCGTTTTGCGCTTAAAACTACAGCGTCAAAACTTTAAGTTTTCCGTCCTCAAAATGCAAGTGCAAAAAAAACAAGAAGTGATTTCATTGTAACATTAAGTACGAACTAATCTAGCTACAAAATTCAGCTTATTTGGGACTTTGTCAGGCAAATCGGCTTAATTATCTTAGACACGACGTGGACAATTCCGTGATCACGATCTCTATCTCTCTCGTGTCATGCCAACTATATGAAACTAGTGCAAAAATAGTACAGTACCTACTAGTAATATAATATAACGTTCCATAAAAACTGTTTCTGTTTCAGTCATATACCTCATAATAATAAAAGAGCGATTATCTCGGCTGTGGAAGTGCACTACGTGAACCCATTATAAAAGACATAAAGGTCGTAATAAAAGTAAGTATCTCAGTTAATTTTTGAACCCACTCAAGAAATGGATACGGTTCAGGACTCAAAAATGTTTTTGTGGTCATTTTTGGGAAATACAGAACCCTTCTTGATGATAATATATAGGTGTCAAGTGGATACCTATAAAATGCTCGTTTAATTTTATTAAAAATATTCATAAACTTCTTTGGATTACTACAACTAACGATAGCTGAAAGTCAGTAGGTATAAGATACTACTAACTTCTAGTTAGGCGTATCTTTAATTAGCGCACTAAAATGAGAAACAGGAAAAGTCGAAATCAGTAACTAAATCTATTCTACGAAATGGTTCCAGACTCCACCTGGGAAATTAGCTTGGATCTGTATAAGTCTAAACTAATCGTATGCTATGAAATCCTTAACTTTATGAACCTATAAACAGACGAATATCAAATAATAATAGAAATACAAGCAAGTCTCATGTAATATTCCAAACACGGAGCAGTTAGTAAATTATTTTACGGCTGTGCTGGGTCACTGTTTAAAGAATAGCTTTATTCCACACATGGCTTTCCGCTTGGACAACGACTTCAAAGAACACCGGTAATCGAATCTAGTTTCTATAAAAGGTTCTTCAAAGCTTAATTTCCTGTTTTACCATCAATTACCTTGAAGCGAGTCAATTTAGTCCGAAATAGGAAATTGGTATAGTTATTTGTAAATATTGACGGTACCATAATATTGAGGTAACTTTTTAAGCGAGAGTCAATCTTGGAGTACTATAATCTGCAAAAAAATGATGGTCGGTCCAACCAATACGCCTGGACTCTAAGTTACACTTTTTAATCCAGCGAGAATAACTGTGTAACTCAATTCGCTCCCATTTGATTAAATAGTATTCCCAAATTTATTAGTGTTCCAAAAATACGCTACACATAAACGGCGAAAGCAACGCAACACCAAAAACGGTTTGGTAATACAAAGGTGTGAACAATGTCACTCAACATTAAATTTAACTGGAATAAGGTTTTTTAACATACATCTGTCAGTTAACTTACCAGTACAATCTCGACGGCGCCGACTATGTACATAGCTGCAGCGAGCGTGGTCCCCGTGTAAAACAGCATGCCGACCGCGCCGCCACACTCGGGGCCCAGCGACCGACCGATCATGAAGTACGACCCGCCGGCCGGCACCACTCCGTTGGTTGCAATCGCGGACATCGATATCGCAGTCAACATCGTCTGGAGAGTTATGTTCCTTCATAAATAAGTCTAGAAAAAGTTTGGCAAAAGTTACGCCAAGATACGAGTAACTTGGCGTAACTTTTGCCAAAGTTCTAAGTCATACGCCGCAGTTCGATTGTTTATGTGAGTGTTATAGCCAAGAAGAATAACTTCTAATAATAGGTATTTCAGAGGAAGCAGTAGTACGCCAGTCATATTTTGATTCCCCAAATCGATAATATTTTTTTCAAATTTGCGATATAATGTAGTTTACTTACTACAAACATGGTGAAATGCTTAGCCGCTCGGCTACAAAATGTAATTGTTAAGTAAATTATATTCTATTCGTAATCGTATCTGTATGATGGCTTCATAAGCAATCATAAATTCTTGGAAGAACTCGAATATTTCTGCATAAAAACCTGTTTTTCATTCAGATATAAATTGTACATTAAAAGATAAACTACACCAAAGGTGAGGAATCAAATTCACTAGGGGCTACACATAATATGACATGAACATATTGTAAGTCTGAAGCTTGTGTAACAAATTATTGTCGAGTCAGCGTCAAAATTAACCGCGATATAGAAATTGATGAGGTTATAACGAGGATTAGATTGAGACATCCCTAGATTCTAGATATTATAAGATGTTGGCAAGTTAAACTAGATAAGTTATTAGGATTGAGGGCTAATGGACGTAGCTTCGAGAAGCGAGGCACGGACAAATTCCTGGGAAATCTAACGAAGTGAAACAAATGTAATCAGGCGAGTAAAGCTTACGTAGAGAGTAAAGTGGGCACACAGTTGTATTAAACTTTATTTTTATTTGGTACGCATAAGGAAAATATACGCAGTGGAAATTGACTTAAGGTTCGGAAGGTCAGGTTATATACTGGGCATGTTATTTTATTTCCATTCTTGTTTATTTTTATACATTACGTGTGCCATCACTTTCCTTCGTAAATTATGTATGGATTTTATATAAGAATATCTAAGTAAACCGCTTGTTCGTCGTACATTACTAAGTTACATTACCAGCAATGTACAAGGAAAATATATAAACACTGAAAATTTTATGAACTTACGGTACAACAGCAAACAAGCACGATCAGGAAGCCTTGTATAGCGCCGGCGGTGCCCACCACCCAGGTGAGACGGATGAAGAGGATCACGCCGAAGATGTTCTGTATGCAGGGCAGGTAGACGCCGATGAGCGTGCCCATGCGCGCGGGCGGCGCCGGCTTGGCTGCGTCCGGGTCCGCGGCGGACGCCGTGGGGATTGTGTTCGAGTAGTCGGCCAGGGAGCTGAGGAAGGTAGCTGCTCGAGGCCGGTCTTCGATTTCGTCCTGTGAAAAAAAAACAATGTATATTAAAAAAAATAAAAAAATGGAATGGAATGTGTATGCGGGAATGTGTAAGCTAAAGTTACAATTAAGTTAACATGAATCGTTACATATTTTTTATTCTAAATCATGTTCTATTGAATAAACATTCGGCTTGCCTGAAGGTTAACTTACTAACATAGTGATGTTGGCATAGTCTAATAGCTATTTATTAATAAAAGTTTGCGACACTCAATTTTGCAGACTTTCTATGTAATGTTATGTTACTTAAACAAGATTTGTACAAAAAATCTTATTAGGATTCTCTGAAGTTTGTTTCTGTATATAATATTTTTCTACCCACTTGTCAAATAAGTTATATAAAACGTTTGTATTGAGCAAACGTTTTATCACTTTTTCTTTTATTAAAGCAAACTTCTGGTATGTTCTCTTCTTACGAGTCTTACTTGTTACGAAAAAGTTACCTTTTTATCAAATCCATCATAGTTTATTGTCGTTGGAAGACCGTGTCTCGGCAGTCGAATCACATATATCAAATATATTCACATTCAGCTGAAGCATAGTAGTTCGGTTTAGTTTAGCTAAGGACAAGTTGGCATTACCTAATTGTGTCTTCTGCGCAGCTTGGAGATCGTGACGTCAGTTAAGCAAGATGTCAGAGACGTCACTATGATAAAGTGGTAGTCGGTTGAATTGTGTCTTTATTTACTCGCTGGCTAGGTTGATTCGGGCAACTATTACGGAATCAAATTTGCATAAATAAAGCCATTGTATTAAGCGTCGTATATTTTCTAGTTTCTTCTTCGAGTGAATTTATTTAGTATTTCTTTAATAAACACATTCATGCGCCCAGCTATCAACATTTACGTCAATCGCATGCGAAAATTTCAATATCGTCTAACAGCACACAAAACAGCACACGTACACAAAATAAACGAATTATTTTATCTTTTCTATATGTAGTGTAAAATTTGTGAAATAGGATCCAAATTGTGATGTATAGGCGGGCGGCGCAGCCAGTTTTTAATTTGGCGTGTGCCGCGTGCAACGCAATACGAGACTCACCCCTGCGGAGAGGCTTCTAGCGCTCGTATTTTATTTACGCCGTTTCGAACACCGTTGTAAAGGTGGAACTACATTTATTGAATTTACCACAAAATCACTGTAACTCGATAGTAGCCTGAACTAAAAAAGCCGATGGGCTTCTTCCGTATGACGGTTGCACGATGGTTGCAAAGATTCAGACGACTCTTTAAAAAACAAGCGAATAATTGTGAAATTCCTTCATCTCCGTCATTTCATTTAATTGCAAGTAATTATGTCATTGTGCAGCTTCCCAGTAAGCGTACCGATCATGTTTGAGATAAAATATAATCGTAAACTTCAGTAAACTAAACTTTGAGATAAATTTGTCGTCAACTTCATCTTCAAATTCCTAGAAGTAGATTATAATAGTCTTTTCAAATCGTATAAGTATTCGCTTGATACATAGTCTTGTGCCATCAAAAATACAGTACCATTTCCACTGCTCTGTCACCAAATGTACGTGTACTATCGTTTGAAATGGAGGGCGTAACCGTCACATTCGGGGAATTCAAGCGATCCCGCTTCACAATGTACGTACATACGAGTAAATCAGGATTTAGAGCGAAAGCCCTGCCGCCGAACGGATAAGGTGTATAAATTTCAAATGAAACGAACGTACACCTTCCGGATAGAAGATATCAGCCAGGAGGTTTATCCTAATGGAAAAACAGCTGAATCTATTTTATTGTCAAATAAAATAGTCTTAGCTTGGGGTCGACTCTATGACTGTATATCCTGTGCAGGGCATTAGTATATTCAATAAAAAAAACTACTTTGGACAGTTATCTCAAAGAACTTATACATAAGCCGTGGTGGCCTTGTGGTTGAAGCAACGACCTGTCTGATGGGCCCAGGTTCAAACTCCGGCCTGTACCAATTAGTTTTTCTAAGTAAAGTGAATAATCACACCACGAGCTTAAAAATAGAGGTAGGGCGAATTGGGATCTCCCGTGGGTATTGGAGCCGCCCGACTGGGGACAGTATCTCCACCTTACAGAAGACCGCAGTGAAATAACACTATACTTTGTGTTGTGTATATAGTGATGGCGGTTTCATAGCATTCACTTCCACTTATAATGCAACGAGCGTCGTTAGCGACTGTACTAAATACGAGCGCTTGTCAAGCAACATCATTACAGAGGGAATGATTAAGAAGTCAACTTTAATTAATTCAGTATACGAGATGATGACGTGTTAGCTCCCACATGTATTTCCCTGTATACGAAGCGCGTAGTTTAAATATTTTCATGCCACTTAGTAACCAATAATGTAGAGACTAGAATATTCTTACAATATTGTTGAACTCACCTAACTATTATGTTATAAAGTCATAATGTCATCGTTATGAATTGTTAAAATTAGTTATAGAAAACATGAAACTCAAAATAAAGCGTTCTTCATAAAATAGAAAAGTTAATGTTGAAACTTCTCTCCGAGTAAGTACACTTTTCGAAACAAGCTGTGGCAAGGGCAATTGTGAGCAAGTCTTAAGAGTCTGACAATAGTTTTAATGACAGCCATTGTCTTTAAGTTACTGTAAACCATTCCCGCAATAAAATTCTTAGATCACGAACAATTTGTTAGTGGAACTCCTATCTTATTTATTTTCATTTGCTCTGTCTCCATTATTTGGCACTTTATTCACTGCCCGTTGAAACGGTGGAAGTAATGAAGTTCTTTGTTCACAGTGTGCTGAAAGGCGGCGCTCACAGTCGCATACCGAGTGCAGCTTCTAAAGTACTTTCTATTTGTTTCGGGGTAATTACTCGGGTTTCCATTTAATTGTCAGGATGTAATAAGCTCCATTGAAATTGAAGGTTTTAGAAGGTAGGTAGGCACCTCCACTAGATAGGCATAATCACGTGTTTATATTTTTATACTGGGTACTAATTATGCAAGTTTGTGTTTTAGATATATCCTAATTCTTAAATACTGAAGTATCGATAAAGAGTAACTAATTATATACAAAAAAAGACACGACTGTATTGTGAAAAGGTCATAGTAAATAATATACTGCGTTGTTTTAGATTTTCTATAAAACATAAATACACCGTGGGAAAATAAGCTATTTAGTTATCAAAATAAAATATACGGTAAAAGTTTATATTTATTCGGGTAGAACATGATTAAGAACGCGTGTTTTTTATCCATCTCCCGTTAAGTATAGAAGGGCGGCTGCGAAACGGGCGGGAAACAAAATTACGGACATTTTTTAAGCTACAATATTGTTGGTACAAAAATAAATTTGTTGGCTTTCCAAATATCATAGCTGTTGATGAAATGATATCAAATTAACTTTTTATTACTGTAATTTGTGAATGTTGTTTATAAGAAATTGCAATTTAAATGCTTTTTATTTTTTAACATTAGGCTTTCGATTTTTATATTTTCATCATCACCACATGGGTGGAGTTAATCGCTCCACGTTACCAGCACTTAACTCGGTGATAAACTTTTTTCATAGTTCTAGTTGCACATGGGTCATAAAACATGACGAATTTATTTAGGTGGTCTTTATTTCACGCGTTGGCTCGTTATTTTAAAATGATGATATTTCATACCTATTCCTGAGTTACGAGTAACAAAACCAAATGGATTGAAGGCCGCCAACTTGAGGCAAAATCTCTTGAGCTGCATGAAGATGTTTTAAAGCGAATTCGCATTTCTTCAGAAGCCGAGCTCTCAGCCTTGGAAGCGTGGCCTTCTGTGTAGGGTGCTTAGTTTGAAGTCGATCGAGATTGTTGCCAAACCAATATCCGCCGTCGGCATATCGCGCGCATGTTTGAAAATGATTTTAGCATAAGCTACATCGAAGACAGTAAATACTCGCTACAATATTCGCTATGAACTCTCCACTGCAATATTCCTTAATATATTTGCTATAGGGTACTCAACCCTATAGCGTTCTTCAAACGGCCTGCGAATGATTTTTACAAGTGAGTGCCCACTTATTTGTAAAAATTATTCACAGATTACTATTTTAATTTTATAACCATCTCAGTGATATGATAATTAAACACCATTCCAATTTGGTACAAACATACTTGGTGACTTGAATATTTTTTCAAAGGGAGACATTTATTAAATATCGTTAAAGTTGTAAATATCTACAAAAAAAATAATTTACCAATAATCGAAGCCTATGTTTTCTTGGACAGTCTATCATATTCGAACTGTTACAACACAACACAAACCTAAAATGAGTATCATTATTTGAGGGCGGACGCGCTTCGCTGTATTTGGTTGATGCTAAAATTAGGTTATTCTTGTGTACGTGAATAACTTCGTTAAGCTGGATTCTACTGTAGGGCATTGAGTTACGTGTCGAGGCGAGATCATGCGGCAGTCAGGTTGATATTACTTCTATGTATCCCTATGACAAGCCACAAAACACATAGTTTATATTTAAATACAGCTGATGTTTTAAGAACTACAAGCTGAAGTGTCTGAATCGAAACACACTATAGTACTTGTAAAAACATAAACAGTGTTTCAACACTACGGGTTACTCATTCAGCAAAGGGTAAAAAATATTGATAATTTTTTGTTTTTTTCGATGCCATGTTCACATCCAAATCTCATTTGTTTCCCATATGAATTGCAGTGGGTGAACGACATTATAAAAAGGGTGAAGCAAAAGAGGCGTGCAAGTAAAGTGAACTGGCGCTAAATACCTTCTGCGTATCAATAAACTATTGTATTCACACATAATTTACTTACTCTAGACGTTTATTAGGGTCTAGAGTAGGAGGGTCGCCGATTATGAACAAAAATCATATTCCAATAGTCCTAATTCTAATAAATACTAAGTTGTCAAACGCTACATCGAAGCAATGGTGCGAGAAACCTATAAGAAATTGCGTTCAGGGATTAGTCGCAGGTGTGTCTTTATCTCTCTGTCTGTCTTCGTCTTTATTTACGTGAGATTTTTTATTAAAAGGATTATTCCTTTACCTGTGGCCTCGCACGCATCTTATGTAAATAGCTACTCTATTATATTGCCTTATTTATGAAAGTGGAATAGGAATTACGCCCTATTTTTCTTTGTTGAGGTAGGGTATAAAAATATCATCTTTATTATGTGGCATAAGAAATTATGTTCTGCTGAATAATGAGGAGGTAATATATCTAGCCAGTATAAGAAAAATATATCTGAAAAGGTTGATAGTTGAAATACCTAATCTGAAATACAAATGAGAAATGAAAATTTCTGAGCATTTTCTTAAACTTATTTCAAAATACGCTAATCCAAAACGATCTTTTCACAGAAATCAATTGTGTAAGAAATTGAAGTGCTACGAGCGTCAAGTAACGAGCTACGAACGCTCTAGCAGAGCTACGAGCGCGCTACGAGAGCTCTACGAGCTGCCTGGGTCATCGAGAGCACGTAACCTCGCTACGGTAATACGTTCCTAACTCAATTTCAATATCCTGCTCGATTTATTCCCTCCTCGAATATTCCCTTACCCTCAATTCAACCCTAAAATTGCCCCTCTCGACGTATTTCGAATAACTTATGGCTCAATATAAGTGGATTGAGTCTAACGTGAAGAAGTTGGCAAAGTTAGAAATATAATTAGCAGTAAAATTCCGTATTACATACAGGCCCCCCATAAACTTTGGGGAGATATTTTTTTATATTGACGTTATAAAAATAAATTGCTATTCCAGTAATCTTGTACACAAATCCCAAAGATAGAGAGATATATTTCATCAAGTTCTTGTAGCTTCAAAGTACAACACTACAGGCCTCTTGCAAATGTATTTATTATTTTGAACAAGCCCCGTTTAATAATAGCCTAACTAAATGAATTTATAGAGTAATTTTTTTTCTTGTAGCACAACAAGTTTGCATGTTTTTCAAGAAAAAGATAGATATGGAAAGTGGTATAGTAATAATCTTAAAAAGCAAGACCAAAATTTTAAGTCCACTTTCATGTACTAAACCAGAGGCAGGATAGAGGTCCGTAGACAATCTGAATTAATGAATAGGTATTATCAGCTCGACTACTCTTTCCTAAATGGAACGGACCAAGGAAAAGAAGTAATAGCGGTTATTCAAGAGCTCGTTAAATAAATATTTAACGAGCTAGAGGACTCTGTTATTGTACCAGTCAGGCCCGAGCTGACGGGAGGCGAGCTTGAAACATTCACGAGTGGTTTTTACTCACCACGGTGATATAATTTTGTATGCAGTATAATTACTTACTACGTCGACTTTGCAATTAGGTTGGCTTAACTGTCGTTAGCATAGTAATCAAGGAGAATTGCATGTTTAAAGAGAATACATTATCAAATCTCATTCTGGCCTGCGCTGTTCAGGACAAGTGGCTTAAAACGTGTGCTTGGGAATGTTTAGACTCTAGATATACTACATACGACAAATACCTACTACAAACATAGACGTCGCAGAGCTAAAAAAACAGGGGTAGGGCGAAGGATCTCCCGTGGGTTTTCCATTAATATTGAAGCCGCCCGACTGTACCACCTTACAGAAGACCGCAGTCAAGTAACACTACTTTGATGAAGAGTTGTGTTTCTGCAGTAAGTAAGGTTGCTAGTGCTCCACGAGGATACGCAGCGCTAGTAGTAATGCTGCTAGCAAAGTAAGCCTCATCAAAAACAGGGTTGGCAACTCGTTAGTAATACCTCTGGTATTGCTAGCGGCTATAACGCTACGGAGACTGCTTACCATCAGGTGGGCCGTATGCTTGTGTGCCTCCTTAGTGGTATAAAAAAAAGACAAGAAGATATAATTATAAACTAGCTGACCCGACAGACGATGTCCTGTCTCAGCTAGGATTTCATATGTGAAATACACGCAATTTTATTTATCGCGAAATCAAAAAGAGAACGGTTTTATTTTTCTTTTTAGGAGAATTAGCGAAATCGTCCAGCCGTTCACGCGTGATGCCGTGACCAAGGGAAATAGGGATTCATTTTGATACATAGAGAAGAGATATATTTTCTCTTACCCTTCAAACGTAGCTTATATTATTCAATCATTAGTCAATTACAAGTTAAGGTGTCCAGAAATTACAAAAAACTTTACTTGCCCTATAATAACTGCAAATTATAGTGTGGAGACTATATGCAAAAAGACTTAATCATATTTACATGCCTACATAAAATTTATAATTTGTATAATTTATTATAATAAATTTATTTATAATAAAATAATGAAGACCTTAATATTATTTTAGTCAAATAAAAAAAAATTGCTAATAACAGTATAAGTAATTCATTTTATCTCGTCCCCTGGGATGCTAGAGGGTGGGGGTACTAATCCGTCGGATTACAGTATTTGCACAGTGGGCTTTTCGTAACAAATAACCAATTATAACATCGCCCAGTCGTGTTAAGCTATTTATCGTCAATTGCGCTTTGGTGGAGGTTTTTGCTCGTTAAATGTGCTTTATTAGTTTAACACATTAGAATAGAAGTTGTGAACAGCATATCGGCATTTATTTAATACGTGACTTTTTTACCGACTTCATCATGATTAAGCTTCAGGATTTCAAGTGTCGTATTTTAATCGTCTTCTAAAAGAGGTGGAAGTTGATTTCTTAATCTATACTATATTACTATAATTTTACTATATTACTACTTACTATTCATTTTTAATTGAATTATCAATCAATTATTTATTTAACGGCAACACAAAAAATTACAATTCGTATTTTGCCAATGTCATGTAGATAATAGAGAGGATCCTCTTGGCAACGTCGTACGGTGGGATAACCATCAAGAAGGTTGGCAACGTCCTTCTTGGCAGTCTATGGACTCCATTTCACCAATCACTAGAAACTTTCTTCATTTTGATAATTAACAATATTATACGATTTACTTTTGTTGAACACGTTGTGGAATTTTGATCACATTATACGTTGCCTGTATAATAAAATAAAAACCACTGTATATCTCACATAATAACTTAAACAATATCAAGACAAGATCAAGACAACATTTTCCTTTGATTGTCAAAATTGAAGTCCCTAATTGAATTATATTTTATTTTATAATATTATAAAGAGGAAAGATTTGTATTTTTGTGTGTTTGTATTGAATAGGTTCCGAAATTACTGGACCGATTTCAAAAATTCTTTCACCGTTGGAAAGCTAAATTATCACTAAGTAACATAGACTATATATTATACTAGCTACCCGCCCCGGCTTCGCACGGGTAGACATTTATAAAGGGGCGGGGTATTTTAAAGTAATAAATATATTTCGTACCACTATGTAATGGTACATTACGTACTTACATGATAGAGATACAGGTTGGTGTCACACCCCTTATCCTTCTCAGCGGGGAGGCCATGCTCGTCCGTGTCACCTGTTACAAAAAAATATCGTTAGAACATTCCATATATAATGAACAGAACAAGGTAGCGTGATAACAAAAGTGCTTGCTAAAGTGGAAACTATACGGCTCGATATCCGTTATGACTATATTGTAATATTATAGATCTTACTACAATATATTACTTCGTAGCGTTTTTCGTAATTAATGATCACCAACGCAACCACAAACCCCATTAGAAAACGCCTTATTCTTACCTATTACACTTTTTTACCGACCTATTTTGTGCCACTGCTGGGCAACGTTTCCCGAATTTCTTCACTGCTCTTATTATTGATTATAAGAGTACGTTTTTATAGCAACGAATGCTCAACAGAGTTGTGACTATCCATATTATTACATTAAAAGAGTTGCGTAACGATATTTTATCCTTCGGCGTTAAATTATACTCAACGCTTTATAATGATTGCCAGTAACGTGTGAAGACTGGTTGCTAACATAGTTTTCTGATAGTATATCTAGGATGTATAGTATAGTTTTCTGCTTAGAATACCTCATTCAAGTACACAGTGTGTAGGTACACATATTACATATAACGTAGCAAAGCATCAAACACTGGAACTCTTAACGTTATTCCGTCAATTAAGAAGCACCCAGACAGTTGTATGTATGTATAAAGGGTTCATCACAGTTTTCAAAAGTAGAAATAAAGTGCTAAAACTGTGTGAAACAGAACTTCAAGCAATTGGTGACTGGGTACATCTTAATATTGGTATCATAGCCGCATGTTATTATATGCATATGCAAACCACACATCAACAACTTTTCATTATAGCTTACGTTTGGTCTCTAGGCGTTCTCTCCGCACAGTCGTAATAATGAAATAGGCACAGGGAAATAAAATTTGCGAGTTGTGTTCGTTAGCCAACGTACCGTATCGCGTCAGTCAGCTCCCGCAGGGATATTATATCATACTGAAATACGTGCCGTAATACATATACCAACATAATATTCGTGGCATATATTAGATGCTTTGCCTTAAAGGCATAAATGTCAAGATACTATGTATTGTCGAGGGATGTAATAATCGATGCGGTTGACGCTATTTTTATGTACATACGCGTGTCGTTGTCTTGTGATTTGGGTAACGTTCGTGTTTTTGTCAGGGACTTGTGTTGGGTGAAAATATTTACTTGTATATACATATGCCTACTTATATATAGAACGGTAAAATAAGAAGCATAGGTGGCGCGCGTCATGACTTTTTAGAGTTTATAAATTATAGCTTGGTACTAAATTGACAGGAACAATTCTCCTCACGTAGGTAGTTTCATGGTAGATAGAGAGTAAGCTGACACGCCTGTTTTGTTTTGTTCATATTAATCGAGATATATAAAGCGTGGAAAGTTGTTTTTTTTTGTGTGCCAGGGTAATCTCTCGAACTGCTGAACCTTTTTGAAAAAAAACCTCCACTAATATACCTGATGTGCGAAGAGGCGGATAAAATATTATTCTCTTCATAAGTAGATAGGTTAAGTTCTATTTTCTGTGAATAATTTGAACTGTTTTGTGTTAATTAAATAATGTATTCATATATATTCGACTGTTTTCTCATTAATCTAATTGAAACAGCATTCATGATATGAGCTGTATTCATGCTAAGCGGTGGTCAAAGCTCGCGCTGTTGAATTAATTCCGCATGTCACGAGGCTCATCGCATCCCGGACATAGCCTAAATGGTTCCCACGCTTGGCGTAATGTATTAGTCATTTAATAATGTACCCGGAAAAAACGCTGCTTGACCCAAGTTCTCGAAACGATTACTTGTACGTACAAGTATCTACTCTGAGCTATTACACAATAAACGTTCATGTTTTTTTAGAAACATTGCAAGATGGATCGTTATATTCATTAACCAGATTCAGTTCAGATTCTTAGAAGCTTATCTCAATAAGAATTTCTCAAGAGAAATAAGCTAACCACCAGTTGTGTAAAAAAAAAAATTTTGTTATTAAATTAATTGATTAATAATTTTTCGTTTTTCATTGTCATCATTATGTTATGGCATCGTTAGCTATTTAGTGCAGCCATTATACAAATACTATTAAATGCATAATCTGTGATATTATATATATAATCTGTGTGAGTATGTATGTATGAATTAAGTGAGGGGTTCTTCAAGAAGGGTGTGAAGAGATTTTTGAAGGGTCGGCAACGCGCGAGCGATACCCCTGGTGTTGCAAGCGTCCATAGGCTGCGGTAACTGCTTACCATCAGGCGGGCCGTATGCTTGTTTGCCACCTTAGTGGTATAAAAAAAAAAAAAAAAAAAAAAAAGTGAACTTTTACTGAAGCTCAATGTATCACGTGGTATTTGATTCCGACGAGATAATGTATTCGTGTGAGTAAATAATGTACGAGCAGGCATACAGGCTGTTTGCACGGCCCTGCCCGGGGCGCGGCGTCCGTTTGTTTTGTATGCACGGATGTGTTCTGTATTCTATGTGGCACAAAACATTTGACGGATTAATTTTTTATATCACCTAGTGTGCGTTCGAAAACAAATGTAGCATCATTTTCTTGTAAGTATTAGTTAAACCTAATCGTTGAAAAATTACCGGATCCAGAATTCTTGTAGTGATGACTGTGGATTGATGTAAGAAGATCAGCAATTTATTTTTATTGAACTTGCCCTAGGATGCAATTCTCAAAGTAAAACACGTTTTGGCATTCGAGCGAGATAGGAAGCAAGTCATAAATTTGTAAAAGAATATCTTCTATCTTTGCAATGTATATGTCGCGTTCGGAAAGCCTAGTATTGTGGTTTTTCATATCTTGCATAGTAAAATAAGGGCCACTGCTGCTACTTTCCAGAATGCATGTTAATTAGTAGAAATGGACGCAATATCGATCAGGAGGATGATAAATACGGATCCCTAAAAATTAAAAAGAAATCTTTACACTGTCAAGAATTCACAGCTTTCAATCAAATCTATCTGAATATGTTCTATCCGTCGGTTGTGTGGTGTCCATTAAAATAAATATATGTATAAGAGGCGTGCACATAAGACAGAAACAAGTACATACCAATATTTTTCCATAGAATACGCGCTCGCGAAAATTTTAGGTCGCGAGCGCGTATTGTTCACAGATTTGGACTTTAGTTATATGCCGTGCCGATGAGACTGGCATTTGTGACAGTGAATTTGCATGATTTTAATTAAAGTATTGGCTGAATTAATATCTGAATGACAGAACACTGGAATAAAATCAGCGTCTATGTTAGAGGAAAGTAATTTATTCAAATTGGATTTGTAATGCATTTCAGGAAATGTAATTAATGGTCATCTTTTTCAACGTTTTATATAATGACGACAAATGACAACACATTTAAAGGCCCTTAATTAATAATTTTAGGAGTTCGCTTTTGAAGGGTAAAAGCTACTGACAATGATTATGGGTGTACTAAGCAAACAGGGAAGGCAAATTTCGTGCAAGTCAACGCTCGCGTCGTAACAGGGGTAAACAATTTGGGGATACATACGAGTGGGTAATTAATTCACTTGCTAGTTAGCGTCGACTTGTATGTTGCTTACTTCAGTACACACTTACACAGCTCCACGCAGCTTGTCGTTTCAGTTTCAATAGGCGAGGAATATAATGCTACTCACTCACTGGGAATGTCGTTCTCTTTTCTAGACTGTACTCAGTGTACTGTACATGTTAATTTATACACTACTACACTGTTACCTAATGTTTAGCTAAACGGTTTCCATTATGTAGGCTGATTATAAATTAAGTTTAATCTCTAAGATATTCACTAAGATAATCGCCTGCGCATACTCTCCGAATTACTCTCTGATTCCTTTAGCGGTAACATTTTTAATATACTCACTTAAGTGCACAAAAGAACTCCTTGGCAGCCTCCAAATTATATTAATATCTACCAGCTATCACAACAAGAATTACCAGATTCATTTATTGATTAAGTGGTGTATAATTTGTGTGTTTAAGCAAATACAGAGATTAAAACGCCTAATGATTGATATATAATTAGAAGCAAAGATTACGAACTGATGCCGAAGGTCAGACGGTGACCTTGAACTTTACAGGCCGTCTTAATAAGATTATGTATAGGAACGGCAAGCTACGTAGGCAAGTTACACTTGTGTTTATTCTTATTTCCAATTTAGAAGGCGACGGTGCCATTACTAAATGTATTATATATACAATCAAAAAGAAATTCGTTCAAAGAATGCGGAGGAAATATTAAATATTCTTTAGTTCTTGACTATCATAAAGGCTATATTTCTCAATCGGCTCATCGCATTACCGCTACTGCACATATAAACAAAATTCCCAATTCAACAACGTTACTTATAAGTGTCACAAGTTGAACGGGCCCACATTAAGACATTAATAGTCAAACATAAAAGGATGTCAGAAACGCAAGCAAATGTTACATACTGATTTGGCCAGGATTGCAAACACAGATGGTAGCGGGAAACTTAGGGCAATTACAAGTTATCATCTTGAGGCGGCCAGCAGGAGATTAGCTATGTCAGTCTATTCACATTACATCCTATGCACCATAAGTTCTATCCTACTTACTTTTTTAGCCCAAGCTTTGCTATATGACATTGCAGATTGCGGTGGCTCTATATTTCCGTCCAACCTCAACATTTCTGTTTGTGGAGTTGTGGTTTGGTGGTCTGACAGTAACAAGATACCTACGGCGGATTGCGAACCTGTCCGAAGTCGATCCATTGAAACTTCTAGTAGCAAGAACATGACCATTATCATCATCAGTCGATAGACGTCCACTGTTGAACAAAGGCTTCCCCTAAAGATTTCCACAGTTACCAATTGAATGCGGTTTGCATCCAACACTTGCCAGCGACATTTATCAGGTCATCGGTCCATCTAGTGGGGGTCGATGGGCGCTGCATTTTCCAGTGTTACGACAACCGTGTAATGACCAACATAACATCAGAAATTAAAATTGTTTTTTTTCCTAATAATACGCGAATAATCTACTATGCATAGGATCAATCGTCCACAAATCCATTCGCTTCGCAACGGTTGCCTACACACAAGCGCTCCTCAGAGAACAAACGGTAGGTCCATTTAAGCCCGTGCCAATCCAATGGGATGGACTCCGCACACGTTTCAATTCGCACGCGTCCGTACGTGCCTGCCAATTTATTGGAACTTTTTCTATTGAAACACTGCTTTGCCGCAATGCTGGTCGTTGATTACAATCCCTTAATTGTTTTTTTTATCGTCGTCCTATATTAGATTCTGTTCGAATTTGGTGTTCCGTTCTTTTTAAATATGCATTTTGGTTTACGATAAAAAATTAACATTTGTTGGATCCGGCAATTAAATAAGTAGCTGTAATTTTTAGGGTTCCGTACCCGAAGGGTAACCAACGGAACCTTATTACTATGACTTTACTGTCCGTCCGTCGTATGATTGTACAGTTTGTGCTTCAAATTGTTTACTTTTAACGACTATATTTATGTAAAAGTGTAATGCGCTACTAACTTTCATCAACATTATCGAACTGACGTTACCCCACATTCTGTTGGGGTCGGAACTAGATCTAACCCGATATGGACATGATTTTTACACAAAGTGGCAGATGCTCTGTGTAAATCTGACCTTTGCATAATATTCATTTTATTCATATGAAAATATATTAATCGGACTAGTGTTTGCGTGCCCCATACTGCAATATGTGCGCGCGCGTCTATAAATCTCGAGGGATCGAATTATGGGACCATACGCTTTACTGGACATAGATAAATATTTAGAGAGTCATATACATCTACGGTTGAATATAATATTCAGTTTAAACCAGGTGGACGAAAACTTCCAGTTGACTTAAAATACTCAGTTTGAATCACTCGAGTTGTACTAATTGATAAACAAGTTATCGCGAGCTGTTTCCGATCGGAATTTCAAAGGCTTTCTGCCTGGGTGTATCCCTTCCAAAAGCAATTGATCAATTATGCCGTATTTACAGGGCGACAAGGGTGGTAAACAGCCCATAAATATACCAATAAAAATTGATTTTATTGTAACTATATGCGTCGCTGTGGGAAACGATGTTTTTCTATCGTCACATTACAGTATTTGTTGCGAGGATTATTAAGATTTTCAGAGATAAGTAAATATTTGTAAAACAGCGATATCCATCGTAACGTAAAAAAACTGCTTATTACCTGCATTCTCTTTAAACGAGAAATTATAGATAAAAAACACTATTCATCTTTACAAATTACAAATATTTTTGGGTGTGATTAGTATCACTTGACTAACTCAGAGTAAAAAAGTCTTGTAATAATTACTTTGGCAAAATGTCCAATATGCTTATAGCGTAGAAGAAAAGTATAAAGGCATATTTGAAGCCTATTCAAATTTTAACGATATTTACAGCTTCCAATTAAGCTTTAAATAACTGTTGTTAACCTATAATGTATATAGGTACCAAGTAACAGTGTCACATAATTCTAGGTAATGATTAAAGACAACTCTGTGGGTTTATAATTAATTTACCCGAAACTTTGCCTTCAGCGAAAAGATTAAGTTTAAAATTCCAATGTTAAACGTTCCGTTTATTTTCATGTCATACTTCCAATTCCAAGCTAAAGTTAATTATTTAAGTAGCAATCTTCTACCTCACGCTGTAACTTGGTAACTTAATCAAGCATCTACCGGCCACGAGGGCTGCGTGGTTCGTTTAGACAAAGTAGCAGTAGCGTCCCATTAGTAAAGCCCAGATTGATTGATGCCTTCTACCGGATTTCATTACGCCGCCCATTACGTCTTTGTTTACCTAAACACTTTAAGCTCCTTTTGTTTAAGAAAGCTTTTCAGTGGTCTCTTTCAAAGGTAGGCAGTTGCGCAGTTGGCAGTTCAGTGTCCCGTACTTTGTAGAATAATATTTGTTTATGTTCTCGGTAAATTTTAATTTAGTTTTTCTGCCGTACTCTGAGCGCCCTGTTTGAAGTTGTTCAAAGATTTGCATAGTGTTTTATTTTAGTCCAGTAAAATTATGGTTACTTTAATTTTAATCTAGAAGTTAGAGCTACCTGTTTGCTTATTTAACCCTTCACCTAAAACTTTAATTAAATGGGTAGAGTAGAACTTTAATTAAAATTAATACTAATAAAAATCCGGCTCTGAATTAGCTGTTGAAATGATGCGAGATTTAGAACTTTAGGGTAAAGCTGCATTTAATTGATAACGATAAGGATTTCGATTTTGAAAACCACATCGCAACGCCAAGAGTCTTTGATACGTAAGTTCATACGAAAATAATTTTCTATCCATGCCAACAAACGCTTATATAAATAATATACTCCACATAATATTATGTGGGTACTGTTTGCTTATTTTAGTGAAATAAATTACAATATTATTGTTGAATTATAAATAGATGTTGTGTGCTCTGTGTATATAATGACATGTAGAAATTATTTAGGGTAGGAATAGGATATATTATTGTTTGTTTAGATATCGCGTTCGTAGAATGTCTACCCTCAGAATATAAGATAACATTGGGCATTCAGATCTCGAGGCGATACGTGTTTGTGCGATTGTAGCTCTATTTACATTTCTGCTTATGCCACCGATTTATTTATTTATTTTATCTTAGTAGAATACATAAACACATCAGAATTAGCTGCTGTAGTAAGCTTGAGGCTTGTAAAACGAGAAAAAACATCACCATTCATTGTTAAACTAGGTGTATGTGTGTGCACCATTAAATCCTCAAGAGCTCGATAAATAAGAACGTTAGTTCAATAAAATAAAGAGAAACGTATAAGAACCAAAAGTTAATAAATATTCCTTTAAGTATATTATTGCTTCAAGTGACCAAATAAATTGATTGCTCTCCTGTGTACAAAACAGTACTGAATTTATATAAAATAATCCCATTCACCTGATCGCATCACAATCTGATCCAATTAATATTTTAATACCAATGTTCTCGTTTCGTGTAATAGCACTCGATTAATTGAACAGCGAGGATGTCGACTCGCTTCTGTTCATTAAGTGAGATTCTCATCAATATAAATGAATCGTTTTGATTGAAAGAGTCAAGATTTTATATTACTGCAGTTTTTGTAATCGGTAGTCGAACGACGAACCTTAAATTCAGACCAATTGAATGGACATCGATTCAAAAGTTTTTTTTTTTTATTATAAATAATTTAATACTACAGGTGATAATATACTTACATTCAAAATGTTTGGTCTATATATCTATAATAGGACAACATTTTGATAAGACTAAATCGATGATCTCAAATCGAATACTGGGCTATATCTCAATTTACCTCGAATTCACTAGAAAATAATACGATTGCTTACACGATGAAACGACCTTAATACCTCTACAAATGATATCGCCTTCTCATTCTAACATTTAGTGCTAGCAGATGTGCGATAAAGATATACAAGAATAGGCTCCGGGCCATTTTGGTGTATGTCGATTTAGGTCACCCAGGATGCGTATACCGTTATCTCTTTGATGGTGGTCGGCGCTAAGGACCTATTTATAGTACATGCAGGAAAAAGGGTTTATTTGAAGGTCGACCCTAAAACAGAATGTTACAGATCGTTACAGTAATACTTTGGGGGATGTTTAAAGTGGTCGTAAGTTTAAGCATAGTATTATCGTTTTAGAATATATTATGGCAAAATTAAAGAAATAAGGGAGTTTGACAAACCTTTTCCGTTGTTATATTTGATCAGACGGTGAATTTAAGCAAATTCAAAATTTTATAGTAATCTGATTAATTTAAACTCAAACTCAGAATATTTTTTAATTGACTAGACTTTACAAATAAGTACTTTCAAATCATCAGAATCTACCACCAGATACGGAAGGTCGTTATTAGCAGCTTGTAATAAAAAAAGGCAAGACAAATTATCTTGGGACCCGATTTTGCATATATTTCTTTAAGCCAACGTCATCTTAAAATACCGTAATGACCTCATTAGGCATTCAACAGTGAACAAAATCCAGGTCACTCCCGCTGGGAAAAGGGAAAAAACCGAAGCTGCGCCGTTGCACTTCTAAAATGGATTTCAGAGCAAGTTTGCTGTATAACGATGTAACAAAGAGGAGATAATATAACTAAATCAAATCAAATAATTATCTGTTGTGTCAATATTAAAATCAAATCTCAAAAATAGTTTATTCAGTATAAGCCCTAATAGGGCACTTATGAAAGCCTACTTTACACCGGTTCGGAAAAGCCACCTGAAACAAGCCAGAGAAAACCCGGCTAGAAACTGAGTGCTTTGTCTCTTTTCATCAAACATACATTATATCGTTACTGATATCCCTGGTCTTGCTAGCGGATATAGGCTACGGTGACTGCTTACCATCTGGAGGCCTGTATGATTGTGCACCTTAGTGGTATTAAAAACTATCACTATAAATGGTTTAACAACATCCTTTTAGACATAAGTATATAGGTACATAATATTCCCTCGAGAAAATAAGAATTGATGAAGGAAAACTAAAACTGAGTTATATAAAAATATTCATCTATTTGCAGAATTTAGATACATAAAAACAATATGATATATTTTTAAACTTCACTTGAGAGAACACCGTAGTCGTACAATACCAATGGTATCACTAAAGCGTGGTCAACTAAAATTTGAGAGGAATCGCTGTCTACCAACTATTTATTAAGCAAGTAAGTACGTATATATTAACTTATTAATAATATATTCAAGATGAGACATTTCAGAAACCACCTATTATTAATACAATGCGATCTTCTTCTTCTTCTTCTTCCTAAGTATGACAATCAATCCCTTCAGGGACTATTTTTGCCAGTGTCGAGTGTTAGAGAATTTTCATGTTGCAAAATTTCTCGTGTTTGCCGCATTAAAATGCCTAGTGTCATGCATTCTAACGTCCAATGGAGTTTCTGGAGACAACCCACGGCAGTAGCAGATCGTAACACGCCTTTAGATTAGAGGTAACCTATTGACCAAAATGATAAATCACTTAACCCAAAAGTCGTATTATGGCATTATTACCAATTCTCCTATAAATCAGTCACTAAATGAAACTTTACTGCACATATCGACACCAAAAATACACATTAAAGATCACTATAACACAATTTACGACACACTGGAAAAAAATCTCAACCGCTCCGCCTGATTCCCGCCAAAAACTCCTACAATGCGATCATTATCTATTCATCCTCCCTCACACATAGAGTTCACCTTAACATTCACAACTAGAGCCGAATTAACTACGGATTTGCGGTGATACAGTGTCGTGAAGTTATTCCGCTTCAAGTAACTGAGTATACATATGAGGCCAACTTCCAGGAGTTCCACGAGGTTTTAACGGCTCACAAAGTTTGTTTGTAGAACGCCTTGACCAGCCCTCCTCGCGAGTTGGTCCATATTAAGGATATTTCCACTAATAACCTGCCTCGAGTGGAGGAATAAGTTGCAGAGCGCGGTACGCGGCGTTTGAGGTAAGATTACGTAAGAGGAAAACTTCCCCTCGTTTTTGCGGGGCCTGTTAGTATTTTTAGGATTTGATGCTTTTGGGGAAATGTTTTCTATTTACGCAGAATTTGTGTAGATTTTGCAAGTATTTATGATGTTTTAAATTAGTTGATGTGTACAGAAATTGATGAGTGCTGAAGAGTTAGTTTTTAAAACAGTAAGGTGGCAAACAAGCATACGGCCCCCTGATGGTAAGCGGTTACCGTAGCCTAACGACGCCTGCAACACCAGGGGTCACTCGCGCGTTGCCGACTCAAAAATTATATTGAGTTACTAGCGGCCCGCCCCGGTTTAGCACGGGTAGACATTTATCAAATATTTTGTCTACCCGTTTTTTGACTTTTTCAGGCAAGTTTTTATTTTTTTCTCTCCGTAAGAACCATACTCGTACTTCGAGGAATATTCTAAAAAAGAATTAGCGAAATCGGTTCAGACACTCTCAAGATTTGCGCTTAGCAACACATTCAGCGATTCATTTTTATATTATAGTATTATTAAGAAGCAAGTAAACATTGGAGTATAAACTATGGATACTAATATATATACTAACTTGCACACGTAGTGCAAGAGACCCAAGACCCATTTGGGTCTTTTGGGTTGCTCTTGGCACCTGTGTATGCTATTAGACCAGCATTGTCCAGCAAACCTAACCTTTCGAGACAAAGTGAAGAATCGAAAATAAAATTTTGATAAAACCGAACATTTAAAATATGTTTTAAATTTATTGATTTGTTAAAACTAATTACATTCGGCTTAACGTTTTTACTCAATCTGGTTCAGGGCGTCATCTTAAGCGTTTAATCGTTTTAAGCGCTTTTCTATCACGGTTTGATAAACGCGATAGAAACCCGGAGATAAATGGGTAGCGTGTTCTTTTGGTAGCTGGAATTTAATATAAATTATTCAATTTGAAATATTTCCTTTGCAGAGTTAGGCCGTGATGTTTCTTGTTGAGGGCAAAGAAAAATATAAGTTATTACCCAAAGATGTAAGACGGATACATTACAAGCGACATAAACCACATATTAAAATCGTTTGCCGAAAAAATACATTTTTGAGAACCTTGGTTGCGTACAGTACGAAATGATGTGCGATAAACAGTCTGCGACTCTACTGTCTGAGATTGATTTGTTGTTTGACAGAGATATTTGACGCAACATTAGCTAAATGGAAATTAGCGAAACCTTAAGAAGATTTTATGTGATTTACGAATGTGCACAAAGCCAAAAAAGGTCAGAGTACTAAAAGATTCCTCATAGGATACTAATGTCACCGTTAAAATTGCTTACAACATAAAGGCATGAAGTACTACTATCCACAAACGTAGAAACGAGTACCAAACGTTATATGAAAAGGACACTCAAATAAGAGTAAAATTTAGAGTGGTGCGAGTATTAAATATAGCGAAAATAAAAGGGAACGGCGAGTCCGGTACAATTTAGAATATGCTCGTAAAATGTTTCACATAAAGTGTGTCGTTGTAAATGTCACATAGAGGGAAGTTTGCGCCGCAGATGTGGGCCAGACTACCCTCAGCTTACTTGATAACTTTTATCGATGACAATTTGCCCGGGATCACATTTTGGCACGATGCCAAAAGATATAGTTTTGTCTCGCTAAAATATACAGCTCGCGAGATTTTCATATTTCGCACGATACCACCAAATGGATCGAATTTATGGACGCCATTATCGGCTGTTATGATGTTTGCTTTTGTAAACAAATAAACTCGTAAGAAGTACTGACCTGTTTATGGCTGTCTATTGAAAACCAGCAGTTACATTGAATCTCTTTTCCTATGAAATGTTCGTCATTTGGTTTTTTATTCTCTTATTACAACATATTTAAGTCAAGACGCAAATCCAACGAAGGATATTTTTTCTAATGAGTAACGCTGAGAAGTATCCAAGAATAGGTCCTTTCTCAGAAATTAACGCACAATCCAACTCAGCAAAGCCGCCAACAATGTAATTTACCTCTGCTAGCGCTTTTAATTCACTAAATTGAAAGTCTTTTTGATCAAAGCAACCCCACGGAATTGACAAAATCCAAGTGACACCTGTCTTATTTGCGCATTTAGTAGGTACCTTGTACCTCGGAAAGTTTTATTTATATTTCTATTTTCCAAGGTTAGGTAGATGTTCAGTGACGTTATGACAGCGTAAGCTAAATGTTGGGTATCGGGAGATCGTGAATATTTTATGATTAGTCCTGGATATATTTATTTTTATGGACTCGGTGAGCGTAGCTAACATAACATTTTAAGCTACTGGATTTTATTTTGGCTGTACGGGCAGGCAATCTTTATATATCAGGTATTCTCCCGAGAGTTGTATTAGTTGATTTTTGTTATATAATATATAATGTACCTAATACTAAAGTAGATATGAGTGAAAAAAGAGCCTTTATTATAGTACAGTGAAAAACAGAGAACCCAAAGCATATTATTTAGGACACAATCAAACGAGAAGATTAAAAACTATCAAAATGCGAAAAAATACCTATCGCGGTCTCTAATCAAGGGGTACCTAGATTTCAATTCGATGTTGTAAGGGTTATGCGTTTATTTTATGCTTATGCGACAAAAACGGCACTTCACCATATTAGAGCTCTCATATTCTCATCTGGTTGAAAAAGTTAGGAATGGTGAATTACTCGAGAAAAGTTTTAATTAGTCGTGTCCTTGTTAGTTGGCACAACGGATTAGTGTGTGTTGTTTGCAAGGGGTCTTTACCGTCACACGAACTTGGTCAGTACAAAGGCTAGGAGGAATAACATTAGCGCTAAGCCGACTTTCCATTTAAATTACAATGTTGTAATAGCGAGCGGATTACGTGTAGTAAATTCAGCCAAATTTAGTTATATTAACTTTAACAAAGCAAAAGTTATGGCGTAGACAAAACTTTATTTTGACGTATCGCGTCTCGCGTATTACATATGATTATGGTTTTCTTGCAGGGTACATAGCGAATTATGTGGAACTAACTATTAACAGAGCAAAGGCATATGTGTAAAGAATTGCATAAACATTAGGATTCAATCTATACATATATTGACATGATATTTTACTGTATTGTTTGCAATACGATAGATGTACATTCGATTTTGCGTATGAGCTTTTTATTATTATTATAACTAGCTGTGCCCGGCTGATTTGGCCTTGTAGCGCATAGAAGATGCAGGGACAAACAAACGAAAATCAATATTTTTATGTGTATTTATAGGTATTCAATTAATATTAAAATAAAAATGTAAGAAGTCTCTAAACCTAAACCATAATGATCTTTAAAGTTTAAACCATACGATAAGCATACTGGCATAAAATATTTGTCTGCATTTAAATAAACCTTATATTGGAACGGCTATGATTCAAATTGCCTACTAGTCAGGCTTTGAACCCAATTCTAAATTAATATCACTATACCGCGAACGATAAATACAGATGTACAAAAGTCCCCGACAGGCGTCAGTCAGTCTGGGCTGTCTGTATGAATGCGGGTAATCTCGAAAAGTAATCAATGCAAATGGCTGTTTTCACTGTTGAGACCAGCATATCCTATATTAAAATTTCGGTGCACTTAAGGGTGGGAATATAAGTTATATGCCGTTGAACTTGATGCATTTACTCCTGTACTGATTTATTACTATAAATAAATATCGTAAAACCAACCAGTACGGTTTTATAAACATTGACAAAATTGCTATCCAGCGTGGCAATGGTGCCAGCAATCTTGGCCCGCTCCCACGTCATCCTGGTTTGGGTCAGATCTTTTATATATAAGTAGGTAGTTAAAATCTGTTTTATGTAAAAATATTAATGCGTTTTATGTTAATAATAAACTTAATAATGATTATTTATATTTGCAGTTTCAAATGAAAGTGACCAAATAAATTATAATAAAATGTACTGAGCATTACCATAAAATGCGAATACACTATAATATGTACGGTGGTTATTTACTCATGTGTTATAGGGCAATCATTTGGGACTCCTTTGGTATTCGCGAATTTCTACTCCTAGCCGCAAGATGTAATAAAATTAGCTTATTCCATGGAGTGTCAAAGAAAACGCGTGCAGTTGAATTCGCCCCTCCTGTTATGTATAAGGTGCCTTCTTTATTTGCTTCAGTAAACACGAGGCTTGTGAGACATCGCCAACGTTCACAGTTCATAGCAATAAACGGAAAAAATCCTTAGCAGCAATATTTGAGATGGGGAATATGTTTTATACAGCGTAATGGTGCCTTTGACATTGTTAAATCGGGGCGAAATGCGAATCGCACGCCACGCGTCGAGTGTTTGGAATGGCATCAAATTATTTTTATGATGCGACCTGGCGTTGTTTACTTTAAGTAGCGTCGTAAATTTTCGCCAAATTGTTTTCCTCGAACTTTATTAAATTTATCACGATTAAAGTTTGTACATTTCCAGTTTATTATAATTAAGGATATTAGTTTAAACAATTAGAAATTTTATGTATAAAGATGTGTATGATAACTACTTTTACTTACGTATGTACTTTTACCTGGTGCTTTTCTTACTTTTAATAAATTACACCCTTTGTATTATTCCAGAGCATAATCTATAATTGAGCCAAGGTGCGTCAAAATACATGCCACATTTACGAAAAATTCTCAATATATCTATAGATTTGAGGATCCCGTATTTCATAAGAATTTTATCCTTGCGTATAAGACTTGTATCCTAGCGTACACGCCATACAATATACACCTTAACATATAGTCGAAGAATTATACTGTGCTGGATAACTTAGCACTAGTTCCCTAAGTAGGTGCGGTAAACTTGAGATGTGATGTCTACATACCGCATAAACTTATCCCATTTACTAGCCCGATGATTGTATTGTTTAGGAACTGGCTTCTTATTGTTTTAGGAACGGAAGATAAGTATTTGTCCCGAGTGTGCTTAGCGTGTGTTTAACAGTTATAGCTCAGAGTAGATAATATAACTTTGTAATATGGTTTTCTGTTATTAATTAATCTAAATAAAAGAAGTAGATTTATTTAAAAATAGGCGACGATAGACCGGAGATGGGATGGTATTTATAAATAAGTTTTATGTAAAAAAAAGGTTCCTTTAGTTGTAAACCAGTAGAACAAGTTTTGCTTAGTTCGAAACCGAGCCCGAACTCAAAATAACAACCAAAGTTCGCAATTAATAATTAATTGCGAACTTTGGTTGTTATTTTGAGTTCTGAGTGTCTGAACACATAATAATGATTTCGGCATATATTTATTAGGATTGAATATTACAAGGCGGTACAATAATTGCTTCAACAAATATACACCTGCAATATCAGGGGCTATAATATAGGTCGATATACTAAGATTTTATTATAATATTGAAGCTATAATAATGAATCAAAGTCTGTCAGTAAAAATCGCGGGTGAAATCGCAGGCCGCGCTGTAGTCTTAACAAATATTGTTCTACTATCTCGAAGCAAACTAGTTAACGTAAACAAAAGATGTGGAGGCATGTAATCTACAAGTATATTCCATTTAACAAGGGCTTGATACATTGCAGTCGCTTGACAGTGGCGTGATTACGCTGGGGCCATAAATTATACCAATTAATTACAATGACGTATACCAGAGCGTGTGGTATATTATAATAGCATATTATTGTTTACCTATGCTATGTTATCGAAGTGTTTTGTTTCATCGATGAAAGGATAGTTATGGATAAAGCTAACTACTATTAAAATGGTTTGTCGTAATGGAGAAATCTCAGTTAGAGATACCCCTAAAGGTTACCTTCAATATTGTAATATATATATTCCGCTTTCCCACAAGGGTCTAGAGGGGTATAGAGGTGTTACAACACCCACTTTACACCGAAGATAATTTGGTACCAAGCCAATTAAAGTTTTGTTACAATACAATTATTGACACTACTTGTGATTCATCCTTCGTGATGCTCTAAATCCAATAATATAGTATAGTTTGTTTTTACTGTCAGCAACTTTAACCAATTTAGCTTAATCTATGCATAAAAGTATTGAAGCTGATTAGAATAAAAAAAAAATGTAGCCAGGAGTTCCTTACACATGTAAGTATAGGTGTTTTTTTTTATATGTCTCCCCTTACTTTTAATGAGGGCACTACAAGTTTGCATGCGCGGATGAAACCGCATAGCGCCACTAGTTCAGCTATAAAACTGTACTTGCTTCAACGATAAAGGAAGCCAACATTTGTTTAAAATGGGAAAGTTTTTATAGGTCAAATTAAAAATATTTTATCGTCTAAAAGTTTTAGTTCGGTCGATATTATAACGGATAAGCACCTACTTAAATTGATCTCCCAAGTGTTGTAAATGTAGTAATATTACCGAAGAAGTTAACATTTCCTGAGTTTTTATTAATTTATTTTCGTTTCGTGTAGAATACGGCCAGGTTTCTCATAAATTGGATCTTACTTTGTCACATGAATACGAGGATACAGGCATATTATGACGTTTTGAAAAAAAAACTTGTACTGGAAATTCTTCAATAAATTGAGCACTTGTGATTGTCTGTACTCTGTACTTATAATCATATATGATAATTGTAGTATAGTCATGTACTAATACGAATTATTATGAAACATACATTGTTTCTTTATTTTCAAGTATGGGGTAACTTCAGTGATGAAAACACTCCCCTGACTATCATAGGCTAAATGATACTCTACTCTAGTTAATAGAGTGTGTAACTCTATTTACACGCGGGCGAAGTCGCGGGAGAAATCAGTTCTTAATACAGTTAAGAAAGAAATGCTACAGTACGTACGAGCTGGCAGCGGAACCCTTCTCGGATATGTGCAAAACATCTTACCGCTACAGCAAAGAGCAAGTTTCTTGAGACCACCCGCTACGTAGGTCCTTATTGATTTTACGAAAGCTGTATATTTGCTTTGCTAATATGTATTCTATAAGCATGCGAGCTACAGAGTAGCGTAAAGTAAGAATAGCATGATATTTTCCTTGTTTACAAAGGCAATTCTTGCCAAAATGACAAAATACTGAATAGGGAGTGTCAAAAGAATCAAATTCGTTATTTACATAATTGTAATTGAGCATCTCTGCTTATTTGGTAGTTAAGTTATTAAGTCATATTGTAAGCAATGAATATCTGTTAAGTAAACAATATGTAAGCATTAGCAAGGTTGTCACCAGAAAACGTTTCTGCTTATAATATTAACAAGTCAGTTTGTGTGTTTGTTAATATACATTACTGTCATTCAATTTTCGTTATCTGAATATTATTCTTAAGCCGTGCATTATTATTCTTATATAGTGTAGTATTATAGCTGTATTTTAAATAATGAATTTACAACAATCGATTTGGTTCACGGAAGCGTTGCGATTGAACCGCTCTGGGGCAGTAATATTCAACGTTTTGTTTCAGTAGATTAAAGTTTCGGTTAGTGGCGGATTTGTCCCCGAAGCCAGTGGATCTGGCTCTGTTCCAACTCGGTTGGACCATTATTCGCGCCCTAATTTTCTTTCCGCCTAAAAATTATATGACCCGTGGTGGAATTGAAAGCCCTTACCAAATTCATTTCGTCGCGCCCGGGGTCGATTAATTACGCCAAAAAATCTTATGTGGGGAAGATATAATCATTATCAAGATCTATGCTAGTTACTACAACATAAGTAAAGATACGCTTGATTATAGGATCCTTTATAATACTCGGAAAAGTGACGTCTCTGAAACATACAACGAGTGTAATAAAGTAAGGGTTGTACGTAGTATATTATCTACTCTGAGGTAAGGGACAAACTATCGGTTTGTTAATTTTTACGATGACACCTGATGATACGCAATAATCTTCAAATAGGTTCCATAAATGTGTTCCAATCTAAGTGGTACATTTATTCTTCGTCAAAGAACTAAAAGAGTTTATAATGATTGGTGTATTTCACTAAATCACGACCACATCCCATGCTGAAGGGAGAGTAGTTTTTTTTAATTTAATGCATTTCATGTCATAAATTCAAAATTGCCTGTCATTTTCGTTGGCAGGTACGCTACCTGCTTACTTATTTTCAACCATTCTTCAATATTTCAAAGGCCACATAACACACAAAAGAGAACAATTTAAATACGTTCAATCGGAATCTTGAAAGAAACTCCGCAAGTAGGTCTTCTTAACAATACAATACTCTTTTATTTTTTTTCTCCTCGGACACTTCGTGGGGCTGTGTTCTTGATAAGAAAAACGACTCGGATTTATCCTATGCTACAGAAACTCGAGAGCTTTCCAACGAGATTCTTTTAATACAGAATCTTGTTGACTTTGACAAAGGCTTTTAGTATACTTAATTACTGATACACACAATTTGAGGAAAGAAATTGTAAGGAAAGCAAAATTAATTCGCAAAAAACGCTGAGAGAATTTTATAGCTTCATTTATATTTAGTGACTTATTATTCTTGTAACATAAAATTAAATTTATTTTATTTTTTGGTCGACATTAATGGATTTTTAATTATAAAGAACTTTCAACTGGGATAGTATCTTATCTGCTCTAAGATATTGGCTAGCGAAGTTTCAAAATACTTATTTGTAAAAAAAAACGTTCACGTAGTATATACATAGTACGATAGGATAAAAACTTAGGTTTTATTGTTATTCATATAGTTTCAGCTCACATCATCGTAGAAAGTTATTTATTGAGTTAATTTTGTTTTATCCATTTTTATAATCAACAAACAAAGTTCCATAAAAACCTGTTCAGTAGTTTTTAAATGAAACACAAATTATATTAGCATTATACATACTTGTGTATTTGCCGAACTGCTGCTGCGTTCCAGATTGTTTCCTTACCTGTAACAAAAACAATTTATTTCGTTAATAAAATTACAAGCAACTAAGCATAAATGATGTTGGTCGTTCAGTCACTTTCATTCGGACTCGCATTTAGTCTGAAATACTTGGCATATGAATAAGGTAAATAAATACTTCTATACTTTGTTCTTCTTAAATGGAATAAACAACTTTATTTTAGTTCTAATAACACACTCATAGACTGCGAAAGCAACGCGACAGAAAAAGTCTTCCTATTACAAAAAATGTAAGTAAAGTGTAGGCAAGATGTGTTATTTAACCGCAAATACATTTACGATCGCTATTAAGTTTTACTGGAACAAAGTTTACGTAGCATATGGGCGCGCTCAATTTTTCTATATTACTTGAGGAAATCGAACTAGGTCTTATAGCGACGAAACGTGCAAGTCGTCCGTAGTTGTTACTTTCTCACGTTTTCAAAAACATACGTAAACGTATGTCTATAAAAATATACAAACATTCATCTAGTCAAGACCATTTCGGGGTAGGCAGAGCTCTCCATTTCACTTTTAAGGTCACAGTTCATTAAGTCCATCCGGCACCCGACCCGCATCGCCTCGCCTCGTGCCTCGTGGTTAGTGTTCTTTATGTGAACTCGTATGGATGTGCGCTCACTACATCAATTCCGTAGCGTCACCGGATCGGGCGTATGCCGTCAACGCGCAGACGACGAGTACCTAGACCACTCAGAGACAAGTCGCTGGTCGCATGCTCTCCTTGCGATGCTGCGCATTACCAACGCACACGTCTCGAGTGAACCGCGCGCCGTTTACTGGTGATAACACGGCGTCCATCTGTGAAAAGAGGTACGACGAGCGACACGGGTCGGGTGCCAGGTGGCTCTAACGAGCTGTGACTTTCATACTTATTTTGCTTCATTTACATTCATCAATCGCTTCATACAAGTCCACCAGTTAAATAAATAGCTCGCCTATTACCCTAGACAAATGTTTACATAGAGCGAAATTAATTTAGAGGTTGGTCTTGCACCTTTTAATAGGGTCGGCGAGATTTGCATAATATGGTTATAAAGATGTGAAACCCACACCTTAGTTTATGTAGAATAATGAACCTTGTGTTAACTTTAATTATGCATAACATCGACGTTGAGAAAGTGGCATATTATATAATTATAGTTTATGATTTGAATAGAAATGTCAAGCGCTATAACTGAAAGTGATTCGAATACGCTCTGTGTCCTCGTGATGAAAAAGCTAGGAAACCGGAAAGATAACTTCGTTTATAAGGCTTAAAGCACAACCGTAACAAAGAAAAATATATTTTGCACTCCTCATGCTCAAAAAGTTTATAAAGTTCATGAGCGGGGAAAAAATATAATATCCTGTTCTAGGGGAAAATGGCTTTACTTTTTTTATTTTTGTATAACTTATAAAAACTAAAATGTTTATAAATAGAATTATTATGAATAATGTAATATAACTCGACTTATAACTGTTTTATAAAATGGATTAATATTTAATTTTTGAAAATGGAACTACCAAATGGGTGATTTCTTCAGAGGAATACGTGTGCATTGCGTTGCGGCCAATTATATTATTATGTGTATAAAGGTTGCGGCTACATAATAAATAAAAAGTCATGGTGTGAAATCTTTAGATTTTTTCTCTAATTACAAATTGAATTGATAACCATAATATGTCATATTTTAGTATTATTTTATTTTTTCGCATTCTTAGTTAAAAGCAGTGTTACACACGGCGCTAAAATCCATTGTAACTCGGTTTCTATTTAACTACCTTGTCACATGGTTCACTTTAACACCTTGTATAACAATCTACTTTTTTTGCGCAACTAGCCATTATGGTCAACTGCATGGGCTCCAGGATTTTCCTGCCAGCAGATTAGAAATTATCATTAGTAAGATGAGTGCCGTCAAGACGCTACTTCCTTGTAGTGTCGTATATCTGTGGTGAGTAAGGTTTTATATCCCTGGGCTTGCAGGCATATAGAAACTTGTTTTGCGGTTTATGAAACATAAACATAGCTCTCAACAAATTTAAATATTTTTTTTTATCTTCAGTAGCGCCAACGAGGCCCAAAACGTAGTTTTTTTTATACCACTAAGTTGGCACACAAGCATACGGCTCACCCGATGGTAAGTAGTTATCACAAGATATCACTAACGGGTTGCCAACCGTGTTGTTGATGAGGACTCACTGTGCTAGCAGCATTACTGCTAGCGTAGCGTATCCTCGTGGAGCACTGGCAGCCTTATTTACCGCAGTAACACAACACTACACCAAAGTAATGTTATTTGACTCCGATCTTCTGTAAGGTGGCGGTACAGTCCCCAGTCAGGCGGCTCCAATTTTAATGGGAAATCCCAAGGGAAATCTCAAATCGCCCTACCTCTCTTTAGTATATATGTAGTACTTCAGTGTTCGCCGTACCTCTATATCGAAGAATTATAATGAATGGACGATCCGACCAAGCTAGATACGAGTAGCATATACAAAATGTCAGCACAATTGTTCGAGCGTTATAACATGCTTTGTGTACCTAAACGCTTCGCACGTGAGACTACCAGACCACTTTGATATATTCCACGTACATGTACTAAGGCCGATACGTTGAAATAGTACCGCAGTAGCCTAAGTCGGGTATTAGAATATT
This sequence comes from Falcaria lacertinaria, assembly GCA_951449985.1. NCBI lineage: Eukaryota > Metazoa > Arthropoda > Insecta > Lepidoptera > Drepanidae > Falcaria > Falcaria lacertinaria. Next base: position 3,083,944 of record OX602109.1, on the reverse strand, counting down.
GAGTAACGTGAGCTACTTTGCCGGTTGCTTTTACTATACATACATGCATCACACAACTAAAAGCTTTTACAAATAGTTAATGCGTTTTATATAACTAGTGTTTAAATGGTATATGGCACTATCTGTTATACCTTTTATAACATGTAAAGCCAATATTAGGAAAATCTAATTGATATGCTATTGGATTTGCCTAATATTTCTTCCTAATGCTATATTGTATCTTTTTATTTATTATTATATCTCTCTGTTGTGACAATTACCTGTGACACTAGTGACGTCACGGACCGGTCCCAGTGGAAGATCAGCGCTGGTTGTCCTTCACAAGACATCCAGCACATGCTGAGTTGAGACCGTTTCATAAAGACACGATATTCTTCTACACTTGTATTCCTTTCGTATATGTTTGTGTTGTTATGAATAAATGTTTTCTTTCTTTCTTTCTTTCTTTCTTTCTTTCTTTCATATATCTACTATCCGAATCGATGTGCACACACATGCACAAATATTTAATATTATATTAAACCCTTGCATTCACTTTTTATCGATAGAAGATATGTATAGGGCACACTTCACGGCATACCCCATACCTATGACTGTTGTTATTCGCTTTATAAGTATAAAATATATCCTGTATTTTCAAATGAACTAATTTAATCAAAATGAAACGTTTTAGTAGGTATTATAAACGAATATCGTTAATGTGTTATGTACACACGCTATTACTTTGGACTCTTAATTCAATAAACGCACCTATATAATAAACCACTCAACAGTTTTATCTTTACCGATAAGCCGTGCTGTCATCGTTTTTTAAACAGTGTTTGTTTTTGATATACATATTGTATCATTTGTTTGTTTATACTTATAAATAAACCAATATTTTATTCGTATTGCATGTAAGTATCGTCACCCGACGGAACAAGCTCACCAATATAATTAATTTGCTAGAAAAATAAAGTTATTCATGAAATGAAATCCCTTTACTAATAGTGGTACTATTCAGCGACTTCTGCAGTTCACAATACTTAACAAAAGAAACCTTCGGGGTATAACAATGATCGTCATTTGTTCAGTATTGTACTATGCCCATGAAAGCCTCGCTCTGCAGTGACGCTAGAGCCTTTGTTGGAATGCATTCAGATAACTTAATGACCTCATCGCTCCCAGTTAAGTCAAACGTTATTTAAATTTTAAATGCTGTGCACGCTTTTAATTTGAAAATTCTGTTTATTATTTGTATTAGAAACACCATTCCAAAAAATAAAACCGGCCAAGTGCGAGTCGAACTCAAGCACCGAGGATTCTGTACACACTTGTAGGTTAGGTTAAAAGTAGACGAACTTCAATAATTCGTTTTTTTAGAGTTGTATATCATTTACAAGTTTTCAGTTTTTTTCCTTTACTTGTGCTGTAAGACACTAATTCTTGCCAAATTTCATGATTCTAGATTAATGGAATATACCCCATAGGTTTTGATTCCCTTGTGAAATCGCAAAACATGCGAACATTTTCGACATAAACGGCCATATCTTTTCTTCATATTGACTTACAGCGTTGATATTTTTACACCTGAAATAGACCATAGACCCAGGTATTTGTTATTAATTTCAACTTTATAACTCCATGCATTCTTGAGAAAAAGGTCCTGACAGACAGAAAGACAGGCGGACAACAAAGTGATCCTATAAGAGTTCCTTTTTTTCCTTTTAAGGAACGGAACCCTAAAAACTGGTGAAATGGCTTGTGATTGTGAGAAGGCTTAATAATAGGGTTTATTTTAGTTATTGTTTTTGTTGTTTTATAATAACTTGAAACCATAGGCTTTTCAAAAGTATCAAGGAATAGCCTATATTCCTCTCTTGATACATAAAATCCATGAAGAGATTTACTTTGAAGCATGTTGTCAAACAATTCAATAAACAATATCTTTGTATTTTCGTTTCGGATGAAGAGGACTGTATATTTTACAGAATATAATATATATTTCGACTCAACATTTCATTCAGAGTCGAATTCAAATCCCTCCGGTCCGAACTTTTGTTTCTCTTTGATCATTTATTTGTTTGTCAATGGAATACGAATTATGTTTCCTTACCTTAAGAAATGAAGTACCTAACTCCTTAAAGGAATAGATATAATTAAATTCCTTCTTTATCTAGATCAATTTAGAAATAGTTGAACAGAAATGCAATAAACTATCCACCTATTGAACGCCAACCAATTAATCTCAGCTGAATTGAATTCGCGACTGTGCAGTAAAGCCGGTAACGAATTTCAGAGCAGTAATTAAATTACTTTTTTAATTGCTTGCGGAGAAACTAATGTTTCACTGTAAAATAGCGATTTTGTGCGAGCCATTAGTGATTGGCATTTGATATCATTTTAATTCAAATTTGTATGTTTCAGTTTTAAGCATATTTTTTTTTTATAAATCAGTTTTTTTCTCCACGCAAAGCAACAAATACAAAACACTTGAACATACTGTTACGACGAAATCAGTAATCCACCTATTTAAACGATTTTAAGCTTACAATAAAATTCTCGCCTTAGAACAAATAACCTAATTTCCCCTCTTCAAATGTTAGCAATAGGAGAGGGTCTTCATTTATTATGTAAGCAAGTAACCAGAGCGAGCGTCGAGCGAACGTTCATCAAGGAGACCTATTCAATTCAAAAAGTTGTCTAACTTAAAAAGGTCAAAAAAGATCCTAACAGTTAATGACTTGTGTCGTCCCTTCGAGAAACTTAACTGTTACCGTTAAGGGCTGGTGCAATGAAATCTTATATCACTTCTAATGTTACTGGGAAGAGACAACAAGAGGGAAAAGTAAATGAAAGTGGCCCCTGAATACCCATTTGTATTCATAACAGTTTACGCGTATTCGAGCTTTAGCTTTCATCGTCTTTTGGGTTCGTTACAGGAAATCGAAATACAGGCATGTTATTGAATCAAATCGTCAGCCGAATTACATTACGGGCTACCAATCAAGAGAAATCCATTCCTAAATGGAAACCAATAAACTAAATGTTTATTGGTTAGGACGTACACCTTTTTTCAGTATGGTTGTCATCGAACACCAGCGCCATGACATCTCGTTTGCTGCAATGTTGTGGAGATACTTTAGACCACAGAACAAAAAGCAGAACAAGTAGCGAAATCTTCATTTTGCTTAGTGATTGATGCGGTGAATTAGTAGATACATTAGTATTTGTAGTTTGGTGATCAATATCTCTGATTTCATAAATTAAACGATAATAACAAATGTTCTTCACTTATAAAACTCAGCATCTTTTGTGAACACAAGATGTTTAATACAATCAATCGTACTGGCGTAAGATCAAATATATATGCCAGTGATCTCGTATCCGTGAAATATTTGAATACTGCTCACGGAAACTGAGTACTATCGAAGCGGTTTTAACCACTTCAAAAAAAGGAGCTTCGCGAATAAATGTGTGCCTTTTTACACTCAAACGATTATTTGCACATGATAAATTGTGTTCCGTGTTATAGCGATTACCAGAATTTATTTGCCTTTATGGTTGCATAATTTTTTATTTGTTTTTAATTGTTGACAGCAAAATTTCCTGTTTTAAGTATTCATTCATTCATTCATTGCTTGAATTAACAAGAAATTAAATTACAAATTCTTCCCACCAAAGCCAACTGAGCTGTGAAAGCACTTTCTCCACTTATAGGTTATTTTTACCAGTACCTAGTAAGCATACAACATAATTTATTCTCGAAATCATATAATGTACCTATTTTATTCGCTCTGGATTCAGTCACTAAAATTTTCTAAAAACAATCTACTGTGGGAATATTATGCGCAGATAATGTTTAACTACCAAGCGATAACACATTCCAGTCGGTCTAGTTATCACGAAATAGGAGGGAAAGCTATCCCAAACTACGCCCGACGAACCCTTTGTCCGGAACAAAGGATCAGCCGCGCCGGCCGACCGCGCCGCTAGGCCTAAATATACGTAGATCAACTTTCATAATTTGTCCGACCACACGGAAAATGTACTTGAGCGTTTGATGAAGTTAATGATTGTTAGACAACCTATGATGATATTATTGATAACGGACTGCACGTTGAAATTTGTTTTTTTATAGGCTTGTCTTTGATATCCACTTCGCCTGATGATGCAGATGACGATGGTGCAGTTATGTGCAAGATTAAATAACAGAACGAATAAATAATTTCACTGTGTTTCATGTTTAACTATACAAATTTCACGTTAATCAGATTATAATAAGTTTCACTTCCATCTCCTAACGCTCTAGAACGCATAAGAAATACACACATCGGTCTTTCAAAAGTAGGTGTACCTAAATGATTTTATTTTCACTCACCATACATTTTAAAAATATAACATTTATTTTATATCACCGACTGCATATTGTTAACATAATAATAGGTTTTTATTTTCAATACGCATTATAAAAGGGAAAGCTAAATAAATTACTTAGTTTCCGTCAACATAAAATTATGATTATCATATCAAAGAACGCTACGAGACAAAGTGTGAGCAAACTAGATCACGTCATATCTCTTCATTTCTCCGTCCGTACCAAAGCTATGTTTTTCTCACGCGTCATTAAAGGATTTATTTACCGCATCATTTATCGGCTCGTGACAAATGTACCTCGTACTATTTCTGACAGCCTGTCCTTTATGCCACCGGATTTCCGTTGTCTTTGAGGAGATAAAGTTTGTTAGGTAATTTACTGAGTATGAATTCAAGAAAACGTAACTCGAAGTCTTATTGAATTTCTTTTGTCTTCGTGTAGAAAATGAAAAAGTCAAACAGGAAAACTATGGCCAAAGATTTTCTGCAAAACGTTTTGTCTGCACCGGCTCTGACAGCGAACGGCTCGTTACCAAATTCCTGTACAAAGCGACTTCTATCTCAATTATGCAGCCCTTTTCTGCGGTAAAACGGAAAAAGCGATGTAGCCGAGCCCGACCACGTAATTATGGATTGTTTTAATGCTTACTGAAAATATCTATAACTTTTTTTGTAATAATAAATCAAAATTAAAGTTCCTGAGAAGTGAGTACACATAATACAAGTACACACTAGCTGCTTTACCTACACATCGTTGCTTGGCTTGATACCAAGGCGGGAAGCCGTGCAAGTGACGATTTGTGTTGTTTCCGCGTTTTCCGACCCTCATCGGCTTAGCTACATAACAGAAATATGGTTTATTACCTCCGATACTGTCAAGGGTACCGAAGATTATTGTAGAACAAAATGCAATTACTATTTATAGACTATGTAAATCTGTTCCTTAGTTTCTCTTGTCCGTGACTCTATGATATTATTTACGTGGCTCGCCTTTGTCTCCCTTGATCTATATTCTATAGGATTGTTTGCGGCGGCACTGAATACTATTGTAATGTAAATGCTGGTATGATAATATTTACCTTTTTTCCCTGGAGAGGTGCAGTTGCTCTTGTTTGAAGGTGACTTGGTTTCGGCTGCCGCCATTTTTTCTTTTTCGGAAGCCATATTACGCGTATTCACGATAGCTTGTCGTCCGAGTTCAATATACGGTCGCACCGTCGCACATTACTGCACCCAAATAACCACGATGTTATGAAACTAATAGATAACCAATGTGCCGGGAGATGCGCACGACACCGCCGCTCTAAGCGACACCGAAACTACTATTATGGATAATGAACGATGAGTGATTTCCAATGACTAAACTTGGCAAATATTCAACAGCTTATTTACTTACTCCAAAAATTGCTTTACGGAAATTTAAATGAATGTGTTCTTAGGTTCGTTTGTTATCCCGCGCGGGGCAAGTCAAAGCTTTCCTACCTCGGCCAGGTAGTTTTATATATTTTGTACCGTGATGTATTAATTGATGGGCATCACGGTGCGCCCGCGCCGTGACACCTGCCTGTTTGTACTAAGGCAATTTACTTGTACTAGAGCTGATGCTAATCGCTCTACTGAATTAGTTAACTAGTGCTAACAGAAAATTAAATACCTATGGATATATACTAATTAACATGTTAGGAAAAAGGTCATATTACTGATTCTCAATAGTTTGCTCAAATGATTACGAACTGGTCATGACATTTTCTTATTTACAGTAAACTTACTTTGTAGCAAGTTATTTATGTTAATGATAACAATAAAATGGGAACGAATATTTTCCGTTTATTAGTTCCGGCGGGAAGCAAGTTTGAGCTGTGATATGTTGACTTACTTAGATGTAATGTAAGATGATCGATCGAATATGATTGATTTAAAAACTCATTTCATGATTGTTGTACGAGTGAAAGTAGTGATAGAATCATTTGTGATATTATGGTTTGTCGCTTTACGTCACATGAAATTGTTTTTTTTTTGTATTGGTAAATAATTATATTACATTATGTATCTATTTCATCTGAAAGAAATGTACCTACTCAATGGAAAAACCATACATTTGAGCCTTTGACCCTAAAGTATGATATTGGTAATACATCGGTAATATGTATTTTAATAAATTATTATCATATAAATGTAGTGCAATACGGTTGCCGCGACGAAAATTATAGCTTGTTAAACTTCAAACAATATAAAAATGTAGTCGTTAGTGTAATTCAGGATTTATACTTAATATAAAAATAGAGTCGCCAAATAATTAAGAGTATTTTAAATTAATACATAAGATTGATAAACGTATTTTGAAATTCATTAAATGTAAACTTAAGACGAACCTTAATCAAACCACATTAAAACAGCCAATTAATATTAGAAATTATTGAAAAGGACGATTCACACCAAAATATTATATATCTGAACATTTCACTGAGTGCAATGCCATCAGGACATTGTCAACCTTATGGCTTTGATTTAGAGTCGTTATAAGAATGAAACGGCGTGTGCTACTACGGCTACGGCGTCATCTTACGCTGCAGGCTATGTGTGCGTAGCATCGTAGCCAGAATATACTCTGAGCTCTAGCGGAGTTTATTATTTATGGTTTATCCCGCTAATATGAAAAGCTTAGTGACATACGTCTTAAATAACATCGATCATTGCGTTTGCTCACTATACGACAGACGTAGCGGGTCATCTCGGCGGGCAGCCGCTACATGCCGTGCTACGGACACTTGCACATAGCCTGCCAATAGTTACGCACCAAAACTGAACGTTACGTAAGCCACGATTATAACCTGCAACACTGACGGCGACTGTTATTGTTGTTGGGCGCGAGATGAGATGATGTGTGGAGGAGGATGACCTTAGGAGAGTCGTGTGCTCGTAGAGCGGGTCTGCGCGGGTCGTGCGTCGTGCGGGACGCGCGGAGGTCGCGTGAGCGCGCGGTCGTGGCGCGAGGAGCCCGGCTCGCCGGAGGCTGCGACCCGGGCGGGATCGATGCGGGCGGCGGGCGGCGGTGGAGTGCAGCAGCTGGGAGGCTGCGCGCCGCCCCGCCCCCATCCCCCGCCACGCGCCTCTCGCCGCGCATGCGCGCCCCAGCTCGCGGCCGCGCCGCCGCGCCGCCGCGCCGTCGCCGCCGGCCTTTCTATTCTACATACACTGCTGATTTACGATACCCCCCATCTAACAATCGTATTTTTTTTCAAGTTTCATGATCGGGTTACAGTCACTTTTATAACGTTTGTTAGATACATTCAAGGCATAAAGCAATTTCATATTTTACGAAAAAAAATCTATCCAATGATCTAGATACTGAGCTGTAATATTTTTAATTTAACATTTAAAGACTGTAAACAATAACTCTTATCACAGGAATTTATCTCCAACCCCTTGCAAATCTTATTCTTATAAGTAACTAGCTGCCCGCCCCGGCTTCGCTCGTGTGGACAATTTTTTTTTGCATTTATGGGGATGAAAAATAGATGTTGGCCGATTCTCATAGATACCGGATAAGCACAAAAAGTTTCATCAAAATCGGTCAAGCCGCTTCGGAGGAGTATGGCAACGAAAACTGTGACACGAGAATTTTATATATTAGATGAAGACGTCTGAGAAAATGTTACGAATAACTTTATTTTTTTAAACTATCATGTAAAAAAAATTTTGATGTATGGTAGATTATTTATTTGACCAACGGAACTCCGTGTCTAAAATTAAACGTAAAAATATGAGCTGTAAGAAGCAGAAGCGCGAAGTCGTGATCTCGGCGGCCGCGTGTCTTATCGGCTTATATCGAGGGTCTCTCTCCACCCGCTACTCCGCTCGGGACAACAACAAGGCAAAAAGCTGAATTCGCCGGTTGGCTAAGTAAAGTATATTAACATTTTTTATGATAAAGTCGATGTCGTTAATGTTTATTTATGTAACTAGCGTACAGTCCGCCTGATGGTAAGCGGTCACTGTACCCTGTAGAGCGATTTGTAATAAGCTTGTTTGCGATTTGTAATAAGTATGTACAATCGCAGTCGGGCGGCTTTAAATGCTACTGGGCTCGACATCTTTCAAGTCGCCGCTCGCTTGGTGCCGCCCAGGGGTCACGTGTCAGATCACATGGGGTTAGGACTATGGACGTGTGCAGCTTCGACCCTCAAACAAACAAGACACCCAAGCTCAGAACAAGAGCCTGTAGGTCGGAGCGAGAATCGTATCTGCAACCTCAAGAGTAGAAGGTCATCAATTCCACCCACTCGTCAAAATATTTAATGAAATTCAGTCCATGAATTCATTAAAATAATTTATCTGCGGGGTAACGAGATTGTCCGTTACGATTCAGTTGAATGTGTGCGCTCAACTGTAACCTCTTTTGTTTGTACGATAAAATTGGTTTATATATGGAACGAAATTCACGTCACTATTTCGTGAATTTCGCTTGGCTAACATTCGGGAGACCGGTTATTAATCCTGGTTTTGATTGCTTATTATTTACACTAGTCTGGGTTTGATGAAAAGTCAATACAAGTTGCGTTATAAAACATTACGGATAAACAGTAAAAAGTATTCGGGCATGTCGGAATAGTGAAATCTATAATACGAGTTATATAAATTATTTATATAATTTATATATTGCCTATATTAGGAGGAATATTACCTACGTTCATCTAAAAATTATGATTCCTTTTCAATGTGGCCATGTTATATTTTTAATATAGTTCCATGGAGAGCTTAATTCCTATTATAAATAAGACTGAGTTTCTGAGCTCTTCCGGGATGCGCAGGAGACTTGTCCCTAATGCTGCTCACATCACAGCGATTCTTCTCCGTAAGTAAAACGTTAGTAATAACCTTGATATCGTTTCATTGGCTACGGTGGTCGCTAACCATAATGCTGGCCGTACGCTATCTGTGTCACCTATATAGAAAACAAAATGCTACTAAAGAACCTGCTAAACGAACGGTTTCCCATTGCGCAACGAAGGTAACTGAAATATAAGATTGTAATAGTGAATAGCTAAGTTGGCTTATTTTTATTTATTTATTTTATTGGCACACCAACAGCTTATAGGCTAATTTCACACATAAATGAATACAATTTGTATTATTATCTAGCCTACTTACTAATAACAGGTGTGAGACAGCTTTTTAAGAATAATTATAAATCAATCAAATCAAAAAGTTAGAAATATATCTAATCTGAATACTAAATTAACTATAACAAAGAGTATGTATCAAATCTAAAGACAATGATGGACCTGACTGCAGTACTTTACGTTTCCACTGGGAGGTACTATCAATAAAAATGTCTAGATTATTAGAATGTGAATGTATATTGTGCGTATCTTGAAGCCTGTGTATTATCTTCGTCAGAAAGCGTTTCCCTTATATATGAGACCGTCTTAAGACCAACTCTGAACTACTCTCGCATCCGTTACCGAGTTTATAAGTGTAATAATTAACTTAGGAAGGTCATGAACGTTAGTTAATTGATTAATGTGGGTTTTAATGGACCTGGAGCTAAATGGAGCTTCAGTGATGTTGTTAATATATGGATGGTTTGCTGTTTAGGACCGCGGCTTACTGATATTAAAATTAATTAATAGCAATTGAATTGGATTCGAAAATTGCTCTTTATCTATGAAAGAAATTTAATTTCCTTGTTTTAACGGATTTAGTCTAATTATAAAATAATTTAGGGATTTTTTCAGAATGTCAAGTACTTAATAAAAAGTTATTTTTAACTCAAATGAAAATGGTTTATTAACCATTTTCAAACACAAACAAAAAAAACATTTATATTGCTCAATTTAATTAGTGCCTATGTTTTTTAAACTGTACTAAGCTAGCCAATTTTTTGTGTCTACTTCGTATGGTTTCTATAAGAGAATCTGCTTTGTCATGCGTGCAGGTGAACGCTATTAGTCTTCTTATAAGGGTTCTTTCCATTTGTCCTCTAGAAAAACGAAACCAGAAGTTGATTTGTTAAGCAAGCCCCACTTTTGGCTGTCATTTTGTAGTTGGTACCTAAATAAATTATTAACAATGCCCGTGGGTGACATTGTTCGTACGTGCATAGTTTTCATGAGACTGCGACACATTATAAATCATATATTATAATATCGGGACAGGCTCGGAAGAAAGCTTTCGTTAAATATGTAGGTCTGTATCTATAGAATATATATTCTTTTAAAGATTGCAATAGGAATCCAAATTAATTCCACCTTGAAAAGGTTTTATATAGAACATAGGCTCGTCTTACATAATTATACTCTAAAGTTTGATTCAATGTTTATGTGAGGAGATCCTAAATATTCTGATCGAAGGTTTTAAGGCAACACTATAAAATATTTCCACCAAATAAACTTAACTAACTTATAAAAGTCTTGAAATCAACAAGTAAAGTCGGATATCTAGTTAAAATAAATGAAATTGCTCGCTGCCGCTAGCACAGATATAATAATTTTGATTAAAACTGTCGGCACAACAACTGAAGCGGAATGCCTTGGTAGACTTTTAATTTTAGTGGCATTTCTATTATAGTAGTATTTATTTATGAGTTCTTTTGATTTGTTATTTAGCGGTTTGGAATTCGAACAAGAAAACCATCGTGTCTATTAACAAAAAGTACTAAAACGTCCCTATCGACTTTATCAGTTTGAGACCTACTTAGGTTTGTGATAAGATCGTAGAAGCTCTAAATAAACTGAGTTGCAGTTGTGCCAATGTTTTTTTCAATATTTGTCTAAAATCGATATTATACCTATAGTCTGATATTTAATTATTAGCTTTTTCCTTTGCAATATGAAGATACACGAATGTACTATCACTTTAAAAGGTAAATACATAAATAAATATTAAAAAGGCATTATTAAATAAGTGAAGCTATTTCGCTAGACTCAAAATAAATTCAATTCACCAAATTTATTTGTGATGGAAATATATTTGCCTTGAAAATTGCTCACGAATCGAATTTGTTCCTATATTTGCGAGTAAACCTCTGTCCTAGATTTCAAGACTTAAAATTTGTAGTTTCTGGATAATTTACCTTAGAATTTGTAATACTATAACATATCTATATAAATGAGTGAGGAAATCGGTTTTCCCGGTCCAACTGAGATACCCACCCGACCACCCAATTGAGATAGAAACGTTTGCAAAAAGTCTCAGCCAAATATCACTCCTCCTTTATAATGTTATATTCCTGCGAAGCACTGTGCTGGTAAGGTCCTAGTACAGCAATTGGCCTTAAAGCTATCCGCAAATAAAACCTGCAAAACTCGTAAAATGCTAGCCTCTCCTCTCCGGTCTGGCTGGGTAATAGATATATAGTTGTAGGCAGCTGACAAGCAGTATCTCTTAACATTACTATGATTTATTTAAAATGTCAATATTGTTAGTGAAATTGTTAGGCTGGGTGAGAAGCTGTGGGCTTCTTGCGTATGGCGGTTGCAAAGATTCTGAGGTCATTTTGCCGTAGCAGCAACATTAAAAAATTGCGGTTTTGGTTACTAATGTCACATTTTTTTTTCTAAAATAAAGCGGGCCACACACCTTCAGTTTTAACTGTACTGTCAAACTGTGCAGTTAAATCGTATGTGTGTTGGCAAAGCTGATAACTGTAGAGTTGTACACACGAACTGGCGATCGTGATCGAACATGTGTAGACACCAGAGGCGTCAGTTATAACTGCACAGTTCGACAGTACAGATAAAACTGTGCAGTTTAAACTGATGGTGTGTAGCCCGCTTAATGTGAGAATCTTTGCAACCGTCGTACAACCGTTATACGGAATAAGCCCACTGCTCTAGCCGCAGAGCGCAATGAAATCTGACACAAGGCTGTAAAGCCCTGGGTTACATTGACACTACTCGTCTCGTCACCGTAAACGAGTATGTCAGTGACATGAGCAGAAATAAAAAAAAACAAAAGTAGATTTAAAAAATCACGTTAGATTAGTAGTTACGTGAGTATATTCCTGCACAGATGTAGCAATAAAATTTGTGGGAGAACACGATCATAACGTTTGTTTTCCATTACATTATCTCCCGTCATCTCAACAGAGCATGCGACCTTATTTAAGTGTATCACACATGTTACAGAAAACATTATGCGGAAATAATGCGAACATTAGTATCGTGCAGAGATTTGTAGGATCACGTGGCGTGTGATACAAGGACAAGGGTAAGAATCGTGTCTTGTGTTAGAATAAATTATATGGGTGTATAATTACGAGACCGCTAAAATGAAAGTGAAAATGTATTTATTTATTAATTCTTCATTCAGCTTCGCCCCGAAACAAGCCTCTTGTGAACGTCGCAGTCTACTATTGAAAAAAACCTCTGAAAACTTATTGTATTGTTAATGATTAAATTCATCTGCATTATTATAAATAAGACTGAGTTTCTGAGCTCTTCCGGGATGCGCAGGAGACTTGTCCCTAATGCTGCTCACATCACAGCGATTCTTCTCCGTAAGTAAAACGTTAGTAATAACCTTGATATCGTTTCATTGGCTACGGTGGTCGCTAACCATAATGCTGGCCGTACGCTATCTGTGTCACCTATATAGAAAACAAAATGCTACTAAAGAACCTGCTAAACGAACGGTTTCCCATTGCGCAACGAAGGTAACTGAAATATAAGATTGTAATAGTGAATAGCTAAGTTGGCTTATTTTTATTTATTTATTTTATTGGCACACCAACAGCTTATAGGCTAATTTCACACATAAATGAATACAATTTGTATTATTATCTAGCCTACTTACTAATAACAGGTGTGAGACAGCTTTTTAAGAATAATTATAAATCAATCAAATCAAAAAGTTAGAAATATATCTAATCTGAATACTAAATTAACTATAACAAAGAGTATGTATCAAATCTAAAGACAATGATGGACCTGACTGCAGTACTTTACGTTTCCACTGGGAGGTACTATCAATAAAAATGTCTAGATTATTAGAATGTGAATGTATATTGTGCGTATCTTGAAGCCTGTGTATTATCTTCGTCTGAAAGCGTTTCCCTTATATATGAGACCGTCTTAAGACCAACTCTGAACTACTCTCGCATCCGTTACCGAGTTTATAAGTGTAATAATTAACTTAGGAAGGTCATGAACGTTAGTTAATTGATTAATGTGGGTTTTAATGGACCTGGAGCTAAATGGAGCTTCAGTGATGTTGTTAATATATGGATGGTTTGCTGTTTAGGACCGCGGCTTACTGATATTAAAATTAATTAATAGCAATTGAATTGGATTCGAAAATTGCTCTTTATCTATGAAAGAAATTTAATTTCCTTGTTTTAACGGATTTAGTCTAATTATAAAATAATTTAGGGATTTTTTCAGAATGTCAAGTACTTAATAAAAAGTTATTTTTAACTCAAATGAAAATGGTTTATTAACCATTTTCAAACACAAACAAAAAAAACATGTATATTGCTCAATTTAATTAGTGCCTATGTTTTTTAAACTGTACTAAGCTAGCCAATTTTTTGTGTCTACTTCGTATGGTTTCTATAAAAGAATCTGCTTTGTCATGCGTGCAGGTGAACGCTATTAGACTTCTTATAAGGGTTCTTTCCACTTGTCCTCTAGAAAAACGAAACCAGAAGTTGATTTGTTAAGCAAGCCCCACTTTTGGCTGTCATTTTGTAGTTGGTACCTAAATAAATTATTAACAATGCCCGTGGGTGACATTGTTCGTACGTGCATAGTTTTCATGAGACTGCGACACATTATAAATCATATATTATAATATCGGGACAGGCTCGGAAGAAAGCTTTCGTTAAATATGTAGGTCTGTATCTATAGAATATATATTCTTATAAAGATTGCAATAGGAATCCAAATTAATTCCACCTTGAAATGTTTTATATAGAACATAGGCTCGTCTTACATAATTATACTCTAAAGTTTGATTCAATGTTTATGTGAGGAGATCCTAAATATTCTGATCGAAGGTTTTAAGGCAACACTATAAAATATTTCCACCAAATAAACTTAACTAACTTATAAAAGTCTTGAAATCAACAAGTAAAGTCGGATATCTAGTTGAAATAAATGAAATTGCTCGCTGCCGCTAGCACAGATATAATAATTTTGATTAAAACTGTCGGCACAACAACTGAAGCGGAATGCCTTGGTAGACTTTTAATTTTCGTGGCATTTCTATTATAGTAGAATTTATTTATGAGTTCTTTTGATTTGTTATTTAGCGGTTTGGAATTCGAACAAGAAAACCATCATGTCTATTAACAAAAAGTACTAAAACGTCCCTATCGACTTTATCAGTTTGAGACCTACTTAGGTTTGTGATAAGATCGTAGAAGCTCTAAATAAACTGAGTTGCAGTTGTGCCAATGTTTTTTTCAATATTTGTCTAAAATCGATATTATACCTATAGTCTGATATTTAATTATTAGCTTATTCCTTTGCAATATGAAGATACACGAATGTACTATCACTTTAAAAGGTAAATACATAAATAAATATTAAAAAGGCATTATTAAATAAGTGAAGCTATTTCGCTAGACTCAAAATAAATTCAATTCACCAAATTTATTTGTGATGGAAATATATTTGCCTTGAAAATTGCTCACGAATCAAATTTGTTCCTATATTTGCGAGTAAACCTCTGTCCTAGATTTCAAGACTTAAAATTTGTAGTTTCTGGATAATTTACCTTAGAATTTGTAATACTATAACATATCTATATAAATGAGTGAGGAAATCGGTTTTCCCGGTCCAACTGAGATACCCACCCGACCACCCAATTGAGATAGAAACGTTTGCAAAAAGTCTCAGCCAAATATCACTCCTCCTTTATAATGTTATATTCCTGCGAAGCACTGTGCTGGTAAGGTCCTAGTACAGCAATTGGCCTTAAAGCTATCCGCAAATAAAACCTGCAAAACTCGTAAAATGCTAGCCTCTCCTCTCTGGTCTGGCTGGGTAATAGATATATAGTTGTAGGCAGCTGACAAGCAGTGTCTCTTAACATTACTATGATTTATTTAAAATGTCAATATTGTTAGTGAAATTGTTAGGCTGGGTGAGAAGCTGGGTTCTTGCGTATGGCAGTTGCAAAGATTCTGAGGTCATTTTGCCGTAGCAGCAACATTAAAAAATTGCGGTTTTGGTTACTAATGTCACATTTTTTTTTCTAAAATAAAGCGGGCCACACACCTTCAGTTTTAACTGTACTGTCAAACTGTGCAGTTAAATCGTATGTGTGTAGGCAAAGCTGATAACTGTAGAGTTGTATACACGAACTGGCGATCGTGATCGAACATGTGTAGACACCAGAGGCGTCAGTTATAACTGCACAGTTCGACAGTACAGATAAAACTGTGCAGTTTAAACTGATGGTGTGTAGCCCGCTTAATGTGAGAATCTTTGCAACCGTCGTACAACCGTTATACGGAATAAGCCCACTGCTCTAGCCGCAGAGCGCAATGAAATCTGACACAAGGCTGTAAAGCCCTGGGTTACATTGACACTACTCGTCTCGTCACCGTAAACGAGTATGTCAGTGACATGAGCAGAATTAAAAAAAAACAAAAGTAGATTTAAAAAATCACGTTAGATTAGTAGTTACGTGAGTATATTCCTGCACAGATGTAGCAATAAAATTTGTGGGAGAACACGATCATAACGTTTGTTTTCCATTACATTATCTCCCGTCATCTCAACAGAGCATGCGACCTTATTTAAGTGTATCACACATGTTACAGAAAACATTATGCGGAAATAATGCGAACATTAGTATCGTGCAGAGATTTGTAGGATCACGTGGCGTGTGATACAAGGACAAGGGTAAGAATCGTGTCTTGTGTTAGAATAAATTATATGGGTGTATAAATTGAAATAATTACGAGACCGCTAAAATGAAAGTGAAAATGTATTTATTTATTAATTCTTCATTCAGCTTCGCCCCGAAACAAGCCTCTTGTGAACGTCGCAGTCTACTATTGAAAAAAACCTCTGAAAACTTATTGTATTGTTAATGATTAAATTCATCTGCATTAACTTAAGATCGATCTTCGACATACGTACATTTGAATAATAATAATATTGCACTAGCTAGCTAGACTGTCGCAAGAAGTCTATAATTTTTTTTTTTATCTAAAACTCCATCGGTCAGATAACACAATATAAAATCAAAGTGTTTTCCGGTCTCACACATAAATCGATATGTGTAAATCTTAATCATATTGAACGTTTTCCAATAACATGTTTTCCTTATATGATAATTATTATCAAAACCCATTATGTTATGTTCCATATAGGAGGCATTAGTGTCGATTCTCTCAACGATGGCTAAATGAGACGTCGTCAGGGAACAATGAAATGACGTCACTATGGCGTCGCCATGGGTGGCACTACGTCTGGGCTGTCATTTTGATAATAACAGACCTGTCACTTCCGACCGCGTACCAAGTGCCATCTTTATTTATGAGACTGCGTAATTCGAATACAATGTTTATGAAAAGAACGGCTTAGAATTGAAGGGGCTTTAAATTCAATTCAAGAACACTCAGGCATTATTTTGACGAGACCGCTGGTTTAGTGGTCAGTACACCTGGCTGCTACGCTAGAGGTCGCGGGTTCGATTCCCGCCGGGGCAAACATTTATGTGACAAATATGTTTGCCTTGCGTCTGGGTTATTGGTGTGTATTATAAGTAGGTACGTATTTACAAAAAAAAGTATAAGATTTATATAAATTATTTATTAAGTATAGAATTATATCAGCTACTGGTTCTCATAGTACAAGCTTTGCTTAGTTTGGGGCTAGATGGCGCTGTGTGATAATGTCCAAACATTATTATTATTATTATATTATAAATAATTTCTGTAATTTTCTTTTTATGTTATAATAAATATTAATTGTCTTCAAGGTTCATAATTCATTGTAAATCCTGTAGCTCCCTAGCTGTCAGTATCATACTCAGATCGATGGGTTTAAATCGCCAAAGTTGTCGCCACAGGATTTGGAAGTTCTATGAATAATCTGTTTGCAAGAGGAATATTATTTTAAGTGCAAAACATTGTTTGATGTTGATATTAAATGCTATATAAAAAAGGGCGCTTAACCGCACAGCTGGAGCTAATGTTAATAGTTAGAAACACTTTCGAAGTAGAAAAGCCACTTGTGGTTTTGCTAACATTTCCGTCATGGTATTTACAACATTCAAATAAAAAATAATTTTTATAAATCAATAACAATATAACTACCTATATATTCTTTGAACGAGACTGAGCATTATAACCATTTTAAAGAGGAGGACGTAAACTATTCGTTAAATTGTTTATTATATAATTAGAAAAAGAAAAGCATCAGGAAGTAGTTCTTTCCCGGGGCTTCGCCCGAGCAGGAATAGCATTTCATGATTTTGACAACAGCGTCACCTGTTAAAAACCATACAGAAGACACCATAAGTACTTAATTTTAAAATATCTTCATCTGGCTTTATTTCATAAATTTTAATATTTATATTACACCCGTAAAACCTCATATGAAAACATTTCTTGCTTATGGTTTTGCATGGAGTCGAAAGTTTAAATTCAAATATTTGATATTCAGGAGGCATATTTGAGTTTTCAAAGTGAAATATAACTGCAGGCTCCGTTATGTTGCCAAGGGAGTGAAACACAAAAGTCAACATTAATACAGGAGTTACAAGTAACAAGCCTCGGGCAGAAATTTCCTCAGAGCAAGATAAGAATAAATGTGAGCAGATAAACGGAGTTTTGCACTAGAACTCAAAATGGACGCGAAGTATACGACTGAACAAAATGTAGGTACCTAATTTTCTTATAAAATATTTAGTAATAGTAAGCGTCGGTGAGGACAAAATCTTTGCGGGTTTGAGCAAGGAAAGTGTATGAAATACTGATTAACATACGCCTGGTGAGAGAGTCATGCTGGGATTGTATAATTTAAGCAAACAATGTAGTCTCTGCCTACCCATGAGAAACAACTTATGTTTATAATATTCTGTCGTGTCTTGGGACAGGGGAAATAATTTAAAGTATGATCATCTATGCCATGGCAATATTAATAATCTTACATAGAAATAATCTCTTTGTTATGATTATTATTATTGATAAATAAAAACAAATACATAATGTCATACACAGTCATACTGTGCTTCCATACAACCCTTAAAATATATACTGATCGTTTACAGCATGCTACATATCTAAGTATGTATGAATTATGAATACCCAGATCTCTGAGATCTAGTATAAGTATAGGTTGTTGACTGTCCAAATATATTTGTATTTAAGATTGTTTCACTACACCTAACCTATTTACGAAACATTTATGAGCACATAATAACACTCCACTCAGAATTACCATTTCGCGTAGAGACACGAAATTGTAGTCTCTAACAGATATATAATAAGCTTTCGGTAGAATAGACCGGTGTAGGTGAATGCTGCCTAGCCGTGAAATGTTAGTGACGCGTGAGCGAATCTCCTTATAACATCATCCTGAGCTTGCGAGCGACGAAATGATTCTGCTAACGACATGCCGACGGCTCATTTTGCCCTAAATCACTGGAGCGCCGCAAGGTAACCACATTTGCCCTCATTTGTTATAGTAAGTTACAGTAGCGTGTGAGTAACAAGTTTTTACATTGAGCATCAATACCTTAATACAGTAATTCATTTACATTATTTTTTGAAGTTTTTTTTTTCTATTCTGCGTCGAAGGTGACAATAATCGTAGTCTGTCCGATGGTAAGCGGTCATTGCGTGTTTCCAACCATATTGCATAATGGTCAAGTTATTATACTTGTATTCATATCCAATAATAAATAATGTCTACATGTCACATATATCGGTTGCAACGGTTGTTCTCAGTAATAAACGACGTTCGTTTAAGGTTTTAAGGCTATATTAGCCGGTCAACAAACGAGAAAAAACATTGTAGGTACTTTTCAGAGTCGCTACCTAATTAGGGAAGCTGCTTTAACAAAGGCTGAAAGCAATATGTGCTGGAGAGGCGGCTGGCGGCAAGCTAGCAAAAGATATTATCGAGAAAAATCTGAGGTGGCCAATTAATTAGGTTAGTTAATAAGGTAGTCTTGAGATAAAAGAGTTTGTGTTGTTTGTGATAATTACTAGCCGCGCCAAAGGCTATATTAAATCAGAAGTGTAGTGGTGGTTGGGTTGTAACCTAAATTTAATTTCCTGACTCTGATTTAGTAACTATCAAAAAACATCTAGTCTAACGCATACGAGTTGGTAAACTATATTTTTCTACATACTAGAGGTTGCCCGGCTATCGAAATACGACCACAATCTATATGACACGCAGCGTACCTACATAGTCTTATACGATTGAAAAGAAAATAGTATTATGACATTTGGATAGGACAACGTCTGTCAGGTCAGCTAGAATTTCAGTACAGGGTTCTACTCCTACTGAATACTGAATATAATCCCCTCCTTTTCTAATGAGTTTTATCCTACTATTTTTTTTTTCACTTTTTATTATTTTTAAAGGCTTCTACCCTGGTCTATAAGTCTTAGGTACTCCCAAGAGAATACAAAAGCTACTACTGTGTGTAAAACGCATGCTAGTATGATTTGGATTATTTTATATAAAAAAATGTATTTCTACTACATATTTAATAAAAATATTACTTCAAAGTTTTCTCCATATAAACTTTAGCCTTGCCAAATTTCATACTCCTTCGTCAGCGCAATATTCATAAAAGGGCGTCGAAAGTTTTGGCTTCACGTATTAATATTATGATAAGCACAAAGAAATATTACAGTCAAAATCATTGAACTATTATGCACAATATAATCTCAGCCGATAAAAGCCTCAGTGGTCAAAAATTGGTATATAATCCACTTGTAACTATATTACCAAAACTATGGTTATATTAAATATGTATGTTTATCCCGAGCTTGTTACAGTTCCGCATATAACAGTTGCCATTAAATATTCCGTGTAAACGAAGTGTTCGTAAATTATGCAACGGGTCTCTAGCGCCTGCCGTGACGCGCTCAGTGCACGAAATTTCATACAACGAATGAGTACTGATAGTGTGTTCATATAGTATGAGCTGTAGCGGTAGGACTATTATATAGCTTCATTTTTACTCTAACTATAGATTTACGTACTTACCTACCTATGTACCTAATACTAATATGATATTGGATTGTTTTGGTACGACTAACTTTGTAGCTCAAATTGCTTAAGTAGGTACCTACTACTCGATAATGGTAAAGTAAAAAGTACTCGGAACCGGGGGCTTGTGAAGAAATTGATGAATATGAAAGAAGAAAAAAGGTTTGCTAGTCAAGAATAGAATGGCTCATCATACTGTAACCCCTTGAGGGACTTGGCGTTATGATATGTATGTATACTAGATAATAATAAATGTAAATAAAACGTATAAGGATCCAAAATTTACTCAAAGGAGTTCGAAGCCAAGATACCAATTCATGTGGTCTGTTCCTGCGTTAAGTAAGTTCTCCAGAATCCAGAGCTCATCGAGGACGCGGTTTAGAACATGTCCGTCTAGCACAGTAATGCCACGGGAACCAAACCTGAATGCCAAATTTCAGCTCAATCGGACACTGGGAAGTGGGTCAAATTTGATGTTGTTTTTACCCACACACGCCCGAGGTGTATGTATATACTTATGTCTTATTCATTGATCACTCGCAATGTGTATGGGTAAAGGTCTAGTATATGAGTAAATAATAAACTCTAGTGAAGTCACTAGCGCAAGAATTTACCCACAGTAGGGGTGTACGTACAGTGCGAAGTAAGACGTAGAGGCCGATGCCGTGACGTAGGCAAAGTGAGAGATCTCGGAATTTACTTTCCGAACATAAATAGTATTTATACGAAAGTTCTTCCTGCATCTTACGTTGAAACTTTAATATATTACTCACAGTTTTCTTTTTGAGAGATGAGTATGTCAGGCTCAATTTATAAGCATATGCATTTACTTCATTCGTTTATGGTTCTTATTTATTTATTTACTTATTGTACACCATAGGGAGAGACACATTAGTTACAAATGATGACAAATTTTGCATTCATTTCTTAAAAAGACTGTAGAGTTACTGTGAAAAGAAGAATTATGACTTCTCTAAAAATATTCGCGACCTATACTGAAAAAAGAACTAGTTAAAAGAAGTTAAAATGATAAAGCTGATAAGTAGAAAGAAGTTACGTGTCTCATTTAATTTAAAATTGTTTTAAGGTGGGTCAGAGCGTAAAATTAGTATTAGACGACCTCTTGCTTGTAACGACTCATTATTCTGTATATTTCAGGGTCACCACAATACCCCAAAAGTATTTTCGATTGATCAAATGCGGCTGGTTACCAGGATTTTGACTCACAACGACTTTAGCAAGCCCTAAAAGGGGTCTAAGGGTAACAGAAAAAATGGTGTAACGTCTGAATAAGCAACCAAATAGCTATTCGCTTCTCACCAAATAGTCTTTTGCTTGTAGACACAATGAATAATGTATCTGGACCAGTAGCTAGTTACAAATGCTAATTATATTTTTTATTAATATTTATTTATTATATAATAAATAAATTTTTTTTTTTTTTTATTATATTATTTATTATATATTTTTATTTATTTATTATATAATAAATAAATATTTTATTATAGGTGCCTATAAAACATGTGTTATTGCTTTCATTCTGATATGCTTATAAAAAATGTTTACTTATTATTTTGTATCTAATTTTCTTAAAAGTAGGTTACATTATTATTTTATCGTCAAATAGCGAGTAGGTTGTAGAAATAGCGTAGCGCTCGTTTGCACTAATACATTAGCACAGAATAAAATATTAATAAACCATTATATATTTATCGTAACACTTTTTTTATACCACTATGGTGGCAAATAAGCATACGGCCAGCCTGATGGTAAGCGGTTACCGCAGCCTATGGGCGCTTGCAACACCAGGGGTATCACTCGCGCGTTGCCGACCCATGAAAGATGACCTGAGATTAATTTAAGTTAGGTGGTTGCAGAAATAATTTAATTTCCGGCACTTTATTGTTCAGTATAATATAACCGTCGCTTCACGTTAATATTACTTCAGTAATGAAGATAGTTCTAATGTGTTCCCCTCGTTAAGCGCAATCCGCAGCAGAGCGGGTTCTTGTATTAATAGCGGCAACTTCACCATGAGACCGCCCCATGATTAGGTTGTATAATATTGCGGTATTACTCTACATAGAGCGTATATACTGTATAAGTTCTCATTTATATAAAGTAACGGTTGTCTTTTGCGAGTCAGCGTTTTTCTAAATGAGATTTTCAAATATGTTTGTGTTTTTGAAGGGTCGGCAACGCGCGAGTGATACCCCTGGTGTTGCAAGCGTCCATAGGCTACGGTAACCGCTTACCATCAGGTGGGCCGTATGCTTGTTTGCCACCTTAGTGGTTTAAAAAAAAAAACAAAAAAACATCGTTTTATGTAGGAGCAAATAATATACATAATTTTGCATGCTCATCATTCACTATCCCATTCTTTATGAAATATATGCTATATATATACACATTATACCACATGTAGAGAGCACCGAAAAACAAAACTCTCATTTAATTACACTATTGAGATTTTCAGATAACCAGCACTAAATTTGACTAACTTGAAATAAAACCACAACTATGAAGTTGCCTTTGATTATATCAAAGGCAGTTACAAAGGTAATTAATATTGGTTGCCTTGGAACCTACGACAATGTATTAAAACTAAAAACAAATTCTATATTCCATACAGTAAAAAAAAAAATGTTTCCTCGTCAATGATCACGATCATAGCTGTGACAGGGAAGAGGAAGAATATAAATAAAATGTCAGGTCATTACGTTATATTTGAGGTATTCATTAAATATTTTGTCGATGAGTAAATATAATAGCAAATTGACTGGGTCTGGCCGTCGGCTTCATTAAATCTGTTTTATACTTCCGTCAGGCGACTGCTTTGTCGGGTTCACGGGAGTCTGGACCCTCGTTAAAACAAAATTAATATCTGCCTACACTCCCAATATTGAGCTCAGTTTATAGGCAACCAAAGCGAGAGTAACGTTGCGATGCTAATTAAAGTTTGCCGCCTTTAATGGAAATTAAAAAAGTATTCCACTGAAAGTTGGCAAAGTTGCTTAGCTACATCACTAATGGCCTGAGATGTACCTTTTTGTTTTTCAAACTAAGTGAATGTTTACAGATTTGAATTAATATTTTTAACTACAGAATTAAGCTCTACCTCTTTTAGGTTTGAACTGTTGATTTTGGTGACATATGTTTTATAAGTATATCCCCATTAGTCCATAAAATCCTAGCTTTAGTCACTCAAAATTGTATGTAATTGTAAACCTACTTTGTAACTCAAGAAACGAAAACAAAAAGTGACCCAGTTTCCTTTCAAAACGAAGCAAGGTGCAAGAATGAAAGAAATAACTGTTTTTGATACTTAAGCTAAAATGTATAAGTTAATCACTCTCTGCTTTGTAGTGATAGGTAGGTACGCGTTATATTACCTAGGTTCTCTAAGGTGAGTATTTTAACATGTTCACAGACTTAATTTTGTTTCAATTTATTCTTAAAATAAATTCTGCGATCAAGCTATAGATAGCATAACTAATTTTGATCTGAATGGTCACAAACGTATCCCTTTACGGCGCTTGGAATATTTCAACAATGTAGGGCGCAATTTTTACCATGTTTTAAAAATATAACATGCTAGTTGGTTCGTTCCCTCTAACGGTTCCCGGCACGACGATTGCTTCACATAGAAAATTGGATTTAATAGCATACCTTACTTGATTCTGTTTGTATTTTTTGTGAGAATTTCGTTATAAACCAACCTCACAGACTCGTGACTTTTGAAGGAAGTATGATATTCCACGTGGATCTTACCTGAAACAAGAAGGAAGCATTACACTACACTGCTGCCGACTGCGTGTCTTAATAGACTTGAAATAAATATAAAAAAAAACTCAAGGTTTCCTTATTGTTAAAATAACATATATATTTCGGAAACAAACAAGATTAAAACACTCAGTGATTGAAGCGTAAAGAGAACCGGAGAACATGTATGAAGATATTGATGAATATAAAAGAAGTGTACAAAACAAGAATGAAATTGAGCTCTGTATTCTCTGCCTACCCCGAGTGACTCGGAGCGATGATACGTTACATAAAACTTTTTTTTCGATTTCTTTTAAATGACTACTTATGGCTTCTTCTGGATGGTTGTCAGCTATCCGATAATATTCCTACGCAGGCAAAGTAAGAAACTACTTACTTACTTTGTTTCTTACTTTACTACAGTAACTTATTCACGATGGTTACGCAATAAGGCTGTTGCGGAGAGTCGTTAATCATAGACACCAAATCCGAAGCCTACCCGAAGCTTTGAATATATTATCACTTTAAGGTAACAAGGGATGTTTAATAAATGCGTAGTAAAGGATAAAAATCCTTAAATAAATACACTTTTAAAACTTCAAACACAACTCAAGAAAGCATTAATTAGACTATCCTTGTATTTAAATTCTTTCGTTGAAGTACGCAGGTTATTCAGAGTTTTCGCCATTATACCAATTTAAGTAAACTAACACAAGCTTCTTTAAAAGAAATGAAGTTAATTGATTAAAACCAGTTAACATAAATAAAATTAAAATACTCGACTCAGTTAAATGATTTAATAAGTTGATGTGAAAGGTCAAATCCTACTTCAGGACACGACTACGTTTGCTAACTGCTAGATCGATCTATATCAGAATTAGGAACTTCGAGACCCAATATATGGGTAGTTTTTTTAAGTTCCTACTGTGTGTTATTGGAAGCTCAAGAACATTATGTAACTAGTATATAATTTCTAAAAAAACAACACAAATATAACAATCTTCACTAAACATCAGGTGAGATACCTGAATTACCAAGGTCGGAGCCGGAGGATCCAAAAAAAACTAAATTACTTTATATTATATTTAATTAAACTTGAATCTAATTCTAATTTACAATGGTCTGCATGTTACCGATGCTAGGTTAACAATGACAAATTAATTAATTACGATATAAAACTAAGTTGCTGTGAAAGGATCAGGTTGAAGTAACTTTCCGGAGAAATCGCTGATTCGATGCCTCGTGCATTTGCTGCACCGTGAGAACGCGGGTTCTGTGCGAATGGGTAAATTCCATGTCCACACTTAGTCAGCGATCTTCATGTGTAGCGATGGCGTAACACCTGTGATGCGCAGCCCCGTATCAAATAAAAAAAATATGATATCTTTATCATCGGTGAGTTCTTCTCGTCCCGCCTATTGGCTTCATAAAACGATATGGCCGGTAATAAAACTTAAATATAGTCCCATAGTTTATTGACAAGGATCCAGAGGGGTCGTAAAGCACGGGCACTTGGTTTGAACGCAGATGTGCGGAATATTATATCTTAGACACCTGGCAAAAGGTTGACCCACAAGTAGCTAGCCACCGAAGCCTAAAAATACTCAGAACGTACATGGCATGGAACGTAACATGTGTAGATTGTAGATCAAGAAGACATAAATAATACGCATATAATTTGTCCCGAGTCATAACAATGCATACGCCACTCATTTGTTTATCTGCCTGTCTGATTGTAAGCCTTTGCATAATCAAAGGCCCGATTCTATTTGAATTCGACAGGGATTTACCTTGGATCTTGATAAAAACATAGGGTTTCGTACCTCGGCAAAATATCAATTTGCCGCGAACGTAGGGAGTAAACAAGATTTATATTTAGCAACAATTTCTTTATAGGATGACATAAATTATATTTACAAGTTATTTGGGCATTACATTCGCATGACTTCTTCGGAGAATTGTGTCTCGCGTTAGACCGTGAACGGAAATAGGGTGGGCCTATAACAAAAGTTGGCTAATTCTCTGTTCGCTCTATTTCCTCCGTTATTATTGAATGAAAAAAGTAAATACCTTATAATTATAATGTATACTACAAAGGTGGCAAACAAGCCTACCGCCCTTTTTATGGCAATCGGTTACGGAGTCTATGGACGCATGCGAAACCAGTAGTTTCTCTCGCGCTTTGCCATCTCTAATATCTCAAGCCGTTCTGCGTACAGTATGCTATGTTCCTTAAACAGAGGTGCAATAATCTAAGTAACCACATTAACCGTCAATTATACACATTCCCGAGGGATGAACAGTGTCCTATTTCCTTCAACGAGATGATAAGTTATCCCTCTGGTAATTTTTATAAACATCAAGCTAGCGGCTTAGCCATGATGAAATGACAAACACATGAAATTGCTTTTGTATTTGAGATGTACGTGTGATCTTGAATTAAAATATAATATGGTGATTATTCCGATTCCCTCACGGGGTAGAAAGAAATGTATTTTGGTCATGGATAAAAGATTTCGACTTTGTAAAGTCAATACGATGTGCCGTATTTATACCGCTGATTCTGTAACATCAGATAACACGATTGGCTTTTTATCCGCTTGTAACCTTATTAAATTCTTTGTAACCAAGTTAGTACACACAAGCTTTAAATGTATTGCAGTGTCTTTTTATGTATCTCAATGAAAGCTGTGAAGTGCCGGATGGTGCTCTTAAAGCAAGCGGGGATTATTTTGCAACTGCAAAGTTTTACAGACATTCTGCAGATATAGTTGCGATGTCTTTGTCCTATAAAGATGGCGGTTGGTACAAGCTGCACAATTTTTTTATCAGATACTTGTTTAGAGTTGCCAATAAAAAAAATCTTATCGATATCGCGATTGAATACATTTACTTCAATAATGATTATTCGTAGATTAAAATATTTGACGAGCAAAGATATTTATAAATATTAAGCTATATCTATTTTCATAAATAAAAAACAATTGGAATATTTTTTCGAAAGTCCATCGGACAGGTCGTAAATCTCTATCAAAGAAGTTAAAAAAGGTTAAATAAAGTATTAAAAAAGAAATGTGTACTTTGTATTGCTAAGCGTCCAGTAACAGTCTTCTGCAGAGCTCGTTCTAGAAAGGTGTTTTATTATGTACGCCAGGGGAAACGCTGTCAGAGCTGACCTAAATGGCCTATTTAGCATTTCGGACCTCGCAGAGTTCATTCATTCAATTCAATTCAAGTCTTTATCGCACAATTTGTGTTAGTAAATGGGGCAAATTGGCCCCCAAACTGAAATTACATATTAAACATTAATAACGGTCAATCGTAGTTCTTTTCTATATAAAATTGTATGTGACTGCGTTTTTCGTTTGTTGTAGCCATCCTAGCATTTTTTTTGCAGAAATCACTAACAGGAGGAAAGATAAATACTCAAAGAAAAAGCATCTCCCAATAATTGGACAAATTAAATAAACCTATGTACGTGAGTAGAAGATTATGCGAAAGAAAGCGAAAACAGCTCTAGCTCGAAGTTTGTTCGCTTAGGTGGCTACGAGTGACTCAAGTTCGCGTGATTACAAAGTATAGTTTGACTTTTATGAACAGCCTTATTTACAATTTACGTACAAATAAGGTTCTGTCTCAGTATCATCGGAGATGGGCCGGTGCTTGGCCTATATTCCGTCTACACCACACTCGTGAACAGGTTCATCCCCTATTTCGTTCCCTCGTGACGTCATCACGCAACCCCTATTATGTGTGTGTGCGTGAGGCGCGGTATGGAATGTCGGCGTGTGCGTGATCCGGTGATTATGATGAGTATGATGGTTTCCTTATGATAAAGGAAGGATAAAAATATTCGAAAAAGTAAAAGTATTCTTGTTTTTTTTTTGTTGAATTTTCAAGTGTTTACCATGATTTTTTACCATATTTTGAATGAATTTGAAGGAAAAATTAAACAACTATGATATTTTAATATGTATCAAAGAACAATTTAAGATATTAATCTCAATAACAGGCACCAAACAATTCTGAAACGTCTCATTAGATAAGGCTTTATTCAGAATTGCTTCTACTTAAGTAGCTTGTTTTGTAACAACAGGTGCGATGTGTACAACTTAATAGCGACATCGCGACAATTGCGAGCACCTGGGTACTTTAAATAAATGAATATTATTATTTGAATATTTCAATTGTTAAAAGAGAGGTTTGTAGACTAGCCAACTTGTTTATAGACTAGCCAAGGTGACTTCTGAATAAAAGCCTAAATGAATTTCTAAATACTATCATGTATGAATACTATATTAAAGATATACCTATGATAAGTGACAAATGCTGACAAACATAATGACATGAAGTTTAGTAAATATTTTCAAGGTTTCAAAAAGCATCACCCAAGGTGTAAGCAGAGTTTTGACTCCAGTCAGAGAAATGGGTACATCTCACCGAAGATATTAGTAGGGGAGCCGAAGCGGGGATTTTGGGATTTACACGAGCGCGTCAGATTAACATAAGGGGGGTACCCTGCACCATGATGAGTACCTCCGCCATATATGAGCTCTCCATATAGGTCCGCGCGTCTAGGGCACCTTTTTTTGTTTTCAAACCATCAGTTTAAGAAATATCCTCTCTATTACCGTCAGATTATAGTGTCAGTATGACTGGGACATCAAGCTGAACCATCTGTAAAAAAATCTGACGCGCTCGAGTTTTTAAAATCGCTTTTTTGCTTTTTTGCATATTGTATTTTCAAAAATTCATCACGAGCTTGCGTCACGTCCGAATCGTCAGTCTTTCGAATAGTAGCTTTTGTCGGGTTCGCTTAACACCCCCTCTGAAAATCTGACGCGCTCGAGTATGTCCATGTGGCTGTTTCATCTACATTTTTTTTAAAACTTGCAGACGCGGTCTCCCCACCGGCTTAGAGGGGAATACATCATATAACCTTATTTTCTACCTACTATCTAACCTTCAAAAATAGGTCCCCATGACGCTCGAGTGAATCCCCATTTAGCATCGTGGGCTCCCCGACTATATTATATTTAAAGTTTATGCAGAACTTAATCCATGTCGTTTAATTTGCAAGCGCATAAAACTTTTTATCTACCGTTGCTAATGAAACGGGTGGAGAGAAATATTTTTCATTACTACATTAAACTGTATGAATTTTACAGTTAATGTTCCACCATTGTATGAAGATAAAAATTAACTGACAACGTTAATAAGGATTTATGATTTTAAGAGCATTTATGACTTTAATTATCCACTACTTGAAACTATTCAATTGCGATAATTGTAACTATTAATTCAATCCAACAAATAAGCGGCATTACAAACTGACCGACGGAATTAATTACTATTCTAGTTTTGCATATTGCCTTGAAAATCTTGTACAATTATTACTCAGAACTATGTTTATGCACGTACTATAAATGTCTACTCGTGCAAAGCCGGGGCAGGTCGCTAGTTGGTAATGTTCTGTTTACATTTCGATTCAAGTGTTTTCCATGATTTTGGGCATCTTTA
The DNA here is from genome assembly GCA_951449985.1 of Falcaria lacertinaria. NCBI lineage: Eukaryota > Metazoa > Arthropoda > Insecta > Lepidoptera > Drepanidae > Falcaria > Falcaria lacertinaria. The sequence goes on along the minus strand of OX602109.1, from coordinate 3,054,119 downwards.
TAGATTTTTTTACGTTCATCTTTGAAATATTTTATTAGTTCTTGTCCTATTCCAGGTGAAGATAACCCCAAGAACTCAAAATTGAGATTGAGTTAGCTTCAAATATTACTCAATCAAATGTGTAACTTCAAAGTTAAGACAATGGGTGTCGTAAGACAACGTTTATTATATGAAAATCGATTGCACTAATCATAGTGGCAGCAAATCGCAGGGGCATCTTTAGTTATAAATTATATATATATATATATATATATAAGAGCCGGCCGAATTCAATACCACGTCACGTTTTCCAAATAAATTTCTGGTAGAATGAGTTTGCACATTGTATAATTGTATATGCCGTTTTACTTAACTGCTAATTTAATAGTATAATATTTTAATTGTGACAGGGTTTCATAAAGATACACAAAGCTTTTATTTTATTTCGAATACAGAATATTTTATGGTATCATGTCAGGAAATAAAAATATATAAATATGTAGATTTTGAGCACAATGGGCAGCTGCCGTAAAGTAAAAATCATTTTATGTTGTAAAACGTGACTTTCATAGAAGCGTACCTGTAACAAAAAAGTCCTAACGCATTGCCAACATTCCCTCATTCTATATTTCCATATTTGACAGGATTTCATAAGTGTCATGCGAGAAAATGCAGGAAGTTATCTTTATAGTTATTAAAAATAATCGAGTTTATATCTTGTAGTTGAATTTATTACACAACATTCTATATAACACGACCTATCTAACATATAAACCGTATTTGGAAGGCGTGAAGATATATTATTATGATTTTCAAATTGAAGATCAAAAAATGAAAAATCTTATTTAATAACCGAATTGTGGCATAAATACGTCATATTGCACTTAAAATACATATGGGCTACTCAATCTTTTAGAATGGAGACAACGATCGTAATATTTTCAAAGCAGGAGTATTAACTCAGACTTTTCTGGAGTAATTAATTGAAAATTAGTTAATTAAGACAATTTCAATCTGGGAACTTCTGGACTCTGGTGAACTTTGCTCATTAATCATCTATTTGCTGTAATAGGCCTAATAAAAAGTTGCTTTTCTTAAACTAAGTCTTTTTTGCTGCTAGGTCCGATGTATTTGAAAGGAAAAAATATTTTTTTCGTTCTTTTTTTATACCACTAAGGGTGCACGCAGCCATACGGCCCACCTGATGGTAAGCAGTCACCGTAGCCTGTAGCCGCTAGCAATACCAGGGATATCACTAACAAGTTGCCAACCCTGTTGTTAATGAGGAGTCACTGTGCTAATAGTATTACTACTAACGAGCCCAGTTTATCCTCCTGGAGCACTGGCAACCTTACTTACTTTAGAAACACAACAAAAGTAGTGTTATTTCACTGCGGTCCTCTGTAAGGCGGAGGTACAGTCCCCACTCGGGCGGCACCAATATTAATAGGAAAACCCACGGGAGATCCCAATTCACCCTACCTCTCTTTTTTAGCTCATGGTGTAACTAATCGGGAGATCTAGTAATCTACTAAACTAGGGAGATCGTGACGAGAGCTGTGTCCCCCTTTAACACTAACGTGGACGCCTCATCGGGACCACGAGCGCTCTGCCAAGAGCGAAACGACAGAGAAGAAGTGACTAATCACTGTACTTAACCTTAGAAAAACTCATTGGTACAGGCCGGGATTCGAACCTGGGCCCATCAGAAAACAGACCGTTGCTTCAACCGCAAGGTCACCACGGCGTTTTGATATGTTGCTTCAATTTCATGTTGCTTTCGCAATCAATGAACACGTGTTTTGGACCTCAAATAAAGTTAGTAAGTGTTGATAACTCTATTTGATAGAAAGGTTGCACATTCTTACCTTTATACTAATTATGTATACTGGTATAATTATACTGATTCATTTAATAAAAGTTAAGTATGCTGTTATTACAATCAGAAGAACATGAATAATGACAACAATTTTAGCTCAGTGGAAGGAAGCTTCATTGTTGCCAATTAAAAGCAGCGGCGAATACAGTATGAGAACAAATGAAGGGTATTTTTGTTTTTTCCGAACAATGAAGCATGAAAAGGTTAAACGTAGTCGGCGCCAACAATGCTATTTTTGTTAGTAGTGAAATTCCATGAAAGTGGGAAACAAAGGCTGCTATCGGGGGCTAAGCGAGCATATGAATAGTTTAGTGAAACACGCACGGAAATAATGCGAGTTCATATTTTTTTGTAAGGTTTTGTAAACATTGACGAGTATGATTTAATTATGTTTGATGCTGCTCGCGTACTGAGGTCGTAAGCGTTTTAATCAGTGATGATGCTGTCAGACAGTCTGGGATGCATCCCTATTTTAACGCACTTCACTGTCTAGACAGGTTGGCTTTACAAGCCTTTAGTGCCCGAGTGATTGTGTAAACAAATTTTAAGGATGCTTTTCAGAGCTAAGGGTAGTGTTTATTTAGTATCCTTAGATTTGTAGTTACGGATTTATTTGCACATATGTCACGTTTTAATATTTTACTTTACAAATGTACCTAATTTTAATTATTGCAGTAGTAAGTAGGTAGCTTAAGTTCAGCTTTTTGTAAATAGTTTAATGTGTATTGCAAAATTTAAAATACCAAGTAAAATTAACAAGCTAATAATCTCAACTTATAGATTTGTTGTACATTACGTACAATGTGTTTGGGAAACAGAAAGGGCTACATGCCAGTCTATCAGAGTAACCAGGTTAAAATTATGTCGGCAACCCGGTCAACTACAGCCTTGGGAACAATAAAAACGAGACAAAATGTTCATTGAAGCTGTAAATACGAATCCTCGTTTATTCAGGCTTATAGAAGTCGCTATAAAAATATTGTTGGAATGGAATACTTACTCTTTACGAAATAATTTAAATTTTAATAGAATTAACTCAGGATGGATGAAATGGCGGCAGGTCACGGGAACTACATGTGACTCCCGATTCCCTTTAAAACTTAAAGGGAAAATTTATAAAACCATGATAAGGCCTGCTGTCATGTATGGATCAGAGTGTTGGGCCACTAAGGCGAAGGATGAAAGAAGACTGCATGCAACTGAGATGCGAATGTTGAGATGGATGTGTGGCGTAACGAGAATGGACAAGATAAGAAATGAGTACATTAGAGGAAGTTTGAAAGTAGCTCCAGTGATAGATAAGTTGAGGAGCAAGCGTTTGTCATGGAATGGGCATGTAATGCGGAGGAATGAAGATAACGTGGTAAGAAAGGTTTTATGTATGAATGTGGATGGGCACAGGGGTCGAGGTAGACCTAAGAAAAGATGGATGGACTGTGTGAAAGATGACATGGCCAGAAAGGAAGTGAATACAGAGATCACGGCTGATAGAGAAGTATGGAAGAGAAATACATATTGCGCCGACCCCAAATAATATGGGATAAGGGCAGGAGAATGATGACGAAATAATTTAAAATAAACTAACCAGCAGAAACTTTTAATTTCTAATTCATTCCTAATTCTGTACAAAACCCATTATACAGTACAGAATAATGGCAGAGTAAGATGTAATTTTCTGTCAGCCAGCACATAACAAAGCCTTATCGTTATCTCTTTGGCTTCCTCGGATATTTTCTTTTGTCATTCCTAGCAACGCCCTGTAATCTCCGGATTACTTCTTTGCAGGCGACCGTAAATAGGGCTGTCTAATATTTTGTGTCGAGTTTCATTCTGAGATCACTTCCTTGACTAATTAGCATATTGAAGACTGGGGTAAATTTATTGACGTTCGAGTGATCAATCCGGGAGCGTTATGCGTTCAATAAATTCGAGAGCGCGCGTCAATCGCATACTGCTTATTTTTACAGTATAATGCAAATAACGCCACTTCTGGTAAAGCGAGGAAAGGTCGCGAAGTTGATGGCGCTGTTTCTGAAGATCGCGCGTCCTGCCAAATTTCCAACCCTGCCATGCCGCCAAGGCTCTTCTGGTTATTCCGTGATGCCGCACACCAGCGATTGAGGCACAATACCTAAGTAACACCGTTCATAAAAATGCTTAAAACTTTAATATAGTACTTGTGCGAGTCCCTAAGGGCCAAATTTATGAAACCAGGTTTGATATTCAGATCACAGTACATGAAAATTTTGTATTTCGAAAAATTATCCATGTTGATTGTATGTGATATTACTACTGAGCCTTCGTTTACTCCAGTGACAATATTAAAGGAGGTGTAAGATAAGCTAGAATGGTCTCACTTAAGGAACTTAGCGCAGCCAGGCCTTTAAGGGCAGATGTGCGCTTACAGTGTGAAGGGTTAAGTTGATCGTTAACTCGGAAGGCCTCGGTGTTGTACGTCGGGTGATATAATTTATATTATGCTCTTTGTTGTCAACTGGTACTACGTGTATATTGCTTGTTACAAAATTACACGATGTTATATAAAAAGTACGTCGTTAGATTGATATAATGTAAATGAAGTTAAGGGGAACTTTTATTTTCTTATCATAATATTTTATAGTTTACTCCTCTTAGCATAACTTAGGAAGAATAAGATGTTTTAATACTGAGTGAATGAAGCCTAAGTCAACATGAGAGCATGAAATTTTGGACTTTTTTAAAATACATTTTCAATACTCGATACTTGTACGTAGTATATTATCTACTCTGAGCCAATACCTTTTACCTACATTTAACTTCAAAAATGTGAATAAAGACGTTTCAAATATTTGTTTTGAAACAAATACATTTGTGAAAAATATTGCGAACCCAATAGTTCGCAGTACCTTAAGCTTTAACAAGTTAACGAAAAAGGGATAACTTGGAAATTGTTATAAGTACATCACGGAATAAGTATACTGAAACAGTGAAAGAAAGAAAAATAAAGTGCCCCAAGATAACTTTATGAAACTGGTTATCAAAACTGGACGCATTCTGGACAAAAGAAATAAAACTTATGATTGCCTTACATAAAGTGTAGATAAACTTCTACACGTTTCAAGAAACTACTTACACTGTATCTATATACTTTTCTTCATTTTACCATTTCATCATCTGTCAGATTATATCCCAATTTTTTTTATTTTACCTAAGTTGGCATGCAAGCATTTCTACCTACTTGATGGCAAGGACACCCTAGCCTTTAGTTACACGCTAGCAATACCAGCGGTACCACTAACGAGCTGCCAACCCTATTGTTGTGGATGACTCATTGTGCTAGCAGCATACATACTCGTACTAGCGCAGTGTAACCTCGTTGAGCTCTTACCGCAGAAGCGCAACACTACATCAAAGTAATGTTATTTGACTGCGCTCTTCTGTAAGGTGGAGGTAGTACCCAGTCGGGAGGCTCCAATATCAATGGGAAAACCAACGGTTGTTCCAATTTCGCCCTACCTCTTGTAAGTTCGCATTTATACATTCAAGGTCACAAGTAAGCATATAACCCACGTAATAATATCACATACATAAAGGAAACAGACCATATCAGTCATATCATGGGTGTATTATGTAGGGAGGTTTGAGTAGCTGTATAGTACGCCGCTAAATAACGGACAGACTAATTTTAAATATTTTTAAGTTTGCTATACAAATTGAAACGTGAACTAATTCAGTATTATAAAAACGCGGATCTTACTTCGAATAACCCATCATCCATATCTATGTTTGCAATTTTATAATTTTATTCCCTTAAGCAGCAAAGGTCACAATAATAAAGTCCGAACGAGGGAGCAAAAATCGCTGTTTCGATGTCAGAAGGTACTGACATAAATTTTGGGCTTAATGTGTTCTTGTAGCAGTATTTTAACCCCAGGAGCTTGGACGCAAAGCTCGAGATATTATGTGCTCTAACTATACGAATATTTGGCAAATTTAAACGTTTCATTTAACACTTATTCCTGTAACAATCTGGTTAGAAATAGCATATACGGATGCAAGTAAAAAATCGTAATTTATGAAATATTGCCCAATATTGACATCGAGATGATAACGTTATAATATACTGGTGCCAATTCTGTTGTACAAAATCCCTAAGCTAAACTAATTTGACAGTTCTTAAGGTATTGCTAACCTTATTTAACCCCGCACATGAGAAAGGGATAGCAAGACTTTTAAAACTTGTTGAATAATATGTGAATTTGTAATGTGTTTTGTAGTTTATTTAATTGAAATCAAACATATTTCTTGAAGATATTTTTTATGTTTTTGAAGTGACAGAATATATATTGACTTAAGAAGACTCAAAATTAGAACTAGTTTTTCTAATGTGCCAGTACGCGCACAGACATGTCAAATTAGTTTAGTTTATTAATTTTGTACAACAGAATCGACACTACTGTATCATTTGTTTTTAGTGTTGCATTATTATTTTAATTATGTTACTTTCAGAGTTCAATTCGGAAAATGTATATATCACGTTGTTTTGATTTTTGCATGTTATCCAGTTAAGCGCGGCTCATCAATATCGTGTTACGTATAAATTGCAATAGCAATACAAGCCTTTTATCTCGGAAAATTTAAGGATTTTTAAGTGTCAAAATGTTTCATCGTTAAAATCCAATTGAGAAGTTTGAAACAATATATATATCGAAATGACGAAGAAGCTTATTACCATCGCGTATAAACCAATTGCCAAATGAAATTTCCTTAAAGCTACCAGTGACGTAACGAGCTCCTATTTGAGCAATTCGATAAGAGATATTTAAGTTACTTAAATGACAAATTACTTTATTAATAAGAAATCGGAAATAAGAAACCAGTGACCCTTGGGCGCGTGTTAAGAAGGCTGGTAGAAGACTATGCTGTAAGTCGAATATATGATTTTCTTATACATATACGCAAGCCTTTTTTTATAAATCTTATGAGTATTTAGCCTAATATACCACACACACCAGAAGTATAATAATCTTAAATACTGACTTAACATACCTACATCTGCTTGCCACTTGCCTGCCAATTAAACATTTTTCACAAATATCCAGGAAAGATTGTCCTGGATATTTGTGAAAAATGTTTAATATAAAAAAAACACGTGGCATAGTGTTTGTGGTTGCACTCCTCCGAAAGGGCTTGAACGATTTTTATAAACAACTTGCGGCCCGCCCCGGCTTCGCACGGGTAGACATTTATCAAAATATATTTTGTCTACCCGTGCGAAGCCGAGGCGGGCAGCTAGTAAGTAATTTTCTTTGCTATAAACCTCACAGAGCCCGAGACCTTTCCAACGAATGCAAAACCGTGGAAATCGGTTCGTGCATTCTGGAGTTATAGCGTCAGGAAGGAAAACCCGACTTATTTTTATATAGTAGTGTGAGAAGAGGTCGTAAAGTATATTTAGTAACACAAAATTATCTCCTCGCGTACAAAATCGCGAGCTCAGCTAGTGATTCTATATCACCTATATCTAAAGAAGTTATAACAGGTACTCAGAATATACTTCTATAGTCAGTTATAAAGCAAAATAGCTATCTATATCGTAAGGTTAGCAGTTTCAACATTATTTAATGGCCCTATTACAGTAAATCATTCGCATAATGATCTGCGATAGGTTTCGCAGATCATTATGCAATTAAAATCGGTATAATCGACATGGCGCTAAATTAATATAGTCAGTTAATTGACGATATTAATCATGGCGCTGGCTCGCTGTACCCGCTACATATCCACTGTAATTACTTGAATTGATAGACCGTTGTGATCCTCAGTCATTTAAGATATAGCGATATGTAACTGCAGATTGCAGAATCTACTTCCCAACCACTGACCTATAATAATCATAACATAATATTTATAGATCAGTGATCCCAACTAATTATTAACTACTTATCTAGTCTATACTAAAAATCTAATAGCTCTTCTATTACGTAAGTGATGTGTTATTTGTATTTTTTTGTAGGTGATTATGGGGTTATCGCTGTACTTTAGTAACCTGTCTCAAAAAAACAAAATGTAAAGCTACACTATTCTTCGGTACCAAGCTACATTTTATTATATTCCTATGGTGGGAGATGATGCGGGCAAAAACTTGAGTTAATTTGAATACAATATTTTTCTTCCAATCTTATCATTCATATTCGTCAATAACAGCGTTGCGAAAGATTTTTTTTAAGAATTTAATTGGTTCAGTCCGAGTTCATATTTGTTTCAGTAAAAATGCTATGTAATGTGGTAAAATTGATTATTGATATTTCTTAATACGAATAAAAGTCAGTAGATTTTGACCTTAGTAGGGATGATCAATTATTTAATATTGAGGTCAAAGGTCAACCAACCTCTCATAAGCTGTGCCTCGGCCGCTCCTCCATCTTTTTCTTGTCCGGAAAGCAGCCTCATACTAACTCACTAGATACAATACAATACTTCAATACAAGCAATAACGAATATAATGTACGCAAACTGATCGTCTCTGAGTTAAGAAATCTTATTTATACAACTTAAACTAGGTTATCCTTTATCGAAATGATGATCATGTGACTGATAAATAGGTATGCCAAAACACAAAGAATCGTTTTTTTTATGTAGTGGTAGGCTCTTGAACCCGTTATCTCGATTGATTATAATCTAGGAATCATTTAAGTAATAAAATGTAATAGTGCACTGCAACTTGATATACTTAAAGCGCGCTACACACGTTCAGTTTTAACTGTACAGTCGAACTGTGCAGTTATAACTGACGCCCCTGGTGTCTACACACCTTCAGTTTTAACTGCACAGTTTTAACTGACGTCCTAGTGTCAAACAGAACTGATAACTGCAGAGTTTTGCCTAAGCACGCTACACACGTTCAGTTTTAACTGTACAATTTATCTAAGATCTTCAGTTCAACTGCACAGTTGTCCGCTTTGCCTACACACGACTGTACAGTTAAAACTGAACGTGCGTTGAATTAAGATTAATTAAAGGATTTAATATATTTAATTTATGTTTACTGTTTAGTCCATACAGTATGAGAACACAGTTTTGTTTCAATGTGATAGAGCAGAGACTGTTGGTATGTGTATTTTGACGTCACTGATATCAACAATGCCTGCTCTGTCACAGTGATCTCAAAACACACATAGTCGTTATTAGACAACTTGGACCAATGTATATTAACTGTTAAAAACATTTAAGCCGCCGTCGACGAGAAAAACAATCTTATGAATTTAATATCAGAAGTTAAATAAACAACGGTTCAGTGTCTTATAAATATTATACATTAAAATATATTATCTTCATTTATTCTACTTATTAGATTAAAATAACTCATAATAATAATTAGTTATTTGTAAATAACTTAAGTTTACATAACTGTTTACAACTAACATCTAACAACTGTTCTTATCTACTATATTTTTACTCTTAGTAAATAGAATCGAAATATATTTTATTACATGAAAAGTATACGAAAAATCATATTGAATCTTAGATAGGTTATATAATATAAATGATATAAATAATATAATATAAATGGGTAAATGAAAAAAGACAACATACATCATACGATACGACTACTTTGTATTAATGCTCCTTTTATGCCATAATATGATAGTAAAATTTTCTAAATATAAGAAGGGAACAAAACAAAGGGTTACCTTCAGCCTTGAGAAGAGATGCGGTACTTTCAACGTTCATACTGGCACTATTAGCATCCATAATGAAACTAGATATCGATTTTAGCACCTATCATCCACCAATTGCGATTATAAAATTATTTTACGTCTATATTCACTTCTTATTATAACTATAAACAGAGGGAAAGTGGCAAGTTATCAGTTATTTATAATAAAGGATCGTTTTATCTGAGTACCTATTTGTGAACCTTCTCACAGATAAAGTGACCTTCAATACGAGTTCAGTTAACTTGGATATATCATTGTTTATTTTGTTGAACTCCGTTGGAAACATGTGAAGCACAAAGATTCGGTTGAAAATGACAGAAATGTCTTTAAATCGGAATGGTCCTTTTAGTTTTAGTGCTGTCAATGAGAGAAAAGAAAGACCTTTCTTCAATTTCCACGATGTTTTTATACAACTTTAGACAAACAAAGATGGCACACAAGCATACGGGCCCACCTGATGATCAATGATCAATTCGCCACATCTCCTTTTTAGGTCATCATGCTTAGAAAAACTAATTGGTACAGGCCGGGATTTAAACCATCAGATGACAGGCCGCTGCTTCAACCACAAGACCACCATGGCTTTTATAAGATTGGTTTTCCAGCATTTCAGGCCAGTGACAAAACATGTCGATGATTGTATTTTAATGATAAAAACTCTTGGTAGTATATTATCTATGATCCGTAGGAGTGCGCAAGATGATCTCCCCTCGACTCCCCAATTAGATATGAGGTCTCGAATAAACGACGCGAGCGTAATAGAAGATTAAAGGTTGGTGTGAGAGTTTAGAAACATTTTAATTCAATTATTTCAAAATAAATTTGTATAACTGCTTGTGACTTTACCTAACAAGGGCAGCTTCCTAACTCAAGCATTCCATATTATATATAACTTTTGGGAATGAAAAGTTGAAAAGTAATGATGAAAGGTAAGTAGGTATATAAATATTATAATAAAGTTGCCTATGACCGTAAATTGGAATTCGCTAAATTGTATTCCTCTTTTTGGAATGTAATGTTGGAAAATTACGACTTATAAGAAGGTGCCTTATGTGCCTAAAGGACTATTTGCATTAACAGTATACGAGGTTGATGCTTCCCACGAAGCGAACGACTTGATCATCTACTTCATAGATCAATTTCTTCATACATGCCCTCCACTTTCCGAGTAACCTTTCCATTGTTGAGTATATACTTATTGCGTACATACCAATAGTATTAGTAGGTATAGTGTTCGCGGCTCAAAACATATTAGTAGCATTATAATGCACATTATTGCTACCTGTATTGACATTTGACATAATATTGTCGATAAACATATTGTCACGCAGTGGTTCACCTATCGATGGACGATAAGACCCCGATCACATGACGCTGTCATTGACCGAGTTTGGCATGAGTTTGGTGATTACGATCAGGCTTGTTGCACAGATAACGTAGCACATAAAAGTGTGATAGCAGGGGAGATTACCTTTCTTATACTAATTAAACCCTGTGTCTTCCCAAGGTGCTCTGGGAATGTAACTGACCACGGATATTTGGGATTACATCTAGTCAAAATTTGGGAGGAAAATAATCTACAAACTGGAAGTGAAGTTGGTACTTTATAGCGTGTAGCCGTGTAAACATCTGCAAAGATTGTAATTGTTTTATTGTCAATTATTATTATCAATATCTAAACGTGTATCAGCCGTAATATAATTAATGATAATGTCTGATCTGAGTCATAGAAAAGCCATATTCGTTTTATTTTTGGATAAGATCGTTATCACTCTATAGGCGGTAATAATAATATTTTACTACGATTTTATTGCCACACGTTTCCCTCATGCTACAAAAGTATACCATTTTATATTTTTTCTACCAAAAGCCCATAATAAAATGATGGCTTCGTAAAATAAAGTATGATTCCAAAATGACGGCATATGAATAAAAGAAGACGGAAGCAACATAAATCTTTGTTTAATCTATAAATAAATTCATTGATAATAATTACGTGAAAAACAACTTTAAAATAAAAGAAATAAACTTTATAAAACATCTATTGTGAGAAAACCCCGATTCAGGATATCTCGTATTTATTTCAAAGGGATATTCCTAAGTACAATCCGCTTACTAAGATGAATCGGAGGTATATGTATGGCCTTTCAACTGTAATACTTCGACCGCCGATCTATACTACACTTCAAACTAGTTCCAGATTAATTTAACAACGATTAATGTAATGCGGCAGCAAAACAACTTTGTATTATCAGGTATATTATCTACTCTGAGATATTACCAAGAAGTTTTTGCAATCGTAGTCTAAGGGGTGACGTGTTGTTGGACAATAAAATTAGTAATCTTCTTAATATAGCTTCTCGTATGGACAAGAAGGCACACCACCCCTCAGTACTCGATGCGAATACCAATGTAGCTCGCAGACATATTTTTACCTCCAAATTTGCGCGTGCTTGGTGTTATATTCTATCTTCAAAGCTAAAATAATTGTGTTGGTTTTAATTTAACCAAAAATTGATTAGGAAACCAGCTGTTTGGTAAAAACGATAATTTGGACGAAACGAAATTGGTTAAATACCTAGGTCAGTGGTGAAATAATAACATTTAGTACTTTCCGCATGTAATATTTAAACTCTTTGTCAAGGTTAACAATTTTGTTTTTAAATAATGTAATGACAATCTCTGTATATTATGGCCGTCATGTTTAAGAAAAACAACGTATTTAAGGTAAACAATAAATACTAAGATATAGATTAGAAAAAGGAACGTACTTTAAAAAAAAATACATACAGTTTTCTCGTGATTAATACATTTACGTTCTCATAATAATCATTAGTCATTATAATATCAGTAGTCTTCTAATCTACGTAAATGATAAGATTAAAATTAATTGAATACTGCCGGTTCCCAATCTATTTATTATTGACGTGATAAAATTTATCTCCACGGTTTCAGATAAAATTGTGTGAGTAATAAAAAATCGGCCAAGTGCGAGTCGGACTCGCGCACCGAGGGTTCCGTTCACACTTCTAGAAAAGGTTAAATGTAGGCGAAATTCAAATGAGGTCATTATTCGTCTGTGACTCTCAACAGCGCGATTCAGGAATATTTTTTTTAGTAATAAAATAAACTACATATTTAGGGTTTTCAGATTTTCCTTAATTGTGCTGTAAAACACTGCCTCTTGCTAAATTTCATGATTCTAGGTCAACGGGAAGTACCCTATAGGTTTTGATTCCCTTGTGAAATCCCAAAATATGCGACACAAACGGTAATATAATTATTTTCTTCATATTGACTTACTAGTTTGATTATTTTACAGCCGAAAGAGACCATAAACTCGAGTATTTCATATTAATTCAATGTTCTTGACAGACAGACAGACGGACAACAAAGTGATCCAATGAGGGTTCCTTCTTTCCTTTTAAGGTACGGAACCCTAAAAACATAAATGCTGGTACTATTTCAGAGGTGCTATTTGTAAAAAATGCTGTTGGTGAATCAAGTCAAAATGCTAGTCCGAGCAGTTCTGTTTTTCTGTGTCTCATTCGTGGCTGGTACGTTTTAAAACCGTTATTACAAATAATTGATTCGATGTTAGCAACCAAAGTAGAAATGGCTCGGAGAAACAGGCAGTCAAGACCAATGAGATCGAAGAGATGAAATCCTATATTTGTTTGATATCAATTTGTGGTTATGCTCTTAAAACAAATTGTGTCTCTGTTTACCTAATGTACTGCTCTTTACTCTACTCTCTACTCTACTCTTTGACTGCTTTTTTTTTGTATTGACAAAATTACTCAATTCTCATTCTTCATCCACATTTTCTATTTCAGCTGTCCCCACCCATCCACAGAGGATTGTCGGCGGCTCAACGACCCATATCGACCAATATCCATCCATCGTTGTACTTTTGTACTCCAGGGACTTGGTCACCTACGGACATTCTTGTGGCGGTACCATCATTAGCCCCAGGTCTATCCTTACTGCTGCTCACTGCACGGTGTAAGTCAATAATTAAATCAGATGATATTAAATATTTACCGAATTCAAGTAAAATTGTCAGTATTTATGGGATACTGATTATTCTTATTTCATAATTTACACACTGTTAACGCCCCGCCCCTCCTCGCCTCGCCCCGCCGAGCTCCGCGCCGCCATTACGCTATTCCGCCACCGTTCGCCAAGAGAACACAACTGTTACGCTAAAACTGTTCAAGTAAACTCATTCCTACTACATTTGCCTTTTAATTTCGAGAATCCTCGTCATCAAGATTCGAGCCGGATTTACTTTGGAAACCGTTTCATGGACAAGACGGAACAAAGAAATATCAACATTGACGAGATCTTTCAAGAAATAACGGGCACGCTTCGGACACGTTTTGCATCAAAGAGAAAAATGGCGTGAATCAAAAATACGAATGCAAAGCAATGTGTTGTTGTTGAAAACTGCGAAGTGCAAGTAACTACGACAAATTCAAGCAAAATCATTAAATTATCGCTGTGCTATATTTACCTACAACTACAGTTCGAGAAACCAAGATATGGGATTGCAGTGTGGTTTTGTGAGTTCGTTCCAATCAAATCACTCCCATTAAATGCGCACTAAAATTATCGTTCGTTCGAATATCTTCATTTCTATTTTCACAATTTACTAATCATCTTTGAGGTTATTCTTAAACCTGGATGAATTAAACCCAAAGCAATTGCGCATCACCAGATTGACAGGTTATGTTTTCAAATACCTACCTACGAATTTGATCGTAGCAGTGTACCTATTTCGATATTTTTCCACATTAATTTTCAATTTTAAAGTAAATCGATACATTCTCGTGCATCAACCAACGAATTGATCCATGTGTATTTCTTATAGGGGTCCTATCTGCTGTATTGTGCATACCTACTTGTACCAATACAGTGCAATCAATAAAAAAAAATCTAATTATTTCTTCTTTTCTGACATTCCAGTGAAACCTGAAGTACAAAGTCTGCGAGTGAGAGCCTACCTGCAACTCGCAGCAGAGGTGCAAGCGAACTTCTGCTTTGCACTTGCACGCTGTACCTAGCTTACCCCTCTGCTTCGCACTAATGCTACCGCACCGTGCCTGCTATTTAAAATTTAAGTATTAGTGCACATTATCTTAACCACATTCTTTGTTTTAAATGTGTGCTAATTATTAATTACTTTCAGCTGGACAATTTGAGATTGGTATCGTCTGTAAGCTTAGCATTTGTTTAATTGCACAATAATGGATCTTAAATCATTAAAGAAAACTAGAGCTAGCTATAAAGCAAAGCTAACCATATTTAAAACATATATAGACACCTTTTTGCTTAATACAATTCCTAATAAGGTTCAAGGTCTTGAGATAACAGCTCGTTTAAATAAAATACTAGATTTGTATAATGAATTTGATTCAGTTCAGACTGATATAGAAGGACTTGTGGAAATTCCAGGTGATGAGCACAAGGAACGGGAGATGTTCGAATCAAGCTACTTCAGTTGCGTGGCTGCTGCGCAGGAGCTGCTCAGCGCTGCCTCTGCGGAGCAAGATGCCAGGTCGGTGATGGGTTCTAGCAATAACACTGGACCGTCAGGTGGGCCGAACATTAAATTACCTACTATCAACTTGCCGACCTTTTCTGGGCGTTATCAGGAGTGGCTAGAATATCACGACACTTACAAGTCCCTTATACACGACAACACAACTATACCTAAAATCCATAAGTTTCACTATTTGAGGAATTCATTGAAGGAAAGTGCATCACTAATTATTAAATCATTGGAATTCTCAGCAGATAATTATGACGTCGCGTGGGATTTGCTATGTGATAGATATCATAATGATCGAATTTTAGTCAACAACCACATACAAGCTTTATTCAATATAAACCCAGTAGTTCATGAATCTTCTAGAGCCTTAAGAAATATGATGGATTCCGTCAACCGAAACTTAAGGGCTTTAAAAACACTGAATTTACCTACAGAACACTGGGACATTATCATGATACACATGGTGGCTAGTAAGTTGGACCCATCTACACTACGTGACTGGGAAGAGGAACGTAACAATATAACGAGATTACCTACTTTACAAGACTTCAATACATTCTTAAAAAATCGTGCAGACTTACTAGAAACCATGGAAGAATCATCAACTCATACAAAACAACAACAACCACAACGCAGACACAGCGATGTTACTCACAACCGCCCTAAGACATTTGTAGTAAACCAAACACATAAACAAGCATTATATAGATGTCCTGTGTGCAAGAATAATCATACAATTTATCAATGTCTGAAATTCAAATCAATGTCAATTGAGATGCGTTTGGAACGAGTTAAACAATTAAATCTATGCACAAACTGCTTGCGTGCAGGTCATGATGAACAGCGTTGTAGGCTTAGTTCCTGCAGATTGTGTACACAGCGTCATAACACACTATTACACAATAGTAACTCGGTTCCCAAAACATCAACGGCAACGTCATCAGAGGGCTGTGTCGTTCTTCCTACCGTTCAAGAGGAAAAACAAACAGAGTCAAATAGTGTCACACTCTCATCTATACATCACAGTCAGGTACTCCTATCTACTGCTACAATCAACATACAAGACTGTAACGGTCATACACACAAGGTTCGTGCACTACTCGACAATGGAAGCACATCTAGCTTCATCACAGAAACTTTGCAAGCTAAATTAAGAATACCCAGTTATTCTACTTCTCTATTAGTACAAGGATTGAACAATCAATCGTCTAAAATTACAAAAAGATGTGATGTCACTATATCGTCACTCACAGACAGTGGTTATGCAACTGACGTCAATTGTTTTGTTGTGCCACATATCACCCAGTTGATACCTACTTCACAAATAGATTGCAATTCTTTTTCCATACCCTCTCGCATCCACCTCGCAGATCCAAGTTTTTCCACTCCGTCTGAGGTGCAGATGTTGCTGGGGGCGGACATATTTTGGGATGTCCTTCTAAACAATCATATAGCCCTGGGTAAAAACAAACCCACCTTGATTGAAACAACATTAGGGTGGCTCGTCACAGGTTCTATACAATCATCGCACTATACATCTAAAACAGATCTAACACATACAGTCCATTGCCATTTTCTAAACAGTGAACTCGAAGAAAAATTAGACAAATTTTTTGAACTAGAATCAGTTCCCTCTACTCAACAAATCCACACTATAGATGAGAGTGAGTGTGAACAAATCTTTACACAAACAACAAAGCGCCACCCAGATGGCAAATTTATTGTCACTATACCATTAAAGGAATCACCTGACTCTTTAGGCGACTCTAAACAACAAGCACTAATAAGGTTTCAATCATTGGAACGTAAATTTAAACGCAACCCAGAGTTCAAAGAAAAATATACAAAATTTCTTGACGAATATTTGATTTTAGGTCACATGTCAGAAAACATAGCAACACAAAACGATGGCACCTCATACTTCATGCCTCATCACGGTGTCTTGCGTGAAGACAGCCTCACAACAAAGTTACGCACCGTCTTTGATGGTTCAGCTGTGACAAGCACTGGTAAATCATTCAATGACATTCAGCATGTTGGGCCAACTGTACAGGACGATTTACTTAGCATATTAATTCGTTTTCGACAACATAAGTTTGTAGTAACGTCAGACATCGAAAAGATGTATAGACAAATCTATGTAAACCACGGTCAACGATGTTTACAACAAATATTCTGGCGGTCAGATCCTAGCCAGCCAATCAAACAATATAAATTAAATACGGTCACATACGGGACGGCATCTGCGCCATATCTTGCAACTAGATGTCTGGTACAGTTGGGTCAAAAATGCACAGATAAGGATGTAAGTGAAACAATCTTACACGACTTTTACGTAGATGATTATATATCCGGGCATGATGATGAAAAAACCCTAATTCAAATCTGCAAAGGCGTAATTCAAACGTTAGAGGGCGCGCACTTCCACTTACGTAAATGGCGTTCCAATCAACCATCTATCCTCAAAGATATAATTAACGAAAACAATACAGATGAATTATTAAACTTAAGCAGAGATGAGTACGCAAAAACATTAGGTTTACTCTGGGCCTGTAAGAAAGACACACTATTATTTTTAGCAAACAAAACTGCACACAAGCAAATCACAAACAAACGCACAATTCTATCCACTATTGCTCAAGTATTTGATCCGCTTGGTTTAATTAATCCTTGCATGTTACAGGCAAAACTCATACTACAAACCTTATGGGCTAAGAATATCACATGGGATGACCAGCTGCCTGCCGAAGTTGAGTCACAATGGCATGATTTTATTAAGTACTTACCAGAGATCACTAAAATCAAAATCCCTCGTAGAGTGTTATGTGATGCATATGTAAGGGTTGAATTACATGCTATGTCAGATGCCTCAATTAAGGGCTATTCGGCTTGTATATACCTCCGCTCGGTGTCTGACACTGGAAATGTACAAGTGCATTTGCTACTGGCAAAAAGCAGAGTAGCGCCACTCAAGCAAAGGCTGACTATGCCTAAATTGGAGCTATGCGGCGCCCTTCTAGCCACAAGGCTAACAAAAAAGGTCATAGATTCATTGCGTTTGAAGATTGACTCCATTTATTATTGGTGTGACTCAACTATCGTGCTGGGCTGGATCAAAACTTGCAAATTAAAACTAAAACAATTTGTTTACAATAGAATTAATGAAATTATCAATAATTCTGATCCTAATTCATGGAATTACATTCCCACAGACATGAACCCTGCCGACATAGGTTCACGCGGGTGTAACGCATCACAACTTCAATCTTCACTTTTGTGGTGGGGAGGTCCCCACTTCTTACATCAAACAGACATTCAGTGGCCCACACAACCACAAAATATAAATATAGCTAGCTTACCGGAAATTAAACATCAGTGTCATTTGTCAACAGATGAGTCACATTGTCACAATATTAATTATTTCAAATTTTTTTCTGACTTTAATAAATTGCAACGCACCATAGCATATGTAAAAAGATTCATTTCTAATTGTCAAGATTCTAGCAATAAAGTAATCGGTCCATTGACTGTTATGGAGCTAAATTCGGCATTGCATGTGTTATGCAAACAAGTACAAAGTGATTCATATTGTAAACAATACTTACAGTTACTACACAAACGGCCACTGTCTCCTAAAGACAAACTTCTCAAATTACATCCTTTTATTGACAGTGTAGGTATTATACGAGTAGGAGGCAGATTGTCAAACTCACATTACGATTACAACACAAAGCACCCCATCTTACTTGACGCTTCACATCATATAACAAAAATATTAGTCTCACACTATCACAAAATTCTTTTACATGCGGGACCACAGCTGTTGTTATCAGCATTACGTCATAAATACTGGATAGTCAATGGTCGTAACCTTTGTAGAAAAACAACTAAAGAATGCATAACTTGCTGTCGATTTGCAGGCAAGACTTACCAGCCTATCATGGGTAATTTACCTCTACAGAGATTGCAAGCAGACTACCCTTTCAGTAATACAGCTGTGGACTACGCTGGCCCCATTATGATAGCGAACAAAAAAGGTCGTGGCTGTCAGCTGAAGAAAGCATACATTGCTGTTTTTGTTTGCCTAGCCGTGAGGGCGGTGCACATAGAGCTTGTCACCGATTTGAGTTCTGACGGCTTCATTGCCGCTTTAAATCGATTTATTGCCCGCAGAGGTAAGCCAGATACAATCTATTCCGACAACGGAACTAATTTCGTGGGTGCCTGCAACGAAATAGCTAGGTTTTTGAAAAGACAGTCTAGTGATGTTATGTCAACTGCTGCTAAAAACGAAATCAATTTCAAATTCAGTCCTGCCTATAGTCCGCATTTTAACGGTGTAGCAGAGGGGTCAGTTAAATCAATTAAAAAACATTTAAATCATGTACTGTCAATGGCTCATCTAGATTATGAAGAGTTGAACACTGTATTGGTACAAATCGAAGGAATACTGAATTCTAGGCCTCTCACTCCAATATCATCTGATCCCTCAGATTTAGTTCCTCTCACTCCAGCTCATTTCTTGATTGGACGTACTCTTACCATGCTGCCTGCACCCCAGGTCGAACAGAAGCCACTTCATACGCTCTCAAGATATAATAGGATACAATCATTAAAAACACATTTTTGGAATCGGTACTACAAGGAGTACGTTTCAGAATTGCAGATCCGAAATAAATGGCGCACAGATAGAGGACAACCACAGCCAGGAGAGATGGTTCTTGTCAAAGATGACCGGCTGCCCCCCAACAGATGGCTGCTGGGACGTGTCACCACAGTGTACCCAGGTACCGATGGTGTCAACCGGGTGGCAGACGTTAAAACTACAACTGGAACACTACGCAGAGCTTGGAACAGGCTCTGCCCATTGCCAAGGAAGTTGGACCAGGATGCTGCTCCTGCTCCAAGGGGGCCAGCTTGTTAACGCCCCGCCCCTCCTCGCCTCGCCCCGCCGAGCTCCGCGCCGCCATTACGCTATTCCGCCACCGTTCGCCAAGAGAACACAACTGTTACGCTAAAACTGTTCAAGTAAACTCATTCCTACTACATTTGCCTTTTAATTTCGAGAATCCTCGTCATCACACACGCTCTCTTGGCTTTGTTGGTAAAAGCCCTGCCTAATGTGCCAATGATTGAGGCTTCAATGATTGTATGTGTGATATACATATTTGCAGATTCTATGACTCGGTGGATTATTTGTCAATTTGTACATTAATTTAAATTTAAAATGATCTTACAGAGGCGACATTCCTGCACAATGGCGCGCCCGAGCTGGATCTACCACCGCGCACAGTGGTGGTACGGTTTTCGATATCGCCTCATACGTGAACCACGATAGTTATAGCAGCAGTATTTATGACAACGATATCAGTATCATGCGGGTCTCTGGCACTATTGTCTACAGCAACACAATTCAACCTGCTACCGTTGCAGCAACCAGCTACAACCTCGCCGATCATCAAGCTGTCTGGGCCGCTGGTTGGGGAACTACTGCTGTAAGTAATATTGGATGTGTATCCAATATTAATACTATATTCATTGAGGAATAGATCATGACGCTGTAGCTGTAGTCAGTTTGGCGGCTGACATTATCCGCATCAATTTCGAGAACACCGCTGGGCTAAATGTCCAGCGGTGTTCTTGTGTTACGTTAGTGGTGGAAAAAGTAATTTCAGTATTTTTACTACTTTTCAGCCTGGAGGCACTACTTCTGAAACCCTTCGCCACGTTGAGATCTGGACTGTGAACCAAGCCACTTGTAGAGATCGCTACACTGAGATTGGTGCCATCGTTACTGACAACATGCTCTGCTCCGGCTGGCTCGACGTCGGCGGTCGCGACCAGTGCCAGGGTGACTCCGGCGGTCCTCTCTACCACAACAACGTCGTCGTCGGTGTCTGCTCATGGGGAATGAGCTGCGCTCTTGCCTATTACCCTGGTGTCAATACTCGTGTCTCCCGCTACACAACTTGGATCCAAGTTAACGTTTGAATGAGAACGAACGTCTGTAATAATATATTTTGTTGATAATTATAGTAATTTACTTTCCGCCTCCGATGAATAACTTTCCAAATGATGAAATACTTTAGAAGAAAACGTAGAACACGGTTCCTGAAACTCGACTATTGACTTAAAATTAGACGTTTCCTTGACTTGACTCCTCCGAAAATGTTTTATTTGTGATTAAAATGCAATAATGTATTAAGGAATTCACTCATTGGTGCATACATATTGATGCATACCTACATACAAACATCGCATCGGCTTTCGGTCTCTATTTCTCCACTTTCATAACGAATGTTTCAATAGCCTAGTTTATTATAAACCAGCTGCCCAGGCTTCGCACGGGTAGACATTATCAAATATTTTGTCTACCCGTGCGAAGCCGGGTCGTGCAGCTAGTATATTATATAGCCTATATTACTCATTGATAATGTAGCTTTCTAATGGTGAAAGATTTTTTGAAATCTGTCCAGCAGTTTCGGAACCTATTCAACACAAAAATACAAATCTTTCCTCTTTATAATATTAGTATAGATATAGACTGTAATATATGGTTTCAAAATATTTATTTGAAGAGAGCAGATCTTCAAATTTCAGAATCCAAGCTGCCTCACCATCAAATTGCACGAGGTAGATTTCCGCTTTATATACATAAGTAGGTAATTTCTTTCAATATTTGCACCTTGTTTGTTCTACACACTAATGTTCAAGAGGATATTTTGGTTATTATCGCTTCAAAATAAAACTCATAATATTTATTTGACTAAACTTTACAAATATACTTTCAAATCGTTAGAATCTACCACCGAATTCGGAATTATTGAAAGAAAGATAGAAATAATGTTTTATTTTCCACTTAAACACGACATAACAAAATACCAATTACAGTTAAAAATTAAATTTCTAAAAATAAATTATTAGATGAAACTAAATTGAAAACTATGTTGATTATTGTCCTTCGAATATTATCACAAGTTCATCGTTTACCCTTCCTTACTTATAAACCATTAAGATTTTTTTCAGCAAAGATCCACAGAGCAAAGCAATCCTTATAATGAGGCAGATAAAACAGTAAGCAATCGTACTCTGTGCATTTCATTCTGGACGAAGAAGTGTTTGACATTCAACTCAACAATTCTAACTATTTTAAATAGATAAAAGCTATAAAATACAAGTCTGTGATATTTAAGACTATACAGTGAGTCGTACCTGAGTCGAAAAATGGTTTTCAAGTCGGCGAAATGCTTCAGTAACACTACAGTGTACTAACAGCGTTGGTTTTCAGTAAAAACTCCGGCGACGTGATGGCGTCAGAAATGGCGGTGGAATGTGGTGCACGTGCAAGTTAATTTGTACTGTTTGGCGTTATTAAACATTGCATTTGCTGAGATGGTTCTGTCAAGAAACTCAGGAATTACTATTTTCAAATAAAATATATCATTTATATTTCAATTAACTACCTCACATGAATATACCACAAAAAGACAGATATGTAAAAAAAAAACATTTACACATAAACAAGGATATTATTATTATGCTGGAATTTATTTATTAGGTATATTATATAAAATATGCTTTATTAGGTAATACATTTATTTACATATCTTTAGCTGGATTAGATGATACTTATAATTTGACTAGTCTACAGTTGCGACTCCGTTCGCTAGGGAATTACTTGCTTAAATAAATAAATATTTGTGAAATAACGCTCTATGCACTCTGCCTAACCCGTGAGGGACTTAGATTGATAATGTATGTATATTTTAAAACCTTAGATCATAAATACAACATGCCTCAAGTGGACCATTTATGCAGAGGCTATATTGAAGTAAACGTAATTAAAATTTCAAACTAAACGGTGCGGTAAAATTTTAAAAATACAAAACCTTTTTGGTATGTTTGGGGTACGCATTACATTCATTAGTTAATTTAATTCATTCTTATGTAAATACTTCATAATTTTCCAATAGTATAGATAGCTGAGTAGTATAATTATTTATGAAGCTGACGTGCGAACGCTATTTACGTTTGATGTCCACGATTGGATACAACATTATCGAATCCCTTTATCGTGCTTATATTTCGGTGTTTTAAAGATTATCCAGTTGAAATTATCAGTATAAATAGTATTATAAAAGTTTCAGTTTTTACTAGTAGCTACCTTAGAACGTCAAAAATGCGCACCGCCGTGGTTTTGTTCTGCAGCGCAGCAGTGCTTGCTGGTAAGCTCCGTTTTGTGATATTTTTTGGATCGACCAGATACTTATCGACCAAATAATTGGTGTCGATCAATATTCTCTTATGAAAGTATGAAACATTAAAATAAAAAGTGTTTTAATATGTGATCGATAAGTTTGTCGAACACCAAGCACACCACGCACGATCAAATTGTACAGTATGGGGTTCTTCAAGAATGGTGTGAAAAGAATTTTGCAGGGTCGGCAACGCGCGAGTTTTCCCGAAATTGCAAGCACGAATCCAAGGGTTATGCTAATCATTTACGATCAGGCGGGCCGTATATTGGTTTGACACCTTTGTGGTACAAAAATAACGGAAATATTTACAAACAAAAGAGTAAAACGACTGTGTGGAGACAGTAGCCAGAACTAAGTAGTACAATCCCATTGAGTCTTTTATTCTCTATCTTTATTCATTGTCTCTCTCATCGTCGGACCGCGGATGCTTATTGATTGAGATTTATAGAAACATTAACAGTTACTTTTTTATTTCAGCTGTGGCTGCAGAATCGCAGCGGATTGTGGGTGGTTCAGCTACCACAATCGATAATTATCCCTCTATGGTGGCTATGCTTTATTCTAGTGATTTGGTAACCTACAGTCAAAAATGTGGAGGTGCCATTCTGACCAATAGAATGATCCTCACAGCTGCTTACTGCACAGAGTAAGATCACCATCATAAAAATATTAAATTAGAATGCGCATAGTTAATTAATATTCATTTATAAATTATAACACATCATCACCTTTTTAGGCTTTTTAGGCTCAGAAATCTGTATGGATTGCGAAAGGTGTTCTAAGCTGAATAAGACTTCGCTCGGTATAGAGCATACGGTTATACATCCAACTATGAGCAAAGATGTTTAACTTTATAAGTGGCTGAATGTATTTATTTTGTTACAGTGGTTCCACAGTCCTACAATGGAGAGGTCGTGTTGGGTCCTCTTATGCTAATAGCGGTGGAGAGGTCTACCAATTCTCTGATTACGTAAACTATCCCTGGTATGATGAGAGAACCCGTAACAATGATATCGGTATCGTGCGTACTTTTATTACAATCATATACAGCAGCGAAGTTCAACGTGTTGGGATCGCGTCCGCAAACTATTATCTTCCGGACGACTCTTCAGTCTGGGCCACTGGGTGGGGTATCACAAATGTATGTTGTCAAAGATGATTTTGGAGACGACATGTCAGAAATGAATCTGATTTGATTTAATTAATTTTCTGTTTTCTTTATAGCCGCAAGATTCTTCCACATCTGAGGTTTTAAACCATGTTCAAGTCTTCATCATTAACCAAGCGGAGTGCCGAAGTCGTTACGCTACGATTGATACTCTTATCACCGATAACATGTTGTGCTCTGGGGTCCTCGACGTTGGCGGCCGCGACCAGTGCGAGGGTGACTTCGGCGGTCCTCTCTACCACAACGGAGTCGTCGTTGGTGTGTCCTCCGGGGGAGAGGAGTGTGGGCTGCCTTTCTTCCCTCGTGTCAACACACGAGTATCCGTCTTTGCCAGCTGGATTAGTGATTTGGCTTAAATATATTCGGATCCAGTCTCAGTCATTATGGTTTTCATTTCCTACATCTGCCAAAAACAATTACATATATAAACATTACTTCACTAACCTCCTATTTGTTTTAAGATAAAACAAGGGTGTGCGCTCCTTTAAAATCATAGTTCATCATTCTCCTGCCCTTATCCCATATTAATTGAGGTCGGCGCAATATGTATTTCTCTTCCATACTTCTCTATCAGCCTTCATCTCTGTATTCATTTCCTTTCTGGCCGTGTCATCTTTCACACAGTCCAAACATCTTTCTCATCTACCTCGACATTTATACGTAAAACCTTTCTTACCAAGTTATCTTCATTCCTCCTTTAAAAGCATAGTTCTCACCATTAAAAATAACTTGAAGATAGTTTTTTGTTACGTATCACAACGGTAATCACCATCCATCAAGCTAGCCTTACAGCTTGATGGATGGTGGTTACCGTGGTACGTAGTTGTAACAGAAACATTTCTTGCGCCTTACTGAACGCATATGTCCTATACGTTTGCATGAATCAGCTTATAAATTATTGTTGTGTTCGATTTTTTTCGGGTTTTTCTGTATAGATAAATAGCTTTAGGTAGCTCTAGATAATTATTTATGACACTCATAATAAAACCAAATCCTGAATTATAGTATTAATCCATTCCTTATCAAGAAATGACTACATATAATATGCCAATAATGATAAGCTTCAAGAACCTATTTTAACTAAGTACTAGGTAATATTTAGCTGCTTCATTAGTTGGTTATGGAATATGGAAGAAACCTTAAACTTATTACAAGACATTTTTCTAAGGCAAATATAAGATTTTATCCTATTTTCCAATATCCCAACTTCAAATTCGGCTTTTCTATCAGATTGTCCCTCAAGTCGTACGCAGACGTGCAACTTCCGTCAATCATCGTCCGTCTCAGTCTTAATACTTATGTTTCCAACAAAAACATTTGTTTTAAGCAAAACTTGTTTAGTTAAAATATTAAATAGGTTTAGTCTTTGAACTTACTTGTTATCACTTCAAGAATATATTATGATGTATTAAAATATAGACACATAAATAAAAAATAGGTTAGTTGCACTATTAACTCAATGACGACTGGACCGATTTTGTTGATCTGTTATTTCGTTGGATTCGTCTCCGCCCCGAATAGCAGAATAATATTTGTTTGGTAAAAAAATATGTTAAAAAATCGGTAACACTTTTTTATGACGGAAAAATATTTTATTTAACAAATTAGGTTTAAAACTCCGCCATCTTCCGCAATTGACAACTCACGTCAAGCTCGCTTATAGTTTGCATGCCATAGCGTTTTTGTTATGCACCCGTACGAAAAGCCAGGCGCATCGCTTGTTTTAAATATGTGCCTGTCATTAAACTAACTGCAAATAAATTAAGCAATTGCTAGCGGTTACAGTAGCGCAGGCGTTAATAGGCATGAAAAAACTATGCTACAAATCTACTGACGAACTAATGTCATAGCTCATCGAGTAGGATGAGTCATGTGGTGTGTAGTGTAGTGTGGTGGTGGATTTTATTGCATACATATAGTGTGTCAAACAAGTATTATCCCGGAAAAATACAGAGATACCGCAGTATTTGTACTAGTAGATTGTTATACAAGGCGTTTAAATGACCCATTGTATACAAGGTAGTTTTACGAGGTAGTAGTAAATAGAAACCTAGGGTTAAAGGGTTACAATGGGTTTTAGTGCAGTGTGTAACACTTTTTGAGTAAAATCAAAAAGTCCGTCATTTTAGCGTACTAGAGCGGGCGTAAAGTATAATATTGTGACCTAGGGGATTAGTTTAATTTTGTTTGGTACGTGTACCTTATTATTATTTTTATTATCTGTTTATGACATGCGTACAAGTCCTTCAGACGCACACTTAATCACTTATTGAACCTCCGTGTTCACCCCGCAGACTACCCAACAATCATCTTCACAGAGGACTGAATTGCCGGTAGGGTACGGAATATAAAAAGATATCGATGTTTATCGATAGTGATCTTTAGTGTGGATTTTCTGTGTTATTATGTGCCGTAAACTTTCATTAATTGATTGACATAGGCATTTAGATGCCAAACATACAATTGAGAAGAAGATGAAGAATTGTGTAACACACGGCACTAAAGACCATTAATACGCAGTAGTATATATAGAA
The DNA here is from genome assembly GCA_951449985.1 of Falcaria lacertinaria. Lineage (NCBI taxonomy): Eukaryota > Metazoa > Arthropoda > Insecta > Lepidoptera > Drepanidae > Falcaria > Falcaria lacertinaria. Next base: position 3,027,047 of record OX602109.1, on the reverse strand, counting down.
ACAGAGTTATTTTAGTCCCTAATATAACCATATATTTTTTTAAATAAATAAAAATATAAGTCGCATTATTGACGCCATTGCAGCCCTCTCTGCTTACCCAGACAGTGACTTAGTGTGATGATATTCGTAAACTGACATTATAGTCTTCGGAGATAAAGATAATGATACGCATTATTAAATATTTTGCTAAAGTTCAATCTTCTAATCCTATACTTTTCATAATATTCATTAAACTTATCCTGAAATATCTGCTGCGCATCAAAGTACAGCTGATTGATCGATTATTGACTCAACAATAAAAATGTATGAATGAAGGTAAAAATATAATTCTTATGGTGCTTCCACAACAATGTGTGAAACCATTATTAGTTTCGTGGAATTGGTATAAGTTAAACATTTTGAATAATAGTTACAATTAAGAGCAAGGGCAGAATAGGACAGCCACTACCGACTCCGGTAGAAACTCGTCTCTAGAAAATAGATTTATAACTATTTGCCTAACACATGAAACTATCTCATCAGTAAAATGGTCCTCGATACCGCTAGTACCTGACGAATCGGACTCATATCGCACATAGAGTGCTATAACGTCACTTATGCAAATGATATAATCTTTCAGGAGAGGTCTTGCAAATTCAACATCCTATTACGGCATATAATTCTTCTCGACTAAACAAATAAAATTATAATATTTAAATTAAAACTTTAAACTGTTAGTTGTGTCACTAATTACTATTAACAATATTAGGTCCTTACATATGAAATTGGCGTTTTGTATGGGAGGAACAAAAAGTCGAATATTTTTTAATATAATATATTTAATTAATCAAAGTATGAACCATTATTTTCTATGCACTTTTGCCATCTCATAGGTAGTTCATTGATCCCTTTACTAAAAAAACCAGTCGGACGGGAATCAATAAAATCTTTGAAGGCGATTTGGACTGCCCCATCGGAGTTGAATTTTTTCCCTTGCAAGAAGTTATCCAAATTTCGAAAAAAATGGTAATCTGTTGGAGCAAGGTCCGGGGAGTACGGAGGATGTCTTAGACTTTCCAATTGAAGCTCTTCTAATTTAGTAGCCGTCTGTAGCGCAGTGTGTGGTCTAGCGTTGTCGTGAAGCAGCAGTGGCGTGGAGCGATTGACCAGCCTAGGTTGTTTAGCCGCTAGCTTTTCCATCATGGTTTGCAATTCCTGACAATAGACATCAGCCGTAATAGTCTGGCCAGATTTGAAAAAACTGTAATGAACAATACCGGCACTAGTCCACCAAACGCTTACAAGTAACTTTTTTGGGGTTAATTTTCGCTTGGGGCAGGATTTGGCTGGCTGGCCAGGATCTAACCATTGCGCTGAGCGCTTCCGATTATCGTAAAGAACCCATTTTTCATCACAGGTAATGATTCGGTTTAAAATACCTTCATTATTGTGCCGGTTTAGTAATGTAACGCAGCAGTCGACGCGCGTTTGCCGGTTTGTTTCAGTCAATTCGTGAGGTACCCACCTTTCAAGCTTTTTAATCTTCCCAATTTGCTTCAAGTGAATTAAAACAGTTTTATCACTAACATTGCAGCCTGCAGCTAACTCGGACGTGGTTTGCGATGGATCCGCTTCCACAATAGCCTTCAACTCTTCATTATCAACTTGAGTCTCAGGCCGTCCACGGGGCTTGTTCTGCAGGTCGAAATTTCCAGAACGAAAACGTTGGAACCAAAAACGAACTGTGTTTTCTTTTGCAACACGACCGCCATACACATCATTCACCCTTCGAGTTGTTTCCGCAACACTAGTGCCACGGCGGAACTCGTACTCGTAAATAATGCGATATTTAAGGTTTTCCATTTTGTAAAATGAGTGACGCAAACAGAAAAAAACAGAAGAAAAAAAACAAATGAATGACGATCATCGAAGCACAAATACATGAGTCTATAGCTGTACAAATTTGAATTTGGAATTCCTTACCAAAGAGGAGAAATTCGTGATTAAAGTGGCCAGTACGAAAAACGCCAATTTCATATGTAAGGACCTAATATAAACGTTTAAAAATTACTACCTTCGCAGTAGTGACGTTATGTTACTAGAAAACAATTAAACCGACTTTAAACAGTTAGAAACAACTTCACCACTAACACAAGTGACATTGTTGTTTCAAGATACTAACGTCACAACTATGTGTCGTTATTTCTCCAAAAATATAAAAAAATAATTGTCACAATAAAATTACATTAGTAACGTTGTAGCTCAAGAAGACTGTTTTTAGAATATCTAAAGATGATGCAGTGTATTTCAGGCTATAAAATTAGGTGGCGCTATAAAAAAAAAGGTATCGAAAATAAATCAAGTATTCATAATTCACAATAACCTTTGTATTCCGGTAGGTGAATACCTTAAAATATAATACTCTAATATCTTACGGCGATAAGATATAAGAAACCTGATTATCATAAACATTATTCCTAATCGTTAATCACAGCATAATGGGTATAAAAACTGAATGTCATCACAAAAAGTATCCATATTTACTCGGGTATCAAAATGCGCGCCATCCTTCTTTTAGCTCTCTTAGTCGCTGCGGTGGCAGGTAAGTCTATAAATTTATGTTTGAAAATGAAACTGTGTTTGCGAATAAATTTCGGGACTTCCGTAAAAAACATTTTTTTACGCAAGATTAAATAATAATGTACTTACTTATTATTATTATGTTTTGAAATTGTAACCCTTAAATTTATCATGAATGCATTTTTTTACCCACACACAAGCTGTCCCCTCTAACCCACAAAGGATTGTGGGTGGATCTACCACCACTATCAACCAGTGGCCGTCAATGGCATCCCTTCTGTACAGCTGGAACTTGAGCGCTTACTGGCAAGCTTGCGGTGGTACCATCCTGAACAACCGCTCCATCCTTACTGCAGCTCACTGCACCATGTGAGTGCACCTTCACTATAACACTGATATTATATAAATTGAATTAAGATTATATAAAATTAAGTCACGACTTTGCAGTTAAGTACAGACGCCTATAAACTTGTTCTTCGATAAATTCTGGCTTTTTATATATTATTCTCCTGATGGAATACCTGATGTATCTTATCCAGAAGAAGAAACATTTATTACGCATCCTTCGAAAATAGCCTTTGTTTTAGAAAGTACTACAACCATGTTCATTTTTTACTACTAGCATTCATGTATGCCCTCTTACAATGTTATATTTTTAGACTGAAATATTATATTTTTCTCACAGCGGTGACGCAGCAAACAGATGGCGGGTCCGTGTAGGATCCACCTTCGCTAACAGCGGCGGAGTAGTTCACAACTCTGCTGCCATCATCAACCACCCCAGCTACAACTCCTGGACTGTTGACAACGATGTATCTGTCATTCGAACTGCGACTACCATCAGTATGGGTACTGGTGTAGCTCCCGGCAACATTGCTGGTGCTAACTACAACCTCGGCGACAATCAAGTTGTCTGGGCTACTGGCTGGGGAACTACCTCTGTAAGTGCTAGAGACCTGAAACTACAAAAAATTTTGAGCCTCGTCATTACTTCGTAACAATTATATAAAATACGTGGTGGCCTTGTGGTTGAAACAACGGCCTGTCATCTGATGGGCCCAGGTTCAAACCCCGGCCTGTAACAATGAGTTTTACTCGTGGGATTTTCCATTAAAATTGGAACCACCCGACTGGGAACTGTATCTCCACCATACAGAAGACCGCAGACAAATAACACTACTTTCATGTAGTGTTGCGTTTCTCTAGTAAGTTAGGTTGCCAGTGCTCTACGAGGTTACGCTGCGTAGTAGTAATGGTGCTAGCACGGTGAGCCCTCATCAACTACAGGGTTGGCAAATAGTTAGTGATATCCCTACCTAGAATTGCTAGCGGCTATACGCTACGGTGACTGCTTACCATCAAGTGGGCCGTATGATGGTTTGCCACCTTAGTGGTGTAAAAAAATGTTAATGGAAAAATTCAATTTGCAGCAAGGTGGTCAATCTTCTGAGACTCTCCGTCACGTCCAGATTTGGACTGTGAACCAAGCGACGTGCCGGCAACGTTACGCCTCTGTTGGTGCCACCATCACCGACAACATGCTCTGCTCCGGCTGGCTCGACGTCGGCGGTCGCGACCAGTGCCAGGGTGACTCCGGCGGTCCTCTCTACCACAACAACGTAGTCGTCGGTGTCTGCTCATGGGGCCAAGGCTGCGCTCAGGCCTTCTTCCCCGGTGTCAACGCTCGCGTTTCCCGTTACACTGCCTGGATCCAAGCTAACGCTTAATTAAAAACTTTATTGACATTACATGTTCTTAAAGTATTTTTGCAAACACCATATTTCATTAATCCACATAATTCACTCCTCATTATTATAGTTGATCGTACAATTTGATACTTTACCAAAATGAAATATTTTATTATTTCTCGATTTATCTAGTAAAATTTCACTTAGTAGACAGTTGATAAGGTGACAAAGACAAAAAGAGAATTAAGGCCATATCCAAATGGTGGCATCCAAACGGGTCGAGCATCAGATCTTAACCACAGGATTAGAAATAGCATAGGATCAGAAAGAGGGAAGGACGGAGGGAAGGCTTAATAGCGCTTGTTATTACAAAAGTATTCGCTAAAGATGCATTCATTGATATATTTTCATAGTTCAGTCCTTTCTACACTATTGTGAAATACAATGAAACGAAACTGAACGATGTTTTTCTGCTTTGAAACTAGGGCGTGGTGAAATTACTTATGATTGTGATAATGAAACACTAGTTACATTCTATTGTCTTAAATTGCAATTGCATGTTGGTCAGTGAATTAGCATTGTTGGTACAACGGCACCGTAAAGACAGAATAATACTAAAGATCTAAGTAGCAAAAGACAAGTACCGAAAAACACACTTCTTCATAATTCATTCAGAAACCTAGATGCCAGGTAAGTACTAGTAGTACTAGTATCTAGTAACTTACTGCCTGCGACTTAGTCTAAGGTCTTCCAGAATTTTCGAAATAGAACATTGACCTCAAATTCATCAAAATAAAGTTAGGCAAACTCAATAAAATAAAGATTTGGGGGAGGCCTTTGCTCAGCGGTGGGACAGTATAGTCATATTATTATGATAATCGGTCAGAGAGTGATAATTAAGAAACTGATTTGCAATACGCCTAATACTGCTGGCTCAAACTGAATGGATTTGAAAATATACCTAGTTATGTCATGCCCGTGTCATTAAAATGCAGACTTCCAGCTTTATCCACAACGAAGTTACAGGGAGGTTGATAACTAAATATATGGTATGGATCAAAATGATTTTTATACCACTAAAGTGGTAAACAAGGAAACAGCCCGCCTGATGGTAGGCGGTTACCGTAGCCTATGGACGCTTGCAGTATCAGGGTTAAGACTCGAGCGTGGCCGACCTTATTGGATGGTCCGGTTGTGCCATTGCTCGAGTTCGCGCGACCAGATACATTTTACTTCTTGTAAACAATGAAACTGGGGCAGTGACCCTATCTTACGGAGGAACGCAGTCCAATAACACTAGTCTAAAGTAATGTTGTTTCAGCCGGCGGTACAGATTTCTAGTAGTAATTATATGCAGGCACAGCATCTCTCAACAACAATAGTGTTGGCAATGCGTTAGTGATACTTTTGGTAATGCGTGCGTCTATAATAAATTACGGTGACGACTATCATCAAGCGGATGCTAACTTAAATTGTCCCCTTCGTAGTAAAATATATCTTAACTTTTAAGAGTAAAATAGTAGCGATATTATTTTTCCTAAGAATATATTATATATGTATAAAGATACCTGAGGACTTTAATCATAATGAGGGATCACTAAGATATTTATTGTACAGAAAGTGTGTTGCTGTACCCTAGTCCATTAACCACGTGATGCTTGTAGCAACATCCCTCCCTCCCTCAGAATGATAGTGGTAATGTTTTAGACTTCCCTCTCCCTTATTGAAAATCACTAGCATTTTTGTATACGGTATACTAAAACATTGAACCGAGTTGGTCTTGTGGTTCAAGCAACGGCCTGTTATCTGATGAGCCCTGGTTCAAACTCGGGCCTATACCAATGAGTTTTTATAAACGCAGGTACAGTGATTTATTACACCATGAGCTTAGGGCGAATTGTGATTTCCCGTGGGTTTTCCCGTTACAAACTATATATTTTGTTATACGTAACAGATACACTTTCAAGCATTTAGTAAAAAGCTGTATTTTGACACAAATTGACATTTCAATTTTATCAATTTGTTTATATATATGTAGATTCACCTCGGTAATTGTATGTAAGAGGAATTTGAATAAATATTATGATAAACACGGTATTCATGATCGAGGTTCTTTTCATTCGTTCTCTCACGTTAGTGAGGTCGTTGTTGCATGGATCTTGGGTATGATAGTATTTTGCCATGCTGAGATGGATTTGAGATAAGATGTTATTAGCAAAAAATATTTATTTATTTTCAGTTTTTAATTAAGCGTTAGCCTGGATCCAGGCAGTGTAACGGGAAACGCGAGCGTTGACACCGGGGAAGAAGGCCTGAGCGCAGCCTTGGCCCCATGAGCAGACACCGACGACGACGTTGTTGTGGTAGAGAGGACCGCCGGAGTCACCCTGGCACTGGTCGCGACCGCCGACGTCGAGCCAGCCGGAGCAGAGCATGTTGTCGGTAATGCTGGCACCAGTTGTGGCGTAACGTTGCCTGCACGTCGCTTGGTTTACAGTCCAGATCTGGACGTGACGGAGAGTCTCAGAAGATTGACCACCTTGCTGAAAATTTATTGCAAATTTTCCATTATATAGTTGCTACGAAATAAGGACGTGGATAACTATTATTCGCAGTTTCAGGTCTCTAACACTTACAGAGGTAGTTCCCCAGCCAGCGGCCCAGACAACTTGGTTGTCCCCGAGGTTGTAGTTGGAACCAGCAATACTGCCGAAAGCTACAGTATTACCCGTACTGATGGTAGTCGCAAGACGTAGGATAGATACATCGTTGTCATAGGTCCAGCCGTTGTAGCTAGGGTGGTTGATAATGGAAGCAGTGTTGTGAACAACTCCGCCGCTGTTAGCGAAGGTGGATCCTACGCGAGCACGCCATCTGTTTGCTGCGTCACCGCTGAGAGAAAAAATAAGATAAGATTTTGAACATACCACTGTTTAAGGGCAGTTAAATATGATAACCAATATTTACAATTGAAGTGGTTTGAGTTTTTTCTGATATAAATGATGATATGATGTTTAAATTATTTTTTTAGGATAGATTCATCAAGTATTCCATCGGGGAGTAAAATATAATAAAAGCCAGATTTTACGAAGGATAAGTTTGCAGACGCATGTACTTAGCTGCAAAGCTGCTGTAGCTAGTATATAATAGGAAAACTAATATTTAAGGACAATTTATTTAAATTTCAGTATTATAGTGAAGGTGCACTCACATGGTGCAGTGAGCTGCAGTAAGGATAGAGCGGTTGTTCAGGATGGTACCACCGCAAGCTTGCCAGTAAGCGCTCAAGTTCCAAGAGTACAGCAGTGCTGATATTGACGGCCACTGGTTGATAGTAGTAGTGGATCCACCCACAATCCTTTGTGGGTTGGAGGGGACAGCTGATGATAGAATCAGAATACATTTATTTTAAAAGTACATATGTATAGGTGAATCACAAATATATTTTATTACAATGATAATCACTATTTATATTACCAGTAGTAAAATTTTAAAAATAAATTTGCGTTTGTCTAACTTTCTACTATATTTACGTTCTAATATCATCTAATATCATCTACAAAAATACTGGAAAGTGATTGTGCAAGAAGAATTTAATATGGATAATCCAATACTGTTGTAGCGGGCCTTAGTTCTTATTTTAATTTATAGGGACTAGAGATTTTAAGACTTTTTCATAATACCTAAAGTTACCTAATTACATTGCCGAAGAACCTAGTATATGCAAAAACCTGTTATTATTATATACAAGTAAAATAGTAAATTCCTTCATGAGAAATAAATGTTTATTAATCTGCTTTCCTTTTACTGTATTTTTGAGGCAGCTAGGTTAAGTTACAGGTAGATTCATCTATACATAATCAACTGTTATCAATGTGATGCCTGAACATAGAAGTCAGTGAATATTTTTGGACTACCTATTTAAAATAGTAAAACTTAAAAATAATTTTGTCTGTCACGTAAAAACTACGGGACGGTATTTGATACCGTTTTTAACTTTGGAAGTTTTAATTTTCGTTTCATCACAATCAAAAATAAATATAAAATATTTTAAATTAAGTATTCACGGTATTATAGGATATTCAAAAATTCCAAAATAAACAACGCTATCTCGAAACGAGTCACTCGTGCAAACAGAGTTGAATATTCGGTAGAGTTCAGTTTGCAGACAGCCTCTCAAACTCTTCAAAGAAAAAAAATCAATGCACCAAAATGTTTAAAATTACTATAAATAAATGTAGAGTATTCGTGTGTTATTTCCTCACGTGCAAACTAAGGGTGGGTTAGCTAGTCTATACTTACTAATATTATAAAGAGGAAAGATTTGTATTTTTGTGTTGAATAGGCTCCGAAACTACTGGACCGATTTCAAAAAATATTTCACCGTTAGAAAGCTACATTACCACTGAGTAACATAGGCTATATATTATACTAGTGCCCGCCCCGGCTACGCAATCGAGTAGACAAAATATTTGATAAATGTCTACCCGTGCGAAGCCGGGGCGGGCCGCTAGTAAAGGAATTACACTCACCCGCCACAGCAGCGATCAGCAGGGACAATACAATAGCAGCACGCATTTTCAGACTGGACTGAAACGTACTAGTCGAAGTACAGTATTTATAGTAATATTCTGTATCATGACCAACGTAGTTACAACGATTGGAAGTAATCTAAGCACCTTATCTTTGATATAAATAATTATAATATCTTCCAGGGTTCCGTGTCAAATCGAAAATGAGGAACCCTTGTGATGTGTTGCTCACATCGTTTTATATTCGGAAGTAGACTGTAGTTCTCGATATTCTATATAATGCAATATTTTCTTTAAAAATAATATCATTTGAAGCTTCTTCATATTACTTTTAACAGTATATTGGTGCCAATTATGTTGTTAAAAATTACTTAACTCAACTAATTTGACAGGTCTATAAATATTGCCATCCTTATTCAACCCCGCACAAGGGAAAGGGATAGCAAGACTTTTGAGACCCGTCAAATTAGTTAAGTAATTTTGAACAACAGAATCGACACTATTATCTACTCTGAGCTTTTAATAAAGCTTTTTGAAAAGAAATGTGATGTAGCTGTTTTATGTGATTTTTGGCGGGGGCAAAAGTTATGCCAATATGACGCGTTGTTCCAAAGTTTTCAGTTTTTATTTTTGTCGGCAGTCGGAATAGCAAATTAACAATTAATTTTCAATTAATTGTTACTTTATATGTGTGTACTTTACAAAGAAGTTTGTCAGAATTAGGACAGCGCTATTTATGATGAGAAGAATCCTTAATTAAGTCAGTAATTTTGTTACCTACTCTTTAAAAAAATCTGTTGCTATAACATACTTACATCTAATATCAATAGCAATATTACTGATTATTTATACGTCGTCTGCTTCTTTTTTATCAGTGTAAACTTTATCTGTATTAAATCATTTAATTTGGCGTATCATTAAGTACGTTAAATTAATCATATATCGACGTCGGATTAGATATTTTGCTTACAATAGTTTTTAGTCGTTCTAGCTAGCAGAGTGCGATTAGAACTCTTTTCTTATGATTCACATCTAATTATTTGACTTAGAATATTTACTTAAATACTCTTTCTATTCGGTTATCCATAATAAAATGTACATTAAGTGGCAATGGATACTTTTCTATTGTATTCTTAGAACATTGTGAAATTGCGACAGATCTCGCAACCCGCCCTGGGATATCTTCTTCCACACTAGGTTGGGCATAAATAGTAATTTAGAAGTAAATTTCCAACGGAAAAAAGTGTTTTAAAATTGGCGATTTAGAATTTTAAACTATTTAGTGAAAAATACAAAATATAATTTATAATTTGCTTTATTCCGCTTAAATTAATACAAAAAAACAGCCAGCGCCCAGGTGTGAGCTCAGGGTATGATTTCTTCCGACATGTATTTCAGGACTTCCACGTCCCTCATCAGGGTGCCGCTACGTTGCTCGAGCAGCGTGATGCCACGAGGTCTGGATGCCGTAGCAGCGTCACAACGCGATGGTCGCGTGAAACGCCACGACGACGCGTATACCTTTCTGTCACCAAAGCTGAGAAATAAGTTTGGTTACAGAAACGGCATCCAGACTTCGTCGTGGCATCACGCTGCTCGACCAACGTCGCGGCACCCTGATGATGGGACGTGGAAGTCCTGAAACACCTGTCGGCAGAAATCACACCTGAACTCACACCTGGGCGCAGAAACCGTATCGTATTCATTTAAGCGGAATCAAGCAAATTATATTATATTGTGTATTTTATAAATATGAATTTCCGAAAATAAACACCTGATTCTAATTAATATATTTAGTGAAACTTTAAACCGCCTCCTAAACCATAAATATGATGGTACCTAAAATCGAGAAATAGCCAATATTACTATAATATATATATATATATATATTATTAGTATATATGAATAATAATTATGTTATTATAGGTTGGTAGATTAAGTTCTGTTTTTTGTAAATAGTTTAATCTGTTTCGATTAAAGTGCAAAGAGCACCAATACTACTTCAGTATTATATTTTAAATTATAGTATAATTTATATCTAACTAAATAAGTGCAAACACTGATATATTTGAAGGCGGTGTCAAGCCCGTAGGTAATTATGGAGCGATTTAAACTGTTTAATAATAATTAATAACGTACGTAATACAATTCTAATGAAATAATAAAAAAATTGTTAACCGTCAAAGATCTATACATATATTTAAAATTAGCAGATTCTACAAATTTATTCAAAATTTACATATCTAGGCTTGGCAACGCCTTCAAATATATAAATAGCAAGATTTAAAATAAACTAAGATTGAAAATATAATATTGAAGTAATTTTGGTTTTTTCTCGCTTTTAAGTACCATTATTTTTGTGTTTAAAGGCCGTTTAATTTCTTTGGCTACTTTTATTTTGGATAAATAATTAGGGTTACGTGAAACAAAAAAAAGGCCATGAAATTTTGAACAAAATCCGAACGGCAGGACAGATTTGAACAGGACTCTCACTGGCTAGTAGCTGATTCTATAAGGCGTATCCTAGGCTACATTTATTTTGGAGTAATAATTAAGGTTCTGCTCAACAAATAAAATAACCCGTGAAATAGCAATAACTGAACAGGTGAACCGATTTGAAACAAGACTTACGGCAGGTAGCTGATGCTTTACGACGTAACTTAAGTTACATTAATTTGGGAAAAATAATTCGCATTCCTCGCATAAATAAATAAACCCATAAAATTGAGAATAATGACCGAACGGCTGGACCGATTTGAACAGGACGTCACTGGCTGGTTGCTGCTGATTTTAAAAGGCGTAACCTAGGCTACTTTTATTTGGAATAATAATTAGGGTTCCGCGAAAAAAACCCATGAAATTGTGAGCAAATCCGAACGGCAAGACCGATTTGAACGACACTTACTGGCAGGTAGCTGATGCTATAAGGCATAACTTAGGCTACACTTATTTTGGAATAGTAATTGGGGTTCTGTGCAATAAATGAAACATATGAAATTGTGGTAAAAATGTGTAAAAAAAGTGGCGTAACATAGGCTACTTATATTTTGGATAAATATAAGGTTCCGCGCAACAAAAAAAAGTCCATGAAATTCTGAAAAAAAACGATAGATTGGATCGAGCTGAACGGAACCTGCACTGACAGGTTAAGGTATTTTTATACTAGGTACTAAGGTGGCACACAAGCATACGGCCCATCTGATGGTAAGCAGTCACCGTAGCCTAAAGCCACTAGCAATACCAGTGGTATCACTAACGCTTTGCCAACCATGTTATTGATGAGAACTTACTGTGCTAGCAGCATTACTACTAGCGCAGCGTATCCCCGTGGAGCACTGGCAACATTACACACCGCAGAAACTCAACACTACATCAAAGTAGTGCTATTGGACTGCGGTCATCTATAAGGCGGAGGTACAGTCCCCAGCCGGGCGGCTCCAATATCATGGGAAAGCATAAGGGAGTTTCCGATTCATCCTACTGATGATGCTATAATGCGGCACTTACGTTACTTTTAGTTTGTAAAAATAATTAGGGTTCCGCGCAAAAATATTAAACCAATGAAAAAAAATCATTAGATTCGTACGAAGTCGCGGGCACATCCAGTACAAAATATAACGTTCTAATTGTCTAATTAAGTTTAAGTTTCAATAAACAACAGGATTGGGTTAATATTTTGGTTAAGTTTTAGTTTAGATAGGTGAAGAAGAGAATTTGCATCACTATCCAATTATAATATGTCACTTCACAGCGATAACATAAATATTGCAAATCTCACAAGCTGTCCATCAATACAGAATTAAATACAAATTGAAACATTAATTACATATATATCTAACCTATCTATACTATATAATATTGTAAATCAGTGGTGCCAGCTCAAATCCGATATTAAAAAAATACGCATGATAGGGTAATATGAGGTCCCTGAATCCAAATTTATGGTTTTTCAATTTCTTGTCTTTTTGTCTGTTTGTCCGAGTATCACTCAAAAACTACTGAACCCATTTGGATGTTTTCACTGATCGAATGACTGAGGTCCAAATAAAAAACGGCGATCCTTTTTATCCCGGGATATCACGGGACTCCTGCAAGATACGGGGTTGTCAGTTTTCAAAGGAAACTTTATTCTACTTACTCGTGACTAATATCACATTAACCCAAGGGTATCCCAAGAAACCAACGGATTTCCTATGGGATCCGGGATTGGGATATTTATTTAAATCCGTAATCTAGGTAAGTTGCTTCAGATACTTCTGAAGCAACTTACCTAGATTAGCAATTAGCAATTCATTACTATGAATTGCTTCATAAATCAGCAAAAATAATCATCATAAAGAAGCAAAGCCCCATAGATGGGGTCCAGGGCCGAAACCCGCGCGTTGAAATCGCACGTATCGAAGTAAATGTAATGTTTAAATAACGGCTAGGCTGTTGACAACGATGTATCTGTCCTTCGTCTTGCGGCTAACAAAGTATTCAATAACAATGTCTAGGCCGCCATGATGTATGCCAACAACAACTCTGGTGACATCCAAGTTAGACTACCTTCTGTGAGTATTCGTGATCTAAAGCTGCAAACACGCACTTACTTCGTTGCAACAAGCTAATCGAAAATTAATTTGCAGCACGATTTTCAAGCTTCTGAAACTCTCCGTCAGGTCCAGATCTGGACTACTGCTAGCTACAAGATACTGGTGTCAGCATTACCGACAACATGCTTTGTTCCGGCTGACTCGACGTCGGTGGTCGCGACCAGTGCCAGGATGACTCTGACGGTCCTCTCTACCACCACAACGTTGTCGTCGGTGTCTGCTCATGGGGCCAAGGCTGCGCTCAGGCCTTCTTCCCCGGTTTCAACGCTCACGTTTCCCGCTACACTGTCTGGATCTAGGTCTACGCTTAAATATATTACTGTCAATAAATATCCAAAATATTTTTGTAAATACCATCTTCTTTAAGTGCATATGATGTGACGGACGGCGGGAAGGTCTAATAGTTTTCAATTCAATTTAACAAATCGTGCTTGAAAAAGACGTTTACGACAGATGGTTAAGTTTTAGGCATTACTTGTGGGCGTACTGTAAATATTTTAGGTGAACAAGAGGGATTTTGCTCAGCAAATTAGCCTTGCCATTGCACTGCAATGGCACGATAAAGTCCGGTAAATATTTATTTAAGCCGTGGACTGGTGGCCTTGTGGTTGAAACAACGACCTGTCATCTGATGAGCCCAGGTTCCCGGCCTGTACCAATGAGTTTTTTTAAGTTTAAGTAATGATTAATCAATGATTAATCACACCATGAGTTTTTAAACAGAGAGAAAGGGCGATTTGGGATTTTTCGTGGGTATTCCCATTTAAATTGGAGCCGCCCGACTGGGAACTGTACCTCCACTTCAGAAGACCGCAATGAAATAACACTACTTGATGTAGTGGTGTGGTTATGCGGTAAGAAAGGTTGCCAGTGCTCCACGAGGATACGCTGGGCTTGTAGTAATGCTGCTAGCACAGTGAGTCCTCATCAACAACATGGTTGGCAACCTGTTAGTGATACCTCTAGTATTGCTAGCGGCTATAGGCTTCGGTGACTGCTTACCATCAAATGAGCCGTATGCTTGTGTGCCACCTTAGTGGTATAAAAATACTCGTTAAAATTGCAGCAAAATTACTACCACCTAAGCTCTCAATCACAAAGCATGATGTTAAACTTGCATTTTTCAGGTAGGAAGAGATATTCATTGCTATAATCTCAGAGTGGATTATATAATAATAGATGGATATAAAGACTTCTACTAGCCTTCTGTAGAGATTTCAAGTAGCTTTCTGGCCGGGAATTCGTCCGAGAGCGTCCAGAGTTTTCGGAATATAAACGTATTGTTATCAAAATAGGCATACTTTGTTCAAGCGTACTACTCAAAATTATAATACGACTCAAAGATATTTTTCGATCAGTTTTTTTATGCCGCCAAAGGAGGCACTCAAGCATACGGCACACCTGATGGTAAGCAGTCACCGAAGCCACTAACAAACCAGGGGTATTAATGACCCATTGCCAACCCTGTTGTTAATGAGGACTCACTGCTAGCAGCATTACCACTAGCTCAGCGTATCTTCGTGGAGCACTGGCAACCTTACTGACCGCAAAAAACAACCTACATCAAAGGAGTATCACATATTTGTTTGCGTTCTTCTGTAAGGTGAAGGTACAGTCCCCAGTCGGGCGGCTCCAATTTTAATGGGGAAAATCCATCCAATTTTTTTTATTTCATGGTGTGAATAATAACTGTACTTAAGCTTAGAAAAACTGATTGGTACAGGTCGGGGTTTGAACTTGGTCCCACCAGATGACAGGCCGTCGCTTCAACCACAGGGCCACCACGGCTTATTGTTACATGTTTTGCTTCCTAGTATACTCCTATATTACTATGTAGGTGTGTTTTAAAATAATAGCCTTGAGAATAGCTGTACCCAGTTAAGGTTGGCTGGTTATAATTTTATCACCTGATCAAATTAAAGCATAATGCAGGATACAATCACTCTTTATATAACCCCTGTAATGGTGATAGGAATTTGATAAAATATTATGATTAGAACGGTGGTGCTATTGTGGGTTTTTAGAAAGTTGTTACGAGCAAAATTATTTATTTCCATTAAAAAAATTAAGCGTTAGACTGGATCCAGGAAGTATAACGGGAAACGCGAGCGTTGACACCGGGGAAGAAGGCCTGAGCGCAGCCTTGGCCCCATGAGCAGACACCGACGACGACGTTGTTGTGGTAGAGAGGACCGCCGGAGTCACCCTGGCACTGGTCGCGACCGCCGACGTCGAGCCAGCCGGAGCAGAGCATGTTGTCGGTAATGCTGGCACCAGTTGTGGCGTAACGTTGCCTGCACGTCGCTTGGTTCACAGTCCAGATCTGGACGTGACGGAGAGTCTCAGAAGATTGACCACCTTGCTGCAAATTGATTGCAAATTTTCCATTATATAGTTGCTACGAAATAAGGACGTGGATAACTATTATTCGCAGTTTCAGGTCTCTAACACTTACAGAGGTAGTTCCCCAGCCAGCGGCCCAGACAACTTGGTTGTCCCCGAGGTTGTAGTTGGAACCAGCAATACTGCCGAAAGCTACACCAGTACCCGGATTGATGTTACTCGCAGTACGAATGATAGCTACATCGTTGTCATAGGTCCGGCTGTTGTAGCTGGGGTGGTTGATGATGGAAGCAGCGTTGTGAACAACTCCGCCGCTGTTAGCGAAGGTGGATCCTACACGGACACGCCATCTGTTTGCTGTGTCACCGCTGAGAGAAAAATATAATATTTCAGACAAGAAATTTAACATTATAAGAGGGCATACATGAATGCTAGTAGTTAAAAATAAACATGGTTTCAGTACTTTCTAAAACAAATGCACTATATTTGCATATTTTTGGGCATCTAGAAATAGGAATACCAGTACAGAGATCTACTGACTGATATCAATGCTCTATTTGTAAATTTTGCGTAAGAAATGTTTCTTCTCCAGCATTCCATCCATTGGGGAGTACAATATATTATGACAGATTGTACTAAAAAAGTTTAGACGCCTTTACTTAGCTGGAAAGCCGCATAGCTAGAATTAAATAGGAATAAGTAATATCGAAGAAAATTTGTATTTCTGTATTATAGTGGAGGTGCACTCACATGGTGCAGTGAGCTGCAGTAAGGATGGCGCGGTTGTTCAGGATGGTACCACCGCAAGACTGCCAGTAAGCGCTCCAGTTCCAGGTGTACAGAAGGGATGCTATTGACGGCCACTGGTTGATGGTAGTGGTGGATCCACCCACAATCCTTTGTGGGTTTGAGGGGACAGCTGATGGCGATACGTAAAAGCATGTTATGAGAATGCTTTTATTTTAAAAAAGTAAATGTATCTTAAAAGCACATAGAACGATAATCACCACAAATATCAGTCATTTGTATGCATGTTTTCTAATGTATTATTTAACCGTTCTCGTATTACGTGTTTATTGTTTACACTATTTGACCTGAATGACTAATACGAAGGGTCTACCAATTACGTAACTATATTAATTTTAACCTGAATCATCGGTTACGTTGTTCTTAAAAATCCACATAATTTCCGTTAACATTTCCACTAAACTTACAACCGTCTTCAAATATACAGTACAGTTGAAAGAAAAATACTCTATGCATACATTTAATGACATTTTTATAATACCTACCTATAGGTTATTCAATTACAATGGCGCATACGCAAACTTAATACATGCAATACCTGTTCTTATTTTCTTACAAGTAAAATTGAAATTGGTGTGGAATGAATATTCCCTAACGTGAATTTCTTTTACTGATTATTTGAGGCAGTGCAGTTAAGTCACATTCATTAAAGATTTAACAGGTAATTGAATAAGTTATAAAGACTTAACAGGTAATTGAATAAGTTATAAAGAGTTAACAGGTAATTGAATAAGTTATAAAGGAATTGCAGACTCACCCGCGACAGCAGCGACCAGCAGGGCGAATACAATAGCAGCACGCATTGTTAGTTTGGACTGAAACGTACTTAACTATTCGATGTACAGTATTTATACCAAAGACTTTATATATCAGGGACAAGATATGACAACGATTAGAGTAATGCATATCCGTTATCATCGATATAAGTAATTATTGTAGCTTCCAGAGTTCCGTGTCAAAATTTACATGAAGAAACCCTTATGATATGCTTGTCACTCCGCTTTATTTTGGGAAGTAGAAATAAGTTAATAGGAAGTTTTGTTAGTTTTTGATATTCCATGTAATGCTTCATTTTCATAGAAAATAGGACCATTTTGATCTTTTCTTATTTTTTTGTTTATTTCTTATAGGTCCGTAAGAATCTCTAGTTCTACTGCTTCGTTCTCATAGATTATCTCGCTAATAGAATGTTATATTACCTCTGTGTCACATGGGCTATAAGTATCATAGTCGCGGCAAATAGTCTAGCTATAAAAAAAAAGATTTCTCAGGTATAATTGTAGTAAGTGATGCCCTTTATTCTGGACGATGCCATTTTTACTGAGAAGGATCCGGCAACGACGTCCCCTATTTGACCCCCTTAGGGGTAGAATTTCCAGAAATCCTGAAATACGTATGTATTTATTTTTAACTGAAAGACCAAATACCAATTTGCATGCGCTTTACTTAAAAAACGACGGATTTTCATACAAACTTTCAACCCCTATTTTACCCTTTAAGGGTGGATTTTCCAAAAACCTTGAAATATGCATTTATTTATTACTAACTGAAAGGCCAAATACCAATTTTAACGACAAAACGACGGATTTTCATACAAACTTTCAACCCATATTTTACCCCCTTAGGGGAGGAATTTCCAAAAATCCTTTTTTAGCGGATGCCTACGTCATAACATCTACCTGCCAAATTTCAGCCCGATTCGCCCAGTGGTTTGGGCTGTGCGTTGATAGATCACTATGTCAGTCAGTCAGTCACCTTTGAGTTATATGTATTTATATTTATTAATAATGCCAAGAGAAATAATTCATGAAAATATAATAACATTATAAAAAAATGAATATATAAACAACGAACAACAACATCGATTATGTCATTACGTCATTAGATTCTTTCTTTAGGGACCTTATCTTTAATCGTTTAATTAAACGTATTTTGATGTCAGTTTTTTATTCATCACTTTCAGTCGTTCTAACTAGCTGAAGGCAGTAGAACTTGTGTATTTTCTGTTCTTAGAATTTTTATACAATTATTTCATCTACATATTATTTTCTAAACATAATCATCTGTTCAGTTATTAATTGAAAAATTCTTGGTAAATGGTTCGGTAAAATGTACACTGTAGTGGCAATGGATATTCACTTCTCTATTGTATCACCTAGCTAGAAGGACCAGATCAAATAAAAAAAATTAGATGGATCTATACGAATAACGAAGAAACGCCGGTTCTTGAAACATGTAGTGCGTAGATAAGGCGTAGTTTTGTTGTATTCGTTTAAGGCGTGTGTATGTACATTGTACACTGTAGGGCCTAGTTCGCTTGTTGTATTGCATAGGTCCTTTCCTACTTTTTTTATATGATCTGATTCTAGAACATCGTGAAAATGCGATAGAACTGGCAACCCGCCAATTTGTTCTTAAGTTTCTGTTGGATTCCTTCTTCGAAAGTAGGTTGGTCATAATAACTGGTTTAAAAGTAAAATTTTAATACTCGTAACACACAAGTTTTCTACTCACAGAAATGTACGTTCGATCGTTCTCCAAGTATCAACAGTAACTTGACGCTTAGGATTTATTGTTCGTAAGTAAAATAATGTATTAATATACAACTTGAAATTGTCAACTCATTAGCTATGTTCTCTGATTTACACAAATCACTTATCTGTCTTTTGTTGTGGTATCAAGCAGTAAACTCCACTGGTGCGTCGAAGTTAACACACTTTTGTTCTAATAATAAAAATCATAACTACAGAAGCTGAGGTGGCCTTATGGTTGAAACAACGGCCTGTCATCTAATGGGCCCAGGTTCAAATCCCGGCCTATACCAATGAGGTTTTCTAAGCTTAAGTACAGTGATTCATCACACCTTGAGCTAAAAAAGAGAAGTAGGGCGATTGGGATCCCGTGGGTTTTCCCACTAATATTGGAGCCGCCCGACTGGGGATTGCACCTCTACCTTACAGAAGACTGCAGTGAAATAAAACTTCTTTGATATTGTGTTGTGTTTCTGCGGTATGTAAGGTTGCTAGTGCTCCACGAGGATACGCTGGGCTAGTAGTAATGCTGCAAGCACAGTGACTCCTCATCAACATGGCTACTCGTTAGTGATATCCCTGGTATTGCTAAATCCTAGCAGCTATAGGCTACGGAGATCTGCTTACTATCAGGTTGGCGGTATGCTTGTGTGCCATTTTAGGGGAATAAAAACAAAAGCGTTTTATTGTCCGTCTGTCTACCTGTTGGTAGAC
This sequence comes from Falcaria lacertinaria, assembly GCA_951449985.1. Taxonomy (NCBI): domain Eukaryota; kingdom Metazoa; phylum Arthropoda; class Insecta; order Lepidoptera; family Drepanidae; genus Falcaria; species Falcaria lacertinaria. The sequence continues at coordinate 3,007,278 of OX602109.1, read as the reverse complement.
CGTTAAAATTTTCACAGAATGTGTTATAGTGTAATAAAATTGAAAAAAATAAAGGGTATAAAAAATAAATATTTTATTTTAATAATGGTAACACGTAGATGCTTGAAATGCTCATAGTGTGCATAGGAACCTTTTTCTAAAAAACAGTTTATTTTTACTATTACAAACAGTACGGAGCCTTCAGTATGCGAGTCCAACTCGTACTTGGCCAATTTTTTAATCAAACAAAATAATACTTGAACTAACTAAGCCCTATATTTTATTGCCAGTTCGTTACCTACCAGTAGTTGGCAGCTAACAAGCGGCCGTCCTCCCGAGTTTCAACAGTTTGCAATCAGCCGGATGGCTGTTCCAAACAACTCTGCAACTTTGTTCCGCTCCAACCTATCTCGATAGTTGGGAAACATTAATCTACTCCGTTAACCGGCTCTTTGTGATGGAACAAAATAATAATACAGTTCCAATTTGTAAATTGCACTTTAAACAATAACGTTTCAAGCTTTAAAATAACAGAAGTTCTCGGCCAGTATATGTATTGATCTAGTTTCGGCAGGTTTTCTTACTTCTGGACTGTGGCAATGTGACCAAAGTATTTGGGAACCACTCAGCGGAGAGTCCCGAAACGCGTATTCAGTATGCAATATACCTCTAGTACCACATCTCAAAGCGTCAATCTTAATCTTGCACTGTTTCACCTATGTTTAAAATAATCGTCAGTAGCGCCTGTCATATTTCACGTGTGTTAAACTGAAGTGAAATAATATAACATAAACTAGCTTGACGAACGCCACATTATGTTGTCTGTCTGTACATGGAACGTTCTATGAATTATTAAGCTGGGTTAGACCAAGTTTCACCTGTTCGCGAATGCCAATGCCACAGACGAAAATAGCCGACAGACAACGAAAAGAGCCGAGCTCGTGGATCGATTTTTCTACTTGAACTTGCCGCCGTTCATGGTATGGTAGCGCAATGAGCTCATCAAGGTTGTGGTAGTATGCAAGGACAAACATTAAAACTCAGGATTCTCTAGAAATATTTTAATACTGCTTACGATACGATACATGCACATACTTCATGAAGATTGTAAAACAAATTTCCATATTGCAACTTGGTATTTCAAAATAAATAAAACCACGCCACATCTTTCATTACAAATTTTAACGTCAAAATATCAAAGCACAACTTTAATTTATTCTAAATCGTACCAAGAATGTTCCTGCTAGAATACAGAGCCTTTGAGATATAAAAAGGTATTGGTGCCAATTCTGTTGTACACCTCCCTAACTAAAACTTAAATTAAAATCTTTTAATTTTAGTTAGGAATAATCAGATACGCAATTCTGTTGTTCACTTGAATTAAATTTATCCATCGTTATGACAGCACTTAATTTGATTTTGACATCTACTAAATTATATTGTTAGAGCCGTGCACATTCTGATAAAGAATGAATGAAATTATTGGTGAATGATAAAAATATTCCAAATTGCCTTGTTTAAATCAATTAAAGCAACCTGAAAATATAAAACAATTAAAATTATGTTCATATCTAATGAACAAAATAATTATTTTGTTCTTTTTTAGTAGAAATACAATAACTGTCCGTTATTCATTATCTGTGGCGTGAGCGCGTTTTTATTGCTAGAATCTTTACTTCTAGTCTGTGCCAATTTGTGCGCAGATCGCGCTTGCTCAGCTTTGCCGCGAATGTTTTGATTATTCAATTAATTTAATTAATTATTTTCTTCAATAATGAACGTACGAATTATCCGGCAACGGATAAATAAGCGGCAAAGATAGCTGCTAGTGGACGGGCTGCTTAATAAATGAATAATGGCAACAGGTAAGAGATCCAATAATATAAATAATTGCTTTATGAACAATTGTTGTTGAATATTGTATTTCATACGCACAATTTATAAGCAAAGCTGTATCCTTCTCGCCTCTAATTAATGATTTAATTGAGATAACACGTTCTTAATTGTGTCTACCATGTTTTTAAGAAAATTTGGACGTCTTGGACTACATGAATGAATTTTGGGCGACAGTCAGCAACGAGCCTGAACCAACTTGACTGTGGTAGGATTTTGTTGAGAAGAAGCTGTAGAAGTGCTAATAAAATTATAATGTTGATAACCAAACTACAATTGTATACTTTCACTTAGGTATTTTTTACAGGGTAAATTTGTAGGAATAATTAAATGTCATGTCTATAATTTAAGTTTTTAATAAAATATTTTATTAAAATTTATATGAATTATTTTCGTATAATTAGTATATTAATGAATATAGTTGTTTATTATAGATAAACTGACGAATTTCCCTTGCTTCCGCAAAGAAATCCATGCTATTCGTCTTCCAATATTATGACATCAGTACCGAGACGGACGGTCTTGTTCAAATTCTGTAGTATGTATTGTCAAAATCATGTACATCCAAATCTGTAAGAGTAAATATTACATGTAGCTCAGAGAGCTAATATACTACGTAATTTTTTTTTAATCTTTATTATTATTAATTGTATAATTTTAATAAAATGTTCATCAGAGTAATATAATTTCAGTTGCTTTTTGTATACTTTATACTCGTACCTATGCGTGCTGTATGAAGTAGGTAGGTAAGTACAATGTTATATACTATATTATATCATATTATGGGTATTTATATGCTCACACCAAGTCCCTTCGGGGTAGACAGAAACCACTAAGTTTTTCGTAGGTAATGTGGTACAAATCGATTTACAATACTCGCAATCTGACAATAATAATACCGTAGTAGGACTTCATTGCGAAAATAAATTAAAATGTACCTTTCTAATAAGTCCATAACAACTGCATTCACATCATCTTCCATCCTGATTGTAAGTGTTAGCAAATTCGTCTAATAAAAGTTTTTTATAAAATATCAGTAGCGTGGTGTATTGTTTTGTTAAGCGGGACAAATATAATTATATTTTTTAAATTGGCGCGTTCACGCGCCGTAGGAACGATGCCGGCGCATTCCATACTCGTTTTTTTAATTGCTTAACCAATGATAAGTTAAAATAATTGCATATTTTTAAATATTTACGGTTTAGAAATTTTTGTTGACTTTAGGAGGCACCAATTTACATGCCACTTAAATTCATCGGATTTTAGTTTGATGTTTCTAATTTTAGGAATAATTTGACGTAAATGATGAACAACAGAATAGCAAAGTACCAATTAAAACTAAGTTGAGTAATTTAAATCTGACAGACCTAATTTTACGTTAAACCATGTAACTCAGAATAGCGAACGTCGTTTGACAGCTCTAAACCTAAAATTAGGTTAAGTTTAGGCTAATTTGTGACAACAGAATTGGCATCAATGCCTATTTTCACCAAAACACTCGCAGTCAAATCCTGTATTAAATATTAAATAAGGAATATATGTCAGCTGTCACACGTATGTGTGATGCACAGACCTAGGATTTTTTTCGCGATGTGAAACATGGTAAAAAAAGCATTTAGCACCTTGACACAATATGTTTTGACGTTTTTGTTTGAACAAAGCGGAGTAGGCAATAATAATTGTTCAATTACTTTGATAGAATTTGTAAAAAAATCGTCGACATGCTGATGGCAAATTGATTTTTTTTGTTTAATTTATAAAAAAATGGTTTGCTGTCAATAACTAGGCGACTGTTGCATGTAAGCATGAAAGGTATACTACTATGTATTAGGTATTCTGTGCTGGGGATGGCACGTTGGAGGACGTTGAAGAGAAAGAAGAAATGTAATGTCATACGTGTATAATTGTAGAAAAAGATTATATACACTGGATTTTAGTTTTTATTTCTTAATTACATGATTAAAGTTCAACACTAATATTCATTAAAAGCATCTTACTTCAACTGGCTGAACACACGGATGCATATATAGCTATTTCGTTATTAAACAGTTCCTGTTTCACTTAAAAAAAACTGTTAAATGGTTAAGTTAAACTCGAAACAAATAATATGTGTAAAAGGGCCTTCGTTTACACCCCACTGTGTCCTTAATATTAACCGTAAACCATTTTTATAGGACACCTTCAAACAGAACGCTATTGACATTGTCGTGTTTGTGTCGCGTTGATTTATAGTGAACCCACCTCGCTGATACTCTCCACGTCAACACGAAGACGTAACGTAAACGGCTGATTTATTATTCCAAAATGTTATATCAACCGTAATAGAATATGTAGGTGAAGGGTATAGGTAAATAAATTGTTATTATTTCTTCGTAGTTTCGATTGAAATCAACGAAAATTTTGTTTGCTTGTAGACCAACCTAATTTAATAGGACTATGATCAAGAAGAGGACTTAACTGTTAAAGTTCTTAAATCTTTTATTTATAGCACGCCTGATGGTAAGCGGTCACCGATGTCTAAGGACGCCTGCAACTAGAGGGTATCACTAGCGCGTTGCCTTAAAATTATTTTACTGTCAGTACAGCGCATCTTCGCGGAGCTGTCTGAAAACTAGTTGGAAATATTATTTACCGCAACAACATAACACCACAAATGAGAAGCGTTGTTTGGCTGCGATCTTCTGGAAGTGAAGGTACTATCCTTGTAAAGCAGCTTCTATATTGATACGTGGTAATTCAGACTTGATTGTATGATGCATAGAGTAAACTGTTATCTGGAGTTGTGTTCCTGCGGTAATACTTCCGGAGCTAGTAGAGGTTCCTTATCCCGCCAACCAACTATAGCAACAAATGGTAAAAACCCCATGTCATATATCGGTATCATATTTATAACAGGTGGCGAAATTAAATACTATAAAGATAGTTAGATTAAGTATAATAAATATATCAAATCCATTTGCTACTGACTAATTATATCGGACGCATATCACTGCCATAAATTTTGTGAATCATACATATGTATCCTTCGGTTTATTTTTATACATAGTACTAGCTTTTGCTCGCGGCTTCGCACGCGTGGTAAAGTGAATAAGTCAACATGTACCTATACATAAAATTCATTTATTTTTCTTTTGCCCACTGCTACCTATTTTAATGGATTTAACTTAAAAAAATACAGGTTTCCATACAAACTTTCATCCCCTATTCTACCCCATTAGGGGTGAAATTTCCAATAATCCTCAAAAACGTATTTATTTATTTTTAACTAAAAGGTCAAATACCAATTTTCATTCGTTTAACTTAAAAACGACGGATTTTCATACAACCTTTCAACCCCTATTTTACCCCCTTAGGGATGGAATTTCCAAAAAAAGCTTTCTTATCGGATGCCTACGTCATAACATCTACCTGCATGCCATATTTCCGATCCGTCCAGTGGTTTGGGCTGTGCGTTGATAGATCACTATGTCAGTCAGTCACCTTTAATTATATATATTTAAATTATGCAATTTATAATGAATATAGAAAAATACATTGTTGTACTTGCTTATGAAAATATTCCAGTATATTTCCCAAAGGCGTGTGTGGACATTCCTTATTTTACGCGAGAATTGTTTGTTCCAAGCCGCCAGTGACGAGTAATTGTTATTATTTATTTATTTTATTATTAAATTCATAGTATATATGAATTTAATAATGTACGGGATAATAAGCTCTCGCATTATTCTGGCTCCATTTTGTGTGTCGAGAGATAACTAAATTAATTTTATTGTTATCGTAATTTAAATCGCGACATTATAAAAATTGTATTGTTCGAAAAAACAAAATGTGTCATTCAATAATTTCTTCTAAATTTAAATCGTAGTTATTAAAAACGTATGTTCCAAAAAAGTATACATTAAGAAATGAAACATTAATTTTAACCTGTCCGAAATGCCTTTTGTTATATAAATGCTTATACCTATCACTGCAAGTAAGTTGTCCTTGCATAAAGGTATCGATGTTCGCCGGAAAGTTCTTGTTCGAAACCGCTACGGTTTGAAGTTGGAAACTGCAATTTACTAGGATCTGGTTAGAGCGATAACTCTTACATTAATAGCGCTAAATGTATGATTAAAAGGTTAATTCATATGATTGGATAGTGCACGAAGAATATGAAGTTAAGTGTAGGTAACTCATGTTTACTTGCCTTAAATAGTTTGCTACTGAAGTTGGCTGTGAATAGGACAAGTCTTAACAAACCATTTTTCACTTCACTTATCCTAAGTTCATCACTAATACAGCTGCGATAAAAAATACCGCACAAATATTTAGTAGAATATTTAGTACAAGTACAGTTTCTGCGGTAAAGTTTCAACAGCCATGAGAAGAGTAACCTTGCTTACCATCATCATAATTCATAGTATAAAAATATTCTTACAGTTGCAGTATAATTTTAAAACACAAAAATAAATTGTGTGCCTGTTCCCTAAGCTGTGGTTACGGAACGGACGAAGGGAAATGGGCGTGTTGCTTTTGCTACATTATTCGCTACTCCAGTGACCTAGTTTCAATTCCATTCTATCGCCCGTGAGAGGCTATACCAAAATGGGTTAGAAGGTGCAAACTGTGAAATCGACAAATATTATTGGTGGTAGAAATGTTTTTTCTGAAAACTAAATAAAGTGTTTTTAGAACATTGTTGCTTATATTTATTTAAAACAAGTCTCGGTAATTTTTGAAGTAAGTTTTCCTTTCCGTACTAATTTTTATTCTCCATTAGCTTAAGTAGTAAGATACGCATTTGGTTTACTGGATATGGGTTTGATTATGCCCGTCTTTCTTACCACGTAACTTCTGTTAAACGATCGCATCTCTAATTTCAATCTCAGATTTTTTATTGATGCCGTGATTGCAGACAGACACTTGAAGTTTGACATCTGGGTAATAAAAGAAAATTGTTTGTAATTTTTTTTTCGAAGATATATATATTTATGCAGGAACCTTAAAGGTTCCGGTAAAGATACGAGTTCCCTTTGTCATATATCTAATAATGTGTTAGGTCTTTAGTGTGTGCTGATAAAGTCCGGGTGTTATTATTAGTCTTATTGTATCATTATTATTCATTTTCTTTTTAAAGTGGTGCAAAACACAAAAGCTTACACTTACACTCAAACTTACCTTGTGAAATGGAGCTATAACCATCTGGTGTCATTAACGGCGTATCGCCACTATTCTCGTACATAGTGATTCTCTTATAAAATAACACTCACATAACACACACTGTAAAACACTTAATCATTATTTTTTATTTATTTTAATGTTTTTCCTTAACCGTGTGTTCCATTACCGTACAGAGTTTCGTTAAACTTACGATAGTTTGCTTACGATAGTTTGAACTTTCTTATTTTATATTATGTGTAATTAAAGATGACAAACTTTACAGGAATTAAAACTTAAAATAAACTAAACTAAGAAGTACAAAACATACCTACACGTAAAATAAATGTCCCGAACCTATATTTTTATAATATTTAGTTTAAACTTTTCACACAATATTAAGAGTCACCTTATTGTTAACACTAGTGTATTTTTAATAACACACTGCAATTTAATATACCTTTGAATATCTTTTCGATTTTAAACTTACAACCGAGGTTTCCGTGTGGCATGAATCCTTGCCAGCTATTCCAGCGACGCATGCTCGAATTCCTTCCTACACCTATCCCAAGAAACAGCGTCGGCCTCACCACCTGTCATGTTGTAACTACTGCTGCCTACTTCTTCAGGGACCCTTGTGGGGAAACGTTACGATATTATTTTTAATTTTGAAGTTGTATAAGGCTGAAATGTTTTTTTTAGTACCATCCTAAACCTACCTATACCTACTTCTGGAGCTCCATAATAGAATGGATCAAAACAATTCACCTACATGTCCTATAGTAAAGCTTTATAAGAATCATTTAACAGTGCTGAAACAACACCTTATCAAATGTATGGTATGGTATAAGCATGTATGGAATTATAATAATATTTGTATCAATACTTACAGATAACATAAATAAATATATCCTATTTGAATGATTTCATTATGTCACATAATATACGCGTGTATGTATAACTAATAATTACTAAATTATATGTGACAAATGTCTAACAGGGATGCCGCGTTATATTTAACAAAATTGAGAAATGGCATGAAACTTAACACATCATTTTGTTTCCAAATGCAAATATTGTTTTACTATATGTAAATAAACATTGTTTCATTATCTAAACATATTTTTATCAAATGGTCTCACAGCATTTGTCTTAAAAGGAAAATTAAAAGCCTTTATCATTTCGCCCCCTCTGTTTAATATCTATTCGTCTTTAAGTTTGTCATTTTAATCCCAGACTCATAAAACAGTTTAAATAAAAAAAAAAAAAAAAGATATTTAAGAGTATTTAATGTTAAGTAATCTTTAAAATCTGGTTATTCCCCCTAGATAGTTATGAAGTGGGCATGAAGACTACTAATATTGTTTTATATTAGTAATGTGCAAATGAAATAATTTGCTGATTATGAAATCTAGCACTGATATAAGGATTAAGATAGGTACGTCATTATTATTTTTATATCAAACATTGAATTATCGTGCTGATCACTAATTTGTCATCATTTTGAACGTATTTTTAAATAAAATTAAACATTTATTTAAAACGTACACTGTTTTATTAATTTGGTATAAAAATAAAACTTTCACCAATTTTATTATGTTTTAAAAACAAATAACGTTTGTTTTGGTTTTGTGCACTCTTAACTTTTTTCAAAGAATTTATTAACTTAGGAACAGTTTGAAAATGTTTGAATAAGCGTCGTATTTCGGCACGTCGCACCGTGGTTGGTGGTGAATCGTCACTGCCACCACCCTGTGGTGGTACCACCACGCTCAGTAAGGGTGTATTCATGCTACCATAAAAACTGGCTACAGTGTTACGTCACGATTTTCATCATAGAACGATTTTCAATAAGCTTAAACTCATATTAGCATCCTTACCCAAGACACACTAAGACTTATGCGTTACTAACATAACAGTTACACTGAAATGACAAAACAGCACCTTCAGATGAATTCATCGATAAAAAAAACCAATCATTTTGGCCTTCTGTAAGTATTAAAATGTATATTCCCTGTACGTACTGATAAAGTGAACAGCATTTTTTTCCTTAACTACTTCTGCCATATTTTTACTTTTCTTTTAGTGTTTTGTTTCTTTTTCTTCTAGTCAAATATGACAGCTGTCAATCTTTTCATTACTTTATCATTTATTCGATGGTCTATCCGACTAGTGTTCATTGTGCAAACTTCTTATAGGTACGTATAATTTACGGCAATTCCACATGATACGGCTTTGTTATTTCCATATTCCTATTACGCGAGCAGTCGTGGGAAATACTACGAGTACGTCTAATACAAAATAAAGTACGAACTTAATTAAATATCAGTTTATCAGTATTTAAATACATTCATTAAAAATTTTTGTTCTTGCAAAATAATGCCTATTATGGCTTCGTATAGACGACGCGCAAGCCGCAATTTATCCGAAGCCACAACAAAAGAACCCCTTACATAACATTCGCAGGTAATTTAAGTATTCGTTGTATGACATAAATACATAAACCAACAATACATACGCTCACACCCTGTCTCCCAGAGGGGTACGCAAGAGGGGTATGCTAAAAAGTGGTGTCTTTTTAGCATATCGTTTTGCTGCATTCATAGCCTGTTTATACACTTTCAACGTAAACGTAATGAACTTCTATATAAACAGCTGCAGTAAAAAAGTAATTTTATGATTAATACGATATTCAATGTTGTATAAAGCGAATGAAACAAATAATAAGTCGGTCTCCCGTAAAATACACGATCCCTTACAGATGCTCCTGGCTATGGTGCCACCGGCCACTTTTTAGCCGACTACAGCGAAATCGGAGGGTTATGTTTTTGAGGGGTTATGTATGTTCACCTGCCTCCGCATAACTGCCAAACTTATCTTACTTTGACAAATAAGAAATCGTCGGAAGCGTCTTGTTCGTGCGCTGATTGTAGACGATGTGAAAGGTATCACATTAAATTGAATATGGCGCCCTCTAGAGAAAAGTATCGCATACTGCTTTATAGACGACGAACGTCGTTCTTCTCTGATTAATTCACCAATTAAGTATTATCGTGGATAATTCTAATAAAAATAATAATAAATATAAAAAATATTATAAAAAGTATGTAGCAAAAATAACAAGAGAGAGGTAGGGCGATTTGGGATATCCCGTGGGTTTTCCCATTTAAATTGGAGCCGCCCGACTGGAGACTGTACCTCCACCTTACAGAAGACCGCAGTGAAATAACACTACTTGTTGTAGTGTTGTGTTTCTGCGGTAAGTAAGGTTGCCAGTGCTCCACGAGGATACGCTGGGCTAGTAGTAATGCTGCTAGCACAGTGAGTCCTCATCAACAACATGGTTGGTGAACCCGTTAGTGATACCCCCGGTATTGCAAGCGGCTATAGGCTACGGTGACTGCTTACCATCAGGTGGGCCGTATGCTTGTGTGCTACCTTAGTGGTATAAAAAAACAACACTGTTGAAATTACTTTAAAGTGTATGTATGGTCGTTAGTCTTTAAAAGTGTATGTTATAATAGCACCACACCCACAGAAAACGGAACGCTCACCCCCATGACTCACATCGTCAACATACTGCTTTTTAATTATTGCAATTTATGGTGCAATTAAGGTCACTCGAAGTACAAAGAACAACAAATATCAAATCGGTTTTGGACTTTATTACAACATCTAAACAACTTGCTTTTAATTTTATTCAAGTCAGGCAAGTGATTCGATTTATGTTTTCTGATTTTGTAAAGGTATAAGTAGGACTAACTTTTCAGAGTTCCCTTTCGACTCGACCCTATGTAAGGTAGCTATTCTTGTGCTTATAATATTTCTGAAACACGAAGAGCTCGTGGCACGGGTTATTGCACACGTCGACTGATCTGCGGTGTTAAGCAACCATATCTATAGTTAGTAGTTGGATGTGTGTCCACAAAGACCAAGCCGAGACCACTCCGTGCCTCGTGCCTAAGCCATCGTTGCTGGTTGCTAATTGAATATCGAATCGTTAGACGTGTGTGAGAGGAAGAAGGCCCAATATTTTATTTTTGGTAACCGCATTTGGCTTAAACGGTTCGAGATGGTCAAATGACAGTAACCAGAGGGTAAATCTGGAACAAAACTTGGGATGTTAGAGTGTAGTTAGTAGTGAGGTATTTAATATTTTATTGACGCCTGCGTGTGTTAAGTTCATGAATACAATAGTGACATATTATACATGTCATTAAAAATAAACAGTTATATCTACCCCTTCATGTAGAATGGCTCGCGTGTTTTCGGTGTCCGTGATGTCCAAGGACGTACCTTACCACATACAATAGCCTTCCATTTACCTTGCCATTGCCAGGTTATAAAAGCTTGCAGCTTAGACAATCAATAAATATTTTATGCAACTCTCGGTACATACTCGAGTATGCATCATCATTTCCAACTTTAGGTCTGGAAATAATAACCCGGTACAGAATTTGATGTATGTATCGTAGAAAATGAGTCTCGCGTCATTTAGTGAAGGCCTCTTATAGGCAGCTGGAACATATTTCAGAATTGCCATGGCTCCAATCTTATTTCAAAGTGATAATATTTTTATTACTATTTCTTGTATTTGTATCGTTGATGTGTAACATCTATATTCCCGCTTTCCTGTAATCGGTCAAAATCACAAATAATTGATCAGTTTAGGCCCTAGTAAGGCACTTATGAAGGTCTAAATTAGATAGATAGATACACTTTATTGCACAACAAGAGGATACATACATTGTTTTTTTTATATTTTATTGTACAATTGGTGGTCTTATCGCATAGTAGCGATCTCTTCCAGACAACCGATACATCCGGTTTGGAAAAATACCATCTGAGAAGAACCGGCAAGAAACTCATTGCTCTGTTTTTTTCATGTAACTATCATGATATAACAATGTATAACAAAATTCTTCTAGACTTAAGTAGGTATTTTCAAATACCAAAATGGAAGCTACCAAGTCGGTTTAGTCACCGCTTTCATGATAATGGGCTTTACTTATCAAAACTCTTTTGACATGAGTCTTAAACTTATCATAATTGAACTCAGTAATAGATTGTGGGAGATTATTGTAAAGACGGACAGTTACCATGACTGATTTATTTACTTATGTTAGCCTAAACCTAGGAGCAACAATTTTGTTTTATTTCTTGTATTATGCTTAGGTTATCTGAATTGAAATGGAAACAGCTAATATTCATTTTCATAAACAATAAGTTTTCAAAAATGTAAAGAAGAGTCTATAATGTGAGAATATTGATTTCGTTAAGCAATTCTCTTAGCGATTCTTGGGACCCATAGCAAATATTGCACTGATTGCCCTTTTTTGAAGAATGAATATTGTATCTAGATCCGCAGATACCCATAATAACACGCCATAAGACATGAGGCTGTGAAAATATCCGTAGTAAACTAAATTTGCAGTATCAATATCTGACAACTGTCTGACTTTTCTAAAAGCAAACGCAGCTGAACTAAGTTTAATGACAAGGTGTCAATTTGAGAGCCCCACTGCAATTTTGCATCTAGAATTAGACCCAAAAAAATTTGTTATCAACTAATTCTAGTTTTCTGCCATCCATTTGTACATTAGTCTACCAGCGATGTGTTTGGAGGAGAAAACGGTATACATTTTGTTTTAGAATTTAAAACTAGGTTATTGGCATAAATCCTTTAGGAACAGATGTTAGTGTTTCATTAAGACTGACTGACTGACGAATAGGACAATATCACAGATATTTTCAAATACAAGTGGGAGATCATTTATATATGCCAAAAATAAGAATGGGCCTAATATGTAGCCCTGTGAAACTCCCATTTTCATTAATGTGCCTTTGGATGCTTTGGATGTTATGCCTCCAATACCGACTACGGTGGAAGTGATTTCGTGAAAAGGGACGTAAGTGGACAACTGGAAGCCGGGGCGGCGCGTGCTGTTTAATACTTAAGCGAAGCGATGTTCTCATTCTAAGATTTAATATGTCAAAAAAGCGCGCGTGGTGGCTGAGTCGGCCGTCAGATGTCAGATGCTACACGTCATATGGGACTATTTAATTGTAAGGCTCACTCATTTCTTTTTATTTATATTTATATCTATAATATATACCATATAGGTGTATTGTAAGGACACTCATGAATTTACGGCCCACATTGGTAAGCCCTTGACACGGCGATAGTTCAACTAGTTCGAGGCAACCTAACAATACAATTTCTTACAAGATCATGCGAGCTTCCGTCCAATATGGTATGATTATATAAAAATGTTTCTGCGATTCAGATATTTTTATACATAAATTCAGAATAATATGTACATGATTTTCCACTGGAAGAAAAGAAAAAGGAGTTTTTAATATTTCATTCGAAATTGTATGCTTATTAATACATATACTTTTAGAATTATTACTAATAAAAAATACAGGTCCTTTCCCTGCAACGACGTGAAACCTAATTTATTCCTTTATTAAAATTCTGGTGTCTATCCGACCGATTAGATACGTCAATTTCTACTTTTTTAATATAGCCTGCCAGTGATGGATAGCGTAATTACAATTTACTGAACGAGATAAATTGCGTTAAAACTTTTTGAACCAATAATAATCTGTCTCCCTCATTTTTCCAGGTATAAATTCTCCTTAAAATATTGAGCAGTTTTCGTCTATCGTGTGATAATTTTTATCATCTCCCTTGTGAGTTTATGAAACCATACTTGTAAAACACTGAATCAATTTAAATGCGGATTTAACTTTACAAAAGCGCTTCTTAATTTAAGCAATTCTTGTACAACTCAGTGAAGATACGACCAGCATTCCTATAGAATAGATCAGGATCGTACCTATTATAGCTTGTTCATTTTGATTTGATGATGCGTGTTGACGATTGAAATGAATGATGCGTTTTTAAGGCTTGCAATGACACACACGATAGTTCTTGGATCTAAAGAGTAATTATACATATCAATATTTTTCAACGTATTTGTATAATAATAATCCGATTCCTTTGAGAGCCGAAATCAACGAACATAATTTACATTTGGCATTTATGTAATCCTAGTATTATATAACGGATCAAAAGCTGGCACAATGCAAAAATATGTTAATAGTCACAAAAAATAAATAATATAATTTTAATGTCAAATATCGTACGAATACTTCTAGCTGCGTAACGCTACATACGTACCTATTTTAATATTATGCTCTTTGATTATATACAAGTATATATTCAAAGGTTATGCTATAAGTCTTATTTATGCTATTAATCCTCAGATTTTTATTGCATTATATGTTCATGCCAATAGATTTATAAATCGGTAGTTTTTTAAACCCAAATTTTCTTCTTTATGCGAAGACAGCTGAACTGCTGATGACGAAATTTGAAATGATGGAGTAGTTCTTAGATAAACACTCAGTATGTTTTTTATCAGGCCTTACACTTGAGGATGAGCGTGAAACATTAACGGCTTTGTCATATCACAGAGTAAATAATAATACGTACAAGTTATAGTGCCTCGTACGAAGACGAGGTGTCATTATCAAGGTGCAATTACTTCCCATAGCCATGTGTTTCGTTTCAATGTCCCTCAAGGCTGCATCGACATTGGAAGCGGCCGTGACCGCGGCCCTTGTATCTAACGATTATATCGATTTCTTTCATTCCAGTACGATACTGTATTTATCTTTACAGTTTATAACTGTCGATTGCTTAGCAGCTACTGTTTGATAACCACGCTTTATTACTAGGAATAATAATGCATTCACAACATCGGCTATCTGCGGATTATAGATTACGCAGAATATTATTTCTTCTTATATATTAATACGGTGGAAAGCAAATAAACATGATGGTAAGCGGTCAATGTAGCCAATAGACGGTGTAAACCTTCAAGAATGTATACTAATAAGTGCCAATGAATGCTGATTACGCAGGTGCATGACGGGAAAATTCGTTTGAAAAAAATTTAAACGTTCTGTGAAAATAAAAATTGCAACGCTGTAAAGTATGCCAAACTCTCTAGCTAACGTAGAACTTTCGTAGCACCTCGTAGCGAGTTAAGCTACGAGCTACAGATACTGTGATATTCGTTGTTAGGCATTTAAGCAAACAAACCACAAAAGTTCTGAAGATAGGTAGGACGCGAATTCCAATAAAAAATGGAACCGCCAGATCCTCCACAATTCAGAAGATCGCACTCCAATGTTCTGCGGTGACTAAAGTTTCTAGAGCTCCACTAAAATGCACTGCGCTGTAATAAACAGACTTGCTTTGTCTTTTAGTAATGATAAGTGTATAAAAGTGCTAATAATACTTCAGGTATTGCAAGCGTCCATAGGCTACGGTGATCACTTGCCACTAGAGCGTGCACTACAATTTGCTAATACAACTATTAACTATTTTCACTAAACGTTGCTGGAAAATTAAGTCTTCAAACACTTGAACGACCCTGAGTTCATATTTTATACATCTGATGCAAATATAACGATTAGTATAAACCTAACACGTATATTATATATAATGTGGTATAGCTTAAAATATGTATCACTTGGGCAACTACCCAACGTAACTTGGATGAATGAAATTCGTCCTTTACTTACGTAACGCGTATGTATGTCATTTAGTCGCCTTACTTCCACTAACAATAGACTATCGCTTTTGGTTAGCTAAGTTTAGTTCTCTCTCTGGACGTATTTAGAAAACATCTCGTTTTACATACCAGTTTGTGTTCAGAAAAAATGTGGTCATTGGTACCTGAAACAAGAAACAGTTTTGTGAATAATTTCATACAAAGTCAGTGTTCTGTCTTTTTCATATAACCTACGATTAAAATACGATCATAATGTGAGATATTAATATTCATATATACTTCTTAACTTTTCTCGAAAACTGAACAAGATATGTAATCAATTGCGTTAGATAGATGTTTTTAGCTTTGTATCTCAATGGCTTAGAATTCCCCAATAAATAAGTACCTACTGGGATTTTGATATGTTTATTATGCATACATAAATTATGATTTAAATACATAATCTTATCGAGTGCCTACGGTTATCATATGAATTTGACTAATATGCTATCATTACAATTGAATATACTTTATTACAATGTCATATATTTATCAATGCATGTATTTCGAAGTTACCTTATATACCTTACATAAGAGCTGCGGTGGCCTTGTGGTATGAAACGTTGCCTGGTAGTCTAGCGACGCATCCCAACGGTCTGTACCAATGAGTTTTTCTAACTTAATGCAGTGATTAGTCACACCACGAGCTATACGGTGAAGGAAAACATTGTGAGGAAACCTGCATACGTCTGAAAAGATTGTAAGATGTATGTAGTACCTTAGAGACGGCCGACCGACTTACCATCTGTCACGTCAGAACCTTATTATTCGCCGTGGAATGTGTGTATTGAAACACCTCGCCTACCTCTTTGGGGACCCTTGTGGGATCCTTTTGCATAGGTATGAGGTTAATTACATAATTCATGGATTACCTACCACCCCTAAAAACCATATAGCTTCAAGGTTCTGGGACAAGAAATGAAAAAAAAAAGACAGTTTAGGTTTTAAAAAAAAATAGATTTAAACTCAGCCATCTGCCGCAATTGACAGCTTAAGTCGAGCACGCTTAAAGCTGAACAAAAGCCGGGCGGTTTGCTTGTATAAAAATATGTAAGACATGTAAATTTGTGGTGAAAAACAGTGCAAGTAGCAGTATTTCGTTATCTCCATAATTATCTTGAAATGTAGGTCGGGTGGGGGAGCACGCGATAATCTGCCTAAAGGATCTGTCACACTAGCTGAGCCAGTTTCTGAATTATTACTTTACTAGCGACACGCCCCGGATCTTTTTTACTATAATATGCATGCACCATATGAATTATACCTAAAAACCTGCATCAGAAATCACTCCATCGCTTCGTGAAAAAAATGGCGGGGGCGACTTTGTTTTATACCATGTTAAGATTCAAAAGAGCTATATCACGTTAAAGTAACACTAAATATAGGTCCTTACGCCAGATTTTGCTGACCCTGTTGCAAGATAGGTTATTAGGTTTTGATTTATCCCTTTATTCGACGTGTTTTTTTTTTACTCATTTCATCATCTATCATAATTCAGACTAGCTATCTCTCCTTTTTCACTTCAAAAATACATCACAAAGCACTGTGCCTCTGAAATTTAATAAAAACTGCAAAGTTGAGCCATGGTTGTTACTAAAACGATGCACAACACGTTCTGGAAAAAGTAAAACGGTCACAAAGGGATTTTTCTTGTTTTACCCTTTACAGATATCACGTCGATGCGTTGTTATTTTAGATAGAAAGTCAAATAATAATGCAGCTATGTGGTTAACTAATAGTTACAGGTATTTTCAGTGTCTATGGTAAATCTATGGGCCTAGCTCACTCGTTTAATCTACAGTCAATATTTTATTCAGTTCAATGTAGGTATATTTTTTTTCTATAAACGGCAAAACTGCCAATCTGGATAAGCATGTTACGAATATAATCGTAATTAGTACGTGCGCGATAACACAAATCTACCTACTGATATTGCAATGCGTTACTGTTATGTATGTAATCAAATTATTATTATTAGGTACTTATGGTATAGCTAACTTATCCCAGTCCCAGTCTTATGACACAAAAGCCTGTGTCCAGTAAAAGCTGTCATTTGTTTTATTATTTGTCGAAAACTGGAAATTGCTAAGACAAGTGCAATAAATTGTGTGCAAAGAATTTTTTTTTCTTTCACATCATAACCCGGTGTTCTCTCATAATATCTTTCACAATATCAGTTTAGTTCTTTTCAAACATGGTGCAATGACGTTATCTTGACGAAGCCTTACTATAAAAACCCTACCAAGTCTATAACATATATTACGATAAAATAAGAAATTTCTAAGTAGTCCGAGACTCATGCGGCTACATTGCACAATCTGATTAGTTCCTGGAAAGCCTTCAGCTAATATATTCCGCTTCAAGTTAAGCCAATCAAGCGCATCCCGGTTGCGATCTATTCGCATCAAATAGCTGATATCTATCGTCACAACATACAACAAAGCATATATAAAAGTGTTCTTCTCGTACCGAATGCAAATCGTATCGTTATATTTTGTAGGTTTGTGTTACGGTTGAATCTGCTCTGAAAATAAATTCTAGAATCTGCAATAAAACAAGCTGTTTTACTTTAACATTTCTGTATATAGATGTTGATAAATGTATTATTATTGCTAAAACACTAATCGGATTAAAATTTATCACAAAGCTGGCTTATATCTTGCCAGAACTGGTTTATTTCCATAGTAAGTTATTCCATCGCTTTGATTGTTTAATTCAAGTTACCATTAAGTTGAAACGTACCAAGTTCTGCGTTCAGAAATTCAATAATGTATCAACAGTAACACAAACTACGGATGTTAGGTGACTGAAATTATTTCAGGCATATTGAAGTTTATCTGTATTTGCTGAGATACTAGCTTTTCTCGCGAGTTGGCCCGCGTAGGAACAGAAAAAAGCTGGATCGTGACAATATGATCATATTCATATAATACGTACGACAACATCATCAAACGGACAAAGGAAGAGAGGCACAATTTGTTGGTGCCTTTGGTTCAAATTGTGAAGTAACATTATAATACATGAGAATAAGACTTTCTTTTTGGACTATTTTGTCCTGTGTTCTTATACATACGAGAAGTTTAAATGACCCTAAAACTTACAAAATTTCTCTATCCAGTCGCAAATACTCTAGTCAGTTACTGAATTGGTATTTCCTTTGTTAGTAACATCCATTCTAGTTAGCTGTCGATAACAAATAGTAATAAAGTAAACTCGAATGTAAATGAGGCGAGGGCGCGCCTGTCCGATCAATAGGGGTGCGGTGCATCGGTCGGGCAGCCACGCGGGCGTGACTTCTTTACACAGGCAATATAAACACTGCAATTGATTTAGACGACTACAATTTATTTTTGTGGTCTTCGCAATCCAGTTAAAAAGATTAGTTGATTGGCAATTGTAGCTGAAAGGTTCAAATTGGGCTTAGTAACGTTTAGTAAGTTGTGTTATGTCTAGTTATTTTTTTAATATTATACATTATAATTATTTGTATAAATCACACATTTTAAGTCATTGTGGCCTTTTGGTTGAAGCAGCGGCTTGTCATCTGATTGGTCCAGGTTCAAACCGCAGCCTGTGTGCGAAGCTTAAGTACAGTATTTAATCACACCATGAGCTTTAAAAGAGTGGTAGGGCAAAATGGGACCACCCGTGGGTATTCCCATTAAAATTGGAGCCACCCAACTGGGGACTGTTCCTCCACCTTACAAAAAACCACAGTTAAATAACACTACTTTGATGTAGTGTTGTGTTTCTGCGGTAAGTAAGGTTGCCAGTGCTCCACGAGGATACGCTGCGCTAGTGGTAATGCTGCTAGCATATCACTATGCTAGCAGCATTACCACTAGCGCAGCGTTGTTGGTGAGGACTCACGTCCTCACCAACAACATTGTTGGCAACGTAATAGTGATACCTCTGGTATTGCTAGTGGCTATAGGCTACGGTGACTGCTTACCATCAGGTGGGCCGTACGCTTGTGTGCCACCATAGTGATATAAAAACATAAAAACATATTCCCTTATCGAAATAACGAAAGTATGTAATGAATGAAGTATTATTATTATTATTAATGAACAGGTGAGAAATGTAATGAATGTTGTGTTCGTATTATTTTTATCAGCATTGATTAGGAATGTCATTTAAAATACTCCAAAGCACGTGTGCTAATTAATAGCAGGCTAATGAAAGTCACTCTTGTTGAGTGAGAATTGACTCTGATAACGCTCGCTGCCAATCAATTGAAAAATAAAACTTGGAAATAGAAACGAAATACTTGAAAGGTAGATGAGGGGCCAGAGAGGTATAGGTAGAGGGTACTTTGTCTGTATTTAGTATTAATTGATTAGTAAAAACATTAAGTATCTTTTAATAAACAGAATCAATATTTATCGATCAAACTTGTGGTGTTGAACGAAATAATCACCGATTTTTTATTAACGCAGTGTACGTTTTAACATTGATTGGATGGAAAATATTATCTCATCGTATCAGTCATCACTATCACCATTTTTATGACAACATTATCGCGAGGAAGAATAAAACGATTAACAAAATTCTTTTAATGATTTGTGTAGTTTTATCATTTGCAGTTGTTAAGACCGGAGATTTTAAAACTAAAACACGAGGATTTTGTGTTAAACCTTATATCAAAGGCATTGTAAAGATATCTGAAGTAGAATTAAAAAAATAGTGAGTCCTCACAATAGTAAGGATGACAACGCACTAATGTTACCCTCGGTATTGCAAGCGTCTACAGCCTCTACAGGCTATGGTGAACGCTTACCATCAGCTGTAAAAGTTTAGCTGATGGCAAATGTTCAGTGTACAGATACTTGCTTGCTAACATCGCAGTATAAAGCATGAAAACTGTAAAAAATACTTCTCTTAAACATTATTTGATGATTCATCATTGAAGAAGTTTTGGCAAAGCATAAGTTTTTAATAGCCAGTGACTTATGAAGGAGAATTAAACTTATGATGATATTTGACAGTTTGTGAGGATGGATGTATGGATAGTAATGACATAATGACATGAAAACGGGTCTTATACACGATATTAAATTGTTTATTTACCTCCCGACGTTTATATATAAAACCCGTTTTCATGTCATTACTATGTGTTTAAATCGCGAAAGTTTAAAAAACGGGATTTATGGATGTTTATTCCTCAATCACGCAAAAACGGCTTAACGGATTTGTATAAATTTGGCACACTTATAGCTTATAGCCTGGATTACACATAGAATTATTTTATCCCGGGAAAATGTTAGGTTCCTGTGGGATTCTAAGAACAACGAAGAAAGAAGCTAGATATTTATATTTTCATTCATCAGGACATCTGTTTCATCATTCGCTCATTAAATAAGTGGTAATTTTATGTTTTATATGATAAAACGGAATTACTAATTTTAATGGAAACTATGTTTAGTTCTATCGCTTATTATTGAACCCAATGTTAAGTGTCCAGTTAGTATCAGCTACGTCTACGTGATATAAAAGTTGGCAATAAAAGATCCATTAGCATTGTATTCGTAATCAATGTATACATTACTAGCTTTTTCCCAGCGACTTCACCCTCGCAGCAATATAGTATACTATTACCCGATTTCCCGTAGGAATGAAGCATTTTCCCGCTGTAAAAAGTAGCCTATGTGCGTCATGGATATTGTCGGCTTCTAATGGAAGTTTTTCTTTTCGAATCGGTCCAGTAGTTTCGGGGCCTATTCAATACAAAAAAAAAACAAAGAAACAATCAAATCTTTCCTCTTTATAATATTAATGTAGATTTAGATTAGTACCTACATCAATTATTATAGCAACATTCATTGATGTATTATAATAATTTTGATTAAATTTCATATCTTGATCTTAATCGCCATGCATTGACCAATGTTGAAATCATTGACAAATTGTGCTAGTACTGGCCAAACAGAAAAAAACAAGTTGTACAGTCAGGATGTAAAGAAAAAATTAAGTATAAGCGTAAAAGTCGTACAAAATACTTGAAAATAGTGCGTAAATTTATAAAATTGGTGTGAATGTACCCTTATCTTCAACAGGGACACATCCGACGAACGTCAGCATGATGCGTGAACATTGTGTTGACAGGTTACTTAATTGGGAATGTCTCTCTCTACGTAATTCTTTCATAACGATTTGGTTTTTACATCTAAGCTTACTTAATTTAATAGGAAAATGATATTGCAATAGATATGATCATTTGCCATGAGATTAGCATATATAGGTATAGATAAATTTGATATTATTATGGCAATATTTTTGGATATTGATGACATATATGTTACAAAAGAACTTATTATTGATTTTGCTAAATAGGTCAATAATAATAAAAACTAAATCTAAAGGAAAAAAAACCCTAAACTAATATGTAAAATGAAAAAAAAAATGTCCCACATTGTTGTCACGCGGGAGGGTGCCAAGAAGGCTGGCAGCTTTGCCCCGCTGTATGGCAATGCTGATCCTTTGCGCAAAATATGTTCCAGCCTTCTTGTCGCCGGAGGCCGCAATCAATCGTCGTGAGACCTCCGTTTACAGCAGATGGGCCTCTGCACCCCATGGCCCCAGGGTCTCCACCACTCTATATGTTAAATATGTGTGAGTAGAAATGTAAGCCGTAAAATACGTTTTAATTTTAAAAGACACCGATAAATCCAGATTACCTTTTCATTTGTATCCAATTCAAACGGTAAATTACCTATATAATAATAATAATGCTTGGACATTATCACACAGCGCCATCTAGCCCCAAACTAAACAAAGCTTGTACTATGGGAACCAGCAGCTGATATAATACTTTTTTTTTGTTAATGCATACTAATAATACATACCAAACACCTAGATGCAAGTCAAACATGTTTGTCATATAAAAAACATGTTTTCCCCGACGGGAATCGAACCCGCGACCCCTAGCGTAGCTGCCATACCACTAGATCAGCGGTCACGTCGAATATTTATATATCTAATTTTCGCATAAAGAGGAAATCCCTAGTTAGGGAGTAAGGGTTGCCAATTCACATCTCACTCCCACAGCTCTTTTGCTTACGCCGCACGAATCAATCTCTTTCAATACGCCTGTAACGGATACTTCATCTTACCGTCCGTAAGTGTTTGGTTGATTCGATCCAGATCTAGACAGTTCCTTCTCTAAGTCTAATCTAGATTTTATGATTACGTTATTACATGCTACGTACGATATTTATTGTATTGATAATATGATAGTCGATGACGAATGTTTGTTTGATGATAAAACACTATTTTAGTTTAGTATAGCATTTTTATTGTCTTTTCCCATAAAGTAATTGACCCAATCAGTAAATTATATTAACAATAGGTGATAAATTAATCAGTTTTAGTAGGAAATCTTGCCTATCGAATATATTTGTATCGTATTTATCATAATAACAATATGTTTATGAGATACACAGAAGTGCGATATCAGTCAGACACCTCACCGTAGATAATTTAGGTTTTAACGTCATATATGTTGAATTAGTGAACCCATTGCCTTCGTCGATGTAATTTCAATCACGGGCTACCTACATCAAATTAACCTTAAGTTAGAAAAGTCATACATTTCCTCCCGGAATATAAGAAAGAGTCTGATTACATCGGTTTAGATCAAGATCACATTTGCGATTAAGGCTTTAGCAGGTAGGGCGAAATGAGATCTCCCGTAGGTTTTCCCTTTAATATATTGGAGCCGTTCCACTGGGGACTGTACCTCAACGTTACAGAAGATTCCAGTTAAATACTCACTACTTTGATGTATTGTTGTGTTTTTGCGGTAAGCAAAGTTGCCAGTACTCCACAAGGATACGTTGCGCTAGTAGTGAGATATACTGCGAGCACAACGAGTCCTCAACAACTACAGGGTTGGCCACGCGTTAGTGATATCCCTGGTATTGCTAGCGGCTACAGGCTACGGTGAATGCTTACCATCAGGTACGCTTGTGTGCCACTTAGTGGTATAATAAAAGGCATTTTTTTATATATTTGTACGTTGTGCGGAATGGGGAAGTTACGACCAAAATTCGAGCAGCTTCATTAGAATGACTTCATATTGTATTTTAATTACTCAAATGTATCTATTAGAGTTTCTAGAGTAGGTGTTATGCCAGCATTAGGGGATCGCATTTTGTTCATAAGTTCTTCTATACATGTAATTGAGTGATTCTCTCTCTAGGTGATGCAACCGTCCATAGACTGTGGTAACCGCATAATATCGGGCGAACAGCACTTTAGTGGCATGGAAAATACATTTATTGCTTTGGTATTGCACCTAAGTTTATTAACACCACTATATGGTAGCAAACAATCTAGTCGAGATAAAGTACAGAGCTCTTGTTCAAATATCTTAAAGAACAAATAATTGCTTAATTTTTTTGTCATGCTTGCGGCAACACAGTTATATAAAAAAATAGATGACGGGGCAAATTTTCTTCAGTATAATGCCTCCTCCGTGAGATTGTTGCAAATATAATGTAATTACCATGACTGATAATAATAATTAAATAATATTTTAATGCATCTGCAAAATCTATCTTACTTCGTTTGAAGACCACGTTAAGTCATGCCACGTAACAAATAATTAATTTATAATCTTGTTCTTTTCAGCCATACAAGATGCTTGTGTGGTCTTATTCTTGGGGTCACGAACCATGCACCTACTGGCTTCACCCACCGGTGGGTACACGGTTAATCAGGAATTACTTTTGCACCCACTGCATCAAGAGACTGAAATTAATTTAAAAATATCGATAAATGTTAATCGATACAACGGTGAAATGAACGATATTATAATGACGAACGACATTTTTATGATGACGTTGTGGGTGTGTCATACCTAGATATATTATTTCTGTATTTGTTTCTTTGAGACTATATTATTTCTGTATTCTGAATTACTGTATTTCAATAAACATGCTAGATATAACCGCAGGTTGAGCACATTCTGATTTTTATCAGCTTGTTGTCTCCGCATAATAAAATGAGGTAGGTAATTCATCATCAAACTCTAGGAGTCAAGCAAGAACTCGATTTATCGGATTTCTGGGGCTTATACTTGCATGCATCTTGCGATTCTGTGTCAATAGAGATCTGCCGTGGTTCTTGTCCTACAAGATTGTTTTATCACATACAGTCTGAAGATTATTTGATTAATGGATTTTTTTCATCTGATAAAAACATGGAAGAGAAGCAATTAAGTAGGTTCAACTTTTAAGTCGCTGCCACAGTACTTCTTGAAAGATATTAATTTGAAAGTAGTTTCCACTCGGAAAAATTGTGAAACTGCAAGTAAATTAATATTTTTCATTTGAAGAATATAATGAAAATTTTGTAAAGCTACGGTGAGTAAGAATTTCAGTGGAATTTACGCTTGTTTATTATAAAAATAACGATTCTTACTAGCGCTCTTCCAAGGTAGAAAATCTGAATAGATTTAATACCATTGTTTTTGTACATCTATTTGTATCGTAAAGCAGACATTCAGAAATGCTTTGTCATGGCCAAAACTGTATAAATAATTTTTAATTGATTTAAAGTTAAATTATTTACACTAAAATAAGATAATATAAAACATAGGTAATTATAAAGGAAAATTTTATAGCCGTAACCTTTACGGCTATAAAAAAATAACTGTTTTATCCTTTATTGACACAAAACAGATCAAACTATTTTACCCTAAATGACCTGCTACGCCGGGCTCTGGTCACCGCCGGAGTACCTGCTGTACTGGAACCAGACGGCTTGGCGCGAGGCGATGGCCGGAGGCCGGATGGCATGTCGTTGGTGCCGTGGAGATTGGGTCGGCCCCTGGTGTGGGATGCAACTTGTGTGGATACCCTGGCTCTGTCTCATCTTCCTGGCACCTCGGTGGCGGCCGGTGCCGCTACTATTCAGCAAGAGTGCCTCAAGTGCCGGAAATATGCATGTCTTGGTCCAGGGCACATATTTTCTATATTTGCGGTTAAAACCTTGTGTCCCTGGAGACCAGATGATCTTCAGCTTTTTTAACGAGGTCTCACGTCGGCTGGCTGAGGTTTCTCGTAACAGGTGGCTGGAACATATTTCGCTCAGAGAATCAGCATTGCTATTCAGCGTGGCAATGCTGCCAGGATTCTTGGCACGCTCCCGCATGATTCTGGTTTGGGTCAGATTATTTATCTATAAGTAGGTACGTTAAGTTCTGTTTTTCGTAAATAGTTTAATCTGTTTTGAATAAAGATTAAAGGCTTCTTTGTATACTTTAGACCCCCGAAAAGATACTATTAGAAACCAGACATCAAACTGATTGTATATTCATGCAATTGAGCAATGTGTAATTGCACAACGTAACACTGTACACATTGCCAGACACGGAAAATAAGTCATAAAACATAGCTAATACACTTGTATCAAAAGAAAATCATTTGAAACCAAGTCAAATAGACCTGAGATAACCAACAATGCCAAGTACACGTTACTTCACAGTGACAGATACCGACACAATTAGAACAGTTCACTTATATCAGTAGAAATGAGTGCCGGAAACAGTGAAAATGTAACGTGTAAAAAATATAAAATGGTACCCCCTGATGGTGGGTGGGGATACCTGATCTGTGTCGCTGCTGTTATAAACTTTGTGAGTTTAAATTCATGAAAACGAGAATTGTTTATTTCATTTAGGCCTTAATTTAAGACACTTACTATGTAGGTAGAAATATACCACTGGTTCTGACAAAAAAACTGAACAACAAAATCTATTAAATTTAATATATATTTGACAAGGCTGAAATATATAGAAGTATTATCAAAATGCTAAATATTTTAGATAGACCCGATATATTCAGGAAACTGTTTTATTTAAGACTTATCCGGCAAAATATACAATGAAAATGAATATACATATATATAAGTAATATTTAATTACTGGATAATATATCAATCTAATTTCATCTTTTTTTTTTTTTTTTTTTTTTTTTTTTTAATTTCC
The DNA here is from genome assembly GCA_951449985.1 of Falcaria lacertinaria. Taxonomy (NCBI): domain Eukaryota; kingdom Metazoa; phylum Arthropoda; class Insecta; order Lepidoptera; family Drepanidae; genus Falcaria; species Falcaria lacertinaria. Next base: position 2,980,650 of record OX602109.1, on the reverse strand, counting down.
TATTTATATTATGATCCATGATGATGTTTTTATATCTTTAATAACATACATTAAAACCAAACAATAAATAATTTAAGTATGTCTGCTATTCTTAACGTCGGTGACGTCAGGACTAAAAACGTCTTTGGTGGGAAGTAACTTTAGGCTGCCTGATATATTATCACTGCCTAATTTTAGATAAAAAAATTAAGAGACGTTATCTAACCCTCTTATTGAATGGCTCAAGTAGTATTTTTTACAAGGATTTGAATTTATTTATTTAATTAAGCTGATATTTGACACAAATTAATAAGCGCCTATATTCATCAAGTTCACGTGAACAAAGGAAGCACAATTCTTTCCATGAAATCTCATTAATTATTTTCCAGAGTACAATGACATCGTTCGCAGCATGTTTCGGAATGATATTCAAGGACTACTTGATCGAAATACAGATGTCATCCACAAACGTTGCTTTGATGGCAGGCTTCAACGCTATGAGTACTGCTGTTGCAGGTTCATTACATTTATTACCTTTAATACAATACAGAAAGAAATAAGTGTTTTAGGCCTAATGTTGATATCTAACTTGGATTGGAATTACGAGCTAAGCCGGTTGTAGCAAAAAAAAAAACTTATTTGAAAAGCTATCGCCATATGACAATAAATGCCATGTGAATATTTGGAAAATCTGGAATATTAGGACCTTCATTTCCATGTTTTCAATAGATACCTGAGAGGAGCTTTGAATAATGCTTTCTTGAAATGACACATGAAAATCGTTTTCTTATTCCTTTCCAGCCTTCCTAACAAGTCCGTTGCTAAAAATAATGAGCTTTCGCAAGCTTTCTCTGCTAGCAGCGACTGTATTTAATACAGGAATATTTGCAGTGGTGTTCATTAAGTCTCAGATTTTGTTCGTAATATTCCAAGGGATCTTGCCGGTAAGATTTGCATTCTACGACTATATATACGTCAGTTTATCCCGCGCGTTCACACATAGTTTTCTTGGACATCGTGATACCATATTTCTCTCCTACACGCATAAGTTTGGAGTAATATGTACCATTATTTATTTATAACCATAACAATATATATACATATATTTTATCAAATTGACAATACACTTATTTTAGAAAGAATAGAGTCTAGGTTTGCGTAGATGCTCTGGACTACTCCATTAAAATAATAATACTTGGACATTATCACACAGCGCCATCTGGCTCCAAACTAAGCAAAGCTTGTACTATGGGAACAAGCAGCTGATAGAATACTTATATACTTTTTTATAAATATATACTTATAATACATACCAACCACCCAGACGCAAGGCAAACATATTGTGTGTCACATAAATGTTTGCCCCGGCGGGAATCGAACCCGTGACCTCTAAGCTTAGCAGTCAAGTATACTAACCACTAGACCAGCGGTCTCTTCGATGGTATATGGTTTTGCAATAGCCTAATACATTGCAAAATTTTTTTTTTTATTTCCTTGGAACATATTTGACCGGAATAAAGCATCATTAAATAATATTTTCTATTATGTAAATATCAATGTCCACAAGTAACTCCTGATTCTGTTCAATAGTTTTATAGTTACGGAATAAACATTTATTTGTATACTAACTTTTTGACTAAACAAATGTTAACTACGCTGAACGAATTCTTATTCGCTGAAACTCTACTATTTAAATAATTAATTACAATGTATAAATATGGATATCCGCCAAGTACTTAATGATTCAATCTATTCTACTAACAAAATCGTTCTCGTGTGATTAATTTGATGTTATGTTTCCAGGGAATTGGTCTCGGTATTCTGTATAGTTTAACCTTGACGATCTTACACGATTACTTTGTAACCCAGAGGGTGTTTGCCATCAGTGTTGTGCAAACAGTCACAGGTTAGTTTAATAGATATACTATACTGTAAAATGTAATACCTAGACACTACAGCTGCGTGTCATCAGTTTCATTGACGAAATACAGATCAGCTTTAAACTAGGAATATGGACGATTTATTAGTATTAATGGAAATATATGGGCGATGCTCAGCGGTGGACGTCTTTGGAATATGATGATGATTGATTACCTATATCTACAACATAACATCTTTCTAAAGTAATAACTTTTCCTCGTAACTTCGCCTGCATAGCAATATCTATACAAATTAAAATCTACAAGAAAATACTACATTATATAGTAAGAGTAATTGGTTGTGATATTTTGTAATTGGTGATTCTGATAAAATATACAATTATCATATACAATTTCAGCTGTCCTTGCCATTGTGACCCCAATATTCATCAAATGGTCATCCGACACGTACGGCCATCACGGAACTCTGCTGCTTATATCCGGCATATGTTTTCACATATTTTTAGCAGTGGTCATAATGCAACCAGTTAAATGGCACATGAAGAAAATTGAAATTCCTCCTAATGACCAAGGTAAGCTAAAATAAGCTGACCGTCATATGCATAATTTTTTAAGCGACTTCATGGTTCGCAACACGGATGTATGTTTAGTTATTATTGAATACATTGCTAGAAATTATATCTATCTTAAGCTAGGTAAAACTGGTAGAACTAACATCTGCACTGAAGTACAGATTTAATTCGACCGATTGTTAAATACTTATTACTGCATTTACATTTAGTTATTGGCCGTTGTTAAATTCGGTAATGTGTACGCGCTGACATGACAAGACAGCGCGACACATCGAGAGATACCGCATTGGTTGGATACATGAGTTTTTATGTGTATCGCACCATAGCATAAAACACATGTTTGTTTCAACATTGATGCCGGGTTCCTCAGCACATTTCTGTTTGTAAAGCTTAACACTTGGCAAGTGATGTTTGAACCGTAAGGGAGTATACTTGAGAGGTAGGGCGGCCGCATGCTTGTTTGCCACCTTAGTGGTATAAAAAAAAAAAAAATATTTTACTTGTCAATCCGCAAACTATGCCTCTCATAATACCCTCCTTTTTGAGACGGATTTTTGTGAGCAAATAAGAAGATGTCATTTTCTATGCACTAGCCTTGGGCTGTCAAAGTTCTGAAATCAATTGCCAAACGGCGAAATATGCGGGGTCTGGGAATGCGTATAAGTGTATAGAATTAATGAAAACATTAAAATTAAAATCAAGCAATTAAAATTTATTTTCTTAGCCTTTCAGAAAATACAAATTACAAAATAACAATATTCTCTTGACTGTCACAATATACAGATTTACTTTATTATTTTACCTGTTACCAATAAGTAAGTGAATGAAATAGCAAAAAGAGGGCCGCCGGGATCCTCTCGTTTTCGAAATAAATATTTACCTTTGTGGGGCGAGCGAGGTGATCATGCTCAGCCACCACAAAGGGAAGATCTTCCAGCCAGGCGGGTGTTGTGCCTGGGGAACCGCGGCTCCGACTGTTCTAGTCGGAAACTTGTATATATGTTGAATTGCGTAGAAAACTTCGCTAGCGCGTGGCAGGATTGTGACGTCATTCGTTGAATGTTGTCCTGCTAGTTAGTCGATTTCTAACGTTGGTTTATGTAGCCGTGAGGTCGCTACATCACTCCCCCCCGAGACCGGAGGTCGATCCAGAGCTTGATTACAGTCAGTGCTTGAATGCTTGCAAGTGCCAGTGTGCTTCGAAGTCTGCGGTGAGTCGAGACTGAGCGTTAGATGCCGACTGAGTCCAGTATCTCAATGCAAGCGTACGACGTGGAGATAAGACGGTGAGCAATGCCGAATGGACTCCAGAAGTGGGTTGTGTGAGGCGGACGTATGTAGTCGGTGGAGAGGTGAGTGCCAGGACCAGTAGCGCGGTGAGTCGGCTGAGTTGGACCTGTTGATACTCGATGCTGGCTTGCTGTGTGACTGCTGCTGAAGACTTTGATGGGGGTGGAGAAGGTTGCTGATGTTCACGCCAATACTGGGGGTAACGGGTAAGTAACGGGGTCACCCAGTGTGGGGCGAGCGAGGTGATCATGCTCAGCCACCACAAAGGGAAGATCTTCCAGCCAGGCGGGTGTTGTGCCTGGGGAACCGCGGCTCCGACTGTTCTAGTCGGAAACTTGTATATATGTTGAATTGCGTAGAAAACTTCGCTAGCGCGTGGCAGGATTGTGACGTCATTCGTTGAATGTTGTCCTGCTAGTTAGTCGATTTCTAACGTTGGTTTATGTAGCCGTGAGGTCGCTACACCTTGTTCAGTGTCCTCCTCAATTAAGGAAGGTAAGGGCCCATTAATTAAGCCTGTTTATTTTGAGAATTCATTAAAGACAACGATCAAAACTGATTTTCAAGATGCGGATAAAATTACGTCGCTTTTATAAAATAAAAATATAATTTGATTAAACTTACAGCTTTGTTTTACTCAATGTGATGTTTTAATAGGCTATGTTTTCAGTAACTAATTTAATTTAAAAAAAAAAAAAAACCAAAATCGCACACACTTGGCGTACGGATAACTTATTACGATAAATCTAAATACAATTTGTTTTTATGCATTTTAAATGCATTATATTAATAGGTAGTTCAAAACAACATAATGGTGCCAATTCTGTTGTCACAACTTAGCCTAAACTTAACTTAATTTTAGGTTTAGAGCTGTCAAACAACGATCGCTATTCAGAGTTACATAGTTTAACCTAAAATTAGGTCTGTCAGATTTAAATGACTCAACTTAGTTTTAAATGATAATTTGCTATCCTGTTGTTCATCATATACGTCAAATTATTCCTAAAATTAGAAACGTCAAACTAAAATCCGATAAATTTAAGTGGCATGTAAATTGGTGCCTCCTAAATTTAACTAAAATTTCTTAACCGTAAATATTTAAAAATATGCAATTATTTTAACTTATTGGTTATGCAATAAAAAAATGAATATGGAATGCGCGGGCATCGTTCATACGGCGCGCGAACGCGCCAATTTAAAAAATATAAGTATATTTGTTGCGACACAACAATACACCACGCTACTGATATTTCATAAAAAAACTTTTATTAGACGAATTCGCTGCCACTAACAATCAGGGTGGAAGATGATGTGAATGCGGTTGTTATGGACATAATAGAAAAGTACATTTTAATTTATTTTCGCAATGAAGTCCTACTACAGTATTATTATTTTCAAATTGTGAGTATTGTGAATCGATTTGTACCACATTACCTACGCAAGTCTTAGTGGTTTCTGTCTACCCCGAAGGGACTTGGTGTGAGCATATATACCCATAATATGATATAATATAGTATATAACATTGTACTTACAAAAAAAATGTTGTACGAAGTATATTATCTCTCTGAGCTACAAGTAATATTTACTCTTGCAGATTTGGATGTACATGATTTTAACAATACTACAGAATTTGAACAAGACCTTCCGTCTCGGTACTGATGTCATGATGGAAGACGAATAGCATGGATTTCTTTGCGGAAGCAAGGCAAATTCCGCAGTTTATCTATTAAACAACTATATTCATTAGAATAATTATACGAAAATAATTCATATCATATCATTAGTTAGAGGCATGAAAGATTCAGCTTTGCTTATAAATTGTGCGTATGAAATACAATATGCAACAACAATTTATTCATAAAGCAATTATTTATATTATTGGATCTCTTACCTCTTTGCCATTTCTAATTTATTAAGCAGCCCGTCCACTAGCAGCTTCTTTTGCCGCTTATTTGTCCGTTGCCGGATAATAATACGTTCATTACAATCAATTGAAGAAATTAATTAATTAAATTAATTGAATAACCAAAACATTCGCGGCAAAGCTGAGCATGCGCGATCTGCGCACAAATTGGCACAGACTCAGTAAAGATTCTAGCAATAGAAACGCGCTCACGCCACAGATAATAAATAACGGACATTTGTTGTATTTCTACTAAAAAAATACATAATATTTATTTTGGAATATCCAATGAAAACAATTTTAATTGTTTTATATTTTCATGTTGCTTTAATTAATTTAAACAAGGCAATTTGGAATATTTTTATTATTCACCAATAATTTCATTCATTATTTATCAGAATGTGCACGGCTCTAACAATATAATTTAGTAGATGTCAAAATCAAATTAGGTGCTGTCATAACGATGGATAAATTTAATTCAAATGAACATCAGAATAGCGTATCTGATTATTCCTAACTAAAATTAAAAGATTTGTATTTAGGTTTTAGTTAGGTAGGTGTACAACAGAATTGGCGCCAATATGTTAATAATTTAAATAATACCGTTATTTGGTCCCTTTTTTTCAATTAGGTATACTTTCCTCAAAAGCAATTCTTATTTATTTCCAGAAATGCAAATACTTCTAGTTGATGAAAAACCTGAAAAGATACCCGTTGTAAAACTAACAGACATAGAAGAATCAGTTAAAACTGAAACAGAGGCGATTGAAGAGGTTGATATCCAACCAAAAAAACAAGGTGTAATAATGTATGTTTAAAAATAACTTATTTATGCTAATAATTATAATTACGAAAAAATTCTAGTATGATTGCGTATGTTGGGCACTGACAATGTTTCCGAAGGTTAAACGTAACGTCTCTCTCTACGGGTTTTATGTTTTCATCTATTTATAAAATATCATAGTTTTAGTATACCTTGGTTGGAGAGATCAAAATCCTTAAAATGGGGTTTGCGAATTTGTTCTTTAGCAAATCACATAGAAAAGTTATCTAAACTGTCACACTTGTTCCGATATCACCTGAAACTCATATTATGTGAACGAAATCAATCAAATAACATGTTTTCCCTTGAAATTCGACTGGTGATTATCTAGTTTAGTCAAATACTAATTTGTTTCCATACATTTTCAGGAGAATGCTTTCTTCAATCGTAGACCTATCACTTTGCAAGACATTTATGGTATCATGCGCGGCTTTTGCTCCAGCGGCAGCAGTTTCTGCAGATAATATCTACGCATTGTTATTACCTCAAGCTCTGTATTCTTCCAATTGGAGTCAGGTACATAAGTGAAATTTTTCCCTTTGCAAATATGCTTCGTATCACTATCTCAATTGAAATTCCAGGACGATGTGGCGTGGGCGCTTTCTATTTGTGGGTTTGGTGATCTGGCTATGAGGATAGTATTCGTAATTATTGGTAACTGGATCATGAAGATTGGGTGTCAAGAGTTATATATAATTGGAATTCTCATTGGTTTCTTAGCAAGACTAGGTAAATATATTTTAAATATGTCATTACTTAAGAATAATGAATTGCAATTTAGTAATATTAAAATAAATTCTTTTTAAATCTCCCATAAATGATACTGCGCTGCGGTTACGCTTTAAGAAAGGAATAAATCCATTATTTCAGGAATACAATGGACCCACAACTTCGTCGCATTATTGTTCTTCAATACGATTATTGGTATCTCACGGTGCATAACCGCGTTGCTGATACCCATAGTGATTGCCGAGGTGGTGAGACCCGAACAGTTCACTGAAGCGTTTGGACTCTTCTTTGTCGCTATTGGGTTAATTAACCTAGTTCTTTCGCCAGCTATTGGTACGTACATTTTACTGAAAATAACATATGGATTAAGTACCAACATAAAGATCGCACGTCATGGAACGCCCTGCAAATGTGAAATGCACACACATGGAAGTTGAGAGCGGTGGCGACAGGGGCCGTCAACACCGACATGCCGTCACAACCGTCATGCCAACACGTCACAGGAGTCGGTTTTAACTTCCAAGGCGTGCCAATAGACGTTTCCCATCAATATTTCTTTTTTTTTTCAACTAAGTACTTTCACATCAATTAAAAAAATAAACACATTTATTGAGTATTTAACATTCGAACAGATTAATATGATTTTATTTTACGATTGTATTTGATGACCTCCGCGATAGCTCATAGGTAGTGTTCTGTATCTCAAGACGTTGAGATTTAAAAACTAGTTTATAAACACATCAAATTACTTAAATGTTTTTGTGCAGTCTAATATGATAACTGCCACGTGATGTTAGCTTTTTATCATTAATTAGACTTTTTTATATAAGTATTTCGCAATACTTTTTGACGAATAAATATTTACTGTGAATTTATTTTTGCTACATTGTTAGTGCTATAGATAAAAGGTTTTTTGTGATAGGCATTTGAAATAACACGTACCATTTACGAACGGAAACGATGAAAATGTTATTGTGCTTTATTTAATGAGAAGTAATAAATTTGAGTAACGATATTCTCATGAAGTTAACGTTTTTATATTTTACTAGCTGTGCCCACGACTTCGTGCGCGTGGATTGATATTTTTTCATGGGTTTAATGTTATTTGCGCGGAATACTAATTATTTTTCGAAACTAAAAGTCACCGAATGCCGCCTTATAGCATGAGTTATCTAGCAGTGAAAGTTCTGTTTAAATCTGTCCAACCATTCGGATTTTGTTCGCAGTTTAGGTAACGGGCTTTTTTTTTCGGCGGTACCCAAGTTTTTTTTCAAAAAAAGAAGTAGGTATCCTATTTTATGCCTTTTATCATCAGCTCTGAAAGTTCAACCATTCAGATTTTGTTCACAATTTCATGGTTTTTATGTGATGCGCGGTACCCTAATTTTTCGAAAAATGACGAAATAAATTAAGCCTAAATGCCTATATATACCTATATAACCTTCCAGTCAACAAATTGGTCTCGCTGTTCGGTCATTGTTTACAGTTTAATGGGTTTATTTATTTGTCGCGCGGAACCCTAATTATTTTTCGAAAATAAATCTACCCTAAGCAACGACTTATAGCATGAGCTACTTAACAGTAAAAGTCCTGTTCATATTGGTCCTGCCATTCAGATTTTGTTCATAATTTCATGGATTTTTATTTGATGTGTGGAACCCTAATATTTTTTCCTAAATAAATGTTGCTCAAGTTATGCCTAGTAAAACCAGCTATCTGCCAGTGAAAGTCACTATCAAATCGGTTTAGCTGTTTCGGAGTTACAGCCAAGTACACATTTTGACTTTTATCCCCTATCCCAGGGGAACCGTGTTGAATTTCGGGATAAAGAGTATCCTATGTTATACCTCGTAGTATCAACGCTTATCGTGACAAGTTTCATTTGAATCCGTTCAGTAGTTTCGGCGTGATGCGCGGCCTAGAAACAGACAGACAGACAGAAAGACATACAAAAATGAAAAAAAATACAGATTTGGGTTCAGTATCGAATATAGACGCCTCTCCTAAAAAAATTTCAAAATATCTTCAATGTACAGAATTAGACCTGTTTTATTATAAGTATAGATTCTTTTTTACTACATACAATATATTTTTTCGCGTTACCATCTATAATGTACCAGCTTCTTCACCGCGCGCTTGACAATTTAATATTATACAGCCTATGTTACTCAGAGTGGTGAAAGATTTTTTTAAATCTGTGTAGTAGTTCTTCAGATTATTCATTGCAAACAAAAATACAAATCTTTTCTCTTTATAATATTAGCGAAGATAAGCGTAGAAAGACAGGACTTCGTCTCCTCCTACGGTACAGGGTACCAGAAGGATTGAGGCGTCGTTATTACAAAATGAAAATAATAGTCTGCACCGTGTCTATCTTGTAGCGTTTCACCTTCATGTACTTTATTTTCAGGTGCAGTGCAAGACCTGACAAAGAGCTACTCTACTGCTTTCTATCTATTGACGTCATTGTATGCGATCCTAGCGCTGTTCTGGTCAATAGAACTCTTGTACAAGAGGAACAAACACAAACATGTACCAAGAAAAAGGTCGGGGAAGACAAATAAAGCTATAAAATAAATAAATTCATTTTAGCTTTTTCTGGAGTTAGCCTGTTATTAAACTTCAAATAACACTTAAAACTTGGGTCTTGATATGTAAGCCTAAATCAAAACTTCTTCTTTCAAACTTATAGGTCGAGTTCGACACTAGAACCAGGATAAAACATTGGATTTAAGTTACGAACGTTTGTGTTTGCCTTGAGTCTAGGTGTTTTTATGTAGTCATAAGTATATAAGAAGTGTTTGATTGTATTCTATCAGTTGTCTAATATAAGCTCAGAGTAGGTACACAACGATCTTCCCAATCCAGTCTTAGATTCTGACGATTTGAAAAGACTTCCTACTGAAGTCTAGTCACGTAAAGATGATTTTGATAAAGATTATTCGATAATATAATTAAAACTAGAAGAACTAAAAGAACTTAGAAGATAAGGTAATCCTTATCTTCTAATCTTTGGAGCCAAATGGTCTATCTAGTGTAAAAATGTTCGCTTATAGCGTGGCTCTAGGTAGACAACATGCATAAAGCTTCACAAATTCACACATAATGAGAATAAATTAAACTACTTTAGCACGGGTTTGTACACGTGAGAGACCAGTACTATGAATAAATCTCTTGGACAGTTACATTTCACGTTATGTCCAGTTTTAGAGTTCCGTATGAACATAGAATATACAGACACGACATTCACTTCAGTCGTAGTGTAATAGATACTCTTTTTCTTTGCCTGTCAAGTAAAAATACCTGAATTGATTGATTCATTCAAGGAACCAATACCATTCTGTATATGAAATGTGTGTCTATTGGGGTCCCTGTTTAAGCTACTGTATTCTGGTGGAAAGCGATTGCAATCGGTATATTTCAAGTTGTACAGAACTGCCGGAGTACGAATGCTACTTTCACTTGGCCGGTTCTACACTGAGTAATCATTTCATAATTACTTTTTAATTACGTTTTGCTAAGGTCAACTTGTTTTGCACTTTCAATAAAGTAGGTATGTACAACCAAAAAATATTGTTCAATGGTTCTCTAAATTGTATCAACTTGTCGGCTTTGAGTGGCTGCCTTTGATTTAATTGATGGTCGGGTAGGATTGTGAATGTTTACCTTCTACTTAGACTGGTACTAGCTTACGCCTTTTTTATGTTACAAAGGTGGTAAAACAGCACGGCCAGCTTGATGGTTATCGTAGCGTACAGACGCTTGCAAGCAACGGTATCACTTGGCATCACTAGTTCGTTGTCAATCTTATTGTTAGTGAGAGGAATCACTTCTGCATATTCTGCGACGGGCTATATGAATTATCGATGTGAAGTGGAATCTTTATTATGCAGGCAGAGATACTTGCTTACCTCCTTCGTGAGTATAGCTATAGTGAGATGATCGTATTTTAAAAAGAACATTTAATATCTCAGATAACAATTTTCCCGATATTTAGAAATAATTTGTAAACAAATTAATACGATATGGGAAATTATGTATTTAACACGATTCAGGTTTCCTGTTTTTCGTCTGATAAATCGGAAATTTCCTTAATACTTATATCGGAGTCTTATACAAATTTCATGCTGATATATTCCGTTCTATAATCATAAATAATAAATACGTCTCATCGTGAATACGTTTATATATAAACACACACTTCCCTAAAGTTGTTTATTTTATTTAGGGATTTTGCCTATGCTTCTACACTTATAAGCTCTGGGCTAAATTCACTGAACGTGCCATCAACAACAGCAGAATAAAATATAACGATGCCTATCGAATTTCGATGAAACAGTCCAACTATTGCAGCGCGTCGGCAATGTTCGCCAGAGTTAATGTTCCTGATTTCTTTGCCATCATAAGGTCACGAACCGCTGCATTTTGGAACCGTATAAGATCCGCTGGTAACAAGATCCTGGGTAGGTACGCTGGCTGGGTGCCTGGACTCTTCGATTATTAAACACTGGTTATCTGTGCACCATGACCCAAATAGAAAATGAGCAGATAGTATTAAAATTATGTAAAAAAAAATGTGGTTCATTTTATATTATTTAAATCTTTTATGACTAGAATGTAGAGTATTGTACTTATGTTTTGTGTATTGGGTGTTTTAACCATTTATTAAATTATTATTTCCATATTTTTTTTACAGTATTCTTAAAAAAACTGAAATTTTATTAAAAACATACACCTAATCTAGGGATCCACCGATAACGAGGCGCAAGCCCCATCTACCGTTGGTTAGGGTTACAGAGTGAGGAACCTCCTAGCAATGCGTGCTGTGTCAAGGAGTACTGCCTTCTGTATCCGACCCTTGACCCAACCATCGAGCGAGAGCGTTTTGAGGTGTTGGTCGAGACTCTTCGCTATAAGGCCGTTCGCAGAAACGACTATCGGGACAATGACCGCCGTGTCATATTATGAATAGGTACCTACTTACTATCAGAGGCCGTATGCTTGTATGATACCTATGTGTACAGAAAACCATATCATACATGTTTTTTTCCCGATAACTGCATTAAAAATTTGACAATGTTCTCAAATATAGCCATGACGATTATAAGTATAAAAATATATTATTCATAACGGTACTACACCGTTAAAGTTACGTTTTTTTGTTGACACACCGTTAAATGTAAGACGAATGTAGATACCAGTTATAAGTAATTGGTGTTACATTCACATATGATTTCCAATATATCTTGAGCTCTGAAATCTATCTACATACATACTTTACACGTACCAAGACATGCAACTATGTCTTGCGTAGGTTTTTGTACCATCATAATTATTTTAGAGCTTTTTTACAGAGAATACGATACCTATACCTAAGAATTATCTCTTAACAAATTATTATCTCACTAAATGTGATTCAAATTGAAGGTTTTTTCTTTCATAATTGCACTACAGGCTTTTTTTATTTATTGTCCTATTGCCGATATTGCGCTTAGAGATGAGCATGAGGGTTGTGTTGTATTGAATTTTAAAATATTTAAAACAATCAAATATTTATACGAAACGAGATGAATATTACTCCTTGAACTATTTAATTATGTACATTTATGGATTGGAACCGAGTCGTTATTGATTACTAGATTTTAAGAAAAAAATAAATCCATCCATTTATAACTATTACAAGTTAAGTGAGTATGTTAATTTGTTTATGTTAGTCTAAAATAGAATGTATTTGAATATTACGTTACATGGAATGCGGAGTTACAAAATTAATTGATTTTAGGGTCCAATATCCGAGAGAACCAGAATAATTAATAATATCTTTTATTTGTAATTTGAAGCATTCGTTAACTTTAATTTAAATCAAAAATAAATCAAAATTTACAGTACTTTTAGCTAGTTAAATATTTTTTTCCGAACATCACAAAAGGGTTCACCTAAACGGATGATTCATTAGTATTTTTTTTAAAAGTGGATTTTATCGAGTACTTTCTCAGGTATGATTATTTGAGTATTTTCGGTCCCCTGACGGTTTAATTTTTTTATATACTTTTTTTTAATTAATGTTGCTAGATACACATAAATATTATTTGTCGTTATTTTCATACAACATCATCCTTTATCACATATCAGTGATAGCCAATACCTATGAAGCTAAAGCAAGAACATCTAAGAAGCAACAACATTATTAAATAAATTTAAAAAAAATCTCTTTCGACTATTTTTGTATGGGTAAATGAGCAGCGCTGCGCCAGCGAAAAGTGGAATCAAAATTAGTATGAAAATATTGATATTTTGAGAGTTACGTTTTCGAATATGTAGTCGATACATGTTCTTGATAGCAAAAGATATCTACATCTACACTTCTATACTAATATAATAAAGAGGAAAGATTTGTATTTTTGTGGGTTTGTATTGAATAGGCTCCGAAACTGCTGGACCGATTTCAAAAATTCTTTCACCGTTAAAAGCTACATTATCACTGAGTAACATAGGCTATTTATTATACTAGCTGCCCGCCCCGGCTTCACTCGGGTAGTCAAAATATTTGATAAATGTCTACCCGTGCGAAGCCGGGGCGGGGCCGCTAGTACTTAATATACTGCGTACCAGATCAAAATGTTGGACAGTGTTGGTATTTTGGTAATGAAGGCTATTATTATCGCTCATTTAATTGTGTCTATCTATCTAGAATCTATTTTTGCAAACCCGTTTTATGAATATAATGCCTTAACCACATACTATTATTATATTGTCAAAGTTTTTTGTAGCCAGTTTAATGTCAGAGTTTATAAAAACAAAACGTGTTAATACGAAGTTGGTACCTACCTAAATATAGATAAAATATATAATTGACATGGGTCTATTTTGATAGGACTAAATTGAATAAATCCTTTTAAACGAAAACTACTCGTAAAAGCTACGTTACAAAGAAGCCGGTGATAAATTACACAAATATAAGATATTAAAATAAAACATCATAATGATTTCTAAGACTTGAAAAATTATATTTTAATTTTCAACTACCTTCGCTACTTACATAATTAAATAACTCGGAAAATAACAGCCGACAACTCTTACTGTACCAATTAAATTATTTTAACTTAGTTAATATATTTTAAATTATGTGAACCATGATTCTTTAATATCCGAAACTGCACGATAACATAAGGTAATTTGCTCGTAAATGATTTAGCAAGACTGCTTCATCCCAAAAACATACCCATCTTTTCATTCTTTATTAGTCTAGTTTGAGGGCACCCTACACCCTCTCCAAATGGAAATCTTAACGCAATAGGCCGCATATATATCCTGTTGCCATATCAATTATTACTAGCGCAGCGTGTCCCCGTGGAGCACTGGCAACTTTATTTACCACCTAAACACAACACTACATCAAAGTAGTGCTATTTGACTGCGGTCTTCTGTAAGGCGGAGGTACAGTCCCCGGAAAACACACGGGAGTTCCAAATTTGTCCTACTGACGATGCTATAAGGCACTTACGTTACTTTTAGTTTGTAAAAATAATTAGGATTTCTCGCAAAAATATTAAACCCATGAAAAAAAACATTCCACGCGTACGATGTTGCGGGCACAGCTAGTTCATTTATTATTAATATACCATAACTTACGGAACCAAGACTTGAATAGAACGAACATGAAATAACTAAGTATGTTGAGCATCATAGCAATTAATAAAAAATTTATTAAACATAAAGTATGATGGGAAATATTATTCGTCACACCTTACAAAACGAGTATTACTGACCACTATAACATTTACTATGTTCGTGCCCTTTTAAAACCTTCCAACCTTTTATTTAGAATGGGAGTTAGGGCACAAAACCTCCCAGCAGCCTTCTGTAGAGATGATTGTATCCAAATAACAATACTCTTTCTTTCTCTCTCTCTCTTCTCTTCTCACAATCTTTGTAATGGTATGTTTCTGCTGTGATTAAGCTTTCCAGGGTGCCATGAGATTGCTAGAAAGGAGACCCACCGGTCCATCCCTTTATTACCAGCACAGTAGTGAAATGTTCTGTCGTTTGGGATTTTGGTATCTTGTCCGGTCCAACTGTTTGTTACAGAAATTAAAGCACTAAATAAACTTAGATGTCAATACTAATTTAAAAAGCAAATTTTTTTACACGTTTAGGAATATTACTCGGGAACAAGCAAAGAAAGTAGTTTGCTTGGTGGTAAGCGTTACGGCCACAAAGTAATGCAGTTCCACCCAGGACCTTAGATGTAAAATTATGGCATTGCACTGGACTCGGTACTTCGAGACTTCAGTTCTAAACTTTCCCAAAAAATTGGCTAGCTAAAGCACCCAAACCGAAATTCAGAAATGCTTAGCCGATTATCAGACACTTAATTACACGCGGTACTTAGGTACTAATTTAGATGGGATCTATCTTCACTATCATCACTACATATATAATAAAAAAAAAACTGGTCGCTGTCTGTACATGGTAGATATATGAGAAAAACTATTATTGGGAGCCTTAAATAAATATTCAGAAATATTCTAGCCAGTTTCGCCAGCATATAACTATGCCTATTTTGATTGTAATTGATATAACGACCTCAAAGAACACAAAAAACGTGGTCAATTACTCAAAGCTGGTTTATCTGACATGTTTTGTACAGTCAGCTACAAAAGTACTATTCTAGGTATTTATCAATTATATGCATAAGTTCACTATTCCTTATTAACATTACAACAGATATAGTTCACGGCTTCCCAAAAGGGTCCCCCAAGTGGTAGGCAGAGGACTTATAACATCCACATTCCACCGTAGATAATTTGGAGTCAGCGTGACAGATCGAGTCCCTTGGGTACTACACACACACGTCCTTGAATTTCTTCTTAAACGTATGCAGGTTTCCTCACGATATTTTACTTCACCGTAAAGCTTTTTCGTGTAACTAATCACTGCACTTAAGTTAGAAATTATTTTTGTTACGTAGGTATCGTTATTATTATTAAGAAACAATAATGTTTCAAGTCATCCAATCATTGTCTAAGCCTAATGCAACGCATGAGAATAAGCGCATTTCTTTTCCTTTATTTCCAAACAAATATTGCTGATGTGCACCGGAATGACCGATGAACGATGACCAGTAAACAAAGTATCATTTGGGGAACTACCCGTTACGTACTTTTATTATGTTATTGACTGTACTTCATAGTTTTCAGAAAATATTTAAATTAGTTAGTCATTTTATATACTCAAATAACTGGTACGTGTAATATATAAATCAACCGGTTGTTTGCGTATGTCTGTTGAGAATTTAACTAACGGCTTGTGTTGCTAAATTGATTTTGATTTCGTAATATTGAAAGTATATTTTACAATACAAAATATGCATAATATTATAACAAGATCTTAATTAAATAGGATGTTACAGGAAAAATTGGTCATTGGTCAATGGTCATATCTTTAACGGTATTACCTAGTAGTTATTATGGCAATGGGACTCGGAAAGTTAAAACATACGTATTGAAATCAAATTTATCTTTAAGAGTAACTGTGGTTTTAATGCTTCTTTTTATCCCATTGGCCCCGAAGCATTTCCTTGTTCATTCACAAACATCGCTTAATAACTCTACAAATATTGATGTTAACGACATAAATTAATTTTTTAATACATAGATCAAATCACGACATAGCCTATCATAATTTACATACACATATCATCACACCAAGTCCTTCACGGGATAGGCAGAGAGTACCTATAGAGCGCCGCCTCAATCTAATAATAATAATAGGTGTGTCATAAAGTTTGTGAAAGCTACATGTATAGAACTAATAACACTTAAAAACTGCCAACTAATGCCGTTTCTCCTTTACGGCCCATGTCATGCCTATGTTTGAGCTGAGCAGTTATATCTAAAACCTTACGAGATTCAGGAAGTCACGATGAAGTTTCGGATGGAACATGCGTTGTAAGATAGGTTGAAGGGCAATATATTCACTTACTATTTAAATTAGTTGGTTTAACTTATATGACAGCAATATACCAAACCGATCGACCTTACATCATGTTTTCTACAAGGCCCGTCAATAAAATTAATTAGCTTACCTACATAATTTAAATAAAGCCCCATTAAGTTTCTAAAACCAATGAACTAGCCCATAAAACGTAAACAAGGGCCCATTAATGATTCTTCCGCAACTTACCTAGTCGAAATCAACAAATAAAAAAACTTTCCATTAAAATAGTCTCGTAAAATCAATTATGCTCTTAACATCACTCCCGAAGCTATCATATAATGTTATGTGGCACATACTGTACCAAACAGCTAAGGTACATACATACCTAATTTTAAAATTGTGTCCACATTGTGTCAATTACATCCGCTTTCCAAAAAGCTAAATCTTATTTGATATAAATAGCGAGTATTCAATTTCACAGCACTTAAAAACAGGATATCAATAATGTCGAACCTGAGATCATGCCTACTGGTCTCAATGTGGGAGTATCAATTTCTAATAATTACTTTATTGTCCGATACACATAAGTACAAAATCTGTTGGAGTACAAACAGAGTTGCAGTTGGACCTATTTACTTAGCAAATGCACTGTAACTTGCGCACAGAAGCGTACCGATGCGGCTACGTTCATAAGTTCAATGTTTAATGTATTATTCTAATATAAATAAATCAATAAAAGTGATAAGGGGAGATAGACATATTACGCTTAATAAACTTTGTGTATCTCAGTTTATCTCACCGACAGTATGAGAGCCATTAATAAATGAAATTAATACCTTATGTTAAATTGTATTAGGATGACATTGAGAAAACGACTTCGCTGGTAATGTGGCCGGCCTCGGTATTAGTGGAATTTGATAAACTTGAATAAACTTTTTTTAGGCAAACTTGAATTAATTTAAAGATAGTAATTCTACCTGTAAATGGGCCTAGCTATCATATCAGTCATACATTGTAACAGTTACCATCGGGTATCTTATTGGGCATTAAAATTATTAACTATACTCTAACAAATACTCAGAATATATTATAATTCCTTCTCTACCAATATACGCGTTGCTAGTTTCACAGAAATTTAAGATAGTATCAAAACAAGGTTATCTAGAACAACATGTTTGCCAGTATTTGTCGCCGTAAATGCCGGTAATACCCAGATTTCATCTTATCAATTTATCACCAGTGAAAACTAAAACAACTGTAAGTATGTATTTATTAAGTCTGCGTAGCATAACAGCTATAAGCATTGCTTAGCATCGCCCCGCCCAAAATTGATTGTAAGCAACTTTCACTTTAGTTAAAATTAAATCTAATCTATAAAGTAAAGTTCGACGAGACCGCTGGTCTAATGGTTATCATACTTGACTGCTAAGCTAGAGGTCGCGGGTTCGATTCCCGCCGGGGCAAACATTTATATGACAAACATGTTTGCCTTGGGTGTAATGGCATTCTGGGGTCTCCGCTGTCTGAAGAGGCCAGAATGCTAATTAAACTATATTTACGGGTAGTGTAAGTGTTACGGGATGTAAACATCTCTTTATCAGAGAGACCGTGCATGCCGGTTCATAAATACTTTTTATTTGTTCCTATTAATAATAATTAGTACGTAATATTTAGGATTATCAAATGGGGGTGGCATAGTCACTGTGTGAAAAAACCCCTTTCTAAAAATAAAGATTAAAAAAAAAAAAAAAAAGTGTTTGGTATGTATTTACAAAAAGAAAAGTATATAAGTATTCTATCAGCTGCTGGTTCCCTTACAGTACAAGCTTTGCTTAGTTTGGGGACAGATGGCGCCGTGTGATAATGTACTAGTATTATTATTATATTATTATAACACACGTTAAAGACACGTGATTAAAATAATAATAAGTTAATTAAGGAAAACGTGCCTTCAAAAATATTCCGTATACATGTGCTCGTTTTTAGTGTTGTAGTTCTCACTTTTGCCATTTGCCTTCCTTTATAACAGGTGTTTAAGACATCCGTGGTATTATAAGACGAGCAGATAAACATATATACTCGTACACACAGACGGACGTGCAGACAGGGAGACAAAAACAAATGTGTTCTTTCTATGTAGATAAAGATTTATAGCCCCCCAATTTCCCAAATTTTAATTAGATGTCAAACAGATTTGGTCTATATACAGTTTTGATAAAGTGTAGATTTTATCGACATATTGTTTAAAATCCTGGTGTTTAACCAGCAGAATATTACACAACGGAAAAGAAAACCTCTCTTCAGGTTTAGAGGTTTCAAGCAGTGTGTGTTGCTCAGGCTCTCGCAGGTGTTATATTGCGAAGCAAATGGGTGTGCCTTTTTGCACAAAGCTAGGTAGATATGTTTGATTCCACTTAATATGCATGCATGGTTGGAATGCATTTTAAGTGTTTAAAATTTTTAAGAATTAAGAAGTCATAAAACTACCTACGTTTTAGACGTTCGCTCAGCATTTCGTGAAATCAACTGCTCCGCGCGGTTCCATCTTTGTTTTTTTCTGACAAACTTTGACAAATTATTGGAGGAGTAGTCACGGCAGGATAGAGGATTTATTTTTCTTAAATTAAAAATAATCGAAGCTAGCATTACCACAAGTGTTAAATTCACCCCTTTCAAGAAAAGAAGAAAACCGGGCACCCTACTCTTTTTCTTTAAATTCGTTCAGCCGTGGTGTAATTGACTAATAGCTCAGAGTAGATAATATACTAACAGCCTACAGTAAGAAAGATAATATTGAAGTTAGGTACCGTGTTTTCAAGTAAGCAATTAGTCGAGAAATGATAAACGCGTTCATTGACATTTATTGCAAAATAACAATATAAGTGGTGAACGATTTACATCCTGCGAACTATGATACAGCTATTATGTTGTTGATATTCTGTAATTATACTATTCACTAACTTTCCGTTGCGTCTGCGAATGATTGTCAGTTTCCGAGAAAAGGGACAGATAGTAAGTCTTATATGTTTTTGTACTTCATTCAGGGTACTAACCCTTTGTTCAACTGTTTAGGTGTGATTGATCAACACACAAGTAACAAG
This sequence comes from Falcaria lacertinaria, assembly GCA_951449985.1. Classification (NCBI taxonomy): domain Eukaryota; kingdom Metazoa; phylum Arthropoda; class Insecta; order Lepidoptera; family Drepanidae; genus Falcaria; species Falcaria lacertinaria. Next base: position 2,960,433 of record OX602109.1, on the reverse strand, counting down.
TAACAAGTAAGGATACATTTAATTATAATACTTACGAAATTGGAAAAAACTATAAGGCTCGCACCTTGTCACACAGCGTCACTAGGTCCTAAACCAAGCAAATCTTACCGGTACCGGACACCTGATAGACAACTTAAGTACTTTCTTTTTACACGACTACGGCGAAGCAAAAAGGAGGGGACCATAGCTATTCTCATATGTTCACACTAATATTATAAAGAGGAAAGATTTGATTGTTTGTATTGAATAGGCTCCGAAACTACTGGACCGATTTGAAAAATTCTTTTACCTTTACCAAAAGCCAGTATTAAATATATTAAAATATATAATATATATCGGCTGAGATCTTTTTCTTTTTTGATACTTTTTAGAGCGTGATTTCGGTTTTAGTCGGGTTTCAGTTTATGGATTTTTTTTGTACAATACACATAATGTTCACCACAGCCCTTCGAGTACGATACCTATACGGTTTTTGGAAATGCGATTTGAGGTGAAACAATTTTATTTAGGTTAGTATGTTTTTCTTTCTCTTGTGTTTTTAAAAGTTAGTTTTCAATCAATAATATATTGTTTGGTAATAAAGAATTATTACCATAAAAAAACAACATTGCAATAGATATCTAAATGTCTTTAAGCAATCCCATATTAGGTAGGTATATATTTAAGTTCATTATTATATGGAACATTTTTTTTTCTTATCGCCCCAGGCTAATTAATTGCCGCTATTGCAATTATTGGACCATTATAACAGTAATAAATCTTTGAATGATAGGCAGTAATATCACACATGAACACAATACTTGCAAGTAATACCAACAAACATCGTTAGCAAGACAGTATAATGACACAAGCAAGGGTGTTAACCCGCCGATAGTTGGGTCGCATCGCTTAGAATGATGTTCTTGTCGTGTTGTACTTTAAATTATTAGGTATATAATTATAATTTTAATTAGATACTACCTGCCCGCTTCGGCTTCGCACAGGTTCCTAATAAAAAATGAGATAAATTCTATTTTAAAGCTTTTCCGTTCGATTTTCTTTACAAACATTATCCTCATAATAACGAACTTAAATGAATTGACCAATTTGGTGCAGTTGTTCAGAAGTTATGCGCGTACATACATTTCAGCGATTCACTTTTATTAATATAGATCCGCGATCTTGAGAAGCCTTAACAATGGTTAGTACTTGGATGGGTGACCGTCCAAATCATACCGAGTACCCCCGTACTTCTGACAGCACACCTCAGAAATAGGTCTGACAGATGCAGATAGTCTGACAACCAAAAGTCACGAAACCTAACCTAACAAACAAAAAAAACTTGCAGGAGTAAAAGCGGCGAATCACACACGCTTAAATATAATAAATAAAAAAATTAACACCTTTTTTGTTTCTTTAATTTAAATTGAGTAAAAATACACCAACTCATTTAAATGTTTAAAATTTAGAACGGCAATTAATTGCCACGACTGTGTTGCTAGCGTCAGTGTATTCTATTTCTAAATATATATTTTCATATCGTTTTCGTTTGAGGATATCGTAATAAAATAGATTTTATAAATCATGTTTTCGTTCATGTCAATAATGCCATTTTGATTATTATCGGTTCAGTGAATTAGAAGAGAAACAGACAGGCAGTCTTTGTTCTTTGTGCATTTATTAAGTAGTACCTATGGACGAGTCGTGTGGTAGGTACATATCTGGTTTTTAATTCTATTACCTACGGATTTTGCTTTAATTAGGTACAAGATATTTCCAATTTGAGACGAGATAAACAATATATTTTATTAAATATCACTGAGCCGGTTCTAAATTGGCAAATTATTCCATTATTAAAATGTACCTTATCTATACGTGCTACCATTGTGTTTCTAATGGAATGTTACAGAACAAATAACTTTATTTCTGGTATAAATAAAGTATTTTTAAGTAAGTTTATTCAATCAGTTTATTTATGAGAACGATATAAGTCACTCACACAATAAATTATGTGGCTAAAGCAGAATTTACATACACCAAAGAACAGTTAAAATACTTAAAAATATAAATAAACACTAGTTGACTTTAGTAACATTTATAAAAAATACACGAATGCAAGTAATACATATATTTTACGGTATTGCCTTAGAGTATAGCATCATCAAAGCCATGTATGAATTGATTAACTACTGGTTTCTGCGTGCCATTGCCTTTAAGAATATCGTCTAAAGTGCTCTACACCAACAAAATAATAAAAAAAAAAAAAAAAAAACCCTACTAATATTATAAATGCGAAAGTGTGTGAGTATGGATACATGTTTGTTACTCTTTCACGAACAACACAAAACTTGTGAACCGACAGGAATGAAATTTGGCACACAGATAATTTATAACCTGGATTTAACAAAAGGTATCCTTTTTTATCACGTGAAAATGTTTTTATCCCGGAAAAAATTTAGGTTGCTTTGGGATTCTAAGCCTAACGCGGAGAAACTATAACAAAAATCTTTCCGCTCATACCCACCAAAACTTATAGGAGTTTTAATACAATAATTATAGCAATTTGTGGCCATTTCAAAGTACATCACGCGAAGTCTCTCTCTGGCATAGTAATATAAATTTAGTTTCAAGGTTTTTATTGTCCTTGTATTCTAACAGCTTCAGGTTCAATGAATTAATAGAGCTACTTATATTATATTATTATATTGTCATCCAGAAATCAGCCGCGAAACATAAGTCAGGCATCATTATTCTCCTGCCATTATGCCATATTATTTTGGGTCGGCGCAATATGTATTTCTCTTCCATCCTTCTCTATCAGCCGTTATCTCTGTATTCACTTCCTTTCTGGCTACTTCTTTCACACAGTCCATCCATCTTTTCTTAGGTCTACCTCGACCCTATACCCATCCACATTCATACCTAAAACCTTTCTTACCACGTTGTCTTCATTTCTCCGCATAACATGCCCATACCGTGACAAATGCTTGCTCCTCAATCTTCGGTCACTGGAGCTACTTTCAAACTTCCTCTAATAAACTTATTTCTTACCATGTCCATTCTCCTTACGGCACACATCCATTTCAACATGCGCATCTCAGTTGCAAGCAGTCTTCTTTCATCCGTCGCCTCTGTGGCCCAGCACTCTGATTCATACATGACAGGAGGCCTTATCATGGTCTCATAAATTTTACCTTTAAGCTTTAGAGGGAGTAGCATGTTGTTCCCGCGACCGGCCGCCATATTACCAACATAAGTCGGTGCTCATGCATAATTAAAATGTGATAAATTCAAATATATATCTCAAAAAACCATTTAAACAGGCTGATTTATTTTTATTACAAAATCCACAGCTCTTACAAGATTATCTTAAGTGTATACGTCTAGTAAACAATATTTGCAGCCAATAACGAATTTAAACAAAAAAACTAATTATAGACATTTGTGTTGGTTAAGGTAGCTGCTACAGGGCATGCTATGCTGCTTACATAAAATGAGCATTATTACAAAGTAAATTAATTAAAGACATTACTGTAAAATAGTGTGTGCTTGTGTGTGGGTGTGTGGGTGTGTGGGTGTGTACATACACACCCACACACTCACACAGCCACACACACAAACACATACACATGTATGTGTTTGTGCGTGTGTTTGAATGTAAGTTTATGTTTTTTAAGAATATTTATCATTAAATACAAAATCAAAATCATTTATTCAGTTTAGGCCTAAGGTCTAAATTACCCCCAGTTCGGAAAAAGCCAGCTGAGAAGAACCGGCAAGAAACTCAGTCTTTTTTTTCATGTAACAATCATGATATATAACAATTTGTATCAACATTCTTCTAGACATTTGTAGGAAATTACAAATATCAAAATGAAAGCTGCCAAATTGGGTTTGTCACTGCTTTCATGAAATAAATATCTTTATTAATTATTTCATAACCAAATGATAAATTGTGTATCGTATCTTAATTTTCATGTATTAGCCTCCATTTTCAATCAATAAGCAAAGAGATAATTAATAAAAAAAACGGCTAAAACATTCATTATTTTGCTGACTACGCAGAGTCGAGCAATTACGGGATAAACCGGTAGATGCGGCAACAAACGTGATGCACCTTAACTTTGATGCATTTAATTATATAGCGGTCATTGTATGTATGATTGTATCTATTACAAGCTTTCCGCTCACGATTTCATCGGCGTAGATATAACATCCTTACGATAAAGTACTTGTACGAAGAATTTGAAAAAATAAATGAGATTTCCAAAGTCCTTTGGCATATTACCATGTGGTGATCCCGCTCCCTCTTCGGGTGATCTTTATCTTCTCGTACCTCCTGAGATAAGGCTGTATAGGATTGTTGCTCTATATAGATTACACTGTGCTACAGATAAACGAAATCATAGAAATCCCCCAAGCAATGATCAAACCGCTGCCATCGGGACAGAAGGGAGAGTCACCACCGATGTTATCAACAGCCTGTCAAAGAAAAACATTTATTTCTAGATTTCGTTAAAGACGATCTTTTAAATTAACTATATTTGCTTTCTCTCTCTCCCGCAAAAGGATACAAAGTATAAAAAATCTGACTCGTGAAGGATTTGAACCTCCGCCCTCCGATGTTCAAATACTATATTATATCGGTGCTCTAACCTACTGAGCTAACGAGTCCTGTTTTCTCCCGACAAAAAATAACAACGCTTCACATAACGTGACGTCATACTTAAGCCTTCTGCAAGCATATAAATTATTTCTATTATAGTTTTTACCAAAATATATATAATATATATCTGGTGGACCACCCTTATCACTTAAGGGTATAAAAAAAGTTTAAGTCCTATTCTCAGACCTACCGAATATAAATAACAAATAATACACAAGAAACATCATGAAAATCAGTCAAGCCGTTTCAAACAAGTTTTTTTTACTAACACTATGAGACGAGAATTTTATATATTAAATAGCAAAAGGACATCATCCATTTTGATCCAAATCTGAATGTGCCTGCCCTCGCAATATTCTTGTATATTCTGTTAGAGCTTACCCGTCTGAACTATATGGCACCAACGCTATAGGACCATAGTCGCTGATTTTATTTGAAATCGACATCTGAGTATTCATAATTTTTTGTTGAAAATATGAATTCAAAATAACCAAACATATTAAATGTCCAGTTTTGGTGTCATAGTTAAAACTTGCTCAGTCGGACAAGATCTCACAGAATTTCCTGCACTTTCAAATTTGGACCAAATCTCTATGAAACATGGATGATGTCCTTTGTGAATTATGCTGAAGTTCTTTAGGTAAATTATATGCAAAAGAAGACCGGAAATAACTAGATAAATCCTGAATAGAACCAATGCGGTAAAAACAAACGTCAAACTGCTAAATCACCATTATCAGGGAATCTTCGACCTTAACCTCTTGCAAAAAAATATACACTATCTGACATTACAGCTGATTGTAAATAAAAGTAGGTCAAACGAAATAAGTACAATACATTTATACATCGGCATAAAAATAAAATTAACCTTTTTAATGACTTTATCTAATATATAAAATTCTCGTGTCACAGTTTTCGTTGCCATACTCCTCCGAAACGGCTTGACCGATTTTGATGAAATTGTTTGTGCTTATCCGGTATCTATGAGAATCGGCCAACATCTATTTTTCATCCCCATAAATGCAAAAAAAATTGTCCACACGAGCGAAGCCGGGGCGGGCAGCTAGTGATCTATAAATTTATGTGACAGCTAATGAGACCATTGTCATTCTCAGGTCCATTTTGATTTTAACTATATCATTATTGTTGTACATAATACTATAGCTGGTACCCACGGCGTCGCCCGCATGGTTCACTATCCCTCGGGAACCACACAATTTTTCGGGATAAAAAGTATGCTATATGGTATCCATTCCAATTATCATACAAATTAATTCAGTCAATGAGGCGTGAAGAGGATACAAACACACACACACTAATACACAATCTTTCGCATTTATAATTTTAGTGTGAAGTGTGATGTATAGCATAAAGCGTATGTATTGCGGCTGAAACAGTCAGCAATATTCTGCAGATTGTACAACGAGGTCAAATGAAAATCATGTATGTACGAAGAATACGACGATACTAATTGTTGTTATTAGAGTTCTTGGAGATTGGAACGTAGGTTGCACATTCTGTAATTGTGGCCGTGCTGATAACTAGAAATGTGACTCAGCTTATTATAAATACGGAAGAAAGTCTATGTTATCTGTATATTTAAAAGCAAAATACTACTCACTGACTGACTGACTGACTGTTACCTAGATCAAGAGATGTTAAGAACTATAAGACCTTGAAACTTATTTACTCTTTTCACGATCTGGATACTCACTAAGAACGGATTTCACGCAAATCCCAAGGCGATTATTGTCCTAGCAATTTTTTTTCGACTTCGCTTGCGTACAAATGTAAAAAGCATTACTGGTGAAGGAATTTTTGAGATCGATCTAGTATTCTTTTTAGAATGTATTAATTACAAATAAAATGCATAAATACAAACTTTTATCTTTCTGATATTATAGCACCTACATAACATATTGGTAAACCGGCAAAGCCGCGGAAGAAACCTAGTATTTTAAAAGAGTAGATAAACGCAATCATATTCGGTAGGTTCATTTAGAATCGAAATATGAACATATAATATGACAATTTACATTGGAATATCACACACTGTATACTATTTGCCTGCTAACGGTTTATTTATAACCATCCTTTATATTATTATTTAATACTTTAAACTATTGTCTACAAAAATAATGAGCCAACCTATTATTGGAGGCATATGAGAAATAAATCAAACTAAAATCTGTCAACACCTTTTACCGCAGATATTGTTAGTTCAAACGTGACAGGTGGTAAGCCAATTGTCATTTTCCAAATTCCAATACCAAGCTACAACTATAAATTTATAAGCGAAGAAAATGGGTTGTTCTTAGCCTTAAAAACCCATTGTTCTGGAAAAAATACTCTCATACCTTAATTCCCCCGACCTCCACGGCAGTTTAAATTAAAATAGCGTTAATATAATACCGTTTTAGCTCTGATAATCAAATCCTAGCTCAAGTACATCAGCCAATTTTAATAATTCTGCGTCATTACAGACATAACGTTGTCATACTTGTCATAAATAATCCAAATAATGCAATTTAAACAAGCCCCAATCTCAAATATGAAAGCATATTGAGGTAATGTGTTTTTGTTACGTCAACATTCTCATAAAGAATATACACTAATAAATCAACATTTAAAACGCAGCAGCCGCACATACACTAGTTATTTACTTACCTACAGCTTGGGACTATTTATAACTTATATTCAGAACTGTATAATAATGTTCCACCTGATATTTGTTAATAATTGTGTTCACGGAACAGTTTTTATTATCTCACCACATACAAACAGATTGTCTAAATTCTTGCCAGATTACAAGTTCTCTACAGAACACTTACTCTATAGTTCTCTAACAGAATGAATAATAATTCTATACGTTATTTTATTTTACATATGTATGTATGTGTTAAATTAAATTGTTTTATTATTAAGTAGACGACTCTCACAGCTTGAAATGTCGGCGTTCGTCTCATAAATTCATTTGGAGAGACTTGTATCGGACGCGGCAGTCGATGTGTTGATTTTATTATTTCGTTGTAGAACATTTATTAACCAGAGTTCGTAATTATGTTGATTATCTGCTTTCGAGCTGTCCACTTCAAGTGACGTACCCCAGAAGAAAATAAAGTTTAAAGTGCCGCGAAGATTACATGAGCTTAGTTTTCACGTAACATAAGGAATAGGTTGTTTACAGTGAACAGAAAGCTAGAATCGAGTTGTTTGTCAATTTGTGGGAAATCCGAGAGTTTTGTTTAAATTATATCAAGTATGCTCAATTAAAGTGTTACATTTTAAGCCAGTGTACAAACAGCCTCCGTAGAAGACAAGATAACAAAGGATTTATGAGACCACCAGTAGAGGTATAGGAGGTAATATATAAAGACGTCAGGTCGTGTAGGTATCGATTCAAAGGGTTTTTGATATCGTAGTGAAAATGAGTGGGAAAAGGATGGCAGTGGTGTGCGAAGAAGGGGATAAATATGAGTTGGTTCCACCTGAAGGAGGCTGGGGGTACCTCGTGTGCGTCGGACTTTCCGTTATATTTGTAAGTACTTGTACTTTTATATTTGAATTACTGTTCCGCCTGCGACTTGGTCGCATGGGATTTGAAGTGACGCCTTTAGGAAGTTCAATTCTATATCTCGTTAGTTTTCTAGAAATTTAAATGCTAAGTCGAGGCCGTCATTGATGGCAACACGTAGCACGCGTTACATTTCTCTTATTCTCCTTTCAAATTCTCACTTCTTCTTACAGCTTAATTATTTAATGATATATATGTCTTTAAAAGCTGTGGTGACCGTGTGGTATTGAGCATTGCCTACTGAGATCTAGCAACGCAAGTTCGAGTCCCACCGGTCTATACCAATGAGTTTATAAAAAAAACTTAAGTTCCTGCACTTAAGTCTTTTTCACACAAATTTGTAGTAACACCAAGTGCTTTGAGGTGAAGGAAAACATTGTGAGGAAACCTGCATACGTCTGAGAAAAAATCAAGGATTATTCCAATAGAGTTTCATATTGTTAATGCTGACAATGTCAAAGTCTCAAAAATATATTGAATTGACAAACACCCGAGCTGTTCAGATGTCATTGATTGAAACAGTGATATTATAGTGTAGCCCACGGCACGGGCGATCTAAAATAAGTATACGCAATTACTTGCCTAATGTATGACCTAGAAGTTTAAGTGACGTGAGTACATTGAACCTGGATCAGATAGAAAACTCAAGGACGTAATATTGAGTATCTTTTTTATATATAAATACTATCTCAGCGAAAATGATAAATAAAAGTTCTTTTAAGATATTCGATCTAATCTTCGAAATACTGTAATCTGTGCAACATCCTAGGGATTTTTTCATAAGCAGTTAATAAGGACGAGTAAGTCGTTCGTGTATTGGCTTGCGTCACGCTAGCCCATGCAACAGATGCAGTTTCATACAAGGCTTTAATGTTAAAAATGGCACTGCACTACGCTTTTTTACGCTACGTGTTTTGTCCAGTAATTTGACTGGCTACAATGCCTTCGAAGGACACGGTAATAATACACACTACTGCTTGACGACAGACTATCTAATACTGCAGTAATAATGACGCCGTGTACAGGATGGTACTAGATATACCAACTGTTAATAAGATGGGCATAACCTCAGAATAGGATTAAGCTCGATTACGCTAGACATAACGAACTAACAAATAATATCCTATTTTTTATGAATATCCAATCTGTATACAAAGTTCAATGCTTGTTCAATGTAAAATAATGAATGTCTATAACATGTTAATCATTTGAAATCCTTTCTAATTTATTCCAAGCAGCAGATAATGTGCTCTTGGTTATTCAGAAAGAAAAAAGAAATGTCAATTAGCCCACAAATTTTTTGACATCATTATCGTACCATGTACCTAGATATGATCTACATTAACTCTCACTTCGTTTTTTATCATTCACATTGTATATATACCTAGTGAGTTTGCTACAATCAAAGTAGTTGAAATACTTGGTATATATATTAATATTTTCAACTGGTAGTAATATTGACCTGACTCAAAACTAAGTAAACTCGAACTTTAAAATACACATATTGCAATCTCGAACTCGGTATTTCATAACGATTTACAATACAGACCTATGCTACCGACACTAGCTTGTAAACTAAATTAAAAATAGTTTCTTAATCATGTTCTTATTACAAATGTAGCAAAAAGGTTAATTGCACTTTGAACACATGTTTTATGAGAGATAAAAATCAACATAATATGTATTTGCTTAAAAAATTGCTCGGGAACGTTATTATTATTAAACACAAAATGTTTTCATTGTATTCCAACAGTTTTGGGGCTGGTTTGAATGAGGGTCTCGTTAGCGACTGGCGCATGTATATTTTTCTAAGGAAGGTAAATAGGTGCATGGCCCGCATGGTAGAACGCGGTTGCCGGCGGTTCATTCACAACACAAGTTTCATTCAGAAGTTTAGTTAAAAACGGCACATGGGAAAGCCGTTTATTTTCAATGAGTGGGGAATGGCCCGCTAGATGATAGTTCGTTGTTTGTGTTAAATAGTTGCTAAAATATTCTGCCCGAGGACAAAATATTCCATGAAATTGCTAACCACACCACATCACGCGATCTTGTTTTGACAGACTTGCTTTTTTATCGAATATTTTATGATAACCTGAAATCTGATCAAATTATCGTTTGAAAATAAATTATGTGTAGTATTGTTTTTAAAACTATCCGTTCTACAGTTAATAATTAATTATAAATGTTATTGATCTGACATTTTGGATTTGATGTTCATTAAGATTAATAAAAATGTTGAACATTCATAAAATGTTTAATTTATTTATAATCAATACCTGCTTATTAATTTATTAAGTTGAAAAGTAAAGTTATTTAAGTTGATTTCAATAACATACATGCACACACTGCGTACGTTCCTAAACTACAAATTCCTAGAGCAAAAGCTACTTCTATTAATATAGCGGTACGACTTATGTTTTTGCTACAATATTTGTTTATTTATTTATTTAAGGATCGCCAACATGACATGCATTACACTTAACATAGTTTTAATTTATCAATTGAGGCTTATAACTAAATGCTGCCACAATTATAGGCAACCACGGCATGCGATATCTATAATATAATTACAATAAATAGCTATGTATTATAATATAATGTAATTAGTATAATGTATTGTGAAAATACATATCCTACCGCATTATGTTATGAAAATTATATTATTGACAGATACTTAATGTAATATTCAGAGAAGTAGGGCAGCATTTGAAGTTTTTTGCAAGGAAAACGAAACAGTTTTAGACTATAATCAGCTTAATTAAATTGACATAATGTAATCCATACCACGCTTAACAGCACCTGCTGGATTTACATGTTTTAACAGCAGTTACATAATAATTTACATGTTATTTACACATAAAACTCGATTAAGTTGTTTTTTTTTTATACCACTAAGGTGGCACACAAGCATACGGCCCACCTGATGGTAAACAGTCACCGTAGCCAATAGCCGCTAGCAATACCAGGGGTATCACTACGGGGTGCCATCCATGTTGCTGATGAGGACTCACTGTGCTAGCAGCAATACTACTAGCCCAGCGTATCCTCGTGGAGCACTGGCAACCTTACTTACCGCAGAAACACAACACTACATCAAGTAGTGTTATTTCACTGCGGTCTTCTGTAAGGCGGAGGTACAGTCCCCAGTCGGGCGGCTCCAATTTAAATGGGATAACCCACGGGAAATCCCAAATCACCCTACCTCTCTAGATTATATTATAGATTATAATATAGATAAATATTATAACATCTTCGTTTTCAAGAGACAAATGGCGCTCTATACTAGAGCGCCATTTGTCTCTTCTCGTTCTAGAGCCAAGTCCCTTACGGGGCAGGCAGAGGCCTGCCCCGTAAGGGACTTGGCGTGATGATATGTATATATGTATCTTCGTTTTCGGGAAATTATTAAGCGAGGGAACGAGACAGGAATACAACATCGATATGACATCCAGGATGATAATACGATTGCTATTATTCAAATAATTTGTTAAAACGCGTTGCAACCGCGGTTTTACGTGCACGCAAATTTCTCCATGAACCCTTTTCAACCGACTTCAAAAAAATTAGGAGGTTCTCAATTCGACTGTATGTTTCTTTTTTTGGATATTTGTTACCTGATTATTCCGCCAATTGTGAATTGATTTTGATGATTCTATTTTTGTTTGGTAGGTCATACTTCAGAGGTGGTCCCATATATATTTTATCAAAATCGGTTGAATAGTTTCGTTTTTAAATTGAAAAAACGAAGAAAAACATATGTCATCCAAGTAAACAAAATTACATATTTCGCTTTGCCGTGACTATTCAGTAGTGTTTACGGTCACTGGAGTAGTAACAATGAACTAACGATGAAGCCGGAAGGTTTCCTGTGGCGTTTCTGGGTAATCTCCGAAATGGCAGAACCGATTTAAACGGGAGTTTCAGTGGCAGATAGCAGATTTTGCTGGGTGTTCATTTTTTGAAAAATTAATTGGGGTTAGGCACTACAAATAATATCCCATGAAATTGTTAACAAAATACGATCGGCTGAACGGATTTGAACAGGACTTACACTGGCAAGTAGCTGATGCTATAAGGCGTAAATCGGGCTTAATTTATTTTGGAAAAGTAATTAGGGTTCCGCGCAGCAATTAAAAACCATGTAATTCAAGGCAATATTAACCAGCCGTGGTGGCCTTGTGCTTGAAGCAACAGCCTGTCTTCTGATGGGCCCGGATTCAAATCCCGACCAACTCATTGGTACAAATGGGTATTTCTAAATTTAAGTACAGTGATTAACCACGAGCTAGAAAGAGAGGTGTGGCAAATTGGGATCTCACTTTCTTTCAGAAACATACAATAATATTGGGAAGTGTCCACACTCCCTGCGTAGCGTATGAGCGAAGGGATGAGAGTTGTCATCAGCCCCTTACATATTGTTTCATGTCTCGCTTACCAAAGCGATTACCATTACATACAATGCTAATTAATATGGAAATCATCCTGACAAATTAAATATAGCAACGATTCGTTTCACGTCTGAAAATCCTACTAGTACCTATTATAAATGCGAAAGTATTTGAGTATGGATGGATGGATGTTTGTAAACTCTTTCACGCAAAAACTATTCAACGGATTTGGATGAACACATAGGATACCCCGATTTTTATCCCGGGAAAATATTTTTATGCCGGGAAAATTTTAGGTTTCTCTGAGATTCTAAGCTTAACGCGGACGTAGTCGCGGGCAGAAGATAATACGACATAATATTTATAAGCTTCTTGTTGAAAGCAAACGTTCTAGTTATCTTTGCCTCCTCGAGGATACTCTGTGTTTTTAATGAGAAGGCAGGTTCGCCTCTTATGCTGCTAGCGTAGAAATTCCTCACAAAACAAGGATGGAAATTTGCTAGTGATAATCCAGCTTTTGCATGCGTTCATACGCTACGGTGACCGCTTGCCAGCACACTGTCTCTGCACTCGATTGACACCTTCAGTATAAGAAATGAATAGACGAAGACCGTCACGTCTTCGCTACGCTAATAAAATATAATATTTTATATATCTCAGCCCCAAGCTTACATTAATTTATTCTATCCATGTTCCATTTTAACTTACTTTTTCAATAGCAAATGGCACGTATCCAACTTCGCTTCCCGCGGAGACGGCTGTGTACTTTTTAAATTTTCATAGCTCGGGCACTTTGTCACTCTGCCTGCTTTCACATCTTGGAAATACTTAAGGGAGTTGTATATTTATACTTATTCAAGGTTTGTTTTCTTACACGAGTGCAGAGTATTAAGTTACTTTTATAAGTACCTTATAAAGGCTAAAGCTGAACAAATATGCTAAAATAATATAATAATAACAATGCTTGGACATTATCACACAGCGCCAAACTAAGCAAAACTTGTAGGTACTATGGGAACCACCAGCACATAACGACACCAAAAAAACTCATTAAAGTTCTAACTATAACACAATTTACTCGACACTGGAAAAAATCTCAACCGCTCCGCCTGATTTCCAGTTTATTTTTTTTATATTTTTTCAGATAGCGGGCACTGCTCATCAGCCAGTATTCGGGTTTATTTACAATGATTTTCTCAACGAACTAGGAGTTGGGACCGGTGCAGTCACTCTAGTCTATGGGATTTTCCAAGTTACATTAGCAGTTTCAGGTAAAGTATATTTTTTATTTTCAGATAAATGTTATTGATAAAAAAAAATAAGCTTATAGTTTCTATATTAAAGGTTTTGATTAAGTGCTTTTAGTTCTGTTCGGTTGCACGGATAGTTTTTTTTTTATCTCTAGCGCCAATATTTCCCTTTCGCTTTAGCACGTGGTAGGTGGTCACCAAAATAGTAAACAGTATGATATTTCATTTTTGTTTGATTTGCCCCGTCTACTGCTAGTAAATATTTGAGTAGAGGTCTGCAGTAGAAACCCTTATTGGTAGCCCAATTTTCACTCAAAATTACTGCCATCAGATCTCCGCAACACATTTTACGGCGAAAATATATTTCCTGAAATGAGTTGCAGTTGAGATAACGAGCTGCCTCGAACTTCTTTTGAATTTTATTGTTATTATTCAAATTAATTTACCAAGAAACATTTTTATTAATACTTTCAAAATGACACAACATTATGCGATTTTTAAATGTCATTCCTGCGTTTTAAATGCAAATTTAGATCATATTGTTGTATCTATTGTTATGCGACACTATAAATTGTCTTTTCTATATCCATTTTCTCTAAATTTGACCAATAACGTAAATGTGGTAGATATGTATCTATTTTATTATAAGCGGTTTTTTTTGCAGGTTTCTCAGCGAACATAGCTTTGAAAAGGTTATCGCTACGACAAGTCGGCCTAATTGGAGCATTTATTTACACTCTTGCGTCATTTCTAGCGATATTCGTAGCGTCGACTACGCAGCTTATTATAACAAATGGATTCCTCCAAGGATTGGGGATGGGTTTGCTCATACCAGTATCCTACACCAGTTTCAATAGCTACTTCACAAAGAAAAAAGTACTCTATCTCAGTTTGTGTAAGGCATCAATTGGACTGATAACGATGGTATATCCTCTATTTATAAAGTTTACGATAGTTGAGTTCGGGTTCAGGGGCACTTTAGCTATAATTTGTGCCATATCGGCTCATAGTATATTTGGAGCGCTGGTCATGCACCCTGTGCAGTGGCATATGGTGAAGCAACGGAAGCCGGTGGAAAAAATTGTTTGTAAGTACATTACTCCCTAATTATTGATATATAGCAAAACACTTGGAACATAATCGTTAATGTATTTGGACTTCACAAATATGCTCGTGTATAAATTAGACTTTCATTTTTGAATTTCTTTATTTGATGGTATTAAACTGTCTCGTTATATTAAATATTATTAAAATGAATAAATTACAACAAACCAAACATTTAGGCGCTATTTTATCCTTATTTTTTAAATAGAATAAAATATTTTGACTATACCATTTTATAACGATACATAAATACTAATTACATAATTTTATAGTAGCCTTAATACCACTTATGCAGGTAATACAAAATATAAAACATTATATTTTAAATGTAAAAATATTATTTCCTTCAGTGATACCACCTACACCAGCGGCCGAAAACGGCAAGGAACCGTTCAACTTTGTCAACACCTCAAACCGTTTTAACATCACCATGCCGAATACGAAATCAGTGGAAAACTTATACATGAGCAAACAAACTGAAGCTAAGAAAGGATCAGAGTTACTTTTTGTACCAAAACTAGCGGATTCGAGGAGACTTAGCATCCCCGTAGTGTTGATACCAGCAGACGGGAGGGATAGCAAGTTCAACTCGAGTGACGACGTGTATATGGAGAACTTATACAAAGCCGCATCTGTGTCCAGTCTAGGTAATTTCGGAAACATCGCCGCAGAACCGATGCCAATTATAAAGAACAAAGAAGGCAAATGGTACGCAATTATTCAGTGAGAAAAGAATGTTCAAATAAAATTTACCATAGCGAAGTTCGCGCAATCTAAATTCAAATCACGTCTCCAAATTCGTAAAAAGGTTGTTTGACCCAACATAATGAGAGCAGCGCTAGCCTTGCTTTGGAATGGATAGTAAATGATATTATGCTCCGGCGTGTCACCACGTGGTGTTACCACTTTATATAATAGCTATTTTAGAGCTGATTTTTTATGCTTATGATAAGGTTTGGTAGGTAGTAAAATTTTATTGTTTCCAATTAACCGGTATAATCGAATACTTTAATCTCTTCAATAGCTCTAAATATACATGAGTAGATAAGCTATAAAGATTGTCTTAACGTTAAAAGTCCATTCAGAATTGGTATGTTGCCAATTGGAATGCTTGATAAATAGCTGTTTCGTATTCCACCACTACACGTCCATAGGACAATTATCACATATCATAGCATTTACTTCTTGGCAACTTTAGTGGCTGCTCTCAAGATAGTCATTCGGATAAATCGGCACTTTTAATTTTTATTTCTTTTTCATTACATAGATGTATTTTAAGTGCAATAATAAACCAACATTAAAATGTCATCTCGATTGCCGATAACTTAACTACCAAGGCCAATTTTAACTGATTGTGGCTTTGTAGTTACGTTCAGACGTAGACCAACAAAAAGTTTTTTCCTATAACGCCTGCTGGGTTTCAATTACACCCAAAGAACCTTTATGAATCTGTACAATCGAAATCTTGGACCGACATTGCAAATGTAGGTTATTATACCTATGAATGTTATATAGACTTTTACACTACGTAGTACAGTAGGTACTGGAAATTAAATTTAAAGGATCAACCCTCTCATTTAAGAGATAAAATCAATGATAGATAGAATACAAATAAAACAGTTTCCAATTCAAATGTAACAGTGATTTCCTATTTACTTTGCAGGCAAACAATTGCCGAGTTCTTCGACCTGACTCTTCTAAAGGACTTCGTTTACGACAACATTATATTCGGCATGGCTTTGACGTTTTTCGCCGATCTTACATTCTTCACACTGGAACCTCTCTTTTTGGATAAGAAGAATTTAAACCGGGTTAGTATAAAAACATACTATGACCTAATTTGGTAACTGTGTTTTTGATTAGCAAGGTTCCCTATCTTATAATAGCAAATAAGGTTCTGATGGTAAGCGGTCAACGTGCCAGTAGCGCGTTGCAAACTTGTGGAGATGAACAGCACAGCTGAAAACAATAACGGGAAGAGAATTGTTACCGTATTACGTGGTGATAATATTACCTATATAAATTCTTGTTAATAAGAATGTTCGAATATAACAGACAGAAATATTTGGTCCCCAACTAAGCATAACATAAGCAATACATAAATACTTCTTTTTGTAAATACATCCATAAAATAATTACTAAAACCCCAAACATAAATGTTCGTCACATAAATGCTTACATTGATCAACGAATAGACACAATTTTCTTTGAACACGACACTAATTCAGATTTAGTACCCTCTACAAATCTACAAGTCTACCCTCTACAAGTCTACCAACAGTTCTGTCAGAATATTAAAATGAATATCAATATGTTTCTATAGGCTGAGATTGCTAACGTCATCGCGCTAGGAGGAGCAATGGATATGATGGCGAGGCTGTTTCTCGGAGTAGCTGGCCAGTTCTTCAGGATGGACAGCCGATACATGTTCTACACTGGGGCTTTGTTCACAGCCATTTTCAGATTAGGTATCTATAAATTTCTATACATTAATATTTATACCGGCAGGCATGTATGAAAAGATTTAAGAGTGCGAAAGAAGTGTGCAACTTAAGAGCGGTGCGCTTTAATCTCTGCCTACCTAGTGAGGGACATGGCGTGATATATGTATGTATGCACGTTGCCAACCCTGCAAAACATAAAAACACAATCTTCACAACCTTCTTACAGAACCCCATACTGTAATCTCTTGTGAAAACCACCGCGTGGAGAGCATTTCATAATTTGAGAATGAAGTTAGATCTGTACGTACGGTGTAAGATCACTTGAATTGTTATGTGTGAGGGTGAATTCCCTGTTGATGTCGAAAAAGTCGGTGGTAACCAATAACCCAAATCTGTGTGTCTCGTTCAATTTGCAAGAAATTTAATATAATAAAAATAATATTGTGGTTTATCTATTAGGAATTACCTAATTACTTATATTCGAAAAGAGTTTTAAATATACGTTTTGCTTTTTAAATATCCTATTCAGTCATTTCAATTTTTTATTTAATGCCACCACAATGTTAGTTTACTAATAATTAAATTACATAACGACATTTAATTTTTTTGCTGTCAAAGAAGAGAGCAAATATAGTGAGACTTATTTGAATTGGGAAATTTTCTTTGTATTTAATAGACAGATCTAAAGCTAGCTCAATGCAAAAATATTAAACTTTTAATGTCAAATATCGTTCAAACATTGAACTAGCCGCTTAACGCTGCATACCTATCCTAATGATGTAATTTATATTCTTAGCCGCATGATATTAGGTATATCTATTTAAATCAATAATGTTTTACATTGTAATTTAATGTTTTATATGACTTTTAAAATTGGTATTTTCCCATATATACCTCTTATTTTTTAGATCATGACTTTGGAATAAAAATATACATAATATTAGTGATAGAAACATACATTGACATAAGCGATGATATTTTTCTTTTCTCGTTTTTTGTGTTTGTTTGTTTGTATAAAAATTTTTTTAAGTATTCAGATTATTTTCACAATCTACCCTCATTCTGTTGAAATGGCATGTCAACGAAACTTGCAATTTTAATGGGAGGCGCAGTTTTTATTAGTGATGTAACGGATAGTGGTTTGGCCGGATACCGGATATTCGGTAAGCTATGAGGCCGGAGCGCCGGATATCCGGCTACCGGATATTCGGACCTTAATAGTAGTGATGTCGCGATCAAAAAACAACAAAATACAATTGCAATTACAAAATTGACTTTTTCTTAAAGTTTCTCGAATTGATCGCAATCACGACCTTTGCTAGAATTTATCTTACAGCATCTGGCAGTAGCATTTACAGCGAAAGGATATTTTCATATGTTTCGTTTCGGAGTCGTCTGTACCAATAAATGCGAAAAAAATCGTATTCATTCACCAAAATTTGCCAGTTGTTCAATTTGAGTACAAAACTAATTAATTAAGTAAACATTTTTGATGTGCGATTATAAAGTCTTGTGTAAAATATAATGATTTTTATAAATTTTACTATCCGGTATCCGGCCGGATACTGAATTACTATCCAGTATCTGGCCGGATAGTGAAAACAAAGTCGGATAGGCCGGATAACGGATAGTTACAGGATATCCGTTTAATTTCTAGTTTTTATTAATAAAAAACAATAAAAAATATTTACTTTCTTATATTCCAGTATTCATTCAGTTCTCAACGTATACCCCGCTACTGATCACCACGGGGATCCTGGGGTCCCTCAGGTCGTTAGTACATATAGCTCAACCCATAGTGATGGCGGAACATGTGCCTATAGAGAGGTACCCACCGGCGTATGGACTCTACATGCTGTTGGCTGGAGGGATTAGCTTGACAGTAGGACCCATGATCGGTGAGTCGGGCCTCTTTAAAGGGCTGTTACGATAATATGAGATAAAGTAGTCTGTAGAAATCACGGTCGGACTTGAAACACAATAATATACAAATACATTTTATTGCACACCTAATATTAAATTGTTCATCTATATCTATATCTATACTTCTATATCTATCTATACTAATATTATAAAGAGGAAAGATTTGTATTTTTAAATTTTTGTTTTTTTTGTGGGTTTTTGAATTGAATAGGCTCCGAAAGTACTGGACCGATTTCAAAAATTCTTTCACCGTTTGAAAGCTAAATTATCACTCAGTAAGATAGGCTATTTATTATACTAGCGTCCGCCCCGACTTCGCTCGGTTAAACAAAATATTTGATAACGTCTTGACGTCTACCCGTGCGAAGCCGGGGCGGGCCGCTAGTATTTAACAAATAAACAGTTGGTCTAAGTTACGTGGATGTGCTAAGAGTCCTTTACACCTGGATATTCTATCGTAATTCATAAACTAAAATGTTAATTTACTAAAACAAAACAATAACGCCTATTTACAATGAAACTGAACAAGTAGTGATACGAAAATATTAATTTATATTAAAAAAAAATGAGTTATTGCGTCAAAGAAAGTAGATTTTATCATTGCCGTTTGAATTACCTACATTATTAAAGCTAAATAAACATTTAAGCTCAAATAGTTAAAACATAATATTGTTTCAAAATATTACTTACGTTATCATTATCGGATTATAATTTCATTATTTGAACTGCGTAACATTTGCAAAATGATTATATTGCTGCGGTTTCTTCTACTCTTATCACATGTAAATAATAAAACAAAGTCGGGTTGGTTACACCATTTACTGTTCAAGAACGGCTAGCTAGACCGATTTAATAATCTCTGTTTTTTTGGATTCATCTCCGCGCCAAATAGCAGAATAATTATTAAAATATAGGATATTGAAAAAAAAATTGTTGTATCTCCGCGCGTTGCCAACCCTCTAACATCTCTATAACAATGCTTCTTTAACGTCATCATATTTTCTTGTTATCCATTTACCGGCATATCAACTAGTCATGAGTACTTATCGACGTCGTGATTATTTTTAATCTACTTATGAATTGTTGATTTTCAAAATGTTAAGATAGTATTTTAACGTAGAGCAATATTGAAACCATAACTTTAGTCACCTCTCCTAGGTATCAAAGTAAATACAATTTATAAATAAATTGTGAATCTTTAGAAACTATGACACTTTTGCAAATAAGGTGTTTTTTTTCTTTCTTTAAATTCTCTTCACGTAGTTAGGTTATTAAATGTATTTTATCTTCCTTTCAGGTTTTATTCGAGATTACACTGGAAACTACGTGATAGCATTCAACATGCTTACCGCGTGTAATCTGTGCTGCGTGATCCCTTGGACTATTGAAGCTGTGCTCAGGTACACGAAGCGGAAGAAGACTGAAGCCATGACTAAGTCGTGATAACTGTATAAAAACTTGTTGAAGATAATATGGACAATTTTTTAACGATGTATACTTAAATCACACACAATGGGTTGTTTAAGCTACGCAACAAGAAATATTTTTGTGCTAAAATGGTGACTAACTAATTTACGGCCCGCACGATGTTAAGCGGTCACAGCACAGTTACCTTTGAACGCCTACGATTTTATACTAGAAGAATCACAGCTATTGCCAACTTTGAAAGGAATTACTGTACTCTTCAGCATAATATGAGACGAACAATTCTCCTCTCTAACAACACGAACTATCCACAAAGAGCTCTGCGAACCTTACTCATCGCAAAAACATAAACAGTTCAATGAAGTAGCGTCAATTAGCTTATAGAGGAGTTTTGCCTCTCTTTCTTCATAGAGCTCTGAATACCATACCGCAGGAACGCAAAACTGTAACAAAGTAGTATTATTTGGCTACGATGTTCTGTAAAGTTTTCATCTTACACTGCCCGACTGAGGAACGTCTATTACCAACCGACAAGCTACACTGTCCAAGTGGTTGGTCGGTACCTTCGTAGGTACTGGTATTATTTACCTACCTACCCTTGTCCCATGTTCATTGGGTTCGACGCCATGTTTTTCTCTTTGACTCCTCTCTGTCAGCTGTCATCTACGTATTTACTTCTTGTGTCATCGTTTACACAGTTCCGTCTTTTCTTAGGTCTACCTGTACTACTCTGGACTGGTACTATCTCAGTCGGGCGGTTTTAATTTAGAATGGGAAATCCCATTGCGCCCCTGTCTTAAATACGTATAATA
Organism: Falcaria lacertinaria; assembly: GCA_951449985.1. Classification (NCBI taxonomy): domain Eukaryota; kingdom Metazoa; phylum Arthropoda; class Insecta; order Lepidoptera; family Drepanidae; genus Falcaria; species Falcaria lacertinaria. The sequence goes on along the minus strand of OX602109.1, from coordinate 2,938,865 downwards.
TTGGTGCAATATTAATAGCATAATCTATGTTTGTATATTGTGTGTGTTAGGATGTCTATGTAGTATGTATGTTTACTATATTTAAGATATGAATATCAAGGCTTGCTTCTCTATGAAACTACTTAATTAGTTATCTTCTCCGTGATGCTTATATAACTGCATGACTGCTTTTGTATTTTAGACAATATTATAGAATTTAGTGAAGATACGTTGTATGCAATGCACAAATTATTGAATTAATCTGCTTACTAAGAACATTCTTGAATAAATTATATTATATATAAATATGTGCAGACTAGTTTTAACTAAGTGATAAAAAAATTGTGATATAATGTACTTAAATACCTTTTCGTACTAATAATAATCAAAGAACAAAAAAACGGTTACAAAATGTACTGTACTGTCATATTGTAATAAAACTAAATGGTATAATTTTCTTATTTTTATCGAACAAACAGTAAACCCGGCAGTAGGAAATGTTATATATTCTGACTTAACGCAGACAATCTCGCGGGTAACCGCCAGTCCACGTATGATCATTTAAATAGTTATAATATATAGGTACCATATTATTTAAACGGATTTTTTTAAATAATAATATATTTTGTAAGCCTACTCAACCTCAGGAGGCGTCCTAGTTAATAAGGATGCGTTATGAATGAAATGTAAATTATTATTTGTTGTTTTAGTATAATCAGTGTAAATAATGTAAATAATCGGATGTAAGGCAAAGCTATTGATAATATTTAATATGTATAAAATTTATTATTCAATATAAAATTTAAATAGTTGCTTACATATTATTTATCTACTTTACCAGCCTAGTAGTGATGCTGCTAGCACAGTGAGTCCTCATCAACAATAGAGTAATAGAACGCAGTCATCGTAGCCGCTAGCGATACCAGGGATATCACTAGCGGCTACGATGACTGCTTACCATCAGATGGGCCGTATGCTTGTGTGCCACCTAAGTGGTAAAAAAAGAGACTAGACTTATACGTATAAGCGGTTATTATAGTGATTCAGACCGTAATTAATAACGTAAGCTAATACTAACTAAGCTGAGCCTGTGTGTAGACAGCAATATTTTTTACTGTTGTAAAAACATATTGCTAAGGAGGCAAACAAGCATACGACCCGCTTATGGTAAGCGGTTACCGTAGCCTATGGATACATGCAACATCAGGGGAATCACTCGCGCGTTGCCGACCCTTCAAAAATCTTTCACACCCTTCTTAAAGAACTCCATGCTGTAGGGAAAACCTAGGCGGAGACTTCATTCCACAATTTGATAGTGTGCGGGACAAAACTTCTTTGAAAAAGGATGAATATGCCGTGTTTGGGTCAAAAATACTTATAGAAAATTTTAGTTTAACACAATTGCATAACTCGTGTGTGTGAGCGCTACTCACGCCAGTATCCTTTGCAGCTGGAGACCCGACCTTTTTCTGGGCTAGTAATACATACGTAGGCTACCATGTAATTACCTATTGGAAATGTTGCTCGTCTGCGAAAGTACCTTACCGAATATCGTAGCGACATAATAGCCTGTACAGTAGAAAAGTTTTAAAGATAGAGTTAGATACCAATAATAGGCAAGAAGACCGCGGCAATGTGCTAACTGCTGGAATCTAGATGTTCTTCCTTTTCAATGTCACTGAGATATTGTAATACATATATTTGTTATATTTAGCATTTTAAAGCTGTAGGCGTTATATTAAGCTAGTAATCTAGCTTAATATAACAAAGGTGTTTCGCATACAATGATGTCCACTCAGAGCCCTAAGAGATGTGGGACAGAGCTGATAAAAGATATAGATAATATAAGGTGTAGATTAAATCATTGAGATCCAATCCGTCTCCATTACGTATTGACTAGAAGTTAGAGACGTTGCGGTGCCACTCGTAATCGAAACATGTTCCTGTTGTAGTCAAAACCCTTAAGTCAAAGTACTATCAACTAGCGAAATCAGTCAAAAGTATTTTTGACCGTATCGAGCTTACACATCTATCGAATTATTTCCTCTGAAGCTACACAACAACAAAGTTATAATTACACGGTCCTGTCGGACTACAAATTGAGTAAATCTTAATTTTCGGTTAAAAATGCTTTTGACTGGTTATTAGTTTCGACTACACCATTAGTTTTATCCTACATTATGTACGTTTTTATTATATTTCTAGACCAACAGACGGGCAAGCTCCTGGATTACTCGGCTTATCACTACTTCCCAGGTGGTAGTGCGCGAGTTAGTTACGCCCTGATCCCACTGTATAAGTTTATTCAGTACTATTTTATAATAGAGCTTTGTTGTGTGACAATAAAACAGTTTATATAAAACAAAACACTGCGTTCTGTATCGATATAATTCCACCTTTACTCACTTTGGTAAAGTAAACCAACAAAGTACGCAGCTTGACAAACATTACAAACAAAGAATATTATCGTGTTATATATACACTACACTATGACACGTCTACCGGAGCGTAAATATACGCATTTATTTATCTGGAGCATCCATACAGTCCTGTCGTGGCATTCAACTTGTACGGTACCTACCGCGACTCTAGAACGTAACGAAATACACATCACAGCAAAGGATAATATATACTCCATTCTTCGTGATCGTAGAAAGCATCTTAGGAGTGTTGTGATTACTATGGAACAAGCTCAAAGTAAAACTGGTAGAGATGGTTGGGGCTACGTCATCTGTTTCGGAACTGTGATCACGTTTGTAAGTACTTTATGTAGATATTTTTGTGGTGTAGCGTAAAAATTATGAATACCGTAGAACATTCTCTCCAATCGCTGGCTACATAGCTCTAGAAGGAATATTGAAGCGAATGGGAACATGAGCTCTCTTCATTCATAAACATTACTCATTCAATGAATCTGATGAACTTCTGTAAGTTTAATAAATTCTCAAGTTCGTGATTATAACATCTACGCGGACCATTGGTCAAATGTTTATAATCGAGACTAATATTAACTTTCATCTCCTCAAAATGGATCGATACAATAATAACCTTTTTCGTTATAATGCAAGGTAATTAACACTAGCCGTGTGAAAAGAAAAGCTAAGAATAACATTGAAGGATACTCAAGAATACATAAATTGGTCCTATTGATAAACAGATTTATAATTTTAGTATACTTTGATATTTTAATTATAAGCTGTGTTTTTTCAGATTGCAGGGATCGGGCACGTGAACTCCTTCGGTCTGATATACAAAGACTTCATGATCGCCACAAATTCGTCAGCCAAATCGCTGACCACTGCGCATGGCGTGTTCTCTATAATGCTTGCTGTTGGAGGTTTGTTATAATTTTATATCTATCTCTCTTATTGAAAGTACTACTATTTGTGCCTTAGATTGCAACCCATTCTAGGAATTCTGAGTCTTCGACTAGTTACCAGGATATAGGGATTAGAGCGTCGAAATATTAAAGACATATCTTTATATCATAAACCATTCCTGGTTCCGGTTTTATAATATCAAGGTGGCAAACAAACTTCGACTCACCATAATAAATGGTAACCATCATTGTAGCCTGTAGACGCTTGCAAAATAGATACTAAGGGTGTAACTACCGGATTCAGATATGAACTGAAATAGGTTTAAAGCATAATTCCATAATATCCAGACATGTTACTAACCTAATAATACAGGATTCTGACGCACATTCTACTACCTCTTATGAAATTTCAGGTATAATACTCAACGAAATAATAACGAAATCTCCACTTAGAGTGGGAGGAATAATTGGATCTGTTATATTCTGTGCAGGATCATTTTTGACCATATTCATAACAAATGTCAATCAGATGCCATTAACTTTTGGAGTACTTCAAGGTATAGGATTAGGAATGATGACCCCAGTGTGCTACTCGACATTAAACCATTATTACGTGAAGAAACGGACCACAGTGATGAGCATTTGTAAAGCGATACAGGGGATAATGCTGATATTGTATCCATTACTGCTTAAGAATATTATGTCTCTGTACGGGTTCAGGGGAACGTTGCTCATAATTTCTGGAATCGGAATGCATACATTACCGGGAATGTTCGTGATGCGAACGACCAAGGATAGATGTGCAAGAAGTATTAAAGCAGCAAGTATTTTTGTATCTCTTGAGTGTTTATTATTAGATAATGTCATCGCGTGCTTAACATCTTATAATTAATTTGCAGATGAAGTAAAAAAGGGCAAGAAAAGTCACGAAAGTGTTGATCTTTTGGAAGTTGGAACAAAAAATGATGATGTCGACAAGAATGATGATACTGCACGCAAAAATAGAAAAAGTACTAGGTAAGCAAAGTAACTACATACGTAGTCAGTCACTCTTCTTCGTTATCATAAGCACTCATATCAATAATAGACACAATTTTAAGTGATAACTTTTATACCTTTTCAGACACCGCTTACTAGATATCCTCAATATTAAATCCCTGAAGGATCCAGTGTTTTGGAATATATGTATTGGTCAAAGTTTTGTAAATTTCTCTGATCTTACATTCTTCATATTGCAGCCTATGCTATTGTTTCAATATGGCTATGATGAGGTTAGTCAATTATTTTTTATATCTAGATACTACACCACTATATGACACAAACTACCACTATATTAAAATATATAATATAATATAAATTCTCGTTATTCTTTGTAATAAAGACATGAAGTATGACTGTAACAATATTCTGTTATAAAACTACATCTTTGAAAACTATCCTATGGTCGTCCAAGACATATGCCAAGACTGAGAAAGGATACCGTCCCAATAAAATTTCTCTACTGCGCAGGTTCAAGTGGTGACGTGTATATCAATATGCGCCGGAGCAGATGTCGCGGGGCGCTGCGCTTTGGCAATCATTAGCAGCTTCACCATTATTAACACGAGAGTCTTGTTCTACATAGCGACACTCTTCACGTTCCTTATCAGAATAGGTATCTCCTTATTTGCCAACACAACGCAATCATTATCTGAGAATAAACACGCACTTGCTGACAATAATCTCATTTTACAATTTATTGTATTTTGATAAGAATATACCTGCCAATATACAGGCAGGAAAATGATATGAGTGGAAAATTATGAAAAACATTTAAAAAAATATGTAAATATGCATGCAAATGAAAGTGAAGATGCAATTAAGAAGATATCTTCTTAATTCACAATTATTTTTATATGTATATCTAAAGTGACCAAACACCTAATTCAAGCATTTCGGAAGAAATTAAACAAGAAAATACACTTTGGCAAGGACTTCTTTAATGAACGACATGTCCTTTAGTAATGGCTATAGAAATTTAAATCACTTGGGAACATGTTTTTAGACTCTTACAAAACTGGTCGTACAAAGAGGGAGGATATATTCTTTTAAATCCTTCAGGAGCATGATTTTTGACTTACACAAAGCTTATACTAGAGAGATGAATCGATATTTTTATGATACACTGAAGTCATGAATTATTTCAGTTGTGCTACAGATCCGGCAATTTTTGTGGGTGGCTGTAGTGACTGGTTGCCTTGGAGTACTCCGCGCTTGGCTGCACGTAGCCAGCCCCCTGGTGATAGCCAATCACGTGTCACACCAAGAGTTTCCCGGCGCGTACGCACTGTTTATGCTGAGCGCTGGCGTTGTTAACGTGACGTGTTCTCCTCTTATTGGTACTTTTTTTTCAAACTAATTTAGCCCTGACACGTCATGGGATTCTACTGCGGAGTTCTCGTATATCTAGTCTTGATTCATTTTGCTTATATACTCAGCTCAGACGACAGTCAGCTAAATACGATAGTCCAATACAGTTCGGTAGAACGAGCCTTTCAAAATGATCTCTTAACATAAATAATTATAATATTAATTTGCAGGTCTCTTGAAAGATGTGTTCGAGGACTACGTAGTGGCGTTCTACGCGCTCACCTCCTGCTGCTTACCTTGCTTACTGTTCTGGCCCATTGAATATACAATGTATAATAAATGAACAGCATATATTAAGACAAATATATTTTAATTAAATTCTTGGTCTATAAGTAACCATAAAATATTACAATTAAGCAGCATCACCACTTCATTTAGCTACATAGTTATAAAATATTATGAAGACTGTTAACACATCGTGCCACTCAATTCCCGATATCCATATTTTTTGTATTATTTTGTTTCTTATCAACAAATAAGTAACACAAAGATTTTGTGACGTTTTTATTCCGCGTAATTTCAATAGGTACTTGGACAATTAATAAAATAACCTCATACTAAACAAGTTTCTGAAAGTCTCAATTTCCACATTTTCACAAAATTGAATTAAAATAGAGCCTTTACTCGAAAAAGGGGACACATTCAATGTTTTCACTCCGCCTAAAATTACCCAAAAGGATTCACTTCCACTTAGCGTCAATTTACTTTCAGTTCAATTCCCTGTAATTTCCTCAAATTGTATTTTCCTCTACTTACGTTGTTCTTCTACCGTATTTTTGCCAATTAAGGAAAGGCAATGATAAATTAAGAATTTTATTTTGAAATAAAGTCAACATTATTGATGTTTGTTTACCTTACAGTAAACTGTTTGCGCGGTAGTTACAATCACACTTTTTAGTACAAAAATAAATTATTTTGCGTTTCATAGAGTAAGTACATTTTAATCTAAAAATCAGCTCTTAAATAGAGATATTAGTTTATAGAAAGAAAACATAAGGCACATAAAGATCCAAATTATTTTTTTATTATCTCCAGGGTAAATAGGCTTTTCATCACAAGCCAGAATCTACCTCAATGTATTTTATAATAGATTACAAATTCAAAATAATCTATCTCACATGGCCCAACATTAAGACCAACCTATCTTCTAAACAGCCCATTAAGGATTTCCTAAGAGCCTTTCGCTCAACAATATATTTACACAACGCCGTTCAAAATACAAAAATAGTCGCAGGTAAGACGTATTGAGCAGTTTTTCAGTGTTAGCGCGATATTACTGAGGGCGCAAGGGCGGTCATTATTAACCCTCGAGGGTTGAGCACTTGGGTGAAACCTCGAGACCTTTCGGTACATCAATCTTGCCTACATTTTTATTACATTTTTTCTTGACTAATCGATGGTAACGCCCGGTCAAATTAGGTCGTAGAAGGTGAAGTATTTTCGTTCACTTACACACACATTTATTAATTTAACATTAAAATCTAATCATATAAAATGGTACCAATTTTCTGGTTCATCTGTCTAAACTAAAACTTAATTAAATATTTCCCCTCTTCTGTTGTTCCTTGAAACTAAAATATTCATCGTTTTGACAGAACTTGTCAAAACTAAAACCCAATTTGACAGTTCTAAACTTAAATTTAGTGTAATTTAGACTAATTTGTGACAAGGCAATGACACTCCAGGTGCCATTATACATCTAACCAGCCGGTCTAAATTATTCATAGTTTAGGAATAGTCTATAATCATTGAGAGGAATTATTAAACTAGCATAATTATGATACCAGTCTCATAACGTCTCATTACTGACAACACAGCACATTGCTCGTTGAGCTCAAGTGGTTATGTACTCTGAAATTGAGTTCTCAAAACTTCACTTACGGCGGAGCTCAACACTGTAAGGAGACGAAACCGACTTAGTAAGACAATTCATTTTTTTGGAAAATCTCATTGAATTTCACCTTACTTAAAACGGAGTATTTATCTGTTTTGAGCTACGATTTAAGAGTCCTTACATACATTCCCGCCAAGTCCTTTTCGGGGCAGGTAGATAATATAAAGCGCCAAATCACTCTTAATTTGCACTGCTCTTTTCCTTCTTCAACATTCATCAATCTCGTCCGTCACACATACCTGCTGGTTCCGACTACTCTATACTACAAATATATTACTACATAATTGAGTAATTTGTCAATTATACAATATTATGCAACACCTAAAGAGTCACTTGATTCTGAAGGCCCTTTACTACACTGGAGTAGCTACATAAGTCTAATTAGGGTTAAGTAACAGATATAGCTTATGAATGATTGAACTGACAATGTAATACTGTTCCCCATCCCGCAACATAAACCGATTTCCTTTAACCAATTTGCACCCCAATCCCTAGTAAGCCATAGTGTTATTTGCAATATTTGAAAGTAGGTTACTCGTTTGAAAACAGCTCAAATCGCAGCTTACTTTAAGCGGATTATGAGCATCTTGAAATGCAGCGGCGGCTAGTAAAGCGGACATTCGAGTGAAATTTATTCATTGGTTCCAGCAACTTAGTTTGTGGATGACAGTCACGACAAGTCAGCAAAGAGCATTTTAAATTTTAAATCTTGTGTACTCTATTGATAAAAAAGTTAAGAGATATTCTAAGTCTTCTGAAGATGGCTAAAGTTATATGGCCAGCTGTATGTTATATACTACGTAAAAGTATCCTGTAGTAGTATCACTGGGATACTTTTACCTATGTAATATACTACGTAATATTATCTCCTTTTTTATACCACTAAGGTGGCACGCAAGCATACGGTCCACCTGATGATAACCAATCACCGTAGCCTATAGCCACTAGTAATACTAGGGACATTGCCGAGTTGCCAGCCCTGTTGTTGACGAGGAGTCACTGTGCTAGCAGCGTATCCACGTGGAGCACTGGCAACCTTATTTACCGTACAACACTTCATCAAAGTAGTGTTATTTAACTGCGGTTTTCTGTTTGGTGGAGGTACAGTCCCCATTCGGGCGGCTCCAATATTAATGGGAAAACCTACGGGAGATCCCAATTCACCCTACCTCTCTTTTTTAGCTCATGGTGTGATTAATCACTGCACTTAAGCTTAGAAAAACTCACATACTCTATGTGTCAGAGTATGTGACTCTTTATATAAAATTAAGCGTAGTATATGACTCAGGGATAGTTTTTTTTAATTAAGCATGGACAGGACAGACATACCCCAAAAAATAATAACTAAGTTTGTTTGATATTTGAAAAGTCAGAACGGTGAAATGACGTCCGTAGGCACCTGACTACCTACAATCTTTTGGTAGGTAGTTATATCGTCTATTTCATTATTTCTTCACTTCTTAGAATATAGTGTGTGCAGCTTAATATAAAACGAACCCTTTCGACCTATAAAATATTTATAACTCGGGAAATCACGTTTTGATGTAGGCGTCACAAAATAGGATATTATTTTAAATGACGTCCATTCCAATTTATTCATATTATTTTGCTCCCTTTGTGGTTGTTTATCCTTCCATAGTGGGGGCTGAAACGGGTATCTGATGAGCTAATAATATCTATCTCGACAATTCTAAGAAAATCTTGAAATATCTTTTGTTTTCGCAGATCGGGCTCGAGAATCAATCCGTGTTATTGTGGGAACACGGGTGACCACAAGCTTACACGGCCCGTCGAATAAAAAAAAACAATCTCTAGGTATATATAAAGAAAAACAGCATGTATGAAAGAAAGGCTTCACAGATTTGACTGATTTATCTTTATTGGGTTCGTTATTGTCCGGACAAGGTTTGAAAAGGAAAAGGGCAAATTTGGTTTAAATTGCACTAGTTGGAAGCCGAGTCAGTTGTAATAATAATAATAACCAATACGCTTCTACTACAGAACTTATTCGTTTCTTTTAAGAATCAGTCTCAATATAATTATGATAAAGCAGAAAGGCAGACGGACCACTAGCTTATATGTTTTTTTTACAAAATGTGTCAAATTGCCATATATTACATTTGTGATTATTATTTGCTTTTCTAATCCAAGCATTGGTATGACTGAAAAATGTTTTACAGCCTCTTAGCATCGTGAGGGTAAGTCGCGCGTCTCATTGTTCAAAATCGGTTTTACGAGGGTAAAAATGTCATTATCATAGCTTTGTTTATCTCGTTTTATGTTTGCATCTTGATTTGTTTTAAGTCCAAATTTTTCGGCTTGATTGTTTTGAATCTGTCCACCAAATAATACATAATGATAATTTAATAATAATAATATATATATGTTTCACCCAAATCTGGGTCAGAAACAGAACAAAGCACCCAGCTGGTTACGATATCTATGCTACAGATATTACTAGGCTGGCCTGTAAGTCTGCCCGGGCTGGCTCTATCGACCCGGGCGCGGATCCCAACAATGTACCTATCACGGAGTTTTTACAACCGCACGATCGTCAGATAGTTGGTCGCGATTGCAACTATTTAGTTTAACGACTCGATTTGTTTTAAATTAAGTATTTATCCCCCGTACATTTGTTGCAAGTCTACACAATCTACGCGAATATTACTTTGTGTTGCCCGATTGTTAAATTGTTGTGTTGCTGGAATTAAAAGAATCATAGGAATTATTCATAACCGTGCGTCTATATTTTTTATCTCCGGTGTCAATCAATTTTGAGAACATTAAATATGTAGGTCCTCTCGAAATCGTAAAGAAATATTTATAACACAGCTTTTTCAATCACATGCTTAAGAATGACAATCATGAGTAATTCGCACTAGAATAGTCACACACTTAAAATAATGTAGATATTTCTATAAAAGAAAATATGATAAGGAGACTTTTAATACTAATCAAAATAAAAAATAAAAATATAACTTTTATTCATTTTAGGCCCTAATAAGGCACATATGAAGGTCTAAATTACCACACAAAAAAATGACTCCGTGATTCCAAATAAAGCCATTTATTAAGCATATAATATGATAATTAGAACTTCTGATTTTGAAATCTTTTTATTGGTCCAAGCTGATATCCGGAACGATCATATAGTTTTTGTTGCGACTGTCATTCACGGATTCAGATCTTCTCCGACACAAATCTAAGTTAAGCAAAATTCAAATCAAAATAATGTATTGTAAAACAGTAGGTAGGTAGATAGGTAACCTTATAAACAAATAAACATATTTTGCGATCTAAACCTTCAATGAGTCAAATATATTGCAAGTTACGTGATAAGCTTAGGATTGAGATGAAAAAATGTGGGCTGTGTCATGTACAGAAATCGAGTGACGCCTTCGGAATAGCTTTGGAGGGGCGCTCTCCGTTTCTAGATAGTGGAGCTACAGTGTCACGTTATTGTTTCTACAAGGAAACTTTTTCTTAGCAATTGTATGTTTTGGTTTTAGCTCAGTCGTAAAATTAGCTATGCAGGATTATCAGTGATCAGTGAAGATTTATATTAATACTTGTCACAAGAAACGATAGATTCAAAGCAAAACGTACGATATTATTATAATGTAATACATGTTTCAATATTGACCAAAATATCAGTCATTACACGAAATATATCAGGACCATTATAATAAAATAATTTAGTACAATCCAGCGCAACTTTAGTCAAAACATGCACAATCTGTGAAACTACTGAATCACTTTAAAATATATTTCCCTGATGAAAGGCTAACCTATCTCTGAGTAACATAAAATTGGTTTTATTTTATCTTGGGACTGTGTATTATATTCGTCTTTAATATCTCCCTGTACTCGTATAACGTAACTATATTTAAGCGTCTACAGCCTGCAGTGGAACCAAGTACGCTTTGCGTTTCAGAACCAATGTATTTAGAGAAGCTAAAGTACCATTTTGACGGAAAAGTTGAGAATCCTTGCCTCCTTGAATATTTGCTCATAAACTTGGTACAGAAAACCGCCGCTGAATCCAAATGGAGACATTTTCACGTAACGCCACGAGTTGGAAACAACAGCACGAATATGTAGGGCAGTTTGAAAACATTGCGGACGCTTTTTGCACTTTTAGCAGAAGTGAGTTCTGTATTTTTTATTATTTATCTTTACTCTAACCGTTGCACTGTCGAAACTATGTAAGTGAAATGTCAAGCATAATTTAAGTGTATTTGCATTTTCAGCTATTTTACAAAGATGTTTAAAATTGGACGGACTCATTATTTCATAACTCTTCACTCAGCAGGGTCGCCTTGAGTTGTAAAGGTACAAAAGATACCAATAAAAGTGTCTCATCTCTTTCTCTCATTGAACATTTTATATTATAATATAATATATGCCTATTTCTATAGTAATAATAACATAATGATGCAAAATAAGTTTATTGATTGTTTTGTTCAACCGTTTCTACATATTTTTCACTAAAAGACTTATTCATTCCATTTTATTTTTTCGCCAAAGACCTCACCGCTAGAAGCAAGGACTAAATAATAAATTAGGCCCACATTGCCATCGTTAAAGTAACGTAATAAAATCTGTTGTCTTTTGTTACATACAATACGTCAAGATCTACTTTATTATCATCCATCCATTTGTAAACGGTACACATCAAAACTTTCTCATCTCGAAGAAACGTGGTGTCATGCATACCTATCTCGCAATGGTGATAAATAACCCATACAATTCATACAGGTCCTGTTACAGACAAGACGCACTCTTATATAACTCCCAACTGATATATGGGAATTGAGACTATGGATCTGTCGAACGAATGTCTTTACTGTCTCGTGGGAATACAATGTATAAGAGTGTATAAGTAAATGTATAAAAGTGTACTATAGTTGTAAGTCCTTGTTCCAGTTGGGCAGCTCAAATTCCTAATTATATATTTTTTAACTTCAAACACCGTAAGTCGTCTAAAGGCCCGAAAATAACATCAAAGAGCAATTTTTCAGTGAAGCTCAAATTTAAACAGAATTGGGACGGGCGGTTCCCGATTGTCGGGGAGGACACGCCGCTTTTCCAACAAATCGCTTTGTCAGCGAGAGTAAATCATTCTATCGTCGACCATTTTTTCTACAGACTAAATATAACTGACAGGAAAGTGGACAGGAATGATAATGTTTCCTCTAACACTAAGTAAATCCGTAAGGGCGGAGCTTGGGCGGAAATATACTTGGGTAATTATAATGCTGCTTGAAATCGTTTTTTGGTAATATATATGTACAAATTGTAGTTAGGTATTAGGAATAGTTCATTATATTTTGGCAGTTATTTGGAAAATTTCTTATATATTATATAAAAAAATATCTTATATACTAAAGGGGTAATATTGATTTATATACTGGAACTAATTAACCCGTAAAAACATAAATGAAAAGCTAAACCATCACTGAGTACCAAGCAAAACTATTATGGTAGGCGTAAGAAAATGCAGCCAAAATCTAGCATTAATATAAACACGACTACAACTATTATGTGATTTTCTTTTGTGGGTGTTTGTGTTATCATGTCAGTTTGTATGGTGAAGATCAAATGAAATTCAAATGGCGATTTGAAGCAACCCTTCAAAATATGAGAGAACATGGTTGGCATTGGCACCCCGCTATTGATACCCCTGGTATTGCTAGCGGCTATAGGCTACGGTGACTGCTTGCCATCGTATGGGCCGTATGCTTGTGTGCCACCTTAGTGGTATAAAAAAAAAGAGAGATTTAAATTAGTTACACTCCATTATGGTCAAAATACGGTCTCATACAATGATATTATTATAAGTATATATTAAATATCATTGGGCTCATAGGTAGCTATAAACCATACCATTAGCGCCCGATACCTATATGTGAGGTTGTAAAAATATTGGGGCAGATTGGACATGTGCCAAGTACTTGTAACATCTAGTGATGGGATGAAAACTCGTTATTGAGAAATTATGGGCTTAGGAATTCTACACATGGCATGTATGTAGGTAACTCGAACCTTTATTTTCAATTTAGATATTAAATAGTTTTTATATTAATCTTTGTGTTGAGTAAGATTAAATTATTTATTTGAATGAAAAAATGAAAATGACGGAATAGTCGCAACGTTAGAGATCGGGGGATCGGAATAGAAGTTGTACGCAGTATATTATCTATATCTTAGAGTAGGTAATATTCTCTGAGCTATTCTTCTACTCTGAGCTACTCCCAAATATTTTTAACACACAGTTCACCATAAAAACTAAACAATTGCAATAAGCATGCAGTTATTTATTTTATGCAGTCAAATATATTAAAAAAAACTCATTAAATAGGTGTTATCTATTGTATCTATCTAAGATAAATAGATGACTGTATATATATTTTTTATTAAATAAATACCGCCATCTAACGAAACATCTTGTATCAAATTGTATTAGCGCCCTCTAGGAAACACGTCTCCTATTATTATAACAAGCAGGAACACGGGGTGGAAGGGAAACTAAACCAGCACTCTCCCTACCCTCCCAGCCTTGCTAGTTCCTGCTTTCTACTACAGATGGCGCTGTTCAGTGATCTGCACAAAAAACATTGTTCTTGTCCGTAGTATTTGTGTATATTATTATCTACTCTGAGATTTTACATAATAACGCGAGGGCCTATAACTATCAACCGTTGCGTTGATAAGTACACATAAGTCTAAACTTGTCTACCAAAAATATGTATACACATCACATGTCTAATTCGATGAAATAAGGCAAATTTTGGACCCTTACCAAGAGAACAATGGTCAAAAGAGATAGAGATAAGATAGCCCTACATTTTCGCTGTAAGTAAAAAGGAATTACTTTTTATTTTGGATGCAGGTTTAAATCGTGTCTTACATAAGTTTTCGTGTTCAAGAGAATCTTTGGACAAAAGATGCTTTATGTTCCAGAGATATTTTGTAACAGAACCTTTCTACCTCATTCATAATGAGGACAGAATCGAGATATTCTTAAAATAAGATTTTCAATGGAAATGGTTGTCGCTGGGCGTTTTACCAAAAGTTTATTCTTTTCAATTATTACTCTTTCTTCTTAGTTTCTATATAAATTATTTTGATAAATATGCACCTACTCGACTACATAATTTACATATACCTACATGTACATGTAAAATGTGTTCTCTGAGTTGGTTTTCACCTTTGTGTCAACATATATTTTATTTATTAGTCTTTCTGTGTGAGCGATATTGTACTTATATAGTGCGTAGTTTTTGAGGTCACTGTAGACATCATTTTGCTTAATTTCTCAACATTTCATTTTTGAGAAAATAATGAGTTTCTTTTTCTATACCAGTAAGGTGGCACACAAGCTTACGGCCCAACTGATGGTAAGCGTCACCGTATCCTAAAGCGCTAGCAATACCAGGGTTATCACTAACGGGTGGCCAACCATGTTGTTGATGAGGACTCACTGTGCTAGCAGCATTATTACTAGCGCAGCGTATCCTCGTGGAGCACTGGCCACCTTACTTACCGCAGAAACACAACACTAATTCAAAGTGGTGTTATTTCACTGCCGTCTTCTGTTAGGTGGAGGTATATTTAAAAGTCGGGCGGCTCCAATTTAATGGGAAAACCCCAAAAACTTTTTCCTAAATGCATCCGTAGCGTACCTACAAATATTGAAAAAATCCTTTTTATTGAATTCAGCTGATTGCAAAACAAACAAAAAATCTAATCAGAAAGTGATTCCATTCGAAATAAACGATCTAACATTTTAATTGAATTTCAATGCCCGCTGGAGGGCGGCGCGCCAGGTCAGGGGTACCTCGCATGGCCAAGCTCTACTGAAATAACAAGGCTACTTTATATATAATATTTATAAACCATCCATTTAGATACATGCATTTCACTCTTATACTAATACTAGCTAATATCCGCGGCTCCAGTCTAGAGACAAAATCTTTTTTTCTGGGTGACGGTACGAAGGTAGGTACGAAATTTAGTTTTCTGTACCCTTTGTTATCATTTAATACCTCAAAAAAATATATCGAGTTTAGATGCCTTTTGCGATGTGAGTGTTTTAAAGATACCATAAGGCGTTGTTTTGTTCTTTGAGTCTAACACAAACTTTATATGACAACTAAATCTTTTATTAAGCAAAAAGACATACGGTCGAATTGAGAACCTCCTCCTTTTTTGAAGTCAGTTAAAAAGTAATATTGAGTAAAAGCAACGGTACTCTACATAATGGAATATAGTAAATTTTGGAGAAGTCGGTAAGCCAAACATCTATTTATGTTTACTACAGGAAAAATATTGAGCTCGGAAAATGGGATGTTGATCTGATTGAAGATTTCTATTTAAACAAGTCTCATCCCATCTTCGCTCGGGTAGGTACACAATAATAATAGCAGTAGTACCTCAGCGTAGTTAATATACGTAATAAACACCCTCGGAAATGTATTTTTTTGTAAAGACCGTAACCATACAAGCACATGATCATCGCAATGCCGCACCGTGACTACAAGTACATAGAAGTCGCTGTATTTAACGTTGGTTATCCTTTATATAAATAAATAAATGAAACGTTATATTATGTAAATACTTATTAAAGCGCTTTCCGCACAAACTGCCTAAAGCAACATATGCTGCGAAGAGATTACGTTTACGATAAATGATACGCTACGTACACCACACGTTACGATAAAGTTGTCGTATCGAGTCATCGTAAGCCATAAATCACGTACGCTGTAGACCCCTGTCAACCCTTCATATACGTCACGTCGTGATTTTTACCAACCGAAGATTATCCTGATCTCAGATTAACAATAACTTGGATTTTCGAAGAGTTTCCGCACAATTCGTTGTCGTAGCACCCACCATCAAACTTACCTGAAACAATGACAGGTTAATTGTGAAAATTCTAATAATAACGTAGGTAATGCCGCCGTGCACAACTTACTCAGCGTAACAAAAAAATATATAACTTACGCCCTAATGATACGAAACATACATACACAAAAACTTTTTTTTTAAACAGAATAATGATTCCCAACATTACTTCGACTCCAATAACTCTCTGTGAAGTAGGTAGGTACCGGGCGCGATGTTACCGTACCACCAAATGTATTACCCATTCACATGTGAGAAGTTAATAAAAATCTATTAAAGGACCAGAATATCGTGAAAATGATACTGTACTTAAAGACAATATTTCCATTAAATCCATGACAACAAAGATGTGAAGTATGAATCCGATCTGAGGGACTTTTGTTGTTTCAAGTTTCATCCAATTAAATGTTACAAGAATGAGACAAAACAACATAAACAATTGAGTTTGCAAATTGTAGCTCTGAAAGGATTGTTTCGTTCACAATTGGCAGATACACCAAGTTTAAGATACTTTTTGAGTTAAACTGATATCGTTCCTAATTGCGTAAAGGAATAACTTCTATAAATTGTATACCTTTCAGTAACAAAGCTTGGGACTTTAATTCCAAATCACGTTGACGATTATATTATTTGATAAGCTCAAGTATTTCTACTACCAACCTCTAGTATTTTATAGACAACAAGCATTGATATAAAAATTGTACCATCGTTGCTAAAAAGCAAACAAACTCTCTCGTCTTTATAATTATGATCATCTCTTTTCGCTATTTTTCCCACATAAGTTGAATACACAGTGAAACAAATCGAAGAAAGGATCAATAAGAGACGATAAACGTCGAATATTAAACTCGACTCGACCTGATGGATCAAGAGTAGAGTCAGCTGTGATGATTGATGAGTCTCCTCGAACCACGGTTGTTAAGGAGTTATTGAACTTGTGTGTCGCTGACAATAATATGACTGAGAGCGCAATATACACACATTTGCTACCTACCTATTACAGACGCCGAGCGTTCATTATTATTTATTAGACATCCCCGACGGCCTTGTGGTATGAAGCGCTGCCTGCTATTCTAGCGACGTAAGTTCGAATCCCACCTGCCTGTATTAAGTACAGTGATTTCTCACACCACGAGCTTTACGGCAAAGGAAAACTTAGTGAGGAAACCAGCATATGTCTGAGAAGAAATTCAAGGACGTATGTAATGCCTAAGAGACGTCAGCAGACTCAACATCTGTCATATTGGCACCAAATTATCGTTGGTAGAAAGTGGGTGTTGTAACCTCTGCCTATCTCTTCGGGGACCCTTGTGGGAAGGCGTGAAGATATACTATTTTAGTACTAATAATATAACTTCGTCCACGTGGAATTAGGATAACATATAGAAGTTAATATAAAGCGTATGGTCTATCACGTCTATGTATTCATGGATACTGTGATGTAGCTTTATAAGCAAAAACAACGTAGTATTATAACCACGCAATTTTTTAAGGTTCCGTATCCGAAGAGTAACCAACGGAATTATTAATAAGACTTCGCTGTCCGTCCGTCTGTCCATCCATCCGTCCGTCCGTCCGCCTGTCTGTCAGCGAGCTATAGGTATATCATGATCCGTAATATCTCAGAGAAGATTATTATACTTTTAATAGGTAGGTAGATTTTGAATTCCTGTTTACGACAAAAATATATGATTTTCTAACTCAAATAAAATCAAAGTCAAAGGCAAAAGGAACATAATATAATTATAAAACATAATAATTTAAAATAACCTAGGGAAGGACAGGCTATCTTTATCTAGAACCACGCGGGCGATGCCGCGGGGAGAAGCTAGTCTTTAATATATTTTCTACTTGAAATAAATCTGTTACATTTGCCATTGCTTCATTCATGTCATATTTTTATTTAATGATGATAAATTACACACAATATAATCCGAGAAAATATTATCTGAAAACCAAACATCCCACAGTGTTGATAAATAACGTGAATTCGTATTTTTTACACGGAGGCTTTTCTGATGGATCAAACGGATAAATTTATTTCTTTCAGACATTCCGTGAATAGACATCCCACAGAGCTGATAAATAACGTGAATTCGTATTTTTTACACGGAGGCTTTTCTGATGGATCAAACGGATAAATTTCTTTCTTTCAGACATTCCGTGAATAGACATCCCACAGTGCTGATAAATAACGTGAATTCGTATTTTTTACACGGAGGCTTTTCTGATGGATCAAACGGATAAATTTCTTTCTTTCAGACATTCCGTGAATAGGCTACAGGCGGGATTTTGAATGGCTAGGTATTGTTGAGTAACGGGTATAGATATAAAATAGCAAGAGGTATGTTTGTAGGTTGGTATGAGCATAAAATCAAAGATAAGTAGTTACCAATTCAATTGGTACTTAAAAATGACATGATAAATTTTAATTTTTCCAAGGCCCTTATGAATGATGTACTTTTCGTAACCATCGGTTCGCAATAAAAAAAATACTCTGAGAAACGCTGACAAGGAACTCGGTAAGAAGGACGAAGCTCAATTCGGTAGTATTTTTTATGGTTGTTACCTCAGAACTACCCGTCAATGAACTGATTTAGTATTTTTTGATATTAGGTACATACAATGCATACACACTATCATATGCTTCTAATATATCGCCTTATTGCATAGATGACTTTTGATGATCCTTTTGTGTAGATGCGAGTGATACCCCTGGTGTTGCAAGCGTCCATGTTTGCCACCTTAGTGATATAAAAAAAATTAGGTGTGGCACTCGGAGACTGCCGCGGTAAAGCTATTGCATAGCATTTTTTATCAACTTATGCAATTATAATTATTTATTTATTTTATTAATGCAGTATTTTTATATACCTATATACTTTCTCACAAACAGCTGATTACGGTAGTTTTCCAATACAACCAATGCCACCTAAAGGCGGGTTGCTGAACTAAAGAGACAAGCGTGGTATTTCAAAAAGTCATTAAAAGTTCTGGTATTTATCGATAGATGGAACTAAAAAGTATCACCGCTGTGCCGGTCGGAGTGGGGGGGGGTGTTAGGTTTTTTCGTTACGGAATTTCTGGATTCGGTCCCCACGCTCAAGGCCCGCGATAAAAGCTATGCAATAGCTTAAAAAGATGCAAAAGTATATTACCTACTCTGAGATGCAGATAATATTGCTACGCCACTCCTGTTTCACGTAGGCGTCTCGTAACAAGAATTAAGTTTAGTAGCCATCATCACAGAACAACAGTAATAATAAATTTCAATGTTAACCAACAACGTGTATTGATATTGCTCATATTTAAGCACACTTTATTGCGACATTGAAATTAATTCGCTAGCTAAGCTTACCCACTTACTTAGGTACCTACTTACTGCTACTTATATTATACAAATATATATGTACATTTGCCATGTTAAGTTCTGTTTACAATTCTGCTGTTCTCCCTGACATTATTCAAAATAGCAATAGTCACTCCTATAAACAAGTGTATTAAATTTTATGGTCACTTAGTATTGATATCAATCTCTATTGCATTATAAAGTGCCCTTATGTTATTTTGTTTTCATATTTTCCTAAGAAGTATATTTAAGACTAGAATAAGCCACGACTGGGGACTGTAAGACCTCAGAGTAGATAATATACTACGTACAAGTAAGACCGAAGATCGCAGTCAAAATACACTAGTGTAATAAAACAAAACACATGTTTTATTTTCGGATCTTTTTGAGGCATTTGACGCTTTGCTGGTAGTAAGGATATGCTGCCAGCACAGCAAGTCCTGTCAACAACAAGAGAGAACAACAACACTTTAGTGATACCCCTGGTATTGCAAGTGTCTATAGGTGATGGTGAGTGCTTACCATCAGGCGGGCCGCACGCTCACTTGCCAACTACGTAGTATAAACATATTTTTAATGAATCATTTTCAATACCATTTGTTTTTCTTTTATTCAAACTCATTGTTTTCTGGATTAAACGTTATTTCCGCCCTTTAAAAAAAGAAGACAGGATTCTGTAAAATGGTACAATTATATAACATAAAGGTTTTATCATTTTGTTTGACGTAACTCGGTTATGCTTCATGTATGTGAAGACAAATTGGAGGGACGGAAGGACAATCATGTCTCAGGAGATGAAAGCTTTTTGTGTGTAAGAACTTAATGGGAACGTAACGGTTGGCAATTGGTTTCGTATTATATATTTTAGTATACTGAGTGGGACGAGAAGTAAAAACAAGATTAAATATTGTATTCAGAGGAATTACAAATTTTCTTAATATGTTTACATCAAAATAACTACTATTTAGTGAATTAAAAGTGGCGAATAGTATATATTATTTCATTGTACCAATCAATAGGGAAGATGATTTCAATGCATTATAATATTACTTATCTTTAACGTTTTAATTTTTTAAATTAAATGTTACGTCATTATTTCTTAAATATCAGTACTTATTTCATATTGAGATAAAATAATATACCATGGAAAAAAACCGTCCTTAAATACTCTCTTGAAGTAATTTGAAGTATGTAAATTTAAAACCTGTAAGCTTAGCATGGCACACTTATTACATTCGCCTCGATTACTTTGCAACTACTATCGCGAAATCAAAAGTTTATATACACCTTGTAGGTATTCCCTGAATACACGAAAACCTTGGCCATTGCCCTTTCAGATTTCCACAGGGATAGTCACACTTTTGACGTGTTTGTAATTAATTATACTTATGCATAAGTTAATAAACTTAACCAAATAAATAAATTATTTGTGTAGAATCGCCGCATTGTCGTTATAATTATCCTAACGGACATTGCAAATTTCTGAAAAGATGAGATGCAGAAAACGCGGAAATTGGCATGGAAAGAATAGTGGAAATTTACAGATGCCCAACCGTGGGACTCATAAGGATGATTACAAAATGCCAGTAGATGTTCTGGCGGTTTTGAGAAAATAATATAAAACCAATTGTGCGCTCTGCCTTACATGAACAGAATGTATCTATCTGAGAATTTTGTTAATGCGTTGATAAAGCGTCGTAAAAATATTATGTTCGAGTTGCCATTCAGATTTAAGCCGAAAGTCCTATTCAACATTTTATGGATACTTCGATAGAGCTTAAACAGGGACATTTTATTAGATATAAGATATTTTACCTGCACCTATTACATGTAACCGGTTTGAAATAATCACTTACTCGAACTATGATATTTCATTAATTGAATACAGCTAGTATTAGCCAAGCAAGTATTCCTCTTTACACGCTAATCATTCCGATGACAGATATCAAAGTTATTTTATTTTAAGGAAACAAGTGTATCTTAGATCGTTTGTTTATATATTATTTAATTAAAGTTTGTTTGTACCGAACCGATTACTACAATATCTCTAAGTAATATAAACGTATTCGTAATTATTTTGATATGAATACATCTTGATTTAAAAATTTCATTATTTATTGATAAAGTCACGAGCAGAAAACTGTTTCTTCAAGCCGATTTTGTACTGGAGGGGGGAGATTTGAATCCGCAACTCATGAAGAAATCCTGACCACCAGACCAACATGCCGAAGTTTATTACGAACTTTATTTTTTAAACAGCATTATATAATATAAGATGATCCTTCAAGCGCATAACCTCACTGTGAGAAGGAATTAACGCTATAGTAGGTATTACTATAAATATTATCTCATACAAATGTAATGTAGCAGTAATATATCTGTCAGTCTGTCTAGCCGGCTTAGTGAGGGCTTATCCCTTGTCAGTCACTTGTCTTAAGGTAATAACAGCGCGGCTGAGAGTGTCGTAACACTTTCCATTGTAAGATGTAGTATATATTCGTTTTTTGCCACCCAACTTGGTGCCAATGTTTGGGCGCCCAACATGCTTCTCGCATTATACATTTATTTGTATGAGTAAAATAATTGTCTCCGTTTTATTTAGGATAGTCTTTAAACATTTAATATTTGTCTTCCAATGACCAAAAATGCCAATGAAATGTTACTTAGGATATATTTTTTGAGGTGAACTGAGCCTGAAATGAATATGGTTTGGTACTAATATCTACAGAAGCATTTGCTGCCGTGTAACTTTATATCTTCCAGTTCCAGGTCTATGCCGGAAAGTTTCATAATAAGACTGATTATGTTACTATACAAAAAGCCGAATTGTTCCATAACTGGCTTCTACTTTGCTTCTCTCTTATTTTAAGACCTGTAGCCCGAGCAAGAATAATCTGCGATTACGTATTCGTAAGGCTTTCGACTATTAGTGTATGGGAATATGAATAGCGCTGCACCGTTGAAAAGTGGCACTAAGCATTTTGGCATTTCGCGAGTTAAGTTTTCGAATACGGAGTCGCAAATTATTCTTCAATGGGCTACAGGTCTGAATCATTCCAAAGAGCTAGCCTACGCTATAATATGCTTTCATATTTTTGTCTCTACGTATAATTTAACATTAAAAACATGATACTAGATTTACAATTCAGAAATATGCAGTTTTGTCATTAAATCCAGCGCAACAAACCTTTAATGCTGCAAGATCCCAATTACTTCGAGCACTCGGTCCGTTAGACCCAGTAAAGGTACAAGCGATTAATGATGTAAGTCCGAGGTATTTCGGTGTACCCGACGAAGGGCCATGACATTTGACAATCCCTTGCTGTGTATATGGTAGGGTTAAGTCTGTTATTATTGTGAATGTAATGAATTCAATTGTTCTACCAACTTGAGGTATATATTGAAGCTGTTTATGGACCGTTTTCAAGAGGATTATTTAAGGATTTAATCAAAACAATACAGTTGATGAATATCCTTATTTAGGGAATTATAACGACATCTATGGAATGCATTTCAGGCATCTTACCATAGTAAGATGCCTGAAATGCATTTCTTTAGTATCTGTAGGGCATACCCTACAGATACTAAAGTACTAATATTACTCAACAAAGATAAATCTATTTATACAGGAAATAGCATAAATTCTTGATTATTTAAGGGTCGGCAACATGCGAGTGACACCCCTGGTGTTGAAAGCGTCCAAAGGCTGCGGTAACCGCTTACCATCAGGCGGGCCGTATGCTTGTTTTCCAACTTAGTGGTATAAAAAAAATCTCTAAAAGATTTTTCTATTTTGGATGAAAATTATATTATATGAAATAATGGACATTGAAATTTACTGATCCAACGCATTTATGAAAAAAGTCACTATGAGTCTATGACAGAAGAGATATAACCACAAATCATAAGTGTTGAAATAATAATCTGTCTACATATAACAATTTGGCACACAGTAAAAACGAGCCGCACCGCCCTGATTCATGACAAAAACTCCTATAAGAAGATAAGCATTACCGTCCCGAAGGTAAATCAGGGAACAGATAACATAAACCTTTTATATTAACTGTTTTGTACAACATCGCAAACACGTACAACCTATATATTTATGTAACGGGCTACACCTAGATGAAGAAAAACTTCTGTTCTTATTTAAGTTACCAGAAAAGTTAAGCAATTATCTCAAAACACGTTCAAACCAACCAATTTTACCTACGCTTAAGGATCTCCCCAAAAACAAATTCAGGGCGCAATTACTACCGCTGATTACATGACATGAAATATTACTGGGCGCTTTTATTTCGCAGGCGACGCGGGAATAAACAGGGTATAAAAGAAAATAAATGTTGGAGTATTTAATTTTATTTACCTGCGGCTTCATGCCGTGTTAACGCTGTAATGTGGCCTCACTAGAAGGAATGAAAAAGGATTGCCTCACAGCGTTTATGAGTTTCAATCACTCGTAGACGTTATCTACGTTGGCTCTATGTTTCTATCCATATGGATATTCATTCTCTTTCTGATGGTAAGCAATGACGATTGCTTTTTTTTATACCACTAAGGTGGCAACAAGCATACGGCCCGCCTGATGGTAAGCGGTTACCGCAGCCTATGGACGCTTGCAACATCAGGGGTATCACTAGCGCGTTGCCGACCCTAAAAGACTGCTTACAGATACTTACGACATTACTAACGAATTTTTAACCAGGCAAATTCTTGCACCCTTCTTTTAAAACCCTGTTACACTATATTATCGTTGAACAGTATCGGTATTACAATTAGTTATAAGATACGTTTTCTTAAATTAGGGCACTCTATAATTTAAGAGATTCACCCCCATATGTAGAAGAAATACCATTGTAGTTGGCAGCAACTCTTTCGGGGGCCGATTAGAATTAATTAGGAGAGTAAGGTCGGGGTCTATTCATTGCACACCATCCGTCTTATCGCACACGCCTGTGAATTATGTTACTTGTTCCCTATTAACTTATTGAATTTATTGCCCGGAATACTTCTTGGCTAGTTTCAGCTGTGTATTGTTTTGTTGAACGACTGTTGCGAACAGTTAAGAAATTGGCAATAGAGAGATTTAGCATTTCCCAAATAGCTGAGAAACTATTCATTCGTAAAACTTTTGGAGTGGAGACTTGGAGACTCCTTCAGCAGTGTAGTTCAAAACCTTTATTTGGCCAATTTTATTAATATAAGGAGGACTTTCAAGCCACAATACAATGCGATATTTTAGTATGTTATCAAACCATCACTTCTTTACATAAAGACTCTTTCGTTATAATTTAAAATAAACGAAGCAGTATTTGGTTGTTCTTTTGTCTTTTTAATGCGGACATTACTCGCTCAACTCCGAGAAATGTATATAATATAATAATAATCTTTTGTCAGATTCTTATCATGCATATCTGCTTCATTCTTTCAATGAATACATATATTTTTTACTCATACAGTAGCACTAATGGTAGTGTTTCCAAGAATTAGGCACAGAACAATATCGCCATACACGTCACTTAGAAATGCACATATAGAAAGCCTTTAATAAATCGTTTCCGCTAATCTGCGTCGGTTCTTACCCGCATCCGGATGCTATGGACAGGGCCCGAAATTGAATGATTGATTAAACCATAACGCTCTGTAAAAAGATTTTAATTTGAAAGAGTTAAGGTATACAGACACAGTTTTCTTATATTAACTTTGCATGAAAAATTTTTTTTGCAAGCTTTCATTTAGTTTCATCTGTCCGATGTAAGTAATCAAATCTTGCAAGTTAAATTGACCCTATTCCCAGTGTTCTTCCCTTCCCATTAAAATCACTATTACCTAAATGTCGCCATTTTTTTTTATTTGGTGGAAGTGTAGATTATCATCTCCATAGTAGATATGGATATCAAATGAAAGGGCTTGATGACCGACACACAGTGAGTAAAGTGACGTCATTCTAAATCCAATATGGCGACCGCTACAATATGGTGATTTAAAATTTCCACATAAACCCCTATGATAATATGGATACCAAATTAAGGCTCGTATAACAAAACCGAGTTATTTGACCCACTGGTTACCGGGTTACTAAGTACCTCTTTGTGGGGCGAGCGAGGTGACCATGCTCAGCCGCCGCAAGGGGAAGATCTTCAGGTCAGGCGGGTTTTGTGCTTGGGGAACCGCGGTCTCAACTGTTGTAGTCAGAGTTTTGTTTATACTGAGTGGCGTAGAAAACTTCGCTAGCGCGTTGTAGGATACTAACGTATGGTTGGAGTAATGTCAGTTAGTAGCTTTCCACAGTAGGTTCAATGTATCGGAGAGGTCAAATATTCTGTTTTAATCGGTTTTGTGTAATTCCATTTTAACAGGTATTCGCTAGATGCTAGAACATATAAATAATTATTATAATGGTAACAAATACAGCAAATACAATAAAATTTCAATATCAATGGATGTCACCACGCCGGTGGCTCATGGCTTTATAGATCTGACAATTTTATTATCAGTGTAAGATAATCTACATTCAGTAAAATAAAATACAGTACCTACATAAAACGAGTTTGCTACCTTATCATTTTACGCAACTCATTTGGTTACAAACACTTCTTAAACAAAACAGTATATTTTAGCCGTGTCTGCTGCAGTCAAACCACGGCAAACTTATCAGTCTTAAATTTAATTCCTCCCAAAATTTTATTCGGACGCCTTGTCATCGCAGCCAGCAACTCGGACAAAAACATCCTACTAATATTATAAATGCGAAAGTTTGTGAGTATGGATGGATGGATGGGTGGATGGCTGTTTGTTACTCTTTCACGCAAAAACTACTTAACGGATTTGGATGAAATTTGGAATACAGATAATTTATAGCCTGGATTAACACAGGATAATTTTTATCCCGTGAAAATGTTTTTATCCCCGTAAAATTTTAGGTTCCTCTGAGATTCTACTACATATTAAAATTGAATATTTCACTTGAAAGATCATTAAGTACAACTGCAAAAATATCACCAGTGGATTTGGATTAGGTACTCTTGTGAGGTGCACAAATTTTAATATATATATTTTATATATTATTGAGATAAAGCTTTTTGTATTCATATTGTGCATTATAATGTGTGCTATTTCCACTAATTATATGCTCATAATACCAAACATATCCGTTACGAAACGATTTATTAGTGAGCACATCATTAGTCAGAACGATCAAACAGACCGAATCAACTACCGTCAATAGTGCTTCAGTATAATTATCAGCGGATCTGTTTACCTGGAACACATTGTCATGTACATTCTAAACATTTAGATGAAGCAATAACGTACGTACGTACATACATACAGGTTTGTTTCATCAAATCTGCTCGGTTTATTTGCTAGCTAAAGCAATTATCGGAAATTATGTGAGTTCTCTCAATCAGGCGATTCGACCACTATCCAGGTGCTACAATAATAATAATTTATTATCAGACCACAAAGATCTATATATATATATATATACATTATACAATCACAGCATTCATACGAGTATGTATACCGTAATCGTATTTGAATTGAAAATTTGGAGATGTACTATGCTGGTCAGTAACTAAAACAGTGAACAGTTAATAATGGATATAAATTGACGAGACCGCTGGTCTAGTGGTTAGTACACCTGACTGCTGCGCCAGGGGTCACGGGTTCGATTACCGCCGGGGCAAAACATTTATGTGACAAATATGTTTGCCTTGCGTCTGGGTGTTTGGTATGTATTATAAGTATGTATTTACAAACAAAAAGTATATAAGTATTGTGTCAGCTGCTGGTTCCCATAGTACAAGCTTTGCTTAGTTTGGGGCTAGATGGCGCTGTGTGATAATGTCCAAGCATTATTATTAAATACAAAGTAAACATTTAAACTCTAAAGTGAAGTAAGAAGCCGAAGAATTTAATTCTTAAAACAATATTATGGAGCGTAAAAGTTACATTAGATAAGTCTTTTGAAGAGTATAAAGTATTTTTTTTTCATTTCATGGTCTCAAAAAGAAAACTTCTTTCTTTATATAGGTGACGAAACTTAGAGCTTTGAACGAAACTTAAAATTTATTGTAGACCAAGCAAAATATATGTATAATTGTGGTTGACAAAGAACATACAAAAATACAGACACGTTAAATTTAAGTTAACAGAAACGAAACGTCAACTTTTGCGTTCACTGCATTCTCAGTAACGCCAAATAAAACCTAATACAATTACAAAGTATGTGTTAAACGCAAATTTTCGCGTTTCAATATAAAATGGTACGTGCGAGTGAAAAATTCAAGCCTCCGGGGCGTAAGTACGCGAAGGCCAGGTCTAAATTGACTTCCATCAAAAGCGGAAACGAGTTCGAAGCGGATTCCCTTTATAAACGTAAATATTACAGGAAGCTGCGTGTAGTGTTTGGGCCGTCATTATGTACTGTTTGAGCAATTGATGGTAGCTTGTTGCGTGTACATCTATTCGTTATTTCGTCACTTAATGTAATGTTTACTTTGATACAATTAATTTAAATATGTATATAAAAAATAAAATGTGATAAGTATTTGTAAATGGTATTTTTTTAAACGCGATAGTTTGACATATTTATGAACGCGAATGAGAGGGCGAATATTGTCATCGTTTGCACACACGTCAGGTACACTGAAGATCACAAGAAAAAAAAACGCGGGAAAAACAGCAGATAAAACATAGTTTTTTTATAAAATTGCATAGCTCCTACTTGATCAGGGAATCACATGCCGCCTGGGTTGCCTTATAATTGCAGCATGGAATCCATAACGATAATTCTGTGTTGCTTGGTAAAATTACAGCTTTCACACCGTAAACATAAGCTATCTATACGACCTAAGCTATGGCGCAGAGTAGATAATATATGCTATGGTATCGAAAACAATAAATAATCGGAGTTGACAAGTGCCAAAAGTATTTTATTAAGAGCATTCTTACTGGAAGAGGAATTTCTAACACGCCAAACATGGGTGTGTTGCTAACTCGTATATCTGTCACATACTAGACATTATACATACTACTACTGTATGTACATAACGTGTCACATAGCATCCTTGACGTGTCGGCGATATCACATTCCCTAGATGGTAAGAGCTTTCTAATAATGTAGTTGATTTGATCGAAAATTTCAAGTTGGTAATTTTAGACGTCAACTGAAACTTATTGATATTGGTAATTTTATGAAGTTTGTAGATCTGATTCGTCTGTGTTATAGGTACTTCATATATGTATTTCTAGAGATGAGGCCGTTTGTCTAGTGGTTAGTAGGTATACCAGACTGCTATGCGAGATGTTGCTGGTTCGATTCCCGCCATGTGATAATTAATAACATTTGTGTTTGCCATGCGTCTGTTGTTTTAGTATGCGTTTACAAAAAAAAAAATTAAGTATTCTATCCGCTGCTGGTTCCCATAGTACGAGTTTTGGTCAGCTTGGGGCCAGATAGTGCTATGTGATAATGTCCGTAACTACATTATAATTATAATATAAGACGAGACCGCTGGTCTAGTGGTTAGTACAGCTGACTGCTATGCTAGAGGTTGTGGGTTCGATTCCCGCCGGGGCAAACATTTATGTGACAAATATGTTTGACTTGCGTCTGGGTGTTTGGTATATATTATAAGTATGTATTTACAAAAAAAAAAGTATATAAGTATTGTATCAGCTGCTGATTCCCATAGTACAAGCTTTGCTTAGTTTGGGGCCAGATGGCGCTGTGTGATAATGTCCAAACATTATTTATTATTTATTTATTATTATTAATTTTATTATATCTAACGAGGTCTAGCAAATATTCCATACGGTTTGAAGAGAGTGTCTTCAACATCACAACTTTGAGTCACCCAATTTCTCTATGTACTTAAGCAATTTTGATACAACGCTTCAGCATGACGGTATCTAGCAAACTACTAGATTTTTTTTTTTTTAGTAAATACAATGTAAAATGTAGTAATGTGTTTCGTTGCCAGTGCTCCACGAGGATACGCTGGGCCAGTAGTAATGCTGCTAGCATACCGACTCCTCCTCAACAACAGGGTTGGCAACTCGTTAGTGATATCCCTGGTATTGCTGGTGGCTATAGGCTACGGTGAAAAAATAAAGAATACATAATTATTTTCCGGTCTGTTATTACATAGAATAAAATACACGATTGTATAAAGTGATTGTGAACCTACACTTCAAGATAATATAAGCAAATTTTTTATCATTACTCCGAAAGTCAATCTAGAAGTGGACCCTTGTAAAATTTATTTGTTCCCAATTTAGAAGCTAGCCAAGGACTCGACTAAGGACTAGCGGGTCTATAGTCTACTACGCGGGCTGACTTCAGATTGGCAAACTTCATATACTTCGTTGAAATGCTTCAATAGCGTATATGGGTTTCCTAACGATGTTTCCTTTCATCAAGTTTTACTATTTCAGCCTAGTATACACAAGGTGTCTATGTTGATAGCACACATGTTCGGCCAGTATCTTTTATAGTGCCAATAAATCCCCACTCTAGTGTACTTGGCTTTATTTGTTTCTCTTAAGACTTGCGTTAAGAGATAATGAAATTACACGCACTATATATCTAGCAATCGTGAAGGTATTAGGCGATAGAGCTTTTTTATTTTATGTGACTGCATTTTAATGATCAATTGGTTCCATTTACTGACAAGTATATATTTATTGATCTCTTGAGCCGGAACAAATAGAAGTATGAATTTATCAGTTTAGTATTTTTCCAAAGGTTATCAATCATTTCATTTGGCAAGTTTCAATAGTTTCTTAATTACATTTCCTATTTATTAAAATACTTATATGACTTTACAAGTAAGAATTTAATTTTATTAAATAAATCAATATTACAAGTTATTAGATGCATGCTTTTTATCTTTTTTGATATCTAAAGACAATAATTTTATTCAGAAAACACGCAGAAGTTGATATTATATCATTGCAATAGTGTCATTCGAAGCCATGTTTAATTCGACTGAATAGCACTCGATACGAATACGCGTTCAATTAATTTGACCATCGATGCTTTATCAGATTCAATTGGAGATGAATTTCAATGTATATTTGCATTGGTTATAAATTAAACGGTTCGTTTTAGCTCGTTATTTCTCCACTCGAAGTAGTCTGTATACCATCGTATACGGAAAAAAAATCTTTATCGTTCATCGTTCCACTTATCCTGAAATTCCCTTATTTGAATTTCAACCCATATGTTGTCACTCGCTAAAATCTTTTAAAAGAAACAATCATATATAGCATCCTGCAGAGCCACTTTAAGGGTTAGACAGAGAATAATGAGCTCTCGTTTCTTCTACATTCATGAATCTCTTCATACATGATCTCCAGATCCAAGTACACTTTATCTTCCATTCCATGTTACAGAGCACAATAATAACCTTTTAAACCGGCCGAATTTACCTCATGCCTCAACTCAAAAATAGCACAAGCAGATTTTAGGTGCCGCGCTTTCTTACACCCAGACTCGGAGCTGTGACTTACATCTTTATAAATGAGAATCGAACCCATACCCAAGACAGCAGATTAGGAACAGGTTGTCTTCACTGAAGTGTATACAAACGATAGAGATAAGTTCTGTTGTCCTACGTAATGGCTGCAGTCAGGCTTGAGACCAAGATAGAAAATCTTAGCAAACACATTTTGTAAAATATCCACACATTTTAAATCCGACGCTCATAAAACTCTGAACCTAAGACGAGATAAATGTACGGTACCTTAACTTCATAGCAAAGAACATCTCGACCGAAGAAAATAAAATTTTATATCCAATGCATCTTAATCGGATAGTGAAAATGTTATAAGATAATTATGCAGAAGGTTATTAATTCAACTTTATTGCGTCCCACATAGAACTTTTTTTAGATAACTTCTTTGATGGGTATTCTTTTATGGGTTAATATGTAGGAATAAGCTTTAGCTTCCCACAATGAAAATACCACATCAACTTTAAATCAGCTTCTATAGAGAAACAGCTTTCAGAAATCGAAATTACGTGACAAATTCTAATCGGATTAACTTATGTGTACCTATTGCATTAATGATAGCACAGTTGATTAGCAATAAGCTAACTAGAATAACAACAGAACCTAAGAGCCTTAATTATCTGCAGTATAGAGGCACCAACCTACCCTTTTTACGAAGTCAAACACTAGATTAATGTGACATGCAATTTGAGTTTCAGTTAATTTTCTAGATACTTAGGAACTTTGGAAACTGTATTTATCACAGTGCACAGTACAACATTCGTTGAGAGCATTGATTAGAGAGTTATTTGGCAGAAATTTTCTGCTTCGGATGACGGCTGCGGTGATCAATTTGATTTATCTGACGTCTCTAAAATGTGTCTTCCAGGTACTTGACCGTTACTTGATTAAATACTATTAAAAAACATTGTGTTTGACGTATGAATATGGATGTGTACAAGGGTCAAGGCACACCTAAGTAAAGATCGTGTAAAGATGGACGGACTGTGTCAAAGATGACATTTCTAGGGTGATAGAAAGGAATGGAAGAGATTTTTTTAATTACAATTGCGCCGGCCACAAATAACATTGCATAAAGACAAGAGAATGATGAAAGTTAAGTTATACTCCTGGTGGCATTGAATGCGTAAAGTATTATAGCTCTTGTGTAAGAACAATCGTTTCCAATCAATTTCACATGTGCATTTATTAAGGCGTGTCAAACCGACTGAAAAACGTGAAAATACATTATGCATACTTGCTATTGTTTGTAGGAAAGACGTAAATACCAATTGGTAGTTGTTTTATTTTTGAGAATTCATTTAATCATACATTATCATCCCGCTAACCGATCCCGCCACAGAAATTACAGACCATTTCACTCTTGATTTGCACACGTTTTTTTATATTATCAATATTTTGCATACATGACCACCGGTTCTCGATACTGTTTACCTTGTCATCATTGCGTATTCTCCTATGCGTGTCATACATCGTAGACCACAAGTTAACATAGCGATAATTGAAGGTTCATTATGAATCTAAATTTCATTTCCTGTAACGCCTCCCATTTGGTCTGAGTTCTGACGCCAAATGCGCGTCAATTTACCGAATGTGCTCTCGTTTATGGCAACGACATCTCTCTGCCAAAACGTTTAGCATACAACGAAGTCCTTATTCTAAGTACAACTATAGGATAGGTACAAAGAAATTTCATAGACGTACGCATTAAAACTTTTTGTATTGTAAGCCTATATAAATGGAAAGAGTTTTAGGATATACATTAAATTTTCATTTAAAGCCGTTTGGTAATTCATAAGGAGAAATATGCACCTACTTTCTGTATAATTCTTATACTAGGACAAAATACGTATTTTTTCCAAATTGAATTGTAAATTAATACGCGAATCTCTAAAATATCAGCATGGAAATTTGTTACAGAATTCTTGGTATGCGATGTCAATCTACAGCGTTATTTCTACCATATTATCTACTCTGAGCTACGTTAGCGCCTTCGATTCGATACTGAGAATGAAGACTAGCTCGCTAGCTTGAAGGATTTATGATATTCGACATCATAGATTTTTTTAGTAACTCAGATTCTTGGAGCGACACGGCAGCTATAAAAAATAGATTGAGTATCGATTTTTTTTTACCACTATGGTGGCAAACAAGCATACTGCCGCCTGTTTTACGGTTACCGAAGCCTATGGACGCTTGTAACACCAGGGTCTCACTCGCGCGTTGCCGACCATTAATTTACATGTGTGCAAAAGGTAAAAAGCGCATCCGTTTTCTCTCCTTTTTGTAAGATTTTTTTGTATACCAAGTATTCTTAGCAAAATAAAAACATTTTAGGAACAAAAATATTTATTAAAGTGCATAGTGTAACAGAAAATTAGGAATTTCATGGTTCCTCGAGGCACAAACTTCGTCTCACAATTATTTGTAGGGAAACCCACAGCGACCATTTACATACTTTTATTAAACGTAAAACACTATCTTTTAAAACAAATATAAAAATGCTTCGGGATGAATCAATCAAATCTATTTGATCAAGACAATCAACAGACGATCCGAAAGAAGAGAAGATACGTACCTATAATTTTCCTATATAGAAAAGGTAAATATTGGTCGCGACCAAATTAATTTCATGAATTTTGTCTGTTATAGCTACGGACGTTCAGGTGATTGAGTTTGATTTCAATTATAATATGTTATGTATTAAAACAAAACTCTAGTCTGCTATTCAAATTTCATGATTTATTCATGACCAATTAAATCAACAAATTATATTATTACTCCTGGATTTTACGTACTCGGTACAAAATGTTAATTTTAAGATTGCTTCAGACAAATTAGCATAGTCATATTGTTTATTATCTAGATACTTGTAAATGCCGCCTACATTTCAAATTGGATTTCCAATCGTTCCGTACATACTTTCCTTTTAATTATTTTCCTATCCCGAGTTCCTTTCAAATGTCATAGTAATGTAGGCTTTGCCGTTATAGGAAGAAGATAGTAATTACCAAAGCACTTTTTTTAAAACTAATTTACTTCACTAGTGCCTTAGCAAGAGCTATCGTCAATTCATTGATTAAAATATCGTACTATACCTTATCATGTTAACTTATTACTATCTACGTATTCTTTTATCTACAATAATACATAAGAAAAAGCTTTTATATCTCAATATCATAAATTCTTAATTTTCATAATGGCAATTTTACTACCGATAGGTAACAACCCTAACACATGATTCTCTCTGGCAATAAAGAAGCAACACTGGAGACAATATAGATGGAGTGTTACCAACTGCACCAACAAATGCTAAGAAAAAAAAAAATCGTGTTTGATGTTGCAGTGCCAAAACTTTATAGACTTACATTAAACCAACGAACTGGAAAGCTTCGAACCAAACAACTCTAGAAGGCAGATTAAAACAGAAAAACCGTCGACCAGTAGATAGCGCTGAAACTAAAATAGAAATGCTAAAAACTGCAGCTACTGTAATTCAGAGCCGTTTTTGTGAAAGCCAAACACATCTGTGATTAATCGTTCGCTTCGTACGCCCAAAGCCATACTGTGGTTTGGAGCCTAGTTTGATTCTCAGAGCCAAAAAAGAGGACAGTTCTTTTATAGAACAATTTCCGACATAGGGATTTCTTCTAAGGGTGGATACAGCTTTCAAGTCAGAGGGGGTCATATAGTCGAGGTTTAGCCACGACACCCTTTAATTTCGATTAAAATAATATAAATCGAATTACAAAGTTTTCTTTTTATATTATACGAAAAATATAAAAAAAAATGTTCTTTTGTTCTTGTTTCAAACGAGTTATGACTTCCTACAATTGAATGGGTAGGCCCAGTCCAGGGGGTCATGACCCCATGGCCCCCTGGATCCGCCCTTGTTTTCTCCGGACTTTTCTGAACAATTTCATTGTTTCATTAACCTGGAGATTCAAGCGAAGAAAATGTTTACACGAGTTGAAGGGTTGAAAATAGCAAGAATAGAAAACGTAAACTGATTAATGGAATATATTATAAAGCTTCTATTAAAAGGACATTTAATGTATGTTAGAAGGAATCGAATGGCTACAAACGTCAGTTCTTCAAATATCGCACTACATATACTATTTTACATTCTTTTCCAATGCCACAGAATAAAGACAGATTTCTAATGTGGCTCATCAATTTGACAAAGCTTTGACTCACACGATAGGTTTGGCGCTCCTAAAAGCCAGTCTGAGGTCCAAATTACATCGCCTTTAAAGTAAAAAAAATAAGCTTCATTTTACTCAAACAAAACCTTGGTCTGTAGGTGAATGTTACATTTATTGATAGACCCGTAAATGGTTGTAACTTGGGATTTTTATAAAGAATGGGCTTTCGATAGACACAATACGACGATAAATGAAAGGAATTTCCCGTTTATTATCAAACAGCTTGAGGGGAGTAAATGGCTGATTTTTTTAGATTTCTTTGTTAAGTTACGTAAGCTTCTTTAGCCATTACTTGCGTAAACATTTTCAGCCTCTCTTGAGTATTACAAGACTGTGAATACTTGATTGATGAACATAAAAATAATGCTTAATTTTATAATCATGATCAATCTGTCTATCTATTTATTTCCACATACATGCAGTTTAGAGTACTCCGACCTTTAAGTACCAAAGGACATATACATTATTATTATTAGCTGCAATGCCATCCCATTTAAAATAAGCTGAAAATTTCTCTCGACAAAAAATTCATCAAATCCAATTGGATGGAGTTTTCACAAAACGTGCCTCGAATTATTTAGGCATCCGATCCTTGAATGTATTAGAACTAAGCTAATTCTACTCATATTTACTGCTAACAAAGTTCATGACGGCTAATGTAAAGCCATGTCAAGTTAGCGTAATTTACTTCAATTAAATAAGGATAAAATGGTAACAGACTTAGGTAAGTATTGGTTCATTGTAAGTAATTATTGGATCATTACATTACATTCCCGTATTTTATTAGTGTTAATCGCACAATATAGTGTTAGGTTAGGTTAGCATTGCGCCATCTAGTCCCAATCTAAGCTAAGCTTTGATAAAATTAAAAAGTAGTAAAAAACATACTTAAAATCGTAACGCAGACTAACTGACTTCAAAGGTAAGGACAAAAACCCATTGCATCAAAACATAAATAATACGATTTATAAATCTTTATTAACAAATTGAACATTACGTAATTTTTTACATATTGTATTCTGAAAGGAGCATTCCGTAGGTATGTTCGTTAAATTAAACAAAAAACTATGTACATGTAACGTTCCGACGCAACATTCGCCGTGTGAGTCATATTTCGACAAAGCCTTTTTGAAGGCACGTGACGTGACCGATCCTTTTAGTTTAGTTAGCCTATCTAATACCGTAATCACAAAGCTGCAGGCTCGCCCAAACACTGCAAGAAAATCCTTTAAGACGTCAAGGATTATTGTCGTTTATCTCAGAGTATTCCATTCAGACCACTCAGGACCACTCGACTCTGAGTGATCTGAATGTAATTTCATTGAAAATTCATAAACGAACGGATGGATAGAACTACTATTCGTAGCTGCTAGTTAAAAGTCATGCCTAACTCAGAGTTGTAATTATAATCATTAGATATTTGGATATAGAATGAAAAACAATGCTTTCTTTTTTAGTTCCTTTCTTTCTTGTTCTAAGAATTATTTGTTTTTTTTTAATGTATTTTTGCAAGATCCTTTTTAAAAACAGTTATTTACGTAGTTTTATGTTGACAAAGGGAGCTTTGAATTACCAATGCAATAACAATTTATTTATATAAATTATGATAAACATTTCCCAAAGACCTTTTAAAGAAGTCGACCAAACTATTTTCCAAATAAATTGACATAAATATTTGTATATGGTTGCATTTTTAATCTATGCTCCTATAAACTAACATAAGTCTTCCTTTACGTTCCAACTTCATCGCTAATGGATTTCAGAACTAGTTTATTGTATCTACCTATTGGAACTCGGTTATTAGATTCGCGTAGCGTCGTAGAGCAAGTACGGATCCCTATTAGTTTAACTTGGATAGCTTCTATCAAGTTACATTGCTAGTATAATATTAGAAATGCTTTTACCTTCATTCACATGGGAGAAACTTTATAGATACCTATTTGTAGCACCTTAAACTGGTCGTACCCGAAAATTTGGGCAATATTTTGGCTGCTGTTTAGAATTGATTGGGATATTAACGGTAACGGTAACAATTTACGATCTGGCGGGCCATGTGGTTGTTAACCACCTTAGTGGTATAAAATAATTGTCGTTGGATAATAGATATATTCAGGGATAAGCGATGAATATTTCTTTTTGGCTATTAACTAAACGTCATTGTCATCGTTGAGATCATGATGTCTGAAAATTCGTAAATTGTACGTTAGATACTTACATTTTGAGATATCATAATATTTCATTCGTATCTATACTGTTTTAAGAGGGAAAACTTATTGGTTAGGTGTTTGTTGAATATTTTATAATATTGTGAATTCTGCAATCTGAGTAAGACTAGAGAGACACATTCAACCGAGATTCCAAAAAGTTTAATTCACAACTCAACCTTGCTTTTCCGCGGTGAAAATGCATTTTCCGCTGTCCGAAGTGCGTTTCAGGTCAGAGCGAGGGCTTTGCACAACAATAAGGTTGCTTAAAGTGGTAGCTAACTAACAATCCCTATTCTTTATATACCTGTGATAAAAAATAAACACTTACCTCCCGTCTGTGTGTTTGTATAAAATCGTTAATTTCAAAAACCAACACAATCGTTACTTATAATCCTAATGTGCTAGTTCTAAAGTTACGCACTGTTACGTAATAAGTATAGTAGGATCACACTCTGAGCTCGAATTGCCTCACCCGAAAAGTAGCAGGTATGCCATCGGGAAATTTATTATTTTGAATCGTGAAAATAATAACACGTAAGCTTAATAAGCGCTTCCTTAATAAACTCCCTGCCAATATCATACAAAACTTTCATTGATGTGGTATTCTGAAAAGATAAAAAATATCGTAGAAACGAAAGAGACATGTTGCAATTACATACTTGCGAAGTTATGCGGCAATTCAATGGTTTATCGCTTTAAAAATATTTTTACATATAGCAAAACCGGGCCGCGCCACTAGTACCTTTATAACAGGTCGTGCCTACCGCAAGACAAAGGGCGCGCTAGTTCACCTTTTGGAGCACACCGAGACGATATTTCACTGCTATTGTCTTCTTATTGTGGGCTCATAATGGCTACTACAATATTATACTTTCATAATTGCTATATAATTATATAGCTTATGCGTATCTAACTCTCTACAACCCTATAACTAACTCCGTTGATCTTCGATTCGAGACGCACCTTGGTTGAGGTATTTTAAATAAATTCTTTATTAATAAATATCATGTAAGCCAAATATAATACACAGATTAGCGAAACATTATATATATACTATCACATTTAACCATTTCAAAATGTATGTACTGTTTTGTATGAAAGTTTAATCTAAGAAGAATGACAACGCTAAGCCCCTGCTCTGACAGGAACAGGACAGAATTTGACAAAAGGGGTAATAATATGCCTTTTATGCTGTATATTATCAAGGTTTTCTTGGAAACCATCAGACTGAAAGAGAAACATTTTCAAGGCATATTGTGGTTATGTACGTAGGCCGGTGAAAAATATTGAAATGTTGAATGTGACAAGAATCAAATAAAATTGTGACAGCAAGTATGGTAGTTTATAAAGAAAACTTTTTTTAGAAAAAAAGAAAACACAAAAAAACGTGATTAAAAGAAACAAAAGTCCTCCAACTTTTTTTTCCCAGGGACGAAGTTCTGGGATGTCACAAATTAATTTACAAAAACAAACATTACAAAACGGAATGAGATGAAAATTCGTTACTGTTTTTGTAAATTTATTACCATATTTTCTGAATAGCAATTTCATCTGATTGCAATCTCATGACAAAGATACATCTTAGTGCTGAGTGCTGATAAACTATTTTCAAAGATATTCTTTGTGCGTGATTTTTGATAATATTCAACAAGCTATAAAAGTATAAAATATATTGTGGCTCCGAAAATAATCTAAAAATAAAACTTTATTTTCTCAGTGGATGGTTAGGCTCACAAAAAGATTTAGATAATATTTGTTACAGTTGTAAGCACTAACTTTTACTTAGCTTTTTCCGTGAGTAAATAACAAATATTTAGACTTGAATAAAACCAGGCATATTTCGTTCTACTTACAAAATAGGTTCAGGTTTTACGTTCGTATATTTCGTGACAGATTCTCTTGAGATGGTCTCTCGATTTTTTAGGTGATTAATGGGAAAATGGTGATACCTTAAAATCAAAATCAAAATCAAAAATCATTTATTCAGTTTAGGCCCTAATAAGGCTCTTATGAAGGTCTAAATTACCACCGGTTCGGAAAAAAAGCCACCTGAGAAGAACCGGCAAGAAACTCAGTGCTCTGTCTTTTTTTGCCTTTAACAATCATTATATAACAATTTGTAACAAAATTCTCCTAGACATTGGTATGAAATTACAAATATCAAAATGAAAGCTACCAAGTTGGTTTTGTCACTGCTTTCATGAAATACATATTCCAACTATTACAATTACCAGGAGCGGGGAGCCACTTGTGCAGAGTGAGTCTATATATTCCAAGCATTTTTATCATTTACATAATCATTAATTTTATAATAGGCTTTATTTATCAAAACTCTTTTGACATGAGTCTTAAACTTATCGTAATTCAATTCGGTAATGGATTGTGGGATTTTATTGTAAAAGCGGACGCAGTTTCCCATAAATGATTTGTTTACTTTTGTTAGTCTAAACCTAGGAGCCACAATTTTGTTTCTGTTTCTTGTATAAATATTATGGTTGTCTGAATTTAACTGAAAACTTCTAATGTTCTTTTTTATAAACAACAAGTTTTCAAAGATGTAAAGAGCCGGTAACGTGAGAATATTAATTTTCTTAAACAATTCTCTTAACGATTCTTGGGGACCCATTGCAAAAATTGCCCTGATTGCCCTTTTCTGTAGAATGAATATCGTATCCAGATCCGCCGCAGATCCCCATAATAAAACGCCATAAGACATGAGGCTGTGGAAATATCCGTAGTAAACAAATTTTGCAGTATCAATATCTGTCAATTGTCTGACTTTCCTAATGGCAAACGCAGCTGAACTAAGTTTCTTTGACAAAGTCTCAATGTGAGAGCCCCACTGCAATTTTGCATCTAGTGTTAGACCTAGAAAAATCGTGTTATCAACTAAATCAAGTTTTCTGCCATCCAATTGTACATTCGTGTCTACCTGCGATGAGTTTGGAGGAGAAAACCGTATACATTTTGTCTTTTTTGAATTTAAAACTAGGTTATTGGCGTCCGTAAAACCATTTAGAAACGGATGCTAGCGTTTCATTTAGACTTATCATTTCTTTGTCTTTTCTGCTCACTCTAAATACCAGAGACGTGTCATCCGCGAATAAGACTATGTCACAGATATTATCCACTACAAGTGGGAGATCATTTATGTATGCCAAAAATAAGAAAGTACCTAATATTGAACCCTGCGGAACTCCCATTTTTATTAATGTGCCTTTGGAAGTTATGCCTCCGACACCGACTTTTTGCTGACGACCGGACAAATATGAGGCTACAAGATCAAGGGCATTTCCGCGGATACCATAATATTTTAGTTTGAGCAGTAGGGTACTATGTTCAACGCAATCAAATGCTTTAGATAGGTCGCAAAATACACCTAGGGCATCATGTGAACTTTCCCATGCTTCAAATATATGTTTCAGTAATTTTGCCGCCGCGTCACTTGTAGATCTACCTTTAGTAAAACCGAATTGGTCTCCATGTAATAAATTATGCGCATTAAAGTGACCTAACATTTGATTTAACATAATTTTCTCAAATATTTTACTCAAAGCCGGCAGTATTGATACTGGTCTATAATCAGAAGGATTTTCTCTAGATCCCGCCTTAAAAATCGGTATTATTTTACTATATTTCATTAAATCAGGAAATATTCCTTGATCAATGCAAGTATTAAAAATGGTTGCCAGTATAGGAGCAATCGTTGGTAGAATTGCTTGAATAACTTTAATCGAAAGTCCCCATAAATCTTCCGTGTTTTTAATTTTGAACGTTTTAAATGTTTTAATAATATCATTTGCAATGTCGAAAGTAAAACTCTGGAATAACTTTATTAAACGATTTCTTAAGTAAGCCTTCGGCTGTATTTGCACACGAGCTAAGATTTTTTGTAATTTCGGACGGAATATTGGCAAAGTAGCTCTCAAAAGCTGCTGCGACGTCTAACTTATCCGACACAAGATTCTCGTTAATTTTAAGTGTGCTTACTTTTTCTTTAATTCCATTCTTTCCCGTTTCCCTATTAATAACTTTCCAAACCGTTTTTATTTTATCCTCGGAATTACTTATTTCATTACTTATATATTTTGATTTAGCTATTTGACAAACAGTTTTAAATAATTTAGAATATTTTCTCACGTAACTATAAAACTCTTCATTAGTTGTATGAGATTTCTTATAATACAACTCATGCAAAGTGTCTCTACTTTTCCTTATACCTTTAGTTGCCCAGTTACTAAATTCCAATTTGTTATTTAGCTTCATCTTTCGTTTAGGACTGGCCTTATTAAATTCACTGCATATAACGTTATGTAATTTTTGAAAACATTCATTGGGCTCACCAGACTTAGAATTATAAATTTTTGATTCTAAATTCTTCCTAAACCTTTCCATTCTATTCTTAGACAGGGGTCTACACTCTTTCATAGAGGTGCTAGGTTGTGCACTATCATGCAACTCAACTAATTGAGCCATATGATCTGATCTAATGCCACTTATTAACGACTTATTTTTTATATTTCCATTTGATATTATATTATCAATGCAGGTAGACGAAGTGGCTGTTATTCTTGTGGGCTCATTAAATAAAATGTCTAAATTAAATGATTTGAAAAGATTTTTAAATAAGCGTGCCTCAGTTGACATTTTTAAAGTATCTACATTGAAATCACCACATATAACTAGTTTTTTATTTGTATAAAATAATTTTCTAAGCATTGCCTCCATTGTTGAACAAAATAAACGAATATCCGAATTTGGAGGTCTATATACACATAAGATTATGTATTTATCTATCTCTGCACAAGCTGCTTCACAAACCCGCAAGACAGACAAGCTAGTGATATCATTTCTATCTTTGCACTTTATATTACTATTCAATAATATAATCGATCCACCACCCTCCGCTGAGAGTCTGTTAAACATACTGGCAATTGTAAAGTTACTAATATTGAAATGCATGGTGTCTGGTTTTAACCAAGTTTCTGTAAAACATAGTAAATCAATTGGAAATTTGTCTAGTAATAATTCTATGTCGAGAATTTTGCCAGAGAAGCGGTTAATATTTTGGTGTAAAAGGTGTATATAACAACATCCGACTTCTCTCTTGTCTTACGGACTAGTTTAAAGTGTCAAAATGACTATTCACAGTGCTAGTAGAACCACTACCTAGCACTGTTTCGTCTCTTAAGCTATTCGTTGTTATATTAGATATAACAGAGTTAATATAAAAACCTAACAATGTAGCAATATGCAGTCTGCATTTCTTAGGGATAAATAGTGATTCCCCAGTCGGTCTTACACCACTAATAAAATGGTTTGTGTCAAATAGACTAAAAGTTTCATTATATGTCGTCATAATATGCATTAGATTATTTATATAGGCTATCTGTTTATTCTCAGTCTCAGTGTAGTATGCACTATAAGGACATGTACACAATAAAATTTTACTAGCATTTAGGCTTGTCAAAACATCAAAACTACTACTAAACTCTTTTCTGCTTAAGTTTAGACATTGACCTACTAAAATTATTATTATTGTGGAACTGTCATGGTTATTTTGTCTTATTTTATCTACAATTTGCCTATATGAGGCTCCTGGCATACAATAATTAATAACTGTGTGAGCTATTTTATTATTTAAAATAAAACCTAAATCTTGACCTACTTTGTCAGAAATTATATATAGCTCTTATAAATAGCTCTTAGATAAGAGTGCTAAACTGAATTTATCTGGTATACAATTTATTCAGGCTCAGAATGGAAACTGAAGGCTGTACACATAATATCAAACACCCAACATTTGGCGCAGGAGGTATACATTTTGGATTTCGTAGCTAAATGGCATTATCGAACCCTTATCATGTTCACCCGTCCGTATGCCACTGGCTTATAAGTTCCCCATTTCTGCATCGATTTTGATAATACTGAAGGATAGAAATCTGATTAAGAGTATAATAAATATTAAATGCTTAACATGAAATACTTTCATGCCAGTTTTTCGATACTCTAGGTATATTTCGCGTGATAGCAAAATTATTGGATATTCTTGACGTAAGAAACTACTCATTTCCAGGGTTTTCATTTCTCTGCATAACGTTAAAAAACATAAAGTTATTTAATATCAATTAAGCATTCTAAGGTTTCTTGGTATGTTTGATAAGTTAACTTGGTAAGTTTCTTGTCAGGATGTCAAAGATTTTCGGTACCCGTTGTGGCCTTTGCGGTATTTCTAAGTGCCTTATTTAAACCGTATAATCAATTTTAATTTTCTTTCCACACTTTTCCATCATTTTCTGAGCTCACAGTGTATATAACTTGTTCATACAACCGTGATAACTTTACTGAAACTTGTTATTTTATACCCAACACCAAAGTTGTGAGCTCGTTTAGCATTGTTTGGAAACTAGTTCGATACAACCTTCTGCCAGTTCAAGGAAACACAACGGAATTCAGCTATAAAATATTATGAAAATTCAGCACGAACTGAAGATAAAATAGACAGCCATATCGGACTGTGTTAGAAGATTTTGCGATGTAAACGTAGATACTTTGTAGTTATTTTGCCATCTAGGCAAATTAGGCGCTTTGCATATTGAGTCATTATACTCGTACAATGGTGAACGTCCGAGACGCACCTGTTTAGTCTATTCTAGTGAGTCCCAATAGTGTCGAGGGCTAACCAAGCCTTGGTTGATAAATGTTACTAAAACTACATACAAAATATCTAGAGTATATTTATATTTGATTGTGCGCCCCTTACATAAGTACGTAACGGTTACCATTCGGTGTACGAATCGCTATCCTCAGCGGTGAATATTGTAAAAAATGGGTTCTTTTAGGCTTGTGTTAGCTAAGATGTGTTCTTGTTTCTAAATGTATGATGGTATGTATTGCCGTGCCTCTTTCGGAGTGAGCAACGAGCATCCTTCATATTTCAGACCACTTTCATCATTTTTTTATGACTGGTAATTA
This sequence comes from Falcaria lacertinaria, assembly GCA_951449985.1. Classification (NCBI taxonomy): domain Eukaryota; kingdom Metazoa; phylum Arthropoda; class Insecta; order Lepidoptera; family Drepanidae; genus Falcaria; species Falcaria lacertinaria. Next base: position 2,894,102 of record OX602109.1, on the reverse strand, counting down.
CGTACTCTTTAGTATACCGTTCCTTCAGTCAAAGAGCCTTCGACTAATAAGGTTTTGATAATTATAATTTGATTAATAAAAACAGAAAATTTCAAGCAAGCCAGTGGCAACACTATAATTAACCCTTTGTCAACCATTGTGTAAGTAAAGCCATTTTGTTCAACCATTATAGTTATTATGTACCTACATTGTATAAATAGAGGTTCATAATAATAGTCAGTGTTTGTCTTTGAGAGAATATACAATTCAAAGCTCTGCCAAATGTTTTAGACATTCGATATATCTTTTAAGACGACAACACAAAACCTCTATAACTAGACCCAAAGCTTTGGAGAAAAAGTAAAATCCCGAAGCTCAAACAAAACATACTTCTAAGAGGTAATAACCTCGTGTTTGTCAAGCTGGCGAGGAAAAAGTTTGAACACTTTCATGTATATTTTCCAAATCCATTATTTTATACTCCTTGGTCAAAGCTGACGATAGCTATAAAATTATCGTATGCTTTTTGGTAGAACGTATGCCAGTGGTATTTATTATAAGCACCAACCGTGGCGACACTGAGAACGTTACTAAAAATACTCAAACATATATTATTTTTACCTTTATTTTTAAACGATCATCAAAGTGTTTCTCCAACTCAAAAATAACAAAAGGTGTAGTAATAAAAACCTACACATTGTTGGAAGGGGGTAATTCATCCAAACCGCGCTTATATTGCATACCCTTTACGTCTATTCGGAAAATGCCATTAGCCGGGCATATTGCGAAAACGTCAGGGGAAACGACATGGCAATAAGATAGCCTTTACTTGGGAAATGCATTTAAATTCAAAGAGACAATCTCGTTACTATAGCCGCTTTCTTATATTATCTATACTAAACATTATAAATGTGATTTGTCTGTTAGCGTTCGTTTAACTGCTAAGCAGCTGTACTGATTTCGGTGAAATTTAGTACTTAAATAGTTTATATAGCAACGAACGATTTATATACAGAACACAAAAATCTTATAATCCTGTTTTTAGTGAGGCTCTCGTCTTGCCTAGTTGAAACGCTTCTACTACGTATTTGAAAACGTAACTCATAATTTTCATACGATAATTAGTTCCACTTTTCGCCGCCGCGGCGCTGTTCATTTACGCATTCAAAAATATTCAAAAGCGATACTTGTACGTAGTATATTATCTACTCTGAGGCGATACGAATAAGTAATCGAGAACGAGCAAGAACAACTCTCGCTACTGATCGATCTCTGAAGTAAAGCAACGTTTTTTGTTCATGGTTAGTTGTAGGATGGATATAGAATATCTAGTAGCTCGGATCGTCCGCAAATATGATGATGGTAACGTTCAAGTGTAAAATGCACTCTTGACCTAAATCGGGCATACGGAACTCGATAGCAAATGATACATTATAATATCCATGAAAGTAAATTGTTGATGATATTAATGATTTATTGATATGTGTTAAAAACAAATAAAACTCGAACAGGGAGTGTAAAGGTGCCTTTACAGAACCTGGGTCGAGCAATCCAATTACAGGATTAGCTAACACTAAAGTGGGGTGAAGTGATGCGTCACATCAACATGGCGCGTCCGGCTGCGTCCGGTCAGTGACGAAGTTCCGTCAACAAATCATACTCCTTTATCTACGAGTACTACGGAAATGTACTACGCTCAAATTAAAAAGTTTAACTGAAACGGATTTTGGCCTTAGATAACAACAGAATGCGTAATATCAAGCTACCTAGCCGAATGAATGGCTAGGTAGCTTGATATTTACCAGCGACCACGTGACCAAGCGTTTTGACGCCAAGCATTCTATCTACACAACTATATTGATGTTTGAAATGCACTGTAGGTAGCAAAATTACTAGGAGGTGTTAATAAATGTTAAGGAAAAGAATGCCATTGACCATCAGTGTCAGCATGGAAAAGGTGGGTACTAAAGTACTTAGTTACTAAGTAATTGTCCTAACATTCTTAGTTCTAGACGTTTTCTTGCTACGCATGTGCATCGATGTGAGATGAGAAGAAAGATATATAAGACGAAGTTATTGAGAAAAAAAAAATATATTGGCGTAGGCTGAAGCTTTGGCCCAGAATGTGATGGATCTGAAATTCTGAAGCTATAGAAATGTTAGAGGCCAATGTCGACCACTACCATTGATGCCGTTGCGTTGGTTATGATGCGTTCAAGGTGGGTAATATTCAAACGATTTGTCAAAGGTCTTTAGACCCAAAGCACTTTGTTATCAAAATACTCTTGCTAAGGATTAGATAGTTGATCTAACCGTCAATTTATTAACATTACAGTAAAGTCAAGGGTATAAAATTTAATTGTATGATTGGAATTTTGTGCGTGAGGAATTTCCGGGTATTAAAGAATTCAGACAGTGATATTTTAGAAAAAAGCATTTTTTTACACATTTTTATCCTGATAAAAATTATTCTTTCGTAAAGTCAATTAGTAATGATGTTTATTATTAATGTATCGAAACCAATTTAAATTCTCAATTTACACAACGGATTGTAATATTTTTTAATATATATACGTCTATAATATTAAGCAAAAATATATCCCATCTGATATCTGATAGTACCTAAGCCGCTGCCTATATTCTAATAAAAATTGCCTTGCAGTAGCCCCCGGCGCGTAATACGACTCTGCAAAATTTTATTAGATAGGTACGTCCCGCTTTCAGCGAATGAGTGACGTTTTATTATTAAAACCAAAACCAAACCCCGCTTGGTCGAAAAATTGGGCAACGCTGGTATGTAAGTATATAACTTAGATTACATTTTAGATAATGAAACCTATAACAATAGCTAACCATTTTATTTAAAAAGGTACATATCCAATCTATGTCTATGAATAATGAATACCCTATTGTCTCGGTGGTTATTAAATAAATTAATTGCTTTTAAAGATAATATTATAGTACCAGTCGTTTTCCATACAATCAACCTCATATATTTTCCTCAGCGATTTAAATCTAAGCCACACCTGCTTTGGACTGAGTGACTCTCCACGAAAATAAATCATGCGACGAGACTAATAGGGCGTGAAGTGAAAAAATCAAATATCGTGACTGACGGCCTGCGGGGCTTCCCGTCGCTGGTGCCAATTAACTGGTACTGCCACGGATCTGCGTGAGTACATTACTGTACGCACTGTACATGTTAGTATTGGTTAGTATACTACTATACATATGATGCGGCTAATTGTGGTATACTAACGATTAACCACAGTCAAACTCAAAATCATCTTTATATGACAAGTACTTTCAAATCGTCAGAATCTACCACCGGTTTTGGAAGGTCGTTTTTTGATGAAAAGAATCCGGCAAGAAACTCAGCAATTACTCTTTTCATGCATCGTCCATGCAAAAATGCAATCAAATAGAAAAATTATGGCTTTTATTTTTGTTATCTACCTCACTTCTATTTATTTTATATTTTTAATTAATAAATTTAATTAAAGTTCTGTGTGACGCAATTTAAGCCGTGGTGGCCTTGTGGTTGAAGCAACAGGCCTGTCATCTGATGGGCCCAGGTTCGAATCCCAGCCTGTACCAATGAGTTATTCTAAGCTTAAGTACAGTGATTAATCACACCATGAGCTTTTAAAAAGAGAGGTAGGGCGATTTGGGATATCCCGTGGGTTATTCCATTTAAATTGGAGCCGCCCGACTGGGGACTGTACCTCCGCCTTACAGAAGACCGCAGTGAAATAACACTACTTGATGTAGTGTTGTGTTTCTGCGGTAAGTAAGGTTGCCAGTGCTCCACGAGGATACGCTGAACTAGTAGTATTGCTGCTAGCACAGTGAGTCCTCATCAACAACATGGTTGCTGCTATAGGCTACGGTGACTGCTTACCATCAGGTGGGCCGTATGCTTATGTGCCACCATAGTGGTATAAAAAAAAATTGAACGTTATCTTGTCACCTATCCCAATGTGTGATGTATAAGTACCATGGTTCGCTTATTTACTTGTTGTAGTGGGCAACCTTTGAAACACTGATCCTTAAAATATTTTGTTAGTTTAAAACATACCGTAATAAATACTATACTGTGATATAAAGTTACACCTATGTTATCCCTACGGCAATATAAGCTATGTACATTGTTCAAGGAAACTATTTTTAAAAGTAAGTAGGAAATTACCAGGCCAAATAATGCTGCACCTTCGCTGTTTTTTTTTAAGCCCAGATAGCATCAGTTAATTATTTATAAGTCATGAAGTAGGTAATTAAGAAAACAAATTAAAAAAATTCGTTAACGAAAATAATATCCGGTCATCGAAACGATGTGTTATAAAAATAATAAATATGTACTTTTATTATTCATCGGAATTATTTTTCCCGAGTTAATTTGTAATGGTAAAAAACCTATCGGAAACTTATATGTACTAAGTTCACAAACTTATACTAAGCACTATAAGTTTGCTAATTTCCACGTCTAAAACTCGATGTTGAAGTTACTGAAAACATGTATATCCTTTGACCTCAATCGTGGCATGACCACAAAGCAGACTACCTTAGTATAAGCAAATTACTTACAACGAAAACCTTTTCAAGGCACTTTATTGGATCAACAAACATCAAAGATGAAATAACAGGTATATATATGTGCCAAAGCCAACAGGACTTCTAGTAAACGACGTAACTTACGTCGTTTACTATTTATCAAAAAGAATATTATTACTAACAGATAATATTGTAAATCAGTGACCTGTGAATGTATCATCAAATTGCTTACTGAAATTATAAAATGAAACTTGTTTCACTTTACTTTTGTTGGCTAAATGTCACCAGACGATCACAATTGAGATTCGAACTTTTATCCACGATAGCTATTCGTGATATACTTTCAAATATACTTCATAATTAAATGTACCTATTATTTCTATACTACTTAAGTAATATTCTTTATTTTTTTATTTATTAATATTATAAATATGTAAGTTTGTATTTTTTGATGTTAGATGCTAGAATGATTGTTACCTAATAACTTAACGGATTTGAATCTAAACAGACTTACTTACTTACACGAACCTGTACTCAAACGAAGTTAGTGTAAATCAATGCTTACTTACGTGTCTTAAAGAGGCCCAGGTTGTAGGATTCAGGGAACACTGACGTCACTGATTTATTCATAAATAGAACAATTATTAAGAAGGACTGACTTCTTACTGTTTTATAAAAAATAATAATATTCATTTTTTGAAAATGAAACTACCAAATCGGTGATTTCTTTGCAGGAATACGTGCATTGCGTTGCGGCTACAGAAGAAATAAAAAGTCTTTGGCGCGAAATCTTTAGAATTGTTCTCTAATTACAAATTAAATTGATGACCATAATTTACTTTTGGATTATTAAATTTTATTGCATTCGTAGTTAAAAGCAGAGTGTTACACACAACGCTAAAACCCATTGTAACTCGGTTTCTATTTACTCCCTTGCTAAAGCTCGGGAGTAAAACTACCTCGTATACAATGGGTCAGTTTAGCACCTCGTAAAAAAATCTACTATTTTAGAGTTATTTTCCCGGTCTTTGCTTTGGTAATCATTGTAAATTTATTTTATTGTCTGGTTTGAGATTTGGAATTGTTGTTAGATTACGTTTTTTCAATTTCTAAAGACTAAGCGGACTATTTCGCAGAAGCTAGTACATATATAAATCTACATTGGTGGTGTCCAGAACGCGACTTTGTCAATAGAAGGAGTATTGTAAATAACCGATTCCTTTGACCTTTTTCAGCTTGAAAGAAAAAGAAAGGACTACAAATTTTAAATTAAACCTTTGGTTGCCTAACAGTCGTGAATACCTACATCAATGTAGTAGTCTCGAGTAGCACTTATATCATACTTAAGCAGGATTGTTTTTTTTTCTTTATACTTTGATCTTACTAATCCTCTACGACCGTCTACAAAACAGACGTCCCAACAAAACATGTTACTAAAACTGACTTAACGTAACGTTACTGTGCCTATTATGATATAACGAATGCCTTACATCAATAATTCCATTATCTAAGTGAAATTTATTTCATACTCGTATTTTATCTTTACATGGCAACGATACTTAGCTACTAAGATGTCAGAAAATGATTAAATCTATTACGTGTATATTTGTTTATTTTATTTTTCAAAGCCCCATGAGCATGACTTGAGGGAATGTGATATCCTTGTTTTTTTAAAAAATCATAATTCATAAGTAATGGATACAAGTTATTTCAGAAAGTACCGGTAAGTTTCCGACCTCAAACTATTAAGCAGGTAAAGTTCTATATTGCTAGGGACTAATGAATTAAGCACTAAAAGTTAAAATTACTGCATGAAGAGTTACCTTAATTAGAGTCACAGAGATCACAGTCCCGCAAGCAAACTAGCCAGATGAACGTATGTACCTAGTCAAAGTTTCGAAGAGCTTCTTGCAGAGCAATCAACTTAGAAAGTCGTGTCTAAATTACATTTGAGTTAGAATGACTCTTAAATCTCGCCGTCGAAATCTTGGTAGATGTATGGAAATGGATCTAATTTGCATAATTTATAAAGTTCGGGAACAACGTGAGTTGGGAGCGACAGTTATTCTGTTACTTAAATAAATATATTTACGGTGACAATTTTCTAATTATGAAGTGCGAAAAGCGATTATAAAGGTAACAGGCGATTTATATTTACAGTAACCGCCCTTACTATTCATCAGGTGAGTCATACATAAGCCTGTACGGCTTACGCCACTTTTAACAAAGGTAGTTATGTATGAGATATTTTATATTCCATTCATCTTTAGAATCCGACAACCGGTTTCAGCGGAGAAAACCCTTATTTTATACTCTCATGCTGCTAAGTGCCTCTCTCCAATCGACTCGGTCTTGTGTTCCCTAGCAATTCACATACTATAAAAATATAAGTCAAAAGATATACACAACACGTGATGAATTCACTCCATAAAACATGCAATGCGAACCTGCTTTATTAAAGAGTAACACAACAAATAGATAAAATTCTCTCACATCGCCGGCCAAGGCTTGCCCTTGTCAGCTCGTTCACGGCTGCTGTGACCTACACCGAGTCTGGATACATTTAGATTCCAGATTTAAGGTTACTTTATATAGGATGGATTTATCACTGTCAAGGCAAATGATAATAGCGTGATTTCGGTTCACTGCAGTGATTAAGGGTGAGACCGTCTGGATTGATTTACGTCATTTATATGTAAGTCAGCCGGATTTTTTTCTTATCAATTGTCGCTTGTGTAATAATACAATGAAGCCATTTCAGTGGTTTCGGTCTCTCACGGTAACATGCAGTGCATTTATGAACAAAACAGATGCAAAAATCTCGCCTGCTTTTTGTTGCGAGATGATCCCAATTAATACGTCACTTAGTGCGAGGGTGAAATTATTCTTTTGCTGTGTCCTATCTCGCTTGCACGTCCGAATTTTTGGACATTGGCGGTTTGGCTGACACAGCATCAGATTATATCGCGTTGTGTTTAGATAATCGCATTACATGGCTAATACTCGTATAGTTGAAAAGGATTTAAGATGAAGGTACTAACCAAATAAAGCTCTTATCTCTTCAAGTTATTTTTCCTTTAAAACTTCCCACGGGTCACGTGTTAAATTGTTTATATAGTTTCGATGCCAGGATAAAAAATCACAAAAATATATGTAACAAACTTCATCTAATGAGCAGGTATCCTCTCTCATAATTAAATTCCATTATTTCCAATTGAATTCGACTAATTGGAAAGAAGAAAAATTATATTCAAGTTCCAGGTGGCACAAGCCTAATTACTCAATACGTCTAACACCTCCCAAGTTCGATATAACTTTTCTTGTCTCAAAATTAACTGTTCGAAAGCCCTACAACGAGAAACAACACGATCGAAGAAACCCTGACCTTTGTGTTGCGGTATTCGGTACTGATTGTTACGCGAAATATAAACGCGTTTCAAGTTTATTACTGAATACCTAGCCTATATATCGATGACACGTTCGTAATAAAAACAAGGCTGCCTTATATCACAAATATTAAATAAGAAACAAATTAACGCCTCTTTCAAAATCTTGTCACTGTTACCGCAGAATAATTTAATGCTTCCAATAAAATTATGTCAGAACTACCCAATTATGCACATACTAGTTTTGTTCTAGACAAAGATAACCATCTTTCCCCAGGTTATAATCTATCCCATTGCAAAATTTCATTACGATTAGTACATCCGTTAGCAAACACACAAACTAAGTAACTTTCGCAGTTAAATATACATACCTAACTGTATAGGTATCGCCGAGTCCATTTCGGAATAGACAGAGAGTATAGAGAGAGCCTTTTCACTATTGCAAACTTATTTTCTTTGGCATCTTCTACATTCATCAATCTCTTCGTTCATGATTTCTGATTACAAGTATTCTTTGTCTTTATAACACTGACATTTATTTAATCAGAAGCATTACCTACTATCGGGCATTGTAGCTAATTACATTACTGGGCCTAAAAACGCTGTTTAATATTTAAATCTTTTCAATGTAACAAAACAGATTAAAATAGTTATGTCCGGTTACTTTAACGTGCAAAACATTGAGGCGATGGAATTAGTAATTAATCCGAGGTCGAAGTTGGTATGGCTTCCACCAAAATGGGTCACCCAGAGTCCGGACACAATTACGCATCGAGCCCTTTTCTATCTGCTACATCATTGTTATATCTATTGCTTGTAGATGAGTACCTTCTTTCTATATATCTATACTTTGACACAGGTGTAACCGAACTGCCTATTTGTTAAAGACTAGCTTGTTTCCGTCACTTCGCCCGCATGGCAATAAGATATACTCGTATAGTCTGTTAAGTATTTTCCGTCAGTGACAGAATTTGAGGATCTGACGTGTAGTTGCATAGATTATCCCATACAATCTAATATATAAAATTCTCGTGTCACAGTTTTCGTTGCCATACTCCTCCGAAACGGCTTGACCGATTTTGATGAATTTTTTTGTGCTTATCCGGTATCTATGAGAATCGGCCAACATCTATTTTTCATCCCCATAAATGCAAAAAAAATTGTCCACACGAGCGAAGCCGGGGCGGGCAGCTAGTAGTAGTATAGATTTCTTGTTCATCGTCATCATGATCATCATAATATTCCAGTGGGTCCACTGTTATTAGACAAAGGCCATAAATTTCCACAACGAAACTTTTAATTCTGCCTGCATCCATACGACGTTTAGTCTATATATAGTATCGCATACTCCCTCGCCATAGCATCCTTGCATTACATCGTATTGACCTGATCTGTTACCCTATATTTTTAAACATAGACTCAAGTAAGTTATAGGAACCTCAATCAATAATTTTATTTATTTCTGTTTGTCAGTTTTACACAAGTTTTCACAATATTTATTAACAAGCATTTTCGGTGGGTATTCCCATTAAAATTGAAGCCGCCTTACTGTGGACTATACTCTCCACTATACGCTCCACCTTATAGAAGACCGCAATGAAATAACACTACTTGGATGTAGTGTTGATTCTGCGGTAAGTTAGTTGCCAGTGCCCCACGAGGATACGCTGCACTAGTAGTAAGCACAGTGAGTCCTCATCAACAACAGGGTTGCCAACTCTTTAGTGATATCTCCGGTATTGTTGGCGGCTATAGCCTACGGTGACTGCTCACCCTGGCCGCATGTTTGTGTGCTTAGTGGTATAAAAAACATAAATGATGTCGAAAAAAATATATAACTGAAAAGAAACATAAAACCTGATAAAATATTATTATGTGAATAAAATAATAGTAGTCTGCTCTCCAGTAAAACATCTCAAAATCACTACCGTCCAATTCCGACAATTGGATCATACCAACCTGTTGAGCTAATACCACTTATGGCCAGTTGTTCTCCTCTGGCATATTGCCAAATAGTAGAAAGGGGAAACCAGATGTTGATCTTCCTCTTACGTCATAAAGACTCTACAAGTAAATACTGAACACCATAAGATTTACGAAGTGGCTATTGATGTAGTACCTACCTATCTAATGTTGCTAGTCGATGTTAATCGTGGATCATATTTAGAACTTTAATTAATATTTTTGAAGGCCCTAGCACCTATGATTTACGAAAATGTATTCGTATCGTTAACGTAAGAATTTCCATAGTAACCTGTGTTTGTTTATGTATGTCAGGAATTTTGATACAAAACGCCCATATCGTACGTAAGGTATCGCTTAGGTATCGTCGTTGCGTTGGAGCTTCGACGTTTTGCATCAAAATTTCGGACATCTAAACACATAAATAAAATTAAAGTGTCTGTTTGTAATATAAAATAACAGCTTTTTGCGAAATGCATATGAAAGTAAACACGCTTCTAATGACAAAAAAGAAATTAAAAAAAAATTTGTCTGTCTGTTTGTTTGGGGTAATCTCCGAAACGGCTGGACCGATTTGAACGAGGCTTTCACTGGTAGCTATCTTATTTTACTGGGCGTAACATACGATACTTTTATTTTTAGAAAAAATATTAGGGTTCCGCACAACGAATAAAAACCATAAAATTGTGAACTTAATCCGAACGGCTGGACCGATTAGAACGAGACTTTCACTGGTAGATAGCTGATTTCAGTAGGTGTAATATAGGCTACTTTAATTTTGGAAAAATAATTAGGGTTCCTCACAACGAATAAAAAAACATAAAATTGTGAACAAATTCCGAACGGCTGGACCGATTTGAACAAAACCTTCACTGTTAGATAGGTGATTTTACTGGGCATAGCATAGGATACTTTTATTTTGGAAAAAATATTAGGGTTCCGCACAAAGAATAAAAATCCATAAATTTATGAACTTAATCCGAACGGCTGGACCGATTAGAACGAGACGTTCACTGATAGATAGCTGATTTTAGTGGGCGTAAAGCATTATTAAATTATCCTTCAAACACCATATTTATAAAATACTAGCTTCCCACCCGGCTCCGCACGGATGGACAAAATATTTGATAAATGTCTATGCTCCGAAACTAATGTCTACCCGTGCGAAGCCGGGGCGGGCCGCTAGTATTTTATAAGTATGGTGTTTGAAGGATTATTTAATAATGCTTCATTAAGTATTGTTAATAACTAATAAGCTTAAATTCCAACTGACTGTTTAATTCTATTATTATCGAAAAATGAACACGTAGCAAGAACGAAAATAATAGGCACTTTAAGAGCCGTAAAAGTCTGCTTCACGGGACGTGAATTTTCACTCTCTTGGATATTCTGATTCGTTCCAGAAGAAATCCAGTTTTAATGGTAATGTTTGATAAGAGCGCAAAATAAACGATACGGGGGGAGGTAACGGTAATCCAGGTTTTCTTCAAATTCAATCCATCGTACCAAACAATTTAAATTTTAATTCAATAGATTTAAATTTTGAAAGGATTATTGAAAAGACTCACGTTCTGTCATGTTGGCACTAAACTATCTTCGGTGAAAGGTGGGTGTTTTTTTTTTTTTTTTTTTTACAATATAGTTGTGTTGTATGTAGACTACTGTATAGTATAGTAAACTGCGATTCTATCGTATTACATTTGCCTTAACAATATTGACGTATTATAGTATTCTTGGTATTAGTCTATTTATCCGACTTCCATCTTATCAAGGGCCTGGATGATATTTGACCTGGTGTTTTTTTGGAATAATTGTTAAAAATTTTATTGCGTAATTGATATTGGTGTACCATACGTGATCGTCTACTCCAAGTCTTCAATGTTCCCAATCATAGACTAACTTAATACATAAGCTCAAACAATTTATGGTAACATCTTTAAAATTAAGACGCCAACAGTACGATCTGGTCTACTTGCATAAAATACTGCATTCAAATGTTGACTGTCCTGCATTGCTTTCACTTATCAAGTTCAACATAATCTATCGATGTCGTAATCCCAAACTGTTTTCCTTAGAAGTATATAAAAATAATACGTCATATTTTAATCCTATAGTCAGAATGTGCCGTTTATACAATGATTTACAAACTCGCAACCACAACCTTGATATTTTTCAACCCAATCAACTAATATTTAAAAAAAATATCCATGAAGCCCTTCTCAAATAAATAATTCACATTTCTGTTATTTGCCCTTAGTATGTCTTTTCCATTAATTAATTTTATATTGCGTTTTTTTTTTTTAAGTATATTTTCTCTTAGACTTCTACCCTAAGTCAGTAGAATTCTTCTACATATATGTTTGTTGCGTAACAATGTAAATTATGCATGTAATGTGTACCTGTAATTGGTTATCCATTAAGCTATATAATTTAAAATTAGAACATAAGTACGTACTGTAATGAATAACTGTTGGTATACTTAATATAAATAAATAAATAAATTAAAAAAACCTATGACTCAACATAGGTTCCGTACCTTGCCTACCTTATCGCAAGCGAAGTTAAAATCACAATCAAAAATTCATTTATTTAGTATAAGGCACATATGAAGGTCTAAATTACCAAGAAGCTGAAGCCTAGCGCCTCCATTCGTTTAAAGGTGTCAAGACCATTATTATCACAATCTTTGTAAATAAAGTTTCGTCATAATCACAAGACTTAAGCTAACAGCAACCAGTTGATCTAAGTCATGTGACGCGCTGGATTAAACGAAAGGAGCCTCTTACTATTCAAGCAATTTAAATAGTACCTCTGTTGCCGTACATAATCAACGTACAGTGGGTCCAAGTTATTTGGTCTCTTTTAAAAGTCTGTAACTTCAACGCCAGGAATAAAGAGCTCAGACCAAAAAGATTTAATACACAGAGGAAGTTCAAGTTACATTTGACATAAGACGTGTCAATGTACTGAATTTATAAAATAGTGTTATTTAGCACATATTTATACAATTTGTTTCAAGTCATATGATTCTTTGTCAATATAATGTAAATTTATTTTAATACGCATGTTGTCGTGGAGGCAATGAGCACGTATTTTATATGTAACTAACGACACTCCCCGGCTTTAGCCATATTATAAGTTAAATAGCTACAAAACACAAATGAATTATACATAAAATCTTCCGCTTGAATCACTCTATCTATTAAAACCCGCATCGAAATCCGTTGCGTAGTTTTAAAGAACTAAGCATACACAGCTACAGACAGACAACGGGAAGCGACTTTGTTTTATACTACATAGTGACTAGGTTTGGCCTGCGATTTCGCCCGCATAATAGTAACGCACAGCCCTAGGATAAATAACGTGTGAAAAGACTAAAAACAGGTAGACAAAATATTTGATGTCTACCCGTGCGAAGCCTGGGCGGGCCGCTAGTTTATAATAAATATATAAAGATGCAATGTGATCTGATGTTAACAATCTTCTGTAGTTCCAAGTAGCGATAGAGTACCAAGGTCGCTATGTGGTAGCATACAGTTAGAGAATAACACATTATATTATTTAATCGGACGCTGGGTCAACGTACAGGAAGAAGTTAATAAGCGTCATTATTTGTTTAAATTAATTCTAAAGTTTAGTTTGAGCATGATATAAAAAATAACACTGTTTTACTTACTCTGGGGAAGATGAGGATTTTACAATATTATTGTTTTGGAAAAAAAATAGTATGGCGGCTTTTCCAAACACGATTGACGTTTTGAACCCGTCTTTTTCTTCTGAATGCTGGCACAGTGATTTCTTTCGTCAAATATACCTTGTTACAGTTGAAATTAACAGCGATTACCAATTTTATTTGCGGTCCAAAACACGCCACACTTAGACTGCGCAAGCAACGCGACAGAAAAAACGGCTTGGTAATATAAAATTGGTTTGGCAGCTGCGCCACACTCACAATGTATATACGATTTGTTATTGAACAGCAAATATATTTATTTGGTAATTGCTACTAAATACTACTGGAATAAGGCTTAGTAATTAGCTTGCGTTTAATAGACTGGTCTTTCGAGCGCACAAGGACTACCAAATCTACCATCAGGCAAGATGGTGTATAATGTATATACTTTCTTGCTTGGCACACAGTTGTAAGTACAAAATAAATAGTATAATAGGTAAGATATTAACGAAGAAAATTAATATTTTGATTGCATTCGTAAACAGCATCTTACCACAATGCAATTCCAGAGTATTGCTGTAACCCGATAACGGTATCAGAATCAGAAACCGCTAATTTATTAGTCTGATTGTGTGAAAACAACTAGGTAAAGAAAAAAAGTGTAATGAAAGGCTAACAAAAAGGGTCGGCAACGCGCGAGTGTCACCCCTGGTGTTGCAAACGTCCATAGGCTACGGTGACCGCTTACCATCAGGTGGGCCGTATGCTTGGTTGCCACCTTAGTGGTATAAAAAAAATGCAATGCGAACGTGATATGTTAAGGGAGAAGCCAGAAGAATTTAAGAGAGGTAGGGCGAAAGGGGATCTCCCGTGGGTTTTCCCAATAAAATTGGAGACGCCCGGCTGGGGACCGTAACTCCACCTAACAGAAGATATGCCTAATAGAAATAAATATAATAAATGTGTATTTTCCATGGATGGCCCCCTTGGAGAGGACGAAACTCATGCGCCGCAAAGACACGAAATGGAAAAAAATATTATGACTCAGGCACAACTAACCACTATTAATCTATTCGTTGACAGGGCTTTTAAAGATAAGTTTTTACTTTGTACATAGTACCTAGCGTAACTAAGAATTGATTATTTCATAAAATGTCGTGACAAATTTAATTCCTTTAATTTTCTATTCAGCTAATACTTCATGACAAAAATTATAGAAGTAGCATTCATTTTCATCGTACCTTATTACGAGCACACAAAAGATTCTTTAGCGCAGACGCGTCTTTAAAAATATCCAAACGATTATGGCCCTTATCTTAAAGATAACTGTGCCTAATTTCGCACTATAAGGTAGCGTAAATATGAAAATTGAGGGAGTTCTTTTGTTTCCCACCAACCAAGTTTACGTCAAATATCGAAGACAGGTACCTACTTGCGCCAAAGAATAACATTAAAATACGCTATTCTGTGAAACATTTTATTCCAGGAACTTTCAGGACTCTCCAGTTACCCAATGTAGAAACGCAAACATCACTGTTTTCTTTATTAAATACCAACTATAGTTAAGGATTCACATCCATGTTAAGGATTCACATCCATACGATGAACGCTGGACGAAACCAGAACCAGAAATAATTCCAAGTTAAAAATGCGAACGCCCTCGTGTAATGTAAATCCTTACTTACGTCATCGACGCACGTAATCGAATACACAAAACAGTCGCGTGTTGATATTTGTGATGTCAACTTCTGTCTCCCATACTACGAAGTATCTACATCGTTGAGTTAAAATATGCGGGCAAATAGACTGGAGGCCTTTATATAAAGGCTGGTTTACCTACCGGCAACTTTCGGGCTACTTCTTTATGCTATCAAGGAGGCAAACAGCGCATTACCTGCTAATGGTAAGCATTCCGTAGCCTGAACGGCTATCAAATTAGATGTATCACTATCACCGTATAATTATATTGAGAGCAATCACAGTTCTAGCAGCCGGTCTCCTTACTTCCAGCTCAGTGCATCAACGGTGAGCTCTATAAACCTTACTTATGCCTGAAGAACCATACATAAATAGGAGCGTTATTTAGCTACGGTCTTCTGTAAGGTAGAGGGACTATCACAGTCGGTTAGGCTCCTACTGTGAACGGGAGATACCGATGGTTTCTAACTTAAACTTAGAACAAACACTCTTTTATACATATACTATATTTTACAATAGTAAGAATTGAACTGCTATTCCAGAAATATGATATCGACAGCAAAATACGAAACGAATTGATTAAAGAATAGCACAGTGCAAATGTTATGAGGATAAAACACCGATATATAACTATGCCGAGCTGTGTTTATATTTATACATTGAACACCATTAGAGTCTCATCATCAGAATTGTATCAGTTGAGCAAAGGATAAAACTTACTATAGTCGTATACGAACGCCAAAGATTCTACTTTATAAAATACTTTTTATGTCGAGAATTATAAAAAAAAGAATTCCTAGCGCTTTAAAATAAGTACACCATTTTTCTTATAGCTTGTAAAAATCTAATAATTCTCTATATTTTATGACGCCATACGTGGCTGAAGAAGCTGAGGACACTAAGATATAATGATAACTATGACGTCACAATATCTATCAAACACAATTCAGAGACACATTTCTGCACATATGTTTTGTCTGCTTACAATACTCGGCACACTATCCATTGTTGCACTATCATAACACTGCATAATCATGTGCAAAATGAAAGAGTCGCTCTACCGCCGAGTTCAACATCGGGTCATATCTGATAACGTAGTCATATGACACTAGGGTTTATCTGGAATGTAACTATCCAATTACTAATTATTATTTGTATCAAATTTTATAACGTGTAACATATTTCTAACATCTAACACGTATACCAAATCTTGTAAATTCATTGTAGAAATAAGAGTTAATGGTTTCTGAGATTAGTTAAATTTTAACCATAATATAGCCACTGACGATTTTTGTTCAATTAGATAAACTACCCGTAGGCCACGGTAACTCCTCCATCACGGGCCGTATGCTTGCTTGCCACCTTAGAGGTTTAAAAAGCTATTCTAGAAACATTCATACGCGTTCATCAGGGACTTAAACTGATTAAACAATTTTCATGCATTGATTGATTCATTCAATACCCTTTATAAAGGAAATGAATCAAGTCCTTGACGTTCATAAAAACAATATTTTGAAAGTGATAGATTGAACCCATTTGTAGGACAGAAACAGGTGATACAACATATTTATATTTGGTTACGGTTGTATTACGGAAAAGGATGAAGGGATAGAAAAGTAATTAAGATAATGGTAATCCACAGCATGAGATCCTTCATCCTTCTGAGAGAATATAATAAAATGGTTGTTATTTCCTTTATTGTTGCGAATTCATCTCCGCAAATGTCAATAATTGTCCCCTTTAATGATTGATGGGATGTGGGCGTACAATATTATGCTTCATATTTATCATTACATTAATATTTACGTATTTTTCACATTATCGAACGTCGTAAGACTCAAGTACGTGTTTTTTAAATATTATTTTCAATAATTTTATTGAAAATAATAGGTATATGAAAATATTCTTAGTATTCGATAAATATATTTATTTTTAATATTGACAGAACTCATTTTTATTTATCCTTTAGATAATATTTTTTTAAACTACGGTCAATATATTTTTGAAACTAATTATGATGAACGTGTTAACATTTTGAATGCTTTTATAATGTCAGCGACCCAATAATGTTATTGTTTCAACTCAACACAAGCGTAAAGCTTTATTTTTCTGGTGAAAAGCAGCGGCTAAATGCAAGCGATCACATCCAACCATACTTATATTATAAGTGCGAAAGTATCTCTCTTTGTTTTCTAAATTTTTAGGACTAAACGGTTGAACAGATCGTAATATTTTTTTACAAGGAAATGGATTATATCATGGGGAAAGACATAGGCTTTTGTCTTCAAACAAACAAAGTCGAGGGTAACAGCAAGTTTATTATGAACCTGTAATAGAAAACCATGACGTCGATTTGTTTCTGATGCTCCCAAGCTAGAAAATTCAAAGCAAACTTTCAACACAAAATATTCTAACACTATATTGAAATATTTTTTCGCAGTTAGTGGGTTTATCGATTGATCTCAATAATGATGGAAAATGGCCAAATAAAAAATATGGAAATAAACAAACCGACATTAAACGGTATAAAAAGCAGAAATTCTGAATCTAATAAGAAATATACGAAAACGTTCGAAACATTTTCTAGAATTCAGTAAAAATATAGAACCAAAATATTTGTATATGGCGTGTCCGCAATCAAGTCGGCTCGACATATTTAAGTACACGTGGTTTCCGTGTCACCGCATAATTCCACCACGGTCGCGCAGCGCTTTTCACCATTTCCAAGTAAAAAACTACGCTTTTAACTTTTAAAACTAGAATCTTTCAAAAGAGCATTGCACCTTTAACGTCAGACGAGTAAAATTCACCGCGTATTTGAAATTGCTCCTTCGCGAAAATTGTCGACATTACTGCTTTTAAAGATGAATTTGCATCAATTTGTTAGGATTCAGAAATAAGTACCTACCAGTAAGTACTCTGTAATATCAGATTATTACAATAAAAAGTTTATTTAGGGTCACCATACCATTTTAATTCTAGATTCAGAAGGAATTCTGCTTTTAATTGGAGATATCCTTATTTCAATTATATTCTTTACCTATAATTTTATAGATTGAATTGATTCAGGTTTTACTTTGCGGAAATTCATATTTATAGAATACAAAATATATTATAATTTGCTTTGTCCGCTTAATGAGTGTGATACGGTCGAACGGCCTGCGCCCAGGTGAGCTCAGCCGTGGTTTCTTCCGACACGTGTTTCAGGACTTCCACGTCCCATCATCCATCCACCATTATAGCTTTAGAGCAATTTTTATGAATGTAAAAGAAGCAAAAGAGGTGTTCAAGTTAAAAGTGAAATGGCGTTCCATACTCTCTGCCGACCTTGTGAGGAAATTGGCGTGATGATACGTACACATGTAAGGATTAAATTATTCTGTTAGTTACAGATACTATATACATCACGCATATGTATCTAGTTCAGAATCTCAACATTATTGATTCAAAGAGACTTCTAAACGCAAGCAGAACCATAAAGTCTACACTTTGACGTGAATTGGTTTGGAT